>JALGQZ010000007.1:50077568-54997211 GCA_023105745.1 Austropuccinia psidii | reverse complement strand
ATCACTCACTTTAGTCCTATTTTAAGCTGAACAATTGTATTAGTGATATAATTTGGTGAATGCTAGCTTATTATTATTAAAAATAATAAAATCCATGAAGCTTAGACTTTTTCCAAGTGTATGATGTCAGAGAGCTTAGATTTAAAGTGATAACTCTAGATAATGGCATAATAATGAGATAAGATGGTTTAATTATGATTTAATAATCACTAAACATGAAAATAATGATTTATTCCAGTAGATACCATCAGTAAAGGTCCACTAGAATCCTTCTGGACTCTAGGAGGGAGGGTTTTACTATACTTAGAGCTCTTTTTCCTCTATTTCCCCCTCAGATGCTTCAAAAACATTAAAAACTTTACATCCAAAGGTAATAATCTTATTCTTTTTATAAAATTCTATCCTAGTATCCAAGACTCAAGCTCATATTTATTTTAATGATAAATTTTCAGGTGATTAAACCAATATTTGATTGTTTTTGCTGAATCTTTCTATGAATCTTCAGCTCCATGTAAGAATCAAGAACATGTGTAATCGCTTTTATTTTCAATTGTAAATACCATCTGAATAAGTTGTATTTAGATTTTTTGGCATAATATCTTCCAAAGCTATTAAATTAAGTGTTGAAAGTAGGTTCTTTTTTTTTGTTTCATAATCATTGCCTCTTTATTATTATTTCTTCATAATACTTATTTTAATATAAATAGTATTTATATTAATCATAGCTTTAATGTTGGTAATATGATTGTTTCAAGTTGTTGTTCATTATCAAAGAGAAATTGTTTACCCATTTATCATTTGTTTGTAACAACAATAAATTGCTTTAGATATATTAGTTATTAAATATCAATATATGTATCATTTATTATATTATTTAGTTTATATAAATAATATATATATTTACTCCATAATTATAATTATTCTTTGTCCTATTTATCATTATAATAAGGACATTCAGAGTACGATAAGTGAGATCTTAGAAATATTAACTTCATGTTTCATAGTCAAACCTTTGATTTGGGGGCCCAGCTGTGATATTCACTTGAAATACTTTTGCAAAACATTCAAATTGGGCTTGTAATTCTTAAATTATATTTGAAATAGTAAGATTATATAAGAATTCTATATTTATCAATTTGAAAAGCTATTGAGGCATTTGGAAAGAAATTGTACTGTCTTACACATGGTTTTTCACATCCATAGACTTGCAAGAACTTTATTTGATTGAATCTAGTTATTAAAAAAGACATTTATCAATTAAAAATGAATTGATATTATAATATAATTCTAAAGAATCATATTAGTTTTTATTTTATTCTTTAAAAATAAAGAAAAGCAAAATAAAAAGATGATAAAAAACAAAAAACATAATAAAGAATCCTTTTTAATCATTTATTTTATTAATTTCTCTTATTTTAAAACTATGAAACCAGTTTTTACATTTAGAGTGCCATATCCTCTCAAAGATAACACTTTTATAAAAATACTTATATTTATTTTTCTTTCTTAATTTCTGAAGACAGCCCAACAGAGTACAACCAGAAAATTGTTGAAAGATTGGTGGAAGAAGCTTATAAGAGTTTTTCAACACCAGTTTTCAGTAAGAAAATAAATGATAAGAAATTAGTTTTCCAGGACCAACAATTCAGGACTTTGAAGGTGAGTACCTCTCTGAAAATTGACATAAAAAGACTTTTTTTGTGTTTCTGAAATGTTTTTATTTATTATTTTTTCTAATATTACTACTAGAGGAGGATCACAATACTCCATTCAATCAGATGGCGCTTGGCTCATAAGTAGGATTGATCCCTCAAAAGGGAAAAGAAAGGGAAAAATTCCCATTGGAACAGAATCCTT
This sequence comes from Austropuccinia psidii, assembly GCA_023105745.1. Classification (NCBI taxonomy): domain Eukaryota; kingdom Fungi; phylum Basidiomycota; class Pucciniomycetes; order Pucciniales; family Sphaerophragmiaceae; genus Austropuccinia; species Austropuccinia psidii. The sequence goes on along the minus strand of JALGQZ010000007.1, from coordinate 54,995,354 downwards.
ACAAAGAAGTGCCATTCCCAAAGGCAAGAGCCGGAAACTCCTATAATATCTGAGCCAGAGTTGGAACTAAGTATGAGTAGTTTGAACAGATACAAATCACATTAAGAGGGCTTGGATAGATATTTAAATGAGCTAGTACAAGAAGAATTACACAGTTTACAAGGAAAAACTTTGGCAAATGTTGCCAAAAAACTGACAATGAGTTATGAACTCCTGGCACATCCTGAAAAGATTCCCCAAAGAGGAGGAAACTGCTAGAAACTCCAATGGATGAGATCCACTATCATCCAAACATCAAATCAAAAATCTAAAGGACTGGCACAGCAAAAAGAGAGGGAGGCAAGCAAGGAAGAATCCCAAGTAGGTTCTACAAGCAAGCCACCAGCCAACCAACCTCCTCAATAAACAAAGAAGAACCAGAAAAAGAACTGGATGAAACCATATTCCCCAAGTCACAGGAGTCCAAAAATCCAAAAATAATCCATGGACAATTTCTTCAACATGGCCATAACCTTGATATAATTAAAAGACAAAGAGCAACAAAAAATGAGACAATCCCATTTCCCAAAGAAATAACTTTTTCTCCTGATGTTGTAAATCATTTAACAGAAACTAAAAATAGTATATTAACTCTAAAAGACATTAAGAATATTTGGTTATATTTGCAAGAAATAAATAGTGGTTTATTATCTTTAACAGAGACTTTTGTACAAAATGAAAAAAAAAGTACACAGAAATAAATTTATGGTTGCAAATAATAAGCCAAAGATCTTAACTGACAATACTCAATAATCAATGAAAGAACAACAAGAACTGTATAAATACATAAGAGATATCAAAGAAAAGACTTTGGAAATTAATTATGATGTGAGTATTGAAAATCTGACAGGAATATTAAATAAATTAAGTATTTCTGTTGCAAAATTTGAAGAAACCCTTCATAACACAGAAATTTACTTCTAGGCCATGTAGAATAAAGTGATGAATCAAGAATTAATCTTGAAGATGAAATCCAAAGTGAAATAACACTTATTACTGAAAAATGAATAAAATAAATGTGGCAAAGTTAAATATGCCAGAGTTATTAATTCCATCTTCTCACATAAGAAGTCCTATCAAACCAAATGAGGAAATTACAAATCACTTCATAACAGACTTGAGCCATCAAGAAAACAATAAAGTCTTAATGAAGGAAGCATGTCAACTGAAATAATAGCCAACATTCACAGTTGAAGGTGAATAGGACCATATATCATTTATGAAAACAATGGATATGTTACACGAGTATCATGCCATACCAGATGAATTAATCCTGCAATATTACATTCATTATTTGAAAAATCTGTAAAAAGATGTTATTATGGTATAAGACCAACAAAAATCAAAAATACCTGGCCTGGGTGATAAATGAAATAATCATCAAGTGGGAAAATGATGACAGGAGATATAAAATAGAAAATGAATTTTAAAATTCCTTCTTTGACCCAAAAAATAATAAAGCTTTCACTTGATTCTTAAAATAATTTGAAAGATTAAATGCACTGTATACAGAAGTGTCACAAAAGATGGTTCAATTAAAGATATTTAAAAAATGTGCAGGAGGATTGGAACATGCCCTGAGAAGCAGGTGCATGGAACCATTTTCCACAGAACAGTATACTATATTAAAAGTCCAAATAAACCATTTATTAAGAAAGATGAACCAAAAGAGCCTCTAAAACCCAATATACTCAAAATAATGAGCAAAGAAAATTCCATAAATGTGGTTGCATTGGGCACTTAGCCAATAATTGCCTCAAAAAGGCAAAATCAATGAAATTTTGAAGCAGAAGACCACAATCATAAAAAAATGAATATGACTCTAAAAACAACAGTGGAGAGCTCAAAACTTCTGAAAGTGATAAAAACAATATAACTAATTCACAAATTAATGATATTGATTTAGTATATGAAGTACTAGATATAAACTCAAGCATAACAAAAGTTGGACCATCTGATAAAAGCCTCACAAATATACAATATTGCAAACTGCATAGAATCAACCCTGCAAAAGGAATGGGATATGCAGCTGGAAAATAAATTATAAGTATTGTTATGGTAGAAAAGCAAGAGGAAAAAGTAAACCTGGACACAGGAGCACACTTCACCTGTGTTGGTAAAAGTTAATTACAAATAATAATACCAGATTGGGAGAAAAACCTATACCAATAAAAGGGGTGAAATTCAGTAGTGCAAGTTAGAGCATGAAGCCCCTTGGAATAATTTACGTAACATGCATTTTTAATCATCCTTCCAAATTTATAAGAGTGAAAGAAGAGCTTGTAGTAATGGACAACTGTACTAGTAACCACTTTATACTCAGAAATTCTCATTTGTCAATTTATGAAAGATATCTCTAATCAAAAAGACAGATATTTTAACATGAGAGATAACAAAAGACAGAAATTTGGCTTTTTAAACGAAAAAAATTACTGTTATAAAAGATGAAGATAAAAGCCCATAACCCCATTAATCCATAAATTAACAATTTACAGAGGCAGAATTTAATCAAGAATTAACATAAAAAATGAAAACAAAAGTTGATTGACCTCTTATTTAAATACAAAAGTACCTTTGACACTGACAAAGAACCACTAGTGGCTATCATTGGAAATGAAGTAGAAATTATTATTAATGTGGAAAAATTGTATCAAAACCTTTTAAAAAGACCAGCTTACCCAGCTAGCACGAGAGCTAGAGAAGGCTTAGAGGTCCACATTAAAGAATCAATGGACCTTGGGTATTAAGGAAAGTAGGACGTAATGAACAGGTATAAGTCACTACACCTGTTATTATAACTTAGAATAATGGTAAATCAAGGATGCTAGGCTACTTTAGAGCTCTAGATACCTATAATATCTCTGACAAGTATCTGATACCCAGAATCTATGAGAAATTAACACAATTGTCACAGGCTAACTTCATCACAGCCATGGATGCTTCAAAGGCTTTTCACCAAGACTGCGTAACAAACAATTCCAGAAAAATACTTAGGATAATAGTCCATTGTGGCATATATGAATACCTAAGGATGCCTTTTGGTATAAAAACCCCCTTCCCATCATCAAAGAATTATGAATACCATATTCCCTGAAGAATTATCATGAGGATGATTGATAATCCACCTTGATGATATTATAGTTTGCTCAGAAATTTGGGAAAATCACTTAACAAGATTAGAAAGAGTATTACAAAATATAGCTCCAGTAGATATGAAATTTTCCTTGAAAAAATGTCATTTTGCATATAGTGAACTGAAAGCACTGGGACATGTTGTATCTGGCTTGAGTTTGGGCATAGATAAGAAAGAAGTAGCAGCAGTAATACTGAAACCAATGCCACAAACAAAGAAAGAAGTTCAATCATTTCTAGGATCTTCTGGATATTAAAGGCAGCATATAAAAGACTTTGAAAGAATTTCCAAATCCTCTTATAAACTCTGTGATCAACTTACAGTCTATGAAATGACTGAAGAAAGCATTAAAGAATATGAGGAACTAAAAAAAGCCCCCACAAAAGCCCCACTTCTTCTAATGCCATATTGGAAAATATGTTTCAAAATGTACATTGATTCTTGTGGAGGAGGACTGGGTGCTTCACTACACCAGACACAAATGATTAATTATAAACCTGCTGAAGGACCAATTTGCTTCATTTAAAGAGGGATTAAGACAACAGAAGAAATATATGGAGCAAGCCAAATGAAATTTTTCTTCCTAGTGTGGGCTTTAGAAGAATTACACAATTATTTGCAAGAACAGTGTTTGATTTCATCACAGACTGTAAAGCTGTAAAGTCTTCATTAATCATCAAGACACCAAGTAGAAATATGCTGAGATGAAATATTGCTATCCAATAATTAAGAGGAAATATGACTATATTTCAGAAATCTGTAAATATTGATAAAAATTCAGATAGTCTTAGCAGATGGGCTTTAGCAAATACACTGGAAGACCCAGCATGAGTATCACAGGAAGAACATCACATAGAAGGAATATGTGTCATAGAATTTGGAAAAGAGTTCTTTAATAAGGTTAAATAATGCCATAAGATGGACAATAACTTTTATATGCTCTGCCAGCTTCTAATGAAGGATTGAAAAGACCTGTCATTTCCTTCCAAGCTAGATTAATTATGGAAAAAAGTATATGATTAAGGAAGATTCCACCCTCTTGATGGAATAATTTATCATAGGAAAAAAAACACACATGTGTTATAGCTTTGACAGATAGGACTCCTATGAAAACTATACTAAATTAATGCCATGATAGCATTGTATAAGGACATCTCTGAGAAGATAGGACACTAGAAAGGGTGAAAACCTGCTCTTGGTGGCCGAATTGGAGAAAAGATGTTGAAGAGTACTTCCAAACCTGTGAAATATGTCAGAAAGCAAACAGAGCCAAAGGTAAGAAATCTGGAATGATGATAAAGATCCAAGAACCAAAATCCTCATGGGAAACAGCTCACATGGATTGGGTTACATCCTTACCTCCAGGAGGAGACAGGGGTTTTAATGCATGCCTAGTATTAGTTGACAGGTACAAAAAGCCCCAATGTTCTTACCTTGTCATAAAGCTGAAACAGCTATGGACACAGCCACAATGATATGAAATGCATTCATTGGACATACAAGCTTATCTCAAAATATCATAAGTGATAGATATCCCAAATTCACTTCATCATCACAGACAAATCTCCATAGCTTGTTTGGAACAAAATTAAAATTTTCAACAGCTTACCACCCTCAGAGTGATGGTTTAGCAGAAAGAATTATACAAAATTTGGAAGACATTATCAGAAGATTATGTGAGTATGGCCTAGAATTCAAAGACTCTGATGGCTTTACCCATGATTGGTGTACCTTAAGACCAACTCTTCAGCTGGAATATAAGATATCAATTCATTCTTCAACTGGAACAAAACCAGAAATTTTAGAAAAAGGTTGAAATTAAAAAGCTCCTTAACACACTCTAAAAAAGGACTTAGTGTATATAAATCCAACAGCAAGCAGTTTTAAAATAATGCTTGACAAAGCAAGAGATCATTCCAAAAGTTGTATGGAACATTCCTTTAAATATGCAGAAGGAAGATGGGACAAAAGGCCTAAGCCATGTTATTTTAAAGTAGGAGACTGGGTCTTACTATAAGCTTTAATAACACCAAAGGCCTAAAGAAATTTAAAGATTCCTTTGCAGGACCCTTAATGATAAGAGCACTAAATGGCCCCAATGCTGTGAAACTATAATTAACAGGTGAATTAATGAACAAAAACCCAAATTTCCCTGTAGGTCTAATGAAACCTTACAGCTCAAGTGATAAGTAATTATTTACACTAAGAAATAACGCATAAATTGAAATTTCCCCTCTAGAAGACGGAGAAGAAAAGAAAATTTTGAAAGTCCTTAAAGAAAGGAGGACAAGAAACAAAAAAGAAAGAGAATTCCTCTCAAGGTACAGAAACCCAACTAAAGAAGACTAATGGTTACTTGGGAAAGATATAGCTTACTCTGTTGAGCTATCAAGAAGGTTTAAAAATGAATTAAGACCAAAAGAGTAGAAAAGTTAAGCATTATTGAGATTCAATACTAAGAAAGTTTATTGAATAGGTAGGACAGTTGATAATACCCTAAATTAACTATATCAGATTGTGATGCAATATTTTCTGGTGGTAGGCAATGTGAGCCTTTGAGATATCACCAACTATCCAAAGGGGTAATTATGTAACTTTACAATACTTATTTTAATGATGGGAATTGAAATTATTATCTTGAGATAAGCAAAAATGCCCCTAAAAAGGCATAAATATTTGATTATCTCAAAAGAAAATCAATAAACATGTTTAGTGAATTACAACATTTCCTTCCCCATGAAACGCTACACATATTAAATTTTTATGTCATATCTGCAAAGTTACTACTTTCTGAGATAACCTGAATGTATGCACTTTTATGAACAGCACATATCTCAATAGTTTTCAGAGTATATATTTTGAATTATTAATCATAGAGAGTTGAACCAAGAATAAATTTACCACATAATTACTTCAAAATACCAATATAAATTTGATTTGTAACATTATAAACAAGGTTATAAATTAGAAGGATTTATTGATTTAAATAGCTAGAGCCTTTGACCACTTTAGGTGAGAGTGGTCCAAAGTTAAAAAACAGTATATATTAAGATTCTCCTGGCTCATACATGAATAAGGAGGTAATTGTGATCATCATATTCATGGTATAACCCCTTGAAATCATGGTTTGCAGTTTTAAATAGTAAATTTCAACAGAAAAGATGAGCTACAAGGAAAATCATAAAAAATATATTTTCCATAATTCAATGAAATATTCTTGGAATCTTAGTAAGGAAATTCCAAGCTATCATAATTCACCTTCTGAATGGCTTTATTGTGTATAAATCACAAGTTATCAATGATCAAGGTTTAAGTTTAAAATTGATCATGTATGATTACTCACTGTAATCTTATTTCAAGTTTAACAGATATTAAAGGGATACAATTGCTTAATACTAGTCTATTATGATTAAAACTAATAAAATACACAAATTTTAGACTTCTTCCAAGCTTATGATGTCAGAAAACCTAGAGTTACAGTGATAACTCTAAATATTGGCATAATAATGCAATAGGATGGCTTAATTATGATGTAATCATCATTAAACCTGAAATAACTAATGAATAACAGTGGTTACCCTTGGTAAATGTCTACTAGAGTCCTTCTGGAATCTAGGAGGGAGGAGTTCACTATAAAGAGAGCTCTTTTTCCCCAATTTCCACCTCAGATGTTTCAAAAACATCAAAAATATCAAAACCAAAGGTAATATCTCTCTTATTTTTATATAATTCTATCATATTATAGAATACTCAAGTTCATCTTTATTTTAATGATTAATTTTGACATGATTAAACCATTATTTTATTTGTTTTTGTTAAATTTCTGTTTAACTCTTCAATTCTACATGAAAATCAAGAACATTTACAATTTCTTTTCTTTTTAACTGTAAATACAAGTTAAATAAGCTGAATTTACATTGAGTATCATAAAACTATCTAAAATTATTATATGAAGTGTTAATATCAGGTTCTTTTTGCCTTATTATTATTTCTTGTAACATTTATATTAATATAAATAGTATTTCACCAGGGAAATTTTCATGTGACTGGTGAGCCAGTAATTTAATCTGTCCCGTCTGTGACCTGAAAATATCTCTTAATGTGAAATTAATATAACCAAGATATAATTATATGATGACCTAAGAAAAGCCCAAATATTACCTGCATGAACTTCAGTATTAGATTTTTCTTTCACAGCTGAATTAACTCAATATATGATTAAAAGAACCTTTCATAATTTAACAATAATATTTGGAAAGAGAATTACATGGAGCAGAAGTGGGTTATTTCAGTATTTTGAGCAGCATCCTTTTCTCCTCAAGCACCTATTATTCAGAATTTACCCCCCTTTAAAATGTTTGAGATATCAATAAATATTGTATAATTTGTGTTTATAGAGTCAAAAAGAAAGAAATTTTCACTTTCCCTTTGAATATTCATATTCATTTTAATGAGCTATTTTATCACTTAATGGTATTCCAAATTAGGCTATGACCTCAGTAATTCTCTGTGAGCTATGTGATATGGGAACAATATCTTTCAATTGAGGGAGGAAGAAAATGGGAATTTGATCAATTAACAATTAATATCTATTGTTTAAGAGTGAAATTTATTGCAGAAAAAAGGTCATCAGGTCTTGATATGAGCCCTAAATGTTCCATTGAGAGCACAGAATAGAAATTGATAAATATCCAAATAACAGAAATTATGAAATGATTTTAGGAACTAATATCAAGAAGGCTCAGCCATACCAATATATTCTAAATTCAAACATTTTCATCATTTTAGCTTGTTATACACTTCCCTCTGAAACAGAACACACCACCAACAATTTCTGAAAGAAGCTCTGTGGACAAGAATTCATAGTTTTCTGACAGATAAGAAATGGAAATCCTTGGAGGTTTTAAAGAGTATTTGATAAGATACACATTTCACATGCAGAAATCATCATAATTATAAAAAATATGCTTAAATTTCATCTTTCAGGTGAAGAAAAGCTTCTTCATTGTATTGAAATTTCCAAAAATTCAGAACATATGTTTGGCAAAAGCATTTTTTCTACATTAGTATTTTCAATATACAAACACTTGTGTCTGCAGTAATATGTTTTGGTGGATTTTGTTTTATGAAACTGTTTTTGGTTTTTGGTTCAAATTTTACATAATCTACCTCAAAATTCAATTATTTTTGAATAATATCAGAAATTTAGTAGTAATCCAAAGATGTTCAACCAAAAAATGTGAATTTAAGCTTAAAGATGAGAAATTTGGGAGTTATTTTTTATTAGAAATTAATCTTCACAAGTACTTTGGCTACTCCATAAATATAAAATTACTTTCATTCTTTGTCAAACTTTATATTATATATGAAGTATGCCACTAGAACTTAAAGTTTTGCATTCTAATTACTGGGAAAAAATGAAATCATTAAGTTTATTCCCTCCCATAAGGTTTATATTGAACCCCACTTTTTTCAAAAGGAATATGTGAGCTACGAGTTTTCTTTAGGCAGGAAAAAGTGAAAGGTTACTCAGATGCTATAGAGTGGTGTGCACATGAATTATATTCTCTGCTTGAAAGTACATCTTTTATTATAATTTATGTTGCCCCACTCACTAAACACTACTACTAATGATAAATTTCAGACCATTAACCATTACAAAATTGGAAAATGTGAGTGTTCTTGCATAGTTAATATTCCAAAAAATATCAAATGACAGCTGAGGTTCTCCATCAGTTTCTTTCTTTTCCTCTAATGATGAACCTCCCTCCAAAGATGATTAAAATTATTTCACAATTATGCTCAAATACATGGAATCACTCAGCTTGTTTCCATTGGCTTTCAGGGATAGATAATCAAAATAATATCTTCCTATACTAAAAGGTTTGGGGGTTGGTTTATATCACCTGGTGCAGACAGCCCCCACAAGGTAGCTCTAAAATCCAGAGGTAATTCATATATGGTATTGTAAACAACCCCCCACAACCAGCTTCAAATGGCTGGGGGTGGTTTGATCACACTAGTGTAAAAGGCCTTATGACACCATCTCCAAGACTGTGGATTTGGTTACAAAAAGGTTTTGTGAAAGAAACCCTAAAACCAAATAGAATTTGGAGGGGTTCTGTTTCCAAAAACCCCCCAAAGCCAGACGTAAAAGGCCATGAGGTTGTTTGCATCAGCTAGCTCAAACAGCCCCCTCAAAACAGTGGCAAACGTACAGGGTTGCTTGCATTAGCTAGTGAAAACAACCCCCCAAAACTGGCTGCAAAAAGGTAGGGGATTGTTTGCATCAGCTTCTGCAAACAACCCCCCGAAACAAGTAGTAAAAGTCCTGGGGGTTGTTTGCATCAGCTAGCGCAAACAACCCCCCGAAACAAGCAGTAAAAGGCCGTGGGGTTGTTTACATCAGCTAGCGCAAACAATCCCCTGAAACAAGTAGTAAAAGGCCGGGGGGTTGTTTGCATCAGCTAGCGCGAACAACCCCCCAAAACCGGCTGTAAAACACCAGGGGGTTGTGAACACCAGCCTCTGCAGTGTTAGAATATTGCAGGTGGGCCGTGGCGGCACCAGTAAACCAAATAACTGAGGCATAATGGGTGGTTTCTCTCTACAATAGGAGAGCCCCCCATGGATCTTAGCAAGGAGTGCCTCATTTCCTGCCACATGGGTGATTTGAACCCATGGCAAAGTGAGAAAGTAATGCAGATGCAAGGCTTACCAGCTAAGAGAGGAACAATTGCACTGGGCGCAATACAGTGACGTTTTGTATGCAACGTCACCCGGACATTGCATGACGTTGCATACATTTCCCGCGCGTGTTTTTCAGTGACAGTTGCCATAGTTTGCAACGACAGTGTCTCACTCCCACAGCTTTGTGCAACGACACCTGACTCGATGACCCTTGCCATCAACAATGTCATTACTCTCCTCTTGCCTCTTTCTCCATGAGTGGGGATTTTTCACCACTCAGTTTATTTTTTCTATTGAATCCTCACAACCTTCTTATTCTTCATTGCATTATCACTCCTTTCTGATATCTTTTTGTTTCATCAGGTTTTAGCATAGAATAGAATAGTGTGTCCTCTGAAACAATTGAGACACAATCACTTTCACTATCAAAACAATCTGATTCTGTGGGATCATCCGAATCAGAGCTAGATAAAACAGAATTATTTGTGATAGACAAAGGGGAGATAAAAACAAACAAAATTAAGTTGTAAGTAGCATACCTATAGTTTCAATAAATTATATTAGTAATATATTTAATTCATAAAAATTCATAGAGGTTAAATTTACGATAAGGGTCATCAATTCAGATGTCGTTGCACAAAGCTGTGGGAGTGAGAAACTGTCGTTGCAAACTATGGCAACTGTCACTGCAGAACGCGCGCAGGAAATGTATGCAACGTCATGCAACGTCCGGGTGACGTTGCATACGAAACGTCACTGTATTGCGCCCAGTGTTGGATGTTGCAAGTTCATCCACAATTTTGTATTAGTTATTTTCAAATAAACTATTTTTGTACTAGTTTTTTTGAAATAAACTATTTTTGTACTAGTTTTTTTCAAAAAACTATTTTTCACCAGTTTTTCTTCAAAAAAATATTTCTGTACTAGTTTTTAGCAAAAAAACCTTTTTGCACTTGTATTCTTGAAAAAACCATTGTATTATTTTTTTAGAAAGGCTGCTTTTTTGATTAGTCTTTTCCAATTGATTGTTTGTTTACTAGTATTTTCAAAAAAGTGTTTTTTTACTACCTTATACTATTCTTCCAAGGGTTTTTTAAAAAAACTATTTTCAAATAGTTTTGCAAAAACAAAGTTTAACTAATTTTTTTATAAATGACTTTTTTGAAAGAAGGTAGTTTTGTGGAAAAAGAACAATTTTTTCAATGTTACCCTTTTCTTTGTCAAAGAAACCAGCTAAATTTCCAACATAAAAACACTTTTTTGTAATTTTAGAAGCAAAATTGATTTTTTCAGGAAAGCTTTCCCAATTAACTTTTTATTTTGAAAATACTGTTTTTTCCTCAAAAATATAGATTTCTTTCAAAAGAAACTTTTTTCAAAAAACTAAGAATTCCAAAAGAACTATTTTTTCAACAAGAAAATATCTTTCTGTTGAAAGTTGTTATTTCTTTTTGAATAGAACTACATTTTTCAGAAAATCTATTCTTTTTTTCAAAAAAAACTGTGACCTCACAAAAGACTTTTTCAAAGAGTATTGTTTTGCAAAAGACCTACTTTCTCTCAAAACCTGTAATTTTATTCAAACTGAATCATTTGATTTTAAACTCCAACTTTGAAACAAGAAAGCTTTTTTTTGCAAAAACCCCATGGAATTCAACTGAAGAAAACAAGATTTTTCTACTAAGTAAAGTGTTCTTTCAGAAAACTCTGATTTTTGTAGAAAAGAAAAAATATTTTTTTTATCAAAAATACTTTTGAAAAATGATTCTCATCATTACCCAAAGTAAAAGACCTTTCTTATCCAAAAATTAACTTCAGAAACCAAAATTTGAAAATTATGAAGGGATTATTAAACAATAAGATTTGTAGTTCTCATAGAAAAACTAACTTTTAATTTCTTTGGATCACACTTAAATGAAAAATACTATTTATCAATCTTTCATAAAGAAATTAATTCATATGAATGAAGAACATTATATTTTGGATCAGAAAATTCCTAATTTATAACTTCTTTTATTTATACAATTCACCAAAAATCAGAAGAGTATTAAGTTTATAGCATCTATTTAAATATTTCTTGCTTCAAGCTATTTGTGAAATTCAAAATTATGTTATTCTCCTCCATTCCTTGAGCATATCACTTAATTCACTTTCAGTGATCTTAATAACTACTCTTCTCTTCTATAGATTCAATTTGGTTCTCTTAAGAGGTTGGGAATTTCTTTTTTTTCAGTTTCCTGGAAAAAATATAAACACTAAATTCAGTATATTTTAAGAACACAAATGGGATTAACATTTATTATCTAATGTATAATTTCTTCATTTATGTCAGATACTCTTGTAAATTACTCTCATTGAAAATTCCTGAACATTCTGTAAATTAAATGAAGTGAAAGCCTACTTGTGGGAAGTCTAAAACTCTAGAATAAAGGTGAGTAAAATTTGGATTTTTGGAAATGTTTAATGTTGGATTCTTTTATTATTATAATCAAGTCCTTCTCTTGAGAGAAATTAAAACACTTTATTTTCACCTAATAAGAATAAAAAAGGAATACTCAAGTGATATAAGGGTAAAAATAAAGGCACATATTAAGAACAAACAAAGTATGCTAAAGCTCTCTCCTGGTAATAATGTGTGACTGGCCAGCAGGTTACACCAAAAATGCCCTGGTGTTTATATTAATGATAACTTCAATATTGTTAATATTATTTCTATAAATTGTTTTGTATTATTAGATAACCATTTTTACTCATTTATTATTTGTTTGTAACAATAATCAATTGCTTTAGATATGTATTAACTATCCAATATTAATATATTTATTATATGAATAATATACATGTCAGGGAGACTCTATGATATAGCTTCAAAATGATAATCAAAGCTGGAACTCTGAGTGTGACACAAAAATAATGATTATTAATTAATGATGAGATGGTTAAAAGGGCTATATTAAAGAATTTACTGATGGTGAGTGCTATTGATAGCACTGGGTGTAGTGTTTACCTGTTGGTTTACAATCATTACAATTATTATTATACCTGTTTCATTCTAAGGGTACCACTTTGTTAGGAAGATATACCACGTAAGAATAATAAGAGAAGGATTATGGATTGGTCTTCTGGTGAGGAAAGGACTCCTTTTATCTTGTTCTTGGATAGTGGGAGGTTGTTTACCTCTGCACACAACCACAAAGCTAAACCTTTCACTACTGTGGGCAGGTTAGTTGTTCTACACACTCAATACAGACTGTTATTGGGTGGAAATGTGGTTTTACAACTACAAGTTGTCATTTTTACCCTATGCAGGGTGGAAGGTTTCACCAATGGAGCTTACAGGTGTGTTCTGGTGCTTCTGATGCATCAGAAGCAGTACAGAACCTGTATGGACCCCTGTATTTGACTGAACTATGAGGTATCGATGTATAAACAATCTTCTTTGTCTATTTGACACCTCATAATAATGGGTATGGGATATTATCCCACAGTAAAGCTGTATTGGTCTAAATGTGGGATTTTGACCTTAAAACTGCTATAAATTTGTCAGTTTTGAAGATATTGAGCTCAAAGGTGGTTCATTGTGTAGCCCTGAATGAGATCTACACAATTCTAACTCATTTGGAATGTTTAATTTTAAATATGGAAAAGTGATTCCATGTTCAATTTTAGCTATCCAGATATATGATTATCTCAAAATCTGTATGAAACTTTGTTCCCCATAACTTTTGTTCCAGATGGGCTATGGGGAAATAGATGGCACCATCAGATAGCCCTTATTATGCTCCTTCCTGAAATGACCCCACCTTAGGTATCTCATACTAAAATTGTAGAATTTAGATGAGAGGTGAATATTTTGTTCCTCCCTATTTGGCTCTATTTTGACCATACCTTCTATAATTTTGTTGCTGGCGCAATTTGGCTAGTACCATTGAATAGCCTTAGCTTAGAGCTTTGGTTTTAATACCCACTTGCTGGGTTTAAGTATTTTTCTCTGGATTTCAGATTAGAGGTCAAAATGAAGTTTTATGCTCAACAACTTCTTTGAGAAGGAATAACTTTGTTAGTATTTTCCCTATCATGATGGTATTTGTAGGTTAGAAACAGGTGAGTGTCTTCTTTTCTTTGATACCTTTTGAGCTGATTTGGCTCAGCTCCACAATTTGGTGGTATTTTGCTCTACCATTGGTTTATTGTATTCTGGCTGTCATGCTTGTGCTCTTGTTTGAGTAATGGGCTGACAATACATATTTTTACGCCATAATTTTTATATTTGTTCATTATTAAAATTATTCTTCATCTTATTTAATATTGTAGTAAGGGTATTCAGAGTAAAAGAAGTGAAAGATCAGCAATATTGACTCCTTTCTGCATATTGAAACCTTACAATTGGTATACCATAAATATTGGACAGGACCATGTTCCCTACCACCAAAGAAATCATACTACAATTTTTCATTGAATAATATACCCCCAATTGAATTGGGGGTAAAATGCACTTTCCAGCCTCTCTACTGATACTTTCAAGTATTTAAAGCACACAGTTTAAATTTCCTATTGAGTAATTGGGCTTCTCTCATGTTTGAATCTTCTGAGAAACCTTTTGTAATCAGGTATTTTACTTTCTGAAAGCGACTCATCTTTGTCTTGTGGGTTTGTGTACCTGACTAAGTAATCTCTTTTATTTTTTACACTAAGGCTTCTTTATTTTAACACTTTAAGCACATTTTTCACCTCAATTTGATCAAATGGTGTCACCTATAAGGGTTTTTGATCTTGTTAAGGAAGGAATTCCTTATCACTTGAATTGTAATGCTTTATTAGGCTGACAGGGAAAGTTGGACGTTTATTTTGAAATTCTCCTGACAGTTCTACTTGTACTGCATTTTCCCCATGAAGAGCTTTAATAATAAATGTTCCTGCAAAAAAAATTCCAATTTGTTTGTGCCTTTAATATTTTTGGATTTTAAGGTTGAAACTAGTATTAAGTCCCATAATTTGAATTCTGTGGTCTTATGACTTTTATGCCACTTTTTCTTAGCATATTCAAAGGAATCAGTCATACTTTTATCTGAATTATGCCTCACTTTATCAAGAATTAATTTAAAGATTGGAGTAGTTAGATAAATAGCAATTAAATCTTTCTTCAAAGTATCAACTGGAAGCTTAGGGCTCCATCTGTTTCCAGAATTTCAGGAGTTTTGCCTGTTGAAGCATGGATCAAAGTCTTGTAGGCTAATTCCAAATATGTTATAATTGTAAAAAAAGAATGGGAAGCCATCAGAATCCTCAAACTCCAGGCCATAAGCACAAATTCTTCTTATTGTGTCCTCAAGGGTCTGAATCCTTCTTTCTGCTAATCCATCAGTTTGTGAATGGTAAGCTGTTGAGGATTTTGGATATGCTAAACAAAAGTGGGATTGAAGTCATAATACCTCAGGATTCAAAGTAGGGTACTTAATACTAGTTTCAGCCTTGAAATTCAATAATATTAGAGGCCCAAAGCACTTGAATGATTACGTTGCAGGAACATTCATTATTAAAGCCCTTTATGGGACAAATGCAGTACAAGTACAGCTTTCAGGAGAATTGTAAAACAATCATCCAGCTTTCCCAGTCAGTCTAGTAAGGAATTACACATCAAGTGACAAGTGATTATTTCCTTTGAGAAATGAAACACCCTCAGAAGTAATCCCACTTGATCAAAGTGAGGAGAAAATAGTACTGAAATTCTTGAAAGAAAGAAGACTTAGGGGGAAAAATGAAAGAGAATACTTAGTCAGGTACAGGAATACACAACATGAATATGAATGGATTTCAGAAAGTAAAATACCTGATTCCCAAAAGTTTCTCAGAGGATTCAGACATGATAGAAGACCAATTACTCAATAAAATGCTTGAATTGTGTGCTTTAAATACTTTAAGATTTGACTATGAAACCAATGATCATATTACTATTAATCAACATTACTATGTCTGTTCTTATGAAATATAATAATAAAATATTATTTTAACCACCATTAAATAATTAAAGAATTATTTCTTTCACGTGTTAAACACTACTAGTAGGCTTAACAGTGAGGAGTAATTTTCTACAAGAATCAATTACAAGAATTTAATAATAAAAACTTCTTTTATTAAAACAATAATATTATTTTAATATATAATTATCTTTTGAAAAAATAATTATAAAGATAATTCCTGAAGAAAACTAATTTTAGAGAAAAACTTTAAGAATTAAAGATAAATGACTCACTTATACTCCAAAGAACTTATTGAAAGATATAAGTAGAGAAATTTGACTTAGAATTTTGGATTTAAGGGATCAAAATGATTTATAGCAGGATTACAACAATATATAGTTGGATTCTATGATTTCACGTCTTTCTGATTGATTCTGAAAGAATTAAAACACTTAAGAAGAGTTTAACTAATACTTACTTGTTGGTAACAATGATATAAATGGATAATAAGATGATTTGATATGGAAAAAACAGCAAGAGGAGGCATCTTTTAAGTCAACAACAGCTCACAGAGGCATGCCATGGATCAAACTGAAAAACAAGTGAGTGAGAAAACAATAAACCCTTTTTAATTATTGATTGCATCATCTGTTGTCATGTAAGATTACCATAATTACTTAATTGATGTTTTTACGTGACTACCAACCCCAATATGGTTAAGATTAAAAGGAGCAAAATCTGTAAATCTCCTTTTATTCCAAAATAGCCATTGATTTCTCAAAGTTATCAATGTTATTTCCAATTTCATCACAGGTTGTAATTACTGTGAATTTTTGAAGATTCAGTGTTTCACATAGAATAGTCAAAAATGGACTGTAAGTAAAACTTTTAGTTTTACTAGTAAAACCACAATTCATTTTGGTTGTACCATAGATAATATGGTTCTCCATTGGTCCTGAAAGCTTCAGAGAGAATCATTAAGAATTGTATTTTTAATGAATTTTTGAAGTTTTTACCTCATTTCTATGTAGAATTGCAAATATCAGTGTTTAACTGGTTGCTATGAGGTAAATCAATGCATACAAGTCCAAAAATGGTTTTAATTACTCTTTTGGGGCTTATCCATGGAAAGTAATTAATAATTGACATTGTTACAGGAGTCTAAGTAGCTCTTTACCTCCTTGGCATGTCAAAATAGCAGGTTATTTGCTATTTTCTTAAGATTTACTGTAGTTGTAACATGGTAACCAGATCCCCAAAGTGTTTTAGTTTACTAATTTGGCCAAGATTAGCCATGGATCCAAGCTTTGGAGCTGTCCACGCCTCTGAGGCCTCAGAAGTTGGGTACCCTGGCTCTCTTTGATGTCTTTTGTCCCCCTTGCCCATTTTTCACGTCAAAATAGAAAATTAAGCTTCAAGTGAGATATCCACTATGGGTGTACCAAAAGTCCATGTAAGAAGACCATGATTTAAGTTCTCATCACATGCATAACACTATTCTTAGTGTATATGTAACATGGGATTTCTCACATTCCCATTATTTTGGCATGAAATTAAGAAAAACAAAAATTTTCACAGATCTTTTATGTGGTATTGATGATGTGGTATTGAAGTATTTTCCATATTACCACCTCAAAGAGTTAATTTGAGCTTATTCACTATATGTAGCTACCCCAGGTGAATTTGTGTGTGGAATTCAAATCTGGCCTTAAATCCATGGATTTACTTACTCAATGAAAAGTTATTCATCCTTTCTGAAATCAAAAATGATGATTTTTGGATATATGCATGACTTATGAGTTATGCATAATTCAAAATTTATTTTTAAGATAATTGTGGCCTATTTGGGTATGTAAAATATACCTCAAGGCTCACTAATACTTCAAAAGTATAAGTAGAGAGGTTATATAGTGGATTATAACCCCCCAAAAATAAATTGGGGGTATACTAAAAAGGCAAAATTTTGGTAAAAATTTTTGGTGGTAGGGAATGTGAGCCTGTGAGGTATATATGACATTCCCATAAGGCCACAAACAGCTTTATTTACAGTTGATTCAGTACTTAACAGACTTTTCAATTGAATTTGTAATAAAAAATAACAAAAAATAAGTATAACTGTTTTTGGATAAACAAATTTATAATTATTATGTCATTTTTGGATTCTACACCAAGAATAACCTAAGGTACACCCATAGGGTGTTATACCCAAACATTATTATTTCTTATGTTATTAGAAGATTTATTAATCTCAAAGATCAACTGCAATTTTCTTAAATTTCTAAAATTGTTATATTTAAGCTTAAATAAGCATAAATTTAAAGTTGCATAAAGTTTATACAAGCTTACAAAAATTTTAGTTAAGATTGAATAGCTGTGTATATTTCCTGAATTGGCCAAGGATGTTCCATACAAAATAATAATCCTGTGTGAGCTCAATTTAAAGTGGTTTAAGGCCAGAGAATGCCTTCAAATCAATTAAAGGGCAAAAACCACACAGAAAGGTGGGACAAAGGAAAAAGACCAAACAGATATGGGTTACCCAGCCTTTGGCATCCACAAAGACCCAATTGAGGCTTTCCACCTGTGCTGGAGAATTTCCAGCCTTATTTAAACTTTAGGATTAGACTTTGATAAAATATTAAAGCTTAAACTGGTTTTATCCCAATTTGAACAGAAATCACAAGCTGTAAAAGGGTGAATCCTAATATGGAAGCTTTTAATCAAGGTTTTGAGAACTACCAAAGCCTAAATACGCTTAAATATTTAAATCTATAATTGTTAAAACCTTATCAACATTTAAGGTTTGTTGTGTTTTGCTACTTTACATGGAAAAATAGCAATAACTTCAAAAATTGATTTAAAATCTAAGTATCAATGTATTTGCTTCAAACTTTCACCCAACTTACAATTAAATTTTAGGTATATTTTTCAAACAGGTTTACTTTTTAATTATCCTAGAAATTTACTTTTTTAATTATTCCTAAAGAAAATTATTATTTCTTTTAAAAATGAGTTAAAAATTCAATTTAAGAAATTTATGCTTGAAACTCCCTTTTCAAGTTGTTCATGTGATTATTTTTAATATAAATGAAATTATTTTATATTGAAACTCAAAAGAATCCATTGAAAAGAGGATTAATGCTACTTGGAGTTAATAATAACACTTGTAACTTTAAATTGGAATTAAAAACGAGTTACCTTAAGCTAAGAACCTTATTTTTAAGCATGGGTTTTCAGTTTTGACCTGAGTATTCCCTCTATATACATTTCAAATCATGAGAGTTTTTCTTCAGACATAGAAATAACCTTCATATCACTGTTTTTTCCAATAACTAATCAGCATTCCAATAATATTAGAGATTTAAACAGGCAACCTTTTATTAAATACAAAATCTTATTATTAAAAGTATTTTTTAAGTATCTTTTTCTCTAGAAATTATGAATTAAAGGAGTGAAAACTTATAATTCATATTATTTTCTTTAATCACAAATCATTCATTTTATCTTATAAAATCATTGTCTTAAACATCTTTTAAAATCTACAAATTCCTCTTAAAAATGCTTGAATCTTATTTTTTATCTTGAAATATTGTTATATATTTTGAAATATTTATTTTTTCCATGTTTTTAAAGTATAAAAATTATTCAATACTATAACTGTTGTTATTTGGGCTATTGTATTAAATAAATATTATAAGTTCTCTTTAAAGTTCTATATTTTTTTTATCTAGTATTAGTTTGTTTATGTTGAATTTTTATATCAAAATTATACCTGCAAAGTGTGTGTGATATTTCTTTTATAAATAATATTTAAATTATTTATGAGTGGCTGAATATTATTATTTTCCATGTATAATTGTCTCATTAAAAAATTCATACATCCTGATTATTATAGCTGTCAGTGACTATCTTGATAATATAACAATTATAATTTATTATAATTATTAAGATATCTTATTATCATTGAATTATTCAATAATGATTAGATTCTTTTATTATTATTATTTTTGATAATTATATTAATTTTTTGGTTCTCATATTTAATTATATTATATTTTCTACTGAGGACAGTAATTTTACCCTTGATATTTGTTACTATTATCAAATGTTTCATAGTTTTCCTTGAGTTTCTTTTCCAAGATGCATTTCCCAAAGGCTTCTGAATTTCTCCTGAGGAAAAGAGTGATGTTGAAGTCAGTGGCCTGGCTGACAATGGCAAGAAAATTGCAAGAGCTAAATATCAATGCTGGAGTGATTTTGCCTACTAAGTC
Source organism: Austropuccinia psidii (assembly GCA_023105745.1). Taxonomy (NCBI): domain Eukaryota; kingdom Fungi; phylum Basidiomycota; class Pucciniomycetes; order Pucciniales; family Sphaerophragmiaceae; genus Austropuccinia; species Austropuccinia psidii. The sequence goes on along the minus strand of JALGQZ010000007.1, from coordinate 54,975,261 downwards.
AAGATGGATGAAATCAAGAGGCATAATTGCATACTCAAATTGACCTTTTAATGGGATCTGAACTGCTTTGTTAAGGTAACAAACTTTACAAAGTCTTTCACTTGATGAAAGACCAATTTATTTTACCAAGCTTTTTCCAGGATTTCCAACTCTTTTTTTCCATAGGTCATCCACAGCTTTTGTAAAAAAAGATGTTGGGCTGGTAAAATTGATTTCCATGAGGTTATTCCTGATTTTCCTTGCAGCAAAATTTTCCTGGTTGTTTCAAGATTAAAGCTGTTGTTTGTATGGTTAATGATGATTTTGTTCTTGAATAGTTGGAGGAGAGTGATAGGGTTACAGTTCAATTTTGAAACTTAAAGAAAATCGGTCAAGGTAAATAATCTATTGTTTACTTTGATTTTGACTGTACTAATTCCTTCAGTGATTGGATTTACTGCTGAGTCACCAATGAAGATTGAGAATTTTGGAACTTTGGAAATAAATGAGCAAACAGAGTGTGAGTGGAACATGTGGTGGGTGGCTCCACAGTCAAGCACTTCTTCTTTAATGATGTAAGCAGTTTTGATTAGGGCTGTGGTGAAGGAAAGATGACCTGATTCTTCTCCAATGGCCCTTCTTTTATTTTTTATTCATGGGGGCCTCAGGTATGGGTTTTAAGTGCAACACTCCTCATTTTTGTGATTTGTTCATTTATGGTTGTGCTCCCCGCTTTTTCAGCAGTACATAATTTTTAAAGGATGTTTGGATGTGGAAAAAACAAAGGCTGAGGTGACAGGGTTATCATTGATTGATTCTGCAGTCCGAAGATGGAAATCCACTTGAAGACAAGATAGAACTTGATCAGGCCTTCCAATGCGATTGTCATTCAAGGTGAGGAGCTCAAGAATTTGAGCTAAATTTGTGTTTCCAGAAAGGCTTCTTAAAATTATATAATAAAAAATTTCAGAGGGAACTTTAATACTGACTGACTCTAGCTCATGCAAGAAGGTATGAGTGTTTTCAATATAGAGCTGAAGATTGCCATTATAATTTGTTTTTATCGAGTTCATCCAAACCCTTCATTTTTTCAGTTCCCCTTTAGAGGCATATTGTTCATTGGTCTTTATCCATAAGAGGATAGCTTTGTCAGAGGTTTTGTACTTGATTATTTCCACAAATACCCAATCATTTACTCAAGAAGTAATTAGATTTATGGCTTCAACGCTGAGTTTATTCCATTTATTTATGGCAGTTGCGGCTTCTTCTTTCCTCAGAGGATTTTCACAGATGTCAAGTAAGTCTCTTGATCTGAGGAGGAATCACATTAATTGGTACCATCAAGGATTGGGATTACTTATTCATTTTTGTGATTGTTTGGTCTGGAGGCCATGAGTATAGAAATAGATATCCACCTGTTACGGTTGAGGTTTTGAGCCCCAAGAATGTAAATCTGTTTGGATGCAAAACCAAAGGTTCATTCAATCATATAATTATCAGTGACTGTGAGTAAGAAATAAATTTAGGTACCTAAAGGTGGATGAAAATGTTATACTATTTGAATATGATGAAAAGATACGACAGCTGAGATCAATAAACAACTGAATACAAAATAAGTTGGATGAGTTTACTGATTCTAATCAGTGAGTAATGATAGATGAGCTATACTATACCTGAGCAATTTCTGAGTATTTAGACAAAAATTCGATATAAAAAAACAAAAAGAGAGTTAAGGAGTGGGAAGTGAGGATTGGTTACGAGAGGGGAGGAAAGAGGGGAGTCTTTTCAAGGTGAATTTGATACCTCCTAGTAGCCAAGGAGGATAGGTTGGTTGGTTTTAAAGAAAGCTGGATTGTCTGATCAGAAGATCATCAAAGGATCTGCTAATATTCTGTGGTTTCGGTGCGCATAGGAGTGTCAGTGCCTTGATTCTTCTAGCATTCAGTGTTGGGATTTTCCCCATACTTGAGGTCAGATGGTAGTGTAAGTCTCAGTCAGCAGTACTTGATAATGCAATTCTTGAAGGATGATTATATGGAGGGCAGTCGTGGAGTAATGGCAACCTGTAACACTAGCCTACTAAAGGGATTGGGGGCTGTTGGTGAATCAGTGATGGTTGCCAACTTTCAACAGGAATTTGGAACCAGAAACTATATTTCTCAGAATACATGACCTCAGATTCACTTTTCAGTCAATTTTTCTAAAAAAAGAACACCTTAAGGAGGCAGGACTGGCTTTAGTCTTTATCCAATGATAGGAACAGGGAGAGACACAATCAAACCTTAAGGAGGAAGGACCAGTGTTAGTCTTTAGCCAAAAAAAGGAACAGGTGGAGACGCAATCAAACCTAATAGCAATTGCAATGAGAAAAACAAGATGATAAATGTCACACAAATAAAGTAAAGAAAATTAATAAGTAGAAACCTTAGGGAGGCAGGACTAGTGTTAGTCTTTATCTGAAAACAGGAAAAGGGAGACACAATAAAACCTAATAGAAATAGAAATGATAAAAATAACATGAGGATAGGCTAGTTACACATGGAGTGGTCTTCATATAGACCAGTACAACTATCTCATTAGGAGATTTATCTCACACAAGCTATGAGGATTCATATATGAAATGACATTTTAGAATAGGTTGTAAGAGATGGATAATCGCTTTCAGAAAAGACTTAAAAACTAAAAAAAGAATAGGAATATCAAGAAGAATGGAATTCTAGTATTCTATTATTAAAATAGCATATAAGATGAGTTTTTATTCTTTTAAAATTCCCTCTCACGATATGCAATTCATCCTATTACAAAGAACTGGGTAGCTCTTAAGCACCTCATTTGTTATCTTAAGAGAATCTGTGATACCATTCTATGCTATTCCAAGTCCATCAGAACAGACAACCCCACTCTGATTGGCTGGGCTGATTTTTATTATGAAAATTATTTTGTTAAAAGGAAATTGATCTTGGGAAATCTAATCACTCTCTGCGGAAAGCCTGTCTCGTGGGTAAGCAAGAAGAAGTTGGTTGTAGCACAATCAACAACTCAGACAGAGTTCATCTCTATGAATTTCTGTGCTAAACAGCTCCAAGGGCTAACTTACCTCCTGGGAGATTTAGGTCAAAATGTTGAGAAAAAAAGGAACTGAGGAATAAATCAGCCTAGTTCAACACAAAAAAAACTAGTACTTATTTATATACTGACAGCAGTATTGGTGTGATAATATCATAGTGATCTGATGATTCAATTTGTCGGAAGTTGAATTCTCTTTTCATAGTGCTTTGGTTAAATCATTTTACATCCTCTTATTTCAACATTTACTTTGCTAATTCAGATTAAAAAACCTTTTAGCTTCTGAAATTCTAAAATCATTTTCCTCACCATCAGATAATATAATACGATTATAAGAGAATAACACCTTGCTTCTTAACACCAAGAACGTAATCAATTATCACCTAAACATTACAATTTCAAATCCAAAACTCCATGGAAATTGAGTTTTTTTCACTTTTCATGTAGACTAATTCCATTAAAGCTTCAAAGAATCCATCATCTGATTTGAATGTTTTTTCCCACAATTTTTTCCCCTCCGTTTTAAGCCATACAGACAGAAGAGAAATTGAAGTTCCATCTAGAACGTTATAGTTTGTTTGTGCCGTAAGCACAAAAATGAAAAATTTTTGTGCAATTCCAAATTCTTTAGCCTCAAAATTCAAATTACTATCGGCACGAGTTCCTGTAATAGCTAAGGAATTCGGAGGTTGGAAGAGTTGCTGCCTTATCCACTCCCAAAACTTTACTTTTAACTCATTCTTTTCCACTGGTGAAAATTCTGAACACTCTAACGCCATTTCATGAAAGATTATGAGGTTTGTCAAAAGTCTTTTTAGGTTCTTTTCAAGAGTTCTAGCTTCCTGATTTGTAGTCGGGAGCAACAGCTTCAGTTGATAAAAACCGTTGTGGTATTTGCATCCTATGGGAAGAGTTTGGCAATGCATAAAGTCTTGCTTCATGTAGTTAGGTTTTTGACTGATGGCGTCGTGAAAATTGCGCACGATCTGCTCGATTTCTTTCAAGTCATCCTTTGAGGTACCCTCGAACTTCTCATGAAGTTTACTTCGTGCTTTAGGATACCAAATTCTGAAAGGCCGCATTATGACGACATCATTTGAACTGACTGCCAGGGATGTTGGATTAGGCCATATTGGATTGGGTAGGAGCCCCTTCCTTTCTTTTATCCACTTCCAGACCTCTTCTTTACTCCAGTGTTCTAGTTTTAGAACTTTTAGGGAATCAGATTTTTTGTTACTTTGGAGATATGTCGTATCTGCATGAAAGATCATGGTTTTTTTCCTCAGAAAGGAAAAAGAAGGAAAATTGGAGGATGATTCTCTTGATTTCACTTACCTCTTAATGGCTCCGCACCCCCCAAAGACAGAAAGTAGGTTTTGGAAGGTCCTTTGCCATTTCCAACGTAACTAAAAAGAAGAGCCTCGTTTTTCGCCATTACGTCTGAAGAGCTGGCTTGATCAACACTAAGAGGATATGGTGGAAGTATGGGGCCGAGGTATGAAAGCAATTCATCCTTTCGATCCAAAGATTGAAAGTATTTCTCGCTAGGTTTTTTACTACTTCCAAAGTCACTCAAAATGAAGGCCTCGTTTTGTGCCATGATGTCTGAAGATCTGGCTTGATCAACATTAAGAGAATTTGGTGGACGTTTGGCGAGGAGAATTGGAAGATCTTTAAATAGAATGGGAGCAATTTATCCGTTCAACAAACAGGAGCGCAGAGGGAAAACCATAACAGTAAATTTGTTATAATTTCCTTTTTCAAGGGACTATGGCAAACAGAGAATCTGAACTCACAGTTGGCAATAATACCTTGGAATTGACGAAGGAAATTCATCCTCGCGCCATGCCCTTGAATAATTGATGATTGATACTGACGTTGATTCGATGAAGAGGCTACGTTATTTTCAACCATGGAAAAATTGTTGATGCTTTGGTCAGTGACTTGAAGACGAAAATCTGATTGCGGGGCATTGTTAGGCAAGGATTGGTCAGGAATTGGGGTAATTTCATGAAGCTGGTTGGCATTTATATTGAAGAGTTGACTTCCGGAAACATTTTCAATCGGAAAAGAGAGTAAATCAGAAGTATCCATAGCGTTGTTCCCTTAAATTCCGGTTCCATGATTAGTGATCTAGCTCTCAATACAAAGGGCATTGAAAAAGGAAACCCAAACCTTCAGGATTATAAGTAAAATATTTGATACTAGGCTCCGTCGAGCTTCGGCCGTGAAAATATGGACGGACATCGCGATTTCCAACATCAGAAGTCCATGGGAGCGGAGTGTCTGATGCGGAAGGGAGAGTTTGCATGTCAAAAATGCCATGCCCTTCGGTTTCGGCACAAAGTAATTCCCAGCCAGGTGTTCCAAAGCCAGGGTGTGCAATGAACTGTGGAAGAAGAACTAATGCAACCCAGAGAGATGGATTACCAGATGGAAGGTTTTGAAAATAAAACATTTTCGAATGAAGACACAATTTGATAAAATGATACCCTCAACCAGATTCAACTTAGCTCGAAAGTGCCCATGCAAAGGGTTCCTTAGGATTCTCCCTAGCCCTCGTGAGATTAGTCTTAGTAGAGATAAAACAGCGCAGAACCATTAGCAGGATCAAGACCGCAGCCATGAAGCACGATCAGCGTCAAACACGGCCCAGGTGTCCCGAAAATGAGGCACTTCAGCAATGAAGTCTGCTAAACGTCAAAGTTTCATCAAGGTGAAGCCTAGCCATTAAAATATTCCTGCTAGCGTAACTACTGCGATAAAATACACTCAGTTATATATACGCAAAGCACAGTATTATGCGACTATATGATCTTCAAGAATCCAACCAGGGCCAAAAAGCTTTGCAACATCCTACGCAAACTTTCATCGAATTTGGGTTTCATGAGAGCCATTGTCGATTAATTTTTTGAGAGTGATTCACACACAGCTTGACGGAATGCACGCAACATCACACCTCAGCTCCAGAAAATTTTGTCAAAACTCAAGAGTTAGTTAACATTAAGAAGTGCCGTTGTCTATAATCAGGACTATCTCACGGATGCGGCAAGAACTGAAACCAAATCAACACCGGTATTTTTATGCTTCCAATGGTAGACTAGACTTTCTATGAATATTCCAGATGAATGATCATGGTCTTGAACCCATTTACATAAAACTTTCACCAGGGAAAATTTCCAATCCCACTCAAAAGGCATCGTCCCCCCCTATTGCTGTATTGCTGTCATAAATCAATTTTGATCCTTTAAAATCCACAAATAATCTTTCAAATCACTCTGCCAATTCTTTTCAAGATATTTTTGTAGTATTAGTGAGTGTTTGATTAATTCTTAAAGTTTGGAGTTTTCTTCAAGAATTAAATATAATTCTTCTTGTAAAAGATAATTATTAATTAAAATAGGTTTACATTAGTTTGATAAGTTTTACTAATAGTACTTTTTGTAATTGATTTTGGTAGACAATTACTGCTCACCATTATAATCACTGGGAGTTTATAAAAAGTAAAAGAAATAATTAAGCAATTAATTAACAATTTGTGGTTATAATGAATTTATTTATTATATTTTGTAAGAACAGTCTTATCAAGAGTCTGATAGGAAAATCTTACAAGATGGCTTTCCTCCTTGCAAAGGGGTGGAATGTCTGTACATATGTAAATTTGGTTCATCAATCTTATTATGGATTTGATTCACATTTAAAATTATCTATTTTTCAATTGTTTCCTCACTTTATCACTTTTCCCAAACTGTGAAGTGAAATTCCTTGAGCTGGATGTGGAATTTTATATATTAAGAAGAGGGTTTCTGAAATCAACAAGTTTGTCATAAAAAGTATCAATGAAAATATTTTTTAACTTATCATGTTTTTTTATAAAATTGTCATTTTATGCTCAATTCTGTAACATGTTTGTCCAATAGACTCATTTCCCACAGTTGTTACTTTTCAAAATTCTATGAAAATTCTGACATTGCTTCTTAAGTCACTCACCAGGGAAAATGTGGCATCAATCACCAGAAATTGATTTGATGTCACACTGCTGTTGGTACAAAATCTTTTTGAAGTCAAGTTAGTTTCACATTATAGTCAGTTGAATTTTTGGGTTGTTTCATGTCTGTGTCAAGACAAAATCAATTGTCAAATATGTCACTCAAAGAAAAAACCCTTATCAACACAATTTTCAATCTTTGGTTAATTACACCTGATGGTGCAAGCCAGCAATTTGGCATGCTCATGCTCATGCAGAAAATGGCTTCTGCACCAATGGCTGATCATCTCCATCCATTACCCTCCTTACTCTCATGCATGAATTGGCTTCCACACTGCCTTCTAATAATCTCCACAGCTGACCATGCTTATGCTCATGCAAAGATTGGCTTCCACACCACTGCCTCATCATCTCCACAATTTATCATTCTTATTCTCTGGAGCTTCCCTCTCATCTTCTCAGCTTACCATCCTTATTCTCAGTAAATTATGGTCTTCTGCACTGCTGGCTTATCAATTCTTCAATTTACCATCCTTTCACTAACACCAAGATTGGCTGATCATCTCCACAATGTATCATCCTCATTCTCCAGAAAAGATTTTCTTCCACATTTTACAATGCTTACACTCACACAAAGATTAGTGTGCATTTGTTTTCCCAGAATTATTTCTGAAAATTACTGTTCCTTAATGATTCTTTTATGGGGGCTGACAGGTAAATTAGTACTACAACAGCATGGTGTGTATCCACCAATGAAATATGCTCACACTCATGAAAAAATTTCCTTATGCATCATTTCCATTGAATCACTCCTACCTCCAATTAATATCAAACTCCATAATACTAAGTTACAGTGTTGAAGTTTTTCTACACAAGTATTTCATTTAAGGATCCTCCTTTCTCACCTCATCCCCAATTTCCAATGCCCAATGCTCTCCCCCAATGAGAATTCAATGAAGTTCCATTACATTGAATGGGTAGATAGGGGGATATGAGTTAAATTTAATCATAGTAAGTGTTTAGAGCCATATGGTATGGTGGCCTGTTGATGTACATTATGAAACCAATCACAGAGATATGCTGAGTGTCTTTCTCCCCCAAGGTGTTCTGTGGCAATTGGTGGGGATATTTACAATTTTGTGGTCAGGGTTTAAACAATAATATTCACAAATTGAATCCTAATAAGTGGACTATTTAAAACCAGAATTGTGCCTTTTTTTATTCATAAAAACTATTTTATCTCATAACATTTAAATGGAAAACTTTGCTTAGTACTTACCACATGGGGATTGAATGGTACAAAAATTGACTTGTGTAGGTTTCTTACTAGTAAATGTTTAATTTCTCACACTAAATTTATTTCATTTTGATAGGATGTAATAATTTTCAACACATCACCTCTTTTGAGTTCCTGACAAATAAAATCTTTCAAATGCATTAAAAGGCCAATGTATATTGATGAAAGGTTTTAAGCCTGTGGGGGGCTGGTTTCTTCCACAGGGGCTCTTGGGGAAAACAATAGTGGCATTGCATTCATTAATCAGGGAACTCACTTGGAAGATCCAAAGGAATAGAAAAAATGGAATAAAAGAACAAATTTCTCTAAGAAGATATGCAAGTACAAGCTGAGAAACAGTAACAGAAAAGATGCCAGATGACCAAAGATCCAACCAAGTAAGCTCTCAATCACTGTTTCCACATTCCAGAAAGAGTAATAGAATTAGTAAGGGATATGACCACCAATATCCACTTAAAGGTGAAGAAAGAAAAGGTTCTAAATGACTGACTTGAAAATATCAGTATCCACTTAACAAATAAATGAGAAAGAAAGATAATAAAAAATCAAAGTATATTCATTAACTGAGGGGAAAACCCAATTTTGAAAGGAGGCTGGTATAAATAAAACATTGTGAGCTTCACTTCTTCAGTCTGACAGCTGGTCTCTATTGAATCCTTGAAGCTGTATTGATTGCTTGATGAAATGTATACCTTTCCAAATTGGGAAATCAACTGATTTTAATGATCTTCCCAGGGTCTATTGTTGTAAAACAGGTCTTTATGAAGAAAGACTGTATTGAGATGAATGTGTTTGCCAAGGTGTATTGATGGAGCATTGACATGTGACAACTGGTTTTGGAACTTCCTCTTGAATATCCCTTGATAATGAACTGCCATTATTCCCTTGAGGGATTAGTGTGAAATTGAAAATAACAAATGAATTCTTGATGGCATGATTGGCAATTGATAAGAAACTTGAGCTTAAGCATTCATGAAGCCTCCGGGTGACATGATGCCTTGATATTGTGGTTGAGTGTTGTGATAACTTTCTGATATTGGTATCATTGAATTGCTGGTGGAAAAGGGTGCATAATGGTGTATAACACCATTTATGGTACTTTTGGTTATTGAAGGGAAACATTTTCCAAAGGTCTTTTGAAAGACTTCCAGGAGGATAATGGGAGAAAATGGAGTCTGGGGGGCCTCAGGGCTGGCAGAGGCGCTTTCGCCATTTTTTGGGTTTGGGGAAAAACAAGCCTATACAGGCTTAACACTGTTTTTTTCAAAGTGCACAAAAATGTGCAAATCTTGCATTTAACCCCCAAATGGCCTAATATGTCCATTTGGGCATATTTTGCATATTACATGAGAAAATGGTATATTATTGATAAATGCCCCAAAAGGTGCAAAATTCACAAAGTGCACACATTGTGCAAAACTGTATTTGATACTTAAAAAACAAGATGCAGTCTTTTGAACTGAGTTCCCCCTAATTATTAGCAAATGCCTAAAGGTGTCCAAAGGCAGAAGGTGTTCATGAATGGCCTGATGATTGTGAAGAGGCAAGGTTTGTTCCAGATGACTAAATGGACATAAAAGGAAAATTTGGCCCAATTGCCATAAATTGAATATGGCATTGATATGAAATATAAAGCTCCAAGAGGGTTATTGTCCAAGGTTAATAAAGTTTCTTTTGATGAGCTCTTGGCTCCCTAATTATTTTTTTCTAGAAAATTCACTAAATATTGAACTCATTTGAATTGATATTTAACTTCCTTCTTTCCCCAACCTTTACAAAATTCTACAATATTGATATTACCTAAAAAAAGAATCACTCATTAATATCTCAAATTTAATTTATTTTCATCACTATCAAAACTCTTGCCTTTTTTCTTCAATTTTGATCTTTTTATTCTACAATTGTCACTCAAGTTGGCCATCAATTTTTCACTATCTAAATACTCAAAAACCTTCCTCCTGTATGCCCCAACCAATGCAGCAAGCCCTAACAATTTTAACAGGATTAAATCAGCTACTGAATTCTGCCCCAGTGTAAGATAGTTCTATGAAACTGTCAATAATATTACCATTAATCAACAGTACTATTACTGTTCTTATGAAAGATAATAATAAGAATGATTAGAGCCCCAATTAAATAATTAATTAATTCATTATTTGTTTTACTTTTTATACACTACTAGTGATTATAACAGTAAGCATTAATTGTCTATGAGAATCAATTACAACAAGTGTTTAATAATAAAACTTCTTTATTAAAATAATAAAAGTATTTTGATATATAATTTTCTTTTTCAAGAATAATCATAAATTTAATTCTTGAAGAAAACTATTACCAGAGAAAAAAATTTAGGAATTTATAATAAATAACTCACTAATACTCCAATTAACCTTGGAAAGATATTGGTAGAGAGATTTGACAGATGACTTGGGATTAAAAGGATAAAAATTGATTATATAGAAGTATTACAGAAATATATAGTTTCTTTCTATGATTTCACGTCTTTTGTATTGATTCTGAAAGACTTCAAACACTTAAAAAAAGATTTAACTAATACTTACTTGTTAGTAACAAAGATGTAATTGGATAATAAGATGATTTGGAAAAAACAGAAAGAGGAGGCCCCTTTTGAGTCAAAGACAGCTCACAGAGTCATGCCATGGAGAAAACTAAAAGACCAGTGACTTACAAAAAAATAATACTTTTTGGATTATTGATTGCATCATCTTTTGTCATGTACAATTTTCATAATTACTCAATTAATGCTTTTGTGTGACTAGCAACCCATTTATGGTTAGGAATAAAACAATTAACAACTGTAAATCTTCTTTCATTTCAAAAGAAACATTTATTCCTCAAATTTATCAATGTCATTGGAAATTTCATCACAGGTTTTATTTCCTGTTAATTTTGAAGATTCAGTGTTTCAGGTGGAATCATCAAAAATAGACTGTAATTAAGACTTTTAATTTTACTTATTAAGCCATCATTCTTTTTGGTTTATTTATGAGTCATACTATTCTACATTGGTACTGAAAGTTTTAGAAAGATTCATCAAGAATTGTATTTTTAATAAATTTTTGAAGTTTTTACCTCATTTCTACATGGAATTACAAGTAGCACAATATAGCTGGTTGCCATGAGGTAAATCAATGGATACTAGTCCAGAAAGGGTTTCGATTACTATTTTATGGTTTATCCATGAAAAATCACTAAGAATTGACATGGTTACAGGAGTCTAAGTTTCTCTTTACCTCTTTGTCATGTCAAAATAGCAGCTTATTTGCAATGTTCTCATGATTTAATGATATTTTAAGTTTGTAACCAGGTTCCCAAAAGGTTTTGGTATACCAATTGGGAAATGATCAGCCATGGATTCAAGCTTCAGAGCTATCCAGGCCTCAGAGGCCTCAGAAGCTGGGTACCCTGGCTCTCTGTGATTTCTTTTGTCTCCCTTAGATATTTTCACGTCAAAAATAGAAATTCAGGATTCAAGACTGATATCCACTATGGGTTTACCAAAGCTGTATGTGAGAATACCAGAATATTAAGGTTAAAAAGCATGTGTAGCACTATTATTAGTGTATATGTAACACAGTATTTCTTGAATTCCCATGACTTTGGAATAAAATTGAGAAAAACACAGATTTTAACAATTATTTCATGTGGTATTGAAGTATTTTCCATATTAACACCTCATAGAGTTAATTTAAGCCTATTCACTCTATGGAGTTACCCTAGGTGAATTTCTGTGTAGAATCCAAATCTGGCCTGAAATCTATGGATTTACTTACTCACAAAAAATTTTCTCATCTTTTCTGAAATCTAAAGTGATCAATTTTGAATATATGCATGACTTATGAGTTATTCATAGTTTAGAACTTATTTGAAAGATAATTGTTGCCTATTTTGGTTCTTAAAATATACCTCAAGGCTCACACCCAGAGATTTGGAGTTAAATCTCTGATATGGACAGTAGTAATTAATTAGGCATTAAAGTAGAGAGCCTGGCACATGAAAATAATCAAGATCCACCAGTTCTTCCACAATTTGAGCATAAATTTATCTTGAATATTTGTATTCTCTCTGAACCTGATTTTTTGTTGTAGCCTGTATTTCAGCTCAGCCTCCAAGCTCTCAAAAACCAAATATAAAAAGCTATGAGAAGGAAAATACTGCTGAACCTTTTGTACCAATAGGAGATGCCATACAAGATGAGTTGATTTTCAGTGGCCAGGTTTAAATTATATCAAAGGAAACATTTTTTTCAAATATAACACAAACAATCTCCAGGCTGGAGAAAAATTAAAAATGATAGTAAAATTTCTGTTTATGTGTGTCAAAAGATTGGTGAAGTAATGAGCCTCCTCAAGATGGATTTGAATTGTAAGTCCATTACTAATTGCATACCAAACTGATAAGAAGCTCTGTTTATGATATATGGATAGATGTGGTAGAGGGAGAATCTCTACTTGAAGGATTTCAAGTGGTGATTGGAGCTCCAGGAAAAGGCTTAGGAAAAAGACTAATTATAAATGCAACCAAAAAACAACAAAAGACTCAATAACTTTTAAGAAGCAAAAGATTATCTTGATCAAGGGAATGGCATTATTAATCTTGAAGTTTCCCATATTGATAATAAAGGTCCACAAACTGAAACTCCCTGTCCTCAATGACATATTCCATGATGAAACCCCCCTCCTCTCCTAAAAATATTCAAGCCTCCCAAGAAAGTGAGAAGCTTAAACATGATAAAATGGCTGAAGATATTACTGATATGATTACTTATCCTGAGCCTGAAGTGTCAACCTCAGCTCATTATCAAGGAATTTTTTCACCTGCATTAAAGAGCTTGGAAGAATTTTGAATTATCATTCCAATATTAGTCAAAAAGGATAGAAAAGAGAGCTTGATAATATCAATATTATTTCAGAAAATCAATGGGATAATGCACCAACAAATGACCCTGATAAGTTCCTTCCTGTTGGGATTAAGGTGATCAGTAACAAGGAGCTTAGAGTGCTGGCCTGGCTTGAGAATCTTAGGATTTAAGGTGACTTTTATCTTTTTTAATGATAAATGATAAGTTTCCTGTTGACTCATGTGATATATATTGCAATTTATAGGGTTAGATTCTTTGAAGGCAAGAGAAACCAAAGAATTATTTAGTAACAACATATGAAATCTCAAATTAATGAAGGAATCAGAAAATTCTCTGGATAATATCCCAAAATCTGAACACTCCTTGCTCAGAGTGGTCCAGAGCCTTCTTCACCCCTCCAATCCTATTCAACATTTTTGGCCAGATTTTATGTTTTTTCTCATGCAATGTGATTGTACCCAAACCATATGTGGGACCAAAAACAAATTCTACTGATCCTATGGTACTCAAACAGGGAAAAGTGGAATACCTTGCCTCCTGATTGAGTAAATCAAAGCAGCTTGAAACACAGCTTACCATTGAAGGTGGTGGGGCTGGCAATGAGTTATTGAAAAAAGCCCCACAAGAACTTGGAGGAACTAATGGATAAAGTTATCCACCTGTTACTTTTGTACAACATGGTATGTGCACATAAAAATATCAAAGTGTATCACATGAAAGGAAAACTCACAATTTTAAGGAAGAATGAGATGATCAAATATCTTTTGGTGTGCCACAGGAATCTTGGAGTAAACCAAATTTTCTATGGTATATCAGCTGCATTCTTTACAGCAGTGGTTTGTGGCTTGATGGTATGCTCAGATGACTGTAAAACAAGCTTAGTGAAAGGGATATTACGACTCAATAAAATTTTGAAAGTATTTCATAGGGTATAAAGCTATTAGAGCCCATGTTGCTACATACCCTACTGTACCTCTTAGATTTGAATTTTCACAATGCTTGGTATTAGACTTTGGTGATGCCTGGGTGGAGAAGTGGGGTTTTTGTTCAACTGAAAATGTCACATTAACTGTACCCAGGTCAGCTAAACTTACAATTAAGATTAACCTATTTTACATTAGCTTTGTATCAAAAAAATGGTAATTTAATTTTAGAAAACTGTATAAGAATTTAATAATTGTTACTATCTATCCTACTCTTGCTCCCTCTGTAGGAATTTCAATAAAAAAGGTTTTTACAGTGGAATTACTATGTACACCATACAGATTATGCCAATGTGTCACCAAGTCAGTGGTGAAGTTGTGTGATATCATGCACTGTGTCATTGCACAAGGTTGAGATTTTAATTTAAGTCATTTTACTGCCCACATCCAGGCAATTGTAAAATGTGCATGGTGTCTGTAAGCCACAAATACACCAAGAAGCAAAGGACATGTCCTCTTGGCCATGGAATAGAGTGTGAACAGAGGGTGGAAAGGCTTTATGATAAGTGAATACAACATTAGCATGTGCTTTTCAAATTTGCAGCGGAGCTTGGATGTTATAACTCAAATGCTCAGGGGGTGTAAATTTAAATTGCATGACTGCGGAACTATTTCTATTTCTACATGAATCTCAAACTCTCCACTGAAGATCTATTGGGATACCATCAAAGTAAGTGCCCATTACAACACCAGGGATAATGTTGCATCAATCTCCAGAAATTGGATTCATTTTGCACCACTGTAAGTATAAAATCTTTCTGCAGTCACATTAGTGTCACATTATAGTCACTGCAATTAGTGGGTCATGTCACGTCTGTGTCAAGACAACATCAATTGTCAAGTATGTCACATGAGCATTTCACTCAAAGCAAAAACCCATATCAACAGCATTGGAAATATTTGGGTTATTACATCCCATAGTTCAAGCCAGCAGTTTGGTAGGTCCATGCTCATGCATGATATGACTTCCTCTCCGCCAGCTTAACATCTTCTCCCTTTACCATGAGAACTCTCACACATGAATTGGCTTCTGCACCACCTTCTAATCATCTCCGCAAGCTGCCCATGCTTACGATCATGCAAAAATTGGCTCCTGCACCACCGCCTCCATATCTCTGCCATCACCCATCCTTATGCTTCTGCACCCCCAACTAATCATCTCTGCAACTCACCATGCTTACACTCCGGCACTACCCTCTCATGTTCTAAATTTACCATCCTTACGCTCAGGAAACTATTAGCTTCCACACCAATTCCTGATCATTTTCCCAATCTACCATCCTTGCACTCATGCACACATATGCTTCCACAAAACCACCTCTGAATCTTGGCTGTATACTAGCCTTAGGAAACCACAACCCTGCCTTATCATCTCCAGGGCTTACCATCCTTATGCTCCTGCAATTCCCTCTGATATTCTCAATTTACTATTTGTTATTCTCACACAATTGTTTGCTTCCTCGCCATAAGCTAATCATCTCTGCCAGCTGACCATGCTTATGCTTATCCAAAGATGGGCTTCCTCACCTCATCATTTCTTCAACTTACCATTCTTACGTACTGGCCCTTCCCTCATGTTCTCAATTTATCATCCCTATGCTCATGAAACAATTGGCCTCAGCACCAATGCGTGTGCCTGATCATTTTACCAATTGTGGTTAGGGTTTAAATCATGAGACTCACAAATTAAAACCTAATAAGATGAATATTTCAAACCAGAAATGTGTCTCTTGTTTCTTCAACAAAACTATTTTATTTCATATCATTCAAATGGCACACTTTGCTTAGTCCTTACCTCAAGGAGGTTTGATACTTCAAGAATTGACTTTAGTAGGTTTCTCACTAGTAAGCTTTATTCACTTTCTCACAAGGAAGTGATTCAATTTGAATTAGATGAAATAATTGGCAATATATCACCTCCTTGAAATTCCCAACAAATCAAATTTTTCAAATTCAATACAAGCTCAATAGATGCTAATCAAATGTTCCAAGTATTTATATGGGCAGGTTTATTTTGGTGAGCTTGTGGTTCTAAAATCATTTCTTTCTACAAAACTCACTAAATATTTAACTGATTTAAATTGATATTTAGCCTCTTTAAACCTTCACAAAATTCACAAATATTGATATTAACTGCAAAGGAGACAATCATTAATACCTTGATGGTAATTTCCTTCAACCACTTTCAGAACTTCCACCTTTTCTGATTTTGACATTTTTATTCAACAATTTTGAATCAAGTTATCAATTAAGTTTTAATCATCTATTTACCCAATAAGCTACCTCCACTATGCCCCAAACCCCAGTAAATTCAACAGAATTAAATAAACTACAAAATTCTGCCCCAGAGAGTTGAAGTGAAATATTTGATATGGTCAGTAGTAATGAATTAGGCATTGAAGTAGAGAGCCTGGCACATGAAAATGATCAAGATCCACCAGTTCTTCCAGAATTTAAGCATAAGTTCATCTTGACTATTTTTAATCTCTCAAAACCTGGTCGTTTTATCATAGCCTTAATTTCAGTGCAGCATACAAGCTCTCAAAAAACTGAATTTGAAAATCTATGAGAAGGAAAATACTGTTGCACCTTGTACACCAACAGAAGCTTCTGAAAAAGATGATGTAATTTTCAGTGGCAAGTTTGGAATAATTTCTCTCGAACATCACACAAATAATCCCCAGGCTGTAAAAAAAATTCACAAAAATTATGGTAAAATTCCTAATTATGTACATCAAAAGATCGGTGAAGCAATGAGCCTCCTCAAGATGGATTTGAACCATAATTCCATTAATAATCACATACCAATTTGCTAGAAACAGCTGCTTACATTATATGGATAGGTTCAGAGGTGGAAGAATGTCTTCCTGAAGAATATTGACTGGTGATTGGGGCTCTAGGAAAAGCTTTAGCAAAAATACCAAATATAAATGCCACCAAAAAAATAAGAAAAAATACTGTACCATTGAAGCCACAAAATATTCTCTTGATCAAGGTGATGACATTATCTATCTTGAAGTAAGCCATAATGATAAAAAAAGCTCCTCAAAGTGATATTCCCAGGAACTCAATGGAACAATCCACAATAAAATCCCTCCAAGCTCTTCCCAAAATATTCAAGAATTTCAAGAAAGTGATAAAATTAAACACATTAAAATGGGTCAAGATATGACTGATATAATGTATGAACCTGAGCCTTAAGTGTCAACCTCCACTAATGACACAGAAATATTTATATCCTGAATTGAAGAGTTTGAATAGATTCTGAATTATCATTGCAATATTACTCAAGCATAATGAAAAAGTGCTTGATAATATCAATAGTATTTACATAACTCAGTGGGACGGTTTACAAACAAATGATGCTGATATGTTCCTGCCTGTTGATATTAAGGTGATCAGTAACCAAGAGCTTCAAATTAATCCTGGCTTGAGGAGCTTGAGATTGCAGTTTAGTTTTGTCTTTGTGAATAATACATGATTGTTTTTCTGTTGACACATGTGATATACATTGCAATATATAGGGTTAGATCCTCTTAAGGAAAGAGAAACAAAAGAATTTTTTTGTAAAATCTCTTGGAATCCCAACTTGATTAAGTAATTGGCAGAAACTCCAGACAATATCCCAAAATCTGAACACTCCTTCTTCAAAATGGTTCAGAGCCTTCTTTACCCCTGCAATCCATTTAAACATTTTTGGCTGAATGTTATGTTTGAATCCATTAGTTAAGTCTCATAAAATGTGATTGCAACCAAACCATTTGTGGCACAAACAATAAACTTCAACAATACTCTGGGACTCAAACTGGGAGAAGTTGAATACCTTGCCTCCTGATTGAGCAAATCTAATTAAAATGAAGCACAACTTACAATTGAAGGTGGAGGGGCTGAAAATGAGATATTGAAAAATCCCCACAAGGACTTGGAGGAACTGATGGATACAATTATACACTTGATGATTGGGTAGAACATGGTACATGCAAAAACAAATATTGAAGTCTATGGCATGAAAGGAAAACTCACAAGTTCAAAAAATGAGGACATCAAATATCTTTTGGAATATCACAATATTCTTGGAATAAATCAAATTTTATATGGTATATTAGCTGAATTCTGTGTGGTGGGTGTTTTTGGTTTAATGTTATGCTCAGATGACTGGAGAAAGATCTCAGTGAAAGGGAATTTATCACTCATTGACATTTTCAAACAACTTTCAAAGGGTAAAAGCTAGTAGAGCCACTGTGGCTTTGTACTGATACGTATATATGTAATTTACTGAGTAGGAATTTCTTCTCATCAGATTCTTCTAATACCACTGTAGCTCCTAGATTTGAATTTGAAAAATTCTTGTCATTAGACTTTGGTGATGCCTTGGTAGAGAAGCAAGGTTTTGGTTCAAATGAAGAGGTTCAATTCTCTGTAGCCAGGTCTGCTAAACTTGCAACCAGGATTCACCTGTTTTATATCAGCTTTTTAGCAGATAGATTGTAATTTAATTTTAGAAAGCAATTCATGAACTTAATAATTGCTAGTATGGAGCCTACTATGGATGCCTGAGTATGTATGTAAATAATAAAAAACTTTGTATAGAGGCATGCCTCTGTACACCATAGAAATTCTTCCCACATGACACAGGCTCAGTTGGACAGTTGTGCTTGCAATTATCACACAGACAGTCATTGCAAGAGGTTTATATTTTCACCTCCAGCTCATAATGGGCCAAATTGGTGCATTTCTTTCAAAAGCAATTCTGGGTAAAGTGCAGGACCGGTGGGATCAGTCATCTGCAGTTGGGTGCACTAAGAAATTCCCATGGAGAGCCTGTTTTACTTGCTCTAGCTTGCAAAATGAAAGATGGTAATATTAAAAACTTATTGAATGGGAACAGAAATATATAAAATTGAATAATTAATTATCCATTTCACTGGATTTGGTTGAAGTACTTGAGATCACCAATCTCCAGAAGTCTTATGTGATCATTTCTTTTTAGCAGGAAAGAAAAGACCTTCACCAACCAAGCACAAATTTAGGTGAAATCCATAATCCACACAACAGTCACTAATACATTGGTTTCATTTTATTTTCCTGTGCAACAATTGCATACACAAAAGAAGGAAGGGAGCTCATGGCAAGAGGTCGGGGGAGGAAGGAAAGTGTGAGTTTCTCAGCTATTTCCAAGTTATATATAGATATAACCATGGGTCGGAATTCATGTGGCACCATTATTGGCCCCCATGGAGGAACATTGGCTTCAGTTTTTTCAGATTTAACTAATACCATTCTCTTGTCTGCTTCAACACCTAGTGATCCCTCAACCACTTGTGAGTAGTGGCACATCCCAAAAGATAAATGAGGCCAAAACCACCCAAAGGAATAATTTTTTTCCTCCAGTCAACCAAAAGAACAGATATCAATTCCAGTACCAGCAAATAGAACCAGGAGTGAATTTAAAAGAACTGTGGACTTCACTCAGATAAAATGAACTCGCTTTGGCCATTTGGCTATTTTTTTTGACCCAATTGCTCATTTCCCTTGTTAAATTCAGAAAGTTTTCAGCAATGAGTGAGGTTGAGGTCAATCAATGGGATGAATTGTCACAATTTCTATTTTGCAAAAGGAACTTTACAGACCCAATATCAACAAATTGGGCATTACTCAAGGGAGTTATTTTCATTATTGGGTGGCGCAAATGCAGCACAAAGGAAAAAGAAGTTGTTATTTAGGGAAGTCTTGGGGAAATTGAAGACCCAAAAGTAGAATGGTGGAACCATGGTGAAAATCTGAGCTTGGTGGGTTGCAGTCTAGGTCAATCCTTATGATATGTTGGGGATGAATTATTTCAAAAGCTGAAAACTTGCTACAAGTCATTAGGGGTCCCCTCCTTTGCTCAAATGAACTATGAAGCCAAGATTTTTGCAAATCAGGGGGGTTTTGAGATTGCTTCTGCTCACACTTCCACCATGAACAGATTAAAAAATTAACCTCATGTTGATAAGGATGCACTTTTTTTATTCTTTGGGATGTTGGTTTCAAGCTAATAATCAGGCAGGCCAAATACAAAAAGATGTGTCAAATTGTTGTACTTGGTGAAAATTTATTTTCCCCAATGAGCACTTTTGTATTTATCTATCCAAATGTCATGGGCTCATTCAGGTAGTGTGGGAAAGTAGTACATTCTTCCATTATAATTATCTATCACAGGCCAACAAAATCACAAACCTAGTGAGGATGTCTGCTCAATTCTCAAGGAGGTGATCAAAAACAATGTTGTTAAAAAGCCATGGCTATTACAGATTTGGCAAGGGAGTGGGCTATTAGATCAGGTATGGTAATACAATCTCAACCCAATTAGAAGATTGAGGGGATTAAATGGCATGTTGAAATTGGCTTGTGATTGCAAAATAATGGAGTGGTACTGTGGAGTACAATATACACCAGGATTGGCTGGTTTGTAATTAGGGATATACGTTGGCTCAAATGAAAAGGGGTTAAAATGGCTCATGTATGGTAGCATGCCACTGTACATGGTCATATACTTACGTTATAAACACAATTCTCACTTGTTTTCAATATTGGAATAAGCTGGTCATCCTGGAAAAGGGAAATAACCTTCCATTATTTTTGTATGCCTCATTATCACACAACAAGGCATAGAAGTCCAGCAGGGGTTTAAGGTCATACACATGTACTGTATCCCTGAAATTCACAACTACATTCACTAAATGAGTGTATTAGAAGAAAAAAAAATGAATATATAGCTAAAACATTTTATTTCTTTATTTTTCAAGAAACTTAGAAGCTATTCTGGTGATTTCCTCCTTTTGATAAGCCTCCAATGAATTTTAAGGAGGAAGTGGAGTTCATTGGGGAATACCTGGGGCATCTCATTTTTATGAGTTGAACTCACAAAGGAAATCATGTGGAGCAATTGGTGATGATCCAAAAAGACTTGGTTTATCAATTAGTAGACCATTTCTTGAGGAATAATGAGGGTGAGTTGAAAGTCAGTTACTTCCTGCAGAGCCTCATGGTGGGATTGAGGGGTGCCTTGCACTGGGGGGAGTGTTGGAAGAGGGAAGAGGGGGGATCCGAATGGAATATCCTCAATGATAATAAAAGAGTGGGGAGGGGTGGAATGAGGGGTTAGGGAATGTTGGGAATGGTAATTTAAGTGATAAATTGTACTTACCAAAAAGATCCTCTATTGATTGCATTGAATCCACCCCAGGTTCAGGCTGACAAGTGGAATTCTTCTCCATTGGTGGTACTTGAGAATCTGTGACTTCACTCTGGCCTGGAATACGTGGGGTGGGGGTGCTAACAGTTGGCTCATTGTGTTGGGAGGGTTCTACAAAAGGAGGCAGACTCAGTTCACTTACTTCAAAAACTAAAATGAAAAGGAATAGCTTTCTTCTTACTGCGGAATAGGTCCTCTGACAATTGGGTGCCACTCAGGCCTGGAGTGGGTTGCTACAGAGTTTGCTCACAAGAAATACATGGAATGGGAGAGTCTTTTCAAGGAAGATTTGGTGGGTTTTGTTCTTTGGGTGATGAAGAATAGTCATTATGATTGCATGAACAAAAATGAGTCAAGGTTAAGAAAGAAAACTTAATTTGGAATTTGAATCCCATGGATGAAAAGACATGGTGACAATCAGCCCAAGATCAAATTTTCTTTTGCCATTTCCATCCTTCATCAGCTGGATAATCACTTTGCTCTGGTCAAGAAGTGAAGTGGCCTAGGAGGGGGGTAAAAAAACTTGATACTCAAGGGAACTGGGCTAATCATGCAGAAGCATTCCCATTGGCCTTTTTGCCTCCCTGGAGTCCATTTGTTCTCAGGAATGCTTTCAGCATTTTCAACTGCAAAGGAGTCCTCACAAGGGTGTCTTGCCCAGGAACTCCTCTGGGTGTGCAACAAAGAAACCCCTTTTTGTGCTTATAGGAAAGCATCACAGGTATAAGTTGTTGCGGAGGAGTGGATGCAGGTGATACCCTGCTTAGAGAAAAAATTGCACAACATCTAAAAAAGCAAAATAAGATCAAAATTTGAATTATGGTTAATAGGTCAAAAAAAATTGATATGCACAATGAGTGTTTAATTTAAAAAAATAAAAATATTCTAGCACAAGTAGTGACTTTTTCAAATTCCAAAACAAAGGAATGAATAAGATTCAGTATTAGTAGCGGAACATGACACCTAAAAAAGTTTTAGATGTAGAAGATGATGCACAATTTAGATAGAAGGGGGGTTCTGGATATATGATTGAGAAAAAACTATAGCAAAAGGGAAGGGGGTGGTTAATTCAGTGTGATAGAAAGGAGTTGAAAGAGATGAAGACAAAGTGGAATATGCACTGGAATAAGAAGTTCAGGTAAAGTGGGAGAGAGTGGAATGGGTCAGAAAAAAAGAGGAGTGTGTGTCAGGAAAAGAGTATAACAATTGAAGCAATTTTTAAAATTGGTTGGATGCCCCTTGTTGTGTTAAAAAGCCACACAACTTCCTGGTAGTGCGTCCATTCGGGCATTGTTGAATATGCATGGTGGCTGAAATCCACAAATTCACCATGCATAAAAGTACATTGTCCATTTGGTCATAGGTCACCACTATTCCTGGGTGATATAGTTTGAGCAAAGGGTGGAGAGGCTGTATGACAAGTGAATACAACATGAGCTTGGGTTGACCCATGGTGCAGGTGTGCTTTCATGTCATAATTTAAATTCTCCCCTGAAGAGCTATTGGGATATAATCTTAGTAAGCACACAATTGGAGGATTTGGCACAACATTGGATGATGTTTCTACCAGGCTGAGCATTTCATGCACTTTGGTCAAGTGCACATCAGTGGACCTTCCAATAAACAATTTTGAAAAGTTGGCCAACCATGGCATTCCAAAAATCTTCCCCACTGATCTTTTGACACTCAATTTGGAAATTCTATACATGCTGAGCTTGTGGGTGCAAATCAAGCAAATTACCCCGCTGAGCATTTGGCACATGAGCTAAATATATGCAACCGATGGGAATTTTGATACTCAAGTGTAATATGCATGCAGGCTGAACTATTATTACACCATCCCAAATTGTAGTTCAGCCAAAAATCTAGTGTGTACAACATTGGGGAAAGCTGTGGATCTGAGAAAATGCTGTAAAAGAGTTTAACATGCAATCCCAAGGAGGCATTGACACAAATTTCTCAAATGCATCTTGTATAATAGATCTGGAAATCTTTCCTCATACATTCTGGAATCTGCCATCTTATGCTAAGGGGTGAATATTGGGATGAGGAATGATAAGGGTCATACCCAAAACGTAGACTAACTCTGGTGTTATGGCCAGAGAGAACTAGGACTGGTGCCCACCTATGATCGATGAGGCCAGAAATCGTTGTGCAGGCACACAAATTCACATGAAAGGCCAAACTTTGGGAACCTGTATTTTGGCCAAAGATTAGTTCATGTGGGTAGCCCAATGCACTTCAGATACTCACGTGTCTGAGCCCAATCTGTGTGGATTAGCTACAGGCCCATACACAATAGCATAACACCTGCCTATATCTGGTTCCCACATATGATTGATGAGGCTGGATATTCATGTGTGGGCACATGCTTTCACACACACTGCACTGGGAGGAATACACAAGAAGTTGTCACACACATGGAAGACCTTTGGGGGCCTGTCTTTGGGGAAACAATTTGCTTACACAGGTGGCCAAATTTACCACGGTTTCTCCTGTGCATGAGGGAGAAAACCTGAGTTCAATCTGCATGAATGTCACAGGGGCTCCTATGGAAGCAAGAGTGGCCTGGAACTCAGGAATTAAGAACTCACTTGGAAAGGCTCCAAAAGGATAAATAAATGAGAAGGAATAAATGTCAGGCTGAGTCTATGATAAAGATGTAATAAAGCTATTTACAACTTTAACTATGACTGTGACACAGATAAAAGTATTTCAAAAAGGTTTAATTAAAGATAAAAAGGGCTTTACTCATGAGAAGTAGTGGTGGTGAGTGCTATTGAAATCCCTGGGTGCAGCTTTACCTGTTGGGTTACAATAATAAAGACTAAAATACTAATATTTATAGTATAACCTGTTTATTTTCCAAGAGAATAACTGTTTTTGACAGTTGTACTACATAGGAATTCAAGAGAAGGAGGGGGATTCCTTTTCTGGCAGTGAAAAGGCCTCCTTTCATCATGAAATGGGGTTAAAATGCTGATAGACCTTTTCACATAGAGGAAGTGAAGATTTTTCACTCTCAAGGACAGGCTTGTGGTTTGAAAAAGGCCTGTATAGCCTTTATTGGGCTCAGATGTAGTTTTGAAACCACATCTGGGCAGTTTTAACCAATACAGGGTGAAAACTTTCATCTGGGGACCACATAGCTGGATTATGACGTGTATGACGCGTAGAATTCTGTACAGAACCTGTATGGGAACCCAGTATTGAATGAACTATGAGGTATTGAAGTAAAAAATTCAACAAAGATATCATCTTGTCTTGTAAAGTTATCTCCTTGATTATTGAGTCATCAAATATGTTCAGTGCTTGGATTGTCAAAATGTTGGCTCTTTGATAAAAGGTTGATTCATCAATATTTGCACTCGCCGATTTGACAATGGAGTTCTTGGAGGGCACCCAAAAAAGCCATCCCTTTGAATCTGGAGCAACCCCAACATGATAACCCTCAATTCCCCTCAGAAACATGTCTTTCTTGAATAGATGATGGTGAATGTAAGACTTTGCACTAAGTACACAAAGAAGATCCAGCAAAGGTTTCATGCCCAATATGATCTCATATGGCATCTTCTTTTCATCCGCATGTAATGTTTGGTTGAAAATCCATACTGCATGTTTGAATGCCCATGGCCATGTTGTCATAGGCAATCCAGCCGCAATGAGACTGGTCATCCCTATCTCCAATATATTTCTGTTTGTCCATTCAATCTTCCTGTTTTGGTGATGTTCATAAGGCATGGAATATTCATGAACAATGCCTCTTTCTCTCAAAACATTCATCCATAGCATTGTTCTTAAATTCTGCACTGTTGTCCGTTCTTAATCCTTTAATTGCAACCCTTGTTGTGTTCATAAACTGTACCGTCCATGTCTTAAGATGAATTCAAGCTTTGTCTTTTTCTTGTAATGGTATAAATGCCGTTAATCTCAAAAATGAGTCTTGGATGATGAGTGCATAACGCTTTGTATCAATAATTAAAGGCAAGGGACCTATCAAATCCGCCAAAACCACATCACCTGCTGTCAGTATATTTTCTCTTGAAGGGGATCGGACTGGTCCATGCTTGCTTTAAGCAAGAGAGCAAGGGTGGCATATGCCCATATCATTTAGTGTAGTGGTATAAAAACCTTCTACAGCATTGAATTTCAATAGACATTTGATATTTTCAATTGACAAATGGCCCATTCTTTGGTGCCATAGATAACTACATTCCTTCCCAGGAGAATAACCAGGTTGAGTAGAGAAATTGATGGAAGGAGGAATTTGATCTACCGACATTGGTTTAATGCTTGCACCCTTATTTACTATATCCATTGCAATGAACCAATGATAATTCCTTTTGTGACTAAAAGGGGTTCTTCCCCCCATTGCAAGTGTGGATATTCCGCTATCAAATTTTATGTCAAAACCTTGATTGATAAGTTGTCCAATTGATAAGACAATTCCCGGAATTGCAGCACAATATAGCACATTTTTTGCCACCATCGAGCGGAATTTGGTGTTCAATTTGATGCTTCCAACAGCTCCTACATCAAATTGTTTGGATGATGCAACAGATAGTGTCATATTAGTTGATTTTAAGTCTACGAAAAGAGAGAGGTCTCCTATGACTGAGTGAGTAGCCCCTGAGTCAAGTAAAATTTCATTGTTCTCTAATGCCATAACTGCTCCAATTCGAGCGATTGAGGGTCTTGGTGAATTAATCCTGTTCTTAACCGTCATTGCTTTCTTCTTTTCTGGACAATCTGGAATCCCATGGCCTACTTCTCCACAATAAAAACACAGGTTTCTTGGTGTCAACCATTTCTTTCTCCATTCCTCTGATCTTCCTACTGTGGGAGATGAAGTATTTCTATCGTTATTATTGGATCACCTCATAGGTGTTCTTTCTTGTTCTTGGTACTTATCTATTGCCAAATAAGGGTGCTGGACATTAATCCTCGATAGCTGTATGTTGTCATCATCCTCATTATTCTTGGATTGCTTTGAGGCTAGTTGCTGGACTATGTCCAGTATGTATTCTGAGTGAACAGTTAATGATGGATTTGCTGCTAATCTTGTATCCAATGCATTTGTTATTTGGGCCTGGAATTGAGGAGCCAAGAAATAGAGTGTGAGGGTGGTGAATAACTTCCCTTCCATAGGCCCAATTTGGTTTTTGATAGCTTCAATTGCTTCTCCAACAGTTATTGCATGGTTTGTAAGATCAGTTGAATGATCAGTGGAATTAAAACAGGTACTGACATGATGAAAAATAGAAGACCATGATATCTTGTTGAAACTGTCTTTCAGCACACAGAAGCATGTCCTTGCATTAGGCATTCTTATCCGCAAGGTGATTGATCGTTCAATGCTGTGCCATAAGAAAGACATAGCAATCAAGTTACGCTGATAGTAATTGTTGCTTCCAGAAGATTTGAAGTATTCCATATCACCAATAAAACAGTCAGCCCATGTGTTGATTAAGGCTCTTGACCAGGCGTTAAAGCTTCCTCCATCAATTGATAATTGAGTTTGTATCCTTTCCGCAATGAGTGAAAAGCGATGTAATAGTTCAGCTTCTTTATCAGATCTAGCAATGACCGGACTGTTCAATTCAAAATTTAAAGATGAGACATCAGGGATCTTTTGTGAATCAGGCGTGGTTTGTTGCTTGATAATTTCTCCAGAACAAGTCATTAAAGAATCCACAATGAGATAATGTGCAATGTATTGAGAGGAGAAATAAAAGAAGAGAATAAAATGATGTGAAGTATAAAAAACTGAGTAAAACTATTTATTAATGAGCTAAGAATTACGCTGCAGGCAGTTGGCCCATAACCTATTATAAACTAGTCAGTTTTATATATCTATATATCTATATATATATATATGTATATTAATTCAATATAGTTTGTAATATACAATGAGAAAAGATATTTAATATCTTATAATATTTCTCAATTGATCTCCCATGATGAGGATGCATACCTGAATAATAATAAGAAATATTGAAAAAGAAATTTTAGTTATTGTCATATAAAAGTTAATGAACAATTAGGAGACAAAAATCTCCCTTGATTAGGATGTGTACCTGAATAATAATAAAAAATATTGAAAAATAAATTTTAGTTATTGTTGTATAAAAGTTAATGAAAGGTTAAGAGACAAAGATCTCCCCTGAGGAGAGATCTATTGTCATAGTTTGAATTTAAATATGTTTTGATATTGAATACATTATGCATATTGATACTTTATCACACAGTTAGGTTTAATTCTTCTTTCTTTGATTTCTGTATCCTATATATAAAATAACAAAAACAAGCTTCTTTGTCTATTTGATACCTCATAATTATAGTTATGGGATATTATCCCATGGTAAGGCTGTATTGGCCAAACTGTGGGATTTTGACCTTAAAGCAGCCATACCTTTGTCAGTTTTTGAGATATTGACTTCAAAATTGGTTTGGTGTGTAGCCCTGTGTGTGCTCTACACATTGGTACCTCATTTGATATGCTTATCATTAAATATGGCGAAGTTATGCCATGTACAAGATTTCTGTACATATGCGTGTTTTGGGCAAAAAGCTGTATTGGGATTGTTTGCCTTATAGCTTTTGTTCTAGATGATATATGGGGAAGAGAATGGAACTATCAGATAGCCCTGATTTTTCTCGTTCCAAAAAGAGCCCACTTTAGGTATCTCAAAATAAAAATGTAGAAGTTAGATGAGAGGTGAATATTTTATTCACTTTTATTTGGCCTGAATTTGGCCATAACTTCTGTAATACTGGTGCTAGCTCAATTTGGCTGGTACCATTGGATAGCCCTTACTTAGAGCTTCATTTGAAATACCCATTTTATGGGCTTAAGCCTCTTAATATTTATTTCAGATGAGAGGTGAAAATTAAGGTTTATGCTCAGCAACAACTTTGAGAAGGAATAACTTTCTTATTCTTTTGCCTATGATGATGGGACTTGTATAGTTGGAAAGGGGTGAGTTTCCTCTTTCCTTTGATATCTTTTGAGCTTATTTGGCTCAGCTCCATGTTTTGGTGGTATCTTGGCTATACCATTGATTTATGGTATTTGGCTGTTATGCTTGTGTTCTGGTTTTGAGTCACAGCCTAACAATAAATTTCTTTTAAAGAAGAGCAAGAGAAAAGACAAGTGTGCCAAAGATAAGAGAAAAGGAAGCCAATGGCCAAGATCATAAGAAAGCCAAAAGCCAAAGAGCCAACCAAATTAATCCTCAATTCACTGTTTCAACCTGCCAGAAAGAACAATAGAATTAGTAAGGGATATGACCACCAATATCCACTGACAGGTGCAGAAAAAAGGTGCAAATGACTGAATTAAGATTATCAGTATTTACCTCAATAAAATAAAATAAAATAAGTATAAAGATAAATCCAATATACTAACTAACTGGGAAAAAAGTCCCCAGGTGATGAAAGGGGGCAAGTATATTTGAAAAGATGAAAGGTTGATCCCAAGAAGTGAGTCACCCAGCTATATTGTCTGAATTGGGCCAATACAGTTCTGGCCATCTTGAGAATTGAACTGTGTGACTGAATTCCCACAGTGGAATATGAATTGGCCCAAATGGGCCAAGGCCATACAGGATGCTTGATTAATACCTGTATGTACCAATTGAGTTGTCCAAGGAATGCTGAGTACTTCATACCTTGACAATGATTAAAATAATCAATAACCTTTGAGGATTGCCCTTAGAATAGTCCTGATGAGAATTGCCAACTCAACTCCTGCAGGGCCAGGTGGTTGGGGTCCTTGAATGGTTTTCTGGTAGCTGCCAGGGATTTGCCAGACTGAATAGCTGAAAAAAATCCTCCTTTGAAATTGGTGATGGATTGGGAACTTGATTTGGAATCACATAATTTGGTCCTGAAAATATCACCATTGGATTGCTGAGCAAAAATGGTACATAATGGTATATTATACCATATATGCACCACTCCTGGATCCTTGAGTGCAGGGTGCATTGAGGAAGGAAAAAGTCTTCCCCTGAGCTTGAGGGGAATCCTTGCTTGAATCTGAGCTGGTGACCTCTGGTGGTTGCCAGAGGCCATGGGCTGAATTGTGTCCACTTGTGGTACTTGGCCAATTTCAGGTCCTAAGGTGGTTTTGGCCATTTCTGGGTTGGTTGGGTTTTGGGGCCAAAACTGGCTCAGGTGGCCCCACTTGTGGTTTGGGACCCACCTGGCCTTGGGGGCTGATTAAGTTCCCCTTTGACCCCTTTTGGCCTCATTGGATTTGGGCCAAAAGGGGCCTAATGGTCTCACAGACTGTGGACCATGGGCCATGGATTACATCCCGCAGGCCATAAAGGCCATAGGAGGGCTAAATGACCAAAAAGGGCCATTTAGGCCAAAACCTCCATAATATAAGGGGTTGGGCCGAGGGGCCATAGGCCCCTGGAAGACTGAAAAGACCCCCAGTCCCAAAAACAAGGATAATTGCCTGGGGATTGGTGAAGTGGAGAATTGGGTAATAAAGCTAATGAAGGAAGGATATGGCCAAGAGGCCATAGAGCACCAAGAGGGAACAGTTGGCCACCAACATACTATATGTCCAACTGACCATAAACTGGGTTCAGGCTAGAATTGCCGCAACACCCATTGAGAGGTGATTATTCATGGTTGTGGAAGTACCCCCCTACCTTTAATTGTGAGCTCCTGAAAACCAATATAAGCTACAAGCCTGTTGGGGCTGTTTAGATGCATTGGACATAGATATTCCAGAGGTATTGAATCTTGAAAAGAAATTTCAGACTGGTAAAGAGGTTGGTGTATGAGATGAGGTTGACTTGGTCTTCTCTTGACATTTGGCTTTGGGAATTTTGAAAAATTCAATTGGCGTAAAGATTTGGGAATTAAGAATTATAAGAAAGAAAATTTTGAAGGAAAGATCAAGAAAGAAAGATAACAAAGAAACTTGAAAATAACAAAAAGGAAAAATAAAAGAAAAAAGAATCTTGAGGGGGGTTCCAATCTTCACCACGTATATTGAAAGTTGATTCAAAATGGCCAAAGACCTGCAAGACAAGATTTGATTCCAGGTGCTCACAGAGTAGCCAAGGTGATGTTTTGAAATATTGTAGGCCCCTCAGGGAAGTACACACCAGGAGAGGAACTTACTTTTGATAGCTACCACCCAGCCAGTGCCATAAATTAAGGAAGATTGATGAAAGAATGTATTGAAAAGTAATGACTTGGAAAAAGGCATTAAGAATAAGAATGGTCTATTGCCCCAAGTGGAAAAGGCCATAGATTGGAATTTGATGTTGAAATCCAGACCAACAATCTGTGTCCAAAATTGCAAAGTGCTCACAGAGTGACCAAGGTGATGCCTACCATAGAAAAGAGTAGAATACCCCTAAAGGTGCATACCAGGAGTGGGACTTACATTTGGTAATTCCTCTCCCCACAAAGCACCATAAAAATCAAGCTCTTGAAAATTGGGGCCTGGCTTTACAGGATATAAAGAATGAGTATCCTTGACTGGTTCAGGAAAATTCTTGCGGTTTTCACTTGGTTCCCAAGTGGATCTTTCTAGGTCTTGACTTAAACCATTCCATTCCACCAAATACCATCATTTTCCTCTCTTGATCTTTGAGTCAAGTATTTGAGAGACTTCCATTCCTCTTCTTCTTCAATGATGATTGGAGGAGGAGGCTCTCAATGCCAATTTGGGATTGTTGATGTCTTTACTGGTTCAAGGAGGGAAATATGGAAGACTGGATGGATGGATTTCCATTTAGATGGAAGCATTAGTACTTATTTTCTTCAAGATTGGAAAAGGACCCAACCATCTTTCAGACAGCTTTTTGGTGGGTCTTGTTGATTTGATGCTCTTGGAAGAAAGCCATACCATGTCACCAGGATTGAAAATGGGTGGACTTGCTTTACTTTTATCTGCATACCTCTTAAGCCTGTTTATGGAAACTTCAAGTTCTCTCTTGACATCTTGCTGTACTGATTGGATTTTTGTTGATAACCTTCCAGCAGAAGTATCTTGAGTAATATGAACTGAGTCAAACTGTAGATCTCTTCCATAAACAGTAAAAAACAATGATTGTTTTGTTGAAGAGTGATCAGAGTTATTGTAGAAAAATTCAGCCAGAGGGAGCCAGGTGTTCCAATGATCTTGATGATAACTGACATACATCCAAAGGTGCTGTTCTAGTATCTGATTTACCCTCTCTGTCTCTCCATCAGTTTCGGGGTGGTAAGCAGTTGACAGCTCTCTTAAACTCTTGAGCTGCTGACAAAGATTGGTCCAAAAGGATTAAGCAAAGAGTGAAGTTCTATCACTGACAATGCCTGTAGGAAGGCCATGCTTTGAAAAGATATTCTTGATGAATAAATGGGCCAAATCCAGTGAAGTTATTAAAGAAATTGTGGAAATAAAAACCACCATTTTTGAGAAACTGTCCACTATGACCAGAATTGAATCAAAAGAATTGGACAGTGGCAGCTTAGTGATAAAGTCCATTGAAAGACAAATCCAAGGACCATTTGGAATTGGAAGATGTTTGAGGAGTCCAAACTTCTTGTGATGAATATTCTTGTTTCTTGAACACTGTTGACATGATGAGACATAATCCTTGATGAATTGAGTCATGACATACCAGTGGAAATCCCGCTTGACAAGCTTGAGAGTCTTCTCTTGGCCAGGGTGTTCAGCTAGAGGAGAATCATGATGCTTTTGAAGGATGCTGAGTTGAATTGTGGGGTCATTTGGGACCACAGCCCAATCTTTGAATAAGAGAAGTTGGGAAGAGGAATCAAGAGAATAATCTTAGACAGATTTACCTTTACCCAATTCTTTAAGAATACTTCTGTACTGAGAGTCTTGCCATAGAGCCTTCTGGATTGAATCAATCAAATTTGAAAAAGATTCCACCTTTACCGCAGCATATCTTGAAGGTTGGACTTCATCCTTCTTGATGAGCTGTTGAAGGCTCATTGGATTCTTGCTGATGAAATCCTCCCCCCTCTCCAGATAAACGTTGTCCAGAAGAGTAGCTAGGCAGCCAGGGCGGTAAGTGATTGAGAAGTGAAATTCAGAGAGGAATTCAGCCCAGCGGGATTGACATCTAGTAAGGACTTCTGAAGACATGAAGTATTGAAGTAAAGAATGATCAGTGAGAACTTCTAAAGACAAAGAAATGGAAAGAAGGAAAGCCCTCCATTGCTTGAGAGCCCAGACTATTCCAAGGAGCTCCTTGTCACAAATCTCATAGTTGAGCTCTTCTGTAATATGCTTGTGGCTGTCAAATGCAATGGGATGTTTTCCTGAGTCATAGAACTGACTCAGTACAGAACCCATGGCATAATCGGATGCATTGGTCTCTACAATGGTGGGTAGAGAAGGATTGGAGAGGTGGTGAAAGCCTCTTTGATCTGGTGAAACTTACTAAAAGCTTCCTCATTGAGGGGGAAACAGGAAACTGGTTAGTGAACTGATTTTCTTTGAATATTTCTTGATGAAACGGTGGTAGAAGTTGGAAAATCCAAGGAATTATTGAACAGAATTGAGGTTTCTTGGAGTTGGCCAATGAATAATTTGCTGGACTTTTGCTTGGTTCATTCTGAGGCCTTCAGAAGAAACAACATAACCTATATACTCAACACTAGTGACATGAAATAGGCACTTAGAAGCCTTATCAAAGAGGTTATTGGCTCTGAGTCTGGTAAGAACAGTGGACACATGAGTCACATGTCCTTCCTCAGATTTGGAAAAGACCATAATTTTATCCAAATAAATCACAGCAAAAAAAAAAGAAGATCTTGAAAAATATCATTGACAAGATTTGGAAAAGAGGCAGGAGCATTGGTGAGCCCAAATGGAATAACCAAGTACTCATAACTGCCATATTTAGTTCTAAAAGCTGTCAAATGCTCATCAACCTCCTTGATTCTGAGCAGGTTATATGTACCATGCAGATCAATCTTGGAGAAGATAGAAGAACCATTAAATACACTAAGGAGCTTATTCATAGGAGGATCAGGATACTTGTTCTTCCTAGTAACAGCATTGAGTTTGTGGTAATCAACACACAAAAGGAGGCCACCATCTTTCTTTTTAACAAAGAGGGCAGGTGCTCCTGTTGAAGAGGATCTTGGCCAGATGAAACCTTTCTCTACATTCTCTGAAATCTAGGCCCTGAGTGTATCTGACTCTTGGTTTGATAAAGAGTACATCACCCCAACTGGAGGTAGAGACCCCTCCAGCTCAATATGATGATGACAGGTGTGGTGAGGAGGAAGTTTCTCTGCTTTCACCTTGGAGAACACATCCAGGTACTGGTGATAGACAGAAGGAACAACCTTCATCACATTTTATACTTCTTCTGGCTCTTCCCCTTCATCCCACAACTCCTCCAGGGAGTCATGATAAGATGAAGGAGGAAGGTCCATATTCCCAAAGAAGAGATGAAGTGAAGATACAGAATTATCTTCTCCAACATCTTGAGTCTCTTTGAAGACTTCATCTCTAGATGATAATAATGACTGATGAGAATTAAGGGAAGGAATATGGACAGAAGATGGAAATGATGGTGTTGTAGAATCACCAACCAGAGCTGCACATGATTTTGCAGAAGAAAAGTCATTACTGAAAGATTTTGAAGGATCATGATAGTCTTTATGATAAGAATTAAAGGTGATCAGCCCTTGCCTCCAATCAATAGATGGATTAAAATGATTGAGAAAGTCAAATCCCAATATGAGGTCTTCTCCCTTGGGAGTATCAAGGACTAAAAAGTCCCATTCAAAGCTTGGGAAAGAAGGGAGCTCAACCATATATTTAGTATGGTGAGTCACATAATTAGGGTCTGAGTGCCCTCACAGTTGAATGGATCAAATTGTCCCAAATTATTATTCTCCATTGACCCAAAGCACATTCCCCACTCCACCAGTGCTCAATTCAACTTCACAGAAACCATACAGCTGGAGTCAAACCCGTCCCCCACAAGACCTTGGAATCAAAATACCTGACATTCTATCTTTAAGGTATAATATACTCTGCAGGGCTTCATGAATTCTCCACCCCACCCTGAACCTGATTATCAAGTCAAGCATCTCAAGCTCAGGTGGTCACTCCACTCCCGCATTTCATATACATCAAAATCCCAGTACCATATTTGAACATCTCCAATTTGAGCCACTTTTTGAAAACTATATACGTTCTCCTCAATGTTTCTTTCTTGATAGCCTTACTGAATCTGTCACACCTGACCCACCCCACTGTTAATTCCATAATTAACCAAATGATCATTATCCCCCTTGCGCACAATCATTAGGCCAATTCATCAATTTAGTTGAGCCCCACACCCAAAACACAACAAACATCAACCAAACCTTGATATCAAGAATAAAAAAATTGACTTTCTAGATTTCTCCAGCATGCTGGAATTAAGAAGATTCTGCATCAACATCAATAATCCCAGAAAACTGAAGATTCCCCCAAATGTGACATATGGGATTGCTTGGTTCAGAGACACTTCACTGGCACCATAAATATCAATGAGCCCCATTAATGTCCATTCATTGTGCATTGGCCTTCTCGATTTATGTGGACTGGTTCAATTCACATGGAAAGTCAATCTGCTTGGCCAGCATTGCACCTATCATGCTAATTTGTCTTCATCTCCCCCAAATGAGATATCGAAGCCAGAGAATTTCTATGTTGCAGTAATTATCCCTGGACCAAAGGAGCCAACTTCTGCTCAATTGAATTTCCTTTGAATGCCCCTGGTAAAGGAGCTAAAAGAGCTGTGGCAAGGATACCATTTTTCACCCACCTCAATAGGTCCTTCAGGATCCTATATTCATGCAGCCATTCTCATGGCCATTGTGGTTGTGGTTTCCATGCATAAGCTCACTGGATTTATTTCTCCTTCAGGAAACCACTTTTGTATTTTTGTATCTATTCACAAGGTTCAAATTCAAGAAATTCGTCCTCAATTTTACTACACAAGCGCATACCAAAATCATAAATCAATCATCGCAAAATGGCTTTGGCCAACCCCAAAACAACAACAAGCAAGTTTTTCTAAGTATGTAGTACAATATTTAATTTTGGAAGACCTTCCGTATTGGGATGCAACCAGAATGGCTACCCTCGAAATAATGCATAATTCAATACTTGGAATCTTGAAGGATCTTTTCACTTTCAAATTTTGCATTCCAGAGGCCAAATCAAAGATATAAATCAGGTCCCACAGGAAATCCAATGACACCAACAGTTTAGACTCAGATTCCATGACTTTCAACAGCTCTCTTGATAGACTCACGTTGAGAGAGGTCCACTCCTTGAGAAGAGATGCAGAGAAATTAATAAATGAGTCACTCCCCACTACTTCCACCAGGAAAAATGACTTCTTAATACTCACCCCTCACATGCAACATCCATATAGTGGTTCTGCAGAGATTCACTCATTTGATGTGGATTACATCCCCACTATGAAATTCACCTCTGAGTTGTATATTAGTGCACTCAGTGATCACCAGATAAAGGGTGAGGCTCTGGAGCATCTCTAAAAAAACATATCTGATACCATAATTCTATCATAATGGACAAGAGTACCCTGCAAAATAGGTTCCCCTTCTCATGTTAGCTTAAACGCCTATGAATGGGCTCTCTTATACAAGTTCTATATTCCATTCTTAATGCTCAGTCAACAATTTTCATTAGATTAACACAATTCCCCCAATACGCAAAGAAAAATGGGTATATCACAATACCCTTAAAATGAAATAAAAAAGAATACATTCCATTTGATTAGTGCTATTAACATTGCAGCAACCTGGACTGTTTCAATGTATGATGCAACTGCATTTTCTGGACAATGGAAAATATTCCTCATATTCAATTAACACCTGTTCCCAAAACAGAACAGTAAACTACATCATAATTTTGTTGATCATATTCCAGAACTATTTCAATGATGTGGACCAGAATAAGCCTCAGCCACATGGGGGTATGAGCGCACAATTGGAGTATTTGAAAAGATGCCAACAAATAACAAGATATGTATGTTAATTAATAAGAGAAATATATTAACATTCATTATACACATGAGCTAAATAAGACTAACTTCTTTTAATTATTAATAGATTATATAGATAAAACCTTACTTCAACATATCTGTTGATGTTCCAACCTTTCCATTCTCCTGAAATCCCCATAATCCCCATGTGAAATAAGACAACTTTTCAAATCACAGCCTCCTGCCCTGTTCAATCACCAAAAACATGACAAACCACTATGCCATGACCAACAAGTTTATTATTCTCTGTTTGAGTACCTACAGAATTTTCATTCAAAAGGTAAATAGATTCATGGATCAGCTTAGACACTACTGTACAATCCACAAGTCATCTCACTTCATGAGCTGTTTCACCTTGGTATTTCCAGTTTCAAATATTAATATCAATGACAATATATATTTTTCTGAAACCAAAAAGGTCAGAAACAGTGTAATAGGTTTTCTGAGGCCCAACTCACAATTATTTGGTATTATTAATAAAATTTTCAAATTCTTTGAGCCATCTTGCATGCTGAACAATAGCTTTCTGATCTTAAAAACTTTGCAGATTGATTTGACTTTCTTACTAGTTTGGCTGAAACTCAATATTTAAAAATATGTTGGTTCTTATTATGGACCCTTTATTATATGTTAAGAATAAATAGAAGGTTGCTTTGGATTTTATGAGAACAAAGTTATGTCATGTGTACTGCTTATAATGGTAAACCCCTTATTTCATGGTACTTAGTATATTTTTTTGCTGGAGGGATAGTGACACAATAATTCTATTCTCTCGGCTTCACTAGGATTTTTCCCAAAGAAATAACTGTATCAAGATTTTTTGACAGTGACTTGCCATTGTGACAAGCACAGCCCATTATTTCACATTGCCACAAAGAGATTACTATGTTGATAGTGGGTATAGTGTGAATAAGCCAATTTAAATCATCAAATTACATGCACACTCACATATTACAGGATCTAAAATGGAAGAACTCTGCTATCTTCACATTTGAAGGGGAATAGGCCCACTAACTGAGTGGGCCTCAGCATTAAATTTGGTCCATGAGAGTTTTGATGGTTTTAAGCTGCATGGGGCTGGTCACATTCCCCTATTGATATCTTTGTCCATGTAGTTTTCAAAAAATTACCCCCGCAAATTCTTTTTCTTTGTGTGAATGTGTCACACTTATGCACCTACCACATTGTGTGGAAGGCTCCACACATGTCACCTGCACATTTTCAACTCCACTTGAAATTAGGCCCTCACATGCTTTTTCCTTTGTGTGCGTTTTTCACACTTACTCACCTGCCCCATTGTGCATCAGAATCCACCTGTTTCACCTGCAAATTTTGAATCCTGCTCATGCCGAGCTGATTCATAGCTACTCAAAACTAGGCTTGCACATTCTTTGGCCTTTTTGTGCATGTGTCAAACTTATGAACCTGCACCAGAAACATTGTTTTTCTGGCTTCACCAATGTCACATGCATGTTGTCAATCCTTCTCATGCTGAGCTGATTCATAGCTGACCTGGGGGAGTCACACACACCTACTCTAAATCAAGACTGGTTGAAGGACCTCTTTGATGTGTGCATGTGGAAACAGGTGGTGTGTCTTTTGTTATTTTTACCAACCTTTTGGTGGTGAGGAAACTCAGTTGAAGGCACAGGGGTGTCACAGGATTTGGTGTAAGACCACAGTGTGATATATTCTCAATGTGAGCTTGACATGGAGTCAATTTCTGGTGATTGACATGATAATTTCCCTGGTGTGAGGTTTTGGCACAATATTGTGAGATTTCCACCATGATGAGCATTTCACACACTTTTCTCAGCTGTGAAGCAGTGGACCTTCTGATAAACTACTTCAAAAAGCACTCCAGCCATGCTATTGGTATGACTTTCCAAAACTCTTCCCTGCTGATCTTGGTGCACACTATTTGGAAATACATGCTTTCTGAACTTGAAAATGAAAATCATGATAATCACCCCTTCTGAGCTTTGGGAATGCTGTCTACACATATGCACCCTAGTGGACTATTGATATGCAGTTATAATATGAATGCAAGCTGAACTATTAGTACACCATCCAAGATTGTTGATCAGATGAAATTTTAGTTTTTAAACAATGGCTGAAAGCTGTGGGGCTGAACTAATGGAGCACAAGAATATAACATGCAATCCTGCTGAGCCATTTGCACAAAATCTTTAAGTGCATCCTTTTGATTCACCTTGACTAAGAGCACATGCTAACTCCTACAAGGACTCTGGAGTCATCCAGCTCATGGGAAGGGTATCTTATCAGAATGAGTAATGTTGAGCCTCATATGAAAAACATGCCTTGTGGGGTGAAATAAGGAAGTACCTTTAGGGGAAATTTATTGGAAAGTCTGTTTTTAATTTTAGAATCTTCCAATAACCATGGGTGCTAAGGTATCTGTAACTTAAAATAATAATGAATATTCAGCTTATGGAGAATCACAAAATAAGTTAAGATTTTTGGTTTTAACAGATAGAGAATATGTATCAGTAGTCTCTGAATAATACCTATAAATAACCCTTTTGCCAAAACTCCAATGTAACACTATACTTTATGATGAACTAAAGACTACTATTTGATTTCATTCAAATAGGACTAATGAAAGATCTTTTATCTTTTCTTTTTTGAATGTGAGGGCTGTTTTTCAATATGAATACTAATAATAAGACTATGGAATTTAATCCTAATAATAACTTTTTTAATACCAAAAAAAAGGTGGTAAAGTATTGGTTTCAACATTGATATGCAATCTTGAGAAAAATTTTCTGGTGGTTCAATTTGATTATTGCATCATTCCTATCAAATTTTAAGTGTGTTAATATTACTAAGCAAAAATTTGCCCTTAGTAAATCCAATGTAACTTTTTCCCATAGCCTTGAGGTATTCATTTTGATTGAATTGACGTGGGGGAAATGTATTCCTGATTCTGTGCTAAATATTAATGTAAATAGCTGTATTGAGTTTATCACCATTGAAATGCATAATCTTGCTATGTATGATGCAATAAGGTTGTCACGGGGGCTCTTCTAAGTGAAGAGGGCCTGGAACTCAGTAAACTGGGACTTATGTATGGAGGGCTCAAGATATGGTAAAATGGAATACAGATAAGAGTGTGATAAGGTAAGATTACTAATTAAAGAAATATAAGAGAAGCAAAAACAAATGATAAGAGTCAGAAATTAAAGAGCCAGCCACAAAAAAGTCCAAGTCCACTGTTTCAACCTATCAGAAGGAAAGAGAAGGGTTAATAAGGATATGGCCACCACAACTCATACTGTACAGGCAAAGAAGAAATGCAAAGACTAACTTAAAATTAGTAAATAGAATACCCAAAAATGAGGATAAGAATATTCATAAAATAATAAATCAACTAAATTAATTAACTGGGGAGAAAGAGGGGCTGTTATATGTGAGAACAACCAGCCCTGATCCAGACAGAGATTTTTCATGAGAGAAATTGATGATTGAATTGAATCTGGCCAGTACAGGTCCCGTACAGATTTACAGGATCTGTACAAGAGGTGTGGTGGTATTGAGTGATCATACAGTTTCAGGATGGTGTATCCAAACTGTA
Source organism: Austropuccinia psidii (assembly GCA_023105745.1). NCBI lineage: Eukaryota > Fungi > Basidiomycota > Pucciniomycetes > Pucciniales > Sphaerophragmiaceae > Austropuccinia > Austropuccinia psidii. The sequence continues at coordinate 54,935,175 of JALGQZ010000007.1, read as the reverse complement.
TTGGCTAATTCCAACCTGTACAGAAGTTGACAGGCTGTATTGATGAATAGACTGTATGCATGTTTCAGGAAGGAAGATTGCTGAAACTGATTTCTGATACACACAGTGGACTGCTGGTTTGAGGTGTTTGAGTGGGTGTGAGATTGAATACCCTTACCCCTGACTAGTGTTTGTTACAAAGGTGGAGAAATGGGAACCTGTTATTTTCATTTAAATTATTCTTGTTGAAACTTTAGTCTTACAGATTTTCAAAATTCTTGATTATGCCCTAGGACTTCTTCACAGCTTTGTTTACCTAGTTTCATAGTTATTCAATTTTATTTTCTTCTCCCAAGTTATTTTACAATTGTTTCTTGCTCTCCTTAGTTAGTCCACACCTCTTCTGTAATTCCATAATCCTATTTCCATAGCTGAAATTATTTGGAAATTTAATGTTTTTCTCTAGAGCTATTCAGGGGTTTGTCAATAATTCCTTAATCCTCTTTTCATCAAGTAAACATTCTGAAATTTCATTTTATTCCTCAGAGCTATTCCACACCTCTTCTGTAACGCAGAAATAATATCCATATATATGAAATTTCTTCCACAATTTTATTTCCTTAAAGGTGTTCTGAAATTTGCAAAATCCCCCATCTTTTCTCTGAAATTCCTCAATTTTATTCTTATCCCAAGAATTCTTACACAATATCTTCCATTATTCCTCCCAAGTTCCTCAATTTCATTTTAATTTATTTTCCAAAATTCTGCAATTATATTCCCATTTCTTCTCCAAAAATCTGCAATTATATTCCCATTCCTCCACTAAAGAATTCCATAGTTTTATTCCACATTTCATTCCATAATTACTTAAGAATTCTGCAATTTTATTCTTTGTGTTTTGGGTTATTCTACAATTTTTTTTCTTATCCTCAGGGATATTCAACACTAATATTATTTTTTTGTATTTTTTAATATGGTAATCTTGCAATTGGTATCATTTGTATGGAATACCACTTCCCCCTCTCCATTTTCTTCTTTCCCCAGAATTCCAGTTGAAGGATTTCTAATATCAATCCAATTCTGTATGATTTCCAATCTCTTCTTCCCCTAATATTTAATCTTCAACTCAACTTTTGTCACTGCTTTCATTTCCTGATTCTGAAGTTAAGTGAACTATCTTTCTCCTTGGATTAAATTTCTTGATGTGACTTTCTGAGAATTTCCTCATTAGTTTAGTGCCATCCAGCTCTTCAAGCTCATGAGGTCAATTATCAAATTTACTTATAGCTCTAAAGGGTCCAATTCAACAGTTTTCAAAAATTTAAACCCACTGTGACTCAAGTGGTTTATTGTAAACGAATACCAAATCCCCTGGTTGAAGTGGATCTCTCAGCTTGTGTGGAATCCTTTTTTCCAAGCATTTAACTGATGTTTTTCTTGAATTTTTCAATTAATCTGCTGCTTTTAATCTTCTTGCTCCTTTTTGTGAAATCTGCATGGATCTTGCTTCCAATAGCTCCTCTGTTGTTGATATTTTATTCCATTCTATGGCTAGGTATGTGTTTGTCTCAATGTCAATTAGTAAGACAACCTTCTGACAAAATTGAAGCTAAAATGGTGAGTATCCTGTTGTTTCTTTTGCATAAGCTATATTGGCCAAAGTCACAATTGGTAAGTATTATATCCATTTGGATCCATTTTCACCATACATTGTTACAAGTGCATCCTTTAATTTCTTGTGGCCTCTTTCAACCATTCCTTGTTATTCTTGGTATTAATGTGTAATTATTCTGATTTTTGATCCTTCTCTTTTGACTGCTTCTTGTAGATTTTCCAAATTCTGTTCCTCAATCTACTGTTACTTCTTTGGGTTCCCAATATCTACAAATCTACCATGAATTAAACCATTCTAAGATTAATTTTGTGGTTAGCCTAGTAAATTCCACATTTTCTGGCCAACCTGAAAAGTCATCTCTTTCAAACGTTAAATATTTCCATATTACTTCCTTAATATGCATTTCATCCATACTGACTCTTTCATAAAAAGTGGATGTTACAGATATCTTTCCTTCCCCTTTTTGTTGCAAATTATTCCTTTTCTGACATTCTTTACATGATTTAACCCATTTATTGACTATCTTTTTTCATTCCTTCCAAACAATATATTTTCTCTATTGTTCTGTATTTTTCATTTTCCCCTCTATGACCCAATTTCTCATGCATTTTCTTTATAAACTGTTTCTGTGTTTTTTCATCAAAATACAGCTATTTTTGGCTTCTCTTGATTTCTCCTTTTCAGTTTCCCTCCTTCTAAATAGAAATTTATTTATCTATTTTTAATTCTCTTGAATTATTTTGGCCCAATACTTTGTGCTTTTTCAAATTATTTAAATATTCCTGCATATGTTTTCAAATTCCTTCCTGCTTTATTGAAATTCTGATATTTTTTTGTCTTATTTCTTGGCAATTTTTCCACTTTTCTTGTATTTAATTTTTTTCAGGAAAACTCCTGGATGAGGTTTGATCCATTCTTCTTCTCCATCAAAATCATCCCTTTCACTTTCATCTTCATTTTTTCCCTTTGGTCTTATTGATAACCCATCTAGAATATTAAATGTCTTCCCCAGTTTGTGTATCAGATTAAAAGAAAAAATCTGATGAAATGCTAATAAAATTTTCATTGGTGCATTTTTCAGCATGGTGTGTTGATTATTTCTATCAAATCTTTAGCATCTACTTAAATCTCGAAGTGGTTTCCCCATAATATTGTTTGAAGTTTTTTTGAGTATTCTTGCAACACCACACAATTCTAATATAGCCTTAGAGTATTTATGTGAGCCTTAGAGGTATTTTCATATATGCAAAAGACCATAAACAAAATAAATTTATTTATATTATTAAAATATAAATATGAATTTATATACAAAATCAGAAATTTGATTATAATTTAAAAATAAAAATACATTAAATTTGAAAATTGTAAAAACACATTTTTACTTGAAAAAATTAAGTAAAAATGAATTTTCAACAAAATTACCCAAAATAAAATAATTTTGGGAAAAAGTTAAATAAAATTTATAATAACTTTTCATCTAACAAATAAGCATATAAAATTTATTTCACCATTGGATTCTTTATAAAAAATTAGGTGGGGTCACCTCTGAGTAAAATTTTTGTAACTCAACTCTAAATAAGCTTAAATTAAGTGTTTTGTATTTTCTGTATAAAAGTTGAAAATCCTCAAAACCTCAGATTAATTCACATCACATGTAGTGCTAATCATCAATTTCTGTGTTAAAATTGAGGTGTTGTGTATATTTTGGAAGCTATGAGGAATTGAAGTATTTTCAATTGAATGCAATTGAATTGTCAAAATGTGCACGCATATTACATAAGTGAACTTTGATTTACATATGAGGTGTCAATTATTACAGTAGTGTACTGTAAAACTAAATTGAATTACATATGTAAATTGCAAGTATAATACATGATGAGGAATCAAAGGAAAAAATAAATTGAAAAGATTAAATTTGGGGGGGAAAGGAGCTCTAGCTCTAAGGGGGAGCCAGACCCCCAAATTCCTTGCTGACAGGTGTGAGATGTCAAAATACATGCACATGTTCATCACTTTTGTTCTGGAATTGACACACAGGGTCTGTGACTCAATTGATGATGAGGTTTTGATACCAACCAGGGTAGTTTTAACTGTTTCCAAGAGGGTGAAACTACCCTTAAGATGAAAGAATCTTAGTAAAAACAGTTTTAACTGGTTTCTACATCTCTTAAACTCATTCTGATGTGTTTTGAAGGCTCTAGGCAAGGTATTACTATAGTAATGGTTGATTTAAGGGTCTAAAATGGCTAAAACCAGGCCTTTTTTGGTCTAAACCAGGGTTCAATGATGACATAATTGGCTTTTCTGTTTTCAGAGTGTTTTTCACGACTGACAATATTGAACCTTACTTTTGGAGTAAGAAAATTGATGGCTATAAAGGAATGTCTTCTTTGCCCCACTTTTCTCTTCATGTTAGAATCTTACCCTTTTATAATTAGTTTAAACACTGTTTAACCAATCAATGAAAGATTCCAACCACCTTTTTTGAATCATTTTGAACCTTTCAGCCACATGAAAAAATCATTATAATCATTCTTTGTAACTCTTATGATTATTTTTACCCCTGAACCACCCCAAAAGTGAATTAAAGCATCTTTCATCACTGTTAACTTTGTCACTTTGTTTCCAAATTCACTCTGGTCACTTTTGGGCATGTTTTCTCTTTAAATATCTTTTTAAAGAATTTGTTCTTTAATAAATTGCTTGCAGTTCTTTTCTCAATTAATTTCAAATGAAATTTCTCTTGAAGAAATTTCTTTTGTAGCCTTAAATATCTCTTGTAGAGTATTTTTAGATACATCTTTATTGTTGGTAAAACAATAGATTTTTATTATATTATTGTTTTATACTTAAAAAGTTAAAAATAATAAAATTGGCGTGTTTTCTCTTTAAAAATACTATTTCTTACTATTTTTAAATAATTTTACCTTATACAAATTTTGAGGACAGGAAAAGTACTTGATATTTTATCAAAGTTTCATATCCACACCTTACAATTTAGATTCTAGTCAAGAAAATTTTACTAATTAATATAGTACTGGTCTATCATTTCCATTCTCCTCCTCTTGAATAGTAACTGCACCAGCTGAAATTTAACTTGAATCTATTGCTAATTTTATCTTCCCTGACCCTTTTTCATAATTCAATGTCTTCAAAGTAATTTTTTTCCTACTATCTCCCAGATTTTTATAAACTCTTCTTCACATTTCTCACCCCATTTCCATAATACATCCTCCCTTGTCAATCTTTTCAATGGTTCTAAAACTTGGGATACGTCCTTGATAAACATTCTGACATATGCACATAGTGCTAAAGAACCTCTAAATACCTTATTTGTTTTTGGTCTAGGCCAGTTTGGTATCTTGTTTACTTTCTGTTTTGAAAACTTTCTTCCTCCCAAAGATACAACATGCACCACAATATCAAGTGCTGGCACACAACATGCAAATTTTGTTCCTGAAATTTTAAGTCCTTCCTCTTCTATCCTTCAAGGTATTCTTTCTAATTTTACTGCATATTTCCAAACAAATCTTCTTGCCAGCTGATTCTCCTTAGATATTTTGTGCTGATATGTGAATATAAGTCCTCTAATCCCTCTATCATCTATCAATATTTCGAGGTGCTCTGGTATTCCCTCCTGAAGTATCCAATTCATTTTTTCTTGATAAACTGCCGCAGAGTTTGTTGCTCCTTGAGGTAGTCTGGTAAGCTGAAGTCTTCCAGGTGGCGTCCTTCAATATATCTCCTAATATCTTGTTGCATTTTTCCTTTTGTGTATTTCCTTTCCATTCTGGAAAAACCCTTTGACATAATGGATAAAAATATATTCAAAATCACACCAGTAAAGGGTTCCTCCTAATATTCTTAAACTGTCTATATTCAAATACTCATGAGCCCATAACAATTTGTATTCAAGTCTTTCTATTTTCATTTGATAATATCCATGAAGCTTCTCCCGTAAGGATTTCTGAAATTTCCTTTGATTCTGGTAGTGGTTATTGATGCAAATAGGTCAAAATTTGAAGGATTTGATCTTGTCATTTCTGAAATGTGTTGGCTTTGGATTAGTGCTGAATCTAGCTCAAAAACATACAGCTCTTCAAATTTTATCATTGAGAGAATTAAATAATCTTCTTCTTCCTCATTCTCCAGTATTTTTGGCTGTATTTCATGTTGATTCTGGGTGCCATTGGTTATTATGAATGTCATTTCTTCATTTTTATGAGATAAATCAGTTTTGTTTAAAGTTAATATATTGGAAAAACAGTATAATTGCTCATAGGAATAATTAAATTCATCTCCAATTTCATTTTGTGGATAGGGCTCTAGGATGGTAAGTCCAGCTAGCCTCTGTGTATTTTCTGATAACTCTCCTTCCTCTAGGTCTTCAAATCTTCTTCCTTGCTTAAATTTATATTTCCAATTTCCATCCTTTTTCTGATATAAAGTCAAGTAATCTTCTGATTCTAGCACTGTTTCCATTGTTTTTTTAATCCTCCTTTTCATAGCTCTATCCTGAACTTGATCCATCTGGTCTTCAATAATTCTGGACCCAGTTTCTTCCTGAAATAAATGGATATAATCTTCCACAATTCCTGAAGAATTTTCTTCAGGTGGCTTCAGATCCATTTGAAATTTCCTCTGTGGGATTTCTCCTTCATCTGCTTTATTCATTCCACTTAGCTCAAGTTCTATCCATTTCTCTGGGTCTTCTATGGCCATGTCCAAATTTCTCCCCATCTTCTTCAGTGCCTCTTTTTTTTTCTATTTCTTCATTATCTTCTGCCTCTTTTCCTTTAAATTTTCTATCAGGAACAGGGGGAATACTTTATTTGGATGATGATGATATGCTAGAAATTTCTTATACTATTATCTGATTGAAATTGTAAAATAATAAGAAGTCCATGTACATTTTTTCTTGATTACCAAAATTTAACTCAAGATTTTTAATTTCAAAAATTGGCTTCAAAGAGTTATCTGTTGATTTTGATTTTTGAGGGATGATGTTTAATTCTGATTTTACAGCTGTTTCCTGAGTTATAACATTCAATTCATTTTTTGCATCAAAAATAGCTTAGAAGGGTACTTTTCTTGGTCAAAGGGATATTGTTTTAACTCTTGTTGAAGATTTATTTCCTGTTTCCTCTTTTTCTTTTCTTTTGGATAATTCTTCTTGATCTATTTACCACTTTCCAATTTCTGAAGAAGCACAAAGCTCCATACCTCTTGTTGGAGAAATTTTTCCAGCCCATAGCTTGATGATTACATATTGGTAAAAATAATCTGCCTCCATCTTCTTCTGGATAACTAAATATTTCCCCTTGCTTGTGTTAAAAACCCAATTTCAGAATATTATCTACTAAAAATGGTCTTCCAAATATGGTGTGTACAGCTCCTTTTTCTATGAATAAATGAATTTCTTTTTCTTCTCCTTCTATAATAGTAATTGGTGTAAATTCTGAGAGTCCAACCAAAGATGTTGTATGTCCACCAAATCCTTTGAGGTTTGTATTGAGCTTTCTACATCCAAGTGAGGCTTTAATTGCGATTTCCTCTGCTAATATGTTAATTTCAGATCCAGTATCAACCAATACCATTGTAGGATATTCTTCTCTTCAAATGAATTCTTCTATATATCCAATTGGGCATGCATAAATTGTGAGCCTGCAAGGTATGTACTACATACCCATAATGCAACAAATACCTTTTCATACAGTTTATTAAGTCTTAAATAGACTTATCTATTGAATTCAAAACAAAAAATAACAAAACATAAGCATACAATTATTTTGGATAAACAAAGCTATAATTATTATGTCATTTTTGGATTCTACACCAAAAATAACTTATGGTATACCAATAGGGTGTTATACCCAAAAATGTATATTTCTTGTCTTATTAGAATATTTAATAATCTCACAGTACAATTGCAACATTTTTTAACATTTTTGAAAATTGTTAAATTTGAAGTTGAATTTAAATTTGCATAAGGTATATGCAAACTTACCAAACATTTAGTTAAAATTGAGGTATTTTGTATATTTACTGAATTGGCTCAGTATTTTCCATACAGGTGATCAATCCTTCATGAGCTCAATTTAAAGTGTTTTATGGCCATAGTATGGCTTGAAATAAATAAAAGGGCAAAAGCCACACAGAAAGGTGGGAAAAAGGATAAAGACCAAATATGGTACCCATCTTTTGAGATATTCAAGGACTCAATTAAGGTTTTCCACCTATATTGGAGTAATTTCAACCTTATTTAGGCTTTAAGATTAGATCTTTATTGAACAATATAGTTTATACTGGCTCTATTACAATTCACATATGAATTTCAAGCTTCCAAAAGGTAAATTCCAATATGAAAGCTTGTAATAAAGGTTTTAAGAACTTTCAAAGCTTAAATAAGCTCAAACCTTCAAATTTATAAGTGTTAAAACCTTCTCAAAAGTAAAGGTTTGGTGTGTATTTCTCCTCTAGGTGGAAAAATAGTAATAACTGCAGAAATTCATTGAAAATTTAATTCTTAATGGATTTTCTTGAAATTCTCACAAAGATTACAATATAATGTTACCTTTTTATAAATCAAATTTCAAGTATCTTTCTGAAACAGGTTGAGTTATTAATTATCCTTGAGACTAACCATTTGAATTCTTCTTAAAAAACAAGATTTCTTTAAAAATTAATCAAAAATTCAGTTCAAGAGATTTCTTCTTGAAAATTTATTTCTAAGTTTTTCATGTGATGAACTCCAATATAAATAAGCTTATTTTATATTTAAGCTTAAAATAATTAGCCCAAAAGAGGATTAAGATTACTTTGAGTCAATAATAACACTGGCAGATTTAAATTGGGATAAAAAAGAAGCCACCTTAAGTTAGGAACCTTATTTCTAAGCATGTGTTTTCAGTTTTGACTTGATAACACCCTCTCTATGCATTATTAATCATTAGAGCTTCTCTGGAGGCATAAAAAGAGCCTTTAAATCACTGTCTTTTCCAATAACCAATTATCATTCCAACCATATTAGACATTTAAACAGGTAAAGTTTTATTAAATAGAAAATTCTATTATTAGAATTATTTCTTAAGGATTTCATTATTTATGAACTTTAAATCAAAGAAGTGAAATCATAGAATTCAGATTATTGTTGTAATTTCCAATAATTAATTTTATCTTATCAAATTATTGTCTTAAATATCTTTCAAAAAGCTTTTTTATCTTTTGAAATATTTATTTTTGGAATGTTTTTAGATTATAAAAATTATTTGATACTATAGCTGTTTTTGTTTTACTTGTTTTATTAAATAAATATTATAATTTTTCTTTAATATTCTATATATTTTTTATCTAGTATTAGTCTTTTTAATACCATTTTTTTCTATAAGAATTATCTCTGCACAGTGTGTGTGATATTTCTTTTATAAACAAATCCATATTATTTATAAGTGGTTGAATATTGATATTTTCCACATATACCTTTTTCATTAAGAGCTTTATAATTATTATTATTATAACTGTCAGTTACTATAATAATTATTAAGATATTGTTTTCTTATTAAATTATTTAATAATAATTACATTATTTTTTTTATAATTATTTTTGATAATTCTGTTAATTTTTGGTTATAATATTTAATTATATTATATTTTCTACTGAGGAAAGGCATAGTACTCTTGATATTTGTTACTATTTTCAAAAGTTTCATAGACAAGAATAACATAAATTAATCTTGGAGTATCATAGTCCCATAGCTTGAATTAAAGTATTCTTTCTTTAATATTTAATGCATTGACCAATTTTATCACATCTTTTTCTTGGGTAGTTTAATTTTTTTTTCAATAAAGGTTGGTGACATTGATAATGTTTCTTCAAGAGTAAGATTTATCTTTTTTTCAAGTATTTTCTTCATCACATGTTCAATTATTGGCTTTGGGTTATTGACTGCAAGCTTTCCTTTGATCTTTCATTCCATCATTCATGAATCCTGTTATGGTATCTTGTTGATCCTGTCCTTAGAGATTCTTTCAATATTGTCATAATCTCTTTCCATTCCTTCTTGTATTTTTTTTGCAATTAAAACACTCATTTCCTCATGGTAGGCACCTGGTATCTTTTTTTTGAGGGACTTTTGTGTTTCATTCTTATCTTCTTGCTGAGTTTGGCTTTGAGCTTCCTGTCTTGCAGCTCTCTGTATTTTCTAACTAAGTACAAAATTTGTTTGAAAATGTTACATTTGCTGGTGATATTTGAGCAGATTTCCAGTTTCCCCATTCTTCTATTTAAGCTATAGTCGCTGCCTTCTCATCTTTGTGCTCCTCAATTAATGTTTTTTCTTTCTGTTTTTGGGGGTGTATTTGATATTTCTTTCATCTTTTTAGTTAATTCCTCCTGTTCTTTGGAAAACTGTCTAACCAATTAGACATAGGTCCTTCTGTGTGTAATCCCTGAAAATTTGGGAAAAGATATGTTCCTCAACACTTCAATACAATTTTTTTCCAATTATTCTGTGATATGATGACATATTAATGCATAATGTCCTTTTTTTAAGTAGTAATAACACTTTAATCCCTTTCTTGGAGCCATTTGAGCTGGGCCATATGGTTGATAACTTGAGGATATGGGCGGTAAAGAATATCTTGGCCTGAATTTCTGTGATTTTTGTGTAATTTTATGAGATTTATTATTTCTTTTTTATGTTTCATTTTGGAATTAAACTACTTCTGAAAGGTGTTTGAGTTGATTCAAGACTTCCCTAATGGATCCCTTCCTTGTATCCTTTGATTGATTTTGTGTTGCAGTGTATTGTTAATTTTTGGGTAAGATATTTCATTTTCTCTAAGACTTCTTCCCAACTTTCATCTTCAAAACTATCTTTATTTTATTTTAGATTTTTTTCTGAAAATTACTTTTGTTGAATTGAGACTTTGGCTTCCAAGTCTTGTTCAATATATAGTTTTGAGATTTCCAATCTTGGAATTATATAACCACCATCCAATGCTTGCACCATGGCTTTATCCTTTATAATTTCTTTATAGATGTATTCTTGAGCACTTTATGAAATACTAGCCAAAATTTCTGGATTTTGATTAATATCTCCTTGTATATATTCATAGCTTTTGATATAATTAATGATGGATTCATATTCCCCAATGAGCTTTTTATGTTGAGTCATATTTCTAACTCCTCCTTCTTGCTGAATGTTTTTAAATAATTAATTTATTGAGCACAGCTTGTATATTCTTTCAGGTGATACTGTTCCCAATCTTTTCTTCATATCAAATTTTGATTTCTCCCAATCTCCAGCTTCATATCCAGGCATGCCTTTGATATGATAACTAATATCTTGATCTTTGGTCTAAAAGGATATTTTTCTTGCTATATCCCTTCTGCTTTCTCTTTCAATTTCTGCTATATTTTCCACTCTTTTAATGAATATTTCCACTTCTTTTCCATCAAGCCATAAGCTATAATCTTTTGGCCTAATCTTGACAATGGGTGTGCTATTTTTCGGAATTTCATTTTTTAATGTTCTTGAAGCCTGTGCATTAATATTAATCCTCTTTGGTAGGGTATTTGGTCTTTGTGAAGTGAAAGGAGTCTATGTGGCCGGGGGGCCTTGAAAATTGTGATGGCTATTCTTGTTGTCTGAAAACTCTTAGCATGGTTGTCATTTCTTCCATTGGGCTTCTTTCTGAATTAAAACTTGACTTTTTTCTTTTTTCCTTCTTTCTTAAGGAGTTCAATTAATTCTTGTTACATTTTCAACATTTTTTGATGAAGTGTTTCTTCATCAGACATATCTTCTTTTCCTTGCATGGTCTCTTTATTGCTAACTTTTTCTTTGAATTCATTGCCATAATGTGGGATCTTTGACAATAATTCTGAATCCATATTGATATCTTCTTTGTTGTTTTTCTGTTTTTCACTTTTACTTTTAATTCAAAATAGGGGGTTGGTAAAAACACATAAGGGATTTTTTTAATTGACATGTAGCTAAAGAGCACCTGTATTGGGTAAAACTCCATTTATGGAATTTTTATGCCATTTATGAAATTTCTTTGTAATTTTTGATGCCATTTATGGAACTTCAAATTATATAAATTTCATTATTATGCTACTGTTAGAGCCATTGATTGCATTGCAATGTCATTGTTAATTCCATTTATGGAATAGGTATTATGCTTTTGATGCCATAACTTTTATTGCCATGCTGTTTTTGATTCAATTTATGGAACTGGAGAGAAATCCATAAGTGGAATAAATGTCACTGTTAATTCCATTGATAGCCTTTTTATGGCGCTTTTGATTTCATTTGTGGCATTCTTATGTCATTTTTGATGCCATTTATGCCACTACTAATGCCATAAATAGCATTTGAGCCTTCACTAATGCTATAAATAGAATTTATTTTATAAATTGCATTCTTGATTTATTGGCAAACATGAACAAAAAACATAAAAAAGCTCTTTTTGATCCTACAGTTGTCCCACCCAAAAAAGTCACAAAATTTTAGGTTTCTGGGTTTTGATTCTCAAGGTTCTTCCCTTTATTTTGAAAAAATGTAAATTCATAATTGGGAACATTTCTAATGAATTATTATAGAAAAATAGGCCATTTTTCCAAATTGGGAAAAAAAATTCAAAAATTTGGGGATCTTCACATCTCATGTTGAAAAAAATATGGAAAAAAATAAAAAAATGCTCAAAACTAAGCCCAAGGAAATTTTTCAAAAAAAAAAATAGGCCACTTACATGTTTTGACAATAAACTAGTAAAGACACATGAGGAATTATGTGTGCTTACCAAAACCCTTAGAAATATTTCCTTGAGTATTTTTTGAAAATGATCTGTAACAATCTTCTGATCTTTCTTCTTGGTTCTGGGTGTACCAACTGATATACTATAGTATATAGGTGATTCTTCTCCAGGTGATGTTTCTTGTTATTGTGGATAATAATTAAATTATTTTGCTGAAGAAATTGATGGTGATACTGATTTAGAATTTCTTTATTTCTCTGATTCCAGATTCAATGGATAGGCTTATAAGTTTTACCAATTGACAAAGGGCTTTTTTATGGATTGAATTGTAAGATTTTTTTGACAATTGACTCATTATTTATGGTTGAAGCTATATGGCCATTTTTGGGACACCAGATGTGGGAACTTCTTTTGGTTCAGTACAAAATAAGGAAGTAACTTGAGGGAGAAATTGTTGGTAAGTCTGTTTTGAATTTTAGAATTGTCCAATAACCATGGGTTCTAAGGTATATCAGCTACCCGTCAAAATAATACTGAATATGCAGCCTATGAAGAATCACAAAATCAAATGCAATGTGGGGTTTCAATAGACAGAGAAGATGTATAAGTAGTTTCTAAGTCAGACCTATCAATAACTCTATAGCCAAAACTCTGATGTAAAACTATAATTTATGATCAATTAAATACTGCTATTTCATTATATTTTAATAATACTAATAAAAGCTTTCTTAATTTCTTATTATGATGATTTTTTTGATATGAATCCTAATAATACAACTACAAGACTCAATACTAATAATGGTTATCAAATAATTCTATTTTAATACTACATTTATATCACTACTTATTTTCTTGATAATATTGATACCCTTAGAAAGGATGCTGACCTTTTCACTATGGTTATACTACTATTCCTCAATAATACTAAGCTACTAACATTTTCACTGCAGTTATACTACTACTATTCACTAATACTAAGCTACTGAGCAAGGCTACTGGGATTCTCACATTCAAATCACTACTACTACACTAGCTATCCTGCTAGTTCAGGGATGGTTGTTATTCTCAATCATGAAAATCTGTTCCATTTTTTTGGAAAATAAAGGATATAAGATCTTTATTTATACCTTTTTGGCCTCCATAGTACGTCCCAAAACAGGGGTCTTATGAAAATCATAGCTGAGATGTTTTGGCTGGTGAGACATGTATTTTTGGGTTAGAAATGTGTTTTCTGAGATAATCTTTCTGGTGGTGACTTTATTATCAAGATCATGTTATTTCATTGGGATAATTTGGCTGGTGAGAGTTTATTTTTTCCAAGAAATTTTAGAAAATACAGGTTCTGAATATTGAACTTTTTTCTATTCATATGATATCTGTCAGAGACTTTAGCTGGTGACATTTTTCTTTTTGGAAACTTTGTTATGTGTTTGATGAGAGAATTAGGCTGGTGGTACTTTCATTATCAAAGTCATGTGACTTCATTGAGATAATTTGGCTGGTGAGAGTTCATTTTTGCCAATAAAGTGGAGAAAATACAGCTTCAGACAGTTGAAATTTGCTCTAGTCATATGATATCTTTGAGAGACTTTAGCTGGTGACTTTATTTGAGGGAGTGAACAAAGTGGGGAGAATACAGAATTTTCTATTGATTGCACTGCCATTAAATTTTGAAAAGGGTGGATAAAGTATTTTTTCCAACATTGATATGCAATCTTGGCAGAATCTTGCCAGTGGTTTCATTTTATTATTCCATCATTTCATGCAGATATTGCATCCTTTCTACAAAATATGACATTTGTTAATATTACTAAGCAGAAATTTGCTCTTGGGATATCCATTGTAATTTCTTGAATAGCCTTGATGAATTTCTTTTCATTGAATTGAGGTAGAGAAAATACAGTCCTTAAGCTGTGCTAAATATGAATGTAGATATCTGTATTGAGTTTATCTCCATTTAACTGTTTAATTTTGCTTTGGATAATGCAATAAGGTGGAGAAATGAATATCTTTTATTTCAATTGAAATTCTTCTTGTTGAGACTTTAGTCTTTAAGATTTGCAAGAATCTTTATTATTGCCCCGGACTTCTTCACAGTTAGATTTACCTTGCTCCAGAGTTCTGAAACTTGATTTTCCTCTCTGGAGCTATTCCACAATATCTTCCAAAATTGTGCAATTTTATTCACATTTCTCCTTTGAAAATTATTTATTTTGATTCAATTTCAAATATTGCTCAACATTTTATTTCATAATTCCTCTAAAATTTGGCAGATTTATTTTTGTGTCTTGAGTTATTCAACAATTTTGTTCCTGTCTCTGGAATTATTCCAAATTATCTTCCACAATTTTATTCCCATTTCTTCTCCAAAAGATTCCATAATTACTGCAGAATTCTTCAACTTGATTTTTTATGTCTTCAGGCTTGCCACAATTTTATGTCTTACCTTCAAGAATATTCCACAATAATATATCTTTTTTGTATGTCTTAATATGTTGAGCTTCATACTGTTATAATTGGTATGGAATACCACAGGGTTGTGGAGCACATGTACTCACTGTGTTGTTTACACCCAAGGAATATATGACTGGCACTGTGGCAGTCCATATCAATCATACTAGTCTCAAGCTTACTAAATAATCTTTTCTAAAAAAAGAATTGTGGAATTATCAACAAATCCCAGGAAAACTGGAGAATTTCAGTGAAGAAATTGAAATAAAGTTTCAGAATTTCAGAGAAGGAACAGGAATTAAATTTCATCATAACATCAGACATGAAAAGAAGATTTAGGAATTATGAAGGATATGATGGAATATCTCCAGAGACAGAATTGTTGCAAAAAATTTGTGGAATAAAAACCAGAAATAACATTGTCAAATAACTAAAGAAAAACAAAGTTGCAGAATTATGGTGGAATTATGGAACATATTGCAGAATACCTCTAGAGATGGGAATGAAATTGCAGAATTTCACAGGGAAAATGGGGGATTTTTTAAATTGCAGAATAACTTGATTGAAATAAGATTTCAGAATTATAGAAAAATCCCTGAATAACTTTGAGGAATAAAATAAAATTGTGGAATAATTTCAGATATGGAAGCTGGATTGTGGCATTACAGAAGAGGTGTGGAATAATTCCGGAGATCAAAAGAAGATCTCAGAATAACTCTGGAGAAGGAAATAAAATTTCAGAACTCTGGAACTAGGCGAATCAAACCGTGAATATTTCCTAGGGAATAATCAAAGGTTTTCCAAATCTATAACACTAAAGTTTCAAAAGGAACAAGTTCATTAAAATATAGAATACCAATTTCTTGGCCTTATTGCATAATTCATAGCAACATCCCACAGTTCAATGGAGATAAACTCAATACAGCTATTGACATTCATATTTAGCACATCATAAGGACTGTATATTTCCACCTCAAGGCTATGCAAGAAATTACAATTGATTTACCAAGAGAAAATGTTGGCTTAGTAACAATACTACACATCAACTTTGATAGAAATAAAGGAATTATAAGACTAAACCACAAGAAAAACTCTCTCAAGATTGCATATTAAAGTTGAAACTAGTAATAAATGAAAATACAGGATAGCTGAAAGCAATTCTTTCCTCACCTTTATTCAAATCCAATGGAAATGCACTCAATAGCAAATTCTAAATTTTCCCCACTTTCTCCACTTCCAAGAAAATTCTCACCACCTAAAGTTTCTCAAAGAGATCGTATGACTAGGGAAAATTTCAATTGTCAGAAGCTGTATTTTCTCAACTTTCTTGGAAAATATGAACTCTCACCAGCCAAATTACTTCAATAGAATCACATTATTTGGATAAGAAAATGCCACCATCCAAATTATCTCAATAAAATCACATGATTTTGATAGGAAAACACCACCAGCCAAATTTTCTCAGCAAACATGTAACAAACTCACTAAAAAGAAATATGTCACCAGCTGAATTCTCTTAAAGAGATCATATGAATAAAAGAAATTTTCATTTTCTAAAGCTTTCTGTTCTTCACTTTTTTAGCAAAAAGAAAATATAACCATCCAGATTATCTTAATTAAATCACATGATTTTGATAAGAAAAACACCACCAGCCAACTTCTCTCAGGAAACATTGAGAAAAGGTAACAAAAATAAAATCTCACCAGCAAGATTATCTCAATTACCTCACGTTATTTTGATGAGAAAAAAATCACGAGTATAATTCTCTCAGAAACCACATTTTTACACCAAAACTACACATCTCACAGCTAAAACATCTCAGCTATGATTTTTCCAAGTACACTGTTTTGAGAAGCTCTATGGAGGCCCAAAAGTTATAATTGAAGGTCTTCTCTCCCTCATTTTCCAAAAACAATGGAACATATGTCCACAATTGAGGATCACAACCATCCCTGAACTAGCAGGACATCTAGAGTAGTAGTAGTGGTTTAGTTTTGAAAATCTCAGTAGCTCAATGATAGTGAATAATACTATTATAACAATAGTAAAAAGCTCAGAAGCCTTTCTCAGTAACTTAGGATTGTTTATGAATAGTAGTATAACCATAGTGAAAAGCACATTAGCCTTTCTCAGTAGCTTGGTATGTTGGAAGAATAGTAGTATAACCATAGTGAAAAGCTCAGTAGCCTTGCTCAGAAGCTTAGCATTATTAAAAAAACATGGCATCAAAGTTTATTGAATATTTATTATTATTATCATTAAATCTAGTAGTCTTATTATTAGAATTATCAAGATCATTATTATCAGTCTTCATTTTAGTTAAAAATTATTGTTTTAAATCAGAGTTTTGATTCTAGTGTTATTGATAGGTCTGATTTAGAGACTACTGATAAGTCTTCTCTAACTGTCAAAGCCAAAAATATTATTTCATTTTGTGAATCTCTGTAGGTGAACTATTAAGTATTATTTAGAGGGGAAGCTAATACACCTTAGCACCCATGGTTATTGGACAATTCTGAAATTCAAAACAGACTTACCAATAATTTCCCCCTCAAGGTACTTCCTTATTTCATCCTACACTAAAAGGAGTTCCCAAAGTTCCTTTAAGTGATTTATGAGGCTGCATATCTTCATTCCATTTGGATTCAGGCACACACATTTTCACACACCCAGCTACAGGTACTACATAGGCATTGCAAAAATTTGTGGGCCAGTCTCACATAGAAATGATTTCCTCATGCAGGTGGCCAAATGCACCATGGAGGCTCATACATGCAAGAGAGAACACCTAAGGCCAATCTCCATTTATCATTCATGGCCTCATACACATTCTCAAGTAACACCCACCCTCACCCTAGTACTTGCGTCATCCCAGTAGCCCTTGATCAACTCACACATTCACCCCCAGAATCCCAGTATGCATGAGTCTAAAAGTGTGTCCCACTGTCTGCCTACAGTGGAATGACACTGGCTCACATTTTTGAAATATTCCTCTACACAAAATTAACCTCACAGGGGAATCTTCATTTCCACTTCCACCCTTGTTCCAGAGGTTAATGCACCTCAATTGCTCAGCAGAACATACATGTATGTTGTTAAATAAGCAAATGTAGCTCCAAGCCACCATTCCCAATTCTTTGATATGTTCAGGTGAAAATTGGGACCTCCATGTCAGCATAATGTTCAGCACAGTTGTGATTAATTAGGGAACACCCACATTTTTTCCACAGTTCCTGTATTTATGGCCATTTCAAATTCAAGTTTACCATGATCCAAACCACAGGTCATGCCAATTTTGACCCATTTATGCCTCTCATATAATTTCTTCCAGCTCCCATTCTTACAGTTCATTCCATTTAGCTAAGCCTTCCTGATCATATCATTTCCCATTTTCCCCGATTAATTCATAATACCCATAATTTCAACCTCTTCTCAACCATGTTACATTGTGCTTATTAATATTTTTTTTCAATTAATAGTAATATATCATTAGCTAGTTTTCATTTCCAATTAATTTCTTGGATTATAATATGCCACAATCAACATAGTATATTTTTATATATTCCTAATTAGCTCAATACTATTGGCACTCTCCCTAAACCTCTTTCTAAAATGTTGATACTATTTCTTGGGGCAACACAAGCTTTCATGCACTGTGGTCCTGGTGGGGAATGGATTGAAAATTGCCAATCCAGTACCACTCAAACATTATTAATTTAGGGTGTATTGATGACTGATCAGAAAGATCCTTCCTCATCTCAACAACATACTCTTGAATCAATGTTCTTCAAATCATATTTCATCATTCTATTCCAAATCAAAATATTTCAAAAACAAGACTTCACGTTGAAAATTCCTCAAGACTAAAATAGTATTTCTCATACTCAATGTGACCTTTTCACTCCCACATCTCCCTCTTCAGCCTTTACTCAACACTTGTATCCAGCTGTCTTTTCTTTTTCATCCAAGCAAAACTCATACAGTTACCCATTGGCTCAGACCTTCCCATGATGACCCTGCCCAATTCAATAATCAAAACCCCCTCCTCCCTAATCAAAAAACAGTACAAGCCTTTCTCTGAGATCAAGAGATACCCAATGGCCAATCTACCAGTAATCTTTGGGTCACCTCACACCCGGTTCCACTTTTTATTCCAGGCACATAATTACAAACAAGTTTTTCAGCTCATTTGAATCCCTTTCTGCCAATACACCCCTGGGTGGACTTCTGGAGGATTATATGGGATTAGGTCAAACCATTCAGGCCATTGCACTAACTGCCACCTCCAAGTAGTGGCTAATTAGCAATATTCAATACTCTAAACCCACCATTATCATCTTCCCACCTTGCTTAATATTTAACTGGAAGTCATAAATATCACAACATGCTCAGGCCAAAGTTCTCAAAGCTGACATCTACCATGGCCCACTTTTCATGCATTATCCAAGGCCAACATCTTACAATGTTTTATTATCATCACCTCTTACAATACTATCACACAGGAATTTAAACAAACAAATACTTCTAAATCTATGTATTTTTTAAATAAAATGTCATTGTATTATTCTTTTATTAAGGACAGTGAGTGTCTGATATTTTTGTATATAATATTAGCTATTACATCCAGTCTCCTTTCCAACATTTTATAGCTATATCTACTCTCAATACAACACCACTCACCATGCCATTGATAGCATCTATTAAAACTGCCAAATATTTTTAATGGGCACACCTATTCACAACACCATTTATGAGCTTTTGGGCATTATATCATTCATCATCCAACCCCAGAGCTCAGATCAAGATAATTGGTCACCTTTCATCCTGACTAGTCTTTCCAAAGGTATAGATGATATTTTTCATTTGTCATTGAGCCACACCAAAACCACACATCTCAAATCCCTACCCACTATTATACATCACTATGAACTGCCCCTACTCAACCCCACAATGAAGAAATAATATTATGCATTATACAAAGAATTCCTCTCATCAAAAACCAATTCACCAGGGAAATTGTTTTGTATTTATAAGCTCTCAATAAGCTGTAACCATCACATAATGCTTTACAGTATGGTGGATCTGAATTTAAATGACCATGAGAGTGGGATCACTCCAAATAGCTCAACAATAACCAAAACTATTGTGGATGTAGAAACATGCATGATGAGTACTAAGATTGAACACCTCCCCAAATTTTTATTTGATAATTAACAATCAAACTGTGGTACATCCAAATTGGTTTTTTATTCACAATGGACCCAATTTCTGGATCTGTAGGTATATTATAATATTCATCCATTTCATATTAAGTCAATATGATCCCAATTATTCTTAGAATTGCTACTGTAATTTCTCATAACTCTATCCTTTCACCACAAATTGATGTCCCAGGTATGAAAAGAGGCCAGGAAAAGGCCCTGGTGAAATTCTTCAATAATCCTCAATGTGAAGTACTCATTTCATCCATTGCCTCCTCTGAAACTGGCCTCAACTTCACTTGTGCTAATAATTTCTACAATTGGTACCCTGCCATTGAGGATCAGGCTGTTGGTCACCTTCATTCTATTGAAGAACAAATACCTGTGAAGGTTATTCACTATATCACCCCTCATTTGGTTGAGGTAAACATGTAGAAGGTACCTTTCAAGCTCATTTGTGATACTGATTTATAATCTTCCTCTATGGGAATCCCATTCTTCATTGACAAATAGGCCCAAGAAAAGAAACAATCATGAACTGTGTGAACCTTCCCAATTCAGTAGAATTTGTGTTTGAAAAAGTGATAGCTCCTTTACACCCCGTCTCAGGATCACAGTAATTAACACTATGAGCTGGTTTGAACTTCGTTATTATTTCCTCAATGAAAATCAGTGATAGAGGAATTTTTATAATGGAAACCATAGTACAAGCACCAAATCCAAAATCCTATTGATTATGTTCTAACTTATTTGTCAGGATGTTGTTCATTGAATCAACAATAATCAGATTGTATTACACCTTATAAAACAATTTAGAGAAACATAATATGTAAATGTGCTATACATATATTTTAATTACTTATTTCAGTGCATCCCCATTTGCACTAACAACAGGCATATCAATTATCTTGAGGGGCAGAGTCTGCATCTTACTACAGCTTTGGAGCCAATCTTGATCAAATACCTGAAAAGATAGCCCTCAAATGTATCTCTGGTAATCTATTGATAGTTTTTCTACCCTTTTTCAATAAAATACAAAACTCTATGATCCTATCAATCTTTACTACTGACTCATTAAATAAACATGAATGCCAGAATAATCCCACTTTGCCATAAGTGTGATGGCCATTTTCCACTACTGTCACATGGTGGAATGTGATCTACAACTTGCCAGTACTAACCAGTCTTTCAACCAGTTTGATAGCCTTTTTGGCAAGAGTTCCCTTTGCTGATGTCTGGCAGACATAATTGTGACAATAAACCAGTTACCAAAATCATGGGTTTGATTGCAGTTGGAGACAAGGAGAGGTATCAATCAAACAACCAAAAATTGCTGGGTTTTCCGCTCCATTGGCATACAAGGGTTTGGCCCCTTGGGGGTTCCTTGTAGGCTCCTGTTGTGACTAATGTAGCTCCATGAGAGTGACATGGGTAATACCATCAGTTACATGCACTTTGGGATGCAGTGCTTCAAAACCAGGGGTACTGTCACATGGTGGAATATGATCTACAACTTTCCACTATTAACAGGTCTTTCAACCTGTTTAATATCCTTTTTTGCAATAGTTCCCTTTTCTGAGGTCTGGAGGACAGCATTGTGACCACTACTTCCTCAGTATCTTAACATACTCTAGGGTCATTGAATTGTGATGCTAATGTGGAAAATTTAGCTATATCCCACTATTCATAATGGTGCTTACAACCCTGTTCTCAATCAATTATATTTCTTTTGGAATTACCTCATAATAATGAAAAATATAATATGACTCACCCTTTGAAGTATCTTAGTAAGCTTTTTACTCTCCTTCTTTTTTACCAAATATTTGGCATCATTTTGAATTTAATTCCATTCTCTTTTCATATTAGTGAAATATTTCTCCATTCAAGCTGAAACCACACCATAGCTATTAGGATCCTTTTTCCAACAGTAATGATGATAATTGGTGCTGAGAAGTGCAGGTTCGAAGTTATGGTAAAACACCATGGTAATCAACTTGATTAACAGATGTTGCCACAAGCTCTCCCAGTCCTATGTG
This sequence comes from Austropuccinia psidii, assembly GCA_023105745.1. Taxonomy (NCBI): domain Eukaryota; kingdom Fungi; phylum Basidiomycota; class Pucciniomycetes; order Pucciniales; family Sphaerophragmiaceae; genus Austropuccinia; species Austropuccinia psidii. The sequence continues at coordinate 54,913,131 of JALGQZ010000007.1, read as the reverse complement.
AATGGTATCAGTCCTAACTTGTGGAGCTTATTTTCATAAAAGCTTTGGAAACCCTGATACTGAACCTGTGTTGCTTTCTCATCGAGAACCTCTTTTTGGATATATCTAATATGTCCAAAAACCTGAATCACAATTTCATGCTCTTCTGTGCTTGGTGGTGCTGGTAGTGAGGAAACCTCCTTATCCTTCACTTTGAGTAGGTACAGGCAATGGGCCTGTACAGCTGATTTCATCCCATGGACATTATCAGGAAGTTCTGCTTTTAGACATCCTTGTTTATCCTTCTGGCTTGCACATTTTTCCACGTTTAAAGCTTTGCAATCCTTTTCCCTTTTCTGTCTCATCTTGTAGTTATTGAGCAAACTTTGGGTGAGGGGCATTTAAGGGTTGGTGAACTCATCATTTGTGTCAGGCGTATTATATAATGGGGGTATAATAAATGTACTTAAAACTCTGAGTATGACTTTAACAGGGATTAATATATGTAAAATGGGTTAAAAATGAAGTATAAGGGATTTACTATAGAGCAATAGTGGTGGTGAGTGCTATTGAAAGCCCTTGTTGCAGCTTTATGAATTGTATTGTTATAACAAAGACTGAAATACTTAATATTGGAAGTATACCTGATTATTCTCCAAGAGTATAGCTGTTTTGGAAGAATATACTACTTAGGAGTTCAAGACCAGGATGGGGTTTCCTCTTTTGGGAAGAGAAAGGTCCCTTTTTATCCTAAAACTGGGTGGAAAGGTCCTCTGAACCTGTTCATGTAGTAGAGTTAATATTTTCACTTCTGAGGAATGGCTTGTTTCTCTTACCACTCTTTTAAAACCTGTATTGGGGTCAGATGTGGTTTTGAAACCACATCTGGGCAGTTTTCACCAATACAGGGTGAATATTTTCATCTGGGGACCACACAGCCCTCCTCTGATGTGTATGAAATGTATAATTCTGTACAGAACCTGTATTGGGACCCCATATTGATCAAAATATAATTGTTTGAAAGATAAACAAGCTCCTTTGTAGAATTGACACCTCATATTCAAGGATATGAGAAAGTATCCAACAATAAAGGTGTATTGGCCCAACTGTGGGATTTTAGCCTTAAAATTGACATAAAATTTTCAGTTTTAATGATATTGAGCTCAAAGTTGGTTCATTTTTTAGTTATGGATTAGTTCTACACAATGGCACCTCATTTGGTATGGATAAAATTTAATATGGCAAAGCTATGCCATTTTTAATCTCCATTATTCAGATGTAGAATTTTCTGAAATCCTGAATGGAGTTTTTTTTCTCCAAAACTTTTGTTTCAGATGATCTATGAGAAATTTAATGTAATAATCAGATGGCCCTGATTGTTTAATTAAAAAATGACCCTACTTTGAGGTTCTCACACTAAAACTTTAGAAGTTGGATTAGAGGTGAATATTTTATTCAACCTTATTTGGCTTTGTTTTGGCCATAACTTCTGTGGTTTTAATGCTAGCTCAGATTTTCTAGTACCATTGAATATCCCTGACTGAGAGCTTCAACTGAAACACTCATTTGATGAGGCTCAGCCTCTTTCTCTGAGTTTTAGATGTGAGTTGAAAATTTAGGTTTATTCTCAGCAATGTCTCTGAGCCTGAATAACTTTGTTATTCTTTTTCCTGTGATTATGGGAGCTACATATTTTAAAATAGATTACTTTCCTCCTTTTTTTTGATACCTCTTGAGCTGTTTTTGGCTCAGCTCCATGCTTTGGTGGTATTTTACTCTACCATTGGTTTATAGTATCTTGGTTGTCATGCATGTGCTCTGGTCTTGAGTCATAGTCTGACAATTCAACTAAGTACCCTCCTCATGCACTCTCAAATTGTCCCTCCTTGGTTCATAATTTGATTTTCTTTGAGTGGGAGACATCTTCTTATCCTCATCATTCACTATTTTTACTCTCAATGAACTGGCATGACCCATTTTTGGGTTGGAGGCATATGGATGCTAATGTCTAGAAACTTCCTCTTTATTTAACAGAGGTGAATATGAATAAATTTCATCAGCTTCCATGAAAATCAAAAAATACATGAAGTCTGAATATACTGATTATCTTCAATTGGCTCTTGATATTGAAATGTCTTACCTTTAGGTGTCATATCTAACGAACAAAATAACATATCATATTGTGAGAAATGGCTATATGCAGTAATCAAAATGACTTACTCTGATGAATAGTCAAACTAGGATTTCCCATGGAAAGACCACTTCAGGTAACATTGTCCAATGGGAATTTTCCTTTCCCACCATTAACCCTTTTAGCATATCCCACATGGACCTGAGAGCTTGATGTAATATTAAGTGATGGCTGTTTACTTTACCCAAAGGGTTCCTGGGACTCCATAGAATTTGGGAGGAAGCCAAATGAAAAATTGAAGTGCTTATTAGCCTTTGCTGAGGTTCCTGTCATTCTTCCTGGTCCCTTAGAAACATTCATCTGTGTGTTAGTCAGATGGAGTGACAGAAATATTTTTTATTGTCCAAGCAGTCAAAATTTGAGCCATTGAATTGCCCATATCAATTTTGAAACCTGATACATTCATTGAGGATGAAATAAGGGTGTTCAGGGGAATTTTGGGACTTATTGGTGACTGAGTCTGAAAATATTCTATGCTAGATTCACTATCCAAGTCTTTAACTGATCCTGAACAGCATTTATGTGGGTCAGAAGATGACATAAGGGGTAAAATACTACAACACTATTTTGAACTTAATAAAATAGAGTGATCTCAGATGAAATTTTTTCAAATTCAGAATAGAGAATTCCAATTAATAGTGTGAACCAAGTCTCTCATTTAAGCTTAATAAGACTATTTTTAGGAGACTTAACATGACCTAATCTTGTGCTTCTCAACTTTTGTCAGAAAACACACTGCAAGGAGCACCAACATATCATAGGATATTTCCTCTATCTGAAGGAGGACCCATTGTATATTGGTAATTAGATGTCATAAAAATCTTCAAACAGCATTCATGCCCCTTCTTTCTTGTCGTGATCTGATTATTATCAAAATTTCCATTGGAAACCTCAAAATTCACAGGCATTCTATATCTGCATAATGGTATATTTCTGAAGGACTTACCCAAAAAATATACATCACCTTTTCAAGATAGGCAAGATATTCAAAGTCAGGACTTCTGAATACCCAAATCACATTCTAACCAATTAAAGGCCCCCCTTCACTCAAACCAAATACCAATACTTTAACTCCACTGTAAACCATGATGTAATAGAGCTATATATGTATTTCTGGAATAAGTTTTAAAACATGTATAATGGTGTGCCAATGTACATGATTTGAATATTATTCCCCCAAATGTAATGGTAAAATGTCACAAATGGAACCCAGCTTACCAGCCAAATCCACTTTGACCCCTTTTTTAAAGAAACTAGAATATGTGCAAGCAATGAACAGAAAGGAATCCAACTCAGGTAGAATCCTAACCAGTTCCCCCAATCCACATGTGACACATGAGGATTTATCTCCTGAAACTCAGCCACCTTTCACAAATGGGATAAAATCCTCCACTTGCTCAATTCATCTCCCCCTTCATAAATAATTACTCCAGTTTTTTTCCAATTCATTACTCACCCAAATAATTGCACATCAACCATAGATATTTAGAAAAAAATACAACAATATTCACAATTCCTGCAACAATGTCCACCCCATGCTATTATTCAATGTGGATATGCATGTGTCAATGATTCTCAACTAAAACACACTCTTACCCTGAGGGTGATATGCAGAGAGTTTCCTTCACACCTTTCCAATATAAACAGCACATTAAAAACCTCAAATTAGCCATCAAACCCAGATCTATTCCAAACATCCCTACTTCAGATGCAGGATCTGAGTGCCTGAAAATTATATTGGATCAAATTTTCCCAAATGATTATTCTTGATTAACCCAAGGGACATTCTACACTCCACCTGGGCTCAATTCAACATCACAGAAATCATACAGCTGGAGTAAAGACCTGAGATTAATAATCTCTTTCATTCTATCTCTTAGGTATAATATACCCTGGAAGGCCTTCATGAATTGTCAACCCCACCCTAAACCTACTTATTAATTCAAGTATCTCAAACTCAGCTGGACACCCTGATCCTGCATTCCATATACCTCAAAATTTCAGCACCATATTTGAAAATCTCCTATTAGAGCCATTAATCAAAGAATAAAGATGTTGTACTCAATTTTTTTTAATGGCCTTACTGAAGCTGTCACAACTGATCAAACCCACTTTCAACACCATAATGGACCAAATGATCATGATACCTCATTCACACAATCTTGAGGATAATGAAGCAATTTTGTTGAACCCCAAACCAAAAACACAATCAACATCGATAAGATATTTATACAAAAAAAATATTTAATCTATAAACCTTTCAAAGATTGGCTGGTTAGATATCTCCAGCATCATGGCATGATGGAAATTCTGCAGCAACATCAACAATCCCAAAAACCTTAAGATTTCCCCAAAGCTGACATATTGCATGGATTGGCATGAAGATGTTTCACTGGCACCAGAAATATCAACAAGCCCCCATTCATGTCAATTTCCTGTTCATTGGCCTTCTTGATTCATGTGTATTGGTTTTATCCACATGGGAAGTCAAGCTGCTTGGCAAGAATTGGACCTATCTTCCTAATTTGGCTTAATCCCCACCAAATGAAAGATTGAAGCTAGAGAATGTCTATGTTTCAGCAATCATCCCTGGCCCAAAGGAGCCAACTGAACTCTAATTGAGCTACCTTTTAATGCCAATAATCAAGGAGCTCAAATAACTGTGGCAAGGTTGCCAATTTTCACCCACCTCAACAGGTCCTTAAGGATCCTTCATTTGTGTTGCAATCCTCCTGGCCATTGCAAATGTGGCTGCAATGTGCAAGCTTAAAGGATTTATTGCTCATTAAGGGAACCACTGTTGTAATTTTTCCTTTTTCACAAGGCTCAAATTGAAGGAATTGGTCATGAATTTCACTACACATGCTCATACCAAAATTATAAATCAACTATTAAAAAATGTCTTTGGGAAGCCCTTAAGCCACAATAATCAATTTTTTCTGATTATGGAGTGTAATATTCAACTTGGTAATACCTTCAATACTGGGATGAACCCAGAATTGTTAATATTATCATAGTGCATAATTTAATACTTGGAATCTTGAAGGATCATGCCACTTTCAAATTGTGCATTCCAGAGGCCAGATAAAAAATATAAATCAGGTCCTGCAGGAAATCCAATTTGTAAGGTTTGACTATGAAACAATAAGTAAAAATTACTAATTTATTACTTATTGTACTCTGAATGTCCTTATAAATTGAGTAAATAAGATTAAAAATATAATAATAATAAATAATTATTATTATTATGGCGTAAAATGATTATATTATTAAATAAATATAATAATATAATTTATATTATGAAAATATAATATAATAAATAAATATATTAATATAAAATAATTAATATATTAAAAAGCTCTTTATTATTGTTACCAACAAATAATAAAGGCGTAAAAAATTGTTTTTTATTAATAAAAAACAATTAATAACAATAATATTACTAATATTAAAGTTATGAATTAATATAAATACTATTTATATTAATTAAAGAGTTATTAAGAGAGTAATAATAGAGAAATTATTATAATAAGAGAGAATAACCTACTTTTAACACTTAATATAATAATTTTGAAGTATTTTACGCCAAAAAATATAAATACAACTTTTTCAAATTGTATTTACAATAAAAATAAAGAAAATTACAAATTATTCTGGATTTTTACGTGGAAATGAGTTTTAGAGAGATTTTTAACAAAAACAATTAAATAAATGATTTAATCACGTCAAAATAGATGATTATAGCAAGGTGGTCTTTGGTCTTTAATAATATAATGCTTTTATATATAAAGAATAAAGAAAATTACCTTTTGATTTAATTGATTTAATGTTTTTGATGCGTCTGAGGGGAAAATAGAGTAAAAAGAGCTCTATTTATAGTAAATACCTCCCTCCTAGAGTCCAACAGGCTTCTAGTAGACGTGTACTGATCATATCCACTGGAATTGATCAATATTTTAAGGTTTGAGGGTGATTACATCATGATCAAACCATCTTACATCATTATTGCACCATTATTTAAAGTTATCACTGTAACTTTAAGTTTGATGACATCAGAGGCTTGGCAGAACCCCAAATTTCGTGGATTTTATTAGTTTTAATCATAAACTAATAGTATTCACCAATTTTATCACTCTTGTGACTGTTAAACTTAATTTAAGGTTACAGTAGGTGATCATAACTGCTCAATTTAAGCTCAAACTTTGATCTTCAATAACTTTTAAGATTTACACGCTACAGCAATTCAGAGAGTGAATTCTGATAGCCTGGCATAACCTTATTATGCTGCCAAGAGCTTATCATTACATCATCAAAACTCTAATTTTGATGATTTTTCTTGTAACTCATCTTTTCTGTCGAAATTCAATATTTTAAACTTCAAACCTTGATTTCAGGGGGTTATACCCTGAATTTAATAATAAAAATTACATCATTCTTCACGAATGAACTAGTAGAATCCAACTGTATACTTTTTTTTAAGTTTGGATCACTTTCACAACAAAGTGGTCAACAGCTCTGTTGATTTTTATCAATATTTCATCATAGGTTTTAACCTTGTTTATAATTTGTAAAATAAAGTTCATATCTGTGTTCTTACAGTAATTACGTGGTAACTTTATTTTTGGTTCATCATTCTATCATGTATAGTTTAGAAGATATTAGCTATGATCCTTGAATATATGCGTTGACCAAAAAAGTGCATATATTCAGGATAATTCCTTAAGTATTGACTTTGAGAATTAGCTTATTAATTGTTTTATGTGTGGATTTTTATGGGGAATCCACTGGTACAATTTATTTCACATGTTGTTTCATTGGTTTCTGAGATAAATAGGATTTTATGGTTTTTATAAGGTATTATACCTTATAATTCATTAAATATTGACTTCACAGATATGCCATAAAAATGGTATATGTGTATTTTTCCATGAGGAATCCAATGGTATAATTTATTTTACATGTTTTATTTATTGGTTTTTAAGTTAAACCAATTTTTGTGTTAATTTATGGTATTTTTTGTATATTTAAGTAATTAATTTTAATGTATAATTATTCTAAGTAATTTTAGTATAATTATATTAAAGGTATAATTATTCTTAATCTTTTTGTGACCTTATTGGGTATGTGGTCATATCTCAAAGGCTCACACAATTACACCAACAGTTCAGACTCAGATTTCATGACTTTCAACAGCTCTCATGATCAAATCACATTGAGAAAGACCCACTCCCTGAGAAGAGACACAGCAAAAAATAATAAATGAGTCACTCCCCACTGCTTCCAAAATTACTTCCTAATTCTCACCCCTCACATGCAACATCAATCCAGTGGCTCTGTTAATATTCCCTAATTTTATGCAAATTACATCCCCTGTGCATTGAATATAAGTGCACTCAATGATCACCAGATCAAGGGTGAGGCTCTGGAGCATCTGAAAAGAATAATATCTGATGCCATAATTCCATCATCATGGACAAGAGTTTCCCCCCTCATGGTAGCTAAAAAGCTGCTTATTGGGCTCTCTTATACAAGGTCTCAATTCCATTTTTAATTCTCATTCAACAGATTTCATTAGATGAAAATGATTCCCCCAATGGTAAAAGAAACATGGGTAAATCAGAAGACCTTGAAGATGAACTAACAAAGAATAAATTACATTTTCTTAGGGCTATCAATATTGTAACAAGTTGGACTGTTTCAATGGATGATGCGACTGCATTTGCTAAAATTTTTAAAAGATTTCCGCCTGTCTAATCAACACATGTTCTAAAAACAGAAAATTAAGCCATCTCATCATCTTTCTTATCATATTCCAGAACTCTTCCAATCTTGGGGACCAAAACAAGCCTCAGCCCCATGGGGGTATGAGTGCTTGATCAGAATATTTTCAAAGATGCCAACAAATGAAAAATTTAACTTTAATTGATAATATAAATATATTCAAGTTTATTATACACATAAGCTTAAGAAGACTAAATTCTTGTAGATCTGAATAGATGATATGGATAAAAACTTACTTCAAGATATCTGTCAATGTTCCAACCTTTCTGCTTTCCTGAAATACCCTTTAGCCCCATTTGAAATAACAGAAATTTTTGAATCAAAACCTCCTTCCCTGTTGAATCATCAAAAAATAATAAACCACTCCTCCATGAAAAAATAATTTATCATTCCCTGATTGAGTACTTACAGAATTTCCATTCAACAAGGAAAATAGTTGTATTTATTGTCTTAGACACTACCATACAATACACAAGTCATCCCACTTCAAGAGTTGTTTCACCTTGATATTTTCAATTGTAAAGAATTAATACCAACAACAATATTTATTCAACCAAAACCAAAAATGTTAGAAATAGTTTGATATGTTTTCTGAGAAAAAACTCACATCAAGTTGGTATTATTAATAGAATTTTTAATGTCTCTCATCTATCTTCCATGCTGAAAAAATAACTTTCTGGTCTGAAAATCTTTGAATATTTCTTTGACTTTCTTACTAGATCTGCCTTGTCTCAATATTTAGAAATCTTTTTTATTTTGATAATTGACACTTTATTATATATGAAGAAGAGATAGAAAGTTACTGTGGATTTTATGATAACAAATTGATCTCATGTGCGCTGCTTGTAATGATAAGACCCTTATTTCACAGTATTTAGTATATTTTTTTGCTAAAAATATGATAACACAATAATGCAATTATCTCAGATTCATTAGTATTTTTTCCAAAGAAATGGCTGCCTCAAAATTTTGTGACAGTAACTTTCCATTGTGACTAGTAAGTCCCATTAGTTTTCATGGCTACAAACAAACTACCATGTCGACATTGGGTATGGTGTGAATAAGCCAATTTCAATGATAATATTACACACACATATATCACAGGATTCAAAATGTCACGACTCCGCTATCCTCATGTTACAAGGGGAATAGGCTTATGAACCAAGTGGGCCTCAGCATCGCATTTTATTCATGACATTTTGTATTTTTGTAAGTGGCATAGGGCTGGTCACATGCCCCTAGTGAGTTCTGTGCCCATGTAGGTTGTACAATTTTAATTCTGCACTTTCTTTGGCCTTTGTGTGCATGTCTCACACATATGCACCTGCACCCAAAGCATTGTGCAGCTGTCTCCACCCATGTCACATGCAGCTTGTCAATCTGGTCATTCTGAGTTTTTTATGGATGGGCTAGAGAAGTCACACACTCCTCCTCTACATCATGACTGGTTGAATGGAATCTTTGATGTGTGCATGTGGAAACATGTGGCTCTTGTGTTATTTTTAGCAACCTTGGGCTGGTTGTGGGAGGTTCAGGGAGTGAGGAATCTTAGGTGAAGACACAGGGGAATCAATATTGGTTGATGTAATACCAGACTGGGAATTATGCTTAACATGAAGTCAATTTCTTTCAATTGAAACAACAGTTTCCCTGGTGACTAATATTGAATGTTAATTTCTTGAATTCTGTATCCAAATTGTTAATTTTTACATCAATAGCTGATATCTACTATTAGTGTACCAATACTTTATGTAGAAATACATTAATTTGAAGCTCCATAAGCAAGAGATGAGGTGTTGATTGATTTTTCATATCATAACCTCAAAAGTTTAAGCTGACTTTATTCACTCCATGGATCTACATCTTGGATTGGTGCTTTTCCTGGAGTGGAAAGCCTTCTTTTTTCTCAAATAAGGGCTTAAATATATTGGTAACTTCTTTTCATATTAATAGAGTGAAAGTTTTGTGGTGTTAAATGACCAAAGGTACTTGCTTTGGAACCCAAATGTGATGTTTAATCCACATCTCAATGCTTTATTCTCACATAATGTAAGAATTTTTATCAATGGAATTTTCAGGGATATTTTAAAATCCAGGACATGTCTAATGATGTACAAAACACCTCTTGTGTACTCTTATTAGTCAATTTATGACCAATAAACATAAGAAGACTCATTGAATGGGCTTTACACCTTGTAGCTCAATAGTATGGTAGAAGATCACACAGTACCACTAAATGCAGGTAATAGTTGAGATTTTTAGACTTTACTCTCATTAATTAATAGATGAACAGACTTCTGGTGGCTTTGAAAGCTCATACTTCAATTGGATGGAATAGTATCCCACAATACCACTTGTTGTGGGAGTTTAATCTTAAATATGGGACAACCCTGTTGGGTTTCAATATAAGAGTATCAATTGAGCCCTACAAGATGGTCACTCTTATCACCCACCATGAATGAGGCTTTCCAAATTTATATAGGTTCAAAGTATTTCTCTTGTTCTAAGATATAATGACCAATAGCTTCTGATACATGTAAAATACCGTAATATGTGTTACATTTCTATGTAGCCCTTCTGTAGCTTTTCCAGAAAATATGCTACCTGAAAGGTCTCTCATAAAAACTGTTTGAGCTAGATAAGAGGTAAAAAAGGGTATCATTTTTTAAATCTGTTGAGATATTATATGTGTGTTATTTTTTGATCCAGTTTTGGGCTCTACTTTATTGAAAATTCTGTCATTGGATAGACCTCACTGGGAGATTTAATAAAGCACCACACTTGGTGGGTCCATCATACTAACTCCAGAATTCAGATGGGAGGTGAAGCTTAAGGTTTATGCTCAGAAATAGTTTGCAACCCTGATAATTTGGTTGATTATTATTTTTTGGTGGTAAGAATGATATTTCCTGAAAGGGAAAGAGTTCCTCTTACAGACTAGGGTTTTTTGTGTTTATGGCCTTATTGTACCTTCATTTTTCTGATAGAGGTTAAAGGTGTGTATTTAACTCCTTCTTTTGTACCATGTTTATGGTACCTTAGAATGAAATTCTTGAGCTCCAGCTTTTAGTCACATAATTACAGTATGAGAATGAGTTTTCTTTCTATTTACAGAATACCTTTAATGATATGGGTAAGAAATAAAAAGTGGATTTGAACTTTATTCAACTTATTTTCCTATTCCAGCTTATTATTGATAAAAGGAAGATTAATGGGACCTCCCAATACATTATGAGGGAGGAGATAATTGCTTCTTTGAGTAAGTTAAACTAAGAAAATTATACATTTGAAGGAAAATCAAAAATAACTAAGAGAAAAGGAGATTAAATAAACAAAATATGAATTAAGAAGCTTCTGATTAGTCATCCTTCTAGAGTTTATATTCTTTTATTTGGCTATAATTTTCCTTAAAGATAAAACAAGCATTGTGTTTTGCACAAATTGGCCAACTTTCTGTTTTTCAAGGAGCAGAAATCCCTGATATATGCATACCAGGAGATGGATCTTACTTTAACCCCCCCCCCAAAGCATCATAAACAAAAAATAACTTGTGGTAATGAATTACTATATAAGCAGAAATTGGAATATATATAACAAATAAAATTGGGGAAGGGAAATCGGTCATATTTATAGCTGAAGGATTTTAATTGAGGGTACCAGTGGTGTAGAGCTTCTGAGTCTTCCCAAAGGATTTTACAAGTGCACCAAAATTGTCCAAGGTTATTGTTATAGAAATTTTGGTAAGGTAAGGTTTTACTATGAAACAATAATTGAAAATTATTAATATTTTACTTATTTTACTCTGAATTTCCTAATAGAAATGAATGATAATATTAAAATTACTTTAATATCAATATATTTTTATAATTCTTGCATAAAAATATTTTATATTATTTATAATGAATAAAATGATACAAATTATATTATAAAAATAATATTATTAAATTAATATCTTAATATTTAATAAATTAATATATCCAAGGAAGTTTATCATTGTTAAAAACAAATAAAAAAATTCCTTCAAAGCTATTTATTAATAATAAAAACCAATTTATAAAAATTAGATTACCAATATTAAGGTTATATATCAAAGTAAACACTATTTAAATCAATAAAAGAATTATTAATGAATAATAATAGAGGAAAATACTATAATAAGAGAAAGTAACATACTTGTAGCACTCTATTTAATAATTTTGATTTATTTTATGCCTAAAAAAGTAATTACAACCTATTTAGACTGTAGTTAGAATAAAAAATAGAGAAATACAATTTTTACTACTTTTAGGTGAATTTTCAGAATTAAAGAGACTTTAGCAAATAATAAAAAAATATTTATTTAATCACATAAAGTCAAGTTATTACTAAATGCTAAGACTTTGGTATTTCATAATATAAGAGTTATATACATATAATATAAAGTGTTTTACCTTTCATTTAATATTTTGTTGAAGGTGATGTGTCTGAGGGGGGAAAAGAGAAGAAAGGGTTCTTTATATAGTAAATATACTTCCTTCTTGCAGATGGGTACTGATTTTAGCCACTGGGATTCATCAATATCAAGTTTTTTGGTTATGATTACCTCATTATTAACCCTTTTTATCTGATTATTACATCATATTTTAGATTTATCATGTTAACTTTAATTTTCTGACATCATAAGCTTGTATTATGACTTAATTTTGTGTATTAAGGTAGGTTTAATCAAAAAATACCAATATCCACCAGTTTTATCTCTTATTCAACTCTTAAGCTTAAAACTAGACTCAAGCTGAAGATCAAAAATCATCATAATTAAACCTTAGATTTGATCACTAATAAGCTCTAACATTTCCATGCAACTGAAACTCAGATAGTGAATTATGATAGCTAATAATGTTCTTATCAGGGTTCCAAGAGGATTTCATTATATAATCAAAACTCTATTTTTTATGATTTTTCTTGTGATTCATCTTTTCTGTCAAAATTTGCTATTTTAGACTTTAAACCATGATCTCATTGGGTTATAGCTTAGATACTATAATAAGGACTACATAATTATTCACATAGGGGCTTTTATGATCAGTATATTTACTTTGGTTTAAGCTTGGACTAATTTTAATTTTAATTGGTCAACTGGTATTGCTATCTTGACCAGTTTCTCTTGATTATCCTGAGCCTTGTTTATAGCTTTATTCTTACAGTTAGTTTGTGGTAACTTTGGATTTTAGAAAATTCTTTATGATTATTCTTTCAAACAATATGAGCTAAAAATCATGCATATATGCACTGAACACAAAAGTGCATGTATCCAGGTATCTCAGTAAGTATTGGGTTTACATCAATGACATAAATAATTCATATATGTATTCTTGGATGGGTTATCTAATGGTTGAATTTATTCAACATATTTATCAATTTTTTTCTGATATAATCAGTAATTTATGCCTTTTTATAGCATTTTTACTTATCTGAGTTGTTTTTACTGTTTGAGTTTTGAGTTTCATTATTGAAATAAGCTCTGTATTATTTTTTGTGAACTTTTTGGATATTTGGTTGTATCTCAAAGGCACACATTCCCTACCACCAAAAAATATTGTATTAAATTTTCTATAGCTAATTAGGGTATCATCCACTTTCCTACCTCTTAAATAGACCTTTTTAGTCTTGAAGTTCAATAATGCTTAAATTGTTTAATATTTTGGTCTTCTTCAATTTCTGAACCTTATCAACAATTTCTAATAATTAGTTATATCCTCCTTGAGTAGCCATTCATCTTCTTTAGTTGGGTTTCTATACCTCACAAGGAATTCTCTTTCCTTTTTATTTCTTTTCCTCCTTTCTTTGAGTACTTTCACAATTTTCCTTTCTTCTCCTTCTTATAGAGGGGTAATTGCAAGTGATGGTATATTTCTTAGGGGAATAATTACTTATCACTTTAGCTGTAAGGTTTTATTAATATTACAGGGAATCTTGGGTTTTTGTTAATTAATTCACCTGTTAATTCTAGTTGCAAATCATTAGGGCCATGTAGGGCTTTTATCATAGAAGTTTCTGCAAAGGAATCATATAACTTATTTGACCCTTCAATGTTATTGAAATATAATTTTGATAATAAAACTAGTTCTCTTATTTTACAATCAGGTGGTTTGGGACTTTTGTCCCATCTTTCTTTTTCATATTTGAATTATTTCTTTATTTATCAAGGATTATTTTAAAATTTCTTTCTGTTGGGTCTATATCAACTAAGTTCTTCTTAAGTGTGTCAAAAGTTAGTCTTGGAATCCAATCTTTTTCCAAAAATTGAAGGTGTTTTAAAATTTGATGAATGAATTGATGTCTTATATGCCAGATCAAGAGCAGGTATTAGAGTACACCAATCATAGGTAAAACCATCATTGTGAGCCTTGAGGTATAATTTACAAACCCAATAGGCCAAAATAATTATAAAAATAACTTTTGAACTATGCATAACCCATAAGTCATGCATATATATAAAATTCATCATTTTTCATTTAATTCAAATGAATAACTTTTTTCTTGTAATTAAATGCATAGATTTTAGGCCAGATTTGAATTTTTCACAAATTTTCACCTAAGGTGATTCCATAGAGTGAAGAATCTCAAATTAACTCTAGTAGGTGTTCATATTGAAAATACTTCAACAGTACCACATGAAGAACACATAACATATTTGTGAAATTTTATATTTTTCTCAATTTCACACCAAAAAAATGGGAATGTGAGGACTCCCATGTGAAATATTTACTAATAATAGTGTTATGCATGTTTGAAGCACTTAAGATTACTTTATTGTTAAATAAAGTTTTGATACACCCATAGTGTATATAAGTCTCAGCCTGAATTACTATTTTTGAGATTAAAATAGCTAAGGGGGACAAAAGACATCACAGAGATCTGGGGTACCCAGCTTCTAAGTGCCTCTGAGGCATTTTCAGCTCTGAAGCTTGGATCTATGGCTGATCATGGCCCAATTCATCTATTAAAACTGTTTGGGAACCTGCTTACCAAATTGAAGTCTCATTTAATAATGAGAAAATAGAAAATAAGCTGCTATTTTTATGTGAAGAGGTAATGAGCAACTCTTAATTCTGTAACCATGACTGTGATTAATTATTTTCCATGGAAATAGCCCTTTTTGAATATTATCCATGAATTTACCTCATGGAAACTAACTGTAACTACACTATTTGCTTTTCTACATATAAATAAGGTAAAAACCTCAAAAATTCATTTAAAATAAAATTCTAAATGGATAATTCTGAATATTTCAGGAAAAAATCAATAAAGGGATAATCAATAGTAAAACCAAAAAATAATCATTAACTTATAGTTTAAATTGAAATGTTTGATTACAGTCCATTTTTTATGATTCCACATGAAACACTGAATCTTCAATAATTCCCAGATAATACAATATGTGATGAAATCCTCAATAAAATTGAAACCTTTGATAAATTAATGATTATTTTGAAACAAAATAATATTGAAAATTGCTACTACTTTATTTATTAACCATAAATGGGTTGGTAGTCATGTGAAATGACTGAATTAAGTAATTATGATAATCTTATGTGACAAAACGTGATGTAACCAATTATCCAAAGAGGATTAAGGGTTTATCACTCACTTTTTTATCATTTTTCTCCATGGAACATGTCTGTGAGCTTTTCTTGACTTAAAAGAGGCTTCGTCTTTCTTTTTTTTCAAATCATCTGATTCTTAGCACCAACAAGTGAGCATTAGTTATATCTTTTCTTAAGGGTTTTAAATATTTCCAAAGAATTCAGAAATATTTGGAATAAAATGAATGAACTATTTCCAATAGCTTTTGGATTTTGTATTTTTGTATTACTGTTATAAATAAATATTGATTTTTTAAATCCACAAATAATCAATCAAATCACTCTTCCAATTATTTTCAAGGTATTTTTGTTGTATTAGTTAGTGTTTCATTGATTATTAAATTTTATTCTCTAAATTTGCAGTCTTCTTCAAGAATTCAAAACAATTATTCCCATAAAAGATAATCAGTAATTAAAATAATTTCATATTATTTTAATAGGAAGTTTTATTAATAATACTTTTTGTAATCTATTCTAGTAGACACTTACTGCTTACTGCTATAATCACTGGTAGTCTATAGCAAATAAAAGACATAATTAATCACTTCTTTCTTCATTTTGGGTTATAATATTTTTTATATTTCACAAGAACAGTCATAGTACTCTTGATTAATATTAATAGTATCAAGCATTTAATAGACAAATCTTACAATCAGAGTCTTTAAATTCTAGGCCATAAGCCCAGGATCTTCTTATCATATCTTCTATAGTTTGTATCATTCTTTCTGATATTCCATCAGTATGAGGGTAATAGGCTTTTGAGAATGATAATTTTTTTCCAAAACGTATATGGATATTTTTCCATAAAGCTGAAGTGAATTTGGGATCTCTATCACTTATTACATTTTGGAATAAGCCTGTATGGCTAATTACTCTATTCCATATCATTATGGCTGTATCCAAGATTTTTCAATCTTTGTGATGGGGCAGAAACATTGGGTTTTTACTGTACCTATCAGCTAGCACTAGGCATTCAGTAAAACTCCTCTATCCTCCTGGGGGTAGAGCTGTTACCTGCTCCATATGGACCATCTCCCATGGGGATTTCGGTTCTTGGATTTTGATCATCATGCCAAATTTCTTCCGTGTGGCTCTGTTTGCTTTTTTACATCTGTCACCAGCTTGGCAATATTCTGAAACATATTTTCTCTGATTTGGCCACCAAGAACAAGTCTTCACTCTTTCCAGTGTCCTGTCTTTTGAGAGATGTCCAGAAAAAACACTATCATTACATTCATGTAGTATAGTGTTTTTTAGAACTCTATCTGATAGAGTCATAACACATGTGTTGTTGGTTATTTAGTAAATAGTTTGATCAAGGAGGTGGAATCTTCCTTCATATTCTTTTTTCCATAGCCCATCTAGTTTGGAAGATAATGATGGGTATTTGAAGTCTTTCATCAAGAGTTGACATAAAATATGGAATTTTTTAGCCATCTTATACCTTCCTTTAACTTAGCTCAAAAATCTCATGCCCATTTCTGTGATACATATTCCTTCTATATAATTTTCTTCCTTTGTTACCCATGTTGGGTTTTCAGGTGTATTTGCTAAAGCCCATATTCATTTTTATGAATATTTCCAGATTTATGGACTATAATAATATTTCCTCTATACTATTGGATAGCAATTTTCCATCTCACCATATTTCTATTTGCTATATTCATGTTTAATCATTATTTTACAGCATTGCAGTCTGTAATGACATCAAAGGCTGTTTCATCTAAGTAATAGTGTAATTTTGCTAAAGCCCACACTAAGCAAAGGAGTTCCATTTGAATTTCTCCATAACTGGCTTCTGTTGGCTTAATTTGTCTGGAAAAAATGCAAATTTTCCCTTTAACAGGTTTTTCATTGATTATTTGTGTTTGGTGTAGTGCAGCACCTAATCCTTTTCCACAAGCATCAATGTACACTTTGAAAGGTAATTTCTGATGTGTAATTTATAGAAAAGAGACATTTGTGAGGGATTTTTTCAGTCCTTCATATGCTTTTACTCTCTCTTCCATCATTTCATATACTGTCTGCTTATCACAGATTTCATGAAGATATTTTTCAATTTTTTCAAAGTCCTTTATATGCTGTATGTAATATCCAGCAAATCCTAAGAATGACTGAATTTCTTTCTTAGTTTGGAATATTGATTAAAGTAGTACTTCTTCTATTTTTATTTTACCTATTCCCAAGCTTAGTCCATGTCAGGCTGAGTCTATGATAAAGGTGTATAAGAGTATTTACAAGCTTTAACTATGACTGTGACACGGTAAAAATAATTTTAAAGAGGATATAATTGATAATAAAAGTTTTAATTTAAGAATTTAAAGGGCTTTACTATAGAAATATAGTGGTGGTGAGCGCTGTTGAAAGCCCTGGGTGCAGCTTTACCTGTTGGATTACAATAATAAAGACTACAATACTTTAAATTAAGAGTATACCTGATTATTAACCAAGAGTAAAACTGTTTTTGACAGTTTACTACGTAGGTTATTCAAGAGCAGGATGAAGAAGCAATTCTGGCAGTGAAAAGCCTCCTTTTTATCCTGAAATGAGGTGGCAAGGGTGCTAGACCTTTCCACGTAGAGGAAGTGAAGATTTTTTCACTCTCTAATACTGGCTTGTGGCTTGCAAACAGCCTGTATAACCTGTATTGGGCTCAGATGTGGTTTTGAAACCACATCTGGGCAGTTTTCACCAATACAGGGTGAAAATTTTCATCTGGGGACCTCACAGCCTGATTCTGACGTGTATGACGCGTAGAATGCTGTACAGAAACTGTATGGGACCCCAGTATCTACTGACATATGAGGTATTGAAGCAAAAACATGCTCCTTCGTCTGTTGACACCTCATATTCATGATTATGGGGTGTTATCCCATGGTAAGGCTGTATATGACAGCTGGTGGGATTTTGACCTTAAAATGGTCATAACTCTGTCAGTTTTTGAGATATCAAGCTCAAAGTTTGTTCATTGAATAGCTCTATATGAGCTCTACACAATGGTACCCAACTTGACATGGCTATCATTAAATATGACAAAGTTATCCCATGTACAAGTATTTTTGTACATTGGCGTGGTTTGGGCAAAAAGCTGTATTAAGCTTGTTTGGCCAATAACTTCTGTTGTAGTTGAGTTATGGGGAAATGGATGACACCATCAGATAGCCCTGATTGTGCTCTTTCCAAAAAGACCCCACTTTAGGTATCTCACACTAAAACTGTAAAAGTTAGATGAGAGGTGAATGTTTTGTTCACCCTTATTTGGCCTGAATTTGACCATAACTCAAGTTATACTGGTGCTAGCTCAGTTTGGTTGGCACCATTGGATAGCCCTTGCTTAGAGCTTCATTTTGAATACCCATTTGATGGGGTTAAGCCTCTCCTAGATTTTAGATGAGAGGTGAAAATTAAGGTTTATGCTCAGCAATAACTTTGGGCAGGAATAACTTTGTTATTTCTTGTCCTATGGTGATGGGACTTATATTTTCAGAAAGGGGTGAGTTTCCTCTTTCTTTTGATACCTTTTGAGCTAATTTGGCTCAGTTCCATGTTTTGGTGGTATTTTGGCTATACCATTGATTTATGGTATTTTGGCTGTCATGCTTGTGCTCTGGTTTTGAGTCACAGGCTGACAGTCCAGATACAACATTTCCTAGTGCTTTCAGCTCACTATATGCAAAATGACATTTTTTCAAGGAGATTTTTATATTGACTTGAGTTATTTTTAATAAGACTCTCTCATGTCTTGTCAGGCTTTTTTCTCAAGTTTCTGAGGAAACTATGAGATAATCCATGTAGATGATTAGCAATCCCTTTGATATTTCTTCAGGAATATGGTATTCATCATTATTTGATAATGGCAAGGGGCTTTTTTTATACTAAATGGCATTATTAGGTATTCATATATTCCACAATGTACTATTATCCTTAGCAGTTTTTTGGCATTGTCTGTTAAGACATTTTGGTGAAAACATTTAAGGGAATCCTTCACTGTAATTAACTGATCTTATGAAAGTTTTGTTAATGTCTCATGAATTCTAGGTATTGGGTATCTGTCAGCAATGGTGTAGGTATTCAAAGCTATAAAATTCCCTACCATCATTGATTCACCATTGTGCCAAGTTATATTGACAGGTGTAGTTACCTCTACCTGTTCATTATTACTCAATTTAATCAAGACCCCTATGTCTATTAATTCTTTAATGTGGACCTCTAAGGCCTCTCTAGCTCTTGGGCTGGCTGGATAAGCTGGTATTCTTAACAGGGGTGGATAAGGTTTTTGTACATTTAGAATAATATCTACTTAATGTCCAATAATAGCACCTAATGATTCTTTGTCAGTTTCAAAGGCACTTTTGTATTTATACAAGATATGAATCAACTTTTGTTTCATTTTTTCTTTTAATTATTCATTGAATTCTGACTTTTTCAACTGTTCACTTATGAATAAGTGTTTGTTTGGGCTTATTTCTTCATTTTTTATGACAGTAATTTGTTTCTTATTATCTAAGAAGCCAAATTTTTGTCTTTTATTATGTCCTATGGCAAAATTATAAAACACCTAAAATTACTATTTTTCCTTATTTGTTACCTTATACAAATCTTGAGGACAGGAAAACTATTTGATTTCTCATCAAAGTTTCATATCCACACGTTACACAACAAAATAATCTTGATATGAGATTTTAAAAAGGTTTTGTTAATTATAATTTGTCTTATTGTTGTCATTTTTTGAATTTTGAATGCATAACTCAGCTTCAATTTCCACTTTTAATAAAAAAATATGTTCAAAGAACTCCAATTGTACACATCAGACTTCTCACATAAACTTGAAGCCCAAAAAGGAATTTGCATCCAGTCTTATCATTGTGATTGGTTTTGATCATTTTAAATTAAATAAACCCTTATTTTCCTCGTGTAAGGTGTTAAGTGAGGGTTATTGCCTGAATTGTTTGTGTAAAAAGCTCATTAACCTCGTACCCAGCATGCAGTCCTTGGTGGAGTCCCTAATGGTTGCAGAGCCGGCAGTGCTGCATCCATGCCAAATCGAATCCATATTGAATACGCGCATCCTTAGTTTGGCTCGGCTGAACTGGATTTTTTTCGAAAAGGATTCATTCATCGATCGATTACTTCTGAACGGCAATCATTTGGTGATCACGATTCTCATTTTGGACAAGACAGCTCAATACTACCCTTCACCTACGAGCCAACGACCCCAAATCGATCTATGGCCAATCCTCCTGCCAAGCCCGCTGGACCCACCAACGTCTCAGGCGGCAATGCTCCTCAAGGACGCAAAGCATTTAAAAATGCTGAAAAACCTATGGAAGTACGACTGAGGTATGTTCGTTTGAAATTTTAAATCTCTTTGATGGTATCATGCGCTGAAATTTGGCATTGGCGACGCAACTGGTAGTAATATGACTGCAGCTAAAGGTGTTTCATGAGCTAGTTTTGAGTTTCGGACCTTTGGTAAAAGCTTGACTAACGTTATGTGCGATTTGGTATAATATTTAGCGATTTCTGATACAATTAGAACTTCTCTTGGACCTCGTGGAATGGACAAAATGATTCAAACAGCAGATGGCAACGTAACCGTGTCCAACGACGGTGCGACCATTCTCAAATCGATGAGTGTCATGCATCCAGCTGCCCGAATGCTCGTTGAGCTTTCAGCCGCTCAAGATGTTTCAGCTGGAGATGGCACAACCAGTGTCGTAGTTCTTGCGGGAAGTCTTTTAGGAGCTGCTGAAAAGTTACTCGCGAAGGGTTTGTCGAAATTACCTCATCTTATAAATCTACCCTTACTTTTGATAATGACATTATTTTATTTTGAATATATTTAATTCAGGAATTCATCCCACAATAATCGCAGAGAGCTTTGCAAACGCCTCCTCAAAAAGTGTGGAATTTCTTGAAGGGATATCGACCCCAATAGACCTCGCTGATCGCGACTCATTGCTGCGTGCCGCCAGTACGGCCCTCAGCTCCAAGATTGTCTCGCAGTATTCGTCCATTCTTGCGCCTATTGCTGTGGATGCTGTCAAACGAGTAGCCGATTTGGATAATTCAAACGTCGATCTTAAAAATATTCGAATCATTAAAAAGGTTGGAGGCACAATAGAAGATACAAGTTTAGTAGATGGATTGGTATTACGTCAAAACGTTCTCACTAGTCAAGGAGGTCCGTCAAGAAAAGAAAAGGCTAAAATAGCTCTCATTCAATTTCACTTAAGCGCGCCTAAACCAGATGTGGGTTATTTTTATTGTTATTTTGCTGCCATATTCATTCAGACAGCGCACAAACTTGCTGCCTATTTATTTATTACTTTTTTTGCGCCCTCTTTCTGTCAGATGGATCATGAAATCAAAGTTGATGAATACAGACAATTGGACAAAATCTTCAAGGAAGAGAAAAAATATTTGATTGAGCTTTGTCGGACAATTTCCAAGACTGGATGCAATGTAGTATTGATCCAAAAGTCTATCCTCCGAGATGCCGTCAATGAGACTGCACTTTTCATCCTTTCAAAGCTCAAGATACTTACAATTAAGGATGTCGAGCGCGATGAAATTGAATTCATTTGCAAAACATTAGGTTGCAAGCCCATTGCCGACATTGAAGCTTTTACAGCTGATAAGCTAGGCGAGGCTGATTTAGTCGAAGAAGTTAGCATGAATGGAACCAAAACGGTGCGAATTTCCGGGATTAAGAACCCCGGCAGGACAGCAAGCATCCTGTGTACAGCTGCCAACGAGCTCGTTGTGGATGAAAGCGAGCGCAGCTTGCATGATGCTTTATGTGTCATTCGTTGTTTGGTTAAAAAACGGTTAGTGGAAGACATCCCAATTATTCCAGTCTTATTAAGCTCGGTCCTTGATCATCTTTTTCTTCATCCAATCTTAGAGCTTTGATTGTTGGAGGCGGAGCTCCTGAAATCCATCTCTCCCTTCTGCTATCGCAACATGCACAAACACTGAAAGGGATGGAAGCTTATTGCTTTCAAGCGTTTGCTGACGCCCTAGAAGTCATCCCGACAACCCTTGCAGAAAACGCCGGCTTGGCTAATCCAGTCGCTGTAATCACCGAGCTACGAAGTCGGCACGCGGCCGGTGAGAAAAGCGCTGGAATTAATGTCCGCAAGGTGAACATTAATTTGCAGGATTTATGTTATTCCCTTGTAACAATAATAAATTGATTCTTGTATATTACGTAGGGGTTGATCAGTAATATTTTGGAAGAAAACGTTCTTCAGCCTCTATTGGTCACAACAACAGCGATCACTTTGGCAACGGAAACTGTTGGTCTGCTATTGAGAATTGATGATTATCAGTAAGTGTTTTTTATGACTTGCTGGACAGATATACATCTCATTGAGCCATTTGTTCTCATTTTCCTCATGACAGTCCCACTAGGTGAGCTTAGTTGAACATTTACCACGTTCTTCAGGATTGGATCAAATTCCGTAGTTGTACAAAAGTGGGGCAGATTTTGTTTGTCAATTGGCAATGCTCAGATTCAATTGCGCCAATAATTTGTCGCCTTTTAATTGTTCATAATCTTTCTTGGTACCTCGATGTCCTGAGAACCATCAGCAAATAAATTAAATAGCACTATGACCATCATGACTTGGTTTAATCAATAAAAATTGAATTCATGCACTCATTTGCAAATGACATGCTTGTACGTGAAAATCATGATTGGGGCTTTTAGCTATCTTTTAGGTGAGCAATTCATGCAGCGTAAGACGATTAGAGGACATAATTTGTGAGGTAGACCTACTTTAATGATGCCCTCAAAAATTCAGGAGTGGCAAGGTTGACTAATTTGCAAAGCTTTGTTGAAAACTGTGGATATGATATTGTTTGCTTGGTATTGCCTCATTTTTCAAGGGGATTATTTACAGTTGACTATTAAAGCCGTACCACAGCGTGTATTCTTTTGAATTTGATGCACGGTGCAATATACTATCGTTTGCGAAAGGCTTTTTTGTAATTCACCGTTGACCTCACTACGTACATCTGGAGATATCTGGATCATCCAATCACTAATCTTGATGTTTTATGTATAAGCAAAGTTGTGAACTTTTGGGTGCAATTTTGCAATGCTTTAATTAACGCAATGCTTGACGCAACAGAAGGACGCATTCCAAATCAGATGTTGACTAAAGATTTATGTTAACTACAACCGGTTTCGTGGGATAATCTCACCCAAAGTTACGAATAGTTTTGACACTAATTGCCTAATAGAAGCTATTTTGTTGAGCATCAAAGCAGAGAAATCCGATTGTGTTGTACAGTTGTTGAGTTGTACTACACGATTGAGTGCTAGTGGATACCTTGCATATGCCTCAAAGGAATGACAAGAAAGTGTGACAAGTATAATATGCCTTTTGAATTGATGGGTGGTAGTTGTCAGTTGATAAGCTTGATTGACGAGGCTTGTTGCAAGTGTTTCGGATTCTTCCATACAATTCACAATCACTATACTGTATGGAACCCGTTGAATTCTTGAGCAGCAAAACTGATCATCTCGCAATCTCTAGAGATGATGCCCTCATGGTGGGTAAGTCGTAAGTAGTGCCCCTGTCGCTCTGTCAGCCAAGTCTGTCAGAATGAACCATTTAGACTATAAAATGACGCGGTTGAGCCCTTTGAAATAGTTTATAACAAAGTACTATAGATTTACCCAATAGATTCTATGAAGCTCTTTTTTAACTGTAGCTCGTCAGTTCCTACTCCTATTCTTTAAAGATTCTCAGCTTTGACGGATTCAATTTTTTTGACCTTTTTAACTTGAACAAAAAAGTCATACATAGGTCGAATTAAGTTCATTTTTTATAATAGAAAAAAAAGAAAAGGAAGCACTTGACTTGTCCTACATCATCAATATATTCGTGATATTAAAACTCAGGTAAATTAAAATAATTAATCAAGTCAAAAAGAAAAAAAAAAGAAAAACAAGACATTCAAAAAGAAAGGTTTGTTTGAATTTTTTTCTTTTTTTTAAAAAAAAGAAATATATTGTTATAAATATTAATTATCAAAAAAAGAAGACATAGTCAAAATTTTCCTTTAATTTTAATTTATTAATAAAAAATTTGTATTTCGCAGTATTTTTTCTTTTTATTGAATAAGAGTTTTTTGAAATCTCAAGAAACTTCAATCAATTTATTTAATAATTTTTTAAATTAATTCATATCATAAAATGAACCTGTAAGTACAATAATATAAATATATATATATTCTACATTGTGCCGGTTTTATAAAAGTTTCTAATATCTCTCCTTTTTTCAAAAAAAAATATCAACAAAAGAAAACTTTCGGCTATTGACCTACGAGCCTTAGTGAGCCCAACGATTGATTGCATAAAAGTTTTAGGCCTGGGAACGATTGCGAACGGCATGCTTGGTGGCTTGACGGGCTTGCTGGGTTCTCTGATCTGGCGACATGAGCCTCGTATTGTAGAAGTGATTATACTCATGGGAACTCTTGCTGGTGGCCTTGGCGGTTTGCTTCATGCAATAGTTATCGTTGGCAATCGTCAGATGAACAACGAAAGAAGCAACTCAAACGATGGTAGCTTTTACCAAGTCTGTCTTCAGGTTCTCAGTCAAGCACCCTGTTGGTGTGTCATTGCAGCTTCTCTTGCTTTTTGGATCTTGAGCGACTTGAACGATGATATCAACTTCAGCACTGTCATCCTCACTGCACTTGCTGGCACACTTCTTTTCGCCAGCTACGCTATGTTAATGTCTTGGATATCAGGTTCTTATTTACATTTATTAATTTTACAAAATCAAGTACTTGTCTTAGCCGAAAAAAATGGACTTTATAACCCAAAAAGTCCTTTAATTAATAATCTTCCAAAGGAATTTCACTTTGTTACTGAATTTAATTCCTCCCCTATAAAACCGAAGCAATTAGTTATTAACATTTTTGAAGATAATCAGCTTATTTGATTTTTATTTGCAAAAAAAAAAGAAAAAACAAAACAGAATTGTGGTTGAAAATCTAGTAATCTTTCAATATTAGCTAGCTTTGATCTTTTTTTAAGATTTTATTTATTTATCCATTTACAATCTTTCGTCAAACAAAAAATTTGAATTGTACTTTGTGATTTATTTAATCAAAATTACCAAAAAGAAACTATTTTGAATCTATTATAAAACTTTTTCAATTCAAATGATCAAGGGTAAATTGAGGTAAAATCTATTCAATTAAATTCCCAAAAAACTTAACGCCCCTACATCATAAGTGAACAAACTCAATTAACAAGACTTAAGTGTTATGAAAAGTAAACAATTTTACAAGACTAAAAAAAAGTTCTCGATTTTTCCTTGAGAAGGGGTTACTCTTTATTCGGACTTTCTCTCAAATTTGATTTTAAACAAAAAAATAAGCTATGCAAGGTGTTTGGGCTTGATTCAAGCCAAAAATGTTCCACCCCCTGGAATAAGTATGAAAAGTTTTCATATAATAAGTTAACTGTAGATTCATGATACTAACTTGAAGGTATACAATACTTTATAGTGGCTTGGGTAAATTTTTGAAAAAGATTATAAAAAAGAGCTATTTTAAAATTTAAATTAAAGAATAATATCATACGAGTAAAACAAAAAAAGTTATGTCTTAGCGTTAATCTTTTGATATACTATACATTTATTTTTAAAAACTTTTTCATTGAGAACGCGCAAAACAAAAAAATATTAAATTTTTGAAAAAAATATATATTTATTTTAAATAGTTTTTTAAGTATTGTATCTATTCAGTATTAGAAAATGTAAATGCTAAAGTGTAATGCTATACATATATATAATGATAATCAAATAAATTGGACTTGTATATTATAGATTCATCACTTATTTTAAATTTCAGCCTAATTTAACTATATATATTTTTCGACCCACGGGTATAAAAAAAAATTGAGTAAAAAAAATCAAAAATTAAAAATCATTTTCAGATAGTGTAAGAAGTTTAAAAAATCATTAATAATTTAATTTAAAAGTATAATATTGGTACAATATATGTACAGTATATATATAAAAGGAAGAATCACGTTATTCACGCCACGATCTTTCTTTTAGATAAATTGATTAAAAAAGATTTAAGATGAGGGTGAGTTATTTTTTATTTTTTGAGTTTTTTTAAAAGAAAACTAATGAATTAATAACTGTATACAACGTGTTGTAATATACAAACTTCTCAAGAAAAAAACGGCCCTATCTTCTAAAATGTTTGTTTTCAAGAACTTTTTTTGAGGAGGAGTGGTTGGTGGCAGAAGGTGAGAAGGTTTATGGCGAGATTGAAGTGATGGCAATTTAATTCGGGATTTCCTTCCGGAGCCCCAACCAAATCTTGGCATGAGATACAGATCTGTCTATTATTATGATAATACAATACATACCAAATCTAATGAAGGAATAGCATCCCAAATTTTACAATTGAGTATATTTTTAATATTTTATTTATTTATAAAGCTTGGATAAAAGGCTATAAAATTAAGATTACATATATATGTAGGTTTGTTTATTCCACATTTAGACTGGGTAATAAATCTCATTATAAATAAATCTACTATAGAAGGAATCTTTTGAATTACTATTTAATTTTTTTAAAAAATTTAAACCAGTTGAAGAATAATCTATAGTTTATATATTACAATTAATTAAGTTAAAAATAAATATTAAGACAACAAGAAGTTTATTACATAGTATAACTATGGAAATTGATTCAACTAAGACATATTGAAAAAAGGCCTCAAGAGCTTAATTTTGTAATAACTATACAATGGATTCATCTAACCAGTTTTTTTTTCATTTTATTTTTGCAAAATGAAAAGTATCAATATTTTTTTGTTTGTTTTCTGAATAAAGCTTGATTTCAATATGTTTGTTTAGAAAATCATTTGAAAGTGTTTTTTGAAAAATCAAATATTATTTAAGCTCTAGTTATGATTGGGTAGCTTTGAAGATGAGAGAATTTTTTTTAAAAAAAAATTGAATAATAAATTTAATTCTTTTATTTAATTATTATCTTGAGGAGAAAAAAGACTGAGACAAAAAAATATCAACTTTTTCTTTTTGGTCATTTGTTTTTTCAAAAGGCATATCTCAAAAAATAAATAGAAGAATATCTTCAATTGTAAATGTGCTTCTGAAGTGCAAAAAGAACTAATTCAAATTTTATATATAATGGAGCCTTTTTTTTATTATGACCAAAATTGTTTCTTTCATTAATTAATTATGAATTTGACTATGTCTCTATTTTAAAAATCAGCCTATTGAACAAAGTTCTAACTTAAGAGAAAAAACTCAAATGCTCAAATTTTTTGAATTTTCATTTTTTAATCTAAGAAGATATTGGATAAATTCAGAATTTGCAATTAGCTCAAGAAGAGTTTAATGTTATTCATAGCATTTTTCTTCAATGTTTACCATAGAATACTAAAAAAAATACTATTAAAATTTAAATAACTGAGAGATGTTCTACAATCAAATTCCTTATTAATAGTTTCACAGTATCATATACTAAGTTTATCCCTCTGAGCTCAATTCAATAGTAAAAAAGCTTAGTTAGCTCCACAAGGAGCTCTTGGGATATATTTGAGGTCTAAAGGTGGAATATTTTGAGTTCATGATGGACAATATATATATATCTGTGAGCCTTAGAGGTATTTTCATATACCCAAAAAGACCACAAATAACAAAATAAGATACAAATCTAAATAAAATAAAATTATTTATATTATCAAAATAAAAATTAAAATACAAATACAAATTTATATACAAAAATAAAAATTACATTAAATTTTGAAATTATGAAAATGCATTTTTACTTGAAAAAATTAAGTAAAAATGAATTTTTAACAAAATTAATGAAATTAAAATATTTTTGGTAAAAATTTACATAAAATATATTATAGCTTTTTATCCAATAAATAAACTTAAGAAAATTACTTCACCATTGGATTCCTCATAAAAAATAAGGTGGGGTCACCTCTGGGTAAAATTTCTGTAACTCAACTCTAAATAAGCTTAAATTAAGATTTTAGTATTTTCTGTAAAAAAGTTGAAGATCCTCAAAACCTTAATTCAATTCACACCACATGTGGTGTTAACCATAAATTTTTGTGTTAAAATTGAGGTGTTGTGTGTAGTTTAGAAGTTATGAGGAATTGAAGTATTTTCAATTGAATTCAATTGAAATGTCAAAATGTGCACGTGTATTACATAAGTGAGCTTTAGTTTACATATGAGGTATCAATTATTACAGCTGTGTACTGTAAAAACTCAATTGAATTGTATGTGTATATTACAAGTGTATTAAATGATGAGAAATTAATGAAAAAAAATAAATTGGAAAGATTAATCCTGGGGGGGGGAAAGGTACTCTAGCTCCAAGGGGGAGCCAGACCACCAAATTCCTTTCTGACAGGTGTGGGATGTCAAAATCCATGCAAAAGTATATCACTTTTGGCCTGGAATTGAGGCACAGGGTCTATGACTCAATTGATGATGAGGTTTTGATACCAACCAGGGAAGTTTTAACTGTTTCCAAGAGGGTAAAACTACCCTTAAGCTAAAACAATATTAGTAAGAACAGTTTCAACTGGTTTCTACCTCTCTTACACACATTCTGATGTGTTTTGAAGGCTCTAGACCAGGTATCACTATAGTAATGGTTGATTTAAGGGTCTAAAATGGCTAAAACCAGCCCTTTTTTGGTCTAAACCAGGGTTCAATAATGCCATAATTGGCTTTTCTGTTTTCAAAAGGTTCTTCACAACTGAAAGTAGTAAATTCCACTTTTTTAGTAAGAAAATTGATAGCTATAAAAGAATGTCTTCTTTGCCCCACTTTTCTCTTCATGTTAGAATCTTTTCCTTTTATAATTAGCTTAAACAATGTTAAACCAATCAATAAAATATTACAACCACCCTTTTTAAATAAATTTGAACGTTTTAACCACGTGAAAAAATTATTATAATCATTGTTTGTAACTTTAATAGTCATTTTTAACCCTTGAGCCACCCCATAAGTGAATTAAAGAATCTTTCATCACTGTTAACTTTGTCACTTTGTTTCCAAATTCACTCTGGTCACTTTTGGGTGTGTTTCCTCTTTAAATACCTTTTCAAAGACTCTGTTCTTTAATTAATTTCTTGCAGTTCATTTCTCAATTAATTCCAATTGAAATTGCTCTTGAAGAAATTTCTTTTGTAGCCTTAAATATCTCTTGTAGAGTATTTTTGGATAAATTTTTATTGTTGGTAAAACAATAAATCTTCATAATATTATTGTTTTATACTTATAAAGTTCAAAAAATGGCTTTTTTTCTCTTAAAAATACCATTTCATACTATTTTTAATCACTTTTTACCTTATACAAATTTTGAGGACAGGAAAAGTACTTGATTTTTAATCAAAGTTTCATATACACACCTTACAATATCAAACCACATATAACACATGATATATAGGCAACCTGATCTAAGTCATATGAGGCCTCATAGAAGGTCATTTTTTGAAACTTATTCCTATGAACTCTTGAGAGTTTCATTGCAAATATTATGAAATATGAAAGAAATCTTGGTTCAAATAAAAAAAACATAAATTATATTTAATAGAATTTTTTTGTTTGAATTATTCATTTTATATTATTAATACTGGCTATGTGAGCCCAGAGGAAAACAACCTAATGGTTGTATTATAGGATTTAGTTTTCTTGTAATTGCCTCAGTTGTGTGATCCCAGAGACAAAGATCAACTGTTTATATCCAAGCACTTTGTTTCCTTTGTCATACTATCATCATCATTTCATACAACAGCTTAATTAGTCATCTATTACTAAATTCTGACAGCTATGTCACATGGATAACCATGATGGAGTCAGAATTAGATTTGGTTGGACCCTTGGACCTGATAAACAGTCCAGAGAAATTCAAGAGAATCTCAATTTCAAGTCCTATAGACTAATCATTCAATGCTCAAATGCAGAAAATATTTCATTTGTCTCAAGTATTATCAGTTAAGCTGATAAAAGAAATGGATGGGTTCCATGGAATATATTAAAAAAAAGATACATTTCCAATGAAATTTCAATTCAAGCTTTAAAATTTACAAAATTTGGTCAAGTAAAATTCACTGAAACTCCATCTCTTATCCAAGAAATTAGGACTAAAGTAAGAAAAATGTGATTGGAAGAGTCAGCTATAAGAATTAGGCTTCTTATAAAACTACCCACAGAACTCAATTCATTTTTATGAGTCATGTCCCATGGCTTCCAGAACTAGGGACTTGACATTATTCTTGAAAATCTAGGGAAAGACTATCTTCAATTTGAACTAAATGAAGATAATTGGAAAGGCACAACTTCACTTTATAGTCAAAGAAACAAGAAATTCTGTAACTATTGAAAAAAAAAGAGTCACATGGAGGGATATTTCTTGAAGAAATATACTGAGAAAAGACCAGAAAATATCATCTATTTTCATGATGAAGATGAGTTATCTATTTCCTTATTAATTTCACCATATCAACAGTGAGGGGGATAATTCAAGGTGTGCACTGTCAAAACAGTGCTTTCTTTCTTTTGTGTACACTTTATTATTTGTTATACTTTTGTATTTTTCTTAAATTAATTCTTATACTAAGAAAAATAATATTGATAATGCTATTGTTTCTATGTCCATTTTAATATTTTGTACTTAAAGAGGCATCCTTTGCTGTAATATCATATATATAAAATAATAAGAATTTCAATATTTTTATCATTGTCATTGTCTTGTAATCATACACTCAGCACATTATCAGTACCTCAAGTAATTTTTATCATACATATTATACCAGCTGCTAGAGCCTACTGGCTGAATCAAAGCACATAATAATTCTATTTTTATTAATCAATCATACATTTTAGGGATTGTTGTAAATTTCAGGGGAAGAAAATCCTGCTTGTAATTGTAAATTTAAGGGGAGGAAACTCCTACTGGTCATTTTCAGCTTCAGTGGAGATAATATTACTAGTAATGGTATAGTTCACCTATTCAGAGGAAGTATCTTACTGGTTAATATGTAATCAAAAACCTAGAAAATTGTCTTTTATTGAACCCAGAAAATCACTTTACCTTGGTTACAATGATGGAATCAGAACTGGAAAACATTGACACATTAGATCTAATCCTAGAGACTGATAAGAATGAAAGAAAAGCTCAACAACTTTTCAATAACATGGTGGATAATTTGATAATAAAATATCTCAGCAAAGATAATATTACATTTTTTTCGAGAATTCTTTATCAAACCAAAAAAAGGAATGGTCTAGCACTATTGAAAAAATTAAAAGAAAAATATATGTCAAGCTCTAGAACTTATAAAATCCAGTCAAGTATGATTGACTTAAACCTTGAAATTTATTCAAGATATAAGAATAACAGCTACAAAGATGAATTTCATCAGATTAAATATCAAATATTTTAAAATAGATAAGATATACTGAGATTTAATTCTTATTACCCTCTAGTAGAAAGGAAGAAAATAAATATATTTCAAACATTCAACATGTGTCACATTTTTAGAAAATTTTAGAATTTTGAGAATTAAATAAATATGTCTTTCTGATAAATTAAATACAAAATATTTATAATGGCAGATTATCTTGATGGACCCTCTTTTTAAAAGATATGGAAATAATTTCAATTTTTAATTAAATAATAATGAATTCTTTTCTGAGAAGTTCTGAGGTTATTTTTGTCTTTCAAAATTTAATTCTTTAATAGTGATATATCTTTATGGATAATAAGAAAACCAGAAAAACCTTTGGAAGAAATCCTCCATATTAGCTCCTTATATATAGGAAAGTGATAATTAATGAGCTGTAACTTAGAGTCAATTTTCCAAAAGAGCCCTTTGTATCTATATTATAGATTGAATAATTTATGGGTGTCATTTAGAGAAAACTCATATTCAGCTTTGGATAGACTTAGAAACAAGAATATGAGAATCCTATGACTAATAAAGCTTATATTGAGATTCTTGAACCTTTATTCAAAACAATTTCACATTTAATTTTCAATCCTTTAAAAATGCTACACCTCATTTTCTTCTGGATATTAGCTTTAAAAAACATTTTTTTTGGTACTTAATCTCATTTTTTTCATTTTTAATCAAACATCTATAAAGAAAAACTTTTATTGTCCTCATTTAATCAATATTTGAAGAAATATGAAAAACATATTAAAATATCAATATCCATCATTAAAAATAATATAAAATATTATAATTTGATATTTATAACTCTTGTTTATTTATAATGATTTGGAAATTGTAAGGTTTGTCTATGAAAATCTTGATAATAGTAACAATATCAAGAGTACTATGACTGTCCTCAGTAGAAAAATGTAATATAATAAAATATTATAACCACAAATTTAAATATAATTATCAAAAAATAATTATATAAAAATAATAAATTTAATTGTTATTATAAAATATAATAATTATTCTATTATTGTTATAGTCACTGACAATTATAACAATAAGAAGTGTAAAGTTCTTAATGAGACAATTAAACATGGAAAATATAAATATTTAACCACTTATAAATAATATAAATATTATTTATAAAAGAATTAAAACACACACTGTGCAGAAATAATTCTTATAGAAAAATTCTATATAAAAAAAGATATAGAATTCTAGAGAAAACTAACTTATAATATTTATTTAATACAACAAGTCAAACAACAACAGCTATTATATTAAGTAATAATTATAAGTTAAAAACACGCCAAAAATCAATATTTTAAAAGATAAAACAATTTTTTAGAGTAAAAAATATGATTCAAGAGTTTTGAGAGAGATTTGTGGATTTTGAAAGATATTTTAAAGACAATAATTTTATAAAATAAAATATATTATAGATGATTAAAAAAATAATCTAATTTCTATGATTTAAATTCTTTAATTTAAGATTTATAAAGAATAAAATGATTAAGAAATATTTTAATAATAAGATTTTATATATAATAAAACTTTACCTGTTTAAATCTCTAATATAATTGGATTGATAAATGATGATGGACAAAAACAGTGATGAAAAGACTCTTTTTATGTCTATGGAGCAACTGTCGTGATTCATAATGAATATAGAGGGCGTGCTCATGTCAAACCTTAAAAAACATGCTTAAAAATGAAGTTCTTAACTTAAGGCAACTTATTTTTAATTCCAATTTGAAGTTACCAG
Source organism: Austropuccinia psidii (assembly GCA_023105745.1). Lineage (NCBI taxonomy): Eukaryota > Fungi > Basidiomycota > Pucciniomycetes > Pucciniales > Sphaerophragmiaceae > Austropuccinia > Austropuccinia psidii. The sequence goes on along the minus strand of JALGQZ010000007.1, from coordinate 54,879,310 downwards.
TGTTATTCTTAACTCCAAGTAACTTCAATCCTCATTTAAACTAATTATTTCAAGTTTTAATATAAAATAGGTTTATTTATATTAAAGTTCATCACATGAACAACTTAAAAATGGAGTTTCAAGCAGAAATATCTTAAACTCAATTTTTAATTAATCTTAAAAGAAATTATAATTTTCTTTGAGATTAATTAAAAGAGTAAATTTCCAGGCTAATTACCCAGGAATTTTATTTATAAAAGATACTTAAAATTTGATTTATACATAGATAATATTAAATTGTAAGCTGTGTGAAATTTTCAAGCAAATCCATCAACTTTTGATAAGGTTTTAATGCTTTTAACCTTAAATTTTTAAGCTTATTTAAGCTTTTTGAGCTTAATTAAGTTTTGACAGTTCTTAAAGCCTTAATTTCAAGCCTGCATATAGGGATTTACCCTGTGGAAGCTTGAAATTGCTGTCCAATTTGGGATAAAACCAGCTTAAACTTTAAGGTTGAATCAAAGTCTAATATTAAAGTTTAAATAAGGTTGAAAATCCTCCAATACAGGTGGACAACCTTAATTGAATCCTTGCAGATCCAAAAAGTTGGGTACCCCAGCTCTATTTGGTCTTTTTCCTTTGTCCCACCTTTTTGCATGGATTTTGCCCTTTTATTTAATTAAAGCCATACTATGGCCTTAAACCCTTTTAAATTGAGCCCACACAGGATTTACATCCTGTATGGCAAATCCTTAGCCAACTCAGTAAATATACACAACACCTCAATTTTAACTAAAATTTTGGTAAGTTTGCATAAACCTTATGAAAATTTAAATTTAAGCTTATTTAAGCTTAAATTTAACAATTTAAAAAAATGTTAAAGAAATTTACATTAGTACTGTGAGTTTCTTAAATCTTCCAATAACATAGGAAATAAGTATTTTTGGGTGTAATACCCTATGGGTGTACCCTAGGTTATTTTTGGTGTAGAATCCAAAAATGACATAATATTTATAACCTTGTTTATCAAAAAAAAAACTATACTTATTTTTTGTTATTTTTTATTATTTTTTATTATTTTTTATTATTTTTTATTATTTTTTATTATTTTTTATTATTTTTTATTATTTTTTATTATTTTTTATTATTTTTTATTATTTTTTATTATTTTTTATTATTTTTTATTATTTTTTATTATTTTTTATTATTTTTTATTATTTTTTATTATTTTTTATTATTTTTTATTATTTTTTATTATTTTTTATTATTTTTTATTATTTTTTATTATTTTTTATTATTTTTTATTATTTTTTATTATTTTTTATTATTTTTTATTATTTTTTATTATTTTTTATTATTTTTTATTATTTTTTATTATTTTTTATTATTTTTTATTATTTTTTATTATTTTTTATTATTTTTTATTATTTTTTATTATTTTTTATTATTTTTTATTATTTTTTATTATTTTTTATTATTTTTTATTATTTTTTATTATTTTTTATTATTTTTTATTATTTTTTATTATTTTTTATTATTTTTTATTATTTTTTATTATTTTTTATTATTTTTTATTATTTTTTATTATTTTTTATTATTTTTTATTATTTTTTATTATTTTTTATTATTTTTTATTATTTTTTATTATTTTTTATTATTTTTTATTATTTTTTATTATTTTTTATTATTTTTTATTATTTTTTATTATTTTTTATTATTTTTTATTATTTTTTATTATTTTTTATTATTTTTTATTATTTTTTATTATTTTTTATTATTTTTTATTATTTTTTATTATTTTTTATTATTTTTTATTATTTTTTATTATTTTTTATTATTTTTTATTATTTTTTATTATTTTTTATTATTTTTTATTATTTTTTATTATTTTTTATTATTTTTTATTATTTTTTATTATTTTTTATTATTTTTTATTATTTTTTATTGTTTTTTATTATTTTTTATTATTTTTTATTATTTTTTATTATTTTTTATTATTTTTTATTATTTTTTATTATTTTTTATTATTTTTTATTATTTTTTATTATTTTTTATTATTTTTTATTATTTTTTTATTATTTTTTATTATTTTTTATTATTTTTTATTATTTTTTATTATTTTTTATTATTTTTTATTATTTTTTATTCTTTTTTATTATTTTTTATTATTTTTTATTATTTTTTATTATTTTTTATTATTTTTTATTATTTTTTATTATTTTTTATTATTTTTTATTATTTTTTATTATTTTTTATTATTTTTTATTATTTTTTATTATTTTTTATTATTTTTTATTATAAATTCAATTAAAAAGTCTGTTAAAGACAAATTTAACTCTGTATAAAGTCATTTGTGGCCTTATGGGTATGTCATACATACCTTTCAGGCTCAGAAAAATAGTGTGAAAGACATCAATGACCCTTCAAAGAACCTTTTGAGTAAAAAGACCCCAAACTTACCAAATTACTTGGATTTGAGACATATTCTTCCTTGGTGAATGATATCCTTGTAATTAACTCTATTTTTCAAAGAACTATCTGAAACCACATTTTCTAAATATAGACCCATATCCACATATATGTATATATAAAACTACTTGATTAGATTATCTGAAGATTGTTTTGAAAAAATATTCTGTACTGAATATTTCCAATTTGACATATTTTTTTAGATAGGGAAATATTATCTAATATTCTAAAATGGGTCAAATTTGAGAAATAAAATTCTTTAATTCAATCAGTAAGGTATTTTGAAGCTTAGGATAAAATTTTAATTTTGAATAATTGGGTATCATTATAATTCTTTTTTTAGGTCAGAAAATGTGCTATTGTATAATTATGTAAGAAATTTATTTTATATTTTGTAAGTTACAATAACTAATTAATCAGGTAGAGTGATTAATAAGATAGAATATAATATAAAGAGGAAATAAAAAGTTAATTTTTCAGATTTATGAATGTGAGTTTGATATTATTTTTATTAAGAACAAAAAAAAAGTGGAAAGATACTTTATCCACAAGAAAAGTATTTAATAATTGCCAAAAGTTGATTAAATGAAATGTTCCAGATAGCTATTTTACATATGATTATACCACTTCTATATAGAGTTCATGTTTTGTAAAGAGGGAATAGATTGACTCAGCTGCGTATTGAACAGATCATCTTAGTGATTTTCATTTCTATTAAGAATTCAATATTGAAATATTTAAAAGGGAATTTTATTTTCAAGTTCAGTGATTGATTCCTATTTCAGCCTTTTTTGAAATTTTTATTATGATTATCCTGAAATATCAAGTAGTTGTTTTACATAGTAGGAATAGTGTTAATGCACTACCTTTTTTTAAAAAAGATAATCTATTGATATGAAAAATGGAATCGAACACTTGAGAGGTATATGGCCTCAATTTGGGAGAATTTACATAACAAATAATGCAAAAGATGTAAAAGTATTCTTAAGCTTAATAGTTTGGATAATGTTAAAAGATATATTTTCTAAAAAGTTTTATTAATGGGCTGATACGTTTGATGATTTTTATTTCCCCAGATCAAAAAATATCAATCATTTAATAGTTCCGCGTATAGCTCAAAATAAACCATAATACAGCTTTTTTATCTTTCAAATGAAGATTTGTGCTCATATCCAATTAAAAACTCACAAAAACACCAAAGAACTTGAGAATTTTCACTGAAAAAAGGAGTTTTTAAGAAATTGATGAATTTTTTTTATCAAATCACAAAAACAGCCAAGAGTCTGAATTTGAGTTTCTTGAAGATTTTTTTTGTTAAAGTAATTATTTCTCCTAGATTTTTTTATTAAATACTCTATTTATAGCTTTTTCAGGCAGTAATTACAGCACATGTGTACCACACTTAACAGATTTCATTTTATTTTAAAGTGATTATTGTGAATAAGCGATGAGTTTTGGCTTTATCAGCTCATTAAGTCATTTGAAAGGATTCTTTTTTAAAGGACTCCAATTATTTCTGGTTTCTTAGCTAATTCAAAATCCAAGCCAATAACATTTGAATTTTGATGGGTTCAGAATAAAAAAGCTCTCATGTTTTAATTGATGTTAGAATTTTAAAATAAAAAAATCCAATGATTTTAATTCAAATTAAACTTATTACAAGGTCTACCTATGGTTATGATAAAATTTGCAAGTATTCAAGAAATTTTACCTTCCTTATTACTTAATAGAGTTCTTGAGATTGGATTCATTTATTATTCCCTTTGCAAACTTTCACCCAGGTTGGATGGATATTAAATTCATTACTGAATAAATTTATAATATAATGTTCATTCATTCCACCAGTTACCATCCCATTGCAATTTATTAATACCTAATGATCCTTTTCTTGTTTGTAGACTACTTATTCAAATAAATCAGGTTATTGCGTAAAATCAATTCCCTTAATCATTTCATCCTAAAAATTGTTTTTTTCCTAATTTTTTGTGAGTATTATATTTTATTTTTTGATAACATAATGAGTTTTTCAGAATTTTGAGATTTTGAAGGATTTTATCAAAGCTTATTGAATTCATATATAATAAAATGATTATTCTTCTAATGAGTTAGTAAAACTATCTATTGCAATTTTAAACCATTATTGAGGATAAATTCTGTCTTTTTTAAGTAATTTTAGCATTTTCTCTTGTTAAACTATCTAAATATGAGTTCTAAATCAAAGATAGAGAATTGTTATTCACTCAAATTGGGTTTTCCATAACAATGGAGTCATAATTGATTTTGATTTGAGGCTGTGATGAGGAGAAAAATTTGATTGACAGAGGTCAAGAAATAGTGAATATAGAAATTCTGATTGATAAATTTTCAAGACCAAAATGAATTATTATTCATTTATTCCAAAAAGCCAAAAATTTTCATTTTCATAATCCAAAAGAAGAAAAATGAACTTGAGAAAGTAGACAGATTGTCAATAAAATTTGAGGAAGAGGGATATGAAAGGCATTAAAATTTACTGATTAATTGAGTAAGGATTGATTATGGTTAGGATACTTTGTATATTAAGGTTTTACTCAGTATACATATATTTATGATCTGGAATGTGAGTGATACAAAATTTATTATTGATTATTAATTTGTTCCCATTAAATGTATGACTCAGCTTATAGTAAGTATCCAAATTGATTTAGAATAGTGGGGTGAATATGATCTAATTCTGGATTATAGAAAATTAAGATGAGATAGGTGAGAAAAAAACACCCATATGAGGGTTAACTCTTTTTATTGAATGAGAAAAACTTTCCAAATGCAAAGATGATAAGAATTTTGAATTACCAAAAAAACAATCAAGATTTTTAGAAAATAAAAAGGAAGTATCAAAAAACATTTTGTCATAAGCTCTTGCAATGAGAATATCAGTTGATGTTAAGTAGTATTTTAAAGTGAATAAGATGATACAGGAAATTAGTATTGGAAATGAAGGATTTTAAAATTCAGCTTTTAAAAAGACTTAGTCAAAAAAATCAGAATACAGTTTGGACATAGAAAAGCTTTCAAGGTAAAGAGAAATCTGAGTTCTATATTTAGCTCTTATTTTACTTGTATCTCAATGAAAAATAAATAATTCAAAGTATTTTAAATAAATTGTGTAGCAAAAATTGAAATCCCCATTTCAATTTCTCAGGATATATGTGGACTAAATTCACACATAAGCAATATGGAATCAAAATTATGAAAAATTCAATTGAATTTCAATGGAATTGGAGTATTCTGTAATTTCAAAATCACTTTCTCAGCTTGATTAAGGAAGGAAGAAATACAAGATAATGACTCAAACTTTGATCATAAATATTAGCTAACTCCAATTTGAGATCTCAAGGAATGCTCAGTATACCCACAAGGTCACAATTTTATGATTTTTTTTATAGTCAATCACAGACTCAACAAGCATGTTTCAATAAAAAACAAGAAAAATAAGCTCAAATGTGATTTGTATAAAAAAAGATTAATTCATTATATAATATTTGAAATCTACTCCAAAAATGACCTAGGGTAACCCCAAAGGTCAATATACCCTAAAACACTTCATTTAAGATCTACAGAAGAATTTAGAAATTTTATGAAAACTTCAGAGAAATTATTAAATTAGTATTTTTTTTTTTGGTTTTTAAAATACTCTAAAGCTACACAATTTATTCTTCAAGGTATGGATATAAGGAACTATGTTTCCTATCCTCAAAACATTTTAAAGGCAAAATTATTCAGAAATGCCAATTTTAAGACTGTTTTAAAATAAAAAATTCCAAGATTATATATTAAGAGCTTATTATATCAAAATAAATAATTTTAATAAAGGTTTATTATTTAAAAAATAAAAAGGATCAGTCAAAAAAATACTCTACAAGCAATATTTAAAGCTACACAAAAAATCTTTTCCCCAACTGTAAGATGTGACTATGAAACTGATGATAATATTACTATTAATCAACAGTACTATGTCTGTTCTTATGAAATATAATAACAAAATGTTATTATAACCACAATTAAATAATTAAAGAATTATTTCTTTCACATGTTAAACACTACTAGTGATTTTAACAGTGAGCAAGTAATTGTCTACAAGAATCAATTACAAGAAGATTTTAATAATAAAACTTCTTTTTTTGTAATAATAAAAATTATTTCAATATATAATTATCTTTTTCAAGAATAATTATAATGGTAATTCTTGAAGAAAACTAATTTTAGGGAAAAACTTTAAGAATTAAATATAAATCACTCACCAATATTCCAAAGAACTTATTGAAAGATAAGATAGAGAGATTTGACGTAGAATTGTGGATTTTAAGGATCAAAAATGAATTTATAACAGTATTACAACAATATATATTTGGATTCTATGATTTCACGTCTTTCAGATTGATTCTGAAAGATTTAAAACACTCAAGAATAGCTACAACTAATACTTACTTGTTGGTAATAATGGTTTAAATTGGTAATAAGAAACAGCAAGAGGAGGCCTCTTTTAAGTCAAAAACAGCTCACAGAGGCGTGCCATGGAGCAAACTAAAAAACCAGTGAGTGAGAAAACAATAAACCTTTTTGGATTATTGATTGCATCATCTGTTGTCATGTAAGATTATTACTTAATTGATGCTTTTACATGACTACCAACCCCAATATGGTTAAGAATAAAAGGAGTAACATCTGTAAATCTTCTTTTATTCCAAAATAATCATTTATTTCTCAAAGTTATCAATGTTATTGCCAATTTCATCACAGGTTGTAATTACTGTGAATTTTTGAAGATTCAGTGTTTCACGTAGAATAGTCAAAATGGACTGTAAGTAAAACTTTTAATTTTACTAGTAGAACTGTAATTCTTTTTGGTTGTACCATAGATAATACAGTTCTCCATTAGTCCTGAAAGCTTCAGAAAGATTAATTAATAATTGTATTTTTAATGAATTTTTGAAGTTTTTACCTCATTTCTACGTAGAATTGCAAATATCAGTGTTTCACTGGTTGCTATGAGGTAAATCAATGAATACAACTCCAAAAAGGGTTTCAATTACTCTTTTGGGGTTTATCCATGGAAAATCATTAAGAATTGAAATGGTTACAGGAGTCTAAGTAGCTTTTTACCTCCTTGGCACGTCAAAATAGCAGGTTATTTGCTATTTTCTTAAGATTTACAGTAGTTGTAGCATGCTAACCAAATTCCCAAAAGGTTTTAGTTTACCAATTAGGCCAAGATCAACCATTGATCCAAGCTTTGGAGCTGTCCACGCCTCTGAGGCCTCAGAAGCTGGGTACCCTGGCTCTCTTTGATGTCTTTTGTCCCCTTTGCCTATTTTTCACGTCAAAATAGAAATTTAAGCTTAAAGTGAGATATCCACTATGGGTGTACCAAAAGTCCATGTAAGAATACCATGATATTAAGTGCTCAAAACATGCATAACACTATTCTTAGTGTATATGTAACATGGGATTTCTCACATTCCCATTATTTTGGCGTGAATTTAAGAAAAACAAAAATTTTTACAGATCTTTTATGTGGTATTGATGATGTGGTATTGAAGTATTTTCCATTTTACCACCTCAAAGAGTTAAATTGAGCTTATTCACTCTATGGAGCTACCCTAGGTGAATTTTTGTGTAGAATCCAAATCTGGCATTAAATCCATGGATTTACTTACTCAATAAAAAGTTATTCATCTTTTCTGAAATCAAAAATGATGAATTTTGGATATCTGCATGACTTATGAGTTATGCATAATTCAAAATTTATCTTTAAGATAATTGTGGCCTATTTGGGTATGTAAAATATACCTCAAGGCTCACACCAACACTTTCAATTTTAAATAATTGGAAAAAAGACTGAAGGAAATTGATGTGAGAAAACATTATATAAGTAGAATAACATTAAGAAAAAATCACAAAAGTGACTTGAGTTAATCTGAAAACAAAGTGGAACAGATACAAGCAATACCAAATGCTTTAATTAACACTTGGTGTATTTCAAGGGTCAAAAGATTATAGAGAATAAAAAAATTATTAGAGTAATTTTTAACCTTGCTGAAAGGTTGAAAATTATCTAAAATTTGTGCTTGAAATCTTATATTTTTTTGTGTCATAGTGTTTACACTCATTATGAAGTAAAAGACTCTGCAATTAAAATAAAAGATGGAGAAAAGAATACATTCCTTTAAAACCTAGATTTTTCTTCCTCCCAAATTATGGTTTACTCTCACCAGCTGTAGGAAACACTTTTAAAATAGAGAAGCCAAATTTGGAATAATTATACCTTGGCCAGACCAAAAAAAGGGCTGTTTTTAGGAATTTTAGTATTATAAACCAGCAAGAACTATAGTAAAATTGGTTTTGAGTCTCCAAAACATGTTATATGGAGCTTAAAAACACTCTAGAATTCTTATGTTTTGGCAAGGCGTGCTCAATGACTTAGAAAAAACTGAAACTGCCCTTTTTGTTATTTAAAACACATCAAAAATTGAGTAACACACCCTGTGATTCAATTGTAGGCCAAACATGATGAACCTTTGGAGGAAGCTTGACATAACACACCTTTCAGTAAAGAGATTTTTTGAATATGGAACCCTTGGAGCCAAGGTTCCTTCCACCAAAAAAACTAGATATTTCCAATTTATATTTATTCAATTCCTTCAAATGTGATATAGCTATATCTTTATATATTTAAACTCACTTGGAATATTACAGTACAACACTGTAGCTATAAAATCTTCAGAATTAAAAGTAAGCTCACTTATGTAATAAATGCATACATTTTGACAATTCTATTGAAAATAATTTAATTATTAATAGCTTCTAATATTAAGAAACGCAGCTCTTTTTTAAAACAAAGAATCATGGCTGACACAACATGTGGTGTGTACCAAATCAAAGTTTGATAATTTTAAGATATTAATATTGAAAATGACTTAAAATTAATTTAAGCTCATTTAGAGTTGAGTTACAAAATTTTCACTTAGAGATTTCCCAACCTCAATTTTTATGGGAAACCCAGTAATGGAATAAAATTCATAAGTTTATTTATCAGAAAACCTTAGAAAAATTCCTTTAAATGTATTTTTCAAAAAATTTATCCATAAACATTTTGTTGAATTATTATTTTTTATAGAATATTTCAAGTGAAATGGTTTTTTAAGAATCTTGGCAAAAGCTATAATTTCAAATTCTATTTCACTATATAATCTCATTTTGTTCTTCTTATTTATTAATTTCAATTTGTTTTGTGGTCATTTTGGTATATGAAAATATCTCTAAGGCTCACATATGGGTCATCTTAGAAAAAACCATTAAAATGAACATGTTTTGTTTATTTACTAAATTGGATAGGGATCTACCATAAAGGTGATAGATCATAAGGAAGATCAGCTTTAAAGGCATCAAAGACATTATTATTAACTTAAAGGAATAATAAAGGTTGAAAACCCACACCAAGTGGGGGACACAGGACACCCCCCAAAGGGTACCAGGGTACCAAAGATTTAAATGAAGTTTTCCTCTTCACAGAGGAAATATCACAACCAAATACGCTTTATTATTTCACTTTGAATGAAAAATTAAAGTCTAACATGGCTTATCACCACTCAATAAGGACCTCTTGTCTTGCAAGGGGTAAAACATCAATATATATTAGAGCTATCATAAAGGAAAACGAGTGAGGATTAAAGTTCCTCGGAGCTAATAATGGCACTGGTAAATTGAAAATAAGATAAAAAACAAGATGAAACCAGTTAAGAACTCTATCTTGAACTATTTTTTCCATTTTAATACGGGATCCCACTCTATATCTATTGTTGATTGTTGAAGATTCCCTTCTAGGCATAAAAGAAAACCTTCATCACTGTTTAAATCCGTTATCATAAACAAATTCATAAGACAGTTGAGATAGTTAATATTTAATTGAACATAAAAGCCTCAATCATGAAAAATAACTCTTCTGTCATTTTGAAATTTATGACTCATAAATAAACATAAGAAATATCAGAATTTTGATCATATTTTTTTAATGACTAACAATTGATTTTATCATATAAAATTTCTGTATTCAAATTCCTCTGAAATACACATATTTTATTTAGAAGAATCGTCATTATGGAATTGTCTCACTTTTTATAATATTGATTTTTGAGAATGTGTTCAGATTTAAAACAGTATTTTATACTATAGCTGTTGTTGTTTTTCCTGTTGTATTCAATAAATATCATAAATAATTTTCCTCTGAACTTTTGTTTTTTTATTCCAGAATTAGTATTTTTATGTAAATTTTCTTTATAATATTTATCTCTGAACAGTGTGTGTAATCAATTTTTGTCCAAATACTAATATTTTTAGGAGTGGATGAACATTAGTATCCTCCACATATAAATTTCACTTTGAGCGCTCCCACATTTCTTATTATTATAAATGTCACCAAATATAATGATAATGGATGAATTCTGGCTAACTATAATTATTGAAATAATTTATTATGGGGTTTTTCAATGGTATTAATTTCTTTATTTTCAAATATTTTAAATAATTATATTAACTTCTTACTACAATAATGAATATCATTATATTTCTACTGAGGACAGTAAGAGAAATTTTGATTAATATTAATATTATCAAGATTTTCATAGACAAACTTTGCATCCAATCATTCTAGACCCGTCTCATGAGAATATGAGAAATACTCAATCTTGAATTCTGAAATTATAACATGAATATAACGTAAAAATTAAAAATGGAATACAGCTACCAATTATTTTCTCATTTAACTACCATTTATTTGAGATTGATTAAATTTCCTTTGAATAATAGATTTCAACTAGTGTTATATTTGATTATTGAGTGAAAGTAAATGAATGAAACCATTAAATGGAAGAATTTGAACGCTAATACACAATTTTCATTGGATTTTACCACGTTAGTAATCTACTACTTTGCCTTGATTAGCTTAACTTTTTTCTTCAGTTTCATTTTTGATATTCATGTAATCCATCTTAAGTAATTGGTGAAGTGAGATTAAATATATTTTCGGATGTATTGTTAGCTTAAAATAATATTAATCTGAATTAATGTTTTTTTGCTCAAAGATAACCTTACTATCAATATAAACCTATTAGCCCCCAATCAGCCAGTGAAACTATAAATCATCTTCAAAAAGGGAATTATATTTAGATAGGAAGCCTGAGGTACACTTTATGAGTGATCTTCAAGGGGACTTATCTATTGTGGAAAGGCTCAAGATTCTAAGATATATTTGAGTACAAAATATTATCTAGCTTTATAAAATTCTGATTTTTAAATTACAGAAATTCTGAAAGTGAAAATACCAAGAAGGTTCCATGGGAGTCTATAAAGAAACAGTTATTTTTCAAAAGATTGGGATTTTCAACATTATATTTTCCTCAAAATATCATCATTCCAATGTCGGATTCTTCAAATCTCAAAGCCCTATTTATTGGTTTTGAAATGAGAAAAATAAATAAATAAATGAAAGATACTAGGGATAAGAAGAATGAACCCCGATTTTTGTTTTTTTCATCATTTGAATCCAAATATTTGACTAAATCACTAATTTAGAAATAAAATGTTTCAAAGTTGAATTTTGTATCTAGAAATTTTTTAAGAACCTCTTAATATCTGAAAAATATTCCTTTTTTTCAGCCTCCAAAATTAAATATTCAAACATAAAAAGAAGGATCATTAGAAATCCTTTTAGAGAACTCACCAATATATGGAATTATACAGACTTATACATGAAGCTTGAATTATACTTCATTAGGTATATGGAATCTTCTTAATCAGAATATAGAATCTTGGGTCAGAAAGATATGTATTATATACACCTTTTTGATAGTAATAAAAATTCAAATATTAGTACTAAACTAACAATAATCTTATCAACAAAAAACCAACTGGAATAGATAAAATTATTATTCATGAGTAAAGTGCATAAAGTATTTTTTTTCTTTTTCAAATCATAATCCATCTAGATCACTTTCAATGAAGTTTTATCAAACACATATTTGACTTGAAGTTAATCAAAAAGAATGATTTTTATGATTATGGGATCCTTGAGCCCCCCATTAACATATGGTAAATGTGATAAAGGCAAATTCAAATGGGAGTATTGATTTGGAATTGATATTTCTTCAAGTTCTTAAGACAAATTCAATATTTCTGAATCCCATTAAAGGAAATCTTTCAAAAATTTCTTCCCTGAAACATTTTGTATTTTGGCAAAAGGAACATTCCATGATTAAGATTAAAGAAAGGGATTCATAGACATTAAAAATTGATTATTGAGTATTGAGAATAGGAAAAAAATCAATGATTTTTGAATGAAAAATGGAATTGGGAAATAAATTTGTATCTTTTTTATTGATTATATAGCCTGGACTGAACTACAGAAACTGAATAGGTGTGACAAACTCTTGCTCAACTAACACAGTATTTTGTTGAGTCAATAGGGAAGCCTTGGGGTATATTTTACATACCCAAAGAGGCCACAATTAATATAAAAATCCCTTTTGGGCCATGAATAAACTATAAGTCACTCATATACCCAAAATTCATCATCTTTTATTGGGGAAAGGATGGAAATATTTTTTGTGTGAAAATAAATCCATGGATTCAAGGCCAGATGTTGATTATACACAAAAGTTCACCCAGAATACTTCCATAGGATGAATATGCTCAAGATAACTCTATCAGGTGGTAATATGGAAAATAACTTAACACCACATCATTAATATTGCATAAAGGAATTGTGAATATTTTTTTTCTCAATTTCAAATCAAAATAATGGGAATGGAGAAATCCCATATTACATAGACACAGGGGATAGTGTTATGCATGTTTTGGGAACCTAAAATCACTTTATTTTGACAGACAGTTTTGATACAACCATACTGGATATCAGGCTTGAAACCTAGATTACTATTTTTGACATCAAAATAGCTAAGGGGAAAAAAGACATCAAAGAGAGCCAGGGTACCCAGATTTTGGTACCTCTGATATGTGGCCTTCTCCAAACCTTGTATCCATGGTGGATCATGGCTCAATTTACCCATTAGAGCTTTTTGGGAACCTGGTTACCAAGTTGAAATTCTATTTAATTACAAGAAAATAGAAAATAAGCTACTATTTCGACATGGCAAGGAGGTCATGAGCTAAACTGAATCCTGTAACAATGTATATTATAAATTCTTTTCCATGGATAAACCTAGAAAGAGTAATTGAAACACTTTTTGGACTTGTATCCATAAATCTATCTCATGGAAACTAGCTTTCACTATGCTATTTGATTTTCTGCATAAAAATGAGCTAAAAGTTTCAGAAATTCATTGAAAATACAATTCTTGATAAATAATCCTGAAAATTTCAGTAAAAATGGAAAAAGGAGTAATCCACACTGAAACAAAAATATAACTTCCTAATTCAAATTCAAAGTTCTACTTAGGGTGCAATGTTGATGATTTCTGATGAAACACAGAAAATCCAACCTGTGATGAAATTTCCAATAAAATTGATAAATTTGAGAAAAAAAAATTTATTTTTAAAGAAGGAATATTCGAAGTTTTTACTCCTTTCTTTTATAACCATAAATGGGTTGGTACTCACCTAAAATGACTTAATCAAGAAATTATGATGATCTTACATGAATTCAAGTGATGTAATCATTGAACCAATTAAGGTAAGAGGCTTCTCACTCACTGGTATTTTAGTTTTCTCCACAGAAAGACTCTGTAAGCTGTTATAGACTCAAAAGAGTCCTACTGTTACTGTTTTGTCCAACATCATCTTATCATTCAGTTTCATCATTAATACCAGCAAGCAAGTATTGGTTAAAATCATTATTGAATGTTTTTAGATTTCCAAATCAACCAGCAAGATTTTAAATCAAAGAATAAAACTATTTTAAATTTTTCTCAACTATAAATTGTTTCCTTACTGCTTTGAAATCAAATTTTGATTCTTCAAATCTACAAATAATCCGTCAAAACACTCTACCAGATCCTTTCAAGGGATTTTCAGAGTCATAATGGGTGATTTGTCAAATTATTCAAGTTTTTCTCTAAGAGTTTCAGTTTCTTCAAGAATTCATCATAATTATTCTTGACAAAGATAATTATTGATTAAAATAAGTTTATATTATTTAGCAAGAAAATCTATTATCAATTCTTCTTGTAATTTATTTGAGAAGAAAATTACTGTGCACTGTAGTAAGCATAATTGGGGTGTAAAAAGTAAAACAAATAACATAGTAATGAATTATGTATTTGTGGTTTGAATAAACTGATTGTTTATGTTTCATAAGAGAAGTGATAGTACTCTTGACTAACAGTAATATTATCTAGAGTTTCATAGACAAATCTTATATTTGGGCCCATGGACTTGTTTTTTGAACCTTTAACTTGTAATTGATATATATTTAAGATTTAAAATATATTAATTTGATAATTTTTCTCTTTATTTTTGGGGTAAAATTATTTTTGTTTTTGAATCTGTCCTAAAAATATCTTTTTCTGAAGAATTTGGATTGATTCTATATTGTTTTACAAATAGAGTTTTCACATCCAAAAACCTATAAAAGTACTCTTTGATTTACTTTAAGTTAATTTTTTCAAGATATTAAATTTTAATTTTTTTAATAAATAAAAAATAATAAAGCTCATGAAAAATGTCAAAAATATTTTCAAGTGTTAAAAATAATTCTTTTCTTATAATTTTTCATCTGTTAGTGTCTTTAGTAAAGTATATTGCAACTGGTAGTAAGCTTATTAAGAGATATATCACTGGTCCAGAATCTGATGAGAGTATTGATGTGAAAATTTCCAAAAGAGGCACTTTATTCCAAGAAGAATTATCCATAAAAGCACCTAAAGGTTTGTATTCTTTGTTTTTACTTCTTAATATTCTTTAATATTGACATGAAACTAGTGCATACCAGAAATGGAAGCAGCTATTAAGTCAAACCAGGTGTATATAGACAAGGAGGAGTTAAGACAAGAGCTAGAAATTGAAGGCCTTCATCAATGAGGGCACATTTGGAGGATTGCAGAGATCTCCCCTATTCCCCAAGGTATGTACCAACAACTCCTGAAATCAACTCTGACCCAAAAATTGTTCAAAGCAATGTCTTGAGGGTTAAACTACTTCCAAATTCCAGCAATAGAAATATATTGGTCCCAGTACAGACACTGGTACAGAGCAGCAAAGAAGTAAGAGTGGGAAATATTCCCAAGCATTTGGAAGGGGGGTATGCTCTCCCATTTACACATCAAGAGCTTTCTGAGTCAGGAGAAGAAAATAGAACTCCCAGGAGGTGGAGCTCATTTTCTTTCAAAGAAAAGGTAAAAAAAATCACGGATTGGTTGAAAAACAAAATTCTTTTATCAGTAGACCAAAAAAAATCTCTGCAAATGTCCTCAGATTTGGAAAAAGAAGGATAAGTAGTGTCAACCAGCCCCAAAGCATCAGAAGAACTGCCCAAAGACAAGCTCAAAGGACCTCAGAAGAGACAGAAAGTCTCCAGGAACAATCAAGGCAAAGCCAATTGGCAGAGACATTACCCACAAGGGTACAGTATTCCAAAATTTCAGCTTTCAGCCATAGAAAATATTTTCACTAAGGCAAGGACTCCTCTGAATTTCAAACCCAAACAGGCAAGTATCAACAGGACCTTTCCATCCAAATGATGGATGGAATTGGACATATTCAGTCCATTGTTGATGTAAAATATAACACTTTTAATGAATAACTAAAGAAGTTAACATAAAATTTAAATGAATTAAGAAATAATTACAGAATTTTCAATTAGTAGGGAAAAGTGACAATTCCAGGAATTGAAGACTCTTATGGATTTCAAAAACAAGAAGGCAAGGATCTACAGGACCTTCCCATCTGAATTATGGATTGAATTAGACATATTAAGTCTATTATTGATGTAAAATGTAAAAATGTTGATAAAGAACTAAAGAAGTTAACATCAAACTTGAATGAACTAAGAAATAATGACAGAATTCTTAATTAATGGTGAAACGTGACAATTCCAGGAATTGAGTCAATTTTTAACACATGTGGAAGAATCAAAAGTAAATTTGAGGTGTAAAATAATGAATTGGAAAATGTTTTAATTAATAATATCAATGAAATTCTCAAAAATTTTAACTAACATGTTTTGGACCTAGTTTATAACAAAAGCACTTTTGCTACACATTTAGAGAGGAGTGATAATGAAAGTCCAAAGTTAAAGGAGGAGATAGTTGCAAAAGTGAATCAAATGAATGGAGTTTCTGAGCCTGATTCACATATTCCGAGACCATCCACACCATTAAGTTGAGGAGAAAGTCAAATCTCCGCAAAAAATATTCCCAAACTAGAAGAATTTCCAACATTCTCTGGTGAATAGAAATGTATTCATATTTAATTCACTAAAAAAATTAATATTTCACACAAGAGGAATTCCACATACCTAATGAAATCATAATGGTTGATTTGCACTCTTTGTTTACCAGGACTACAAATAAATGGTATTACAAGATGAGGCAAGAAAATTTCAGGAATAATTGGCTTTGGTGAAAATCTAAGATAATAACCAAGTGGGAAAAAAGTCCTGGATATTAAATATGGAAAATGCTTTTGAAAGTGCCATATTTTATTCTTGAAGGGACAAAAAGCTTACTTGGTTTGTCAAACAGAATAACAGAATATCCACTTTACACTGAGATATGCCTGACTCAAATATTAATATGAAAATATTAAGTAAATGTGGAAGCTAACTAGAACATACTATTGAATGAATATTTTTGGAGACCTCCTCAAAAGAAGACTATATTGATAAAATGTAAGATATGATTACTAGGAAAAAAATTGGTAAAATCTGGACTAGAAAGCTGTCACAGGGGCTCTTGGGGAAAAATAATGTGGCCTGGCACTCAGGAATCAAGAAATGTCTCAAAGGCCCCAAAGGGATGAAGAAAAAAATGACAGACTATATTTCTTCAAGTAAAATAAGAGAAATTACAAATATGCCAAACATAAGAAAGAAGGCAAAGGCCAGAGATAATAAAAAAAGCCAAAGGCAAAAGAGCCAACCAAATGAATACTCAATTCATTGTTTCAACCTTCCAGAAATAACAATGGAATTGGTAAAGGATATGACCACCAATATACACTTACAGGCAAGGAAAAGATGCAAATGACTGACTTATAATTATCAGTATTCACTTTTAAGAATTAAAAGAAAATAATAATAAGAATGAATCCAGTATACTAGTTAACTGGGGAAAAAGTCCTCATGGGGGAAAGGTGGCCAGTATATGTGAAAAGTTGAAAGACTGTTCCTGAAGGGTTAATCACCCAGAGGTATTGACTTTTTTAGGTCATTACAGATCTGGCCATTTTGAGAATCAAACTGTGTGCCTTGAACTCCCACAGTGGAATAAGAACTGATCTAAAAGGGTCCATGCCATACAGGTTGCATGAATACAGCCTTTATGGGCCAATTGAGTTGTTGAAGGAGTTCTTGAGCTCTTGATGCCTTTAGCACTGATTTGATGAATAACAACCTATTGAAACTGCCCTGGAAGAATCCTGTGCAAGTATTCCCTTAGGGGATGCTGTTGAATTGAAAGGTCCAAAAACTGAAGTGCCAGGTTATTGGTTCCCTCAAATGGTCTTCTGGATCCTGCCATGAATTACAAGCTTCAGCTACTAAAATCTTCCTTTGAAATGGAATGATGCGCTGATGATGTGATGTGAAATGAGGAAATGGAGTCTTGAAAATGTTCCCATTGGATTTCTGAGCAACAATGGTGCATAATGGTATATAACACCATATATGCCCATTCCTGGTTCGTGCAGCCCAGGGGGAGAGTTTCCCTTGTATTGAGGAGAAGCCCTGCTGGAAGTAAGCTGATGGCCTCTGGTGGTGGCCAGAGGCCATGACTGGAATCTTGAAGGTACATGTCCATTTGGGGTCAGGTGGGCCCCCCTGACATTGGGACCAGTGGTCTTCCCCCTGTGCCCTTTTGGCCTCATTGGAATTAAGCCAAAAGGGGCCTACAGAGTCCCACAGTCTATGGAATTTGGTACATTCCCTATGCACCACAGGTGGTAGAGGCCATAGGGGTCCTAAACAGCCCACAACCAGATAATAAAAGGTGGTGGGCAAGAGGCCCTGGAGCTGACTGGAGGGGCCAAAGACCCCCAGGCCCAAAATCAGTGGGACTGGAGAGGTGGAGAATCTTCCAAGAAGGCCAATGGAGAAGGATATGGCCAGGAAAGGTGGGTGTGGCCATAAATTGGGTCAGGCTAGAGTTTCCGTAAACACCAATTGGGGGGGAGTTCTTTCCCATGGTTGTAAAAGTACTCCCCCCTTTGAATAATGAGCTCCTGAGAGCCAAGACAAGGTGAAGGCCTTATGAGGCCATTAAGATGGATTGGACATAGGGGCTTCAGGAATGTTGAATTTTGAATCAGCAATTAATAACTAACAACATTTTGGCCTATGAATTGAGGGTGATTTGGTCTTCCTTTGACAGTAGGCTTTGTACTTGGAATAATTGAGTTGTAAAAAGATTTTTTCATTAAGAGTATGAAGAAAAGATATTTTGAAAATATATAATGAAATAAATGAAAGAAATTATAAAATAAAGAGAAATGAAATTTTGAGGAGGTTCCAATCTTCATCACAGAAGTTGAGAACTTAATTGAATTTGCCAAGGACCTGGGAAAGAAGAAGGATGCCAGGTACTCACAGAGTGGCCAAGGTGGTGCTTTGACAGATTGTAGACCCCTCAGGGAAGTGCAAACCAGGATAGGAACTAACTTTTGGTAGTTACCAATCCCTCCAGTGCTATAAAGTTGAAACAAAGAGATTAAGGCTTGACTTGAAGTGTGAAAGACTTGGGAATTAAATTGAAAAATGAATGGTTCATTTTCCCAAGTGAAAAATGGCCCTGAGGGTTTAAATTTATGTTGGTAGCTTGGCAAGAGATTTGTGTCCAAACAGTTTATATGTGCTCACAGATTGGTCAAGGTGATGCTTACAACAAGAAGGGTAGAATACCTCCAAAGGTGCATACCAGGAGTGGGACTTACTTTTGGTAATTCCTCTCCCCACCAAGCACCATAAAATATATCAAGCTCTTGAAGAATCTTGGTATGGTGTTTCAGGATTCAATTGATGAAAATATTTGACAAGTTCAGGGAGATTATTGAGGTTTTCAGATGGTTCACAAGTGGATCTTTCTGAGTCTTGACTGAAACCTTTCCATTCCACCAAATACAATACTTTTCCTCTCTTGAGCTTGGAATTCAGTATTTGAGAGACTTCTTCCTCTTATTATTTAATAATGATTGGCGGAGGATTCTCTTGATGCCAATTTGGGATTGTTGATGTCTTGACTGGTTCAAGGATAGAAATGTGGAAGACTGGGTGGATGGGTTTCTGTTGAGATGGAAGCTTAAGGTGGTAGGCATGAGTACTGACTTCCTTCAAGACTTGAAAAGGACCCAAACATCTTTCTGACAATTTCTTGGTGGGTCTGGTTGATTTGATGTTCTTGGAGGAATGCCATACCATATCACCAGAATGGAAAACAGGTGGACTTTATCTACTTTTATATGTATACATTTTAAACATGTTTATGGCAATTTCAAGTTCTCTCTTGACATCTTGCTGTAATAATTGGATTTTTGATGATAGCTTTTCAGAAGGAGTGTCGTGGGTAATTTGAACTGAGTCAAATTGAGGATCTCTTCCAGAAAAAGAGAAAAACTGTGATTGTTTTGTTGAAGAGTGGTTAGAGTTATTGTAGGCAAATTCATCCAGAGGGAGACAGGCATGCAAATCATTTTGATGATAACTGAAATACATAAAAAAGGTACTGTTCTAGTATCTGATTTACCCTCTATGTCTGTACAGAAATTTCAGGATGGTAAGCAGTTGACAGATCTCTTGAAATATTGAGCTGCTGAAATAAATTGGTCCATAAAGAAGAAACAAAAGGAGAACCTCTATAATTGAAAATTCTTTAAGGAAGGCTATTCTTTGAGAAAACATTATTTATGAATAAATGGTCCAAGTCCAATAAAGGTATTGAAGACATTGTTGGAATGAAATTTTCCATTTTTGAAAATCTGTCCACTATTACCAGAATGTAGTAAAAGGAATTGGACAGTGGCAATTGAGTGATGAAATACATTGAGAAAAAAATACAAGGACCATTTGGAATTGGAGGAGGATTTATTATTCCAAAGTTCCTGTAATCAATGTTCTTGTTTCTTGAGAACTGTTGACAATATGAAACATAATATTTTATGGATTGAGTCATGCTGGAACATTGGAAATCCCACTTGACAAGTTTGAGAGTCTTCTCTTGGCCAGGATGTCCAGATAGACAAGAGTAATGAGGGTTTTGAAGTATGCTGAGTTGAATTATGGGGTAATTTGGGACCATCATCCAATCATTTAAGAGAAGAAGTTGGGAAGAAAGAAAAAGAGAATAATCTTTAACATATTTACATTTCCCCAAATCTAGAAGGATACCTCTATACTGAGCATATTGCAATAATTCCTTCTGAATTGAATCAATCAAATTTGAAAAAAAATCCACATTTACTGCAAGGAATTTTGAGGGTTGGACTTAATCTTGCTTAATGAGTTGTTGATAATTCATTAGATTATTGCTATTGAAATCCTCCCCCTTCCCTGGGCAAACATCTTCACAAAGAGTGGCCAAGTGGCCAGGGCAGTAAGTGATTGAGAAATGGCATTCATCCCAGTTGGATAAATAGTGAGTGAGGACCTTGGAGGTCATGGAGTATTGAAGAGAGGAGTGATTGGTGAGAATTTAAAAAGGAAAGGAAAGAGAAAGGAGAAGAGCTCAGACTATTCCAAGGAGTTCCTTGTCATTAATCTCATAGTTGAGCTCTTCTGGAATATGCTTGCTGCTATCAAATGCAATGGAAGGTTTTCCTGAGTCAGAAACCTGACTCAGTACAGAACCCAAGGCATAAAGTGATGCATAAGTCTCTACCTTGGTTGGTAGAGAGCAGTTGGGGAAGTGGTGAAAGCCTCTTTGAGTTGGTGAAACAGGATAAGCACTTCCTCATTGAGGGGGAGAACTGAATCTTTTTTGAGGAATTTGGTAAGCAAACTTATCTTCTTGAAATAATTTGTAATTAACCAGCGGTAAAAGTTGGAAAAGAAAAGAATGATTGAAGAGACTTGAAGTTTCTTGGAGGAGGCCAATTGAGAATTTCATGGAATTTTGATTGATCCATCTTGAGGCCTTTGGAAGAAACTACTGGGCTAAGGTATTCAACACTTGAAGGAAGAAAAAGGCACTTGGGTACCTTTGCAAACAGTTTATTGGACCTGACTCCAGAAAGAACAGTGTACATGTGAGTGACATGTTCTTCCTCAGACTTGGAAAATACTGTGATATAATCCAGATAAACAACAACATAAAAATCCAAGAGATCAGAGAAAATATAATTGAAAAGAGGCAGGAGCATTGGTGAGCCCAAATGGCAGAAGCAAGTACTCATAACTGCATATTTTGTTCCAAAAGCTGTCAAGTGTTCATCATCCTTCTTGACTTGGAGAACATTATATCACCAGGAAAATAAGTCTTAGAGAAGATGGATGAACCACTAAGAACAGTGAGGCACTGATTCATAGGAGGAACAGGATATTTTTTCTTCCTAGTAACAGCATTGAGTTTGCGGTAATCAACACACAAATGGAGGCTACCAGCTTTTTTTTTGACAAAGAGGACAGTGCCCCTTTTGAAGAGGAATTTTTTCAGATGAATTTTTTTTTCTAAATTTTTAAAAATTTAGGCCCTGACTGTATCTGATTCTTGATTTGATAAAGATTAGATCACCCCAACTGGAGGTAGAGACTCCTCCAGCTCAATATGATGATCACAGGCCCAGTGAGCAGGATGTTTTTCTGCTTTCACCTTGGAGATTCATCCAAATAATGGTGATAAGCAGAAGGAAAAACCTTCATCATGGTTTCAATTTCTTCTTGCTCTTCCTCTTTATCCCACAACTCCTCAAGGGAGTCATGCTAATATAAAGGAGGAAATTCCACATTCCCAGGGGAGAGCTGAAGTTAAGATATAGAATTATTTTCTCAAACCTCTTTAATCTCTTTGAAGACTTCATCTCTAGAGGATAGTAATGACTGATGGGAATTAAGGGAAGGAATATGGACAGAAGTGTAAAATTATGGTGTTCTAGAATCACCAACCAGAGCTGAACATGTATTTTCTGAAGAAAAGTCATCACTGAAAGAATTAGAAGGATCATACTAGTCCTTATGATTAGGATCAAAGATGATAAGCCCTTTCCTCCAATAAATAGATGGATTAAAATAACTAAGAAAGTCAAAGCCAATATGAGGCCTTCTCCCCTGGGAGTATCAATAACTAGAAAATACCATTCAAAGCTTGGTAAGGAAGGGAGCTCAATCATATATTTAGTATGTTTAGTCACAAATAAGGAAGGGGACTTGGGGAGTTCAAAATGATAAGAGAAGTCTTGTCTGAGAGTTCTGAATTGATCAAATAATACTTGTGAAAAAACTGATTTGCAATAAATGAGTTGGTAGCACCAGAATCAATGAGAATACTGTAGAACCTATCAGAGAGAGAAGAAAGGACAAAGAACTTGAGAGAATGTCTTACACAAGTATTCAGAATGCAAAATTGTGCTCCGGGTGAAAAATAGTGAAGACCATTGAACACAATATGATCTTCACTCAGGATTTTCCCTGGCTGGGAAATATTCCTGCTGGTTGGGTAAGCTGGTTTTGAGGCCTTTTGACACAAGCCTCAAGACTATTCTTCCCACCACAATAGGCACAAAAGCCCTCCTTGATTTTTCTTTATTTTTCAGAACCCATTAAGCTGTGGTCCCTATTCAAGAGGGAAGAGTGGAGCTTGTCCCTTTTCTGAACCCTGGAATTCTTCTTCTTATGACTTGAGCTTGAAGAATTTTGAGGAGGAGAAGAGCTTGACTTTGATGCTTCAGTCTTCTTCTCCTTCTTCCTCTCATGGGATCTGGTATCAAGCTACAGGGTAACTTCCATTAATTGTTGAAGAGAATCAATATTTAAAGAATGGGAGGCAAATCCCTTTGTGAAATAATTAAAAAGAGAAATTTCACCCCAATCCCAAATTCTTGACACTAAACTTCTGAAATCAGAAATTTATAAAGAAAAATTACCTCATTCCTTCATTCTTAGGCCATCCAACTCTGATTCATCTTTTCTAAATTTGTTTGGGTCCCCATATACAGTAAAGAGTTGGGATTCAAATAAGGCACAGCTATTGAGAGGGTAGTTTAGGGCTTGATTAATGAGGTTGGAAATATAAGTCTCCATCCATTTTTCAGCCCTGCCAATGAGAAATGAAGTTTCATAGAGAAATATCTTCCTGTCTTCAGAGGAATTTGCCTTGTTATTATGAAAGATAAGCTTTCAGGACTGAAGAAAACTTCTGACTTTGAAGGGTTGAGTCCCATCAAAGAAGTCTGGTGCCTTCATAGATGGAGTCTTGAAGGCTGGTGGTGTTGAAGCTTCAGAAGATGAAGCAACTTGAAGATTTTCTACAATATGGGTCATTTGTTGCATTATGGCCAATAAGGATGGTCTATACTGATGAGAGACAGGCTTATTAGACTGGGCTAGAGTTAGCTCTCCAGTACCTTGAGATGCCCCCACTTTTTTTTGAAAGTGTTATTGATTTTACATACCACACTGAGGGCGGGGGCATTCTCAGTACTATCAGACTCTTCCTATTCCACAGAATTCTCCTCCTCCTCTGTATCATCTTCACTAGAACCTTTAAGGGTGGTCCTTAAAGTACCTGGAAAAGTTCCAACTACTCCTGAGAATGAACTTGATCTTCTTGGCCCTCTTCCTTCCTGGATGGTCCTGCTCCTTCCATGATTGGTCCTCTGTCTAAATGAGCCCTTGGTTGAGGAGCTGCTGGGGTCCCATCAAGAGGAACTCTTGGAGTTGAATTGAGAACATCTTGAGCTCTGGCCTGAGATCTTTTCTGCCTTGCAGGAGGTGTTTTTTGGACAGGCATGATTTCAAGACTAAAATGAAATGAAGTATGAATAAAAAATAAAAATTTGAATTTTGGAAACTTGAGGAAACTCAAAATAAAAGCTTGAAGTCCACTCACAACCAATATCTTCAGGAAATAAAAACCAATAATCTTGAGAAAAATTGAAACCAATAAGCTTGAGGGAAATCAAACTCAATAATATTCTTGAAGTCAGACAGTCAACAATGATCCTTGAAGGGTAAATGAATCAATGAATCAAAAGCTTTATTAATTTAAATAAATAAGTCTTGAGGAAATCAATCAATAATCAATAAATATTTGAGGAAAGTAAATCCCTAAATAAAATCAAATGGAATATTCAGGTCAATCAATCTTGAGGTCAAAATAAAATTTATGTAAAATTGATAAATTAAAGTAAAATCAAGTGAAAATCGTTTTGTAAATCAAAATTCTTGAATAGTCTTTCAAAATGATTCTTTATTAATGAATATTTGTGTGAGAAATGAATGTTATACCAATTCAAAAATCAAAATAACCTGAGACCTGAAGTAAAACTGAGTGGAATAAAGATTACTAAAAGAAATGGTCAGAAACAAAATTTGGAAAGAAAAGAAATTTTTGATAAAGATTGAAAGATAAAATATAAAGAGGAATCCATTTCTGATAAGGAAGAATGAATGAGAGAATATTGAGAAGAAATGAAAAATCATTGAGTTCATGAAGCATTAAAGAGTCATAATTGCAATAAATTGAGTGAATTCATTAACAAGAAACAAGAATGAACAAAATGAGAAGCAATTATGAGTTAATTGTTATAATGTCACAGGGCTCTTTGGGAAAGAAATATTGGCCTGGAACTCAGGAATCAATAGCTCACTTGGAGGGCTCCAAAGGGATAAAGAAATAAATGAAATATTATATTTCCTTAAGGAAAATAAGAGCAATTAAAAATATGCCAAAGGCCAGAGTTAATAAGCAAAGCAAAAGGACAGAGCTCCAACCAAATGTCCCCTCAATTCAATTTCTCAACCTGCATGAAAGAACCATGGAATTAGTGAAGGATATGACCACCAATATGCACTGAAAGGAAAATAAAAGATGCAAATGACTGACTTATAAATATCAGTATTCACTTTCAAGAATTAAAAGAAAACAATAATAAGAATGAATCCAGTATACTAATTAACTGGGGAAAAAGTCCCCATGGGGGAAAGGTGGCCAGTATATGTGAAAATCTGAAAGACTGATCCTGTAAGGTTGATCACCCAGCTGTATTGAATGTTTTGGGTAAATACAGATCTGGCCATCTTGAGAGTTGGACTGTGTGCCTTGAATTCCCACAGTGGAATATGAATCAACACAAAAATGTCACTTCCATACAGATTACCTGAATACATCCTGTATGAGCCAATTGAGTTGTCCAAGGAGTTATGGAGCTCTTGATGCCTTTACAACTGATTTGATGAATAAAAACCTCTTGAAACTTCCCTGGAAGAATCCTAGGCCAGTATTCCCTTAAGGGAATGCTGTTGAATTGAAAAGGCCAACACCTGAATGGCCAGGTGATTGGTTTCCTCAAATGGTCTTCTGGATCCTACAATTAATTTCCAGATTCAGTTACTAGAGTATTCCTTTGAAATGGAAATATGTACTGGTGAGGTGGGGTGAAATGAGGAAATGGAGTCTTGACAATGTCACCATTGGATTTCCAAGGAAAAATAGTGAATAATGGTATAAATTGCCATATATGCCCCATTCCTGGTCCCTGAAGCCCAGGGTCCATGATTGGGGGGAGGGTTTATCTTTTATTGAGGGGAAATCCTGCTGGCCTCTGGTGATAGCCAGAGGCCATGACTGGAATCTTGAAGGTTCATTTCCACTTGGGATTTTTGGGCCAAAGTGGGGTCAGGTGGGCCCACTTCTGATTTGAAACAAGTGGCCTGCCCCCTTGGCCCATTTTTGCCTCATTGGAATTAGGCCAAAAGGGGCCTAAAGGGTCCCATGGTCAGAAGACTGTTATACATGGCCTACAGAATGCAGACTTTAGAGGATGTAGGGGGCCTAAATGGCCCAAAAGCCCCTAATCAAAGGGGGTGGGCTAGAGGGGTCAAACACCCCCCAGTCACAAAATAAGTGGGATTTGTGAAGTGGAGAATTGTCCAAGAAGGCCAGGGAAGATGGTTGTGACCCAAAGGCCGATTGGAAATAAATTGGGTCAGGCTAGGATTTTTGTAAACACCAATTGGGGGGGTTCTTTCCTATGGTTGTGATAAAACCCTATTGAGTCCAGAATTATACCAGAGAGCTTCAAAGAGGATAAAAGACCTGAAATATCTTTCCTAAAATATCAAAAATATGGAAGCACCTCACATTTATCCAACACTTGTACCATTAAGACAAAAATCAATGTAGCTCAAGTCACTTAATACATTCAGTGTACTGAAGAGAAAGAAAATCTGAACATGATTCTGAAATATCTAATGACACACCAGTAGAGGACTTCCATATCAAATTATCACAGAACTCTTTGAAGTAACTGAAGTCCATACTCACTTACCACAATATAGTGAGGACTGCTACAGCCTTATTAATATCCAAGATTCCAGGATGTGTAGAACTAAACATTTCAAAGGCAAAGATTACATTTATGAAGAATCCTGTATTACATAAATCTTGATAAATGATGTATAAGCAAATTTCAATCTAGACACAGGAGCATTTTTCACTTGTATAGGGAAATATTACCTTCAGGAAATACTCCCCCAGTGGAAAAACAATCTATTGTAAGTAGAAGGCTACAATTCAGGAGTTCCAATAATAATATGTAACCTTTGGGTATATTAGATAATAGCTTTATATTTTCACAACCATAAGTAAGTATTCAAATGAAAGCAGAGATGGTCGTAATGAGCAGATTTACTTCAAAACATATCATACTTAGAAATGACTAGTTGAAAATTTATGGTATTGAAATCAATAAAAATAAAGATAGATATCTTACATTTGGGCAAAAAAAGAGATAGAAAGATAAGCATAAAGAAAACATTTGGGTCAAATAAGCTTAGTAAAGCACAAATAAATCCAGAAATATCTTCAACAATGAAGCAAGAGCTTATTATTGTGTTGTACAAAAATGAAAATTCCTTTGATTCAGGAAATGAAAATTTAGGAACAATGAGAGGGAATGAAGTAGATATCACTATTGATATTGACAGACCATACCCTCCAGTTCTCAGAAGGCCAGCTTAGCCAGCAGGCCCAAGAGCTAGAGAAGCCTTAGAAAAAAATATACAAGGGCTGACTTAATGTGGTGTATTGAGAAAATTCATCCATAATTATGAGTTTGAAGCTACAAATCTTGTCATGATTTCTTTGCATAATGGAAAATCAAGGAGGTTGAATATTTCAAGGAAATGAATACCTACACAGCTCCAGATAGTCACCCAATTCATAGAATCCAAGAAACCTTGACCCAAACTCAAAAAGACAAGCATATAAGCTCAATGGATTAATTAAAAGGTTTTAATAAGAATTTATTTATGCAAAAAGCAAAGAAATCACTTTAAATTATCACTCACTGTAGTATGTATGAGTCTCTGAGCATACCCTTCTGGATTAAGAATGCTCTATCCCAATATCAAATAATGATGAATACCATATTTCCAACAGAATTATTTGAAGGATGGTTGATTATTTACATTAATGATATAATTATAGGTTCAGAAACATGGCCTTTGCACCTTGAAAGACTTCCAAGAGTACTAAAAAATATTGCAGAAGTTACTATGAAAATTTGACTCAAGAAATTTCTTTTTTGAAGAACTCAAAGCACTTGGAAATATTGTTTCAGGATTAAGCTTGGGTATGGAAAAGAGAAAATTAGCATCAGTGTTACTTAAGAAAATACCTCAGAATAAGAAATAAATGATGTATTCTCTTGGATTTTCTAGCTATTATATGCAGAAATTGAAATAATTTGCAATTCCAGCCAAGTCACACCATATAATATGTGATTAACAAACAGTATTGGAGATGACCCAAAAAAAAATTAGATCATATAAGAAGCTAGGGAAAACCCTTACAGGAGTGCCTTTAGTCCTAATTTCTGAATGGAATATATATTCAAAGATTTTACATTGATGCATGTGGATATGGATTACGGGAAGCCCTACACCACCTCCAAATTATTAATGAAAAACCAATAGAAGGACCAGTTTGTTTTATATCAAGGAATTTAAAAACAAAGGAAGAGAGATATGGTTAAAGTCAGATGGAATGCTTATTCTTGGTATGGGAACTTGAGAAATTACATTCTTACCTTGATGAAATATTTTTTGAAGTAATAACTGACCTTAATGCAGTGAAATCACTCCTGAAAATTAAAAACGCAACAGACTCATGTTAAGATGGCAAATAGCCATTCAAGAGTATAGAGAAAATATGAAAATAGTCCATGAGGCAGGAAATATACATAAGAATCCTAATAGGCTTGGAAGGTGTGCACTAGAAAATACACCTGATAACCCAGCTTATGTACCTCTAGAAGCAGAACCACAGAATCCAATTGGAGGAATCAACATAAACAGCCTTGGGAATAAATACTTTGGAGAAATAAGATAGTCATAGAAGCAAGAAAAGAATTTCCATATGCTGTAATCCTTATTGGACAAAGACTTTGAAGATACAGCTTTGGCTCATTAATTGGATGAAATATGGAAAAAGTCTTCTCCTGAAGGAATATTTGACCTTTTTTACAGCATAATATACCACACAACTAGAAATCCTTTTGTAATGAAATTATGCTGTATATTTCTTATCAATACCATTCTCCATAAATTCCATGATAGCATCCATTCTAAAAGCCACTAAGAGGATAGGAAAGCTGAAAATGTCACGAACTGTGCATGGTGGTAATGTTGGAGAGAGGAAAATACTTGATATTTCCATACTTGTGATAGAGGCCAACAGGAAAACAGGAGCACAGGCAAGCAATTTGAGCTTATAATTTATATTCAAGAACCAAAATCCCATTGGGAAGTTCCTCACATGAGTTGGGTCACAGAAATACCTTCAAGTCGTGATACAAGCTATAATGCTAGTTTAGTTGTTGTGGACAGATATGAAGAGACTCCCATATTCTTACCATTTCATAAAAATGAAACTGCTATGGATAAAGCTCTCCTCCTGTGGCATGGAGTTATCTCTCATACAGGGTTATTTAAGAATATCATAAGTGACAGACACCCCAAGTTCACATATGCACTTCAGACTAATATTCACAGAGATTTTAGGAACAAGTTACCATTTTATAAAGAATAGAATCCTCAAACTGATGGGTTAGCAGAGAGACTGATTCAAACTTTGGAAGACATGGTAAGGAGATTTTGTGCCTATGGTTTGGAATAAGAATATTCATATGGATCTACCCATTACTGGTGCACTTTATCCCTGAATTAGAATTGGCATATAAGACATCTGTTAGTTCTTCCACAGGTCAAACTTCTGCTATTTGAGAAAAAGGATGGAATCAAGGACTCCCGGCAGAAATACTGGGGAAAGATTTGATTGAAATTAATCCTAAATCTTCCAGCTTCAATTTTCTTCTTGATAAAGTGAAGAAAAATGCAAGATCAAGCATGTATTACATTTTTTAATATGAAAAATATAAATGGGACAAGAGTTATGCAGTACCAGACTTCAAAGTAGGGGACTAAGCTCTAGCTTCAACATTAAATTTCAAAAATATCAAATACCAAAAGAAACTAAAGAATTCTTTTGTTTGACCTTTTTTTATTGTTTCCTTACATGTAAAAAATGGAGTTCAAGTCAAATTGAGTGGTTAATTAGAGAACAAACACCTCATTTTCCCACTAAGCTTGATTTAAACCCATCAACCAGATAATAAAAAATTGTTTCCTTCAAATTTACCACCAGTGGAATTTAATAAAGAAAGGAGACTTAGGGGTAAAAACAAAAGAGAATATATTTTCAAATATAGAAACCCAGTACATCAAGATTAACGGCTGGAAGAACCAGACATACATGACTCAAATAAGATTTGGCAATGATTTAGGCATGAAAGAAGGCAAAAATCCTGAATACGCCTATAAATGTGCATTAATTACTTGATCTGAGTAATAAAACAAGGTTCAGCCTCTGAAATTAACCCCCTTTGGGGCTTTCTTACTTTTTATTCTACAGCTCACTAATAAAATTGTAGTGGGAGGGAATATGAGCCTTGGGGTATATTTTACATACCCAAATAATCTGCAATTAATATAAAAATACCTTTTGGACCATTAATAAGCTTCAAATCATTCATATTCCCAAAATGAATAATTTTTTATATAAGAAAAGCTAAATACAATTTTTGTTTGTGAGTAAATACATGAATTTAAGGCTATATCTGGATTCGACACAAAGATTTACCTATTGTAGCTTCATGGGGTAAATGAGATTATATTAAGTCTATGAGGTGGTAACATATAAAATAATTTAACAACACATAAAATAATTGTGAAAATCTTTGTTTTTCTCAATTTCATTCCAAAATAATGAGAATGTGAGAAATAAAATGTTACATATCAACTGAGAATAGTGTTGCACCATGTTACATATACACTGAAGATAGTGTTATGAATGTTTGTTTCACTTAATATTACTGTATTCCTTAATCCATTTCTGATTAACCCATAGTGGATATTTGTCTTCAAGCCTCAATTACTATTTTTGATGTAAAAATAGCTAAGGGTGATAAAAGACATAAACAAGAGCCAGGGTACCAAGCTTATGAGGCCTTTGGGGAGCTTCCATCTTAAAGCTTGAATACATAGCTTACAATTGCCCATCCGATATACCAAACCCTTTGGGAATCTTGTCACCAAGTTGGAATCCCATTTTATCATGAGAAAATAGCAAATAAGCTATTCTTTTGATTTGACAAGGTGGTAATGAGCAACCTTGACTCCTGTAACCATGTCCAGTATTAATGATTTTCCATGGATAAACCCAAAAACAGTACTTAAAGCCCCTTTTGAACCAGTCTCCATGAACGTACCTCATGGAAACTAGCTGTCACTATGCTATTTGCTTTTCTACATAGAAATGAAGTAAAAAGTCCAGAATCCATTAAAAATACAATTATTGATTGATACTTCTGAATCTCTCAGTAAAAATGTATAAAGATATAATGCAAACTAAAACCAGAAATATGAATTCATAATTGAAATTAAAAGTTTTACTTTCAGTTCATTTTTGATGATTTAACAAGAAACACTAAATCTTCACATATTCACATATAATACAACTTATGATTAAATTTCCAAAAACATTGATAGCTTGGAGAAAAAAAAATTTATTCTAAAATAAAAGAATATTGATAGTTGTTACTCCTTTATTTCAGAACCATAAATGGGTTGGTAGTCATGTAAAGGTAGAGTGAATTAATTAATTAATAATTATAATTCTACATGACTTCAATTGAGGTCAGAGTCAAACCAATTAAGGTAAAATGTTTGGAACTAACTGATATTTAAGCTGGCTTCATAAAAAGCCCCTTTGAGCTTTTTTTGACTTAAAAGAGGCCTAATATTGCTTTTTTTCCCAACATCATCTTATAATTCATACCAACACATAAGTATTAGTTGAAACACTCCTAATGATTTTTATACATTTAAAAATGAACCAGAAAGATGTTAAATCTAGTAATAATACTATTTAAAATGGTATTTAGCTATAATTCTTTCTATTACTGTTTTAAAATCAGATTTCACTCCATCAATCTCACAAATAATCTGTCAAAACCCTATACCAGATCTTTTCAAGGTATATTTGGAGTCATAGTGAGTGATTAGTTAAATTCTCAAATTGTTTCTCAAATCTTGTTAGTTTCTTCAAGAATTTATTATAATTATCCTTTCAAAAGATAATTATGAATGAAAATAGGTTTATATTATCTTAATAAGAAGATTTATTATAAATTATTCTTGTAATTAATACTAGTAAACAGTTACTGCTTACTGTTCTAATCACTAGTAGTGTATAGAAAGTAAAAGAGATATAGAAGTAATATTTTATTTATTTGCAGTTATAATGAACTTATGTATTATATCTCATATGAGAAGTCATACTAATATTGATTGATACTAATATTATCAAGAGCTTCATAGACAAATATTACAGAATTTATATGAAATAATATTTTCTATGAGGGGAAATTTGATGATTTCCTACAAAGCCTCATGAAACGTTTCAGTGATTCAAAGATGAATTCACATAAAATGTGGTTTCCTATTCTGTTCAAAAAAATTAGAAGAACTGTTTTTTCACTTGTCTCTTTTTCAAAATATAAATGATATCATATTTCCAATAATTTATTTACAATCAGATGAGCTGTGATGGTTTTTATTTTTATGTTCAAAGGTGGAACAAAATATTTGTTTAAAACAAGAAATTTTTTTGTTTTTTACATTGCAAAAAAAACAAAAGAACACCATTTTTTATTTAGATTTTGTTCAAAAGAATGATTCATATGTATCTTGAATAAAATACCAGAAATCAATGTCTTTAATAATAATTGTTGAATATTTCTTATTTTTAAAAAGATACAAAAAACACTATCTTTTTGGATTATTTAAAAAATATCAACATTAAAAATCTCATATCTGATGAATTATTGAGCTACATTTTATTTTTCTGAGAAGTTATAGAGAAATGATTTGTGTCTGTTACTTTGAAAGTTATATCCCTATAGTAATTTGAAAAGGAAAGAATCCTCTCGGCTAATCAGTAATCAGTAAGGCCAGTTACTTAAATAGTTATGCTATATTTACAGAATGATGAATTGTAGAGATTAAATGAAATATTCCTTTAGAATCCTGATTATATGACATGCATTTGAGCTGGTTAAATGTTATTTATTACGGAATATACTCTAATTTTTCAATCAAATATCATCAAGTATCTAATATAACATATTGTATTAGAGGGATAATTAAATGTGAAAACAATCCCCCAATAGATGATATTAATATCAAATGGCTCATACAATTATACGCTTATTTAGAAAACTTTGAAGATGACCTTCAGAATTAAAATTGAAATCTGTTTTCCCTCAAAAAATATCTTTCTAATTCTTAATGTCTTTAGATCAATTTCATAATTTCTGAATAAAGATGAAAACCAACTATAATTTGAAATTATATTATTTCTTTTGTCTTTTATAAGAACAAATAAGAAAAATTATTAAAACATCTAAGCTCCTACACTTTTAATTTTAAAAATTGATATATTTCTAAGCTCATTTGGGTTTTGATGAGAAACCAATTTTTTAAATCTTATTTTCATTTATTATAAAACCCAGGTAGTTAAAAAGCTGGGATTCCATTTTATGCACTTCTGTGGACTTCATGGAAGAAATGAAATAGATATAATTGTAAAATGGGAGAAAGGAAAAATCCTTGGAAACAACCAAGGAAATCAAAGCTTGTCCATAAATTGAATAATGATATAAAAAAAGTATAAACCAAACTCCCTCAGGAATTGGTATTTTAAATGATAACAAAATTTATGGGAGAAGAAAAATAGAGAAGACCATAAGCCCAATAACTTGAAGCCCTTCCAAGATAATCTACCTCCAATTTTTTTCTTAATCAAAATACCTAAATCAATAATCCCAATTATTAATATTAATTTTCAGGAGTACATTATATTGTATCTAGAAAATTAAAACTCATAAATCGTGAGTTCTACATGTAACATATGATCAATAAAGATAAAAAAGGGCTCTACTATTTAAGAGGAGTGTTCATTAGTCTTCCTAAATCCCTGGTTGAATTAATTGTTTATTCAATAATTGAGATTATATCTATGACTATATCAATACCTCTGGCGGCTCCTTTACTTCTAGAATATTTTATCCACATAATAATTCGTCTCAAAGTTCTATTTCTCAATATTTTTCCTAGAAACAAAAGCATATTTTTATCCAAAATAAGGGTGGAAATAGGTAGATAAACTCTTATCACATTGATAAAGTGAATATTTTCCTCTAGTTGCTAAAATGTGGCACAAATAGAGCACAAAAGCTTGTATTGAAGCTGAGATGAGGTTTTAAGTCACATATTTCCATTTTCTCCAATAAAGGGTTGAAGTTTACTAATCACCATGAAAAAAGAAGCCATCCCTTCTGGAAGGGGTAGAGGGCACAACTCAGTTCCAACCCAGCTTTCATCTTGCTTCATACTGGGTTCTAACTGGCTATTTATATTTGATTATATCACAAGCAGGATTTTCAGAATTGATAATTCCTTCATTGAAATGAATTGAATTATTTAGCTTTTGAAGTTCCTGAATCATCCTCTATTCCACAAGACTCTTTGAAAGAAAAGGCAACAACTTCAAGATAAATATAAATTCAATAACTATTAGATAATGTTCATATGTTTCTTAAGATCCAATTATCCTGCCCTGTAATCTTCAATCACATATGGTCCTTTATGGTTCTTTTCTCTTGAAATTTATCTACTAGCATTTGATATTTTCCATTTCGAACTTTTTTGTGATCTGTATCCTTTTTCATGAATAATAAATCATCATAAGGTTATTCAGCTATAAAACAAAATATGTATGTTTCAGTGTCACTTTTTTCTGAAAGCCCATTTGATATTGATTTAAATAGATGGAAAAAAATGAAACTGTATGATTTCCTTTTTTGGACATTTGAAAAAATATTTCCCAATATCCTGGTGAGCCCCTAAATAAAGATATATCTAGTCCAAAGAAAATATTCTGATGAAAGCTTTCTATTCATCTGGATTCTTAAATGTAAATTCTCTTTGAAATTTGAGGGAAAATTTAATTCTGTTTTTTTGAAATTTTATGCTTAAATTATTGCTATTCCTTTTCAAATGATGAAAGTAACTGGAGACCTGTCATGTTAAAAAGAATTTCCCCTGCTATATCGAGTATCATATAATATACCCAGAAGTCTTAATAGTAACTAATTTATACATATTTATTCCAAAATATTATTTCCTTCATAATTATTATATTATTGGTGAAATAAGTCTTTTAAAGATGTGGTTTTTAGAAACATAGAATTGAATCATCTAATAGATATTTTCATTTTTCTTAAAGAGAAAAAGGGGAAATCTTATAATGAAATTTCCCGATTAAAATAGGGATAAATTTGTATTCCTTCATTGAACTGTGTCACAACCATGGAAATTCACCCTCTTGGACCTCAATATGACATATCCATGCCATATCCAATTTATGGAAATTTTACCATATCCATAATCATTGGCCAATTTGGCCATTTGATATTTTTTGGCATTTTATAGTCATTTCACTATCTGGGCCCAGCTTGGCCCTTTCATCATCATCAGGCCTTTCCTGGCCAGGTTTTGCTTTTGGGCAGTCTTTTGTATTTTCCAGTAAACAGGGAAAATACAGCTCAAAAGCCTGTACTTGTTGTTTTAAGCTTCAAATACAGATTTTCCCTTTTTGCGCACTTTTGCCCATTTTGCTGTATTTGAAATTTTTGGCCATTGAGGGCTTAATTGCAAGATTTGCACATTTTTTGTGCAGTTTGTGCAAATAGAGTTTTAAAGCTGTATAGGCTTTATTTGGCCAAATCATCCAAAAGACACTTTTTCACCCTTGAAGCCACTCAAACACATTTTTCACTTATATCCTCCTGGCATCATCTCAGAAGACCTTTGGCCACTTTGACCCTCCAATAAACAAAAGTTCCATAAATGGTGTTATACACCATTATGCATCTGTTTCCACCAGCAATCCAATGGCACCAATATCAAATGGTTATTTCAACATTCCATCAGGTCATCCAGGCATCACATCATCCAGAGGATTCATCAAGGCTCAAGGATAAGTGTCAATCTCAAATACAAATGGCACCATAAAGCAATAATTTTTTATTATCATTCACAGTATTCCCCAAAGGGGATACTGGCAGTTCATTCTCAAGGGATATTCAAGAGGAAGCTCCAAAACAATTTGCCAAAGGTCAGTGCTCCATCAATCCACCTTGGCAACCACATTCATTCAATACAGTCTGGATTCATCAAGACCTGTATTTTAAATCATACACCATGGGAATTTCATTCAAACCAGTTCATTTCCTAATTTAGCAAGGTATAAACTTCATCAAGGATTCAATACAGACTAGCTGTCAGCCTGAAGAAGTCAAGCTCTCAAATTTTCACATATAACAGCCTCCTTTGACCCTGGGGGGGTTTTTCCCCAGTTAATTAATATATTTTGATTTTATTTTATCTTTATTTATCTTATAATTTTTGTTAAGTGAATACTGATATTATCAAGTCAGTCCTTTAGCACCTTTCTCTTTTCCTTTCTTTGCCTATCAGTGGATATTTGGTGGTCATATCCTTACTAATTCCATTGTTCCTTCTGGAAGGTTGAAACAATGATTAAGGACTTACTTGTTTGGCTCTTTGGACATCTGGCTTCTCATTTCTCTTATTGCATCTCATCTTTTGTACTTTTATATTTCTCAGAGAAATTTATTATTTTATTTTATTGCTTTATTCTTTGGAGTCTTCCAAGTGAGTTCCCTGATTGCTGAGATCCAGGCCACTCTTTCCTTTTCACCAAGATCCCCTTTGAAAACTGGGGATTCCAATATAAAACTTGAGTTTTATATATCTTACTTATTTTTCATTGATAATAATCTTATGTGTAGTCAAAATATGTAATATTTTATGCATAGTGTAGAATATCAGTAATCAATTCTTGAGGTTTCAATATGTAAAAATCTTACTCAAGAGTAAT
The DNA here is from genome assembly GCA_023105745.1 of Austropuccinia psidii. NCBI lineage: Eukaryota > Fungi > Basidiomycota > Pucciniomycetes > Pucciniales > Sphaerophragmiaceae > Austropuccinia > Austropuccinia psidii. Next base: position 54,841,925 of record JALGQZ010000007.1, on the reverse strand, counting down.
CATTATTTCACTGAGACTTCCCTTCCATGATCTAAATATAATAACACCTCATTCTTATTTTTCAAAAGGGCATTATCCAAGTAAAAAGAATATCTTAAATTGATATAGAAGAAATTATTTGAACTCCATTTTTGGGTTAATTATAGCTTAATTAAAACTGTTGTATTTTATGTCTTTCAGTTATAATTCACCATTTATGAAAAATATTTATCAAGTTGGAAGATTACCTGTCCTAAATGAATCTACTTTGATAAGGATATTCCAAACCATACTAAGGAAATGAAGGGACACTCTTGGAAGATTCAATCTACCATTATATTAGTATAATCAATTTAATAAATTTTTGGCACCTTATCATGAGCTTCCAAAAGATATTTAGACAACAATTCTTCATTTCTGTTGAATAATAATTTATTGGATTTAATAGATGACCCTCCAAGAAAATAAATATGGAATTGAAAGAAATTCTTGACACCTATTATCAGAAACAATATTAAAAAGTTATTTTATCTATATAATACATTAGATAACTAGTAATATGAAAGAAAATTTTCATCTGGATAAGAACACTTAGTATAGAGTAGTCAGTTATCTGAGTCAGTAGGACTTAGAATTTATTTCATTACTTTATTTGATTTTTTATATGGGGCACTGAGTGGTGTACAGTTTTGTTCATTTCAAAAACAGTTGATACATTAAGAAATGCTTTATTTAAAAAACACTTTCTTTGGAAATCTATATGAGTGTTTGAGGTTTCTTCTGGATTATTTATGAAGCTTAGGACCACCATGATTAAAATTGTTCTTGAAGATTTTTCCAACCCACCAACACTCACTAGGTTAGACCCTTGCTTAAGTAAATCTGGAAACAGAGTGAATATGGGAAGATTAAATACTTAATTATTCTTATAAATTCCTTAATTATTGAATTACTGGGAGAGCCATTGGCTCTATTAATTCAATTTACTTGAATAAAGAATTTTTTCAATCAATTTAAAGGAAGAAATTTAAAAATATTTTCAATTTTTGTTAAAAAAAGCATTAATTTGACCTTCCTTATTTCTTGCAACATGTCTTAATTCTGTTGAAAAATGACCATAAAATTTTGGATTAAATTTTGAATTTGATATATACTTCAATTTACTATGATTGATTAAGATTAAAAAAAGACTTCTTACATCTTAAAAAATTACTAAACCAATATCCTTGTTTAACATTTTATAACATTCTTTCCCATATTGGATTTTATGTTATATAAATTATTACCTTTTTCCTTTCTTTTTATTTTAAATTCCTTGTCATATTTTCCATAATTTATCAATATTATTGCAATAACATTAATTTTCTTTTTATTTGGAATTTCTTGCTTATTTTTTAAATTTTATTATTTTCTGATATTTTTGTTGTTTCCTTTCTCCTTTTCATTTTCTTCTTGTGTTTTCTTATTTTGATCTTTGTTGATTTCTAGATGATTCTTTTTATCTAATTTTCAATTTCTAATTTTTCTCTTTTCAAATTTTCTGTTTTTGTTTTACTTAAGTTGTCTGTGATTATTGGAAAAATTATTTATTATTTTTTTCCTCTTTGATATTTTTAATCTTTTTTGTATTTTCTTTCAAAATCTCTATTTTTTTTTAAAAAATTTTGTTGTTGGACTTTCTGTAATGTTTTTACTTCCTTTTTGATTTTTTCCATTTTTTTTTGTTTCAATTCTTCTTTTTTTAAATTACTACGTTTTTTTTAATTTTTACTGTTATTATTTATTTATTTGAAATTTCAATTTTCATTTTTCATCTTGGTTTTTTCAAGGGTTAATACAAACAAATAATCACATATACTCTGGAATCAGTGTAATGCACTGATTCAACCATATCTACAAACACACACCCCACCCCCCAAAGAAATAAGGGTGACAACTTCAAATTGAAATTTAAAAAGAGAAAAAATGAGCAACAAAAAAAACAAAAAAATTAATAAAAAGAATAAGTCAAAAACTAAAAATAAAATTATATAAATTGAAATTAAAAATTTGAAAAACAGAGAATAAGAAAATAAGAGAAGAGAATTTCAGAAATAAAAAACTGCAAAAAAATTAAAGAGAATGAAAAAAGGTACAAAAATAGTAAAAATGAATTGAAAAAGTTAAAAAAAAATCCAAAAAATCCAATAAAGGAACTCAATTGATTAAGATAAATATAATTGAAACTTTCCAAAAAAATCAACAATTCAAAAAACACAATGGAAATTTAAAAAAAATCTGCTTTTCACAAAAAGCACTTTTGAAAGATATTTATGCCATTGTAACTTTTTCAAATCGACAAAATTTTGACCATCAAGAAAAATAAAAAAAATTAAAATATCCAGAGCTTCATAGCTGAACTGAAAAATGAAGGAGGGCAAACCACAATATGGGGACTGTAACAAGTGAATACCCTCACTTCTTTTGGCCTTGGTGCATAAAGAAATTCTGAAATAATGGATCAAGCTTGAAAATGTATGTTGAATTCTAAACCTCATTCCATAATTAGAAAAAAAATTGGTAAGCTCTTATAAGGGTCATATTGTGTCATTTAAAATATTATGAGAGTTGACTTGAAGGGATATTTGAAAATTAACATGTTTCATGTCATGTAAAGAAGCAGCTTAATTATCAACAATATATTTCAGAAAGAAAAATAGGCATTCCTTTCAAATAAATAACTTGGAGTATCAGAATAATGATACATAAATGCCGAAAAAAGGGGACTAATTCCAATTTACATAAACTCAAAACAAAACTTCAACCTCCAAAATATTATGGAGATAATTACTTAAAAATAGATATTTGATATAACTGAGGAATGAAGAGAGTTTTATGTATTTATTGGAATAAGATTTGAACCTCTTGATACTCCCTTTAAATGATATTAAAGCTACTTAATAAAACAAAAGAATTAAGCTATGTGGTGGATGAGTTAGCTAGAAAATGTTTCATTTTTTCACAAATATCTTTTAGACATTGAAGTGCTCCTTTCAAAAAAAGGTGAATATAAATACTTTGCACTTTTGGTCAGATTTCAAGTGGTTCAATTCTTCCAAAGTGAAAATACATTGAAATAACTGTTAGATTTCCTTAAATATTTTTAGAACAAAGTTTTATTTAGTTTTAGAAATCATTTATATTCAATAATTTATGTTATTAGTGAATATTTTATATGTAATGTATGAGTCAAAAAATAAAGATAATGGGAAATGGATATTATTCTATTTAAATTGAGTAAAACTCTGAATAACCAAATATGTGCCTGAAAGTATCTGCAAAAATATTTCAGGGTTAGAACCAAGGTTGAGATCTGGGTTGGACCAGCTAACCCCACTGGCAGGGATAACCCTTTTATGGTAAATGGATGGCGTAGGTATGTTCTGAATAGCAGTAAGTGTCTAAATCTCTAAAGAGCACATCCAAAAGACTTTTATTAGTAATTTTATGAGTAATAATGGTATAAGAAAGATTCAAATTAGGTTTAAAACTCATAATTCAATTTCTTGAAAGAGTATCCACAATACCACTTTTTTCAGGCACATGTGGATTTACAATCTTATATCCTCAATAACATTTTAAATTTCCAAGATACAGGGATCAGAAAATTAGTCCCAAATTTTTTCCAAAATAAATATATACAGGATTTAACACTTTTAGCCCACTTTGGCTTAAATATGGAGGAGCTTCACAATATTCAAGTATTTCTCATCCTTTGGCAAATAGTATTTCTCTTATTTAAAGAAAAAACACTTATAAATGGCTATTGGTATATGATAAAGGGCTGTGAAAAGTATTCTTGGGTGACCCTCCTACATCCCTTCCATGATTTATGCTACTGGGTTAGTCTTGCATGCAATATTCAGGAGCTATATAAGGGGTGAATATGGCATGTTTTCTATTTTACTATTTTCAGTGGTAGTAGTATGATACATTTTCCTCTCAAGCTGAATATCCCTCTTTAAGCTCCTTAGGGAGAGAACACATGTCATTGAGGTTTTATTAAAAGTAAAGATTTTAGATGGGAAGTGAAATTTAATCTCTATGCGAAGGAACAGCTTACAGCTTTAATAAATCTTTTATTTCCTACCTATTTTTAGTTTCTATGACCTTACTCTTCCTTTTTTGTTTCTTAAATTAAGAAGATTTGTGTTCCAATATCTTAATTGTATGTCATATTATATGGTATTTTGGGAATATTTCTTGTGCTCTATATTTTAGCCACAGTATCAAATTACCCCAAAGGATATCTATATCACAATGCTGTCTGATAGACCTGAACAGAGGGAACTCTTACCAAAAAGGCTATTAAAGCGGTTGAAAGACTGGTTAATACTGGAAAGTTGTAGATCACATTCAACCAAGTGAAAGTACCCCTGTGTTTAGAGAACTGCCTCCCAAAGGGCATGTCACTGATGGTATTACCCATACCCTCCTCATGCAGCTATGTTAATCACAATAGGAGCCTACAAGGAACCCCCAAGGGGCAGAACCCTTGTATTCCAATGGAGCTTAAAACCCAGCAATTTCTGGTTGTTTGATTGAGACATCTCCTTGTCTCCAACTGGAATTGAACTCATGACGTTGGTAACCAGTTTATTGTCACAATGATTTCTGCCAGACCCCAACCAAGGGGACTCTTGCCAAAATGGTATTAATAAAGTTGAAAGACAAATCAATACTGGAAAGTTGTAGATCACATTCCATCATGTGACAATAAGTAGCTCTGTTCTAATTCATTATTAAGAGGAGTAAGCTTTGATATTACAAAAGACTAATCAATAAAATGATAACTGAAGAAAGATGATATAAAATCATAAAAATAAAGATATTACAGCTTGGAAGATCAAAAAAATACTTCATTATTCCAAAACATTCAAACTCACTAAATGTCATAGTAACCTTTCTTACACTCCATATAGATGTCTCTTTGAGGTCTCCTAGATTAATGAGAAATCTTTGAAAAGCTCAATTCTCAACCTATCAATTCTCCAATATATCCAACTGTATTTATCCCTGCAGGGTCTTATAGATTTGTAAGGTGTGGATATGAAAATTTGATTAGAAATCAAGTAATTTTCCTGTCCTCAGATTTTGAATAAGGTACTATTCAATTAAAAAGAGTAAAAGCTTAAGATCTTTAAGATTAAAGACACCAGATTTATATTGTTTTAGCTTTATAAGTATGAAAAAATGATATTATAAAGATTTGTTGCTTTACCAACAATAAACATTTATCCAAAAATACTCTGCAAGAGATATTTAAGGCTACAAAAAGAAATTTCTTCAAGAGACATTTCAATTGAAATTAATTGAGCAAAGAACTAAGGGCAATTAATATAAGAACAGAGTCTTAAAGAATATTGTTGGAGAGAAAATATGCCCAAAAGCTACCAGAGTGAATTTGGAAACAAAGTGACAAGGTTAACAGTGAAGAAAGATTCTTTAATTCACTCATGGGGTGGTTCAAGGGTAAAAATGATTATAAAAGCTACAAACAATGATTATAACCATTCTTTCACATGGTTAGAAGCTTTCAAATTATTTGGGAAGGGTTGTTAGAATCTCTCATTGAGTGGTTTAACAGTATTCAAACTAATTATAAAAGGAAAAGATTCTATCATGAAGAGAAAAGTGGAACAAAGAAGACATTCTTCCATAGCCACCTATCTTTTTACTCCAAAAGTGAAATTTACTCTTTTCAGTAATAAAAACCCCCTGACAACAGAAAATCCAATTATGGAATCATTAAACCCTGGTTTGGACTAAAAAAGGGGTGGTTTTAACCATTTGAGGCCCTTGAATCAGCCATTGCTATATTACTGGCTGGTTTCAAGCCTTCAAAATACATCAGAATGTGTGTAAGAGACATAAAAATCAGTTTAAACTGTTTTTACTAAGAATTTTTATCTTAAGGATAGTTTTACCCTCTTGAAAACAGTTAAAACTGACCTGGTTCATATCAAAACCTCATCATCAAATTAGTCACAGGGTCTGTGACTCAATTCCAGGCCAAAATGGATGAAATTTTGTGTTAATTTTGACAACCCACACCTGTAAGAAAGGAATTTGGGGGAGTCTGCCACTCTTGGGGCCAAGATTCCTTTTCTCCCTCAGGATTAATCTTTCCAATTTGTTTTTTCTTTGATTTGTCATCATGTGTTATACTTGTAATTTTAATATCTAATTCAATTGAGTCTTTACAGTACACAACTGTAATAATTTAAACCTAAAATTTATATCAAGGTTAACATATGTAATACACATGCACACTTTGAGATTTCAATTGAAAATACTTCAATTCCTCATAACTTCTAAGCTACACACCGCACCTCAATTTTCACACAAAAATTGATTGTTAACACCTCATGTGGTGTGAATACAATTAAGGTTTTGAGTATTTTCAATTTTCATACAGAAAATACTAAAAACTTAACTTAATCTTATTTAGAGTTGAGTTTCAGAAATTTCACCCAGAGGGGTCCCCACCTTATTTTTTTAGGAGGAATCCAATGGTGAAATTATTTTCATAAGCTTATTTATTGGATAAAAATTTATGAAAAATTGTGTTCAAATTTTTTGGAAAAACATTTTCATGTTAATATTTTGGTTGAAAATGTCTTTTGACTTCATTTTTTCAAGTAAAAATGTGTTTTCACAATTTTAAATTTGAATGTAACTTTAACTTGAGATTATAATTAAAGTTTTTATTTTATATTCAAATTTTAATATTTGTTTTGATAATATAAATAAATTTACTTTTAATTATAACATTATTTGTTATTTGTGGTCATTTTGGTAAATAAACATACCTTTAAGGCTCACATCATTTGATTGAATTACTTTTATTTCACTCAAACCTTTTGTCAATAATTATTAAAATTAATCATTTATATCATAATGGAGGAATTTTAAATTTCCAACTTGTTCAGTTAATATTTGTTCTGATATTATTCATTAATTTCTAAGTTGGCTATCCCAGAAAGGTTTAAGAAATGCTTTCAGAATTTTCCTAATTGGCCCTTCTCCCTTTTTATTTCAGCTGAGTTTGTAGCTTCTGCACTAAATAATTGATAACGTCTATTTATCATCTCCATCTTTGGAAAAATCCCAATTTATATTGTAACTAATGAGCTTCATACCATTCCTCACTTAAGAGCCACTATAAGACGTTTCTTTCACAAAAATGGATTAAAAGAGAAGTTTTCTTTCATGGGTTTTTGAGGTTTTTTTTGTGTCAAAAGTGTGCATTTTTGTAATCTAAAAATTAATCCCACCCTTTAAAGGAATACAATTGATAATTTTGTTAATTTCCCTAGATTTTTCTTGGTCTTTGTTGAATAAAAATGGAGTAAACTAACTTTGAGGTAAAGTATTGTTCATAAAATATTTACTCCAAGCTTAAAAAAATGGCATTTTATCTGTAAAATGGGAATTTTTGGAGAATAAGTATTGAAATACCCCAATTTCAATATTTTGAGAGTTTATTCTCTCCAAATAAACATTTTTAGGAAGCTTTCCTGTTCAAATGATGAAATGTAATTTCTTAACAGGGCTTGATGATTTTCCAAATCATGTAAAAATACAGAATGAAAAGAAAATTATGAATATTTTTCCTTTTAAAAACCACTTTACTTTCATTTTCTGCTGTTTTTCTCTTTATTTAAAATATTTTTTTCATCGATATCCCAAGTAATGATATCTATTTTCTACTGATTCTGATTCAACAGAAAATATTTAGATTTGGTGTTATTTAATGAATAGTTTAGCCACATGAGAACATAATCAGAAACACATAAAGTATTTCCTAAGATAAAATCTATTCAAAAAAATTTACTTAAAACATTAAATACACACATTTATAAGAAAACATAAAGCCCAGTAAATCCTTTTCATATGAAAATTGCTTTATCTGTTGAAATTAAAAAATGATTAATATCTGAAATTATTTCCTCCAAAATATTTTTCAAGGAATTATTTCCTTGTTTTATTCAACTTGAACCAAGCTTCACCAAAATTTTCTTCCTCTAAGCACAAAAACTTACTTTTTCGATGTTGGGCTCTTATTTTAAAAAGAATATATATTATAGAGAAACCCCAAAAGAAGGGAGCTTTTGATACTCTGGATTTTAACTGTAACCTTTTTATTTATTTTCATTTGAATGAATTGTATTATTTAGTAATATTTAGCTTAAATATGGTCAAGTAAAAACTTTCCTTAGGTTTTGTCTGGTTTCCTCAATCTAATAAGGCTTTCATCATAGGGCTAAGGTCTCAATTTAATTTTATGTGAAAACACAAATAATAAGACTAGAACTCCAGAATTCGCACATTACTAGCAAGATAACTAGTCAACTGACGTTTTTCTCGCTCGAAATAGTATGAGGAAGCTTGACAAAAGTTAAAACTAAGATATTTCTCATATTCATGAATAAATCCTTATTTCAAGATAAATTCAGGTACCCTCATTAAAAAGGTATAACGACACATAAAGCTCATTGTTTAATAATCTTAAAAAATGACTCATCTGAAAAGAATGAAATTCTTACAGGAAGAATTCCAATCGATTAATTTATTGAAACTCTGAATGATTCTTATCGCATGTGATGCTGTGGAAGATGTACATATTAACCTCTTATCATTTAACAATTTAATTTTTATAAATCTAACTGAAGGGATCAAAATTTACCTTCTAGAAGTAATTTATTCAAATAATATTAGAAGAATCACTCTCAAAACTTGTTTTTTCCTTGGTGAGATTTTTTGATTGAAAAAGAAGCCGAGATCTCCTATAAATTTTCCTTGGAGAAATATATCAAGTTATATGAAGGCCAATTGAATATTCTGACCACTATCAATTTTTATCAGAATAAATAAGAATAAAAAAGTAATAATTGAAAGTGTTTTTTATTATTTAAACGTTACTCTATGAACTTAGAACATTAACAAAGAATATTTTTCAAAATTCACAAAAACATTTGGCTACCATTATTTATTTTAATAATTTATGAGTCTTATTTAAAAGCATAAGAAGCAGCCATTGATTTCACTCTATTCCTATTAATATATTTCTATTTCGCTTTTATTCTCCGGTAACTTAATTTTTTCATTTACAATATATGGGAGAAAGGTTGGTGAGACTTGAATGTACTATAAATAATAATTAAACAACTAGCTTGTTGGTCGATAATTCAGAATCCTTGATCCAATAGCTTACCACAAATGAAGCTGAATATCCCATTAATCTTCATTTTGTTTATCCCAAGAACTTGAAGTGTCCTTATCATGGCAAATAATTTACTCCAAATTTTGACTTAGATACAAATTGAAGTGCTGAGGGATTTGTTTTTCCTTAAAAGAAGAATTAACTCATTTCATAGGAATAATTCTTAAGGAAATGATTTCAAATTTCCAAAAAATTCCTCCCCATTATTTTCCCTTAGCTTCATTGTTACTCATTGATCTTATTGAATAGATTTTGAAAATTAGAAGATGAAAGGAACCTCAAAAGAATAGCTTACTGAAAAATTAGTTGATGTAATATCCTGAACTCAAAAGCATAAATGAGGGTCCCCAAGTTAGAATATCTTCCATTGAAATACTTTTGCAAAAAAAGGCTCTCTCACTTTAAAAATGATTATACCTCAAGATCAAATTTTCTATATTTTGGAATATATATATATTTAGTTCAACTAAATTCACTTTTTTAAGTAATTATTAACAACTATATAATCAGGACCCATAAAAATAAATAATATTATCCAAGGAGGAATTCTGAACAAATTTAGGAAGACCCTTTTGAATTTCTAAAGCTAGGAATCACTCCAATTCTTCAAATTCTTTGAGAAGTTATAAAAGTCAAGGCTTAATTTGAACCAATATAAACTCCTCAGTGGAGCTATATTTTCATTAAGGGGTATTAAGATTATCAAAATCAGCATTTCATGAAAATGTGTTTATTTGGTGAAATCTTCCTTTAACAAGAAATAAATTATTAATGTAAAATATTGGAGTTTTTTCAAAAAGAGCTATAAAAGCTAAAAAACAAAAACCATTATATTTCATCCTTTTGAAAATCAACCCCTGTTCCTGAGCTCCCACTCATTCCAAAACAAAATCATTTTTTTCCTTACTCTTCTGATATTAGAATGATTTGCTTTCCAAAATTCAAAATCCAAAATATTCATAAACAGTTCCATAAACCAAGAATTCTATCAATTCAGCCCCTACTCCTCAGCTAAAATACGGCTATTATAAGGTTTTGAAAGTTGTCCTCAACAAAAGGCTAACTACAATTAATTCTTTGGAAGGGATGGTTTTACACATATTGACCATCCTCCAGAAAGTAAGATTAATCAATTTGACATGATGGCAAAGCATTCACAGATAAAATAAAGGTCAAAGTACCAGCACACAGGAAAAGAAACTCAATAAAATTTGTGAAAATACAAGAAAAAATATATGAAGGAACACAGCTCAGTCAATTGAAAAGGATTTCTCCTCAACAAAGATGATGAGTCCAAAGGAAACTATAATATTGAAGCCAAAATGGACTCATTTTTTCCTTTCTACCAAGAAATGTATTCCATTTTTGGGAAAAAGCCAAATAAAAAAGCACTATCTTAATTGAATGCACAAATTAGCTGGAATATACTATTAGATCCAGAGGTAATTGTTGATTGGTATAACACAAATTCTTTCTGAAATTAAAATTATGTCAATTATGATTGTTTGAGATTGACAAAGTAAGTCTTCATTCCAAATCTTGAAAGAAAACTGGTCACTGATTTAATTTTTAGCTGTATTCTCAAAGGTACAAAGCTTGGAGGAGGAAAAGAAGGATGTTAAAATTGATTTTACTCCAGAAACAGACATGACAAGTAATTCTGTAAGTTTTCTATCAATGGAAGGGTTTCTATTCAAGACAAAGGCTTCAAATATTCATCATAACAATCCTACAGCTCTTAAGAAAGCAAATCCCCTGTATTCTGAAAATATGAGGCATTAATTAATTTTCAGGCAGAAGGTGATACATTAATTCTATAGATTTTTCTACCAAGGCCATTTTGGATTCTCTGTTTTATAGCCAAAAGGTTATCTGAAATTACAATTTTCAAATGGGAAAAAGATAGATGGCATATTGAATTCAAGCAATAGAATAGTCAAGAACCCTTCAAAGTTAAGATAAAGGAAAGGGAAGCAGAGGGTCATTTACAAGGCAAGATGGAGGATATGGAATTCCAAAACAAGAACATGCAGGGGAGTTAGATTTTCAGAATGAAGAATAAGAAAATTATAGAGAACTTGCTTTTCAGGAGGAAATTCATGATATTATTAGGGTGTTGCTAAACACACGTAAGCTTTTAGTAAAAACACTTAAGCCCTTACGTGGTTTTACCAAGTTAAGGCCAAAAAACATAAGTGACCTTATTTTTCAAAAAAAATTCCACAGGCTCAGTTTTGAGGTTTTCTTTAATTTTTTTTGCCATATTTTTTCTGACATGGTATGTCAAAATCCTCAACTTTATTCAATTTTTTTTGCCAAATTTCTCAAATTTGGCCAATTTGAAAAAATGGCATATTTTTTTAAAAAATTCATATAAAATCTTGCCACTTATGAATTTCATTAATTTTTGCTAAAATGAAGAGTTCAATTTTGAAAATGAAGAATAGAAGCCCATAATTTTCACAATTCTTTTTGATGGGACAAGTGAAGGCGCAAAAAGGGTTTTTTGTCAAATGTTTTTTCCTGTGTTTTTAATATGACTATTTTTAACAAATTATTTAAAATCTTCCAGCTTATGAATTTTCTTCATTTTTTTTAGAAATGAAGGGTTCAATCTGGAAAATAAAGAACCAGAAGCCCATAATTTTGGGGATTTTTTCTGGTGGGACAAAAAGTGAAGGTGCAAAAAGTGTTTTTTTGTTTATAATACGACTATTTTTAAATACAAAAGTGCCCCATGTATGATAAAAAAAGAGACTGATGTGGGACTTAAGCAATAAATAGGACTGAGGAGGGGGTTAATTGGCATAAATTGTATATACAAAAATCAATCAATCTGAATCAACCTCCAAAATAGTTGGTTTTTTCTGAGGGGGGGAGGAAGATTGGACAAATATAGCATCCTGTGTTTCTTAAATTTATCAGCCCACCCCAGGGCTTGCAGTTGGGCATGAAATTCCCAATTCACAGTAATGGGGGGATGGGATAAACTTTTGAAATGATTATATCCAATGGAACAAAATGAGAACAGCTATCCAAGAAGCAGATCAAAATGGGGGATTATCATTTGGAGGACAGAAATAAGGGAAAAAAGAGAACAATTGGACTGTGGAAGAAAAGGAAACTGGTCTTTTATACTTATTTTCGATTGGATTCCCCATGTCATGCATGGAAATCCACTTGCTTTTTGGATCCTTGCCAACATCTTCATACCACTCAATTCTGTCAAAATAAGAGGATACTGAGGGAATTAAAGTCCTCATGGCTTCATAAAGATCTTGATTTTTTTGAGTTTCTTCAGCCAAGTCACCTCTGACATCTTCCTATTGATCTTGAGTCTTGTAAATGTAGTGGGATTATGTTCTGTAGCCACAGTTTCCATCACCCTGGAAATTGATGGCCTTGAAGGTGTATCTCAATATAAACTTGGGCAAGTCTTCTGAGCCAGGTAAATGATAAAATAAGGTCAAAAAATGAATAAATATTCAAAGAAGAAAGAGAAATATACATTAAGAAGAATCAGAAACTCACAAAGAGCTTGGAGCATTCATCACTTGTGTGATAATTGCTTTGGCAATGCTCACTGGTCAAGTCAAATACATCATATATCTTAAAAACTGGTGGAAGGCTTGTGAGACTTTCTTTGTGAGGTTTTCCTTCCAATTGCCAATCTTCTGGACCTTCTAAGGGTGAATTCTGCTTTTCCATATTCATTTAATTCAGTTTCTGAGGATAGTGAATCTGATGAACTGACTGATTTTGATAATGAGTCCTCAGAATCTTCAGAATTTCTGGATGAGTCCACTTCCATAATTGGAGAGGGGACATTTGAATGTAATATTGATATTTTCTGGCTGGTCACTTCTGATAAGGGTCTTCCTCTTCTCTTGGATTGACTCTCAATGATTTCAAATCTTGATAGTTCTCTTTTGTTTTTATTTTTATTCTTGGCTGCTTGAGGTCTTCCACAGATATTCTTGCATTCTAGTGGGTCTTCATAATGTTGATCATCCTCTTTACTTTTGGGAATTTGATCAAATGAGGCTTTTCCAGTCAAAAGATCTTGAACATATTGAAGAATTGGGGTGATTTCTGCTATTGGTCTTTGGAAAGGTTCTTCCCCAATATATTCAAAAAATGTTTTGGCTTTATTATTTCTTTCTTTTTCAACACTTTGATCATCACCTTGATAACCAGTCTGAGAAGAACATGACAAAGAAAATCAGTTAATGAGGAAAATAAGTAAGAATTTGAAGTTTAAACACCCTCACAGGAAAATTCAAATGCCACTGAAGATGGAAGTCTGTGTCACAGCCAAGGAGGGGCATTACCAATCATATTCAACAATAATTACTTCATTGATACCCCTCAAAACCCAATTAGCAAGGGGGTTTCATTCAACATTCTCCAAATACAGTTTTCAGACCTCAATACAGTTTCATACAGGCAAGACCCAAATACAAGATTCACCAAATACAGGCCTGTAATCAATACAGGCGCAAATACCTGTATTGACTGTATAGCCTGTATTGGATTCACCAATACAGGATTCAATCCCACATCCAACTTCTTCCAGCATACAGACAAGTATCTCAACACTCAAACTCCAAGGCTGGTATTTCTCACATATACCAGCCCCTCTTCACCCACCTGGAGGTTTTTCCCCCAGTTAATTAAAATATTGGATTTATTATTTAATATTATTTTATTTCTCATTAAGAAATATTATTTTATTAATTATTAAGTTAGTCTTTGCCTTCCCTCACCTGTTCAGTAGAGTCCTGGTGGCCATATCCTTTATTAATCCTTTTCTCTTTTCTGAACAGGTTGAAACAGTGGTACAGGATTATTTGTGGTTGGCTCTTTATTATTGCTTTTGTTTTTCTCATATCTTTTAATTCTTATTATTTTATGACTAGGAAATTATTATCTTATTTCATTACTCTTATCAATTGAGTATTTTATTCTGAGCCCTCCATATGTAAGTCTGTTCACTGAGTTCCAGGCCCTCTTCACTTAGAAGAGCCCCTGTGACATTATTTTAATTAACTCATATTTGATTCTTTCTTTTCATTCCTTTATATTCATTTCTCTCATTCATCAATTATGATTTTTTCATTATTTTATGATTTTTATGATTTTTTCTCTCTCATCAATTTTCATCTCATTTATTTCATTCAAATGAAAATTGATTCTCTTTCTCATTTCAAAATTTTCTGACCATTTCATTCTCTCTTAATTCTCAATCAAATTTTATTTTCATTTTCTGTCTTAATTCAGGTTTTTTATCAGGCTTAACTGATTGGAATTTGGGATTAATTGATTTATTGTTTCAGGAGTTATTGAATTGGGGTTATCATTGGTTGATTTTGAAATTTCTCAAGATTTATTGATTTATTGATTGATTGCTCAAGAAATTAACTTACCTCAAGACTCTGATTTGATTTAATTGATTGATCTGATTTGATTCCTCAAGATAGCTGATTTATCCTCAAGATTTGATTTAATTGATTGATTTGAATTTTATTCCTCAAGAAAATGGAATTGATTTTTGAAGATATTGATTGAATTCCTCAAGACTTAATTGATTGGATTTTGAATTGAATTGATTTACTTGATTTGACTTACTGATTTAAATTGATTCTTCATAAGAACTTGACTTTGTCATCTTCACTCTTCAAGATTTATTCGTATTGATTCACTTCAAGATTATTGATTAATTTCTCAAGTTCATCAAGATTCTCATTTGATTGTTTTGGTCAAAGCCTTGTTTATTCTCAAGTATCATCAAGTTTTATTTTCTTTCTTCAATAATGCCAGTTCAGCATAGCCCCCCAGCCAAGAATACAAGATCTCAAAGACATCAAGCTGTTCTCACTCCTACAGCAAGGGCTCCTCTTGACCGCACACCAACAGTTCATCAACTGAGTGCAAACTTGGACAGATGACCACCAATGGAAGGAGCAGCACCCTCCAGAAGAGTAGGTGTGAAGTCAATAAGATCAAGATCATTCTCTGGCTTGTTGGGTGGCTATCCAAGCATTCCTCAAGGGCCTAGAAGCAGATTAGGGGGTGGAGTCTGTGGAAGAGGAGGAGTCTGAAGATACTGAAGTTTCAGCTGCCTTGGCAGGTGCTCCTGAGGCTTCTGAAGCTCCAAATCTAGCCCTTTCTAATCAACCTCTTGTCTCTCAAGCTGAACCAAATTTTCTCAAGATGGTGGAGCAAATGACTCAATTTATGGGACAACTCACTCAAGCAGTTGCCCCAAGGGACACTTCAAAAGCCCCTGCATTCAAGACTCCATCAATAAAGGCACCTGATTCTTTTGATGGTACTAAGGCTTATAAATTGAGAGGATTTATTCAATCTTGTCAATTAATTTTCCATAATGACCCAGCAAACTCCTTCTCTGACAGGAAGAAGGTTTTGTACTCAACTTCTTTTCTTACTGGTAGAGCTGGCAAATGGATTGAACCTTACCTCTCAAATATCTCCAATGAAGGCCCTTCTTATCTCCTCAATAACTGGCAGTTGTTTGAAACCCAGTTATTCACTCTGTTTGGTGATCCCAATGAAGTCAGAAAAGCTGAACAAGAGCTGGACAATTTGAGGATGAGGGAAAGTGGTCAAGTTTCCTTGTACATAGCTGATTTCAGAAGTTCAATTTCAAGAATTGGAGACTGGGGGGAAAGGGCCTATATTCATGTGTATAGGAGAAGCTTGGCATCAAGATTGTTGGACCAATTGGCTTCTCACCCTGGAACCTTTGATAGTCTTCAAGAACTCATGGATATCACCTTGGAATTAGATACCAGGTACCATGAGAGGCAGAAGGAAAAGGGTAGTCATCAAGAGAAGAAGCCTCCAATCAGTGAATCCAACTCCTCCAAGCCCCCTCAAAGTTCATCATCAAAAAAGCCTTATCACAGGAAGAATAAGAAGGGGAAGAATTTTCAAGTGTCCAAAGACAAGCCTCATGCTGCTCTCCTCAATAAGGACAACAAATTAATTGGTTCTGAAAAGGAGAGGAGGATTAAAGAAGGCTTGTGCAATTATTGTGGTGGTAAACACCCATTTGAAAAATGCTTCAAGAGGCCTGAGAATATGCAAGGGTCATCAAAGGGCTTCCCTAGCAAGCAGGGAAAAGCCTGAGTGGGAATCATGATGTGCTCAATGGTTCTCACTTATTTCCTTCAAGAGCACAATTGTGCACTCTGAATACTAGTGTCAAAAAATCTTTAAAATTTCTTATTTTCTCTTCAATCTCTGATATTTTTTATAGTATTCTCATTGACTCTGGTGCCACAAACTCCTTTATTGCAAAGAATTTTTTTCTCAAGTACTCATTGACCATGTCAGAGCTCCCTGAAAAGATTCCTCTTTTCATTTTGGATTCCAATGAATCCACTTCCCTGTTCATCACCCATTATACCAAGTGGGCTGTTGATTTACCTTCCTTCCCAAGCTTTGAATGGGATTTCTTTAGCATACATTCACCCAAGGGAGAAGATCTAATATTGGGCTATGATTTTCTTTACCATTTTAATCCTATTATTGATTGGAAAAATGGATTGATCACCTATGATTCTAATCATAAAGATTCTAGTGGCTTTAACCCTTCTATTAGTAATGACTTAACCACTTCTGTCAACAGTGTTGCTCTGGTTGGTGAGCTTAAGACACCTTCCCTTCCTCCTTCTGTCCATAACCCCTCCACTTTTCCCTCTCAGTCATTACTTCCATTAAGAGATGAAGTCTTCAAAGAGATAAAAGATGTTGCTATATCTTCACTTCATCTCTTTCAAGGGGATATGGACCTTCCTCCTTTATCTTTTCATGCCTCCCTGGAGGAGCAGTGGGATGAGGAGGAAGAGCCAGAAGAGATTAAAACTGTGTTGAAGGTAGTCCCTCCTTCTTATCACCATTATTTGGATGTATTCTCCAAGGTGAAAGAAGAGAAACTTCCTCCACACCGCGCCTGTGATCATCATATTGAACTGGAGGGTCTTCTACCTCCAGTTGGTGTTATCTACTAGTTATCAAAGCAAGATTCAGAAAAACTACGGGCCTACATTTCAGACAATTTAGAGAAAGGTTTAATAAGGCCAAGCTCCTCTTCAACAGGAGCACCTGTCATTTTTGTTAAGAAAAAGGATGGTGGTCTTTGTTTGTGTGTTGACTACTGCAAAATTAATGCTGTCACTAGGAAGAACAGGTATCCTGTTCCTCCAATGAATCAGCTTCTTACCGTCTTTAACGGTGCTACTATCTTCTCCAAGATAGATCTGCATGGTGCTTATAATCTCCTGGGAGTTAAAGAGGGGGATGAGCACTTAACTGCCTTTAGAACCAAATATTGTAGTTATGAGTATTTGGTTATGCCATTTGGCTTAACCAATGCTCCAGCTTCATTACAAAATCTTGTGAATGATATCTTTTCAGATTATTTGGATAATTTTGTTGTAGTGTACTTAGATGATATTATGGTCTTCTCTAGCTCTTTGGATGAACATGTTAGACATGTGGCCTCTGTTCCCCAAAGACTGGGAGACAATAATTTGTTTGCTAAAGCCTCAAAGTGTGTATTCCATGCCGCAAGTGTGGAATACTTGGGCTATGTTGTTTCAAGTGATGGCCTCAAGATGGATTCTTCAAAAGTTCAACAAATCCTCAATTGGCCTCAGCCCAAGAACATCAAGGCCCTCCAATCTTTTCTTGGCTTTGACAACTTTTATTGTTGTTTCATTAAAAATTATTCCAAAAAAATGTCTGCTCTCACTTCCCTCCTTAAAAAAGATTCTCCCTTTATCTTCAATGAGGAAGCTCTTAGTCAGTTTCAAATACTCAAAGAAGCTTTCACCACTGCTCCTATTCTCTCTCATTTTAATCCTTCTCTACCAACTATTGTAGAGACTGATGCTTCTGATTATGCCTTGGGTGCTGTACTGAGTCAGGTGAATGACTCAGGAAAGCATTCCATTGCATTTGATAGTCGCAAGCTCTTACCAGCTGAACTCAACTATGAAATTTATGACAAGGAACTCCTTGGCATAGTTTGGGCTCTCAAGTGCTGGAGAGCTTTTCTCCTTTCTCTTTCTGATTGCTTTGAGGTCTTGACAGACCATTTTTCTCTTCAGTATTTTATGTTCTCTAAAGTCCTTACTTGTCGTCAAGCCCGTTGGGCTAGATTTCTATCCAAATTCCATTTTATCATCTCTTACCGCCCAGGCAGGCTGGCCACTTTACCAGATTCCTTGTCATGTTGGGATGATGTGTACCCAGAGAGGGGGGTGGATTTCATCAGCAAGAATCCTCAAAATTTTCATCAAGTTCTCAAGCAAAATGAAATTCAAGAATCAAGATTCTTTTCAATAAAAGTTGATATGTTTTCAGATGTAGTTGCTCAAATTCAAAGACAGGTATGGCAAGACAAATATTATAAGGAAATCCTCAAGAAATTAGCAAGAGGAGAATCATTCCCAGACTATTCTCTTGAACCTCAAGCAAAACTATTATTGTTCAAAGATAGAGTAGTCATTCCAAGCAATCATGAAATTCAATTGGACATTCTTCAAAAGCGTCATGACTCACCCTTGGCTGGCCATCCTGGCCAGGAGAAGACCCTCAAGCTCATCAAGAGGGATTTTCATTGGGCTGGCATGAATCAAATCATCAAGGACTATGTGTCCTCATGTCAGCAATATTCAAGAAACAAGAACATCCACCATAAGAAGTTTGGACTACTCAAGCCTCTTCAAATTCCATCTGGTCCTTGGAATTCTTTGTCAATGGACTTTATCACTCACTTGCCCTTGTCAAGAAACTTTGATTCAATTTTAGTAGTTGTAGACAGATTTTCAAAAATGGCAATATTTATTCCAACTTATTCAACAATCACTGCTTTGGACTTAGCTCAAATATTCATTAATCATGTCTTTTCCAAACATGGTCTTCCAGTCAGTATTGTCAGTGATAGAGGTTCATTATTTGTTTCATCATTTTGGACTCAATTGTGTCAGCAGCTCAAGATATCAAGAGATCTTTCAACTGCCTCTCACCCTGAAACAGATGGACAGACAGAGAGGGTAAATCAGATTCTAGAAAAGTATCTTTGGATGTATGTCAGCTACCATCAAGATGACTGGCACACCTGGCTCCCTCTGGCTGAACTTGCCTATAATAATGCAGAACATTCATCATCAAAACAGTCACCATTTTTCACCATTTATGGAAGAAATCCCAGCTTTGATTCAATTCACATTTCTCAAGATACACCTGCTGGAAAGTTATCATCAAAACTCCAATCAGTACAGCAAGTTGTGAGAGAAGAATTAGAGTCAGCAATAAAGCGTTTGAAGAAGTATGCAGATAGAAATAGAGCAATTCCACCTGATTTTCAACCTGGTGACAAAGTATGGCTAGCTTCCAAGAGCATCAAGACAACAAGACCCACCAAGAAACTTTCAGAAAGATGGTTGGGACCCTTTGAAGTTCTCAAGAAGATTCGAAGCCATGCATATCACCTCAAGTTGCCTCAACAATGGAAGTCAGTTCACCCTGTCTTCCATGTGTCCTTGTTAGAACCAGTGAAGCAATCAGCTATCCCAAATAAACACCAATTGCCACCACCTCCAGTAATGGTGGAAGAGCAAGAAGAATGGGAAGTGGCTCAGGTTCTGGACTCAAAGCTCAAGAGAGGTTCATTATGGTATTTAGTTGAGTGGAAAGGATTCAGTGAAGACCCAGAAAGAACAACTTGGGAACCAGCTTCCAACCTTACCAACTCCCCAGACCTTTTCAAGGATTTTCACACTTTGTATCCAGACAAGCCTGGCCCAAATGCCTCAAGAGTTTGATTCATGGTGCTTGGTGGGGATTGGAGGTCATGAAAGTAAGTTCCTCTCCTGGAATGCACCTTTAAGGGGGTATTCTACTCAAATTTGTTGTAAGCATCACCTTGGCCACTTTGTGAGCACTTGTCAATTCTTTGGACAGGTTCAGAAGGCCTTGCAACATCATACCCTCAAGAGTTTGGACCTTTCATCAAGATTTGGCCCAATCCTTTCTCTTATTTTCTTTTCTTTCTTTAATCATGCCATAAATTATCTTTCAAGACATTCATTACCACAATTCATGTTATGGCATAATTTCTTTTTCATTTATGGTGCTTGGTGGGGAGTGGAAGTTATGAAAGTAAGTTCCATCTCCTGGTATGCATCCCTGAGGGGTCTACTTCTTGTAAAATATTACCTTGGCCACACTGTGAGCATCAAATGCTTCATTTTATCTTTCAGAACATTTTGGCCAAAATCAAGCAGCTCACCACAAGAAGGACAACCCTCAGGCATTTCTTATTTCTTTCTTTACTCTCTTTTTCTCTCAGTTCTTTTTCATTTTTATTTTTTATTTCATTTTCTTTTACTTGTATGATTCATTTTTCATTTCTTGTTTCAAAAGCAGCAGTCATCACTCCCATATCATGTTTGGGGAGTCAATTCACTCAATAATCAAAGAGCAAAACACTAGTAATGGTAAAGACCAGCTACAGATAACCCTCATCAAAATTTCTTCAAATCAACCTTGAACTCATCTTCAAGTCAAATTTCAAAGTCAAGACCAAGCAAATCACGGAAAATTCCAAGTCAGCAAGTCAAATATGGCAATTTGAAATTCAAGAACAGAGTGAAGCACAAGAAAATAGAAGAAAATTATCATCAAAAACTGTTCCATAGGCCAAATTGGCCATTTTCATGCATTTGCGCACTTTCGCGCATTTTGCACATTTTTGCTTCATTCTTCTTCAAAACATCAAAATCAATGTTTTATTCAATTCTTCAGCAAAATATGCCATTTTGACCATATTGGCATATTTGCAAATTTTGCACATTTTTGCGCATTTGGCGTCATCTCTCTTCAAATCAGCCTTGAGCTCATTCCTTAAGATCAAAATTGAAAGCCAAAACCCAATCAGCAAGGCATTTATGGCGATTGACCAGTCACGGAGTGGATAAGAAGAAAGACATTCAAGAAGAAATGAAGATCAAAAGAAACAAAAAACTGCTTCAAATGGCCCAATTGGCCAATTTCATGAATTTATGCACTTTGGCACAAATGGCCATATCAGACCTCAAAACTTCAAAATTGCTCTGTTTTATCATTTTTCATAAAAATATGCTTAATTATGCATATTGGCAAATCTGGGCATTTTGCCCAAAAGGCCTCTTTATCTTGTCAAAAGGCTTAAAATGGCCTTTTTGGCCCATTTCATCATAATTGCGCATTTGCACATTTTGCACAAAAATGCGCAAAATGGCCAGAATACTTTATAAGGCCATTTTTTCATCATTCATCAATTTTTTTCAACTTCTTCACCAATATATGCCATTATGGCATATATGCGCATTTGCACACTTTGCGCAAATTGGCCAAAAACCCCTTTAATCACAAAATCAAGGATTTTGGCCAGGACTTATGAAATGGTCCAAAACCTCAAGTATTGGCCATTTGATGCCAACACTCTCAAGATTCAAAATTATGATGAAAGCATGTGTTCTTTGAGCATAAGCCCAGGTCACCCATTTTTCAAAAGCCATGAGGACTCAAGAAAGGTTTAGTGAAGACACTCAAGACAAGAATGAATGAATTTTAAGAAGAATGAAGGCATTTTGAAGGAAAAGAGGGAATTCAAAATCAAGATCAAGGGGAAAATACCTACAAGTGATCAAATAAAGATTTTTTTTTGAGTATTGATTGAAGAAGAAAGTTTAATGGGATGAATTTAAGGAATTGGGGAAAGAACTGTATGGATTGATTGCAAGCTCATCAAGACTCACTGTACTTATGGTGCTCAGAGCTCACCACTTTCAAGAGGGGGATAATGTCACAGCCAAGGAGGCAGGGGCATTACCAATCATATTCAACAATCATTACTTCATTGATACCCCTCAAAACCCAATCAGCAAGGGGGTTTCATTCAACATTGTCCAAATACAGTTTTCAGACCTCAATACAGTTTCATACAGGCAAGACCCAAATACAGGATTCACCAAATACAGGCCTGTAATCAATACAAGCGCAAATACCTGTATTGACTGTATAACCTGTATTGGATTCACCAATACAGGATTCAATCCCACATCCAACTTCTTCCAGCATACAGACAAGTATCTCAACACTCAAACTCCAAGGCTGGTATTTCTCACATATACCAGCCCCTCTTCACCCACCTGGGGGTTTTTCCCCCAGTTAATTAAAATATTGGATTTATTATTTGATATTATTTTATTTCTCATTAAGAAATATTATTTTATTAATTATTAAGTTAGTCTTCTCCTTCCCTCACCTGTTCAGTAGAGTCCTGGTGGCCATATCCTTTATTAATCCTTTTCTCTTTTCTGAACAGGTTGAAACAGTGGTACAGGATTATTTGTGGTTGGCTCTTTATTATTGCTTTTGTTTTTCTCATATCTTTTAATTCTTATTATTTTATGACTAGGAAATTATTATCTTATTTCATTACTCTTATCAATTGAGTATTTTATTCTGAGCCCTCCATAAGTAAGTCTGTTCACTGAGTGCCAGGCCCTCTTCACTTAGAAGAGCCCCTGTGACAGTCTTATATATCAAGCCTTTGGCACTTGGAAAATGCCTTTTGGGTCTTATTCTTCCAAGGAATGCCTTGATAGTTGTTGTATCTGTTGGTGCATTTTTCATTGGGAGGAAATGTCAAGATCTGAAATAGTTTCTGTGGTATTACAATTCCTAAATTAGCTTTTCTTAATATGATGATCCATGACAATTCCATTGTGGATCCTGTTGTAAATAGCTAATCTGTTTATTTGTAGTCATCACCGTGGAGTTAAGAAAGATATTTTTGTACTTACTATCACAAATACACTTGTATGTTTGTTGAGTATAAATACCTCTACAAACTTATGTTGTATTTTCTTTTCCTTATCTATTTGTGATAGTGTTTTTCTCTTTGTTAAAATTTCTTAACTTCACAGGTGAGTATTTTATAGTTTTGTTTGCTCTGTTTATGCAATCTCATCTATTCGTGATAGTGCTTTTCTCTTTGTTAAACTTTCTTAACTTCACAGGTTATGGGCCCAGCATTACTTCAATAAAAGAGATATTTCTTTTTGCTCTTCCAAATAGATCACTATAGCAGAAATCGCTCTATTCTTTAAAAAGTTATAAAATGGAAAGCAAAGCCTTTGTTTATCCCAAAACCAGAATGATCTGGAATTTGGCTCATCAAACTCTTTCTCAAATGCTTGAGAAAATTTCAAATGTCAAACCTCTTACAACCACTAATTACTTTGAATGGCAAAACAGTATATACTTTGCATTTAAAATGCAAAGTTTAGACTTCTTCCTTGACAGTAATTGGATAAGTAGCTTTCCAAAAGATATGGTAGAACAGGAAGAAGCTGACATCTTTTGGGAAGGTTGCAAAAATATCTTTTATTGGCTCATATCTCATCTGGATGAGGAAAATGTGAATAAGTTCTACAATCAAAACAGTATTGATTTTAACCCAGCTGCTCTATGGGAAAGAATGAAACAGCACTATGCTGCTACCTTGGTAGAAAATCTCTCAAACATCATAACCAAAATCTTTAATTTAAGGATGGATGAGCAATCTGTTTTGGCAACACCAAACATATTTCCCTATCTAGTAAATCAGCTTTGAATGGCAGGACCGCAGCTTTTTGAAAAGGATATAATACTCCAGATTTTATCTTTTTACACCTTAAAACTACTTCCTTCTTCAATTCAGTTTGTTGAAAACAATGTATACCAGCCCACAAAAATGTCCTGTAACATGCCAACATTAGAAGAAGTATTCTCTCAAATAGAACTTGCTATGGCGCAACAGGGTGAAAGTGTATTTAAAGAAGAACCTTTAGCACTAAAAGTGAAAGGAAAAAAGGCCAGATGTTTTGGTGGAAAACATAATCCAATGGCACCTCATCAGGAATCGGAGTTTTTTCAGCTGTATCCTGAAAAGAAGGAGACGTTTTTCAGCAGACTAAAGAAGAAAAAAGAGGAGGAAAAATCAAGTGAACCTCATGCTTATGCCATATATTCTGCCTCTATAGGGGATAACTCTGCCATTCTTGATAGTGGAGCCTTGTTTTTGCTATTTAAAAATGCAGAGAAGTTTATATCTCTCAGGAAGACAAATATTCAACTACAGTTGGCCGACGGAAAGACCATTATGGCAGAGGCTCTTGGTACTGCTGTGGTACTATTGGAATCTGGTTTTACTATTAATCTAAATTATTCTCTGGTAGTACCCTCTATCACTTCTACGCTCATTCCATTGTCTCCTTTTCTAAAAAAGAACTGTTGCCTGAAAGGAGAAGGAAATGTTTCAAAATTGTATAGTGAGAAGGGCAAATTATTGTTCAAAGGCAAGATCGTGGATAATATTATTACAATAAAAATTTTGTTGCCAGTGGCTGCAAGGGAGACCATCAATACAGATCCATTAGTATTACATCAAGCACTGGGGCACCCAAGTGAAAGATATGCCTCAGCATTGTATCCCTTGGTCAATTTTTTGGGAATGAAATGTGAAGCGTGCCTGAAGTCAAAATCACACAGGCTACCTTTTACAGGGATGTTTCTGGTGCTAAACTATCCTTTGGAGGTGCTACACATGGATCTCTGTGGCCCTATCACCCCAAGATCAAGAGGGAATAGCATGTATGTAATGCAAATCATTGATGGTTACTCACAGTTTTGACATGTCTATTTTCTTACTCTAAAGTCACAGGAGTTTGAAAAATTAAGGATGTTTAAAATTTATGCGGAGAAACAAACTGGTCATGAAATAAAAGGAATAGTATCTGATAATGGAGGAGAATTTACCAGCAAAGAATTTTTTGGATTATCTAATGAAGAATGGAATTAAATTTTCGTCAACAGCTCCATACACACCACAGCAGAACCCTATTTCTGAAAGGGCCAACAGGACATTGATGGAAAGAACTCACTGTTTGCTTTTAGATTATAAGCTTCCGATGAACTGGTGGGGAGAGGCAGCTGCCACTTCAGCCTATTTGCTTAATCAAACTCCATCTGATACTCTTGGCATGAAAACACCTTTCAAAAAGTTTTACAATAAGAAAGAAAACTGGGAGAACCTACATCCCTTTGGGTGCAAGGTTTACATCAATATAAACAAAGAAAAATCAAAATCCAAACTCAATCCCAGAGCACAGGAAGGAGTCTTCTTAGATTATGTAGAGGGACACAAAAAATTCAAAGTTTTCAACTCTGAAACGGGTAAGCTCCAAATTACTCATGACTGTATATTTCTCAATAAAGAAATGGGAAGTTTGGAAAACCCAGAGCTTGTTGAACTTAAAGTTCCCAAAGAGCACTTCTCTTGGTTATCCAACTGTAGTCTTAAAAGTCCTTCTAAAAGGTTATTTAACTCTATGTCATCAATTGTTTTGGAGGATTCAAGATCTTTCTCATCGTTGCTACATGAGGTGGCAAATCAATCAAGCTCTCAACAGATGGAATAATAGAACAATAGTGAAATATATCACCCTAATCCTAGCTCTTCTCTGTGTTTTGATAAATCCTTATTACTTGACACCTCAGGAGAAGTTCTTGAAGAAGATCTTGCTGACATTCCACTTGTGTCCTTGCCAGGTGATGAAGTTGGTGACATAAAGGGGCTTCCAAAAGGATGGGTAATGGAGAATGTTCCTGAAATAGCACCCAAGAATATTTTGAGTGATATTGATGAAAGCAGTATTACCTTTGAAAAAAGGGAACAAAAACGACCTGTTTACGCTGCTACTGTTTACAATGTACCAAAGAACTATCATGCTGCTGTTAATCATCTGATGGCATCCAAATCGATTGAAGCAATCAATGAGGAGGTAAAAAGTATCACCAAACATTCAGTATGGAAGGTGGTAAAAATTCCTCAAAAGGCTAATCTGTTGGGGTCTACATGGGTTTTCAGAGAAAAAGAAAATAGTGAAGGGGAAGTTGTACAATATAAGGCTAGATTTTGTGTGCAAGGCTTCTCTTGAATTGAGGGAATAGACTTCAATGAGACTTTTGCACCAAGCGGAAGGCTGAATTCTCTAAGGTTCATTTTATCCTACTGTGCTCATAAAGATCTTGAAATACATCAAATGGACATCAAGACAGCCTTTTTGTGTGGAAGTCCTGAAAAAGTTGTCTTTATGAAATATCCCAATGGATATTGACATGAGCGACAGGAGGGAACATGTCTGAAACTAGAACAATCACTCTATGGTTTGAAACAGAGTCCTAGATGTTGGTATCAACATCTGACCTCTGTTTTCAAAAAACTAGAATTTTATCCTAGTCTAGCTGATCCAGGTTTGTTTTTAAAAGGAACATCAGTAGTGTGTATGGTTTATGTTCATGTTGATGATATGATAATAGGAGGAAGATTAGAAGATGTATCAAATTTCAAAATCAAAATACAAGAATACTTCAATGTGGATGACTTGGGGGAAGCTAACTTTATTTTAGGAATCAAGATTGAAAGAATTAGAAATCAAAAACTAATATATTTAAGCCAACCAAACTACATAAAAAAAATTTGTTGTGAATTTGGAATGAGCAATTGCAAATCTGTGTCTACTCCTATGATTCCTAATTAAAGACTCATCCCCATGAAAGAGAATGAGAAAAGCCCTGAATTTGACTACCAACAGGCTATTGGACTCTTGAATTACTTGGTCTCATGCACTAGACCAGATCTTGCTTTTGTTACTTCTGCTTTATCTCAGTTCTTAGAAAAACCAAAAAATGGCACGTTTCTGCTTTCAAAAGAGTCTTTCAATATTTACAAGGAACTAATGATTATCTCTTGACTTTGGGAGGAGTTCTTTCTCTAAAAAGTATTAAAGGCTTCTCAGACTCTGACTGGGGAAACAACTACAACGGACAATCCTTTTCTGGGTATGGAATCAATTCAGGGGGGCTAATCTGCTGGAAATCTAAAAAACAACCTATTGCTGTTTTATCATCAACCAAATCGGAATTAAGATCCATGTCATAATTATTGCAAGACTTATTATGGCTTGAAACCTTGGTCAAAGACTTCAAAATTGCTATGCCTATTGCATTATAGTGTGATAATCAAGGGGCTATTGCTCTTTTCAAAAATTCTTTATTTGATTCAAAACACTATTAAAGATAAGAAGGTTTTAGTTAATTATATTTCCACACATGACATGTGGGTAGATATACTTATAAAGGGGCTTGGACGACTGAAACATGAAAACTTTTGTAAAGAAATCACTCTCATTGCCTAAACGAGCATAAGGGCGTGTCAAGATCTGAAATAGTTTCTGTGGTATTACAATTCCTAAATTAGCTTTTCTTAATATGATGATCCATGACAATTCCATTGTGGATCCTGTTGTAAATAGCTAATCTGTTTATTTGTAGTCATCACCGTGGAGTTAAGAAAGATATTTTTGTACTTACTATCACAAATATGCTTGTATGTTTGTTGAGTATAAATACCTCTACAAACATATGTTGTATTTTCTTTTCCTTATCTATTTGTGATAGTGCTTTTCTCTTTGTTAAGCTTTCTTAACTTCACAGGTGAGCCTTTTATAGTTTTGTTTGCTCTTTTTATGCAATCTCATCTATTTGTTATAGTGCTTTTCTCTTTGTTAAACTTTCTTAACTTCACAGGAAATTTGGTTTTGAAATCCTCAAAGGCCATCTGAAGGGCATAATGAAACACCTTGACATTGAGAGCACAGATTTGTGGAGAAAAATTCTTGAAATGGAAAATCATTTCTTTGGATATTCTGTTGATCATTTCAATAAATTGTTTTCTGAATGCCATGTGGAGAGCCCTAACAACCTCCAGGAGAGTACCAGTGGACCTTTGGAGCCAAAGTTTAACCATTGCATGGGCACCTTCAACTCTGGAGGTGGAACCCACACCTAGGTCAAAATGGTGGTTGGTCCAGGCTGACAAATAATACTCCTTTAGAGGAAGCCAGATATTTTACAAATATTGGAAGAATTCAGGATTTTTTACTTTATTTTGAAGCTTCTTCCAGTTGTCTTTGAATGACATTTCAGTGGATGAATACATAACCTGAGAAATGAATCCCAAAGTGATTAATATAACCAATATTAAGAACAAAAGTGAAACAAAGTTAAAAATAAAAGTATATTACTTGATTCCAAAGGCCCATAAAATTTTCAAAATCAGTTCCATGACCAATTTTCTTCATGAAATGAGCAGATACATCTTTATTGATGTGCCAAATGCATGAAATGACTTTTGAGTCTGCAAAGGGCTTCCTGAGAAAGTTTTTCAAGGCCAAATCCCTGTCAACAACAATTACTGGAGGGGAACAAGATTGGTGTTGTTGAGGATTTTTTCTATGTATTGATTTAATGCCCAAGTATATGAGGGTTCACTTTCATTCTTCATCAAACAAAAAGCCCAAGAGAAGGTCTGATTGGTTGAGCTGAATCCAACAATATGAAAAAGGGGAATTTTGTATTTATTTTTTTTATAAGTAAAATAAATAACAATGACATGAGGAAAGCCATGAAGGAGTTTTATGGCAAGGGGGTCAGTGAAAAACAAGGACATAAGGTATCCCTCAGCCTCCCTTGCAGAGGAACAAACAAAACTTTCTTCTTTGAGGGTGTCAATAAGAGCATCAATGGGCCTTCTGCCTTGCAGCTTTTCTTTCTGGATTTTATTGAATTGGTGGTAAATGTATTGAAGGATTACAGGCATTTCAGACTCCCTCTGGCTGCATAATTGGGCCTGAATTTTCCGTGGAAGAAGCAGTGATTCAGAAATTTGAGCAATTTGGGATGTTTCTTGCTCATTTAATTTCCTGAAAGCAGGATGTGCCATGATATTCTCAGTGGCATCATGGATATGTTCAGAATTTTTGACTTTAAGAGTCCAAGTGGTCTTCTTGGCATATGTTCTGGAATAAAGTCTAAATGGACGGTCAAGCTTTATTGAAGTGACTGTTTTGGAGGAGTTTTTGTTGGTATTTGGGGTCCCAGACCTGTAACAAACAATTTCAATTTGGTTGTGGGTCATATTGGACCTCAAGGTGGAAACAGCATACCCCTGAGCCCTGGAAACATTATGCACATGCTGCCAAAGAAGCTCAAGGGTCTGAAATTCACATTCAGTAAAGGGTTGCAGAATTTTTGAGTGAAAAAGGTGTATCAATTGAAAAAAGGGGGAATTTGGGGATTTGGAATGAGGAAAGAAGTTTTTGAAATATGAAAAGAAGTGATAAAAGGTGTTCAAAATCAAAAGAAGTGGTTAAGAGTGAAAAAAGTGGCTTAAATGTGGGATTAATGGATGAGGGAAGGTAAGAAATTGGAATTTTAGAGGCTTGGAAGCAGGTTGTTGTGATGGAAAATGCAGTCTTTGGGGGAAAAAAGCAAGAAAAGTGTGAGAAGCTTTGCAAAATTTCTTTGGTAATGCTTTTTTTCAAAAAAGAAGTTTGGGGTGGGTATAATGTGGATTATTTGTGTGTTTGGTCTTTTTTTGGGGGGGTCTGTGGAAAAAAATTTGAAACAATTGGGAGTTAGAGGGGTTTTGGGGAGAAAAAACCTTTTTTGGAAATTCTTTGGCCCAATACAGGCATTATGTGTTTCATTTTTAATTGAAAATGGGCCCAGGGCTCCCCTTATGTGTTTTTACCAATTTATGGCAAAAGCACATAAGTTTTGAGTAAAAACATAATCTGTTAAATGCTATTATTATTGCATTAATTCCCTAAAATTTGCCATTTTCAGTTTTGTAAACAATGGAAAATTACCTTTTCTTGAAAATATGTTAGCAAAATCTGATTCAGAATGGGTTTCAGAGATTTTTGGAATAATATATGATACTTATTATGATAAGTATTCTTATTTAATTTTCAAACATTCAAGGCTAGAAATTAAAAAACCTGTTTAAGACTCACCCATAATAAATTCTGCCAATTTTTGAACATTAAGGAGGTTATGTTTCTTTAATCATGCAAAATCAAAGTTATTGTTTTAATTCATTCAATTTTTTTATGGTTGAAATTATCATATCCTAGTGTCAAAAGGGCTCTGCAAAGTGAAGAGGGCCTGGAACTCACTTATATAAAGCTCAAGATGGGATAGGATGGAGCACACTTAAGAGTGTAGTAAAGTAAGAATTGGGAATGAAATTAATATAAGAAGGCAACAAAAAAAGAATAATAGTAAATAATAAAAGAGTCAACCAAAAACAAGTCCAAGTCAACTGTTTCAACCTGTCAGAAAGAAAGAGAAGGGTTAATAAGGATATGGCTACCACAACTCTACTGAACAGTTGAGGAAAAGGCAAAGACTAACCTAAAACCAATAAATATAATACTTCAAAATAAGAATAGGAATATTTATTAAGTAATAAATTAAATATATTAATTAACTGGGAAAAGGTCCTCCAGGGGGAGAAGGAGGGGCTGGTATATGTGAGAATCCACCAGCCCTGATCCAAAGAGTGAATTTTCTTGAGAGGAATCTTCATATGAATTGATTTGGTACATTTTCAGGCTTGTGAATCAAAAACCGTATCTGGAATATCCAGCCTGTACAATTTTTTACATGATGTATTGATGAACCAAGCTGTATGCATGTTTCAGCAAGAAGATTTGATGAAACTGATTCCTGATACACATACTGGATTTGCTGGTTTGATAAGTTTGAGTAGGTTTAAAGTTTAATACCCTTACACCTGATAGTGGCTGTGACAGTATCCCCCTCTTGAACTGGGTGGGCTCCTGAACCCCATAATATCCTGCAACCCTTGAGGGTCATTCCCAAATTCCCACAGTATTTTTATTAAAAATTCTAAAATTTCATTTATTTTCCTCTTGAAACATTATTCTGAAGATCCATTTCTTCCTTAATAAATTTTTTCTTTTCAAATAAGTAAGTGCCTTCCCATTTCTTGATTATTTTCCTCCTTGAGTCTTTTCTTCTTCTTGCAACACTACCTGTCAGTGGCCATGGGCTGAATCCCATATGGGAGGCCACTATAGTGTCCATCTTGAAAAAAATGCCATTTGGGTATAAGATTTTATAGCTACACAAGAAATGGCCATAATTGACTTGAGGCCACTTCTTGCACCCAAATTTCTTGATATTCATATCTTGATAACGGTTTTGTCCCTTGAATTCTTGATTAAATGGGCCCAAATGGCCTTTTGAGGTCATTTTGTTACCCTAAAATTAATTTTTTTGGCCCTTGCCATATATGGCTTTTTTTTAATGAGGCCATTTGGGTTTTTTGGGTCTATGTTCCATAGTATGCAGCCCCTAGGCCACAGTCTGTATGCTACTGCCTGCGGTCCATGGGGGCAATTGATGGCCCCCTGAATGAAAATTTGAAGGTGTCTTCAGGGGGTAAAGCATGATGAGTGGGCCAAAATTGGCCCAGAGGGCCTGGACCTTCAGAGAGAAGTCCAGATCCATGAAAGAGGGGATTATGAATTTCTAATTTTGGCCCCATATTGAGGACCTTGAGAGGGTCATGGCCCCAGACTATTGGTGACTTTCAGGATTTGATATACATATCTGACCATCTTGACTTTTTTGCTTCCATACTCTAGAAATGACCTCAAAACTGACTGAAATAACTTAAAATTCACCTTCTGTGCTTCCATCATCTGTCCTTTGTGGTTGTGGCATCTGCAGTCAGTTAGGCTCACCTTGTTCAATGGCTCCTTCAGGTAATTTTGATCCTTCCAAACTTTATTATTGGTTTGTACTGAGTGCTTGAAGAAGGTAAGACATTGTTTCCAACACCATAACCTCAGGTCTTCCAAGTGCCATCATTTCTTTATTGGGAAGAAGCCTTTTCAACATCCAGGGATGCCACTTTCCAACATCAGGTGGTATTTATGGAGCAAGAAAGAAGAGCCATTTGGGAACAAATTTCCAGTCTCTGAGGCCCCTACCCCTGATGTAACTTTAGGTCATTCAAACTGTATGTTTTGTGTTCTTCTTGCATTGATGTAATACTGATTTCTTGCTTTCGTGACTGGATCCAGGCAGAGGGATGTGTGAAGGTTGACCAATGTTGGAGGGCCCATGCCCATTGGGGGTAGGCCTATTTGTTCTGGTTCAGATGTCCCAATTTGAAGGATAAACAACCAAGGTGTGGTGAAAAAAATAAGAAGAATTTCTGATTCACCCACCAATCCAGATGCTGAAGGAAGTGATGAATTGGACAGTGAAGAAGTTGAAGTAGTGAATCCTTTAATTGACCATCACTCGTGTACTTCACCTTCTAAACCTTCTTCAAAAAGATTCCAAAGCCAAGTCATACCTACTACCTAAAGAAACCTCTAGCCTGTCCTATCCACCATTCTATCTTCAATTACTTCTCCTTCATCAAACCCATCCACTTCTGGGCCTGCCCTGGCTTCACCAATGTGTCCATCCCCAATTCCACAGCCCATAAAGTCTCCCATGGTTACCTCCCAGAGATTACAACCTGTGGCCAGTTCCAGAAGAAGAAGAGAGGATCAATTTCCTTGACAGTTCCCTGCTGCTCAGGTATTTCAAAGAAGAGAATTTTGGCCTGTCTGGGTCACTAGAGAAGATCCCAATATGGAAAATGAAGGCCAAGAATCAACAGTCAGGATGTTTAGAAGAGCTAATAGAAATAGTAGGGAGGTTATTTCTTATGCTAATGATAGAATGATTCCTGGTACTTCTTCTGAGGAAATGGCTGCTAAGCTGGTGTGGTATGAAGATGAGTTGATTAATGATTTTCAAAGAAATTTTTATTACTTAGGTAGAGATAGCTAGTTTATTGTCCTTGTTTGTGTTTGGTTTGGCTTTTATCCCCACTGTTACAAATACCAAAATTAAGAAATAAATGGAACCTCCCAATAAATGCTATGGGAGGGGATGCTGCTGATTTATAAAAGAAATAAAAAATACAAGAATTATACAAGTAAAGAAGAGAAAATGAAATAAGAATTGAGAGAAAAATATATTAAAGGAAACAAAAAAGGAAGTAAATTCTAACAGGTGTCCTTCTTGTGGTGAGTTGCTTTCTTTTGGCCATAAATTTTCCTTCAAGATAAAACCACACATTTAATACTCGCAGAGTGGCCAAGGTGTTGTTTTACAAGAAGTAGAGCCCTCAGAGATGCATACCAGTAGATGAAACTTACTTTTATAAATTCCACTCACCACCAAGCACCATAAAAGAACAGAAAACTCTTTGCCATAATTGACTTGGTGGAAGCAATTTCTTGAATAATTATGAATGGTATAACCCAAAAAAGAAACAAAGAAAAAGAATTCTGGCCAGATCTTGATTAAAGGTCCAAATTTGAGAATTTTGATGTTTCCAGGCCTTCTGAATCTGTCTGAAGAATTTACAACAGCTCAAAAGGTGGCCAAGGTGATTATTACAAAAAATTTGGGTAGAATACCCCCTTGAAGGTGCATTCCAGGAGAGGAACTTACTTTCAAAACTTCTACTCCCCACCAAGCACGATAAAATCAAGATCTTGAGGTATTTGGGCCAGGCTTGTAAGTGTAAAAGGTGTGGAGATCCTTGACAAGGTCTGGTGAGCTGGTAGGGTTGGAAGCTGGTTCCCAAGTTGATCTTTCTGGGTCTTTGTTGAATCCTTTCAACTCTACAATATACCATATTTTACCGCTCTTGAGGTTTGAGTCCAGAACCTGGGCCACTTCCCATTCTTCCTGCTCCTCCACTAGGACTGGTGGTGGTGACAATTTATGTCAGCTTGGGATATTTGATTGCTTGACTGGATCTAATAAGGACACATGGAATACAAGGTGAACTGACTTCCATTGTTCAGGCAACTTAAGGTGATATTCATAGCTGCCAATCTTCTTCAAGAGTTTGAATGGTCCTAACCATCTTTCTGAAAGCTTTCCGGTAGGTCTTGTAGTCTTGGAATTCTTTGAGGCTAGCCATAATTTGTTCCCCAGTTGGAAATCAGGTGGAATTGTCCTATTTCTATCTGCATAATTCTCTAAAAGCCTTCTTTCTGACTCTAATTCTTCTTTGACTACTTGCTGTACTAATTGGAGTTTTTTTGATTACTTTCCAGCAGTTGTGTATTCAGAAATGTGAATTTAATTCAAACTTGGATTTCTTCCATAAATGGTTAAAAAAGGTTATTGCCTTTTTTATGAATGTTCTCAATTATTTTAGGAAACTCCATCCACTGGGAGCCATATGTGCCAGTCATCTTGATGGTAACTGAAATACATCCAAAGATACTCTTCTAGAATCTTATTTACCCTCTCTGTCTGTACATCTGTTTCAGGATTCATATCAGTTGAATTAAATCTTGATATCTTGAGCTTCTGACATAATTGGGTCTATAATGATGAAACCAATAAGTATCCTCTATCACTAACAATACTGATTGGAAGGACATGACTGATAAAGATTTGGGATAAATCCAAGGCAGTAATTTCTGAATAAGTTGGAATGAATACTGCCATTTTTGATAATCTTTCTCCAGCTACTAAAGTTGAGTCAAAGTTGTTGGACAATGGAAATTGAGTGATAAAGTCTATTGATAATGAACTCCAAGGACCAGATGGAATTTGAAGAGGTTGAGTAATCCAAGCCTCTTATGATGAATGTTCTTGTTTCTTGAACATTTCTGACATGAGTACACATAGTCCTTATTGATTTGATTCATGCCATCCCAATAAAAATCCCTCTTTATGAGCGTGAGGGTCTTCTGCTAGCCAGGGTGGCCAGCCAATGGTGAGTCATGAAGCCTTTGAAGAATATCCAATTGAATTTCTTGATTTCTTGAGATAATCACTCTATCCTTGAAGAACAATACCTTGGCTTGAGGTTCAAGAGAATAATTTGATGCTGATTCACCTCTTGCTAGTTTCTTGAGTACTTTTTATAGTCTTTCTCTTTCCATACTTCTTTTTGAATTTGTTCAAATAGATATGAGAACATTTCTACTTTTATTGAAAAGAATGTTGATTCTTGAATTTCATCTTGCTTAGGAATTTGATGAGCTTTTTGAGGGTTATTGCTGATGAAGTTCACCCCCTCTCTGGGTACATGTCCTCCCAATGTGACAAGGTATCTAGTAAGCTGGCCAGCCTGCCTTGGTGGTATGTGATAGTGAAATGAAACTCAGAACCAAATTCAGCCCAATAGGCCTGACAACAAGTAAGAACTTTGGAAGACATGAAATACTGAAGAGAAGAATGGTCTGTCAAGAGCTCAAAAGGATTGGAAAGAGAAAGAAGAAAAGCCCTGCAGCACTTGGGAGCCCAAACTATTCCAAGGAGTTCCTTGTCATAGATTTCATAGCTCAGCTCAGCTGGGAGAAGCTTGCAACTATCAAATGCAATGAGATGCTTTCCTGAGTCATTCACCTGAATCAGTACAGCACCCAAGGAATAATCAGAAGCATCAGTCTCTACAATAGTTAGTAGAGAAGGATTGAAATAGGAAAGGATAGGAGCAGTGGTGAAAGCTTCTTTGAGTAATTGAAAATGGCTAGGAGCTTCCTCATTGAAAATAAAGGGAGAATCTTTTTTAAGAAGGGAAGTTAGAGAAGTGATTTTTTTGGAGTAATTTTTAATGAAATGACAATAGAAATTGGAAAAGCCATGAAATAATTGAAGAGCTCTGATGTTCTTGGATTGAGGCCAATTGAGGATTTGTTGAAAGATTGAAGAATTGAGCTTGAGGAAATCACTTGAAACAAAATAGCCAAGATATTCTACCCTTGAGGCTTTGGAAAACATATTATTGTCCCTCAGCCTTTGGAGGACAGAGGACACATGTTTGACATGTTCCTCCTCAGTTCTTGAGAAGATCATCACATCATCTAAATAAACTAAAACAAAATTAGCCAATAAATCTGGAAATATATCATTTATAAGATTTTGGAATGAAGCAAGTACATTGGTTAAGTAAAATGGCATAACAAAGTACTCATAAGTACCATACTTGGTTCT
This sequence comes from Austropuccinia psidii, assembly GCA_023105745.1. Lineage (NCBI taxonomy): Eukaryota > Fungi > Basidiomycota > Pucciniomycetes > Pucciniales > Sphaerophragmiaceae > Austropuccinia > Austropuccinia psidii. The sequence continues at coordinate 54,805,660 of JALGQZ010000007.1, read as the reverse complement.
AAAGGCATTTAAGTGCTCATACCCCTCTTTAATTCTCAGAAGATTATAAGCGCCACACAGATGTATCTTGGAGAAGATGGTGGAAGCGTTGAATAAAGTAAGAAGCTGGTTCATATGAGGAACAGGATACCTGTTCTTCCTGGTGACATCATTAAATTTGGAGTAGTCATCACACAAGCAGAGGCCACCATCCTTTTTCTTAACATCAAGAGCATATGCTCCTGTTGAAGAGGGGCTTGACCTGATGAAGCCTTTCTCTACATTCTGTGAAATGTAGTCCCATAGTAATTCTGAATCATTATTTGATAAAGAATATATAAAACTAACTGGTGGTAGAAGACCCTCCAGTTCAGTATGATTATCATAGGCATGGTGTGGAGGAAGTTTCTCTGCTTTCAGCTTAGTAAATACATCCAAATAATGGTAATAAAAAGGAGGTACTACGTTAAGCACAGTTTCAACTTTTCCTGGCTCTTCCTCCTCCAGAGATTCATGAAAGGATAAAGGAGGAAGGTTAACATCCGCTTGAAAGAGATAAAGGGAATATATAGAAACATCTTCTCCAAAATCCTTTGTCTCCTTGAAGTAATGAATTAGAGGGAATAATGCAAGGAATATGGACAGAAGAATGAAGAGAAGGTGGCTTGAGCTCACCAGCCAAAGAAACACTGTTTACAGAATTGAAAAATTCATTACTAGTAGAAGAAATAATACCGCTAGAATAATAGGTGATCAATTCATTTTTCCAATAAATAATGGGATTAAAGCTGTAAAGTAAATCATAGCCCAATATGAGATCTTCTCCCTTGGGTGAATCTATGATATAAAAGTCTCATTCAAAGCTTGGGAAAGAAGGAAACTCAACAACCCACCTGGTATAATGGGTGATGGACAAGGAAATGGATTCATTGGAAGCCAAAATGACAAGAGGGATCTTGCAGGGAGCTCTGACATGGTCAATAAGTACTTGAGAATAGAACTCTTTCCAATAAAGGAGTTTTTAGCACCAGAATCAATGAGAATACTATCAAAACTATCAGGGACAGAAGAAAAAATAAGAAATTTTGAAGATTTATTGACACTAGTATTCAGAGTGCACAATTGTGCTCTTGAAGGAAATATGTGAGAACCATTGTACACATCATTATTCCCACTGAGGCTTTTCCCTGCTTTCTTGGGAAACCTCTTGATGACCCTGGCCTATTTTGAGGCCTCCTGAACCATTTTCAATTGTGTGTTTTCCACCACAATAATTTCATAAACCTTCTTTAATCCTCCTCTGATTTTCCAAATGAATTAATTTATTTTCCTTATTGAGGAGAGAAGCATGAGGCTTATCCTTTAATACTTGAAAATTCTTCCCCTTCTTTGTCTTCTTGTAATTAGGCTTCTTGGAAGATGAATCTTGAGGAGGCCTGAAAAAATTGGATCCAGTGACTGGAGGCTTTTTCTCTTGATGACTTCCCTTTTCCTTCTGCCTCTCATTGTACCTGGTATCTAATTCCAAAGTGATATCCATGAGTTCTTGAAGGCTATCAAACTTACCAGGGTGAGAATCCAACTGTTTCAAAAGTCTTGATGCTGATCCTCTACTATATACATGAATATAAGCCCTTTCTCCCCATTATCCAATTCTTTACATTATGCTTCTAAAATCAGCGTTGTACAAGGATACATGACCACTTTCCTTCATCCTGAGATTATCAAAATCTTTTTCAGATTTCCTGAATTCATTTGGAGCACCAAATGGAGTGAATGACTGGGTTTCAAACAAATGCCAGTTATTGTGAAGGCAGGATGGGTCTTCATTGGAGATATTTGAGAGAAATTATTCAATCCATTTTCCAGCTCTACAAGTGAGAAAATAAGTTGAGAAAAGGACCTTCTTCCTGTCAGAGAAGGATTTTTCTGGGTCATTATGGAAAATTAATTGACAGGAAGGGATAAATCCTCTCAATTTATGGGCTTGAGTACCATTGAAAGAATCAGGTGCCTTCATTGATGGAGTCTTAAATTCTTGGGTTCTTTAATTGTCCCTGGGGGCAACGTCTTGAGTGAGTTTCTCCATGAATTGAGTCACTTTCTTCATCATCTTGAGAAAATTTTGTCCAGCTTGAGAGACAAGAGGTTTATTAAAAAGGACTAGATTTGGAACATCAGAAGACTCAGGGGCACCTGCCACTTCAGTCTCCTCAGACTCTTCCTCTCCCACAGACTCCCCCCTCTTCATCTTCAGCTTCCCCTAATCTGGTTCTAGTCCCTTGAGAAATACCAGGATAGCCACCCAAAAAGCCAGAGAATGATCTTAATCTTCTTTGATTCATACCTCACTTTGTGGAGGGTGCTGTGCCTTCCATTGGTGATCCTCTGTCCAAATTTTCACTCAGTTGATGAACTGATGGTGTGCAGTCAAGAGGAGCCCTTGCTGTAGGAGTGAGAACAGCTTTATTTCTTAGGGATCTTGTATTCTTGGCCCAAGGGATATGCTGAACAGGAATTATTGAAGAATAAAAAAATTAAACTTGATGATACTTTGAGAATGAGAATTAGGCTTTTAAAAATTAAATTTAAATGATATTGAGGAATCAAACAAAATCTTGAAGAACTTTAAATCAATCAATTCAATTTAAGTCGGTTCAAAATCAAAATCAAAATCAATTATGTCCTGAGGAATTCAGTCAATCAGCTAATAGCTTCAAAAGTAAATTCAATATCTTGAGGAATCAAATTCAATCAATCAGATCAAATAAAATTTTGAGGATGAATCAGCTATCTTGAGAAATAAAAGTCAAGTAAATCAAATCAATAAAATCTGAAAGTATTCATTATTAAATTGAGGATTCCCAATCACAAAATAGCCAATCAATCGGAAACTGAAAACACCTGAATTCAGACAGAAAAAGAAATTTAGTATTTATTAAGAATTAAGAATGAAATGAAAGGTCAGAAATTACAAAGAAGTGATAAAAAAGGTCAATTTCAATATGAATGGAATGGATGAGATGAAAATTAATGAGATTCATAAAATCACGAGAATCAATAATTTATTAATGAGAAAAATTAATATAAATGAATTAAAAGACCAAAAAATTTGTGATTTAATTAATATGATGTCACAGGGGCTGTTTGAAGTGAAGAGTGCCTGGAACTCACTGATGGAGGGGCCAAGATGGGATAAGATGGAAAACACTTTGGAGTGTAGTAAAGATAGAATTTCTAATGAAGTTAATAAGAAAGCATCAACAAAAGAATAGGAGTAAAGAATAAAAGAGCCAGCCACAAAAAATTCCAAGTCCACTGTTTCAACCTGTCAGAAAGAAATATAAGGGTTAATAAGGATATGCCCACCACAACTCTACTGAACAGGTGAGTAAAATGCAAAGACCAACTTAAAATCAATCAATATAATACTCCAAAATAAGAATAAGAATATTTATTAAATAATAAATCAAATATATTAATTAACTGGGGAAAGGTCCCCTGGGGGAGAAAGAGGGGCTGGTATATGTAAGAATCCACCAGCCCTGATCCACAGAGTTAATTTTCTTGAGAGGAATCTTAAGTTGAATTTATTTGAATAATAAAGCGCTTGTATGGTTGTACAGGGTCTGTACAAGAGCTGTGGTGAAGTTGGGTGATCATAAATCTTCAGACTTGTGAATCCAAAACTTTATTTGGAATATCCAGCCTGTAAAAGTGTGTACAGGCTGTATTGATGAACCAAGCTGTATGCATGCTTCAGAAAGAAGATTTTCTGAAACTGATTTCTGATACACATACTGTAATTCCTGGTTTGATGGGTTTGAGTGGGTTTAAGGTTTAATACCCTTACCCCTTATAATTGTTGTGACACCTAGCTTATATAAAACAAGAATGGAGAAAAGTTGAGTTGTGATTTTAAATATATTATATAGATTTGTGGTGCTTAGATTTGAGCTTCAGGCATATCTGCTAGTAAATCATTGAGTATTAGGCTGAAATATATTTTTAATACCTTCATTACAAAAAAATCATAAGTAATCAAGACCCCACATCAGGAAGCTTTACCTTGATATCCTGCTTCCAAACAGCTCTTTAAAATCAATATCTTCATTATTTCTCAGATCTTATATATCCTTTTCTTGGCCATAATTCTTTTCTGGAACATCTCCTTCATCAATTCATGTTTAATTAAAATTCCTTACTATTTTTCCATTTGAATATCTTTTTCAATGAAAATAGAACCACCATTTCAAATTACTCACCAAAAAAAAATATTTTAAAACAATATAACTTCAATTTTTGTTCAAAGCACCTCTAATCCCTTTTGATAAACATTTTCTGCCCAACTGTCGAGTAACACCCTGAAAGATTATCTTAATCCCTTCATTCCAACAGAATTTCATTAGAAATCAAGACCACACTTCAGGAATTTCTATCTGAAAATCCAGGTTTCAAGAAGTTCTTAGAAATCAAAAAAAAAATTTTCTCTGAATTGCTTCTCATTTTCTCCAAGACATTACTGTGCTCTTATTTTTCTTCTTCATTTATTAATATACAATCAAACATTTCTACTATTTTTTCATATGACCCTCTTGTTCTTACATCCAATTTTTAATGGGCCTTTCTCATAAAGACAAACTTTACAGAAATCATATTGAGAAAAGGAATCAATCCAAGAATTCTCATTGAGAGTTCTTCAATATTGTTAAAACTGCTTCTAAGCCTTTCAATTTGATGCGCTCATAGCTACTTTGAAACATGCACACCTGTCTTCTCTAAGCCTTCTATTAAGACCACTTTTCAATTAACTCATGACACAGTTTAATATTAATTTTTTGAGAATTAATCATTGTTTTTTGGATTTAAAAGAGAAATATTTTATTGCTTTAGCAGTCTCAACTCCATGTTGAAAATCTCCTTTCAATTCCTTTCTCATCATATGTTCAAATATATCAAGTTCCTTTTTAAAATTAAGAACAATTCAAAATTATTTGATGGAATTTTGTATGCTTTAGGTTAAAAAATATTTAAATTATTGGTCAATATGTTATCAACTTAAAAATTGAAAAAAAATCAATGAGTGGTGTGTAAATCAAGGCACTTCCCTTATTCAAAAAATTCCTAGCAGAAAGAGGTAATCTTTTATCAAAAAACATCTTTACCAATATCAAAGAGATTATTTCAAAGCACAAGCATTCAGTCACAAAGAATTCAATGGAGGGAAACAGCCATTGAAATTTAAATAAAACGTCACCTTTAATGTTCAAAGTTTTTTTGATTTCCCACATCAATGTAAGATGTAGCACCATTTGAATTTGCTCTATAGTTTCCAACAAAGAAAATAACTGGTAATCTTCTGGGGAAGAAAACGTTCAACTTCAAAAAGGTGATTTTGTTTTCTCTTATGAAAATATGGATTTAATTTCTCAAAATGTGACAATTATTTGAAAATAATCTGGAATTAATTAAAATATCCACATAAAGCTATACCTTCACTCAATTATGTAAGTAATACTCATTTAGGACTCTAAACTCAGCTTCCTTCAAATAAATCACAGAGTATTTGGAAAGAATGTTCATAGTGAGAGCTATTTTATTTTAAAGAAATTCCCCATATTTATTCTTTTTCATGTATCTCTCAATAAGAATATCTTATTAATTTAAATATCTTTGTAATTTTGTTTTTCCTGAATCTATATTTTTCTTTTTTTAAATCTTTAAAATTAGAAATAAAAAAAGGTTACCAATTCAAATTTGTATTATAAAAATGTCTAATGCCTGTTCAATATACTAAAGGCCATACACTCTGATATTCAAAATGGCCATCACCCCAATTGAAAACTAAATTACCCATGTTTTTATCTTCTTGATTTTATATTTCTTCCCAGCTGTCTTTTATATAAGCAAGAATGTTTTGAAAGCCAAAAAATGACCATTCATTTATTTTATTGAACCATATCATATTTTTTCTCAAGCTGATTACACATCTTTGAGAGTTATAACCATCTTCCTTTCATAATTTCAATTTCATTCTCTATTTTTACTCTTGAGTAATAAAAGGATTTTCCAAATTTAATGTTGTTTTAATCTGAAATAAGGTTTTATGATAGTCAGGTGCCACATATCATGTGCTTGAATAAGATGGATTAACTAGGAGATATTAATTGTTGCTGAAATAAGCAGTTGTCCCTTGAAAAATCTTCATTCTTCTGAGCCTTGAGGTATATTTCACATACCCAAATATTCCAAAAAAAATCTAAAAATAAACTTTAAACTATGAACAGCTCATAAGTCACCAAAAGTAATCATTTTGAATTTGAGAAAAGATGAATAACTTTTTTTGTTTGTAAGTAAATCCTTACATTTAAGGGCAAATTTCCACTCTATACAAAATGTCACCAAGGGTAACTCCATACAGTGAATAAGCTCAAATTAACTCTATGAGGTGGTAACATGGAAAATAATTTAACACCACATGATCAATACCACATAAAAGAATTGTGAAATTTTTTGTTTTCTCAATATCACCCCAACATAATGGGAATGTGAGAAATCCCATGTTACAAATACACTAATAATAGTTTTATGCATATTTTTGTTACTTAGTATTACTGTATTCTTACATACAGTTTTTATACACCCATGCTGGATATCAGTCTTTAAACCTGAATTACTATTTTTTGACCTGAAAATAGATAAGGGTGGAAAGACATCAAAGAGATCCAGAGTACACAACTTCTGAGGCCTCTGAGGCTTGGCAAGCTCTAAATCTTGGATAAATGGCTTATTGTGGCCCAATTATTACTTTAGAATCATTTGAAAACCTGTTTACCAAGTTATAATTGCATTGACCCATACAAAAATAGAAAAAAAGCTGCTAATTTGATGTAACAAGGAGATAATGAGCACCTCTGAGTCCTGTACCATGCCTATTATTAAGTATTTTCCATGGATAGGCCCAAAAGTAGTGATTAAAATCCCTTTTGGACTAGTATCCATGAATTTACCAAATGGTGACCAGCTATAACTATACTATTTGCTTTTTTACATAGAAATGAGGTAAAAACTTCAAAAATTCATTAAAAATACAAAATATCAATCAATCCTTCTTAGCTTTTTTAGACCAATGTAGAAAATAGTAATCCATATTAAGATCAAAAATAAGTATGACTTCATAATTAAAATTTAAAGTTTTCCTTACAGTCCATTTTTGATTATTCCATGTGAAACACTGAATCTTCAAGAAAATACAACTTGTTATGAAATTTCCAATAACATTAATAATTTTGAGAAATTGATTTCTATTTTGAAACAAGAGAAAATTTAAAGTTTTTACTCCTTTATTTCTTAACCATAAATGGGTTTGTACTCATGTAAAAATGAAAGTAGTGATTAAAATCCCTTTTGGACTAGTATCCATGAATTTACCAAATGGTGACCAGCTATAACTATACTATTTGCTTTTTTACATAGAAATGAGGTAAAAACTTCAAAAATTCATTAAAAATACAAAATATCAATCAATCCTTCTTAGCTTTTTTAGACCAATGTAGAAAATAGTAATCCATATTAAGATCAAAAATAAGTATGACTTCATAATTAAAATTTAAAGTTTTCCTTACAGTCCATTTTTGATTATTCCATGTGAAACACTGAATCTTCAAGAAAATACAACTTGTTATGAAATTTCCAATAACATTAATAATTTTGAGAAATTGATTTCTATTTTGAAACAAGAGAAAACTTAAAGTTTTTACTCCTTTATTTCTTAACCATAAATGGGTTTGTACTCATGTAAAATGACTTAATTAATTAATTATGATAATCTTACATGAAAACAAGTGATTCAATCAATAATCCAAAGAAAATAATTGTTTTATAACTCATTTTTTTTCAGTTTTCGCCATGCCACACCTCTGTTAGTTGTTGTAGACTTAAAAGAAGCCTGCTCTTGCTATTTTTTTCAAATCAACTTTTTATTCAATTATAACATTAGGACTCACAAGTAAGTATTAGTTGAAAAATTTTTCTTAAGTGTATTAATATTTCCAAATCAATAAGAAAGACGTTATATCATAGAAATAAGCTCTTTCTCATACCATTTAGCTTTTATATTTTTGTATTACTGTTATAACTTAATTTTGATCCTTTAAATCCACAATTAATCCATTGAATCACTCTTCCAATTGTTTTCAAGGTATTTTTGGAGTATTAGTGAAATCTTTTGTGTTAATCATTAAAATTTATCCATATTTTGAAGTTTTCTCCAAGAATTATAATTATAACTCTTATTGCAAAAAATAACTATAGGTTAAATAATTATTTATTATTTTAAAAAGCATTTTTATTAGTAATAATTCTTGTAATTTATTCTTGTAGACAATTATTTCTTACTTTTATAGTCACTAGTAGTTTATATCAAGTAAAAGAATCAATTAAGTAACTAATCATTCATTTGTGGTTATTAAAAATTATCATTATTAGTATCTCATAAGAACAGTCACATTACCTTGATTAATAGTAATATTATTAAGAGTTTCATAGAAAAATCTTACAGTTTTTTCAAATGTTGAAGAATCAAGGCAAGATCCTCAATATCCTGAATTTAAAGAGATAAAATTCTTATTTATATCAAAAATAAACTTTACTAAAACAAAATATATAACCAAAAATTTAGAAATTTTATTATTAAATTTAAAATGAAAAACATAACCTTTCAAAAGATAGAAACAGTTATTCCTAACAATCTCTTGTTTCTGACTGAGTATTATGATTTCTCCATTAAAAAATATAATAAATCCTGGGAGCTTTCAAAATGCTTTTGATAACCTGACTATGCTATAAAACTTTTTCCATCAATGAAATTGAAGCCCCATTACCATTTTATCTCAGGTAAAATATGCAAATTTGAATCTGTAGTGCAGGTTATTTCTGTGAATGAGATGATTGGAGGAACTTGAAAAATGCTTGAGAGAAGGAAGAACTATTTGAGTTGTTTAAAACAACTTCTTGAATTGAATGCTTGTAATAAAAAGAAAGATAATGTCACAGGGGCACTTCTAAGTGAAGAGGGCCTGGCACTCAGTAAACTGGGACTTACCAATGGAGGGCTCAAGATATGGTAAATTGTAAATACACTTAAGAGTGTAATAAAATGAAATTACTAATGAAAGAAATATAAGAAAGCAGCAACAACATAATGAGAGTAAGAAATAAAAGAGCCAACCACAAGAAAGTCCAAGTCCACTGTTTCAACCTGTCAGAATGGAAAGAGAAGGGTTAATAAGGATATTGCCACCCAGCTCATACTGTACAGGCAAAGAAAGAAAATGAAAAGACTAACTTAAAATCAATAGATATAATACCAAAATAAGGATAAGAATATTTATAAAATAATAAATAAACTAAATTAATTAACTGGGGAAAAGTCCCCAGGGGGAGAAGGAGGGGCTGGTATATGTGAGAATCACAAGCCCTGGTCCAGACAGAGAATTTTCATGATGATAATTGATGATTGAATTGATTCTGTCCAATACAGGTCCTGTACTGCTGTACAGGATCTGTAAAAGAGGTGTGGTGGTATTGATCAATCATACAGTCCCAGGATGGTGTATCCAAACTGTATTGGATAATGCCAACTTGTACAGAAGTTGACAGGCTGTATTGATGAACCAGACTGTATGCATGTCTCACCAAGGCAGATAGCTTAAGCTGAATGCTGATACACACAGTGGATTTTCTGGTTTGAGGTGTTTGAGTGGGTGTAAGTATGAATACCCTTACCCCTGACTAGTGGTTGTTACAGTATCCCCCTCTTAAAACTGGTGGGCTCCTAAAAACCATAATACCCTGCCAATCTTGAGTGGCATCTCAAGATCCCCACATTTTTTTCAAAAATTATCTTTTAATTTTTCTTTTCCTCTTGGCCATTATCCTGAAAATTCTGTCTTCTTTTTTCACTATCATACTTGATTTAAATTATCCTCCCCCTTCTTTTCAAATTGATTAAGTCTCTTTAAGCTTTTGAAATATGCTTTTCTTTAAATTCAATAAGTATCCTCTTTTCAATGCATGGCTCTTGGGTTGTATCCCAAAAAAAAGTTCATAGAGCTCCTCTGCTCAAAACCTCAAGGCCAATGAGTATATGAACATATATCTCATTAAGAATTGTACAAATTGATGTTTTGGGCCCTTCTTGCCTTGATTGAAAATCTTGAAGAGTCAAAGGAGGGGTCTTGTCCCCATTGTCCTTGAAAAATGGCCCAAAAGTGGTCTTGGGGCCATTTTGGAACATACTGTTTAATTTGGGTCCTGGCCATCACCATGGCCATTTTTTTCAAAATTAGGGTTTAGGCCCATTTTTGGCATTTTTAGGTTCTTTTGGTGTTTTGGTGCCCCAAGGTCCGTGGTCCATGGGGGCTATTGGAGTCCCCCAGGCCCAAATATGCTGGGGCTCCAGGGGGTCCATGGGACCAATATTATGGCCCATAGACAAAAACTTCCACCACATGGCCTTGGTCCAGGACCATCAAGAACCTGACCTCCCCCAAAGTTGAAGGGGAGGTCCTGGGTGGTGATTTGAGCCCAAAAAGACCTTGAATATTCATCTTGAGGACTTTGAGGGGGTGCCATAATTGAGTTATGGCCCCACTTCCTTGATGAAATTTTCAGGCTTGAGGTGCATTATTCTGACGCCTTGAATTCTTCTGCTTGCATAATCCTTTAGTCATGAGTTCCAAGATGACTGAACTCCCTGAATCTTCCCCTTCCCTGCTGCCACCAGCTGTGCTTTGTGGTTCTGGCATTCTCAGTCAATTGGCTTCACCTTGGTCAATGGCTTCTTCTGGTCACTTTGATCCGTCCCAAACTTATGATGGATATAAAGCAGTTGAGGTTCTGGATCCTGCTTGTACTGAGTGTTTGGAAAAAGGAAAGGATTTTTTTCAATATTACAATCCAAGGTCTTCAAAGTGCCATTTTTGCTTTGTTGGGAAGGGGCCATGTTGTTGTACTGGACCGCCAGCTTCCAACCTCAGAAAATATTTATGGATTAAGAAGGATTGGCCTTTTGGGAAGGAGTTCCCAGTTTCTGAGGCCCCTACCCATGATTGTGAGTCCAGTAAATATTTCTGATTTAATTTAATACTGATATCTTGATGTAGTGGCTGGTTCTAGGAAGGGGGATGTGGCCAGGTGGACTAATGTTGGAGGGCCCATCTCAGTTTGTGGTAGGCCAATCTATTCCAGCTCAGAAGTCCCCATATCCAGGATCAATACTGAAGGTGTAGTGAAAAGGAAAAGATAGGTTTCCTATTCCCCACCTGATCCTGATTCTTAAGGAAGTAATGAATTGGATGGTGAAGAAGTTGAGGTGGTTCATAATTCTGTTGGCCATCAATCCAGTACTTCCCCTTCTCATCCTCCTGCCAAGAGATTCCAAAGTCAAATCACTCCCAGAACTCCCAGAACTTTCCAAACAACCCTTTCTAACAATCCAACTTCTCTTACTCCTTATTCACCAAGCTCTTCCACCACCAGGCCTGCCTTGATTCCAGCATTAAGACCATCCCCCATCCATCAGTCCATAAATTCCCCCATACTCACCTCTCAACAACTCCAACCTGTGGCCAGCTCCAGTAGAATAAAAGAAGAGCTTTCTCCTTTTCCATTTCCTGCCACCCAAGTGTTTCAGAGAAGGGATTGTTAGCCTATCCAAGCTACCAGAGAAGATCCAAATATGGCAATTGAAAATCAAGATGCTGTGGCCAGGTTTTTCAGAAGAGTTGATAGAAATAGTAGGGAAGTGATTGAGTATGCTAATTATAGGACTATTCCTGTTACTGCCTCTAAGGAGATGGCTGCAAAATTTTGATGGTATGAAGATGAACTGATTAATGATTTCCAGAGAACTTTTGATCATTTGGGTAGAGACAACTATTTTTCTTGTCCTTATTTGTGTTTGGTTTGACTTCTATCCCAGCTCTTATTTAAATACTAAAAAAAATGAAACCTCCCAATACATGATATGGGATGGGATTCTTCTTCTTTAAGGAAATAAAATCAATAAAATTATACAAGTAAAATAAAGAAAAGAAATTGAGATAAAAAGAGAGTAAGGAAAAGAAATAGAGAAATTCCTGGGGGTTGTCCTTCCTGTGGTGAGTTGTTTTACTTTTGCCAAGAATTTTTTAAAAGAGAAAACCAAGCATTTGATGCTTGCAGAGTGACCAAAGTGATGTTTTACAAGAAGTAGAACCCTCAGGGATGCATACCAGGAGATGGAAATTACTTTCATAACTTCCACTCCCCACCAAGCACCATAAATAGATAAATTTTTCATAATTTACTTTGAAGTAATTAATGTCTTGAATCATGATAAGTGGCATAATTTGGAAAAGAAAGAATATAAAAAGAGAAAAGAAGGAATTTGGCCATATCTTGATGAAAGGTTCAAATCTGAGGGTGTTAATGTTGCAAGCGCTTCTGAATCTATACAAAGAATTTACAAGTGCTCAAAAAGTGTCCAAGGTGATTCTTGCAATATATTTGGGTAGAATACCCCCTTAAATGGGCATGCCTGGAGAGGAACTTACTTCCATAAAATCCAATCCCCACCAAGCACCATAAAACAAAACTCTTGAGGTATTTGGGCCAGGCTTGTCAGGATACAATGAGTGTAAATTCTTGACAAGGTCTGGTGAGTTGGTAAGGCTGGAAGCTGGCTCCCAAGCTGTTTTTTCTGGGTCTTCACTGAATCCATTCAGCTCTACAAGATACCATAATTTATCTCTTTTGAGTTTTGAGTCCAGATCCTGAGCCACTTCCCATTCTTCTTGCTCCTCCACTAGCATTGGTGGTGATGGAAATTGATTTTTATTTGGGATACTTGACTGCTTGACTTGTTCTAGTAATGACACATGGAAGACAGGGTGAATTGACTTCCATTTCAAAGGCAACTTGAATTGATATGCATGGCTTCCAACCTTCTTCAAGACTTTAAAGTGTCCCAGCCATCTGTCTGGAAGCTTCTTGGTGGGTCTTTTAGTCTTGATATTCTTGGAGGCTAGCCATACTTTGTCCCCGGGTTGTAAATCAGGTGGAATTGTCCTATTTCTATCTTAATACTCCTTGAATATCCTTATTGCTGACTCTAACTCTTCTTTTACTATTTGCTTTACTGATTGGATCTTTGTTGATAACTTTCCAGAAGGTGAGTCTTGATATATATGGATTGAGTCAAAGCTGGGATTTCTTCCATAAATGGTGAAAAGAGTAGATTTCTTTGTTGATGAGTGTTCTGCATTATTTTAGGCAAATTCAGCAAGAGGGAGCCAGGTGTGCCAGTCATCTTTATGGTAACTGATATAAATCTAAAGATACTGTTCTGGAATCTGATTTACCCTCTCTGTCTGTCCATCTGTTTCAGGATTAAAAGCAGCTGAAAGATCTCTTTATATCTTGAGCTTCTGACATAATTGAGTCCAAAATGATGAAACAAATAAGGATCCTCTATCACTAAAAATACTGGCTGGAAGACCATGTTTAGAAAAGACATGGTTAATGAAGATTTGAGCTAACTCCTGGTCAGTGATTGTTCCATAAGCTGGAATGAAGATTGCCATTTTTGAGAACCTGTCCACAACTACTAAAATTGAATCAAAGCTGTTTGACAAGGGCAACTGAGTGATAAAGTCCATTGATAATAAATTCCAATGACCATATGTAATTTTAAGGGGCTTGAGTAAGCCAAACTTCTTATTATGAATGTTCTTGTTTCTTGAACATTGCTGACATGAGGACACATAGTCCTTAATGAATTGATTCATGCCAGCCCAATAAAAATCTCTCTTGATGAGCTTGAGGGTTTCTCCTGGCCTGGATGGCCAGCCAATGGTGAGTTATGACTCTTTTGAAGAATATTGAGTTGGATTTCTTCATTGCTTGGGATTACCACTCTATCATTGAATAACAATAACTTGGCTTGAGGTTCAAGAGAATAATTCAAAACTTATTCACCTCTTGCTAGTTGCTTGAGTATTTCCTTGTAGTATTTGTCTTTCCATACTTCTTTTTGAATCTGTTCAACTGAATCTAAAAATATTTTGACCTTGATTGAGAATAATCTTGACTCTTGAACTCCATCTTGCTTGATTAATTGATAAATATTTTGAGGATTCTTGCTGATGAAGTACATTCCCCTTTCTGGGTGCACATTGTCCCAATGTGAAAAGGCATCTGGTAAAGTGGACAGCCTGCCTGGGAGTTAAGTAGTAGTGAAATGAAACTCAGAAAGAAATTCAACCCAATGGGCCTGACAACAAGTAAGAACTTTGGAAGACATGAAATACTGAAGAGAAGAATGGTCTGTCAAGACCTGAAAAGGGTTGGAAAGAGAAAGAAGAAATTCCCTTGAGCGCTTGAGAGCCCAAACTATGCCAAGGAGTTCCTTTTGATGGATTTCATAGTTCAGCTCAGCTGGGAGAAGCTTGTGACTATCAAATGCAATGGGATGCTTTCCTGAGTCATTCACCTGACTCAGTACAGCACCAAAGGCATTCTCAAAAGCATCCATCTCTACAATAGGTGGTATAGAGGTATTGAAATGGGAAAGGATAGGAGCAGTGGTGAAAGCTTCTTTGAGTATTTGACACTGACTAGGAGCTTCCTCATTGAAGATAAAAGGAGAGTCTTTTTTGAGGAGGGAATTGAGAGTTGTGCTTTGTTTAGAGTAATTTTTAATGAAACAACAATAGAAAGTGTCAAAGCCAAGAAAAGAATGGAGAGCTTTGACATTCTTGTGCTGTGGCCAATTGAGAATTTGCTGAGCTTTTGAAGAATCCATCTTGAGGCCATCACTTGAAACAACATAGCCCAAGTATTCCACACTTTGAGGCTTTGGCAAACAAATTATTGTCCCTCAGTCTTTGGAGGACAGAGGCCACATGTTTGACATGTTCCTCCTCAGAACTAGAAAAGTTGATGATATCATCTAGATAAACTACAACAAAAATGTCTAAGCAATCTGCAAATATATCATTTACAAGATTTTGGAAAGAAGCAAGAGGATTGGTAAGACCAAATGGCATAACCAAATACTCATGACTACCATATTTTGTGCTAAAGGAAGTTAAGTGCTCATCCCCCTCTTTGATTCTCAGGAGATTATATGCCCCATGCGGATCTATCTTGGAGAAGGTAGTGGGACTGTTGAATATGGTAAGAAGCTGGTTCATAGGAGGAAAAGGATACCTGTTCTTCCTAGTGACAGAATTGAGTTTGCCATAGTCAACACACAAACGAAGGCCACCATCCTTTTTCTTAACAAAAATGACAGGTGCTCCTGTTGAAGAGGAGCTTGGCCTTATTAAACCTTTCTCTAAATTGTCTGAAATGTAGGCCCATAGTGTTTCTGAATCTTGATTTTATAATTAGTAGATAACACCAACTGGAGGTAGAAGACCCTCCAGTTTGATATGATGCTCACAGGTGCGGTGTGGAGGAAATTTCTCTGCTTTCACCTTGGAGAATACATCCAAATATTGGTGATAAGAAGGAGGGACTACCTTCAACACAGTTTCAATTTCTTCTGGTCCTTCCTCCTCATCCCACTGCTCCTCCAGGAAGGCATGAAAAAATAAATTAGAAAGGTCCATATCCCCTTTAAAGAGATGAAGTGAATATATAGAAACATCTTTTATCTCTTTGAAGACTACATCTCTGGATGGAAGTAATTCCTGAGAGGGAATGATGGAAGGGATATGGACAGAATAAGGAAGGGAAGGTTTCTTAAGTTCACCAGCCAGAGAAACACTGTTGACAGCAGTGGCCAAGTCATCGCTAGTAGAAGAATTAATACCACTAGAATCATAGGTGATCAATCCATTTTTTTAATCAATAATTTGATTACAACAGTAGAGGAAATCATATCCCAATATTAGGTCTTCTCCCTTGGGTGAATCTATGATAAAAAATTCCCATTAAGAGCTTGGGAAGGCAGGCAATTTGACTACCCACTTGGTATGATGAGTGATGAACAAGGAAGGGATCTCATTTGAATCCAGAATGAAAAGAGGAATCTTTTCAGGGAGCTCTGACACATTCAATGAGTACTTGAGAACAAAATTCTTTTCAATAAAAGAGTTTTTAGCACCAGAATCAATGAGAATACTATAAAAGATATCAGAGCTAGAAGAAAAAATAAGAAATTTTGAAGATTTCTTGACACTAGTATTCAGGGTGCACAATTCTTCTCTTGAAAGAAATAAGTGAGAACCATTGAAGACATCATGATCCCCACTCAGGCTTTTCCCTGCTTGCCAGCAAAGCCTTTTGATGATCCAGGCTTTTTCTGGGGTCTCTTGAAGCATTTTTCAATTGGGTGTTTTCCACAACAATAAGTACATAAGCCTTTTTTAATCCTCCTCTCCTTTTCAAAATCAATTAATTTATTTTATTTATTGAGAAGAGCAGCATGAGTCTTGTCCTTTTTAGATTGAAATTGCTTGCCCTTCTTATTCTTCTTATGTTGAGGCCTTTTTGAAGATGAGCCTTGAGAAGGCCTTGAGGGATTGGATGCAGTAACAGGAGGCTTCTTTTCTTGATTTCCACCTTTTTTCTTCTGCCTCTCATGGTACCTGGTATCCAATTCCAAGGTGAAACCCATGAGTTCTTGAATAGTTTCAAAAGCTCCAGGGTGAGATGCCAACTGATCTAATAATATTGATGCCAATCCTCTTCTGTAAACATGAATATAAGCCCTTTCCCTTAAATCTCCAATTCTTGAGATTAAACTTCTGAATTCAGCAGTGTACAAGGAGACATGACCACTTTCCTTCATCCTCAAATTGTTCAACTCTTGTTCAGCTTTTCTGACTTCATTGGGGTCACAAAACAGAGTGAATAATGGGGTTAAAAAAACTGTCAATTATTGAGGAGATAGGAAGGATCTTTATTGAAAATATTTGACAGATAGGGTTCAATCCATTTGCCAGCTCTACCAGTGAGAAAAGAAGTTGATTAAAGAATTTTCTTCCTGTCAGAGAATAAATTTTCTGGATCATTATGGAAAATCAATTGAAAGGATTGGATAGATGCTCTCAATTTATAGGCTCAAGTACCATCAAAAGAATCAAGTTCCTTAATTGATGGAGTCTTGAATGCAGGGGCTTTGGAATTGTCCCTGGGAGAAACTTCTTGAGTGAGTTGTCCCATTAATTGAGTCATCTGCTCCATCCTCTTGAGGAAATTTGGTTCAGCTTGAGAGACAAGAGGTTGATTAAAATGGGCTATATTTGCAGCTTCAGAAGCCTCAGGGGCACCTGCCAAGGCAGCTGTCCCTTCAGTTTCCTCAGACTCCTCCTCTTCCACAGAATCCTCCCCCTCTCCATCCTAAGCTTCCCCCAATCTACTTCTAGGCCCTTGACAAATGCTTGGATAACCACCCAACAATCCAGAGAATGATCTTGATCTTCTTTACTTCACACCTCCTCTTCTGGAGGGTGCTTCTCCTTCCATTGGTGGTCCTCTGTCCAAATTTTTACTCAGTTGATGAACTGATGGTGTGCAGTCAAGAGGAGCCCTTTCTGTAGGAGTAAGAACAGCTTGATGTCTTTGAGATCTTGTATCCTTGGCTGGGGGGCTATGATGAACTGGAATTATGAAAGAATAAGAAAATAGCTTTATGGTACTTTAAAATCAAGAATCAAAATCTTTGCCAAATCAGTATCAATAAAATTATTGATGTATCTTGAAGTGAAATCAAATTCAATCAATAAATCAATCAATTTAGTCAATTTAAATCAAATATCAATAAAATATTGAATAATTCAATAATCAATAATCAATCAATGTCTTCAATAAAAGAAATGTCTTGAGGAATCAATCAGTAAATAAATATCTTCAGGAATAAGCTCAATATCTTGATGAATAAAATCAATCAATTATCAAATCAATTCTTGAGGATAATCAGTTATCTTGAGGAATTCAAAACAGTCAATTAACCCAATCCAAACAGAATCCTGAATTACTGAATCAATAACCAAAAGAAACCCCAATCAATAAACCAATCAATGAAAATTCCTAATAAGAAATTAATAAGCAAACAAAAGGAAATTTTCTTTGATAAAAAACTGGGAATTAAATTGGGATGGTCAGAAATGATTAAGAAATGAGAAGAATATATTTTCATTTGAATGAGATGAAAATTGATGAGAGAGAAATCATAAAATCATAAAGAGTAATAATTTGAAGAATGAGAGAAATTAATTTAAATGAATGAAAAGAAAGAAGCAAATATGAGTTTATTAATTTAATTTCACAGGGGCTCTTCTAAGTGAAGAGGGCCTGGCACTCAGTAAACTGGGACTTACTTATGGGGGGCTCAAGATATGGTAAATTGGGAATACACTTAAGAGTGTAATAAAATGAAACTACTAACAAAAGAAATATAAGAAATCAGAAACAACATAATAAGAGTAAGAAATAAAAGAGCAAACCACAAGAAAGTCCAAGTCCACTGTTTCAACCTGTCAGAATGGAAAGAGAAGGGTTAATAAGGATATGGCCACCCAACTCATACTGTACAGGCAAAGAAAGAAAATGAAAAGACTAACTTAAAATCAATAGATATAATACCAAAAATAAGGATAAGATTATTTATAAAATAATAAATAAACTAAATTAATTAAGTGGGGAAAAGTCCCCAGGGGGGAGAAAGAGGGGCTGGTATATGTGAGAATCACCAGCCCTGTGTCACAACCACAAGTTTGACCCTCCTCCTTGATGGTTGCGGCAATCCAACCTGGAGCCAAATTGGGGCCAATTGGCCACGTCATATCATTTATGGCCCATTGGCCCCCTTTGGGTGTCCAATGGCTCTTACGCCACAGCCCATCCCAATGGCCATTTATGGCCTCAGGCCATATCCTGCCGTCATTGGCCTTCTTGGCCAATTCACACCTCACCAACCCCCAGGCCTTCATCATTGATTTTGGGCCTGGGGGGTCTTTTTTGTCTTCTAGGATCTCCAGGCCCCCTAGCCACCATCATTTAATCCAGGCCCCCCCTTTTCATTAGGGGGTCTTGGGCCATTTAGGCCCCCTACAGTCCGTAAGCCATGTACCGCGGTCCGCAGGCCTTTTAGGCCCCTTTTGGCCTAATCCAATGAGGCCAAAAGGGGGCAACCACCTAGCCCCCAAGGCCAGGTGGGTCCCAAACCACATCTGGGCCCACCTGAGCCAAAATTGGCCATATTTTCCTTGGACTCAAAATTGGCCAAAAACGCCTTGGACACCTTTTTGGCCATAAACCACGTAGGACCCATTTTTGGCCCTGGACCACTATGGATCAATATCTCCGGCAACCACCAGGGGCCACCAAATCAGTTCATCAAGCTTTTCCCTCAACTTAAGGGAAATTCTTCCATACCTCCATGCACCCCGTACTCAAGGTTGCAGGAGTGGTGCATATATGGTGTTATATACCATTATGCACCATTTTTGCTCAGCAATTCAATGGTGACGTTTTCAGGACTCAATTCCATCTTCTCAACTCAAGACACCAAAATCCAACACCCATTTCAAAGGAGGACTTTTGGAGTCATCAGTTGGGTAATCCATGGCGGCAAGCAGAAGACCATTCAAGGACTCCAACCACCTTGATATGCAGGAGTTGGGTTGGTACTCTCATTCAGGATTCTTCCAAGGTTCATTCTCAGAGGTATTCCATCATTTCAATCAGTTGTCAAGGCATAAAGTATTTCAATACTCCTTGGACAACTCAATTGGTTCATACAGGCGGCAATCAATCAACCTGTATGTACTTGGCCCAATTGGGCCAACTCATATTCCACTGTGGGAATTCAATCACACAGTTCAATTTCAAGATGGCCCGATTCGGACAATACAGCCGGTGATCCACCTTCAGGATCAATCTTTCAGTTTTTCACATATACTGGCCACCTTTCAGCACCTGGGAACTTTTTCCCCAGTTAATTAATATATTGGATTTATTTTTATCCTTATTTTCTTTTACATTATTAAAGTTAATACTGATAATCTTAAGTCAGTCATTAGCACCCTTTTCTCTTTTCTTTCTTTGCCTGTCAGTGGATATTGGTGGTCATATCCTTTACTAATTCCATTGTTCTTTCTGGCAGGTTGAAACAGTGAATTGAGGATTCACTTGGTTGGCTTCTTGGCTTTTGGCCTCTGGCTTCATCCTTATTATTCTTTTTATCTTTGGCATATTTGTCTTTTCTCTTTTTTCTGCTTAAGAAATATATTCCGTAGTATTTCTTATCATCTTTGGAGCCCTCCAAGTGAGTTCTTGATTCCTGAGTGCCAGGCCCTCTTGCTTCCATAAGAGCCCCTGTGACATTATATTAATTAACTCATAATTTCTTTTCATTCTATTCATTCATTCTTTATCATTTTATTCATTCATTCATTCATTCATCAAAATTATGACTCTTTAACGCTTATGAAAATTAACTGATTTTTCGTCACCTCTCAATTTTCTCTCATTCATTTCTTTATTCTTAAAAATTGAAAGCTGACCCAAATTTTATTTCCTGTTTATCTTTTCAATCTTAACCTCAATCATCAATCTCATTTTATCCTTCATTTCAAGCGTCTTGTCATTTTGATTTCAGATTATTCATCAAATTATTCAGACACGTTCTTCATATCAGGATTCAATTTGATTTTCTCTTCAAGAATTTTGATTTCAGGAAGAATTCACTTGATAATTGATTTGATTGACTGATTTGGCATAATTGATATTGATTTCAAGATATTTGATTGACCTGAAGATTTTTTCCATTGACTGCTGAATTTCACATCAAGATTTTGACATAAATTGATTTTTGACTCAAGAATTCATTTGACTGATTGATTTTCACTGCAAGATTTTGGTTTCATTGATTTTGATTGATTTATTTTATTGACCTCAAGACTTTCATTGATTTGGATTTTTTGACTTCAAGACTCATCTGATTTGATTGATTGACGTACCTGAAGACTTTAATTGATTCATTGATTTTCCCCTCAAGATTTGATTTGATTTTTGATCCTCAAGACTATTTTGGTTTTGCTTCAAGTTTTTATTCAAGTTTTGATTCTTTTTATTTAAATTTTACTCTTATTCAATCATGCCACTCCAACACTCACCTCCTGCAAGACAGACCAGGTCCCAGGCTCAAACTCAAGCTGTTCTTACTCCTACTCCAAGAGTCCCTCTTGATGGCACCCCAGCAGTTCCTCAACTGAGGGTCCAATTAGATAGAGGACCCCGCATGGAAGGAGCAGCACCATCCAGGAAGGAAGGAAGAGTACCAAGAAGATCAAATTCTTTTTCAGGAGTAGTTGGCGGTTTTCCAGGCATGTCAAGGACTAGTTTCAAAGGTCCAGGTGAAGACGGTGAAGAGGAGGAGGAGAATTCTGTGGAAGAGGAAGAGTCTGAAGGTACTGAAGGTGCTCCTGCTCCGGTGGGGGCATCCCAAGGCACTGGAAGACCAACTCTAGCCCAGTCTAATCAGCCTGTCTCTCACCAATCTGAACCATCTTTATTGGCCATTATGCAGCAAATGACTCAGATCATGGCCAATCTTCAAGCAGCTTCTTCTTCTGATTCATCAAGACCACCAGCCTTCAAGACTCCATCTATGAAGGCACCAGAATGCTTTGATGGGACTCAGCCCTTCAAAGTCAGAAGCTTTATTCAATCTTGTCAGCTCATCTTTCATAATGATCCGGCAAACTTCTCTCAAGATAGAAAGAAGGTTCTTTATGCCACTTCATTCTTAGTTGGCAGGGCTGCAAAATGGATTGAGCCTTATCTTTCCAATATCAATAATCAAGACTCAAGTTACCTTCTCAATTCCTGGCCACTGTTTGAATCCCAATTGTTCACTTTATTTGGAGACCCAAACGAAGTTAGAAAAGCTGAAGCAGAATTGGATGGCCTTAGGATCAAAGAAGGTGGGCATGTTGCTTTATATATTGCCGATTTCAGGAGTTTGGTTTCAAGAATCGGGGATTGGGGTGAAAGGGCTCTTATTCATCATTTCAGGAAGGGCTTGGCCTCCAGAATTCTGGATCAATTAGCCTCCCATCCTTCAAATATTGATTCTCTTCAAGACTTAATGGACGTCAGCCTGGAACTTGATACCAGGTACCATGAGAGGCAAAAGGAGAAGAATCATCATCAAGAGAAGAAGCCTGAAGCCTCAAAGTCTCACTCTTCTCATCATCAAGTTTCTTCAAGCTCAAGGCATAAGAAGAAATTTCATTCTCAAAAGCGGGACAAGCCCCATTCTTCCTTGTTGAATAAGGACTTCAAGTTGAAGGGTTCTGAAAAAGAGAGAAGAATCAAAGAGGGCTTGTGTACCTATTGTGGTGGGAAGCATAGTCTTGAGTCCTGTGTCAAAAGGCCTCAAAATAAGCTTACCCAGCCGTCAGGCAGTTTTCCCAGCCAGGGAAAAGCCTGAGTGAAGATCATGTTGTGTTCAATGGTCTTCACAGTTTTCCTTCCAGAGCACAATTGTGCATTCTGAATACTGGTGTCAAAAATTCTCTTAAATTTTTTGTTTTTTCTTCTCTTTCTGATGTTTTTTACAGTATTCTCATTGATTCTGGTGCTACACACTCATTTATTGCAAAGCAGTTTGTTCACAAGTACTCATTGACTACTTCAGAACTTCCAGAGAAAATTGCTCTTATCATTTTGGACTCCTCTGAGTCCCCTTCCTTATTTGTTACTCACCATACTAAATATATGGTTGAGCTCCCTACCTTCCCAAGCTTTGAATGGGACTTTTTAGTCATGGATACTCCCAAGGGAGAAGACCTCATATTGGGCTTTGACTTTCTCAATCATTTTAATCCTTCTATTGATTGGAGGCAAGGGCTGATCACCTTTAATCCTGATCATTTGGACTATTCTGATCCTTCTAATTCTGTCCGTAATGACTTTTCTTCTGCCAAATCTTGTGCAGCTCTGGTTGGTGATTCTAGAACACCATCATTTCCGTCTTCTGTCCATATTCCTTCCTTTAATTCCCCACAGTCATTACTATCTCCTAGAGCTGAAGTCTTCAAAGAGATTCAAGATGTTGGAGAAGATAATTCTGTATCTTCACTTCACCTCTTATTTGGGAATATGGACCTTCCTCCTTCATCTTATCATGACTCCCTGGAGGAGCTGTGGGATGAAGAGGAAGAGCCAGAAGAAGTAGAAACCGTGATGAAGGTTGTTCCTCCTGTCTATCACCAATACTTGGATGTATTCTCCAAGGTGAAAGCAGAGAAACTTCCTCCTTGCCGAGCCTGTGATCATCATATTGAACTGGAGGGGTCTCTACCTCCAGTTGGGGTGATCTACTCTTTATCCAAACAAGAGTCAGATACACTCAGGGCCTACATTTCAGAGAATGTAGAGAAAGGTTTCATCCGGCCAAGCTCCTCTTCAACAGGAGCACCTGTCCTCTTTGTCAAAAAGAAAGATGGTGGCCTCCGTTTGTGTGTTGATTACCGCAAACTCAATGCTGTTACTAGGAAGAACAAGTATCCTGTTCCTCCTATTAATCAGCTTCTCAATGTCTTTAATGGTTCTTCTATCTTCTCCAAGATTGATCTGCCTGGTGCATATAACCTGCTCAGAATCAAGGAGGTTGATTAACACTTGACTTGTTTTAGAACTAAATATGGCAGTTATGAATACTTGGTTATGCCATTTGGGCTCACCAATGCTCCTGCTTCTTTTCAAAATCTTGTCAATGATATCTTTCAAGATCTTCTCGATGTTTATGTTGTGGTTTATTTGGATGACATTATGGTCTTTTCCAAATCTGAAGAAGAACATGTCACTCATGTGTCCACTGTTCTTTCCAGACTCAGAGCTAATAACCTTTTTGCTAAGGCATCCAAATGCCTGTTTCATGTTTCAAGCGTGGAATATCTTGGTTATGTAGTTTCTTCTGAAGGCCTCAAGATGGACCAAGCAAAAGTCCAGCAGATTCTCAATTGGCCGCCTCCAAGCAACCTCAAGGCTCTTCAATCCCTCCTTGGCTTTGCCAACTTCTACCGCTGTTTCATCAGGAATTATTCAAAGAAGATCAGTTCACTCACCAGTTTCCTCAAGAAAGATTCCTGTTTTCCCCTCAATGAGGAAGCTCTTAGTCAGTTTCACCAACTCAAAGAGGCTTTCACCACTGTTCCAATCCTTTCCCACTTCAATCCTTCTCTACCCACCATTGTAGAGACCGATGCATCAGATTATGCTTTGGGTGCTGTGCTGAGTCAGGTCTCTGACTCAGGAAAACATCCCATTGCATTTGACAGCCGCAAGCTTATCCCAGCAGAGTTCAATTACAAAATTCATGACAAGGAACTCCTTGGTATTGTCTGGGCGCTCAAGCGCTGGAGGGCTTTTCTTCTTTCACTGTCTTCCCCTTTTGAAGTTCTTACCGATCACTCTTCCCTTCAATACTTCATGACCTCCAAAGTACTCACTCGCCGTCAAGCCCTTTGGGCTGAATTCCTTTCTGAATTTCATTTCTCAATCACTTACCGCCCTGGCCGCCTAGTTACTCTTCCGGATGCCTTATCACGTCGGGACGACGTTTATCCGGAGAGGGGGGAGGATTTCATCAGTAAGAATCCAATGAATTTTCAGCAAATCATTAAGCAAGATGAAGTTCAACCCTCAAAGTTTTTTGCAGTCAAAGTGGAATCTTTTTCAAATTTGATTGATTCAATTCAGAAGAAATTATAGCAAGATCCCCAGTACAGAAGTATCCTTGAAGATTTGGGTAAAGGTAAATCTGTCTAAGATTATTCTCTTGATTCCTCCTCCCAACTTCTTCTTTTCAAAGATCGGGTGGTAGTCCCAAATGACTCCACAATTAAACTTAGTATTCTTCAAAAGCGTCACGATTCTCCTCTAGCTGGCCACCCTGGCCAAGAGAAGACTCTCAAACTTGTCAAGCGGGATTTCCACTGGTCCGGCATGACTCAATTTGTCAAGGATTATGTTTCATCCTGTCAACAGTCCTCAAGGAACAAGAATATTCACCACAAGAAGTTTGGATTCCTCAAACCTCTTCCAATTACAAATGGTCCTTGGATTTGTCTTTCAATGGACTTCATTACTCAACTGCCGCTGTCCAATTCCTTTGATTCAATTCTGGTCATAGTAGACAGATTCTCAAAAATGGCGGTTTTTATTCCAACAATGTCTTCAATCACTTCCCTGGATTTGGCTCATTTATTCATCAAGAATATCTTTTCTAATCATGGCCTTCCGTTAAGCATTGTCAGTGATAGAGGTTCACTCTTCGTTTCCTCTTTTTGGACCAATCTTTGTCAGCAGCTCAAGATTTCAAGAGACTTGTCAACTGCTTACCATCCAGAAACTGATGGACAGACAGAGAGGGTAAATCAGATACTAGAACAGTATCTTTGGATATATGTCAGTTATCATCAAGATGATTGGAACACCTGGCTCCCTCTGGCTGAATTTGCCTACAATAATTCTGATCATTCTTCAACCAAGCAATCCCCGTTTTCACTGTTTATGGAAGAGATCCACACTTTGATTCAGTTCACATCACTAAAGACACTCCTGCTGGAAAGTTATCAACAAAAATCCAATCAGTACAGCAAGATGTCAAGAGAGAACTTGAAGCTTCCATAAACCGGTTTAAGAGGTATGCAGATAAATGTAGAGAAAATCCACCTGTTTTCAATCCTGGTGACATGGTATGGCTTTCCTCCAAGAATATCAAATCAACCAGACCCACCAAAAAACTATCCGAAAGATGGTTGGGTCCCTTTCCAATCTTGAAGAAAGTCAGTTCTCATGCTTATCACCTCAAGCTTCCATCCCAATGGAAACCCGTCCACCCAGTCTTCCATATCTCCCTTCTGGAACCAGTCAAGACATCAACAATCCCAAATCGACATCAAGAACCTCCTCCTCCAATTACCATTGAAGAAGAAGAGGAATGGGAAGTCTCTCAAGTACTGGATTCAAAGCTCAAGAGGAGAAAGTTATGGTATCTGGTGGAATGGAAAGGTTTCAGCCAAGACCCAGAAAGATCCACTTGGGAACCAGCCAAAAACCTCAAGGATTTCCATTCTTTGTATCTTGACAAGCCAGGGCCCAATTCTTCAGAAGCTTGATCTTTTATGGTGCTTGGTGGGGAGAGGAGTTACCAAAAGTAAGTCCCACTCCTGGTATGCACCTCTAGGGGTATTCTACTCCTCTTTTGTTGTAAGCATCACCTTGGCCACTCTGTGAGCACTTTGCAATTTGGACACAGATTCGTTGGCCTGGCTTTCAACATCAAGTCCAAAATTATGGCCACTTTTCACTTGGGGAAATGGACCATTCATTTTCATTGTTCTTTCCAAGTTTTTCAATTCAAGACACTCCTTAATCAAATTGATATCATTATTTATGGCACTGGCGGGATTGGTAACTTCCAAAAGTAAGTTCCTCTCCTGGTGTGCACTTCCCTGAGGGGTCTACAATCTGTCAAAACATCACCTTGGCCACTCTGTGAGCACCTGGAATCAAATTCTTTATCCAGGTCCTTGGCCACTCTCAAAATCAACTGTCGTAATCCGTGATGAAGATTGGATTCCTCCTTGAAATTCATTTTCTCTTTTAACTTTCTTTTTTCTTTCTTTATATCTGTTTCTTTTCTCTTTTATTCATTATATTTTCTTATAACTCTTTAATTCCAAATCTCCATGTCAACTCATGTTTTCAACATTGTCAAAGCCAAATGTCAAGAGAAGACCAAGTCAACCTCATTTCATATGCCAACAAGTTTATCAGTTCAATTTTTCTTTTCAAGATTCAATGCCTCTGGAATCCCTACGTCAAATCCCTCTCAATAGCCTCAACAGGCTTCTACCTTATCTTGGTGCTCAGGAGCTCACCATTCAAGGTAGGGGGGTACTATCACAACCACGAGTTTGACCCTCCTCCTTGATGGTTGCGGCAATCCAACCTGGAGCCAAATTGGGGCCAATTGGCCACGTCATATCATTTATGGCCCATTGGCCCCCTTTGGGTGTCCAATGGCTCTTACGCCACAGCCCATCCCAATGGCCATTTATGGCCTCAGGCCATATCCTGCCGTCATTGGCCCTCTTGGCCAATTCACACCTCACCAACCCCCAGGCCTTCATCATTGATTTTGGGCCTGGGGGGTCTTTTTTGTCTTCTAGGATCTCCAGGCCCCCTAGCCACCATCATTTAATCCAGGCCCCCCCTTTTCATTAGGGGGTCTTGGGCCATTTAGGCCCCCTACAGTCCGTAAGCCACGTACCGCGGTCCGCAGGCCTTTTAGGCCCCTTTTGGCCTAATCCAATGAGGCCAAAAGGGGGCAACCACCTAGCCCCCAAGGCCAGGTGGGTCCCAAACCACATCTGGGCCCACCTGAGCCAAAATTGGCCATATTTTCCTTGGACTCAAAATTGGCCAAAAACGCCTTGGACACCTTTTTGGCCATAAACCACGTAGGACCCATTTTTGGCCCTGGACCACTATGGATCAATATCTCCGGCAACCACCAGGGGCCACCAAATCAGTTCATCAAGCCTTTCCCTCAACTTAAGGGAAATTCTTCCATACCTCCATGCACCCCGTACTCAAGGTTGCAGGAGTGGTGCATATATGGTGTTATATACCATTATGCACCATTTTTGCTCAGCAATTCAATGGTGACGTTTTCAGGACTCAATTCCATCTTCTCAACTCAAGACACCAAAATCCAACGCCCATTTCGAAGGAGGACTTTTGGAGTCATCAGTTGGGTAATCCATGGTGGCAAGCAGAAGACCATTCAAGGACTCCAACCACCTTGCTATGCAGGAGTTGGGTTGGTAATCTCATTCAGGATTCTTCCAAGGTTCATTCTCAGAGGTATTCCATCATTTCAATCAGTTGTCAAGGCATAAAGTATTTCAATACTCCTTGGACAACTCAATTGGTTCATACAGGCGGCAATCAATCAACCTGTATGTACTTGGCCCAATTGGGCCAACTCATATTCCACTGTGGGAATTCAATCACACAGTTCAATTTCAAGATGGCCCGATTCGGACAATACAGCCGGTGATCCACCTTCAGGATCAATCTTTCAGTTTTTCACATATACTGGCCACCTTTCAGCACCTGGGAACTTTTTCCCCAGTTAATTAATATATTGGATTTATTTTTATCCTTATTTTCTTTTACATTATTAAAGTTAATACTGATAATCTTAAGTCAGTCATTAGCACCCTTTTCTCTTTTCTTTCTTTGCCTGTCAGTGGATATTGGTGGTCATATCCTTTACTAATTCCATTGTTCTTTCTGGCAGGTTGAAACAGTGAATTGAGGATTCACTTGGTTGGCTTCTTGGCTTTTGGCTTCCTTTTATCTTTGGCCTCTGGCTTCATCCTTATTATTCTTTTTATCTTTGGCATATTTGTCCTTTCTCTTTTTTCTGCTTAAGAAATATATTCTGTAGTATTTCTTATCATCTTTGGAGCCCTCCAAGTGAGTTCTTGATTCCTGAGTGCCAGGCCCTCTTGCTTCCATAAGAGCCCCTGTGACACCCTGGTCCAGAAAGAGAATTTTCATGAGAATAATTTATGATTGAATTGATTCTGGCCAATACAGGTCCTGTACAGCTGTACAAAATCTGTAAAAGAGGTGTGGTGGTATTGATTGATCATACAGTCTCAGGATGGTGTATCCAAACTGTATTGGGTAATTCCAACCTGTACAGAAGTTGACAGGCTGTATTGATGAACCAGACTGTATGCATGTTTCACCAAGGAATATTGCTGAGACTGAATGCTGATACACACAGTGTATTTTCTGGTTTGAGGTGTTTGAGTGGGTGTAAGTATGAATACCCTTATCCCTGACTAGTGTTTCTTACAGATAATTCTCTTCATAAACTTGGGACCAATGTATACATTGATGTGGTGCCAGATAGTTATTTTCATATAAAGCTTTGAGGAACAGGATTTCATACTCATTAGTGGAATCAGGATCCTTAACTAATGAAAATCCCCAAAGTTCCTCAATATAATTCAATAGCTTCTGGAATTTGGACAACATTTCTAAGGTACTCTGTGATGAATTTAGGCTTGTGAATTATAAATTTAAGATGTATTTTGAAACCCTTTTCTATTTTTTTTCAAAAATACTATTTTTTTACTTATATTGAGCAATGCTTTTCTTGAAAAAAATCTTTTTTGTAATGAAATAAGGCTTAAAATATATCTGTCCATGGTCAGGTTTTTTCCAAATAAGCCTTTTTCAATAGCATATTTTCAGATTTTTTAGTTACCAAATATCTCCCTTTGTAAAAGGAAGATTTTGTTAGCTTTTATTTCCCTTATTGAAAAAGGATTCAAGTTTAAAATTCTACAAAACACAAATACTATGGATGGAAGTCAAAAAAGAGACATATCACCACTTTCTGAATAACTTAGAAACATTTGAAAAAAAAATTTCATCAAAATCAATAATAGTACAACCACCTCAAGAGAAATTTAAGTTATTTTTCTGATTAATATAAATTTATATTGTAATTATTGATATCCATACCCATCATTATCACACTATCTCACAATTTCAAATTAGCTATAGCACCTTGATCAGATCCTTAGAAGTTAAAAGAATTTAGCAAAGACTCAAAATTTAAAAATACTAAACTATAAGAATTAATTTTTTTAAAAAAGAAATATGTTTAAGTAATTTTTTTATTTCAAGAATTTTTAAATTAATTATTGAAAAAATTTATAAATTCTTATAACAATTTTTAGGCTTATATTTTTTTTTAAAAAAAAAAAAAAAATTCTAGTTTTTTTTTTGTTTTGGTAAAATTTAATTAATTTAGTTTAATTAATATAATTAAATAATATAATTTTTTTAAATACTATTTCACTTTAAACATTATTGAAATTTTTTTATATTAAAGAACTATTTTAAATTTTATTAACAAACTCAAAGGTAAAATAGAAACATTAAAATGGAGAACTTGATCAAATCAATCCAAAAAAAAAAAAAATTCAATTGGAATAAAATAAATAAATAATTATTTTTTTTAATTTTTTTTTTTAAGATAAATTAACTTTTTCAAACTTCTTTTTAATTTTGTTTTATGAAAAAAAAATTTAATTATATCTTTTTTTTTTTCTTTTTTGTTTTTTTTTTTTTTTTTAAAAAAAAAATTGAAAAAAATTAATGAGTTCTATCTATCTTTCTTTCTCAATTCAACCTAACCCCTCTCTCTCCTTAAAAAAAAAATAAAATAAAATAAAATAAAAGAGGATAAAAAAAAATTTTTTTTTTTAAAGAAATTTTAAAAACAAAAAGAAAAAAATTTAATAAATTTTTTATTTCAATAATTTAATTTAAAAATTTTAATTAAATTTTATAATTTTATTATTTATTTATTTAATTTAATTTATTTTCAATTTTAATTCTTTTTGTTTTAATTTTTAATTTTTTTTAATAATTTATTTATTTTTATTTTTATTTTTATTTCCTATTTCTTATTGTAATTTTTAATTTTTAATTTTAATTTTAATTTTATTTCTTCTGTTGTTTTCTAATTTATTTTTTAAGATTTTAATTCAATTCTTATCATTTATTTTAATTTTTTTTTTTTTTTTTTTTTTTTTGAAATCTCAATTTGAAATTTTTTTTGTTAATTTTCATTTTATTTTTAAATTTTAAAAAACCAAAAAATTAAATTTCATTATTCATTATTTTTTTATGTATCTTTTATCTTTTACTTTTTTTTTCTTTCCATCTTAAACTTTTATTTTTAATTTTTAATTTTTAACTCTTTTACTTTATTAATCATAATTTTTTTTCCTTTTTTTTTTTGTTTTTATTTTTCTCTTCAAAAATTAAATTAAATTATTAAATAATAACTTTCAAAATAAAAAACTTTATGTAACTTTCTCTTTTTTTAAAAACAAATTTATACAAATTTAAAGTCTTTTTTTTTCTTCTTTTTTCGAAAAAAAAGAATCTAATTTAATTTAAGTCTTTTTTTTTGGTTGTTTGGTTATTTTTTTTCAAAAAAAAGAGCTTCATATTTACTTTTTTTTAATAATAAAAATTACTTTTTCTTTTGCTTTTTTTATTTTAATTAATATTTAAATGATTCGACTTTGTATATATATATATATACCTTTTTTTAAAAAGAAGAATAATTGGGATAATAATAATTTCAACAATTTAAGATTTTTTTATTCGTTTTAAGATTTTTCCAAATAAGTTTATTAATATATATTTTGTTTTTTTTGGAGTATTACAATAATCCTTAATTTACATTTTCTTCTTTGTTATAATTAATAATAATAATAATAATAATAATAATAATAATAATCATAATAATAATAATAATATGTTTTTCTCTAAAAAACTTTCTTTTTTTCTTTTTTAAAAAAAAAAAACTATCTAAACTAAAATATAAATAAATTTTAGAGAAAAAAAAACCTTCAAGATTTTTATTTTTTTCTCACTTCTATAAAAACTTTCAATTGGTCAAGAAAAAAAAAAGAAAATCACGCCCAATCCCAAGAAATCTAATTGAATTGTTATTAGTATTAATCAGACTTGAGGTTAGTATTTTTTTTCAATTTTTCAATATAATTAAAAAGTATAGATTCAAGTTTCGCTTACTGGTAGCACACCAGTATTAAGATCCCCCAGGGACTTGAAAACAGAAGGCGATAAGTCCAGCGAGCCATAACCGCAAGATGGACACTATGTATGTTGGGGTATGGAATAGTTAATAGCTGTTTCGCGGTCAAAGACGCTAGAAATTAAGACGAACCTCATCAGTAACTTTGGCAGTAATAGTTTTACCGTTGGATTTGTTTTGGATCTTGACATGTTTATGGCAAGGCTCGCCGTGTCCATACTGGTGGGAAATAAAAAATGAGGCCATGATCTGTCTCTGTAGGGATGATTGTTTTTAGCTAGATTGACATGTCCGCAGAAAGACTCACTTGTTTATAATTCATAGCGACAATATAGTCAGATTCAGAGTTAGTGTCGCCACAGGCTCCTGTGTCAGGCGTAAACCAGGTTGCCTTTCCAGAGTAACGGCGTGCAAGTGGCTTTGAAAGAGCCGATGGTGGTGCAGCGATGATATTTAAGGGAAATACGAAAGAAACAATGAAAGCTGCTAGAACTAGACGAGCCATTGAATACTTGAAGCTTTTGTTGAATGCGCGTTGGAAAGTTTTTTGTTTCGCTCTGATAACTTTGACTTTCAAGAACTAAGGATGTAGAACTTTATAGCGTACTGATATTTTTATTTTTTGGCTTGATCAGCCAAGTGCTTTTGTGTGCTTGTTATGCAATCGAATGATTTGATGGGTGGGTGTCCGAATCGATCTAGGAAAGATTGGTGTATTATATATATAGGAATCATAGGCCATCCTGATGTTGTTGCTTTCATCATTGGTCCAAAATCAGGGTGGTGACTTTGCCCTTTGCTATAGCGCAGACCAGACAAGGACATATCGTCCACCGATTCTAGGTTTCTTAGTTGAACTGTATGTTTGAACCATGTCGCTCTCATGATGACGAAAACGGGGGTGAATGACGAGCTCAACCCTATGTTTTTTTTTGTTTTATTGGTGGCCTTGGTTGGCAAACTATGGCCGTATGGGCTGGAATGGAGTGACAAAGTGATTTAAGATTTTTAATCTGAGAAGGGCATCCCTGAAATTTGAACCCAACGACGTCTAGTGCTCTTCTCATTCTGACTTAGTTTGATCGAAGAGAAAAGGAGATGATCGTCAAAAGTTATGCTTTTGCTCATTTGAGCCTCATCAGACGACGACCTCGAATGCCAGCACGTTCTCCATGGCGAGTGTCGAGTGCTGAGTGTCGACTCGGGATGAAAGGCCATCAGTGCTCGGTCTGTGAAGGTGCATCTTCTGACTTGTTGCTAGCTCGGCTAACTGATCTAGCATCGATGGACTGATCCTTTCCTTGGAGGAATGAGCAGCCTCATCCAGTCGATCGAGATGCCGTGGGGCTGGTGGTGCTGGTGGTGCTGGTGGTGCTGGGGCTGGTCCCCTGAATCCCTGAGAGCCAACTAACTAGGTTGATGATCACTATCTCAGTCTAGCTCACTAATTTCCTGCCAGCCTATTCTCACTTGAGGCCATCGATCGACGAGCGTTGGCTCTCTTTCGGGATCGCAAGTTTTAGGGGCGTTGCTTTGGCTGACGGGACCTGCCAGGCTAGTGTGGTCCCTGAATACGAGCTCCTAGGCGCAGATGATTTGGAAAGCTCCATCCTTTGGCTAAGCTTGTAGCCAGCATAGCGTCCCAATCTCGACTGTTTTAAATTTGGGAGGTGGATGCCCTGGAGGCCATCTGGAGCTGCTCAACAAACAGGCCATGACGATTTACGAGGCTCTTGATTGCTGCTGGGTCACGTTTGTCGTTTTTTAGCAGGGGCCATGATTAGCTAAAACTTGACTATGAAATTTAATTGAGCCAGCTCATGCTGATTAGCAAGCTTATTTAAGTAAACAACAAACAGAGATAATAAAATTGATTAATTGAACAAGAGGACCCTCAATTAGAAACCAAGGGGCAAGTCATCTTTCTGATCTTATGGGCTAGGATTTCAGCAGGTGATCATCATAGCCCATAAGATCAGAAAGATTAAAATTCAAAGAAAATGTGATATTACTTTTCAAATTTAACAATTTATTATGAAATTTTCAAATTAAAATTAATTGAACACCATAATTCAATTTTAATCAAAAAAAAATATTTATAAATTTTCTCAAATTTAATAATCATAAGAATAATAAGAAAATTCAAAAAATTTATAAAAAAATATGACATTTGATAATATTAAAATTAAACACAATTGATGATTTCTATTTAAGATATATAAAAAAATGTTATTTTCAAATTGATAATTTAATTTAAATCTCAATCAAGAAAAAAAAATGAAAACTTTCTTGTAATATTACTTATATGATCAAAAAGAAAAGAAATATATAAAACTTAAATTTTCGAATTATAATCTATTTTCTAATATATATACATACAGGTGCCCTGAAATATGAATGCAAGCTTTTTTTTTCTTCTGCAGCAAACTATCTCATGCTCACAACTAAAAGGGCACCTAAAATATAATCTTATTGTACAATCACAATTAAAAGAAACATATTGATTTCACACTTGTTTTTGTGTTTTTATTCTTTGTGGCATACATTTTTTTTGTTAATACTATTTTACAAACAATCAATTATTGAGCCATCACACAAAAATCTAAACAAATTGCACATTATTTCAGTGGCGCAATTGATTAAGAGCCAAAAAAAACTTACAAAAATTGGTGGTCCTAATAAGAAGTAGGATCACCATTCACCGCAATGACCATCTTCATTTGGTGTGGCATTGACAAGAGTAAGACATCCAATAATGCCCAAGGCACATCCTCCCATGCTGATTGAATTGCAATCTGCAAGTCTTGCACAGATTGGGGCTGGTACAATTTTGAAATCAAATTCCTCATCATTTTCCAAATATTCTCAATGGGGTTGAGGTCTGGAGAATGAGCTGGCCAGTTCATTTTGTTGATGCCATGTTGTTTGAGCCACTGGTTGCTGAGGTTTGCCATGTGAATTGGGGTGTTGTCCACCATGAAGATTAAGCAGTGGCAACCCATTATCCATGGAGCAGTCTTCATGTGGGTGACAAAGGGAAGCAGGGCTGGCTGAGAGATTTGTTGGACCATCTCGGCTGAAGTCATTTGCCCATTGATCATTCAGCCAAGCAAAATGCCCCCCATACCATGATTGATGGTTGACCGCGAGATTTTTGAGTATCCACTTGTCTTGAGGTGTGTGCCATACTTGCACCTGATGTGCCTTCTTACCTAGCTCAAATGCTGATTTCTTTGTCCAAACCACCTTTTCCCAGTCATCAATTGTCCAGCATCGATGTTCTTGAGTGAAGACCAGGAAAGCTTGGAAGTCTTGAGGTTGTAAGAAAGGTTTCCTTGGGGAAATTCTTGAGGCTTTGCCAAGTTTGTGAATCTCCCGCTGGGTCATTCTTGTCAAAAAATTTGTTACTTGGACCATGGTAAGGTACTGGCATCAGGTAATTAATCGGTTTAGTTGGCGCCAGTCTTGTTCCTTTAGGATTAATGGCTGGTCACTTTTTTTTTGCATCTTGACTTTCCCAATCCGGAAATACTTCACAATGGTGTTGTAAACCACTGTAACTGGTATTCCAAGCAACCTCCCTATATGAAAAAACACCAGCCCAGTTCAATGCATACCAACTATTTGGCCACACATCTTGTCTTCAAGGTAAGGCATTTCCTATAAGCCAAACAAAAAAGAAATTAGGAACCAATAGCAAAAATGAATGAAAAAACAAAGAAACTCACCTCAATTGGTGGAAGAGGTAACACCTTTTTAACGTCACAGAAGGAGATTGTTTGAGAGAGAGAAATATGAATACCTGGGCATTCAAAAGGCATTGGGAGGCCATTGCCTCCCTTTGGAATGGCGATGATGAAGCAATGAGTGAGGTGAGAAGCAATAATTTTGAGAAAGAAAAAAAAACAAGTTAGAATTCGACAAAGCAAGTGCGCAAGCTTTGACAAATAGGATATTGTAGCAGCCGCGCGTGCTTCGCGTTGCTGAGAGATTGTTGCGTGCCCTGCTGCATTTGCATTCAACTGGCAGGGCACTGTACATATGTATATTTCAATCTTAACCTAAAAATAATTAATGAAAAAAAAAATTAAAAGAAAAATTATTTAAATTTAGCTTTAAAAATAGAAATAAAAAAAAAAACTTTAATGAAAACTTAAACCAAGTTCATAAACTGGTTTTTATTTATTTATTTTTTTTTAAAAAAAAAGTTTCAATTTTAGTTTTCACTCAACTTTTCAATTCAATTCTAGTTTTGTTTTTTTTATGAAAAAATTTAACTTCAAAATAATTAAAAATATCAATATAAAAAAAAAACAAAAAAAAAACAACATTATTTTCAATTTTGATTTTTATATTTTTAATCTGATAATTCTTTTATTATTATTTTTTAATATTTCATACCTCATTGCTCTTTTTTTTTTAAAAAAAACAAAACAAAACAAAACAAATTCAAGTAAAAGAAATTTTTCTTATTTATAAATATTTTTTATTTTTCATTTTTTTTTGTAACTTCCTATTAATTCAAATAAAGAAAACACATAAGAATCTAAACTTTAAGATTATGAGATTTCCAAGTGTTAAAGAGTTTTTAAGGATGACAATTTAAATTTTCACAGTGAAAACTTGAATGACTTAACTCATTGAGAGAGCCAAATTTTTGGATAATGAATATAATTTAATTACTTCTTGAGGTCTAAGTACTTCTAAAAAAAAAAAAATTTAATTCTTAAAACTATTGATTAAATTAAATTCTAATTTGACTTATTACAAAATAATTTTTAATTTAAAAGGAATTTTTATATTCTAGAAAAAAAATATAATTTTTTTTTTTATGATTTATAAAAAACAATTAACCAAAAATGAATTTAAAGATATTCAAAAATAAAAAATAAAAAAATTAATTTAAATTAAAAACCAACTTTTTATGTACTAAAAAGAATTCAAAAAAAAAAAAAAAAAAAGATTTTTTGAGTGGTTTCTATTTAAATTTTAATTAAATTTTAATTAATTTTTTTTTTTTTTTTTCAAGATTTAAAGAAATTTAAAGTTTTTTTTTTTTTTTTGTTTCAAAGAAGAAAAAATTCAAAAAAAACAATTACAAGTCTAATTTTGAATTAATTTAAGAAAGTTCCATTTGATAACATGAAAAGTCATTCTAAATTTCTGATTGTTCCTTATAAAGAAGTTTATTTCTAATTTAATGAATTAAAGTTAAAAATGAGAAAAATTATTCTATATGAAAGATGGTTAAGAATTTTTGTGATGAAAAAGGAGGAAAGGGATTGCATGTTGTTTTGAAACCACATTTTATGAGTCTGAAGTTGAGTGGTTTTTTTTTTCACAAGAGTTGAAATATTTGAAAGACTCATTTAATTGGGTTATTGACTTATTAATTGTTGAAAGAAATTAATGTTGATCAAATTGGGGAAAATTAAAGATGTGGTTGAGACTTGAAGAATTTGGTTAAAGGGGTTGTATCAGGGTAAATGGGCGAGTTAGGTGGTATTCAGAATTCAGCTTATTCAAACCAGGGGGAAAATGGGAGGAATTGGTACTTCAAACAAATGTAGGTGTTTTTGTATTCTGCATAGCGTTTCCATGAGAATTATGATGGCATCAACAGAAATATACACACAACATAATGTCCTATTAATAATTGGAAAAATACCTCATATGATGAAATTAATTCAAATTAAAGAGGGAATTCAGATAATGTCCATAGTCTTAAATTACCCTTGTTAACCCAAATAGCTTCAGATAAACTTGTAATATTCCAGAAGGATCAAGGCTCAATCACGTCTCTTTAGATAACCTGAATAATAATATGAAATAAATTATTATTTACCTTCTTATTATAATACAACAAGCTCAATAACAGTCAGAAGAAAGACTAATTCAATTTGAAATGATCAAACAAGAAAACAGGAAGAAAAGGCAAGCAAAACAGAAATTTATAATCGAAATAAGTTTAGTTCAGGATTGGAAAGAAGAAGAAAGGAGACATGAAGACAAGCTTAAAATAAACCACATTATATTATGACGATGGGTATGATTGCCAAAATCACCAGTATAAATCCACAATAATAAGCAAATAAGCTCAACTTTCATTAAGATATTCCTAAATAATAACTTCCACTCAGATTTTTGAAATATTTTTTTCCCCTTATTTAAAACCTATTTTGAATTAATTATTCATTTATTAAACATAGGGAAATTAATCTCTCTTGAAATTTTTTATTTTTTATTTGTCTTTCAATTTTATCTGTTTTTAAATGCTTTTCTATGCCAAAATTTTGTGTTTTTTTTTTCATCATATCTTAAAGTACTTAAGAAAATTTCTTAGTCTATACCAAGAATATTTCTTTTATCTTCCTTTTCATTTTAATATAAAGAAGATAGTAATGAAACTAATATAAATTCCTTAATTTTTTCAAATTTTCCTTAAATCAAACCAAAATCTTCTGAAAATAAAATAACTTTTTCATTTATATTTTTTCTCATTGAAATTATTGAGGTATATTTATTTTTCCCATAAGAAATAATTTAAAATTAAAACATTCTTTAATGAAATTAAAATTTGAATAAACTTAAAATGAATGAAAATGAAATGTATCACTTTTTTTATCCTAAGTTTTTCTGATCATAAATAATAAATAATATTAAGAAAAATAAATAATTTAAACAAATAAAATGAGTTTATATGATAAGAAAAAAGTTTAAATTTCTTTTTTTCATAATATAATTAGGGCTTTAATTAATTAATGTTAGTAAATAATTTGCAGAGAATTGATTTAATACATTATTTAATATCATGAACACAACTTTCACTTTATAAGAATATAATTTCTGTAAATAATGTGGCACTAATAAACAAAAAGATCTATTCTTTAATTGAAAAAGGGAATATTATACAATTATTCTTACAAGAATCACATATCAGAGTCTAATATTCCCAAAAAATAATTTTGAGAAGCTAAACTAGTAAAAAAAAATTATTTAAATTGAACTTATTTTCTACTTTATTCTTATTTTTAAAATATGGGATTAAAATTGACATGTTTTTTTTTGTAACCTTAATCCCCAAAAAAGTTTAATATTTCCAAGAAAGAATTGGATTTTATTTATTGAATCCATACTAATTTTAGAATTTTGAAAAACCTCTTTCATGGATAAATCCTAGTAAGCCCCCAAAAATATGTATTTAAATCAAAAACTTATTTATCTTCCACCAAGAAAAAGAAATTATAATATGAGGATCAGACTCACATTCAATAAATAAAAGTTATAGTCCACTAAGAACTTTACCAAAATAGAATTAAATCCTTTTCTTTTAAAAGATGATATTAATTCATTTTTTGAAGGGGCTTTTGTGGGAAATTTAGTCCCAACTATTTCTGTTGCAATATCTTTGAGAAATCTTTGCCTTTTTAATTTTTGAAATATCTCAAACCCTCCCTCCCAATAATAACCATTTAGATATATATAGTTCCTATTTATTATTAAGACATCCACAATATACAAAGAGAAATCACTAAACTTGCTTTATAGAAATTTAAGCTTAAGATAATTACATCCAAAACCATAAAATATATAACTCATACATGGTTGATTTTTTAATATTAAAAAAATATTAGAAAAAAAAATAGACAACTTGATTCATGAGCCAAATTATATAATTTTAATCCAATTTTAGATTTTATTAATAATTAGTAAATTTTTCTATTCAAATTAATTTTTAATTTTAATTCCTAAAATCATTTTATCAATTTTTAAAAAAAAAAAAAAAAAAATCTTTTAAAATTCAATATTATATAATTTTTTTTTTAAATTAAATGATAAAATTCTTCAAAATTCAGAGAAAATAAAATTTTTTTGAATTGTTTTTATCAATTTAAAAAAAATAAAAGATGAAACTAATTATAAAAGTTTAGAAAAAAAAAAAAAGATTAGTAAAATATAAAGAAATATGAGTTATTATTTAGATTTTTAAAAATTATTCATTTGAGTGAAAAAACAAAAAAAAATAATTTAATATTGATATCAAAAATAACTTATAAATGAAATTTTTATTGAAAATATAAATAAAAAACAAAAATATAAACTTAATTAATTTTTTCTTTTACAAAAAAAACCCCTAATTTATTGATTAAAGAATTAAAAATTAAATTTATGAAAGAAATAAAAGTAGAATAATATGTATTCCATTATATATATATATATATATATATATGTAAAACTATTAATTTATATTTAATTGATTTATCAAATTGAAAAAAATGAGTATTTGGAAGGATTAATGAAATCAAAGAAAATAATTTCAATTATAACTTTAATAATTAGGAGATAAGGCAAATGAAGAAAAAATGTAGAAAAAGAGAAAGGAAATTTTTTTAACTATAAAGGTTAAAAGAATCTATCCAATACTTTTCCTTAAAATTCCTTCTAATTTAGAAATATAAATTTGAATGAAAGCCATATTCTTCTAGAATT
This sequence comes from Austropuccinia psidii, assembly GCA_023105745.1. Lineage (NCBI taxonomy): Eukaryota > Fungi > Basidiomycota > Pucciniomycetes > Pucciniales > Sphaerophragmiaceae > Austropuccinia > Austropuccinia psidii. Next base: position 54,765,462 of record JALGQZ010000007.1, on the reverse strand, counting down.
TCTAAATAAATTAAGTGATTTTCTTGTAAATGATTTTTTTAAATATTAATTGAAATCATTTGACATAATAATGCACAAGCTTTGTGAAATAGAATAGCTTAAAGCTACAATAAGATAAATATTTTTAGTGAGTCTTTAAATTTTTGATTACAATATGTATTTTGAAAACACCAAGGTTATAAATAATTTCAAAACAAGTATATTGATAAGTTCTTTTATCGCTGGAATTTAGGCTTCAACAGTAGAAATGAATTGCAAAAGTGAAGTTAATCACTTTAAAGGTGAGAGCACTAATACTTCTAAAAATAAAATGTAAATAATTTTAATTGTAAAAATATATTTGGTTAAGAGCTCTGAGGATTAATTCAAAGAGAATTAATCCTCTTTAAATATTGTATTTACAAATTCAAAATCAAAATAATATGAAATAACTTTTGTTCAAATGAGGAAAGATCTGTTATAGCAACATGAGCAGATATAACAACAAGATTGATGACATAGTGGGAACATAGACTATGACACAATAAGTAATCAGTCATAGCAACAAGATTTAATTCATATTAAAATAATATGAATTTAAGTATTTGAAATTTATACAGAATAATAAAAGAAAATGAGACGAAAATTTAAAGAAAGTGATTGGGGTCTGTATAGCAGGTAAAGGTTTACATGCTTGCAGGCTCACATTTGGTAATACTAAAAAAAAAAAAGTAAAAAAAAAGATTCAGTCAAGTAAAAAGGTATAGCTTTCTTGTATTCTTGTAATGATTTTCTGTATATGTGTATTTGTATGATAAAAGTGCTTTCTGTCCTCTGTAGAGTAATAAAAGAATTTTGAAGTGAGTTTCTCAATTGAATTCAATATTCCCTCACAATATTTTTCTTCTTGTAGTATGTCTTTTATTGTTGTATCTAGTTTACTAATCCAAGTATTTGAGTTGAGTAGGTGGTAGATATCTTGTTGATTTTCAATGTAAGTGGTAATATTTTTTAGTGTAGTTGATATTCTTTCTTTTGTTAAAATAGGTTGATTGTTTATTTCTCTTTCAATGTATCTTACAATTTTATTCAATATTGTTTCTTCTTTATTTTCAGTAACGATTGCATTTATTGATGCAAGTTCAACTTTGTTGGTATTGGAGCTTGTACGACTGGTATTAAGCTGTAATTTTTGTTCTTTTTTGATATAGCTCGCATTAGTATTCATTTCAGGTTGATTATTACTCAAAGTTCTGTTGTTATCCGTCATTGTTGTTCTTTTTTGAGTACTTGGATTTCTATTTGTTTTGATAGAGTTCGCGTCGATTCTTTTACTATCAGGATTACTGCTATGCTCCTCTTTAGTAATGACTTCCTTTATCATAGTACAATTATCAGTAGTCTGAGTAACAGAGGTAGCTTTTAGGGTTCCAGCATTATGAGGGAAATGAGATCGTGTACTAATATCAGGATTAGGAATAAAAGGCTTGTCTGTAATTCTGTAGGCTGTATTGGTAGCCAAATCGTGTTTGAAATTTAATTTATTTTGCATTTTTTGCTTCGTTGCTATGCTTTTTCGATCTTTACTACCAGATTGAGATCCTGTACGTTGAAAGGACTTAAAATTGAAGTCTTTGGTGGTCCTGGGACTTCTGGATTTAATATTTGCAGTAGGACGCGAGAATAAATCATCATAGCTACAAGATTCATCTTGGGGATGGTCTTTTTTCCAGGCTTCCTTCCCCAATGACCAGTACTAGGATGGTTGATAGAACTGCTACTGGTCATCATTTTGGATAGATGACCCGTCAAAATGCTTAAGTCTTTAATGAACAAAGACAAGCGTTGAAAAGCTTCAATTTCATGGGGGGCTATAGTCATCAAAACTTGTTTTACTGGTGTTGGAGGATGGTACTGATGGCTCCAATGAGATTTTGAGAAAACTACTATTTTTAAATGTATGGCTTTGGTATTTATTCTTCAAAGCTGTAGCAAAATAAAAAAAGGAATCAGGATTGTAATGTTGATTCTTGATTTTTTATGAAAGAGTTGGTTATAAAAATTCTATTAATTAGGTATTTTGACTTCTAATTAATTTATTAGATGTAATTAATTAATTAATCAAATCTAATATAAATTTTAATATATTAAATGTTAGCTGGTGCCTCTTTTGTGGCTTCCAGACTAAAATACTAGTAATTTAATAAACTAATTGAGAAGTGGAATGCTATTATTTGAAGTAATAGACACGTCACTTGGTTTAATATGATTTACTGTTGGAATTGAGGCTTCAACAGTAGTAATAATTTGTAAAAAGTGAATTTAATCACTTTAAAGGTGAGAGCGCTAATATTTCTAAAATAAAATGTAAGGAATTTTAATTGTAAAAATATATTTAGGAATCAGTCATAGCAACAAGATTAAATTCATATTATAATATAATGAATTTAAGTATTTGAAATTTATACAAAATAATAAAAGAAAATGAGACAAAAATTTAAAGAAAGTGATTGGGGTCTGTATAGCAGGTAAAGGTTTACATGCTTGCAGGCTCACATGTTGAAAGCTCAAATCTTGGATCCATAGCTGCTAATGGGGCAATTAGTATACAAAAACCTTTTGGGAACTTGGTTACCAAGTTAAAGTACCATTAAATCATAAGAAAATTGCAAATAGGCTGCTATTTTGATGTGACAAGGAGGTAAAGAGCAGCTCTGACTCCTGTAAACCTGTCAATTCTTAGTGATTTTCTAAGGATAAACCTTAAAATAATAATGTAAACTCTTTTTGAACTAGTATATATTCATTTATCTAGTGGCAACCAGATATACTTTGCTATTTGCAGTTCTACATAGAAATAAGGTAAAAACTTCAAAAATTTATTAGAAATACAATTATTAATGAATCCTTCTGAAGATTTTAGGACTAATGAGGAATCTTATTATACATAAATAAACCAAAAATAATAATTATTTCAATAGGAAAATAAAAGTTTTACTTACAGTCCATTTTTGATGATTCCATGTGAAACACTGAATCTTCAAAAATTCACAGAAAATATAACCTTTGATGAAATTTTCAATAACATTGATAACTTTGAGAAGTTAATGTTTATTTTGAAATAAAAGAAGATTTAAAGTTGGTACTACTTTTATTCTTAACCATAAATGGGTTGGTAGTCATGTAAAAGACTTAATTAAGTAATTATGGTAATCTTACATGACAACAGATGATGAAATCAATAATAAAAAAATGATAATTGGCTTCTCACGCACTCCATTTTCATTTTGGTCAATGGCATGCCTCTGTGAGCTGTTATTGACTCAAAAGAGGCCTCCTCTTGCTTTTTTTCCCAAATCATATCTTTAGTGCCAACAAGTATGTATTAGTTGAAATCTCTCCAAATCCATAATAAAGACATGGAATAATAAAAATATAATATTTCCAATATTATTTGGCTATCATATTGTCATATTATTGTTATAAAGAGATTTTGATCCTTTAAATCCACAATTTATCTGTCAAATCTCTCTACCAATTATTTTCAAAATTTTATTACAGTATTAGTGAGTTGTTTTATGAATTATTAAATTTCTTTCATAGTAATAGTTTTCTTCAAGAATTATCTTTACAATTAATATTGCAAAAGATAATTATATATTAAAATAATTTTATCATTAAATACTTCTTGTAATTGATTCTTGTATACAATTATTGCTTACTTTTATGATTACTAGTAGTGTATAACAAGTAAAAGAAATAGTTAAGTAATTAATTATTCAATTATTGTTATGATAAATTACTTTACTTCATTTGATAAGAAAATTAATAGTAATGTTGATTAATAATCATATTCTCAACAGTTTCATAGACACATCTTACATTTGCAGGCCTGGCCATGTTTTTTGATTCTTGTATCTTGGATTAATATATTTTTAAGCTCAAAAATATATTAATTTAATAATTTTTTTCTTTCAATTTGAAGTTAAAATAATTTCTATTTTTGAAATTGTCTCTAAAATCTTTTTCATTGAGGAATTTGGTTGAATTTTATATTGTTTTACACCTGGCTTTTTCACATTCAAAAACTTTCAAAATTATTCTTTGAGTTACTCTGAATTGATTTTGATTCAAAATTATGAGTTTTAATTTTTTTCTCTTTGAAAAGGATAAGCTTTTCTCAATATAAAAAGAGAATAAACTCATGAAAAATCTTAAAAATTAAAAGGTATAAAAAAATCTTCTTTAGTGTCTTTAATCAGATACATTGAAGCTGGCAATAAGCTCAGTAAAAGATATATTACCAGTCCAGAATCTGAGGACGGCATTGAAGTGCAACTTTCTAAAAGAGGCACTTTATTCAAAGAAGAAATATCCAAACAGCCACCAAAAGGTGTGTGTTTTCTGCCTTTATCCTTTATTTTCACTTTAAATTGACCTGAAAATGGTTCATACCAGAAATGGAAGCAACTGATAAGTTCAACCACATGAATGTGGACAGGGAAGAGGCAAGACCAGGCCCAGATCTGGCAAGTATTCCTCAAGAAAGATGTGTCTGGAGGATACCAGAGTTTCCCCCCATTCCCCAAGGTCTGTACCTACAAACTTTGACATTAACTCTGAGCCTGAACTGATTCAAGGTAATGTTTTAAGGGCTGAAACATTTCCAATTGGAAGTCAAGGAAGAGGAGTGAGAAATATGCCCAAGCCTTTGGCAGGTGGATATGAACTCCTACTGACACATCAAGAGATTTCTGGGTCAGAAGAAGACCATAGAAATCTTAGGAGGATAGAGTCTATTGTCTTGAAAATACAATCTCAAAAAAGATAAAGAATTGGCTGAAGAGCCAAAGTCTTTTATCCATAGACCAGAAGAAAGAGCTGGAAATGACCCCAGCTTTGGAGAAAGAAGGCCTAGTGGCATCAACCAGCTCCAAACCAGCTCCAGAAGCATCCAAAGACAAGCCCAAAAGACCTAAGAGGAAGAAGAGATGTTTCAAGAACAATAAATTCAAGGGAAAAGCCAAAGCCAATTTTCACAGAACTTATCCCCAAATTGGAGCCTTCACCCATGGAAAGTGTATTTAATATGACCAGAAATCTTATGGAATTCACAGACAAGCAGAAGGAAAGGATGAACAGGAACTTTGCACACAAAGAATAGATGAAATAAGATTTATTAAATCTAGTATTGATGTACAACTTGGTAACTTTGATGCAAAGTTTAATAAAATAACATCAGGTATCAATTACTTAAAAAAGAATGACAGAAATATTTCTGAATGGTATAAAGTGACAAATGCCAAACTTGAGTCAATTTCAAACACATGTGACAGAATTGAAAGAAAATGTAAAGTACAGAATGATGAATTGGAAGATCTTTTCATTACTGAGATTAATGACCAACTTGCCATTCTGAAAATTAATGTTGTCAAAATAGTTTATAATACTGATCTTTTTGCCATACATTTGGTAATAATTGACAGTGAAAGGTAGAAATTAAAGAATGAAATAATTGCACATGTAGAGAAAATTAATAAGAATTTTGAACCAGATGCACATATTCCCAGAGATTCTAAACCTTTGACTGAAGTAAAACTTTCTGTGAAAACATTTTTTAACCCCTTTTCTAGGAGAAAATGCAATCTGTGCAAAAGTGTAAGGTGTGGATATGAAAATTTGATTAAAAATCAAGTACTTTTCCTGTCCTCAAAATTTGTATAAGGTAAAAATCAATTAAAAATAGTATGAAATATTATTTTTAAGAGAAAACACGCCAATGTTATTGTTTATAACTTTATTAGTATAAAACAATAATATTATAAAAATTTATTGTTTTACCAACAATAAAAATTTATCCAAAAAATACTCTACAAGAGATATTTTAAGGCTACAAAAGAAATTTCTTCAAGAGAAATTTCAATTGGAATTAATTGAGCAAAGAACTGCAAGCAATTAATTAAAGAAAAAAGTCTTTAAAAAGAATATTAAAGAGAAAACACGCCCAAAAGTGACCAGAGTGAATTTGGAAACACAGTGACAAAGTTTACAGTGATGAAAGATGCTTTAATTCACTTTTGGGGTGGTTCAGGGGTAAAAATGATTATAAGAGTTACAAACAATGATTATAATGATTTTTTCACGTGGTTAAAAGGATTAAAATGATTTAAAATTGGTGGTTGGAATCTTTGATTGATTGGTTTAACAGTTTTAAACTAATTAATAAAAGGAAAAGATTCTAACATGAAGAGAAAAGTGGGGCAAAGAAGACATTCTTTTATAGCCATCAATTCTCTTACTCCAAAAGTAAAATTTACTCTTTTCAGTCGTGAAAAACAGTCTGACAACAGAAAAGCCAATTATGGCATCATTGAACCCTGGTTTAGACCAAAAAGGGCTGGTTTAAGCCATTTTTAGCCATTTTTAGCCATTTTAGACCCTTAAATCAGCCATTACTATAGCAATACCAGGCCTAGAGCCTTCAAAACACGTCAGAATGTGTGTCAGAGGCGTAGAAACCATTTAAAATTGTTTTTATTATGATTGTTTTATCTTAAGGGTAGTTTTACCCTCTTGGCAACAGCTAAAACTACCCCAGTTGGTATCAAAACCTCATCATCAATTGAGTCCACAGACCCTGTAACTCAATTCCAGGCCAAAAGTGATGAAATTTTGCGTGAATTTCGACATCCCACGCCTGTCAGCAAGGATTTTGGGGGTCTAGCTCCCCCTTAGAGCTGGAGTTCCTTTTCCCCCCCAAATTTAATATTTCCAATTTATTTTTCCTTTAATTCCTCATCATGTATTATACTTATAATTTACATATGTAATTCAATTCAATTGTACAGTACAATACAGTAATAATTGACACCTCATATGTAAATCAAAGTTCACTTATGTAATACACGCGCACATTTTGACACTTCGATTGAATTCAATTGAAAATACTTTAATTCCTCATAACTTCTAAACTAAACACAACACCTCAATTTTAACACAAAAATTGATGGTTAACACCACATGTGGTGTGAATTAAATTAAGGTTTTGAGGATTTTCAACTTTTGTATTGAAAATACTAAAAACTTAATTTAAGCTTATTTAGAGTTGAGTTACAAGAATTTCACTCAGAGGTGACCCCACCTGATTTTTTATGAGGAATCCAATGGTGAAATAAATTTTATATGTTTATTTATTGGATAAAAAGTTATAATAAATTTTATTTAACTTTTTTCCAAATTTATTTATTTTTTCACAATTTTGTTAAAGTTTCATTTTTACTTAATTTTTTCAAGTATAAATGTAATTTTATATTTACAAAATTTAATGTATTTTTTATTTTTAAATTATAATTAATTTTTTATTTTTAATATAATTTTATATTTATATTTTGATTTTTATTTTAATAATATAAATAAATTTATTTTATTTATATTAATATGTTATTTTTTATATTTGTGGTCTTTTGGGTATATGAAATTACCTCTAAGGCTCACATTCCCTCCCCCTAAAAAGAATATTACTTTGTAATATTGGTGTTTCTAGTGTGTCTGAATCTCCTCAGGAGTTTGGTAGCTTCTGGTATATCTTTTTCTTCTAACCATTCATCTTCACAAGTTGGGTCACTGTACCTAACAAGGTATTCCCTTACTTTCTTGGTTCTTAATTTCCTTTCTTTAAGAACTTTGGTTATTTTCTTAGTACCAGATGTCTCAATAGGAGGTATAACTTGGGGAACCTTATTCCTCAAGGGAAATTTCTCAGCATCACTAGATTTATATGGTTTTATCAAGCTCACTGGAAATGTAGGGTGCTTATTGCTAAGTTCTTCAGATAACTCTACTTCAACAGCATTTTCTCCATGGAGGGCCTTTATCACAAAAGGTCCTGCAAAGGAGTCTTTCAACTTTTTACATCCTTTGATGTTATTGAAGTTAGTGGTGGATACAAGAACTAGGTCCCCCACTTTGAAATCTGGAGTTGCATGAGATTTCTCCCATTTGTCTTTAGCATATGCAAAAGAGTCCTCCATGCACCTTACTGCATGCTTTCTAGCTTTGTCTAGCATTCCTTTGAAGCTAGCAGCTGTGGGATGTATTTCAATTAAGTCTTTCCTCAAGGAGTTTTGGGGTAACTTGGGGTTCCATCCTTTTTCTAGAACAGCAGGAGTCTGATTGGTACTAGCATGGATTGATGTTTTATATGCTAATTCCAGTGCTGGTAACAGAGTACACCAATCATGGGTAAATCCATCACAATCTTTGAATTCAAGGCCATATGCACAAAATCTTCTCACCATGTCCTCTAAGGTTTGGATCATTCTTTCAGCCAGGCCATCAGTTTGTGGGTGGTAGGCTGTAGAGAAAGACAGTTTAGTGCCAAATAATTGGTGAAGATTTGTCCATAGTTCTGAAGTGAATTTGGGATCTCTATCACTGATGATATTTGTAAATATCCCAGTCCATGACACTACTCTATTCCATATCAGAAGAGCTGTATCCATGGCTGTATCATCTTTGTGACATGGTAAAAAGATTGGAGTTTTACTGAATCTGTCCACAATTACTAGGCAAGCATTATAGCTCCTGTCACCTCCTGGTGGTAGGCCAGTTACCCAATCCATATGGACAATTTCCCAAGGTCTGTTTGGTTCTTGGATTTTCATCATATTTCCAAGTCTTTTGCCAGTGGATTTATTTGCCTTTTGGCATCTGTCACAGGTTTTGCAATACTCTGCAACATCTTTTGGCCACATTGGCCACCATATGCAGGTCTTCACTTTCTCTCTTGTTCTGTCTTCAGAAAGATGTCCTGAAAAGGGACTATCATGGCATTCTTTCAGTACAAGATTGATTAATGACCTGTCTACAACTGTCATGAAACATGTGTGCTTTGTTCTGTGGTAAATTATACCATCCAGTAGGTGAAATCTTCCTTCATTATAAGATTTTCTCCATACTTCATCCAAGGCATGTATTAGAGAGTTGTCTTTACAGTCTTTGTTAAGTAATTGGCATAAGATGCTACAATTCTTATCTTGAGTGTAACTATTTCTGACTTCTTCAAAGAAGGTGGTGTTCAAGTCTGTAACACTTATTCCTTCTATTGGAATTTGTGGTGAAGCTTCTTCTGGAACATAAGCAGGATTATCAATGTTATTTGGTAATGGCCATCTGCTTAGTCCATCTGCATTCTTATGAATATTCCCATCCTTATGAACAATAGTCATATTGCCTCTGTATTCTTGTATGGCTATTTGCCATCTGAGCATGTGTCTGTTAGGTGTTTTCATATTCAAAAGTGATTTCACAGCTGTACAATCTGTTATTACTTCAAAAACACATCCCTCTAAGAAATAGTTCAATTTCTCCAAGGCCCAGACAAGGCATAGACATTCCATTTGACTTGCTCCATATCTGGCTTCAGTTGGTTTGATTTGCCTGGATATGAAACATATTGGTCCTTCTACAGGTTTGTCATTTATGATCTGAACTTGGTGAAGTGCAGCACCTAGTCCATCCCCTGATGCATCAATATACAGTTTGAAAGGTAATTTGAAGTCTGGCATCAGTAAGAGTGGAGAAGTGGTCAATGCTTCTCTTAGAGATTCAAAAGCTTTGACTCTGTCAACAGTCATCTCAAATACTGTGTCTTTGTCACAAAACTTATAAAGTGGTCTTGCTATGGATGCAAAGTCTTTAATGTGTTGCCTGTAATATCCTGCAAAACCCAAGAATGACTGAATTTCCTTCTTATTCTGAGGCATGGGTTTTAACAATACTGCTGCAACTTTATTTTTATCAATTCCAAGGGACAAACCAGATACAACATGTCCTAGTGCCTTAAGTTCTTTAAATCCAAAATGACATTTCTTCAAGGAGATTTTCATGTTTACTGATTGGATTTTTGTCAAAACTCTTGATAATCTGTACATGTGCTCCTCCCAAGTCTTTGAACAGATAATAATGTCATCAATGTAAATGATTAACCATCCCTCTGAGAGTTCTTCAGGGAAGATTTCATTCATCATTCTTTGGAAGTGTGAAGGTGCATTTTTGATACCAAAGGGCATCCTTAAGTATTCATACACTCCACAATGAACAATAATTATCAAGTATTTTCTTGCTCTTGGTGTTACCACATTTTGATGGAATCCTTTAAGGGCATCCATAGTGGTTATATAAACTGCTTGAGATATTTGAGTAAGGGCAATTTGGATTTTTGGTATTGGGTATCTTTCTGGAACAGTGTAAGTGTTCAGAGCTCTAAAGTCCCCAACCATTTTGGATTTTCCATTATGCCACGCCACTATGACTGGTGTAGTTATTTCTACTTCCTCATTGTGGCCTACTTTTCTTATTACACCAAGGTCTAGAAGTTCTTTGATATGAATTTCTAGAGCTTCTCTTGATTTTGGACTTGCTGGATAAGCAGGTCTTCTTAAGAGTGGTGGATAAGGTCTCTCAATGTTAAGAATGATGTCAACTTCATGACCAATAATTGCTCCCAGAGGTTCTTTGTCTGTAGCAAATGCTCCTTTGTGGTCATACAAAAGGGAAGAAAGTTCATTTTCTTGTTTATCAGTCAGATGAAGGCTTATCTCAGCCTCATTTAACTGTTCAGACTTGAATTTTTCTAACTCTAAGTTGACTGGTGATACTTTGTTTACTGTAATTTGTCTTTTAAATGGTAAAAAGGCAAATTTCTGGCGCTTATTGTCCCCAATTGTAAAGTATCTGTCCTTGTTATTATGTAAATCTATCCCATACATGATCAAATAGTCATTTCCCAATATAAAATGGGTACTAGAGAAATTCTCCATAACAACAAATTCAACTGTGATCCTTAAATTCCCATTTATGTGTGGGAATATGACATTGGTCTCAAAGATTCCCAATGCTTTCATTGGGTTACTTGCACTGTTGAATTTTATACCATCAATTGGTAACAATTGGTCTTCAAAATTTGGCACACAAGTCTTAAGAAAGGATTTTCCAACACAAGAGCAGAAGGCTCCTGGGTCAAGCAAAAGTTTGGTGGGCTTGTTGTCAATTACCACTTCTGTTATACAGGAGTTACCAGCTGTATAACCTTTTCCTCTGTTTGGTTTTGTCTTCATAAGTTGTGCATCTTGAACTTTTGATAAATCAACTTGACCATTTCTCAATTGTGGTAAGTGGGAATAAGATTCCATGATGTCAAAAGTGGCATTGATATTTTCTATATCTTTTGAAGATTCAGAAAATATGGATGACTTATCATCTGAATTGTCTTCAATCATGTCTTCTTTTTCAACATCTGGTTCCTTTTCAATGTCAATTTCATTGATTTCCCCCCTCTTTGGACATGTATTGGCTAAATGGGTGGTGCTTTGGCAAATATGGCATTTTCTGACTGTATCTGCAGATTTATATTTAATATTACCAGAATTTTCTTTGGGGTTTTTGTCCACAGAATCTTTCCAAGGTGTATTAAACCTTGTTTTGAGATTCACCCTACTAGAACCAATTTTGGTTCTGGTGGTTACTTCTTCTAGTATATTGATAATATCTTCTGCTGAAGATTGTTCAGTAGTCCTGCTTTTGACAGCATGCTCTAAGTCACCTCCACATTGTCTCAGAATTTTTCTATGGATCATAAACTCTGACATGTCAGGATATAATGCTGTTAATCTGTCCTTTTGTTGGCAAAACCATGGTAAAGCTCTGTCTTTATCAGCATTAAATTTGGCAGATTCAAAGGCTGTTTCCACTTTAAACCTCCAAGCATCATTTGCCCATTTGTTGATGATTTGGGTTTTCCACCAAGTCCAACTCTGGTGTCCATGTGCTTGTCTTATTTTGATGTACCATCTGTGAGCTGATCTGGTAAACAAGGTGTTAAACCTGGCTGTTACCAATCTGTCTGGTAATTCAAAATCCTCTTTGATCATGTCAATACCTCTAATGAATTCCATATGGTCATACTCTCCTTCACCACTGAAGTGAGGCCATTCTTTAAGTTTTGGAACTTCTTTCAAGAGTGCTTGGCCCATTGATGGTTCCAAGTTATGAAAAGAAGTGGATAATTCATTTTTTAATTGTGAATTATCAGGATCCAATACTTGTGGATTTGAAATTCTTGTGCCCTCATTTTGATTTAGAGGTGTAGACATTCTTGGTAAGGTGTTCAGTATTTGTTCAATGTCATTCATTTTACTGTTGCTACACCTTTGGGAATTTCTGTATTCATGTTGGAAGCTTTGTATTAAATTTATTACTTCAATTTTATACATGTCTTCTTTATGTGTAAGTTCTTGCCATAACTCTGTCTGTCTTGTATTATCAGCAGTGACTTGATTCAATTTCATTGATAATTTTGATACTTCTTCTTGTGAAGCATCAAAACACTTTTTCAAGGAAATGGTATATGTCTTTACTTCAGTAAATGAATTTGAAATGTCATCAAGGACTTTCTTGTTATCTGTCTTGATAATATTTATGGCTTGTTTAATTCTTGTTTCAATTATGTCATCAATATTGAATTTAGAATATTTATCTGTTAATTCTTTAATAATGGCAGATTGTTCATTTATTTTATTGTTAGAAGAATTATCATTATTGGAATTTTTAATTGTTCTCAAAACTTTTTCAAAACACATAAGTGTTTCATTAATTTGGCACAGACTCAGGTTGTTTGTTTTAATGTTGTTACAAATGGTGTCATTTTTATCAGAAAGATGTTTTTTCACGTCATTTATAGCATTATACAACTCTGGGATGGAATCAAATATGTCAGAAATCATTTCTGGAACCTTAATCTGGCTTCCTCCTTCTTCTGTAATTCCATCATGGTTCTGGCCATCTGAAATACATTTTCCATGGCATCCTGCTGAATCTTTGGGATTCTGTAGCCCTGGCTGTAAGGTTTTGGGGCTGGTGCCTTCCCTTTGCCCTTGTTTGGAGTTTGTGGCTGCTTTTTCACGTTGGAATTGCTGCTGCTGGCCACTGGGGCTGTTTTTGGCACTGGTTTGGGTGGTGGAGGGTTGTTTTTCCTCCATTCTAGTGTCAAAAGTATCATGTTTTTCTTCTCCATCAATGGATGCCATCCATTGAGCAATTTGCAAGTGTTGGGATGGCCCAAGAATTTTCTTACTGTCAGGTAAGAATTCATGCAATTCTTCCACAGGTCTGCAAGGATCTGGTACTCCTTGAATTAAAGTGCATTGTTGTATGCACTGTGGCTGGCTTTGTATATGTCCACAGAGGCTTGTTGTGGCGGTGTCAGCTCTTTTTGAAGGTAAAATAGTATTATCAGCTTCAGAATGACCCAATTTAGTTGTTTGGAAGTCATCAACTGACCCTTTTCCTTCTGTACCTGGTTGGCTTCTGCCATAATCACGTCTATTACCTTTTTGGGAGCTGCTTGAGGGGTTGTAGCTGGCTCCTGACCTGGTTGAAGGCATAATTATGGTTAAAAAAGGCTTAAAATAGTATTTTTACGTCAAAAACTTACTATTGGCCAAATTTTTAGCTTTCTGAAGGGTATTACTTATGTCCAAGTTAATCAATTCAGAAGATATTGGTTCAGGCTGGTTATTTTGAGTCACAATAACAGTACTATTATGATCAGAATTAACAGTAGTGGCAGGGATAATGCTGGTTACTGTTGAGGCTGTTTCAATGTTTTCTTGTCTTACCACGTTGTCAGACACTAAAATTAATGAAAAAGCCAATTAATTAAGTAAAAAAAAGGTTATTTCAAAAAAGAAATAAAAATATAAGCCTCACTTATAATATGAAAAAAAGTTATTTTTTATGGATTTTTTGAATTATAAGTATTTTTTATATGTTTTTAAATTTTTCAATATAAGAAAAAAGATTTAAAAAGAGTAAAAAAATATGTCACAGGTAAAATATCACGGCTGGGCCCCCAAATGTAAGGTGTGGATATGAAACTTTGATTAAAAATCAAGTACTTTTCCTGTCCTCAAAATTTGTATAAGGTAAAAATCAATTAAAAATAGTATGAAATATTATTTTTAAGAGAAAACACGCCAATTTTATTGTTTATAACTTTATTAGTATAAAACAATAATATTATAAAAATTTATTGTTTTACCAACAATAAAAATTTATCCAAAAAATACTCTACAAGAGATATTTTAAGGCTACAAAAGAAATTTCTTCAAGAGCAATTTCAATTGGAATTAATTGAGCAAAGAACTGCAAGCAATGAATTGAAGAACAAAGTCTTTAAAAAGAATATTAAAGAGAAAACACGCCCCAAAGTGACCAGAGTGAATTTGGAAACACAGTGACAAAGTTTACAGTGATGAAAGATGCTTTAATTCACTTTTGGGGTGGTTCAGGGGTAAAAATGATTATAAGAGTTACAAACAATGATTATAATGATTTTTTCACGTGGTTAAAAGGATTAAAATGATTTAAAAGTGGTGGTTGGAATCTTTGATTGATTGGTTTAACAGTTTTAAACTAATTAATAAAAGGAAAAGATTCTAACATGAAGAGAAAAGTGGGGCAAAGAAGAAATTCTTTTATAGCCATCAATTCTCTTACTCCAAAAGTAAAATTTACTCTTGTCAGTCGTGAAAAACAGTCTGACAACAGAAAAGCCAATTATGGCATCATTGAACCCTGGTTTAGACCAAAAAGGGCTGGTTTAAGCCATTTTTAGCCATTTTAGACCCTTAAATCAGCCATTACTATAGCAATACCAGGCCCAGAGCCTTCAAAACACGTCAGAATGTGTGTCAGAGGCGTAGAAACCAGTTAAAACTGTTTTTATTATGATTGTTTTATCTTAAGGGTAGTTTTACCCTCTTGGCAACAGCTAAAACTACCCCAGTTGGTATCAAAACCTCATCATCAATTGAGTCCACAGACCCTGTAGCTCAATTCCAGGCCAAAAGTGATGAACTTTTGCATGAATTTTGACATCCCACGCCTGTCAGCAAGGATTTTGGGGGTCTAGCTCCCCCTTAGAGCTGGAGTTCCTTTTCCCCCCAAATTTAATCTTTCCAATTTATTTTTCCTTTAATTCCTCATCATGTATTATACTTATAATTTACATATGTAATTCAATTCAATTGTACAGTACAATAAAGTAATAATTGACACCTCATATGTAAATCAAAGTTCACTTATGTAATACACGCGCACATTTTGACACTTCGATTGAATTCAATTGAAAATACTTTAATTCCTCATAACTTCTAAACTAAACACAACACCTCAATTTTAACACAAAAATTGATGGTTAACACCACATGTGGTGTGAATTAAATTAAGGTTTTGAGGATTTTCAACTTTTGTATTGAAAATACTAAAAACTTAATTTAAGCTTATTTAGAGTTGAGTTACAAGAATTTCACTCAGAGGTGACCCCACCTGATTTTTTATGAGGAATCCAATGGTGAAATAAATTTTATATGTTTATTTATTGGATAAAAAGTTATAATAAATTTTATTTAACTTTTTTCCAAATTTATTTATTTTTTCACAATTTTGTTAAAGTTTCATTTTTACTTAATTTTTTCAAGTATAAATGTAATTTTATATTTACAAAATTTAATGTATTTTTTATTTTTAAATTATAATTAATTTTTTATTTTTAATATAATTTTATATTTATATTTTGATTTTTATTTTAATAATATAAATAAATTTATTTTATTTATATTAATATGTTATTTTTTATATTTGTGGTCTTTTGGGTATATGAAATTACCTCTAAGGCTCACAAAAAGATATTCCCAAATTAGAATAATGGCCAACATTCTCTGGTGAAGGAGAATATAACTATATTGATTTCATTAGAACAATTGATATCTTAAAGGAATATTTTATTATACCTAGTGAAAAGATATTTGAAAAATTACACTCCTTGTTCACCAGAACTGCAAAGAAATGGTATTACAAGATGAGACAAGATCATGGTAAACATTATTGGCTTTGGTGGAAATCTGAAATAATAACCAAATGGGCCAATAATTCTTGGAGATTTAAAATTTAAAATGATTTTGAAAGTGTCATTTTTAACTCAGAAAAGGATGAGCCACTTACTTTGTTCCTCAAACAGAAAGATAGATTATCAGCTTTAAACCATGATATGTCTAACCCAATTCTTCATATGAAAATATTAAAATGAATGTGGAGGAGAACTAAAACATTCTATCAAGTGCAGATGTGTAGAACCCTGTTCAAAAGAGGACTATATTAATGCAATGGAAGATATCATTACCAGGACAATAATTGATAAAACCTAGAATAGAAACCCTATGGAGTCCAAAATGGTCCCAAAGATTTCCAGGGAGGATAAAAGACCTGAAAGACCTGTATTAAAGTCTCATTAATGTGGAAGCACCTCACATTTAGCCAACACCTGCACCAGAAAGACCAAAATAAAGGAATTTTAAGTCATTGAAGAGGAAGAAGAATCTGAGTAAGATTATGCAATTTCTGAAGACCCACCAGTAGAATACTATCCCATTTAGAACATTACAACTTTATTTGAAGTCACCAAAGTGCATACTCACTTACCACAATATAGTGAAGATTTCTATAACCTGATCAATATTTGAGATTCCAGAATGTGTAATATTAAACCTGCTAAAGGCAAACGTTACAGTTCTTGGTAATTTTGTATTACATCAATCCTGATGAATGATGCTGAAGCCAAAGTAAATTTTGACACAGGGGAATTTTGCACTTTCATAGGCAAAGACTACCTTCAAGTCATATTCCCCGAATGGAAGAACCATCTATTATAAATAGATGGTGTGAAATTTATGAGTTCAAACAATAATATGTACCCCTTGGGAATATTGGACACTAATCTTGTATTTCCACACCCTGCAGGAAGTGTGAGAATGAAGATGGATATAGTAGTAATGGACAATTGTGCATCTCAATAGATCATTTTTTGGAAATGATCACTTAAATATTTATGGTATTGACATCAATAGCCATAAAGACAGATATTTTACAATTGGATAAAATAAAAGACAAAAATTTTCTTTTTCCAATATTTCCAAACAAATATCAGTAGTATCTTCAAATAAAGAGACTTACAGAGAGGAAATTGTGACTGATCAAATTGTTGAAGCACAGCTTAATCCATCATTATCATCCAAGATGAGGCATGAGCTTATTGATGTGTTATACACATACAAAAATGAATTTGCTTCAGATAATGAAGCATACACACTATTCAAGGACATGAATTTGGTATTAATATTAATATTGACAGACCATACCCTCCAGTACTTAGAAGACTAGCTTACCCAGAAATCCCAGAGCTAGAGAATCCTTGGAAAAACATATCTAAGAGCTAATACAGCTTGGTGTACTAAGAAAAGTAGGCCATAAGGAGGAAGCTTAAGTGAAAACTCCTGTTATTGTTGCTTGGCATAATGATAGATCTGGAATGGTTGGAGATTTTAGATATCTGAATACCTACATATTTCCAGATATGTATCCAATTCCTAGAATCCAGGAAACTTTGACCCAATTATCCAAAGCCAAGTATATAGATTCAATGTATGTATCAAAAGGCTTTAATCAAAATATTTTGATTCCCAAAGCCAAGAAATTATTTGGAATTATCACTCCCTGTGGTATTTATTAGTATCTTAAAATGCCAGTTGGTATTAAAAGTGCTCCATCTCATTATCAAAGAATGATGAATACCATCTTCTGCACAGAATTATCTGAAGGATGGCTCATTATTTATATTGATTATATAATTATATGTTCAGACTCATAGTTATTGTGCCTTGAAATACTTGCAAGAGTACTTGAAAAAGCTTCAGGAGTGAATATGAATATTTCACTCAAGAAATGCAAATTTGGCTTTGAAGAACTTAAATAATTGGGACATATTGTTTCTTCTTTAAGCTTGGGTATTGAAAAGAATAAATTAGCAGCAGTGTTACTTAAGCCAATACCCCAGAATAAGAAAGAAATGATGTCTTTTCTTGGATTTTCCAGCTATTACAGGCAACACCTGAAAGACTGTGCAATTCTAGCCAAGTCACTATAGAATCTGTGATCAACAGACAGTATTTGAGATTAAACAAGAGAGAATTAATACTTATGGGAAGATAAGGAAAGCTCTTACAGAAGAACCCTTACTCCTTATTACAGACTGTAATATAACTTTGAAATTGTACATTTATTCATGTGGAGATGAATTAGGCACAGCTCTACATAAAGTCCAAATTATTGATGACAAACCTACAGAAGGGCCACTTTGCTATATCTAAAGGCAGATAAAACTAACAGAAGCCAGATATGGTGAAAGTCAAATGGAGTGCTTATGTTTGGTATGGGCACTTGAGAAATTACACTATTATCTTTATTAAAGTGCTTTTGAGGTGGTAACTGTGAGCCTGTGAGGTATGTATAACATATCCATAAGGCCACAAATAACTTTATACACAGTTAAAATTGTCTTCAACAGACTTTTTGATTGAATTTAAAATAAAAAATAACAAAAAATAAGTATAACTTTTTTTTGGATAAACAAAGTTATAAATATTATGTCATTTTTGGATTCTACACCAAAAAAAACCTAGGGTACATCCATAAGGTGTTATACCCAAAAACATTTATTTCTTGTGTTATTAGAAGATTTAAGAATCTCACAGTACTAATGTAACTTTTTTAAAAAAAATTAAAATTGTTAAATTTAAGCTTAAATAAGCTTAAATTTAAAGTTGCATAAGGTTAATGCAAACTTACCAAAATTTTAGTTAAAATTGAGGTGTGGTGTATATTTACTGAATTGGCTAAGGATTTGCCATACAGAATGTAAATCCTGTGTGAGCTCAATTTAAAAGGGTTTAAAGCCATGGTATGGCTTTAAATAAATAAAAGGGCAAAATCCACGCAAAAAGGTGGGACAAAGGAAAAAGACCAAATAGAGCTGGGGTACCCAACTTTTTGGATCTGCAATGATTCAATTAAGGTTTTCCACCTGTATTGGAGGATTTTCAACCTTATTTAAGCTTTAAGATTAGACTTTGATCCAACCTTAAGGTTTAAACTGGTTTTATCCCAATTTGGAAAGTAATTTCAAGCTGCCAAAGGGTAAATCCCAATATGCAGGCTTGAAATCAAGGTTTTAAGAACTTTCAAAGCTTAATCAAGCTTAAAAACCTTAAATAAGTTTAAAACTTTAAAGTTACAAGCATCAAAACCTTATCAAAAGCTAAGGTTTGGTGTGTATTGCTATTTTACGTGGAAAAATAGCAATAACTTCAAAAATTCATTAAAAATCCAAATCTTAATGGATTTGCTTGAAAATTTCACACAGCTTAGAATTTAATATTATCTATATATAAATTGAATTTTAAGTATCTTTTCTAAATAAAATTCCTGGGTAATTAGCCTGGAAATTTACTCTTTTAATTAAGCTCAAAGAAAATTATGATTTCTTTAAAAATTAATTAAAATTTGAGCTTAAGAGATTTCTGCTTGAAACTCTATTTTTAAGTTGTTCATGTGATGAACTTTAATAGAAATAAGTTTATTTATATTGAAAACTTAAAAATAATTAGTTTAAATGAGGATTAAAGCTACATGGAGTTAAGAATAACACTGCTAACTTTAAATTGGAATTAAAAACAAGTTGCCTTAAGCTAAGAGCTTTGTTTTTAAGTATGGTTTTTCAGTTTTGACCTGAGAACGCCCTCTATATTCATTATTAATCATGAGAGCTGCTCTGAAGACATAAAAAGAGTCTTTTCATCACTGTTTTTGTCCATTATCATTCATCAATCCAATCATATTAGAAATCTAAACAGGTAAAGCTTTATTATTAAAGTAATTCTTAAGTTATTTTATTCTTTATTAACTGTAAATTAAAGAATTGAAGTCATAGAATTCAGATTATTGTTGTAATCATCAATAATATATTTTATACTATAAAATTATCATCTTAAATATCTTTTAAAAACTCTTCAATCTTAAATTTTATTATAAAAAGTTGTTTTATCTTTAAAATTATTTATTTTAGGCATGTTTTTATCTTATAATCACTATTTAATATAATAACTGTTGTTGTTTGACTTGTTGTATTAAATAAATATTATAAGTAAGTTTTCTCTAAATTTCTATATTTTTTTTATCTAGTAATAGTTTTTTATATAGAATTTTTATTCTATAACAATTATTTCTGCACAGTGTGTGTTATAATTCTTTTATAAATAATATTTATATTATTTATAAGTGGTTAATATTTATATTTCCACGTGTAATTGTCTAATTAAGAGCTTTACAATTCTTATTGTTATAACTGTCAGTGACTATAACAATAATAGAATAATTATAATTATATTATAATTATTATATTTTCATAATAGTAATTAAATTTATTTTTTTATATATAATTATTTTTAATAATTATATTTAAATTTGTGGTTATAATATTTTATTATATTATATATTTC
This sequence comes from Austropuccinia psidii, assembly GCA_023105745.1. Classification (NCBI taxonomy): domain Eukaryota; kingdom Fungi; phylum Basidiomycota; class Pucciniomycetes; order Pucciniales; family Sphaerophragmiaceae; genus Austropuccinia; species Austropuccinia psidii. Next base: position 54,745,033 of record JALGQZ010000007.1, on the reverse strand, counting down.
TATTGAGGACAGTCATAGTACTCTTGATTTTGCTACTATTATCAAGAGTTTCATAGAAAAGCCTTACATTTGGGGGCCTGGCCACTATTTTAAACCAATTTTTGGGACATAAATCATATTCTAGACCTTATTTTACTATTTTTTGACGTAAAATTGCCATATTTGTCTTAATATTGGCTTTTTTGGGACTTATCCCTTATAAATAATCTTTATAATATTAATAAAGTTAATTTCTTCTTACGAATATTGTTTGAAACAATATACTATTGAGTGATTTGGAATAAATTTCTTTTGTCTAACTAGTGGCTTTTTCACATCACAGACTTGAAATTTATTCTTTGAGTTATTCTAGTATAAAGTGAATAATAATACAATTTTGATTAATTAACTTGTTAATTGCATAATTATTATTTCTCTAAAGAAAATAATGAATCAAATAAAAATCTTTACTAAAAACATTTTTTTCTTTTATCTTAGACATTTTTCTTTATTTTTGACGTAATTTTCCATAAAATTACATTAAAACAACTTTATTTAATAAGTTGAGTTTATAAGTTATTTTTATTATTTGATAAAATAACTTATATTTTTAATTTTCTCTAGTGTCTTCCATCAGAGAAAATTCTTCAGACTCTGAAACCTCAGAGTCCAGTATTGAAATTCAAACCAGCCCACCACCAAGGGGTTTGATAACCAAAGAGCCCTTTAAAGGTCCTGCAGGTGAATTCAATTCAATTTTACTCTATTTTTTATTAAAATTGACGTGAAATGACTCCTACTAGAAGTGGAAGTAACTACTCCATCCAATCAAATGGATCTGGACCAGGACATTCCAGCCACAAATCCAAAAGGCAAGAATGTCTTCCCAGAAGAGAGGCACAAATGGAGGATGCCAGAACTTCCACCAGTTCCCAAAGGTTAGCCAGCACCTTTGAACCTCTTATTGAGAGTCCAGAAGCTGACATAACTGCTATTGCTGTTAGACCTGAACCATTTCCAACAGGCAGCTGTGGAAATTTATCAATCTCAATGGAAGAACTGGTTCTTGGCGTCAAAACAACAAGAGTGGGAACTTCTCCCAAGTCTTTGGATAGGCACCATGAACTCCTATCTTCAAGTGAAGAAGTTCATGGGACCAGAAAAGACAGAAGACCTTCTGATGGGCTGGACACCCATGTCTGTCAAAGGACAAGTCCAACAGATAAAAGCTTGGTTGAAAAACCAAAGCATGTTATCAGAGGATCAGAAGAAGAAGTTGGCCCAAGGCAAGGAAACCAGCCCAGTGGAAGCTCCCCAAGCATCCACCAGCAAAAATCCGCCTCAACAAGTGCCAAACAAGCCCAAGCAAGCCCCCAAAACCAGTCAGAAGGGCAAGCAAAAGGCAAAGCCCAAGTGGAACAAGCCTTACCCTCAGAATTACAGAATCCCAAAGAAGGAAAAGACAGCCATGGACAATGTGTTCAATATGGCAAGAACCTTGATGCTATTCAAAAACAAGGAGGAGGAAAGATTGAACCAATCTTTCCCAAAGAAATAGATATTGTAAAACTTGTAACTCACTTTGAATCTTGTAATAAAGAAATCATGGCAAAATTTAAAACATTTGATTATGTCCAACAGAAGTTGGGTATTGAGATATTAAAAGTGAAAGAACAACAAAAGACTATTATTGGCCTTGAAAATGTTAATAAAGACAATATTGTGTCTTTGACACAGATTTTTGAAAGACTTGAGTCTAAAGTTACCTTACTCAATCAGCCAGATGAGAACTCAATTTCTTTTATAACTGGACAGTTAAGAGAATTGAAAATACAAGCTCAAAACTTGGAAAATTCTACTGGTCACAATGCAGCTCTTTTTCAAAAACAATTGGAAAAAAGTGATAAAGCAAGACTTGAATTGAAAGAAGACATTCAATCAAGTATTAATAATATATCACTAAAAAATGAATTGCCAAGGCAATCCACACCAATTCTTGACAGAAATGTTCTTAACTTGAATAATTATTTACATCATACAATTTCAAGTCATGATGTGGAAACTGCTTGCAATTTTAAGGACATTCCAAGATTAGAGGAATGGCCAACCTTCAGTGGTGAAGGAGAATATAATCATATGGAATTTATGAAAACAATTTATATGTTCAAAGAAGACTTTAACATACCAGATGAATACATAAGTACCAGATTACACTCATTATTTACCAAATCAGCAAAGAAATGGTATTATAAAATGAGACAAGACCATGGTAAACATTCTTGGCCTTGGTGGAAAAAACAAATTATTTCCAAATGGGCAAATGATTCCTGGATATTTAGAATGGAAAATTCTTTTGAAGAAGCCATTTTTAATATTGAAAGGGAGAGGCCCATGACTTGGTTTCTTAAACAGAAGGACAGGTTAACTGCCCTTCATCCTGATATGTCTGAAAAAATGGTACATAAAAGGATATTAAGAAAATGTGGTGGTGACCTTGAGCATGCTATAAGAAGCAGATGTATTGAGCCTTGCTCTACAGAAGATTATATCAATGCTATGGAGGAAATCACTACTAGAAAAAAAATTGGAAGAAATTGGTCCAAAACCCCAATAGACAACAAGACTGGTGAAAAACCAATTTCAAAACCAAATAAACCACATGACAGACCTCCTTTGAAATGTCATAAATGTGGAAGCACATCTCATTTGGAAAACACTTGTCCAAAAAAGACAAGAGTCAATGAGATAAATGTTGAAGCAGTGGAAGACACAAAAGAAACTGATGTATCTTTACATGAAAGTGATTCTGAGCCTTCAGAAGAAGAAGAAGTATCAGAAGAACTTGGTATAGAAAATATTAATGTTTCTTTTGAAGTCACTGAGGTACATACTCACTTACCACAGTACAGTGATGAATGTATGGATCTCATACATGTGCAAGATGCCAAAATGCCAAAAACCAAACCTGCCAGAGGTAAAGGTTATACAGCTGGGTCATCTTGTATCACTAATATTGTGATAAATAACACAGAAGCCAAGATACATCTTGACTCAGGTGCTTTTTGCACTTGTGTTGGAAAAGATTATCTTGACAAAATTTATACCAATTGGCAAGACAAATTAATGCCAATTGAAGGTATAACATTCAGCAGTGCTAGCCAAAATATGCACCCTTTGGGTATATTTGAGGAAGCAATCATATTTCCTCATCCTGCAGGAAGTATAAGGCTGAAAGTTGAAATTGTTTTTATGAATAATTGTACTTCACAACACTTTATACTTGGGAATGATTATCTCAATATTTATGGTATTGATATTAATAATCATAAAGACAGGTATTTCACTATAGGGGAGAATAAAAGACAAAAATTTGCTTTTCCTCTAGAAAAAAGAGAAATTACTTTCATTAAACAAGTAAAAAATGTTAATAAGGAGAAATTTGTGTCAAGTCAATTAATTGAAGCACAAATTAGTCCTGAGTTAACACTGGAAATGAAGGAAGAGCTTATTGAAATTTTATTTCAATACAGGGAAGCCTTTGCTTCAGATAATAAACCACTTGGGGCTATAAAAGGCCATGAGGTGGACATTATGCTTAATGTGGAGAGGCCTTATCCGCCACTATTAAGAAGACCAGCTTACCCAGCTAGCCCTAGGGCTAGAGAAGCATTAGAAAATCATATTAATGAACTAATGAAACTGGGAGTTCCTAGAAGATTTGGACACAATGAGGAGGTAGAAGTCACAACTCCAGTAATCATTACTTGGCATAATGATAAGTCAAGGATGGTGGGTGATTTTAGAGCACTGAATACCTATACTATCCCAGACAGCTATCCAATCCCTAGAATTCATGAGACTTTGACTCAATTATCCAAAGCAAGATTCATTACTTCCATGGATGCTCTAAAAGGCTTTCACCAGAATGTTTTGACACCTCATGCTAGGAAATTATTGAGAATAATTGCTCATTGTGGTATTTATGAATATTTGAGGATGCCTTTTGGTATTAAAAATGCACCCTCTCATTACCAAAGAATGATGAATACTATCTTCCCACATGAATTATCAGAAGGATGGTTAATCATTTATATTGATGAAATTATCATTTGTTCAGAAACCTGGCAATTACATTTAGAGAGACTTTCATTAGTACTTAAGAAAATTCTACAAGTGAACATGAAAAGTTCTCTTAAAAAATGTAATTTTGGGTTTCATGAGTTAAAATATCTAGGACATGTAGTCTCAGGACTGAGCCTTGGTGTTGATAAGAACAAAGTGGCTGAAGTTTTACTGAAACAAATGCCCCAGAACAAAAAAGAAATGATGTATTTCTTAGGGTTTTCCAGTTATTACAGGCAACACCTTAAAGATTTTGAAATCCATGCAAGATCATTATACAGAATTTGTGATCAACAAAATGTTTTTGAAATGACTCAGGAGAGAATTCAAGCATATGATGAAATCAAGTATGCCTTGACCAATGCACCATTATTACTGATGCCAGACTGGAAACTTCCTTTCAAGCTGTATATTGATGCATGTGGTGAAGGTCTAGGAGCTGCTCTTCATCAAGTTCAAATTGTCAATGACAAGCCTTATGAAGGTCCAATTTGTTTTATTTCAAGACAGATTAAACCTACTGAGGCTAGATATGGAGCTAGCCAAATGGAGTGCCTTTGCCTTGTTTGGGCTCTGGAAAAACTTCACTACTATCTTGATGGTAGTGTGTTTGAAGTAATTACTGATTGTAATGCAGTAAAATCACTTCTTAACATGAAAACTCCAAACAGACACATTTTAAGATGGCAGATTGCTATACAGGAGTATAGAGGCAATATGACCATAGTACATAAAGCTGGAAATATTCACAAGAATGCTGATGGCTTAAGTAGATGGGCATTACCCAATACACCTGAAAATCCTGCCTATGTTCCTAAAAGTGCAGAACCTCAAATCCCAATTGCAGGAATTAACATCACAGATGTGGGAACAGAATTCTTTGAGGAAGTTAGAGAAAGCCATAAGCAAGATAAAAATTGCCATATACTTACTGCTCTACTTGACAAAGATTGCAAAGATGCAGCATTGGCTAATTCTCTGGATGATATTTGGAAAACATCTTATGATAATGGAAGATTCCATTTGTTTGATGGTATACTATATCATAGATCTAAACACACATGTGTCATGGTCCTATGTAGTAGAATGTTGATTAACACAATACTACTAGAATGCCATAATAACATTTATTATGGACATCTGTCTGAAGACAGAACAATGGAAAGAATTAAGACATGTGCCTGGTGGCCATCTTGGAGAAAAGATGTCATTGAGTACTGTCATAGTTGTGATAGATGCCAGAAAGCCAATAAAGCTACTGGTAAAAGATTTGGTCTTATGATCCATATCCAAGAACCAAGTACCCCATGGGAAGTGGTTCACATGGATTGGGTAACTGCATTACCACCTGGAGGTGATAAAAGTTACAATGCATGTCTTGTTATTGTAGACAGATATAGCAAGACACCAATCTTTTTACGATCTCACAAAGATGAAACAGCTATGGATAAAGCTCTTCTGATCTGGAATAGAGTAATATCCCATACTGGTCTCTTTAAAAACATCATTAGTGACAGAGACCCAAAATTTACATCAGCCTTATGGACTAATTTACATAAGCTTTTGGGTACAAAATTATCATTCTCAACAGCATACCATCCACAAACAGATGGGTTAGCAGAAAGAATGATCCAAACCCTTGAGGACATGATCAGAAGATTTTGTGCTTATGGCCTGGAATTTAAAGATTCTGATGGCTTTACCCATGATTGGTGTACTCTTATACCAGCATTGGAATTATCCTACAAGGCCTCCATCCATGCTTCAACAGGCAAGACCCCTGCAATGTTGGAAAAAGGATGGAACCCCAAACTTCCAATTGATACTTTGAAGAAAGATCTGGTTGACATTCATCCAACTGCTTCAAGCTTTAAGCTATTGCTTGATAAAGTGAGACATCATGAAAATAAAATCATGAATGATTCCTTTGAATATGCTAAGCAGAAATGGGATAAAAGTCATAAAACCCCAGAGTTCAAAGTAGGGGACTTAATACTAGTTTCAACCTTGAGCTTTAATAATATTAAAGGTCCAAAGAAATTGAAAGATTCACCAGGGCGAATCTCGTGTCAATCGTCGGCGATTGACTTCACGTCAAGCAAACGTCAAGCAGGATAAAAGTCGAGCTCACGTCAAGCAAAAATCAAGCGAACGTCGAGCACACGTCCTACTCTTGTCTTACACCAAATCCTGTGACATCCACCAATATTGGTTCCCCTGTGCCTTCAACTCAGATTCCTCACCACCTGATCATCCCGCAACCGTCTGATGGTTGGTGAAAATTACACAAGACCCGCCTGTTTGCACAAACACACATCAAAGAGGTCCTTCAGCCAGTCTTGATGTAGGCGGGGGGTTTGACTTCACCAGGTCATCCATAAAAGGACTCCGCCTGAGCAGGATTGTCGTTTTGCAGGTGACACTGGTAGGGCCCGCCGCACAATACCGCGTGTGCGTGTGCATTGGCGCGTGCGGTGTGCGGGTGCGCAAGGGTCGCTTCCCCTTCCTACATGATGATGGCGCAGCTAGAAATTTTGGAGGGGGGTTTGACTTCACCAGGTCGTCCATGAAAGGACTCCGCCTGAGCGGGATTGTTGTTTTGCAGGTGACACTGGTAGAGCCCGCCGCACAATACCGCGTGTGTGGGTGCGGGTGAGCTTGCGTGTGCATTGGCGTGTGCGCAAGGGCCGCTTCCCCTTCCAACATGATGATGATGCAGTTAGAAATTTTGGATGCTGTGAAAGGTGAGTGTGTGGGTCATTTGATCATTGAACTTGGCTTATTCACACTGTACCCAATGTCAAAATAGTAAGTTCTTTGTGGCAATGTGAAATAATGGGCTTTGCTTGTCACAATGGCATGTCTCTGTCACTAAATTTTGAGGCAGTTATTTCACTAGCAAAATTGCTAATGAATCTGAGATATTTGCATTTCTGTAGACTAAATTTCATGAAATAACGGCTTTATCATTACAAGCAGTCCACATGACAGAACTTTGTTATCATACAATCCACAGTTACCTTCTATTTCTTCTTCAGATATAATCAAGTGTCCGTCATCAAAACCAACAGCTCTATAAATATTCAGATGCGGCCAATCTGGTAAGAAATTCACATCAATCTTCAAAGTTTTTAAGATCAGAAAGTTATTGTTCAGTATGCTAGATGGCTCAGAGACTTTAAAAATGCTATTAATAATACCAAATTGTCGTGATTTGCCCCTCAGAAAAGATATCACACTGTTGCTGACATTTTTGGATTCAATTGAAAATATATTGTTCCCAATATTAATGTTTGAAACTGGAAAATACCAAGGTGAGACAATCCTTGAAGTGAGATGACTTGTGGATTGCACGGTAGTGTCTAAGCTGATCCAATCAACTATTTCCCTTGTTGCATGAAAATTCTGTAAGTACTCAACCAGGCAATCATAATTTTCTTGGTCATGGCGGGATGGTTTGTTATATTTATGGTCATTGAACAGGGCAGGTGGCTGTGATTCGAAAAGCTGTTTTATTTCACATGGCACGGAGGGGGATTTCAGGAGAACGGAAAGGTTGGGACATCTACAGATATGTTGAAGTAAGGTTTTATCTATATCATCTATTTAGAGTTGCAAGAAGTTAATCTTATTCAGTTCAGGTGTTTAATCAATGTGAATATATTGATCTTATTAATTGACGTACATATTTTGTTATTTGTTGGCATTTTTGCAAATACTCCAATCAAGCGCTCATAACCCCATGTGGCTGAGGCTTGTGCTGGGCCCCAACGTTGGAAGAGTTCGGGAATATGGTCAGCAAAATGATGATTTGGTTTACTTTTCTGTTTTGGGAACAGGAGTTGATTGGAAAGGCGGAATTTTTTCCAATGTTCAGCAAATGCAGTCGCATCTCCTATTGAAACAGTCCAACTTGTGGCAATGTTGATAGCACTAATCAAATGGAATGTATTCTTGGTTAGTTCATTTCCAAGTTCTTCTGACTGACCCATTTGCCTTTGAATGTTGGCGGATTGGTGTACATCTAATGACATCTGTTGACTGAGCATTAAAAATGGAATATAGACCTTATATAAGAGAGCCCATTCAGCGGCTTTTAAGCTACCATGAGAGGGGGAACCCATGTTGCGAGGTACTCTTGTCCATGATGAGGGAATTATTGTCTCAGATATGATTTGTCGGAGATTCTCCAGAGCCTCACCCTTGATCTGGTGATCACTCAGTGCAGTGATATCCAATTCAGAGGGTATTTCAGAAGTGGGGATGTAATCCGCATCAAATGAAGGAATCTCCGCAGAACCACTAGATGGATGTTCTGTGTTAGGGGTGGGCATTGGGAAGTAGTTTTTTCGGGTGGAAGTAGTGGGGAGTGGCTCATTTATTATTTTTGCTGCGTCTCTTCTCAGGGAGCGGGCCTCTCTCAATGTGATTTTATCAAGAGAGCTGTTGGAGGTCATGGAATCTGAGTCTGAACTGTTGGTGTAATTGGATTTCCTGCGGGACCTGAGGTAAATTTTTGATTTGGACTCTGGAATGCACAATTTGAAAGTTGCATGATCCTTCAAAATTCCAAGTATTAAATTATGCATTATGTCAAGATTAACCATTCTGGTGGCATCCCAATACGGAAGGTCTTCTAAAATTGAATATCACACTCCATACTCAGAGAAAATTGCTTGTCTTTGTTGTGGGGTTGCCCGAAGCCATTTGGCAATGGTTGATTTATGATTTTGATATGAGCGTGTGTAGTGAAATTGAGGACCAATTTCATCAATTTGAGCTTTGTGAATGGTGCAAAAATTACAAAAGTGGTTGCCTGAATGGGAAATAAATCCAGTAAGCTTGCGCATGGCAACCACATCCGCAATGGCTGTGAGAATGGCAACACAGATAAAGGATCCTGAAGGACCTGTTGAGGTGGGTGAAAAATGGTAACCTTGCCATAGCTCTTTGAGCTCGTTGATGAGTGGCATTAATAAATAATTCAATTGAAGGGAAGTTGGCTCCTTTGGACCAGGGATGATTCCTGCAACATAGACATTCTCTGGCTTCAATCTTTCACTTGGGGGGAGATTAAGACAAATAAGCATGATAGGTCCAATGCTGGCCAACCGGGTGGACTTTCCATCTGCATTAAACCAGTCCACATAAATCGAGAAGGCCAATGCACCAGGAATGGACATGAATGGGGGGTCATGGATATTTCTAGTGCCAGTGAAGCGTCTCCAGACCAATCCATCCCAGACGTCACATTTTGGGGAATCTTTGGGAGTTTGGGATTGTTGATGTTGATGCAGAATGTCCATAATTCCAGCCCGCTGGAGAAATCTGGCAAGCCAATTTTTGAATGGTTGATAAATGAAATGTTTTGTTGGTATAAATTTTTGCTTCATGTTGGTGGTGTTTTGGGTGTGGGCTTCAAATGAATAGATGAATTTGCCTAATAATTGTGTGCAAGGGGGATCATGATCATTTGGGTCATTATGGCGTTGACAGTGGGGTTGGTCAGTTGTGACTGATTCAGTAAGGCCATTAAGAGAGAAACATTGAGGACAACATATATAGTTTTGAATCACTGGCTCCAATTGGAGATGTTCAAATATGGTACTCAGATCTTGAGGTATATGGAATGCAGGAATGGGGGGACCACCGGAGCTTGAGATGCTGGACTTGATCAGCAGGTTTAGGGCGGGGTTGAGAATGCGTGAAGCCCGGCGGGGTATATTATACCTTAATGATAGAATGGCAGATATTATCATTCCAAGGTCTTGTGGAGGAAGGGTTTGACTGCTGCTGTATGGTTTCTGTGCAGTTGAATTGAGAACCGCTGGAGTTGAGAAAGTGCTTTGGGTCAAACGTGAATAATCAGCTGGGAAGATTTGATCCAATAGAATTTGTGGGCACCCAGATCCTGATGCAGAAGTAGGGATGTTTGGAAGAGATTTGGGTGCAATGGTTGATTTGAGCTTTTTAATGTGCTGTTTATATTGGAAAGGTGTGAAGGCAACTCCAGGCCTATCACCCTCAGGGGAAGAGTGTGTTTGAGCTGAGCAGTGTTGACACATGCATATACGCATTGAGGAATAGCGGCGGGTTGTCATTGTTGCAGAAATTGGGAGTACAGTTGGTTTGTGTATAAATATCTATGGCTGATGTGAAAGTGTTTAGGAGTGTTATTAATTGGCAAAAAAATTGAGTGATTCTTTATGAAGGGGGAGATGATTTGAGCCAGCTGGGAGTTTTATCCCATTTGTAATGGTGTGTGCGCTGCAGCTGATAGAGTGTAACATGTCTCATCTGGATGGCGGAATTGGTTAGGAGTTTAATGGGGTAAAATGCCATGCAGCTCAATGCTCATACATATTCTATTTTATTTACACATGGCGATACTGCGGTTTTGACCCTTGAGGGGCGTTGCAATAAGGATGTGTCAACATTGATTTGAGGGGATTGACATTCAAACCATGTACGCTGGCACGCCATCGTACATGGCTTAAACCTTATTACAGACATAACGATATAACTCTATTACATAAGGGGTTAGAGTGCAGCTGAAGTCTTGGTATTTGGTTTGAGTGCAGCAGGCTTTTAATCGGTTGGAATGTGATTTGGATTGTCTCGCCTTTCTTGAAAAGGTGATGTCTCTTTTGTGGGTAAATCCTTCATGAATATACCCCTTTACAGATGTACAATGCTGTGGAATTTCAATGCGTATATTGGCAGTTTGGATAATTCACAAAATGTGACAATGGGGAGGCGGAAATGTTACCTAATATGATTACTTATGGATGATGGGTCCCCTTTGAGATCAAGGGAATATTACATTATATGGTGGTAGGCCGTGCAGGGTGGTTTCCGACAAAAGCGGAGGAGCTCAAGAGGAGGCAGGGAGGATTCTCCTAAAAAGAGGCTTATTGGACTTTCACGCAACACTTAGTTCCAACTATTCATAGAATTTCTCTATTATAAATTTGAAAAGATTTCATCTCATATCACTCTATTTTATCATAATACTGAGGTGTTTTATCTAGTTAAAAATATTACTGTACTTTTTCGGCCCTTATGTCATCTTCCAAGTCACATCAATCCCGTTCAGGTTCTGTTCATGACTCAGATAGTGAATCTAGCATAGAATATGTTCAAACACAATCACCATTGAGTCCCAACATTCCTCTCACAACCCCTATCGCATCCTCAATGAATGTATCAGGTCTTAACATTGATGTGGGAAATCCGAAGGCTCCAACTTCCAGCACTTGGGCGATCCCAAATATTTCTGTCACTCCAATTCCCCCGAATCCCACTAATACACAAATGCATGTGTCTGAGGGGCCAGAAGGCACAACTCAAATCTCATCAAACGCTAATCCCCAATCAAAATTTCCACGTGAGTTCCTCCTTAACCCCGGTCGGAATCCAGTTGCATCCCAGGATCCCTTTCGACGAAGTCAACAGCCAACCCTCAATATTCCATCAGGATCTCAGGCTCATGTGGGAAATGAAAGGCGCGTTGATGGCGGGCGACGAAAAAGACCTTTGGAAAATGTAACTTGGAGCGGTCTGTCGGAGGGAAATCCAGGATTGATGCTTCATCAAAGTAAGTCATTTGAATTTTGGAGTATAACATTTTTCACAATTTGATATTTTTGTTTCATGGGTTAGATATGGCACCTAAAGGCAAGTCAGTCCGATCTCAGGAGCCAATTGAAGATCGTGAGGATGACCAGTCTTCATTAATGTTTTGATGTGTTAACTGATGATTTGCATGGCAGGGGATGAACTTTATGCGTCTTCACCTCTGGTCCATAAAGAGAAAGTCACTGGACGTCATCATCCATATGCCTCCAAACCAAGAACGGGTCATGCCAGTTCATCAAGAGAAAGAATTGTGGATGATGAGGATGAGAACATGTCTCCGACTCAAATGGAAACAAATGATGAATCAAGGAGGGACGATTTCACGGCGCATGAGCAAGGCACTCAATCAAATAGTGAGTTCACCCATCCTCAGCTGGGCCTTGCCCAGAGTATGCTTGAACAATCCGAGGTCAGACAGCAAAGGAACCAGGCCCACAAAGCTCACAATGTGGCAAAACGTGCAAGCCAGAAGGAGCAACAAAAATGGCTGAAGGCAGAACTTCCAGAGAATGTCCATGGAATGAGATCAGCAGTACACGCACATTGCCTGTTCCTACTCAAAGTTAGGGATAAGGATTTTTCCTCACTACCAGCACCACCCAGCAGAGAAGAGCGTGAAATTGCAATTCAAGTGGCTGGTCATCTCGGATATGTCCCCGAGGATGTTTTCAATGAGCCATCAACACAGGTTCAGTCTCAGGGTTTCCAAAGCTACTGCGAAAATGAGCTCCACAAGCTAGGACTAAAGCGGTTCACTTGGGACTGGGAGAGCTCATGGCAACATCCGTTCAATGAGCTGATGTCTATGGTGTTTTACCGTACATTCCGTCTTGCACTGGTCAGCACCGAGTATCATCATTACTGTTGGAACAAGGATCATAATAACTATGGGGTCGTGGCGGCTTTAATGGAGCAATATTTCACTTATTTGAAAAGAGAATGGAAGTCTATTCAAAAGGATGCCGAGTATTTGGTTAAAAAGAAGGAGAATCAAAAGCTCGCGAAGATTCGTCAAAGGGTTAGTTAATGTATCTCTTCTTCATTGTGAGCAAAGACTGATGATGATCTACTTCATTATATGCAGACCTGTGAGCGCCGTCGTGAATGGTGTGATACGGCTAATTTTCCCATTCTAGCATCACAATTCAATGACCCTCGAGTATGTTCAGATACTGAGGAGGTACTGGAAAATGGCCGTCAAGTTTACCGCAAAGTGGGATTACGCTGGCGCTCCCAGTTATTTAATGAATTGGTATTAAAAATGGATCGAGACATAGAGTTTTGTAATCGCATTAAAAAAAAGGGTAAAAAAACTATTGATAGATTGCCAGAATTACGATCGACAGATGATGGTGATATTCCGGAAGGCTTATCATTTCAGGTATTTGATCAAGATTGGCTCAAAGGCTGTAGTAAGATGCAGACTAGCGCCCTCAAAATACTTGACATGCCAGTTATTAGGCCGAATGGTGATGCTCTGCAATAACTTAGTAATATAAATGTATAGCACCGTTACAAATTAACATTTTGTGAATTATTTGTGCAGGTGTAATAAAATCTGATTATTATCTCTTAAGGATGCAACAACTTGCTAAATATGTTAGAATATAGACAATATGAATTGAAATGTATCACCGTCTCCCTTAGCAATAAAACTCTATTGCTCATTTTCATTGAGGAAATATTGAAGAAGTTCGATCCAGCTCATGGTGTTCATAATTGTGGACCTGTGCCAGAGTCAACAGGGGTTATCAACTTTGTCAATCACAAATTATATAATATCAGTAAGGCTCACGCAGTTAATGATTTTTTCTTTTCTTGGACCTATTGGTGATTGGAATATGGCATTCCCATAAGGAAGGATTTCAGAATAGTAATACAATCAAGTGAAAGATGAGCTTGAAAGGTACCTTCCACATGTTGACCTCAACTGAATGAGGAGTGATATAGTGAATGACCTGTACAGGTCGTTGTTGGCCAATACGATGTAGACGATCAACAGCCTGAGCCTCAATGGCTGGGTTCCAATTGGGCTCCTGGAAATGTGGATGTCAGGGTCCTAAAATCAGGGGAGAATTTTGGGGGGAAACTCACCATTAAATAGACTATATTCGCACAATTTATATTGAGGCCAGTTCCAGCCGCGGCAATGGATGCAATGAGTACTTCACATTCAGGATTATTGAAGAAATTCTCAAGCGCCTTGTCCTGCGCTCGTGGTGTATTTGTTCCATCAATTCGTGCTGAAAGGATAGAGTGATGGGCAAGAGCAATACCAATTCTACAATATAAAAAAGTCAGATGGAGTCAATTGGTAATGGATGCATATTAGAATTAACGCACAAATCTAGAAATTGGGTCCATTGGGTATAAACAACCGATTTGGTTGGACCACACCTTGTTTGTTTGTTCTTCATTAAGCTTTGTAGGAGGTGTGCAATTTTACTACTCATCATGCATGTTTCCACATCCACAATGGTTCGTGTGATTGTTGGCGAGTTATCCTGAGTGCTCCTTCCCTCGGGGTCTTCCAACTCCGCCTCTGCAATTGTGTTAAGCATGATGTGATGGTTACAACATATTCGCAGCTTATTAATATTTCTGAAAAACTCTCCTGGTCCTTTGCTTTTGGATGATAGGAATTCTTCATATAATGTGGAATATTCTTGCTGCATGGTCGGGTTGAGTGGGAGCAGCTCATAATGATGGCTAATAGTGGGGAGGGATTCGAGATGTGTGGTTTTGGTGCGGCGCAAACTTAAATGCCGCAATGCCAAATGCAAAATATCATTGCAACCTTTTGAAAGACTACTCAGGATGAATGGTGACCAGTTATCTTGATCGGCGCACTGTGGTTGAGTGATGAATGATATTATGCCCAAAAGGTCATAAATGGTGTTGTGAATAGGTGTGCCCGTTAAGCATATTCGACGGGATGAAAGGAGGCTATTAATGGCACGGTGAGTGGCAGTGTATTGAGAGCGAATATAGCTATAAGAGGGGGCAAGGGTTATTGGATATAAAAGGTAATTTGAATCATTTAAGATCAGACACTCACTGTGCTTAATCCAGAATTATACGATGCCAATTGATTTGAAAAATGATTGATGTAGAGGGATTGGTTTGCTTAAATTCTTGGGTGATAGTATTGTAAGAAGTGATGATGATATCATATTTTAAGATGTCGTCTTTGGATAATGAGTGACGAGTGGGACCATGGTAGATTTTGGAATACAGCGCTCCAGCCTGAGCATGCTTGGATATTTCTGATTGCCAGTTGGTAATTAAGCGAGGGGGGCAGATGATCATGGTGGGCGTGGAGCGATGGGGGTTCGCAATCATCCGCTCCTTGGAGGTACCAATTAGAGCAATGGCCTGAATGGTTTTACCTAATCCCATATCATCCGCGAGCAGTCCTCCAAGAGGGGTATTTGTCGAAAGGGATTCAAATGAGCTAACGACCTTGTTTGTAATGATGTGCCTGGCATTGAAAGTGGATCCTGGGGGTGAGGTGGCCCAAAGGTTACGGGCTGATTGGCCATTGGGGATTTCTCGATCCCAGAGAAACGCTAGTCCGGTCTTTTGATGAGGGAGGAGGGGGGTTTGAATAATGACATGGGGAGGTCTGATCCACTGGGTAATTGTATCAGTTTTTGCTTGGAAATCAATGATGAAACAGCAGGATATGAAGCAGGCGTTGAGTTTGAAGCGGGAAATGTCAGAGTAAAGAGTTGACATTGACAATGAGTAGTACAGTCATATTCTTTGGGCATTTTAAGCTTGAAATCTTGTGTTCGAAAGCTTTCCATTATGAAGAGAATGTTTGGATACCATGTGAAGAACATCAATGCTAGATTGGGTTTCTGAGATGAGGAGGGATCATTTGCATCAGTCATAAATACTCCCTCAACGAATAATATTTGAGTAGGATTGGATTGGCAATTTTCAATCCATGCCCCACCAGGACCACAGTGCATGAAAGTTTTTGGTGCCCCGAGGAATGGTATCAACGTTTTGGAAAGGGTTGCAGGTAGAGAGCCAATAGCATGCTGGTGATTGGGGAGATATACGAATATGTTGTGTTGATTGTGCCATAGGATAATCCAAGAACCTGAGTGGGAATTCTCAGGCTTTAAGGTTATATCACTATTTATTTGAATACGAATATTAATCATCCCAATGCAAAGTGGTTGTGAAGGGGTTGACATGATGGCTATGTTAAATTATTTGGGGACAGTTGGAAATTATATGATTGGGAAGGGTTAGCTAAAGGGAATGAAGAGGAATAAGCGTAGGTGGGGAACTTATATGAGTGGCAGCAACAGGCCAAAAGGGGGATGGCCTGTGGTTACGTGCATGGTCTTGATGGGGATGGGCCTCTTGGGCTCATAATTTTCATATCCAATTTGGGGCATATATCAAGGCAAGGTGGCCAAAATGTGGGTGCACCGATATGACTGCTGGATCTGCAGCAAGGTACAAAACCCTTGGTGGAACAAGGTTGACATTAGCATATCCGAAATTGGGTGGGTTGTAGCAACTTATTGTGGAGGGCATATCAGAGGCATGCAGTCATGTTCGCTGGTGTGACAGCGAACATGGATGCATATATATCTTCCCCAGGTTAATTGTAGCACAGGGACCTACTGGGCAATGTTGGCCGTTTCAAAGGGCAATCTCACTGTGGGGATGTTTGTGTGTGGGCGGGTGAGATATGCTCGGTGGCATGCCACCGAACATGACTTTGGTTTTGCGTGAAGTTTTTTGATGACTGATTCCAACTAGGCTTCAGGGGGGGAAGTGTGGCATGATCAAACGGGGCACCGACCATGAGGCATGATCCACATCTACATTCACCCCTATTGCGTTTGAGGAGGCTACTATTCCCCAGAGATTGGGATCACGGTCTTTGCCTCACGCGTGAACAAAACTCCGGAGAAAGAGGCCACCCACCCAAGGGAATTTCTGGCTGCAAGCCAGGTGCCACAACTTGCGCGGGGCGTGTGACAATGTGAAGAAAATAACCCGCGGTGGGAGATACCCACGCAAACATAACCAGCCTCAGCAATCATAGGCTGGGATTATTCTGATGTGGATGAGGCTGAAGCAAATCCACACTGATTGGCCTCAGGTTTCCACGCGCGAGCAGGTGAGCGTCTGCAGTCAAGCTGACCACCCGACCAAGAAACTAGCCGGTCGGAACACTGGCAGTAAAATGTCTTCCAGGCGTGTGAAAGTTGCCTGTGTATGACCCGTTGGGGGGTGCGTATGAAAGCGTGTGGCTGCCCGACAATGAGCACGCGCAATGAACAAGCAGTGCCAGTCATTGTTGGCCCCGACAATGGCACCGGAGTGAATCCACTGTTTGTGTATTACCCAAATAATAAGTCATCCCATTATGACCCACTTTCATTAACTCGGATTACACCCGCGTCTATGCCATTGTTAGGCAGAGCTCTCCAAAAAGGTGCACCAAAGGGATGCAGTTGAGATATATGACTCAATGGCTTGACGTGATTTTCATGTTACATTGCTGAACAGCTTTTGCTCTGCCCCGCAGCATACATTTACACAGGTGTACTGCGTACTACAGTGTTGGCTGTACAGATCAGGAAGGTGTTATACTACTTGAGCCTGCATGCATATAGCGAATGTGCATGCACCTTCCGATCGTTTGCATATACGTAGCTCATGTGCCACATGCTCAGCATTGCGTTTCACCCGATTTGCACACGCAAGCTGAGCATATCATGGTCAAAAGCACCGTGTGAAAGTGCTCAGTAAAGCAATGGACTGAACTATTTTTGCAATAGTTCATTGGAAGGCTCAGTTTGGAGCACTTCACCAAAGCGTGTGAAATGCTGCAGCTGGGTGAAATGTCACCCGATGCTGTGCCAAATGCTCAGATTGTGGGCATACAAAAACGACTGAGCAATGGCTCAGCATGGTGCATTTGATATTTTTATATCAATAGTTCAATCACTGTGCCATTAAAATGTTCAGCCACTGAGCATTTCAATTATGACCCGAAAGCAAACCTGAGCAATGGATTGAGGCAAGCTCACGCTGTATTCACTTGTGTTACAGCCCCCCCTTTGTTCACATACTATTACCAGGCCATACGGCTGGTAATATTGCCGCGGTCACTTGTGACCAAATGCACCGGGTGCATTTCTGCATGGGTCACTTGTGCATTCCACCCACCATGCACATTCAACAAGGGCCTCACGACCACCCTCCCGGGTGATCGGGTGGCTCTTTAAGGAAAGAAAGGGGATTTGACTCAGCTTCACAATTTAATAAATTGCAATACTCAGCGGTGCATTTGATATTGTTATATCAATTGTTCAATTACTGTGCAATTCAAATGCTCAGCCACTGAGCATTTCAATTATGACCCGAAAGCAAACCTGAGCAATGGGTTGAGGCAAGATCACGCTGTATTCCATTGTCTTACAGCCCCCCCCTTTGTTCAAAGACTATCACCAGGCCATAAGGCTGGTGATCTTGCCGCGGTCACTTGTGCATTGCACCCACAATGCACAATCAATAAGGGCCTCACGATCACCCTCCTGGGTGATCGGGTGGCAATTTAAGGAAACAATGGGGATTTGACTCAGCTTGACAATTCAATAAATTGCAATACTCAGCCAGACCCCCATTGTTCTTCTGCCTCACGCGAGCATTTCACTTCTCAGTTGCAGCATTTGCTGAGAATCAGCTTCAATTTTGCCCACACGCCTTGAAGCTGAGACTTTTGCGGGTGCTGCAACTGCTGAGATCGTCTCAGCTTCACCATGGTATAAAAGACCATCTTCACACGACACGCACTTCACTTTCTTTCTCACCCGCTCCACTTCGTTCAACCTCACCCGCGTTTGTCCATCTTGTGCGTATTCCCCTTCGTCTTCCTGCCTTTCTATTTTTGTCTTTCGCACTCCACTAAACCCACTTCCCTTCCTTTTGCCTGTTTGTTTATTCTTCTGATCCGTTCAGAACCTCACTTCTATCCACCTCGTGCGTTACCTCTTTTTTAAACTTTTGTCGACATTACATACCGATATTAATACTTATTTTTCTTCACGACTCTTTTCCAGACTTTTAAAACCTTCGGACTAGAGCGTTCTTATTTTGTTTCCAATTTAAATTTATAATTCATCGTACGTCTTCATTTTTTCTCTTGATTGTTTACTTTGTATGCAGTTACTAACCTCAATTGTTTTGTTTTTAGATGTCGTGCACTTTATGCACCAAGCGGGGTATCCCCTGCATTCGCTCCTCGACGACGAATGACGCTTGTGATGCTTGCCGACAAGCACACAAGAAATGTTCGTTCGTTGTCCGCCCCTTCCGACCACGAGGCCAGAGGAGTTCCCGCCCAAGACGCCCTCGCAAGGACTCCTTTGTGGTCGACGATGATGAAACCATTTCCGAGCGTGAATGGACGCCGGGCCCCCAAACAGGCCAACGGGAACGATTCCGGACAATCAGCCCTGTCCCCTCCAGTATCGATTTGTCCACTCCCCCTCCTAGGCCACCATCCGATGGTCACTTCACTCCTCGACCGGAGCGAAGTGATTATCCGGCCGATGAAGTATGGCGATGGCGAGAGGACATTCGAACTTGGGCTGATCGTCACCATGTCTTGTCGCCAATGGGATTCAAATGCCAAAGTAAGTTTTCTTTCTCCTCCTTATCTCATTTCTCTTCACGCAATAATACTGACTTTTTTCCATTTCTCATAGAACAAAACCCCCTGAATCCCCCCCGACAAGAATCTCCCGTGCCTAGTTTGCCTTGCGAGCAAACCCCCCGGCAACCCAGTCCAGGCCCGAGTGGCACCCGATGGTCTGAGGAATTATTCCGCGGTAAGCAGCCAAAGTTTCATTTCATTTTCACTTTCACTTTCGAGTTGAGTGAACTGACTCTTACTCCTTTTCTAGAACCCTCCCGAATGGAAGAGCCACCTATTACTGGCCCGAGTCCAACGTCCCAACAACCTGAGGACGATACAACTCGTGAGCCAGAACCCGAGGTGGCTCCTACGCAATCCACGGAGGAAGCTTATGGTAAGTCACCCCTTCTTTCTCTCTTCGATCCATATACCCTTTTCCTCATTTTTTCTTCGACCGTCTCCAGATCGTCCCGCCACTCCTCGCTCGATCATCATCATCGACGATATGCCCGTCGGATCCCCCCTCCCCCTTCTTCTTACACGACTTGCCCACCTTCCCCTTCCATTCCCCCCCCTCCCCAGAGATCCCTTCCAGTGCCCCTGAGAACCCCAACGCCTCCTCCCCCCCGGTGCCAAGCTCCTCTCATTCCCACGATGAAGCTTGCCAGGAATTCACCGACCTGCGACCGACCCTAATGATTCCTCGAGCCATCATCCACGATTCGATCAACCGAATCTTGTTGGAGCATCGTCGCTTGCTCCACATGATTCCTTTCGTGGATGCAACTCATCGAAACGAGATGCACCGGGAATTCCGGGACGAACTAAACTGCCTCCTTGCCCAGGCACTGGAGGCTTATCCAAAGGAGGACATAACCGGGATAGTCTCCAAATTCCTCGAAAAATAAAAATTTAAAAAAAAAAATCCCATTATTTCCACTTTTTATCATTTGTAATACTTTCTTTTAAATAAATTATCATTTGTAATCAATTATTATTATGTTCAAATTCTATTACATTCTTTGTTCACGTAAAAATTACTTATTTCCTCCTTAGAGAAAAACCCTGATTGCGTGAGAATTATTTTTGTAAGTGCCCCACCAAGCGTTTGAGTGAGTATTTGTTTTCGTGAACCTCTTTTTCTCAAAATGCGCCAATAGTTGCCGTTATCCTCTCCTATATTTTCTTCTTCCATGGTTTAGAGCCATATCCATTCTTAACTGTAAAAAAGCGGGAGGTTCCCGTATGTGAGCAATCCAGTCCAGATTCGTGAAACATGGCCTTTCCTATGGTCACACGCTATTAATCTTACTCATGTATTGAATTGTTTAAATTGTCTGGAACCTTCACAAGCGTAAGGATTGGTGTGTGACTTGTCTGGAGCCTGCACAGGCGTAAGGATTGGCGTGTCAATTGTTGGGAGCCTGCACAGGCGTAAGGATTGGCGTGTGAATTCTTGGGAGCCTGCACAGGCGTAAGAATTGGCGTGTGAATTGTTGGGAGCCTGCAAAGGCGTAAGAATTGGCGTGTGAATTCTCGGGATCCTGCACAGGCCAAAAAATTTTCAGCATTGTGGGGAACCTTCACAAGCGTAAGGATTTGCGTGTGAATCGCCGGAAGCCTGTACAGGCGTAAGGAATTTTTACCATTTTTGGGAACCTTCACAAGCGTCAGGATTGGCCTGTAAATTTTTGGGAGCCTGCACAGGCGTAAGGATTGGCGTGTGTAGCGTCGGCACCCCGCATAGGTGTAAGGAACTTTTAGCATTGGCGGAACCTGCACAAGCATAAGTTTTTGCGTGTGAAGCATTCGCATCCTGGACAATAGCAACAAACTAGGACAGATGTACGATGGCATGCCACCGTATATAATCCACTTCACCTCTTTTTCATGTGAGACACCCCATCTCCCGCACTCAAATCCATCTAATCCTGGTGTATTTTGTCCTCTGCCTTACCCCACCATTACTTACCCAACACACATGAAAAACTCCTCATTCTTTGAATTGGCATGAGATTGTATCACCATCCCTGATTTGATAGCCCGCTCTCTCGCCAATCTCATAATAGCCATGGTTTTTTTGCCTAATTGTTTTTGCTAACCTGCTTGAGCATTGTGCGGACATACCCACTAGTGTCGTGCTTTCGTTTTCCTGTGCTGGATCAGTATAATGAACAAATGTACTACTGGCCCACACTACCTGAATGAGCCCATGACATGCGGATAGATCAATCCAAAAATGCTCATTTGGGAAAATCAATTTTCCCCCTGTACACCGCTTTGACGCATCTCTTTGAATTTGGCCGGTCCGCTTATCAGCTTGAAACCACCATCCCGAAGCATACTGCGATGCATCCTTATCAACATGAGGTGCGTTTTTGAATCCATTCATGGTGAAAGTGAGTGCGGAAGCGAACTCGAATGCACCCTGATTTGCCGGAATATTGCCTTCATAG
The DNA here is from genome assembly GCA_023105745.1 of Austropuccinia psidii. Taxonomy (NCBI): domain Eukaryota; kingdom Fungi; phylum Basidiomycota; class Pucciniomycetes; order Pucciniales; family Sphaerophragmiaceae; genus Austropuccinia; species Austropuccinia psidii. Next base: position 54,723,163 of record JALGQZ010000007.1, on the reverse strand, counting down.
TTGACTTGATCAAAAGACGGAACCCCCAATGAATTGTAGGAATTTTGAATCTTCTCAAATAAATTATCCCCAACATATCGTAAGGATTGACCTAGAATGCAACCCACCGAGCTAAGATTGGCACCTCGGTTCCGCCATTCATCTTTTGCATTTTCAATTTTGCCAGCACTTCCATACAGACCAAATTGTTCATTCTTTGTGGTGCATTTGCGCCACCCAATCGCAAACATAAATCCCTCCAGTAATGCTCCATTTGTTGCAATAGGGTCAGTGAACCTCTTTTCGCGAAATAAGAATTGTGATAATTCATCCCATTGATTGACCTCGACTTCACTCATTGTTGTGAATGGTCGGAATTCGACAAGGGCAATGAGTAATCCGGTTGAAGAGAAAATTGCCACACGGCCAAAGTGAATGCGTTTGATCTGATTGCCATCCACAACCCTCCGAATTTCACTTGGGGTCATATTTTCTGATACTGGCATTGATATTTGTGCTGTTGGGCGAGAGGAGGAAAACAACCTATTCATTCGGCTCGTTTTGCGCTCATTTGTCTTTTGGGATCTGCTACTATTCCCGAGTGGTTGAGGGATCACTATGTGTTGAAGCACACAAGATATCAGATACTGCCAAGGAGCTTTCTTCGGCACACATCCTTGAACTTCCCTGTTGGAGCCCACATGACATCATGACATTGGCACAATCTGAACCGACTAAAGCCAATGTTCTTCCGTGGGGCCCAATGAGGGTGCCACATAAATGTGGCAGCATATATACACTGAGATTAAGCGAGTAACTCACACTTTCCTTCCTCAGCCCAACGCTTTCTCGCGAGTTCCCTTTTACGCTCTTTTCCTTTTTTGGTGAATGGCATGCTTTCAGCAGAAATTGAAATGAAACCAAATGATTACTGATTTCTTAATATCACCTAAATTGGATTGCGGTGGATGAATCTTTTTTAATTGCAGTAAAAAGAAAGCTCACGCCTGACCTTGGCAAATTCACGATCTCAAATACCTGAACCTGAAAATTGCAGTGGATAGTGCATTATTCAATTTTACACATTGATGTTCCCATGCAATCACTTTCCAATCCAACCATTTGGAATCTTGCAAGCACATGCAAATGCAATTTGCATCCTGCTGCGGATCCCTAGCTATCCTAGTCCTCTTGAAAGACACAGGAACATTTGGCCTATTATGGGCTGGCGGGAAGGGATAAACGCGACCTCCCGCAATGCCCCCGCGTGTGCTACTCGCGGGCACAACGCCTGACTCAGCTTGCGTCTTGTCGGAGTCTTTGCAATGATGTACGGAGGCATGCCGCCGTACAATTACTATTGGTACTCAGACTGTGGCATCCGGGCAGTAGTAGGATAGGAAGTCATGATTATTAAATTCATAAATAACTTTGCAAAATTCAATTACAATCTATCTAGTACAAAGCTAATCTAAAACGGGTCAATCCTGGTTGTGAGCTTTGCTGACCTGGGTACCGTCAAGGTGACCTCATCACTTGAACCAAGACCGCGTTTCGCCACCCAGGCATCACCAAAGTCTAATACTAAGCATCATGCAAATTCAAATCTAAGAGGTACAGTGGGGTTGAAAGACTCTGATGAGAAGAAACTTTTATTCAGTAAATTACATATATACTTATTAGTACGTAGCCACACTGGCTCCACTAGATTTTTACCCTCTGAAAGTTTTGCGGAAATGTCAATTAGTGATAAAGCCCCTTTAACTGAGCTTGTTCCCCAGTCATCTGAGCATACCATCAAACCACAAACCCCCGCCGCACAGAATGCCGCTAATATACCATAGCAAATTCGATTTATTCCAAGATTCTTGTGACACGCCAAAAGATCTTTGATGGCCTCATTTTTTTTTGAGTTCGTGAGTTTGCCTTTGATGCCATTAACTTCGACCTTTGTATGTGCACGTACCATGTTGTACGCAATCATCAAATGGATAACTGTATCCATTAGATCCTCCAGGTTCTTGTGCGGCTTTGTGGATATCTCATTGTCAACCCCGCCACCTTCAATGCTGAGTTGGGTTGCACGTTGCTTTGATTTACTCAAGCAGGAGGCCAGGTATTCAACTGCTCCGCGTTCGAGTCCAAGAGGATCGGTCGAATTTGATGTTGGTGCAACATATGGTTTGGGTGCAACCACATCGTATGAGACTAAACTAATGGATTCAAACATAACATTTGCCCAAAAATGTTTAACTGGATTCGCGGGGTAAAGAAGGCTCTGAACCATTTTGAAGAAGGAGTGTTCTGATTTTGGGAGATTATCTGGAGGTTTAGCTGATTCCTTCATCAATTTGAGATTCCAAATGTTGTGATCAAAAAACGCTTCTGTTTCGGTTGGCTTAAAAAAATCTAACCCTGTATATTGCAATTTATATCACCAGTCAACAGCCAATAATCAAGTATCATGCACAAAGATAAAAAAAAACTCACCTGCCATCTCAAGGTCCTCCAGCCAAGCCGACATTTTAAGCTCTCGGTTACTGATCACCTTAATACCAACGGGCAGGAATGTATGAGCATCCTTTGTTGGTAAATTGTCCCATCTATTTTTGTAAATCCTATTGATATTATCAAGCCCCCTTTTCCATGATTGTTGAGAAATGTTGGAATGATAATTCAAAATGCCTGCAAACTCTTCCATGCGGGATAAAAATATTCCTTGAAAATTCGCAGCGGATGACACTTCGGGCTCAGCATCAGGAATTATATCAGTCATATCTCGTCCCATTGTATCATGTTTAATTGTTTCCCTTTCTTGAAAGGCTTGAATATTCCGAGGAGAGGCGGGAGGGGTTGCATCATGCATTGTTTCATTGGGTATCGGGGGGCTTTCAGTATGTGGAGCTTGATCATGGATTGTTTCATTGAGTATTGGGGGGGTTCAGTATGCGGAGGTTGATTATCAACATGGTCCCCTTCAACATTGATAATTTCATGACCTTGATCGCGAGAATAGTTTGCGGCTTCAAAGGTACGGCGTTTTTTGTTTGTTTTTTTGGTCGCATGTATATTTGGTCTTTTTCCTAATCCTTTGCCTGGAAATCCAATTACAACTCGAGATCCTTCAGGTAGAGATTCTCCCACCTCCACACCTGCCCATATATTGTAAGCAGCTATTTTTATCAATTTTGATTTGAGTTATTAATGGACTTACAGTTCAAATCCATTTTGAGCAGGCTCATGGCTTCAGCAATCTTTTGACGCACATAATCAGGAATTTTACTATCATTTTGGATTTTTTCGAGCCTTGGGATTGTTTGAGAAATGTTGGAGACAAATTGTTCCTTGGATACAATTTCCACCTCCCCACTGAAAATTACATCATCTTGCCCATCATCTTCTGTCGGTGCACAAGGTTCAACAGTCTTTTCCTTCTCATAACTTTTAAAATTCGGTTTCTGAGAGCTTGGAGGCTGCCCTGAAATAAAGGCTATGACACAATATCAGGTTTTGAGAGATTTGAAATATTCAAGATGGATACATACTCACATTCCGGAAGAACTGGTGGATCTTGATTATCTTCATGTGACTGGCTCTCTACTTCAATGCCTAATTCACGACTACTGGCGATATCAGAGATTTCACTTCCACTCTCTGGGGCTGAAGTTGGTTGTTCATTGAATTCATGTGAATTTCCCGGGGTTCGGGCCATGGCGGAGGTAGTTTATTAAGCAAATAGATGGTGACGAGTGGATTGATAACTTGTTTGAAAATTTTTGAATAAAAAGATCAAAACTGAAGAAAAAAGGTGGAAGTAAAATAATCGCATTTGCAAAATGCGATTTGTCGGGAAATTGAAGGAGGCGATGTTTTGCAAATTATTTCATATCATGCAAATGAAATCACTTCCCTGTGAGACATTGAATAAAGTTGACTAGTGAGAAACCTACTAAAGTCAACTTTTGAACTATTCAACGCTCATGAGGTAAGGACTAAGCAAAGTGTTCATTTGATTGATATGAAATAAAATGGTTTTGTTGGCAAAACAGGAGACACAATTCTTGTCTTAAATAGTCCACTTATTAGGTTTTAATTTGTGAGTCTCATGATTTAAACCCTAACCACAACATTGTGAATATACTGACCAATTTCCCCTTAGGTCCTGTTGGGAGAGAAGGCCACTCAGCATATTTCGGGGATTGCCTTCATCGTGTACGCCAACAAGCCACCGTACACTATGGATGTAGTACGGAAGCGTAAGGATATGTCGTGTCGGGAGCATGTTGAGAGGCACTCCGCGAGCGTAAGGATAGGTGGTTTTGGGAGCATGTCGTGAGGGCACCACACAAGCGTAAGGATAAGTGGTGTCGGGAGGGCACTACACAAGCGTAAGGATAAGTGGTGTCGGGAGCATGTCGGGAGTGCACTCCGCGAGCGTAAGGATGGTAAGCAGTGTCGGGAGTGCACTACACAAGCGTAAGGATAAGCAGTGTCGGGAGCATGTCGGGAGGGCACTTGAGCGAGCGTAAGGATAAGTGATGTCGGGAGCATGTCGGGAGTGCACTCCGCGAGCGTAATGATCGTAAGCAGTGTCGGGAGCATATCGGGAGGGCACTTGAGCGAGCGTAAGGATAAGTGATGTCGGGAGCATGTCGGGAGTGCACCACGTGAGCATAAAGATGGTATGGGAGGGGGTGTGAAAGCGTAAGGAGTGGTGAGGACGGAGATGGGGGGGCAGTGTCGGAGTCTCATCTGGAGGGTGGTGCGGGCTTGTAAGCATGCGAAGCATCGGGGCGGATTAGGTGGGGATGCGGAAGCCAATGAGGTGAAATTACCCGAACATTGTGAATAGTGTTGAAATGGGTTTGGGCTTTGAGTGACATTTGCATGTGACACATGTGACGATTGACGTTGTCTTGACGCTGACGTGACGTGACCCACTAAATCCAGTGACTATAAAGTGACACTAACGCGACTGAAACAAGATTTTATACTGACAGCGGTGCGACGTGAAGTCAATCGCGGACGATTGACGCAAGATTCGCCCTGGTGATTCCTTTGCAGGACCATTTATTATTAAAGCCCTTCATGGGACAAATGCAGTACAAGTAGAACTGTCAGGAGAACTGGAAAATAAACATCCAACATTCCCTGTCAGTCTAGTAAAGCATTACACTTCAAGTGACAAGGAATTATTACCTTTAAGAAATGAAACACCCTTAGAAGTACCCCCACTAGATCTAAGTGAGGAGAAAAAAGGAAATAAAAGTCTTGAAAGAAAGAAGACTTAGGGGAAAAAATGAAAGAGAATACTTAGTCAGGTATAAGAATCCACAACATGAAGATGAGTGGATTGTAGAAAGCAAAATACCTGATTCCCAAAAGTTTCTCAGAAGATTCAGACATGAGAGAAGACCAATTGCTTAATAAAAAGTTTGAATTGTGTGCTTTACATACTTAAAAGTATAAGTAGAGAGGTTGGACAGTGGATTATACCCCCCCCAATAAACTTGGGGGTAAACTACAAAAGAAAAATTGTGGTACAATTTTCTTTTTGGTGGTAGGGAATGTGAGCCTGTGAGGTATGTATAACATACCCATAAGGCCACAAATAACTTTATACACAGTTAAAATTGTCTTCAACAGACTTTTTAATTGAATTTAAAATAAAAAATAACAAAAAATAAGTATAAATTTTTTTTGGATAAACAAAGGTATAAATATTATGTCATTTTTGGATTCTACACCAAAAATAACCTAGGGTACATCCATAAGGTGTTATACCCAAAAACACTTATTTCTTGTGTTATTAGAAGATTTAAGAATCTCACAGTACTAATGTAACTTTTTTAAAAAAAATTAAAATTGTTAAATTTAAGCTTAAATAAGCTTAAATTTGAAGTTGCATAAGGTTAATGCAAACTTACCAAAATTTTAGTTAAAATTGAGGTGTGGTGTATATTTACTGAATTGGCTAAGGATTTGCCATACAGAATGTAAATCCTGTGTGAGCTCAATTTAAAAGGGTTTAAAGCCATGGTATGGCTTTAAATAAATAAAAGGGCAAAATCCACGCAAAAAGGTGGGACAAAGGAAAAAGACCAAATAGAGCTGGGGTACCCAGCTTTTTGGATCTGCAATGATTCAATTAAGGTTGTCCACCTGTATTGGAGGATTTTCAACCTTATTTAAACTTTACGATTAGACTTTGATCCAACCTTAAGGTTTAAACTGGTTTTATCCCAATTTGGACAGTAATTTCAAGCTGCCAAAGGGTAAATCCCAATATGCAGGCTTGAAATCAAGGTTTTAAGAACTGTCAAAGCTGAATCAAGCTTAAAAACCTTAAATAAGTTTAAAACTTTAAAGTTACAAGCATCAAAACCTTATCAAAAGCTAAGGTTTGGTGTGTATTGCTATTTTACATGGAAAAATAGCAATAACTTCAAAAATTCATTCAAAATTCAAATCTTAATGGATTTGCTTGAAAATTTCACACAGCTTAGAATTTCATATTATCTATATATAAATTAAATTTTAAGCATCTTTTATAAATAAAATTCTTGGGTAATTAGCCTGGAAATTTACTCTTTTAATTAAGCTCAAAGAAAATTATGATTTCTTTAAAAAGTAATTAAAATTTGAGCTTAAGAGATTTCTGCTTGAAACTCTATTTTTAAGTTGTTCATGTGATGAACCTTAATATAAATAAGTTTATTTATATTGAAAACTTAAAAATAATTAGTTTAAATGAGGATTAAAGTTACATGGAGTTAAGAATAACACTGGTAACTTTAAATTGGAATTAAAAACAAGTTGCCTTAAGTTAAGAACTTTGTTTTTAAGTATGGTTTTTAAGTTTTGACCTGAAAACGCCCTCTATATTCATTGTGAATCATGAGAGCTGCTCTGAAGACATAAAAAGAGTCTTTTCATCACTGTTTTTGTCCATTATCATTCATCAATCAAATCATATTAGAAATTTAAACAGGTAAAGTTTTATTATTTATAAAATCTTATTATTAAAGTAATTCTTAAGTTATTTTATTCTTTATTAATTGTAAATTAAAGAATTGAAGTCATAGAATTCATATTATTGTTATAATCATCAATAATATATTTTATACTATAAAATTATCATCTTAAATATCTTTTAAAAATCCACAAATTCCTCTTAAAAACTCTTTAATCTTGAATTTTATTATAAAAAGTTGTTTTATCTTTAAAATTATTGATTTTAGGCGTGTTTTTAACTTATAATCATTATTTAATATAATAACTGTTGTTGTTTGACTTGTTGTATTAAATAAATATTATAAGTAAGTTTTCTCTAAAGTTCTATATTTTTTCATCTAGTAATAGTTTTTTTATATAGAATTTTTATTCTATAATAGTTATTTCTGCACAGTGTGTGTTATAATTCTTTTATAAATGATATTTATATTATTTATAAGTGGTTAATATTCATATTTCCATGTGTAATTGTCTCATTAAGAGCTTTACAATTCTTATTGTTATAACTGTCAGTGACTATAACAATAATAGAATAATTATAATTTATTATAATAATTATTATTATATTTTTATAATAATAATTAAATTTATTTTTTTATATAATTATTTTTAATAATTATATTTAAATTTGTGGTTATAATATTTTGTTATATTATATATTTCTACTGAGGACAGTCATAGTACTCTTGATTTTGCTACTATTATCAAGAGTTTCATAGACAAACCTTACAGTAACTGACTTTAATTCCATAAAATAACTTCTTAACATCAAAACACCCAACAGACATACTTTCAGATGGCAGATATCCATTCAATAATATAGAGGTAACATTACCATAGTTCATAAGGCAGGAAATATTCATAAGAATGCTGATGTACTTAGTATATTGGCATTAGAAAATACTCCTAATAACCCAGCTTATGTTCTTTTGGGGGAATGACATATTCCAATTGAAGGAATTAAAATAACTTATTTTGGGACTGAATTCTTTGAAGAAGCTACAGAGTCTTATAAACAGGACAAGAATTGCAATATCTTGACAGCCTTGCTTGATGAAGACTTTAAAGACACAGCTCTGGTTAATTCACTGGATTAAATAGGGAGAAATTCCTATTCCGAAGGAAGATTTAACTTATTTGACAGCATAATTTACCATATAACCAAAAATTCTTGAGTAATGACATTATGTAGTATATTGCTTATCAATACCATTATTGATGAACTTCATGATAGCATATATTCTGGCCAACTGTCAGAAGAAAGAATACTTCAAAAAGTGAAAAACTGTGCATGGTAGCCATCTTGGAGAAAAGAGATCATTGAATACTGCCATACCTGTGACAGATTCCAAAAATCAAACAGGAGTACAGGCAAGAAATTTGGACTTATGATGCATATTAAGGAACCAAAATCCCCTTGGGAATTAGTTCATATGGATTGGGTCACAGCACTTACTCCAAGTGGTGACAGAACTTATAATGCTTGTTTAGTCATTGTAGACAGATACAGCAAAAATCCCATATTCTAACCATGACATAAGTATGACACTGCTATGGATGCAGATCTCCTTCTTTGAAATTTATTTATTTCTCATACAGGGTTATTTGAAAATATAAAAAGTGATAGAGACCCCAAGCTCCCATCTTCACTTTGTACCAATCTTAATAGATCTTTTGGGACAAATTTATCATTTTCTACAGCATACCATCCTCAAGCTGATGGGCTAGCAGAGAGAATGATTCAAGCTTCAGAGGACATGATAAGGAGATTCTGTGCCTATGGATTGGAATTCAAATACTCAGATGGATTTACCCATTACTGGTGCACTCTAATACCTGCTTTAGAGCTGGTGTATAAGACATCAGTTCATTCTTCCGCAGGTCAAACTCCTGCTATTTTAGAAAAGGGATGGAATACAAGACTCCCAGAAGACACACTGAGGAAATACTTAATTGAAATCCATCCTACAGCTTTTAGCTTCAAGATTATGCTTGATAAAGTGAAACACCATTCAAAACAAAGAATTAATGATTCTTTTGACTATGAAAAACAGAAGTGGGACAAGAGTCACAAAGTACCAGAATTCAAAGTAGGGGACTTAGTTCTAGTTTTAACCTTGAATTTCAGAAATATCAAATGACCAAAAAAACTCAAAGATTCTCATATAGGACATTTTGTTATTGTTTCCTTACATGGAACCAATGCAGTTCAAGTGGAATTGAGTGGTTAATTAAAAAATAAACATCCCAACTTTCCATTCAGCATGATAAAGCCTTACCAACAAGCTGATAAAGATTTTTTTCCTTTAAGGAACCCAGCTCCTTTAACTGTACCACCAGTGGAACAGAATGAAGACAAAAAGATAAAAGAATTCATTAAAGAAAGGAGATCCAGGGGTAAAAATCAAAGAGAATATCTGTTCAGATATAGAAATCCAGTACATAAAGATTAGTGGCTGGCACAATCAGATATACCTGAATCAGATAAACGTTTGAGAAGATTGAGACATAAAAGAAGGCCACAATCCTGAAGATGTCTATAAATTCTCTTTAAGATACTTTATCTGAGTAATATCATGAGGTTTAAAGGTGGACCTTAACCACCTTTGGGGTATTTTTCTTCTTATTATCATTAATAAAACTGCAGTAAAATTTTGTTTTTTTGGGGGAGGGAATGTGAGCCTTGAGGTAAGTTTTTCATACCTAAATAGGCCACAGTTAATATTAAAATAGCTTCTTAAATATGCATAACCCATAATTCATGCATATATCCACAATTCATCATTTTGGATTTAAGAAAAGATGAATAACCTTTTTGTGACTAAGTAAATCCATGAATTCAAGGCCAGATTTGGATTCTATACAAAAATTCACCTACACTACCTCAATAGAGTGAATAATCTTGAATTAACTCTATGAGGTGGTGATATGAAAAATACTCCAATACCACATAAAATAATTGTCAAAATGTTTGTTTTTCTCAATTTCACACCAAAATAATGGCAATGTGAGAAATCCCATGGTACATATACACTAATATTAGAGTTATGCATGTTTTTAGCACTTAGAAATATGGAATTATTACATACAGCTTTGGTACACCAATAGTAGATATCAGTCTTGAAGCCTGAATTACTATTTTTGACATGAAAATAGCTAAGGGGTACAAAAGACATCAAAGAGGGCCAGGGTACCCAGCTTCTAAGGCCTCTGAGTTGTGAGTAGCTCTGAAGCTGTGATCCATGGCTGATTATGGCCCAATTGGTATACCAATACCTTTTGGTAGCTTGGTTACCAAGTTAAACTCTCATCAAATGATAAGCAAACTGCAAATAAGCTGCTATTTTGATGTGACAACAAGGCAAAGAGCAGCTTAGACTCCTGTAACCATGTCAATTCTTGATTAGTTTTCTATTGATAAACCCTAAATGAGTAATTAAAACACTTCTGTACTAGTATCCATTTATTTAACTCATAGAAACCAGCTATACTGTGCAATTTGCAATTCTACATGGAAATGAGGTAAAAACTTTAAAAAATTCATTTACAATACAATCCTTGATTAATCTTTCTAAAGAATTCAATACCAATGGAGAATGGTATTATTCATGAAAAAACAAAAAATAATTATTATTTCATAAGTAAAATTAAAAATTTTACTTACAGTCCATTTTTATCATTCCACATGAAACACTGAATCTTCAAAAATTCATAGAAAATACAACCTGTTATGGAATTTCCAATAACATTGATAACTTTAAGAAATTAATTTTTATTTTGAAACAAAAAATCATTTACAGTTGTTACTCCTTTTATTCTCAACCATAAATGGGGTTGTAGCCACCTAAATGCCTTAATCAAGTAATTATGATAATCTTACATGACAACATATGATGCAATCAATACTCCAAAAATGATAATTGCTTTCTCAGGTTTCTCCATGGAACTCCTGTGTAAGTTGTTGTTGACTTAAGAATGGGATCCTCTTGCTTTTCTCAAAATAATCTTATTAACCAATTATACCTTTATTACCAACAAGTAAATATTAGTTAAACCTTTTCTTAAGTGTTTTATTCTTTCATAATCAATCAGAAAGACGTCATATCATAGGAATAAACTATAATTTTTTGTAATAATGTTATAAATCAATTTTTTATCCTTTAAATCCACAATTTATCTGTCAAATCTCTCTACCAATTCTTTTCAAGGTTATATTAGAGTATTAGTAAGTGGTTTTAATTGATTCTTAAAGTTTTTTTCTAGTATTGGTTTTCTTCAAGAATTATATTTATAATTATTTTTTCAAAAGAGAATTATACATTAAAGTGATTCTATTATTTTAATAAATAAGCTTCATTATTAAATACTTCTTGTAATTGATTCTAGTAGACAATTACTACTTCCTGTTATAGTCACTAGTAGTTTAGACAAAGTAAAAAGAGAAATTATTTAATTTTGGTTATAATAATTTTTATCATTATGTTTAATGAGGAAATTCATATTATTTTCTATCAATTGTAATATTATCAACAGCTTCATAGACACATCTTACAGAGGGTATGCTGATGTAAATTTGAAAAGTCCCAGTTTTTTTGTCATAGTTTGAGCTTTGAATAGATGCTTGAAAATAATAAAGCCCCATTTTTTCATATTGCAAATTTCCTTGGGTTCATAGTCCTTTAGCAAGCTATTTCAGTTATTTTTTCTGATCCAGCAGTATTACCATGAAAAACCTCTCCTCAAATGATTTATTTTGTTTCAAATGACTTCAAAGATCCATTACTCCATTTCATTCAGAAAGTAGGTGGGATTCCTACACAAAAATAAAACCAAGTCCAATTCTCTCAAAGCACATTTCCAGTTCTTTTGCATCCAAACTTCCAATTTCTTATTGAGCCTGGAATTCTTCATGACATTGCAGGTTTTTTTGTTTAGTTCACAGCCTTGAATTTACTTTTGATAGCTTCTTTCTCCTTGATCAATGAAAAGTACATGGTTGTTTCATTACAAGGTGGTGGTAAGCTTTTCAAAAGTATTTTTCTATCTCCCTTTGATTATTTTCATTTGAAGCATACCATTTAAGAATTTTCATTTTTTGAATAAGAGTTTCATTACAACTTTTATCTTTTGTTTTTTTTTTCATTTAAGGTGATTTTTTTACTTCCTTTGATTTTGGGTTTTTGTAACATAACTTCATTTTTTGAGTTTGATGGGATCTTTTGAAGTTTTTAATAATCATTTTTTTGTGTTTTTTTTTCTTTATTTTATGCACATATTGGTTGTTTCATTGAAGAAATTTGAAAATCATCTGTGGAAATCTCAATGTATTCCCTTGAGTGAAAAATCCATCTTGGATTTTTATCAAGAGAATCATCTGCTCTATACAGTTGCCTTCTTGATAAAGAAGCTCTTCTTCAAATATTGAGGGTTTTTTCCATCTAAAAACACACATTTGATTTTTTTTCTGCATGTATATTTTGAATTTAAATGCTATATTTTAGTCCTTTAATATTTTCAATTGAAATTTCTCATAAAATTGATGGAGAAATTGGAGTGAATAAATAAAAAATAAATGTAGAGCTTTACTTAATTTTGGTAAATTAGCTAGTGATGAGGGGAATAATGATGAGTTCAGATGACTTAATGGGGAAATAGAATCAGTAAGTGGTTCTAGAAGCTATATTGTATAGGACTAAAGAAATAATTGATGTGATAGAAATTATGGGTTCAATTTTGATGGTGAAAGAAATCCCAATGGGATACAGGAGTTGAAAGTTTAATGTGCTTTGAATAAGGCATTGGAATGCACCAATTCTGTGGACAGTTTCTTTTTATGGGTTTTCACAGGCATGGGCTAAGAAGTTCTTGACTGCGATCAAAGTGATAATAAGGTTTAACTTTAAATCTTTTTCCTCTAAATTTCTTTTCTTTTTTTAAGCTTCTTTTTTAAAACTTTCTATTCTTAATTCACTAATCAATATTATATCAAAAAACTATTTTAATTAAGTAAAAATCTCAATTTATTTCTTGTCTTTTGAGAAAACATTACTTTTAAAACCAATTTAAGTTAAAAAAATGTCAGATTAACAAATAAAAGATAAAAACAATTACCTTTATGGAATTTAATTTTAATGATAAAATTTCAATTCTGTTTTGTTTTTTCTTTATTTAATTGTAAATATTTCATGTACTGTCCTATATGCAGTAAATTCCACTTCCTAAAGTAGGCAAATTTGGGAAGAGAACTGTTAGATCTCCTAGATTTGTGCATAATTTGCATAAAGGTGAATCCCAAATTTGTTTCTAATCATGATCCTGAATTTATTACTTCCCTCAATCTTCCATTTTTCCTTTATCTCATTAATAATAATAGCTAGAATAACAATAATTGAGATTAACTCTTAAAATGCATTGAAATCCTCAAAAAAATGTTTAAAATTTTCTAATTCAATTTTAAAATGAATTTTAACTTTTTAAAAAAAGGTTTCTTAATACCTTTCAACATATTAATTATAGAAAGCTTATTCCTTCATTTTACAAAAAACTATTTGAATTGATTTTGTTGTTATTATTATCATTTAGATTCAAGAACTTCTTTTTGAAAATAAAAACAATTTAAATCTTTTGCTTTTAATTTGAGATAACCTCAATTTTGTATTTTTGTTAATTTAAACATCAAGTTCAAATGGTTATAATTTTAAAAATGTTGTTTGAATTGTTTAAAAACTGTTTTGGTCTTTGTAAATACGCATTACTATTTTCTAAAATGTGGCTTTTAAATGAAAATTTCTTTTAAAATTCCAGAAAAAAAGGAAATATGACTAAAAAGAATTATTAAATAACTTTGATCACTTCTGGATTAGTTTCATATTAACCTGATGTCATTGTCTAGAATTATATGAGGTCAAAAATATAATTAGTAGCTATATTTTGATTAAGAAAGTTTGAAATTGGTTCCATAATATAGGGAAATAATCTCATATAGAGCCAAAGAGAGATTTTCTAAAACCACAAGACTTTTTCACACAAATACTATTTCCCCAGGCCAACTCCAATTCAACCACCAAGGACAAGGTCAAAGTCATCTGGGGAGATAATTCAGCTTTCAAATTGCAAAAAAAGCTAAATAAGGTTTGATTTTGGAGAAAAAATAAAGAAAAATGGCTCCTCAAGAATTTAGCATTCTATCTGTCAGCCTGTGACTCAAAACCAGAGCATAAGCATGACATCCAAATACCATAAATGCAATGGTAGAGAAAAAGACACTCAAAAGTTACCATAACAAAACTATTTATGATGGAATCAAAAATAAAGAGGAAATCCACCCCTTTCTTGTTATATAGCTTTCATAACCATAGGAAAAGAAATAACAAAGTTATCCCAGCTCAAAGTAAGGTCTGAGCATAAACTCCAGCTTTCACAACTCAGCTAAAATACAAGGAAAGGGAACCAAGACAATCAAATGGGTATATAAAACAAAGCTATTAATGAGGGCTATCCAATGATACTGAGAAAATTGAGATAGAATCAAAATTACAGAATTTTTGGTCAAATAAAGACCAAATAAGGGTGGATAAAATATTCACCTCTTATTCAGCTTCTACAGTCTTAGTGAGACATACCTAAGTGAGACTGAATTAAAAAGAAAAAAACAAGCTTTCCAATGGTATCATCCATAAAAGTTCACCACTTCTAAAGCAGATTTTATTAAGTATAATAACTTAATACAAGTTGTATCAGAAATCCAAACTCCAAGAATGTAATTTAAAGCCTGCATACCTTTTTCATATTTAATGATAGGAATTCCAAATTATTAACCACTGTGTAGAACCCATCAAGGGCTTTAAAATAAACCAATTTTTAGCCCTCAATCTTTAAAACTGACAAAGGTAAGGCAGTTTTTGGGTCAAAATCCCACAATATTGGAAAAAAAACAATTTTGTGGGGCACTATCCCATAACTGTGGATATGAGTTTTCAAAGTTCAAAAAAAGTGTGTTTATACTTCAAAACCTCATATTATGACCAATATAGGAGCCACTGATTTGTGCTGTACAGATTTCTATGTGTATGACCTGTCAGAACAAGTCTGTGAGCACCTCAGGTGAAGATTTTCACCCTGTATTTGGGCAAATTGACCAGATGTGGTTTCAAAGCCACATAGGGGCCTCATACAGGTCATAAAGGACTTTATCGGCCACAAGTGCACCACTGGAAGTGAAAAATCCTTTGCTCCTCCTACATGGTAAATTCCAGAGGCCTTTCCACCCCTCATCAGGATGAAAAGGGGCCTTTCTCTTCACAGAAGAGAAATTTCAATTCTCCTTTTATATTTCCTACATGATACAATTTTTGGCAAAAAATCATACTATTGGAAAGAATAACCAAGTATAATTATAGTCTTTAAAAATCCAACAAAAAATCCAAGAAAAATCAAAAAAAAATTCACAAAAATTTAGAAAAATTCAAAAAAAAAAATCAAAAACAAATCGAAAAAAAAATCAGGAAAAAAAATCAGAAAAAAATTGAAAAAAAAAATTCATAAAAAATACCAAAAAATTTACAAAAAAACAAAAAAAAATTTAAAAAAAAATCAAAAAAAAAAAAGTTGAACAAAAAATGAAAAAAAATCAAGAAAAAAAACTCCCAAAAAAAATTCAAAAACAATTAATTTAAAAAAAAGAAATTAAAAAAAATAAATCCAAAAATTAAAAAAAAAATGAAAAAAAAATAAAAAAAACTAAAAAAAAAAAAATAAAAAAAAAATAAAAAAAAAATAAAAAAAAAATAAAAAAAAAATAAAAAAAAAATAAAAAAAAAATAAAAAAAAAATAAAAAAAAAATAAAAAAAAAATAAAAAAAAAATATTTAAAAAAATATTTAAAAAAATATTTAAAAAAGGGTATTGGTAAAAACACGTAAGCAAATTGGTAAAAACACGTAAGAGCTTACGTGTTTTTACTAAAAACTTACGTGTTTTGGCCATAATTTGGTAAAAACACGTAAGGGGTGCCCTGGGCCCATTTTTAATTAAAAATGAAACACAAAAATGCCTGTATTGGGCCAAAACATGCCCAAAAGAGGTTTTTTCCCCACAAAACCTCTCTAACTCCAAATTGTTTCAGATTTTTTTGCCCAGCCCCCCCCCCCCAAAAAAAAAAAAGCCCAAACACCCCAACAATCCCCATTATCCCCACCCCAAACCATTTTTTTTTTTTGGAAAAACAGCATTACCAAAGCCATTTTGCAAAGCTTTTCACCCTTTTTTTTATTTTTTTCACCCAAAGACTGCATTTTCCACCACAACAACCTGCTTTCAAGCCTCCAAATTTCCAATTTTTTACCTTCCCTCATCCATTAATCCCATATTTAAACCACTTTCTTTCACTCTTAACCCCTTCTGTTCATTTTTCACACCTTTTTTCCCCTCTTTTTCACACTTCGAAA
This sequence comes from Austropuccinia psidii, assembly GCA_023105745.1. Lineage (NCBI taxonomy): Eukaryota > Fungi > Basidiomycota > Pucciniomycetes > Pucciniales > Sphaerophragmiaceae > Austropuccinia > Austropuccinia psidii. The sequence continues at coordinate 54,706,724 of JALGQZ010000007.1, read as the reverse complement.
GGTTCTTACCCCATTCCAAATCCCCAAATCCCCCCTTTTTTTCACTTTTACACATATTTTTCATTCAAAAATGCTCCAACCCCCCACTGAAGGTGAATTTCAGACCCTTGAGCTTCTTTGGCAACATGTGCATAATGTTGCCAGGGCTCAGGGGTATGCTGTGTCCACCTTGAGGTCCAATATGACCCACAACCAAATTGAAATATGTTGTGATAGGTCTGGCACCCCAAATCCCAACAAAAGCCCCTCCAAAACAGTCACCTCAAGAAAGCTTGACTGTCCTTTTAGACTTTATTCCAGGAAATATGCCAAGAGCACCACTTGGACTCTTAAAGTCAAAAATCCTGAACATAGCCATGATGCCACTGAAAATATCATGGCACATCCTGCTTTCAGGAAATTCAATGAGCAAGAAACATCCCAAATTGCTCAAATGTCTGAATCACTCCTCATGCCAAGGAAAATTCAGGCCCAATTATGCAGCCAGAGGGAGTCTGACAGGCCTGTAAACCTTCAAGACATTTATAACCAAGTCAAGAAAATAAAGAAAGAAAAACTGCAAGGCAGAAGGCCCATTGATGCTCTTATTGACACTCTCAAAGAAGAAAATTTTGTTTGGTCCTCTGCAAGAGATTCTGAGGGACACATTACCTCCTTGTTTTTTACTCACCCCCTGGCCATAAAACTTCTTCATGGCTTTCCTCATGTCATTCTTATGGATTGTACTTATAAAACCAATAAGTACAAAATGCCTCTTTTTCATATTGTTGGATTCAGCTCAACAAATAAGACCTTTTCTGGGGCTTTTTGTTTGATGAAGAATGAAAATGAAACTTCATATACTTGGGCCTTAAATCAATACATTGAAAAGGTCCTCAACAACACCAATCTTGTCCCCCCCCCCAGTTATTGTTATTGACAGGGATCTGGCCTTGAAAAACTCTATTAAGAAGCTCTTCCCAGACTCCAAAGTCATGCTATGCATTTGGAACATCAACAAGGATGTATCTGCTCATTGCATGAAGAAAATTGGTCATGGAACTGATTTTGAAAATTTTATGGGCCTTTTGAATCAAGTAATATACTTCTTCATTTTATTTCATGTTATTTCACTTTTTTTCTTATTATTGTCTTTATTAATGACTTTGGGATTCTTTTCTCAGCTTATGTATTCACCCACTGAAAAGTCTTTCAAAGACAACTGGAAGAAGCTTCAAAAGCAAGTTAAAAATGCTGAGGTCTTGCAGTATTTGGAAAATACTTGGCTTCCTCTAAAGGAGTATTATGTGCCAGCCTGGACAAACCACCATTGCCACCTGGGTGTGGGCTCCACCTCCAGAGTTGAAGGTGCCCATGCCATGGTTAAACTTTGGCTACAAAAGTCCACTGGTACTCTCCTGGAGGTAGTCAGGGCACTCCACATGGCATTCAGGAAACAATTTATTGAGATTATCAACAGAATCTCCAAAGAAATGATTGTCCATGTCAAGAATTTTCCTCCACACATCTGTGCCCTCAATGGCAAGGTGTCTCATTATGCTCTTCAGATTGCCTTTGAAAATTTCAAAACAAAATTTCCTCCAAATGAAAAATGCACCAACAAATACAACAATTATAAAGGCATTCCTTGCAAGCATAAGACCCAAAAGGCATTTGCCAAGCGCCAAAGGCTTGAATTATCAGACTTCCATCCTCAGTGGCATTTGAATTTGCCTGTGAGGGTTTTTTATTTTCTTCTTATTATTTTTTTCTTATTAACTGATTTTACTTGTCATATTCTTCTCAGACTGGTTTTCAAGGTGATGATCAAAGTGTTGAAAAAGAAAGAAAGAATGAAGCCAAGAAAATATTTGAAGACATTGGGGAAGACCTGTTTCAAAGACCAATGGCAGAAATCACCCCAATACTCTAACATTTTCAAGATGTTTTGACTGGAAAAGTCCCATTTGATCAAATTCCCAAGAGTCAAGAGGATGATCAATATTATGAAGACCCTCTAGAATGCAAGAATATCCGTGGGGAACCCCAAGGAGCCAAGAATAAAAACAAAAGAGAACCTTCAAGATTTGAAATCATTGAGAGTCAAACCAAGAGAAGAGGAAGACCCCCATCAAAAGTGACCAGCACAACAACTTCCAGATCCCAGTCAAATGTCCCCTCTCCAATTATTGAAGTGGACTCATCTGAAGATTCTGAGGACTCATTGTCTAAATCCATCAGTTCATCAGATTCACTACCCTCAGCAACTGAATTAAATAAATCAGAAGTAACCCTTAGAAGGTCCAGAAGATTGGCAATTGGAAGCAAAACATCACAAAGAAAATCACACAAGCCTGCCACCAGTTTGAATATCTATGATGCAATTGACCTGACCTGTGAGCATTGTCAAAGCAACTATCACACAAGTGATGAATGCTCCAAGCTGTTTGTGAGTTTCTGATTCTTTTTAATGTAATTTTATGTTGTTTATTTTGATATTTATTCATTTTTTGAACTTATGTTATCAGATAACTGGCTCAGAAGACTTGCCCAAGTTTATATTGAAATACACCTTCAAGGCCATCAATGTCCAGGGTGATGGAAACTGTGGCTACAGAACAGTATCCCACTTCATTTACAAGACTCAAGATCAATGGGCTGATGTCAGAGGTGACTTGGCTGAAGAAATTCACCAAAATCAAGACCTTTATGAAGCCATGAACACCTTAATTCCCTCAGTATCCTCTTATTTGGAAAGAATCGAATGGTATGAAGATGTTGGCCAGGCTCCAAAAAGCAAGTGGATGTCCATGCCTGACATGGGGGATCCAATTGCAAATAAGTATAAAAGACCAGTTTTCTTTTATTCCACAGCCCAATCTTTTTCCTTTTTCCCTTATTTCTGTCCTCCAAATGATAATCCCCCCATTTTCATCTGCTTCTTGAATAGTTGTGCTCATTTTGTTCCATTGGACATCATCATTTCTAAAGTTTATCCAGTCCCCCCCATTACTGTGAACTGGGAGATTCATGCCCAAAAACAAGCCCTTGGGTGGGCTGATAAATTTAAGAAACACAGAATGTTGTATTTGTCCAATCTTCCTCCCCCCTCTCAGAAAAAACCCACTATTTTGGAGGTTGATTCTGATTGAATGATTTTTGTATATACAATTTATGCCAATTATCCCCCTCCTCAGTCATTTTTCTTGCTTAAATCCCACCTCAGCCTCCTTTTTTATCAAACATGTGGAACTTTTGTACTTGAAAATAGTCATATCGCACACAAGAAAAAAAACAGTTAAAAAAAAACACCCATTGCGCCTTCACTTGTGGTCCCACCCAAAAAATTTTCCCAATTCATGAGCTTCTGGTTCTTTATTGTCCAGATTGAACCCTTTAATTTAAAAAAAAAATGAAGGAAATTCATAAGTGGAAAGTTATTAAATTCACTTTTCAAAAATAAGCATATTACAATGACGGGAAAAAACATTTGAAAAAAAAACTCTTTTTGCGCCTTCACTTGTCCCACCCAAAAAAATTCCCAAAATTATGGGATTCTGGTTCTTTATTCTTCACATTGAACCCTTTATTTTAAAAAAAAAATCAAGCAAATTCATAAGTGGGAAGATTTTAAATGAATTTTTGAAAAAAATATGCCATTTTGGCATATTGGCCAAATTTGTGAAATTTGGCAAAAAAATAAATTTTGAAAAAATTTGTGCTTATTGACATGCCAAGTCGGGAAAAATATGGCAAAAAAAAATTAAAAAAAACCTCAAAACTGAGCCTGAGGAATTTTTTTTGAAAATTAAGGTCACTTACGTGTTTTTACCAACACCCTTAAAAAATAACAAAACAAATAAAAAAAATATTTAAAAAATAACAAAACAAATAAAAATAAAAATAAAAATCCTGAAAAATTCCCAAAAAATTGCCAAAAAAGAATTCCAAAAAAAATTCTCCAAAAAATTCAAAAGAAAATTAATTTAAAAAAAAAGAAATTGAAAAATTTAAAAAAAAAATAAGTAAAAAAAATTAAGTAAAAAATCAAAAAAAAATCAAAAAAAAAATCAAAAAAAAATCAAAAAAAAATCAAAAAAAAATCAAAAAAAAATCAAAAAAAAATCAAAAAAAAATCAAAAAACAAATTACAAAAAAAAACTAATTGAAAAAACAAATTAATTCAAAAAAAATAAATTAAAAAAATTTCATTTATAATAATAATAATTATTATTGTTATTATGATTAGAAATTATAATAATTTTTTTTTTTTAAATTTTTCTCATTCTTTTTTTTGTTTTCTTCTAATATATATATAAATATATAAAATTCATGAAAAAATACCTTTTTTCAATTTTTTTTTTGCTCCCATCTCATTTTTACTAATCTTCATATTATTATTATTATTATTTCAATTAATTTTGTCTCATTTAATTTATTTATTTATTTTCACAACCATGGCAATCACCCTCTTGGACCTCCATATGTCATATCAATGCCATATCCAACTTATGGCAATTTAACCCTATCCCTAATACTTGGCCAATTTGGCCATTTCACCATCTGGGGCCAACTTGGGCCCTTCCTGACCAGTCTTTGCATTTGGGAACTCTTGGGTATTTTCCAGTCAACAGGAAAATTCATTCCAAAAGCCTGTATTTTGCCTTTTAAGCTTTAAACACAGATTTGTGCATTTTGGTGTATTCATTCATTTTATGCCATTTTCCCATTTAATATGGGAGCTATGCCTAGATAGCCATATTAGGCCATGTGGGGATTAATTGCCATATTTGCACAATTTTTGAAAATACAGTTTTAAGACTTTATAAGATTTATTTGGCCAAAACATCTAAAAACACTGTGTCACCTCTGAAGCCACCCAAAACCCAATTTTCACTCATATCCTCCTGGAATCCTTCCAAAAGACCTTTGGCCACTTTAACCCTCCAATAACCAAAAGTTCCATAAATGGTTTTATACACCATTATTCATATTTTTTCACCAGAAATACAATGGGGAAAATATCAAAGGGTTATTTCAAGATTCCATAAATTCATCAAGGCATCAGGCCAGCCAGAGGATTCATCAAGCCTCAAGGACAAGTGTCACTCTCAAAAATTAATGATGCCATCAAGAAATCATTGTATATTCTCACCAACAGTATTCCTCTGAGGGAATATTTGCAGTTCATTCTCAAGGGATATTCAAGAGGGAGTTCCAAGACAATCTGTCAATTGTCAATGCTCCATCAATCCGCCTTGGAAACCACATTCATTCAATACAGTCTGGATTCATCAAGACCTATATTTCAATCATACACCATGGTAAGATCATTCAAACCAGCTCATTTCTCAATTTTGAAAGGTATACATTCCATAAGAAAATCAATACAACTTCCAGTATTCAATATAGATCAGCTTCCAGCCTGAAGGAGTCAATCTTTCAACTTTTCACATATATCAGCCTCCTTTGACCATGAGGATTTTTTCCTCATTTAAATAATATAATTTAATTTAATTTATCTTTATTTATTTTTTTATTTTGTTAAATGAATACTTATATTATCAAGTTGATCATTTAGAACCTTTTGTTTTATTTCTTTTCCTTTCATTATATATTGGTGTTAATATCCTTTACTAACTCAATTTTTCATTCTTGAAAATTGAAAAAATGATTAAGAATTTAATTGGTTAGCTTTTTTTTTTTTTTTTTTTCCATTTGAATTCTTATTTCTCTTATTTAATCTCATTTTTTTTTTTTTTTTTTTTGACTTAAATAATTCTTAAAGAAATTTTATTTTTTCATTTTTTTTTAATCTTTAAATTCTTTAAAGTGATCTCCTTGATTATTAAGTTTCAAGCTACTCTTTTTTTTTTATCCCCAAGAGCTTTTTTTTTGAAATTTATTTCTTTTCAAGTTTTATATTCTTTTTTTAAAATAATTTAATTTAATTTTTTTTTTTTTTTAATTTTTTAATTTTTTTTTATTAAAATAATGATTTTTTTGATTTAAAGAAAATTAAAACCTTTTAAGTTTATTATCAAAAATTGAATTAATTAATTAATTTTTTTGTATTAATTAAATAAATTAATTAAATTAAATTTAAACTTCTTATTTTTTTGATTAAAACTAATTTTGATTAAAAAAAAAAATTAATTTATTATCAAATATTAGGTCTTGATAAGAATTATCTATATATTTATTATAATTATAATCATAATTAGTTTAATGATAAATTTGTTTATTTTTATAAATAAAGTGATGTGATGAATTATTATAGAAATAAGATGACTTTTAATTTTTTTTTTTTTTTGAATCAAGATTCTAAACATAGGTCTTGAAACTAGTTAAACAAAAAGATGGATGATGTGATATATAGTTACCTAAGTCTTTTAAGTTGAACAAGATTAGTTTAGATGATTAAGTGGAGTTTTTTTAACAATTTAATTGAAAAGATAAAGCATCATAGTGTCTACTTGGAAAAGCAAGTGTCACAACCATGAGAAAGACACCTCTCAATTTGTGTTTTACGGCAATTAAAGCCTTTACAAATATATGGTCAATTGGCCATATTATCAATTCTAGGCCAATTGGCCACTTATGGTGTTTTAATGACCTTTACGCGACACTCACTTTCTCTGGCCTTTTTTGCCAATTCTCAACCTCACCAACCCCCAGACCAATTACCTCTTATTTTGGGCCTTGGGGGTCCCTTTTCCATCCAGGGACTTTTGGGCCCTCTGGCTCACCCCCTTTGATTAGGTGGGTTTTGGGCCATTTAGGCCCCTTACATACTGTGAGAGCTTTTAGGCCCCTTTTTTCCTAAATTTAATGAGGCCAAAAGGGGAAAAGGGGGCTATACCAGTTGAGCCCCAAACCATAATATGGCCCATCAATCCCTCATGGACTCAAAATTGCCATAATTGGCCATTGACCTCAAGATTCAATTCATGGTTTTTGGAAACCACAAGAGGCTACCAGTCACCTTTAAAAAGGGTTTCCCCTCAACATCAGTGAAAACTTTGACCTAGCTCAATGAACTCCAGTTTTTAGGAACCAGGATTGGTGCATATATGGTATTAGATACAATATATGCACCATTTTTCCTCAGAGATCCAATGGTGATGGCTTCAGGACTCCTTTATGTCATTTTAAATCAAGTCCAGCACCCCATTTCAATAGAATACTTCATTTATTCAGTCTTGAAATCCATGTTTACTATCAGAAGACCATTTGAGGACATCAATCACCTGTCCCTTCAGATATTGATTATTTCATTTCAATAATATTCCTATAAGTGAATACTGACTCAAGATTTTTTAAGAACAGTTTAAGGAAGTTTTTTTTTACTTATTAAAATTATTTATCAAGTTATTATAAAGAATTTTAAAACTCTTTGAATAACTCAATTATTTCAAATCAAAAGATTATTAAATCTTTATTAAAAACAAAAATAATCAATAAAAATTGATTGATTAAAAACCATTTAAGATTAATCTTAAAAAAAAAAAAAAAATTTTTTAAATATACTGAGAGGACTTTTTTTTTTTTTTTCCTTTATTTAATTAATATATTAAATTTATTTATTTATTTTATTATTATTTTTCTTTTTAATTTTTTTTTTTTTTTTTTAATTTAAATAATTAATATTCTTAATTTAAGTCATTTTTTTTTTTTAAAAAAAAACAAAAAACAAACTTTTTTTTTTTTTTTCTTTAAATTTAAGTAAATATTATTTTTTAAAATTTATTTATATCCTTTTTAATAATTTAATTTTTATCTTTTTTTTATTTTTTTTTTAAAAGTTAAAAAAAAAAAAAAAAAAAAAAAAAAAAAAATTTGAATTTGAATTTTAAAAATTCATTTGATTAAATTTTTGAATTTTTAAAATTATTTTTTTTTTTTTTTATTATTATTATTATTATTATTCATTTTTTTAACTTTTAACTTTAAATCTTATATTTTTTTTTTTTTTTTTTTTTTTTTTTTGAAATATCTTTTAATTTTTTTAATTTTTTTTTTTTTTTTTTTTTTTTTATTATTTTCTTTTTTTTTTTTTTTTAATTTAAAAACCCTTTTAAAGTTATTTCTTAATTTTAAATTTTAAATTCATTATTATTTTAATTAAATATTCAATTTTTTTTATTTTTTTAATATATTAAATAAAAAATTATTTAATATTATTAAAATTAATATAATATAATTTTTTTTTTTTTTTTTTTTTTTTTTTTTTTTTTTTTTTAATAATAAAATTTTTTTTAAAATTAATTTTAAATAAAATAATTAATTTTTTTTTTTAATTTAATAATATTATAAATTTAAATAATAATAATTAAAATAATTAAAATAATTAAAATAATTAAAATAATTAAAATCATAATAATTATTCAAAAAAAAAAAAAAAAATTAAGTTTTTTAAATCAATTTTATTTATTTATTTATTTATTTATAATTTTATTTAAATTAAATTAATTTATTTTAAATTTTTTTTTTTTTTCAATTTTTTATCATTTTTTTTTTTTAAAAAAAAAAAAAAAAAAAAAATTTAAAGAATAAATTTTAAATTTTAAAAAAAAATAAAAATCAATTTAAATTTAAATTCACTTGAAAGAAATAATAATAATACTTTTAGTAGTATTAATGTTTAATTTTTATTTAAGAATAATTCAATCTTGAAGTGAATTTTTTTATTCATACAAAAAAAACAAGTCTAATTGAAACAATTTTATAAAAAAAGAAAACAAGAATTCAAGCTTGCATTTTTTTTCATAGATAGATTATCAGTTTACGCGGTTAGCTTAGGTGGTATGACGACGATGATTGCCGTTGTAATGATACAAGGGTAGGTGGCGGAATTTTTCCTACCACTTCTTACACGTTGAGATCCTATGAAGGGCAACTTTCTTTTAGATTTGTTGAGGGATTTTTGATTTGCTTTTTAAATTTCGTTCAAAGTGATTTTTATTTTTAGAGTGGTGGTGATAAGAATAATTTGAAATAAATAAATAAGTAATTCAAACCATCAACAAAAACTAAACCATGATATATTTTACATTAATTTTTGGCCAATCTTTTAAAAAACTAACTATATAGAGACTGGCTTGTTTTAATCTTTTTACTTTGTTTTTTTGTTTTTTTTGGAAAACTCTTTGACGAATTTGGGAAATGGAATTAAGATTGTCTATCCAAGTCTTAATTCTAAACTACTCAAAGAATTTATTAAGTTTATGTAAATAAGATCTACCAACTTGAAAAAAAGAAATCCTATCAAGTCAATTTGACCTTTTTTAATTGATTGTGTGAAGATTACTACAAAGAAAAATATATATACAGTGCCTTTTTTTTTTCTGAATGATTAAATATAAAATTTTAATTACGAATCCTTTTTTTGATAAGCTGAAGATTTCTGGGGGGGATTAAATAATTGCTTTTTTAAAAAGATATTTTTAAATAAAATATTTTAAAAGAAAGTTGAAGGTTGTATTTTTGAAAATTTTAATAAGGAGTTTCTTTTTGATGATCAATATCAATATCATTATCTTTACTATCTGAACTAATTTCATCTAACCTTTCCGAGTTTTGATTAAATTGATGATGATCAAAATCAATAATTTCTTGATTTGTAGAATGATTATGATGATGATAATGATTTGAAGGTTTGAATTTTCTTGAAGGAAATCGATAAGGTTGATTAGATTGAAGATCTAATTTTTTCAAGTTTTGAAAATGTTTATTTTGATGATGATGATGATGATGATGATGATTTTGATTTTGATTTGATTCGAAAGGACATCGATCATCGATTCTCATTAATAAAGTATCATGATCTGATTTATCTTCTAAAGAAGATGAACCGCTTTGATTATCAAAATGATTTTTATTGATTGAGATTTTTTTTAAAGATTCTATAGAGGATAATTTTTTGAATTGATTAGGATCATGATAAATTTTAGAATCTGAAGATTTTTGAAAACGTTCGATTTCTTTTTTGGAGGATAAAGGAGGGATTGAAGATAAATTTTGATGATGATGATGATGATGAATTAAATGATTATCTTTTAATTTAGCTTTTTCACTTAATTCGATGATCCATTTTTTTAAGCTATCATTTTCATTTTCAAGTCTAAGATAATCTTTTTTAATTTTATCGAATTTTTTATTTTGTTCTTCGATTGCTTGTTCCATTAATAATTTTTCTAAAGCCCATTTTTCGATATTTCTAGATTCTGTTTCTTTTAAGCTTAAGATGTATTTAACTGTTTGTTTGAGGACTTCACCTTTATTTTTATCTGATCCGGGTACGATTTTTTTTAGTTCAGTAATACCTTCATTAATTGTTTCACGCCTTCTTCTTTCAACTTCTTTCTGATGAATTGAATTGAAGATGAAGGAGAAGGGGGAGGGGGAGGAAAGGGAAAGGGAAGAGGCAATTTGAAAGATTAATTTTAAGAAATATATATTTATACATTTTTATTTTTCAGTGTTTTTTTTATTTTTTATTTTTTTATTTATTTTTTTTTTTTTTAAAGTAAATATATAAATAAATAAGATTAAAAAAGATAGGAGAGTGATTTATACCAACATGAGTATTTTTTCTATGTTGTTTCCATTCAGCTGAATTTTTATCTAGGTTGATTTCATTTAAATTTTTATTTGAATTGATTGAATTGGATTGAATGATAGAATCATGACCGATTGAGATTTTCCAAGGATGATGATTAGAAGAGGAAAGATTTTGATTGAAACGATAACGTTTTGATTCACGATGATGATGATGATGATGATGATGATTTAAATGATCAATTTGATCGACTAGGATAGGTTGATTAATATTTGATTGAGAAGAAAGAGGATGATTGATATTTGAGTGAATATTTAAATGATGAGATGTGATAGAAAGATGATTTGACCAATTTGATTGATTAGATTGATTAGAGTTTAAATTAGAAGAATCCTGTAAAATTTGATGATTTTGATGAAGATGAGTAGATTTTGGAGAAGGGGTATTAATTTTGTTGTTAGATTGAGGATGATGAATAGGATGAAGATTAGAAGAAGATTGATGATTGATTAAGTTTGAGATTTGAGATTGATGATTAAAATTTGGAGAGTGATTTAGATGATGACTTGAAGGAATGAGAATAGGATGATGATTTTTATGATGTAAATGATTTAAAGAATTTGAAGAATTTGATGAGAGAGGTGAAGCGGGTGAAGTGGGTGAAGTGGGTGAAGTGGGTGAAGTGGGTGAAGGACTAGAAGATTTTAAAGAATCTTTTGAAAGAATTTGACTTTGAATTTGATTTTGTTGATGATTTTGTTGATGATTTTGATTTTGATTTTGATTTTTTTGACAAGATTGATTTGATTGATGATTTGAATTTAATAATTGAGGATGTAAATGATGATTAATTAAATTTTTACTAGATGTAGTTCGATCAAGAGTTTTAGATTTTGAGATCTGATCTTGTTTTAAGATTTCAAGATTTGAAAATTTTTGATTTTGATTTGAAAGATTGGTGTTAGTAATTTGGTGGTGATTAGGAGTAGAATTAGTGGTATTAGTGATAGTAATAGTAGAATTAATTGAAGATGATTTAATTTTGGTGGTAGGAGTAGGAGGAAAACTCAATTTAGTCAAATTTGAGCTCATGATTTCAAGATTTTTAAGAATCAAAAAATTTAAAAAAATGAATTTTTTAATGATTAAAATAATTAAAATGATTAAAATTTAAAGAAAGATTTTAAAAATTTTATCCAAATTGGTACAATCTTACAGTGCAAGTATAGCAGCTTTATTAAGATTTTGTCAAGATTTTTTAAAGATTTTAAAATTTCGATATTGATCAACACAACAATCAGTGTAATAAATTGAGAGTTGGCAGGAAATTTTTGATGATTTTTGATTTTTGATTTTTGATTTTTGATTTTTGATTTTTGATTTTTGATTTTTGATTTTTGATTTTAATTTTAATGATACATTAAATTAAAAATTGATAAAAATTTAAATTTAAATTTTTCAAATTGATGATTAAAATTTAAAGTAAAAGATGACGACAACATAAGCTTAAAATTTAAAAAAGTGGAGATTTCAAAATTTAGATTTTTTTGAAAATCTTTTGTTTTGATTTTAAAATTAAAAAATTTATTATTTGATGATCAAATAATGATAAAAAAAGAAAAATAAATTAAATAAATTAATTTGGCAAATTAGATCATGAGTCAATTTTAAATGTTTTAGATCATCAGTTCATACCTATACGTTCATCAATCATCAGTCATCATTTCATCAGTCGTCAGTCATAAACTATCAGTCATCAATCACGAGGAAGTTGATGATGATGATGTTGATGAAGATGATAATGATTAGTTTAATTCTTGATACAGTACAGTAGTTTATAGTTACTAGTTGATAGTGGGTACTGTGTATACTGTTTGTTTTGTACAGTACTGTACTACTGTAGGGTATCCTATCGTAATTGGTAATTGGTTGAGATTGGTAGTTTTTAATTTTTAGTTTGATATAGAGTATAAGTTTCAAGTGAGTAAATTAACTTTTTTAAATTTATTTTACTTTACTTTTTAAATTTTAATACTCTTCTTCTTGGTTGCATAAATACTCTAATCAAAAATTTAAAAATTAAAATTAAAAATTAAAAATTAAAAATTAAAAATTAAAATTAAAAACTTGTAAAATGATCTGTAAAATTTTAAATTTCATCCTTAATCTTGCTGTATTCAAAAATTTTAAAATTTAAAGAAATTAAAAATAATCTTAAAACTTAAATCTTACTATACTATATACCACAGCATACTATACTCTATACCGTACCATGCTACACTACACACTCTACAGTGTACTGTACTGTACAGTAAACGGCACTGTTAAATCAAGTTATAACTATCCATCTCTATCTAGTCGTTTGAACCCACTTTCAAGTAAGAAGAATATTTAAACTTATCAATCAAACTCCTCATTTTTTCTAATACAGTACAGTTTATTCTTTAATAATTTATTTATTTTTTGGGGAGGGGGCTTTTACTGTAGTCTGTAGTCTGGACTTTAGATTCTAGACTCTGGTCTTGAGTCTTGAGTCTTGACTCTAAAAAGAAATCAAATTTAAAAATTTAACGTTATGTACTGTACTGTACTGTTGTACTGTACCGTATGTATTTCAATTCATTCTTTGAGGGATTTTTAATTTTTTTAAATTTTCTTCTCTTTCTTTTTTTTACAGTTTTAAAAACTTGAAAATTTAAAATCAGCTGATAAATTTGGATTAAACGTGATTAAAATCATTTACTGTCTATACTGTCTATACTGTCTATACTGTCTGCGCTGTGTACCTCAATTAATGCTGTTCATCATCTGGCTTGGCTGGCTGGCCTTAGACTGGTCATAAGACCTTACTCATAACTCATAGCTCATAACTCATAGGTCATAACTCATAACTCAAGGCGGTCAAGAGATAAATTACTGTACAAACAACAGTACAGTACTCTATCTGGTTTGAGATCTTGCTCATCACGGTCAACAATCGCTGTGAAAATAAACGAAATCATTCTCAAACACATACTGTACAGTGCACTAATACCAAGCACATCGTGTATGATAAACTGTATCGAAAGTTTTTTCACTACCCCCATACTGTACTGTACTGTACAGTACTGTACTGTACAGTTTGTGAAATTTAACTCAAAATTATTTGCTGTGTAAACTTTATACTACATTATTACTACCTCAATCAAAAAATATTTTACTCAAAAACAAGAACGTGTTTTTAAATGAAACCAACTGGTAAAAAAATTTTCAAAATTTTAACTTTTAAATTTTTTAAAAAAAAAATCTATCTATAATTATTTCTGTACTGTACATGCGAACGCGGGTTAGGGCCTCTGTGCACACATGGCTGCGCGCAGCATGCGCCTTCCTGCCACTCTATTCATCCCACCTCATCTCGACTCGCACTTCCCTTTTCCAACTTATTTTTTTTTTCTAACTCATCGGAACTCAATTTACTTAGACAGCCAGTCCAATCCTGCAGATTGATTTATTTAAAGAGCATCACCTGATGCCTTGCAAACAACCAACTGATAACTGTCAAATCATCAGTTGTTTTTTTCACTTGACTTTGGTTTTGTTTTTTTTAATCTTTTTTTTCTTTAATTTAGATCATGCTGTATCTTGATATTGAAACTCTTGGATGAATTGTTGGAATGTGTAAATCAGGGTTACTGTACTGAGCCATTGCCAGATTAGCTGAGGTCCCTCTCACAATAATCTATGATACCATCTCAAAATTTGAATAAATTGGCACTCTGCAAACCCAAAAGAAAAGTGGGCAATCAACAGAAGCTTAGCTGAATCATTACTTTTTGCTCAGATGTCAAACTTGATGAATGAAAGTGTTAAAACCAGAAAAATTTAACAAAAGATCCACAAGTTAGGTAAGGCATCAAGAATTCCACCAAGAAAGCCTTACCTTTGATCACAAGATTTTCAAGCCTGACTTCTTTTTGCTCAAGCACATGTGAACTGGGGAATCAATTATTGGGCAAAAGTAATGTGGACCAACAAATTAGCTTTCAAGCTAAGAAAGAAATTTGACCAAGTCTGAGTATGGTACACTCTTCAAGGGAAGTAGCTTTTGGAGAACTTAGCAGTCAATCATCATTCCAGGCATCAAACAATCATGGTCTAGGGTGGAATTCGGGCTGCCAAAAAATCAAGAATTGCTTTTCTTGATGGAAAAATGAAATTGGGTCAACTGATACAACAGGTTTATTGACTGTTTCTCCTTCCTTTTATCAGCCACATATAACAAGTACCCTGAATAATGTGAAGGCAATGTCCCAATCCACACAGCAATTCTTAGAAATAAATGGATCCAGTGACATGTAATCCAAAAAATGAAATTTCCCACCCAACTCATCCAATATGAACTCAATTAATAATTTATTTTAAAATCATAAATAATTTAATCATAAAAACTTTATCAACCAAAAAAAAAAAAAAAAAAAAAAAAAAAAAATTTTTTTTTTGGGAAGAATTATGAATTTTAATTAAATCAAAATAAAAAAAAAAATTTTCTTAATAAAAAAAAATTTTTAATAAATTATTAATATTAATTTAATTTAATTTAGAATGAAGTTTTTTTTTTTTTTTTTATTTTTTTATAAAAAAAAAATTTTTTGATTTCAAAATCTTAATTAAAAAAAAAAATCATTCTTATATAATTAGGTTTTTTTTTTTTTTTTTTTTTTTTTTTTTTTTGTTATTTTAATTTAAAATTCAATTTTATTTAATAAGTTTTTTTTTTTTTTTTTTTTTTTTTCAATATTAAAAATTTATATATAAATATATTTTTTAACAAAAAAATAAAAAAAAAAAAAAGGTTTTTTTTTTACTTCAAAAAAATTATTATTATTATTATTATTATTTTTTTTTTTTTTAAAAAAAAAAATTAAAAATCAAATTTTAATTTAATTTAATTCAATTTAATTTTTTTTTTTTTTTTTTTTTTTTTTTTATGATGTTTTTTATGATTTTTTTTTTTTTTTTTTTTTTAAAAGTTTCAATTTTAATATTTTTTTGAAAAAAAAAAAAAAAAAAAAAAAAAAAAAAAAATCATAAAAAAAATTAAATTAAATTAAATTTTGAAAATAAATAAATAAATAAATTAAAAAAAAAAAAAAAAAAAAATTGGTTTTTTTTTTTTTTTTTTTTTTTTTTTTTTTAAAAAAAATTTAATTTTTAAAATTTTAAAAATTTAAATAAATCATCCTTTTTTTTTTTTTTTAATTTCTAATTTTTATAACTAATATATATATATATATATATATATAGGATGTTGGTAACTCACATAAACAAATTGGTAAAAACATATAAACCCTTATGTTTTTTTTTGCCATAAATTTGTAAAAACACATAAAGGGTTGGGTTTTAAATGAAATATGACTATTTATGAAATTTACTATGCCATTAATCACATTAATGGCATTTTGAAGGCTATTTATGGCATTATCAATGCAATAAAGGGCATTTTTAACACAATAAATGACATTATTAATGCCACAAATGGGATTATTAATGCCACAAATGCCATTGTTGAGGCCATTTATGCCATTTTTGAGGCCATTTATGGAATATTTAAGGCCATACAATTACATTTATGGCATTTCTTTAATGCCATTTATGCGAATGTTATGGCCATAAATGGCATCTGTATGTCATTCTTGATGCCATTTATGGCATTATTATGTCATCTGTGATGTCATAAATGACACTTTTGATGCCATAAATGAAAATTTTAATTCTAGAAATGGAATTTTAACTTTCACTCATCATAAATTAAATTTTTAATTAAATTGATATCATAAATTAAATTTTCAATTTAATTACAAAAATTAACAAAAAACCATATATATAAAAAAAAAAAAAAGAATTTTTTTTGGGCTTAAAATTGTCCTGGCAAAAAAAAAAAAAAACCAATTATAAAGTTTTGGACTTCTGGTTTTTTTTTATTCTAAAAATTTTTCCCTTTATTTTTTGAAAAAAAAAATTTATGGAAATTCATAAATGGGAAAATATTTAATGAATTTTTTTTTTCAAAAAATAGGTCAAAATGAAGAAATTGAGGACTTTAAAATCCAATTTTTTTTTAAAAAAAAAAAAAAATTAATAAAAATTCTCAAAAACTGAAAAACTTGAGGAATTTTTTTTTTTTTTTTTTTTAAAAAAAAAAAATTGAGTCACTTATATGTTTTTTTTTATCATAAAATTAAATGTTTTGATCATAAATTGATAAAAACATATAAGGGATTAGGTGTATTTACCAGAACCTTATATATATATATTTATTTTATAATTCATTAGAAAATAATAATAATAAAATAATTTGATTCAAAAAAAATTAAAAAAAAAATGAAAAAATTAATTAAATTATTAAAATTTATATATATTTATAAATAAATAAATAAATAAATAAATTTATAAACTTAAAAAAAAAAAAATAAAAAAAAAGAATAAAAATTTAAATAAAGAAAAAAAGAATAATTTAAATCTTAAAGATTTAAATTAACTCTTAAATGAATTAATATATTGATTTTTTTTTTTTTTTTTTTTTTGAAGTATAATATAAAAAAAAAAATTAAATTCAAGAAATTATTAAAAATTATTTAATAAAACTAAAAAAAAAATTGTATAAATTTTAATTAAAATTTCAAAATTGAAAAAAAAAAAAAAAAAATTCAAAAGAAAATAAAATTATGAATCAAATAAATAAATAAATAAATAAATAATAAGAGAAATTATTTAAAATAATAATAATAATAATTTTCTTTTTTTATTTCTCAATTTCAAAAAAAAAAAAAAGAAAAGAGATAATAATGAAATAATAAAATGGAAAGGAAATTTTAATTGAGTAATTGAAATAGGGTATTGGTAAACCCATTTAAGCCCTTATGTTTTTTTTGCCATAAATTGGTAAAAAAAATGTAAGGGATTCTCTGGGCCCATTTCAGATCAAAATTAAACAAAAGAAAGAAACCTGTATTGTTCAAAAACTTTTCAAAACCCACAAAAAAAAAAAAGTTGTTTCCCCACAAAACCCTAACTTACCCATTTGTCTCATTTTTTTTTTGCACATCTTCCCAAAAAAAAAAGAAGACCAAACATCCAAATAATCCATATTATTACTCTCAAAAAAATTTTATTTTTTGAAAAACAGAATTACAAAACAAATTTTGCAAAAAATTTTGCAATTTTTTCTTTATTTCCCCCAAAGACTACATTTTTCTCCAAAACAACTTGCTTCCAAGCCTCTAAAATTTCCTTTTTGTTATCTTCCCTCTTCTTTTATTCTTAAATTAAAACCTCTTAATTTCCCCTTTTACCCACTTTGTTTTACTTTTCACACCTTTTATCACTTCTTTTTCACATTTAAAAAGGCTCTTTCCTCATTCCAAATCCTCAAATTCCCCCTTTTTTTTTTTTAAATAAATAATGCTGGAAACACCCACTTAAGGTAAATTCCAGACCCTTGAGCTTTTTTTGGAAAAATTTGAATAATTTTATCAAGGCTAAGGGTTATTCTATGTCAAACTTGAGGTCTAATATGACCCAAAACCAAATTGAAATAGGTTGTAATAGTTCTAAGACCCCAAATACTCACAAAAAACACATCCAAAAAGTTAATTCAAAAAAAAACTTTAATGTTTATTTAGAATTTATTTCAAAAAAAAATATTCCAATAGTAAAAATTGAACTCTTAAATTCAAAAAAAAAAATCTTGAACAAAAAAAACATAATGCAATCAAAAATATATATTGGAACATCTTACTTTCAAAAAAAAAAAATCCCAAATTTTTAATTTTTTTTTTTAATCAATTCTAATTTCAAAGGAAATTTTCTGAATCATTTATTTAGACAAAAAGGATAATGAAAGGAATTTAATCTTTTAAGAAATTTAAAATTGATTCAATAAAATAAAGAAAGACAAACTGAAAGGTAGAAGGCCCATTTATGATCTTATTGAAACTCTCAAAGAAGAAAATTTTGTGTGGTCCTCTTAAAGGGATTCTGAAGGAAAAATTAACTCCTTGTTTTTAACTCATCCCCTTGCCATAAAACTCCTTCATGGCTTTCCTCATGTGATTCTTATTGATTTTGTTTATAAAATCAATAAGTACATAATTCCCCTATTTCATATTATTGGATTAAGCTCAAAAAATATAACCTTTTCTGGGTCTTTTTGTTTGATTAAGAATGAAACCAAACCCTAATATACTTTGATATTGAATCAATAAAAAGAAAAAGTTCTCAACAACACAAATATTGTCCCACCTCCAGGAATTTCTATTTACAGGGATTTGACTTTGAAAAATTCTCTTAAAAAACTCTTCCCAGACTCAAAAGTAATGTTATTCATTTGGAACATCAATAAAGATTTATATTTCCACTACATGAAGAAAATTGGCTATGGAACTGATTTTGAAAAATTTATGAGACTTTAAAAAAGTTAATATACTTTTATATTTCACTTTTATTCTTATTTTTGTTTTTATCAATTAATTTGAAATTAATTTCTCAGGTTATGTTTATCATCCACTGAAAAGTCTTTTAAAGATAACTGAAAGAAGCTTTAAAAGCAAGTCAAAAATCATGAATTATTGCAATATTTGTAAAAGAACCCTGGATTTCTCTAGAAGAGTAATATTGGCCATCCTGGACCAACTACCATTGCCACTTGGGTGTGGACTCCACCTCAAGAGTTGAAGGTGCCCATGCCATGGTTAAAATTTGGCTCCAAAAAGTCCACTGGTACTCTCCTTGAGGTAGTTAGGGATCTTGAAATGGCTTTAAAGAAACAATTCCTTGAAATAATCAAGAGAATCTTCAAAGAAATTATTTCCCATTTCAAGAATTTCCTTCAAAACATCTGTTCTTTAAATGGAAAAGTTTATCATTATACCTTTAAGATGGCATTTGAAAATTTCAAAACAAAATTTCCCCTCAATGAAAAATTCACCAAAAAAATATAACAATTATAAAGGAATAACTTAAAATCAAAAGACGCAAAAAGTCATTTTATAAGTGCCAAATGTTTCAGATATTAGACTTTCACCATCAGTGAAATTTGAATTTACCTGTGAGAATTATTTGATCTTCAAATCTTTATTTTTTTTTTCTTATTAGTTGATTTTCTTTTTGATATTCTTCTAAGACTGGTTATCGAATTGATTATAAAAGTTTTGAGAAATAAATAAAGAAATAATTAATGAAAAAGAATATTTCAAGATATTTGGGAAAAACATTTTAAAAGACTAATGGAAGAAATCACCCCAATTTTACAAAATTTTTAAGATTTTTTAACCAGAAAAGTCCCTTTTGATCAAGTTAAAAAGAGTCAATAAGATGATAAATATTATAAAGAAACATTAGAATGCAAGAATATATTTGTAAGAACTCAAGGAGAAAAGAATAAAAATAAAAATAAAAATAAAAGAAATCTCTCAAGATTTGAAATCATTGAAATTCAATCCAAGAGAAGAGGAAGACCCCCATCAAAAGTGAAAAGAACAACAACATGAAGATAACAGTTCATTGCACCCTCTAAGATTATGGAAATGGATTCATATGATGATTCTGAGGACTAATTATCCAAATCAAGAAGTTAATCACATTAACTACCCTAAGAAACTGAATTGAATGAATATGGAAAATCAGGATTCACCCTTAGAAGGTCCAGAAGATTGGAAATGGGTAGTAAAACCTCAAAAAGAAAGTCTCAAAAGACTACCAAACCTTTTAAGATATATGATGTAATTGAATTGACCAGTGAGAATTTCCAAAGCAATTATAACACAAGTGATGAATTCTACAAGCTCTTTTTGAGTTTTTGATTCATTTTAATGTATATATTTTTTTAATATTTATTAATTCTTTTTTGACCTATTTTTATCAGGTACTTGGCTCAGAAGACTTTCCAAAGTTTACATTGAAATACACCTTTAAGCCCAACAATGTCCAGGGTGATGGAAACTGTGGCTACAGAACAGTATCACACTACATTTACAAGACTCAAGATTAATGAGATGATGTCAGAGGTGACTTGGATGAAGAAATACAAAAAAATCAAGATCTTTATGAAGCCATGAACACTTTTATTCCCTAAGTATCCTTTTATTTGGACAAATTGAGTTGTATGAAGATTTTGGCCAAGCTTTAAAGAGAAAGTGGATGTCCATGCCTGATATGGAGGATTCAATTACAAATAAGTATCAAAGACCAGTTTTCTTTTATTCTGAAGTCCAATCTTTCTCTTTTTTCACTTCTTTCTGTCATCCAAATAATAATCCACCCATTTGCATCTGCTTCTTGGATAGATGTTCTGATTTTGTTACATTGGATATCATCATTTCTAAAGTTAATCCAGTCCTCCCATTACTATTAATTGGGAATTTTATTTCCAACCAAAAGCTCTGGGGTGGGAAGATGAACTTACAAAACACAGGATATTATATTTTTCTAATATTCCTCCCCCACCTCAGAAAAAACTCAACTATTTTGGAGATTGATTCAGATTGATTGATTTTTGTATATAAAATTTATTCCAATTACCCCCCCTCCTCAGTCCTATTTATTACTTAAATCAAATCTCAGTCACATTTTTTTTATCAAAAATTTGAAACTTTTGTACTTAAAAAAAAGTTATATTACAAAAATGAAAAAAAAACACTTTTTTGAACTTTGACTTATCCCACCAAAAAAAAAAAAAAGAAAAATTCCTCAAAATTATGACTTTTTAGATTTTAATTGTCAAGATTAAACATTGATTTATTTATTTTTTTTTTAAAAAAAATAAAAATTATGAAAACTCATTAATTTGAAAAATTTTTATATTAATTTCTTTTTTTTTTTTTTTTGTTTTTTTTTTTTTTAAAAAAAAAAAAAAAAATTATGTGATTTTACTAAATTGAATAAATTTGAGAAATTTGGTAAAAAAAAAAAAAATTAAAATAAAATAAAAAATTAATTATTTTTTTTTTTTTTATGAGATGTTGAAATATTAAAATATATAACTTAAGAAAAGTTGGATCAAATAAAAGAAAATCTTAAAAATTGAGTTTTGAGGATTTTTTTTTTTTTTTTTTTTTTTTTTTTTTTAAAAAAAAATAAAGTAGTTCAATTATGTGTTTTGGAAATAAAATAAATTGATAAAAAAAAATAATGAATTAAATTTTAATTTAATAAAATATTAAATGGTTTTATAAAAAAACCATTTATTTATTTTTTAAAAGAAAAAAAAATTATAATTTAAAATATGAATTAATTTTTTTTTTCTATCTTTAATAAAAATATTCAAAAAAAAATATTAAATGATTAATTTTTTAGATATAATAAATATCTTGATATATATATTTAAATAATTTTACATGATAATATATTAATTTTAAATTTTCAAACCCTTTTTTTTTCATTTTGTTGATTAAATCAAAATTTATAATCCCTTGCACCACCCCCCCACCTTAAAAAACAACAAAAACCAAAAAAGAGAAATAGATATGTTCTGTTTTTCTTTTGAGTATTCAATTTTTGATTTTTCTCTTTCATTAAAAATTTGTACTTTAAATTGATTAAAATTTCCTTTGGGTCAATTTTTTTATATTTTTTTAAAAAATTAATAAAATCAAATTATATAAATGAATTTTTAAAAAAATTTCCCTCCTTAAAAAAAAAAAAAAAAAAAAAAATTCAGGTAAAAGGAAAAATATTTATTATTTTTTAAATTTCACAAATAAAGGTTTTGTATTTTTTTTGGTAAATAATGATAATAATAATAAATGATTTTTATATATTTATTTAAGGGTGTTGGTAAAAACATGTAAGCCCTTATGTGTTTTTACTAAAAACTTACATGTTTTTGCCAGAAATTGGTAAAAAAACGTAAGGGGTGTTTTTTAAATAAAATATGGCTATTTATGGAATTTCTGATTCTATTAATTACATTTATGGCATTGTTCAGGCCATTCATGGAATTTTTAAGGCCATTCACACCATTGTTAAAGGCATTTATGGCATTTCTGATGCCATTCATGGCATTAGCAATTCCATTTATGGAATTAACAATGCCATAAATAGCATTAAAAATTCCATTAATGGCATTGGTAAGGCCATAAATGGCATTGTCAGGCCATAAATGGCATTTTTAAGTCCATAAATGACATTTTAAAGGTCATAAATGACATTGCCAAGGCCATAAATGACATTGTTAAGGCCATTTATGGCATTGTTAAGGCAATAAATGGAATTCTTAATTCCATAAGTGGCCTTGAAAATGGCATTAATGGCCTTAACAATTGAATTGTTAATTCCATTTATGGATTTTTTAATGCCATAAATGACATTTTTAAGGCCATTTATGGCATTTTTAATGCCATACAATGCCAGTTATGGAATTCTTAACGTAATTTAAGGCATTTTTAATTTCATTTAAGGCATTTTTGTAATGCCATTTATGCAAATGTTATGGCCACAAATGGCATCTATATTTCATTTGTGATGTCATTTGTGGCACTTTTAATGCCAAAAATACAATTTTTAACTTCCACTAATGTCATAAAGTACATTCTTAATTAAATTAGTTTCAGAAATAAAATTTTAAATTTACTTAAAAACATGGAAAAAAAAACATAAAAAAAGGACTTTTTGGGCCTACAATTGTCCTGCAAAAAAAATCCCCAAATTTTGGGCTTCTGGTTTTTTATTCTCAAGGTTTTTCCCTTCATTTTTTGAAAAAAATTGGAAATTCATAAGTGGGAACATTTTTAATGAATTTTTTTAAAAAAATAAGCTATTTTTCCAAATTGGCAAAAAAAATAATGAAAAAATTTGGGGACCTTCAAATCCCATGTGAAAAGAAATTTGGCAAAAAAAATCCTCAAAACTGAGCCTGAGGAATTTTTTTAAAAAAATAAGGCACTTATGCGTTTTGCCCATAGATTGGTAAAAACATGTAAGGGTTTACATGTTTTTACTGAAAGCTTGCGTGTGTTTACCAACACCCTTATTCAATTAAAAAGATCTCAATTTTTTTTTTAAAAAATTAAATTTTCAACCACCATAAAATCCTCATACAAACAAAAAAGAAAATTGGATTTTTTTTGTTCCTTTTTGTTCCTTTTTCTTGATTTTTTATTACTTTTGTGATGGGGGAAGGGGGAGGGGGGGGGGAAAGGAAAAAACAGAAGAGGAAAGATCTTTTGAGATAATTAATAAAAAAAAACTGTCTTTTCCAAAAGATTAAATAAAATAATGATAATAATTTAATTTTATGAGTATGGAAAAAACATAAAAATTTACCCCTTTTCCCCCTCCCCCCCAAAAAACTTTGAAATAATAATGAATAATTTGAATTAAACATTAATTAATTTTGTTTTCTAAAAAAAAGAAAGGTTCAAAATGTTTTCCTTTTTTTTTGATTTTTTTATATGAGAATTTCATTTTTTTATTTTTAAACAAATATATACATATTTATATATATTTATGTTTTTTTTCAGTTATAAATTTGTAAAAAAGTATTTCAAAACTTTGATATATATATATATATATACATATATATATATATACAATTTTATTTTCATTCAAGAATTTTTATCTTTAATGAATTTAAAAGTTAACAATGTGATTTTTTTAAAAATCTTGTATCATATTCTTTTTAATTGATTTGATTTTTTTTTGTATCAAAATTTAAATCAGTGAGAAAAGAACAGTCAAAAAAGAAACATTAATAAGAATATACTTCTCAGTGTGAAATCTCAAATGTCTATTTACTAAATTTGTGTTAGTTATGAAGGAAAAACAGATTAACCCAGAGTTTTGGAAAATTCATTGAATAAAAACATCTACTTTCCACCAATACACTATAACCCCGCCAATGCAGGTTATACACTTAGCAAAGGATTCCTAACCCTATAAAGGTAATTGATACCAATTTTGTGACCAGGATTATGCACAAAAATGGGAAGCATGGAGATTAAAGTCTTTATTACTTGCATTTTAAATGAATGATTGTAAAAATCTCTCATACCAGGCCACATGCAAAAGGTGATACTTTTAATTTAAAGCATGTATTACTACAAAATATTTTCAAGAGGGTCCTTGGGACTCTGAAGATAAAATTAACCATAATGAGAAGGCCATCAGATTACTCTGTTCTAGTGAGAAACAATATCCTATTTGCTATTTAATGCTTAGATAATTTGGTATTACATAATTTTCCACATCACACAATAGAGTACCACACAAAATTAACAAAATAATCAGAGTATATACCATTTCAAAAAATTTAAAACAATTACACAAGGTACAGATTATCATGGAATATAATCAGCACATAACCAAATGGCACATGTCATGTGGAGTAGATAACAGGAGGCTCTTAGGAGCCGTTTTTAAAGAAAATGATATCTTATATATGAATTAAATATAGCTGATTAATCTTCGAGGTCTTAATTAGTTAAAAATATATATTAATATTAACAAAATTAATTTAATCAATATATATTTCCATTAATGCATTCATTTTTATTAGGAATATTATAAGAGAGTTTTCCAATAAGGTAAAATTTTGAAAATCCTTCTTTAGTAAAGTGAAGCAGTCAAGATAAATCTATTCAATCAAAAATCTCTCAATTTTTTCTTTAAAAGTTTCAGTTTATCTTTTAAAAATTTAATTTTATTCCAACATATTATTAAGAATATTGAATGATTGTTCTGTTTCAGGAATAATTTTTTGTATTTAAATCCCAATTTTGGCTAAGAATTTGAATAATAAATCCTTGTCACTTTGTTTAAAGTTCACTCTGGTTACTTTTGTGTGTGTTTTATATTTAATATTAATTTTAGAGACTCTGTTCTCATATTAATTTTTTTGAAGTTCTTTCCTCAATTAATTACAATTGAAATTTCTCTTGAAAAAATTTATTTTGTAGCCATAAGTATCTCTTTTAGAGTATTTTTGGAGAAATTTTTATTTTTGATAGAACAATTAATATTTATAATATTATTTATTTATACTAACAAAGTTAATTTTTTTTGTTTTTCCTTTAATACTATTAAAATTACTATTTATACATCATTTTACTTCAAAAAAGCTTTGAGGACAGAAGGAATACTTAATTTTGAATCAGAGTTTCATGTCCACACCTCAAAATGATCATTTCATATGACAATTAATTTATTAATAAATGGAAATATTTGAATTGTTTTTCACATATTGGTTCTTAATTCTAAACCTTTTCATACTACTGTAAGATTATTTAGGCTTAAAAGAAGCCTAAAATTGCCATTTTTCCATTATTCATAATCAACAGATAAATCATGTAATTTTGAATATTGGTTATAAAATGATTCTCAAGTGCTTTAAAATCTTCCCATAAATCAGGAATACATTAAAATAAAAAAATATTATGATTTCAAATAGTCTTTTAGTTGAATCTCTTGTATGACTGAGATTCTATCCACTCTTCATTCTTTAAATATGTCATAACCATAGACAATTACACACCTTGGATAAAATTATGGAAATTTGATCATGTTAATTATCTTTTCCCAATTCAATCATTTAATAATCTGGTACCAACCAGGCCCCTTCACCAACTCAGGGATCTCTTTGGGCCGATTCCTACCTTTGCTCCTTTTTAGAGTTTCAAACTAAATGGATCTATTGGACCATTTGGGATTTAAATAGAGTTCTTCACATTTTGTGGTTTTTGTTCACTTTTCAATTTAAGGCCAGTTTACTTGAAAAAAGGGATGATATGCCTGAATGACTATATTGGGCCATTTGGGCTTTATATTAATTTCTATGAATTTTTCACAAAAGTGTGAAAATATAGTTTAAAGGCCTTTTAGGATTGTTTTGGCCAAAGAAACCCAGAAAGCCCCTGAAGCCCTTCAAATTGAATTTTCTACTATTGGCCAAGGAAATACTCCAGAAGACATTTGGCCACTTTTTCTCTTAAATATTCACAATATCCATAAATGGTGCCATAAACCATTATTCAAATTTTTTCACCAAAACTCCAATGGTAAAAATCTCAAGGGGTCATTCTTCAATCTTAAATAAATTTCCAGCCCTCAAGGAACTTGTCAAAAGGAATAATTATGGCAGAAAGTTCTTTTTCACAACACAATATATTAAGAGGTGTACTCAGGGCTCAAGCAGAAATTTTTTTGTAAATACAAATCACCTCATAAATGAAGTATATGCTACTTTCAAATATTCAGTATTGCCCTTAGGGAATACTTTAAATATTTATTTTAAGTTATATTAGAGAAGCAGTTTCAAATTGGTTTACAAATGTCAAAGATCCTTCATTTAGCCTTGGAAGCTGTACTTACCCAATACATTCTTCTTTCATGGAAGACTGTATTTCAGCCACAGACCCCGGGAATATTATTAAACTCAGTTAATCTCTCAATATGGAAAGTTGTGTTTCCACAAAGAATTCAATACAGCTCCAGGAACTATATACATATAAATCTCAATTATGAAGTGATCAAGCTCTCAATATTCTACATATACTAGTCCCCTCCCAGTTGATGAATCCAACAATATTCACAATCATCTTCATAATATTTTATCTTGATATTGAATACTGATATTATCAAGTCAGTCATTTTTACTCCTTCTTTGCCATTTCAGTGGATATTGGTGGTCATATAATTTACTGATTTTTTTTCAATCTGACAGGTTGAAAGAGTCATAAGGACTTACTTTAATGGCTCTTTCCTGTGGGGTTTTTTGATTTTCATATAATTTTTACTTCAATTTTATTATTGAATATATATATTAATTTTATCACTTTATTCAGCTCTTCTGGAGTCTTCCACAAAAGCTCCCTAATTACTGAGATCCAGGCCACTCTTATTTTCCCAAATATCCCCTATCACAACATACAAAATAATTTCTCAAATATTTTCAACCTCTTTTGAGAGTATTAGTGAGTGTTTTGTTGAATTATTGAAGTTTTTTCTCTAAATACCATATTTTTATTCAAGAGCTGAAAATAATTACTCTTTGAAAAGTACATTGATAATAAAAAAATTTCCATTTCCCTTCTTGAAGGTTATTTTGGGTACTGGTAAAAGCATACAAGGCTTTAGTTAAAACACATAAGCCCTTATGTGCTTTTACCAAATTATGGCCAAAACATGAAAATAGACTGTTTTTTTAGTAAAAATTCCTCAAAATAGGACTTTTAATAATATTCTTGTGTTTTTTTGTTTTTGTTTTGTTGTTTATTGGGTTAGAAAGAACACTTAATTTCATAAATACTTATTATTATTATCTTCTCATAAATGACAAGTTTAAAAAAATGGAAAAATGGAGTTCGCTGATTTTTTTTTGTTAAAGAAAAAGATTTGAAATTTTCTGGGGATGGAAAAATCACAGCCTCAAAAAAGGGGTTCTAGATAACAAAACACAAAAAATATGTGTGAGAAATGTATTTCTCTCATTTGTTTTTGATTAACTACCTCTAATATGCCTGGATTCAAGTTGGTCTTCATGAAATGAACTCCCAGTAAAAGAGTGGAAAATTAATAAAAAAACAGAAATAGAACCCTTAAAAGACTGACCCAGGGATCTAAAACTATAACTCCCACACAAAAATAAAACCCCTTTCATTTTGGAATTGGCAAGATAACTATTTGATGTGATATTCAGATGATTTTGGGCTAATGTTTACGGTCATTTTATCAATTGATTTGAAGATTTAAATTCTGTAGGGAGAGTATGAAGTGGATGCAAGAAATAAATTAATATGGGGTTATAGTTTTTACAAGTGAAGACTTTTGAA
The DNA here is from genome assembly GCA_023105745.1 of Austropuccinia psidii. Taxonomy (NCBI): domain Eukaryota; kingdom Fungi; phylum Basidiomycota; class Pucciniomycetes; order Pucciniales; family Sphaerophragmiaceae; genus Austropuccinia; species Austropuccinia psidii. The sequence continues at coordinate 54,678,380 of JALGQZ010000007.1, read as the reverse complement.
GGATTAGGTTCTTCATTTATAGAGGGTAATAATAGTTTATCTCTGCTATTGAGCTTTGGATTGACTGGCATTGTACTGGAATAACCTCTCCTTCTTGATGTGAGTTCCAAATTTTGGCTGAGTAATTTTTGTGAAAGTTTGAAACTTCTATGTTAATGGCTCAACTTTTTATTTGAAGATTAGTCATTTTTGGATGAGGGGGAATCATTTTCAGCTGTGGAATAGTCCTTCCCATGGAATGATCCTCAGAATTTTAAACATTACTCATCCTTGATGTTTGTGTTGTTATGTCACAACCATGAATAATAACCCTTGGCAAATTCTATGGCATATCAACTCCATATCTCTTTTATGGCAATTTGGCCATATCCATTACTCTTGGCCAAATTTTCCAATTTAAATTTTATGGCTTTTATAGTCATTTCATCATCTGGGGCCAACCTGACCCCTTCACCATACCCATGCCATTAATGGCCTTTCTATGCCTTTGGGAAATTTTGGGCATACCCCATTCAATAGGGGAAATACAGCCAAAAAGCTTGTATTATGCTTTTTAAGATTTAAATATAATTTCGTGAAATTTGCGCATTTAGCCATTTTATGACATATTTCTTTCTAATATGAGAAATATGCCAAAGTATTAATATTAGGCTATTTGGGGATTAATTGCAAGATTTGGGAATTTTTTACACTTTGTGCAGATACAAATTTACAGCCTTTTAGGCTTGTTTGGGCAAAAACACCAAAACTTTCCATAAAAAATCTCCAAAAGTCTTGAAGCCACCCAAGTTCCTTTTTGTATCTTTCATAATGGAATGAATTTAAAAAACTTTGGTGACTTATCATCCTCAATAATCAAGAGTGCCAAAAATGGGTTTATAAACAATTATGCACCTTTTTTAACCAGCAATCCAATGGTACCAATATCAGAGGGTGTCACAACCATGGAAATTATGCTCCTGGACTTCATATAGCATATCAGTTCCATATTAATCTTATGAAAATTTGGCCATATCCAGAATCACTGGCCAAATTGGCCCTCTCATATTTTCTGGCCTTTTATGGTCATTTCACTATCATCAGGCCTTTCCAGGCCATTCTCTGCTTTTGGGCACTTTCAGGTATTTTCCAGTCAACAGGGAAAATACATCCAAAAATCCTGTATTTGGCTTTTTAAGCTTTAAATACAGTTTTGGGCATTTTTGCGCATTTGGCTGTAATCAGTCCTTTTATGCCATTTTCTCATGTAATATGGGAAATATGCCCAAAAGGCCATATCAGGCCTTTTGTGGCTTAATTTCCCGCTTTGTGCATTTTGCGCACTTTTGAACATTTTTTCACACTTTGTGCAAATACAGATTTAAAGCTGTATACACTGTATTTGACCAGAAACCCAAAATTGGCCAATACACCCAGAAACACCTTGTCACCTCTGAAGTCACCCAAAACCCAATTTTCACTCTAATCTTTCTGACTTCACTCACAAAGACCTTTGGCCACTTTCACCCTGCAGCAACTCAAACTGTCATAAATGGTGTTATACACCATTCTGAACCTTTTTTCACCAAAAATCCAATGGTCTCAATATCAGAGGGGTAATTCAACATTCCATAAGTCACCAAAGTTTCATATCATCCAGAGGACCCATTAAGGCCCAAGTGCAGGTGAAATTTCTCAAAGACCAATGACGGCATCAGGAATTGATTGGTTATTCTCACTTCAAGTATTCCCTCCATGGGAATACTGTTAATTCATTCCCAAGGGGTATTCAAGAGGAAGTTCCAAACAAGTTGTCAAGTGTCAATGCTCCATAAATGCAACTTGGCAACCACATTCATTTCAATACAGTCTGGATTAATCAAGAACTGTATTTCAATAATAAATCATGGGAAAATCATTCAACACAGTTCATTTCCCAATCTGGAAAGGTATACACTCCATCAGAAAATCAATACAGCTTCCTGTATTCAATACAGGACCATTGCTAGCCTGAAGGAGTCAAGCTCTCAGCTTTTCACATATACCAGCCTCCTTTGACCCTGGGGGGTTTTGCTCCCAGTCAATTAATATATTTTGATTTTATTTTATCCTTATTCATCTTATCATTTTTGTTAAGTGAATACTGATATTATCAAGTCAGTCATTCAGCACCTTTCCTCTTTTCTTCTTTGCCTGTCAATGGATATTTGGTGGTCATATCCTTATTAATCCCATTTTTCATTTTGGCAGGTTGAAGCAGTGATTAAGGACTTACTTGGTTGGCTCTTTGGCCATTTTTCTTCCCATTTCTCTTATTTCATCTCATCTTTGTACTTGCATTCTTCTCAGAGAAATTAAACTCTTTATTATTATTTTCTTTATTCTTCTGGAGTCTTCCAAGTGAGTTCCCTGATTGCTGAGTGCCAGGCCACTCTTGTTTTTCTGTCCAAGAGCCCCTGTGACATTGTATTAATTAACTAATAATTTCTTTTCATTCTTTTCATTCTTTCTTTATAATTTCATTCACTCATTTAATTGAAATTATGACTCTTTAATGCTTATGAGCTTTATGATTTGTTGTCACGTCTCAATTTTTTCTAATTCATTCTTCATTTTGAAAATTGAAAGCTGACCCAATTTCATCTTGTTTCTCTTTTTTAAATCTCATATCAAATCATTAAATTTTAATTTATTCATAATTCAGGCGTAATCTCAATTTTCATTCAAGTTTCAAATTTTTTCATAAAGTTATTCAGACACATTCTTCACATCAAGATTCATATTTGATTTATTCTTCAAGAATTTTGATTTTTAAAGAAGACCTCACTTGATTTTGATTTGATTTATTGATTTGACATAAATTGATATTGACCTCAAGAAAATTGATTGACCTGAAGATTTAATTGATTTTTCTGATTTTTCACATCAAGTATTTGACATAAATTGATTTATCCTCAAGAATTCATTTTTATTGATTGATTTTCTGCAAAATTTTGATTTTGATTGATTTGAAATATTTATTAATTGACTTCAAGATTTCATTTGACATTAATTGATTTATTTTCCTGAAGTTTTCATTTTTACTTATTTGATTCATCGACTTCAAGTTTTCATTTGATATTTAATTGATTGATTTACCTGAAGATCTCATTTTGATTTATTAATTTTATTCAACATTTTGATTTTGACTTTTGAATTCAAGATTTATTTCAAATTTTGTCAAGTTTTCATCTTCAAATCTATATTATTGTTCATTTTATTTCATTTTTATCCGGAAATCATGCCCATGCAACACTCACCTCCTGCAAGGCAGACAAGATTTCAGGCCAGAACTCAAGCTGTTCTAACTCCAACTCCAAGAGCTCCTCTTGATGGAACACCAGCAGTTCCTCAACTGAGGGCCCATTTAGACAGAGGACCAAATGTGGAAGGAGCAGAACTGTCCAGGAAAGAAGGAAGAGTGCCAAGAAGATCAAGCTCATTCTCAGGAGTAGTTGGCAGATTCCCAGGACTTTCAAGGACTACTCTCAAAGGTCCAGGTGAAGATGGTGAAGAGGAGGAGGAAAATTCTGTGGAAGAGGAAGAGTCTGATGGTACTGAAGGTGTCTCTGCTCCTGTGGGGGCATCCCAAGGTACTGGAGGGCCAACTCTAGCCCAGGCTAATCAGCCTGTCTCTCATCAGTCTGAACCATCTTTATTGGCCAACATGCAGAAAATGACTCAAATTATGGCCAACCTTCAAGCAGCTTCATCCTCTGAAGCATCAAGACCACCAGCCTTCAAGACTTCATCTATGAAGGCACCAGAATGCTTTGATGGTGTGAGCCTTAGAGGTATTTTCATATACCCAAAAGACCACAAAAGATAAATTAAGATACAAATAGAAATAAAATAAATTTATTTATATTATAAAAATGAAAATTGAAATATAAATAAAAATTTAAAAATAAAATTACAATAAAATATAAAATTATGAAGTTATATTTTTACTTGTAAAAATTAAGTAAAAATGAATTTTTAATAAAAATTGTGAAATTAAAATATTTTTGGTAAAAAGTTATATAAAATATATTATAAATTTTTATCCAATGGATAAACATAAAGAAATTATCACACCATTGGATTCCTCATAAAAAATAAAGTGGGGTCACCTCTGGATGAAATTTCTGTAACTCAACTCTAAATAAGCTTAAATTAAGTTTTTAGTAATTTCAATACAAAAATTGAAAATCCTCAAAACTTTAATTTGATTCACACCACATGTGGTGTTAACCATCAAATTTTGTGTTAAAATTGAGGTGTTGTGTTTAGTTTAGAACTTATGAGGAATTGAAGTATTTTCAATTGAATTCAATTGAAATGTCAAAATGTGCGCGTGTATTACATAAGTGAACTTTGAGTTGCATATGAGGTATCAATTATTACTGTATTGTACTGTACAATTCAATTGAATTACATATGTAAATTACAAGTATAATACATGATGGCGAATTAAAGGAAAAAATAAATTGGGGGGGGGGGGAAAGGAACTCTAGCTCTAAGGGGGAGCCAGACCCCCAAAATCCTTTCTGACAGGTGTGAGATGTCAAAATCCATGCAAAGGTTCATCACTTTTGGCCTGGAATTGAGTAACAGGGTCTGTGACTCAATTGATGATGAGGCTTTGATACCAACCAGGGCAGTTTTAACTGTTGCCAAGAGGGTAAAACTACCCTTAAGTTAAAACAATGTTAATAAAAACAGTTTTAACTGGTTTCTACGCCTCTTACACACATTCTGACGTGTTTTGAAGGCTCTAGACCAGGTATTGCTATAGCAATGGCTGATTTAAGGGTCTAAAATGGCTAAAAATGGCTTAAACCAGCCCTTTTTGGTCTAAACCAGGGTTCAATGATGCCATAATTGCCTTTTCTGTTGTCAGACTGTTTTTCACGACTGAAAAGAGTAAATTTTACTTTTTGAGTAAGAAAATTGATGGCTATAAAAGAATGTCTTCTTTGCCCCTCTTTTCTCTTCATGTTAGAATCTTTTCCTTCTATAATTAGTTTAAAACACTGTTAAACCAATCAATAAAAGATTACAACCACCTTTTTTAAATAATTTCAAACCTTTTAACCATGTGAAAAAATCATTATAATCATTGTTTGTAACTCTTATAATCATTTTTACCCCTGAACCACCCCAAAAGTGAATTAAAGCATCTTTCATCACTGTTAACTTTGTCACTTTGTTTTGAAATTCACTCTGGTCACTTTTGGGCGTGTTATTTCTTTAATATTCTTTTTAAAGAATCTGCTCTTCAATTAATTTCTTTCAGTCCTTTGCTCAATTAATGCCAATTGAAATTTCTCTTGAAGAAATTTCTTTTGTAGCCTTAAATATCTCTTGTAGAGTATTTTTGGATAAATTTTTATTGTTGGTAAGACAATAAATCTTTATAATATTATTTTTTTATACTAATAAAGTTATAAAAAATAAAATAGGCATGTTTTCCTCTTAAAAATAATATTTCTTACTATTTTTAATTGATTTTTACCTTATACAAATTTTGAGGACAGGAAAAGTACTTGATTTTTAATCAAAGTTTCATATCCACACCCTACAGATGGGACTCAGCCATTCAAAGTTAGAAGTTTCATTCAGTATTGTAAGTTGATTTTTCATAATGATCCAGAAAATTTCTCTCAAGACAGAAAGAGAGTTCTCTATGCCACTTCATTTCTCATTGGAAGGGCTGCAAAATGGATTGAGCCTTATCTTTCCAATCTCACCAATCAAGACTAAAATTACCTTCTCAATTGTTGGAACTCATTTTAATCTCAACTATTTACTTTATTTGGGGACCCAAATGAAGTTAGAAAGGCCAAAGCAGAGCTGGATTCTCTAAGAACAAAAGAAGGTGGCCATGTTTATTTATACATAGCCAATTTCAAAAGTTTGGTTTCAAGAATTGGAGATTGGGGTGAAAGGGCTCTTATTCATCATTTCAGGAAGGGATTGCTAACCACGATTTTGGATCAATCAGCCTCCCATCCTTCAAGAATTGACTCTTTTAAAGACTTAATGGACATTACCCTGGAGCTTGATACCAGGTACCATGAGAGGAAAAATGAAAAGGGTCATCATCAAGAGAAGAAGCCAGAGGCCTCAAAGTAAAATTCTTCTCATCCTCAAAATTCTTCAAGCTCAAGTCAAAACAAGAAGAATTTTCAGAAGAGGGATAAGCCTCATTCTTCTTTATTGAATAAAGATTTGAAGTTGATGAGTTCTGAAAAATAAAGAAGAATCAAGGAGGGCTTATGTACCTATTTTGGTGGGAAGAATGGTCTTGAGCCCTGTTTCAAAAGGCCTCAGAACAAGCTTACCCAACTGTCAGGAAAATTTCCCAGCCAGGGAAAAGCCTGACTGAAGATCATGTTGTGTTCAATGGTCTTCACTGTTTCCCATCCAGAGCACAATTGTGCATTCTATATACTGGTGTCAAGAATTCTCTTAGATTCTTTGTCTTTTCTTCCCTTTCTGATGTTTTTTTGCAGTATTCTAATTGATTCTGGTGCTACCAAATAATTTATTGCAAAGCAGTTTGTTCACAAGTATTTTTTGACTATGTCAGAGCTTCCAGAGAAGATTCCCCTTATTATTCTGGACTCCTCTGAGTCCTATTCCTTATTTGTGACTCACCATACCAAATATATGGTTGAGCTTCCTTCATTCCCAAGCTTTGAATCAGAATTTTTAGTCATTGATACTCCCAAGGGAGAAGACCTCATATTGGGCTTTGACTTTCTCAATAATTTTAATCCATCTATTGATTGGAGGAAAGGGCTGATCACCTTTAATGCTGATCATAAGGACTATTATGATCCTTCAAAATATTTCAGTAATGACTTTTCTTCTGCCAAATCATGTGCAGATCTGGTTGGTGATTCTAGAACACCATCATTTCCATCTTCTGTCCATATTCCTTCCCTTAATCCCCATCAGTCATTACTATCATCTAAAGATGAAGTCTTCAAAGAGATTCAAGATGTTGGAGAAGATAATTCTGTATCTTCACTTCATCTCTTCTTTGGGAATATGGACCTTCCTCTTTCATCTTATCATGACTCCCTGGAGGAGTTGTGGGATGAAGAGGAAGAGTAAGAAGAAATAGAAACTGTGATTAAGGTTTTTCCTTCTGTTTATCACCAGTATTTGGATGTATTCTCCATGGTGAAAGTAGAGAAACTTCCTCCTCACCACACCTGTGATCATCATATTGAGCTAGGGGGGTCTCTACTTCCAGTTGGGGTGATCTATTCTTTATCAAACCAAGAGTCAGATACACTCAGGACCTAAATTTCAGAGAATGTAGAGAAAGTTTTCATCCGGACAAGCTCCTCTTCAATAGGAGCACCTGTCCTCTTTGAAAAAAAGAAAGATGGTGGCTTCCATTTCTGTGTTGATTAATGCAAACTCAATGCTGTTACTGTTTTCAATGGTTCTTCTATCTTCTCTAAGATTGATTTTCATGGTGCATATAACCTGCTCATAAAAAAGAAGGGTGATGAACATTTGACCTGTTTTAGAACTAAATATGGCGGTCATGAGTACTTGGTTATGCCATTTGGGCTCACCAATGCTCCTGCCTCTTTTCAAAACCTTGTAAATGATATTTTTTATGATCTTCTTGATATTTATGTTGTGGTTTTTTTGGATGAAATCATGGTCTTTTCCAAATCTGAAGAAGAACATGTCACTCATGTGTCCACTGTTCTTGCCAGACTCAGAGCCAATAACCTCTTTGCTAAGGCCTTCAAGTGCCTATTTCATGTTTCTAGTGTAGAGCACTTAGGTGATGTTGTTTCTTCTGAAGGCCTCAAGATAGACCAAGAAAAAGTCCAGCAAATTCCCAATTGGCCACCTCCAAGAAACCTCAAGGATCTTTAATCATTTGTTGGCTTTGCCAACTTCTACTGCCATTTCATCAAGAATTATTCAAAGAAAATTAGTTCACTCACAAGTTTCCTCAAGAAATATTCCCATTTTTCCCTCAATGAGGAAGCTCTTAGACAGTTTCATCAACTCAAAGAGGCATTCATCATTGCTCCAATCCTTTCTCACTTTGATCCTTCTCTACCCACCATTGTAGAGACTGATTCTTCTGATTATGCCTTGGGTGCTGTACTGAGTCAGGTCTCTGACTCAGGAAAACATCCCATTGCATTTGATAGTTGCAAGCGTCCTCCAACAGAGCTCAACTATGAGATTCATGACAAGGAACTTTTTGGCATAGTCTGGGCTCTCAAGCGCTGGAGAGCTTTTCTCCTTTCTCTTTCTTCCTCCTTTGAAGTTCTCACCAATCATTCTTCAATTCAATATTTCATGCCATCAAAGATTCTCACTTGCCTTCAAGCCCACTGGGCTGAATTCCTCTCTTAATTTCATTTTTCAATCACTTACTGCCCTGGCCGCTTTGCTACCCTCCCAGATGCATTGTCACGCCGGAACGACATTTACCCAGAGAGGGGGGATGATTTCATCAGCAAGAATCCAATGAATTATCAAAAAATAATCAAGCAAGATGAAATTCAAGCCTCAAAGTTCTTTGCAGTCAAGGTGGAAGCATTTTCAAGTTTGATTGACTCAATTCAGAAATAATTATGGCAAGATTCTCAATATAGAAGTATTATTCAAGATTTGGGAAAAGGTAAGTCTGTCCAAGATTACTGCCTTGATTCCTCTTCCCAACTTCCCCCGTTCAAATATCAGGTGGTGGTTCCAAATAACCCCACAGTTCAACTAAGCATACTCCAAAAGAGGAATTACTCTCCTCTAGCTGGACACCCTGGCCAAGAGAAGACTCTCAAACTTGTCAAGCGGGATTTTCACTGGTCTGGCATGACTCAATTTATCACGGATTATGTTTCATCCTGTCAACAGTGCTCAAGAAACAAAAATATTCATCAAAAGAAGTTTGGACTCCTCAAACCTCTTCCAATTACAAATGGTCCTTAGATTTGTCTTTCAATGAATTTCATCACTCAATTGCCACTGTCCAATTCTTTTAACTCAATCCTTTTCATAGTGGAAAGATTCTAAAAAATGGCAGTTTTCATTCCAACAATGTCTTCAATAACTTCACTGGATTTGGCCCATTTATTCATCAAGAATATTTTCTCAAAGCATGGTCTTCCTTCAAGCATTGTTAGTGATAGGGGTTCTCTTTTTGTTTCTTCCTTTTGGACCAATCTTTGTCAGCATCTCAAGATTTCAAGAGATCTGTCAACTTCTTACCATCCAGACATTAATGGACAGACAGAGAGGGTAAATCAGATACTAGAACAGTACCTTTGGATGTATGTCAGTTATCATCAAGATAATTGGAACACCTGGCTCTCTCCGGCTGAATTTTCCTACAATAACTCTGACCACTCTTCAACAAAACAATCACCGTTTCTCACTGTTTGTTGAAGAGATCCTCATTTGAACTCAGTTCAAATTACTCAAGATACTCCTTCTGAAAATTTGTCAACAAAAATCCAATCAGTACAGCAAGATGTCAAGAGAGAACTTGAAGTTTCCATAAACAGGTTTAAGAGGTATGCAGATAAAAGTAGAGCAAGTCCACCTGTTTTCAATCCTGGTTACATGGTATGGCTTTCTTCCAAGAACATGAAATCAACTAGACCCGCCAAAAAACTGTCTGAAATATGGTTGGGTCCTTTTCCAATCTTGAATAAATTCAGCACTCATTCCTACCACCTCAAGCTCCCATCTCAATGGAAGTCCATCCACCCAGTATTCCATATTTCACTCTTAGAACCAGTATAGACATCAACAATCCAAAATAGGCATCAAGAGCCTCCTCCTCCAATTATCATTGAAGAATAGGAATGGGAAGTCTCTCAAATACTGGACTCAAAGCTCAAGAGAGGAAAATTGTGGTATCTGGTGGAATGGAAAAGTTTCAGTCAAGACCCAGAAAGATGCACTTGGGAACCAACTGAAAACCTCAAGAATTTCCCTGAACTTGTTAAGGATTTCCATTCTTTATATCCTGACAAGCCAGGACCCAATCCTTCATTAGCTTGATTTTTATGGTGCTTGTTGGGGAGAGGAATTAACAAAAGTAAGTCCCACTCCTGGTATGCACCTTTAGAGGTATTCTACCCTTTTTGTTGTAAGAATCACCTTGGCCACTCTGTGAGCACCATTAAATTTTTTGGACACAGATCTTTGGCCTGGGTTTCAACATCAATTCCAAAATTATGGCTATTTTAACTTGGGCAAATGGACTATTCTTTTTTTCATTTCACTTCCAAGTCTTGCCAATTCCATGTCAATATTTCAGAAAATTTATTTTCTTTTTATGGCACTGGCAGGAGTGGTAATTACCAAAAGTAAGCTCCTCTCCTGGTGTGCACTTCCCTGAGGGGTCTAAAATCTGTCAAAAAATCACCTTGGCCACTCTGTGAGCATCTGACATCAGATTTTCCTTTCCAGGTCCTTGTCCAATTCCAAAATCAATTACCAACCTCTGTGATGAAGATTGGAACCTCCTCAAGATTCATTTCTCTTTTATTTTTGCTTTCTTAATTTCATTTTCATTCTTTAATTTTCTTTTAATTTTCATTTTCAATTTTCTTTACTTACACCAAATCAATTCATGAAACAATGTCATTCATTCTAAATTTACATCAATGCTGAAGCCAATGTCAAAAGAAGATCAAGCAAGTACCGTGTCACATGCCAACTTTTCAATATCAGTATCAAACTATTTTTCTCTTAATCACTCCTCTTGAATCCCTGTCTCAAATCCTTTCCAGTTTCCTCAACAGGATTCACCTTGTATTGGTGCTCAGGAGCTCACCATTCCAAGGTGGGTGGTACTGTCACAACCATGGAAATTATCCTCCTGGACTCCATATGGCATATCAGTGCCATATCAATCTTATGTCAATTTGTCAATATCCATAATCACTGGCCAAATTGGCCCTCTCATTTTTTCTTGCCTTTTATGGTCATTTCACTCCTGGGGCCAACCTTGCCCCTTCACTATCATCAGGCCTTTCCAGGCCATTCTCTATGTTTGGGCACTTTCAGGTACTTTCCAGTAAACAGGGAAAATACAGCAAAAAAGCCTGTATTTTTCTTTTTAAGATTTAAATACAGCTTTGTGCAATTTTGCACATTTGGCTGTAATCAGTCCTTTTATGCCATTTTACCATGTAATATGGGAAATATGCCCAAAAGGCCATATCAGGCTTTTTGGGGCTTAATTGCCAGTTTTGTGCATTTTGAACACTTTGAGCAAATACAGTCTTAAAGCTGTATAAGCTGTATTTGGCCAGAAACCCAAAATTGGGCAATACACCCAGAAACACATTGTCACCTCTGAAGTCACCCAAAACCCAATTTTAACTCTCATACTCCTGAATTCACTCACAAAGACCTTTGGCCACTTTCACCCTTCAGAAACTCCAATTGTCATAAATGGTGTTATACAGAATTCTGAACCTTTTTTCACCAGAAATCCAATGGTCTCAATATCAGAGGGGTAATTCAACATTCCATAAGTCACCAAAGTGTCATGTCATCCAGAGGACCCATCAAGGCTCAAATGCAGGTGTAATTTCTCAAAGACCAATGATTCCATCAGGAATTCATTGGTTATTCTCACTTCAAGTATTCCCTCCATGGGAATACTGTCAATTCATTCCCAAGGGGTATTCAAGAGGCAGTTCCAAACAAGTTGTCAAGTGTCAATGCTCCATAAATGCAACTTGGAAACCACATTCATTTCAATATAGTCTGAATTCATCAAGACCTGTATTTTAATCATAAATCATGGGAAAATCATTCAACACAGTTTATTTCCCAATCTGGCAAGGTATGCACTCCATCAGACAACCAATACAGCTTCCAGTATCCAATAAAGGGCCATTGCTAGTCTGAAGGAGTCAAGATCTCAACTCTTCACATAACCAGCCTCCTTTGACCCTGGGGGGTTTTCCCCCAGTTAATTAACATATTTTGATTTTATTTTATCCTTATTTATCTTATCAGTTTTGTTAAGTGAATACTTATATTATCAAGTCAGTCATTTAGCACCTTTCCTCTTTTCTTCTTTTCCTGCCAATGGATATTTTGTGGTCATATCCTTACTAATTTCATTGTTCATTTTGGAAGGTTGAAACAGTGATTAAGGACTTACTTCATCGACTTTTTGGCCATTTGGCTTCTCATTTCTCTTATTGCATCTCATCTTTGTACTTGCATTCTTCTTAGAGAAATTAAACTCTTTATTTTTATTTTCTTTATTCTTTTGGAGTCTTCCAAGTGAGTTCCCTGATTGCTGAGCTCCAGGCCACTCTTGTTTTTCTGTCCAAGAGCCCCTGTGACACAGGGCTATTTCAACATCCCATCACTTCATCAAGGCACCACATCATCCAGAGGATTCATCAAGGCTCAAGTGAAAGTGCTATTCTTAAATACCAATCATTCCATTGAGAAGTCATTGGTTATTTTCAATCATGCAGTATTCCTCCAAGGGAATACTGGAAGTTCATTCTCAAGGAATATTCAAAGGGTAATTCCAAAAAAATTGTCAAGTGTCAATTCTCCATCAATCCACCTTGGCAGCCACATTTATTTCCAAAAATTCTTGTTTCATAAAGGCCTTTATTTAAAACATACACCCTGGGAAGAGGTTTCAACTCAGTTCATTTCCTAATTTGGTAAGCTATACATTTAATCAATAAATCAATAAAGATTCAAAGATTCAATATGGACCAGCTGTCAGCCTGAAGGAGTCAAGCTCTCAACTGATCATATATACCAGCCTCTCTTTCAAACCTGGCCATTTTTCCCCCCAGTTGATTAATATAATTTTATTTCTTTATTTCTTTATTTTTTTCATCTTTATAGTGAATACTGATATTCTTAAGTCAGTCATTTGCACCTTTTCTTTGTTCACCTGTCAGTGGATACTTGATGGTCATATCCTTACTAATTCCATTATTCATTCTGGAAGGTTGAAACAGTGGTTAGGTACTTATTTGGTTGGCTCTTTGGTCATTTGTCTTCCTTCCTCTTATTGTAACTCATCTTGTAATTGCATATCTTCTTGGAGAAATTTATTATCCCTTTGTTTTATCTTCTTCCAAGTGAGTTCCCTGATTACTGAGTGCCAGTCCACTCTTTTTACCCCAAGAGCCCCTGTGACATTATATCCATTAACTAATAATTCCTTTTCACTCTTTTCATTGATTCTTTATCATTTCATTCACCAATTTCATCAAAATTATTACTCTTTAATGCTTATGAACTTCATGATCTATTGTCACATCTCAATTTTCTCTCATTAATTCTTCATTATTGAAAATTGAAGGCTGACCCATTTTCATTTTTAAATTCTCTTTTGAATCCTTATTCAAAAAAACAAAATTAATTGAATCTCTAATTCAGGTATTATTTTCATTTTATTTTCAAATTGATCATCAAAATTCATTCAGACACATTCTTCACATCAAGATTTATTTTGATTCATTCTTGAAGAATTTTTCATTTTTCAGGAAGAATTCACTTGATTTGATTTGATTGATTCATTTGACATCAAATTTTTATTTAATTCAAGAAAATTGATTGACCTGAATATTTAATGATCCTGCTGATTCTCAAATAAAGATTCTGACATCAATTGATTTTTCCTCAATAGTTAATTTGATTTATTGAATTTTCTGGAAGATTTTGATTTTTATTGATTTGATATATTGACTTATTTACTTAAAGATTTTATTTGAAATTTGATTGATTAATTTACCTGAAGTTTTCATTATTGATTTTTGATATTTCTTCAAGATATTGATTTTGATTTTGACTTCAATCTTTCTTTTTGAATTGCCTCCAGCCCTCATTCTCAATTTTTAATTATTATATAAGTTTTATTTTCATTTCATTTTCAATATGCCTGCCCAAAATTCACCTCCTGAAAGGCAGATAGGATCTCAGGCCAGAGCTAAACATTTTCTTAATCCAAATCCAAGAGCTCCTCTTCATGGAACCCCAGAAGTTCCTCAACTGAGGGCCCACTTAGACAAAGGACAAAATATGGAAGGAGAAGCACCCTCCAGGAGGGAAGGAAGAGGGCCAATAATATCAAGTCCATTTTCAGGAGTAGTTGGCACTTTTCCAGGAATTTCAAGGACCACTTTCAAAGCTCCTGGTAAAGATGGTGAAGAGGAAGAGTCTGATGGTACTGAAGCTGTTCCTCCTCCTGTGGGGGCATCTCAAGGTACTGGAGGGCCAGCTCTAGCCCAGTCTGATCAGCCCATCTCTCATCAATCTGAGCCATCTTTAGTTGCTATTATGCAGCAGATGACTCAAATAATGGCCAATATTCAAGAAGCTTCAAGACTCCATCTATGAAGGCACCAGAATGCTCTTATGGGGCTCAGACCTTCAAAGTCAGAAGCTTCATTCAGTCCTTTCAATGTATCTTTTATAATGATCAGGAAAATTTCTCTGAAGACAGGAATAAAATTCTTTATTCCACTTCATTTCTCATTGGTAGGGCTTCAAAATTGATTGTGCCTTATCTTTCCAATCTCACCAATAAAGACCCAGCATACCCTCTCAATAATTGGGACTTATTTTAATCTCAACTCTTTACTTTATTTGGAGACCCAAATGAAGTAAGAAAAGCTGAAGCAGAGCTGGATGCCTTAAGAATGAAAGAAGGTGGACATGTATTGTCATATATTGCTAATTTCAGAAGTTTAGTTTCAAGAATTGAAGATTGGGGTGAAAGAGCTCTCATTCATAATTTCAGAAAGGGATTGGCCTCCCATCCTTCAAAAATTGATTATCTTCAATACTTAATGGACATTACCCTGGAGCTTGATACCAGGCATGATGAGAGGAAAAAGTAGAAGAATTTCTTTAAAGAGAAGAAGCCTGAATCCTCGAAGTCAGCTTCTTCTCATCTTAAAAATTTTCCAAGTTCAAATCAAAAGAAGAGGAAGAATTTTCAATTTCAGAAGAGGGACAAGCACCATTCTTCTTACTAAATAAGGACTTCAAGTTGATGGGTTCTGAAAAAGAATGAATACTGAAGGAGGGCTTGTGTGCCTATTGTGGTGGGAATAATATTCTTGAGGCTTGTGTCAAAAGGCCTAAAAAGCAGCTTGCCCAACCATCAGGCAAATTTACCACCTAGGGAAAAGCCTCAGTGAAGATCATGTTGTGTTCAATGGTATTCACTATTTTCCACCCAGAGCACAATTGTAAATTCTGAATACTGGTGTCAAAAATTCTCCTAAATTTTTTGTTTTTTCTTTTCTCTCTGATATGTTTTACATTATTATCATTCATTCTGGTGCTAACAGCTCATTTATTGCAAAGCAGTTTGTTCAAAAGTATCATTTGACCATTTAAAACCTCCCAGAGAATATTCCTCTTATCATCTTGGACTCCTCTGAGTACCCTTCTTTATTTTTAACTCACAATAGTAAATATATGGCTGAGCTCCCTTCTTTCCCAAGCTTTGAATGAGACTTTCTACTCATTGATACTCCCAAGGAAGAAGAACTAATATTGAGCCTTGACTTTCTTAATGATTTTAGTCCATCTATTGATTCAAGGAAAGGTCTGATCACCTTTAATGATTATCATAAGAACTATCATGATCCTTCTAAATATTCAAGTAATGAATTTTCCTCTGCCAAATCATGTGCAGCTCTGGTTGGTGATTCTAGAACACCATAATTCCCATTTTCTGTCCATATTCCTTCCTGTGATTCCCCATAGTCATTACTATCATTTAGATATGAAGTGCTCAAAGAGATTCAATATTTAAGACAAGATAATTTTGTAACTTCACTTCATCACTTCCTTGGGAATGTGGACCTTCCTCTTTCATCTTCTCATGACTCCTTGGAGAAGTTTCAGGATGAAGAGGAAGAGACAGAAGAAATAGAAACTGCAATGAAGGTTGTTCCTTCTGCTTATCACCATTATTTGGATGTATTCTCCAAGGTGAAAAGGGAAACTCCTCCTCACTGCACCTGTGATCATCATATTGAGCTGTAGGGGTCTCTACCTCCAGTTGGGGTGATCTACTCTTTATCAAATCAAGAGTCAAAAACACTCAGGGCCTAAATTTCACAGACTATAGTAAAATGTTTTATCCAGCCAATATCCTCTTCAACAGGAGCACCTGTCCTCTTTGTCAAAAAAAAGATGGTGGCCTCTGTTTGTGTGTTGATTACTGCAAACCCAATTCTGTTACTAGGAAGAAGAAAAATCCTGTTCCTCCTATGAATCTGATCTTCACTTTTTTTAATGGTTTTTCTATCTTCTACAAGATTGATTTGGGTGGTGCATATAACCTTCTCATAATCAAGGAAGGTGATGAACATTTGACAGCTTTTAGTACTAAATATTGCAGTCATGGCATTTGGGCTCACCAATGCTCCTGCCTCTTTTCAAAATCTTGTCAATTATATTTTCTTTGATCTTATAGATGTTCATTCAGATGATGTTATGGTTCTTTCTAAGTATGAGGAAGAATATTTCACTCATGTGTCCACTGTTCTTGCCAGGCTCAGAGCCAATAACCTTTTTTCTAAGGTGTCCAAGTGCCTATTCCATGTCTCAAGGGTGGAATATTTAGGTTATGTTTTTTCTTCTGCAGGTCTCAAGATGGACCAATAAAAAGTCCAGAAAATTCTCAATTGGCCTCCTTCAAGAAACCTCAAGGCTTGTCAATCATTCCTTGGTTTTGCAAACTTCTACCTCTGTTTCATCAAGAATTATTCAAAGACTAATATGTAACTCACAAAGTTCCTCAAGGAAGAATCATGTTTCCCCCTAAATGAGGAATCTCTTGAATGGTTTTATCAACTAAAAGAGGCTCTCACCACTTCTCCAATCCTTCTTTACTCACCATTGTAGAGACTGATGCATCAGATTATTCCTTGGGTTCTGTACTGAGTCAGGAAAATATCCCATTGAATTTGATAGCCACAAGCTTCTTCCAGAAGAGCTCAATTATGAAATTAATGACAAGGAAATTCTTTGCATATTCTGGGCTCTCAAGAGCTGGAGATCTTTTCTTTTCTCCCTTTCTTCTTCTTTTGAAGTTCTCACCAATCACTCTTCACTTCAATACTTAATTTCCTCAAAGATTCTCACTCACCTTCAAGCCTGCTGGGCTGGATTCCTTTCTTAATTCCATTTTGAAATCACCTACCTCCTTGGCCACATGGAAGCCCTCCAAGATGCTTTGTTGCATTGAGACAATGTTTACCCAGAGAGGGGGGAGGATTTCATCAGCAATAATCCAATAAATTACCAGAAAATAATCAAGAAAGATGAAATGCAAGCCTCAAACTTTTTTCAATCAAGGTGGAATAATTTTCAAATTTTATTGAATAAATTCAGAATGCATTATTGAAAGATTCTAAATACAGAAGTATTCTTCAATTTTGGGTAAAGGTAAATATGTACAATATTATTCTCTTGATTCCTCTTCCCAACTTCTTTTCTTCAAAGATTGGGTTTTGGTCCCAAATTACCCCAAAAATCAACTCATAATACTTAAAAAGCACCACAACTCTCCTCTAGCTGGCCATCCTGGCCAAGAGAAGACTCTCAAACTTCTCAAGAAGGGCTTTCACTGGTATGGCATGACTCAATTTATCAAGGATTGTGTCTAATCCTGTAAACAGTGCTCAATAAACAAGAATATTCATCACAAGAAGTTTGGACTACTCAAGCCTCTTCCAATTTCAAATGGTCCTTGGATTTGTCTTTTAATGGACTTCATCACTCAATGGTCACTGTTTGATTCCTTTGACTCAATTCTCGTCATAGTGAACAGATTCTCAAAAATTGCAGTTTTCATTCCAACTATGTCTCCAATAGCTTAATTTGAGTTGTCCCATTTATTAATCAAGAGTATTTTCTCAAATAATTGCCTTTCTTCAAGCATTGTCAGTGATAGAGGTTCTATTTTTGTTTCTTCTTTTTGAACCAACCTTTGTCAGGAACTCAAGATTTTAACAGATCTGTAAGCTGCTTACCATCCTGAAACTGATGGAAAGAAATATAGGGTGAATAAGATAATAGAAAAGTACCTTTGGATGTATGTTAGTTATCATCAAGATTATTGGAACACCTGTCTCCCTCTGTCTGAATCTTCCTACAATAACTCTTACCACTAATCAACAAAACGGTCCCTGTTTATCACTGTTTATGGAAGAAATCCTCATTTTTACTCAGTTCACATTACTTAAGACACTCCTTCTGGAAATTTATCAACAAAACTCCAATCAGTACAGAAAAATGTCAATAGAGAGCTTGAAGCTGCCATAAATAGGTTTAAGAGGTATTCAGATAAAAGTAGAGAAAGTCCACCTGTTTTCAATCCTGGTGACATGGTATGGCTTTCCTCCAAGAACATAAAATAAACAAGACCCACCAAAACACTTTCAGAAAGATGGTTGGGCCCTTTTCCAATATTGAAGAAAGTCAGTACTCATTCCTACCATCTCAAGTTTTCACCTCAATTGAAATCCATCCACCCAGTATTCCATATTTCCCTCCTTGAACCAGTCAAGAAATCAAAAATGCCAAATTGGCCTCAAGAGCCTCCTCCTCCAATAATCATTGAAGAAGAAGAGTAATGGGAAGTATCTCAAATACTGTATTCCAAGATCAAGAGAGGAAAATTATGGTATTTGGTGGAATGGAAAGGATTCAGTCAAGACCCAGGAAGATCAACTTGGGAACCAGCTGAAAACCTCAAGAATTGTCCTGAACTTGTCAAGGCTTTTCATTATTTGTACCCTGACAAGCCAGGACCAAATTCTTCAAGAGCTTGGTTTTTTATGGTGCTTGGTAGGGAGAGGAATTCACAAAATTATATCCCATCCCTGGTATGCACCTTTACAAATATTCTAAATTTTTTGTTGTAAGAATCACCTTGGCCACTCTGTGAGAACTTGTCAATTTTCTGGACACAGGAATCTGGCTGATCTTTAAACATCAGCTCAAATACTTATTGCCATTTTCACTTGGGAAAATGGACCATTCACTTTTCAATTTGATTTCCAAGTTTTTTCAATTACAAGTCATTCCCTCAGAAAATTTACTGCCTTTTTATGGAACTTGCAGGGGTGGTAATTACCAAAAGTAAGTTCCTCTCCTGGTGTGCACTTCCCTGAGGGGTCTACAATCTGTCAAAACATAACTTTGGCCATTCTTTGAGCACCTGGCATGAAAGATTCTTATCCAGGTCCTTGGCCAATTCAAATAAATTATCAACTTCAGTGATCAAGATTGGAACCTCCTCAAAATTCTTTTCTCCCTTTATTTTTGCTTCTTTCATCTAATTCTTTACTCTAAGATTTTTATACATTTAGGTCAAATTCAATTCGTGAAAAATCATCATTTAGTTTTAAAAAAGCTACATCAATCATGAAGCCAATGTAAAAAGAAGATCAAGCAATTTTCAAGTCATATGTCAAACTCTTAATATCAGTTTCAATTCTTCCTCTTAATGATTCCTCTTGAATCCCTACCTCAAACTCCTTCCAATAGTATTAACAGGATCTACCTTTTTTTGGTGCTCAGGTGATCACCATTAAAGGTGGGGGGTAATTTCACAGCCAGGTATAATACCCCTTGAGCAATTTTATGGCATATCAATGCCATATCCATTACTCTTGGCCAAATTGGCCAATTTTACTTTTATGTCCTTTATGTTCATTTCACCATCTGGGAGCAACCTGGTCCCTTCATGGCCTTTTTCTGAATTTGAGCACTTTTGATCATTTCCTATTCAACAGGGGAAATACAGCCCAAAAGCTTGTATTATGCTTTTTAAGCTTTAAGTACAGTTTTGTGCAATTTGTGCATTTAGCCAATTTATGCCATATTTCCTTTTAATATAGGAAGTATGCCCAAATGGCCATATCAGTCCATTTGAGTCTTAATTTCAAGATTTGGGAATTCTGCACATATTGCACAAATACAGCTTTGAAGCCTTTTAGGCTTGTTTTGGCCAAAACACCAAAACTGTCCATAAACCATCTCTTAAAGTCCTGAAGCCACCCAAATTCCTTTTTATCTCTTTCCGCATGTAATGAATCTAAAGACCTTTAGAAACTTTTCATCTTCAATAATCAAGAGTGCCATAAATAGTGTTATACACCATTATGCACCTTTTTTAACCAGAAATCCAATTGTTACAATATCAGAGGGTTATTTCAACATCCCATCACTTCATCAAGGCACCACATCATGCAGAGGATTCATCAAGGCTCAAGCTCAAGTTTTATTCTCAAATACCAATCATGCCATCAAGAAGTAATTGATTATTTCTAATCATGCAGTATTCTTCCAAGGGAATACTTGCAGTTCATTCTCAAGTGATATTCAAGGGGTAATTCTAAAATAATTGTCAAGTGTCAATTCTCCATAAATACACCTTGGCAACAACATTCATTTCCATACAGTCTTGTTTCATAAAGACCTGTATTTCAACCATAAGCCCTGGGAAGATCATTCAACTCAGCTCCTTTCCCAATTTGGCAAGGTATACATTTCATAAAGCAATCAATACAGACCAGCTGTCAGCCAGAAGGAGTCAAGCTCTCAACTGATCATATATAAAAGCCCCTCTTGCAACCCTGGGGATTTTTTCCCCCAGTCAATTAATATACTTTGGTTTATTTCTAAATTTATCTTCTTTTGTCTTGATAGTGAATACTGATATTCTTAAGTCAGTCATTTGCACCTTTCCTTTCTTTTCCTTTCAGTGGATGCTTGGTTGTCATTTCCTTACTAATTCCATTGTTCATTCTGGCAGGTTAAAACAGTGATTAAGGACTTACTTTGTTGGCTCTTTGATAATTTGGCTTCCTTTTCTCTTATTGCAGCTCATCTTTTACTTGAATATCTTCTTAGAGAAATTTATTATTCTTTTATTTTATCTTCTTCAATCTTGGCAGTCTTCCAAGTGAGTTCCCTGATTACTGAGTTCCAGGCCACTCTTGTTTTCCCCAAGAGACCCTGTGACATTTTAAAAGGGAAATTTTGCAGATTTGTTGTATGTATTGAGTCACTCAATGATCAAGAAAAATTATTTAAAACAAATTTTACTCATTATGGGTGAAAGAGAAAAGAACAAAAATTGAAGCTTTCACAGCAAAAAAGTATTTGATTTAATAATGAGCTGAGATTTGAATTAATGCATGGAGAAAAAAACTAATAGTTAATTCTTTGAGTGCTTTAGGAGTTCAATAAAATAAGAATTATAAGTAGAAAGATCAAATTTAATTTTTAAATTACAAGTAATCAAAGAAAACTTCTACTCACAATTGGGATACAGTTTTACTTTCCAAAATAAATTCATAAGCAAAGCCTCTTTTCAATATAAGTATACCAATTTTGATTAGTTTCAAAAGAAATTAATTTTAAAATTCATTTAATTTAATTGATTCAAAAAAAGAAGAATGATTATTTTGGTTTAATAATTGATATTTTCTTTTTTAAAATTATCATTTTAAATTTGATCTTTCAAGAAATAATTTTGAAAAAAAAGAAATTAATTAATTTTAATTTGCAAATTAACTTTTTTTCAAAAGTCATCTGTATTGGGGCTCTACAGCCCAAGTAAGTTATTACTTACAAAGCGCCTCCTGGGAGTCCAGGAGGTAATCTAATATAGTTTTCTTTAATATTGGTATTTAAAATATATTGAAAAATTCTTTTAATTTTTTTTATTAGTAATAATTCTTCATATGTAGGAGCCCAATGAAGAAATTTTTTACACATTTTTTTTAAATATTTCTATTTGAAATTTAATGGAAAAAGAAATCCATTGAAAAAATTTAAAAAAAAATTGAGTTTTTTTAACATTATTATTTCAATTTGAATAGAAAAATAATTAATTTGATAATTTAAAAAATATATTATTGAATGCTTTTTTCAGAAATCTACTTGCTTGGGATTCAGGAGCCCAAGAAAGCATATTTTTACATAATCTCTTTCAATAGGGGAGTTCAAGGCTTGGGATTTTTTTCACTCACACTTTATTTCTGAATTACTTAAGTTTAACTCCATGGGCCATGGTATTAGCCATAATTTCTTTTAGCTCATGGAATGGTACATGAGCTAGTTTCTTAATTGTTATAGGCCACTTCCAATAAGCAAGCACAAATACCCCATAATCAATACAGATGCTGAACTTACCATCAAAAAGCTGAAAGGCACATAGTCACTTTGCTTTCCAAGGGAAAACTATTAAATTTTACTTAAATGCATAGCTAAATCTAAACCTTGTTGCAAAGGTAAGTCACAAAATCTTTGACTTAAATATCTGAAAAACATGTAAGGTTTGTCTACTATTTTCTTGATAATATTAATGAAGATCAAGAGTACTATTAATGTCCTCAGTAGAAAATATAATAAAGCTAATTATCATGACCAAAAGTGAATATAAAAAAAATAATTAATATTATTAGATAATTTTTATAGTGAAAGAGATTCTTAATAATTATAATAAACTATAATTATTTGTTTATTATTATAGTCACCAACAGTTATAATTATAAAAAGTGTAAAGCCCTCAATGAGACAATTACACATGGAAAATGATAATACTCAACAGCTTATAAATGAAAAGACTATTATTTAGAAAATGATATATAACACATACTGTGCAGAGATAATTACTTAATAGAAATTCTATATATAAGAACTCATAATAGTTAAAAAAAGATATATAAGCTTAAAGGAAAAATTACTTAGAATATTTATCTAATACAATAAGTCAAATACAAAATTTATAGTATTGAATAATTTTTATAAGATAAAAAATATCCAAGAATCAATATTTCTAACAAAATAAAGAATTTTTATGATAAAAATGAAATTTAAGGATTTTTAGAGGAATTTATGGATTTAAAAGATACTTACAACAGCAACTTTACAAGATAAAGTCAATTATTTGGTGATTGAAACACTATCATCTTAGCTCTATGATTTCAATTATTTATTTAACACTTATAAATAATAAAAAATCTTAATAATTTCCTGATTAATAAGCTTTTATATTTCAATAAAACTTTACCTATCTAAATTTCTAATTTGATTGATTGATTGATGAGGATGGACAAAAACAGTGATTAAAAGGCTTCTTTTATTCATTAAGAACAACTCTAATTGTCAATAATGGATATAGAGGTGAAATTCAGATTAGAACCAAATATTCACACTTAAGAATAAGGTTCTCATTGTAAGTTAGCTTATTTTTCATCTCAATTTGAGACTATGAGTGTTATTCTTCAGGTCAAGTAGCTTCAAGCCTCATTTGAGCTTATAGTTTGAATTTTCAATATGCAATTAGTTAATTTATATCAAAGCCAATCATATGAATAACCTCAAAATGAAAATTTAACCAAAAATTGTTTAAATAATATTTTCAACTAATTTCTAACAAAATCTTAATTTTCTTTAGGAGTATTTAAAAGATTTATTTTAGAGGCTAAATACCAAAAAATAATATTGATAAAATATACTTACACTTTAATTTATACACCAATAACATTAAAGTGTAATCTGTGTGAAACATTCAAGTAAATCCATTGAGAATTGGATTTTCTATTCATTTATAAAGTTATTAATATTTTTCCATGTAAAAGATAGAAATATGCAGTAAGCCTTTACTTTTGATAAGAATTCAAGCTTATTTAAACCTAAAAATCTTTGAAAGTTCCAAAAAAACTTTAATTACAAGCCTGAATATAGGGGTTTACCCTTTTGAAGCTTATAATTCCTGTCCAAAAGAGGAATAAACCAGTTTCAACTTCAATTTTTAATTGAAGGATAATATTAAAGCTTAAATAAGATTGAAAATACTTCATTAGAGGAGTAAAGCCTTATTTGAGCTCTTTAACATCCCAAATACTGGGTACCCAGGCTCTTTTTTCCTTTTTCCCTTTGTCCCTCCTTTTTGTGTGAATTTGTCCCTCTTATTTATTTGAAGCAATACAGTGGCTTTAAAACAAATTAAATCCATACAGTGGATTTAAACAAATTTACAGCCATACAATGGCTTTAAACCAATTTAAAGTGAGCTCACACAGGATTTCTAGCCTGAATGGAAAATCCCTAACCAATTCAGTCAATACACACAACACCTCAAATTTAACTGAATTTTTGTAAGCTTGCATAAACCTCATGAAACTTTACAATTAAGCTTAATTTTAAAAAATTGAAACATTTTAGTAAATACTGTTAACTTGTGTAATTTTTCTGTGAGATTATTAAACCATCCAATAACACTAAAAAAGTCACTTTTGGATATAACTCCATATGGGTCTAACCTAGGTTGCTTTTAGTTTAGAATCCAAAAATGGCATAATTTTTCTAACTTTTTTTATCAAAAATCAAGTTATACTTATTTTTTGTTTTGAATTCATTTTACAAGTCTGTTTATGACTAAATAAAATGTATAAAAAGCTATTTTTGGCCTTGAAGGTATGTCATACATACCTCACAGGCTCATTTTTTGCAGATAATTTCAGTCACATATTTGGTTATTCAGAACTTTACTCAATTAAAGTAGAAGATCATGGATCTTTCATAATTTTTATTTGTGAACTCATTGAGAAAATATACACTTCACAATGAACAAATATAAAGTATATTATTTATTTGTGATTCCTTTTAACAGAGAGTAAATTTTTCTCACAAAAGTATATGAATAAATGTCGCTTATTTGAATTTTATTTTTCTATTTCGAAAAAAAACTATTTTGCATGTGTAAAAAATTGAGAAAATTATCTCTTCGCAATATTTCTCATTGAAATAAAATATAAAATCAAACGGCCTTACAAAATATGACATTTTATAACCAAATTAAATTTAAAATTGTGAATTTTGCTTATTATCATGTAATTTAAACAAGTTTCAAAATACATATCCCAGGGCTTGAATATTTTCCAACAGAAATATCTAATACTTCAAACATTAACCTACTCCCCATATTTATTTTTGAAAAGTATTGTTTTTACTTTTTTTAATTCAGAAAAAATTGCCCTTTTTCCTCTAAAAATATTTATATCTTATTGAAATTGATTTTTTCCTTCTTCACAATTAAAACTAATTAGTCTTTGAGAAATAAATTTTTCAAAGAATTATTTCCAAATCCAAAAATGAAAAAAACTCTTTGGGGGAAAAATTCAAGCTTCTCATTTATTTAAATAAGATAAAATATTTTTGTGTAATAATTTCATAATATTTCAAGAATTATTGGATATACTCATCAATGTTTTGTGAAATAGTGTGGAATTTTATTTCAGAAATCTGTTTGTAAGTTTGTACTCATTTATCTATAAACCTTTATTTGTTATTTTCAAGCTATACCTGAATTCTGCTTTCAAAGTTTATGTAAATTTGTTTTTAATATTCAAGTAAATTTTAAATTTCCTCTCTGGTGGGTCCACTTAGTAAATTTCTCCTATAATTGTTTAACTTTCACAAAAAAGTTCCCCATTAAGTTTTTACAAACAATTTATTGTAATCCTTTATTTGTCATGTTCTGAATCACTCACAAAGTGCTCATTTTACAAGTTTTTGTAAGATTTGACACCGGTGTTTTTAAAAAAAAATATTGAAAAAAATTGAAACATCAGAAATCATCATGGGCAGAAATTCCATTTCAATATAACAAGGACATATTTCTTGAATTTGAACTTATTTATCTTTTTCAACTTTTTCAATTTCAATTTCCTCTTAAAAGACCTTTTATTATATTTTGTTTATTTCATTTCATTTATTTTTTTTATATATTACCACTTATTTTATTTATTTTCATTTTTATCATTTTTGTTATTGTTTTACTTTTATTGCTTTTAGTTTTTAGTTTATTTCTTTATTTTCCTTTAATTGCATTTTTTTGGATTTTATTTTGTGTTTTTTTTTTAATTTTTTCATTTGATGCTTTTTTTAATTTTCAATTCTTTTGGTGTTTCTGAATACACTGTAACCAGTGTAACAAGACTGATTACATTTTATCCACACCCACAAAGAAAATGAAAACAAAAAAAATTAAAATTGAAAAATTGAAAGAAAACTATAATTAAAGCAATAAAGTAAAAATAAAACAAAATTAAAGATAAAACAAGATTGAAAACAATAAACATTGAAAAAATTGAAAAAAAAGCAAATAAATAAAATAAATGATTGAATACAAAAATATATTCAAAAAAATGATTGATTGATAAAGAATGAAACCCAGAAAAAATAAAAAATAAAAACAATAAAATAAATAGAAATATAAAAAGTAAAGAAAAATGAAGAAAATAACAGAAGGAAAAAAAATTATACAAGTGTATTGAAAAACTTGAAAAATTAAATATTAGGAATTATATAAGATTGAGATGAAAATTCCTTAAAAAAAGCATAAAGCATGAAAGAAAAGACAAATTGAGGAAAAATGAACAGACTTTCATTACAAAGAGAAACCCAAATGAAGCGTGCAAAAAAGGTATTTACTAATTATGAAAAATTGATTAATTTGTTTCAGTTAATATTTTTTGAATTTCATCTTCAAAATATTCATGAGAATCCCCTCTTTTCTAAAGATGTAATACTGGAGTTTAATCTTTTAAAATTGAATTTATTTGAAAGAAAAACAACAAAGGGAATAGAGCACCACAGAAAAGAATGAATAAAATGATTTTATTACTCTTGTTAGTAAAGTTATTATAATAAGTTAAAAAAAATTAAGCTTTCTGTTACATTTTAATTGTAGAAATAGATATCACACATAAATCTCAAGTTATTCTTGAATAAAATAGTTTTCCTTATCAAAAAAGGAATATTCAAAGAGTGAATATAGAAATGGCTTGAATACTGGATACAGCCATAACACAAACTGAAAACAAAATGGAAAGAATTATATCTTTGATTAGAAATTTAAATGTGTTAATCTGGTAATGAGATATATTTGAGCTCAATAATTCCAAGAATTCAACTATTTTTAGTGGGTTTGTTAAGATTTATGATGCACAATACGTACAAAATTCACTCAAAAGATTTATATCTCATATTTCATGATTTAAAGACAAGGGTACTCAAACAATTCAATGGAATTTAAATCTTTAAGCAATATTTTTTTTTGAAAATTGGTAAATATGTCAAAAACTATCTTTAAAGCTTAATTTTTTTATGTGGACCAAAGAATATTGAGATTAAAATACAATTTTCATTTTATGATAATATCTCAGCACCATTAATGTGCCTTAAATAGAACCAGTAGGAAAAACGTTTTTTGTTTCCTCAATCATTTTCAAAATCACTGGAGATATTATTTCAAAATTATTCAAATCATATTCCTGAGGAATAAATCTATATTTATATACTCCAAAATAGCCCCAGTCCATTGAGAATCTTGGGTTATGCAACAATAATGAGCTATAATTTTTTCCTCTATTTATTTTGTTTTAAACTTGACTCTAACCAGTCTTCAACCTGGCCAGTTCATGTGGGCTGGAAGCATTTTTAAAAGAATTTCAATAATTTTGCACATGATTTTACTAAAATTGTCAAATGAAACCTCAAGAACACCCAAAACCAGTTCTTTCAATTTATTTTGAAAGAAATTGTGCTTCAATGTAACAATATTATTGAAAAAAATAGCATTGTAGAAAATTCAGTGCCTTATCTCATCAATGATATCCAATTTACAATGGCATATATAACTCCAAAAAGTCCAATTTATGGAAATTTTCTACTTATTAAATATGTAAATATGCAGCATTTTTATAATGTATTTCAATAACACTTGGAGAGATTTCTTGATATATATTTTTGTCAAAATTCAAAAGATTATCCGCTTAAAGATATACTTACATAATAATTATCCCCAGATTTGGAAATAGGGATATTTTTCATGATAATTAAATAGAAAATCTCACAAAATGGGGGACATTAAATTAGGTTTCAAACTGTGTAATAAAAGTTTTGTGATGATTTCTCCCAAGGAACAAGCTTTAAAAAATGAACATAAATTAATCAAATGGAAGCTTTTTGAAAGTTATTAGTTATTTAAGAATAGAATGCTTACAATTGACATATATTCCCAAGAGAAAATTAGATATTTGGCTTTATTACAACATATTTTATTGTGAAATAAACCTGGAAATTGGTGTACCCCATTTTTGGCTCAAATGTATCATTTCTTAAATATTTTTGTAAATCTGGTACCAATTAAGGAAGGGAATAATCTTCAATATTGAACGTTTGATTTTTTTACTACTTTGGGCCAAAGTCATAATTAATTTAAATAATACTCACTCATTGTTGATACCAAATATCATGATCAAAAAGTGTTAAATGTGATATTTAATTCAGTATTAATGCTTGTAAAATGATTTTGAACTAATTAGATGATGAAAAAAAAATTATGATTATATAGTAAAAGAATATTCTCAAAAGTCCCTTCAGAAGTGGTTTGGAAATTTTACAAGTCTCTCTTCTATAAATCACTTTTAAAATCACTTATATCAATCTTTATAGTAGCTCGTTTTAGTAGTATAATCTCATTTTACAAAGGTAAAGGAAGAAATGTTTTTTGGATTTTCTGCTTACAAGTAATACTCAAACCTCATATATCAATAAGTGAAAAATGGGTGGTTAAATCCTGAAATAATTGTCTTTCATTATCTCCAAGCTCATAGAAAGAAAATTACATAAGAGATATATATTAAGCTTATCAATGAAACAAATATTTTGAGATTTGTGAGATTTAGGATCAGTTTGAGTTTAATTTATGGCTTGATAAATCTCCAGAAAAGTTTCCAAATAATATTAACCCAAAATAGATCATTAATTAAAGATAGAGCTATTAAGGCCAATTTTTTAAATTTGATAATTTTAAAAGCAGTATTGCTTGGCATATGGCTAGAAATATTATCAATGAAATTTTTTTTAAAAAAAGAGGAATGCAGGATTAGTGACTTATTATAGCTTTATCAAATATAAAAATTTCTTTTAATCTGATTAGTCTATCATCGATTTGATAATGGTGTATGGAAAGAAATGTCATCATGAAAAATTGAAGAAAATTTAAATTTGTAATGAAGTATTAGTTAAAAATTTACTAATTAAGGGGAATCTTCAAAATTTGATAATTTGCCCCTTGGTTTGAAATTTGTTTATAGCTGGAAATAACATCAAGAATATATTCAAAAAAAATAATTGTCTTTATTAATTGTGGCAAATTTTGACATTAAAATTTTTTAGTATTAGCTTTAGTTAAGTTATCAGAAAAAAACATTATAAAGAAAGCTTCTAAAGAACAGGAATCCAGAATGAATTATTCATGGAAGCTTCATTAATGAAGTAAATTTTCCAGATTATTTATATTATTCTTGTAAAAAATGAGGCATCAATACTCAAAAGGTGTAGAAACTTTGTTAGTGATAGTCCTGGATAATCTGAATTTAATTACATTTATGTGGTTGTTAATGTAATTTTTTGACATTTTTACTTAAATTCCAAGTATATCACTCCTTAATAGCCATATTGATCCATGGATTTGGGGTAAAAGGCTATTTGAGCAGAGAAATTGATGTTTATAAAATTTTAATGAGAGATATTTATAATTTAATGTCAAATTTCTAATTTCCTTCAAATGAGTAAGAAATGAAATTTGAAAAAAGAATAATCTTTTTACATAAATATGCAGAATTAACATAAATCTGGATGAAGATGTTTGAGGAAATTGAATGTTGGATATCTTAAAGTTCCTACTGCAAAAGTTAATTTTCATTAAAATAGTGCTTCATTTTGATTTAAAGTTAAAGATATATAAAGATTTTTCATTAATTTCGAGATATTTTGAATTAACTCAAGACAACTAGATAGCTTCATGTCTATCAATACCACTTTTCATACAATTAAGTTCAAGGAAAAAAACATTGCATCCAAAAGACATTTGATTTTGAGAAATGAATGGAAAAATGAAGTAGATATTCAGATTAAAATAGTTCGTACATAAAGAATTATGTAATTTTTATCATGATATTCAAGGTATAAACCTTTGAGATCCTAGTTTGAAGCTTAAAATAGTAAATTTCAACAGAAAAGATGAGTTACAAAAAAAGTAATCAAAATATAGTTTTGATTATGTAAGAAAATTCTCTTGTAAGCTTAATAAGAACACTCTAAGATATCAGAATTCACTATCCAAAAGGCTGTAGCGTGAATAACTCAAATGATATTAATGATCAAAGTTAAAGCTTAAAAAGGATCATTTATGATCACTAACTGTAATCTTATTTTAATTTTAAAAATTGAAGAAGTGATAAAGCCAGTGGTTACTAGTATATTATGATTAAAACTGATAGAATCCACTAATTTTAACCCTTTTCAAAGCCTATGAGGTAAGAAAACTTAGAGTTACAGTGATAGCTCAAAATAATGGTGTAATAATGAGAGAAGAAGGTTTAATTATGATGTAATCATCACCAAAATTTAAAATAGTGATAAATTCCAGTGTGTTCCATCATTATACATCTACTATAAGCCTTATGGACTCTAGGAGAGAGAATTTTAATATGAGTAGAGTGCCTTTTCCTCTATTCCCCCCTCAGACACAACAGAAACAATAAACAGTCCAACAAAAGGTAAATTTACTTATTCTTTAAAAATAGAATTTTTATTATTAAAGACCAAGGCTTTACCAATCAGTAATCACTTTTCAAATCAATTATTACTTCTTAGATATTATTTGTTTGTTAAGTTATCTAAAATCCTCAATTCCACATGAAAAGAAGAAAATTTGTAATCTCTCTTATATTTATCTTTAAATAAAATTTACATGAGTTTTATTTACATTATTAGGCATAAAATCATCCAAAATTATCATCTTAAGTATTCAAAGTAAGTTATTTCATCTTCTTATGATTATTTTCTGTATTATTGCTATTATAATAGCTTAGTTATTGATATAATTGGTATTTATAGTCATAAATAACCTTAATATTATTAAATAATATCATTTCCACATTTAATATTTGTTTTTAATAATGGTAAATTTCTATAAATATATTCATTTTATTTTATTTATTTAAAATAATACAAATTTTACACCATAATTATAATAATTTTATTGTTATAGTTCTTATTTCATATTATTTCTCATTAAAATTAGGAAATTAAGAGTACAATAAGTAAAATTTCATTAATATTTACCTATTGTTTCATAGTAAAATCTTAAATTTTGGGTCACATGGTGGAATGTGATCTACAACTTGCCAGTATCAACCAGTATTTCAACTGGTTTGATAGCCTTTCCAAAAAGAGTTCCCTCTTTTGAGGTCTGGAAGAAAGAATTGTGACATTATGACAGTTTCTCTCTAACTTACATCTTCTAGATGCCTACTCAAAGCCAACTAATTCCAATATCCTCCTGTTTCACATTTTTCCCCATTAGAATTTCACTTATGACATGCTCACCTGGAATTTTCTCTCAAAGATGCTGACCATAATATTCATTAATCTCAAAACCAGGATTAGGTAACTTTATTGAATAAAATGTGACAAATTCAACACAATTATTGAATGGCTCTGTTCTTCATGAAGCTAAAATCATCATATTTGGGTCTAAATAACCAAAAATGTTAGTAATGAATTTAAAATATATACACCCTTTATTAAGAATATTTATGAGTTATTCCTTGTTTTACTTTCTCTTTATTTGAGGAAATAGTGCTTTCTTATCCCTACAACAGTATTGTGAGAAATATGATGTGGTGCAAGCAGAGCCAATCACAGCTGCAATGATAACCAAGCTGTCTAATTAGCTAAACGTTTGCCTTCAGGAAGCCTCAGCTATATGTGCAGAGTTTTTTGATCCTTGATTCAAAATTCAATTTTTTACACCACATAATTAAGATTTGGAGCAACCTAGACCATCTGAAAAACATTTACAAGAATTATTTGAAGTTGAAACCAAAACCCTCCAGAAATCATGCAATTATACCCAACACATATATTGATAAGGTCACCTCAGGACTTTTGAATGATCTTCACTAATATTCATCTCGAAAAGGAAGATACTTGGAAAATGAGTTTAATAGATCCTTGGAAAATGAGCTCAATAGATTCTTGGTTGAACATATTGAGCCAAAATTTACTGATGTTCCAGTTTTTTTGGCAGGAACAAATAAAGTTTTTTCTTTCCCTGGGAATAATGGCTCAAACGTATCTTCCAATCCCAAAATTCAATTCTCCTTCAGTGAATTTTTTCTCTCATTGAAGAAAAATATTTACTTATCAGTAAGCTTCCCTCTCTCCAATGCATTCTGAGAATCTGGCATATATCAAAGACTGGGTTCATACATTTGGCCATCTTTACTCGAATGCTGATGAATAAATAATTTGAATTGTTTTTTGTTTTCCTTTTTTTATTTTTTTCTATGGATTTTTCTTTTCAAGTAAGATTTTTGTATTGGTGATTTTCTTTTAAACTGTCCCCTATGGAAGGTTTTATACGTACCATGCCCTATCCTGGCTGGGGATGGGTAAAAGGTACTTCCCATACTGTAAGGTGTGGATATGAAACTTTGATTAAAAATCAAGTACTTTTCCTGTCCTCAAAGTTTGTATAAGGTAAAAATCAATTAAAAATAGTAAGAAATATTATTTTGAGGAGAAAACACACCAATTTTATTTTTTATAACTTTATTAGTATAAAAGAATAATATTATAGAAATTTATCCAAAAAATACTCTACAAGAGATATTTTAAGGCTACAAAAGAAATTTCTTCAAGAGCAATTTCAATTGGAGTTAATTGAGCAATGAACTGCAAGCAATTAATTAAAGAACAAATTCTTTAAAAAGAATATTAAAAAGAAAACACACCCAAAAGTGACCAGAGTGAATTTGGAAACAAAGTGACAAAGTTAACAGTGATGAAAGATGCTTTAATTCACTTTTGGGGTGGTTCAGGGGTAAAAATGATTATAAGAGTTACAAACAATGATTATGATGATTTTTCACGTGGCTAAAAGGTTTAAAATGATTTAAGAAAGGTGGCTGGAATCTTTTATTGATTGGTTTAACAATGTTTAAACTAATTATAAAAGGAAAAGATTCTAACATGAAGAGAAAAGTGGGGCAAAGAAGACATTCTTTTATAGCCATCAATTTTCTTACTCCAAAAGTAAAATTCACTCTTTTCAGTTGTGAAAAACAGTCTTACAACATAAAAGCCAATTATGGCATCATTGAACCCTGGTTTATACCAAAAAGGGGCTGGTTTAAGCCATTTTTAGCCATTTTAGACCCTTAAATCAGCCATTACTATAGCAATACCTGGTCTAGAGCCTTCAAAACACGTCAGAATGTGTGTAAGAGACGTAGAAACCAGTTAAAGCTGTTTTTACTATGATTGTTTTATCTTAAGGGTAGTTTTACCCTCTTGGCAACAGCTAAAACTACCCCAGTTGGTATCAAAACCTCATCATCAATTGAGTCCACAGACCCTGTAACTCAATTCCAGGCCAAAAGTGATGAACTTTTGCCTGAATTTTGACATCCCACGCCTGTCAGCAAGGATTTTGGGGGTCTAGCTCCCGCTTAGAGCTGGAGGTCCTTTTCCCCCCCAAATTTAATCTTTCCAATTTATTTTTCCTTTAATTCCTCATCATTTATTATACTTATAATTTACATATTCAATTCAATTGAGCTGTACAGCTCAATACAGTAATAATTGATACCTCATATGTAAATTAAAGTTCACTTATGTAACACACGCGCACATTTTGACATTTCAATTGAATTCAATTGAAAATACTTTAATTCCTCATAACTTCTAAAATATACACAACACCCCAATTTTAACACAAATTTTGGTGATTAAGACTACATTTGATGTGAATTCAATTAAAGTTTTGAGGATTTTCAATTTTCATACAGAAAATACTTAAAACTTAATTTAAGCTTATTTAGAGTTGAGTTACAAAATTTTCACTCAGAGGTGACCCCACCTGATTTTTTATGAGGAATCCAATGGCGAAATAATTTTTATATGTTTATTTAATGGATAAAAAGTTATAATAATTTTTATTCAACTTTTTTCCAAATTTATTTATTTATTTACAATTTTGTTAAAAGTTAATTTTTACTTAATTTTTTCAAGTATAAATGTAATTTTACAATTTCAAAATTTAATGTAATTTTATTTTTAAATTGTAATTAAATTTTTTATTGTGAATATAATTTTATATTTATATTTTGCTTTTCATTTTAATAATATATATAATCCTTCTATTTATATTTATATGTTACTTTTGTATTTGTGGTCTTTTGGGTATATGAAATTACCTCTAAGGCTCACATTCCCTCCCCCTAAAAAAAGAATATTACTTTGTAATATTGTTATTTCTAGTGTGTCTGAACCTTCTGAAAATTTTAGTGGCTTCTGGTATGTCTTTTTCTGGCAACCATTCATCTTCACAAGTTGGGTCACTGTACCTAACAAGGTATTCCCTAACTTTGTTGGTTCTCAACTTTCTTTCTTTGAGAAATTTGGTAATTTTCTTACTGCCAGATGGCTCAACAGGAGGTATAGCTTGGGGAATTTTATTCCTCAAGGGAAATTTTTCAGCATTACTAGATTTATATGGCTTTATCAAGCTCACAGGAAATGTAGGATGCTTATTGCTAAGTTCTTCAGATAACTCTACTTCAACAGCATTTTCTCCATGGAGGCCCTTAATAACAAAAGGTCCTTCAAAGGAGTCTTTCAACTCTTTACATCCTTTGATGTTATTGAAGTTATTGGTGGATACAAGAACTAGGTCCCCCACTTTGAAATCTGGAGTTGCATGTGATTTATCCCATTTGTCTCCAGAATATGCAAAGGAGTCTTCCATGCACCTTACTGCATGCTTCCTAGCTTTTTCTAGCATTCCTTTGAAGCTAGCAGCTGTGGGATGTATTTCAATCAAATCTTTCCTCAAGGACTCTTGGGGTAATTTTGGGTTCCATCCTTTTTCTAGGATAGCAGGAGTTTGATTGGTACTGGCATGGGTTGATGTTTTATATGCTAATTCCAGTTCTGGCAGCAAATTACACCAATCATGGGTAAATCCATCACAATCTTTGAATTCAAGGCCATATGCACAAAATATTCTTACCATGTCCTCTAAGGCTTGGATCATCCTTTCAGCCAGTCCATCAGTTTGTGAGTGGTAGGCTGTAGAGAAAGACAGCTTAGTGCCAAATAATTGGTGAAGATTTGTCCATAGTGCTGAAGTAAATTTGGGATCCCTATCACTAATTATATTTGTAAATATTCCAGTCCATGACACTACTCTATTCCATATCAGAAGAGCTGTATCCATGGCTGTATCATCTTTGTGACATGGTAAAAAGATTGGAGTTTTACTGAATCTGTCCACAATTACTAGGCAAGCATTATAGCTTCTGTCACCTCCTGATGGTAGTCCAGTTACCCAATCCATATGGACAATTTCCCAAGGTCTGCTTGGTTCTTGGATTTTTATCATATTTCCAAGTCTCTTGCCAGTGGTTTTATTTGCCTTTTGGCATCTGTCACAGGTTTTGCAATACTCTGCAACATCTTTCTGCCACATTGGCCACTATATGCAGGTCTTTACTTTCTCTCTTGTTCTGTCTTCAGACAGATGTCCTGAAAAGGGGCTATCATGGCATTCTTTTAGTACAAGATTGATTAATAACCTGTCCACAACTGTCATGAAACATGTGTACTTGGTCCTGTGGTAAATTATACCATCCAGTAGGTGAAATCTTCCTTCATCATAATATTTTTTCCATACTTAATCCAAGGCATGTATTAGAGAGTTGTCTTTACAGTCTTTGCTAAGTAATTGGCATAAGATGCTACAATTCTTATCTTGAGTGTAACTATTCCTGACTTCTTCAAAGAAGGTAGTGTTCAAGTCTGTAACACTTATTCCTTCTATTGGTATCTGTGGTGAAGCTTCTTCTGGCACATAAGCAGGATTATCAATATTATTTGGTAATGGCCATCTGCTTAGTCCATCTGCATTCTTATGAATATTCCCATCCTTATGAACAATAGTCATATTGCCCCTGTATTCTTGTATGGCTATTTGCCATCTGAGCATATGCCTGTTGGGTGTTTTCATGTTTAAAAGTGATTTGACAGCAGTACAATCTGTTATCACCTCAAAAACACATCCCTCTAAGAAGTAGTTCAGTTTCTCCAAGGCCCAGACAAGGCATAGACATTCCATTTGACCTACCCCATATCTGGCTTCAGTTGGTTTGATTTGCCTGGATATGAAACATATGGGCCCTTCTACAGGTTTATCATTTATTATCTGAACTTGGTGAAGTGCAGCACCCAGTCCATCCCCTGATGCATCAATATACAATTTGAAAGGCAATTTAAAGTCTGGCATCAGTAAGAGTGGAGCAGTGGTCAAGGCTTCTCTTAGAGGCTCAAAAGCTTTGACTCTGTCAACAGTCATTTCAAATACTGTGTCTTTGTCACACAATTTATAAAGTGGTTTTGCTATGGATGCAAAATCTTTAATTTGTTGCCTGTAATATCCTGAAAAACCTAAGAATGACTGAATTTCTTTCTTGTTCTGGGGCATGGGTTTTAGCAATACTGCTGCAACTTTGTTTTTGTCAATTCCAAGGGACAAACCAGATACAACATGTCCTAGTGCTTTAAGTTCTTTAAATCCAAAATGACATTTCTTCAAAGGTATTTTCATGTTTACTGATTGAATTTTTGTCAAAACTCTGGACAATCTGTAAATGTGCTCCTCCCAAGTTTTGGAACAGACAGTAATGTCATCAATGTAAATGATTAACAATCCCTCTGAGAGTTCTTCAGGGAAGATTTCATTCATCATCCTTTGGAAGTGTGAAGGTGCATTTTTGATACCAAAGGGCATCCTCAAGTATTCATACACTCCACAATGAACAATAATTCTCAAGTATTTTCTTGCTCTTGGTGTCACCACATTTTGATGGAATCCTTTAAGGGCATCCATAGTGGTTATATACACTGCTTGAGATATTTGAGTAAGGGCAATTTGGATTTTTGGTATTGGGTATCTGTCTAGAACAGTGTAAGTGTTCAGAGCTCTAAAGTCCCCAACCATTCTGGATTTTCCATTATGCCATGCTACTATGACTGGTGTAGTTATTTCTACTTCTTCATTGTGGCCTACTTTTCTTATTACACCAAGGTCCAGAAGTTCTTTGATATGAATTTCTAGAGCTTCTCTTGACTTTGGACTTTCTGGATATGCAGGTCTTCTTAAGAGTGGTGGATAAGGTCTCTCAATGTTAAGAATGATGTCAACTTCATGACCAATAATTGCTCCTAGAGGTTCTTTGTCTGAAGGAAATGCTCCTCTGTGGTCATACAAAAGGGAAGAATGTTCATTTTCTTGTTTATCAGTCAGATGAAGGCTTATTCCAGCCTCATTTAACTGTTCAGATTTGAATTTCTCTAACTCTAAGTTGACTGGTGATACTTTGTTTACTGTAATTTGTCTTTTAAATGGTAAAACGGCAAATTTTTGGCGCTTATTGTCTCCAATAGTAAAGTATCTGTCTTTGTTGTTATGCAAATCTATTCCATACATGATTAAATAGTCATTTCCCAATATAAAATGGGTACTAGAGCAACTTTCCATAACAACAAATTCAACTGTGATTCTTAAATTCCCATTTATGTGTGGGAATATGACATTGGTCTCAAAAATTCCTAATGCTTTCATTGGATTACCTGCACTATTGAATTTTATACCATCAATTGGTAACAATTGGTCTTCAAAATTTGGTACACGAGTCTTAAGAAAAGATTTTCCAACCCAAGAGCAGAAGGCTCCTGGGTCAAGCAAAAGTTTGGTGGGCTTGTTGTCAATCACCACTTCTGTTATACAGGAGTTACCAGCTGTATAACCTTTCCCCCTGTTTGGTTTTGTTTTCATAAGTTGTGCATCTTGAGCTTTTGATAAATCAAGTTGACTATTGCTCAATTGTGGCAAGTGGGAATAAGATTCCATGATGTCAAAAGTGGCATTGATATTTTCTATATCTTTTGAAGATTCAGAAAATATGGATGACTTATCATCTGAATTGTCTTCAATTATGTCTTCTTTTTCAACATCAGGTTCCTTTTCAATGTCAATTTCATTGATTTTCCCCCTTTTTGGACATGTGTTGGCTAAATGGGTGGTGCTTTGGAAAATATGGCACTTTCTGACTGTATCTGCAGATTTATACTTAACATTATTAGAATTTTCTTTGGGGTTTTGTCCACAGAATATTTCCAAGGTGTATTAAACCTTGTTTTGAGATTCACCCTACTAGAACCAATTTTGGTTCTGGTGGTTACTTACTCTAATATATTGATAATATCTTCTGCTGAAGATTGTTCAGTAGTCCTGCTTTTGACAGAATGCTCCAAGTCACCTCCACATTGTCTCAGAATTTTTCTATGGATCATAAATTCTGACATGTCAGTATATAATGCTGTTAATCTGTCTTTTTGTTGGCAAAACATGGTAAAGCTTTGTCTTTATCAGCATTAAATTTGGCAGATTCAAAGGCTGTTTCAAATTTAAACCTCCAAGCATCATTTGCCCATTTGTTAATGATTTGGGTTTTCCACCAAGTCCAACTCTGGTGTCCATGTGCTTGTCTTATTTTGATGTACCATCTGTGAGCTGATTTGGTAAACAAGGTGTTAAATCTGGCTGTTACCAATCTGTCTGGTAATTCAAAATCCTCTTTGATCATTTCAATACCTCTAATGAATTCCATATGGTCATACTCTCCTTCACCACTTAAGTGAGGCCATTCTTTAAGTTTTGGAACTTCTTTCAAGAGTGCTTGGCCCATTGATGGTTCCAAGTTATGAAAAGAAGTAGAAAATTCATCTTTCCACTGTTAATTTTTAATATCCAATACTTATGGATTAGGAATTCTTGCTCCCTCATTTTGTTTCAGAGGTGTAGACATTCTTGGCAAGGTGTTTAGCAGTTGTTCAATATGATTGATTTTTCTGTTGTTACACCTTTGTGAATTTCTTAATTCATGTTGCAAGCTTTGTATAGAGTCTGTGACATTTTTTTTATGATCATCCTCTTTATATTTAAGCTAATTCCATAATTCTGTTTGTTTAGTATTATCAGATATAACTTCATTTAACTTTATTGTTAATTTTGATATTTCCTCTCTTGAGGTATCAAAATGCTTTTTCAAGGCAACTGTATTTGTATTTACTTCTGCAAATGATTTTGAAATATCATCAAGAGCTTTTTTATTATCTTCTTTGATAGTGTTTATGGCTTGTTTTATTCTTGTTTCAATTATGTCATCAATATTGAATTTAAAATATTTGTCTGTTAATTCTTTAATAATGGCAGATTGTTCATTTATCTTAATGCCAAAAGAATTATCATTATTGGAAGTTTTTATTGTTCTTGAAACTCTTTCAAAGCATTTAAGTGTATCATTTATTTGACTCAGACTCAAGTTATTTGTTTTAAGATTGTCACAAATTGATGTATTTTTATCAGAAAGATGACTTTTTACGTCAGAAATAGCTTTATACAACTCTGGAATACAATCAAAAGTATCAGAAATCATGTTTGATATTTTAATCTTGCTTCCTCCTTCTTTTGTAATTCCATCATGGTTCTGGCCATCTGAAATACATTTTCCATGGCATCCTGTTGAATCTTTGGGATTCTGTAGCCCTGGCTGTAAGGTTTTGGGGCTGGTGCCTTCCCTTTACCCTTGTTTGGAGTTTGTGGCTGCTTCTTCAAGTTGAAATTGCTGCTGCTGGCCACTGGGGCTGTTTTTGGCACTGGTTTGGGTGGTGGGGGGTTGTTTTTCCTCCATTCTAGTGTCAAAAGCATCATGTTTTTCTTCTCCATCAATGGATGCCATCCATTGAGCAATTTGCAAGTATTGGAATGGCCCAGGAATTTTCTCACAGTCAGGTAAGAATTCATGCAGTTCTTCCACAGGTCTGCAAGGATCTGATACTCCTTGAACTGAAGTGCATTGTTGTATGCACTGTGGCTGGCTTTGTATATGTCCACAGAGGCTTGTTGTGGTGGTGTCAGCTCTTTTTGAAGGTAAAATGGTATTATCAGCTTCAGAATGACCCATTTTAGTTGCTTGGAAGTCATCAACTGACCCTTTTCCTTCTGTACCTGATTATCCTCTGCCATAATCATGTCTATTACCTTTCTGGGAGCTGCTTGAGGGGTTATAGCTGGCTCCTGATCTGGTTGAAGGCATAATTATGGTTAAAAAGGCTTAAAATAGTAATTTTACGTCAAAAAACTTACTATTGGCCAAATATTTGGCTTTCTGAAGAGTATTACTTATTTCTAAGCTGACTAATTCAGAAGAAATTGGCTCTGGTTGAATATTCTGAGTCACAATAATAGTACTATTATGATCAGAATTAACAGTACTGGCAGGAATAATGCTGGTTACTGTTGAGGCTGTTTCAATGTTTTCTTGTCTTAACACGTTTTCAGACACTAAAATTAATGAAAAAACCAATTAATTAAATAAAAAAAAGGATATTTCAAAAAAAGAAATAAAAATATAAGCCTCACTTATAATATGAAAAAAATTATTTTTTATGAGTCTTTTTTTGAATTATAAGTATTTTTTATATGTTTTTTAAATTTTTCAACATAAGAAAAAAGGTTTAAAAAGAGTAAAAAAAATATGTCACAGGTAAAATATCACGGCTGGGCCCCCAAATGTAAGGTGTGGATATGAAACTTGGATTAAAAATCAAGTACTTTTCCTGTCCTCAAAATTTGTATAAGGTAAAAATCAATTAAAAATAGTAAGAAATATTATTTTTAAGAGAAAACAAGCCAATTTTATTGTTTATAACTTTATTAGTATAAAACAATAATATTATAAAAATTTATTGTTTTACCAACAATAAAAATTTATCCAAAAAATACTCTACAAGAGATATTTTAAGGCTACAAAAGAAATTTCTTCAAGAGCAATTTCAATTGGAATTAATTGAGCAATGAGCTGCAAGAAATTAATTAAAGAACAGAGTCTTTAAAAAGAGTATTAAAGAGAAAAAACACCCAAAAGTGACCAGAGTGAATTTGGAAACAAAGTGACAAAGTTAACAGTGATGAAAGATGCTTTAATTCACTTTTGGGGTGGTTCAGGGGTAAAAATGATTATAAGAGTTACAAACAATGATTATGATGATTTTTCACGTGGCTAAAAGGTTTAAAATGATTTAAGAAAGGTGGCTGGAATCTTTTATTGATTGGTTTAACAATGTTTAAACTAATTATAAAAGGAAAAGATTCTAACATGAAGAGAAAAGTGGGGCAAAGAAGACATTCTTTTATAGCCATCAATTTTCTTACTCCAAAAGTAAAATTTACTCTTGTCAGTCGTGAAAAACAGTCTGACAACAGAAAAGCCAATTATGGCATCATTGAACCCTGGTTTAGACCAAAAAGGGGCTGGTTTAAGCCATTTTTAGCCATTTTAGACCCTTCAATCAGCCATTGCTATAGCAATACCTGGTCTAGAGCCTTCAAAACACGTCAGAATGTGTGTAAGAGACATAGAAACCAGTTAAAACTGTTTTTAATATGATTGTTTTATCTTAAGGGTAGTTTTACCCTCTTGGCAACAGCTAAAACTACCCCAGTTGGTATCAAAACCTCATCATCAATTGAGTCCACAGACCCTGTAACTCAATTCCAGGCCAAAATTGATGAACTTTTGTGTGAATTTTGACATACCATGCCTGTCAGCAAGGATTTTGGGGGTCGAGCTCCCCCTTAGAGCTGGAGGTCCTTTTCTCCCCCAAATTTAATCTTTCCAATTTATTTTTCCTTTAATTCCTCATCATGTATTATACTTATAATTTACATATGTAATTAAATTGAGTTGTACAGTGCCCTAAAAGATGTCTTCGGACACTTTTTTTCAAGGTAGAAATTTAAAAATTCTCACGAGGTGTTTTTTTTAAAAATCATGTCAGTGCGTAAAACTGTTACACAGATTTGCTCCTAACATTCATGACGATGACTCACAAAGGCACAATGCCAATCTTATTTGCTCCATACACTGTGATAACCAAAACCTTAACTTTTTAATGCCTTTTATAGTGTATTTACAGATTTAAAGATTTTTTATATATGCTTAGATTTAATGAACAATAGAAGGAAAAGAGTTATAAATAAAAATTGCAGTCAATATGATAAAACAAATAAAATCAGCCTGATTCGTAAGAAATGAAGATGCCGCCTTGGGAATCCATTTGACTGATAAGGGCCATGTTACAATTGAGAAATTAAAAGCCCTACCATCTTGTTGGTCCATCATGAGATTCAACCACTGCCTCCAATCGCTTGTGCATACCAATTAGCAGCTTCTCAAAGAATGCTGGTGAGAGATCATCCCAAGCACTCTGAATGGCCACATGTAATTTGTCCATTGTGTGAGGCTGGTGATGTTTTGTTACCCTTGTTTTCAAAACTTTCCAGACATTCTCAATTGAATTGAGGTCTGGGGAGTGGGCTGGCCAAGGCAGCTTGTCAATCTGATTGGCGGCTTGCCATTCGTTTGATATTTGGGCGGTGTGAATTGGGGCACCATCTTCCATCATTGCAATGCGATCACGAGTCCTGATATAAGGTGCATTGACCATGTGGTTGTAAAACGGCTGCAAGTGTGGTTCGTATACTTGCTCAATAAACCTTGCAGCCCTTTTGGTCCCGTCTAAAAAAAATGTGGGCCTTTGGTGCTGCCAATGAAAGCCCCCCATACCATGAGTGATCTTCTGCCCGAACAATGGTTAACTTGAACGTTTTGTAATAAATATTTTTCTTGAGGTGTTTGCCAAACCCGCACCTGATCAGCCTTCTTGCCCAACTCAAACGCCGATTCATCGGTCCAAATTATGCGAGCCCAAGCTTGAAGATTCCAATGACCAAACTGCTGGGCAAAGGTGAGTCGTTGGTCAAAGTCAACCTCACAAAGGTAAGGCTTCTTGGGGGCAATACATGACCGCTTGCCAAGATCATGTATTGCCTTGCTGATTGTTTGATGGCTCACGTTGTTTGGAATAGCATGCAAAATTTCCTTTAAATTCGCTCTGCAGTTGTGAGTAATAAAGTTGTCCAGATTTTGTTGGTCAGCTTCATTCAACAAGGGGGGTCGGCCTGGTTTTGGGCGATCAGCACAAGCGCCATGCTCTCAAAATCACCTGATCGTGTCATGCACAGTCGATTTGGGGACCCCCAT
Organism: Austropuccinia psidii; assembly: GCA_023105745.1. NCBI lineage: Eukaryota > Fungi > Basidiomycota > Pucciniomycetes > Pucciniales > Sphaerophragmiaceae > Austropuccinia > Austropuccinia psidii. The sequence goes on along the minus strand of JALGQZ010000007.1, from coordinate 54,635,043 downwards.
GCACAAGGCTATCTTTTGGATTGATAAGCCGGCCTGCGACATCCCTACAATCTGGCTCCGTTGCTCCACTGCAAGATTGCTGGGCATCAATATCTTTCGTAGCAATAAGACAAATGCAAGCATTAGTTATTCTTCTAAAACAAAACGGAACAAAAGGAGAAAATACATACCAAATGAAAGATCAGCAACAAAAAATATACTTTTTCAAAGTATATCATTGATTTGTTTAATCAACAACAATCCAAAGGACCCAGGACCCAAGAATTCAATTTGGCTTGAAAACCCCAAGACTTTTGATTCGGATTGAATAAAAAAGATGTGCGGGCAAGGTAAAGGTTGGGCGAATCAATTAGGAAAAAAAAGGAGATGTAAGAAAATAAAATGTAAGGGAAAGGGAGTTAAAACCACATTAGTTGTTTTAAGAAAAAAAAAAACCCTAAGTCGCAAAAATAAGATCGTGCGCGGTGCAGATGGTGTCCGAAGACATCTTTCAGGGCACTGTACAGTTCAATACAGTAATAATTGATACCTCATATGTAAATTAAAGTTCACTCATGTAATACACGCGCACATTTTGACATTTCAATTGAATTCAATTGAAAATACTTTAATTCCTCATAACTTCTAAAATATACACAACACCTCAATTTTAACACAAATTTTGGTGATTAACATTACATGTGATGTGAATTCCATTAAAGTTTTGAGGATTTTCAATTTTCATACAGAAAATACTAAAAACTTAATTTAAGCTTATTTAGAGTTGAGTTACAAAATTTTCACTCAGAGGTGACCTCACCTGATTTTTTATGAGGAATCCAATGGTGAAATAATTTTTATATGTTTATTTAATGGATAAAAAGTTATAATAATTTTTATTTAACTTTTTTCCAAATTTATTTATTTTTTCACAATTTTGTTAAAAATTAATTTTTACTTAATTTTTTCAAGTATAAATGTAATTTTACAATTTCAAAATTTAATGTAATTTTATTTTTAAATTGTAATTAAATTTTTCATTGTGAATATAATTTTATATTTATATTTTGATTTTCATTTTAATAATATAAATAAATTTATTTTATTTATATTTATATGTTACTTTTGTATTTGTGGTCTTTTGGGTATATGAAATTACCTCTAAGGCTCACACATACCTTGCCCCTGAGTATCCCCCTGGGACAGGAAGCCAGGAAACCCTTGAATACTTTTGTTTGGGTGGAAGGCTTAGGTTTCAATCCTAAATCTATCTGAATACAGTTTTTTTTGTTTTTTTAGATTATGAAGAATATATGAGTTATCTCTTTTTTATTGATTTAAAACAAAATACCTCAAAAAATTAATTTCAGAAACCTGTTCATATTTGCACTCTGGCTCATTTAAGGTAGGTTTGAGATGTAGAGTGGGGTTTGATTAATGCTGGATTCAAATTGGGTCAACTACCAAAAGCTGCTTATTTTTTCCCATGGTGAATGATCAAAAGGAGAGGCAAAAGACATATTTTGTGTCTCAGAAATGATGGCAATGGTGGGTAGGCGGTAACAATTCCGAATTGAATAATAGTATAAATTAGCTGGTCGTCTTAAGGTGTCACTAAGCTGGGTTCTGACTTCTCCATATGGCACATAGACCTCACCTCATCAATTTTTAAGGAACAAAACCAGATGGCCTAGCATATTTAGCGACCTGCATTTTGGATCAAGATTTTTGAAGAGAAACCTTGGGTGACACAGTGTATGAGCTGGGTAAATGCCCGAGGCCTGTTTATTCTCTCAAGCCCGCCCAAAAGCTAAGTCAAGCACCATCATTTATTGCGATTCAGGGTGATTGATTAGCTTCGCTCACCGTAGCATGATTTTCATCTTTTTATTTTCCAAAAGACTTTCTTGATCATTTATTACAATGCTGGACGACTTGTTGCACCATCTTCTCACTGAGATGGCTATGGATGGGGAAGAAGGTAATTTTCATTAACTCTCCTTTGGAAGTTCATTATTGACGATATTGCTGCTTACGATTTATCTTTGCAGGATGTTCGGTGGCTCGGATTGACGGCTTTATAGAGTCGTTTTATTCTCGTCGAAGGTCCCATTATCCATCCGAACCTGCTCAACTCATTGATGCATCTTACAAGAACTTTGTCTGGAAAATATTATGTGAACTCGATCAAGTGAGACTTGGAGTACTCGAAACAAAGTCTAAGAACAATGAAAATGGCGAAGATATTATCCCTGAAGTAGTGAAGGATACTGGTCCGGCTGAATTCACACCTCCCAATCCTGACCATTTTGAAATGAAAGTCAAAACATTGGAGCTACCTTTTGTTGCTACCAGTGCTGAAAACGTAATGACCCAACGACCAACACGTTTGAGTAAATCTAATCGTCGTCGTCCAAGTGAAAAACCCCCATCTCTGGAACCATCTGATTTTGCTATACGAAAGCCAATATTAAGCATCGGTCAAGTACGAGCGCTAGAGACAGGAAAGGTTACAAAGGATTTGACGGCTTCAGCATCAGAACTAACTCTCTCCAAACGTGTTAGAGGAATCGCGAATCCACCCACTGCCTCAGCCACATCTACCTGGAGAGAGCTTAGTCCTGATCTTTGCTGTTTATCACGAGATGACCTCATATCCCGATTTGGATTTGATGAAGATGGTGAAAGTCGGTTGAAAATTGCAGTTGATCCAATGACTTGTTGGAAAGCGGTAGTTGGAACTGATACTCGGGTAAATATTTTGTTTTTTATCAGTGTTTTAAGATGGCTGCTTATTTTCAATAATTTTAGAGTCCTCGGATGACGGCATATGTTTATCAAGTACTTTGTATTGTGGCCCAAGGGCGAGAGGCTGGTGCTACGGTGATAGAGCTAGGCAAAAAACTCAAGCACGATCAAAAATCCCTTTTTCATTTTGTTAAGGTGCTAATTGATCTTCAACTAGTTGTAAAATTTCGTGCTCATCAACATAAAGCATGGACCAATCGTGTTGTTCACCGACGCTATCTCAACACCTCCGAATGGTACAAAATTTCCGTCAAAAAAGACGATCCACCCGTGGCATCTACCTCCCAACCTGACACTTTACAGTTAACTTGCGAACCTGCTGGTACCACACAGCCGCCTCAATCGGACCTTTCAGAAAATTACCACGTTGGCTCCAGCACAATGGATACTATTATTAATTCAATTGAGAATGATGATCAAGCTAAAACATTTATGTCGCCAATCACCGAAGAGCACATTGCTGTCAATGAAGCCTTAATACGGTCACGAATGTTTACCGTGCTCAAAGAAAGCCCTCGGCGTGCGATGGTTCATGCAGATATAATTAAAGCAATTGTTTTTGAGTCAACTTCAATTGATTTTTTTACGTAAATGGGTACGCCCAAGCGGCCCTGACTAATTTTGATGAATACGCTTATGTTAGGGTATTGCAAAGCCAACCAAAGACGCAAGAAGAAGATTAACTCGACACATTGAAACTTATGTTAAACGCGGCCTGTTGGAAAAAGTGATGATTTTCGACATGAATGGACATGCTCCTTGTATTCGGCTGACAGATCTTGGTGAAGCATCCATGAAAATAAAAACTCCCAACCGTCATGAATTGATGTTACCTAATTCTCAATCCGAACTTGATGAACAGTTGTGTCTTCTTCCATTTACCCGGTCAATTGGCCAAACAATTTTTAGTATAGTGCAGCAATCAGGTCAAGGCGGGATCATCTACAAGGTGAGTCCTACTCAAATCTTGAAGTTTATTGCCGTTTGACAGAGTTCTTCTCTATTGCGCCATTTTAGGACTTGTGCTCCCGACTTAACGACATTGAAGTTCGAACTGCCGAGCAAATTTTGACTAAGCTGGAGCGTGAACAACCTCCCTCTCATTTATCTGATCTCAAGGTTGCCAGCGTTCTGGAGAGTTCTGGTAGAGAGAAACGAGTGAGGTGGTTTAGTGCTGAAGGTTTAAAGCTAAGATGTAAAGCTGCGGACATTCCACTACCCAATGGTTTCACAGACATGCAGTCCGATGACATGGGCGGTTTTATGAAAATAGATTCATCATGCATCGATCGTACTTTTTATCAGAACGCTAGCCAGCTGCATGGCATATTTGTTGCCCAGCCAAAAGCTAATTGGGGGGGCTCCACAAAGCGATCGGCCCCGAGCTCCGGTATACATGGGCGCCCTCGAAAATATCCTAGAAGCTCAACTACTGTCGAGAAAAAGCTGAAGAATAAGGAGTTGGAGGGAGTTGAACCTGGGATAGACAAGAAGGCCTGTGCCGTCAATCATGAAAGCTTAGATGCTATCCCGTCTAATTTCTTAGATTCTGGCCGTAATACCCCTAATCCCTCAGAACTTACTTTACCCTTGCCTCCAGCAACTCCAACAACTGCATTTAACAAACGCGACGCAGAAAGTCCAGAGTTACCAGAACAGGCAAAGCGTATGAGAACTGAGCTTCCGACAATCCCGCCAACGCATTCAACACAGGTATTGACGTTATCAGAACCCGTGCAGCCCTTGTTAAAACCCCAAGCAGAAGATTTCCCATCTTGCCAAAATACCAACGACGTTGCCGTTGAAAACAATTCTGCGATACCCTCATCAGATGAAGCATTGAATCCCGTTGAAGATTTAGGTAAAGTGACACGGGATTCTGAATGTGTTTTGTCCATTTTTTGATAACTCATCATGTTTTGTCTCGCAACCCAGCACCTCCTGTTATCCGCATCGTTCGTCAAAATCTGACAACTTTAAGTCGCGAATATCACTTACTGGAAGCGATCAAATTTGCTGGTGGCATTGTAGAGAAAAGTCACGAGTTATCAAAAGCTGCTAGGGATCTGGTTGGCGGCGGCAATCAAGGGGGTATATCTGATTTGATGGATAGTCGAACACTTAATATTGCTCTTCATTTCCTTGAAAGACGTGGAGAAATTAAATCGACAGCGGTGTTATTAACGGATGCCGTGGGTGCCATTTCCCATCGAAAAGTTCTTTACTTACCCGATATATCGCTAGATGGCCCCGAAATGACGGCTTGGCTAGAAAATCTCAAGTTGCGCAACAAATCCCATTCGAAATGTACTTCAAACAAATCTGAGGACAAAGTTGGAACTGATGCCACTCCCCGTCACATCACTGACAACCCAAACTCCAATCAATCATCCATGCCTAATGGGCTGGGTATTGACGATGAAGCTCTCCATATCGCGTTTTCAAACCAGTGGCGATGCGTTGCCCAACTTTATGGATTTGTCTGGGGCAAGGTTGCGCGTGCAAAAGCCTTACATTTATACCTTCTGAACGCTTTTCAAACTCAAAGCTCGCCTTCTCCCTTTAAATTTTTCACGAGTTCTTCACATCGAATGTTTTCCTCTAGCCTTTTGCTTCAAGAGTTGCCTGTCAGTTTAGTTGTGAAGTTGGTGCCTATTTTATCAAAAAATGAAGAATTTGAACAGTTTCAAGCAACTCCGAGGGCAATGGAAGCTTCCATGGGCCAGGCACCATTAGTAATCAGACGTTTAATGCAAGTGGGACATCAATTTTTCCGTATGAAGGTCTATCAAATAGTAGAGACGTTATGCCTCTTGAAATTGTTGGTCCCATTGGAAAAAAGTGATCAGCCCACAGACTATTATCAGACGACATCTAATGGGGATACAACTTATTATATGCCATGTCGCATGTCCCTATATGTTTCTTTATTTTCCTTAGCAAACGAAGCGATAGTCTATAAATTCAGCCAAACACCACCCAATCTACCTCCAGCTCTTGCAAAGTGGCCATTAACAAACGAAAATGATGCACAAAGATTTTGGGTTGAACTCAAACGAGCTTCAATACCGAACCCAGATGCCCCACCAACTCAAAAAGATGACGATTTTACATCTACTGAAAGGGTCCTTCAAACTCCGAAAATCTGGCATTTGCTATCTGATCAATCGAAATGGCATGACGATATTCAATTGACTCCGACTCAACGAGAGTATATTGTTAGGTTTGATGCTCAGCAAATCGATCCCCCTATTAACATCGAGACAGATCATGAAACAATCTCACGCATTGCACATATTTTAGTCACTTCACCAGAAGCTGTACAAAAGGCTTTGAAAGAATCAAGAAATAGCATAAAGTTGGCAAAGGAGAGAAGAGAGAGAAGGGCTCGAATAGCTGCGAAAAAGCGTTGCAAGCAGCTCAAACAAGTCGATCCTGCTGAATTAAAAACAATCCAAGAAGAAGCTGCAAGAATATTATCTCACAAAGCCAAAAACGCATTGAATCAAAAAGAAAAAGATTGGAGTTCAATCATTAATCGGTTTAAATCTCGAACGGGTCTTTCTGAGATTGATCAAGAAATTTTGGCAGACTTACATACCCTGTTTACAACTCCAAATCGTGGGATTAATGCCACTCAGCTTGAGTCCGAGTTGAACGAGTGGTTCAAGCGAAAAGAAGCTTCCAAATACCAGATTTCTGATGCTGTGATTGAATGTGAACAATTTGTGACCCAAATTGATAACAAAATCGGCGGGTTCAAACGCGATTTATTGCCTATGCTACCATCAGTCAAGGCTAAACGCATTAAGATTTTGGGAGCGCAGTCCCAATCTCGTGACTCAAAGAAAGGCTTTGAGCGGCGCGTGCTGCCTGATAAACCCAAACGACATAGCGCTGTGGCCGCGCGCGCCATTCGAGCACAACCGGATGCCATAATAGGCTGTCGGCCTGCACCTTTAGGTGACATTTTGACCGATATCCTTACTCAGTTAGCAAAGTCAATGCTTATTAACCTTGACTTGTTTTTCAGCATCATCAACAGGCAAACGGTCACGAATGGAATGGAATGAAACATTGGATGAAATTTTAAGAGATATGATTGCCATTTTAAGAGCCAGAGCGTATGCCACCTCTGCCCACGTTTTACCATGGCCAATCGCGCTGGAAGTATTCAAGGGTTCCAAAGTTTACATGCTCAAAAATCGATGTCTTCGATTAGAACGGGACCCAGTCGAAAAAAACTACCTCAATCTTTTGACTGAAGCTTGGACTCAACTATATTTCGAAAAGCGGGGAAAGGTACCAGAATTGGCGGACCCATTACCCACCGTACCCGCTGAACTGAATGGAGGGCTTGCACTCGATTACCTTAGGGCCAATATCGACAAAAGCTATCTGAGATCCCAAGCTACTATGATTCAAAAGGATGAAGATAATTCCGAGGACTTGCTGCCACATACATACGCCCAGCTCAGCTCTAAGTATCGAGTGAAAAGAATGACACATGCTCGCCGCTCAGAGCGCTGGAATGATATCTACTTGCCTACTAACTCTACCACACGTGAAGAGGCGCTTAAGAATGAAGCTCTCTCCGCTTCAAACTGCCAACTGAAAATAGCCAAAGCTAAATTTTTACCGCACGAAGTGCAGCGAGCTTGCGAGGCAATTAAAGTAAGCTTTTCCCAATTTGAGCTGGATATTTTATCTTCGGCTACTTATTCATTCAATGCTTCCAGATTCTTACTTCTACACCTATCAAAACGTATTCGGCAACTGTTGCAGCTCGAGTCTTATCGCAGTATTCTAATGCAATTTTAGCCAGCGCCACAACGCATCTTTGCATGAGTGGAATTTTAGCGATTGCTGGTAAATTGGACTATAAGAAACGACTTCCGGGTCGAAGCTATCGATACACGGATAAGTAAGTACCTTTATTCGGGGCTGATAACCGCCAAGTTAAACTGACCAGTGAATACCGTTGGTTGAAAAGATATATCTCTTGCCCTGACACAAGAGTAGTACAAGAAGCAAGAGAACAATCATTGACACGATTGAGGGTCATGGCGGAATCATCACTTAATAGCGAATTTAATTGGCCATTGCTTGCAAAGGATGCTGATAATGCCGCATTGTTGCACGCTTATTCCAGAGGACAGGTAGGTCGTCTTTTTGTAATATCTGTTTGTTCCGTTAACCTAATTGAAGTAACCTTTGTATCACCCCTAGGTATCGCTTAAATTGAACCCCAAAGTTAATCGGAACAAACTTTGGAACTTTTCATCGTTTTACAAGACAAGAAAATATGGTGACGATTGTATTGAAAATGCTGTAACCATAGCTCTTGGCGATTCATCCGTTCCCTCAACTTCTCTGCCGCCAAATCCTCTTTTAAACCCTTTGCATCTTGACATGATAGACCAGACTATACTTCAAGAAGGTTTTGACGGTGTCACACCCGAGCATTTAACAGTATGTCCTTTTTTAATATATTTATATATTATAAGTTTATCATATTTCGTCCATACCAAATATGACTTGCTCTTGACATCGTTATTTTCTTCCCATGACTGCATGCAGATATTGTTGGTTAATCAAATGTCGGAAAAACATATCGGTCTTGGTGTTGAAATCTTGACCAAGGCAAACCCACCAAAGGTACATTGGGTTTGTGACGAAATGAAGTTACTGCTGATTTCCTCAGAATTTTTGGAGCATTGGGCTATTAGAGTATACCCAAAACACACGATAGACTCAAACGATTCAATTCAAGCCACAGAATCAGCGCGCCCAGTGACAGATGGGCCAAAGTATTTAATTCCCAGATTATGGCACGACCTTGATGGAATCGTAGTGCAGCCTATGTGGAAGTTAAGCTTGAACCGGGTCGAAAGTCTCATTTTACAACTGCCAGGCTTGCCTTATGTAAGGCTCACTTAACAACTTTTTCAATTTCTCAGTTTTCCTATCTAAAAGAGTCGTAATCATTTATCATTTTTGGTTGTGCATATCTAGGCTGAACTTCAAAGGCATGTCAATTTTTACTTGAACCCACTGGAGTTGGAAGATGTGATGGAAGAACTCATTCAGACCGGAAAGGTGATTGGGCATAGTCCTGACATTGAGGATCAAAATTTCGTTCACTGGATTCGAGGATTCAGTTCAAAGAATCACTTTTGGATTCGAATATGAGAGCAAGCGGCCTGCTAACCAAAGATAAATCAGCCTATTTGTTGGGCTGCGCCTTTCAAACCCAGAAAACGGGTGCAGCATAAATCTAAATACTACACGGCCTTTAACACTAATAAATTTGATTATTGTTTTTTCTTGTCTTCCAGTTTTAATTTTTTATAATAAACATTGTAGTTGAAGCAATGAAACAAGAAAGCATGGAGTATATACTTGCTTAAGAATATCTTTTGTTGGAATGTAAAGTGTATTTTCGTCTTTCAAAGCAAATAAAAATTGATAGTTAATGATTCATACAATCAATTAATAATATACTATTTAAGATTTCACTGATGTATACAAAAGCGTGGCCGAAAAAATTGAGAGTAGAATTGCATCCGAACCTTCGATAAGCCGTTCACAAAAAGTACCAATATATATCCTCTAAATGTATATTTTCTTTCAAAAAGATAGTTAATTAATTTGAAAAGAACAATCATAAATAGAAATTGCAGTGTTTTTCTGTTAGGAAAAAGAATGTATGGCTTGTAAAATGAGTTTAGGCGATTATTGAAATAAATTTAGGTTTTCATCAAATGTGCTTGCCCAATTAAGAATTGAAAATATCAAAAAACTATTATCTAATTTACAACTTTGAATACAATCTCTGCCTTGGATTAGTGATTATTTATGAGACAGAATTCTTTATGGCGCGCCCTCAAGGCTTTTATAAGAACTGAAAAAAGCTATACTCTACAACTGTATACAATAAAATTGTTTATGATAATTCAAGGCTGTTCTGAAAAAAGGTTTGTAATAGCTTGCATTGGAAGAAGGTGGCAGATTTCTATGTAGAGCATTTGATTTTTATCAAGTATAATTGTTTTGTTGATTGCTTCTGTAAGATTTGACTATAAAACTGATGATAATATTACTATTGATCATCAGTACTATGTCTGTTCTTATGAAATATAATAATAAAATATTATTATAACCACAATTAAATAATTAAAGAATTATTTCTTTCACTTGTTAAACACTACTAGTGATTTTAACAGTGAGCAGTAATTGTCTACAAGAATCAATTACAAGAAGAATTTAATAATAAAAACTTCTTTTATTAAAATAATAAAATTATTTTAATATATAATTATCTTTTACAAGAATAATTATAAAGATAATTCTTAAAGAAAACTAATTTTAGAGAAAAACTTTAAGAATTAAAGATAAATGACTCACTTATACTCCAAACAACTTATTGAAAGATATAAGTAGAGAAATTTGATGTAGAATTGTGGATTTAAGGGATCAAAAATGATTTATAGCAGGATCACAACAATATATAGTTGGATTCTATGATTTCACGTCTTTCTGATTGATTCTGAAAGAATTAAAACACTTAAGAATAGTTTAACTAATACTTACTTGTTGGTAACAATGATATAAATGGATAATAAGATGATTTGATGTGGAAAAAACAGCAAGAGGAGGCCTCTTTTAAGTCAACAACATCTCACAGAGGTGTTCCATGGAGCAAACTGAAGAACCAGTGAGTGAGAAAACAATAAACGCTTTTGGATTATTGATTGCATCATCTGTTGTCATGTAAGATTATCATAATTACTTAATTGATGCTTTTACATGACTACCAACCCCAATATGGTTAAGAATAAAAGGAGTAACATATGTAAATCTTCTTTTATTCCAAAATAATCATTGATTTCTCAAAGTCATCAATGTTATTGGCAATTTCATCACAGGTTGTAATTACTGTGAATTTTTGAAGATTCGGTGTTTCACATAGAATAGTCAAAAATGGACTGTAAGTAAAACTTTTAATTTTACTAGTAAAACTATAATTATTTTTGGTTGTCCCATAGATATTACAGTTTTCCATTGGTCCTGAAAGTTTCAGAGAGATTAATTAAGAATTGTATTTTTAATGAATTTTTGAAGTTTTTACCTCATTTCTATGTAGAATTGCAAATATCAGTGTTAAACTGGTTGCTATAAGGTAAATCAATGGATACAAATCCCAAAAGGGTTTTAATTACTCTTTTGGGGCTTATCCATGGAAAGTGATTAAGAATTGACATGGTTACAGGAGTCTAAGTAGCTCTTTACCTCCTTGGCATGTCAAAATAGCAGGTTATTTTCTATTTTCTTAGGATTTACTGTAGTTGTCACATGGTAACCAAGTTCCCAAAGTGTTTTAGTTTACTAATTTGGCCAAGATCAGCCATGGATCCAAGCTTTGGAGCTGTCCACACCTCTGAGGCCTCAGAAGTTGGGTACCCTGGCTCTCTTTGATGTCTGTTGTCCCCCTTGCCTATTTGTCACGTCAAAATAGAAAATTAAGCTTCAAGTGAGATATCCATTATGGGTGTACCAAAAGTCAATGTAAGAATACCATGATATTAAGTTCCCAAAACATGCATAACACTATTCTTAGTGTATATGTAACATGGGATTTCTCACATTCCCATTATTTTGGCGTGAAATTAAGAAAAACAAAAATTTTCACAGATCTTTTATGTGGTATTGATGATATGGTATTGAAGTATTTTCCATATTACCACCTCAAAGAGTTAATTTGAGCTTATTCACTCTATGGAGCTACCCTAGGTGAATGTTTGTGTAGAATCCAAATCTAGCCTTGAATCCATGGATTTACTTACTCAATAAAAAGTTATTCATCTTTTCTGAAATCAAGAATGATGAATTTTGGATATATGCATGACTTATGAGTTATGCATAATTCATAATTTATTTTTAAGATAATTGTGGCCTATTTGGGTATGTAAAATATACCTCAAGGCTCACATTCCCTCCCACCAAAAAATAAAATTGTACTACAATCTTATCAATGGTATCAAGAATGAAAAGTCCCAAAGGGGGTTAATGTCCACTGTCCAACCTCTTTACATCACTCAGGTCAAGTAATTTAAAGCACATTTATAGACATATTCAGGCTTGTGGCCTTCTTTCATGTGTAAATCTTCTTAAGAGTTTATCTGAGTCAGGTATTTCTTATTCTGCCAGCCATTCATCTTCATGCACTGGATTTCTATATCTGACAAGATATTCTCTTTTATTTTTACCCCTAAGTATCCTTTCTATAATGACTTTCTTTATCTTTTTGTCTTCATTCTGTTCCACTGGTGGTACAGTTAAAGGAGTTGGGTTCCTTAAAGGAAACAATTCTTTGTCAGCTGGTTGATAAGGTTTTATCAAGCTGACTGGAAAAGTGGGGTGTTTATTTTCCAATTCACCACTTAATTCCACTTGAACTGCATTGGTTCCATGTAAGGCAACAATAACAAAAGGTCCTACATAAGAATCTTTAGGTTTCTTTGGGACTTTGATATTATTAAAATTCAAGGTTGAATTTAGAACTAAGTCCCCTACTTTGAAGTCTGGTACTTTGTGACTCTTGTCCCACTTCTGTTTTGCATAATCAAAAGCATCAGTCATACTTTGTTTTACATGATGTTTTACTTTATCAAGCATTATCTTGAAGCTGGAAGCTGTAGGATGAATGTCAATCAAGTCTTTCCTCAGTGTGTCTGCTGGGAGTCTTGGATTCCATCCCTTTTCTAACATAGCAGGAGTTTTTCCTGTGGAAGAATAGACTGATGTCTTATATGCCAATTATAATGCAGGTATTAGAGTGCACTAGTTGTGGGTGAAGCCATCTGGGTCTTTGAATTCTAATCCATAAGCACAGAATCTCCTGATCATGTCTTCCAAAGTTTGAATCATTATCTCTGCTAGCCCATCTGTCTGAGGGTGATATGCTGTAGAGAATGATAACTTAGTCCCAAACAATCTATGAAGATTGGTCCAAAGTGCAGATGTGAACTTGGGATCTCTGTCACTTATGATATTCTTAAATAATCCTGTATGAGAAATAACTCTACTCCATAGAAGAATAACTGTATCCATAACAGTGTCATCTTTATGACATGGTTAGAATATGGGAGTTTTGCTATATCTGTCTACAATGACTAAAAAAGCATTATAACTTCTGTCACCACTTGGAGGAAGTGCTGTGACCCAATCCATGTGAAAAACTTCCCAAGGGGATTCTGGTTCTTGAATATGGATCATAAGTCCAAATTTCTTGCCTGTACTCCTGTTTGCTTTTTGACATCTGTCACAGGTATGGCAGTATTAAATGCTTTCTTTTCTCCAAGATGGCCACCATGCACAGTTCTTCACTTTTTCAAGTGTTCTGTACTCCTAAAGGTGTCCAGAGTAGATGCTATCATGGCATTCATGAAGAATGGTATTAATAAGCAATCTGCTGCATAATGTCATTACACAAGAATGTTTGGTTCTGTGGTAAATAATCCCATCAAACAAGTGAAATCTTCCTTCAGAATAGGAATTTTTACAAACTTCATCCAGTGCATTGACTAAAGATGTCTCTTTGTAGTCTTTATCTAATAAAGAAGTCAAGATATGGAAATTCTTGTCTTGCTTATAAGATTCTTTGACTTCTTCAAAGAATGCAGTCCAAATATCAGTTATGTTAATTCCTTCAATTGGAATTTGAGGTTTAGCTTCCAAAAGTACATAAGCTGGGTTATCATAAGTGTTGGCTAATGCCCACCTGCTAAGTCCATCAGCATTCTTGTGAATGTTTCCTAATTTATGAACTATAGTCATGTTTCCTCTATATTCTTGAATGGCTATTTGCCATCTCAACATATGTCTGTTGGGAGTTTTCATGTTAAGAAGTGATTTCACAGCATTACAGTCAGTTATCACTTCAAAAACACTTCCATCAAGATAATAGTGTAATTTCTCAAGTGCCCATACAAAACATAAGCCCTCCATTTGGCTTGCACCATATCTGGCCTCTGTTGGTTTGATTTGTCTTGAGATATAACAAACTGGTCCCTCTGTAGGTTTGTCATCAATAATTTGGACTTGATGTAGGGCTGCCCCTAATCCATCTTCACATGCATCAATGTACAATTTAAAAGGAATTTTCTAGTCAGGCATGAGGAGTAAAGGTGCTTCTGTAAGATCTTTCTTTATCTTCACATAAGCTTTAATTCTCTCCTGTGTCATATCAAATACAGTCTGTTGATCACAGATTCTATATAGTGACTTGGCCAGAATTGCACAGTCTTTCAAGTTTTGCCTATAATAGCTGGAAAATTCAAGAAAAGACATCAATTCTTTTGTATTCTGCGGTATTGGCTTAAGTAAAACTGCTGCTACTTTGTTTTTGTCAATAACCAAGCTTAAACCAGAAACAACATTTCCTAATGCTTTAAGTTCTTCAAAACCAAAATTGCATTTCTTGAGTGAAATTTTCATATTCACTTCTGCAACTTTGTGAAGTAATCTTGCAAGTCTTTCAAGGCGCAAAGACCATGAAGCAGAACATATGATAATATCATAAATATAAATGATGAGCCATCCTTCAGATAATTCTGTGGGGAAGATGGTATTCATCATTCTTTGATAATGAGATGGTGCATTTTTAATACCAAATGGCATTCTAAGATACTTCTAAATACCACAGTGAGTAATAATTCTAAGTAATTTCCTAGTTTTGGGCATCAAAAATATTTGATGAAAGCCTTTCAATGCATCCATTGATGTTATATACCTGGCTTTAGACAATTGAGTCAAGGTTTCTTGAATTCTAGGTAGGTATTCAATGCTCTAAAATCTCTAGCCATTCTTGACTTATAATTATCCCAAGCAATAACAACAGGTGTTGTCACTTCAACTTCCTCATTATGGCCTACTTTCCTTAGTCCACCAAGTTAAATTAACTCTTGGATATGTTTCTCCAAGGCTTCTCTAGCTCTGGGACTGGCTGGATAAGCTGGTCTTCTAAGGACTGGAGGGTATGATCTGTCAATATTAAGAGTAATATCAACTTCATGTCCCCTTATAGCACCTAATGGTTCATTATCAGAGGCAAATGCATTATTGTATGTGTATGACACATCAATAAGCTCATTACTAATTTTTGGTGACAATGATAGATTAATTTGTGCTTCAACAAGTTGATTAGACACAAATTCCTCCTTATAAGTAGGATTTTTAGAATATACTATTGATATTTGTTTTGGCATATTGGAAAAAGCAAATTTTTGTCTTTTGTTCTCTCCAATTATGAAATATCTGTCTTTATGGTTATTGATGTCAATACCATAAATATTCAAGTAATCATTTCCAAAAATGATATGCTGAGATGTGCAATTGTCCATCACCACAATCTCAGTTTTCACTCTTATGCTTCCTGCTGGGTGTGGAAATACAAGATTAGTGTCTAATATACCCAAGGGGTACATATTGTTACTGGCACTACTAAATTGCACACCTTCTATTGGTAATAGATGGTTTTTCCATTCAGGAAGTATAACTTGGAGATAATCTTTGCCCACACAAGTGCAAAATGCCCCTGTATCTAAATTTACTTTGGCTTCAATATCATTCATAAAAACTGATGTGATACAGGATGCTCCAGAAGTATAACCTTTTCCTCTAGCAGGTTTGGTTAGTATATTATTGAATTCAAGAATATGATTAAAGCCAAGTCTATGGATAAAATCACGGCCAGGCCCCCAAATGTACAATTTGACTATGAAACTGATGATAATATTACTATTGATCAACAGTACTATGTATGTTCTTATGAAATATAATAATAAAATATTATTATAACCACAATTAAATAATTAAAGAATTATTTCTTTCACTTGTTAAACACTACTAGTGATTTTAACAGTGAGCAGTAACTGTCTACAAGAATCAATTAGAAGAAGAATTTAATAATAAAAACTTCCTTTATTAAAATAATAAAATTGTTTTAATATATAATTATCTTTTACAAGAATAATTATAAAGATAATTCTTGAAGAAAGCTAATTTTAGAGAGAAACTTTAAGAATTAAAGATAAATGACTCACTTATACTCCAAAGAACTTATTGAAAGATATAAGTAGAGAAATTTGACGTAGAAGTGTGGATTTAAGGGATCAAAAATGATTTATAGCAGGATTACAACAATATATAGTTGGATTCTATGATGTCACGTCTTTCTGATTGATTCTGAAAGAATTAAAACACTTAAGAATAGTTAAACTAATACTTACTTGTTGGTAACAATGATATAAATGGATAATAAGATGATTTGATGTGGAAAAAACAGCAAGAGGAGGCCTCTTTTAAGTCAACAACAGCTCACAGAGGCATTCCATGGAGCAAACTGAAAAAACAGTGAGTGAGAAAACAATAAACACTTTTGGATTATTGATTTCATCATCTGTTGTCACATAAGATTATCATAATTACTTAATTGATGCTTTTATGTGACTACCAACCCCAATATGGTTAAGAATAAATGGTGTAAACTCTGTAAATCTTCTTTTGTTCCAAAATAATAATTTATTTCTCAAAGCTATCAATGATATTGGAAATTTCATCACAGGTTGTAATTACTGTGAATTTTTGAAGATTCAGTGTTTCACATAGAATAGTCCAAAATGGACTTCAAGTAAGACTTTGAATTTTACTAGAAAAAATAGAGTTCTTTTTTGTTGTACCATAGATAATTCAGTTTTTTATTGGTCCTGAAAGTTTCAGAGAGATTCATTAAGAATTTTATTTTTAATGAAGTTTTTACCTCATTTCTATGTAGAATTGCAAATATCAGTGTTTAACTGGTTGCTATGAGGTAAATAAATGGATATAAATTCAAAAAGGGTTTTAATTACTCTTTTGGGGTTCATCCATGGAAAGTCATTAAGAATTGACATGGTTACAGGAGTCCAAGTAGCTCTTTACCTCCTTGGCATGTCAAAATAGCAGGTTATTTGCTATTTTCTTAAGCTTTACTGTAGTTGTCACATGGTAACCAAGTTCCCAAAGTGTTTTAGTTTACTAATTGGGCCAAGATCAGCCATGGATCCAAGCTTTGGAGCTGTCCACGCCTCTGAGGCCTCAGAAGTTGGGTACCCTGGCTCTCTTGGATGTCTTTTGTCCCCGTTGCCTATTTTTCACGTCAAAATAGAAAATCAAGCTTAAAGTGAGATATCCATTATGGGTGTACCAAAAGTCCATGTAAGAATACCATGATATTGAGTTCCCAAAACATGCATAACACTATTCTTAGTGTATATGTAACATGGGATTTCTCACATTCCTATTATTTTGGCGTGAAATTAAGAAAAACAAAAATTTTCACGGATCTTTTATGTGGTATTGATGACATGGTATTTAAGTATTTTCCATATTACCACCTCAAAGAGTTAATTTGAGCTTATTCACTCTATGGAGCTACCCTAGGTGAATATTTGTGTAGAATCCAAATCTGGCCTTAAATCCTTGGATTTACTTACTCAATAAAAATTTATTCATCTTTTCTGAAATAAAAAATGATGAATTTTGGATATATGCATGAATTATGAGTTATGCATAATTCAGAATTTATTTTTAAGATAATTTTGGCCTATTTGGGTATGTAAAATATACCTCAAGGCTCACAGCTTCCTTCATTTCTGCAACCAAACCTGAACAAAATTTGGGCTCTTGAGTATACATAAATAAGCCTCAGTTGGTGAAAGATTAATTCAATTGAATTCAGAAATGGTATGCAGGGTAGCAAAACGTGAAGCTTGGTTCTATGGTTTTTATTAATAAAATTGGATTTTGAGATAAATGTGAATTTAGGCTGATAAGAAAAAGGAGTTTTGTTTTTTGAAAAAAACAGAAATGAATAAAACCAGCCTGAGAGTGCAGCATATCCATCTTTTCTTAAGGTGTAATAAGTTAAACTAGAATTATTAGTTTGAATTACTTTTTTATCAATTTAAAGCTCTAGAAAATTAAAAAAACTTGAGTTGTTAAGTTAAAGATTTGGATTTATGCCAAAATACAGGAATATTAGTAATATAATTCATAGTGAGATCAATATTAAAAAATGAGGTTAGTTATAAATTGAGTTGAAACATCAATTGGAAGTTCTTTTAAAAAGCGGTTTCTCAGCTCTTTTTTATATATTATCTAGATAGTGTAATAAATTATTATTTATATTCTTTGTAGATTTTCCTTCTTTTCTTTTGCTAAAACTTTGATGAAAATTTGATCAAGTGGTGACTTTGACTCTTGTTGGCTTGATAGGCTTCTCAACCATGATTAATTTCTTTGAAATGCTTATTTTATGAAAGAAAAGCAATAGGACTGACAATATTGTAAGATTTGACTATACCTACTTCCTTTAATCTTCTTCATTAATTGTTTTAATTCAAAAAAATCTTCTTTTTCTTATTATATGTGTTTCAAGAAAAAACTCATGGCTTCCTGATTTCTCTTGTGAACCTTTGACATATTTTGATCTACTCAAATAAGGTCACAGATATACTTCCCAATAAGATATTGAAATATGAATAGATTTATAAGGTAATATTAAATATGTTGATATTAGAAATATAAGATTATTTGTGCAAATGAAAGTCAGAAAGATTCATAATAATACAATTATTATTTGAAGATCATGATATCTAATTGGAAACTATAGACATAACAAATAAGAATATGAAAATTTAGTTCTTTAAGATCAATTTTTTATTAATTGAAATGAAAAATGGAGAATCATTTCTCAATTGAAATAATTCTTCATAAAACTATCAATTGATAATAATAAGAATCATTCAAGTCACATAAATCACAAAATATAAACACTCATAATAGGTAAAGGTGTTGAAAAAAAAGCCCATTTAATAAGAGGAAAATTGAAAAATTATGCCAGTTAATTAGGTATCTTCAAAACAAATATTGACTGAAAAAACCTACATATATGTGCTTGTTACTATTTATATGTAAGAATAGTTATTTCCTAATGAATTCTGTATGCTTGGTGATAGAACCTTGATTATTTTCTCATTAAACTTGATGATTTCTTTTAATGAAGCTATTAATTTTAGTTAATATAATATAAAGCTATTCAAAAAACTGGCATAAAAATCTACTATTTTCAATTATCCAGTGGGCCATTTTCTTTCAAAAGGGTCTAAACCTTACAATGAAATATAAAGTAAAATATGAAACCCTCATTCTTGAAAAATGCATTGGTTTTTTTGAGAATGTTTGATAATAACCATTCTGATATTTTTGTGAAGTTGAAAATAGTAAATCTCAAATAAAAGGTGCTTTCAGGATAAAAATTAACAAAAACAGAGTTTTTTGATTTGATGAACACAAATTTGAAATTTCTTGAGAAGATTCAGCTTAAAATAATGATAGCTTTAGTGGCTCAAAGAAAGTGTATGAAAACCTTATCTGTCAGATATTTATTATTCCAAAGATGGATTCTGCAATCACAACCTCAAGGAATTGGTTTTTTTAATTTATTTTAGCTCAATATTTTGAGGCAATTGGAATTATATGTTTAAAAATTCTTCAGAAAGAGGGTAGGTGCTTTCATACAGGTCTGATTTTATCCTTATGTGGTAGATTTTTTGGATTTAATTATGCAAAATGTCTTGTTGAAAATTAATTAATCTACCATGGAGCACCAGGAAAAGGGTGAAAGGGAAAAAAAGGAGAGTTTGTATTATTCAAGACCCTTAATCTTGCAGCTTCTGAAAAGGCTTTTTTCCAAACATATTGGTCTAGTAAAAAATATACCCAAATTATGATTCCTGAGTGTCACAGCCATGAAGACAGACAAAAAGGGAATAATTTTAGCTAAATTTCACAGTCATGAAGAAAGGAAGCCAGTGCATCATGTCACTACAAAAGGGTATCATTGAAGGTTCACTGTCAATCAGAAAGGAGGGCTTATTGAAGATTCACATGGAGCCCCCAATACAATTCAAATACAGTTCCTCCCAAATAAAGGATTCACCACATACAGACCCAGAACTATTATAGGTGGCACCTCCTGTATACACCCAAGATGAAGAATTCTGTATTGGATACACCAATACAGTCTCTCACTGAATTATAGCTAAGTAGCTAATAAATGGATTAAAATTAAATACTCCAACAGGGTCTGGGAATCATAAAACCCCTGGCTTCAGAACTAAAGCCCCAGGTTGGAATTTCTCACATATACCAGCCCCTCTGCACCCAGCTGGAGGGTTGTACCAGATTTGGTTAATATATTGTATTTTATTCTTACTCAGAGTGATATAATTTTACTATCTTGAAGTCAATATTTTCCTTCCCTCACCTTTTCAGTAAGGTTTTGATTGGCATATCCTAATTATTCCTTTTTCTTTCTGCAGAGGTTGAGACAGTTCTCCAGGGCTATTTTGTGGCTGCTTTGTCAGGATTCTTCTTTGGTTTTTTCATGTTGCTTAACTCCATCCTTTTATTGTGAGAACTTTCTCCCTTAAACTTTTCTGTCATATACTTTTGAGTACTATCATTTTTGCATCCTTTGAAACCTCCCTCAATAAGCCTGTTCACTGAATTACAGGCCACTATTCACTTAGAAGATCCCCCGTGATTCTGACATATCAATTACATCAATACCAATATTGTTAAAAATTAAGGAAAGGTATTGGTAAATTTCATAAAAATATTTGTAAATAACATAGACTAGAAATATGAACTCTAAATCTCATTTATAAATTATGTAACAAGAAAAAAATTGAGAAAAATTGAATATAAATTACTATTTGTTACATTAAATTTCATTGGCATAATTTTGGGGCTTAGTGAGGGAGAAAGTCTCACAGGGGCTCTTGGGGAAGAAAGAAGTGCCTTGGAACTCAGTAATCAAGAGCTCACTTGGATGGCCCCAAAAGACTTAAGAAAAATTGAAGATTATATTTCATTAAGAGAGATAAGAGTAAGTACAAATATGCCAAAATAAGAAAGAGGAAGCCAATGGTCAGGATAATAAAAAGAAAGACAAAGGACAAAGAGCCAAACAAATTAATCCTCAATTAACTTTTTCAACCTTCCAGAAAGAAAAATGGAATTACCAAAGGATATTACCACCAATATCCACTGACAGGAAAAGAAAAGATGCAAATTACTAACTAATGGATATCAGTATTTAATTCTAAGAATGAGAAGAAAATAGTAATAAAAATAAATCCAGTAGATTAATTAACTGGGGAAAAAGCTCCCAGGGGTGAAAAGGTGGCCAATATATGTTACAAGTTGAAAGGCCTATCCTGGAGGGTTGAGCACCCAACTGTGTTTACTGTTTTAATAAAATACACATCTGGCCATCTTGAGAAATGAATTGCATGTCTTGAATTCCAACAGTAGAAATTTCATGGACCCAAAAGGGTAAATTACATAAAGGTTTCTTGAATATACCCTGTATGGATCAATTGAGTTGTCCAAGGAGTGCTGGAGCTTCCAATGCCTTTACAACTAACTTTATGAAATAACAACTTCTTGAAGTTAACCTTAAAAAGTCATTGGGCAGTATTGCCTTGGGGGAATAATTTTGGGTTAAAATTGAAAAATACCTGAAAGGAAAGTTAATTGGTATCCTCCAATGGTATTCTGAGTGTCACCATTAATCACAAGCTTGAGTCTTCTGAAAACTCCTTTCAAAATGGGTGGATGGACTGGTGACTTGATTTAAGATGAAAGAATTGAGTTTTGGAATGGTCACCATTGAATTTATGAGGAAAAATGGTGCATAATGGTATATACAGCCATATATGCCCCATTACTTGTTCCTGAAGTTATTGATCCAAGGCATGTAAGGTTCTCCCTTGTATTGAGGGGAAAAGCTTCTGAAGGTGTGTAAGGTTTATCTATGAAACACTGTATAATAGTATAAAATATAAAGATTACTATGACTGTCCTCAGTAGAAAATATAACATCATTGAATATTCTAACAACAAATTAATATTATGATTAGAAAATGATTATATAAAAAAAGAGTTAATTTGTATTAAAATATTTGATAATAAGAAATAATAATAATTAGAATAAATCATAATTATTCTCTTATTATTATAGTCATGGAAAGTTATAATGACAAGAAATATAAAAGCTCTCAATGAGACAATTGTATGTTGAAAATGATAATATTCATCTCCTTATAAAAAATAGAAATATCATTTATAATATAAATATCACACACACTGTGCAGAGATAAATATTAAAGAGAAGTTATATTAAAAAAACTACAACTAGATAAAAAAGATGTACGAATTCAGAGGAAACTCAGTAATGATTTTATTAAATACAATAACTAAAACAAGAAAAGCTATAGCATTAAATAATGTTAATATGTTGAAAACAAGCCAAAAATCAATATTTCAAAATAACAAAACAACCTGTTGATGATAAAACAAGATTTTAGGAGATTTTAGAGGAGATTTGTGGATTTAAAAGATATTTCAAGAGACCAATTCTATATAATAAAATCTATTATTGGTGATTACAACAATATAATATAAATTCTATTATTTAAATTATTTATTTATGGTTTTTAAAGAGTAAAATAGATTAAGAATTAATTGAATAATATAGTATTTTATATTGAATAAAATATTACCTGTTTTAAATGTCTAATTGATTGAATGATATTGATGATAAAAGGAGTGATGTAAAGGCTCTGTTTATTCCTTCAGAGAAGCTCTCATGTTTCAAAATAGATATAGAGGGTGTGCTCAGGTCAAAGCTGAAAAAACATGCTTAAAATGAGGTTCTTGACTTAAGGTCACTTATTCTTCATTCCAGTTTAATGTTACCAGTGTTATTCTTAACTCCAAGTAAATTTATTCCTCTTTTGAGTCAATTAGCTCAAGTTTAAATATAAGATGAGTATATTTATATTGGATTTAATCACATGAGCAACTTAAAAATAAAGTTATAAGTGAAAATCTCTTAAACTGGATTTTTAATTAATTTTTAAAGAATTCTTAATTCTTTTTGAGAATAATTAAGGGCCTTAATTTCAAGACTAACTACCAATCATTCATGTTTCTAAAATATAATAAAAATTTACTTTATACACAGATAACATTGCATTGCAAGCTGTGTTAAGCTTCTAAGAAAATTCATTAAGAATCGGATTTCTAATGAATTTTTAAAATTATTGCTATTTTTCCACATAAAATAGAAATGAAAACCAAACCTTAACTTTTGATAACGTTTTGACACTTATAGCTTCAAAGATCAAGCTTATTTAGGCTTTACGAGTTCTTAAAACCTTCATTAAAACTCTGCATATTGGGATTTACCCTTTTGTAGCTTGTGATTCCTGTCTAAATTGGGTATAAACCAGTTCAAAGTTTAAGGTTAAATGAAATTCTAATCTGAAAGTTTAAATATGGTTTAAAATATTCCAATACAGATGGAAAGCCTTAATTGGGTCCTTGCATATGCCAAAAGTTGGGTTCCCTTGCTCTAGTTGGCTTTTTTTTCCTTTGTCCCACCTTTCTATGTGGATTTTGCCCTTTTATTTATTTAAAGCCACAGTATGGCTTTAAATCAATTGAAATTGAGCCCACACAGGAGTTACATCCTGTATGTTAAATGCTTAGCCAATTTAGTAAATATGCGTCACACCTCAATTTTAACTCAATTCTTGGTAGGCTTGCATAAATCTTAGGCAACTTCAAATTAAAACTTATTTAAGCTTGAATTTAAAATTTTTGAAAAAAATGTTTGAATGGTGCAATTTTATTGTGAGATTATTATATCTTCTAATAACAAAAGAAATAGCCATTTTTGGTTATAAAACCTATGGATCTACCCCATGTTATTGTTGGTGTAGAATCCAAAAATGGCATAATATTTATAAATTTTCTTATTAAAAAATAAAGTTATACTTATTTTTTGTTATTTTTTGTTATTTTTTGTTATTTTTTGTTATTTTTTGTTATTTTTTGTTATTTTTTGTTATTTTTTGTTATTTTTTGTTATTTTTTGTTATTTTTTGTTATTTTTTGTTATTTTTTGTTATTTTTTGTTATTTTTTGTTATTTTTTGTTATTTTTTGTTATTTTTTGTTATTTTTTGTTATTTTTTGTTATTTTTTGTTATTTTTTGTTATTTTTTGTTATTTTTTGTTATTTTTTGTTATTTTTTGTTATTTTTTGTTATTTTTTGTTATTTTTTGTTATTTTTTGTTATTTTTTGTTATTTTTTGTTATTTTTTGTTATTTTTTGTTATTTTTTGTTATTTTTTGTTATTTTTTGTTATTTTTTGTTATTTTTTGTTATTTTTTGTTATTTTTTGTTATTTTTTGTTATTTTTTGTTATTTTTTGTTATTTTTTGTTATTTTTTGTTATTTTTTGTTATTTTTTGTTATTTTTTGTTATTTTTTGTTATTTTTTGTTATTTTTTGTTATTTTTTGTTATTTTTTGTTATTTTTTGTTATTTTTTGTTATTTTTTGTTATTTTTTGTTATTTTTTGTTATTTTTTGTTATTTTTTGTTATTTTTTGTTATTTTTTGTTATTTTTTGTTATTTTTTGTTATTTTTTGTTATTTTTTGTTATTTTTTGTTATTTTTTGTTATTTTTTGTTATTTTTTGTTATTTTTTGTTATTTTTTGTTATTTTTTGTTATTTTTTGTTATTTTTTGTTATTTTTTGTTATTTTTTGTTATTTTTTGTTATTTTTTTCATTAAGTGGTTGCCAGAGGCCATTGCTTGGGTCTGTGGTACCATGGTCAGAAATGGCTAATTTGAGGTTTTGGGGGCCATAGGTATGTCCCCTTGTCCCCATGTGGCCTGATTGATATTGGGCCAAAATGGCCCAAACCCCCCAATCAAAGGGGGTGGGCCAAAGGCCCTGGATATAATTGAAGGGGCAAAAGAACCCTCAGGCCCCAAGTCAGTGGGGTTTCCCAGAGGACAATTGGCCATAAATGGGCTATGCAGTGAGTTTCCGTAAACATCCATTAGGGGGGGTATTTCCCATGGTTGTGACAGGAAGGCAGAAAAATATAAGGAATTTTCTTTTCAATTCAGTATTCCCCCACTATGAAGCTCTTGTTCAAATTCCTCATATAGGATAAAGGCTCCTCTTAGCAATTAGAATGATTTTTCTTGTTTGAATATTGAATCTTGGAATGCAATATGAATTGTATCTAGTAACTGGCCCCAGGCTCCCCAATCATTAATCAGTTATTACAGGATGAAAAATGTGTAAATGCTATCAATCATTCTTGTTAATTTTCACCTATATTCAACAATTAAGAATGTGTGTCCACAAAGGTGCCACACAAGGCACAATTATGAGTATATTATGATAAATTGACAAATTTTGGCTGGATTATGAATGTATGATCATAAAATAACAGTCTGTTCCTTAATAATGAAGTATTTCTTCAAAAAATGGTACCCTATGGTTTATTCACCAAAATTTGTGGTTATATTGGCTACTCATGTTCCCAGTATCAATGTAAATTCACAGCTTGGGCCAAGGTTTGATGACATATTGATAAATATGAAGAACAAATAGCTCCTATCACTGAAATTTCATCCGTTTATTCTCAATAAATGCTAATTCTTGAGTGATCTTATCATAATAGAAAATTTCAATAAGAAATATGACCAATAGAGAAGTTTTTTGTAGTTTATTTTTAAATAATTTGATACTAAAAATGAATGGGACCAAGTTAACCAAGAAATTTTAGATGTTTACACACATTCAATTCAAACATGTGAATCAAAACCAGATCAAAAGAATGATGCTCAAAATCAAAAGAAAACGTAATATCATATTTTTCCTTTTTTAAGCAAATGAGGAATAAAGAAAGTCATGAACACCAAAAAAACAATTGAAAAATACCTTGCTTAAGTTTTATGATCTGAAAGAGAAATTTTTCCTTTTTTGGAAGATATTATTCTTATTAACAACAAATAATAAATAACCAAGTTATTAAAGATTTAATCTCTTAATAAGAATTAAACTTAATCTTCACCTCTCATCTAAAATATTCAGTTTGGAAGACAGCCTGTTATGTGGGGTCTCTTAATGAATCAATCAAAGTAGGATATGAAATTCTACTATCTTCAAGTATGTAGCACACTAGATCAAAAGCTACCATGCTACTCCACCTTAAAATAGTAAAGCAAGACATGCTATTTTCACCTTTCATAAAAATATTTAAAATTTGATGACAGAGCCACCAAGTGGAATAATTTCTGGAAGGCCTAAATTTGGGATACAAAATAATACCACCCAAATACCTATATCTCATACAGATGAAACATTTTGAAGAAATTTTTCTTAAAAAAAGAAAAGTAAAATATTGCTTTGAGCCTTTATGCATTTTCCATACTTGAGAGAATGTGGGTCATATATTTAGCCACAATTAAGAGCTAGCTAGTGGCTAAAATTTTACCCAGCTTTGAGCACTTCATCTTCAAGACTGACAAAGCTATCAAGGATTTGAGGTTATGATCCCACATATTCCTGTACAGAGGAATATTATGGATATCCTTCCAAGCTACTGAATAATGAGGCTTCAACTAGGTTAATTTGTTTTATATACTTTGATTCATAATACCTAGAAAAATCAGAGTTCTTGAGAAATGTTCTATACAGCTGAGGATGCGTCTTGGCTGGCTGAACGCTTATACACCCTCTGTTTGTAAGAATCTCCACATTGTATTGATGGAAATGGTATGATGTGTTTTCAAATCCACATCTGGATTTCAATACCCACTTTATCGACCAATTTGATCCAAATTCTAACCAAAAGAGTGAGAATGCTCACCCTTCTGACATTTCAAGAGGATATTGAGCTCTTTAAACCCCATCACAGGGGCTCTTCTAAAGGAAGAGTGGTCTTCAACTAAGTTAATTGACGAAAAAATGTAGGGCTAAAAGGCTAAAAAAAATTAGAGTACTCAAAAACTATAAGAGAGAAAAAGAAAAGGGATAAATTCCTCATAAAAAATAATGAGTAAAGAAAAATGAAAAAACCAAATAAGAAGAATAATGAAGAATACACAAAGTAGCCCTGTAGAACTGTTTCAATCTGTTCAGAAAGAAGAGAAGGAGTAATTAGGATATGGCAATAAAAAAATCACTGAGCAGGTGAGGAAAGGTAAAGACTTACTTCAACATAGTGAAATTATATTTATCTTAGTAAGAATATAATATAATTAATAATAAAATACACTATATAAATGGACTGGGGGGCAAACCCCTATGTGGGTGAATAGGGACTGTTATATGTTAGAAATCTCACCCTGGAGTCTTAGTGCTGGAGCCAAGGGGTGTATGACACACAAAGCTTGTTAGGGACTTTGATTTCATTGAGTTGGAATGGGTTTAAAGCCTGCATTGGCTTATTCCATGAATTATTATTCTTTTTGGGTTTATATAATGTGGTATTCAATATCTTTTTCTGCTGGGCTCAAGTCCACTTTGATAAAATGATATTATTAATTTGTATAAAATAATATATATATATCAAATAAAGAAATAAATAAGAAAAGAGAGAATAAAAAAGTGGAGAATAAAATAATTACTTTAAAATATTATTCTTAGGGTTTAAAATATCAATTGAATTCACCATTAATCTCTACATAGAATGTAGCATAGGGTTATATATGCGCTCAAATATATAAAAACAGAACTTCCAAAGATATAATGGATTTGGAAAATAAGAAATATCAGATTCTTACCCACAAGACTCACTATAAGAATATCCCAATGATAAGTATTACTAATATGAATATTCATTTTTGATAATGCAAAGTTAAACCAAAACTTTAAACCATGCTTAAGCTCAACAGATAATTAACACTTAACCTACAATACCATAAGCACTCATATGAAGAAAAGAATTATGCCTTAATAAGGATAAGATCTTGCGGATAAACATATTCAATAACAACAATTGACATCAAGACATAATTTAGCTACAAAGCCATAGTAACCCATAATTAATGATTTAATTTAACTCAAAGACACAAACTCAGAATCTGATTGGTCAGAATTGGAATTAATTCAAAGTGCATACTGAGAATGACAAATTAGGATTATGGATAAATCTTATTGGTCATAAAAACCACTTGAAATAATGGCTGAATCTGATTGGTCAGAAAACACCACACCAAAAATAGCTCACCAGCTAAAATGACTCAAAATTGGAAAACACTCAAGTCCCTTGTTTTTGGAAGTCTCTATGTAGGCCACAAAAGGTATAAATAGAGGTCTTCTCTCTGATATTTCCCAGCATTCTTCTGATTTAAAAATATTTCTGAAGATGAAGCCATCCCTTCTATAGTAGAATAATCTACTATCATGTTTAGAAGATCAGTAGCCATTCTAATTATATCATGGAGGTCTTATGTTATGAGTTATTAATTAGAGATATTGACAATATTAACCGAAGAGTTTGATATTGATTAAATAATCTTACAGCTATAGTATTGTTCAATTAGTGTCAAATTATATTAAAAACAGTGATTATATAAAATTCCCTTATAATCCATTATTATATAAAGG
This sequence comes from Austropuccinia psidii, assembly GCA_023105745.1. Taxonomy (NCBI): domain Eukaryota; kingdom Fungi; phylum Basidiomycota; class Pucciniomycetes; order Pucciniales; family Sphaerophragmiaceae; genus Austropuccinia; species Austropuccinia psidii. The sequence continues at coordinate 54,606,660 of JALGQZ010000007.1, read as the reverse complement.
AAAAACCCTTATATCATTATATTTCTCTTATTTATAAATCCAAACTGTTATAGCTATATGATATTATATCTATATCCATACTTATATAATTTTAGCAAGCTTATATTTAAATATTAACCTTAAAATACTATCATATTATAGATCTGTAAGAATTAAATACCTTACAATAGTCAAAATACTCTCATAGCTCAATCAAAAATTCCCTGTATTTTACAAATTGCTCAATAAAAAGTATTAGTATTATTAATACTGTTTACTGGGATCTGAACGAAAACCCCATTTAAACTATAGCATAACTTGTATTATCAATAAATCTTCATTAAATATTTTCCATATTATTACATCTCACCATTATAAATGAGGGATCTTATTTAAGGGAAAGGCTGATAGAGACTTCTGAAAATTCTTTTCTAGTTGAATTTTCCGTAATATTCAATATTTATTTGGAGAGATAATCAGGATTCTATTATTATTATATTTAGAAGTGCAGCTAATACACCTTAGAACCCTTGGTTACAGGATCATTCAGAAATTAAAAACTGTTCACCTGTTATTTCCCCCTCAAAGTAATTCCTGATTAAGTCTTTTATTTTGAATAAAATGTATTCCAGCTGTCTTGGGTCAAGGTCTTTATTTTGTGAACCCTGTATTAAAGAGAGCTTTCATTTCAGCTTTTGGGGACTCAGTGTGAATCTTCAATGAACATATCTTGCTTATTATCAGTGGAACTTCAATAACCCCCCTGATGATAGCATGCATTTCTTACATTCCTCAATGACTGTGACAACTGATAAACCTAATCCACTTGATGCCTTTGTTTATGTGTAAGGTGTGGATATGAAACTTTGTTTAAAAATAAAGTACTTTTCCTGTACTTAAAATTTGTATAAGGTAAGATTTGATCAAGAATAGTAAATTATAAGAGCTTTAAGAGGAAACACACCAAATTTATTGTTTTTAACCTTTTGAGTACCAAAAAAAGTATCATAAAGACTTATTGTCTTACCAAAAATACAAATTTATTCAAAAAAATAGTATTATAAAGATTCATTGTCTTACCAACAAAAAAAATCATTCAAAAATGCTCTACAAGAGAAATTTGAGGCTACAAAAGAAATTTCTTTAAGGGAAATTTCAATTGGAATCAATTGAGCAAAAGACTGCAGTAAATTAATATGATAAAAAAGTCTTCAAAAAGAATATTAACAATAAAACATGCCCAAAAGTGACCAAAGTGACAAAACTAACAATGGTGAAAGATACTTCAATCCACTTTTGGGGTGGTTCAAGGGTAAAAAATGATTATAAGAGTTACAAAAAATGATTATGATAATTTTTCATGTGGTTATAAGCTTTGAAATTATTTCAAAAGGGTGGATGGAATATTTTATCTAATGGCTTAACAGTGTCTAAACTAATTATAAAAGGAAAAGATTCTAACATTCAGAGAAAAGTAGGGAAAAGAAGAAATTACTTTATAGCCACAAATTTTCTTACTCCAAAAGTAATATTTACTAAAATAAACTGTAGGGAAAACACTTGAAGTATAAAAGCCAATTATGAAATCATTGAACCCTGGTTTGAACCAAGTAAGGGATGATTTCAGCCATTTTAGTCCCTAGAATTGGCCATTGCTATAGTAATAATTGGTTTAATGCCTTCAAAGCATGTCAGAATATGTGTAAGAGACCTTCAAATCAGTTGGAACTGGTCTTAATAATATTCTCTTAGCTTAAGGGTAGTCTTACCCTTTTGGCAACAGTCAAAACTATTCTGGTTGGTATAAAACCCTCATCATAAATCAAGTCACAGACCCTGTGACTCTATTACAGGCCTAAAGTGATGAACCTTTGCATTAATTCTGAAGTACCACACCTGTCAGCAAGGAATTGAAGGGAGTCTGGAACCCTTGGATCCAAGATTTCTTCCCCCCCAAAATTAATCATCATGTATTATACTACAAATTTGAATAAGTAATTCAATTGAAAGTTTACAGTACATGCCTGTGATTATTGTTTCCACATATTTAAATCAAAGTTCACACATGTAATACATGTGCAAATTTTGACATTGCAATTGAAAATACTTCAATTCCTCATAACTTCTAAAATACACACCAAACCTCAATTTTAACACAAAAATTGATGATTAACACCAAATGTGGTGTGAGTTAAAGTAAATCTTTGAGGACTTTCAGTTTTTCATACAGAAAATACTAAAAAATTAATTTAAGCTTATTTAGAGTTGAGTTACAGAATTTTCACACAGAGGTGATCCCACCTGATATTTTATAAGGAATCCAATGGTGAAAAAATTTTCAAAAGTTTATTTATTTGAAAAAATCATAACAGCTTTTATCAAATTTATTTACAAAAATACTTCAATTGGAACATTTTTGATGAAAATTTATTCTTACTTCAAGTTTTCCTTTAAAAATATATTTTTACATTTTTAAATTTTAATATAATTTTAATATGAAAATATGATCATAAATTATATTTTTGTATGTAAGTCTTCATATTTATATGTCATTTTTGTCTGTATAATAAAAATAAATTTAGGGTGCTGGTGAAGAGATGTAAGCCCTTATGTGTATTTACCAATTTGGGGCCAAAACATGCAAGTGGCCTATATTTTTTAAAGAATTCCTCAGGCTTAGTTTTGAGGATTTTTTTGATTTTATTTTTCCCTATTTTTTTTGACATGGGATGTCAAGATCCCCAAATTTTTCAATTTTCTTTTTGCCAAATTTCTCCAATTTGGCCAATTTTGCAAAGATTGGCTATTTGTTGAAAAAAAATCATTAAAAATGTTCCCAATCATGAGTTTCCATAATTCTTTTTTAAAATCAAGGGGAGAATCTTGAGAATCAAAAATTAGAGACCTAAAAGTTTGGGATTTTTTGGTGTGGGACAATTTTAGGCCCAAAAAGCACTTTTTTGATGTTTTTAAGTAAAGTGGAAATTCCTTTTATGACAGAAATAGAATTAACAATGTAATTGATGGTATTTGTGGAGTTTAAAATGCAATTCATGGCATGAACAGTGTCATAAAAATGCTATTTATGGCATCAACATCAGACTATAAAAGCCATAAATGGCCTCAAAAGGGACATCACAATGCCATAAATGGTATTAAAAATTGTATTTATGGCGTCAACAGTAACATAAAAATTCCATTTATAGCATAAAAAGTGCCATGAATAGCATCAAAAATGACATAGAAATGGAACAAATGAGGTTTTTTTCAATACAGATTTTTTTTGGGTAAATGTCAATTTAAAAGCACCCCTCATGTGTTTTTACTAAAGATCTATGTGCTTTTACCAATTTTGGGGAAAAAACATGTAATTCTTTACTTAAAACAGATAAGAGCTTATATGGGTTTCCCAACATTCTAGGCAAAATATTATTAATTTTTACCACTTGTTTCATAGTAGAACCTGAAAGGATTTGTAATATTTATCCAATTTCTTTCCTTCCATTTGATGCAGCTGAACACGAAATTTGCTTCAATTTTAGAGAATTTTTGGAAGAAATTTTGAAGAAGATTCAATGTAGTTTGTTTTATCATTACTGCTGATACAGTTTCCAATTTGTAAAAGAGGAATAAAATCTCTAAACACAAAACATATGAGGAGATGAAAGAAAATTAAATGAATAGATGGAAAAAGTATTAAATTGAAAAAATGAAAGAGAAAAAATGGAAATAAAGCACAGAATAGAAGAGGAAAGTAAGCGGAGAGTAATGAAATAAAATGAAATGATGAGGAGCTTTACCTCTTGAAGTGAATCTGCCTTTTTTCCTTGGTCAAGATTTCCTAAAATAGAACACAAAGAATTCTTTTATCAAAGAGTGGGAAAGTTGTTTCTTTAAAAGAAGTAAGGGACCCATAAAAGATGCATACTTGAATTATTGAATATGAAAAACTGATAAAGAGAAACTAGTTTTCCTGTTCTCAAAGCTTGTATAATGTAAAATAACTTCAAAATAGTATTTTGAGAGCTTTAGGGGATAAAGAAAACAAGATGAATTTTTCAACTTTCTTTGTATCAAAGAATAAGATTATGAAATTTTATTGTCTAACCAAAAAGAAGGAATTATCCAAAGATACTCTACAAGAGACAATTAAGGTGCAAGGGAAATTTCTTTGAGAGCCATTTTAGCTGGATTTAATTTAAAATATAATTTCAGGAAGATAATATGAGAAAAAAGTCTTTAGAGATAAAAATAATGAAGAAAACACAACTAAGAGTCACCAGAGTGAATTTGCAAAAAAGGGATAAATTTTACAGTTATGAAAGAGGATTTGATACAATTTCTGGCTTCTTCAATTGTAAAAATATCATAAGAATTCAAAGCTGTTTCTTGTAATCCTTTATGGATTAGCTTCAGTGTATCAAAAATAAGTAAAAAATGAAAATATTTCAAAATAAAAATAAATGTTAGGGAAAAAACGAAATTCTTTGATAGCATTAAATCTTCTTCCTCCAAAAGTAGGAAATTCTCTCACCAGTTGTGAGAAAAATATTGGGAACATAAGAGACATTTATTGCATTATTAATACCTGCTTTGAGCAAATAAAAGGATGGGTTTAGCCATTTTATCCTTATGAGCCAGACATTAATATAGAAATAGCCGGTTATAATTATTCAGAAAATTTTAGTGTGTGTGTGAAGAGCCTATAGAAGAGTTAAATTACTTTTGTCAGTTTTTTCTGCCTTGAGGGTAGTTTTAGCAACATATAAACACTTGACCCTGATATGATTGGTATCAGAAACATATCATCAATTGAGTCATAGACCTTATGAATCACCTCCAGGAGAAAATCAATGTACTTTTTCATGTATTTTGATATACAAAGCCTGATTTTGGGCAGTATGTCACAATTGGATTCATGATTCTTTTTCCCTCTAAAAACTTACTATTTTCAATTTCTCCTTATCTATTCCTCCCCATTTACCATACATAGAATTTTACATATTTCATTTAATTGAAGAGCTATATTACACAAATGTAAGCTTAAGTCTACTTAGGGAATAATATAGTTCACACACACACATTTTGAAAAATCAATTGAAGATACTCCAATTTATCATCACTTCCAAACTACACACCAAACCTCATTTTTACACAACAAAATGATGTTTAGATCAACATTTAGTGTTAATTGAATGAAATAATTATTGATTTTAAATCTTCAAACTGAAATTTCTTCATAATTAATTGCAGCTTATATAGAGTTGAGTTACAGAATTATAACTTAGAGGAAATCAAACCTGAAAGCTCATAGGGAATCAAATTATGGGGTACTATTAATAGCTTCAATTATCAAAAAATAATCTTTAATAAATCTTGTTGTATTTTTTCAAATAATATCTTATTTTTAGAAATTTTTTCATATTCTTATTTATAATTGATCTTCCCTAGTAAACAAGTATTCTTAAATCTTTGATATTTCTTTGTAAAAATGCATATTTGAATTTTATTTAATGAAAAAATTTATGCTAATAGATAAGAAGCATTGAATTTTTTTATTTATTCATTTTAGTTATTTGAAGTTCTTTAGGTATATCAAAATACCTTCAAGTCTTGTGCATACCAGGAGAGGGGACTTACTTTTCCAACTTCCACTCTGTCACAGAAGGTGGAGCGGTGTCCTCTAATACCAGAAAAAAGATCAAGAAAATTATGCCTTGATCTTGTAGCCTTTCCAACTTGGTTGTGATGATTTTGCCATGAAACAACCTAGGGTCTAGTCATGGTGGTGGTGGGGGACTGCCTGTTCTGACATGACCCTGAGTCGAGAGCTTGAGTGCTTGTTGATGGTTTTTGGAATCAATGTGACACATTCCTCATCAAGAACCATGAGAAATGAATTACTTGGAGATTAATTTGAGAAAGAAGAGCTAAAAGGAAAGGATAATTTGAAAATTAGTAAATAAAAGAAGTCCAATTTGAGGATATTCATATTCCAAGGAATTCTTAATTCTCCCAAACAATTGACAAGTGCTAGCAGAATGGCCACACTGGTGCTTATAAAAAATAAGGTAGAATATCCTCTTCAAGGTTAATTGAAGTAGAGGAACTTACTTTCATAATCTAGACTCCCTAAAAGGAACCAGAAAGAAGCCTGTTGAGGCTTATGTGCCATGTGTGTCAAGATATAAATAATGAAAGTCTGTGGAAGGTTGTGGTGAGCTGGTGAGTTTATAATTTTTAACACATGGTCGTTTCTGGGTCTTGACTTGATCATTTCCACTATAAAAGATATCATACATTGCTTCTACTGATTTTTTGAGTAAAGATAATTTTCTATGTCCCATTCATATTGCTCATTCACTATTACTGGAGGTTATGGAAATTTATGAGGAGTTGGGATACTTGATTCATTGACATATTACTATAAGTATACATGGAAGACATGTTAAGCAGAATTCCATCTTTGAAGAAAATTGGAAAAATATGAATGACTTCTAGCCTTGTTTAAAGCTTTGAAAGATAATTAAAATCTTTCTTAGAGTCTCTTAGTGGGTTTTGTTTCTTTTATTTCAACCCTAATGTTTTTCCAGGTTGGAAATGAGGTGGAATTGACCTATTCTTATCTGAATATTTCTCAAAATTCCTGAATTCTTATTCTAATTTTTCATTGACAGCTTTTTGTAAGGATTTGAGCTTTGATGATAACTTTCCAGAAAGAGTGTCTTGAGAAATATGGTTTGAACCAAATATGTGATTTATTTCATAAAGGGTGAGATTAGGTGATTGTTTTTTTGGATTACTTTTCTGAATTATTGTAGGAAAATTCAGCCATAGGGAGACAGGTATGCCATTAATATAAGCTATAATTCAAATAAATACAAAGAAAATTTTTCTATAATCTGATCTAACCCCACTGTCTGTCTATCCATTTCAGGATAAAATGAAGTTGAAAGATATTTTGATAGTTTGAGAATTGGATATAAATAAGTGAAAAATTAGGAAACCTAATACAGTCTCTGTCACTGAAAATATGTATTAGAGGGTTATTTGTGGAAAAGACATTGTGAATGAATAATTGAGCTAATTCAAAAGTAGGTATTTTTGGAGAATCTGCAAGGGATATTGAAGCTTTTTAGAGTCTTTTAATAGCTCATCATATTGAATCAGATCTCCTTCATAGTGGAAATCAAGGTAAAAGCTCCATTGATGAGTAATTATAAGGAAACCTGGAAACTGGGAGAGGGTTTAGTAAGCCAAAGTACTTGTAGTAAATATTTATCTTCTTGAGAATTTATGACATGAGAGCACATAGTGTAAGATTTTTCTATGAAAATCTTGAAGATTATTATTATTTTTCATGAGTAGTATGACTGTTGCTATGAAATATAATAAACAATTTTATCAAAACCACAAATAAATGAATAATCTCCCAATTATTCCTTTCACTTTTTATACACTACCAGTGATTTTGGAAGTAAGTAATTGTCTACTAGAATAAATTAAAAGGAGTATCATTAATAAAAATTCTTATTCAAATAATATGAAATTATTTCTAATTCTTGAAGAAAACTCAAGATTTATAATATAAAAACTTTCAGAATCAATTGAATCCTCACCAATAATTCAAAAATACCTTGAAAAAAATTGGCAGAGTGATTTTTTGGATTATTTATGAATCCAAATGAGAAAAATTTATTTATAAAAGTAATAAAACAATATGAAAGTTAAAAATTAATGGAGATAGTTTATTTCTTTGATTTAAACTCTTTTTGATTGATTTGGAAATATTCAAAAAAATTACAAAATGTTTTTAACCAATACTTACTTGTTGGTAGTAAGATAAGTTTGAATAATAGGATGATTTGGGAAAAGCAGCAAGAGTAGGCCGCTTTTAAATTAATAACAGCTCACAGTGGCATGCCATGGAGAAAACTGATTTTTCATAACTTAATTAGTTTAATGATTACATCACTTGTAGTCATTTGAGAGTATCATAATTACTTAATTAATTCAATTTACATGAATAGCAACTCATTTATTATTATGAAATAAAGGAGTAAAAGGCTTAAATCCTCTTTTATTCAAAAATAAGAATTAATTTCTCAAATATCTCATTGTTATCGGAAATTTCATCCCAGGTTGTATTTTCTGTGCCTTTTTGAAGATTAAGTGTTTCAGGTGAAACCATCAAAAATTGACTGTAAATAAAACATTCAATTTGAATTATAAATTAATAATTTTATTTTGTTTTGGTATTGATTATAAATTTCTACATTGGTCCTGAAGGATTCAGAAGGATTAATCAACATATTTTACTATTAATGAATTTTTGAAGTTTTACCTCATTTCTATGTAGAAAAGCAAATAATTCAGTTATAGCTAGTTACCATGAGGTAAATTCATGGATAATAGTACAAAAAGGGTTTTGACTTATCTTTTTGGTGTTATCCATGGAAAATGATAAATAATAAACATGCTTACAGGAGTCAGAGTTGCTCATTAGGTCTTTTTCATGTCAAAATAGCAGCCTCATTGCTATTCTCCTGATATAATGATATTTTAACTGGGTAATGAGGTTCCCAAAAGGCTTTAGTAGAATAATTGGGCAGTTATCATGAATGTTTATATTATTTAGAGCTTTAAATTCCTCATAGGCCTAATAAGATGGGTACCCTGACTCTCTTTGATGTCTTTTGTCCCCCTGAGCTATTTTCATTTGAAAATTAGTAATTCAAACTTGAAGACTGATATCCACTATGGGTGTATAAAAACTGTAATTAAACATTGAGTAGTGTAAAGCTCAACAAATAAGAATAAAAATATCATTAGTGTATATTAAACATGGGATTTCTCACACTCTCATTATTTGAGTGTGAAATTGAGAAAAACCAAATTTTTGAAAGTTATTTTATGGGTGTTGAATTATTTCCCATATTACCACCTCATAGAGTTAACTTAAGCTTATTCACTCTATGGAGCTTCCCTAGATGAATGTTTTTGAATAATCCAAATCTGGCCTTAAATCCATGAATTTACTTACAAAAAAAAAGCTAATAATCTTTTCTTAAATGACAATTGATGAATTTTGGATATATGCATGACTCATGGTGCCTTCATTGTTTGAAATTTATTTTTATATTAATTGTGGCCCATTTGGAAATTTACAATATACCTCAAGCCTCACAAAACCAGCAGACCCTCATATTATTCTTTTAATATCAGAAGAATACCCCTGTACTTCAAATAACAGCTTCAGAGGGCATGGTTGAATACATTGATTGCTTCAATTATCCACATTGCACTACTCCTTTTTTTAATTATTCTTTTTAATTACATAATGATCTGTGAGATACTTCAGTTACAGTAGTAACCCATACATCTGTTACACAGTATTTTTGATGTGGAAGTTGATATTAACAGCCCATGGAGCTATACAGAGGTGTAATACAACCACATATTACACCAGAGGCCATTATTTGACATGCAGAAGAATTTTAAAGAGTTAGAACTGACATGAGCCCTCATACCTTTGCCCACTAGTGGAAGGAAACTTCATACCACTAGAGACAAAGTCATATGGAAATTCATCAGTTACACCCTCAGAAACAGACCACGCTCAGAAGAGAAAAGGAAAAAGGAATGGTAAATTACTTGTTAAAACCAATAAGTGGAGAGAAATTGTCACTCAGAAGGCCAGAAATCCATAAAATTCTGCCTCCATATCAGGTAAACCACCCTTGATAAATTGTACAAGGAAGATAAAAATAATCAACCCAGTTTCAACTTATAATGGCAAATTTCCCAAAGTAGTAGAACATAAATTTGTACAAAGAACAGTGAAAGGTGAATACCCTAAGAGAGAAGATTCTGATTGATTTCAGACACTGATACCATGTCACCTATACACCTCAGAGACCTTGGGGTACCAAGGAACCAGTCAGAGGACAGATTGGGACTGTTTGTGTCAGTCTGAGTCTATGAAGAAGTGGTAATAGATTTATTTAAAACTTGTACTATTACGGTGACACCAATAATTAATAATAAGAAAGGTTCTATATAAAGGTATAAGGGATTTACTATCATGGAATAGTGGTGGTGAGTGCTGCTGAAAGCCATGGGTGCAGTCTTACCAGTTGGATTACTATAATAAGAACTAAAATAATTAATGTATAAAATATACCTGTTTTTGACCATTGTACTACATAGTAATTCAAGAGCAGGATGGGGATTACTTTTCTGGAAGTCAGAAGGCTTTCTTTTATCCTGAAATGGGGTGGAAAGGTCCTCTAGACCATCCACATAAAGGAATTGAAGATTTTTCACTTAAGAGTACTTGTTTGTGGTTTTAAAAAAGCCTGTATGCTCTTTATTGGGCTCAGATGTGGTTTTGAAAGCACATCTGGGCAGTTTTCCCCAATACAGGGTGAAAATTTTCATCTGGAGACCACAGCCCTCTTCTGACATTTATGAGGCGTAGAAAGATGTATAGAACCTGTATGGGACCCCAGTATTGAATGAATTATGAGGTATTGAAGTATAAAAAAGCTTCTTTGTCCATTTGACACCTCATAATCATAGTTATGGGATAGTATTCCACAGTAAAGGTGTATTGGCCAAACTGTGGGATTTTGACCTTAAAGCTGCTATAGCTTTGTCAAATTTTAGGATATTGACCTCAAAAAATTGTTCATTGTGTATCCCTGAATGGGATCCACACAATGGTACTTCATTTTCTATGGGTAAAATTAAATAGGGCAAAGTTATGCCATGCTCAATTTTTGTTATCCAGATATATGATTTTCTATAAATATGTATGGGAGTTGTTTTCCCCAAAACGTTTTTTCTACATTAGATATGGAGAATTGAAAGGCACAATCAGATAGCCCTTATTTTTCTCTTTTCAAAAAGACTCCAATTTAGGTATCTCACACCAAAACTGTAGAAGTTAGATGAGAGGTGAATATTTTATTGACCCTTATTTGACGTTATTTTGGCTATAACCTCTGTAATTTTGGTGTTAGATCAGTTTGGCTAGTACCATTGGATAGATCTGACATAGAGATTTAATTTGAATACCCATTTTCTGGGGTTAAGCCTCTTCCTCTGGATTTCAGATTAGAGGTGAAAATTAAGGTTTATGCTTAGCGCTTCTTTGAGAAGGAATGACTTTGTTATTATTTGTTCTATAATGATGGGACTTGTATATTTGGAAACAGGTGAGTTTTCTCTTTCTTTTTATACGTTTGAGCTGGTTTTTCTCAGATCCATGTTTTGGTGGAATTTGGCTCTACCATTGGTTTATGGTATTTGGCTGTCATGCATGTGCTCTGGCTTTGAGTCATAGGCTGAAATACGCTACCTCCAAAAAAGGATCATCATTTATGAGACTGTTCAGCCCTCCTAGAGGCTCTGAGTCTTCTCAGGTGAAGGTTACCATCTGGTATGGAATCTTCTGCTAACCATTTATGCTTATCTCCTGTTTGGTTCTTGACTCTTACCAAATATTGTCTCTGCTCTTTACCATTCAGTCTGATCTTCCTGGCCTTGACAATCTTTTTCACAGGGGAAGGGGAGCCTTCCACCTCCACTCTGTCTTGTTCCTGGAGGGGAACCTATCCTCCCCTGTCTGGAAGTAGGGTTTGACCAAGCTCACTGGGAATACCGGGTGTTTCCTAGAGAATTCCACTGTAAGTCTAACCTCCACTGCATTTTTCCCTATCAATTTGATGATAGTGAAGGGTCCCACAAATTAGTCTCTTGAGATTATTAAAGTTGAGTGTAGATACTAACTGTGAGCCTTGAGGTATATATTCACATACCTAAATAGGCCACAATTATCTTGAAAATGAATTCTGAACTATGCATATATTCAAAATTCATCAATTTTGATTTCAGAAAAGATGAAGAATGTTTTATTGAGTAAGTAACTCCACCGATTTAAAACCAGATTTAGATCCTACACAAAATTTCACCTAGGGTAGCTCCATAGAGTGAATAAGCTTAAATCAACTCTTTGAGGTGGTAATATGGAAAATACTTCAATAACACATAAAGGAATTGTGAAAAGGTTTGTTTTTCTCAATTTCACGCCAAAATAATGGGAAGGGGAGAAATACCATGTTACATATAGACCAAGAATAGTGTTATGCATGTTTGTGGCACTTAACATTATGGTATTCTTACATAAACTTTTGGTACACTCATAGTGGATATCTCACTGAGAGCCAGAATTTCTATTTTGATGTAAAAAATAGTCAAGGGGGACAAAAGACATCAAAGAGAGCAAGGGTACCCAACTTCTGAGGCCTCTGAGGCTTGAAAAGCTCCAAAGCTTGGATCAATGGATGATCCTGGCCCAATTAGTAAACTAAAACCTTTTTGGAACTTGGTTACCAAGTCAAAACTTCATTATATCATAAGAAAATTGCAAATAAGCTGCTATTTTGACGTGCCAAGGAAGTCAAGACCAACTTAGACTCCTGTAACCATGTAAATTATGAATGAATTTCAATGGATAAGCCCCAAAAGAGTAATTAAGAAACTTTTTGAACTAGTATCCATTGATTTACCTCATAGCAGACAGCCATATACTGCTATTTGCAATTCTACATAGAAATGAGGTAAAAAATTCAAAAATTCATTAAAAATAAAATTCTTAATGAATCTTTATGAAACTTTCAAGAAAAATTGAGAACTGTATAATTCATATGAAAATAAAAAAGAACTATACTTTTATAAGTAAAATTAAAAGATTTACTTACAGTCCATTTTTGATGATTCCACCTGAAATACTGAATCTTTTAAAAATTCACAGAAAATACACTCTGTGATGAAATTTCCAATAACATTGATAACTTTGAGAAATAAATTATCATTTTGGAATAAAAGAAGATTGACAGATGTTACTCCTTTTATTCTTAACCATCAATGGGTTGGTAGTCACGTAAAGGCATCAATTAAGTAATTATGATAATCTTACGTGACAACAGATGATGCAATCAATAATCCAAAAAGTCTTATTGTTTTCTCACTCACTGGGTTTTCAGCTTTCTTCATGAAATGCCTCTGTGAGCTGTCTTTGACTTAAAAGAGGCCTCCTTTTGCTGTTTTTTTCCAGATCATCACATTATTATAAATCTATTATACCTTTATTACCAACAAGTAAGTATTAGTTGAAACTTTTTCTTAAGTCTTATTATTTCAAAATCAATAAGAAAGAGGTGAAATAATAGAAATCAGCTTTATATTGTTTTAATACTGTTATATATCCATTTTTGATCCTTCAAATCCACAATTATCCATCAAATTTCTCTACTTTTATCTTTAATAAGTTCTTTGGAGTATTAGTGAGTGATTTATCATAATTTTTAAAGTTTTTCTCTAGTATTTTTTTCTTCAAGAATTCTATTTATAATTATTCTTACATAAGATAATTATATATTTAAATAATCTTATTATTAAATACTTTATGTAATTGATTCTAGTAGACAATTACTGCTTAATGTTATAATCACTAGTAGTGTATAACAAGTAAAAGAAATAATTAATTAATTAATTATTTAATTGTGGCTATAATAGTTCTTCTTATTATATTTCATAAGAAAAGTCATAGTACTGTTGGTTAATAGTAATATTATCAACACTTTCATAGACACATCCTACTTTTGGGGGCCTGGCCATGTTTTTTGAAACTTGTACCCTTAATTAATATAGTTTCAAGCTTTAAAATATATTAATTTATTTTTTCTTTCACTTTAAAGTTAAAATTATTTCCATTTTTGAAATTGTCTTAAAATCTTTTTCATTGAGGAATTTGGTTTAATTTTATACTGTTTTTACATGTGGCTATTTCGCATCCAAAGACTTATAAAATTATTCTTTGAGTTACTATGAATTAATTTTGATTCAAAATCTTAAATTGTAATTTTTTAATATTAAAAAAATAGAAAATTATAAAAAATCTTAAAAAATATTTCAAAAGTATGAAAAATAATTTTTCTTTTATAAATTTTTGTCTCTAGTGTCTTTAATCAAATACTGTGTGGCTGCTAACAGACTCAGTAAAAGATACATTACCAGTCCAGAATCTGAAGACAGTATTGAAGTGCAAATTGCTAGAAGAGGCACTTTATTTAAGACAGAACAATCTAAACAACCACCAAAAGGTGTGTGTTTTCTGTTTTCAATTCTTTTTTCTCTTGAATTGACGTAAAAATGGTGCATACCAGAAATTGAAGCAGCTATGAAGTCCAACCAGATGAACCTGGACAAGGAAGAGGTAAGACCAGAACAAGGTCTTCCAAGTCTTCCTCAAGAAAGACACATCTGGAGGATGCCAGAACTGCCCCCATTCCCCAAGGTCTGTACCAACAAACTTTGATGTGAACTCTGAGCCTGAACTAATTGAAAGTAATATTTTAAGGGCTTAGCCACTTCCAAGTGGAAGCCATAGAAATATATCAGTCCCAATACAAAAATTGGTTCAGAGCAGCAAAAGAAGAGGAGTAGGAAATATGCCCATGTCACAGCCATGGAGACAGGCAGGGCATTACCATTCATTACAAATGGAAAATCTTCCAGCACCTAATCAGCAAGGGGTTTCATGGAAGATTCACCAAATACAGTTTCAAGCCTCAATACAGCTCAATACAGGCAGAACCCAAATACAGGCCTTCCCTCAATATAGGTTCAAACACCTGTATTGATTCAAATAACTGTATTGGATACACCAATACAGCTTAAAATCTCAAATACAGGTCCTTCAAACATACAATCATGGTTTCTCAACACTCAAACTCCAGGCTGGCACTTTTTTACATATACCAGCCCCCTTTCACCCACCTGGGGGTTTTTCCCCCAGTTAATTAAAATATTGGATTTATTATTTAATATTATTTTAGGGTGTTGGTAAAAACACATAAGCAAATTGATAAAAACACATAAGCAAATTGGTAAAAAGGCGTAAGGGGTACCCCGGGCCCATTTTTAATCAAAAATGAAACACAACCATGCCTGTATTGGGCCAAAACATTCCCAAAAGAGGTTTTTTCCCCACAAAACCTCTCTAACTCCCAATTGTTTCAGATTTTTTTGCCCAGCCCCCCAAGAAAAGGCCAAACACCCAAATAATCCACATTATGCCCACCCCAAACCTTTTTTTTTTTTGATAAAACAGCATTACGAAAGCCATTTTGCAAAGCTTTTCACACTTTTTTTCTTTTTCACCCCAAAGACGGCATTTCCCACCACAACAACCTGCTTTCAAGCCTCCCAATTTTCAATTTTTTATCTTCCCTCATCCATCAATCCCACATTGAAACCAATTTTTTTCACTCTTAACCACTTCTGTTAGTTTTTCACACCTTTTTTCACTTCTTTTTCACATTTCAAAAGGCTCTTACCCAATTACAAATCCCCAAATTCCCCCTTTTTTTCACTTTTATACATATTTTTCATTCAAAAATGCTTCAACCCCCCACTGAAGGTGAATTTCAGACCCTTTTGCTTCTTTGGCAACATGTGCCCAATTTTTCCAGGGCTCAGGGGTATGCTGTGTCCACCTTGAGGTCCAATATGGCCCACAACCAAATTGAAATAGGTTGTGACAGGTCTGGGACCCCAAATGCCAACAAAAGCCCCTCCAAAACAGTCACCTCAAGAAAGCTTGACTGTCCTTTTAGAATTTATGCCAGAAAATATGCCAAGAGTACCACTTGGACTCTTAAAGTCAAAAATCCTGAACATAGCCATGATGCCACTGAAAATATCATGGCACATCCTGCTTTCAGGAAATTCAATGAGCAAGAAACCTCCCAAATTGCTCAAATGTCTGAATCACTGCTCATACCAAGGCAAATTCAGGCCCAATTATGCAGCCAGAGGGAGTCTGACAGGCCTGTAATCCTTCAAGACATTTACAACCAAGTCAAGAAAATCAAGAAAGACAAAATACAAGGCAGAAGGCCCATTGATTCTCTTATTGACACTCTCAAACAATAAAATGTTGTTTGGTCCTCTGCAAGGGATTCTGAGGGACACATTACCTCCCTGTTTTTCACTCACCCCCTGGCAATAAAGCTTCTTCATGGCTTTCCTCATGTCATTCTTATGGATTGTACTTATAAAACCAGTAAGTACAAAATGCCCCTTTTCATATTGTTGGACTCAGCTCAACCAATAAGACCTTTTCTGGGGCTTTTTGTTTGATTAAGAATGAAACTGAACCCTCATGTACTTGGGAATTAAATCAAGACATAGAAAAGGTCCTCAACAACACCAATCTTCCCCCTCCAGTTATTTTTATTTACAGGTATCTGGCCTTGACAAACTCTCTTAAGAAGCTCTTCCCAGACTCCAAAGTCATGCTATTCATTTGGCACATCAATAAAGATGTATCTGCTCATTGCATGAAGAAAATTGGTCATGGAACTGATTTTGAAAATTTTATGGGCCTTTGTAATCAAGTAATATACTTTTATCTTTTACTATAGTTCACTTTATTTCACTTTTTTTCTTATTTCTGTTTTTATTGATGAATTTGGGATTCATTTCTCAGGTTATGTATTCATTCACTGAAAAGTCTTTCAAAGACAACTGGAAAAAGCTTCAAAAGCAAGTCAAAAATCCTGAAGTCTTTCAGCATTTGGAAAATACCTGGCTTCCTCTAAAGGAGTATTATGTGCCAGCCTGGACCAACCACCATTGCCACCTGGGTGTGGGCTCCACCTCCAGCATTGAAGGTGCCCATGCCATGGTGAAACTTTGGCTTCAAACGTCCACTGGTACTCTCCTGGAGGTAGTTAGGGCTCTCCACATGGCATTCAGAAAAAAATTCATTGAAATTATCAACAGAATCTTTGAAGGAATGATTGTCCATGTCAAGAACTTTCATCCACACATCTGTGCCCTCAATGGAAAGGTGTCTCATTATGCTCTTCAGATGGCCTTTGACAATTTCAAAACCAAATTTCCTCCCAATGAAAAATGCACCAACAAATACAGCAATTATCAAGGCATTCCTTGCAAGCATAAGACCCAAAAGGAATTTTCCAAGCGCCAAAGGCTTAAAATATCAGACTTACATCCTCAATGGCATTTGAATTTGCAAGTGAGGGTTTTTAAATTTATTATTCTTATTTTTTTTCTTATTAACTGATTTTATTTGTCATATTCTTCTCAGGCTAGTTTTCAAGGTGATGATCAAAGTGTGGAAAAAGAAAGAAAGAATGAAGCCCAGAAAATATTTGAAGTTATTGGGGAAGACCTTTTTCAAAAGCCAATGTAATAAATCACCCCAATTCTTCAGCATTTCAAGATGTTTTGACTGGAAAAGTCCCGTTTGATAAAATTCCCAAGAGTCAAGAGGATGATCAATATTATGAAGACCCTCTAGAATGCAAGAATATCCTTGGAATACCTCAAGGAGCCAAGAATAAAAACAAAAATCCAAACAAAAGAGAACCTTCAAGATTTGAAATTATTGAAAGTCAATCCAAGAGAAGAGGAAGACCCCCCTCAAAAGTGACCAGTACAACAACATCAAGATCACAGTCAAACTTCCCCTCTCCAATTATGGAAGTGGAATCATCTGAAGGTTCTGAGGACTCATTATCTAAATCCATCAGTTCATCAGATTCACTACCCTCAGCAACTGAATTAAATAAATCAGAAGTAACCCTTAGAAGATCCAGAAGATTGGCAATTGGAATCAAAACCTCACAAAGAAAATCACACAAGCCTGCCACCAGTTTGAAGATATATGATGCAATTTACTTGACCTGTGAGCATTGTCAAAGCAATTATTACACAAGTGATGAATTCTCCAAGCTGTTTGTGAGTTTCTGATTCTTTTGAATGTAAATTTCTCTTGTTCATTTTGATATTTATTCATTTTTTGACCTTATTTTATCAGATAACTGGCTCATAATACTTGCCCAAGTTTATATTGAAATACACCTTCAAGGCCATAAATGTCCAGGGTGATGGAAACTGTGGCTACAGAACAGTATCCAACTACATTTACAAGACTCAAGATCAATGGACTGATGTCAGAGGTGACTTGGCTGAAGAAATTCAACAAAATCAAGACCTTTATGAAGCCGTGAACACCTTCATTCCCTCAGTATCCTCTTATTTGGACAGAATTGAATGGTATGAAGATGTTGGCCAGGCTCCAAAAAGCAAGTGGATGTCCATGCCTGACATGGGGGATCCAATTGCAAATAAGTATAAAAGACCAGTTTTCTTTTATTCCACAGTCCAATCTTTTTCTTTTTTCCCTTATTTCTGTCCTCCAAATGATAATTCTCCCATTTTCGTCTGCTTCTTGGATAGCTGTTCTCATTTTGTTCCTTTGAACATAATCATCTCTAGAGTTTATCCAGTCCCCCCATTACTGTGAATTGGGAGCTCATGCCCAACCACAAGCCCTGGGGTGGGCTGATAAATTTAAGAAACACAGAATGTTGTATTTGTCAAATCTTCCTCCCCCTCTCAGAAAAAACCCACTATTTTGGAGGTTGATTCTTATTAATTGATTTTTGTATATACAATTTAGGCCAATTATCCCCCTCCTCAGTCATATTTATTGCTTAAATCCCACCTAAGTATCCTTTTTTATCAAACCTGTGAATCTTTTGTACTTAGAAATAGTCATATTACAAACAAGGAAAAAAATCTTAAAAAATACACTTATTGCCCCTGCACTTGATGTCCCACCAAAATGATTCCCCAAAATCATAGGCTTCTTTTTCTTTATTTTCCAGATTGAACCTTACATCTTTTTTTAAAAAAAGGAAGGAAATTCATAAGTGGGAAGTTATTAAATTAACTTTTTAAAAATAGGCATATTACAATGACAGTAAAAAACATTTGAAAAAAAAAACCCTTTTTGCGCCTTCACTTGTCCCACCAGAAAAAATTCCTAAAATTATGGGCTTCTGGTGCTTTATTCTTCAGATTGAACCCTTCATTTTAAAAAAAAATTAAGGAAATTCACAAGTGGGAAGATTTTAAATGAATTTTTGAAAAAATATGCCATTTTGGCATATTGGCCAAATTTGTGAAATTTGGCAATGAAAAAAAAATTGAAAAAATTTGTGCATATTGACATGCCAAGTAGGGAAAAATATGGCAAAAAAAATACAAAAATTATGAAAACTGAGCCTGAGGAATTTTCTTTGAAAAATAAGTTCACTTACGTGTTTTTACCATAAATTGGTAAAAACACGTAAGGGCTTACATATTTTTACTAAAAGCTTATGTGTGTTTACCAACACCCTTATTTTATTAATTATTATATTAGTCTTTGCCTTCCCTAACATGTTCAGCAGAGTCCTGGTGGCCATATCCTTCATTAAGCCTTTTCTCTTTTCTGAACAGGTTGAAACAGTGGTACAGGATTATTTGTGGTTGGCTCTTCATTGTTGCTTTTTTTCTCTCATATCTTTTAATGCTTATTATTTTATGACTAGAAATTTATTTCTCTTATCTCATTACTCTTATCAATTGAGTACTTATTCTGAGCCCTCCATAAGTAAGTCCACTGAGTGCCAGGCCCTCTTCATTTAGAAGAGCCCCTGTGACATTATTTTAGTTAACACATAATTGCTTCTTTTCTTTCATTCATTCTTATTCATTTATCTCATCCTAAATTATGATTTTCATGATCTTATGATTTTTATGATTTCATTCTCTCTCATCAATTTTCATCTCACTCATTTCATTCAAATGAGAATTGATTCTCTTTCTCATTTCTTAAATTTTTCTGACCATTTCATTCTCTTCTTGATTCTCAATCAAATTTTATTTTCACTTTCTGTCTGAATTCAGGTTCTTTATCAGGTTTAATTGATTGGAATTTGGTGTTAATTGATTTATTTTTTCAGAATTTTTCATTTAATTGGGGTTATAATTGGTTGATTTTGAAATTTCTCAAGATTTATTGATTTATTTATTAATTGATTATTCAAGAAATTGACTTTACCTCAAGATTCTGATTTGATTTAATGGATTGACCTGATTTGATTCCTCGAGATGGCTGATTTATCCTCAATATTGATTTAATTTATTGATTTGAAGTTGATTCCTCAAGAAGTTGAATTGATTTTTGAAGATATTGATTGAATTCCTAAAGACATAACTGATTTGATTTTGAATTGACTTGATTGATTTGATTTGATTTATTGATTGACTTTATTATACTTATTTATTGAAATTAATTATTCCTAAGAATTTGACTTTGTCATTTTCATTCTTCAAGATTTATCCATATTCATTCACTTCAAGACTATTGATTTATTTCTAAAGTTCATCAAGATTCTCACTTGATTGATTTGTTCAAGCCTTGTTTCATTCTCAAGTATCATCAAGTTTTATTTTCTTTCTTCAATAATGGCAGTTCAGCATAGCCCCCCAGCCAAGAATACAAGATATCAAAGACATCAAGCTTTTCTCACTCCTACAGCAAGGGCTCCTCTTGACCGCACACCATCAGTTCATCAACTGAGTGCAAATTTGGACAGAGGACCACCAATGGAAGGAGAAGCATTCTCCAGAAGAGGAGGTGTGAATCCAAGAAGATCAAGATCATTCTCTGGCTTGTTGGGTGGCTATCCAAGCATTTCTCAAGGGCCTAGAAGTAGATCAGGGGAATCTAAGGATGAAGAGGGGGAGTAGTCTGAAGAAACTGCGGTAGCAGCTGCCTTGGAAGGTGCCCCTGAGGCTTCTGAAGCTCCAAATCTAGCCCATTCTAATCAACCTCTTTTATCTCAAGCTGAACCAAATTTTCCCAAAATGATGGAGCAGATGACTCAATTCATTGGACAACTAACTCAAGAAGTTTCCCCCAGGGACACTTCAAAAGCCCCAGCATTCAAGAATCCATTAATGAAGGCACCTGATTCCTTTGATGGTACTAAAGCTTATAAATTGAGAGGATTTATTCAATCTTGTCAATAAATTTTCCATAATTACCCAGCAAAGTTCTTCTCTGACAGGAAGAAGGTTTTGCACTCAAATTCTTTTCTCACTGGTAGAGCTGGAAAATGGATTAAGCCTTACCTCTCAAATATCTCCAATGAAGACCCTTCTTACCTCCTCAATAACTGGCAGTTGTTTGAAACTCAGCTATTCACTCTGTTTGGTGATCCCAATGAAGTCAGGAAAGCTGAACAAGAGTTAGACAATCTCAGGATGAAAGAAAGTGGTCAGGGTTACTTTTACATATCAGATTTCAGAAGCTTAATGTCAATAATTGGAGACTGGGGGGAAAGGGCCTATATTCATGTATATAGAATAGGCTTGGCATCAAGATTGCTGAATCAATTGGCTTCTCACTCTGGAAACTTTGATAGCCTTCAAGAACTCATGGAAATAACTTTGGAATTAGATACCAGGTACCATGAGAGGCAGAAGGAAAAGGGTAGCCATCAAGAGAAGAAGCCTCCAATCAGTGTATCCAACTCCTCCAAGCCTCCTCAAAGTTCATCATCAAAGAAGCCTTATAACAGGAAGAATAAGAAGGGGAAAAATTTTCAAGTGTCCAAGGAAAAGCCTCATGCTGCTCTCCTCACTAAGGACAACAAATTCATTGGTTCTGAAAAGGAGAGGAGGATTAAAGAAGGCTTGTGGAACCATTGTGGTGGAAAGCACCGATTTGAAAAATGCTTCAAGAGGCCTGAAAATAGGCAGGATTCATCAAAAGGCTTTCCTAGCAAGCAGGGAAAATCCTGAGTGGCAATCATGATGTGTTCAATGGTTCTCACTTATTTCCTTCAAGAGCAGAATTGTGCACTCTGAATACTAGTTTCAAGAAATCTTCAAAGTTTCTCATCTTCTCTTCTCTCCCTGATATTTTTTATAGTATTCTCATTGATTCTGGTGCTAAAAACTCTTTTATTGCAAAGAATTTTGTTCTCAAGTACTAATTGACCATGTCAGAGCTCCCTGAAAATATTCCTATTTTCATTTTTGATTTTAATGAATCCACTTCCTTGTTCATCATCCATTAGACCAAGTGGGTTGTTTACTTGCCTTCATTCCCAAGCTTTGAATGGGATTTCTTTATTGTATATTCACCCAAGGGAGAATACCTAATATTGGGCTATAATTTTCTTTACCATTTTCATCCCATTATTGATTATAAAATGAATTGATCACCTATCATTCTAGTCATAAGGACTCTAGTGGTATTACTTCTTCTACTAGTAATGACTTTGCCACTTCTGTCAACAGTGTTGCTCTGGTCAGTGAGCTTAAGACACCTTCCCTTCTTCCTTCTGTCCATATCCCTTCCATCATTCCCTCTCAGTCATTACTTCCATCAAGAGATGAAGTCTTCAAAGAAATAAAAGAAGTTTCTATATCTTCACTTCATCTCTTTCAAGGGGATATGGACCTTCCTCCTTTATCTTTTCATTCCTCCCTGGAGGAGCAGTGGGATGAGGAGGAAGAGCCAGAAGAGATTTAAATTGTGCTGAAGGTAGTCCCTCCTGCTTATCACCAATATTTGGATGTATTTTCCAAGGTGAAAGAAGAGAAACTTCCTTCACACCTTGCCTGTGATCATCATATTGAACTGGAGGGTCTTCTACCTCCAGTTGGTGTTATCTACTCTTTATCAAAGAATGAGTCAGAAACACTACAGGCCTACATTTCAGAGAATGTAGAGAAGGGTTTCATCAGGCCAAGCTCCTCTTCAAAAGGAGCACCTGTCCTTTTTGTTAAGAAAAAGGATGGTGATCATCATTTCTGTGTTGACTACCACGAGCTTAATGCTGTCACTAGGAAGAACAGGTATTGTGTTCCTCCAATGAATCAGCTCCTTACTGTCTTTAACGGCTCTACTATCTTCTCCAGTTTGTGGTGCTTATAATCTCTTGAGAATCAAAGAGGGGGATGAGCACTTAACTGCCTTTAGAACTAAATATGGTAGTTCTGAATATTTTGTTATGCTATTTGGCTTGACCAATGCTCCTGCTTCAACAAGAATCTTGTGAATGATATCTTTGCAGATTTCTTGGATATTTTTGTTGTAGTCTACTTAGATGATATTATGGTCTTCTCTAGTTCTGAGGAGGAACATGTCAAGCATGTGGCCTCTGTCCTCCAAAGACTGAGAGACAATAGTTTGTTTTCTAAAGCCTCAAAGTGTTTATTCCATGCCTCAAGTGTGGAATACTTGGGCTATGTTGTTTCAAGAGAAGTCATCAAGATGGATTCTTCAAAAGTTCAGCAAATTCTAAATTGGCCTCAGCCAATGAGCATCAAAGCACTCCAATCCTTTCTTGGCTTTGCCAACTTCTATTGTTGTTTCATTAAAAATTATTCCAAAAAATATCTGCTCTCACTTTCCTCTTTAAAAAAGATTCTCCTTTCATCTCCAATGAGGAAGCTCTTAGTCAGTTTCAAATACTCAAAGAAGCTTTCACCACTTCTCCTATCCTATCCCATTCTAATCCTTCTCTACCAACTATTGTAGAGACTGATGCTTCTGATTATGCCTTGGGTGCTGTACTGAGTCAGGTGAATGACTCAAGAAAGTATCCCATTGCATTTGATAGTCGCAAGCTCCTCCCAGCTGAGCTCAACTATGAAATTCATTACAAGGAACTCCTTGGCATATTGTGGGCCCTCAAGCACCGGAGAGCCTTTCTTCTTTCTCTTTCAGATTCCTTTGAAGTCTTGACAGACCACTCTTCCCTTCAATATTCTATGTCTTCCAAAGTCCTTACTTGCCATCAAGCCCATTGAGCAGAGTTTCTCTCTGAATTTCACTTTTCTATCACTTACTGCCCAGGAAGAGTGGACACTTCACCAGATGCCTTGTCACATTGGGACAACATGTACCCAGGGAGGGGGGTGGACTTCATTAGCAATAATCCTCAAAGCTTTCATCAAGTACTCAAGCAAAATGAAATTAAAGAGTCAAGATTTTTCTCAATCAAAGTTGAAGTTTTCTCAGATTTAGTTGATCAAGTTCAGAAGGAAGTATAGCAAGACAAATATTATAATGAAATTCTCAAGCAATTAGCAAGAGGTGAATCAGTCTCAGATTATACTCTTGAACCTCAAGCCAAATTGTTATTATTCAAAGATAGAGTAGTCATCCCAAGCAATCATGAACTTCAATTGGATATCCTTCAAAAGCATCATGACTCACCATTGGCTGGCCACCCTGGCCAGGAGAAGACCCTAAAGCTCATCAAGAGGGATTTTCATTGGGCTGGCATGAATTAAATTATCAAGGACTATGTGTCCTCATGTCAGCAATATTCAAAAAACAAGAACATTAATCATAAGAAGTTTGGATTACTCAAGCCTCTTCAAATTCCATCTGGCCCTTGGAGTTCATTATCAATGGACTTTATCACTCAATTGCCTCTGTCAAGCAGCTTTGATTCAATTTTAGTAGTTGTAGACAGATTTTCAAAGATGGAAATATTTATTCCAGCTTATTCAACAATCACTGCTTTGTACTTAGCTCAAATCTTTATTAGTCATGTCTTTTCCAAACATGGTCTTCAAATCAGGATTGTTAGTGATAGAGGTTGATTATTTGTTTCATCATTTTGGACTCAATTGTGTCAGCAGCGCAATATATCAAGAGATTTTTCAACTGCCTTTCACTCTGAAACAGATGGACAGACAGAGAGGGTAAATCAGATTCTAGAACAGTATATTTGGATGTATATCAGTTACCATCAAGATGACTGGCACACCTGGCTCCCTCTGACTGAATTTGCCTATAATAATGCAGAACATTAATCAACAAAACAGTCACCATTTTTCACCATTTATGGAAGAAATCCCAGCTTTGACTCAATTCACATTTCTCAAGATACAACTGCTGGAAAGTTATCAACAAAACTCCAATCAGTACAGCAAATTTTCAAAGAAGATTTGGAGTCAGAAATAAAGCATTTTAAGAAGTATGCAGATAGAAATAGAGCAATTCCACCTGATTTCCAACCTGGGGACAAAGTATGGCTAGCTTCCAAGAACATCAAGACAACAAGACCCACCAAAAAGCTTTCAGAAAGATGGTTGGGACCCTTTGATGTTCTGAAGAAGATTGGCAGCCATGCATATCACCTCAAGTTGCCTCAACAATGGAAGTCAGTTCACCCTGTCTTTCATGTTTCCTTATTAGAAACAGTGAAGCAATAAACTATCCCAAATCAACATCAATTTCCACCACCACCAGTAATAGTGGAAGAGCAAGAAGAATGGGAAGTGGCTCAGGTTCTGGACTCAAAACTCAAGAGAGGTACATTATGGTATCTAATGGAGTGGAAATTATTCAATGAAAACCCAGAGAGAACAGCTTGGGAACCAGCTTCCAGCCTTACCCACTCCCCAGACCTTGTCAAGGAGTTTCACACTTTGTATCCAGACAAGCTTGGTCCAAATGCCTTGAGAGCTTGATTTATGGTGCTTGGTGGGGAGTGGAAGTTATGAAAGAAAATTTATGGAAAATTATGGCCAAAATCAAGCAACTCACCACAAGAAGATCAATCCTCAGAAGTTTCTTTATTTTCTTTTCCCTACTCTCTTTTTTTATATTAATTCTTTCTTTACATTTTATTTTTACTTTTATTATTTCATCTTTTATTTTTTGTTTAAAAAGCAGCAGTCATCTCCCATATCTTTTTTGGGGAGTCAATGTACTTAATAATCAAAGAGCAAATACTAGTAATGATAAATACCAACTACAGATAATCCTCATCAAAATTTCTTCAAGGATTCTCTAAGCTTAACAACCAAGGAATCTTCATAAGCAACTGTCTCTTTGGCCAAAGCAATAGTGAATTCACCTGGAATAGCACTCTTCATAGCATTATCAACAAACACCTCAGTCAAAGCATCAACTTCAGCCAATAGTGAGGTGACCACCTTCTTATTCACCTTCTTCTGATCAGTAAAGTTTCCAGTAATATTCCAGCAGAGACGGTTGTCAAATATTGTTTCAGGTTCTGGAGACATTGGGTCTCTAGAAGTACTGGCCACAGGTGGTTGAATATTGGTGGAGGTGGAGGCAAGTGTGGATGGCCTGGTTGGGGATCTAATTGGATGTTGAGGTGGTTGAGGAGGCCTTATCACCTCATTGGTGGTGGTACTGGCTTGGACTGGGGATAGTTAAGTGGATTGTATTCTTCTTTTTTGGATGGGGGTAGTCATTCCAAGTTCTTCTCCATCAAGATCATCACTTCCTTCAGCATCAGTATCATTTTCATCTTGAACCACCAAATTTCTCTTCAATTTTCCAAATCTTCCATCCTTTCTGGTGACCAAAATAGGAACTTCTGGGGCTACTGCAATGGGGTTTCCTTGGGGGTGAATGGGTCCTCCAGTGTTGGCCCAAGAACTGCTGGTATTAGTCCATTGTTGGACACCTCTCATTCTGGATCCAGTCACTGAAGCAGAAGAAAAGAAAATCACAGAAGTCAGTAACTCAGCAATTCCTTGATCATTCAACTCACAATTGGAGTGGCCAGAGGTGGAATCAGAAGTTGGAGGTTCATAAACAGGAGCTTTCAGCATAAATCTTCCACCCTTCTTGATGCTGCTCCATCATCTTCTGGGATTTTCTGGGAAATTATGGTTGGCCTGAGAGCAATTTTGTATCCCAAGGTTACAGAATTGGCACCTGGTGGACCTAGCAGTAGCAGATTCAACACAAGGAACCTCTTCCTTCCACCAATTGATTCAGTGTGGTTCAATAACTCTAACAGATTTCAAACCATCATAGGTTTGATTGATGTCCCAAATCTCTCTAGGGGCCATACAATCTTCAGAAAGCTCCCTCAAGATATCAAAGACACCAGCACCATAAAGTACAGAAGGCAGGGAATCAGAGTAATCAGATTCACAAATGGAAGCCATCTTTGAACTCATCTTCAAGTCAAGATTCAAAGCCAAGACCAAGAAAACAGTGGAAAAAATCCAAGTCAGAAAGTCAAATATGGCAATATGAACTTCAAGAACAGAGTGGCGCACAAGAAAATAGAGGAAATCATCATCAAAAGCTGTTTCATTGGCAAAATTGGCCATTTTAAGTCATTTGCGCATTTTTGCGCATTTGGAACAGAAAGCCATCAAATCATCTTCAAATTATGTGAAAAGCTTTCAAACATCAAAAACCCAAAAAAATACTCCAATTGGTGCATTTGTGCATTTTGCGCATGTCTGACTAATTCAGGTCCAAAAACTTCAAAAACTTCATTTCATTGAAAAGATCATCAAAATATGCCATTTCAGTCATATTGGCATATTTGCACATTTTTCCCACTTCTGGATATTACTTCTTCAAAATCAAGAAAACTGCCAAAACAGTCATTTCCATCAAGAAATCATCAAATTCTTCAATACCTTGCATTTTGTGCATTTTGAAAAAATAAGCCAAAAAAACCCCCAGAAAACAACAATTGGGGAAAAATTTCAATTGATCCTGCAAGGACCCAAAATCAAGAAAAAAGCCAATTTGACCCAATCTCAAAAATGAAGACAGTTTGATACCATGACAGTAAGTCCTTAGGACATAAACCTGAATCACCATTTATCATGTGCCATGAGGACTCAAGGAAAATTGGGCAAAGAACACTGCAATAAGAAGAAGATCAAAAAAATAGAAGAACAGAAGAAATCAAGAGAAAATTTTCAAAGAAGGGAGGAGGAATCAGAATCAAGTCAAGGAAGAAGGACCTACAAGTTGTGAAGATGTAGGAGTTTGAGATTATGATTGATGAATTAAGGTTATGAGGGATAAAAATTGGGTAATTGGGGGGAAGAAAGTTCAATTGACCTCATCAAGATTCACTTACTCTTATGGTGGTCAGAGCTCACCACTTTCAAAAGGGGGATAATGTCACAGCCATGGAGACAGGCAGGGCATTACCATTCATTACTAATGGTAAATCCTCCAACACCTAATCAGCAAGGGGTTTCATGGAAGATTCACCAAATACAGTTTCAAAACTCAATACAGCTCAATACAGGCAGAACCAAAATACAGGATTCACCAAATATAGGCCTGCCCTCAATACAGGTGCAAACACCTGTATTGGATACACCAATACAGTTTCACATCTCAAATCCAGGTTCTTCAATCATACAATCATGGTTTCTCAACACTCAAACTGTGGGCTGGCACTTTTTTACATATACCAGCCCCCTTTCACCCACCTGGGGGATTTTCCCCCAGTTAATTAAAATATTGGATTTATTACTTCATATTATTTTATTGATTATTAAATTAGTTTTTTCCTTCCCTCACCTGTTCAGTAGAGTCCTGGTGGCCATATCCTTTATTACTCCTTTTTTTTTTCTGAACAGGTTGAAAAAGTGGTACAGGATTATTTGTGGTTGGCTCTTTATTGTTGCTTTTGTTTTCTCTCATATCTTTTAATGCTTATCATTTTATTACTAGGAATTTATTTCTCTTATCTCATTACTCTTATCAATTAAGTATTTATTCTGAGCCCTCCATAAGTAAGTCTGTTCACTGAGTTCCAGGCCCTCTTCATTTAGAAGAACCCCTGTGATAGCCCAAGCCTTTTTCAGGGGGCCATGAACTCCTACTTACACATCAAGAGCTTTCTGGGTCAGGAGAATACCAAAGAGCTCTTAGGAGGGTTGAGCCCATTTTCTTTCAAAGACAAGGTCACAAAGATAAAGAATTGGTTGAAGAACCGAAGTCTTTTATCTGTAGACCAGAAGAAGGGATTGCAAATGACCCCAGCTTTGGAAGAAGACCCACTGGCATCTACCAGCTCCAAACCAGCTCCAGAAGCATCCAAAAGACCTCAGAAGAAGAATAAAGGTCCCAAGAACCATCAGGGCAAGGGAAAAGGCAAAGCAAACAGGCACAGAAATTACCCACAACGGTACAGGATTCCCAAATTGGAGCCTTCAGCCATGGACAGTGTCTTCAATATGGCCAGGACTCTTATGGAATTCACAGCCAAAGAGAAGGAAATGATGAAAAGGACCTTTCAACACAGATAATACAAGAAATACAATTTGTTCAATCTATTATTGATGTAGAACTTGGTAAATTTGATGCAAAATTAAATAAAATAACATCAGATATAAGTGAATTGAAAAGAAATGACAATAATCATACTGAATGGTATAAGCTGAAAAATGGTAAACTTGATTCAATTACCAGTACATGTAACAGAATTGAGAATAAATTTCAATCCCAAAATGATGAAATGGAAGATATTTCCATTTTAAACATTAATGATCAACTTAGAATTATGAAAGATCATGTTTTGGAAATAATTAATAATACCAATCAGTTTGCCACACATTTGGCAAAAGGTGACAGTGAAAGGAAGAAGATAAAGAATGAAATCATTGCAAATTTGGAACAAACTCATAATAACTATTAACCACATATGCCAAGATATTCTACACCTTTGACTGAAGAAAAAACTTCTGTTAAAGCAATTTTGACCCCATTTTTAGGAGAATATCCTATCTGTGAAAAAGATATTTCCAAACTGAAAGAATGGCCAACATTCTATGGTGAAGGAGAATACAATCATATTGAGTTTATTAGAACAATTGATATGTTTCAAGAAGAGTTTCACATACCTGATGAAATCATAGTGGGCAAGCTACACTCTTTGTTTACCAGAAATGCAAAGAAATGGTATTACAAAATGAGACTATATCATGGTAAAAATGATTGGCCTTGGTGGAAATGTGAAATAATCACCAAATGGGCTAACAATTCTTGGAGATTTAAAATGGAAAATTCTTTTTAAAGTGCCATTTTTAACTCTGAAAAGGATAAACCACTTACTTGTTTCCTCAAACAGAAACACAGATTATATGCCTTACACCCAGATATGTCTGACTCTATTACTCATATGAAAATATTGAGAAAATGTGGAAGAGAAATAGAACATGCTATCAAGTGCAAATGTGTAGAACCCTGTTCAACAGAATACTACAACAATTGGATGGAAGATATCATTACTAAAACAAGAATTGGTAAAACCTGGACTAGAATCCCTATGGAATCCAAAATGGTCTTTAAAGCTTCCAGAGAAGATAAGAGACCTGAAAGACCTGTCTTGAAGTTTCATAAATATGGAAGCACTTCAGATTTGGCTAACACTTGCACCAAAAAGACAAAGATTAATGAAGTTCAAGTCATTGAAGAAGTTCAGTGTACTGAAGAAGAATCTGACCTAGATTCTGCAGTCTCTGAGGACACACCAGTAGAGAACTATTCCATTGAAAACATTACAGCTTTCTTTGAGGTCACAGAAGTTCATAATCACTTGAAAAAGTACAGTGAGTATTTCCATAACCTGATCAATATCCAGGATGCCAGAATGTGTAAAACCAAACCTGCTAGAGGTAAAGGATAAACTTCTGGAGAATTTTGTATCACATCAATCCTGATGAATGATATTGAAGCCAAAGTAAATTTTGCTACAGAGGCATTTTGTACTTGCATAGGCAAAGATTATCTTCAAGCCATACTCCCCAAATGGAAAAGCCATCTATTACCAATAGAGGGTGTACAATTTAGTAGTGCCAGTAATAATATGTACCCTTTTGTCATATTGGACACTAATATTGTATTTCCACATCCAGCAGGAAGTTTAAGAATGAAAACTGAGATAGTAGTAATAGAAAACTGCACATCTTGGCACATCATTATTGGAACTTATTACTTGAATATCTATGGTATTGACATCAATAACCATAAAGACAGATATTTCACAATTGGAGAAAATAAAAGACAAAAATTTGCTTTTTCCAATATGCCAAAGCAAAAGTCTGTTATATTCTCTGTTAAAGATACTTATAATGAAGAATTCGTGGCTAATCAACTTGTTGAAGCACAAATTAATACATCATCATAACCCAAAATGAGGCAGGATCTTATTGATGTATTATACACATATAAGAATGCCTTTGCTTCTGATAATGAACCATTAGGCATTATTAAAGGGCATGAAGTTGATATTACTCTTAATATTGACAGGCCATACCCTCCAGAACTTAGAATACCAGCTTATCCAGCCAGTCCCAGAGCTAGAGAAGCCTTGGAAAAACATATCCAAGAGTTGATCCAACTTGGTGTACTAAGGAAAGTAGGCCATAATGAATAAGTTGAAATGACAACACCTGTTATTATTGCTTGGCATAATGATAAATCAAGGATGGTTGGAGATTTTAGAGCATTGGATAAATACACAGTTCCAGATAGGTATCCAATTCCTATAATTCAATAAACCTTGACCCAATTGTCTAAAGCCAAGTATATAATATCAATGACTGCATTAAAAGGCTTTCATCAAATATTTTCGATGCCCAAAACTAGGAAATTACTTGGAATTATCACTGACTGTGGTATTTATAAGTATCTTAGAATGCCATTTGGAATTAAAAATGCACCATCTCATTATCAAAGAATGATGAATACCATCTTCCCCACAGAATTATCTGAATTATGGCTCATCATTTATATTGATTATATTATCATATGTTCTGACTAATGGTCTTTTCACCTTGAAAGGCCAGCAAGAGTACTTGACAAAGCTACAGGAGTGAATATGAATATTTCACTTAAGAAATGTAGCTTTGGATTTGAAGAACTTAAAGCTTTAGGACATATTGTTTCTATTCTAAGCTTGGGTATTGACAAAAATAACTTGGAAGAAGTGTTACTTAAGCCAATACCCTAGAATAAGAAAGAAATGATGTCTTTTCTTGACTTTTCCAGTTATTACAGGAAACACCTGAAATACTTTGCAATTCTAGCCAAGTCACTCTATAGAGTCTGGGATCAATAGACAGTATTTGAGATTACACAGGGAAGGATTGATGCTTATCAGAAGATAAGGAAAGCTCTTACAGGAGCACCTTTACTTCTCATGCCTGACTGCAATATACCCTTTAAATTGTACATTGATGTATGTGGAGATGGATCAGGGGAGCCCTACATTGAGTCCAAATTATTGATGACGAACTTGTAGAAAGACCAGTTTGTTACATCTCAAGACAAATCAAACCAACAGAAGCCAGATGGAGTGCTTATTTTTGGTTTGGGCACTTGAGGAATCACACTATTATCTTGATGGCAGTGTTTTTGAAGTGATAACTGACTGTAATGCTGTGAAATCACTTCTTAACATGAAAACTCCCAACAGACATATGTTGAAATGGCAAATAGCCATTCAAGAATATAGAGTTAACATGACTATAGTTCATAAAGCAGGAAACATTCACAACAAATTCCGATGGACTTAGCAGGTGGGAATTAGCCAATACTCCTGAAAACCCAGCTTATGTACCTTTTAAAGCAGAACCACAGATTCCAATTGAAGGAATTAACATAACTGATGTTGGGACTGAATTCTTTGAAGAAGTCAGAGAATCTTATAAGCAAGACAAGAATTTCCATATCTTGAATTCCTTATTAGATAAAGACTGCAAAGACACATCTTTAGTCAATGCACTGGATAAAGTTTGGAAGAATCTCTATTCTGAAGGAAGATTTCCCTTGTTTGATGGGATAATTTACCACAGAACCAAACATTCTTGTGTAATGACATTGTGTAGCAGATTGCTTATCAATACCATTCTTCATGAATGCCATGATAGAATCTACTCTGGACACCTTTCAGAGTACTGAACAATTGAGAAAGTGAAGAACTGTGCATGGTGGCCATCTTGGAGAAAAGAAACAATTGAATATTTCCATACCTGTGATACATTCCAAAAGGAAAACAGGAGTACAAGCAAGAAATTTGGATTGATGATTCATATTCAAGAACCAACATTCCCTTGGGAAGCTGTTCACATGGATTGGGTCCCAGCATTTCCTCCAAATGGTGACAAAGGTTATAATTCTTGTTTAGTCATTATAGACAGATATAGATGAACTCCCATATTCTTACTATGTCATAAAGATGACACTGCTATGGATACAGCTCTTCTTCTATGGAGTAGAGTTATTTGTCATACAGGGTTATTTAAGAATATTATAAGTGAAAGAGATCCCAAATTCACATCTGCACTTTGGGCCAATATTCACAGATTGTTTGGGACTAAGCTATCATACTCAACAGCATATCACCCTGTAATAGATGGACTAGCAGAGAGAATGATTCAAACTTCAGAGGACGTGATCAGGAGATTCTGTGCTTATGGGTTAGAATTCAAAGACTCAGATGCCTTTACCCATGGCTGGTGCACTCTAAAACCTGAATTGGAACTGGCATATAAGACATCAGTCCATTCTTCTACAAACCAAACTCCTGCTATGTTAGAAAAAGGATGGAGTCCAAGACTCCCAGCAGACACACTGAGGAAAGACTTGATTGACATTCATCCTACAGCTTCCACCTTCAAGATAATGCTTGATAAAGTGAAACATCATGCACAACAGAGTATGAATGACACTTTTGACTATGCAAAACAGAAGTGGGACAAGAGTCACAAAGTACCAGACTTCAAAGTAGGGAACTTAGTTCTAGCTTCAATTTTGAATTCTAATAATATCAAAGGCCCAAAGAAACTTAAAGATTCTTATGTAGGACCTTTTGTTATTGCTGCCTTACATGGAACCAATTCAGTTCAAGTGGAATTGAGTGGTGAATTGGAAAATAAGCACCCCTCCTTTCCAGTCAGCTTGAGAAAACCTTATCAACCAGCTGACAAAGAATTGTTTCCTTTAAGGAACCCAACTCCTTTAACTGTACCACCGGTGTAACAGAGTGAAGACAAAAAGATAAAGAAAGTCATTAAGGAAAGGAGATCTAGGGGTAAAAATCAAAGAGAATGTCTTGTCAGATATAGAAATCCAGTACATGAAGATGAATGGCTGGCAGAATAAGAAATACCTGACTCAGATAAAGTCTTAAGAAAATTTAGACATGAAACAGGCCACAAGCCTGAATATGTCTATAAATGTGCTTTAAATTACTTGGTCTGAGTAATATAAAGAGGTTGGAAAGTGGAAATTAATCCCCTTTGGGGCCTTTTTCTTCTTGATACGATTAATAAAATTTTAGTACCATTTTATTTTTTTGTGGGAGAGAATGTGAGCCTTGGAGTATACTTTACATACCCAAATAGTCCACAATTATCTTAAAAATAAATTCTGAACTATGCATAACCCATAAGCCATGCATATATTCAAAATTCATCATTTTTGATTTCAGAAGAGCTGAATAGCCTTTTATTGAGTAGGTAAATCCATGGATTCAAGTCTAGATTTGGATTCTACACAAAGTGTCACCTAGGGTAGCTCCATAGAGTGAATAAGCTTAAATCAACTCTTTGAGGTGGTAATTTTGAAATACTTCAATACCACATAAAAGAAATGTGAAAATTTTTATTTTTCTCAATTTCATGCCAAAACAATGGGAATGTGAGAAATCCCATGTTACATATACACTAATAATAGTGTTATGCATGTTTTTGGCACTTAATATTATGGTGTTCTTAAATACACTTTTGGTACACCCATAGTGGATATCTCATTAAGGCTAAATTTCTATTTTGATGTAAAAAAAAGTCAAGGGGACAAAAGACATCAAAGAGAGCCAGGGTACCCAGCTTCTGAGGCCTCTGGGGCATTCAAAGCTCCAAATCTTGGATCCATGGCTGATCTTGGCCCAATCGGTAAGCTAAAACCTTTTTGAAAGTTGGTCACCAAGTCAAAACTTCATTATATCATACAAAAATAGCAAATAAGCTGCTATTTTGATGTGCCAAGGAGGTAAAGAGCAACTTAGACTCTGGTAACCATTTCCATTCTTAATGCCTTTCTATGGATAAACCCCAAAAGAGTAATTTAAACTCTTTTTGGACTAGTATCCATTGATTTACCTCATAGCAACCAGCCATATACTGCTATTTGCAATTCTACATAGAAATGAGGTAAAAACTTCAAAAACTCATTAAAAATACAATTCTCAATTAATCTTTCTGAATATTTTAGGACCAATTAATAACTGAATAATCCATATAAAGACCAAAAATGATTATACTTTTATCAGTAAAATTAAAGGTTTTACTTACAGTCCATTTTTGATGATTCCATGTGAAATGCTGAGTCTTTTAAAAATTCACAGAAAATACACTCTTCGAGGAAATTTCCAATAAAATTGATAACTTTGAGAAATCAATTATTACTTTTGAATAAAAGAAAATTCACAGCTGTTACTCCTTTTATTCTTTACCATAGATGGGTTGGTAGTCATGTAAAAGCATCAACTAAGTAATTATGATAATCTTACATGACAACAGATGATGCAATCAATAATACAACAGGTTTTATTGCTTTTGCACTCACTGGGTTTTCAGTTCTCTCCATGGCACACCTCTGTGAGCTGTCTTAGACTTAAAAGAGGCCTCCTTTTGCTGTTTTTTGCCATATCACCACATCATTCTATTATACCTTTATTACAAACAATTAAGTATTAGTTAGAACTTTTTCTTAAGTTTTTTGTTCTTTCAGAATCAATAAGAAAGATTTGAAATCATAGAAATCAACTATATATTGTTGTAATACTGTTATATATCCATTTTTGATCCTTCAAATCCACAATTATCCATCAAATTTCTCTACTTTTATCTTTAATAAGTTCTTTGGAGTATTAGTGGGTGATTTATCTTAATTCTTCAAGTTTTTCTCTAGTAATTGCTTTCTTCAATAATTATATTTATAATTATTCTTACATAAGATATTTATATATTAAAATAATTTTATTCTTTTAATAAAGAAGTTTTATTGTTAAATGCTTCTTGTAATTCATTATAGTAGACAATTACTGCTTACGGTTATAATCACTAGTAGTGTATAGCAAGTGAAAGAAATAATTAAGTAATTATTTATTTAATTGTGGTTAGAATAACTCTTATCATTATATTTCATAACAAAAGTAATAGTACTGTTGATTAATAGTAATATTATCAACAGTTTAATAGACACATCTTACACTAACACTTGGTCCCCTTCTTTGAAGTCTGGTTCAATATGTGTTTCTTCATACCTCTGTTTGTTGTACTCTTTAGCCTCATCTATGCACTTAGCAGCTGTATCGCATGCACTCTTCCCCATGTCATGAAATCTTTGGCTGTGGGGTGGATAGTTAGAATATTTTTCTTCAAGTCATCCACAGGCAATAGGGGGTTCCACCCTTTTCCTACCAGTGAGGGTGATTTCCCTGTGGTAGAGTGCTGGCTGGTTTTGTAAGCCAGTTGGACTGCTGGTAGAAGTATTACCCAATCATGGGTATATCCTTAATGGCCCTTATATTCCATTCCATATACACCAAATCTTCTGATGAAATCCTCCATTTTCTGGATCATCCTTTCAGCTAAACCATCTTTCTGTGGATGATTAGCTGTTGAAAATGCAATTTTTGTTCCAAGCATGTCATAGAGGTTGGTCCAAAATTTTGATGTGAATTTTGGTTTGCTATCACTAATTATAATATCAGGGATTCCACATGTGGATATAATGTTATTACAGAATAACAAGGCTATATCCATAGCTGTTTCTTGCTTGTGATGTGGTAGGAACCTTACACTTCTACTTTACCTATAAACTATTACTAGGAAAGCATTGAATTTTTTCTTGCCTCCTGTTACCCAGCAGTCCATGTTGATGGTTTCCCATGGGTGTTTGGGTTCCAGTATATGTTTGAGTAGCCCATATCTCTTCCCATGTTTTCTATTTGCCTTTTGGCATCTTTTACAAGTTTTGGTGTATTCACTCAACTCTTTTTCCCATTGGGGCCACCAAGCTGTGCTTGCTACCCTTTCTGTGGTCCTGTCTTCCCTCATGTGTCCCATATAGGGGAAGTCATAGCATTCTTTCAGGATCAGGGATATGTGGTGTCTATCTATCACTGTGAGGGCACTAGTATGCTTCTCTCTGTGATATAGTAGTCCATCTACAAGGAAAGATTTGTTATCCTTATAGTCCCTCAACCAGGGCTCCTCTCACTGGGATTCCAGTTCTGGGCTCCTGTACTTCTGTTGAAGGAGTTGTAACATTATGCTACACTGTTTGTGCTTTGCATAAGTTTTAGTGACTGAACTGAAAAATTCATTATGAAGCTCTGAGGAACTTATTCCCAAAATGGGGGTTTCTGTTCCCTTTGATTCAGCTGTATCACTGTCTGAGGTACCAAATTCCGGTTCCCATTCAGAAAATTTGAAGTTTCTTCTCTTGTCTGTTTCCATGAAATGGATAGGAATCATGGCAGCTACTTCAGGGTCATAAGCTGGGTTTCTTTTGACATTATCCAGTGACCCTCTACTGAGGCCATCTGCATTGGTGTGGCTTTTGCCTTCTTTTTATATGATGGTAATGTTACCTCTATACTCTTGGATGGCTATTTTCCATCTAAACATGTGTCTATTTGTAATATTCATGTTAAGTAAAGACTTCAAGGCTGTGCAGTATGTGTAGACTTAAAATACTGCACCCTCCAAGTAATAATGGAGGCTTTCTAGGGCCCAGACTAAATACAAGCATTCAGTCTGAGTAGCTCTATACCTGGCCTCTGAATTTTTCAATTTCCTGGGGATGTAGCATATTACTCCCTCCCTTTGTTCACTATCCACAATTTGTCTTTGGTTAAGGGCTGCGCCTAGGCCCTTACTACAAGCTTCATCTATATATATATTGAATTGTTGTTCAATCTCAGGAAATATGAGTACAGGTGCATTAGTAAGTTCATATTTGATCCTCTCATATGCATACCTCCTTTCCTTGGTAATTTCAAAAACTACATCTTTTGTTAATACCTTGTATAGACTACTAGCTATGTGGGGAAAGGTTTTGATTTGTTTTCTGTAATAGCTAGAAAATACAAGGAAAGATTGCATCTCTTTGATGTTCTTTGGTACTGGTTTTTTCAGTAATGCTTCTTCTTTGTTCTGATCTATGGCCAGGCTAAGGCCTGAGACTTTATTTCCTAGTGCCAATAGTTATTTTTGGTGCAAATTACGCTTTTTAAGTGAAATTTTCAGATTAATGGGTGTGCATTTACTTAGTACTCTATCTATGTATTTCACATGGTCTTCCCAGGTCTCTGAGTATATAATAATATCATCAATATATACCACCATTCAGCCTTCCAATATTTCTTCCTGAAATATTGTGCCCATCATCCTTTGGAAATTGGCTGGAGCATTTTTGATGCCAAATGGAATTCTAGTGTACTCATATATTCCCATATGACATATAATCCTGAGTAGCTTCATGGAGTTTGGTTTAACTCCATTCTGGTGAAATCCTTTCATACAATCCTTTTTTTTATGTATTTGGCTTTTTCCAGACTGTCTAGGGCATGGGGTATCCTTGGTATAGGGTACCTATAAGCTTTTGTGTAGTTATTCAGGGCTCTGAAATCTCCACACAACCTATATTTACCATCATTCCAGGTGATAAGGACAGTAGTGGTGATTTCCACTATTTCATTGTCTCCTATCTTCCTGATATCATTCATACCTAGGAGTTCATTGATGTTTTTTTCAATTTCTTTTCTAGGTTCCAGCCTTTCTGAATATGGAGGTCTTCTGAGCATTAGTAGATAAGGTCTTTCCACATCCAGATATATTTCTATATCATGGCCTCTGAACTTGCCCAAAGGTTCTTCACCAATGGAAAAGGATGGTCTAATTTTCCTCAGTATTTTCATTTAACTAAGTTTTTGTTTACTGGTGAGGTTAGCACTGAATTGGCCCTCTTTGAATTCATTGAGAAATTGTTTTTACTATTGTATATGTAAATGCCATACATCTGTTGGTAGTCTGTTCCCCCTGGATGTGACCATCTTCAAGCACTACAAACTCTAGGTTGAGTCTGATATTACCTTTCCTATGGGGTATGATTATCTCTTTGATAATGTTCCCAATGGATTTCATCTTCCCTGATGCACTCTTAAAGTTCTTTTCCTTTTTTGGAAAGAGTTGCTTCTCCCAATTTGGAAAGTGGTTTTTGAGGTATTCTCTGGCCACTATTGAGCAGTGTGAACTGCTATCAATGATAAATGGGTGTTGAGAATTGTCAATAAAAACAGTAATTTTTGTGGCTATCCCATTTATGTATGCCATTCCTCTAGTTGGTGTGACTAGGAAGGTCTGTGCATCTTGTATGTGTTTACACCAGCTTTTGTTTGCAGTATCTTGTGGCATGCCTGTCTCTAACTGTATGTCCTGAATTTCTATTTGTGTTTCATCTTGGTACTCCACTGGAAATTCCTCTTTTGGGTCTTGGCCATCATCAGAGTGTTCTCTGATGGCATCACCCATAGGGTCTGATGCAGAATTCTCTGTTGGGGATTCTTCTTCTGGGAATTTTCCAATGGCATAGCTTTTTTTCCTTTCCTTTGGACAGTTGTTAGCATAGTGGTCTGTTGACCAACAAGTGTGATAAGAGTTTTTATTCTTGGCCACTTCTGCCACTCTTTCCTTTGGTTTTTCTTTGATTTCCACCCTGGAAGGTTATTTCTCTTTGAAACTACTGCTTTTGTATGGGGAATATTTCCCTATATTTGTCCTTTTCCTTAAATCTTTTAAGGTATGAGCAATTTCATCTAGAGTGCAACTCTGGTTGCATATGCATTTGATTGCATGCTGTAATTCTCCTGGAATCTGTGTCAAGAGTTTTTTATTGCTCATTTGAATGTTCATTTTAGGATAAATATCTTTAAGCCTTTTAGACTTTCTGAGACACCACTCAAATGGATCTTTGTCCACAGAGTACTTGTCATTTTCAAATGACTTGGTCTTTTTCCATATCCAAGTACCATTTCTATACTTTTGGATTATTTTACTCTTCCACCATGGCCAGTTTCTTCTGCCATGGATTTCCGTCATTTCTGTGTACCAAAAACTAGCATGTCCTTTTAATTCTGTATTTAATCTAGCAGTAATACAGTAATCTGGTATGCTTTGTACATCAATGAAGAGTCCATCAATTTAATCAATGAGTTTCATGCAATCATATTCTCCTACACCAGAGAAATTTGGCCAGCTTGAGGCCTCTGGAAGCTTTTTCAGTTCTTCTTTCTCTGAATAATTCATGTTATCTTCATCTTGGTATTGTGATGGAGATCTTGTCTTATTATCCAACAAGACATCTGGTTTGATTCCCTCTTTGTATGTATTATCCAGAGCATGTCCTTGTGGTTGGGGATTCATTTTTTGGCAGAAATTAAAAAAATAATTATGTCTTGATCCAGACAATCCCTGTCCCTTGTGCAGTTGTATTGCTCTTCAAAGACTTTATTTAGTCTTTTATTGGTTTCTTCAGAGGCTTTTCTTAGTTTAGCACAGATCTCTTGGATGTCTTTTATTGTAGCCTCATGTAAGGTTGTCAATTCTTTCAACCTTTCATTGATCTTATGGAGTTCATCAAACTTCTCTTGAGTTTGAACTGTAAATTGGGACATTTTTAACCACAGTTGATCACTTTGTAAGGTACTCTCAGGTGTAACAACATTGTGGTCATTCTGAGTGGGGGTAATACTTCTATTAAGAAGGCTACTGATTCTAGAAGTACTTACCACTATTACTGGCTCTTTTGTATTTCTTTCACCAAGTCCAACAGCTTCTGGATCATTGGGACTGACTCTTTCTTTCTGTGGTTGAAAGAAGGCTTGTTTTTCCCCTTTTATCCTTGTCTTCTGCTGGAAAGTACCTGGGATTGTGAAGAATGGTGACTCTTGGCCACTGATCTGCTGTTTCCTGAATGGTGTGAAGCCAATGGATAGTTGGGTTGGTCTACTCCTTATGAGACTGAAGGAATCAGAGTGGGCTCTGTCTGGTTCAGTTTTTCTTCTATAGCTTGGATAGTGGCTTGATTTTCCCTTATCCTGGTTTCCCTCTCTTCCAGCAGCTTGAACTGCCTGTTGGGATTCCATCCTTTGGTGATTACC
The DNA here is from genome assembly GCA_023105745.1 of Austropuccinia psidii. Taxonomy (NCBI): domain Eukaryota; kingdom Fungi; phylum Basidiomycota; class Pucciniomycetes; order Pucciniales; family Sphaerophragmiaceae; genus Austropuccinia; species Austropuccinia psidii. Next base: position 54,565,750 of record JALGQZ010000007.1, on the reverse strand, counting down.
ATAAGATCTTTGGAGGGTATCTCTTTGAGACATATCCTCTGGAAACTTGCTCCAAGTTCTGCCCAGTGTGATGCTAGTTTGAACCTGTAAGAAAAAAGAACTTAAGGAGGCAAGACCAATATTAGTCTATAGCCGACGACAGGAACAGGGAGAGACACAATCGAACCTATAAGCAATAGCGATGAGATAAAAGGATGAGGATATACTAGTTACAACTAAAGGGCTTTTTATATAGACTAGTTAAGCTACTACATCACATGATCTGTCGCAAATGCAAAAAAAGGAGACATATGAGAAGGGTAATGTTAGACTAGTTAATATAAGATGAATAATTACTCTATGACTTTTATAAGACGATTGGGGATAAACATAAAACTGCTAAGAGAAGTGTAAGTAGAAAGTTTTCTAAGAGTACGTTTTGATAAGAGATTACCCCTTTTTATTCTTTCACTCCCCCATACTTGTTAATTCGGGATTGGATAGAATAGATTTGAGATGAGAAATGGCTTTGACCAAAGGTACATTTTTGGTGAATAAGTCGGCTGGCATTTTTTCTGTAGGAAGGTATTTAAGTTGAAGATGTTGTTGTTCTAAGAGATTTCTAATGAAGTGGAGTCGAAAATCAATATGTCTTGTCCCATGGTGATAAATAGGATTGGACGCAATAGAAATGGCACTCTGATTGTCGGAATAGAGTACACATGATAGTTCTTGATTAGTAGATTCATAAATTAATTGTTTAATCCAGCATAAGTCTTGAGCTGATTTGGTTAATGCATTGTACTCGGCTTCGGCTGAGGACAGTGCTACAACTTTTTGTTTATGTGCTCTCCATCCCAGAGCACCGTGGAAATATACGAGGGAACCTGAGAACGATTTCTTTTCAGTTCCACCTCCCCAGTCGGAATCGGTGAAACCATATATTTGAGAGTCAGGGTGAATCATTAGGTTTCTTCCTAGATTTAAGGTGAATTGGCGGGTCCCTGAAAGGTATTTTAACGTATGGACTACTGCTTTGTAATGTTCATCTTTTGGATCTTCTAGGAATTGAGATAAGAAAGAGGTGGCAAATGACAAGTCTGGTCGGGTACATTGCACTAGGTACTGGAGTAGACCTACTGCTCTTCTAAAGTTGAACGGAGGAGGTTCAGCAGGTTTTCCTTCCAAGTTCTTCAAGTCTTTGTAATTGCTTGGTAGAGGAGCTGATGGTGATCGAACTTGATTTACGTTGAATTCGTTGAGGATTTGGTGGACAAACCTATCTTGAATAAGAGATATATATTCTTTGCTCTGCCTAATTCTAATTCCTAAAGCATACTTGACATTTCCTAAATCTTCCATTTCGAAAAAGGTTTTGATTTGATTTTTGAATTTTTCATTCCAAGTACCTCCGAAGATAAGATCATCTACATGGACGAAAAGCAAGAATGGTTTACTTCTGTCCTGTGAGTAAAATAGACATGGATCGGTGAAGCAGGGAGTTAGTCCTATGGAGATAAGAGTGTTCTTGAGGACTTTATGCCAGCAACGAGGGCTTTGTTTTAAACCATAGAGAGACTTGTTGAGCACAAATACATCAGATTCTGGGTATTCAAAATAACCTGGTGGTCGAAAGATGTGTAGGGTTTCTTCTGGTTTTCCATTCAAAAAGGCACATCGAACGTCCATTTGTTCAATTGGATATTGGTGAATATGACAGAGCGTAAGTAGTAGTCTGAGGGAACAGAGTCTTCCTGTTGGTGAGAATACCTCCGAGTAGTCAATTCCTTCTTTTTGATTGAATCCCCTGACACACAATCTCGCTTTGTATTTGGATAGATTTCCATCTTCATCGGTCTTTCGCTTAAATACCCATGTAGTACTTAATGGTTTGATGTTCTTATCTGTCCTGGTTGGCGACCAAACATTGTGAGTGGTCATGTTGGTTAATTCTGCTTTGATTGCATTTTTCCATTCTTGACTATCTAATCCATTTACAGCTTCTAGGTAAGTTTTGGGATCAAGGGTGAGGTGGTCTGCTAGATTTGCATGGTGTCTTTGTCGTCTTTGGTGTGTGAGGATATTCCTAGGATCGCCAACATCTCCCAGAATTTCATTTTGAGGAATTGATTCGTTTTCGGGTACCCACAAGTATCCCTTGACGGAGGGTTGTTTGGCTTGGATTAGAGGTGGTTCTTCTATTGAGGGATCCTTTAAATTTTCACAACTTATTTCGTCTTCTGATTGGATATTTGGATTATTCAAGATGGCATTGTCCTCATCTGGGAGAGTTTCCGTTTCATTCGGGACTAAAATAAAGGGATGACAATGAGCTGAAGTGTCTCCTATTTTTAGAAGAGGAAATTCGGTTGGAAGAAATTTAACATGGTGAGTAATTTTAACGTTACCTGTCCCTGGGTCCATAACTCGATAAGATCGATGTGTCTCTCCATATCCTAAGAAAATGCCTTTACTGCCAGACTCATCAAATTTCCCATCTAATTTTTGTTTGAGTGTAATAGCTAAACATCCAAACGGTTGGAGATATTTGAGGGATGGTTTTTTATTAAACCATTTTTCAAAGGGCACTTCATAATTTATGTTTTTTGATGGAGTGAGGTTTTCTAAGTAAACTGCTGTATTGGCGGCTTCGGCCCAGAAAGGTGAGTCTAAACCAGAGTCTTTGAGTAGGCATCTGGTTTTGTTGATGGTTGTTCGATTACTTCTTTCAGCAAAAGGGTTTTGTTCAGGAGTATATGGGGCCGTAGTTAAATGAGATATTCCGTTCTCTTCAAAGAATTCTCTAAGTTCGGTATTGACAAATTCAGTGCCATTATCTGAGACAATATTGGCGACTTTTAGGTTTGATTGTCGTTCAATCTTGAGTATGTGTTTTTTGAGTATTTCTTTGGTTTCTGCTTTTGAGTGTAAGAAGAAAATCCAAGCAAAGTGAGAGAATCCATCTAGGATTTTAAAAATATAACGTGCGCCTGAGACTGATGGAGGGGAAATGGGTCCACATAGATCCATGTGGAGATATTCAAGTTTTCGATTCGCCTGAGGAAAACTTCCAGAGAAAGGTACCTTAGTCATTTTGCAGGTGGAGCAAGTAATACAGTGTATTTGAGGTATGTTTTGATTTGGAAACATTTTACGGAAGTATTCTAGAGAGGGGTGACCGGCCGCTTGGTGAAGGGTTATAATATTTCGAGAAGCTGCTGAAATGGCTAATGCTTTAGGAGAATAATATAGGTTGATATTTCCTGAGGCTAATGATCCTGTAACAACCTGCTTCATTTCTTGGTCGACAACTTCAAATTCGTTCGTGTTGAGTAGTTTAATAATATGGTGAGTTTTGAGGAACGTCGCCATACTGATGAGATTCGTTGCAAGAGAGGGGATGTAGAGAGTGTTGGAAAAAGTAAGGATAATATTTTTAAATTCGAGTTGAATTGTGCCATGTCCCAATGATTCAATAACTGATCCATCTGCCAGTTCTATTTCTTGTTTCTTCATTTCAATAGATTTAAAATAATCCAGGTTGTTCACCATTGACGTGGTGGCACCTGAGTCCAGAACAAAAGAGGAATTACCAGGAGGGTTATTACTTGCTAGGAGGGCTTTGACTGGTTTGTCGTTTTTGGGCCGTTTTTCAGGATGTAATTTCCAACAGTCTTCTTCCAAGTGTTGGGCTAAAGGATTATGGTAATGATTAGTACATCTGTTTGGTGTTTTATTTTGATTTTGATTTTCGTTTCTTTGGGCCGCCAAAGCTTTTTCAGTTTCGATGTCGTCTTCAGTTCGTACAATGTAGGCATGAAGTTCTTCAATCGTATCTTTCAGCGATGGGGTAACTTTCTCTATTTCACACTTTTTTAGCCATAATTCACCTATGGTTTTATAGTCTTCAGGGAGATTTCTAATTGTCCACATGGCAACTACGGAGTCTAGAAGGGTAGACGGTTTTACTGTTTTGTCATCTATTAAGCTGCAGAGTTGTCGTGTGTTTTCATGGAGTTTATTAAGGACTTCTTCTAGTCTGTTTTTCTGTAGGTGAGTTGAGAAAATTCTCTTTAAGTATGTGGTTTGATTTTGTATTGTTTTGGGCTGATAATACCTGTCGATACTTGTCCACAGGATTGTTGGATCGTTATTTGCTTCAGAGGAGAACTGAGCAGCGATTTTGACGTCGCAATTGATACAGATGATTTCAAATGCTAGGTCTCTTCTTTCAGGATCCAATTTATCTCTATCAGCAGCTATTTCGACGCTTTCCGTTCCTGTAGCGAGTGCATAGAGTTTTTTGAAAGTGAGGATGGATTTCATTCTGACCTTCCAGTCGAGAAAGTTGCTACCAGACAGTTTGTACTTTTCTGCTAGTTCTATACTGTATTCAACCATCTTGACGAGATACGGTGCTGTTTTAATACCTGAGTTCTTTCTTTAGAGAACCGGTCTCATAATCTGTAAGAAAAAAGAACTTAAGGAGGCAAGACCAATATTAGTCTATAGCCGACGACAGGAACAGGGAGAGACACAATCGAACCTTAAGGAGGCAAGACCAATATTAGTCTATAGCCAACGACAGGAACAGGGAGAGACACAATCGAACCTTAAGGAGGCAAGACCAATATTAGTCTATAGCCGACGACAGGAACAGGGAGAGACACAATCGAACCTATAAGCAATAGCGATGAGATAAAAGGATCATAAATTTCACGATGATAACTAGGAGGAAGAATTAACAAGTAGCAACCTTAAGGAGGCAAGACCAATATTAGTCTATAGCCGACGACAGGAACAGGGAGAGACACAATCGAACCTATAAGCAATAGCGATGAGATAAAAGGATGAGGATATACTAGTTACAACTAAAGGGCTTTTTATATAGACTAGTTAAGCTACTACATCACATGATCTGTCGCAAATGCAAAAAAAGGAGACATATGAGAAGGGTAATGTTAGACTAGTTAATATAAGATGAATAATTACTCTATGACTTTTATAAGACGATTGGGGATAAACATAAAACTGCTAAGAGAAGTGTAAGTAGAAAGTTTTCTAAGAGTACGTTTTGATAAGAGATTACCCCTTTTTATTCTTTCAGAACCTCTTGTTGTCCATGCTCCATTGGAATATATCTTTGAGGAGTTGGTGGAGCTGAAGAACTTGATCCATATCCTTCCAGTACTCTGTTTTGAGGTTTCTGTTAAATTGGAAAGTGAATGGCAGAGTGGGTATGATTTCCCTCAGTGTCTTTCCATCCACCACTGTGTCCAAGGTGTCCTGTTCCTGGTCTTCTCATTCTGAAAAGGCCTTGTCTGTCCTCTGGCTGGTTCCTGAGGTCTACAGGGGACATATCAGTGTTTTCAAGCAGTAAAAAACTTCATTTTCTTGGGGTATTTACCTTTTACTTTTCCTTGTACAAATTTGTTTTCTACTTCTTTGGGCAATTTGCCTCCAGAAGTTAAAACTGGGTTAATTACTGTAATCTTCCCTGTAAAGGTTATCAAGGCTGGCTTACCTTGTATGGAGGCAGAGTTTCATGGTTTTCTACTTCTCCAAGTGGCAATTGGTGTCCACTTCATGGTGGTAATGAGGCTTTCACTGTGCCTTTTACCTTTTCCCTTCTTTCCTTCTGTTTCTGGAGGTATCACTAGGGTACTTCCTTGTGACTGGGTTTCAAGTGGTATGAAGCTTTCTTCCACTGAATAAAGGAAAATTGAGACTCATGTCAGTTAAGACTTCTCAAAATTGTGTTTGCATGTCTAAGAATGGCCTATGGGAAATATTTTACTATATTATGCCTCTGTATTATGATATGTAATTGAAATTATCAATTACATGTCAAAAATACGGGTTTGTGGATGTATGGTATACAGTTTTTATCTCAAGATCTCATATATTAACTTGTAATTAACAAGTGTAATCTTATCAGTGGTTCTGTAATGGACAATTGAGATTATCAATATTTCCAACCATGCCTCTGAACTGTTATTCACAATACTGAGGGTTCTTTTAATTAAAAGAGAATTTATTAAGGGTTTTTGGGTGTTTTGGTATCAGAAACATGCCCAAAATAGTCTTGTGGTGATTAAATTATAATTAACCACGTGAAAAAGCAATAATAATAAAAAACACAGTGGTATATGATTATATACCACTCAAAAAAATGATATATGATACATAATATATTATTTTTTTAAGATTTTATGCCTAAAAAAAGAAAAAATGATGTCAAAGAAGGAAATCAAGAGAAAAAACTCACTTTTATACCAAGAATAGTCAAAAAAACCCCAAAAAAACAGGGCCAGGCCCCCAAATTGTCAGGCTTAGTATATGATGTAGTGGTAATAAAGGCATATACAACTATGAATTTGACTTTGACACAGATTTTTTAGTTTCAAAAAATTTCATAATAGATAATGTAAGGGCTTTACTATGAGTAATAGTGGTGGTGAATGCCGTTGAAAGCCCTGGGTGCAGTCTTACCAGTTGGGTTACTATAATAAGAGCTACAATACACTAATTAAGGTATACCTGATTTTTTTACAAGAGTATAACTGTTTTAAACAGTTGTACTATGTAGGAATTCAAGAGCAGGATGGGGATTCCTTTTCTGGAAGATAAACGGCCTCCTTTTATCCTGAATTGGGGTGGAAAGGTCCTCTAGACCATCCACATAGAGAAAGTGAAGATTTTCCACTTCAGAGTGCTGGCCTGTTGTTTGCACAAATCCTTTATTCTCTGTATTGGGCTCAGATGTGGTTTTGAAACCACATCTGGCAATTTTGGCCAATACAGGGTGAAAATTTTCATCTGGGGACCACACAGCCCTCTTCTGACATGTATGACACGTAGAAATCTATATAAAGCCTGTATGGGACCCCATTATTGAATTAATGATGAGTTATTGAAGTATAAACAAGCTTCTTTGTCTATTTGGCAGCTCATAATCATAGTTATGGGATAGTATGTCACAGTAAAGGCGTATGGGCCAAGCTGTGGGATTTTCACCTTAAAACTGATATACCTTTATCAGTTTTTAGAATATTGACCTCAGAAACTGTTCATTGTGTAGCCCTGAATGAGATACACACAATGATATTTTATTTTCTATGGGTAACATTACATAGGGAAAAGTTATGCCATGTTCAATTTTTGTTATCCAGATATATGGTTTTTTCAGAATCTGTATGGGACTTGTTTTCCCCATAACGTTTGTTCTAGATAAGATATGGAGAAATAAAAGGCACCATTAGATAGCCCTGATTGTTCTCTTGCCAAAAGGACCCCAATTTAGGTATCTCACACTAAAACTGTAGAAGCTAGATGAGAGGTGAATATTTTATTGACCCTTATTTGACCTTATCTTGGCCATAGCTCCTGTAATTTTGACGCTAGCTCAGTTTGACTAGTACCATTGGATATCCCTTACTTAGAGATTCAATTTTAATATCAATTCAATGGGGTTAATCCTCTTCCTCTTTATTTCAGATGAGAGGTGAAAATTAAGGTTTATGCTCAGCAACAACTTTGCGCAGGAATAACTTTGTTATTATTTCTCCTATGATGATGGGACTTTTATGATTGGAAGAAGGTGAGTCTTCTATTTCTTTTGATACCTTTTGAGCTGGTTTTTCTCAGCTCCATGTTTTGGTGGTATTTTGCTCTACCATTGGTATATGCTATTTGGCTGTCATTCTTGTGCTCTGGTTTTGAGTCACAGGCTGACAGAATTACTAATTTTGATGTAAAAATAGCTAAGGGAGATAAAAAAAGATCAAAGAGAGACAGGGTACCCAACTTCTGATGTCTCTCAGTCCTGTAAAGCTCTAATCCTTGGATTGATGGCTTATCATGGTCCCATTATTACACAAAAACTCTTTGGGGACTTTGTTACCAAGCTGTATTCCCATTAAAGAACAAGACAATAACAAATAAGCTGCTATTTTGATGTTACAAGGAGGTAAAGAGCAGCTGTTACTCCTGTAGCCATGTCAATTCTTAATTATTTTCTATTGATAAGCCTTGAAAGCGTAATTGAAGCCCTTTTTGGACTAATATCCATTCATTTAACTTGTGGCAACCAGCTATTACTGTGCTATTTGAAATTTTACATAGAAATAAGGTTAAAACTTCAAAGATTCATTAAAAATACAATTCTTCATGAAGCCTTCTAAAACCTTCGCTACCAATGTAGAAAGGTATTATAAATATAAAAACCAAGAAATATTATGAATTCATAATTAAAATGAAAAGTCTTACTTACAGTCTATCCTTGATGATTCCACCTGAAACACTGAATCTTCAAAAATTCACACAAAATACAACCTGAGATGACATTTCCAATTACTTCAATAACTTAGAGAAATCAATGTTTATTTCTAAATAAAAGAATATTTACAGTTTTTAATCCTTTTATTCTTCACCATGAAAAGTTTTATAGTCACATAAAATGACTTAATTAATGAATTATGATAATCTTACAGGACAACAGATGATGCAATCAATAATCCAAAAATGATAATTGTTTTCTCACTGACTTTCTTTTCAATTTTCTCCATGAAATTCCTCTTTGAGCTTTTAGTGACTTAAATGAGGACTCCTCTTTCTGTTTTTTCCAGCTCCTCTTATTATCCAATTATATATTTATTACCAACAAATAAGTATGAGTGAGTGCTTTTCTTAATTATTTTCATTCTTTCAGAATAACTCAGAAAGATGTGAAATAATTAAAATATACTATTCAAAATATTATTGAACTATAATAGTGTTGTATTACAGTTATAATACCATTGTAATCTTTTATATTGACAATTGATCCATCAAATGACCCTAAAAATTCTTTACAAGGTATCATTGGAGTATTAGTGTGTTTTTATTTAATTCTTGAAGTGTTTCTCTAGTAATACTTTTCCTCAAGAATTATCATTATAATTATTCTGGCAAAAGATAATTATATATTAAAATACTTTTATAATTTTAATAGAGAGGTTTTATTATGAAATAACTTTTGTAAACAATTCCTGCTGACTTTTATAATCACTAGTAGTGTATAAAAAGTAAAAGAAATAATTAATTAATTAATTATTTAATTGTGGTTATAATAACTTTATTTATTATATTTAATAAGAAATGTAATAGTAATGTTGACTAATAGTAATATTATCAACATTTTCATAGACACATCTTACATCTATGGCCATGTCCAAATTTCTTCTCAGCTTTTTCAGTTCCTCTTTACTTTTTCCTATTGCTTCCTATCTTCTGTCTCCTTTCCTTTAGATTTTCTCTCAAATGTAGGGGGATTACTTTCTTTGCATGAAGATAATATGCCAGACCTTTCTTCAACTATTATTTGATTTAAGTTTTCAAATGCTAAGAAGTCCATGTACATTTTTTCTTCATTATCAAAAGTGACTTCAAGATTTTTGATATGACCAATTGGCTTCAAATATTTATCTGTTCATTTTGCTTTGTAAGGGTTGATGTTTAATTTGCCTTGATGGGATATTTCCTTATTTATAACATTTAATTCTCTTTTTGCATACAAAATAGCTGAGAAGGGTATTTATCTTGGTCCAAGGAATATTATTTCACCTCTTAATGAAGATTGAATTCCTATTTCCTCTGTTTCTTTTATTTTGGATTATTCTGCTTCATCTATTGACCACTTTTTAATTTATGAAAAAGCACAAAGCTTCATACCTATTTGTGGAGAGATCCTCCATACCATAGCTTTAGGGTTGCATATTGGCAAACATAATCTTCTTCAATTTTTCTCTTGATAACTAAATATTCTCCTTGCTTGTGTGAAAATTCCAATTAAACATTATAATCTTCTAAAAATACTCTTCCAAGTATGGCTTGTATGGCTTGTTTTTCTATGAATAAAGGAATTTCTTTTTCTTCTCCTGTTATCATAGTAATTGGTGTAAATTCTGATATTCCAACCAATGATCTTGTATGTTTTCCAATTCTGCTGAGGTTCATATTGAGTTTTTTACTTTTAAGTGAGGCTTTAATTGCAATCTCCTCTTTTATTATGTTAATTTTTGATTGAGTATCCACCAATGCCATTTTCAGATATTCTTCTCTTTCAATAAATACTTCTATAAATTCAAGTGGGAATGAATAATTTCAACTTGGTTTATCTTAGTCCCTTACCTTTAATTAAAGTAGTCTATATTTAATACTTGATTCATTAACTCATTTTCACACATCTTTTTCTTGGGTAGTTAAATTTTATAATTTGTAAATAAAGGTTGGTGACATTGATAATATTTATTCAAGAGCAAAATTCATCTTTTTTCAAGTTATTTCTTCATTTCATTTTCAATTATTGGCTTTGGGTTATTGACTTTAGATTTTACTTTGTTCTTTAATTCCATCATTTTTGAATCCTGTTTTGGTATATCCTTATTCCTGTCCTTAGAAATGATTTCAATATTGTCATGATCTCTTTCCTTCCCTTCTTGGGTTTTCATGTATTTTGTTTCAGTTAAAACTCTTATTTACTCTTCTGCCTCATCTTCCTCATGGTAGGAACCTGGTATCTTATTTTTGAGGTATTTTTGTGTTTCATATTATCTTCTTTCTGATTTTGGCTTTGATTTTCCTGTCTTTTAACTCTCTTCCTTTCCTTCCTAAGTCCAAAATTTATTTGAAGATTCTCATTTGATGGTGATATTTGAGGAGTGTTCCAGTTTCTGCATTCTTCTATTTGAGCTATTGCAGCTTCTTTCTCATCTTTGTTATCCTCAATTAATTTTTACTCTTGCTGTTTTGGGGGTGGGTTGAATTTCTTCATCATCCTTTCAGTGAGCTCCTCCTGTTTGTTGGAAAACTTTCTAACAAATTCTTTTACAGAAATAGGTCCTTCTGTGGGTACTCTCTGAAAATTTGGAAAAAGATATGTTCCTCCATGCTTCAATGCAATTCTTTTCTCCAAGTCTTCTGTGAGATGATCAAATCTTATTTGGTAATTTCTCTCTTCTAAGAAGAAGCAACACTTTAGTAGTTGTCTTGGAGCCATTTGAGCTGGGAAATATGGCTGATAACTTGAAGATATGGGTGGTAAAGGATATCTTGGCCTGAATTGCTGTGAGGTTTGCATAATTTTCTGATATTCATTATTGCTTTATTGGGTTTTTTTTGAAGGTTCAACTACTTCTGAAAGGTGTTTGCGCTGATTCAATAATTCCTTAACTTATTCCTTGCAGGTTTCCTTTGATTGATGTTCTTTTGGAGGAGTATTTCAATTTTTGGGTAATATCTTTCATTTTCTTTAGAGCTTCTTCCCAACTTTCATCTTCAAACCTAGCTTTCTTCTCTTGTAGATTTTCTTGCAAAAATTACTTATGTTGAATCAGGACTTTGGCCTCTAATTCCTGTCCAATATATAGCCTTAATATTTACAATCTTGGAATTATATAACCACCATCCAAAGCTTGCACCATGTCCTTATCCTTTATCATTTCTTTATAAATTTATTCTTGAAAGCTTGAGGAAATACTAGCCAAAATTTCATGATTGTGATTAATATCTCCTTGTATTTATTGATACCTTTTGAGAGAATTAATGATGGATTCATGTTCCCCAATGAACCTTTTTAATTTAATCATATTTCTAATTCATCCTTCTTGTTGAATCTTGGCAAATGATTGTGTTATTAAGGACAGCTTTTATCTTCTTTCAGGTGATACTGATCCCCACCTTCTCTTCACATATAATTTTAATTTCTCCCAATTTCCAGTTTCATATTCATTTATTCCTTCAATATTGCAGCTAATTTCTTGATCTTTAGTCCAAAAGGATATCTGTCTTGATATATCCCTTCTGCTTTCTCCTTCAATTTCCACTATATTCTCCACTATTTTGATCAATCTTTCTACTTCCTTTCCATCAAACCATAAGCTATAATAATTTGACCTAATATTTACAATGGGTGTGCTATTTTTAGGAATTTCATGTTGTAATGGGCTTGAATCCTGTGCATTAATATCAACCTTCTTTGGTATAGTATTTTTTCTTTGTGAAGTGAATGGAGCTTATGAGGTGATGGGCCTTTAAAATGGTGATGGTGATCCTTTTTGTCTTATAATTCTTGGAATGGTTGTAGTTTCTTCCATTGGGCTGTTTTCCATGCTAAAACTTGACCCTTTTCTGTTTCCTTCTTTATTAAGGAGTTCCATAAATTCCTGTTGTATTTCAAGAATTTTTTGAGGAATTCTTTATGCATCAAAAATATCTTCTTGTCCTTGTATGGTCTTTTCATTGATAATTTCTTCACTATATTCATCAGGTTTATGTGGTATATTTTATGATGATTCTTACTCCATATTCATATCTTCTTTGTTGTTTTTTTGTTTTTCACTTTAATTTTCATTTTCAAATATTTCCTTGAGTAATTTTTAAAACCAATCTGTAAATATCTTCTGATCTTTCTTCTTTGTTCTGGGTATACTGTAAGGTTTGTCTATTAAACTCTTGATAATAGTAGCAATATCAAGAGTACTATGACTGTCCTCAGTAGAAATATATAATATAACAAAATATTATAACCACAAATTTAAATATAATTATTAAAAATAATTATATATATAAAAAAATCAATTTAATTATTATTATAAAAATATAATAATAAAAAAAATAATAATAATTATAATAAATTATAATTATTCTATTATTGTTATAGTCACTGACAGTTATAACAATAAGAAATGTAAAGCTCTTAATGAGACAATTACATGTGGAAATATGAATATTAACCACTTATAAATAATATAAATATTATTTATAAAAGAATTATAACACACACTGTGCAGAAATAATTCTTATAGAATAAAAAATTCTATATAAAAAAACTAAATTTTAGATAAAAAAAAATATAGAACTTTAAAGAAAACTTACTTATAATATTTATTTAATACAACAAGTCAAACAACAACATTTATTATATTAAATAATAATTATAAGTTAAAAACACGCCAAAAATCAATATTTTAAAAGATAAAACAACTTTTTATAATAAAAATTATGATTAAAGAGTTTTTAAGAGGAATTTGTGGATTTTAAAAGATATTTAAGAAGATAATTTTATAATATAAAATATATTATTTGATGATTACAACAATAATCTGAATTCTATGATTTCAATTCTTTAATTTGCAATTAATAAAGAATAAAAAATTAATAAAGAATAAAATAACTTAAGAATTACTTTAATAATAAGATTTTATAAATAATAAAACTTTACCTGTTTAAATGTCTAATATGATTGGATTGATAATGAATGATGGACAAAAACAGTGATGAAAAGACTCTTTTTATGTCTTCAGAGCAGCTCTCATGATTCATAATGAATGTAGAGGGCGTGCTCAGGTCAAAACTGAAAAACCATGCTTAAAAATAAAGTTCTTAACTTAAGGCAACTTATTTTTACTTCCAATTTAAAGTTACTAGAGTTATTCTTAACTCCAAGTAACTTTAATCCTCATTTAGTTTAATTATTTTGAGTTTTAATACAATATAAGTTTATTTATATTAAAGTTCATCACATGAACAACTTAAAATTAGGGTTTCAAGCAGAAATCTCTTAAACTCAATTTTGAATTAATTTTTAAAGAAATCATAATTTTCTTTAAGCTTAATCAAAAGAGTAAATTTCCAGGCTAATTACCCAGGAAATTTATTAATAAAAGATACTTAAAATTTAATTCATATGTAGATAATATTAAATTTTAAGCTGTGTGGAATTTTCAAGCAAATCCATTAAGAATTGGATTTTTAATGAATTTTTGAAGTTATTGCTATTTTTCCATGTAAAATAGCAATACACACCAAACCTTAGCTTTTGATAAGGTTTCAATGATTGTAATATTAAAGTTTTAAGCTTAATTAAGGTTTTTAAGCTTGATTAAGCTTTGACAGTTCTTAAAACCTTGATTTCAAGCCTGTATATTGGGATTTACCCTTTGGCAGCTTGAAATTCCTGTCCAAATTGGGATAAAACTAGTTTAAACCTTAAGCTTGGATCAAAGTCTAATCTTAAATCTTAAATAAGGTTGAAAATCCTCCAATACAGGTGGACAACCTTAATTGAATCATTGCAGATCCAAAAAGCTGGGTACCCCAGCTCTATTTGGTCTTTTTCCTTTGTCCCACCTTTTTGCGTGGATTTTGCCCTTTTATTTATTTAAAGCCATACTATGGCCTTAAACCCTTTTAAATTTAGCTCACACAGGATTTACATTCTGTATGGTAAATCCTTAGCCAATTCACTAAATATACACAACACCTCAATTTTAACTAAAATTTTGGTAAAGTTGCATAAACCTTATGTAACTTTAAATTTAAGCTTAATTAAGCTTAAATTTAACAATTTTTAAAAAATGTTAAAAAAATTTACATTAGTACTGTGAGATTCTTAAATCTTCCAATAACACAAGAAATAAGTGTTTTTGGGTATAACACCCTATGGGTGTACCCTAGGTTATTTTTGGTGTAGAATCCAAAAAAAAGTTATACTTATTTTTTGTTATTTTTTATTTTAAATTTAGCTAAAAAGTCTATTTAAGACAAAATTAACTGTCTATAAAATTATTTGTGGCCTTATGGGTATGTTATACATACCTCACAGGCTCACATATACCAACTGGTATACTACAGTATATAGTTGATTCTCCTCCAGGTGGTGTTTCTCCTCTTTTTTGATAATACTAAGGAAATTATTTTTTTGAAAAACTTGATGGTGATGATGATTTAGAATTTCTTGGGTTCACTGAGTTCAGACTAAACTGATAGGCTTGTGAGCTTTCCTGATTGGTAAAGGATTTTTTATGGATTTGATCTGCAGGATTTTTTGTTTTATGATTGACAGATTATTGATGTTTGAGCTGTACGGCCACTTTTGGGACACCACATGTGAGAACTCCTTTTTCTGTGGGATTAAATAAGGCAGTACCTTGAGGGGGAAATTCTTGGTAAGTCCGTTTTGTATTTCAGAATTTTCCAATAACCATGGGTGCTAAGGTGTATTACATGCCCCTCTCAATAATATGTAATAGTCATCCCTTAGAGAAACACAAAATGAAATAATATTTGTGGCTTTAACAGATAGAGAAGACTTATCAGTAGTCTATAAATCATACCTATCAATAACACTCAAGCCAAAACTCTCACTTGAATCTATAAATTTTGATAAAATGAAGATCAATATTTTACATTATGAGACTAATAATATATTTTTTATGGTTATTATAATAATTTCCTTATACTAATAATAAGACTACTATATTTGATACTAAGAAGAACTCTTTAATAGGCTTTTATGCTATGTTTTTTTATCACTACTACCTTTTTATAATAATACTAAGCTTCTGAGAAAGGCTACTTATCTTTAAGCTAAAGCTTTACTCCTATTCTTCACTAATAGTAAGCTATTGAGCAAGGCTACTGAGCTTTTTTCTTTAGTTGTACTACTATTCTTCACTAAGACTAAGCTACTGAGCAAGGCTACTGAGCTTATCATTACTAAACCACTACTAATACTCTAGATATCCCTCTTTTTCAGAGATGGCTTGGATCCTCAATAGTGGAACTTGCTTAATTTTTATTTTGGAGAAATGAGGGAGAGAAGACATCTATTTATATCTTTGGGGCCTCCATATATCTTCCAAAAACAAGGGACTAAGAAAAATAATAGTTGAGATTTTTTAGCTGGTGAGATGTGTAGTTTTGGCGTGGCAATGTGTTTTCTGAGAGAATTTTTCTGGTGGTGTTTTTCTTATCAAAATCATGTGATGTCATTGAGATATTTTTGTTGATGAGATTTACTTTTTCCCACTAAAGTGGAAAAAATACAGCTTCTGAAACTTTAAATTTCTTTTCGTCACATGCTATCTTTGAGAAAATTTAGCTGGTGACATTCTTCTTTTTGTTGATTTTATTACTTGTTTACTGAGATAATTTGGCTGATGGTTTTTTTCCTATCAAAATCATGTGATTACATTGAGATAATTTGGCTGGTGAGAGTTTATTTTTGCCAAGAAAGTGGAGAAAATACAGCTTCTGAAAATTGAGTTTATTCTAGTCATATGATATCTTTAAGAGAATTTAGCTGGTGACATTTTTCTTTGAAGTGGGGAAAGTGGGGAAAATACAGAATTTTCTATTGAGTGCACTGCCATTAGCTTTGAAAAAAGGTGTGGAAATTATTGTTTTAAACATTGAGATGAAATCTTGAGAAAATGTTTCTGGTGGTTTAATTTTATTATTCCATCATTTCATGCAAATATTTCTGCATTTCTATCAAATTTGATGTGCTTTGATATTTCTAAAAAAAGATTTTCTTGGTAAATCCATTTTAATTTGTTGCATAGCCTTGAGGTATTTATTTTATTTTGCTTGAGGTGGATAAAATAAATTTCTGATGCTGTGCTCAATGTCAATTCAAAAAGCTGTATTCATTTTATCTCCATTGAATTTTTTTAATCTTGCTATTGATGATGTAATAAGGTGGGAAAATAGGTTTATGTTAATTTAATTTGAATTCTTCTGGTTTAAGCTTTAATATTCTTGATTATCCCCTAGAAATTCTTTACAGTTTAATACCTAGTTCCAGATTTTTGAAATTAGATTTCCTTATCTGGGGTCATTCCACACCTATTTTGTAATTCTGCAATTCTATGTCCATCTTTGAAATTATTCCATGTTTTGATTTTCTTCTACCTAGAGTTATTCTTGTATTTTTCTATAATTCTGAAATCCTATGTTTATTCTCTGGAATTATTCCACATTTTTATTTCAATCCCTGGATTTATCCTGATATACATTCCATAATTCCTCCCAAACTCCTCAATTTTATTCCAATTTCTCCTCTAAAATTCCACAATCTATTTTCCCCTCTGGAGTTTTCCTGGGATTTGTCCACAATTCTACATTTTTTTTTGAGATTATTCAGTAAGCTTGAGACTGGTATGATTTGTATGAAATACCAGAATCTTAATGTATTCTCAAATAAAGTTTTGATACACCCATAGTGGATATCAATATTGAATCCTGAATTACTATTTTTGATGTGAAAATAGCTAAGGGCAACAAAAGACATCAAAAAGAGCCAGGGTTCCCAACTTCTGAGGCCTCTGATGAATTTCATGCTCTAAAGCTTGGATAAATAGCTTATCATGGCCCAATTAGTCTATTGAAGTATTCTGAAAAGCTGGTTACCAAGTTAAAATCTCATTGAATCATGAGAAAATAGCAAGAAATCTGCTATTTTGACATGACAAGGAGGTAATGAGCAACTCTGACTCCTGAAACCATGCCCATTATTAACAATCTTCAATTTATAGACCCAAAAATAGTAATTAAAACATTTTTTGGACTGGTATCCATTAATTTACCTCATAAAAACTAGCTGTACCTATACCCTTTTCTTTTCTATGGCAAAATGAGGTAAAAAGTTTAAAAATTCATTAAAAATACAATTTTCAATTAATAGGTATTAAACTTTAAGGATCAATGGAGAAATGGATAATTCACACTAAACCAATAATTATTATGACTTTATAATTCAAACTAAAACTTTCAATTACAGTCTATTTATGATTATTTCATGTGAAACACTGAATCCTCAAAAATTCACAGAAAATACAATCTGTGATTAAATTTCCAAAAAAAATTGGTAGATTTGAGAAAATATTTTTTCATTTTGAAATAAAAAAAGATTTACAGTTTTTACACCTTTATTTCTTAACTATAAACAGGTTGGTAGTCATATAAATCAACTTAATTAAGTAATTATGATAATTTCACATTACTACCAGTGATTTAATCTATAAACCAATTAAGTTAAAAGGCTTTTCATTTTCCTCCATGGAATGCCTCTGTGATATATTTTAGACTTTAAACAGGGCTACTCTTGCTATTTTTTCCAAAATCCTCAAATTATTTAATATTATCATTAGTACCAACAAGTAAGTATTAGTTAACATCTTTTATCAAAGTATTTTTATCTTTCCAAATCAATCGGAAAGATCTTAGATCAAATGAATAAACTATTCCAATACTTTTTAACTGTTATATAGCTTGCTTACTTTTATAAATCAAGTTTGATCATTTAACTCCACAAATAATCTGTCAAATATCTTTATCAATTCTTATCAAGTTATTTTTAGAGTATAGTCAGTGTTTTGATAACTTGCTAAAGATTGTTCTCTAATTTTGTAGTTTTTTCCAGAAATCATTATAATTATCAATCAAAATAATTTTATATTATTTTAATGAGAATTTTTATTAATAATACTTTTTGTAATTTATTCTAGTAGCCAATTACTGCTTGCTGTTATAATAACTGGTAGCATATAAAAAATCAAATAAATAATTAAGAAATTAATCATTTATTATATTTTATAAGAAAATTAATATTACTCTTTATTGATAGTAATATAAACCACATTTTCATGCATAAATCTTCAAATTAATAACTTACAAAGCTTGTATTTCTTCTGTATTGAATTGAGGATGTTATTCTAATTTATTTAAAGCTTTCTATTTCCTATTAGAAGCCTGATAAAATACTTTATATTTATTACATGAAATCTAGCTTAGATATTCATATCCTTAATCTTCAAATTCCTTATTGAAATCTATTTAGTCTTATTTTTTTTCATAAAGCATTTTCTCATTTCAAAAAGAAATAAAACTTATAATTCATTTTAAATAAATACTCAGGTTAAATTTTTTTATGTAATCAGAATTAATCTAAAATTTAATAATTTAGAAAATAATTACTAAAAAATCTCCAGTAAGGCTTTTTTGGTTTTTTTATTCAATTTAAAAATTCTTTTACCAAAATACTTAGTTATCTTATTTTAAAATATTTTCTAAGATTATTTATTTTAAAAATTATTACTATCAAAATATTCTTCAAGGTTATGCATTTTTTCACACTTTTAAAACTTCAAAATTTTATATTTTAATTCTCTGATATTTAATTTGTAACTTTTTGAAATATGATTACATAAAATTTATTTTTTAAATTTTCTATTTTTTTTTTTAAGAAAATAATGGATATTGGTGATCCCTTTACTAAAAATTTTGAATTAAAAAATATCCTGATAAAGAATTATAATTAAATTTGCTTATTATTCTTTTAAATAAATGAAATTTTTAATTTAGTTTACTTATTAAGACCACCAATAACCAAAAGATAATTAATTAAATAGATTCTTCATTAATTTCTCAAATTTCAATACCAAAAATGAAATAAAACAGTTTTAATTTTCAAAAAATAGAAAAAGAATTGAAAAATGTAGTTTCAGAAACTATTTATTATTTTTTTAAGCTCTCTACATGGTTATAATTTAATAATCTCTCAATTTCATTAAGGTTCAACTCTCCTTTCAATATAAAGCTAATATGATATGATCTCAAATTCTTTAAAAATGGATCAAAATTATGATCTTTAGATAAGTACTTATAAAAAAACAAATCAAAAAAAAGGATATTCCAAATACCTTTGAATATGAAGAATCTCAATTACTCATTGAAAGAAATGAAGCAGTTTCCAATTTTTCAAATTGTAATTATGATGGTAATTTACAATAAAAACAGATGAAAAAGATGTTTTTATAATTAAAATTGGACTTATTCTTTTATTAATTAATTAAAAACTTACATTCAAAACAAAAAAAATCTCTTTAAAGATTGCAATACTTCTACAATCCCTATAAGCTTAATTTATATCAAATCTAATTAGAAGTTATTTTCACATATTTTTTTTATATTTTCATTGAGTGTCTTTTGAAGGTATCAAGTAAAGTAACAATTTATTGATACTTACATTAAAAAAATATGGATAAAAACAAACTGATAAAGGTTATGATCATCTATTATGAATTTCTTATTAAAACTATTAAATGTTTTCAAATTACATAGAAGGTAGATTTCGAGTTAATTATTAATAAGATAAGATTTCACTTTCTTTGTTTTTTTTTTCTGGCAAATATTTAAGAATTCTTCCCTTCCTAATTTTTTAAATATTTATTTATTAAAATTGATAAAAATCTTATCATCTTATCTTGATCTAAAATTTCCTTTCAATTAATATGAGATTTATTCTAATATAAATCAATTCGACAATTTATGAATAAATCTTTTGCAATTAAAATTAACTATTTTAATTTAGGGTGTTGGTAAACACACGTAAGCCCTTACGTGTTTTTACCAAATAATGGCCAAAACACGTAAGTAACCTAATTTTTTTATAAAAATTCCTCAGGCTCATTTTTGAGAATTTTTAACATTTTTTTTTGCCATATTTTTTCCGACATGGGATGTGAAGGTCCCCAAATTTTTTCAAATTTTTTTTTTTGCCCAATTTTTCTATTTTGGGCAATTTGGTAAAATGGCCCATTTTTTTGAAAAAATTCATTAAAAATGTTCCCACTTATGAATTTCAATAATTTTCTTTTTAAAATAAAGGTGAGAATGTTGAGAATAATAAACCAGAAGCCCAACATTTTGGTATTTTTTTTGCAAGAACATTTGTAGGCCCAAAAAGTCCATGTTTTTTTATGTTTTTTTGTTCATGTTTGTAGTTGAATTGAAAATGCCATTTATGACATAAATTGAATTCAAAATTTAATTTATGATGAGTGGAAGTTAAAATTTGTTTTTTGGCATTAACAGTGCCATAAATGGCATCACTAATGACATAATAATGCCATAAATGGCATCAAGAATGACATACAGATGCCATTTATGGCCAGAAAATTGGCATAAATAGCATTACAGAAATGCCATAAATTGAATTTAATGGCCTTGACAATGCCATTTATGCATTTAAAAATGCCATAAATGGCCTTAAAAATGGCATTACTGGCCTTAACATTGGCCTTAAAAATGGAATTAATGGCCTTAACTATAACATAAATGGCATCAAAAATTCCATTTATGGAATCAAAAATTCCATTTGTGGCATTACATAAATGGAATTAACAATGCCATTTATGGTGTTACATAAATGGCATTATGCCATTTATTGCATTGATAATGCCATTCATGGTATTAGTAATGCCATTAATGGCATTGTTAATGTGGCATTATTAATGCCATTTATGGCATTAATGGCATCAGAAATGTTGCATTTTTGATGCCACAAATGGCATTGTTGATGCCATAAATGGCATTAATGGCATCAATAATATTTCATTGATAATACCATTAATGGCACTGTTAATACCATTAATGGGACTGTTAATGCCATTTATGGCAGTGTTAATGCCATTTGTTATGGCATTTTTAATGCCATTAATGGCACTGTTAATGCCATTTATGGCATTAATGGCATCAGAAATATTTCATTTATAATTCCATTAATGGCACTGTTAATGCCATAAATGGAATTTTTAATGGTACAAATGGCATTAATGGCATCATACATGCCATAAATAGCCGTATTTCATTTAAAAACCATCCCTTACGTGTTTTTACCAATTGATGGTAAAAACATGTAAGCTCTTACGTGTTTTTACCAATACCCTTAATTTATTAGGCTTACCTCAAAAAAATTCCTTCACATATTAATTATCTTGAAAAATAGTCATATCAAAAATCATGATATTCATTAAGTTTTAAAGGATTTAATTCAACTCAAAGAGCAATAGGGATATAAAATTATATTTTTTTCTGTTTTTTAGTAAATAAAAATGATATATATATATATATTTACAGAGATTCAATATAAATTTCCCTGAAATGAAAAATGTGAAAGATTTTTCTTTTAATAAAATTAAATTTATTTTAATGTTCTTAATTTTACCCAAAATTCTATTATCATTTAAAAAAAAAACTTTGAATTTGGAAGTTTTTTTTTAAAAAAAATAATCTTAAGAAAAAGAATTATTATCAACAATTCGAAATCTATAATTTCCAGAAGTAAATGATAAAATTTCTCAAATAAAAAAAATCTCATTATTAATATTATTTTATTCATAGATATATATCTTGTATGAAATTTTACTTTTCCCAAAACAAAAGAGAATTTTCTTTTATATTGATTTTTATATAATTAACAAATTATAAATATCTCTCAAAAAATAGGATCTTTATAAAAAGTTTTTTTATGTATTAAATAAGGTCATTTTTTCTTCACTTTTTCTAATAGGATTGAAATAATTTCTTTTCAATAAAAAAATATATACAAATTTTTGAAGACGAACAAAAAAATTGATACTAAGGGGAAGTGTTTCAAAATTCAACTATAATTGTGCTTTAAAAAAGTGCCAGAAGATGGCTTTACCAAATAGAATGTATCAGGACAGTACTATTAATTCTATTTAAATATTTTCGAAATTGAGAAGAAAAGTCCATGATGATTTTTGTTCATTAGAGTGGTTTTAAATAAAATAAATTTTGATTCCAAAATTTGATAGGACCTTGTAAAGGAGAAATCTTTGTCAAGATTGATTTCTATTTTTTAGAAAAGAATTCTTTGGAGTTATTTGTTCAGATTTTAGAACCTGTGAGCGATTTTAGGCCAAATTTATTGCTAAATTCTTAATTAGCCTACAAAAAAAAAAGTGGACGTGACAGGATTTTTATGCATCTTTAGGGGATTATTTTGGATATTCGACGCTAATAAAATCTCCGTTGAACGGACTGTGATCAGTCAAAAATAAAAAGAATCATCTAGAGTACCATTTATCTTTATCAGCTTCATCATCTTCAACTTCCTTTTTGAACAAGAAAATTTTAAAACAATCTTAATAAAAAGAACTATTTTAAAAATTTAATTTATTTAAAAAATAAAAATAAAAATAATTTAAAATGAATTCAAATAATTTTAATCAAATTAAATTAATTAAAACTACATTAGAAAAAAATATTTTAAAATTTGGTAATTTTAAATTAAAATCAAATCGTTCTTCACCTTATTTTTTTAATTTTGGTTTAATAAATCAAAGTTTTATTTTAAATTTAATTAGTTTATGTTTTACTGATAAATTAATTGAAATTAAAAAAGATTTTAATAATAAAAATAAAAATAACAATAATGATAGAAATAATGATAATTTTAATTTTGAAATTTTATTTGGTCCTTCTTATAAAGGTATACCTTTAGCTGCAATTACTTTAATATCACTTAATAGATTAGACGAAAAAAATTATGATTCAATTGGTTTATCTTATAATCGTAAAGAAGTTAAAGATCATGGTGAAGGTGGTTTAATTGTTGGTGCTCCATTAAAAGGAAAACGTGTCGTAATTATTGATGATGTTATAACCGCTGGTACTGCTATACGAGAGTCAATAGAATTGATTAAAGAACAAGGTGGCATATTAGTCGGTGTCGTCGTCCTTCTAGATCGTCAAGAAAAACTTAACGAAAAAACTGATCGTAGTGCCGTTCAAGCTATCGAGGAAGAATTTCAAATAAATGTCTTTTCGGTCTTAAAGTTAATCGATATAATCAATTTTATGAAGGCATCAGGTGACTTTCAAGATGAATTACAACAAATGGAAGCTTATCGTCGTCAATGGGGTATCAGCACCATTCAATCTTAATAATGAGAATAAAACTAGCGCTATTCTTCCCATTTTTCACCTCAGGTCATGCCCAAAAAAATTGTATTTCTTATATTTTATCAGTCTTGTCTTTTCTGGCAAGACATCGTTCTTGTCAACTCAAGTCATCATACTTCTTTCACAAAAATAACAGGAAATAAACATAAAACTTAATAAACTCAGAACACGCCTTTGGATCTTATTGCAATAAATTTTTTTACTAAGTTGTATCTTTGCGTTACTCCAATAGGAAAATTAAATAGCCAAGTAGAACTTAACCAAAGACAATATGTGTTCAATACTTAAGAAAATCAGCTAAGTAAAAAAAGATACAAATACATCTTATCAATCAGAACATAAATCCATCAAGTTCCAACTGCATCTAATATCTAATAAACAAGTGCCCGGAAAACGTTCTTTGTTGTAAAAACCGGAGTATGGCTTGGCGACAAGCCAACAAACATAAGTGGTCCCAAGAGTGAAATGGGTAAAATCATAAGTGCCAAACTTGAATAATCTATCAGTAGTGAATCTTACGATCACAACCCAATCCTACATTGGACCAAAGAAAAAATCAATATCATTCAACGTAGCAGACTATTATTGACTCAAAGTCAAGCTTGTGTTTTACGCTGAGAATTAGATGTTTTGCGTTCAATACACTTTGCCTTCTCATCTTCTTGATCACCCATTGCCTTTTTTCTTATTCTTAAGCCCATTACTTTATCTACAAGATCTGCTTCTTGAATATCTTCAGCTGCAGCTTTTTGGGCGTACTCCCAAATCTCTTCTGTTGATGCATTTTCTGGTAATTCTTCTTTGGCATCAGATGCATATTGTTGGACAGTGATTAGCCAAATTAGCTCAGGTACCAGAATATCAAAAATATATTGAGTTTTTTCACTTTCCGATAATTTAAGGAACTGTCCATCCAAATGATAATTTATTGACTGAATGAATGAATCAGGAAACAAAAATGTTAATCTATTTATTTGATACGTCAAGGTCAAAGTCTCACAGGAAGGATATCTTACCGTCGAACTTAAATATCTTTCTTTAATATATTCTCCAACTTTTTGAAGAACATCCTCACAATATTTACCATATTTTACGTCGTTTGGAATGCGACCGCGAGTTTTAGGGTTTTCAAGAAAGTTTTTGTGTTTCTTCATTAAAATTGGGTCGGCAGATCGACCTTGTATGACCAAATCCAAAAGATGTACTTGTTCTTCTATTTCGGGGATTAAATCCTCAAATGAAACGTCAATAGTGCTAAGTTTACCTACCTAGCTCAATTTACAAAGTAAGCAGCAATGGGGTTTAATTCAAAAAAAATCCTTCAACTGAGATCTAGTTTTGAATTTTGTTTTGTTTTTAAAAATTCACCTCTACTTGATAAAATTCTTCCTGATCAGTCGTCAAAAAAAAAGATCTTGGGACGTCCAAAATCTCTTGATCACAAAACTCTATGCGATAATGCTTTTCTTTTAGAGGTATACGTTTTTTGAAACCTCGTCGGTGAAGCGGCTTCAAACCAGCATATTCAATTACTTGGGCAGGCCAATAATCACTCTTGGGCTTCATTTTTGATAGAATCACCTCGCCGGGAATTTGAAGCTCGGCATCAGGTTGATCAAAGATATCATCCAAGCTATCTTTTTGCGCGTCAAGTGTTTGTTGTTCTTCTTCTTCGGAATTTGATGAAGTTGAATTTCGGCTTGTATCGTCTTGAGATAAAACTGCCGCCGCCAATGCTTCCCTAGATTCTTGTGAGAGTTGAATCATACAAGCTGAAACGTCTGGCAAGTCCTCCTTTTCTTCAATCGTATAAATGAGGTATTTCTCACGCGCCAGGGCAAACGCCTTTTGCAGGGCTTTCTTTGTGGGGTATTGGGAGCGATCTGCTTTAGGTTGGAGAAAGATTGGATTGATTTGATCCGGTTGAAATCCGAATTCAGGCAAAAAGGGCTTAGTAGCTTTGAATGAACTGAGTAATTTTGGCTTGGGATGTTTACTGAGGGGATCCCAAGAAAAAAAAAGCAAGTAAATTTTTGTTAATAGGCGGACACATGTACCGAAATTTTGTTTCATTGCTCCAAGCTTGGCAATGACAGGCTAGAACAAGTACTTTTTTACACGTACAACTCTTTTTTGCTGTCGGCTATTAAAGTGACATGAGGTAAGGAGCCAATATAAGAAAGTACACCTGGCCACCAATACGTTTGAGTTTCATCAACTGCGATATCTACCCATACCACTTTGTTGACCAACGGTTGATTGTATTGTTTGATGACAGGGGCAGGCTTGGGTGAGGAGATTGGCAAAAGAGCAGTTGGTGTATCCCAGTCTGGACTCCGACTATCACGCTCGAAAATCTTTCGTTTTTTATGACAAGGTGTAGCTGGAGCCGACTGCCACGTTTGAAACTCTTTCCCTAGTAGTTCATGGAGTTTGACTTTCCATGAGTTTGATTAAAAAACACTAATTCAGTTGAAATGATAGTCTCACAAGCGACGCTGAATTAAGAAATTCATTCTGACGAGGCAAGATGAAAACAAGAGACTGGCCAATAATTTCAAAAGAATCAACACTTCAAACGGAACTACCTTCTGGTGATTCCATACCGATGCCCTCCTGATTGTGCAGGCCATTCACGTCAAGGGATCCTCGGTTAAATTGATGGACTGGTTTTTCTTCCGATGCTTGCGCTTCTTGAGACATGATACTGCCTGTTTTGATTCCTAAGTATCTGTTCTTCCTCTTTCTTCTTTGGATTTCGAAAATGACGAATGTTGGGTGACGTTCTAAGACTTGACTACAGAAGCTTGAGCTCGTTCAATGGCCTTCTTAGACACCCCGTCACGGAACCTGCTGGTGGAAAAATGTGTCAGGCTAAAAGGCAGTAGGACTGTGTGATGGACACGAATGTATAAACCCATACATATCGGTCAAGAGCGTTGACAAGAGCCGTGCTATGGTTTTATGCAAACATACGCCTGAAATGCTCTGCTCTGTTAAATTTGGATTTCTTGAAATAACTCAATGACAGGCTGAGAGCCTGAAACATTCCCATAAAGTTCCTCATGATGAGCTAAGAAACCATAAGAATTAAGAATTAAAACACTTTAACCACATAATGAGCTGAAGAAATTGAAATTTTAAGCATTAACCTGAAGTTTCTACTCTTGATATCTATTGAATTGTAAAGGGTTAAAATAATAAAAATGATAAGAAAAAGACAAAGAATCAAATTGAAGACTTAATAAATAATTAAAATAACATGAAAATACAAAATAAATATACTTATATCTCAAAAAATATATTCAATAAATAATTTTGAAAAAAACAACAACATAATATTAAGTTTGTTTGTTTTTAACTCATAAAATTAAAATTAAAATATTTTACAAAGGGGAATTATATATAATTCAAAAAAAATAGAAGAAATTAATTAAAAAAATAATGATATTTTGATTATTATTTTTTAAAGAAAAAATTAATTATGATAAAAGCTTTTTAATGAAAATTGAATTTTACACTTTAATTGAAAAAATTTGAGAAATGCTTTTTTTCTTTTTCATTTTGAAGGCTACAGCTGATATATATGTATATATAAATTTATATATATCTATATATTAAATAAAAAAATGAAAATAATTTTAAAATTTAAAATTTAAAATCTTAGATGTTGAAAATAATTTATTTTTTATGATTGGAAAAAAACTACTGAAATTATAATAGTTAAACAAAATCCTGAAAGCTTAAAAAATGTATTTTTATATATATATTACTAATTAAGAGTTATAAATATTCTAAATTTATTCATTAACAAAAAAAACAAGAAATAGGGGGTGTCAAAGTCACCAAGTCCCAACTTAAAATAACGCAGGATTTGGCTTCCAGATCCCAACACTAAATCCTAGGGTTTTAATATGTAAATCACATGACATTTTAACTGAGTTCCCTGGTATTTTCACCAAATCCCATGCATCTGGTATTTTAGCTTGAAAACTAACCCAAATGAGTATTCACAATTCACAACTGTAAAAAATATTCTTCCACACTCCACTTTTGACAATCTGACCAAAAAGCTTACAATCCATTTACATTTCTTCATCAATATAATAATGCCTTGTTCCAAAGAAAAACACATCAAGTCAGATATGAAGATCACCTCCAGCCTCCCTCATCCATCAGGTCACTTAATCCATACTGATTATTTAACCATAATTAATTGGCTTTCAATAAAATCCAATTTTGAGTCATGTTTCAGTATTAGTAGTTCAAAATAAATTGGAAGGCCACCTTTATCAAAGAAGCATGGGTTTCAGCTTATTTCCATTAAGGTCAACAAAAAAATAATTGCATTACCTAAAACTTAGCTCAAGAAGAATCAAAAGATTGATGGAAAAAATATAAACAGAAGTATATGGCAGCAAGAATATTTGAAAATTTAACCAGGGCTGGAATAATCAAAGAAGATGATAGTAAAGGAATCAAATCAATTAGTCAGAATATTGAAAGTATGTGTCCTTGATATTCTGATATGGATTCACTCTTTGGCCAAAATCTCAATGTCACTCCCATTTCAAGCTATGATTTGCAAGAAAAAGACAACTGAAATGGTGATGATGATGATGATCTTTTGCTTAATAAGGTAACTTATTTTCTCTTTTTCTTTTTACATGACACAATTAAAGCTAATTTGAATTTTAAAGGAGGATGATCTTTTGGAATCACCTCTCAATCTTGATCTTTTTCTTAATAGTGATGATGACTTAATTCAAATGGAAAACCTTCAAGATGAATCAGTAAGTACATTTAAGCCTAATATTTATGAAATAAAATGTTGATTATTTATACTTTGACCATAAACATAAATCCATAACACATTTGACACAAAATCATAATAAAGCATTGGCACCCAACTTGAATGACAAGGGTGGATCTAGGAAAAGGTCAATGGATATGTTTGCACCTACATATGGGAATTTGATTGAATCACAGAAAAAGGGTATGTCTTGAATTTATGGCTAGTCTGAAAAATCCTACTGACAAAAGTCATGATTCTTAGCCCGTGAAGCCAGTTATAATGTTTTTTTGGAGTGGGACAGGGAGAGGTGGCATGAAGAGGAAGTGAGAAATATGGAAAAGAAGCAGTTTAAAGAGGTCAAGTTGCAAAAGAAAATTGAGCTTGATGAGACACAACACACCAATAAATATGAATTTTAAAAATAAAGGTGTAATTGGGAATTGGAACTGAAGGAAAAGAAATTCCAGATGGACCTCACTATAGCCGCATTGTTATCAAGCAGGCCAATTGCAGAACTGTAATGCATTCTGACATTAATCAATAAAAAATAACATATTGAGTATATGTTGTTTGATCATTTTATGATTTTGTGATTTGTCAAATATAATTCATGTTTATTCACAATTGGGGCACAAAGTTTCAATGGCTCTTATGTTTTTAAATTGAAAGTTTGGGAAAGTTTTTCATGGAGATTTTATGTTCCAAAGACCAATGAACAAGTTTTTTCAAATTGAATTTGAAGGCTCCCCCCAATTTTTTTTTTGAATTTTTTTCAAATACAAGTGGATTGTCCCTTCCAATTTGAATTTTGTTTTTTAAATAAAAAAAGAAATCATCTCAACTAAAACACAGCTGTTGAAAAACTAACCCTGGTAAAAATTTCACTCCTTCACTCCCAACTATTTCACTGAATCTTTTTTTTTCTGTTAATTAGGTCAGTTTTATTTATGAAAAGGACCATCTTCACCTCCCAAGAAGGCCTCTGGGATGCTCTAGGGCTTTTCATAGTTGAATAGATCCAAATCAATTCAGAAAGCCTCCTGAATTGATTTGGAATTTATTTAAGGCTTTTTTTCTAAGTTTCTACAGGTTAATGGCCTCCAAGAGGACATTAGAATTTATTTATATTTTTTTAAATATACTACATCATCAAGAATGATGAATTCTATTTTTTGAATCTATCATTTCTGACAGTTACTTCCCATGTTTCTTATCTTTTTGTTTTTTTTGATCCTTGATTTGGTTTTTTTCTCTTTTCATATTTCTGATGATTATAATAACCAACCCATGATTGTTTTTTCTGTTTTTTTCTAATTATCATCACTGATGTTCAACTTTATTTAATTTTTTTTGTTTAATAATGATCATTATTTATTATCTTTATTTTCAATTTCCTTTTTTTTCTTCTTATTTTTCTGATGATCATCATAACTATTTTTTTTTATGAAGAGCATCACTAATGATCATTTTTTTATTTAATCATGATCATTACTGATAATACTTAATTTCAATTTACTTATTTTTCTTTTTCTTTTTCTGATGATAATCATAACTAACCAATGTTTTTTTCTATTTATTTTCTGGTTATCATCACTGATTATCAGTTCTTATTTTTTTAATCATGATCATTACTTATCATTTTGTATTTTCAATTACTTTTTTGAATTTTTTTAAACTAACAATTACTCTTTTTTTTCTTATCTTTTTTTTTTTCCAATGATCATAAGTAAGGGATATTTTTTTTGGTAATTTATTATGATAATAATAACTCATCATTCTTATTTTAATTTTTATATTTTTTTTTGGTTTATTTTTTCTAATGATGATATTGGATCATGTTGATGATTCTGTTTAATTTATTTTTGTTCTTTATCTTGTTTGATTATTTGTCAATATAGGGGTGGATTATTTATAAGGGTTATTTCTGCAATTTCATTTAACTTCACGCCTTCCCTCATTGTTGAAATTCAAAAAAACCCCCCTCCTCTCTCTTACTCTGAAAATCATTCTTATCATGTCATGGTTCAGACTAAAACAGATTCAGAACATCATCAAAATGATCTTAAAGATGATGAAACTATTATTCCTCCTCTTGAGGTCATGCTCAGGCCTAAACCAAATGTAGAACATCATGAGGATGATAATACCAAAACACAATATAAAAGAAAGCTTATCCAAAGCCAAAGAAAACATATTCATGATTCAAGAAAGCTCATGTCTCACCTTGACCATTTAAACAGAGCATATAAAAACTTCTCAACCATCCCAATTTACAGGAAAGAAGAAAATGCCCCATGTTAAAGCTTCCATCAGTAAACGTTTTACCCCATCCTTATGTAATCATTAATAAAAGAAAGCCATTCTTACCTTTTGTCATTGATGAAATCACCCCTTTTGACAGTTCATATGGCCACTCTCAAATCCTAAAAGACCTTCTTATGAAATTAATGACCTTATCCCAAACTTTCCAAGAAATTGAAACCTATGAAAAATTACTAGGTGGAATTATAAAAGTTATTGGCTTTTGTCCTGGTTCAAATTCTGGAAAATCTGCAGGTTTGTGATATCTTTTCCTTTTTATTTTAGTAATTAATAAGTAATTTCAAAAATATTAGGTGTTTACTCCTGAAAGCCTGTGTTGACTCCTCATTAAATTGAAACAGATAATAAGCAATGCTCAAAACTTGAACAATATGACAAATTCATTTACTCAAGAATATCTCATTTTTCTAAATTAGCTGGAAATGAAAATCAATAATCAATGGAAGAAGCCAAATTATCAATCTTCAGTAAACTTGAATGGACTTCTTCCAATCCAAAGGAAGAATTAGAATTTTTTACAAATGTAATTGTAACTCAAGAGGGATTTTTCAATAATATGCATCAAGATTTAAGTTATCTCAATTCCTAGACTTATGCTAAATTTCCTTTTGTCTCAAAAGAAGATTTCCATCCCCTTCCAACTGTCTTCACCCCATCTGGGAATGGCTTGCACTTCCTCAAATTGAAAATGGAGATCAATTTTTTGAAAAAAACCTTGAATAATGAAAATCCTTTGGAAGACATCAACAATGGTTCATCATAAAACAAAAACTCCTCCAGAAATTGTCAATCATGAGGAAATAACTCATTTTTGGATGTTCTTTTCAAATCAACCATCAATTATTAAATGTAGGTGAGAAATTCTTCAAAATAACACCTACCCAAATTAATTCAAAAGTCAGCGGGTACTCTGAAAGAAATATGGAGGACCAAAAAAGAGCTAAAAAGTATTAATTTTAAATAGTTTTATTTTCTCAATAGAATCTCCACTCCATTTTATGCCATTGAACTAAGTACAGAAGTGAATTTTCCTTATTAAATTCACAATTGATTCTCTTTCCATGCCCAAGTAATTGGTTTAATTTTTCCAAGCATATTTAAAACATCTTCCCCATGGTCATTATTGGAAAGATTTCCTGCTTGTGGTGGATCATGATCTTCATGTAAATCAAATCATTCATCTCCAATTTGTGCTAACATATTATGTAAAATAGTGCAAAAAAAGACCCAACTAACAAAGTATTCAATTTAATGATTATCCCTCATTTTATTTTGCATTTCCCTTAGAGAAAACCACCCCCCCTTCAAAATTCCAATTTCATGCTCAATTATGGCCTTTGATTTTTCTAGACAGCAATTGAAAGTACAGTTGTGTTCATTCTGTTCCAAAACTCCCTTGTATTCTGGAAAAACCCAAGGAGAGCTTTCATATGCTGAATAGGAAAGTAAGTACTTATCTTTTTCATAAAATTCTTGAGATGTTTGTGTTATTTTCATATGTTTATATACATTTGAATCATGAAGCCACCCAGTACAACCCACATGTGGAAAAGTGAACTGTTTGTTTATATTGAAAACCAGTTGTATTAACATATACTACCTTGATTTCAAACAATAAGTAAAAATGAGATAAAGAATGAAGATTCAAAAGCTTGCCTCTTTTTACAATCAAAATTGGCTTCACCATCATTGGGGGGATGTTTTGATAATGGTATGAGACTCCCATAGATAAATCCAATTCACTTAGGGAAGCCTTCTTCCTGCACCACTTGAGAAATCTCTCTGAATTGTTCTATTGTTGGAAACAAAAGAAATTTCATCTTAAGCTTCATTAATACCCAGATAACTCTTTTAGTGTACAACAAAATAGCCCCATGGCTAATTATAAACAACATTCCAGTCTTTCCCAAAGCGGCCCCAATTTCATTTGATACTAAACTTGATAGTGCCACAGCCAATTGTATGGCAGGATTTCATTTATTGTTTTGTGATGAGTTTTGAAAGGTTTCATCATCTTTAATTTGTGAAAAAAATTTCTAAAATGAGTCATATGTGGTCCTAAAAAGCTGGTGAAAGTTTTTGGATGATAATATTTGTAAATATTTCATTGTATACATGTAATGTGATGGATATATTCTACAAGGATTGATGTATATTTGTGATTTTGCCATATATAATAATATTATATCCTCCTGGATATAAGAATAACTATCAGAGCTGAAAGAATTGATGAAATGCAGTGAGTTTAATGTCTGAGGTAAAGGTAGCCTTTGCATTGCCTTTGGCATGGTAAGTGAAGAAAAGATCTATAGCAAATGCAATTTGAAATAGAATACTTTAATTAATGACCAGTATATTAAGATTTTATGCAATTAAAAATTCCCTTACTGAGTTGTGTGTTGTAAGAATGTGCCTTTAAGTGAAGCTAAATGCAATATTTTAGTATCTAAGAATGGGATTTGGTACCAAAAAACATGGGTTTTTGTACCTCAAAATACCACATCTCTTGAGGTGTGGGATTTCCCAAATCCCAAAAAGTTAATGTGGGATTTGGAAGAAAAAACTTGGGATTTTGAGTGTGGAATTTTGGTAACTTTGACACCCCCTAATATAAATTAGATATAAAATATTGATTTTATGAAATAGGAAAAATATATAATGGAAATAAATAATAGCATCAAATTATAGTTTATTTGAATGAAATATATGCTAAAAAAAGTAATATTCATGAGATAAATTTAGTATTTTAATAAAAAGTTATTAAAAAGATAAATATTCAAATTTTAAGAATTCCTTTATTGTAATATTTCAGATTTTTATTTCAAAGTTCATATTTTTTTCTGTTATTAATTTAATAAATTTATAATTTTGGTTGATTTTTTATTTTTAAATTTTTTGAATTTTATTATAAAAATTTGAACTCCTTTCTTT
Source organism: Austropuccinia psidii (assembly GCA_023105745.1). Lineage (NCBI taxonomy): Eukaryota > Fungi > Basidiomycota > Pucciniomycetes > Pucciniales > Sphaerophragmiaceae > Austropuccinia > Austropuccinia psidii. The sequence goes on along the minus strand of JALGQZ010000007.1, from coordinate 54,532,131 downwards.
TTTATTTTTTCTGTGAGATTTCATATTGAATATTATAAATTATTTTAGTTATCAACTGATTAAAATATAATTTTTACTTTGATTCAAATAAGAAAAATTGTGTATTGAGTATTTTGAAATATAGCTTAGATAATTTTAATTATACAGCACAATAATTAACTTCATAATAATTTAGAATATTTAATATCTAAAACTGTAAGAATAAAGATAAGATATTTATTCATTTGAGTTATTTGCATACATCAGATGTTTCAATTACACCCAAGATTTAGTTTGATTATTGAAATACAGGAAAAACATATTAATGAAAAAAATTTGTGATTTTTATTCTTTATTACAATATTAAAAATTTATCAAACAAAATTTCATAAGCTACAAGGAAGGATGTTTAGGAAAACTATATAAGAGTGAAAATAAATTCAAATAAAACTGATAAGAAAAGTAAAATTATTAATTGTACTCTTAAGGTCTTAGTATTTAGTATCAACATAAGAGAGTTGGTTTGGTAAAATCTGTAATATTTAATTAAAAAAACATATTAAAATAATACAAAGGAGTGAAACTAATTAGTCTCTTTATTAATTGAAGGAATCAGGAAAGAAATATGGAAAATAGGTAATATCACAAGAAGAACTTCATATGGTACATCAATATTTATTTTAAGAATTGTTTAAAGGTAGACCTATTCTTGGAAAAGCTTCAGTGCATTTTTTAATTCAGGTCCAAAGGATTCTATCAATCATGAATTGATGATATATAGAAATCCTGATATTGACAATTTTATGTTGATTATCCTAACCAACTCATTATATAGGTATCTAAAACTAACTCAAATGAAATAAAAGTATACCTATATACCTAATATCTTGAGTTCTGACTTCATTCCACAGAAAGTATTTATGTATATTCAGGATGCTTTTCTTCAGGACTCATAGGTCAAAGTAATATTATTTTTTTCATATGAGCACAACCTTTACTTTCTTTTTTTAGAGATGAAGGTGACGAAGGATGATATTGGATACTTAATTATATTTCTAAGAAAAGTATATTCTTAGCTCATTTAGGATGAAACAGATAAAGAATTATCTTAGAATTCATAGTATAGAAAAATGATACTAATTCTATCAATTGATTTTAAAATTCTGATATCTGTAATTATTTTATTTACTACATCTTAATAAATACAAATTTAAAATTAGTAAAGATAATAATAGAATACAAAATTTTTCATCTACTATTTCAAAAAGAATATTATGAAGAATAAATTGTTTAATTCTGGCCCATAATTAAAAATACATAACCATTAAAAGACTTTAGATATTGAATCTCTATATTCAATCCGTTATCATAGAAATCTTGTATAAAGAAATTCATATTAATTTGAACTTGGAGCTTTTGAAATAACAAGTAAAGACTATTTTCTTCAGAGAATTCATAAAAAAAGCTATTTTGGTATTTTAAACTGTATTAGTATATGATTTTACTTCAAGGATTAGATAGACTATTTGAACAAATTTGTAAAAAGTTTTTACTATTTAAATATAAAATAATATATACAACTTACATATTTATTTCTATAGTCTGATATAATATTAATTTTGAGAGTATAATAGAATTATCACCAAGATAAAAATCAGTTCAATCCCTAGCAACAATTGAAAAATTGATTTTTTTGACTATTATATATAGCTTGAAATTGTGGAATTGAAAATCTTAAATTTGCTGAATAAAATTAAATGAATTTGGAGATGAGAATATTTTACCATAAAGAAATTTAAGGGTTATTACTTAATGATATTATTATTGATATCAAGGTATAATTCCTATCAAAAAAAATTAATAAATGAGTGTTATCATTAATAATACATATTAAATTAATTATTTTATAAATATTTCCAATTGAGGAAATATTAATAAAAAGAGACCTGATAAATTTAAAACTTATTATATCCCTTGAAAATTAGATCAGCAAAATTCATAATTAGATTATTTTATAAAAAAATACTAAAATGGGAGATTTAATTTGAAACTTAAACTTAAAAATTTACTTTTAATTATACACTAAGATATTGAGATGCGATTTGGCTGGGATTTACAAATATTTAAAATTAAAATGTATTATAAAATAGATTCAAATCTAAATACCAAAAGGAAAATTGATCAAAAATAATGTTAAAATTTATAATAAACAGGGGATTTCTTCATTTGATATATGTTTCAAGAATAAAAAAATAGGAAATTTTTCAAAAGATCATTTTTTATTACAATTTTAATGAAAAATAGATGAAGAGTTACCAAAAATGATTCATTTTATAAGAGTCTTGGAGAATAAAATGTAAAAATTAAATGAACTAAAAGATTTTTGAATTAAAATTTAGGATAGAATTAAGATAGTGAAACAAGTTTTAATAACTAAAAATTGAAAAACCAAATAAAAAAATAATAATGAAGACACTTGAATCAAACTAAAGAAAAAGGTCTAGGTAGAGAATAATCAATAATAGAAACAATATGGAGGACCTGACAATCATCTAGCATACCTGTTGAAAATCTAGATAAATAAGAATGATGAAAACTTTTATGGAAATTTAAATGTAGAGTAATAAGCTAAGACACTAAGAAACATGAATCAGTTAAGATTTACGAGCTCCTTCAGAGATATAATAGAAAAGATACACACCACAAGTGATGTGTGTAAAAGTAAAAGTCTTCCCGCCTTGAAGATTGATTGAGTTATTGAAAAAGGAATTGTGTTTCTTCTAATTAATGAAGACTGAATAATGTTGTATTATTTAAATGGAGTATATTCTTGTAAATCATTTCAATGACTAAGAGGATTTTATTAATTTATTAAAGAGTCTTTCTCACAGTTGGTGCGCACAATAGGCTTCTTTCTTTGTAAGGGTTAAGAGAAGAGTTCCCAATATTAACACCCCACTGTCTCCTACCCAAAGAAGACCTAATGCTTCCAATTTTGATAAGTAATTCTTCCCTAAGAGATTTTGTGAGGAATTCAGTAAACATTTTGTTTGTAGGAGTGTATTTTAACTTTCTTTAACTACCGGAAATGACTTCCCTGATAAAGTGAAACTGTATAACAATGTGTTTCATTCATCTTTCATCGGTGTTGCAGTATCCATTTGCTGTTTCAATACACCATTGATTATCTTCATGCACAATCATCAGAGCTTTCAAAATTAAGATTTAAATCCATTTTAAAAATTTTCAACCCATATTATTTCACAGTCAAGGTTGGTGAGAGCTCCATACCATTCCTCTGCTGAAGATAGTGATACTGTTGGTTTTTCCCTTTATTTCCGCACAATCAATTCTCCATTAAAATTAATTAAAAATACAGTGACAATACTTCAAGTGACTCTACAATTATTCCAATCAGAAACTGAGTATGCTAGGAGACCTTCTTCTCTCCCCCTTCTGTAGGAGGGTTATATATCTGGTGATCCTTTGAGATACCTTAGAACACGTAAGAATCTTCTTCAATGCAAAATTCCAGGATTATCAAGAAAGTGGGAGAGGGAACCGACAAAAAAAGATAGATCAGGCCAGGTTTCTGTGCTAAGATAGCTTAGAGAAAGAATGATCATTTGTTCTTCATGTGTTATTTTGATTCCCATAGTGAAATCCGAAAGTCCCTAAAATTTTGTTTTAAATTATTGTTTCATTTCAGTTTTGAACTTGACAAGGTCTTTTCCAAATACACAAATGTCATAGGCATAAAAAAATAGCCAAATGGGACAAGTTTCCCCTGTAAAGAACACACAAGAGTAGGTGGCTGAAATGATAAATACTATCCCTTTTAACCATGTCGACAATGCGCAATACCAGGCCAAGGGAGCCTGTTTGAGTCTATAAATAGCTTTATTTAACTTGAGGCAAATTTGTTTCTTGTCAAGATCTAATCCTTGTGGAACAGAAAGATATACCCATTTATTGATGACAGAATTCATAAAGGTGCTTTTTATATCAAGCTGTCTGAATTTGAATTTCTTCGAAGGAGAAAATGATATCAAAGTCCTAAGTGAGTTTAATCTTCCCATGGGTGCAAAGGTCTTAGTGAAGTCTACTCCCATTGTTTGAGAAAATTATTTCACACATAATCTAGCTTTGTATTTTATTTTTTTCTTCATTTTTGTTTGTTTTAAAAACCCAAGTGGTACCCATGAGTTTGTACTCCTTTCTTAAATAAAATTAACTCCACATGTCTAATTAAATAATTGAGGCTAGTTCTTTTTTAAATTCCTTCTTCCAGCGTTCACTATCATGTGACTTGACAGATTTATTATACGAAATAGGATCAGAATTCTGTTTTAAGGGAGTGGCAGGTCGTTGAGGATAATGAAGAATTTTTTCTTGATGAATATCTGAGTTAATCAATGTGGGGTGCCTTGGACCAATGATGCAAAATATTTTAGAATATGAATCATCTCTTTCTTCTGTATTATTTTTACTTTATCTTTCTTCAAAAGAGTTTTGATCAATTGCTTCAACTGAGTCTTTTGGCTCTTCCTCTGAGAAATAACAGAATACATCCTTTTTATTGATAGAGAAGATTTTCTCACTGAGAGGAAAAAAAATTGTGTCAGAATCCAATGATTTCTTAAATGAAGGGAATTAATTTTCAAAGAAAGCTATATGACTAATAATGTAGAGCTCCTTATCTCTTAGTTTTAGGATACAATAGGATGAATTATTATTGTTTCATCCAAGAATAACACGAGTCTCCCCACTTAAAGACAATTTCCAGGAACAAGGATTGTCTGAAAGCCAAATTTATGAAGTGCCTTGATTTTAGGTGGAACACCTGTCCAAAAAAGGTGACAGATTGTTTTGAGATGGGTTTGGTATAATGTTAGCTAATTTTGTAGCTACATTGATTTCCTTGGCCCAGTACTTCTTAGGTAGATTAGCTGTAAGTAAGAGACAGTGTGCCTTATCAAGAATGGTTCTTTTTGCACGCCCTGAAAATACACTATGTTACAGGGTGTGAGGAGGAGAGATTAAGTGTATCAAGCTATGTTTCTTTGAAATTTGTATTGAATTGTTTTTGCGAAATTAACTTCCTCTGTTGGGAAAATATTCTTAATTCTTCTTTCTTGTGATGTTTCCATCAATTCTTTTAAGGAAAGAAAGTATTAAATAGAATTTGATTTATTTGTTAAGAAACACAAAACTTTAAAAGGGGTAAATTAATCTATTACAGCTAGAAAATATCTATGGAAAGAGGCTGATGGTGCAGAGATAGGGCCTACTAGATTTAATTAAAAAAATGGAGTGGATGATGTAAGTTTTTGGAATTTCCCTCAAATGGGAGCATAGTAATTTTAACTTTGACACAAAATTCTCAATAATCATCATCATTTTGAAGATCAAATAATTTCAACTTAATGTTTCTAGGGTGTCCAAGCCTTTGATTCTAGTGTGAGAATTTCAAAGTCAAATGTATTTATGGTTGGTTGAAAGTAGAAATAATTGATTTGTTGAAAATTTCTTTATTCAATTGTGATAAACTAAATATTCTATTTATTTTCGAGATTTTTAATGGTTTTCTGTAAAGATCAAGTAAGCACACAGGGTTTCTAGAGAGTCTTGGTACATACAGGCATTTTTTTGGGATAAAATGTTTATTATTGATTATTTTTACATTTCCTCTTCCTTTTGAGGCTAGAGAACAGGAAGTATCACTAGTTTGAATATTTTCATCAGGAGTAGATTTAAGATCAGTGAATATATTTTTTGTGTTGAGCATGTGACGCATTGAACCACAGTCCACAACAAGGTTTTTAATTTTCTTGATAAAGGCTTTTGTTTCAGTGTTCAGTGCCTCTAGGCAAGTTTGGTGAGGTTCTGCCTAGTTATTTCCTTTCTTATATCTGTTCTTTGGAGGGGGCCTTAATTAAGGATGTTCCACCCAACAAGTCTCAGATTTATTTTTGATACTTTTTGGATTGTGCTTTCAATCCTTACAGTAGTAAAGGCTTTTATTTGGGTAGTGGTATGAGTTAGTCATAAATGCCAAAATTGAGCCTTCTTCTTTGAAAAATTTCTTGAATCATTTTTTGTTGTTTTAATGGTTTTGTAGATATAAAAGTTTTTCAAGAACTTTTTCTGAATTGATTTTAGAATCCATAGAGCTTACTATAGAGTATATGACATGGTCATAAGAAATGCTATCTTGGCTTATTTATCCAAGTATTGAGTAGGCCATAATGTCAGGGGGTAGGTTTATGTCTATTCCTGAAATGTAAACCATAATATTTGAACATTTGTTGATGTATTCTTCAATATTTCCACTGAATCGCAGGCATTCCAATTGTAGCCACATTATTTCCCTGTTTACCGAAGTGTGGGGCGAATCTTTTGTTAATTCTTTTCCATAGTGCTTTTTAGTTATTGCATGTAGTGTTATATACAAGGCTAATGAGAAGGGTAGGATGAATCCTACTGAGTATGAGATGTACTACCTCTCCATTGATAAAATTATAGTTACTGATGGTAGCTGCATTGGAATTGGGTGATAGATCTGAACCACAGATTTCTCATAGTCCTTTTTCAGTGAGTTCAACCTCCATCATGATATTCCATAATGGGTAGTTTTTCCCATCTGGTATCAGAGTTATGCTAGTTTCTTTTCGGAAGGTAGGTTTCTCCATTTTTATTTTGTTCACCTTTGTTATCTATGAGCAGTAGAGACTGTAAATATTTAAGCCTTCAATTAACTAAAAGGTTTTTAAATTAACTTTTAGAAAATAATCCAGATGGTGAGACAAATTTAAGTACCCAAAAGGTGAAAGAAAAAATAGAAAATAATAATGCAGGTACTTTAATGGAACTAAAGCAAAATTTCTAGGTAGAGAATAATAAATAATAGAAACAACATGGAGGACACGACACCTATCTAGCATTTCTGTTGAAGATACACACCACAAGTGATGTGTCTCAAAGCCAAAGCCTTCACACCTTTAATATTTATTGAGTTTTCCAAAAAGTAGTTGTGTTTTTCCAATTAATGAGGACTTAAAAGTCTTTAGTACTTATAGTTTATCTCAGTCTCTTATTTCGATGGAGTTTTTACTCGTGAAACATCTTAATGCTTTGGAGGCTTTTATTACTTTATTGGAGAGTCTTTCTCTCAGTTGGTGCTCACACTAGGTTTATTTCTTTTAAAGGGTTGAGAGAAGATTTCCCAATATTAGCATAAAAAATATCTTTCAAAAAATGAAAAATCTGAATATTGGCTATGAGAGCCATTTTTTTTTGGAGATCCAAATTTTCACTTTCAAAAAGACCCAACACGCTTGGAAGTTTATCAAGCTATGAAATAATAATTTTTGTAACAATATTTAGTAATTTTGCAAGAGAACTATTTAAAATCAGCTTATTATTTAATTTTCAATATTTAGGGGTTGAATTATGGCTCATTACAAACCTCCATACCTTACCCCGGGAATGCAATTACAAAAACAATAATATTCTTTGTGCCAAATAGACACGTCTTTTGATATTAATATATATATATAGATCACCCCAATTTCTTTTTTTAATTTTCTATTATATATTATCACCTTGTTTTTCCTTTTTTCCCATTTGCAAAAATAAATTCCTCGTAAAATCTAAATTTTTGATTTAATTAATTTTACAATGGAATCCAGGCTTTACAAGTATTGACTAATTAGTGTAAATAAATTTTTTTAGGGGCATAAACTGGATAATTCAATCTCTCATATTGCTTTACTATGATTTACAGAAGGTATGTTTCTCTTGAATAATTAATCTCCCCTGTGCGGGAAGTAAATTTTGCTCTGCTTTTGAATGATATACATATCTTAGTATATTGATTATAGAAAATTCAAGTTTTCATGTATCTTAAGAAATCTTCATGACTGTTCTGGGACTTGACTGAGTGGTATGGCTTCCCATGAGGAGTTATAAAATCATGAAGAGGTGTTTCTGGGTGTCTCTTTATTGTGTATATTTGGAATTACCTTTTCAATTAAAGATGAAGGCCTCTGAGCACCTTATGAAAACAGGAAGAGATGGGAATCGCGGAAGGAAAGTTCTGGCCAATCATGAGACCAATGATAAGTCGCACAGAAGGGGATGTAAAGGGCGGGGGAAAAGTGAAAGCTGTTTTTTGATTGGGCACATTCCAAATTAATAAAAATATTTAAACAATTTTGGAAGGGTTTTATTAATAGGAGACCAAATTTTCTGCATAAATCTGTGACCTTCCAGCTGCTCCAGTGCTATTGACTCATTTCCCGTTACATATTTGCCCTCTGGCACCATTAGCTGCTGTAATTTTGAATCAAAAAAATACCGCAAGAATTTACACTCTGTATATTGAAAACATCTTTTTTGGTCAATTTTTTGGAAAAAAAGAAATAGCCAAAGCATGAGGTAGTGATAAACCCCAAAGCCCTAAACTCGAGCGGAGAAAATGAATTTGCACGACTGTGACCAAAGGAGTGCCAAGTGCATTAATCTGAAACTCATATAGATCGGTTGATATGAGGCTAGAGAGGGAATGGTGGACAAGTGGAATCACCAACTCAATGGGTACTTTGAATGCACAGCTTCTTGGAATTTTCACTACTCATGCAGCGTGGATGGGGAAACTTCTCTGGTCGACTTTTCGAAATGCTGCTTTTTACTAGTCAACATACAAAGTTGGCAACGTTTCTTTTGTAGATAACCCAAAGGTATAAACTTTGCTATCGGAAAAGCTTGAGATAAACTATCTGATCTGTGATTGATTTCAGCTTTCCAGTGATGCTGGATATATCTTTTCAGGAAGAATAATCAAGTGAAACGAAAGTGGCGCTGAAATGAAAGGAACTGTACAGGAAAAGAGAAAAGGGAAACCCAGTTGGCGGACTTTTCTCTCTTTTTTTTGGTCGTAAGGTCATCTTCGCCTTGCACTTCTTGTTCAAATCTTTCCTATCCAGCACCTTCATCCCCCTCGTCTACCAAAGAAGGTAAGTAGTCTAGTTTCATGGATTTTAAGGCTGTGAGACAGAAAATTCCTAGTGCGTTGGGGGCATTTGAAAATCACTGGGTATTCTTTGTATCAGTGAACGTCGAGGAATTGATTGACTGGCGTTGGGATAGGAAGCATATAGATTAATACCCTGATTCAACATACATGCTCCCTGGACCGGAACACAAACTAAGGACGAGTAGTGTTTCACCCAAACCCTCTTCTGACGGATATAGGAAGTAGACATATGCCTAATCTATACCTATCGGTAGACACTAAATGCTATGGGTCTTGGAAGCTGATTGGTTACCATGATTAAGCTGGTCTAACCCATTAATTATGGAGAAGTCTTTTTTAAGAAGAGAATAAATAAAATAACAATTGGACCTTTTATATTAATCAACGCACTCCAATTTATTAAATTATTGTACTGAGCCGCATCACTTTATCAGTTTGCAATTGCAGCCAGAGAAGTGAAAACACACATAAAAAACAGTGAAGGAAATAATATTTTGAAAAAAACTTAGGCCAAAAAAGGCACAAAAAATATATTTAATTTAGCTTTGTTGTGAGTTTTAAATTGAATCGTAGTCCAGTTTATGTGTATATGACTAAATAGAGGCATGGATTTTGTTGGTCTGATACAAGTTCCCATGAGAAAGATACTTCATTAATGTTGAAATAGCTTCCTGAGCGTCTTTAAAGTTAGGATTCATATAAAAAAACCTAGTAGTTTCCTTCATTATTATCATTTCATTGAGGTCAAAATTAATTTTAGGTTTTTCATTATTCTCCGAGTTTGAATAATTTTTTTGCCTCAACTTTCAAAGGTCAAGATCACCTTCCAAGGCTGGATTGTGTAATTTGTCCAGATTGATCATATTATTATAATGGGAGATTCCAAGATGAACTAGGCAGTAAGCCTCAATTTTAATATAAATTCCACATGATGATAATCCTGAGTAATCTTAAATTGGCTCTTGATCATCAAATTCTGCAAGAATTTTGGTGTTTTTCCAGAATTTGGGGATGGTTTATTGAGTAAAGGACTCCAATTAAAGCCTTGAAATTAGAGTAGCTGGGAGTCAAATAGATTTTCAAATTCTTGTTATCGAAATTTGTACATGAAAGTTCCAAATTCATTGTGATAAAAAGGGAAATAAGTTATGTTCTTGGAATTTTTGAATAGTCTCTACATCCATTTATTGGATTTAAGAGTTGAGTTTAGGATAGGAGTGGAGAACTTAAATTTGATTTTGGTAAGGGTATCTGAAACCAATTTACCTTTAACAGTGCCCAATAGTAAAAGGATATGTCTTTTCTACTTGAAGTTTCTTATAACATCCTGAAATAAAACTGAGGGATTGTGGACGTCATTTATTAATCATAATTTTCATGAAGGAATATGGAAATTCATCTTTCCAAATTAAAAGAGGAGGTAGCTTGTCACATCCACTTTCATCGAAACTGAAAGAAATTCATAACAATCATTTTTTAATATACACTTTGGTTTTTTTGAGGCCACAAGACACCCACATAAGGTGTCATTCTAAATATTTATGAAGAGACATCAGGAATTACCTATATATGAAATATTGTCATGAAAAACCAGATTTAAAATTAAAAACAGTTTATCAATACCCATATTGAAGATTTTATTGATATGATAGTTTTCGATAAAAGAGGTAAAATGAATGATTTTAAATACCTAGTAACCAGATCTTTCTCAAATTATTTAACAAGAAAAAAAATTAAGGGGAATTATATAAGTGTTTGGAAGCGTCAAGAAATTCCTTAATTAAGGTGAGCCAGTCACTGGTAGACAATTCTATATAGAAAGAAAAACAATGTAACATCAACAAATATATGACCTGTGAGATGACTTTGAAGGGAGGTTTGTAAAATACAATTATCAAACATCTTTGCAATTTTTGCATGCTTATTCTTGTTGAAACATATTTATATTGATGTGTCTTTTTGAAGCTTGCTTCAAATGTATTGAAGATCATTAATAAAGGATTTTATTCAAGGCTATTGAAAGTCAAGGTGGTAAATATTCATTGAAATTTAATGTTCATTTCAATTTAATCTACAAGCGTGCCACTATAGCTTCATAATCTTGACATTCTGTTAAATGGTGCTTTTTCAGCTTAGAAACATCATTTTTTTTGAAATTCTGGAATTATTTTGTTTTAGTTTTTTTTAATTATTTTATCAAGTTTCTTTATTTAGGTGGAGAATTTTCAAATATTCTTCTGGAATTTTTTTATTTCCACCTGCATCAGTATCTTGCTACAGGATGGAGGTGTGTTATTTGGAATACACAGTTCTATTGAGTTTATGGAAAGATCCTGGAGAGATTTTCTCTAGAAGTATAGTATAATAAAGAGATCCAACATTTTCATACATAATTTTCTTCCATATTCTATGCTGTAGGTCCAATTAATTGAATAAGTGAGATATCATTTAGAGCCTTTAAGCATAGTTTTGATATAATGGAAGCAATAGAGTCATAATAGAAGCTACATTTTGATTGATTATGAAGAATATGTTTTTTTTGAAAAAGCTGACAATAACTCCAAAGGTCAATCTGATTGATTGAAAAATATAATGGAGAGAAGAAATTCTAGGAATAAGGGTGTAAATCAGCTATAGAGATGATTTTACTAAGAGATTTGTATGGATCAAAGATTAATAAAGATATTTTTCCATAAATAGACATTTATATGGAGTTTTTTAATAAATTGAGACCGACTAAGACAGCTTATTGTATAATTTATGGGCTTGGAAGAGATAGGTGTTGAGGAGGTATAAACTATGATCTTAGGACTTGTGAGCCTTAGAGGTGATTTCATTTACCCAAAAGGTCAAAAAATATGATATAAAAATAATTAACTATAGTTTTAAAAAAAGAATAAAATTTTATAAAGTATTTTATGAAATAAAGCTCAAATGAAACTATAAAAATAATACTTACTGATAGGCTTCATAAATATTACTGAAGAATTATAAAAAATATGTTTTTACGACTTTACTCATAAAAATGGGTAAAATTGCAAGAAACAACAAAATGAATGAAAATTGAATATTAATTAATTAAATTAGATATATATTCTTATTGATTAAATAAAAAATGGAATTTTTTATAGCCATTTGGTTCATCATAAAAATTACCTTGAATTATCTTTTGGTAAAAATTTTGTAACTAAGTTAATTTAAGCTTAAAAGAGAAAGAATAGATTCTTACTGAAGATTTATAAATTAAATAAAAAGTAATTTAAGTAATACCAAATGTTGTGTTGAATATGAATTTTTGTGTTGAAATTGAGGTGTGGCATGTAGCTTGGAAGTTATGAGGAATTAAAGTATTTTCAATTGAAATGTCAAACTGTGTGCATTTATTACACAAGTGAACTTGAATTTAAATATGAGTAACTATAAGTTACAGTTGTGTACTGTTATTTCTACATTTAATTGAATATTTAAAGCTTTAATTATGATGAATGTGGTGGGAAAATCAGATAATAATGAATTGGAAATATCACATTTTGAGGGGTAAAAGGAATCATGGATCCAAGTCTGCCATACTACCCCAACTTTGTTGTTTACAGGATTTGGATGTCAAAAGCCATAGAAAATTTGGTAATTTTCTGTCTGGAGGTGAGTCACAGGGTATGTGACTCAACTGATGATGAGGTTTTGATATCAACCAGGGCATTTTCAACTGTTTCCAAGAGGGTAAAACAGCCCTTAAGCTAGAAAAAACCTCACCAAAGCAGCTTTAACTGTTTTAAATTGTACTTAAACACAGTCACCATGAGAAAAGAGTGATCAGCTGAAAGCAAGTATGGAATTTTGAACTCATGTTTGATGTAAGTTCAATGCATCTTGAATGCTGTTTTGTCTTTCATTGCGCTCAGATATGGTTTCAGGCTTGATGTGGTTTGGAGAAGTATGGGAGTTGGAATTACGATATTTGTCATAATTCCCAATTCTTCTCAGCCATAAGAGCTCCAAAGAAGTAACAAGTACAAGGTTTATTTTAAATGGCTTGATATATCTTCAAGCATATATAGTAATATTTATATACTAAATCCTGGAAAAGGATTTATTCTTGCACAATTCAAATATCCATGAACACACAAAGCCTTTTATTTTTGAAAAAACCTTTTTGTATGAGTTCTAAACTAATAATCACAAACAAAAACTTTGTTATCAATGCTAAAAGAATATGACAGCTGCTATAAAATCAGTTTTGAAGCTATATGATATTTATTGTGTAAAAAAATACAGTATCTAAAAATTTTTGGGTCAAATAAAATATTTTTTGATGTGAAAACCTCAAAATTGAGTTTTTTCCTCCAATTAAGAATTAACATTTATAATTTTAGTATCTTGATATCTTTCACAAGCTGTTTTTAATATTTCCATGTTCGATAATGGTGACATAAAAGGTTTATTTTATATCTTGTTGAGACCACCCTCCTTATTGATTTTGTTTTATTTTGAAAAAATGTTCTTTTGGAATTGCAAAAAACCAAAATTAACTTTCCAAGAATTTCATGTTGGAAAATATTCTTACAAAATTAATTCCAAAAAGCAGAATTGGACTGTTATGTGGATTTTTAAGGCATCCCCTTCCATTTTTGAAGCATATGAGCTTTAGCTGAAATAAATTTAATTTGAAGGTATGATATATATATTGTAAAGTACTTTTGAAAATATTCTCCTTCACCCCAGGGAGCTCATAATTATTTCACAAAATCTAAAAGGAAGAAAGTAATAATTTGTTTTGAGTCCCTATATTTAGTTTTTGTAATAATTGAAAGTTTTCTTTGAGTTATTTTATAATTTTTTAATATTGAAAAGATTCAATTGAGTATTCCAATGAGGGTATTTCAATTAAAAACCTATTTTAGCTACTCTTACAAAGCTAAATATCCACTAAGGAATTTCAGAAATTTAATTATTTTTCAAATTTAAAGAAGCAACCAATTTGTTTACTAACCATTTCAAGCTTATATAGTGAAATTTATGAGGTAATATTAAAGCGCGTTATTGATTTCGAACTAATTTACTGGAAAATCCATCCCTTTGATTCTTTTAAGTAATTATTAGAAATATGTATCCTCAAAATTATTTTTAGATCTTGTCTCTCTACTATATTTCTATTATTTTTTCTCCAAGAAAATGAGAAAATTTTTGTTAATAATACTTTTAGTTAACTTTCGTAAGATAAAAGGTCTGAATAAGATTTGGGAAAACTCTCTTTACTGAAAATAGCTATATTTGCAAAATTTAAGATCATTTCACTGGCTATTTTGATTTGAAATGAAAAATTATTTATGGGATTAGGTATGATATTTATATTTTATCATAGTATGAAGTAAATTAAGAAACACGGAAAATTTCTTTTTGAAAAAACACATGCCAAGACATTTGATTGAAAAGGTTCTATTAATATGGGGTTCATACACTATTTATGGCAATAAGTTGAGTCATAAAAAACTACCCAATATATTTCTCTAATTATTTTTGTTGAAGGATTATTTTTTCCATGATGGAATCTTTAATATATAAATATCTGCTGATTTATATGTGGTAGATTGAGGGTTCTACTCTTATTAATTGATTCAAATTTATTCATGAATCATTTTTTCGTACAATGAATGTGATGAAATTATTCCCAAATGAAATATTTCAAAAATTTACATAGGGAAAAGACTAATTATTTACCAATTTTTACAAAATCTTAAGGAATATCTGATAGCAGAATATCCAATGAGTCAGTTCAAAAATTTGTCCTCATTTTTTGCACATATGTTACTTTTTTCAAAATTTATGTCAATATGTTTGAATACATATAATAAATGATCTCTTTACTAAAATATTATGAAAGCTTTTTAATCAAAACAAACTCATTTTACTTCAGGAATATTCAATGGATCAACTTTCAATGACTCTTTTACCTTAGATTGAAAATTGTGAGTAAAGTATTGAAGAAAGAAAAACATAATTGACAATGGTGTTACAAGGGAACCATATGATTTTCAAACTATATTCACGAGAATTAGTCTTTGTATTTTGTCCATTGAAAATAAATATAGCTTTGAGTAATATTTTGATTATGGAATAGTTCCTTTTAAGGCACCACTGGTAAAGTTTAAGAAGCTATCAATAATAAAATAATTGATGGAAATCATAAGGTTGAATGTATTTACTTGCAAAGATACAGGAAATTATTTATAATAAGATAAGTAATTACTAGATTTAATAAACAAAGATATATAAGCTGAAGGGGTGAGCTCTACAATCTTTGCCTCCAGGTCATTCCATGGTGGCTTCATATTTACTATTATCTTGTATTTATTTGTTAGGGAAGATATGTGTATCTATTTTTAGCAGTGTGAAATTAGTGAAGAACATTTTATTAGGCTGCTTATTTTACTTAGTTATTGTGGAAACCATCCAAGAATTTCTCAGATTTTGTTCTGATTTTCAGCCCATGAGTGTAGCAACATGATAAAATTACAAGTTGAATAAAGGAAGTTTTTGTTAATCACTCCATAAAAAATTACATAACGATAAGTTCCATTGGCATCCTCTTCAGTTTATAGACCTAATTCAATTGATGGGAAAATCATTCCAGATATGTCATCCTCAAGATACCTTTTTGAAGTAGGAAAGAAATGTTCCTAGAGCTTATGTTTGCATAAGAAGTTAAAATCGGAAGTCTTATGATCAAAATACCGAATAGATTATAGCCTTTAGCCTTTAGTGACCCTTTATTTTAGGCTTTTGTGGCTTATTTGGCTTGATGAACTTCTCTTTCTTCCACCTGAGCCATTATTCTTCTATTCCCAAGATTATATGGCAACTACATTTATTAGGATCAAGAGGTTTGTTTTCAAAATAACCAATTTAAAAGGCATTGAGACAAGTTTTGAATATTACTTGAAGAATAAGGCCATAACTTTTGGTTAATGGAAGATAGTTCACTTAAAAGGCCAAGGTTTTTATTCCATATTGTGCAAGCTCAGTTGAACATTGTTCTTCATGCTTTCCAGGTATGTTTTTCTTTCCCATATACACAAAATATTCTGAAAAAGGAAATTCAAAAGGCCCTTTATTTGTGAAAAGATATTCAATTTCTGGTAAAAAAAGATCCTGAGTTCCTCCTCTGATGGTGGATGCGGGAGAGGCTGATTAAATTGTGAAATTACCGATATTCGTTTGATGAAGTCCCTCAAACAAAAGCTTTTTTTATCATTAAAGTTAGATAGGTGTGGTTCCACTCTTTGATTTATGACCCTGTTAACTGTTGGAAAGGTATTATTTGGGGAATTACTCATGATACCAAAAAAGATATTAATATAAAAAATAATTAATTAACTCGAGCTTATTTTCATTTATATTCAATAATAAAATTTAGCAGTAATATAATATGATGTATCACCTTATTTAGAAAGCTAATCTTTATTAATATTTATTCCAACAGAATCCCTTTGAAAATACAAAACCATCTTACTTATTTGTGGATTATTCTTCTGTATGGTATATGAATAGGCACATTTAGCTAAAAACTTGAGTGGGGGTGAAGAATACTGAATCTAAAAAATTACAAAATGTTTAAGGAATAATAAGAGATGTATTTATGGGTATATTTAGCTACAAGCATGTCAATAAATCATGAAATATGTGGTGTGGACGCAATGGTAAGAGAATATCTATAATCCAAAGGTAATGATGGTAAAATAACTGGCTGTTCAGGATCATAACTATACATAAAATCCAAATCCTCTTGAAAAATATTTCTGAATAAATCAAAAGAAAATTCCAAATCCGAAATATCCAAAATATTTCCCTAGTTAATATTTTGTGTTGATACATCAATTCCCATCTTCTGTAGTGTTTTGAAAACATGAACTAAAAAATTTCTAAAATAATTCCATACAAGTGGATAATAAGAATTTGGAAGGTTGAAACAAGCCAACTCCTTTCAAAACTGGAGTGTCATTAAATATTTCCAAATGGGATGTTGGCGTTGTCATTTGAGCATATGAGAATACTGCTTGGGCCAAAAATGAGCATGTTTTCTAGACAAGAATATAGGAACAAAAAATGGGATGACTTATAAATTATGTAAAATTACAGTATTATTAAGAAAAAATGAACAGGGACATAGAAAGTGACTAACTAGATTAGGATTATATGATAATTCATAGGTGAAGTGATCCAGAAGGAGAGAAAGTTATTCCCAATACAATATGAAATATACTCTAAAAATTTGTTATTGGAATAGAAAAAAAATCAAGTCGTTGGGCTTAATTACAAAGAGATTTGATTTAATGGGCTTCAGAAACATCAAGGAAATTTAAATTTATCAATAAAAAGTTAGAAATTTCAAAAAATAATTATCATCATAACCACATGAAGAAATAATTACAATAATATTTCATGACTTTTGTAATAAATTCTAACCCTTATAATCCCCAAAAGTGAATGAAAGCCTCTTAAATCACTATGAAATTTGTCAATTTATTTCCAGATTTGCTCTGATAATTTCTGAGCATGTTTTTCTTTTAGAATATCTTATCTCAAATATTTTTATTAGTTTATTAATTGCAGTTATTTTCTCAATTAATCCCAAAACAATTATTATTGTAGAATAGATTTTGTAGCCTTAAGTATCTATTTTAGAGTATTTTTGGATAGATTTTTAGTGTTTGTGAAAAAATAAATCTTTACAATCTTGTTTTATGAAGCTCAGAGATTATGAAAAAAAATTGAGGCATGTGTTATATTTATTTATATATATATTTGACTTTTTAAAATTATTTTACCTGATACAAATATTGAGGACAGGAAAACTACTTGAATTTAATAAAAGATTAATATCCAAACCTCACAATAATCCTTTTTTCAAGTAGTTCAAAAAAAGGTTTTCTTTCTCCTGGTGTCCACTAAAGCTAAAAATGATACAATTTTGTGTGTATTTCCTTTAAAAAAACCACAAAAGATGAGAAGAAAATGGGAGCTTGCAGGCAGGTGTAGGATTTAAAATACTGGCTGGACTCAGGTTGGACTGGTATTTCATTTTTAGAAAGAAATAATATTCTGATTTGGAATTTTCAGAAAGGCCTTTCCCATAGATGCAATCCATGCATATTATCTTAAGATCCTTAGAAAGACATGTGAGCCAAATTATAAGAATAATAAAAAAATAAGTCAACCAATTCAAATGATATTTCCCACAATATCAACATTGAATTTGTATCAAGTTGGGTAAGCTAAAGTTATTACTGCATGGAAAAGGTATGGGTATATAGATTCACTTCAATTTTGAATGAAATATTCTGAATTTGGGAAATCCATTTCAAAATATCAGCTATTAATATATTAAGATTTATGAAAAGAATAATTAAAAACTAATATTCCATCATAAATACATGGATATTATGAAAACCTCAGAGACACAGAGCCCAAAAATAACATTCTGGACCTATATTATTTTTACTTATCCGAAAAAACCTATTCAAGCTTCAGATCCTACCTGTAAGTTGAGTTAAAAGACTAAATTCTTCAAAGCTGAATCTTGAAATATTTTTATCACATCTTTGTACAATACCATGTATGATATTGGGTAAATAAATAAAGAGCTAAATCTGGATTGAAAAAGCAAGCTTCATATGGAAATATCAAAATTCTGAGTTCTTATTTGAAATGAAATTAAAAAATATTCATCAAAAGAGAAAATTTGCCATCTTTCTTGTCATTTTTTATAATCTTAACAAAGGCCCCATCATTGGAATCACTTTTCTTATTTGATAAAAATGAAACTTCTTCATTTTAGAACTCCAAGATTTTTTAATAGATGAGCTCATTTGATTTTGTATATTATTGAATATTATATATTCTATCAGAAACATCATAAAGAATAAATCAGGAAAAATTTGTGGGGGTATGCATTATGCCATGATACCAAGATGTAACTGTACGGTTTGACTATGAAAAAATAAGTAAAAATTACTAATATTTTACTTATTGTACTCTGAATATACTTATAAATGAAATAAATAAGATAAAAATAATTATAATAATGAAGATTCATTATAATTATGGTGTAAAAATAATTATATTATTAAATAAATATAATAATATAATTCATATTATAAAAGAATAATATAATAAATAAATAAATAAATATTTAATAATTCATATATTCAAAAGCACTTTATTATTATTATCAACAAATAATAAAGGCGTAAATTCTTTTTTCTATATCAATGAAAAACAATTAATAACAATAATATTACTAATATTAAAGTTATATATTAATATAAAGACTATTTATATTAATAAAAGAATTATCAAGAATAATAATAGAGAGAAATTATTATAATAAGAGAAAATAACCTACTTTAAACAATTAATATAATAATTTCCAATGATTTTATGAAAAATAATTTAGATTGTAGTTACAAATAAAAATAAAAGAAATTACAAATATTCTTGATTTTACCTGGAAATGAGATTTTTAAGAGAATTATAACAAAAACAGCTAAACAATTGGAGTAATAATGTCAAATTTGATGATTATAATAAAGAATACCTTTGGTATTTGATAATATAATAGATTTATATATAAAGAAAAAGATTTTACCTTTTGATTGAATTGTTTAATTATTTTTGATGAGTCTGAGGGGGAAATAGAGTAAAAAGGGCTCTATGTATAGTAGATTCATCCCTTCTAGAGTCCAGTAGGCTTCTAGTATATGTTTAATTATTGTATCCACTGGAAATGATCAGTACTTTAAGGTTTAGTGATGATTACATCATGATCAAACCATCTTATCTCATCATTATGCCATTATTTAGAGTTATCACTATAACTCTAAGTTTGATGACATCATAGGCTTGGGAGAATCATAAAATTGGTGTATTTTATTAGTATTAATAATAACCTAATAGTACTCACAACTTTTATCACTTATATAACTGTTAAACTTAAAATAAGATTACAGTGAGTGATCATAAATGATCAATTTTAAGCTTAAACTTTGATCAAGAATAACTTTGAAGTTATACATGCGAAAGCCATTGGGAGAGTGAATTCAAATATCCTGGCATGTCCTTATTAAACTTCCAAGAGAATTCTATTACATAATCAAAACTCTATTTTTGATGATTTTTCTTGTATCTCATCTT
Organism: Austropuccinia psidii; assembly: GCA_023105745.1. Taxonomy (NCBI): domain Eukaryota; kingdom Fungi; phylum Basidiomycota; class Pucciniomycetes; order Pucciniales; family Sphaerophragmiaceae; genus Austropuccinia; species Austropuccinia psidii. The sequence goes on along the minus strand of JALGQZ010000007.1, from coordinate 54,511,925 downwards.
TTCTGTTAAAATTCAATATTTTAAACTTCAAACCTTGATTTCATAAAAATGATATATGTGTATTTTACCATGAGTAATCTAATGGTGTGTTTTATTTCTCATGCTTACTCATTATATTCTGAGTTAATTCAGAGCTTAACCCTGTTTATGACATTTTTACTGGCTTTAAGATAATTGTTTAGAGTATAATTACTATAAAGCTTTCTTGTGACCTTTTTGGATATGTGGTCATATCTCAAAGGCTCACATTCCCTACCACCAGAAAAGACTGTACCACAATCTGATATAGTGAGCTAAGGTATCATCCACTGTCCTACCTCTTCAATAGACTTTGTTAGTCTTGAAGCTCAATAATGCTTAATTTTCTATTATTTAGGCTTTCTTTCATGTCTGAACCTTCTTAATAGTTTATCAGAACTTTTTATATATTTTTGAAGTAGCCATTCATCTTCTTGACTTGGGTTTCTATACCTTACAAGGTATTCCCTTTCTTTTTTGTTTCTTGTCCTTCTTTCTTTAAGGACTTTAACAACTTTCTTTTCTTCATTTTCTTCTAAAGGGGAGATTTCAAGTGGAGGTTTATTTCTTCATGGAAATAATTCCTTGTCACTTGAGCTGTAAGGTCTTATTAAACTTACAGAAAAAGTTGGGTGTTTGTTTGTGAACCTTTGAGATATGACCACATACCCAAAAAGGTCACAAGAAATATTTGATATTTATACATTAAAAATAATTACCTTAAAAACTAAAAAAATTCTATAAATTGGAATAAAACTTGGTGTAACTTAAAAACCAATGAATAAACATGTGAAATAAATTATACCATTGGATTCCCCATGGTAAAATAAACATATACCATTTTTATGGCATATCTGTAAGGTCAATATTTAATGAGTTATAAGTAATAATACCTTATAAAAAACATAAATCCTTAATTATTTCAAATAACAATGAAACAACATGTAGAATAAATGGTACCATCAGATTCTCAATAAAAATTCACACATAAAACAATTAATATTCAAGGATTTTAGCTGATATCTTTTGAAATATGCATGATAGAGTGATGAATCAAAAATAAAGTCATCACGTAATTACTGTAGGAATACAGAAATGAACTTTATTTTACAAGTTCTAAAAAAGGTTAAGACCTGTAAGAGATTATTGATTAAGATCAATAGAGCTGTTGACCACTTTGTTGTGAAAGTGGTCTAAACTTAAAAATAAGTAGACAGTCAGATTCTACTAGTTCATTCGTGAAGAATGACGTAATTCGTATTATAAAATTCAGGGTATAACCCCTTGAAATCATGGTTTGAAGTTTAAAATATTAAATTTCAACAGAAAAGATGAGTTACAAGGAAAATCATCAAAAATAGAGTTTTGATTATGCAATACAATGCTCTTGAAAGCATAATAAGGTTATGCTCAGCTATTAGAATTCAGTCTCTGAATTTCTTTAGCGTGTAAAACTTAAAAGATATCAAGTATCAAATTTTGAGCTTAATTTGATCATTTATGATCACTCACTGTAACCTTAAATTAAGTTTAACAGTCATATGAGTAATAGAATTGGTGAATACTGTTAGCTTATGATTAAAACTAATAATATCCACAAATTTTGGGGTTCTGACAAGCCGTGACATCATCAAAACTTAGAGCTATAGTGATAACTCTAAATAATGGCGTAATAATGAGATAAGATGGTTTGATCATGATGTAATTATCACCAAACCTTAAAATATTGATCAATTCCAGTGGATATGATCAGTGCACGTCTACTAGAAGCCTGTTGGACTCTATGAGGGAGGAATTTAATATAAATAGAGCTCTTTTTACTCTATTTCCCCTCAGATGCTTACAAAACATTAAATCATTAAATAAAAAGGTAATTTTTTTATTCTTTATATACAAAACTTTTATATTATTAAAAAACAAAGATAATCTTATTATAGCATTCATCCTTGATGTGATTATTGCAATTATTTCATTGTTTTGTTTAAATTTCTCTTAAAAACCTCTATTCCACGTAAAATCAAGAAAAATTGTAATTTCTCTTAAATTGTATTGTAACTACAACTTAAATAAGTTGTATTTGCATTTCTAGGCGTAAAATCATTCCAAAATTATTATATTAAGCATTAAAAGTAGGGTATTTCTCTTATTATAATAATTTTTCTCTATTATTACATTAATAATTCTATAATTGATATAAATAGTATTTATATTAATTTATAACTTTAATATTAGTAATATTATTGTTATTAATTGTTTTCTATTAATAAAAAAATCTTTTTACGCCTTTATTATTTGTTGGTCACAATAATAAAGTGCTTTTAAATATATTAATTATCTTATATTAATATATTTATTTTATTATATTATTTTTTTTATAATATAAATTATATTATTATATTTACTTAATATTATAGTTACCTTACGCCATAACTATAATAATTCTTTATTATCATAATTATTTTTATCTTATTCATTTCAATTATAAGGACATTCATAGTACAATAAGTAAAATATTAGTAATTTTTGCTTATTGTTTCATAGTCAAACCTTACATTTGGGGGCCTGGACGTGATATTTACTCTGAAAAGACCTTTAAAAAGATTCTGATTGGGTTGATCCAATAATAAATTATAGTTATAATCATAAGATTATATAATAATCTTATATTTTATTAATTTTAAAAGCTATTAAGGCATTTGGAAAGCAATTGTACTGTCTTACACGTGGTTTTTCACATCCTTAGACTTGCAAAAACTTTCTTTGAGTTACTCTAGTGATTAAAAAAGATATTTTACAAATTAAAAAATAATTTTATATTATAAATTAAGTTTAAAAAGAATCATATTCATTTTTATTTTATTCTTTAAAAATAAAAACATAAAAAATAATAAAAACCAATAAAAAAGTTTTTTTATTCATTTTAATTTCATTTCTTTAATTATTTTCACTTTTTAAAAGATATAAAAGAAATTTTTAAGTGGAAAATTTTCATATCTTACCAAAAATAACACTTCTTATATAAAAGACTTATATTTATTTGTCTTTTTTAGTGTTTGAAGACAATCCAACAGAGGACAACCAAACCACTGTTGAAAGATTGGTGGAAGAGACTTGCCCAAGTTCTCCAACACCAATTGTCACTAAGAAAAAGAAAGCTAAGAAATTAGACCTTCCAGGACTCTGAAGGTGAGTACATCATTTATAAATTGCAATAAGAAGAATTCCTGTTCTGAAATCCTCTTATTTTCTTATTTTTCTTAAATCATGACTACCAGAAGAGGATCCCAATACTCCATCCAATCAGATGGAGCTGGACTCAGAGGAAGTATTGATTCCTCAAAAGGGAAAAGGAAGGGCAACATCCCCAGTGGAACAGAATCCACACAAGGAAGTGCCTTATCGCAAAGGCAAGTCCCAGAAATGCCCATGATATCTGAGCCAGAGCTAGAACTAAGTATGAGTAACTCAAACAGGTACAAACCACATTCAAAGGGCTCAGATAGACATCTACATGAGCCAGTACAAACAGTACTACACGGTGTACAAGGACAAAGATTGGGAAATGTTGCCCCAAATATACCAAGGAGTGATGCACTCCTGGAACATCCTCAAAAATTTCCTCAAGGAGGAGGAAATAGTGAAATACTCCAATGGATGGAATCCACTATCATACAAGCCTCAAATCAAGAAGATCAAGGAGTACCATTCCAAAAAGAAAGAGGCAAGCAAGGAATAAGCCCCAGTAGCTTCTACCAGCAAGCCTCAAGTCAACCAAACTCCCCAAGAAGGGAGGAAGAACAAGAAAAAGAATTGGAGGAAGCCATATTCCCCAAGCTACAGGATCCCAAAAATCCAAAAAGATGCCATGGACAACGTTTTCAACATGGCCAGAACCTTGATGGAATTCAAAGACAAAGAGGAGCAAAGAATGAGACAACCCCATTTCCCAAAGAAATAGCCTTGTCTCCTGATGTTGTAAATACTTTAACAGAGCTTAAAAATAGTATTTTACCTCTTAAAGACATTAAAAATAGTTTATTATCTTTCCAAGAAATAAATAATAGCTTATCATCTTTAACCAAACTTGTTGTAAAAAATAAGAAAGAAATTGATAACATAAAATTTATGAGTGAAAATAATAAACCAAAAGTATTGATTGATAATACTCAGAAATTAATACAAGGAAAACAAGAGTTATACAAATACATAAGTGATATCAAAGAAAAAACTTTGACAATCAATTATGACATGAGTATTGATAATCTTACAGAAAAATTAAACATATCAAGAATTTCTGTAGAAAAATTTGAAGAAAAGACTTCATCACACAAAAACTTACTTTTGGACCATGTGGAAAAGAGTGATTAAGCAAGAATGAATCTGAAAGATGACATTCAAAGTGAAATAAGGCTTATCACTGATAAAATGGATAAAATTAATGAGGCTAACTTGAATATGCCAAAGTTATCAACACCATTTTCTCACATAAGAAGCCCTGTTAAAACAAAAGAGGAAACAACAAATCCATTCATAACAGACTTAAGTCACCAAGACAATAACCAAGTCTTAATGAAGGAAGCACCTCAATTAAAAGAATGGCCAACATTCACAGGAGAAGGTGAATATTACCACATGTAATTTATCAAAACAATTGACATGCTACAAGAAGATTATGCCATAACAGATGAATTAATCACTGCAAGATTACATTCATTGTTTGAAAAATCTGAAAAAAGTTGGTATTATGGCATAAGGCAAACAAATGGCAAAAATACCTGGTCTTGGTGGAAACAAGAAATAATCACCAAGTGGGCTAATTATGCCTGGAGAAACAAGATAGAAGATGCATTTGAAAATTTTTTCTTTGACCCAGACAAAGACAAACCTTTAACTTGGTTCTTAAAACAAGTTGAAAGACTCAATGCATTGTGCCCAGAAATGTCACAAAAGATGGTGCACATGAAAATACTGAAGAAATGTGGAGGAGAGCTAGAACATGCCTTAAGAAGCAGGTGTATAGAACCATTCTCCACAGAAGAGTACATCAATGAACTAGAGGACATAGTTACAAGAGCAAAAATCGGAAGAACTTGGAAGAAATTGGACATTAAAAGTCCAAGTAAGCCATTTATCAAAAAAGATAAATCAAAAGAAGCTTTCAAACCCAATAAATTCAACAATAATGAGCAACGAAAATGCCATAAATATGGAGGTATTGGACACTTAGCAAATAATTGCCTCAAAAAGGCAAAGATTAATGAAATTGTGGAAACAGAAACCCACAATGACAAAGAAGAGGAATCTGACTCTGAAAAAGAAACAGAAGAGTCAGAAAGTTCTGAAAGTGATGAAATCAACATAATCAATGCACAAATTAATAATATTGATGTAATTTATGAAGTACTAGATGTTAACTCAAACTTACCACAAGTTGGAAATTCTGACACAAACCTGACAAATATAAAAGATGCCAAAATGTACAGAACCAAACCTGAAAAAGGAATGGGATACACAGCTGCAAAATCAAGTATAAGCATTGTTATGGTTGATAACCAAGAAGGAAAAGGAAACTTGGATACAGGAGAATATTGCACCTGTGTTGGTAAAGGTTATTTAAAAACCATTTTCCCGACTGGCAAGAAAAACTTATGCCAATACAAGGTGTCAAATTTAGTAGTGCAAGTGAGAGCATGAAGCCCCTTGGAATAATTGATTTAACACTAATTTTTCCTTACCCTTCACAATGTGTCAGAATTAAATTAGAGTTTGTAGTAATGGACAGCTGTACTAGTAATCACTTCATACTTGGAAATTACTACTTATCAATTTATGGTATAGATATCGCTAACCAAAAAGATAGATATTTTACCATAGGAGACAACAAAAGACAAACGTTTGGCTTCTTAAATAACAAGAAAACAAATTACAGTTATTGAGAATGAAGAGAAAAGTCCAGAAAAGGAACTTTTTATATCAGAACAACTCAAAGAGGAAGAATTCAATCAAGAATTAACAGAAAAAATGAAAGAAAAATTGATTGACCTCTTAATTAAGTACAGAAATGACTTTGCAACTGACAAAGAACCACTAGGTGCCATAATTGGGCATGAGGTGGATATAATTCTTAATGTGGAAACGCCCTACCCACCTTTACTAAGGAGACCTTCTTACCCAGCTAGTCCAAGGGCTAGAGAAGCCTTGGAGGTACACATTAAAGAATTAATGGACCTTGGAGTATGAAGAAAGGTAGGACATAATGAACAGGTAGAGGTCACTACACCTGTCATTATAACTTGGCATGATGGAAAATCAAGGATGGTAGGAGCCTTCAGAGACCTGAACACCTATACCATTCCAGACAGATATCCAATACCCAGAATCCATGAGACATTGACACAATTGTCACAAGCTAAGCTCATTACAGCCATGGATTCCTTAAAGGGTTTTCATCAAAATGTCTTAACAGACAATGGCAAGAAACTACTGAGGATAATAGTCCACTGTGGAATTTTTGAATACTTAAGAATGCCATTTGGCATAAAAAATGCACCTTCCCATTATCAAAGAATGATGAATACCATATTTCCTGAAGAATTATCAGAGGGATGGTTAATTATCTATATTGATGATATCATAGTTTTCTCAGAAACTTGGGAAAATCACCTTACAAGACTAGAAAGGGTACTACAAAAAATAGTGCAAGTGAATATGAAAATTTCCTTGAAAAAGTGTCATTTTGCATACAGTGAACTAAAAGCACTAGGACATGTTGTATCTGGACTTAGTCTAGGAATAGACAAGAATAAAGTAGCAGCAGTACTGCTTAAACCAATGCCTCAAACCAAAAAAGAAATGCAATCATTTCCAGGATTTGCTGGTTACTATAGACAGCATATAAAGGACTTTGCAAAAATTTCCAAATCCTTGTATAAACTATGTGATCAACAAACAGTATATGAACTGACAGAAGAAAGAGTCAAGGCATATGAAGAATTGAAAAATTCCTTAACAAATGCCCCATTTCTGCTAATGCCAGATTGGAAACTACCCTTAAAGCTGTACATTGATGGTTGTGGAGAAGGACTAGGTGCTGCACTACACCAGACACAAATTATCAATGATAAACCAGTGGAAGGACCAATTTGTTTTATTTCAAGACAGATAAAGCCAACAGAAGCAAGATATGGAGCAAGCCAAATGGAATGCCTCTGCTTAATGTGGGCTTTAGAAAAATTACATTATTACTTGGATGAAACAGTATTTGATGTGATTACAGACTGTAATGCTGTAAAATCTCTATTAAATATGAAAACTCCAAATAGAAATATGCTGAGATGGAAAATTGCTATCCAATAATATAGAGGAAATATGACTATTGTTCATAAATCTGGTAATATTCATAAAATTGCAGATGGTCTTAGCAGATGGGCTCTAGCAAATAACCCTGAAAATCCAGCATGGGTACCACAGGAAGAGCACCATATAGAAGGAATATGCATTACAGACATTGGCACAAAATTCTTTAACCAAGTTAAAGAAAGCTATAAGATAGACAAGAATTGCCATATCTTAAGCCAAATTCTAATGAAAGACTGCAAAGATCCATCACTTTCATAAAAATTAGATGAAACATGGAAAAAAGCATATGATGAAGGAACGTTCCACCTCCTTGATGGAATCCTTTACAATAGAACAAAATACACATGTGTTATGGCCTTAACAGATAGAACCCTTAAAAACCCTATTTTACATGAGTGTCATGACAGTGTTGCAGCTGGACATCTTTCAGAAGACAGAACACTAGAAAGGATGAAAACCTGCTCTTGGTGGCCAAATTGGAAGAACAATGTTGCAGAATACTGCCAAACCTGTGACAGATGTCAAAAATCTAACAGAGCCACAGGAAAGAAATTTGGAATGATGATCCAAATACAAGAACCAAAATCCCCTTGGGAAATAGTTCATATGGATTGGGTAACAGCATTACCTCCAGGAGGAGACAGAAGCTAGAATGCATGCCTAGTATTAATTGACAGGTACAGAAAAACTTCCCTGTTCCTACCATGTCACAAAGATGACACAGCTATGGACACAGCCATAATGATATGGAGTAAAGTCATTAGCCATACAGGCTTATTCCAGAATATTATAAGTGACAGAGAACCAAAATTCACTTCAGCATTATGGACAAATCTCCATAACCTGTTTGGGACAAAATTATCATTCTCAACAGCTTACCATCCTCAAATTGATGGTTTAGCAGAAAGAATGATACAAACCTTGGAGGAAATGATAAGAAGCTTCTGTGCTTATGGACTATAACTCAAAGATTCTGATGGTTTTACCCATGATTGGTGTACACTAATACCAGCTCTTGAACTGGCATATAAAACATCAATCCATTCCTCTACTGGCAAAACACCAGCAATGCTAGAAAAAGGTTAAAATCCAAGACTTCCTTATTATACCCTCAAAAAGGACTTAGTGAATATACATCAAACAGCAAGCAGCTTTAAGATAATTATTGACAAAGCAAGACACCATGCAAACAGATGTATGCAAGATTCTTCCAAATATGCAAAAGAAAGATGGGATAAAAGTCATAAACCACCTGAATTCAAAATAGGAGACTTGGTCTTAGTATCAACCCTTAATTTCAATAACATAAAAGGTCCAAAGAAATTGAAAGATTCCTTTTCAGGACCATTCATGATAAAAGCACTTCATGGACCCAATGCTGTGCAATTGGAACTCACAGGTGAATTAATGAACAAACACCCAACTTTCCATGTAAGTCTGATAAAAAGTTACAGCTCAAGTGACAAGGAGTTATTTCCACTAAGAAATAAACCCCCACTTGAAATTCCCCCCTTGGAAGAAGGAGAGGAAAATAAAATTGTAAAAGTCCTCAAAGAAAGAAGGACAAGAAACAAAAAAGAAAGAGAATACCTTGTAAGGTATAGAAATTCAACTCAAGAAAATGAATGGCTACTTGAGAAAGATATAAAAAATGCTGATAAACTACTAAGAAGGTTCAGACATGAAAGAAAACCTGAATAATAGAAAAATTAAGCATTATTGAGCTTCAAGACTCACAAAGTCTATTGAAGAGGTAGGAAAGTGGATGATACCCTAATTACACATGTCAGATTGTGGTAAAATCTTTTTTGGTGGTAGGGAATGTGAACCTTTGAGATATGACCACATACCCAAAAAGGTCACAAGAAATGCTTAAAATAATTACCTTAAAAACTACAAAAACACCATAAATTGGCATAAAACTTGGCTTAACATAAAAACAAATGAATAAATATGTGAAATAAATTATTACATTGTATTCCCCATGGTAAAATACACATATACCATTTTTATGGCATATCTGTAAAGTCAATATTTAATGAGTTATAAGTAATAATACCTCATAAAAAACATAAATCCTTAATTATTGCAAATACCAATGGAAAAACATGTGGAATAAATGGTACCATTGGATTCTCCATAAAAGTCACACATAAAAAAATTAAGAAGCCAATATCCAAAGTCAATACTCAAGGAGTTAAGCTGAATATATGCACTTTTTTGGTCAACACATATATTCAAGGATTTTAGCTAGTATCTTTTGAAATATGCATGATATAGTGATGAACCAAAAATGAATTCATCACGTAAATACTGTAGGAATACAGAAATGAACTTTATTTCACAAGTTATAAACAAGGTTAAAACCTGTGAGAGATTATTGATTAAAATCAATAGAGCTGTTGACCACTTTGTTATGAAAGTGGTCAAAACTTAATAATAAGTAGATAGTAAGATTCTACTAGCTCATTCGTGAAGAATGACATATTTTTCATTATAAAATTCAGGGTATAGCCCCTTGAAATCATGGTTTGAAGTTTAAAATATTAAATTTTGACAGAAAAGATGAGTTACAAGAAAAATCATCAAAAATAGAGTTTTGATGATGTAATGAAATGCTCTTTGAAGCATAATATGGTTATGAAAATCTATTAGAATTCACTCTCTGAATTGCTGTAGTGTGTAAAATGTCACAGTAGGTAAGGATCAAAGTTTGAGCTTAATTTGATCATTTATGATCACTCACTGTAACCTTAAATTAAGTTTAACAGTCATATGAGTGATAAAATTGGTGAATACTGTTAGTTTCTGATTAAAACTAATAAAATCCACGATATTTGGGGTTCTTCCAAGCCTTGACATCATCAAAACTTAGAGCTATAGTGATAACTCTAAATAATGGCATAATAATGAGATAAGATGGTTTGATCATGATGTAATGATCACCAAAACTTAAAATATTGATCAATTCCAGTGGATATAATCAGTGCACGTCTACTAGAAGCCTGTTGGACTCTATGAGGGAGGAATTTAATATAAATAGAGCTCTTTGTACTCCATTTCCCCCTCAGATGCTTACAAAACATTGGATAATTAAACAAAAAGGTAATTTATTTATTCTTTATATATAAAACTTTTATATTATTAAAAACCAAGGATGATCTTATTATAATATTCATCTTTTACGTGATTATTGCAATTATTTCATTGTTTTGTTTAAATTTATCTTAAAAACCTGTATTCCATGTAAAATCAAGAAAAATTGTAATTTCTCTTAAATTCTATTGTAACTACAATTTAAATAAGTTGTATTTGCATTTCTAGGCGTAAAAGTATTCAAAAATTATCATATTAAGCATTAAAAAAAGGTTATTTCTCTTATTAAAATAATTTTTCTCTATTATTACATTAATAATTCTAAAATTGATATAAATAGTATTTATCTTAATTTATAACTTTAATATTAGTAATATTATTGTTATTAATTGTTTTTTATTAATAAAAAGAATTTTTTTACACCTTTATTATTTGTTGGTAACAATAATAAAGTGCTTTTAAATATATTAATTATCTTATATTAATATATTTATTTTATTTTATTATTTTTTTATAATATAAATTATATTATTATATTTATTTAATAATATAATTATTTTATGCCATAATTATGATAATTCTTTATTATTATAACTATTTTTATCTTATTTATTTCAATTATAAGGACATTCATAGTACAATAAGTAAAATATTAGTAATTCTTACTTATTGTTTCATAGTCAAACCTTACATTGTTAATTAATTCACCTGTGAGCTCTAGTTGCCCAGCATTAGGTCCATGTAGTGCTTTTATCATAAATGGTCCTGAAAAGGAATCTTTCAATTTCTTTGGGACTTTAATATTATTGAAATTCAGAGTTGACACTAAAACCAATTCTCCTATTTTGAAGTCAGGTGGTTTATGGCTTTTATCCCATATTTCTTTTGAATATTTGAAAGAATATTGCATACATCTGTTTGCATGGTGCCTTGCTTTGTCAATTGTTATCTTAAAGCTGCTTGCCGTTGAATTTATATCCACTAAGTCCTTTTTGAGGGTATCACAAGGAAGTCTTGGATTTCAGCCTTTTTCTAGCATTGCTGGTGTTTTGCCAGTTGAATAATGTATTGATGTTTTATATGCCAGTTCAAGAGCTGGTATTAATGTACACCAATCATGGGTAAAAAAATCAGAATATTTGAATTATAGTCCATAAGCACAGAATCTTCTGATCATGTCTTCTAAGGTCGCTATCATTCTTTCTGCTAGACCATCAGTTTGGGGGTGGTATGCTGTTGAGAATGATAATTTTGTTCCAAACAGGCTATGGAGGTTTGTCCATAATGCTGAAGTGAATTTTGGGTCTCTATCATTTATGATATTTTGGAATAGGTCTGTGTGGCTAATAACTTTATTCCATATCATTATGGATGTGTCCATAGCTGTATCATTCTTGTGACATGGTTAGAACATTGGAGGTTTTCTGTATCTGTCAACTAATACTAGGCATGCATTGTAACTTCTGTCTCCTCCTGGAGGTGAAGCTGTAACCCAATCCACGCGAGCTATTTCCCAAGGGGATTTTGGTTCTTGGATTTGGATCATCATTCCAAATTTCTTTCCTGTGGCTCTGTTTGCTTTCTGGAATCTGTAACAGGTTTGGCAGTATTCTGAAACATCTTCATTCCAATTTGGCCAGCAAGAACAGGTTTTCACCCTCTCTAGTGTTCTGTCTTCTGAGAGATGTCCAGATGCGACACTATCCTGAAATCCATGTAGTATAGTGTTTATCAGAGTTCTATCAGTTAAAACCATAAAAAATGTATATTTAGTTGTATTATAGAGGACTCCATCAAGGAGGTGGAATATTCCTTCATCATATGCTTTTTTCCATATTTCAACTAGTTTTGATGAAAATCATGGGTATTTACAGTCTTTTATTAGGAGTTGGTATAAGATATGGCAGCTTTTGTACATTTTATAGCTTTCCTTAACTTGGTTAAAGAATTCTGTGCCAATATCTGTGACACATATGCCCTCTATATGGTGCTCTTCCTGTGGTACCCATGCTGGATTTTCAGGTGTATTTGCCAGAGCCCATCTGCTAAGACAATCTGAATTTTTATGGATATTACCAGATGTATGAACTATAGTCATATTTCCTCTATATTTTTGGATGAAAATTTGCCATCTTAGCATATTTCTACTTGCAGTTTTCATGTCCAATAAATATTTTACAGAATTGCAATCTGTAATTACATCAAACACTGGTCCATCCAAGTAAGAGTGTAATTTTTCTAAAGCACACACTAAGAAAAGGCATTCAATTTGGCTTTCTCAATACCTTGCTTGTTTTGGCTTTATTTGTCTTGAAATGAAGCAGATTGGTCCTTCAACAGGTTTGTCATTGATGATTTGTGTCCGGTGTAGTGCAGCGCCTAGCCCTTCTCCACAAGCATCAATGTATAGATTAAAGGGTAGTTTCCAATCTTTAATTAGAAAAAATGGGGAATTTGTAAAGAAATTTTTCAGTTCCTCATATGCCTTGACTCTTTCTTCAGTCATTTCATACACTGTCTTTTGGTCACAGAGCTTATACAAGGACTTAGCAATTCTTGCAAGGTCTTTTATATACTGTCTGTAATAACCAGCAAATCCTGGAAATTATTGAATTTCTTTTTTGGTTTGGGAAATTGGCTTTGATAGTACTGCTGCTACTTTGTTTTTATCTATGCCCAAACTTAGTCCAGATACAAAATGTCCTAGTGCTTTCAGTTCACTGTATGCAAAATGACACTTTTTTAAGGAAATGTTTATGTTTACTTGTACTATCTTTTGCAATACTCTTTCTAGTATTGTTAAGTGATTTTCCCAAGTCTCTGAGCAAGCAATGATATCATTAATATAGATAATTAACCATCCTTCTGACAATTATTCAGGAAATATAGTATTAATCATCCTTTGATAATGGGAAGGTGCATTTTTTATACCAAATGGCATTCTCAGATATTTGAATTCCACAAAGGACTATTATCCTCAGTATTCTTTTGGCATTTCCTGTTAAGACATTTTGGTGAAAACCCTTTAGAGCATCAATGGCTGTGATGAGCTTAGCCTGTGAAAATTGTGTTAATGTCTCATGGATTCTGGGTATTGGATATCTTTCAGGGATGGTATAGGTGTTTAGAGCTCTAAAATACCCTACCATCCTTTATTTTCCATTATTCCAAGCTATAATGACAGGTGTAGTGACCTCTACCTGTTCATTATTTCCTAATTTCCTTAATAATCCAAGGTCCATTAATTCTTTAATTTGTACCTCTAAAGCTTCTCTAGCTCTTGGGCTAGCTGGGTAAGCTGGTATTCTTAATAAGGGTGGATAAGGTTTTTCCACATTAAGGATTGAGTCTACCTCATGTCCAATTATGGCACCTAGTGGTTCTTTGTCAGTTGGAAAGGCATTTTTGTATTTAAATAAGAGGTCAATCAATTTTTCTTTCAATTTTTCTGTTAATTCTTGATTGAATTCTGCCTCTTTAGGTTGTTCAGATATGAAAAAATCCTTTTCTGGTTTTTTTCTTAATTCTTAATAACTGTAAATTGTTTTTTGTTATTTAAGAAGCCATATTTTTGCCTTTTATTGTCTCCTATGGTAAAGTATCTATCTTTTTTGGTTAGAGATATCTATGCCATAAATTGACACATAGTCATTTCCTAGTATAAAATGGTTACAAGTGCAGCTTTCCATTACCACAAACTCTAATTTCAATCTGATACATTGTGAAGGATGAGGAAAAATGAGTGTTAAGTCAATTATTTCAAGGGGATTCATGCTTTCACTTGCACTACTAAATTTGACTCCTTGTATTGGTATAAGTTTTTCTTCCCAATCTGTTACAATTGTTTTCAAATAACTCTTACCAACACAGGTACAATATGCTCCTGTATCTAAGCTCACTTTTGCCTCTTGGTTTCTGTTTCCACAATTTAATTGTTTTTTGCTTTGTTAAGGAAATTATTGGCTAAGTTTCCAATACCTCCACATTTGTGGCCATTTCTTTGCTCATTACTGTTTGAGGTATTGGGCTTTAAAGGTTCTCTTGGTTCATCTTTCTTGATAAATGGTTTATTTGAGCTTTTAATTTCCAATTTATTTGAAGTTCTGCCAACTTTTGTTCTTGTCACTAGGTCTTCAAGTGCATCGATATACTCTTCTGTGGAGCAGGTTTCTATACAACTGCTTCTCAGGGCATTTTCCGATTTTCCTCCACATTTCTTAAGTATTTTCATGTGTACCATTTTTTGTGACATTTCTGGGTACAGTGAATTTAATCTTTCAACTTGATTTAAGAACCAGGTAAAAGGTTTATCCTTGTCTGGGTCAAAGGAGGAATTTTAAAATGCATTATCTATTTTGTACCTCCAGAAATCATTAGCCCACTTGGTGATTATTATTATTATTTTTGCCATTTGTTTGCCTTATGCTATAATACCATCTTTTTGAAGATTTATCAAATATTGAGTGTAATCTGGCAGTGATTAACTCATCTGGTATGGCATAATCTTCTTGGAACATGTCAAATGTTTTTATAAATGACATATGGTCATATTCAACTTCCCCTGTGAATGTTGGCCATTCTTTAAATTGAGGTGCTTGATTTATGAAGGCTTGGTTATTGTCTTGGTGACTCAAGTCTGTTATGAATGGATCTTTTATTTCCTCTTTTGGCTCAACAGGACTTCTTATGTAAGAAAATGGGGTTGATAAATTTGGAATGTTTAAGTTAGCCTCACTAATTTTATCCATTTTGTCAGTAATAAGTCGTATTTCACTTTGAATATCATCTTTATAGTGAATTCTTGCTTCATCACTTTTTTCTACATGGTATGGAAGCAATTTTTGGTGTGATGAAGTATTTTCTTCAAATATTTCCACAGAAATACTTAATTTGTTTAATTTTTCTTTAAGATTATCAATAATCATGTCATAATTGATTGTCAAAGTTTTTTCTATGATATCTTTTATGTATTTATAGAATTCCTGTTTTCCTTGTATTACCTTCTGAGTATTGTCAATTGAAACCATTGGTTTATTCTTTTAAACCATGAATTTAATTTTATAATTTTTTTTATTTTGTACCACAATTTTTGATAAGCATGATGAATTATTATTTATTTCTTGTAAGGATAATAAACTGTTTTTAATTTCTTCAAGAGGTAAAATACTATTTTTGATTTCTGTTAAAGTATTTACAACATCTGGAGACAAAGTTATTTCTTTGGGAAATGAGGTTGTCTCATTCTTGATTCCTCCTTGTCCTTTAATTCCATCATGGTTCTGGCCATTTTGAAGACATTGTCCATGGAATCTTTTTGGATTTTTTGAATCCTGTAACTTGGAGAATATGGGTTTCTCCAGTTATTTTTCTTGTTATTCTTCCCTTCTTGGGGAAGTGGGCTGGCTTGGGGCTTGCTGGTAGAAGCTACTGGGGCTTCTTCCTTGGTTGCCTCCCTCTTTTTGGAATGGTATTCCTTGATCTTTTTGACTTGAGGCCTGGATGATAGTGGATTCCATCCATTGGAGTATCTCACTATTTCCTCCTCTTTTAGGAATGTTTGGAGGATGTGCCAGGAGTTCGTCACTCCTTGGAAGATTTGTGGCAACATTTCCCAATCCTTGTCCTTGTACACTGTATAGTACTGCTTGTACTGGCTCATGTGAATGACTATTTGGAACCTCTGAATGTGATTTATACCTGTTGGAGTTACTAATACTTAGTTCCCACTCTGGTCCAGAAATCATGGGCATTTCTAGGACTTTCCTTTGAGATATGGCACTTCCTTGTGTGGATTCTGTTCCACTGGGGATTTTGCCCTTTCTTTTCCCTTTTGAGGCATCAATTTACCTCTGAGTCCAGTTCCATCTGATTGGATGGAGTATAAGGAACCTCTTCCAGTAGTCATAATTTAAGAAATAAGCAATAAAAAGATTTAAGGACAAGAATTTCTTTTTATGGAAATTTAAAAAGGTGGTACTCACCTTCAGAGTCCTGAATAGTGAGTCCTGGAAAGTTCAATCTCTTAGCTTTCTTTTTCTTAATGACAATTGGTGTTGGGGAACTTGGGCAAGTTTCTTCCACCAATCTTTCAGCAGTGGTCTGATTGTCTTATGTTGGATTTTCTTCAAACACTGAAAAGACAAATAAATATAAGTCTTTTGGGAAGTGTTAATTTTGTAAGATAAGGCAATTTTCCATGTAAAAATTTTGTTTATATATTATAATAAATGAAATGAATAAAAGTAACTTTTTTATTGGTTTTTATTATTTTTTATATTTTTATTTTTAAAGAATAAAATAAAAAATGAAGATGATTATTTTATGAAATTAATTTATAATATAAAATTATTCTTAATTTATAAATACCTTCCCATTACTAGAGTCACTAAAATAAAGTTCTTGCAAGTCTAAGGATGTGCAAAACCATGTGTAAGACAGTACAATTGCTTTCCAAATGCCTCAAAAGCTTTTAAAATCAATAAATATAAAGTTATTATATAATTTCATGATTATAATAATAATTATAATCTACTATTGGAAAAACCCAATTGAATATTTTTAAAGGTCTTTTTAAGTAAATATCATGGACAGGCCCCCAAATTTAAGGTTTGACTATGAAAAAATGAGTAAAAATTACTAATATTTTACTTATTGTACTATGAATGTTCCTATAAGTAAAATAAATAAGATAAATATAATTATGATGATTTATTATAATTATGGTGTAAAAATAATTATATTAATGAGGATTTATTATAATTATGGTGTAAAAATAACTAAATTATTAAATAAATATATTAATATAATGAATGAATATATTAATACTTAATAATTAATATATTTAAAGCACTTTATTATTGTTACCAACAAAGAATGAAGGTGTAAAAATGTTTTTTTCATTAATGAAGAAAAATTGATAAAAATAATATTACTAATATTAAAGCTATATATTAATAAAGGAATTATTAAGAATGATAATAGAGAGAAATTATTATAATAAGAAAAAATAACCTACTTTGAACACTTAATATAATAATCTTGAATGGGTTTGCACCAAATATTGTAAATACAACTGATTTAAATTGTATTTACAAATAAAAATAAAAGAAATCACAAATATTATTGATTTTACATGGAAATGAGATAGTTAAGAGAATTATAACAAAAACAGTTGAAAGATTGGAGTAATAACATCAAGATTACCTTTGGTCTTTGATAATATAATAGATTTATATATAAAGAATAAACATTATATCTTTCGATTTGATTGTTTTAATGTTTTTGATGCATCTGAGGGGGAAATAGAGTAAAAAGAGCTCTAATTATAGTAAATTCCTCCCTTCTGGAGTCCAGTAGGCTTCTAGTAGATGTGTACTGATTGTATCCACTGGAAATGATCAGTATTTTAAGGTTTGGTGATGATTACATCATGATCAAACCATCTTATCTCATTATTACACCATTATTTAGAGCTATCACTATAGCTCTAAGTTTGATGACATAATAGGCTTGGAAGAAGCCTAAATGTAAAATAAGATTACAGTGAGTGATCATAAATGATCAATTTTAAGCTTAAACTTTGATCATTAATACCTTTTATGTTATACACGCTAAAGCCATTCAGAGAGTGAATTCTGATAGTTTGGCATGTCCTTATCAAACTTCCAAGAGAATTTTATTACATAATCAAAACTCTGATTTTGATGATTTTTCTTGTATCTCATATTTTCTGTTGAAATTGAATATTTTAAACTTCAAACCTTGATTTCAGGGGGCTTTACCTTGAAGATTATGGTAAGAAATACATCATTATTCACGAATGAACTAGTACAGCCTGAATATCTACTTTGTTTTAAGTTTGGACCACTTTTACAATGAAGGGGTCAACAGCTCTAGCAATTTCGTTCAATAAATCCTTACGAGTTATAGCCTTTTTTATAGCTTGTCAAATAAAGTTCATATCTGTGTTCCAAAATTAATTATGTGTTTACTTTTCTTTTGGTTTAACTCTCTATCATTTATATTTCAACAGATAATAGCTAAACACCGTGGATGTATGCACTGACCAAAAAAGTGCATATATTCGCTTGATTCCTTAAGAATTGACTTTAGAGAAATGACATATAGTTGTTTTATGTGTAGTTTTTCACGAGGAATTCAATGATGCAATTGATTTTACATGGCTTTTCATTGGCTTCTCAGTTAAATAAGATCTTATGTCTTTTTTAGGGTATTCTTACTTATTATTCAGTAATTATTGATTTTACAGATATGCCATAAAAATGATATATGTGTATTTTAACATGAGTAATCTAATGGTGTGCTTTATTTCTCATTCTTACTCATTATATTCTGAGTTAAGTCAGAGCTTAAGCCTATTTATGGCATTTTCACTGCTTTTAAGATAACTGTTTAGGGTATAATTATTATAAAGTTTTCTTGTGACCTTTTTGGACATGTGGTCATATCTCAAAAGCTCAAAGTAACAAGAGTTGAAAATTATCATTCTTTATCAAATATGAACAGAAAATCAAATAAAGTGAGGTATCCTGTATTTTTTCATTTGAATATTGAGCATAAGCCCCCAGTTTAGCTTATATGAACGCTGAAAGATGAATTTTTACAGGCCTTGAATTTCTTTGAAAACATTAATTCTTCTGAAAATTTGAAATTTGAAATATTTTCCAATTGTTCAGGACTCATATGATATTAGAAGGTCCTCTGATCATGCCAAGAGACTTATATGGAAGTATTCCTCAAATATACAAGCTATGAGGGAGTTAAATCTAATGATTAAAAAAATGCAATTTTGTGTGTCCAAAGCTCTATTACTTTTCTTATTTGAAATGATTTGATAGAATAATGTTCTATATTGTGATTTTTGTAGAATCAGAAATAAAAGATCATTTCATGACTTTATTTTCATTCGAACACATGATAATGAAACCAATATTTTAGGATTTCACACTTGAGTAAAAACAATTATTTTGAATCAATATATAGGCAGTTTGTTTGATTTAAAGCTCTGAATTTTTCTTTCAATTCTGATTGAAATCAAACGCAATTTTTAAATAAGAACTTCTTTCCTTCAGCCTATTAGTAATTGATATTAGTCTTTTGAAATAAGCAAGGAAATATCTCTTTATGATTGACTTATTGTGAGCCTGTGAGGTATATATTACATACCCATAAGGCCAAAAATAACTTATATACAGCTGATTTAGTCCTGAACAGACTTTTCAGTTGAAATTAAAATGAAAAATAACAAAACAGAAGTATAGCTTTTGTTTGGATAAACAAATCTATAATTATGATGTCATTTTTGGATTCTACACCACAAATAACCTAGGGTACACCCATAGGGTGTCATACCCAAAAATGCTTATTTCTTAAGTTATTGGAAGATTTAAGAATCTCACAGTACTAATGTAGCTTCTTTAATTTTTTTTTCAGATTGTTAAATTTAAGCTTAAATGAACTTAAATTTAAAGCTGCATAAGGTTTATGCAAACTTACCAAAATTTTGTTAAAATTGAGGTGTTGTGTATATATACTGAATCCTGTGTGAGCTCAATTCAAAAGTGTTTAAGGCCATAGTATGGCTTTAAATAAATAAAAGGGCAAAATCCACACAAAAAGGTGGGAGAAAGGAAAAAGACCAAACAGAGCTGGGGTACCCAACTTTTTGAATCTGCAAGGACTCAATTAAGGTTGTCCACCTGTATTGGAGGATTTCCAACCTTATTTAAGCTTTAATATTAGACTTTGATCCAACCTTAAGGTTTCAACTGGTTTTATCCCAATTTAGACAGGAATTTCAAGCTGTCAATGGGTAAATCCCAATATGCAAACTGGAAATTCAAGTTTTGAGAGCTTTCAAAGCTTAATTAAGCTTAAAACATTCAAGTTACAAGTATTAAAACCTTATCAAAAGCTAAGGTTTAGTGTGTATTGCTATTTTACGTGGAAAAATAGCAATCACTTCAAAAATTTATTAAAAGTCCAAATCTTAATGGATTTGCTTTCAGCTTTCACACAGCTTACAATTCAATGATATCTGTGTATAAATTAAATTTTAAGTATATTGTATAAACAATTTTTATTGGAAATTAGCCTGGAAAATTACACTTTTAATTATACTTAGAAAAAGCTAAGATTTCCTTAAAAATTAATTAAAAATTGAGTTTAAGATGTTTTTGCTTGAAACTTCATTTTTAAGTTGTTCATGTGACTAACGTTAATATACAGAAGCTTATTTTATATCAAAACTTAAAACAATTAGCTTAAATGAGAATTAAAGTTACTTGGAGTCAAGAATAACAACAGTGAACTTAAATTGGAATTAAAAATAAGTTACCTTAAGCTAAAAACCTTATTTTTAAGCATGGTTCTCTGTTTTTGACCTGAGAATGCCCTCTATATCCATTATGAATCATCAGGGATGCTCTGAAGACATAAAAAGAGTCTATCCATCAATGTTTTTTTCCATAAATTCAATCCAATCCAGCTATATTAGACATTTAAACAGGTAAAGTTTTATTATATATAAAATATTATTATTAAAGTATTTCTTAACTATTTTATTCTTTATAATCTTAAAGTAAAGAATTGAAATCATACAAATTGGATTACTGTTGTAATCACAAATCATACATTTTGTTTTATAAGATTATTGTCTTGAAATATCTTTCAAAATCCACAAATTCCTCTCAAAAACTCTTTGATCATATTTTTTATCATAAAAAGATCTTTTATGTTTGAAAAATCGATTTTTGGAGTGGTTTTCACTTATAATAATCATGTAATATAATAACTGTTGTATTTGACTTGTTGTATTAAATATATATTATAAGTAAGTTTTCTTTAAAATTCTATATTTTTTATCTATTATTAGTTTTTTTATAGAATCTTTTATAAGAATTATATGTGCACTGTGGGTGTTATAGTTTCTTTTTTACAAATAATATTTATATTATTCTTAAGTGGTTAAATATTTATATTTTCCATGTGTAATTGTCTCATTAAGAGCTTTACACTTCTCATTGTTATAACTTTCAGTGACTATGACAGGAATAGAATAATTACAATTTATTACAACTATTAAGTTTTTGACTATTATATTATATAATAATAATTTAAATTATTTTTTTAATATAATTATTTTAATAATTATATTTAATTTGTGGTTATAATTTTCTGTTATATTATGTTTTTCTACTGAGGATAGTCATAGTACTCTTGATATTGTTACTATTATCAAGGGTTCCATCCTTACATTAGGGGGCCTGGCCATTATTTTAACCAATATTTAGGCCATGAATAATATTATAGATCTTATTTTACTCTTTTTTGACGTAAAATTCCATATTTATCTTAATATTGGCTTTTTTGGGAGTTATCCCCCATAAATAATCTTTACAATATTAATAAAGTTATTTTTTATTAAGAATATTGTTTGAAACAGTATACTATTGAGTGACTTGAAATAAATTTCTTTTGTCTAACCAGTGGCTTTTTTACATCACAGACTTGAAATTTATTCTTTGAGTTATTCTAGTATAAAGTGAATAACAATACAATTTTAATTAATAACTCATTAATTGCATAATTATTATTTCTGTAAAGAAAATATAAAATAAAACAAAAAACTCAAAAATATTTATTAAAAACATTTTTTTCTTTTATCTTTAGAAATTTTTTCTTGATTTTGATGCAATTTGCCATAATTTACATTAAAACAGCTTTATTCAATAAGTTGAGTTTATAAGTTATTTTTATTGTTGGATGAAATAAATTATATTTTTACTGTTCTCTAGTTTCATCCATCAGAGAAAGCTTTCCATACTCTGAAGCATCAGAGTCTAGTATTGAAATTCAAACCAGCCCAGGACCAAGGGGTTTAATTACCAAAGAACCCTTTAAAGGTCAAGCAGGTGAATTAAATTCCTTTCTTAGTCAATTTTTTCTTAAAATTAACATGAAATGACTCCTACTAGAAGTGGAAGAAATTACTCTATCCAATAAAATAGATCTGGACCAGGACATTCAAGTCAAAAATCCAAAATACAAGAATGTAATCCCAGAGGAGAGGCACAAATGGAGGATGCCAGAACTTCCACCAGTTCCCAAAGATTGGCCAGCACCTTTGACACTCTTATTGAGAGTCCAGAAGATTAAATAACTTCTATTCCTGTTTTCAGACCTGAATCATTTTCAACAGGCAGAAATAGAGATATACCAGTCTCAGTACAGGAACTGGTTTATGGTGGCAAAGCAGCAGGAGTGGGAACTTCTTCCAAGTCTTTGGATAGGAACAACAAACTCTTATCCTAAAGTGAAGAAGTTCATAGGCTCAGAAAAGACAGAAGAACCTTTGAGGGGTTGGACACCCATGTCTTGCAAGGGACAAGTACAAAAGATAAAAGCTTGGTTGAAAAACCAAAAACAGCCCAGTGGAAGCTCCCCAAGCCTCCACAAGCAAAAATCCGCCTCAACAAGTGCCAAAAAAGTACAAGCAGACCCCAAAGAGCAATCAGAAGGGCAAGCAAAAGGAAAAGAGAAAGGCAAAATCCAAGTGGAACAAGCCTTACCCACAGAATTACAGAATTCCCAAGAAAGAGAAGACAGCCTTGGACAATGTGTTCAATATGGCAAGAGCTCTGATTGAATTAAAAAAAAGGAGGAGGAAAGATTGAACCAATCATTTCCAAAGAAATAGACCTTGTAAAGCTTGTAACTCATTTTGAAACTTGTAATAAAGAAATTTTAGCACAGCTTAATAATTTTGAGTATATCCAACAGAAGCTGGGTAGAGAGATATTGCAAGTGAAAGATTCACAAAAGACCATAATTGGTCTAGAAAGTATGAATATGTTGTCTTTGACACAAATTTGTGCAAGAATTGTGTCTAAAGCTACCTTACTCAATAAACCAGATTAAAATTCTATTTCTTTCATAAAAAGACAGTTGAAAGAATTTAGAATACAAGTTCAGAACTTGGAAAACTCAGCTGGCCACAATGCAGCTCTTTTCCAAGAATAATTGGAAAAAAGTGATAAAGCAAGACTTGAATTGAAAGAAGATATTCAATCAAGTGTTAATAATATATCACTGAATAACGACTTGCCAAGAACGTCCACACCAATTCTTGAAAGAAATGTGCTAAGCTTGAATAATGACTTACATCATACAATTTCAAGTAATGCAGACATGGAGACTGCTTGTAATTTTAAAGACATTCCAAGATTAGAGGAATATCCAACCTTCAGTGGTGAAGGAGAATATAATCATATGCAATTTATGAAAAAAATTGATATGCTTAAAGAAGACTTTAAAATAACAGATGAATACATAAGTGCCAGATTACACTCCCTGTTTACCAAATCAGCAAAGAAATGGTATTACAAAATGAGGCAGGACCATGATAAACATTATTGGTCTTGTTGGAAAGAACAAATTATTTCCAAATGGGAAAATGATTCCTGCAGATTTAAAACAAAAATCCTTTGAAGAAGCCATTTTTAATATTGAAAGGGACAGGCCCATGTCTTGGTTTCTTAAACAGAAAGACAGGTTAACTGCTCTTCATCCTGATATGTCTGAAACAATGATTGATAAAAGGATATTAAGAAAATGTGGTGGTGACCTTGAGCATGCTATAAGAAGCAGATTTGTTGAGCCTTGCTCTACAGAAGATTATATAAATGCCATGGAAGACATCACAACTAAGACAAAAATTGGAAGGAATTGGTATAAAACCCCAATGGACAACAAGACCAGTGGGAAACAAATTCCAACCCCCAATAAACTACATGACAAAGCTCCTTTGAAATTTCATAAATGTGTAAGTACATCTCATTAGGCAAACACTTGTCCCAAAAAGACAAGAATAAATGAGATAGAAATTGATAAAGTTGAAGATACAAAAGAAACAAGTAATGTATCTTTACATGAAAGTGATTCTGAGCCTTCTGAAGAAGAGGAAATACCAGATGAACTTAGTATAGAAAATATTAATGTTTCCTTTGAAGTCACAGAAGTAAATACTCACTTACCACAGTAAAGTGATGAATGTATGGATCTCATACATGTGAAAGATGCTAAAATTCAGAAAACCAAACCTGCCAGAGGCAAAGGTTATACAGCTGGAGCATCTTGTATCACTAATATTGTGATAAAAAACAGAGAAGCCAAGTTACATCTTGACTAAGGTGATTTTTGTACTTGTGTTGGAAAAGATTGCCTTGACAGGATTTATACCAATTGGAAAGAAAGCTTAATGCCAATGGAAGGTATAAAATTCAGCAGTGCTAGCCAAGATATGCACCCCTTGGGCATTTTTGAAGCAAAAATGATATTCCCTCATCCTGCAGGAAGTATCAGATTAAAAGTTCAATTTGTTGTTATTAATGATTGTACTTCACAACAATTTATACTGGGAAATGATTATCTCAATATTTATGTAATTGATATTAATAATCATAAAGACAGATATTTCACTATAGGGGAAAATGAAAGGTAAAAATTTTCCTTTCCTCCAGAAACAAGGGAAATAACTGTCATTAGACAAGTAAAGAATGTTAATAAAGAAATAATTTGTGCCAGATCAGTTAATTGAAGCACAAAATAATACTTAACTAACATTAGAAATGGAGGAAGAACTTATTGAAATTTAATTTCAATACAGAAAGGCCTTTGCTTCTGATAATGAATCACTTGGGGATATCAAAGGCCATGAAGCAGAAATTATGCTTAATGTGGAAAGACCTTACCCTCCACTATTAAGAAGACCAGCTTATCCAGCTAGCCCTAGAGCTAGAGAAGCATTAGAAAGTCATATTAATGAACTAATGAAACTGGTGGTTCTTAGAAAATCTGGGCACAATGAAGAAGTAGAAGTCACAATGCCTGTTATAATTACTTTGAATAATAATAAATAAAGGATGGTTGGTGATTTTAGAGCATTGAATAACTACACTATTCCAGACAGGTATCAAATCCCCAGAATCCATAAGACTTTGACTCAATTATCCAAAGCAAAATTTATCACTTCTATGGATTCTCTTAAATGTTGCCATCAGAATTTTTTAACACCTCATGCTAGGAGATTACTGAGGATTATTGCTCATTGTGGTATTTATGAATACTTGAGTATGCCTTTTGGTATTAAAAATGCACCCTCTCATTATCAAAGAATGATGAATACCATTTTCCCACATGAGTTATCAGAGGGATGGTTACTCATCTATATTGATTACATTATCCTTTGTCCAGAAACCTGAAAATTGAATTTAGAGAGACTTTCATTAGTACTTCGGAAGATTCTTTAAGTGAGCATGAAAATACCTCTTAAAAAGTGTAATTTTGGCTTTCATGAGCTGAAGGCTCTAGGGCCTGTAGTATCAGGACTGAGCCTTGGTGTTGATTAAAAAAAGGTGCTCCAGTTTTACTGAAACAAATGCCCCAGAACAAAAAAGAAATGATGTCTTTCTTAGGGTTTTCCAGTTATTACAGACAACACCTTAAAGGTTTTTCAATCCATGCCAAATCACTGTACAGAATTTGTGATAAAAAAACTGTCTTTGAGATGACACAGGAAAGAATTCAAGCATATGAAAAAATCAAGCATTCCTTGACTCATGCACCATTATTACTGATTCCAGACTGGAAGCTTCCTTTCAAGCTGTATATTGAGGCATGTGGTGAAGGCCTAGGTGCAGCTCTTCATAAAGTTCAAATTGTCAATGACAATCCTGATGAGGGTCCAATTTGTTTTATCTCAAGACAAATCAAACCTACTGAGGCCAGATATGGAGCTAGCCAAATGGAGTTCCTTTGCCTTATTTGGGCTCTGGAAAAACTTCATTATTATCTTGATGGTAGTGTTTTTGAAGTAATTACTGATTGTAATTTAGTAAAATCACTTCTTAACATGAAGACTCCTAACAGACACCTGTTAAGATGGCAGATTGCTATTCAGGAGTATAGAGGCAATATGACCATAGTACATAAAGGTGAAAACATTCACAAGAATGCTGATGGCTTGAGTAGATGGGAATTAACCAATACATATGACAATCCTGCCTATTTCCTACAAGTGCAGAACCTCAAATGCCCACCACAGATGTGGGGACAGAATTCTTTGTAGAAGCTAGAGAGGCTATAAGCAAGATAAGAATTGTCATATTCTTACTGATCTACTTGACAAAAATTGCAAATATGCATCCTTGACTAACTCTCTGGATGATATTTGGAAAACATCTTATGACAATGGAAGATTCCATTTCTTTGATGGTATCTTATATCATGGGTATCAACACACATGTGTCATGGGCTTATGTAGTAGAGGTTTGATCAACACAATACTGCTGCAATGCCATGATAACATTGATTCTGGAAATCTGTCTGAAGACAGAACAATGGAAAGAATTAAGACATGTGCCTGGTGGCCATCTTGGAGAAAGAATTTCATTGAGTACTGTCATAGTTATGATAGATGCCAGAAAGCCAATAAAGCTACTGGTAAGAGTTTTTGATTATTTATTCATATCCAAGAACCAAGTACCCGATGGGAAGTGGTTCATATGGATTGGGTAACTGCCTTACCACCTGGAGGTGATGAAAGCTACAATGCATGTCTTGTTATTGTTGACAGATATAGCAAAACACCAATCTTCTTACCATTTCATAAAGATGACACAGCTATGGATACAGCTCTTTTGATTTGAAACAGAGTCATATCCCATACTGGTCTCTTTAAAAATATTATTAGTGATAGAGTCCCAAAATTTACATCAGCCTTATGGACTAATCTACATAGGATTTTGGGTACAGAACTATCATTCTCAACAGCATACCATCCACAAACAGATGGGCTAGCAGAAAGAATGATTAAAAACCTTGAGGACATGATCAGAAGATTTTGTGCTTATGGCCTGGAGCTTAAAGATTGTGATGGCTTTACCATTGATTCGTGTACTCTTATACCAGCATAGGAATTAGCCTATAAGACTTCTGTCCATGCTTCAACAGGCAAGACTCCTGCTATGTTGGAAAAGGGATGGAACCCTAAACTTCCAGTTGATACCTTGAAGAAAGATTTAGTTGATATTAATCCAACTGCTTCAAGCTTTAAGTTATTTCTTGATAAAGTGAGGCATCATGCAAAAAAAGCATGAATGATGCCTTTGAATATGATAAACAGAAATGGGATAAAAGTCATAAAAACCCAGAATTAAAAGTAGGGGACTTGATACTATTTTCAACCTTAAACTTTAATAATATTAAATGGCCAAAGAAATTGAAAGATTACTTTGCAGGACCATTTATTATTAAATCCCTTCATGGGAAAAATGCAGTACAGGTAGAACTTTTGGGAGAATTGGAAAACAAAAATCCAGATTGTCCTGTTAGTCTAGTAAAGAATTTCACTTCAAGTGATAAGGAATTATTTAGTACCTCCACTTGATCAAAGTGAGGAGAAAAAAGTACTGAAAGTCTTGAAAGAAAGAAGACTTAGGGGAAAAGATGAAAGAGAATACATAGTCAGGTACAAAAATACACAACATGAAGATGAATGGATTGTAGCAGAATAAATAACTGATTCCCAAAAGGTTTCTCAGAAGATTCAGACATGAGAGAAGGCCAATTCCTTGATAAAACATCTGAATTGTGTGCTTTACATACTTAAAAGTATAAGTAGAGAGGTTTGACAGTGGATGATACCCCCCAATCAAATTGGGAGTATATTACTAACAGAAAACTGTGGTACAATTTGTTTTGGTAATAGGGAATGTGAGCCTGTGAGATATATATGACATACCCATAAGGCCCCAAATAGCTTTATATACAGCTGATTTAGTCTTGAAAAGACTTTTCAGTTGAAATTAAAATGAAAAATAAAAAAAAATAAGTATAAATTTTGTTTGGATAAACAAAGTTATAATTATTATGTCATTTTTGGATTCTACAACACAAATAACCTAGGGTACACCCATAGGGTGTTATACCCAAAAATGCTTATTTATTAAGTGATTGGAAGATTTAAGTATCTCACAGCACTAATGTAGCTTTTTTAACCTTTTTTTAAAATTGTTAAATTCAAGCTTGAATAAGCTTAAATTTAAAGTTGCATAAGGCTTATGCAAACTTACCAAAATTTTGTTAAAATTGAGGTGTTGTGTATATTTACTGAATTGGCTAAGAATTTGCCATATAGGATTTAAATCCTGCGTGAGCTCAATTTAAAAGTGTTTAAGGCCATAGTATGGCTTTAAATAAATAAAAGGGCAAAATCCACACAAAGAGGTGGGACAAAGGAAAAAGACCAAACAGAGCTGGGGTACCCAGCTGTTTGAATCTGCAAGGACTCAATTAAGGTTTTCCACCTGTATTGGAGGATTTCCAACCTTATTTAAGCTTTAATATTAGACTTTGATCCAACCTTAAGGTTTCAACTGGTTTTATCCCAATTTAGACAGGAATTTCAAGCTGTCAAAGGGTAAATCCCAATATGCAAACTTGAAATTCAAGTTATGAGAGCTTTCAAAGCTTAATTAAGCTGAAAAATTTAAAGTTACAAGTATCAAAACCTTATCAAAAGCTAAGGTTTAGTGTGTATTGCTATTTTATGTGGAAAAATAGCAATAAATTCAAAAATTCATTAAAAATCCAAATCTTAATGGATTTGCTTGAAGCTTTCACACATCTTAAAATCAATTTTCTCTGTGTATAAATCAAATTTTGAGTATCTCTTATAAACAGATTTTATTGGCAATTAGCCTGGAAAATTACTCTTTTAATTATACTTAGAGGAAATTAAGATTTCTTTATAAGTTAATTAAATATTGAGTTTAAGATATTTTTGCTTTAAACTTTATTTTCAAGTTTTTCATGTGATGAATTTTAATATTAATAAGCTTATTTTATATTAAAACCTAAAATAATTAGCTCAAATGAGGATTAAAGTTACTTGGAGTTAGGAATAACACCAGTAACTTTAAATTGGAATTAAAAATAAGTTACCTTAAGCTAAGAACCTTATTTTTAAGCATGGATTTTCAGTTTTGACCTGAGAACACCCTCTATACCAATTATGAATCATGAGGGATGCTCTGAAGACATAAAAAGAGTCTATTCATCACTGTTTTTGTCCATCAATTCAATTCAATCCAATTATATTAGACATTTAAACAGGTAAAGCTTTATTATATATAAAATATTATTATTATGGTATTTCTTAAGTATTTTATTCTTTATAAATTTTGAATCAAAGAATTGAAATCACAGAAATTAGATTATTGTTGTAATCACCAATAATACATCTTATTTTCTAAACTTATTGTCTTAAAATATATTTCACAATCCACAAATTTCTCCCAAAAACTCTTTGATCATATTTTTAATTTTAAGAGTTGTTTCGTCTTTTAAAAAATTGATTTTTGGAATGTTTTTAACTTATAATAATGATTTAATACAATAACCGTTATATTTGACTTGTTGTATTAAATATATATTATGAGTAAGTTTTCTTTAAAATTCTATATTTTTTATCTATTATTAGTTTTTTTATAGAATTTTTTATAAGAATTAAATGTGCACAGTGGGTGTTATGATTTCTTTTTTATAAATAATATTCATATTATTATTAAGGTTAAATATTTATATTTTCCATGTGTAATTGTCTCATTAAGAGATTTACACTTCTTATTGTTATAACTGTCAGTGACTATAACAATAATAGAATAATTATAATTTATTATAATTATTAAATTCTTAATTATTATATTATATAATAATCATCAAATTCCTTTTCTTAATATAATTATTTTAATAATTATATTTAATTTGTGGTTATAATTTTTTTTATGATATATTTTTCTACTGAGGACAGTCATAGTACTCTTGATATTGTTACTATTATCAAGAGTTTCATAGACAAACCTTAAACTTATAAAATATATAATACATGAAAAAAATGTATATGTGAATTTTTCATGAAATTTATTATTATTCAAGGAATTTCTTTATGCAATATTCCTCAAATTAACCAAGAATTTCCAAGCTTTTTTGAAGAGTTTTAGGATATTATGATTCAAACAGCTTAATATAAAGGATATAAGAACATATTTTGAAAAGGAAGTGAAGAAATATAATTATATCAGAAGAGGATTTTTCTTGTACATTTATGCAAGACTGAATAATTTCCCCTTTTTTAAAAAATTTATCATAAGATACTCCAAATCATTCTTGAGGTTTCTGATTAATACCTGTGAGCCTGTGAGATATGTATTACATACCCATAAGGCCACAAATAGCTTTTTATGCAGTTAATTAAGTTTTGAACAGACTTATCAATTGGATTTAAAAGGGAAAATAACAAAGAATAGGTAAAGCTTCTTTTGGGATAAAAAAGTTATAATTATTATGTCATTCTTGTATTCTACACCAAAAATAACCTAGGGTAGACCCATAGGGTGTTATACAAAAAAATGATTACTTCTCATGTGATTAGAAGTTTTAAGAATCTCACAGTAAAATTGTAATTTTTCTTAACATTTTTTAAAATTGTTAGGCTTAAGCTTATTCAAGCTTAAATTTAAAATTGCATATGGTTTATTCAAGCTTACCAAACTTTTAGTTAAAATTGAGGTGTTGTGTATATTTACTGAATTGTCTAAGTATTTGCCATACATAATTTAAATCCTCTTTGAGCTCAATTTAAAAGTGTTTAAGGCCATAGCATGGCTTTAAATAAATAAAAGGGCAAAATCCACACAGAAAGGTGGGATAAAGGAAAAAGACCAAACAGAGCTGGAATACCCAACTTTTTGGATCTGCAAGGATTCAATTAAGGTTTTCCACCTGTATTGGAGGGTTTTCAACCTCAACTAGAATTTGAGAGTAGAATTTGATCCAACCTTATAGCTCAAACTGGTTTTACCCCAATTATGACAGGAATTTCAAGCTTCCAAAGGGTAAATCCCAATATGCAAGCATGGAATTAAGGTTTGAAGAACTGTCAAAGGTTATAAAAGATGAAAAATTCAAATTCAAAAGTATCAAAGTCTACTAAAAAGTTAAGTTTTGGTGCGTATTTCTATTTTATGTTGAAAAATAACACTAACTTCAATAATTCATTAAAAATCCAATTTTCAATGGATTTGCTTGAAATTCCACACAGCTTACAAGTTAGTGTCATGTTTTTATACATTAAGCTTTGAGTATCTTTTTCAAAAAGGGTTAATTTCCAATTAGCATTGAAATTAACAATTTTAATTCTTCTTAAAGAAAATTAAGATTCCTTTGAGAATTAATGAAAACTTCAGTTTCACAGATCTTTTCTTGAAAGTTTATTTTTGAGTTTTGCTGGTGATAAACTTTGATATGAATAAACTAACTTAATATTAAAGCTTAAAATAATTAATCGAAAAGAGGATTCAAGTTACTTGGAGTTAAAAATAACACTGGTAACTTCAAAGGGGAATTAAAAATAAGCTACCTTAGGTTAAGAACCTTATTTTCAAGAATGGTTTTCAGTTTTGACCTAAGAATGTCCTCTACATTCATTATGAATCATTAGAGCTTCCATGCAGGAATAAAAAGAGCCTACACATTACTGTTTTCGCCAATAACCAATCATAATTCAAGTAAATTAGAGATTTTAAACAAGTAATACTTTCTTCATTATAAAATTATACTATTGCAGTAATTCATTAAGTATTTTATTCCTTACTAATATTTATATTTAGAGTTGAAATAACAGAAATAAGATTGTTGTTGTGTCACAATGCTGTCTGCTAGACTTCAAAAGAGGGAACTCTTGCCAAAAAGGCTATTAAACCAGTTGAAAGACTGGCAAATACTGGCAAATTGTAGATCAAATTCCACCATGTGACACGTTTTAATCACAAACAATATATTTTATTATATATAATTATTGTCTTAAATATCATTTTTAAGCCAAAAATTCCTCTTAAAAACTATTAATCTTATTTTATTATGGAAAAGTTGTTTTTATTTCTTAAAATATCCATTCTCAGTGTCTGTTTAATTGATAAACATTACTTAATATAATAGCTTTTGCTCTTTGACCTGTGGTATCAAATAAATATTATAAGTAAGCTTTCTGGAAAATTCTATATATTTTTAATCTATTATTAGTTTTTCATAAGAATTATCTCTGCACAGTGTGTGTGATTATTTCTTTATAAATACTATTATATATATTACTTATAAGTGGATAAATATCACTATTTTCCATGTGTAATTGTCTCGTTAAGAGCCTTACACTTCTTATTGTTCTAATTGTTGGTAACTATAGCAATAATTTATTATAATGATTAAGTTTTTATTTTATTATCAAATTATTCAATAATAATCAAATTCCTTTTTTCATATAATTATATTGAAGTTGTGGCTATAATATTTTCTTATATCATATTTTCTACTGAGGAAATTCTTAGTACTCTTGATATTTGCTACTTTTCTCAATATTTTCATAGAAAAACCTTAAAATACCACAGTATGTACTCAGATATATATATTTTTAAGGCCAAATTTTGATCAAATTTGGAATAGAAATTTTTCCTATGAATAGGACCTCAACTTTAGATCAAGAAATTCTCATGCTTTTTCTCTTTGAATATATTATCCAAGCTCATAATTGTCTCATATAGGATTGATAATAATGTATTCCCCCTATGGTATTAATTGAGAGGTGATGTTTCATAGGACATGATCTAAAACTTCATATTGTGTTTTTCAAAGTTTTATCCAAATATACCCTTAAGAGTATGAGTTTTGAATTCAAATTATTTTTATTTTGGAATCCTATTTGGAATAATTTTGAAACTGTCCTTGGAGGGAGAAAGATACAAGTCTGACTTGTTTTAAAATAGTATACCATGCATATCAGGAAGCTTACAAGACTATTTGAATTGTGAAAATATTGATTTAAATTAAATATTATAGACAGTATCTTTTTAGCTTGAATAATTTTCTATGAAACAACTGTATCTCTATTCCTATTTGTATTTCAATAAGTCTACATTCAAGGGGGGGAAATGACTTTATAAATTCAAAGATACATTTCAAGCTTACTGAAAAATACAATTTTAACATATAAATTCTTTAAGAGGTGACTTATGAATATTTTAGTATGAATTTCAGCTCCTTGGAAGCCGTAATAAGAGAGCAGAAACCTTAGGAATACTGGGAGTTGTGAAGAAACTTGAGTGGTAAGTGGTGCCTCAGAGGCATGGAAATTCTTCCAAAGGACCTACACTGTATATGTGTGTAACAGAAGTCAAGTCTCTGTAAAATAAAGGTCCTTTAAGCTTTATTTTGCCACCTTCCTACTTTATTTTCATTAAGAGTTTGCAAAATATAGGGAAACTATTAAAACTTCCAGAGTTTCAGAATATTATAATTACTTCTGGATACTACCAACATATTCCAAATGCCAAATTCTTTCTTAGAAGTTGAAACTGTAGCTATATTACAGCTGCCCTCTAATATCTGGCTGAAAACACTCTTTCAAACTTGGCCCTACCCCCATGCAATCAATAGAAAAATTGATCCTAAATTATTTCAAATTTATACTAATCTTACTTATGCTCAATAATTAACTATAGATTTCTTGAATAAAAGATTCCATTTTTATAATTTCCAAAGATTAACTTTCTTCCCTCTTAAGATAGGAAAACTTCAATAGTACTGAAAATTCAAATTTGGAGATTTCATCATGAGAAACATGACTACACCTGATAGCAGGTTTTTTCATTTAGAGAATGAATTGGGAGATAAATTGGACACAGGGTGGAAGACAGAACAGAATTGAAATTTGAAAGTAGAATATTTGGAGCAAATTCAAGCCAAAAACGAAAGCCACACTCTTTGAATTCACTCTTATAAATATCAATGTTTGATAAAAATACTCAAAGCTTCATACTTCAAAAGGAAAAAAGTTTTACAAATTACTGATTTATATGAATTTCTTTATATCTAGGTCGTATTAAATAGAAACATCAGAGTTTTTCATCATTGTTAAGGATTGGAATTTATATCTTATCAATTCAAATCATTGCAAAATAATGTATGAATTATAATTCAATTCAATTATTCTCTTAAAAGTAAATTGGATGAAGGAAAAAAATGAAGTATTCAAAGCCTTTCTCAAAAGGTTAAAAATTCCAATATCATATTTCATTGAAACAGTACCTTTTGAAATTATGTATCAATAATTAAGCTACATATGTTTTATTTTCCCCTCATGGGAGAAATAATTTCCTTTTTGAAATGAAACACAAATTATTCATAGCTTTATCCACATACATTACCTTCATAGAAATTTTATTAGAACATAATAAATTATGGGGAGATATTACCAGGAATTTTGCCTCAGGCATTCTCAATGGTGGCTCTGCTAATTAATAGAGTCTATCCTTCATAATAACCAACAGAATTGTGTTTTAATTTATCAATTCAAGAATTTGGCTTTCTTATTATGCCAAGATATAGGCTTAAAAAACTCATGATATTCAGAGATTAAGTATTCATGTATATTAGCACAGCTCTGATGTATGACAATAAAGGATATTAGTGTCTGAACCTTTTTAGACATGAATAGGATTTGTTTCCAAATAAATATTTGTATTCCTATTTTTTTTAAGCTTAACCAGTAAGAATAATCTAGAAATTTAATTCATTGTACTTATGTTGAAAGAAAGCTAATAAATGGGTACTTTTTAGCTTTATTCTTCAAATATTTGATATTATCTATCAGACAAGTCAAATTATGAATGTTGAATTTGAGGTGAACTGATTTGAATTTGTCACCATGCTCAAAAGAAAGATTTTTCTGAATATTGTACAGGCTCAATGTTAGTCTATTAAAGCTCTTGGATTTGTACTTACTTCTTCAATTATTTTCTTCCATATTCTAATTTTTTTTCTTATCTTTGGATTAAAATTCCTAATTAAATATAAGGATTGTAAGATGTGTCTATGATATTCTTGTTAATATTACTATTAACCAAGAGTAATATGACTCTTTTTATGAAATTTAATGAATAAAATTAGTATTAACCAAAATTAAATGATGAATTACTGAATTATTTCTTTTACTTGTTATACACTACTAGTTATCATAACAGTAAGCAATAATTTTCTACTAGAATCAATTACAAGAATTATTAATTATAAAACTTGTTATTGAAATAACATAAAATTATTTTAATTTATAATTGTTGTTTTGCAAGGATAATTATAAAGATAATTCTTGGAGAAAACTGTTACTAGAAAAAAACTTTAAAAATTAAATGAAAACACTCACTAATAGTCCAATAATACTTTTATAAGAATTGATAGAGTGATTTGATGGATTAAGTGTAGATTTAAAGGATCAAAACTGGATTATAACAGCAATAAAACAATATAACAGTTAAATAATATTGTAAATAGTATATTTCTATAATATATTGTATTTCTGATTGATTTTCAAAGAATCAAAATATTTAAGAAAAAGATCAACTAATACTTACCTATTGGTACTAATTGTATGATTGAATAAAAAAATGATTTTCAAAAAACAGCAAGAGGAGGCCCCTATTAAGTCAAAGACTGCTCACAGAGGTGTTCCATGGAGAAATATAAAAAATAAGTGGGTGATAAGCCATTAATCCTCTTTGAAAAATTGGTTACATTTCCTGTTTTTGCATAACATTATCATAATTACTTAATTGAGTCATTTTATGTGTATACCAAACCATTTATGGTTAAGAAATAAAGGAGTAGAAACTGTCAATATTATTTCATTTGGGAATAATAATTAATATCCAAAATTTTTCAATCTTATTTTAAATTTAATCACAGATTGTATTTTCTGTGAATTTTTGAAGATTCAGTGTATTACATGGAATTATCAAAAATGGACTGTAAGTAAAACTTTCAGTTTAAATTATGAAGTCATGTTTATTTGAGTTTCTGACTTATATTATCCATTTCTCCATTGGTACTGAAATCTTTAGAAAGATTAATCAAGAATTTCCTTTTTAATGAATTTTTTACCTTCTTTCTACATAGAATTTTAAATAGCACAGTAATAGCTGGTTTCCATGGCGTAAATGCATAGATGATAGTCCAAATAGAGATTTAAATACTCTTTTCAGGATTATCCATGGAAAATAAATAGTAATTGACATGGTCACAGAAGTCAGAGCTGCTAATTACCTCCTTTTCACATCAACATAGTACCTTATTTGCTATTTTCTTATGATTTAGTTGTACTTTAACTTGGTAACCAAGTTCCCAAAAAGGCTTGACTATGCTCATTGGGCCATTATCAGCCATTGATTGAAACTTTAGAGCTATCCATGTGTCAGCGGAATCAGAAGTTGTATACCCTGGCTTCCTTTGATGTTTTTTGTACCCTTGAGCTATTTTCATGTCAAAGAAAGTAGTTTAGGCTTCAAGACTTATATTCACCATGGGTATATCAAAAATTTATGTAAGAATACTGTAATATTAAGCTCCACAAACATGCCTAACACTTTTCCTAGTGTATATGTAACATGGGATTTCGCACATTCCCATTATTTTGCCTTGGAATTGAGGAAAAAACATTTTACAACTTTTTTTGTGGTATTGATGATGTGGTGTTGAAGTATTTTCCATATCAAAACCTCATAGAGTAAATTCAAGCTTATTGACTCTATGAAGCTACCCTAGGTGAATTTGTGCGCAGAATCCAACTCTGTCCCCAATCAATTGCGAGCCTTGAGGTTTATTTTACATACCCAAATAGGAAAAAACTAATATTAAAATAAATTCTGAACTATGAATAACCCATAAGTCATGCATATATCCAAAATTCATCATTTTTGATTTGAGAAGAGTGGAATAACATTTCTGTGAGTAAGTAAATCCATGCATTTAAGGCCAGATTTGGAATCTACACAAAATTTAACATAGGGAAGCTCCATAGAGTGAATAAGCTTAAATTAACTCTATGAGGTGGTATTATGGAAAATACTTCAATACCACACCATCAATACCACATAAAGGAATTGTGAATTTTTTGTTTTTCTCAATTTCACACCAAAATAGTTGGAGTGTGAGAAATCCTATGTTACATATACACTAACATTAGTGTCATTCATGTTTTTGGCACTTAAAAAAATTGTATTCTTCAATGAAGTTTTGGTACACCCATAGTGGATATCAGTCTTGAAGCCTGAAATACTATTTTTGACTTGAAAGTAGCTAAGGGGGACAAAAGACATCAAAGAGAGCCAGCGTACCCACCTTCTGAGGCCTCTGAGGCATGGATATCTCCAAAGATTGGATCCATGGCTGATAATGGCCCAATTAGTATACCAAAACCTTTGAGAATTTGGTTACCAAGTTAGACTCTCATTAAATCATGAGAAAATTGCAAATATGATCCTATGTTGACATGACAAGGAGGTAAAGAGCAGCTTAGACTCCTGTAGCCATGTCAGTTCTTAATGATTTTCCATGAATAGCCCTAGAAGGGTAACTAAAAGCCTTTTTGGACTAGTATCCATTGATTTACCTCATAGCAACCAGCTATACTGTTTATTTGCAATCCTATGTAGAAATGAGGTGAAAGCTTCAAAAAGTCATTAAAAATACAACTCTTAATGAATATTTCTGAAACTTTCAGCAACAATGTAGAATGGTATTATTAATAAAGGAACCAAAAAAAGCATTCTTTAATGAGTAAACTTCAAATTATTACTTAAAGTCCATTTTTGATGATTCCACATGAAACACTGAATCCTCAAAATTCACAGAAAATACAACCTGTGATGGAATTTCTAATAACATTGATAACTATGATAAATTAATGTTTATTCTCAAATGAAAGAATATTTACAGTTGTTACTCCTTTTATTACTAACCATAAATGGGTTGGTAGTCACATAAAAGCATTAATTAAATAATTATGATAATGTTATGTGAAAAAAGATGATGCAATAATTAATACAAAAAGGATAATTGGTTTCTCACTCACTGGTTCTTCAATTTGCTCCATTGCATGACTCTGTGAGCTGTTGTTGACTTAAAAGAGGCCTCCTCTTGCTGCTTTTACAAATAATCTTATCATCTAATTATACCTTTATTAACAAAAAGTAATTATTAGTTAGATCTTTTTATTAAGTCTTTTAATCTTTCAGAATAAATCAGAAATATTTGAAATCATAGAAATAAACTATAGTTTTCTGTCATACTGTTAGAAGTAAATTTGGATACTTTAAATCTACAATTTATATGTCAAATCTGTCTACCAACTCTTTCCAAGGTTCATTGGAGTATTACTGAGTGGTTTTAACTGAATTCAAGTTTTTCTTCAGTATTAGTTTTTTTAAAGAATTAAATTTATAATTATTCTTGCAAAATATAATTATATATTAAAACAATTTTATTATTTTAATTAAGTTTTATTATTCAATACATCTTGTAATTGATTGGTGTAGACAATTACTGCTTACTGTTATAATCACTAGTAGTGTATAACAAGTAAAAGAAATGATTAATTATTTGATCATTCAATTGTGGTTATAATAATTTTTATTATCATATTTCATAAGAACAATCATAGTACTGTTTATTAACAGTAATATTATCAACAGGTTCATAGACACATCTTACATCAATGGATTTACTTACTCACAGAAAAGTTATTCATCTTGCCTTAAATGAAAAATAATAAATTTTGGATATATGCTCCACTTATGAGTTATGCAAAATTTAGAATTGGTTTTAATATTCATTGTGGCCTATTTGGGTATGTAAAATATACCTCAAGGCACACAAGGATGAACTATAAGTCACCTATTTCATTAAGCTAAAAAATTTCATAATTTTATGATTCATTTAGGAATGTAATACAATAAATAATGATCCTAATTTGGAAATATGATCAAATGGAGAAGCTAAATGAGAAACAAGGAATGAGGAAAAGAATATGAGAAATTAATTGTCACAAATCGTCCTTCAAATAATGGAGAAGCCATGTATACAGATAAAAATATTCAAGAAGTGCAGATACTACCAAATACCTACCTTTTTGATACCTAATTGACTCCATTCTATCCATTTCTCAATAATTGAATCCCCAAGCTGCTGCAAAAACTACAAGTGGCACAAGTATTCAGTTTTAATGCATTTCTTTTGTGGAAACTTATGTGTCAGACAAATTTTAAGTATTTTGAATATAAAAGCTACTTCCAGATACCTATATTGAGCCAAGAAGAAGGAGATTAGTATTATATACTCTCTATAGGATCTAGGTGATTAAAATATATCTGAAGCCTATTAATATACTTTCAAAATACAACATGGGGAATTTGTTTTCCAGTATCTTTATGTATGAATTATGAAGAAATGAATTACATCAAAAATTGGAATCAGGTTCTTCAAGAATAATGAAAAGATCTTAGTTTTACATAATATTTAGGTCATTAACATACAATTCAAATAAAGCTTCAGCTATTCTCCAAAAATCATCCAAATCCCTCACCAAAGCACTCACTTTACCTATTGAAAATCACCCAAAATATATGACCAAGTTTGTGTTATACTCAAATTTATATTTATAAATCTTTTCTTAAGATCTATTAAAGATTTCATTGTTCCTCTATTTAATATAATAATTTTTTTTCCAATATCTAGAAGTTTATTTGCGTACTAAAGTGAATTACAGAGAGTTATCTTTTGGGATTTTTTCATATTTTATTCAAATCTATAGAGAGGAGTTTATTCTTTGTAAATATTATTTCAGCTTCCCTTTCCAATAATTAAAGAAAAATAATTGTGTAGCTTATCTTTTGGGCCCAAACATAAACATTTTGTGAAAACGATCCTGGAATATGAATGGTTTGACCTTTAACTCTTTAGTTCAAGTATCAAATTAAAGCTTATATACTTTAGGATGAGTAAGCTCTCAAGTTTCATTTTTCAATAGTCCTCCAAAAAAAATGAATTTTTGAGCACAATAGGTTTTAATTCCTTACTCAATAAAAGGAAATTGAAAAGGCTCAAAAAAGAGAAGATAATTAATTGAAAGAGAGCTTTCTTTTTACTTGAATTACTCAAAGAAAATATATCAAATGAATTTTGAAACTATTGATATTTAATTAAATAAAATTATTAAAGAAAGAGGGGACACATATACTCCTTAATATATCTTAATTTTTAATTAAAATAATAATGAAGCAGAATATATTTAGCCTAATAAAACTAAAAAGGAATAAAGGATCTCAAAGTTTCTGTATGATTCCAGTAGCTTAGAACAGCTGTAGATCTCACCAAGAAATGGAATTATGGGTTAAAATTAGTTAAGAGTACAGCTACAAGATATTTTATGAATAAAACACCCACTTTCAGGTGTAGCCAATTCTCTCATGGTGTTTGATTGGAATTTTATGTTCTGATATGAAATGTTGAGTATTTGGAATTATTTTTGTAAATAAAGCTATATTAATATTGTGAAATAGAACTATAAGAGCTTCATTTATTGGGACTTTAGTGTTTATTGGGTACATTTTCAAAAATAAAGAATCAGAGGATTGAAGAATTTATGAAACATTTTTTTCATAGAAACCTTTATTTTCCTTTTGGAAGACACAGAATTTTAGGAGTTTCTTTTGAGAAACTAATAATTGCAGTTAATTCTAAGGAAAAAAACCATTTTATGGGAACTAGAGATTCTAACCTGTTGTACTTTGAGTCTGGATATTAATTAAAATTTCAACATGAAATCTCAAGTTAAGTTCTGTATTTCTTTCTTTCTTTGAGAATTCGAATAAAAAACCTTATTCATACTCAATAAAGACACAAATTAATAATCAAAATTTATAAGGAGTATCCATTGGCATGAAAAACAATGATTTTGCTTGAATATAGTATATATACTAAGAATTCAATCTTAAATAGAAAGTGATTTATGAAATATTGTGCTTATATTTACTGAGTAAGATACAAACTGGAAGAATAATAAAAAGTTTTATTGAATGATTTTTCATCTCTGAAAGCCTGGATAATATTTGATATCTCTTAGCAAGTGAATATGTTTTAAGGTTTCTTTAGAAAAAGGAATAATATTTTATGTCTTCTGTATGAAATTGAGCTCAAATTCAAATCAATTTTGTAGCTATGTCTGTTAAAGTTTTCGAATTTTGAGGACTTTTGATGCTTCTCTGTGCTTTCTTGAATTTATTTCTTATATATGCAATAAATATCCTAGATAGTAAAGAGTCTAAATTAATCTCAAGGTTTCTCTTAAGAGAAAAGATTTATTAGCTAATAATGTTTGAAATTAAGGAAATATTAATATATTATTTTCAAGGAAGTCAAATATTCAAAATTCTTTTCACTAAATCTTGAATAGTTATATATGCAAGGAATAATTTTAAATTTAAATTTTCCAAAAATATAGAGATTTGGAAAATGCCTAAAATTATTTTAGTTTCTCTTATCATATGATCTGTGAGATTTGAAAAACCTTTTACAAAAAAATTATCAGGTTATAAAGACTTAAACACATGAAATCAATAGTAAATCAAATATTAATCAGATAGAATTGCGGAAAACTTTCAATTTCGGGTATTTAACCTTATTATCTGGGATTTATATTCAATATTATTAAGTAAACTTGAGCTATTCCAATTTAAAAAGTAATTAAGAATATATTTGAAATATCCTGGGGCTTCTTTTGGTGGAAATTTATTTTCATAGATGGAATTTCTAGGAGAAACCTACTTGATGATTTCTTTTATTTCTTGAGGCTGGGAAAATTATGGAATGTATCCAAATAGAAGAATTAAGAATAAAAGTCATTTTCAAACAGTGTTCAAGCTGGAATTTGAACTGAATTTTGAATTCTACACCTGCTTGAAGGTTGTGTTTCTTTTTGTATTGTGAATGTGGTAGAATATCAAAAAGAAACTATCAAAAAAGTATATTTCTCATAAAATGAAATATAAATTTTGAAATCCATATCTGCTTTCTTAAATTAATAAAAGAAGGAAATAATAATGCGCTGACTTTGGAATTGTGTGAAAGACCATTATTCCTAAGGCTAAATCTACAGGAACTTAGAGAATTACTGACTAGGTGGGGATGGTATGATAATTTATAGGTGAAGGGATCCAGGAGGAGAGA
The DNA here is from genome assembly GCA_023105745.1 of Austropuccinia psidii. Lineage (NCBI taxonomy): Eukaryota > Fungi > Basidiomycota > Pucciniomycetes > Pucciniales > Sphaerophragmiaceae > Austropuccinia > Austropuccinia psidii. The sequence continues at coordinate 54,469,265 of JALGQZ010000007.1, read as the reverse complement.
AATTAGTCCCCAATTAAATCTGGAATATCCTCTAAAAATACTTGATGAGAAAAGAAAAATAATCAAGGAGTGGGTCTTGATTATTAAGAGATTTAATTTAATAAGCTTTAGAAATATCAAGAAAATTTAAGTTTATCAATAGGAAAGCTCAAGGTTTAAACATGAAATCAAAAGGGTCACCAATATATCTGAGAATGGATTTGGAATATTCCTTTAGTGTAAATCTCAATTACTAATTTTCTTGATCCAAACGTAGGTTACAATCCAATCAGATCACACAAAGGTTTCAATACAGTATTCATAGTACATTTCAGGGCAAGAGAAGTACTGTGGGAACTCCTCTTGTGTGGGATAAAATGAGGCAGTACCTGGAAGGGGAAATTACAAGAAAACAGTTTTGAATTGCTGTTCAAGCTTGTAACCCTTGCTCTGCTTGTGTGTCAGAATAATCTGAACTGCCCTTCCTAAAAAATGCTGAATTATCTTAACTTGAGTTCACAATCAATTTATTTATTGATGGTGGCTAATTCAGAAAAGTGTATTCAACAGACTCTATCAGACTTTGCTTGTTCTCAAAAAAAATATTTATTTAACCTTTTAAATATAACACTATTTGATTAACCAAAAGAAATAAGACTAGCACAAATCACACAAAATACTACTACAACAATAACTCAATATAATATGGAGACACTAGACTAATAATAATACTGAACAAACAATCAAACACTTTTTTTATGGTTAATGATTTATTATGTATTTTTTATAATGAAATTCTGATATGACCAGACTAATTAATAGCCACTTCTTTAATAATTTAATTTGATAATAATTCTTTCTTTTTTAATAAGAATAGCACTACTGTATTCCTATAATAGGTATTTTCCTTTATAATTAATAAAATGTCCTTGTAGTAACCAAAGTATGACTTTATGAAATTAAATAATAATGTTAACTCCTTTAAAAAAAAAATAACTAAATGACCCTTCTTTTCCTTCTTCAAAGCTTTGATTGCTTATAATAAGGTGAAATTCTTTTAAAATACTATTTTTATTTAATTTAGGTTTATAAGACTATTATATAAGGCCTTTTTATCCTTTATATAATAAAATTATATTATAAAGTTTTTTTTTTTCTTTTTTTTTATAAGACTTTTTTTTTAAAAGACTTTTTTTAATTTTAAAAGTTATTTTACTATAAGACTTATATAAGGCCTTTTTATCCTTTATATAATAGAATTATATAATAAAGTTTTCTTCTTTTTTTTTATAAGACTCTTTTTTTTTATAAGACTGATTCTTTATTTTAAGACTTTTTTTTATTATAAGACTATTATATAAGGCCTTTTTTATCCTTTATATAATAGAATTATATCTTTGTAGACTAGTTAACCTGATAGTCAGGGATGAATTTAGATCCACTTTCCACTTTTGGGGGGATAAAAGACATGAGGGAAAGAGGAAAAATTTGGGGGGAGAGGCCCTCTATTTATAATTTTTGGGCTCTCCATGGGAGGTGTTCAAAAAGAGGGACTTAGAATTTTTCAGTTTCTTTTGGCTGGGAAAATTCTTTTCTGGTGGTCCCACCTAAATGATGTCATTTATGTAAATCATTGCATCATTTGTTTGATTGATGATGTCATTTGTTGGGTTGCTTACTAATTTGAGGTATTTTTTTTGCTGGTGCTTATTTGAACTTTATTACTAATCCTTAGACTTGCTGACTAATCCTCCATGATACCTGCATCCTTTAACTCCCTAAGTATTACTAATCAAGTAATCTGATTACTAATACTTTCTTAACTCCTTCCTGCTTATGTAATCTGTTTATGTATCCTCCTTCTGGTGTCTTGAATTTAGAATTTTAGATTTTTGAGGCCAATTTGTGGGTTGAAATCCAATTTTATTTTAGGGTTAGGTTTCAGGTATTTTCCAAACTTTAAAAGGATTTTCCAAAATTTTGAAATTTTTAATTAATTAATTTTTTTTTTTTTTTTTTTTTTTTTTAATTAATTTTTTTTACTTTATGTCTTCAATGTGGCTTGAACCAATGACATGGCCATTTTCCTTGACACAAGGCATCACCCTACCAACTGGGACAAAGATCCTTTTCTTTTGTTTCCAACAGAAGCTACCCATAGGGGTACTTCTACTTTTCACTCCCCTCAAAAAAAAATTTTATTAAGCTGATATGGTATGGCATACCACAGTACAAAAATCTTATGTTTTTGGATGTCTTATTTTGGTATTGACCATATAGACTAATGGGTAATCCTGTTTTTGGAAGGCTCTTCAAAGCCCCTTGTAAATTAAGCTTAAGAATATTATTGTAAAATGTGATGGCTGGAATACTTGTAAGTAATGAACTCCATCCATATTTATTTTTACTTCATGCATGCCAATTATTTGAACCCAAATCTTGATGCTAAGGTGAGGTGGAATTTCGATGACTTACATATTTCACCATGTTGAATTTTTGTATATCTATAATAGAATAAATACTTGTAATAAATAAATAATAAGAATTAGACAACAAGAAAGTATTGAAATGAGTAGTACAGGAAAAGGAACTGTAGTGCGAAAAACAATTTGATCAAGAAAATTCAGGACTTCTGTACCTGGAATTTATTTGTAGTCCATTTTCCTGGAGCTTTCATTTATTTTTACAGTACTATTTTCCAAAATAATTTAAGTACTTCCTTTACTTTTGTTTTATCTGAATCTCAAAATGAAAAAACCACGTTAATTTACTTACACTCCTCATAAAAGCTAATCATAGACATTAAGGAAATCGGTTTCAACTATATGATAAAATAAATATCCAATATTAATTCAAATAGGTCACTCAAAATAGTGGTTCACTGTACATGATAAGCTCTCAAGAAACTTGTTGAAACTAGCTATTTCAGAATACCAATGGATTCCACTGAAAGCAAAATTCAACTGGACTCAAGAAGTAAGAATAGCTCTTCAAGTTAAGAGAAAAGATTGAACTATCAATAGGCTTCTAGAGGGCTTGATGGATCTTATAAATAAAAGATAAATTACCTGATGAAATTAAGTCTTTAAACCTATAGTTTATTTGAATTTAACCAAAAATATGTCAAATTTATTTTCAATTACCTACTTGGAGATACTGTATTAAGATCAAGGTGGTTTATTTATAGGCTCCCCCAAACTTTTCAGCTCATAACTTACTTTTTATCCAAATTGGTAGCCAGAAATTAAATAAAAGTCTGAAATTTGTTAGTATTCATGAAATGAGCCTTGACAAAAATTGGGAATTAAAAAACCACATTTTATTGAAAATGGTGTTTCTCTCATTTTCCAAAAAAATAATCCATAAATCTCAAGGTAAACAGAATTTATATTATACCACTGCTCACATATTTCGTCTTGCAAAATCAAAAAATATATCTGAAAAATTGCACTAAGCATACTGTATCGCTCATAAAATCAATATCGTTCTCTCCAATTACTTTTTTTAAAAGATTCAAATTCTGTAAAACAATTTGTTTTTCATTGGCAGAAATAACAATAAATTTGAGCTTACTCCGGGAAACTTCTGAATTTCAAAATCTCATAAAAAATACAATAACAGATTTTGGAAAACTGATTCAATTATTTCTTTGTTAGGTTTAAGAATAGCTTATTAAATAAGGATTAATATGAAGGTAAATCCTAGAATGTAAAGAAGAACCATCAAGAAATTTCATTCTAATAATATTTAAAATCTCAAAATCTGAATACAATAAAGAACCTATTACAAAATTTGTAGGAATATTAAGTTGTTTCATAATGAAAAAATTATTCTTATTCTTCATTATAACAGGATTGAAATACGTAATCAATACAAAGGGGAAGAATTACAACAAAAAATCAATAAAAAACCAGATAATTTTTCAAGCATTTTCAAATGAAAAAAATGATTGTAAAGGATATATGTTCCAATATACACTTGAAAGGTCATAAAGAAATGCAACATTACCAAATTATAATAAATGTATTCAAATTGAAAGTATGAATTAAATTAACTAGAGAAATTGATTGGGAGAAAAAGCTCCCTAGGGGACCAAGGGCAGTGGATATATGTGAAAATTTGAGCAATTATTACTATACCTTGATGAAATTTTCTGTATTTCTTCTGATACATACAGACTACATTTTATTAATGTTATGAGAGAAAGTAGTTTATTTAAGTTGGGAATGCAGTGATACCCTCTGTCAAAGTCCATTTAGTTCTAAAACTCTTGCAGCTTGATTACAGCCTTCCTATTATATACAAAATATAATCTGAAATCATTTCCTCAAGAGAGAAGATGAAGGTTATGAAAAGAATTTGAGTCATGATTAAGGATGACCTAGTTCCTTTTTCAATATTAGTCTTTTATTGATATTATTTATAGAACCTCAAAGAATTTTCAGTGCAAAAGTCAATTGAAAACCAAAAACAGTCCCAGAAGGATGCTTTTACGTGACTACCAACCCATTTATGGTTAAAAATAAAAGGAGTAAAAACTGGAAATCTTCTTATATCATAAAATAATCGTTTATTTCTCAAAGCTATCAATGTTATTGGAAACTTCATCACAGAATGTCTTTTCTGTAAATTGCTAAAGGCTCTGTGTTTCACATGGAATCATCAAGAATTGAATGTTAGTAAAGCTTTTAATTTTTCATATGAAGGTATAATTCTTTTTGATTTTTATATGAATTTTACAGCTCTTACTTGGTCCTGAAAGGTTTAGAAAGATTAATGAAGAATTGTGTTTTTAATGAATTTTTGAAGTTTTTACCTCATTTCTATGTAGAATTGCAAATAGCAGTATATGACTGGTTGTTATGAGATGAATCAATGGATACTAGTCCAAAAATGGTTTGAATTACTCTTTTAGGGTTTATCCATGGAAATTCATTAAGAATTGACATGGTTACAGGAGTCTGAGTTGCTCTTTACTTCCTTGGCATGTCAAAATAGCAGGTTATTTGCTATTTTCTTATGATTTACTAAAGTTGTGACATGGTAATTAAGTTCCCAAAAGGTTTTATTTTACTAATTGGGCCAATATCAGGAATTGATCCAAGCTTTGGAGCTGTCCACTTCTCAGAGGCCTCAGGAGTTGGGTACCCTGGCTCTCTTTGATGTCTTTTGCCCCCGTTGACTATTTTTCACATCAAAATAGGAATTCAAGCTTAAAGTGAGATATCCAGTATGGGTGTACCAAACATGCATGTGATAATACTATGATATTAAGTGCCACAAACATGAATAACACTATTCTTAGTGTATATGCAACATGGGATTTCTCACATTACCATTATTTTGGCGTGAAATTGAGAAAAACAACAGCTTTCACAGATCTTTTATGTGGTATTGATGATGTGGTATTGAAATATTTTCATAATATTACCACCTCAAAGAGCTGATTTGAGCTTATTCACTCTATGACGCTACCCTAGGTGAAATTTTGTGTAGAATTCAAATCTGGCCTTAAATACATAGATTTACTTACTCAAGAAAAAGTTATTCATCTTTCCCAAAATAAAAAATGATGAATTTTGAATATATGCATGACTTATGGGTTATGCATAGTTCAGAATTCATTTTTAAGGTAATTGTGGCCTATTTAGGTATGTGAAATATACCTCAAGGCTCACATTCCCTCCCACCAAAAAATAAAATTGTACTACAATTTTATCAATGGTATAAGGAAGAAAAAAGGCCCCAGAGGGGGTTAATTTCCACTGTCAAACCTCTTTACATTACTCAGATCAAGTAATTTAAAGCAAATTTATAGAAATATTCAGGCTTGTGGCCTTCTTTCATGTCTAAATCTTCTTAAGAGCTTATCTGAGTCAGGCATCTCTGATTCTGCCAGCCATTCATATTCATGTACTGGATTTCTATATCTGACAAGATATTCTCTTTGATTTTTACCCCTAAGTCTCCTTTCTTCAATGACTTTCTTTATCTTTTTGTCTTCACTCTGCTCCACTGGTGGTACAGTCAAAGGAGTTGGGTTCCTTAAAGATCCAATTCTTTTTCAGTTGGTTTATAAGGTTTCATCAAGCTGACTGGAAAGGTGGGGTGTTTATTTTCCAAATCACCACTCAATTCCACTTGAACTGCATTGGTTCCATGTAAGGCAACAATAACAAAAGGTCCTACATAAGAATCTTGAAGTTTCTTTGGGCCTTTGATATTTTTAAAATTCAAATTTAAAACTAGAACTAAGTCCCCTACTTTGAAGTCTGGTACTTTGTGACTCTTGTCCCACTTCCATTTTGCATAGTCAAAAGCGTCATTCATACTCCGTTTTGCATAATGTTTCACCTTATTAAGAAATATCTTGAAGCTGGAAGATGTATGATGAATGTCAATCAAATCCTTCCTCAGTGTGTCTTCTGGGAGTCTTGGACTCCATCCTTTTCTAAAATAGCAGGAGTTTGGCTTGTGGAAGCCTGAACTGATGTCTCATATGCCAATTCCAATGCAGGTATCAGAGTGCACCAGTCATGGGTAAAGCCATCTGAGTCTTTGAATTTTAATCCATAAGCACAAAATCTCCTGTTCATGTCTTCTAAAGCTTGAATCATTCTCTCTGCTAGCCCATCTGTTTGAGGGTGATATGCTGTAGAAAATGGTAACTTAGTTCCAAACAATCTATGAACATTGGTTCAAAGTGCAGATGTGAATTTGAGATCTCTGTCACTTATGATATCTTTAAATAACCCTGTATGAGAAATAACTCTACTATATAATAGAAGCGCTGTATCCATAGCAGTGTCATCTTTATGACATGGTAAGAATATGAGAGTTTTTCTATATCTGTCTACAATGACTAAACAAGAATTATAAGCTTTGTCACCACTTGGAGGAAGTGCTGTGACACAATCCATGTGAACAACTTCCCAAGGGGATTTTGGTTCTTGAATATGGATCATAAGTCCGAATTTATTGCCTGTACTCCCGTTTGCTTTTTGGCATCTGTCACAGGTATGGCAATATTCAATGGTCTCTTTTCTCCAAGATGGCCACCATGCACATTTATTTACTTTTTAAAGTTTCCTGTCTTCTGACAGGTGTCCAGAGTAGCTGCTATCATGGAATTAATGAAGAATGGTATTGATAAGGAGTCTGCTACATAATGTAATTACACAAGAATGTTTGGTTCTGTGGTAAATAATCCCATCAAACAAGTGAAGTATTCCTTCAGAGTAGGAATTCTTCCAAACTTCATACAGTGTATTGACTAAAGATGTATCTTTTCAGTCTTTATATAATGAGGAAGTCAAGATATTGTAGTTCTTGTCTTTCTTATAAGATTCTCTTACTTCAAATAATTCAGTCCCAACATCAGTTATATTAATTCCTTCAATTGGAATCTGTGGTTCTGCTTCCAAAGGTACATATGCTGGGTTATCAGGAGTATTGGCTAATTTTCACCTGCTAAGTCCATCAGCATTCTTGTGAATGTTCCCTGCTTTATGCACTATAGTCATATTACCTATAAATTCCTGAATGACTATTTGCCATCTAAACATATGTCTGTTGGGAGTTCTCATGTTGAGAAGTGATTTAACTGCATTACAGTCAGCTATCACTTCAAAGACACTGCCATCAACATAATGGTGTAATTTCTCAAGTTCCCATACCAAACATAAGCACTCCATCTGGCTTGCACCATATATGGCTTCTGTTGGTTTGATTTGTCTTGAGATGTAACAAACTGGTCCTTCTGTAGGCTTGTCATCAATCATTTTGACTTGATTTAGGGCTGACCCTAATCCATCTCGACATGCATCAATGTAAAATTTAAAAGGTATATTGCAGTCGGGCATGAGGAGTAAAGGTGCTTCTGTAAGAGCTTTCCTTATCTTCTCATAACCTTCAATTTTCTCCTGTGTCATCTCAAATACTGTCTTTTTATCACAGACTCTATAGAGTGACTTGGCCAGAATTCCAAAGTCTTTCAAGTGTTGCCTATAATAACGGGCAAATCCCAGGAAAGACATCATTTCTTTATAATTCTGGGGTAATGGCTTAAGTAACACTGCTGCCACTTTATTTTTGTCAATACCCAAGCTTAAACCAGAAACAATATGTCCTAATGCTTTGAGGTCTTCAAGACCAAAATTGCATTTCTTGAGTGAAATTTTCATATTCACTTATGCAACTTTTTGAAGTACTCTTGCAAGTCTTTCAAGGTGCAAAGACCATTAATCAGAACATATGATGATATCATTAATATGAATGATAAGCCATCCTCCAGATAAACCTTTGGGAAGATGGTATTCATCATTCTTTGATAATGAGATGGAGCATTCTTAATACCAAATGGCAACCTAAGATACTCATAAATACCACAGTGAGTGATAATTCTAAGTAATTTCTTAGCTTTAGGCATCAAACCAATCTGGTGAAAGCCTTTCAATGCGTCCATTGATGTTATATACTTGGCTTTAGACAATCGGGTCAAGGTTTCTTGGATTCTAGGAATTGGATACCTATTTGAAACTGTGTATGTCAGCCTGTGACTCAAAACCAGAGCACAAACATGACAGCCAAAATACCATAAACCAATGGTATAGCCAAAATACCACCAAAACATGGAGCTGAGCCAAATTAGCTCAAAAGGTATCAAAAGAAAGAGGAAACTCACCTCTTCCTGAAAATATAAGTCCCATCACCATAGGACAAGAAATAACAAAGTTATTCCTGCTCAAAGTTATTGCTGAGCATAAACCTTAATTTTCACCTCTCATCTAAAATCTAGAAGGAGAGGCTTAACCCCATCAAATGGGTATTCAAAATGAAGCTCTAAGCCAGGGCTATTCAATGGTACTAGCCAAACTGAGCTGGCACCAGTATTACTTGAGTTATGGTCAAATTCAGACCAAATAAGGGTGAACAAAATATTCACCTCTCATCTAACTTTTACAGTTTGAGTGTGAGATACTTAAAGTGGGGGCTTTTTGGAAAGGGCACAATCAGGGCTATCTGATGGTGTCATCCATTTCCTCATATCTCAACTAGAACAGAAGTTATTGGCCAAACAAGCTTAATACAGCTTTTGCCCAAAACACGCCAATGTATAAAAACACTTGTACATGGGATAACTTTGCCATATTTAATGATAACCATGTCAAGCTGGGTACCATTGTGTAGAGCTCATACAGGGCTATTCAATGAACCAACTTTGAGCTTGATATCTCAAAAACTGACAGAGGTGTGACCATTTTAAGGTAAAAATCCCACCTGCTGTCATATACAGCCTTACCATGGGATAATACCCTATAACCATGAATATGAGGTGTCAAATAGACGAAGAAGCATGTTTTTACTTCAATACCTCATATGTCAGTCAATACTGGGGTCCCATACAGCTTCTGTACAGCATTCTACGCGTCATACACGTCAGAATCAGGCTGTGAGGTCCCCAGATGAAAATTTTCACCCTGTATTGGTGAAAACTGCCCAGATGTGGTTTCAAAACCACATCTGAGCCCAATACAGGGTATACAGGCTGTTTGCAAACCACAAGCCTGTCATGAGGAGTGAAAAATCTTCACTTCCTCTACGTGAAAAGGTCTAACAGTCTTTTCACCTCAATTTCAGGATAAAAGGAGGGCTTTTCACTGCCAAAAACCTTTCCTCATCCTGCTCTTGAATAACCTACGTAGTAAACTGTCAAAAACAGTTTTACTCTTGGTTAAATAATCAGGTATAATTATAATCTTTAATTATTGTAGACTTTATTATTGTAATCCAGCAGATAAAGCCTGCACCCAGGGTTCTCAATAGCGCTCACCACCACTATTCCTCAATAGTAGAACCCTTTTATCTTATCATAAACCTTTATAAACCTCTTTTAAATCATTTTCTGCCGTGTCACATACACAGTTAAAGTTGTAATTAGCCTAGTTATACCTTTATCATAGTATCAACCTGACATTTTGGGGGCGTGGCCATGTTTTTGACCTTTTTGGGACCTTACAAGTAAGTCTTTTCTCTTTTTTATGACTTATTAACACATTGTTTTATCCTTTTTTAGGCCTAATTTCTATTTAAATATATATATTTTATATATTCTCACCTTTTTTTATATATAGTCATATTATAAGAGTATTTTTTGTGTGGTTGACACCCACAGTAATTTATTATTTTTGGTGTGTTTTGCATATAAAAACACATAAGCCACTAATAAAGTCCTGTATTCTTGACTGAATAAGGACACCTCTGACTGAAAAACCATCAGTTGAGGGGTGGTCAAGTGTATTGTTAATTCAATAACACTTGTATACAAACCACTTTTACAGAATACACTTGCAAACCACAAGTGTATCTGAGGGATACTGACACACAAACAGTGTGACAGGACACCATAAGCTGTATTTTTGACGTGAAATTGTTAATTCAATTACACTGTCATTATACAAGGGCATACTGTAATAATATAAAAGCCCAGAGGCCATTCTTAGATGTGCAAAACCAGCCTTTTAAGAAGTCTTAACTGACATAAGCCCTCTTTTTCCTGTTTTGATTCAGTGGAAGAAAACTACATCCCACTTGAAACCCAGTCACAGGCCAACACACCAGTGACACCCTCAGAACCAGAGGGCAGCAAGGGTAAAGGAAAAAGCCTTAGTGAAGGCCTCATTACAGCCAAGAAGTGGACACCAATAGCCACTCAGAGGAGTAGAAAACCACGAAACTCTGCTTCAATACAAGGTAAACCAACCTTAACCACTTGTACAGGGAAGATTACAATTATTAACCCAGTTGTAACTTCCAAAGGCAAACTGCCCAAAGCAGCAGATAACAAATCTGTACAAGGCACAGTCAAAGGTAAATACCCTAAGAACATAAAGTTTTTGACTGCTTGCAAACACTTATATGTCCCCTGCATACCTCAGAGACCTTGGCTTCCAAAGGAACCAGCCAGAGGATAGAGCAGGAATGTCTAGAACCAGAAGACCTGAAAGAAGACACATTGGACATAGTGGTGGATGGCTAAACAATGAGGGAGATAATATCAACCTTGCCATTCACACTCCAATTCAACAGAAACCTCAAACCAGAGGACTGGAAGGATATGGATCAAGTTCTTCAAATCCACCAACTCCTCAAAAATTTGTTTCAATGGAGCATGGACAACAAGAGGTTCAACCTAGCAACTCACTGGGCAGAACTGGGATCAAGTTGCCAGAAGATCTGTCTCAAAGAGATAGACTTCAAGGACCTTATGGTAATCACCAAGGGTTGGAACCCTACCAGGCAGCACAGACTCCTGGAGGCAAGGGCACAGAGGATAAGGGAGAACCAAGCCACTATCCAAGATATAGAAGAACAGTTAACCCAGACAGGGCCTACTCAGATTCCTTCAGGTTCACAAGGAGCAAGCCAAATCAGCTCTCCAGTGGCTTCTCACCATTCAGAAACCAGCAGATCAGTGGCCAAGAGTCACCATTCTTCACAATTCCAGGAAGTTTCCAGGAGAAGACAAGGCAACAAGGGCAAGAACAAAGCCTCCTTCAACCAGAGGAGGAAAGAGTCAGACCCCATGATCCAGAAGCTGTTAGATTTGGTAAAAGAAGTACACAAGAACCAGAAGTAGTTGTAAACCACTCTAGAATCAGTAGTCCTAGTAATAGAAACATTACCCCCACTCAGACTGAAAATAACATTATCACATCTGAGAGAAACATCAACAGTGACACACTGTGGTTGCAAATGTCCCAATATGCTGAGCAATCTGCAAAGCAGGCTGCAGAATTTGCAACTGCCCAAGAGAGGATGAGAAAAACTCAAGCCTCATTGGAGCAGATAGTTAAGAACCTTCAGGAAGGATATGCTCAACTGAGCAAAGCCTCTGAGGAAACCAACAAGACACTGAATCAAGTCTCTGAAGAACAACACCATAGCAGCAGGGACAGGGAGTGTCTGAACCAAGACATTAACAAATTGTTTGATGCCTACCATAGCTTAAAGCCCCAACCACAAGGCCAAGCTATGGAGAATCCATATCAACCAGATGACATCAAACCAGATGCCATGTTGTTGAATAAGGCAAGATCTCCATCACAATACCAGGATGGAGATGGCATGTCTTATTCAGAGAAGGAAGCCTTGAAACAGCTTCCTGAGGCCTCAAGCTGGCCCAAATTCTCTGGATCAGGAGAATATGATCATATGGAACTCATAGATTATATTGATAGACTCTTCATTGATGTACCAAGCATACCAGATTACTGGATTACTGCTAGACTGAATACTGAATTTAAAGGTCATGCAAGTATATGGTACACTGAAATGAAAGAAATCCATGGCAGAAGAAATTGGCCATGGTGGAAGAGTCAAATAATCCAAAAGTACAGTAATGGAACTTGGATATGGCAAAAGACCATGTCATTTGAAAATGACAAATACTCTGTGGACAAAGATCCATATGAGTGGTGTCTTAGACAGTCTAAAAGACTTAAAGCCATTGATCCTCAAATGAACATTCAAATGAGGAATCATAAACTTCTGACACAACTGCCAGGAGAACTAGAGCATGCAGTAAAGTGCAGATGCAACCAAAATTGCACTCTAGATGATATAGCCAATACCTTACAAGACATAAGGAAAAGGACTAATATAGGGAAATTCACCCCATATAGAAGCAATAGTTTCAAAGAGAAACAACCTTTCAGGGTAGAGTTTAAAGACAAACCCAGAGAAAGAGTGGCAGAAGTGGCAAAGAAGAAAAATTCTTGTCACAATTGTGGTTCAACAGACCACTATGCTAACAACTGTCCAAAAGCAAAGAAGAAAGTCTATGCTATAGAACAAGTCTCTGAAGAAGAACCTCCAACAGAGGATTCTGAATCAGACTCTATGGGTGATGCCATCAGAGAACCATCTGATGAGGATCAAGACCCAAGAGAGGAATTTCTAATGGAATACCAAGAGGAAACCCCACTAGAAATCCAGGATATACAGTTGGAAGCAGGCATGCCACAAGAGACTGCCAACAAGAACTTGTGTAAACATACACAAGATGCACAAACATTCCTGGTTACACCAACCAAAGGAATGGCATATATACATGGAACATCCACAAGAATGACTGTATGTATTGACAATGCTCAGCACCCACTGATCATTGACAGTGGAGCACACTGCTCCATAGTGGCCAGAAATTATCTGGATAACCACTTCCCAAACTGGGAAAAAGAACTCTTGCCCACCAAGGCAAAGAACTTTAAGAGTGCATCTGGAAAGATGACCTCTATTGGGACAATTATCAAAGAGATAATTATACCCCACAGAAAAGGTAATATCAGACTCAACCCAGAGTTTGTAGTGCTTGAAGATGCCCACATCCAAGGGTTTTTACTGGGAGCAGGTTACCAGAGGATGTATGGCATAGATATTTACAATAGTAAAAATAGGCATATCACCATTGGTACTAACAAGGAAAAGAAATTTTCTCTTGATATATACCAGATATCTTCTCAGGACCCACTGGAAGAACTTCTGAAAGAATTCAGAGAGGGACAGTTTAGCACTACCCTCACCAGTAAACAAAAGCTAAGTTTACTGAAGATGCTGAGGAAGAATAGACCAGCATTTGCCATTGGTGAAGAACCATTAGGCAAGATCAAAGGCCATGATATAGAACTATATCTGGATGTAGAAAGGCCCTATCCACCCATGCTGAGGAGACCTCCTTATCCAGCAAGTCTGGAAACCAGGAAAGAAATTGAAAAACACATCAATGAACTCCTGGACATGGATGTCATTAGGAAAATTGGACATAATGAAATAGTGGAAATCACCACTCCTGTCCTAATCACCTGGCATAATGGCAAGTCTAGATTGTGTGGAGACTTCAGAGCCCTGAACAACTACACAAAAGCAGACAGGTACCCTATACCAAGGATACCTCATGCCTTGGATAAATTGGCCAAAGCCAAATACATAACCAAGATGGATTGTATGAAGGGCTTCCACCAAAATGGAGTTAAACCAAACTCCATGAAATTACTCAGAATTATATGCCATATGGGCATATATGAGTACACCAGGATGCCATTTGGCATCAAGAATGCACCAGCCCACTTCCAAAGGATGATGGACACCATATTTCAAGAAGAAATAATGGAAGGCTGGATGGTAGTATATATTGATGATATCATTATATACTCAGAGACATGGGAAGATCATGTACAATACATAGACAGAGTGCTAAGTAAATGTACACCCATCAATCTAAAAATTTCACTTAAAAAGTGTAATTTTGGCCAACAAGAGCTACTAGCTCTAGGACACAAAGTCTCAGGCCTTAGTCTGGCAATTGACCAGAACAAAGTAGCAGAAGTACTGCAAAAGCCAGTACCAAAGAACATCAAAGAGATGCAATCTTTCCTTGGGTTTGCTAGCTACGATAGAAACCACATTAAGAACTTTGCACACATAACTAGTAGTCTATACAAATTATGCTCAAAGGATGTAGTTTTTGAAATAACCAAGGAAAGGAGGGATGCATATGAGAGGATCAAATATGAACTCACAAATGCACCTGTGCTCATCTTGCCTGACTTTGAACTACCATTCAAGTTATACATAGATGCAGCATGGAGCCAAGGATTAGGAGCAGCCCTTCACCAAAGACAAATTGTGGATGGTGAACCAAAAGAAGGTGTAATATGTTACATCTCCAGGCAACTGAAAGATTGAGAAGCCAGGTATGGGGCCACCCAGACAGAATGTCTATATCTAGTCTGGGCTCTAGAAAAACTTCATTATTATTTGGAGGGAGAAGTCTTTGAAGTCTACACAGACTGCACAGCCTTGAAGTCTTTACTAAACATGAAGACTACTAATAGACACATGCTGAGATGGCAAATAGCCATCCAGGAGTATAGAGGGAACATGACCATCATATACAAGGAAGGTAAAAGCCATACCAATGCAGATGGCCTTAGCAGATGGCAACTGGACAATGTCAAAAGCAATCCAGCTTATGACCCTGAAGTTGCTGCAAAAGTTCCTATCCATTTTATGGAAATAAATAGGAAGAAGAACTTCAGATTCTCTGAATAGACACCAGGGAGTGGTACCCTTGACAGTGGAAACACTGATTCAGAAGGGACAGAAACCCCCATACTGGGAATAAGTTCCTCAGAACTGCACAATGAATTTTTCAATGCAGTACTGAAATCTTATGCTAAACACAAACAGTGTAGCATACTACTCCAACTCCTTCAACAAAAATACAGGAGCCCAGAACTGGAAACCCAGCTGGAGGAACCCTGGTTGAGGGCCTATAAGGACAATAAATTCTTCCTTATAGATGGCCTGATTTATCACAGAGAAAAGCACACCAGTGCACTCACAGTGATAGACAGAGACCACATCTCTTTAATCCTGCAGGAATGCCATGACTGCCCCTATATGGGACACATGAGTGAGGAAAGGACTAAAGAGAGGGTAGCAAGCACAGATTGGTGGCCCAAGTGGGAGCAAGAGTTGAGTGAATACATCAACACTTGTGAAAGATGCCAAAAGGCAAATAGAAAACATGGGAAGAAATATGGGTTGCTTCAACACATAGAAGAACCCAAACACCCATGGGAAACCATCAACATGGACTGGGCCACAGGACTTGTCCCAGGAGGCAAAGAAAACTACAATGCCTGCTTAATCATAGTTGATAGGTTCAGCAAGAGCATGAGATGTCTACCATGCCATAAAGAGGACACAGCCATGGACACTGCTCTGTTATTTTGGAATAACATCATATCCACCTGTGGAGTGCCTAAGATCATAATTAGTGACAGGGACCCAAAATTCAGATCAGAATTTTGGACCAATTTATATGACATGCTTGGCACCAAGCTTGCTTTTTCCACAGCTTACCATCCACAAACAGATGGCCTAGCTGAGAGGATGATCCAAACAATGGAGGACATCCTCAGGAGGTTCTGTGCCTATGGCATGGAATACAAGGACCATGAGGGATACACCCATGATTGGGTCACCCTCTTACCAGCAGTCCAACTGGCTTATAATACAAGCCAGCACTCTACCACAGGAAAAACACCTGCACTGGTAGAGAAAGGGTGGAATCCCCTGTTACCTGTGGATCACTTGAAGAAAAATCTTCTGACCATCCACCCCACAGCCAAAGACTTCCATGGTATGTGGAAGAAAGCCTGTGATACTGCTGCCAAATGCATAGCTGAGGCCAAAGAGTATAACAAGCAAAGGTGGGACAAGTCACATATGGAACCTGACTTCAAGGAAGGGGACCAGGTGTTAGTGTCTACACTGAACTTTAACAATCTCAAAGGACCTAAGAAAATGAGAGACTCATTTGTAGGGCCCTTTACTATCATTAAGTTGATAGGGAAGAATGCAGTAGAGGTCAAGCTCACTGAGGAGTTTTCTAGGAAACACCCAGTCTTTCCAGTGAGCCTGGTCAAACCATACTTCCAAACAGAGGAGGATAAATTCCCCTCCAGGAAGAAAAACATCACTCAACCAGAAATAGTGGAAGTAGAAGACTCTCCTGGACCTGTGAGTAAAATCATCAGGGCCAGAAAAATCAGACTTAATGGGAAGGATCAGAGACAATATCTAGTCAGATGCAAGAACCAGACAGCTGACAAAGACAAATGGTTGGCAGAGGATGCCATACCAGATGGAAACCTTCATTTAAGGAGATTCAGAGCCTCTAGGAGGACTGAACAGTCTCATCAATGATGAGCCTTTTTTTAGAGGGAGGGTATGTCAGCCTGTGACTCAAAACCAGAGCACAAGCATGACAGCCAAAATACCATAAACCAATGGTATAGCCAAAATACCACCAAAACATGGAGCTGAGCCAAATTAGCTCAAAAGGTATCAAAAGAAAGAGGAAACTCACCTCTTCCTGAAAATATAAGTCCCATCACCATAGGACAAGAAATAACAAAGTTATTCCTGCTCAAAGTTATTGCTGAGCATAAACCTTAATTTTCACCTCTCATCTAAAATCTAGAAGGAGAGGCTTAACCCCATCAAATGGGTATTCAAAATGAAGCTCTAAGCCAGGGCTATCCAATGGTACTAGCCAAACTAAGCTAGCACCAGTATTACTTGAGTTATGGTCAAATTCAGACCAAATAAGGGTGAACAAAATATTCACCTCTCATCTAACTTTTACAGTTTTAGTGTGAGATACTTAAAGTGGGGTCTTTTTGGAAAGGGCACAATCAGGGCTATCTGATGGTGTCATCCATTTCCTCATATCTCAACTATAACAGAAGTTATTGGCCAAACAAGCTTAATACAGCTTTTGCCCAAAACACGCCAATGTATAAAAACACTTGTACATGGGATAACTTTGCCATATTTAATGATAACCATGTCAAGCTGGGTACCATTGTGTAGAGCTCATACAGGGCTATTCAATGAACCAACTTTGAGCTTGATATCTCAAAAACTGACAGAGGTGTGACCATTTTAAGGTAAAAATCCCACCTGCTGTCATATACAGCCTTACCATGGGATAATACCCTATAACCATGAATATGAGGTGTCAAATAGACGAAGAAGCATGTTTTTACTTCAATACCTCATATGTCAGTCAATACTGGGGTCCCATACAGTTTCTGTACAGCATTCTACGCGTCATACACGTCAGAATCAGGCTGTGAGGTCCCCAGATGAAAATTTTCACCCTGTATTGGTGAAAACTGCCCAGATGTGGTTTCAAAACCACATCTGAGCCCAATACAGGGTATACAGGCTGTTTGCAAACCACAAGCCTGTCATGAGGAGTGAAAAATCTTCACTTCCTCTACGTGAAAAGGTCTAACAGTCTTTTCACCTCAATTTCAGGATAAAAGGAGGGCTTTTCACTGCCAAAAACCTTTCCTCATCCTGCTCTTGAATAACCTACGTAGTAAACTGTCAAAAACAGTTTTACTCTTGGTTAAATAATCAGGTATAATTATAATCTTTAATTATTGTAGACTTTATTATTGTAATCCAACAGATAAAGCCTGCACCCAGGGTTCTCAATAGCGCTCACCACCACTATTCCTCAATAGTAGAACCCTTTTATCTTATCATAAACCTTTATAAACCTCTTTTAAATCATTTTCTGCCGTGTCACATACACAGTTAAAGTTGTAATTAGCCTAGTTATACCTTTATCATAGTATCAACCTGACAGTGTAGGTATTCAATTCTCTAAAACCTCAAACCATTCTTTATTTATCATTATGCCAAGAAATAATAACAGGTGTTGTCACTTCAACTTCCTCATTATGGCCTACTCTCCTTAGTACACCAAGTTGGATCAGCTCTTGGATATATTTTTCCAAGGCTTCTTTAGAGCTGGGACTGGATGCATAAGCTGTTCTTTTAAGTACTGGATGGTATGGTCTGTCAATATTAAGAGTAATATCAACTTAATGCCTTTTTATAGTGCCCAATGGTTAATTATGAGAGGCAAATGCATTATGATATGTGTATAACACATCAATTAGTTAACACCTCATCTTTGGTAATAATGATGGATTAAATTGTGCTTCAAAAACTTGAATAGATACAAATTCTTCCTTATAACTATCTTTAACAGAAAATATCACAGATATTTGCTTTGGAATATTGAAAAAAGGAAATTTTTGTCTTTTTTTTCTCCAATTGTGAAATGTCTGTATTTATGGTTATTGATGTCAATACCATAAATTTTCAAGTAATCATTTCCAAGAATGATGTGCTGAGATGTGCAATTGCCCATTACTACTATTTCAGTTTTCATTATTACACTCCCTGTTGGATGTGGAAACACAAGATTAGGGTCCATTATGCCCAAAGGGTACATATTATTACTGGCACTACTAAATTGTACACCCTCTATTGGTAATAAATGGCTTTTCCATCCAGGGAGTATGGCTTGAATATAGTCTTTGCCTACACAAGTACAAAATGCCCATGTATCCAAATTGACTTTGGCCTCAATATCATTCATCAGGATTGATGTGATACAAGATGCTCCAGCAGTGTATCATTTACCTCTAGCAGGTTTGGTTTTACACATTCTGGCATCCTGGATATTTATCAAGTTATGACAATCCTCACTGTACTGTGGCAAGTGAGTATAGACTTCTGTGACCTCAAAGAAAGCTGTAATGTTTTCAATGGTATAGTTCTCTACTGGTGTATTCTCAGATACTGCAGAATCTATGCTAGATTCTTCTTTCTCTTCAGCACACAGAACTTCTTCAATTACTTTAACTTCATTGATTTTTGTCTTTTTGGTGCAAGTGTTGGCTAAATTTGAAGTGCTCCACATTTATGACACTTCAAGACAGGTTTTTCAGGTCTTCTGTCCTCTCTGGACATCTTTAGGACCATCTTGGACTCTATAGGGATTTTAGTCCAAGTTTTACCAATTCTTGTTCTAGTAATGATATCTTCCATTGCATTAATGTAGTCCTCTGTTGAACAGGGTTCTACACATCTGCACTTGATAGCATGTTCTAGTTCTCCTCCACATTTTCTTAATATTTTCATATCAATCATATTGTCAGACATATCTGCGTGTAAAGCAGATAATCTGTCTTTTTGCTTGAAGAACCAAGTAAGTGGTTTATCTTATTCTGAGTCAAAAATGGCACTTTCAAAAGCATTCTCCATTTTAAACCTCCAAGAATTATTGGCTCATTGGTAATCACTTCAGATTTCCACCAAGACCAATCATGTTTTCCATGATCTTGTCTCATCTTTTAATACCATTTCTTTGCAGTTCTGGTAAACAGAGAGTGTAATTAGCCCACTATAATTTCATCAGGTATGTGAAAATCTTCTTGCAAAACATCAATAGCTCTGATGAACTCAATATGGTTGTATTCACCTTCACCAGAGAATTTTTGCCATTCTTCCAATTTGGGAATATCTTTTGCAGAGATAACATTTTCTTCTAGAAAAGGGGTCAGAATTTCTTTTACAGAAAGCTTTTCTTCAGTCAAAGGTGTGGAATGTCTTGAAATATGTGGATTTGATTCATAATTCTTATGAATTTGCTCCACTTGTGCAAGTATTTCCTCTTCTAATTTCTTCCTTTCACTGTCACTTCTTGCCAAATGTGTGGCAAATTGACTTGTATTTTCAGCCACTTCCAAAAAATAGTATTTCAGAACTTTAAGATGGTGATTGATGTTTCTTGTGCAAAATTCTTCCATTTCATCATCTTGGAAATGATATTTACTCTCAATTCTGTCACATGTATTGGTAAGTAAACCCAGTTTGGCAATTACAGACTTATGCATTTAAGAAGAATGTTTGTCATTCTTTTTCAATTCATTGATGTCCCAAGTCATTTTAGCTAACTTTGCATCAATTTTACCAATTTATAGATGAATACTAGTCTTAAAAAAATGTATTTCTTGTATTATTTCCATGGAAAGGTTCTGTTCATCATTTCCTACTCCTTAACTGTGAAATCCATAAGAGTCCTGGCCATATTGAAGACACTGTACATGGATGAAGGCTCCAATTTGGGATCCTGTACCCTTGTGGGTAAGTTCTGTGCCAATTGGCTTTGCCTTTACCCTTGCCTTAATGGTTCTTGGGACGCTTATGCTTCTTCTGAGGTCCTTTGGGCTTGTCTTTGGACACTTCTGGAGCTGGTAGATGCCACTGGGCCTTCTGTCTCCAAAGCTGGAGTCATTTCCAATTCCTTCTTCTGGTCAATGGATAAAAGACTTTGGTTCTTCAACCAATTCTTTATCTTTTTGACCTTGTCTTTGAAAGACAATAGGCTCCAACCTCCTAAGAGTTCTATGGTCTTCTCCTGACCCAGAAAGATCTTGATGTGTAAGTAGGAGTTCATGGCCCCCTGCCAAAGGCTTGGGAATATTTCCCACTCCTCTTCTTTGGCTGCTCTGAACCAATTTTTGTATTGGAATTGATAAATTTCTATTGCTTCCGCTTGCAAGTGGTTCAGCCCTTAAAATATTATCATGAGTTAGTCCAGATTAAGAATTCTCATCAAAATTTATGGGTACAGACCTTGGGGAATGGGGGCAACTCTGGCATCCTCCAGATGCGTCTTTCTTGAGGAAGATTTGACACTTCTGGATTTGGTCTTGCCTCTTCCTTTTTCAAATCCATCTGGCTGGACTGAATAGTTGCTTAAATTTCTGGTGTGCACCATTTTCATGTCAATTCAAGAGAAAAAGTGAAATAAAAGGACATAACCACTCATGTTTTGGTGCTAATTTAGCTTGTTCTGTTCTGAATAAAGTGCCTATTTTGAAAAGTTGCACTTCAATGCTCTCTTCAGATTCTGGACTAGTAATATATCTCTTACTGAGCTTATTCCCAGCAGCATTGTATTTTATTAAAGACACTAGAAAAAATTATTTTTGTGCTTTTGAAAATATTTTTAAAGATTTTTTATAAGTTTTTATTAATTTTTAATATTAAAAAAATTATTCTTTTCAAAGAAAAAAAAATTATTCTTTTCAAAGAAAAAAAAATTCAAGATTTTGATTCAAAATTAATTCAGAGCAACTCAAAGAATAATTTTATAAGTTTTTGGATGTGAAAAAGCCACATGTAAAACAATATAAAATTAAACCAAATTCCTCAATGAAAAAGATTTTGAAAACAATTTTTTAAAATAAAAATTATTTTAACTTAAAATTGAAAGAAAAAAACATTAAATTAATATATTAATGAAGGGCACAAGGTTCAAAAAACATGGCTGGGCCCCCAAATGTAAGATGTGTCTATGAAGCTTGTTGATGATATTACTATTGATCAACAGTACTATGACTGTTCTCATGAAATATAATAATAAATTAATTATAACCACAATTAATTCATTAATTAATTAACTAATTATTTTGCTTGTTATACACTACTAGTAATTATAACAGTAAGCAGTAGTTGTCTACTAAAATCAATTACAAGAAGTATTTATCATAAATTATCTTATTTAAGAATAATTATAAATATAATTATTGAAGAAAGAAATTACTACAGAAAAACATTTAAGAATTAAGATAAATCACTCACTAATACTCCAAGGAACTTATCAAATATAAAAGTAGAGACATTTGATGGATTATTGTGAAGTTGAAGGATCAAAAATGGATATATAACAGTATTACAAAAATATATAGTTTTTTCTATGATTTCAAGTCTTTCTGATTAATTCTGAAATATTAAAACACTTAAGAAAAGTTTTAACTAATACTTACTTGTTGGTAATAAAGGTATAACTGAATAATATAATGATTTGGAAAAACAGCAAGAGGAGGCCTCTTTTAAGTCTAAGGCAGCTCACAGAGGAACTCCATGGAGCAAACTGAAAAGCCAGTGAGTGAGAAAACAGTAATCCTTTTTTGATTAATGATTGAATCATCTGTTGTCATGTAGGATTATTATAATTACTTAATTGATGCTTTTATGTGACTACCAACCCATTTGTGGTTAAGAATAAAAGGAGTAACATCTGTAAATCTTCTTTTATTCTAAAGTAATAATTGATTTCTCAAAGCTATCAATTTTATTGGAAATTTCATCCCAGAATGTATTTTCTGTGAATTTTTAAAGATTCTGTTTTTCACATGGGATCATCACAAATAGACTGTTAGTAAAACTTTTAATTTCTCATATAAAAGTATAATTATTTTTGGTTTTTATATAAATAATCCAGCTCTTAATTGGTCCTGAAAGTTTCAGAAATATTCATTAAGAATTGTATTTGTAATGAATTTTTGAAGTTTTTACCCCATTTCTACATAGAATTGCAAATAGTGGTATATGACTGGTTATTATGGGGTAAATCAATGCATAATAGTCCAAAAAGGGTTTTAGTTACTACTTTGGGGTTTATCCATGGAAAGGAATTAAGAATTGACATGGTTACAGGAGTCTGAGTTGCTCTTTACCTCCTTGGCACATCAAAATAGCAGCTTTTTTGCTATTTTCTTATGATTTAATGAAGTTGTGACGTGGTAATTAAGTTCCCAAAAGGTTTTGGTTTAATAATTGGGCCACAATCAGCCATGGATCCAAACTTTGGAGCTGTCCATGTGTCAGAGGCTTGAGAAGTTGGGTACCCTGGCTCTCTTTGATGTCTTTTGTCCCCCTTGACTATTTTTCATGTCAAAATAGGAATTCAAGCTTAAAGTGAGATATCCACTATGGGTGTACCAAAGGTGAATTTAAGAATACCAGAATATTAATTGCCACAAACATGCATAATACTGTTCTTGATGTATATATAACATGGGATTTCTCACATTCCCATTATTTTGGCATGAAATTGAGAAAAACAAAGATTTTCATGGATCTTCTATGTGATGTTGATGATGTGGTATTGAAGTATTTTCCATATTACCACCTCAAAGAGTTTATTTGAGCTTATTCACTCTATGGAGCTACCCTGAGTGAAATTTTGTGTAGAATCCAAATCTGGCCTTAAATCCATGGATTTACTTACTCAATAAAAGGTTATTCATCTTTTCTGAAATAAAAAATGATGAATTTTGAATATATGCATGACTTATGGGTTATGCATAATTCATAATTTATTTTCAAGTTAATTGTTTCCTGTTTGGGTATGTAAAATATACCTCAAGGCTCATGTCAGCCTGTGACTCAAAACCAGAGCACAAGCATGATGGCCAAAATACCATAAAACAATGGTATAGTCAAGATACCACCAAAACATGGAGCTAAGCCAAATCAACTCAAAAGGTATCAAACAAAAGAGGAAACTCACCTCTTTCTGAAAATATAAGTCCCATCACCATATGACAGAGAATAACAAAGTTATTCCTGCTCAAAGTTATTGCTGAGCATAAACTTCAATTTTCACCTCTCATCTAAAATCCAGAAGTAGAGGCTTAACCCCATCAAATGGGTATTTAAAGTGAAGCTCTAAGCCAGGGCCATCCAATGGTACTGGCCAAACTGAGCTAGCACCAGTATTACTTGAGTTATGGCCAAATTCAGGCCAAATAAGGGTGAAAAAAACATTCACCTCACATCTAACTTTTGCAGTTTTAGCGTGAGATACCTAAAGTGAGGTCTTTTTGGAAAGAGTACAATCAGGGCTATCTGATGGTGTCATCCATTTCCCCATAGCTTAACTAGAACAAAAGCTATGAGGCAAATAAGCTCAGTACAGCTATTTGCCTATACCATGCAAATGTACAAACATTTTGTACATGGAATAATGTTGCCATATTTAATGATACCTATATCAAATGAGGTACCATTGTGTAGAGCACATACAGCGCTACACACTGAACCTTTTTTGAGGTTGATATCCCAAGAATTGACAAAGGTATGGCTGTTTTAAGGTCAGATTCCCACCTGCTGTCATATACAGCCTTACCATGGGTACATATCCCATAATCATGAATATGAGGGGTCAAATAGACAAATAAGCTTGTTTTTACTCCAATACCTCATATTTCAGTCAATAATGGGGTCCCATACAGTTTCTGTACAGCATTCTACGCGTCATACATGCCAGAATCAGGCTGTGAGGTCCCCAGATGAAAAGTTTCACCCTGTATTGGTGAAAACTGCCCAGATGTGGGTTCAAAACCACATCTGAGCCCAATACAGGCTAATACAGGTCTTTGAAAACCACAAGCCTGTCTCAGAGAATGAAAAATCTTCACGCCTTTACGTGGAAAGGTTTAGCACCCTTTCCACCCCATTTCAGGATAAAAAGGAGGCTTTTCACAGCCAGAATTGTTTCCTCATCCTGCTCTTGAATACCCTACATAGTAAACTGTCCAAAACAGTTTTACTCTTGGTTCATAATCAGGTATAACCATAATTTTAATTATCATAGCTCTTATTATAGTAATCCAACTGGTAATACTGCACCCAGGGTTCTGAATAGCGCTAACCACTACTATTATTTAATAGTAGAACCCTTTAATTATCTCATAAATCTTCATTTTACTCAAAACACTCTTATCTTAAATCATTTTCTACGTGTCACAGTCAATGTTCTAGTTGTAAATAGCCTAATTACTGCTCCAACATAGACTCAGCCTGACAGCTCACATTTTTTTATCCCATTTTGAGCCCTCTACAGTGAGTACCAGGCCCTCTTCAATTAGAAGAGCCCCTATCACATCATATTAGTTCACTCATAATTTCTTCTTCCTTTGCTTATAACTTTCATTGAATCATTCATTCATTCAAAAATTATGACCTCTTTATGAGTTTTATGATTTTTTATAATTTTCTAATTCTCTCATCCATTTTATTCATCTCAAAATTGACTTCTTTCTCATTTATCTATCATTTCTGACCATTTCATTTTATTCTTAACTCTCAATCAATTCTCAATTTCATTGTTCTGTCTGAATTTAGGCGTTTATCAGGTCTTTATTTATTGGTAAAATTGTGGTTGGGATTCAGCAGGACAGTTTATTTGCCACTTAAGTACCTCGGTTTGTTTTGATTGACATTTATTTGATTCCTCAAGATAACCAATTTTTTTTCAAGATTTTATTTGATTAATGGACCGAATCCTATTCCTCAAGATATTTAATTGATTTTTGAAGATATTGATTAATTTCCTGAATTCTTCAAGACATAGCTGACATTGATTTTGAGATTACTTGATCTTATCAAATTGATTTAAATTGATTTGGTATTCTTCAAGACATTGATTCCACCTCAATATTCAATTGATTCCTCAAGCTTCTGTCAATATTATCAGCTTATTTAATTTGGTAAAGCCTTATTATTTATCTTCAAATTAGCATCAAGTTTTTTATTTCTTATTCTTCAATTATTTCTGTTCAGAATAGACCCCAGCCAAGAATACAAGATCTCAAAGAAATTAAGCTGTTCTAACCCCTCCAGAAAAGGCTCCTCTTGAATGCACACCATCAGCTGATCAACTGAGTGAAAATTTGGACAGAGGACCACCAATGAAAGGAGAAGAATTTTTCAGAAGGGGAGGTATGAAGTGCATAAGATCAAGATTATTCCATGGCTTGTTGGGTGGCTATCTTAGAAATCCTCAAGGGCCTAAGGGTAGATTGGGGGAAGATGAAGATGAAGAGGGGGAGAATTCTGTGAAAGAAGAAGATTCTATGGAGACTGAAGTGGAAGCTCCCTTGGAAGGTTCCCCTGAAGCTCCTGAGGCCCCACATATAGCCATTCATAATAAACGTATCATCTCTCAAGCTGAACCAAATCTCCTGAAGATAATCAAGAAAATGACTCAATCAATGGGACAGCTCACTCAAGCAGTTTCCCCAAGGGAGGATTAAAGAGCACCAGAATTCAAGACTCCATCCATAAAGGCACCTGATTCTTTTAATGGTACTCAAGGTCATAAGCTGAGAGGATTTATTCAATCCTGTCTATTGATTTTCCTTAATGACCCACCAAACCTCTTCTCTTACAGGAAGAAGGTGCTTCATTACTCTTATTCTCTCACTGGTAGGGTTGAAAATGGATTGAACCATATATCTCAAATATCTCCAATGAAGTCCCTGCCTACCTCCTGAATAATTATAAATCATTTGAAATCCAATTATTCACTCTGTTTGGTGATAACAATGAAGTAAGGAAGGCTGAACAAGAGTTTTACAGCTTGAATATGTAGTAAAGTGGTTATGTTTCCTTGTAAGTTTCTTATTTAAAAGTTTAATTTCAACAATTAGGGATTGGGGAGAAAGGGATTATTTCCATGTGTATAGAAGGGGCTTGGAATCAAGGCTATTGGATCAATTGGCTTCTTACCCTGAAAATTTTGATAGCCTTCAAGAACTCATGTATATTAATCTGTAGTTAGATACCAAGTACCATGAGAGGCAGAAGGAAATGGGTGGTAATTGAGAAAATAAGCCGCTTTTCACTGGACCTGATTATTTTGTGCCTCCTTGAGACTCATCTTCCAAGAAGCCTTACCATAAAGAAGAATAGGAAGGGTATGAGTTTTCAAGTGTTTGAGGATAATCTTCATGCCGCTCTCCTCAATAATTACAACAAATTAATTGGTTCTGAAAAGCAGAGGAGGAATAAAGGAGGTTTATTAATTTATTGTGGTGGAAAGCACCCAATTAGAAAATGCTTCAAGAGGCCTCAAAGTAGGCCTGGGTCATCAAGAGGCTTCCCCAAAAAAAAGGGAAAAGCCTGAATGGGAATCATGATGTGCTCAATGGTTGTCACTTATTTCCTTGAAGGGCACAATTGTACACTATGAATACTAGTGTCAATAAATCTCCAAAATTTCTTATTTTTTCTTCTGTATATGATATTTTTAATATCATTCTCATTAAATTTGGTGCTACAAAATCTTTTATTGCAAAGAATTTTGCTCTCAAGTACTAATTGAATATGTCACAGCTCTCTGAAAATATTCTTCTTATCATTTTGTATTCATTTTAATGTACTTCCTTCTTAATCACCCATTATACCCAATGAGTCATTGACTTACCTTCTATCCCAAGCTTCAAATGGGACTTTCTTATCATAGATTCCCCAAAAGGTAAAGATACTCATATTGAGCTATGATTTATTCTACCATTTTAATACTGTTATTGATTGGAAGATGTATTGATCACCTATGAGCCCAGTAATATGGATTCCAATGGTCCTACACCTTATTTTAGTAATTAACTCTCCACTTCTTTCAACAGTGTTTCTCTGGTTGGTGAGCTTAAGACAACTTCCATTCCTTCTTCTGTCCATATTTCTCCCATCATTCCCTCTCAGTCATTACTTCCATCAAGAGATGAAGACCTCAAAGTGATAAAAGATTTTGGAGAAAATTTTACTATATCTTCACATCATCTCTTCTGAGGGGATATGGACCTTTTTCCTTTATCATTTCATGCCTCCCTGCGGAGAAGTGGGATGAAGAGGAAGATCCAGAAGAAATTGAAAATGTGTTGAAGGTAGTCCCTCCTGCTTATCACGAATATTTGGGTGTATTTTCCAAAGTGAAAGCAGAGAAAAATCCTTCACACCATTCCTGTGATCACCATATTGAACTGGAGGGGTCTCTACCTCCAGTTGGTGTTATCTACTAATTATCAAATCATTAGTCAGAGAAACTAGGGGACTAAGCGTTTGAGAATGTAGGGAAATTTTCTATGAGGCCAAGCTCCTCTTTAATAGGAGAACCTGTACTCTTTATCAAGAAAAAGAATTAAGGTGTTTGTGTGTGTGTGTGTCGACCACTGCAAGCTCAATTCTGTAACTATGAAGAAAGAGTATCCTGTTCCTCCAATTAACAAGCTACTTACCATCTTCAATGGTTCTGCTATCTTCCCTAAGATAGACTTGAATGGTGCTTACAATCTCTTGTGAATGAAAAAGGGGGATGAGAACTTAAACTACCTTGGAAACAAATATGGTATTCATGAGTATTTGGTTATACCATTTGGCATGAAAGTGATCCTTTTTCAACCCAAAATCCTGTGAATTATATCTTTCCAGACTTCTTGGATATTTTCTTAGTGGTTTATTGAGATCATCTTATGGTATTATCAAGCTGTGGTGAGGAACAGGTAAAACATGTGGCCTATGTCCTTCAAAGACCAAAGGATAAAAATTGTTTTATGAAGAATCAAGGTGTTTATTCCATGCCCTAAGTGTGGAATACATTGGATATGTTGTTTCAAGTAATGCCCTCAAGAGGTATTCTTTAAAATTTCAACAAACCCTCAATTGGCCTCAGACCAAAAACATAAAAGCTCTTCAATCCTTTCTTGGATTTGCCAATTTTTATGGCTGTTTCATTGGAAATTCTTCCAAAATAATCACTTCTTTCACTTCTCTTCTCAAGAAGTACATCCCTTTTTATTACTATGAGGAAGCTCCTAGTCAGTTTCAGACACTCAAAGAAGATTTTACCACCACTCCTATCCTATCCCATTTCAATGCTTCTCTACCAACTATTGTAGAGACTAATGCTTATTATCCTTTTGGGTGCTTTACTGAGTCAGTTTAATGACTTGGTAAAACCTAACATTGCATTTGATAGCCACCAGATTCTCCCAGATGAGCTTAATTATAAAATTTATGACCAGGAACTCCTTGGCATAGTTTTAGCTCTCCAGGGCTAGAGAGTTTTTCTCCTTTCTCTTTCTAATAGTTTTGAAGTCTTAACAAAACACTCTTCCCTTCAGTACTTTAAGTCTTCCAAAACCTTACTTGTTACCAAGCCCATTGGGATGAATTTCTATCTGAATTACATTTCCCTATCACTTACCACCCAGGCAGGCTGGCCAATCTATCATATGAATTTTCATGTTGAGATAAGCAATACCCAGAGAGGGGGGTGTACTTCATTAGCAAGCATCCTCAAACCTTTCATCAAGTTCTTAAGCAATATGACATCAAAGCATCAAGATTCTTCTCAATTGAGTTTAAATTTTTCTCAGATTTAGTGGATCATATTGAAAGAGAAGTTTGAAAAGACAAAGAATATAAAGAGAGACTCAAAAAAATTGGCAGGAGGTGAATCGGCTTCAGATTATACCCTTAAACTTCAAGCCAAGTTGTTATTATTCAAGGATAGGGTATTAATTCCCAGAAAACATGTAATTCAGTTGGAAATTCTTCAAAAGAATCATGAATCACTGTTGGCTGGCCATCCTGGCAAGGAGAAGACCCTCAAGCCCATCAAGAATGATTTTTTTTGGGCTGGAATGAATCAAATAATCAATGAATATGTGTCCCCATTTCAGCAATGTTCAAGAAACAATAACATTTACCATGAATGGTTTTGATTACTCAAGCCTCTTCATATTCAATTTGGTCCTTGGATCTCATTATCAATGGACTTGATCACTCAATTTCCTTCTTTCCAACAACTTTGATATAATTTTACTGTTTATGGACAGATTTTCAAAAATGTAAATATTCATACCAGCCTATGCAAAAATGACTTCCTTGTACTTAACTGAAATACTTATCAGTCATGTCTTTTTAAACATGGCCTTCCCGTAAGTATTGGTAGTGTTAGATGTTCATTATTTGTGTCATGACTCTGGAACAATTTATGTCAGCATCTCAAGATATTAAGAGATCTTTCAACTGATTTGAATCCTGAAGAAAATGGACAGACAGAGAGGACAAATCATATTTGAGAATTGTATCTTTTGATTGATTTCAGTTAAAATCAAGATTACTGGAACACATGGCTCCCTCTGGATGAATTTTCCTATAATAATGAATAACATTAATCAACAAAGGAATCACCATTTTTCACCATTTAAGGAAGAAATACCAGCTTTGATCAGACCCATATTTCTCAAGACACCTTATTTGAAAAGTTATCAACAAAACTCCAATCATTACTGAAATGTTTAGGAGAAGAATTAGAGTCAGAAATAAATTGTTTCAAGAAGTATGTAGATAGAAAGATGAAAATTACACCTGATTTCCAACCTGGGGAAAAAGTATGGCTTTCTTCAAGAAACATCAAGACAAAAATACCCACCAAGAAACTCTAAGAAAGTTTATTTGGGCCTTTTGAATTTGTAAAGAAGATTGAAAGCCATGCATATCACCTCAAGTTTCCTTTGCAATGGAAGTCATTTTACACTGTATTCCATGTCTCCTTGTTAGAACTAGTCAAGAAATCAACTATCCCAAGCTGTGATCAGTCACAACCAACAACAGTAATAGTGGAGGAGAGAGAGGATCAGGAAGTGGCATAGGCTCTGGACTGAAAAATCAAAAGAGGTAAATTATGGTATCTTTTATAGTGGAAAGGATTCAGACAAGACACAGAAAGAACCACTATGGAGCCAGCTTCCACCCTTGCCAGCTCACCAGAGCTTGTTGAGGAATTCCTTCCTTTTTATCCTGACAAGCTTAGACAAAATACCTCAATAGTTGGATTTTATGGTTCTTGGTGGGGATTTAAGTTTCCAAAAGTAAGCTCCTCTCCTGGAATTCAACTTTAAGGGGGTATTCTACCCAAATTTTCTGTAAGAATTACCTTGGCCATTCTGTGAGAAGGTCAATCCTTGGATATACTTAAAAGTCCTTGCAACATCCATACCCTCAATCAAGGTATGACCAAATTTTCTCTTTTCTTTATTTAATTTTTATTTTATGCCAATAATAGCCCTCCAAGAAATTCTTCAAATCAAGCTTTTTCTGGAAAAATCTTTTCTTTTATGGTGCTTGGTGGGCAGTGGAAGTTATGTATCTATGAGGGTCTCTATTCCTTGAAAACAACACCTTGGCCACTCTGTGAGAAACAAAGGCTTGGTTTGTTCTTTCAGGAAAATTAAGGCCAAAATCAAGTCACTCACCTCAAGAAGGACACCTCTCACAGGTTTCTTTTATTTCCTTTCTTTACTCTATTTTTTCTATTAATTCTTTTAATTTATTTTTACTTGTATAATTATTTTTTATTTTTTTTCTTTATCCAAGAAGCAGCATCCCCTACTTTATAATATATTGGGAGGTTCCATTTTTTTCTTGTATCAGTAATAGTGGGGTTAAGCAAAAACCAAACACAAAAAAGCCAATAAACTATTTATCTCTTCCCAATTAATCAAGAGGTCTCTGAAACTCTCTAATCAACTCATCCTCATACCAAAAAAATTCATCTTCCATTTCTTTTGAAGAAGTTTTGGGAATATAATCTGTAATTTCCATAGAAAATCATTTCCCTAGTATTCCTATCAAACCTACTGAAATGTCTGGCCACAGCATCTTGAGTCTCATTAAAAACATTTGAATCCTCCCTTGTAGCCCTAACAGGCCAAACTCTCTTCTTTTAAAAATTAAGTATATGGTTAAGGTAATGGCAATCTCTCAGCTCTACTTTGATTTGGGGTGCTGGCCACAGGTTGCAAGTTGGAAAAAGGAGGTATTGGTGATGGCCTATATTGAGGAACTGGGGATTGCCTCATTTCAGAAGCTAAGGTGGGTGGCCTAGCAGTGGATGGATGAGGTGAGGTTTGGTGAATAGAGGAAGGAACAGCAGCAAGTCTTGGCTGGAAATTTCTTGGAGTACTGGGGATAATTTTACTTTGTAATGTTCCAGAAGGTGGATGAGAAAGACAGTAATTCTGAAGCTGGCCAATCTTCCGATCCACAGCTTCAAAATCTTTACCATCAAGTTTATAACTACCTTCACCATCAGGATTGGTTGGTGAATTGTAAGTTCTTCTGATCCTCTTCAATATCCCTTGATTGTTGATCCTGGGGATGGGGACCTCTGAACTGGCATAAATGGGCCTCTCACAAGTTGAAATAGACCCTGGAGCATTGGTTCACCTTTGGACATCTCTCTGCCTGGATACAGTCACAAAATCAAGTCATAAGTACAAGTAAAATCAGGAAATCAAGTCACTAAAAATTGGAATACCCAGAAGTAGCATCAGGGGTGGGAGTCTCAGAGACTCAGAGCTCCATTCAATATGGCCGATTTTTTTATTTAACAAGAATCTTCTTACAGTCAAAATTGGAAATTCTTCTTCCCAACATAGCAGTGGTGGCACTTGAAGGACGTGGAATCGAAGGGCTGGAAGAATTATTTACCGCCTGTCAATCACTCAGTACAGGCAGGATCCAAGAATTGAACTGCCTTATAGCCATCATAGGCTTCAATTGGATCAAAACAACCAGAAGAATGCATTGACCAAAGTGAAACCAATAAACTATAGGCACCAGAACCATAAAGAACAAAAGGTGGTGGTGCAGAAGGGAAAGATTGAGTGAGTGGGGTAAGCTTGGAGCTCATTTTCTAGAGCTAAGGTGGAAAAATGTCAAGTTCAGTCAGGAAAAATTCAAAAATTTCCCAAGAATTCATCAATTTCAGGCCACAACAGCCATTGTTGATCCCATCGAAGTCTTCAAAAGGCACCAAAGTACCTTTGTAATCCCCCTTTCATCAAGCCAGGACCCTCCCCTTCAACTCTAAGGAAAGTCCCTCATTTTGGCCCTGGGCATACTCCAGGTCAGTGGCAAAAATGGGTTAAAACCCCAATTTTTGGGTCCTTGTACTGCCTGGACACCCATAAAAATAGGTACCAGGGGGCCTTCTATACCCCTATTGACTGTGGTGTCTACGCTGTGGAATATAAGGACCCAAAATTGGCCCAAAATGGCCATGGAGTCCAATAATAACCAAATGGACCCAAATAGCGATGAATACCATTTTGGGCCATTCCTAAGGTTTTTGAATAAAAACCCTGCCCATCAAGGCTTCAACAAGGGTGGAAAATATGGATTTTACCTCAAATATTACCATACATGCAGGTATGGTCAGTTCATGCAATAATGGCAATCATATAGCCAAATGCATAAGGTTTTGAGCTGAAGATAGATTCAGAATCAATTCTGGGATACACCCAAGGAAAATTTGAAGAAGGCTCATTTGAAAGAGAAACTTGAAATCATGAAGGGTTGAGGATTTTTAAAATGAAGTTGATTGAAGAGAAGAGTGGATATAAAGAATTATCAGGATAATGATTAAGAGGAACAGAATTTTTAATTCAAATGTTTTTGAAAAATGTTGGGGAATTTGTGAGCTTTACAGTTATTTCCATATACCCAAAAGACTACAAATAATAAAATTAATGTCAGCCTGTGACTCAAACCCAGAGCACAAGCATGACAACCAAATACCATAAATCGATGGTATAGCAAAGATACAGCCAAAAAATAGAGCTGAGAAAAATCAGCTCAAAAGGTATGAAAAAAGGAGGAAACTCACCCCTTTCCAAATATACAAGTCCCAACATAATAGGACAAAGAATAACAAAGTTATTCCTGCTCAAAGTTGTTTCTGAGCATAAACCTTGATTTTCACCTCTCATCTAAAATACAGAGGAAGAATATTAACCCCATCAAATGGCTATTGAGAATGAAGCTCTAAGTCAGGGCTATCCAATGGTACTAGCCAAACTGAGAAAGCACCAAGATTACCAAAGTTATGACCAAAATAAGGTCAAATAAGGGTGATTAAAATATGCACCTCCCATCTGACTTCTACAGTTTCAGTGTGAGATACCTAAAGGGGGGTATTTTTGGAAAGAGCTTAAACAGGGCTATCTGATGGTTCCATAAATTTACCCATATCTCATCTAGAACAAATGATATGGAGAAAACAAGCTCCATACTGTTTTTGGGCAATTCATAAATGTGTATAAGAAAACTTGTACATGGCATAACTTTGCCATATGTAATGATAACCATACCAAATGAGGTACCATTGCGTAGAGCACATTCAGGGATTCTCAATGGACCAACCTTTATCTTTATTTCTCAAAACCAAAAATTTTTGTCAGTTTTAAGCTCAAAATCCCACAATTAGACCAATGCAGTCTTACTGTGGGATATTCTACCATAAGTATGATTATGAGGTGTCAAAAAGACAAAGGAGCTTGTTTATACTTCAATATCTCATAATTAATTCAATACTGGGGTCCCATACAGGTTCTGTGCAGCATTCTATGCGTCATACATGTCAGAAGAGGGCTATGTGGTCCCCAGGTGAAAACTTTCACCCCGTATTGGTGAAAACTGCCCAGATGTGGTTTCAAAACCACATCTGAGCCCAATACAGAGCATACAGGCACTATGAAAACCACAATCCAGTACTCTGAAGTGGAAAACACTTCACTTCCTCTACGTGGATGGTCTAGAGGGCCATTCCACCCTATTTTAGGATAAAAGGAGTCCTTTTCTCCACCAGAAAAGGCTTCCTCATCCTTCTCTTGAACTCCTATGAAGTACAACTGTCAAAAATAGTTATACTCTTGTAGAATAATCAGGTATACTTCTCATTTTAAGTATTGTAGTCTTTATTATAATAATTTAATTGGTAAAGCTGCACCCAGGGCTTTCAACAGCGCTCACCACCACTGAAATGTTTTTAGTAAAGCCCTTATATTTTAAATAAAACCTTTTTTATACTTATTATCCATGTCACAGTCATAGTTTAGGTTGTAAATACTATTATTATCACCTCTTAATAGACTCAGCCTGACAATTAAGCCACAATTAAAAATGGTAAATTTCATTTTCAAATATAAAAACAATGTTTAATTAAAAATATAAAAATTTCATTTTAATATTGAAATTAAATTAAAATTTGAGATTGTGAAAATATATTTTCACTTGAAAAAATTAAGCAAAAATATTTTTTGAAAAGAATTTAACAAAAATTATTATAACTTTTTCTCCAATAAATAAATTTATGAAAATTATTTTGCCATTTGATTTGTCATAAGAAATCAGGTTGGGTCACCTTGGAGTGAAAATTCTGTAACTCAACTCTAAATAAGCTTAAATTAAGGTATTAGTATTTTCTGTATGAAAATCTAAAAATTCTCAAAACTTTGAATTAAATTGCATCACATGTGGTGTTAAACATCAATTTTTGTGTTAAAATTGAGGTGTGGTATGTAGTCTAGAAGCTATGAGGAATTGAATTATTTGAAAAGGAAATGTTAAAATGTGCATGTGTATTACATAAGTGAGCTTAGATTTACATATGTGGAATATATAATTACAGTTTTGTGCTGTAAATTTCAATTGAATTATATATGTAAAGTTTCTAGTACAATACATGATGAGGAATTACAGAAAAAATAAATTGGAAAGATTAATTTTGGGGGGAAACGGAATCTTAGCTCAAAGGGTGCCAGACCACCCCCAGATTCCTTGCTGATGGGTGTGAGATGTCATAATTCATGCAAATGTTCATCACTTTTGGTCTGGAATTGATTCACAGGGTCTGTGACTCAATTGATGATGAGGTTTTGATACCATTGGGGCAGTTTTAACTATTGCCAAGAGGGTAAGAAAATCTTAGTAAAAACAGTTTTAACTGGCTTTGAGTTCTCTTAAATAAATTTTGACCTGTTTTGGAGGCTTGAAACCAGGTATTATTATAGCAAAAGCCAATTCAAGGGACCAAAATGGCTGAAAATGGAATAAAATGGCTAAAACCAGGCCTTTTTTGGTTCAAACCAGGGTTCAAGTATTCTATAATTGGATTTTCTGTTGTAAGAGTGTTTCTTGCAACTGACAGGAGTATATTTACCTTTTGGAGTAAGAAAATTGTTGGCTATAAAAGAATGTCTTTTTTGCCCCACTTTTCTCCTCATGTTAAAGCCTTTTCCTTTTTAATTAGTTTAAACACTGTTAACCCAATATATGAGAGATTCCAACCACCTTTCTTAAATCATTTTAAACCTTTTACCATGTGAAAAAATCATTATAATCACTGTTTTCAACTCTTATAATCATTTCTACCCTTGAACCATTACAAAAGTGAATTAAAGCATCTTTCATCACTGTTAATTTTGTCACTTTGTTTCTAAATTCACTCTGGTCACTTTTGTAAATTTTTCCCTTTAGTATTCTTTTTAGAGACTCTGTCCTCATATCAATTTCCTGCAGTATTTTTCTCAATTAATTCCAATTGAAATTGTTCTTGAAGAAATTTCTTTTGTAGCCTTAAATTTCCGTTTCAGAGTATTTCTGGATAGATTTTTATTGTTGGTAAGACAATAAATATTTACAGTTTTATTCTTTTATACAAAAAAATTTAAACACAATAGATTTGGTTTGTTTTCTTGAAAAACTCTTAAAATTTACTATTTTTAACCAAATTTTACCTTATACAAATTTTGAGGACAGGAAAAGTACTTTATTTTTGATGAAAGTTTCATATCCACACCTTACATTTGGGGGCCCAGACATTATATTCTACCTGTGAGTTTTTTTCATTTTTTGATTTTTTAATCTTTTTTCTTATATTGAACAACTTAAAGATCCATAAAAAATATGTATAATCTTAAAAAACTCATAATAATATTTTTCCATATTGTAAGTGAGACTTTATTTTTCATTTCTATTCTGAAGAAACTCCTTTTCTTACTTAAATAATTGCTTTTTTCATTTGTTTTAGTGTCTGACAACATGGTAAGACAAGAAAAAATCAAAGAAGAATCAACATCCACTAGCATTATCCCTGCCAGTACTGTTAATTCTGACCATAATATCACTGTTATTATACCTTTGAATAATCAAGAAGAGCCAGTTTCCTATTAATTAATCAATTTAGATATTAGAAATACTCTCCAAAAAGAAATAAATTTTGCCAATAGAAAGATTTTGACACAAAATTACTTTTTCTAACCTTTTTAACTTATAATTATGCCTTCAAATAGATCAGGGGAAAGCTATAGCCCCTCACAAAGCCCCACAAAAGGAGATAGAGGTGATTATGGCAGAATCCAATGAGTTCCCAAAGGACAGGGGTCATTAAATGATTCCCAAGCTGCTGAATTATGCCATTCTGAAGATGATACTTTCAAACAGAGCTGAAACTGACACAAGAAGCCTCAGTGGATATAGCCGAAGCCATCCAGAAGGCATACAACACTGCACTTCAGCCCAAAGATTATGTCATTCTGGAAGACCTTTGGAAAAACTGCATGAACTCTTACCCAACTGTGAGAAAGTATATGGGCCATTCCAAAGCTTTCAGGTTACTCAATGAGTGGAATTGATTCAAGGAAAAGAATAACATGATTATTTAGACAACAGAATGGAGGAAAACAACCCTCCACTACCCAGAAAAGTTCCAAAGCCAAGCCCAGTACCCAGAAACAGAATTTCCAACATAAAGAAGAAGGCACAAGCTCAGAAAAAGGGCAAGGGAAAGGCACAAGCTACAAAACCATAAATACAGGGCTACAGAATCCTGAAGATTTAACAACATTCCATGCAAAATGTGTTTCAGATAACCAGAACCATGAAAGAAATTCAGAAAATGGAGGAAGCCAGATTGAAGTATCAGATATTATTTGTGATATTCTGGATGGCATTCAAGCTTTCTACATAGCCATAAATGATGTGAAAAGTCATATTTATAAAAAAATTCAAATATTCGTAAAAATCTTAGGCAAAATAATCTTATTTTAAGCCAAATAAATCAAATACTCATGTGTTTTGAGAAAGTTTTAAGAACAATTGAAACATCAGATAATGACACTTTATTTTCAAATAAAATAAGTGAACAAGCTGTCATTAGGAAAGAATTAACAAGTAAATATTCTAAATGAAATATTGATTACATAATTTAAAAAAGAATAAATAAATCCATAAGTATTATCTAAGCATATAATAACAAAATACTTGATGATACTAAAAATTGGTTTTCCAAAGGATAGAAAAATATCATTTCCTTGAAAAGGTTTGTTTATACCTCACAAGAGGAAGTATCAAAATGAACAATGAAATTTAATCAAATTATTTCTGATAATACTAGACAAACAGAATTATTCCAGGAAATGAAAATCAAAGAAGACATGTATAAAATTAAATTAATTAATTTGATACAAGGTTTTTAACATGAAGTCAGAAATCTCACAAGATGTAATACCAGTAAGATAAATGAAACTGAACAATTACTGCACACCTTAAAAAGAATTTCTATACCTCTGAATCAAAGTGAGGGCATAAAAAATTCTAACCCACAAGTATTGGATGTAGAAAATTCACAAATGAGAAATGTATTTTATACTTCTTTCAATAAATTAGAACCATTAATGGGCAAAGAACTTTTAAAAGAGGTACCAAATCTTGAAAAGGGCCTCCCTTCAGTTTAGAGGGTGAATTTGACCATTTGGAATTAATCAGAGGTATTGAAATGATAAAAGAAGACTTTGAATTACCAGACAGATTGGTAACCAAAGGATTTCACACCTTGTTTACCAAGTAAGCTCATAGATGGTATATCAAGTTAAGACAAGCACATGGACACCAAAGTTTGACTTGGTGGAAAACCCAAATCATTAATAAGTGGGAAGATGATTCTTGGAGATTCAAAGTAGACACAAACTTTGAATCTGAAAAGGTCAATTCTGACAAAGACAGAAATTCACCATGGTTTTGCCAACAAAAAGACAGGCTAACAGCATTATATGCTGACATGTCAGAGTTTATTATCCACAGAAAGAATTCTTGGAAATTGTGGAAGTGATTTGGAATATGATGTAAAAAGCAGGACAGCTGACAATCTTCAGAAGGGGATATTATAAGTATATTAGAAGAAGTAACCATTAGAACAACAATTGCTTCTAGTAGGATGCATATGAAAAAAGGTTGAATACATCTTGGAAAGATTCTGTGGACAAAATACCCAAAGCGAATTCTAGTAATATAAAATATGAATCTACAGATACAATCAAAAATCACCATATTTGCCAAAATAACACACATTTAGCTAATACATGTCCAAAAAGAGGTAAAATGAATGGAATTGACATTGAAGAACCTGATGTTGAAGAATATTATGTAAATGAGGAAAATTCAGGTGATGAATCATCAATATTTTTGAGATATTCCAAATATATACAGAATATCAATTTCACATTTAATATCACATATCCGAAAAGGTCACAAAGAAATTTTTCAATAATTATTTCTTTTAAATTATTATCTTAAAAGAAGTAAGAATGCTATAAAAAGGCATATATGCTTGATTAACTTAGAATATGATTAATTAATATGTGAAATGAATTACATCATTTAATTCCTAATTATAAAACACACATATATCATTTTTATGGCATATCTGTCAAGTCAATACATAATGAGTAATAAGTAAAAATTCCATAAAAACACATAAATTCTTCTTTATCTCAGAGGAAAATGAAACAACATGTATAATAAATTGCACCATTGGATTCCCCATGAAAAAATACACATATAAAAACTTTACGTCATATCTCTAAAGTTAATACTTATGGAATTAAGCTGAATATATGCACTTTTATGATCATTGCATAAATTCATGGTTTTTAGCTAATATCTCCTGAAATATACATGATAGAGAGTTCAACAAAAATAAATTTAACACATAATTACTGGAAGAATACAGATATGAAATTCATTTGACTAGTTACAAACAAGGTTATAACTTGTAAGGGTTTAGTGAACAAAATTGCTAGAGCTGTTGACCACTTTGTTGTGACAGTGGTCAAAACATAAAATAAAGTGGATATTAAGTTTCTCCTATTTCATAAATGAAGAATGATGAACTTTTCATCTTAATATTCAAGGTACAACCCATTGAAATCATGGTTTGAAGTTTAAAATATTGAGTTTTGACAGAAAAGATGAGCTACAAGGAAAATCATCAAAAATAGAGTTTAGATTATGGAATGAAATTCTCTTTGTAGTTTCATTAAAAAATTCCAAGATATCAGAATTAACTCTTTGAATGTCTGTAACGTGTATAACTTAAAAGATATTAATGATCCAAGTTTAAGCTTAAAATTGATCCTTTATGATCACTCACTATAATCTTATTTTAAGTTTAACAGTTATATAAGTTATGAAACTGGTGAATGCTATTAGATGATGATTAATACTAATAAAATCCACCAATTTTAGGCTTATTCCAATTCTATTATGTCATCAAGCTTAGAGTTATAGTGATAACACTAAATAATGGCGTAATAATAAGATAAGATCATTTAATTCTGATACAATCATCACTAGGCCTTAGACCACTGATCAATTCCAGTGAATGTTATTATTACACGTCTACTAGAAGCCTGTTTGACTCTTAAAGTGATGAATTTACTATAAATAGAGGTCTTTTTACTCTATTTCCCCCTCAGACGCATCAAAAACAATTAAACAATAAACAAAAAGGTAAAATCTTTATTCTTTATATATGAATCATTTATATTATCAAAGACCAAAGTTAATCTTTACTATAACAATCAATCTTGACATTATTACTTCATGTGTTTA
Source organism: Austropuccinia psidii (assembly GCA_023105745.1). Lineage (NCBI taxonomy): Eukaryota > Fungi > Basidiomycota > Pucciniomycetes > Pucciniales > Sphaerophragmiaceae > Austropuccinia > Austropuccinia psidii. Next base: position 54,428,477 of record JALGQZ010000007.1, on the reverse strand, counting down.
TTTGTTTTTTTGTATATCCCTAGAAATCCTATTTTCCAAATAAAATTAAGAATATTTGTAAATTATTTTATTTTATTTTGTAAAGAAAATTCGAATAAGTTGTATCTACATTTTTTTGCATAAACTATCTCAAGATTATTATATTAAGTTTCAATAGAAGTTTATTTCTTCTCTATTATTACTCTTAATAGTTTCATTATTAATATAAATAGTAGTATTTATATCAATACATAGCTTCAATATTGGAAATATTGTTGTTATTAATTATTTTTTATCATTAAAAATCAATTTTTTATGCCTTTATTATTTTTTGGTAACAATAATAAAGAGATTTGAATATATTAATTATTAAATATTAATATATTCATTTTTATTATATTATTATTATTTATTCAATAATATAATTATTTTACGCTATAATTAGACTGATTCTTTATTAATATAATTATTATTAATATTATTTATGAATTTTATAAGGACATTAATATTAAAATTACTGAAATACTGGTAATATTCACTTATTTTTTCATAGTCAAACCTTACAAAACCAAACAGGGGGATTGGCTATACAGATGGAAATTCCTGTATAATAGAGATGATAATTGACAACAAGTCAGCTAAGCTGTTACTTGACAAATGAGCCTTCTTCTCTTGTGTTAGAAAGTCTTTCCTCACAAACTGTGTACCAAATTTTGAAGATCAATTATTACCACTTGATGGCACAAAATTCAACAGTGCAAGAAATCAAATGAAAGCATTGGGAATATTCAAAACTACCATAATATTTCCACATAACAATGGAAATTTAAGAATCAATTTTGAATTTGTTTCTCTGGAAACCTTTTCTAGTACCCATTTCATATTGGGAATTGATTCTTTAATCATGTATGGCATATATTCAAAAAACAAAAAAGACAGATACTTCACTATTGGTGACAATAAGCCCCATAAATTTTCCTTTTGACCTTTTAGAAGAAAAAATTACAGTTGATAAAGTATCACCAGTCAACTTGGAGCTAGAGAATTTCAAGTCAGACCAAACAATGAAGCTTAAATAAGTCTTCATCTTATTTATATATAGGAAAATTAACTCTATTCCCTTTATATGACCCCAAAGAAGCCTTTGCATCAGATAAAAAACCATTGGGGGAAATTATTGGTCATGAAGCTGGAGTTATTTTGAATATTGAGAGATCTTTTTCATCACGCTTAAGAATGCCTGCATACTCAGAAAGCTCAAAATCAAGAGAAGCACTTGAGTTTCACATTAAAAGGCCCTTGAACCTTGGTGTAATAAGAAATTTTGGCCACAAGGAGAAATACCTCACCTGTCATAGTGGAATGGTATAATGGAAAATCCAACATGTTTGTGGACTTTAGAGCTCTAAAAACCCACACTGTCCCAGACAGGTATCTCATACCAAAAATCCAAATTGCACTTACTCAAATATCTCAAGAAGAATACATCATTACTATGGATTCCCTGAAGGGATATCACCAAAATTTAATGACACCAAGAGTAATAAAATACCTGATAATTATTGTTCATTGTGGAGTGTATGAATACTTGAGGATGCCTTTTGTTATCAAAAATGATCCATTACATTTCCAAAGAATGAGGATGGCATTCTTTCCTGAAGAAGTTTCAGAAGGATGGTTGATAATTCATATTTATGAAATTATTGTCTGTTCTAAGACTTGGAAAGGACATATGTATATATTACCTAGAGTTTTGGAAAAACCCAATCTGTAAACATGAAAATTTATTTAAATCAATTTCATTTTGTATTCAAAGAACTCAAAGCCCTAGGACATGGGGTATCCAGTCTATCCCTTGGAATTGAAAAAAATAAAGTTGCAGCAGTACTGTTGAAGCCTATGCCTTGGAACAAAAATAAAATCTAGTTGATGCTTCGATTTGAAGGATACTAAAGGCAACATATTAATGATTTTGCATCCATAGAAAGGCCTTCTTATGTGCTATGTGAAAAAGATACAGTATTTAAAATAACCATTGATAGAGTTAGAGCCCTTGAATCCCTGAGAAAAGCTTCAAACAATGCTCCACTTCTACTTATGCCAGAATTTAACCTACTGCTTAAGCTTTATATTGATTCATAAGGACATGAGCTGGGAGCTGGACTTCATTAGGTTCAAATTATTAATTACAAACCTGTGAAAGGACCAATATTTTTTAAATATATACAAATCAAACAAACTGAAGCAAGATATAGAGAAAGTCAAATTTAATTTTCATGCCTTTTTTGGGCCTTAGAAAAATTGAATTATTTCCTGGAAGGATGTGATTTTGAATTCATAACAGATTCTACCATTATTGAATCACTTATGAACATGGAAACACCCAACAGAAATATACTCAGATGGAAAATAGCCATACAAGAATATAGAGTTAATATGAGCATTGTGCACAAAGATTGGAATATTCACAAGAATTCATATGGACTGAGAAGATGGAAATTACCAAATGAAACTTACAAACCTTCTTATGTACTAGAAGAAGCTTCTCTACAAATTTCAAAAGAAGGAATAAGTGTTACAGAGCTCAACACTACCTTCTTTGAGGAAGTAAGGAACAGCTATACTAAAAATAATAACTGTTGCATCCTATCCTGGTGAATTACTAAATACTCTAAAGATAACTCCTTGATACATTCCTTGGATGAAATATGGATGAAGTCATATGATGAAGGAATATTTCATTTACTTGATGGCATTATTTACCATAGGACTAAACACACATGTGTCATTACAGTTTTGGACAGGTCCTTAATAAATTTTGTGTTGAAAGAATGCCATGACAGCCCCTTTTCAGAACACCTATCTGAGGACAGAACAGAAGAGAGAATTAATACCTGCATATGGTGGCCAATTTGGCAAAAGGATGTTTCAGAATATTGCAAAACCTGTGACAGATGTCAAAAAGCAAATAAATCCTCTGTAAAAAGACTTGGATATACGATCAAAATACAAGAACCAAGTAGAAATTGGGAGATTGTCCATATAGAATGGGTAACTGGCCTACCACCAGGAGGTGATGAAAGCTGTAATTCCTTCTGAGTAATTGTTTACAGGTTTAGTAAGACTCCAATCTTGTTACCATTCCACAAGTACTATACATCCATGGATACATCTCTTCTAATATGGAATAGAGTAATATCATGAACTGAAATATTCACCAGCATTATTAGGGACAGAGAGCCAAAATTTATCTCAGAGCTATGGAAAGATATGTAGCAATTATTTGGAACCAAATTATCCTTCTCTACTGCTTACCACTCACCAAGTTATAACCTAGCTGAAAGAATGATTCACACCTTAGAATATATGGTCAGAAGAGTTTGTGAATATGGCTTAGAGCTCAAAGATTAAGATTGATTAACCCAAAATTGGTTTACCCTTCTACCTGCACTGGAAATAGCATATAAAACATCTTTTCATGCCAGTACCAATCAAAAACCTGCCTTCTAGAAGAAGGATGGAATCTGAGACTATCCCAAGATTCTTTCAGGAAAGATTTAGTTGAAATACATCCCACAGCTGCTAGCTTCAAAGGAATTCTAAAAAACGCTAGACAGCATGCATTAAAATGCATTTAGGGCTCATTTGCATATGCTAAAGACAAATTGGATAAGCCACATGCTACTCCAGACTTCAAAGTAGGATACCTGGTACTTGTATCCCCCACTAGCTTCAATAAAATCAAAGTATGCAGAAATTCTGAAATAATTCTTTGCAAGACCTTTTTTGTCAAAGACCTTCCTAGGGAAAATTCTGTTGAAGTAGAATTCTCCAATGAGCTTAGTATTAAGCACATTAAATTTCCAGTAAGCTTGATAAAATCTTACAAACCTGGCGATTCTGAGAGATTCCCCTTGAGGAGTAGGGCTCCCAGAATATAATTCCTGTTTGTCCATCTGGTACTAAGAAGATTTCAAACATTCTCAAATGAAGTATACTGTGAATTAAAAAAGTAAGAGAATACCTTGTCAGGTACAGTGACCCAACTTGTGAAGATGAATGATTGGAAGAAAAATACATCCTTGGAGCTACCAAACTTCTCAGAAGGTTCAGCAATACTATAAATAACAGGATTACAAAGTACTCATCCTTTTTAGAGAAGGGAATGTGAGCCTTGGAAGTATTTGCATATACCCAAAAGAAAACAAATATTCAAATGAAGTTATAGTTAAAAATAGTGAATTTGATTTTGAAATAGAGAGAAATTGAATTATGAATATAAAAATTTAATACAAAAATAAAAGTTGAATTTATATTTTGAAATTAAAATTTAAAAATGTGAAAATACATTTTTACTTGAAAAAATTTAGCCAAAATATTAAAATCAAAATATTTTTGGAAAAAAAATTAATAAAAATTATTGAAGCTTTCTTCCAATAAATAAAATCATGAAAGAATTTTCCCCATCAAATTCCTCATAAAAAATAAGGTGGGGTTACCTCTGAATGAAAATGATGTAACTCAACTCTAAATAATCTCAAATTACTTCTTTAGTATTTCTGTATGCAAATCTGAAAATTGTCAAAACTTTTATTTGAATAATTCCAAATTTGATTTTAACCATCAATTTCTGTGTTAGAACTGAGGTGTGGTGTGCAATTTAGAAGCTATGAGGAATTGAAGTATTTTCAATGCAAATGTCCAAATATGCATGTGTATGACATAAGTGAACTTGGATTTACATATGTTGCATCAATAATTAAATTTGTTTACTGTAGATTTCCATTGAATTACATACGTGAAATTTCTAGTATAACACATGATGAGGAATTGATGAAAAAATAAATTGGAAAAATCAATTTTGTGGGGGAATGGAATCTTGGGTCCAAGGGTTCCAGACTCCCCCAAATTCCTTTCTGACAGGCTTGAGATGTCAAAATTCAGGCAATTTTTCCTCACTTTTGGCCTGGAATTGATTCACAGGATCTGTTACTCAAGTTATGATGGGGTTTGATACCGACCTGGGAAGTTCTGACTGTTTCCAAGAGGGTAAAGCTACCCTTAAGCTAAATAACTCTAGTTAAAACAGCTTTAACTGGCTTTTAGGTCTCTTACACCCATTCTGAAATGTTTTGGAAGCTTTAAACCAGGTATTACTGTAGCAATAGCTGATTTACGGGACTAAAATGGCTAAAACCAGCCCTTTTTGGTCTAAACCAGGGTTAAATGATGCCATAATTTGCTTTTCTCTTGTCATTGTTTTTTGAATGAATTATTAGTTTAGATTTTAATGTTGGAGTAAGAAAATTGGTGGATAGAAAAGAATGTCTTCTTCACCTCACTTTTTCCTTCATGTTAGAATCTTTTCCTTATATAATTTGTTGACATACTTTAATACTACTCAATAAAAGATCTCAAACAACCTTTTTTTTATTAATTTTGAACCCTTTAACCACTCAAAAAATCATTATAAAAGGTTTTTGTAACTTATAAAATTCTTTTTACCCTTGAACCACCCCCAAAAGTGAATTAAAGAATTTTTCATCACTGTTAGCTTTGTCACTTTTTTTTCAAATTCACTCTGGTTGTTTTTGGGTGTTTTTTCTCTTTAAAATCCTTTTTGAAGACTATTTTCTCATATTAATTTCCTTCAGTTCTTTTCTCAATTAATTGAAATTGAAATTTCTATTGAAGAAATTCCTTTTGTAGCTTTAAATATCTCTTGTAGAGAATTTTTGGATAAATCTTTATTGTTGGTAAAACAATAAATCTCTATAATATTATTTTTTTATACTAAAAAAGGTAAAAACAATCTATTTGGCTTTTTTTCTCTCAAAACTATTTAAATTTACTATTTTTAATTAAATTTTACCTTTTAAAAACTTTGAGGACAGGAAAAATGCTTGATTTTTGATCAAAGCTTCATATCCACACCTTAAAAAATTGGTAAGGCACTTGAGAGTGGTGATATATTATGGTCCTCAGGAGCCCACTAGTTTCAAGAGGGGATACCTTCACAGCCATCATCAGGGTTAAAGAGAATTTCAATCTTATACCTACTCAAACTCACCAAAGCAGAAAGTAACAGTTTCAGAAATCCTCATTTGAGCCACTAATACAGTCATATTAACCAATAAATCTTGTCACTTATTTTTCAGGATGGATTTGCCAAATAAATTTTTGGATTTACAAGCCTGAAAATGTATGATCACCCAACTCCACCACACCTCTTGTACAGACCCTGTACATCCATACAGGGGCTGTACTATCCAAATCAATCCAAGCAAGATTATTTTAAGGAAAATTAACTATTTGGATCAGGGCTGGTGGATTCTCACACATACCAGCCCATTTTACTCCCTCCCAGGACTTTTCCAAGTTGATTAATATATTTTATTTACTAGTTAATAAAAAGATCACTATTCCTATTTTTGTAATATATCATTTATTGGTATTGAGTTTGCATTGGAATTTAATCACCTTTTTGGTAGAGATGTGGTAGATATATCCTTATCAACCCCTCTCTTTCTGTTTTACAGGTTGAGACAGCGGACTTGAACTTTTAAGTGGTTGGCTTCTTTACTTCTTACTCTTATTTGTTCATTATTTCTTCTTTTCTTATATTCATTTTCATTAGCAATACCATTTGTATTACACTGTTAAGTGTTATCTTTCTTATCTCATTCTGATCCATCTACAGTGAGTCCCAGTTTACTGAGTTCCAGGCCCTCTTCACTTATAAATGCACCTGTGACAGCTCTCCTTTTATGTATCAGAGCTCAATAATCATTATTATTTTGATCCTATTGTTTCAATATGTCTTAATTTCCTGCTAAGATGAGATTTTTATCATAATATTTAGATTTAATTCCTTTTTGGCTTCTATAAATATGAATATCATAATACCATTTCCCCAGAGAACTGATATGGTTTCTTAAGCTCATTTATAATGAGTGATGTATCTTTTTTTTGTTATTTTTGATTAATATTATTCTAATAAAATAGCAGGAAGCTTAAAGAACCCTTGATAGAAAGTAATATGCTAAACCCCCCAGAAGTCGAAATTTTTAAATACCATTGTTCCTATATGGGAGATTAATCTGTGTTGATCCCAATTCCAATATAAAAACAAACCATATTTTCAACAGAATTTAGATGCAAAACTTGAAAGTATCTCTCTCTGAGTTATAAAAATGAAGGTTTTCCAAGTATAGATGATTACCCAGAATCATTAATATTAATTATTATGTTACTCAAAAAATTTACATTTAAGGTTTGAAATTGACTTAATTTGAGAGTCCAAGTTGGATTATGAAAAATTCTACTTCAATGTCTCAATTTCTTGAGCTTTAACATTTAGTTTGAAAACCCTCTTTGGAATATTCATTTTTGTACATGGAGGAGGTAAATAAAATTTATTCTAACTGCTAATTACAAGCAGAAGAAAGCATTTTCAAATCTTATATATAGAATTCTGTGAAAAAATTAATAATTACACAAAATTCATAATGTTTTACACATAATATATGATTTCAAAAGAGAAAAAAATAAGTTTCCTCACTTTTTCTCAAGAAAAAAAATTAATATTCTAAATATCTTCAATCTTTGTTTCCTTGAAGGGAATTCATTTCTGAATAATTCTTTAAGTTTACTGAAAGAATAAAATTAAAGTAGAATATACAATTAAAGCCCTTTGATGGAAATAATATGAAGGTAATTTTGAACCAGCATAAATAAAAAGTCCACAAAAGCTCTCCCATGAGCTTTGATAGTTGCTTTTATCAAACTAGAATTACTCTTATACGCTTTTGGCTCAAGTTTTTTTCATCGAAAGCCATTGCAGTCCTAGAACTATAAGATCTCTCCTTTCATTGGGATTTCATCATTCCTTGAAGTGAAGATGGATCCTATAATTGATAGCATATAGGTAATGCAGTATAATCTCTACAGAAAACTTCAGGATAGTTGGAGTTCAATATAATTTATTATCACATGATATACTCCAATGAAGATATGTGCTGCATATTTTCTTCTCATAATGAAAAAGTCAGAAAACATGAGGGTATCTGAATTATATACTTATTCCATTCTAGTAAGGTGTCTTACTTCAACAAGTAATAAGTTTTAATTTCTATAGATCAAAAATATTGAGCCAGGTAAATATTTCAGTTGTGAGGAATAACCTTCTAGAATGAATATATAGCTCAGAAGAACTTATTTTCACTATTTAAATTTCTAGTTTTAGAGTAAAAAATCTGAAGGGTAGGAAAAGATTTGAAAATATTATGGTCAAAATTCATTCAAAAATAAATAAAACCTAGATTTCAAATACAAGTCATTCAATATAAAGATTCAAAAAATGAGAAATTAGTCGATATCTTAATGTAATTTAAATTTAGTTATTCTTAAATATAATAGAATATCTTGATATTTCAGTTCTATTTGGGAACTTAGAATGGCTCAAAATTATAAATGAAAAAGTAATTATATGAAAATATACTTCATTTTGCTCAAATAATTGAGAAATAAATAATTTCAGAAGAATTTTTTAAATAATGATTATTCTCTCACTTTTATTTTTTGATTTTTTCAAGAATAGTATCATACTTTTACATTATATTTTTTATCTAACCCCTCCAGCTTTGGGGATAATTCCCAAAAGGGGATACAAGTAGCTCCCAAAACTATTTGAATTAAATTCTTTCATTTTCTATCAGTCTGGAAGTATTTACGGAAGTGCTTTTTAAAAAATTCCTATTTATAATATTATAAATTATAGCAAATTTATGGGTATAAATTCAATGAAACTTGATTCCAAACACTCTATTTTTCTTGATATTCTTCATGCTTCGAAACATATATTTTTCCAATAAGATACATACATATCTCAAGAATTTTTTGAAAAATCAAAATTTTCATCATATTTAAAAGGATTGAGAAACAAAAATTTGGTTTTTTAAATTCCAATATCACAAAGTAAATGGTAATTAAATACTTATGGTGCAGAAATTTATATATAATTATCTGTAAAAGGTTTGAAATTTTATTTCTGGAAACAATTCGCATTCTTTATTTGAACTTTAGTATTCCTATCTCATATTTATCTTCTTTGATATAAAAACCAACTCCTTAAGGACCATATCGCTATCAGCTTTAATTAAAATTCTCAATGTATTGATATCAAATCTTGCCTTTATTTCTATGAATGAAAGATTATAATCATTATTGTGATAAAAAATATCGAGGTTTCCAATTGGTTAACAGTTTCTGTGTAAAGTACCCTTTCTGAAGGAAGTTTGTCATCTATTCATTAAAAAATAAATCTCAAAAAAGACAATCAATTTATTAAAGCTGTTTTGAAAAAAGTAAGGAATTTCAGGAATTAAAATTAATTAATCCGTGATTTTTCTCTCACATTTCTATTGACAGCTTAATTTTAATTACGAATATTTCTTTTAAAGTGAAATTTTTGTGTATCATTTTTTTCAGTTTGTCCTTATTTTTATTATTTAAATTTGTGATATTCTTTATTTCGCTGTTTGGTTTTATTTCCTTTTATTACAGTATTTGTTTAATATTCTCTTTTCTGCTATTTTCGTAACTTCTATAAAGTTTTTTTCATCATTTTTTTGATTTCTCATTCTGTAATTAGATTTTTCTTCCAATTTTCCAACTTTCAAATATTTTTATCATTTCTTTGAATTTTCTTTGAGGACTTGAGGTGTTTGTAGTTTTTTTTAACATTAAAATCTTTGTTTTTTTCTAAATTTCTCCTTTTTGTCATTTTTGATTTTGCTTCTTTCTATTTAATTTTGATATTTGCTTTATTTGGGGGTTATTTATTTATTTTCTTGTGATAACAATATTTCAGATTCCTAACCAGGAAAAATCCTTAGGAATATTTGCACCTCAAAAAGATAGAAAAATATAATATAAAAATTAAAAAAAACAATCAATATATAAAAAAACAAAAAAATAATTGATTACAAGTTTATCAATAATTATCCAAGAAATGAAGCAAAGAAAAAATGAGAAAAAATGATCAAAGCAACACAAAAATCAGAATACGTGTTGTCAAACCTACAGAATCCAGCATTTAAATACTAGATCATTTGGGACACAGATCGCACAGTAAAAAACCTAGTTTTCAATTTAAGATCGCGTGATATTTGAGCCGAGTGCCCTTGTATTTTTCTAAAATACTACCTTTTTCTAAATGAAGAATTTTGGACTCCAAAAAAACCTTAAGCCTAACTCAACAACATTTTAAGTTTTAATAAACACAAAATCTTTTCTTCAAGAAGCTCAAAGAAAATGAAGAAATTTTATCATCTTTACATTTCAAAGCAAGTCATTAAATTCCTTAATCAAAATTTTGGCTTGTTTTTTCTGGACAAAATTCAACTACCATTTTGTTTCAAAAAACTCTGTATTCAAAGTGGAAACATCAAAATTTCAGAAAAATTATAGCTCATTTTTTGAATTAACAAATCTCAATATTTTTCTTGAATAAATTCTTTTCAAAAAATCATTCTACTCCACTCTTTTTTCTTTTTGAATAAAATAAAATATTATTGATGATTTTTTCCCTTTTTGCCTTTTTGTTTTTTGTAAAAAAGTGGGTTTAGAATTCCTATAACTACATGAATATATTTTTTCTATATAAAAAATATTAGAATTTCGACTTCTTCAAGGTTTTGTTGACAACAATCTAATATATTTAATATTCTTTTTGTGTTTTTTGATGATTCATTGATTCAAGTAGTGTTATTTTATTAACCCGAAATGGAATATTTTGAAATAGAAAGGATTCAAAACTACTGAATTGGTATATTTCAAATGCTTCCAGTCTTCCAATTTTTCAATAAAATGATGATATAAGTAAGAAAGTAGGTAATAGCTTAAACATCAGCATTGAAGTCTCTCCCGTTGATAAATTCCATTCATTGTAAAATTGGGATTTCCACATTTGATTTTGATAAAAAAATAAATAAAGATAGATCTAAAATTCAAATTGATGAATATTAATGAAGCTGCTACTATGAAAATAATATCGGGATGAAAAACACAAATACAGCCCAAAGATTATTATTTTATTTAATTATTTTCATAAAGTTCTTATTTAGTCTTATTTTTTAACTGGAATCTTTTGATTGATTGTGGTACAAATGTGGTGAAAACAAAACAAAAAAAATTGAATTGAATTTGTTTGAGGTTTTATTAATAATTTGCTTTTGTATTTAAATCTATCATTTACCTGTGTGTTCCAAAACTACAAAATTCAATCAGATGTCTCTAAGTACATGGTAGAAATAAATATCAATTTAATGAGTTGTGACTGGGAATTCTTTTCTTAGAAAACAAGCAAGGGATTTTTTGTGATCAAATTCACAATTTGGTACCAAAAATAGTTTTTTTTTTACCTCAAAATACCACACCTTTATTGGCGTGGTATTTACCACAACAAATGAATAAAATGAAGGATTTTGTCAAAAAAATACAGAATATGTGATTTGAGGCTTCGAAGGTTTGACACAGCCTAATAAAATAAAATTGAATTGAAAATTCAGATAATAAATACAAAATTATATGCAAATTTAAATACATTACAATAAAAACAAAACAGGAATGAAATAAAAATAAAGTAAAAATGAAAAATCAAATAAAATTAATTTAAAAATAAAAATAAAATAAAAGTAAAATAAAAATAAAATAAGAATAAAATAGAAATAAAGTAAAAGTAAAATAAAAATAAGACTAACAGGAAAATAAAATAAAGATAAAATAAAACCAAAATGAAAATAAAAGAAAAACAAAAGAAAAATAAAGGAAAAATAAAAGAAAAATAAAAGGAAAAGAAGAAAAGAAAAGAAAAGAAAAAGAAGAGAAAAAGAAAAGAGAAAGAAAAGAAAAAGAAAAGAAAAAGAAAACAAAAAGGAAAGAAAAAGAAAAGAAAAAGAAAAGAAAAAGAAAAGAAAAAGAAAAGGAAAAGGAAAGAAAAAGAAAAGAAAAAGAAAAGAAAAAGAAAAGAAAAAGAAAAGAAAAAGAAAATAAAAAGAAAATAAAAAGAAAATAAAAAGAAAATAAAAAGAAAATAAAAAGGAAATAAAATAAAAGGAAGAAAAAGACAGATAAAAGGAAAAGAAAAAGAAAAAGAGAAAGCAAAAGCAAAAGAGAAATAAAAAGAGAAATACAAAGAGAAATAAAAAGAGAAATAAAAAGAGAAATAAAAAGAGAAATAAAAAGAGAAATAAAAAGAGAAATAAAAAGAGAAATAAAAAGAGAAATAAAAAGAGAAATAAAAAGAGAAATAAAAAGAGAAATGAAAAGAGAAATGAAAAGAGAAATAAAAAGAGAAATAAAAAGAGAAATAAAAAGAGAAATAAAAAGAGAAATAAAAAGAGAAAGAAAAAGAGAAATAAAAAGAGAAATAAAAAGAGAAAGAGAAGAAAACAAAGTCAATACGAAATACAGAATAAAGTGAAAATAACAATAAACTAAAACAGATAACAAATTCATCAAGAAACAAAGTCAAAAATGATGAAAAGTAAGATGACAAAGCACACTCAAACTTGATTGAAATATTTTATGTTTGAAATGGAAATGAAAATTAAAAAACAAAAACTTGAAAATTCAGAATTCAAGACCTCAAAAACTCATATACAAAAAAATCCAATTTCAACATACTCATTTTACATATGAAATGCTGAAATAATTCAAATTTAATAGAAAATATTTTATATCAAAAAGAATAGGAGGTATTCAGAAAAATAAGTCAAATTTAAGGGAAATATATAAATATTTAGAATTCTACTCATAAAGTTGAAACTGGTTTAATACCTTTCAAAATCAGAGAAAATCCTATAGGAATTTGGTGAGCTCATAATAATGAAAAATATCAGGTATTTCATTCAAATTCATGGCTCCCTTGAAAGGATACAGTATGAAAGAATTTGATATATTATCCCCTAAAGTACCAACTATTGAGCCTATATAATGTAGGATTTAGGTGTATTTAAAAGATAAAAAGATACTAAAAAGCTAAACATACCATTATCAAGTCATTCATCAGTAAATAATATCTTTAATTATATTTGTTTCTCCTTTGAAAGCTTTTCTCTGAATCAAGAACGTTTAGTCAAGTGAAATGATTATTTCTCTAACATTTTTGAGACAATGAATAGAATTTTGAAAAAAAGACCCAATTCATGTTCTAAAAACCTCAGATTAGAAACAACAGATTTTAATTTTCTTGACTTATGATCTTTCTCTTATTCTTTTAAGGTTGAAAAAATCCATCTTGATATCATATGAAGTTGTCCTCAAGATTAATTAAATACGGGCCTTAACCGGGGGAAGCCATGTTGAATTCAGGTTTAAGCGGATCTTGAAAGAATCTGTTAGTGATTTTTTTTCAAGCGGAAAAAAAGACATTTGAAACAAACAACATTTTGGAAAACTTCCTCAAGGCTTGAATATTTCATAAATTGGAATTTCTGAGAAACCTGAGCTTCATGAGCTTGTCCCCAAGTTTGATTTGTTTTAGTTATGATTTAAGCATGAAAACCCAGATTTTAATTATACCAGTAGCTAGAAAACGTTTATCAATTCAGAAATAAAAAGCCAATTTATTTTAAACACAGAATAAGTCATATAACAACAAAGAAGCGTATTCGAAGATCTTTAAAATGGGAAACTATCTGAAAATGTCCTTAATATCTCAATAAAATCTTGGAGAGTTTCCCCTTTCAGTTATACCCTTATTTTCTCAAGCTCGACTGATAGAATATTTAAATTCCAAAATTAAATCCATACCAAAAAGGCTGAGCAGGCCTTGTTGATATTTTTGCAATAGAGAGGAATTTGTTTTGAGAAAAAAATGGATAGAGGATTTAATTTTTCCACACCTTCAACTCCTGACGAATACATGGATGATATTATTCATAGTTACTGATTAATAAAGATGTGTTAATTTAATTCACAAATACTTCTTCTTTCTCATCTGATCCAATTCAGACTCATTTAGGAATCTCTGGAACATTTTTGAGGGATGATAATTATCATTATTCAGAACAAAAAATCCATTCAATAAAAACACTTTTTTTGTGTAAATTATTTATGCTAAAAAATTGAATTAATATCAGAAAATACAATCCTTGGCATTTAAAACCATTAGTTCATACAAAATATTTTTATGAGAAAAAATTTAGATAGTCAAAATTAAAATTAGTAATGAATGTGTGTTTACATTTCTTCATCTTTGATATAATTTCCTTATGTTTTTCTATTTATAAAAAATTACATCCCAAATATATAAATCTACAATTGGTAGATCTTCAGTGTAAGATTTGACTATGAGAGTAATAATAAGAGCAATATTTATTTGATTATTGTACTATTTCTGTTCTTATTTTGTTAGAAAACCACTCCAATAGTATCAGAAGGTTGATAAGTAGCTACATAATAATAAAATGGAGAATTAATATAGATTCAATAGAGATAGCATTACCAATAGTTCTTCTTATGAGCTATAATTATTGATTATTAGTAATATAGGAATAATCATATGAAAATTATTATTCCAGAAGTAATTTTACATTGCAAAAATTGGTTTTTAAGTAAATAACTAAAAATCATAAAATTATAGAAATTTAAATAACAAATGATAAATAATAATAGAAAAGTACCTACTGGTTAATAAAAAGAACTATGAGTAATATTAAAAGACATAAAAAATAGTATTTTAAAGATATTTCATAAATTAAAACTTAAGGAATACGAATAAGAGTGGATTTAAATGGAGAGAAATACAAATTAATAATATGAATAAATTTATGAGTTTACAGGATATTCCTTATTTAAATACAATGAAAATAATTTATTATGGTTATTATTATAAATTTTGATTTTAATTATTACATCATATTTAAACTGGGTTGAATCCTGAATATTTTTTCCAGTATTGGAGGGTCTCTTCATAACAAAAAAAGTACTCCAAGCTTATCAAAAGTATGAATATCCAGTTAGGAGTCCTAAATACTCCGAAAAACATTGAGTAAAGGTTGTTGCACTTGGATAACACTAAATATTATCTTATAAAAATACTTAGTTGCTGTCTTCAAAGTTTATTGATCTAAGAAAATCCCTTGGGATAAAATAAGGTGATAAATGATATCTATTTTAAATTAAAATATCTTTTTGAACTTGAATTAGCTATCTAATATTATCTTGTTTGAATCTATAGCAATATTATTGAATATTTAGTGCTGATTCAAAATCTTCCCCAATTTGGTAAAATGAGGGAACCTTTTACATTTAGTCTCAAACAGTCCTCAATTTTCTTTGTAGTATGCATTTACACCCACACTATTATTGGTGAAGGTTTGGAGAATTTTCATAAGTAAGCAGAAAGTTTTCACTTATGACATCATTTGAATCTCAATGTCACTATATCAGGGAATGGGGATACTTCCACTATAAGTGAGACTTCCCCATTTTCCTGTATTTTGATCTGAAAATTTGTAGTGTAGGATTTTACAGACAAACTTTAATTTTTCCCATTTTCTGGAAAATCTATAAGTAAACAAAAATGTTTTAACTATGGGGGAAATTTGAGTTTTCACCCAAAATCTTCACTTGAATGAGTGTTTTGAGTTTTTCATTATAATGCAAACTTGAATAATCTTGGAATAACTTTAATTTTAGTATATTTATGAGGTATTAACTTCAAATAAAAGCCAAAAATCATCTCAAATTTGGTTTGGATGAAGGAACTTAATTAAGGTAGCCAAATTTGAAAACTAATCTATGTATATTCAAAGATCTGGGTACTGTGAGCCTTAGAGATATTTTCATATACCCAAAAGACCAAAATTTATAACATTCAGTTATAATTTGAAATAAGCATATTTAGTTTTATTATAAAAACAGAATTGAAATATCAATATCAAATTTAAATACAAAAATAAATTTTTTATCATAATTCAACATCAAAATTAAATTAAAATTTAAGAAAGTGAAAAGACATTTTTACTTAAAAAATTATGCAAAATAAATTTTTCTCAAAGATATTAAAACTAAAATATTTTTTGAAAAAAAATTAATAAAAATTATTATAACCTTTTTTCCAATTAATGATCTTATGTAAATTATTTTATAATTGGATTCCTCATAAAAAATCAGGTGGGGTCACCTCTGAGTAAAGATTCTTTAACTCAACAACATAAGCTTCAGTTAAGCTTTTAATACTTTCTGTATGAAAATTTGAAAATAATCAAAAATTTCATTTAATTCACACTGCATGTGGTTTCAACCAGAAATTTTTGTGTTAAAATTGAATTTTGGTGTGCAGCTTATAAGTTATCAGGAATCAAGATGTCAAAATGTGCATGTGTATTACAAAAGTGAACTTGGATTTACATATGTGAAATCAATACTTACAGTTTTGTGCTTTAAATGTTCAATTGAATTAAATGAGTAAATTTCTAGTATATCACTTTATGAGGAACTAAAGAAAAAACAAATTGGAGTTATTAATTTTGGGGGGAAAAGGAATCTTGGCTCCAAGGGTGCCAGACTCCCCCAGATTCCTTGCTGATAGGCGTGGGATGTCAAAATTCACACAAAAATTAATCACTTTTGGCCTGGAATTGAGTCACAGGGTCTGTTACTCAATTGATGATCAGGCTTTGATACCAACCAGGGAAGGTTTAACTGTTACCAAGAGGGTAAAACTACCCTTAAGTTAAAGAAATAACATTTAAAACAGTTTCAAATGTCTTTGAGGTCTCTAAAACACATTCTGACATGTCTTGAATGCTTGAAATAAAGTATAACTATAGCAATGGTTGATTTAAGGGGCTAAAATAGCTTAGAAATGCAAAAAATGGCTAGAACCAGCCCTTTTTTGGTCTAAACCAGGTTTCAATGTTTCCATAGTTCGATCTTCTGTTTTCAGTGTGCTTCTCATTACTTATCAGAGTAAATTTTACCTTTGCAGTAAGCAAATTTGTTGCTATAAAATAATTTCTTATTTGCCCCACTTTTCTCTTCATTTTAGAATCTTTTCCTTTCATAATTAGTTTAAAAACTAGTAAACCAATTAAAAAAGACTAAAAAAACCTTTTTTCAATAGTTCAGAAACTTGTAATTGTGTGAAAAAATCATTATAATCATTTTTTTAACTCTTATAATCATTTTTACCCTTGAACCACCCCCATAAGTGAATTAAAGAATCTGTCATCACTGTGAATTTTGTCACTTTGTTTGCAAATTCACTCTAGTCAATTTTGGGTGTATTTTCTCTTTAATATTCTTTTTAGAGACTTTTCTCTCATATTAATTCCCTGCAGTCCTTTTCTCAATTAATTGCAATTGAAATTGCTCCTGAAGAAATTCCTTTTTTAGCCTTCAATATCTCTTGTAGAGTATTTTTGGATAAATGCTTATTGTTGGCAAAACAATAAATCTTTATAATACTATTGTTTTATACTAACAACGTTGAAAGCAATAAATTTGGTGTATTTACTTTTAAAAACTATCAAAATTTACTATTTTTAATTAAATTTTACCTTAAACAAATTTTGAGGACAGGAAAAGTACTTGATTTTTAATCAAAGTTTCATATCCACACCTTACAGGTACCTTGGCACCTTTTTCCACAATCCCTCTGTCCCACATTACTTTTTTTCTTTCCTTTATATATATTAACATTAATACTATGGAATTTTTAACCTATTGTGGACAAAGGGCCAGGATAGTTTACCACCTGTATGGTAAAAACAAGGCTAACTTTAAAATCACACATCACACCTTAATTTTACCACTTTTCTGTGGCTTAAGCTATACATGGTGTAAATTCATGAAAATTTGACTTTTCCCAAGGTTAATAAAAACAAGAAAATTTGATTTTACACAAAAATACTATTTCGGCCTTTGTAGGCCAAAATGCTGAATTCATGATAAAATAACCTATCATATGATTATAGGTAAAATTGGATGGAGAATCCAATTGCTCCATAAAATTGAGACATAAATTCTTCCCTTAAAAGTCTCATCAAATATATTTGAGCTTAAGTAAGGTTTAGCTTAATTGTTTTTTTTGTTTTAGGTAAAAATAACTTCTTGTAAGGATCTTTTGTGAGTCCTTTGTGAATTTAAAATATTCCTTAGGGATCACATATAGTATTTAGAAATTTCCTATCCAGGATTTTCAATAGGATTAATATTTTATATATGTGAATTTTTGATTTATTTGTAATATTTTTTAGTCAAAGATCCATAACTTATAAGCATTAAAAATACAAAATATTCTCATATCTCTATGCTTACACAGATATCAAAGAGTTAAAATCCCAACATAAAACTTCAAGTCATTTTGGAATGTATTTTGTACTGTTCTTTATGTATAGAATTAATATCTAAGATAAAGCTTGTGATATTTGAAGAAGCTTTGTGAAGATGAATTATATTTACAGTTCATTGAATGTACAAAGCTTTACTTTATATATAAATATATGTGTGTATATCATAAGTCTTGTGAAATCTATATTTCAATTACTGAATGAATATTAAATAAGGTACTTTCTTCAAATAGCTAGAAATAAATAATCATCATTTGAAGAAAGAGGCTATTAAATTATTTCTTCTATGGGCTTATTTTACATTCCACATGATATATACCTAGTTTATATATATATTAAAATATTTCTAAGGAATTAAATATCCTAGTCTCAAAGTTTCCATTCAAATTCATATATATATATATATATATATATTTGTTTGATTAATTCATTCATATTTCCAAACGTGCTATAGTTCTTAAAAACTTTCATATTATATTTATATTTAGTTTCAATCTGGGACTCTCAGCATCAAGACGTATATGCAGTCTTCATTTTCAAAGTTATGTACATATACAATTTCTATTTAAAGAAGTTTATTTATTATATTAAAACTTGATACTTTTTGGAAAGAATAGAGTTCCAATAAATCAAATAATTACTATAATAGAGCTTTGATATATTTCTCAAAATCAAATTCTTGAAATTAAAGGCCTTATTTTGTTGAAAAATAATTTCCTCACAATCAATAAAGTTAAATTCATGCTTAGATAGGGTTATTGTAAGGTATCAAAATTAAATCTTTCTTAAAGCTCATTGGGAAAAAAAACTCAATTTTGTTTTTGGTTACTTGGAGTTGAAAATTCCCACAAATGGCTATGTTGAGATATTTTGAATAATGGATTTCTCATAAAACCTTTCCAAAGAAAAAAATCAAAGTATGAAATATCTTTATTTGAAGCCCTTTTTCATCCATTTCTCTCAAGCTCGGGCATGTATATTAGATTCAAACAAAATCATAATCACAATAATATTTAAGTATTGGAACTTTGAGATATCTGGAAATCAATTCATCACAGAAAATTACTTTGACTTTTTACTAGAATAATTTGGATAAATTGGAAGAAAGATTTATTCAAAAGTATAATTTTATGCTTATCTTACATAGAAATACATTAGATTTTTATCAAGGTCTTTTTGAATTATACAAGTTTTTCTTCCATTATAAATTTTCATTTCAAGGGGAATAACTAATATCTTCATGATGTTTGTGTATAGTTTCTGTAATATCTTTATAGTGGTTTTTCCTGAGAGGTTTTTAATTCCAAATTACAAAGCTTTAGCTCAAAGGAAAAGTGAGACTGTGATGAAAGGACCTGAAAACAAAAATATCATTTTTCATAAGACCTGAAAATTTGTAGAAATCTCTTTCCATAAAAAAGTAAAATTACTCTGATTTGTTAATATTATTCAACATTTATTTTCGAAAGTATATTATTTACCATATGATTCATTAATAAACCATGACACTTTATTTATTATTTTAATCTCATTAACTTCGTATTCCGCTAAGAAATTTTAACGACTTTATCTCAAAGATTTAAGCTATTAATCAAGGATCTCTGCTCCAAATAACACAGAATTGATATATTTATTAAAAGATACATAATTTATTTTGAAGTTCAGCATGCTGAGAAGAAACTTGTTGGAAAATAGTTAGTAATTTTGGATTAAATAGCTCAACCCACCTTTCAATTAAATGGTTTACAATCTAAGACCAATGATATATCATATCTTCTAAGCCAATACAGATGGATGAGGTGTCTTTCTCTGATATTTGATCCAGTTAAGATCTTAATAAGTATGTGTCTTATAAGAGCTACCTGAATAATTTGAGAACAAAACAAGAAGGTATTTTTGTATCATTTTTACTTTATATAAGCTTCCTTCATTATTTTCATTGCATATATTCCTGCCTTGAAGTATGGAAAAACTCATGAAATTCATTTTCTTTTAAAAATTTTGGGTTGCAAATCTCATACTTCAACCTAAATTTGAATGATTACTATCTTTAATTTTCCAATAACTATTTTAATTATTTTTCAATTTCGTATCATATAAAGGCTAATACATTGAACATGATGAAGTTAGGATAATTTATCCTTTTGACTAAATATAGCAGAATTCATCTTCCCTTTTTCAATAAACCTTTCCAATGAAAGAAGACAGATATTCTATATTATTTAAAAATCTAAAAATAAGCTGAATAAATAAAGTAAAAGGGATAGAATTTTCCAAAAATTTATTTCATGGTATTTTTTGAGGGGAGATCTTGTAAGACTATAGCTCTGTGAGGTGTCAGAATTAAGAGTAAATTCAGAAGCAAATTGGATCTAATTAAATTTTATTTATTCTAATAATAACATCATTATTATTTTAATAATGCCATTTTTCTTCTTTCAAGAAAAACATTTCTCTTCTTTTAATAATAAAGTTTTTCTTATTTTAATAATGAAACTTTTATTATCTTAAGGATAAAATTTTCATTATTTAAACAATCAAATCGTCATTATTTCAAGAATAACAATTTCATATGCTGCAAGTTGTTATACACCACAGAAAAAGACTGGGGACTTGCATACAGGTCCTTTACAGTATCTTCAGCTTATGTCTGGGTGTATCTCTGGAAGTATCCCTAGTTTAACTCACATTCATTGTATTGGGAGATTTTTACTCCCCCTTTAATTTTTATTACTATTTTCTCAACCCAATATATACACTGGCAACAAACATAGGTAATGAATATTATTCAATTTTTGGATTGTGAGAACATTGAAATTCCCTCATGATGCTTATAGTTAGTAGAATAATCTTCAAATCCTCTCATCAATTGAGCTCCTTACAAGTCACTTCATGAATGCTTGTGGATTTTGAAAGTTCATCCAGCTATATGGGGAGCCTTGAAAAGGAATTCTTTGATACTTGTAGCATTAATTGCTTCTTTGATCTTATTGTGATTCCACTGCCTTGATTCTTGAATTTATTTGAGTTTAATTTATCTTTCATGTTGGCTTAAAGAATGAGGATAACTTAAGAATTAAGAAATTCTATTTACCAGAATTCTTGTTTTCAGATGAATCAAAAATTAAGCTTGAATTGATTTCGCACAATGATACTAATAAGTAATGATGAATTTGAAAATTATAATGGTAATTATTTTGAGGGAATCCTGTCCAAATTTAAATTAAAAATGGGTATTCCTCCTTAAAATTATGAATATTTTGGAAAAATAAGATCCAATAATTTTATAATAAGTAAAATACCTCTCCTTGAGTGATGATTATCATCATAGAAATTGGTGAAAATTATTGGAAAAGATGTTTCCATACAAATTAATATTAATTTATTAGAATAATCTTTGAAAATAAAATATGGATAAATAATAAACTTGAAGCTCTTCAAATAGTGAGGCAATGGCCTTCAACATGATTTAATGAATACCTTTGAAATTAGATTCTTGAGAATTTCTGCAAGGGAAAAATAAAAAAAGTATAGGAATAATTTGATGAATTAAAAAAGAGTTGGAAAGGTGTTGCATGGGCCACAAGTGAGAAATTTTGTCCAGTGCTGGATATATGTTGGAGGGAATTCCACATTTGGGAAGGAACTTGTCTCCTCATAGATAATTTCTTTTAAAATCAAAATCCAAGAATTTTGGACAACAGTAATGAGAAATTTAATTGATCTGCAGATTTGGAATATATTTATGTCCATTAATAAACTTAGTTTCAAAATATAATTCATTTTTTACACTATCAAGAACAATTCAGGGGCTAAATCTTTAGCTTATCAAAATCACTTACAAACTCCCTGGGGTCTTTCCACTATATAACCCATTCAATCCTATCATTTAGTTTCCATTTGTCCTATAAATTCATATCACACTGATATATTAAATTTTCATTTTAAAAATTTACAGTATGATTTCAATATTTTGTCTTGGGTTTTTTATTATTCAAATTGAAAAAAAAATCAATATTGAACAATCCTTTCCAACCTCTCTGAGCTCAGTAATATTCAGAAGAGTATTTAATTCTATTCATATACTATTAGAATCTGACTTAAGTCATATTGGGAGCCTTAATTCTTTCCAGAGTTTCCATCTGGGTCCACTGCTTGATATTTTTGGAGGAGTGGCTGAAGGCTTGAATCCTGAAACATATAAAAAATACAAAAACAATAATAAAGTGCTTTTTATAAATTCTTTCATAAATTTCAAGAATAAAGATAAAAATATTCTATTACATGGATGTGTTTTTGTGGATAAAGGGAATATTTTCCAAACAAGAGAGGCTTTCAAGAATGCAAACATGGCTCTGAGACATATTGGAAACTATAGATCACCTTTATTTATTGATATTCCTCAAGATTGTGATCTTTATCAAGCTTCCAACAATACAAGTTTAACTAGTTCTGTTACTTCAATACCTAATTGTCAAACCAATCTTTCATTGCACCAAATCCAGGGTATTTCCTTTCTTTTAAATATTGAAAATAATATGGAAAAAATTTGTGAAAATCTATGGAAACATCCAGATAATTTGTGGATTAAAAAAGTGTTTTCTAATGCGGTTGAAAATGGGCTGATACCACAAGATATTGGGTGCAAAAGTAGGGGTGGAATATTGGCTGATGATATGGGACTTGAAAAATCATTGACAACTTTATGCTTGATTAAAAAAACACAAAATGACGCATTAAAGTACTCAGCAATATCTAAGGACCATGTCCCAGCTACTTTGATCATTGTACCACTTTCTACTTTGCATAACTGGGAGAATGAAATAAGACTACATTTTCATGCTGGTAGTTTACCATATTCAATATTCCATGGTTCCAATTGTAATTTCATTTCATTCCAAAATTTGCAGCAGAATGCAATTATCATCACCACATATGATATTATTGCTGGTTATAATGTTGATAATGTTCATGAGATGAGAATAAATCCACTTTTGGTGAATTGGTTCAGGATAGTGTTGGATGAAGCACAGTAAGCTTCTCTTTGTGATTCTTAAATAAAAAAGTACTGAAATTTTTACATCCATTAGCTACATAAAGCAAAAATCTACTCATAGAGCATTCACAATATTGAATTTAAAATCTGAAAGAAAGTTATGCCTTACAGGAACACCATTACAAAAAAATCTTTGGGATCTACATAGTCTGTTGAGGTTTTTACAAGTAGAACCATGGAATCTCAAGCCTTTATGGGAAAATTGCATAATCAAACAAATATCATCTGGGAATCAAATGGCAATCCAATCATTACAGCTTATAATGCAAACACTCACCTTGAGAAGATTGAAAGCCAACCTACTGGATCTTCCCAATAAAGTGCAAAATGGAGTTGGAATTGAGATCTATGAGCCATGGAAAACACTTTATTTCAAAAAGCATGAAAAGCTTAGTGCATTGTATGGAAAACAGAGGTCCAAAGCCGTTCAATGGGATTCATCAGAATTTTTCTCCAGATTATCAGATTTGAGGCAGCTTTGCAATCATCCAGCACTAATAGAAAGGGAAGAAGGGGGAAGGAGATATACCTGGAAAGAAGGATCCAAAGTGGTTCATCTTGTTAGCTATCTCAAGGAGTTTTTTCAGAAGGAGCCACGCTTAATATATCCCAAAGCAGTTGTTTTTTCAGAATAAAAAAGGTTTCTTGATATGTGAGCTCAAATCCTTCTACTACCTGTCATTTGAATGATTTTATTGATTAAATATTGTAAAAAGTATCAAAATTGCACTGGATGAAAGTGGAATATCCAATTTGATGATGCATGGAATGCTCAAAAATGATCAAAGGATACAAATCCTTGAAGAATTCAGAAAAAATCCAAAATCTCAAGTTCTTCTTACAACAAAAGGCACAGGTGGTGTTGGTATTGATCTAAGATGTGCTCAAAATGTCTACATAATGGTAAGACAGTATTTTGATACACTTGAAGCTTAATCTAATATTATTCCAATTACTTAAATTAGGAACCAGGTTGGAACCCTTCAACTGATGATCAAGCAGTTGATAGGCTTTATCGGCTAGGTCAAAAGAACAAAGCTCATGTATTTTGTTATATAACTGTTGGTAGTATTGAGGTGAATATTCAGCAAGTTAGAAGGAAGAAACAGCAGCTTCAGATGTAAGATATTTTATAATCAACCAATATTTATCTTTTTGAGTAGCTAAAATTTTTTTATTTCATTTCAGGTTGAGCATTGGACATTTAGGTACTGTGGATCATGAATTGGAAAAATTGATTGTGGAAACAATAGAAAAATCATGAATTATTTTTTTAGGTTTCAGATAGTTGAAGTAAATTATGAATATCTATACATGGCTTTAATTGTAACATTAGCTTCTCATCATTAGTAAGATTGGAAATATAATCATCTGAGTAAGGATTTTCTGGAAGTCCAATTGGAACTTTGGCATCTTTCTCAAAAATACCACTTTGTACTCTTCTACTTTCCAAGACATTTGGAATTCTATTGAATTTACTTTTTTGTATTTGCTTTTGAATTAATAGAGAATCTAATTGACTTGCTAACTTTGAGAATAAAGCTGACCTCCAAGGGGACTTTAGTTTTATTAATGATCCATTTTCATCTTCAGTATCAGAGCAGCATCGTGGCTCATCAAATATGGAAGCTTCATCTTGATTAATGTTCAATGATAGCAATGTCTCTGAGCGATTTGACGATAACTGAATATTAAATAACATCAATTGGTGTAAAAATCAATCATAAATAAAATAAACACATACTTTTTTACGCCACCTTGATTTCTGCTTCTGACTGGCTTTTTTTGAAAGTGCTTCAGGAACCAATTTATCATTCTTAAGATCCTCTTGCTTCCCTCTGAGCCAGCGCATTAGTATTAAAGACTTATTATTATGTGTATTATCCTTTGGATTTATCAAGAATATTTTCAATTCTCCTTGTTGGTGTAGATAGTTCCAGTGCTTGAGAACAAATTTTGCAAATATTTGATTCCATTTTGATTCCCAACATTGATTTCAAGCAAAGGTTGACATTGGGAAGCCTGATTTGAAGAGATCCTCTAGAAACATAGTTTTGTACATTGGTGAAATTAATATTCTTGGGCTTATAGACAGTCTATCCTCTCCTGAGCTGTGATTATGGGGATTTGTAATTGGATTATCAGTGCAAGAAAAGGGTAAGTTCTAAACAATTTTGAGACTTTCTTCTGATGGAAGAGATTTCCAACTATTTATAGCAGATGTAGATTGGAAATAGTTGATTTCCATGATCAACCAGCATAATTGATGTATGGATCTTGATATTGCACTGGTAGGTAGTGGGATGATGGGATGTAATATCTTGTTGATAGTTTTGTTTGATTGGGGTATAGAGGTCTCAAAAAAGTAATGTGAAGCTTTAGGCATAGTAAAACAGGTTAATTAAAGTCAGATTTCGGGGTATAGGTGGAAGAATCAAGAGAAAGGCTCCTATTTATCATAAATGAGAGGATTCTGGAGCCCTGTATTTATTTCTTAAAGTTTGAATGAGCCTGGAAGAAGCTATATTGTGTAAAAGGAGCTTATTTGGGAAAGTAAGCAATGAGGTTTTGGGTGAAGCAAAGTAATCTTAGCACACTCAAAGATTATTTGAATAGAAATAACCCTGTTTTGAAAGAATAAAATTAAATTACAGAAAACACTGATCAAGTTAACAAGGTGTTTATATTGGCTTTATCAGGGAGATCTAGTACAGGCTATCCATCTATGGTATTTTTTTCAAGCCATGCCTCACTGAAGTCTAATACTAAACATTTGGCCACTTCCAATTTTTTTGGAGCAGTGGGAACAAATTCATGGGTTTTTGAGAAAAATGCCTTGTTAAAAATACCCAAAATATATGCATTTGTTCTCTTCCAAATAGGCTCATAAGGCCTTTCCTCAGCAATAACACTATCAGTAATTTCAATCATCTGCAATGCTCCTTTAGCTGAGCTTTTTCTCCAATCTCTTGAGAAAACCATTAAGCCTCTTATTTTTGATTGTAGCTCTGATAAGGTCTTAAGGTGTTCTTTGGACCTTTCATGAGTGAGCACAAATCCATCAGGAATATTGACTGGAAAAACTTTTGAATGTGCTAGTATCAGGACATATGAGATCATAAGATGTAAAATGGAATCATTGAAAGATATTAAGCTATTCATTCCATAATTAAGTGGCTGGTTTTCCTCCTTTTCATCAAGGGTATTTTCAATTTGAGATGAATGGGATGGTCTTGTGCTGAGGCAGGACACTAAAAATTCCAGGCTGAGTCTTTGAACTAACAAGGGATCATCTTCTGTTGATTTCATGATTTCAAATTTTTCAGGTTGTATGAGATCTTGTGCAGAAACTGATATTGACTCCAGTATTAGATTGGCCCAGAACTGTTTCTTTTGAAGATTAGGGACAAAGAGGGATTGTGCCAATTGAAAGAGTGGCTGATGTGATTTGGCAATGTTTTGCATTGAGATTGTAGAATCCAAAGTAAGGATAGGGACATTCCAGGCGTCAGGATCATTAAAAGGATCATATTTATTTGGTGAAAATATATTTAATCCTGAAAAAAGCAAGTAAATATCAATGTTCTGGATGAAACATGAATGAATGTCTTTTGTATTTACCAGATTTATCCAAATCCACTAGCCATTTGCTAATGCTAAGAGATCCAATACTTTGAAAGTGTATTCCTTTTGGTAGTTTGGTAGAAAATGGCCTTTGGGGAATTTCCTGGAATCGTTCTCTTACTAGATTTTCAACATTAACCTGGCATTTCTTCCATGAGGATACAGAAAGTGGCTGATAATTGCTGATTTTCTCTTCAAAGTGATCTGAGTGAATGGGATTGAATAATCCAGATTGAGGAAGCTTTTTCTTCTTGTGGGATTTTGAAGGCTCTTCATTACTGGTTTGGATTACTTTTGAAGTTGATGGGTTGTTACTTACAAGTATGAAATTGGAGTTAGGTTTTTCTTTTGGGTGTTTGGTAGATGTAGGTTGTATCAAGGGCTCCTCAATTTTGGATTTTTTCTTTTTTGTCATGGTTGAAGCTGGAAAACTTTGTATATTTGATTGATCATTTTGAGAAATGTTATTGACTTCAAGGCTGGAGTTTGACATGGATAGGGCTTTTTCAAAATCATTTTGAGGTTGAAATAGTCCTGGTTCTAGATTTTGAGAATCTGACTGATTTTGTGGGTGTGATTTCTCAGTATCATAATTGCATTCCAATTTCTAAGAAAGAAAAGATTCAGGAAATACAGTTTAATCTTTGATTAAAGCCTAAAGAAAATATTGAGATATACTTCTTGATTCTTTTCCTTTATACTTTGATAAATTTTGGCCTTTTTATTACTCATACTAGAAGAAGATATGAAATACCTCTTTATTGATGTTTGGGAGGATGCTGAAATAACAACCTTGGCTTCAGGGGGTAATGATCCACCTAGCTGTACACCTAAATTATGATTTGAATTCCAATTAAAAATGGCTCCATATGGGCAAAAGCTGGAAAAACATACAATACAGATCATCTTCAAGTATTTTGGAGACCTCTTGTATTTTTTTTCTTGCATATTCAGGAAAGTGAGAATCGCAGGTTGCAAGCGTGAGAGAAGGAAGAAATTTGGAGATTTTGGATATGAATTCTGATTTTTCAACTTGCTTTGGCTCTATTTCAAGTAATGGATCCATTTTGAAGCAGTGATTATCTGAAATTGACTGAGGTTTAATTATTATAAATAAGTTTATGAATTTTTTTTTGAAATGAAATTGAAAAAAAGAGAAGGTGGGGGTTCTTTACAGTGTTCAAGACAGATTGGACTATTATGGAATGTAGGAATTTGGGAAGGAATATATCATGATGACTTTTATTAAATGTCTATAGTTTTGTTTGAGCATTGCTCAATATATAATACCTTGGGGGAAATTGAAAACCAAAGCAGGCATAAATAAGAGGCTTATATATTAAATAATTTTGAGAAGCTATAGCACAGTTCAGCTCTGAAAACATTAAATAAATAACAAATTTATGACTGATGGTCATAATTGTGAAAGCCCACATTGTGGCTAAACTATAAATTCTTACAAAGGGGGGCTTTTTAAAATATTTTAAATTGTGTTTTCTTTTGAAGTACATTTATTACTAAGCTCTAAGCTTGAAAAACATATAGGACACTTCAGCTCTCAAATACACTACAAAAATACTAATTTTATGACTGCTAGTCGTGATTTTGAAAGGCATCTTTTGACTTGGTTATTAATTCACTCAATTGGTGAATTTTTAACATAAGTTATCTCTAATTATATTTCCAAATACATCTATTACAAAACTCTAAGCTTGGATAAAAAAAAGGAGTAGGAGATAAACATTATTCAGGATTCATACAATTATGACTACTTGAACCAGCTTCAATTCCACTGAGAGAAGATCTTCCTGGCCTCTGTATGATGTGACGTCCCCTTTTTGTCTTGGCCTCAATCTCTAATAAAATATTTTGGAGTCCAATTGGTTCTTTTACCAGTAAGTGGTTTCTTTCAACTTCTGAAATTGTGTTTAAGTATATTGTGGAATAACAATCTAAAGGTAAGCAATGTGGGACATTAGTTAAATCAGAATTATAGTCTAATTTCTCTCCATCCCTATGAAGCATACGTTGAACTCTATTCTTTTCAAGCTGGGTTTTGGCACCAAGGGTCATTGCTAGATCCAATTGCCTTGTACACAAGGTCAAAGCTTCACTACGCCAAACTCCAACAAGTCTTTTGGGTGCTTTTCCAAAGTCAGAATTATCCTCTACATCGGAAGTTGCTTTTATATCAGTATATATTGCAGAGAAATCGTTGTTTTGAGGGAATAATTGATGTGCTATTTTGAAACGGGCAGCTGTCACCTAAATATAAAAGTAATATTAGAGTTTGGTGTATGTCTAACAAAAGAATAAGCACGTACATTCTGCCTCCCTCTAGTGTTTTTGGATTTCTTAGCTTTTTGAAATTTAACCTCCTCTGCAGCCTGGCCAACTTTTGAAAGCTTTTGCATTTCTTTACCCCTTCCATTGACCCAACGTTCAATTAATAGGTTTAGCTGATCAGGATTGTTGATATTTAAGCTGGGTTGAGTCTGGCTCCAATTGAAAAAATGCTTGGAGATAATGTTGGCTATGGCTGCATTCCAAGTGGAGTTATTGAATGCGGTCCCCCATTGGAAGGTAATTCTCTTGAGGCCTACTAGCTGGCATTCCTTTTCACAAGCACGCTTTTCAACTATGGAGACCTTGATCTTGTTATTGAGAACATCACGACTTTGTTTAAATTCAGGTGGCTGCAATTGTTGAGATATAGAGGTGATTTCTTGTTTGACCAGAATTTGGCGCTCACTAATTGGACGATCTCTCAGTCCATATTCAAAGGTTTCCAAATGGGTCTTGATGTGTTTAGCTCAGTTTTTGACCCAATGAATGTTAAATTCCTCTTCATCATTGGTAGGATTGGGTGGGAAGTGATCTACAGAAGGTGGCATACCCATTAAGAAGTAGATAAATTCTTGCAGGTGGACTGATTCAGTGGATGCCTGACTTGGAAGATTGTTCTTTGTTACCAATCTTGTAATGCGGTTATTTCTCTGTTGCAATATTTTCTTATTATTTCTAGCCCTCTGTTGGTCCTCTTCTTGTTGAATCCTGAATTCAACTCCAACAACTGAAAACCAAATCAGTTAGTAATTTTCAATCAGCTTTGGGAAAGATACTAACCACCAGATGTTATTTCCTCTTGTCCCTCCTGACTGGCATTCTGTGAAACAGCATCCTCTATTCCAAGTCTTTCCAAATCTTGCAGAAAGATGGATTTCTGTCCAGTAGAGTCAGTATGGATGCTTTCGTGGTTTTCTTCATCTGAGTGAATTATTGAGTCACTCTCTGTTGGTGGGTTTTGTGATGAGGATCCAGAATTTTCTCTGTGGAATGCAGAGGGGGAACCACCCAGTGCATGGGAAGACATTGTAATATCAATTTAAACAAGTGGAGTTAAATTGAGTAAAATGAGGTAATTATATTAATGAAAATTTGAGTATGTTAAACAGAGTTGGAGTAAGAACTCAACATATGAGAATGAACTTGGTGGATGAGAAAGCTCAGGAAAACTTAAAGCAGTTTGGTGAAGTGGAAATACAGAAATTTTGGTGGAGAAGAGATAGTTTATATACACATTTGTTCAAACCTGTTCTATCCAGCACCAAAAAGCCAAATTATGTCTTGAAAGATGTTTGAGAGGCTTAAATATGGTAGATTGACAATTTAAATCTCTTTTAAAAGGGATTGGAGTGAATTTTTCTAAAAAAAACTTCATTTAATAGCATATAACAATATCAACAAAGGAAAAAGCATTGTTTTTCCTCAAAAGAAATCTTTAGTGAGCATTGATAAGGAAACCTAAGGCTGAAAGGGGTGCGGTGCTTCAATCACCTATCCATTGCTGGCAAGGTTTGAAAGGGAATGGTAAGAAACTGTTAAAATATATGAGATAATGAGTGGCAGTCCACGGAATCACTTACTGATGAATGTAGAGATACCAAGCAGAGTGTAGCCTGATCAATTCCAAAGCTTCCAGGAGGATTCTTGAGGCTTGCAGCATGACCCAAAACTGATTGGGAGTTGATGATTATGGCATCCTCTGTCTGGTCCAATAGAATAGAACAATTGAGATCTGGAAAAGGATGGAAAGGGTCTTTTTCTATTTCATTATTTTCAAGCTTCTTGAAAGGTTTGATTATTAGCCACCATATGTCAGGATCACCTCCAACTAATGTGACAATATTATCAATATGGCCCAATGATTTCACATTATTAATGCTATACTCTATGATACTGTCTTAAATATGTGATTTTACATTACAATACCTTTTTTTTTCAAAAATTATTGACTTTTTGCATTCAAAGAGGTTTACAACATCCCTTAAATCTCTTGAAACTAGTAGTTTCCACTGTTGAAAAATATCATCATGCAATTGAATTGTATGACTGGGACTGATATTTTTTAATTGATGCAGAGAAATGAGGGGATTGTTCCTACCAACTCTTTGTTGAAGATTAGGCAATTTTGAAATCCATTGATATTGTACTTTAGATATCCATCTTTTCAGTATTGTTTGGGAGATCTCAGCTACAATTGGTTATATGTGGGTAAGTATTGTGAGGGTCATTTTTTGACATAAAAATATATAATTCAAACTCAACATGGCTTATTATTCCGTGGTATGTCCCCAAATGTACGGTTCATTCTTTCGTATGCCCACACAGCTAAGCTTCTTGGTGGCCCTAGCTCCTTCATAACCTTTGGTAAATGCTGTGTTAGGTGTAGATTAGGTTTGGAGTTTATCATGGACCAACCCAAACGAAGTGTTTGACAATAGATCTTTGTAGTACTTTCAATCTTATCTAGGTCTTCTTCATGAATGCTTTTTCTGAGTAACATGTTTGTTAATGTAACTAATGAAATTAGCGATTCGAGTAGAAGATCCTTATGGAGATAGTTCCCTGGGCATTTGACCCTTTCCTCCCTGTGAGGTATTTGTGAACTCCATAGTGGTACAAGTGCCAAAGGTAAATACAATGTCATCAAGATTTGCCACTCCGCTGCTTTGAGTGTCTGAACGTTTTTGAAACAAAATTTTCTGGGTAGACGAGAAAGCCATGACGGGACTCTTGTTTGATTGATGACTTTTTGAAGTACCTCTAATTTGTCTTTTTTTAATCTTGGAGTTTCATCCCCCATTGGATTTAAATACTGATTATCATCAGAAGATAAATCAGAGGGAACCAATGAATCACTACCATGTGTAAATGGTAATAAGTTGAGTACTGTAGATGGGGTTGTCTGGGATCTAAGGGAATACCTGGAGCTTGAAGTTCTGTTGCTTTTTGCATTTTGATCACTTTTGGTCCTGGAGGCTTCACTAGAGCCTTTGTGCCTTTGGGATGTACGAGGTCGAATGCGGGCAAGGTTAGCTCTTGTAAGGTTTTGTTTCTTGGGTCTACTTATTTGGTCAGAATCATTGTCATCTTCATTTTTCCTTTTTCTTGGACGCCCCAATAAACAAAAAGGATATTTGGATGTATTTGAGTGTGCCAAAAAACTTTGCTTTTTCTTTTGAACCTCTAACTTGTGACCAGCCAACCCCACCTTGAGGAATGATATGCAATAGTCTTTGATATCCCCTAAAATCAAAAAATGCATAATATCTATGCCACAAAATTCAATGGGTCTCCAGTAATCTAGTTTATTTAGAATACTCCACCGGACACCATGGGATTTTACAAATTCATCTTGTTCCTCTTTGGTTTGAAGTTGGAGCCATTCATTTGCCTTCGAAATATGATTTTCATGTGTCCTTGTTTCAAATTTTAAAAAATCTATTTCATTGATGTCCACCCTTGTAATATTACAAAAGGAGCAAAATCAATTGGCTGAATGAGAGGCAAATCCAGCCACTTTACGTAGAGCAGGAAGATCTGCTATTAAAGGTAATAAAGCCACTCTAATAAGTCTACCCTGTGGAAAGTCGTGGGTATTGGAAAACCAAATACCATTCCATAGCATTTGAAGCTCAATAACAAGAGGCTCCAAGATTGAATTCATTTGATCAAGAGATGGCTCTTTGGGACCAGGAATTATTGCGTATAAAAACATGTTCTCCTCTTTTTGACGTTCACTTGGAGGCAGATTCAAACAAGTGAGAATAATTGACCCAATTGAGATGGATTTTGCAGCCCCTTTGTTACTGAATGGATTGAACCAATCTACCTATAAGCTAAATATCAAATTACCTGTTCTATTGGTGAAAGCTTGTTTACTACGTGGGGAAGATTTGAATGTGTGCCAAATTTTGCTATGCCAAATATCAGAAATAACTTTAGGGTCTGCTTGAGAATTATGGGTATGGTGAGCATTTAATAGATTTTCAAAGCCAGGAATCCACATATGGGAGGCCAACCATTTTTTCAAGGATTGGTATGTAAAGGTAAAGATTGGTTTTTGAAGTGAAGTATCATTCTTGTCATCAGTTTTAAATAAAATAGAACCACATTCTTTTCTTGCAAGAGATCCTAATTTGACAATGGAGGAAGGAAAAGGTTGAATAAATTTGGATGTACACTGTTTGTTGATGTGCCCCATTTCAGTCAGATCATACAAGCTGAAGCATTCTGGACAGAAAATCTTTTTTTCAAAGTCCATGGATATGCCCAGCTGAACAAAAATAGTTTCAATTGAAAGTGGAATTTCTTTAGAAATGGATAATCCATCAAAATTGAATTTGTCTCCAAGGCTAGTTATCTTTTCCCTTTCTGATAGAAGAAAGTGTTTGATACTATCTCTGGACATTCCATTTTTGAGGTATAGGCTGGAAGCTTGAACCAAAACTTTAAGAGCATAAGAGTCAATGAATTTGAAGGTCTTGTTTTCATATTTTTTGGTATCAAAAAGTAAATTTCTTTCATTATTCTGATGACATATCTGTTCAATTTGAGAGCATCCAGGGGTTTTCTGTGTTGGCTGCACCAAAGGATTGTGGAAAATTAGATGTAAGTAATGATGAATAATTGAAATGGGTGAGGGAAAGAGTCCTTACATTTTCGCTATTTTGGGCTAAAAACATGTGATCAACCAAAGGCTGGGGTCTCCTGAGTTTTTCTAGTTCCAATTGATGTGTCTTCCAAGCTGGGTCAGACATAGGTTTTCCATGCTGAACAATATTGTTCAAATCTTCATAATATTGATTGCAACAGCCAAGCTCATGACAAGTACAAATTTTTTTGGGGCGACCCATTTTTTGCACCATGGAAATTTGTGGGGAATGAGCAAAAAGGGCCCAGAAATTGATATGGAGTAGGGCGGTTATGAGGAATGTTTTGGGGGGCAAAGTGAACTCAAAAGAGCTTTCAAGTGGACACAAGCATAGCTTTATTTATATTTGAGCATCTTTGAGTTTGCAAACATAGAAGCCAATTACACCCCTATAGACTTCATTCAGATACAGGTTTTTCTGTATCTGAGTGGGTCTGACAAAATTTCCAAGAGACAAACCAATTACGGCCCTAATTGGTTTGCAAGTGGTACAAATTATGACCGGCGGTCATAATTTGACCACCTTTGTATGATTACAGCCAAAGATTCATTGTGGCTGGACCTCATTCAGATACAGTTTTTTCTGTATCTGAGTGGGTCTGACAAGATTGCAAAGAGACAAACCAATTACGGCTGTAATTGGTTTGCAAGTGGTACAAATTATGACCGGCAGTCATAATTTGACCACCTGTGTACACTTACAGCCCAGGCTGTATTGTCAATGGCCCTCATTCAGATACAGTTTTTTCTGTATCTGAGTGGGTCTGACAAAATTGCAAAAAGACAAACCAATTAGGGCCGTAATTGGTTTGCAAGTGGTACAAATTATGACCGGCCGTCATAATTTGACCACCTGTGTATACTTACAGCCCAAGCTGTATTGTCAGTGGACCTCATTCAGATACAGTTTTTTCTGTATCTGAGTGGGTCTGACAAAATTTCCAAGAGACAAATCCATTACGGCTGTAATTGGTTTGCAAGTGGTACAAATTATGACCAGCGGTCATAATTTGACCACCTGTGTACACTTACAGCCCAAGCTGTAAGGTTTGACTATGAAACAATAAGTAAAAATTACTAATTTATTACTTATTGTACTCTGAATGTCCTTATGAATTGAATAAATAAGATTAAAAATATAATAATAATAAATAATTATTATTATTATGGCGTAAAATAATTATATTATTAATTAAATATAATAATATAATATAATAAATAAATATATTAATATAAAATAATTAATATATTCAAAAAGTTCTTTATTATTGTTACCAACAAATAATAAAGGCGTAAAAAATTGTTTTTTATTAATAAAAAACAATTAATAACAATAATATTACTAATATTAAAGTTATGAATTAATATAAATACTATTTATATTAATTAAAAAATTATTAAGAGAGTAATAATAGAGAAATTATTATAATAAGAGAAAATAACCTACTTTTAACACTTAATATAATAATTTTGAAATATTTTACGCCAAAAAAATATAAACACAACTTTTTCAAATTGTATTTACAATAAAAATAAAGAAAATTACAAATTATTCTGGATTTTTGCGTGGAAATGAGTTTTTAGAGAGATTTTTAACAAAAACAATTAAATAAATGATTTAATCACGTCAAAATAGATGATTATAGCAAGGTGGTCTTTGGTCTTTAATAATATAATACTTTTATATATAAAGAATAAAGAAATTACCTTTGATTTAATTGATTTAATGTTTTTGATGCGTCTGAGGGGAAAATAGAGTAAAAAGAGCTCTATTTATAGTAAATACCTCCCTCCTAGAGTCCAACAGGCTTCTGGTAGACGTGTACTGATCATATCCACTGGAATTGATCAATATTTTAAGGTTTGAGGGTGATTACATCATGATCAAACCATATTACATCATTATTACACCATTATTTAGAGTTATCACTATAACTCTAAGTTTGATGACATCAGAGGCTTGGCAGAACCCCAAATTTCGTGGATTTTATTAGTTTTAATCATAAACTAATAGTATTCACCAACTTTATCACTCTTATGACTGTTAAACTTAATTTAAGGTTACAGTAGGTGATCATAACTGCTCAATTTAAGCTCAAACTTTGATCTTCAATAACATTTAAGATTTACACGCTACAGCAATTCAGAGAGTGAATTCTGATAGCCTGGCATAACCTTATTATTCTTCCAAGAGCTTTTCATTACATCATCAAAACTCTAATTTAGATAATTTTTCTTGTAACTCATCTTTTCTGTCGAAATTCAATATTTTAAACTTCAAACCTTGATTTCAGGGGGTTATACCCTGAACTTATTAATAAAAATTACATCATTATTCACGAATGAACTAGTAGAATCCAACTGTATACTTTTTTTAAGTTTGGACTACTTTCACAACAAAGTGGTCAACACCTCTGTTGATTTTTATCAATATTTCATCATAGGTTTTAACCTTGTTTATAATTTGTAAAATAAAGTTCATATCTGTGTTCTTACAGTAATTACATGGTAACTTTATTTTGGTTCATCATTCTATCATGTATAGTTTAGGAGATATTAGCTATGATTCTTGAATATATGCGTTGACCAAAAAAGTGCATATATTCAGGTTAATTCCTGAAGTATTGACTTTGGAAATTAGCTTATTAATTGTTTTATGTGTGGAGTTTCGTGGGGAATCCACTGGTACAATTTATTTCACATGTTGTTGCATTAGTTCCTGAGATAAATAAGGTTTTCTGGTTTTTATAAGGTATTATACCTTATAATTCATTAAATATTGACTTTACAGATATGCCATAAAAATGGTATATGTGTATTTTTCCATGAGGAATCCAATGGTATAATTTATTTTACATGTTGAGTCATTGGTTTTTAAGTCAAACAAATTTTTGTACCAATTTATGCTTTTTTTCGTATATTTAAGTAATTATTTTTAATGTATAATTATTCTAAGTAATTTTAATATAATTATATTAAAGGTATAATTATTCTTAGTCTTTTTTGTGACCTTATTGGGTATGTGGTCATATCTCAAAGGCTCACACAAGCTGTATTGTCAGTGGCCCTCATTCAGATACAGTTTTTTCTGTCTCTGAGTGGGTCTGACAAAATTGCAAAGAGACAAACCAATTAGGGCCGTCATTGGTTTGCAAATGGTACAAATTATGACCGGCGGTCATAATTTTACCACCTTTGTATGATTACAGCCAAATATTCATTGTGGCTGGACCTCATTCAGATAAAGGTTTTTCTGTATCTGAGTTGGTCTGACAAAAGTCACAAGAGACAAACCAATTACGGCCATAATTGGTTTGCAAGTGGTACAAATTATGACCGGCGGTCATAATTTGACCACCTGTGTACACTTACAGCCCAAGCTGTATTGTCAGTGGACCTCAATCAGATACAGTTTTTTCTGTATCTGAGTGGGTCTGACAAAATTGCAAAGAGACAAACCAATTACGGCCGTAATTGGTTTGCAAATGGTACAAATTATGACCGGCGGTCATAATTTTACCACCTTTGTATGATTACAGCCAAATATTCATTGTGGCTGGACCTCATTCAGATACAGTTTTTTCTGTATCTGAGTGGGTCTGACAAAAGTCACAAGAGACAAACCAATTACGGCTGTAATTGGTTTGCAAGTGGTACAAATTATGACCGGCGGTCATAATTTGACCACCTGTGTACACTTACAGCCCAAGCTGTATTTTCAGTGGACCTCATTCAGATACAGTTTTTTCTATATCTGAGTGGGTCTGACAAAATTGCAAAGAGACAAACCAATTACGGCCATAATTGGTTTGCATATGGTACAAATTATGACCGGCGGTCATAATTTGACCACCTTTGTATGATTACAGCCAAAGATTCATTGTGGCTGGACCTCATTCAGATACAGTTTTTTATGTATCTTAGTGGGTCTCATTACAGCCCAAGCTTTATTGTCAGTGGACCTCATTCAGATACAGTTTTTTCTGTATCTGAGTGGGTCTGACAAAATTGCAAAGGGACAACCCAATTAAGGCCGTAATTGGTTTGCAAGTGGTACAAATTATGACCGGCCGTCATAATTTGACCACCTGTGTACACTTACAGCCCAAGCTGTATTGTCAGTGGCCCTCATTCAGATACAGTTTTTTCTGTATCTGAGTGGGTCTGACAAAATTGCAAAGAGACAAACCAATTACGGCCGTAATTGGTCTGCATATGGTACAAATTATGACCGGCGGTCATAATTTTACCACCTTTGTATGATTACAGCCAAATATTCATTGTGGCTGGACCTCATTCAGATACAGTTTTTTCTGTATCTGAGTGGGTCTGACAAAAGTCACAAGAGACAAACCAATTACGGCTGTAATTGGTTTGCAAGTGGTACAAATTATGACCGGCGGTCATAATTTGACCACCTGTGTACACTTACAGCCCAAGCTGTATTTTCAGTGGACCTCATTCAGATACAGTTTTTTCTGTATCTGAGTGGGTCTGAAAAAATTGCAAAGAGACAAACCAATTACGGCCGTAATTGGTTTGCATATGGTACAAATTATGACCGGCGGTCATAATTTGACCACCTTTGTATGATTACGGCCAAAGATTCATTGTGGCTGGACCTCATTCAGATACAGTTTTTTCTGTATTTGAGTGGGTCTGACAAAATTTCCAAGAGACAAACCAATTACGGCCGTAATTGGTTTGCAAGTGGTACAAATTATGACCGGTGGTCATAATTTGACCACCTGTGTACACTTACAGCCCAAGCTGTATTGTCAATGGCCCTCATTCAGATACAGTTTTTTCTGTATCTTAGTGGGTCTCATTACAGCCCAAGATGTATTGTCAGTGGACCTCATTCAGATACAGTTTTTTCTGTATCTGAGTGGGTCTGACAAAATTGCAAAGAGACAACCCAATTACGGCCGTAATTGGTTTGCAAGTGGTACAAATTATGACCGGCGGTCATAGTTTGACCACCTGTGTACACTTACAGCCCAAGCTGTATTGTCAGTGGACCTCATTCAGATACAGTTTTTTCTGTATCTGAGTGGGTCTGACAAAATTGCAAAGAGACAAACCAATTACGGCCCTAATTGGCTTGCAAATGGTACAAATTATGACCGGCGGTCATAATTTGACCACCTGTGTCCACTTACAGCCCAAGCTTTATTGTCAATGGCCCTCATTCAGATACAGTTTTTTCTGTATCTGAGTGTGTCTGACAAAATTGAAAAGAGACAAACCAATTACGGCCGTAATTGGTTTGCAAGTGGTACAAACTATGACCGGCAGTCATAATTTGACCGCCTGTGTACACTTACAGCCAAGCTGTATTTTCAGTGGACCTCATTCAGATACAGTTTTTTCTGTATCTGAGTGGGTCTGACAAAATTGCAAAGAGATAAACCAATTACGGCCGTAATTGGTTTGCAAGTGGTACAAATTATGACCAGCGGTCATAATTTGACCACCTGTGTACACTTACAGCCCAAGCTGTATTGTCAATGGCCCTCATTCAGATACAGTTTTTTCTGTATCTGAGTGGGTCTGACAAAATTGCAAAGAGACAAACCAATTACAGCCGTAATTGGCTTTCAAACAGTACAAATTATGACCGGCGGTCATAATTTGACCACCTTTGTATGATTACAGCCAAACATGCATTGTGGCTGGACCTCATTCAGATACAGCTTGTGTACACTTACAGCCCAAGCTGTATTGTCAATGGCCCTCATTCAGATACAGTTTTTTCTGTATCTTAGTGGGTCTCATTACAGCCCAAGATGTATTGTCAGTGGACCTCATTCAGATACAGTTTTTTCTGTATCTGAGTGGGTCTGACAAAATTGCAAAGAGACAACCCAATTACGGCCGTAATTGGTTTGCAAGTGGTACAAATTATGACCGGTGGTCATAATTTGACCACCTGTGTACACTTACAGCCCAAGCTGTATTGTCAGTGGACCTCATTCAGATACAGTTTTTTCTGTATCTGAGTGTGTCTGACAAAATTGCAAAGAGACAAACCAATTACGGCCGTAATTGGTTTGCAAGTGGTACAAACTATGACCGGCAGTCATAATTTGACCGCCTGTGTACACTTACAGCCAAGCTGTATTTTCAGTGGACCTCATTCAGATACAGGTTTTTCTGTATCTGAGTGGGTCTGACAAAATTGCAAAGAGATAAACCAATTACGGCCGTAATTGGTTTGCAAGTGGTACAAATTATGACCGGCAGTCATAATTTGACCACCTGTGTACACTTACAGCCCAAGCTGTATTGTCAATGGCCCTCATTCAGATACAGTTTTTTCTGTATCTGAGTGTGTCTGACAAAATTTCAAAGAGACAAACCAATTACGGCCCTAATTGGCTTGCAAATGGTACAAATTATGACCGGCGGTCATAATTTGACCACCTGTGTACACTTACAGCCAAGCTGTATTTTCAGTGGACCTCATTCAGATACAGGTTTTTCTGTATCTGAGTGGGTCTGACAAAATTGCAAAGAGATAAACCAATTACGGCCGTAATTGGTTTGCAAGTGGTACAAATTATGACCGGCGGTCATAATTTGACCACCTGTGTACACTTACAGCCCAAGCTGTATTGTCAATGGCCCTCATTCAGATACAGTTTTTTCTGTATCTGAGTGGGTCTGACAAAATTGCAAAGAGACAAACCAATTACGGCCGTAATTGGTTTGCAAGTGGTACAAATTATGACCGGCGGTCATAATTTGACCACCTGTGTACACTTACAGCACAAGCTGTATTGTCAATGGCCCTCATTCAGATACAGGTTTTTCTGTATCTGAGTGGGTCTGACAAAATTGCAAAGAGACAAACCAATTACAGCCGTAATTGGCTTTCAAACGGTACAAATTATGACCGGTGGTCATAATTTGACCACCTTTGTATGATTACAGCCAAACATGCATTGTGGCTGGACCTCATTCAGATACAGTTCTTGCTGTATCTGAATGGGTCTGATTGAATTTCAAGGAGCCTAGTTGTATGGATTATGACTAGAACTCATAATCTCACTCTGATGACATTCTGTGGACACAAATTTATTGCAGTCATAATTGATTTACATTTTGAACAAATTATTATTGGTGGGCTAAACCTCTCACCCACCTACAGGTGTGACTGTACCATCTAACCTAATCACCCATGTATTTGAAGGAGTATTCTAAAGATACACATATCCTGACACACAATTCTTTGCTAAATGTGTAATTGTGTTTTATGTCTAGAGGATCTGCAGCTTTCTTTCCTTTGAAACCACCAAACTCATTTCTGCTCTATTTCTATGGGCTACACCCCCACTTCATTTCATTGGGACCTGCAATATAAATAGAGCTGTTTTTCCTGTGTTTTCCCTAAGTTCCTCTGTTTTTAACTTCTGTTGGCCATTACAATACCTCTCCTCCCAATATAATACCCAATACTATGAATCCACCCGAACCACCTGATTCCGATGTCTCATTTGATGAAATTTTTCATAGGTTTTTTTCAAATAACACAGATTTGAATTCATCTTTATCTTCTCAAAATGAGGCGTCATCTCATTCATCCATCAATTCATTGTCCCCTCCAAACCAAAGTGCTGAACCCCAGGAATGTTACGATCTTTTTCACTACCTCAATTCTCCCAATACAGTCCCACCAGCTCCCATTAGTCATCCTCACATCTTGCCCTGCCCCCCACCAAACAAAATAAATAGAAGCCCCTTTCAACTTGGTAAGTTATTTCTTCCCCACGTAATCTCATTCCCAACATTTTTAATAATATATTTTTGCAAAAATTTATTAGATATCATAAACACACCAAACATGAGTTTATGTAGCCCACCCCCAAATACTCCACGAACCCTTCCACCCCCCTCATTCATAGAATTCAACATGAATAACCCACCCACTCAAGTACACTCTATCTCACCAATTCTTTCTTCTGAGATAACTCGCCTCTCCCGTGAAGAATTTTCTCTCAATCACTACCGTATCAAGAAAACTCTCAATAATGCCCTTTCTGAAGCTGAAAAGAATCCTGTATCAATTGAGATTAAGGATTATTTGAAAAAGGGCCTTAAATTGATTTCTCAAAAAGAACATGGTAATTATTATTCTTCATGTCTGTCCTCAATTCTGTATTAATTTCATCTCCCTTCTTGTAGAATTGTCTTCATCGCAAGCAATTGGTCTCATAGATGGCAATGTTGAAGTTATTGAGAGAGAAGTTCCTTCCATACGCTCATCCCAATCATCCTCTTTGGAGGAGGTTGTTCCTGATGGAAATCACAAGAAAAAACGGAAATTTCAAAACAAACCACCACCAAATATTCGTAGGTTTATGCAGCAAACTGTTAGCTTTAATAATACTCAAGACGTAGTTTCCATGAATATGTCTTCTACTACATCAAACCTTTGTACCAATTCTTCCCCCCCTGAAACGATCAACCCCCAATTGTTATTGAACACCCAATCAAATGACCTCCCCTATTCTTTACCATCTACCATTGTCAAACCCCCTGTTCCCTCAACCATCCCACTTGAGACTCCCACCACCCCCCCAGTTATTACTGAGGAACAAATTCCCGAACATCCACCAAATGTCACCCCCAGCAGATCTCCACAACATGAATCTCCTCATTTCAACAATGACCACTCTTTGGAAGTACCAGCCAATAACATCCCCGATTCTCCAGCTCAGGTTCATCCACCAACTCCAACAAATGAAATTATTCAAGAAGAATTACATGTTTCAATAGCAGAAAATAATAGTAGTCCAAATGTTCCTTCCCAAATGCCTTCAAATACAACCACTCCAATTAATGCCACAACACCCCATGTTTTATCGTCACCAATCCAAATTAACCATGTAAAAAGCTCCCATACACTATCTGCTCCTCAACTTGAAAATCCAGAAAACAATCTTCCGACCTCTCAATCAAATCCATCTACACCATCTCATGCTCCAACTCCTGGAATTAGGGACCCATCTAGTCATCTCTGCCATGTGGGCCCATCTCCACCCGTTTTGCATGAACCTCACCAAAATCCTCCAGAACCACAGCCTCTTGACTCCCCCATTGATCAATTCTCTATTTTCACTGATGAATTTCGATCAAAATTTTATGAGATTTTCAAAACATTCACCCATGGACGCCCCACCCAGGTCAAATACCAAACCACATTTGAAGCAATTGACTCACTCGTTTCCTGGCGCCACCAAAATTTGTGCTCCGAACAGCCTGCAAAGGGGAATTTCAATTTTAAACAGTGCTCTTCCTCATATAGCAAATGGATTGATGAACTCTGCGATAATAGTCAGTTTAAAATTATACTACTCCCATGAACTAATGCTTATAATAAATTTCTCCAGGTGCCCCATTTCTCAATGCCACTAAAGAAGAATTTTATGTTACATCCTCAATCTTTAAGATGCCAATCTTTGACCAAGTCACCGCGCCTGAAATTCAGATTTCACTACCATTTTCACCTGACCCCAGCATTCGTAATGAAAAGCACCCTGAAACTCATTTTGTGCGTCATCTAATCTATATGTCGCAGCCCAGATCATTCACCATCACTGCTTGGGCAAAAGTCATAGCAGCTTCAGTCTCAGCAACTATGGATGAATTTTGCATACCAAAACCTCCTGTACCCCCTCAAGCACAAATTGATGAGGTCAACATTTATCTGGACATGATTTCATACTTCGAAGGCCTCAAAAGACCCTCAATTTCACCGATGGAACTGATTTCCATGGCACATCAAAGTCCAGGTGGCTCAAACTATGCTCAAGAATCATACAACATTTCTTCCGACTCAGATCAACAGTTAAAGATTTTTCAAGACCTCATTTTAGATGTCATGATTTCGTATGTGATATTCAAAGCACAAGCCTCCCTTGACGATGTTTCCCCTAACCACACTGAACAATCTAAACATGTCAAAAGAAGAAAGGCCCTCCGTTCTAATAACCAAATCTCTTCCATAATAATTCACTCAGCTCCTCAAGTGGTAACCTCTAATGCTGACAATGATCTCCAAGTTGAAACTGCCAAGAAGAAGTTGGTTGAATACCGTAGCCGTCATAATTTCCTTCCTTTTGTTTACTATTTGATATTAGGTTTCAAGGGATTATTCACTGCACAAAAGGATCATTGGAATTTTTCAATTTCCAATTCCATGCTCATACTATGCTCCTTTCATCTTATTCACCAACATGTTAAGCCACCTCCACCCAAAGATCCAGTTTGGAAAAATCCATCTTTTCATCTTAAATCATTTTTTTCTAAGGGCATGAAACCATTCACTGATGTCCAACTTGTTCACCCACCTTCACGACATCAATTGGCTCAATATCTTACAAGTGATTTTTTAAACGAATGGGAAGCACAA
Organism: Austropuccinia psidii; assembly: GCA_023105745.1. Lineage (NCBI taxonomy): Eukaryota > Fungi > Basidiomycota > Pucciniomycetes > Pucciniales > Sphaerophragmiaceae > Austropuccinia > Austropuccinia psidii. Next base: position 54,384,042 of record JALGQZ010000007.1, on the reverse strand, counting down.
GCCACTGTGACATCACTCCTTCCACCCTCACAAATCTGATGCTTTACCTCCTGTTTCTAATTTACTTACACATGATAATCGAACCATTGTAATTAATTTCCTATTACAAGAACCAGTTAAATCTTCTTTTGTTTTATATTGTCCATGCTTTTAATTTTAGAATACCTTTATTTTCAAAAGCAATCAAAAAACCTTGTCTTTTCTTATGACCATACCATGCTGACTTGACTTGCATTATTGCCAATAAGTTAAGTTATTTCATCCTTATGTTTATTTACTTTGTAAGAAAAATTATACTCCCATCTAATATAGCTTGCTATCAAATATTGACCCTCTTTTAAATTTCTTAATCCACATTTGCCAACCCCAACTCAACTCTGACCCAAATTTTTCCACCCATTCATTTTTATTTGTTTTATTTTCTTGCTTATATCTTATTTTGTTTTTATTATATCTTCCTTTTTTTCATTCCAAATGAATCTTTGTTTTTGACGGATTAGGTAATTCAGACACTTTATCTTTTATAAAATCAATTCCTCAACCATTTTTTTCCACCCCAATACCTATGTAATTTGGTTCTGTCTAACATTTATTTTCAATAAATAATTAGTCTTTTCTCATTTTCAAACAGTTTAGTATTGTTTTATTTTAATTAAACCATTAATTTATTATGTCTAAATAATTTTCAATTTCGTTCAAAAAACTTTAATTAAACCATTAGAATGATTACTTTCAGTTCATAAAAACTCAAATTTATCAATTTAGCATTTCACATAATCAACTCATGTATTTTTTCAATTAATAAATTTAATTACTTCACTTTCAATAATTCAAATGAATCCATTGTGATTGAATTTCAATTTCACTTATCAACTACATCAATTTATAAAATTTCCTTTTCACATACCCAAATCATTTGTTTTCAATTAATTACATTTCATTTTCAATAGTTACATTTCATTACCAATTAAATAAATTTGATTCTCAATGAATAAATTTAATTATTTAATTGATTCTTTGAAATTAATTAATTGATTCAATGAAATTAACTAATCAATTAAATTAATTGATTGATTCATTGAAATCAATGAATTAATTAATTTAATTGACTCATTGAAATTAATTAATTGATTAAGTTAATTAATTCATTCATTAAAATTAATTAATTGAAAATAATTAATCAATTAATTTATTCAATAAAATCAATTAATTAATTAATTCAATTTGAATTTTCACTAATTAATTAAATTATTTAATTCAATCCCATTTCAATTTAATTAATTAATTGTTTCATGGAGATTAATTAATTAATCAAATTGATTCATTGAAAGTAATTAATGAATTAAATTAATAAATTGATTCATTGAAACTAATTAATTCATTGAAATTAATTAATTTAATCAATTGATTCATCTCAATTAATTAATTAACTCAATTTGAATTTTAACTAATTAATTAAATTAATTGATTCAATTCCATTTCAAATTCATTAAATTAATTAATTCAATTTCAAATCAAGTAAATTAATTAATTGAATTTTACTTAATTGAATTAATCTGTCAAACTAATTATTTCAAATTCAATCATTAATACTTTCTCACTCAAGTTTCTTTTTGATTTCATTTGAAATTAGTTGAATTACTTTGATGTTTTTTAATTCTTTTGGAAATGATTCTTCTATTTTAATTCTCAAACTTATCTATCAAATCTCATACTAACTGGAATCATAGCTCTTTTTAATTCTCTACTCTTAATTAATTTTTTCTAACTACCTAATGATTTCATCTTTTACTCTTTTATGAAATAATAAAATTAAATGATTTTTTTTAAAAAAAACTGAATGTATGGGAGTACGTTGAAGAGTGGCTAAACTCATTGTAAAATGGGGCTAACATTATTCAGTTTTTTTTTAAAAGAAATCATTTCTTTCAATTATTCTTTTTAGTTATTTTCAATTTCTTACTTTTTGATTTCTACCATCATGCCTAGAAAGTTAAAACAAAAATCCTCTAGAATGCAAAATAGAAAGGCTATTGTTTCTGACTCTCAAAGATATCATCAACACTCCCACCAAAAAGAAACACAAAAATTAGGCATTGATTTACAAATCCCTTACCTTAGAAAATGCAAATTTTTACATGATGATTACTTCAATCCCATTCCTCTCAATGATAACAGTAGAAAAATGCTAAGACCTATCTTTTTAACTAAAACTCCTCTTTATAGAAAATATATTCAAGAAAACTATTTTTCTTTAGATTTTGGTTTTACAATTTTGAATGATAATCATCTTTCAGATTCTTTTTTCAAAACTTTTGCAATAGTACAATTTATACCTTTCACAAAGCTCAATCAATTTGAAAAGAATGAAATTAATTTTTTATCTGCTTTTTTGTTTCAATATAAATTTTTTTTTAACAAACTCCAAGAATCAGGAAACAAAATTTCAGGCACTATGTATGCTATTGGATGGAGACCTCCTAGGCTTGGAGATTTCACTATTGGAAAATATATTAATTCCACTACTATTTCTAAAAACTTGGAAACTTATAATACATTAACATTGCAACTTTCTAAAATCCAGACTATACTCAGAAATTTATTTCAAAAGTTTTCCTCAACACTTTTTCAAAATAATTGTAATAAAATGCAAGAATTTAACATTCCTAGTTTTGATTAATTAGATTTTGCTGATTTCAATTCCACTTCATTCGCCAATCAATTAACTTTTACTTTTGATAATTTTTCCAATTTTCCTCATGTTGATAAAACTGATTGTTCTGACTATGCTTATTTTTTATCTATACCTATTTCCAAATTAGACGGTAGTTTGATTTTTTCTCATTTTGATTTTTTTAATGAGTTCTTTGTTTTTCCTGATTACTCTACAAATATTAATCTAACTGGTAAAGAACAAGGCATAGTACAAATGATTTGGAAAGCTAAAAATACAAGACACTTTACGTTATATCCTGAAGGTGGTAGTAGTAATTCCTTTACTCGATTATCTATGTCCTTGCAAATTTCACAAAAAGCATATAATATTTTCAAAAATCTACAAGAAGGAAAGATTAAAAACTTTACTGTTGATAATCATCCTTCTATTATCAACCGACTTGCTTCTACTTCCAAATAAATCTTCATATTCTATCTTTTTATTTTCTTCATTTAATAAAACATCTTTCTAATTAATCAATAATTCAAAAAAAATTAACTTTATATTATAAATAGTCTCATAATCAAAATTGATTGATTCAAATTCAACTTGTTCACCTGATTTATTATCTCCATTGTCAAATTCAATCACTTCAATTTCAAATATCATCGGTCCACCTTCATCACATAGATTTTCAAATCTTTGTGCTACAATTGATAGTCCTGATTCAGATCATCATGATAGGCATGTTTCAAGCACTATACCTATCTATCAATCTGCTACTTTTAAAGGCTTAAATGGAAAATATGATTACTCTCGCAGTGGTAATCCTACTCATACCTTTCTTTGTATGTTCTGTTTTTCATTTCAACAAATATTTGGGATTTTAACTTTGTCTTCTTTGACTCTTCTTAGCAAATCACATTGCTAAAATCTCTTCAGCTAAACATGCCTCTGCCATCACTTCCAGTATGGGTGCATTAGATATCATCCTAAGAATCTTAAGACCCAGAAATGAAATCATTGCTGGAAACGATCTTTATGGCAGCTCTGATAGACTTTTAAACTATCTTCAAAATCATAATGATATCATCACTCATCATCTCGATACTACAGATATCAATTCTATAAAACCTTTCTTATTCAAAGATAGTAAAGCTAAACTAGTCTTATTAGAAAGTCCTACAAACCCACTCCTGCAAATCGTCGATCTCCAAGAAATCTCGCGTCAAGTTAAAGCTATAATCCCTCATGCTCTCATCGTCATTGATAATACTATGATGTCTCCTTATTTAATGAAACCTTTGGAATTTGGTGTCGATATAGTTTATGATTCAGCTACTAAATATCTTTCAGGTCGTCATGATCTCATGGCTGGTCTAGTGATTTGTAACTCTGATCAAATCACTAAACATTTAGCTTTTATCATCAATAGCATCGATATCCAAATTTTTCAAAAATTCACAATTCAACAAAAACAGCAACATAGTCATCATCAACCATCTCAGCAATCATCACACCATCAACATCTTCAATAACATTGAATTATTCATCCTCAATCTCAATCACATCAACAATATCCACTTCAATCTCAACCCTTACAATCACAACTCACTGACTAAAATTTCCCAATCATCCCAATCACCACCTAAAATATTAACAACATCGACTACATCATTCAATCTACTACTACTCAAATTATTAACTCCTTCATCCATATCACCACCATAATCATCATCATCTTAAACATTTGAAGCAGGTCAATTCTCTTTTCGTAAAGAGATTTGCAGCATCATGTCAATCAGCCAACATCATGGGTGATTTGAACTTTCCATCATCCGCACTCAACTTCAACCAAAAAATTTATCCTTGTTTTTGAGAAATTGTCGTGTTTTCCAGATTCCGGGGCTGTTTCTCACAAGGGCTCAACCGATCGTGAACTACGTTTCATAGCATTTGTTCGACATGGTGCTGGAAAGTGTTGTATCATCAGTACGTACCCTTAGCTTTTTTGAGAATGGTATTTATAATCAACGTAAAATTAATCAATCCATGCTATCCTTGGAATTAGGGTCTTAATCAAATTTTATCAGCATACATAGAAAATTTCAATCCTAACCAGCCAAATGTCAGGATATGGGGCTGCAATATTAAATTGAAGTTAGTCTCCTATCTGGATTCTCAATCAACTTACGTTCAGCCTGCCAAAGACCTTGCATCAGTAATAGTGTCAATATTTTTATGTAGGAATTTAAAGCTAAAAAGGGGTGCATTGGATAAGTTTCGGTTACAAATAGATGTTGTTGAAGGCTCAATAGGAAGCTTGGTGCTAACAGTCCCGTAAGTCCCCATCAATTTGGTTTTTTTTTTGGACATTATAGCCTTATTTCTATTTCACTTACCCTCTTCCAATTTATTTGACTGACAGATGGACTACCCTTGGTGTATGTAATTTGATGAACATTGTCTCTGTTGAACTTGTCTTATCTGACTGGCTTTTATTTAGAATCAACCTTTCAAAGCAGCTATTGATAATATTTACTTACTGGCCATACCATCCAGCGAGAACAAATTCAACCCAGAAGATGATGAAAGGCATAAACAGGCTACCAAGATGCAAAAGCTCAAGAATTCTGAATTACTCCTTTCTTCCACTGCTGGTACCCCAGGGAACACGAGTACTGAAGAAGCTGAAAAGAATGAATCATTTGTGGCTGCCATTACCAACAAGATTCTTGACAATCTTCGACTACGAATCAAAAATGTTCACGTTTGTTATGAGGACAAAATATCAGTGCCGGGCCACCCTTTTTCGATCGGCCTCACCTTGGCTGAACTCTCTGCGGTTTCAACAGATGAGAATTTTCGCAAATCTTTTATCATTGGATCAAAGGTTGGTGTCCATAAATTAACATCACTAGATTTGCTAACAATTTATAAAGAACATGGTCAAATTCAATTGAGGTTGATTTTCAGGACCAATTTTATTTTGCCTAGTCGGGAAGCAACATCTACTTTTACGGGTGGTTTTGGAAGATTAGCAACTGGTTTGAGTGGGACGGTTCTTCCTACTGGAGCTGGTGTTGGGATTGGGGCTTCAAAGGGAGTAGGGACTTTGGGAGGAGTAGTTTTAAAAGTAGTCGGAGGTGTAGGGAAACTTGGATACTCCGGCATAAAGTGGGTAACTGGAGGAAATAAACGCGAAAGTATAATTGCTGAGGACTTGGAAAATGTGGCCATGGAAGAAGCCCCAAGCGCTTTGGATTCCAAAATGGGGACAATCCCTACTGTAGGCAGTCGAGAGCTGTTATCTAGTTCGCCGTCCAAGACGACCACTAAATCAATAACGGACTTTAAACTATATATAATGATTATGGGGGCAAGTGAACTGGAAAGCTCAGAAACGATAACATATGTTCATGTCAAGTGGAATGAAAAGCCAGTGTATGATACCAAAACTATTCAACACACAAGCTCGCCAGAGTGGAATGAAGCTATTGTTCTGGACGTCAATACCGGATTGGAGACTGAGTTGAGCTTTGTGGTTTATGATAAGAAAAAGCTAGGTAAAGATTGAGAGATCAAAATGGTGAAATTGAACGTTTGGGAAGTGTTAAAATCACAAGCCGGTCAGCAGGAGGCTGAATTGAACGAGCCATTTAGAGAAGGTATTGGAACACTCAAGATCAAGCTAGCGTTGACTGACTTTGACTCGAGTGGAAAAAGCTTTAAGGAAGCGTCTCCAAAACAAAACGTTAGTGGAGGAAGTCCGCTTGGATTATTAAGCAGTTTGACAGGTGGAAGTCATCATCATCTACCATTGGCCCTTCCAACAATCTCACCGCAAAAATCTATTTCTACAATTGTTCAACCATAAGCATCATTTTTAGATCAAGATCCTAATGAATTAGCTGCAGGAACAATCAATCAAAAGCCTAACAATAGACCTGGGGGTGGTCGATTTTCTTTTCATAGAAACCGTTAGAATCTATGTATATATATATCAATATTAAAAAAGTAATTAGTTAACATGTGAAATTTTCATAGTTTCTTTTGTAATTGCTTTTGTTATTGAAGAAACACTAAGATGCAAATTTTGTTTAGAGAAAATAAATCAATTAATCCAAGGCTCATATTACCCATTCAATATACTTTGTTTTAAGGAAAAGGGATTGGAATGAATAAATTTTGAGCTTGAAACATATACATATACCTTACTACTTAATTAATGTATTGCTGAAAATTCTTCTCACATAAACAAATCTCAGAATGAAAAGCATAATGTGGAATTGCATTGATAAGCTTATAAGACAGCCATGGGACTATTTTTGATATGAAAATGATCTTTCCTTTAAGAAAGGAATTAATCTCCTGTTCTCAGGTCCTATGTAATTAGCTCAGGGACTCTTGCTATTTCATTTATTACTTCATTTTTCAAAACAATAACAACAATGATACACCAAAAGGTTCAATAATATTTCTAAATGTTTTTCATTAAGAGAGAATTCACAGATACAATTACTATTTCTCTAAGAGGCTCAGGGTAACCATGATTTCACTCTTCAACCACTTTTTGAAATGGCCTTTTTAGGATGGTAAGCTAATTTTGAATATCAATTTTATTTTTACAGTTTTAATATTCATTATTTCACAAATTCATTGTTACTCACAAACAGACAAATCTTAAATACCTTCAGGATATGAAAAAATTCTGGAAAGGGAGAGGAATTACTGTATTTCACTGTAACATGTTCTGTTTTGGGCTGAAATCACTACATGATGTATGCAGTATGTTACTGAAAATCAGTATGACTGATTCAAAAAGATGTTGAATCAAATGGCTTGGAGGGACTCAGTCACTTGAAAGAATACTGACTATTTTGCATATTGGCAGTAAACAATGCAAATATTTCATTCACAGGTAGAAAAACTTACAGTTTCAGAATTAACCACTTTCCTACTACTCACAAAGGGTACTCTGCATAACAACACTGCTTTCAGAGCTTTTATGTGAACATAAACCTTGGTATTAAGATTTATTTTTTATTTTTATAATTCATTTTCAAAATGTACTAAGCTTTGCTTATTGGGATTTCTTTATAAATGTTACTTGATCAATGGGAAGATATTAATTTTTTGAAGTTGGAAACTGTAATGGATAATATTTCCTTTGAAATTGTACTATTGTAATTTCAGTTGATAATGCAAACTACTTATGTCATATGAGCTGGTAATATTTTTTGTTTTATGCTTTTGAAGAACAATCAATGCTCAATAATAGCTCAATTTAATCATCTTGTAATGGTTGATTAGCTTTGATACATTAGAATTATAAGTAAATTATTGATTTGATACTAGGCTAACCTGAACATTGATGCTGAGGTATTTGTGAAAGTTTTTCTAGTTAACATGGTAAATCCACATGAATATAGTTCTGAAGCTAATGATGGGTAAAAATGAAGATATAAGGAGGGATTCCTGTGAGGAACTATATTTTATTCTTGAGTAATCTTCATTTATTTCTGAAGAAAGGTGATTAAATTAGTAGCTCATGGATTTTTAATGAAAGATTCAAATTGATATTATTTATTTTTTTGTTTATTACATATTTATATATATTTTTTTTGCAAAAAATAGAAGAACAAACAATTATTAAAAGAAATAAACAAATTACTGCTCTGAAACAATTTTAATTAATCTTTTCCCTATCAAAATAGCTGAAATTATACAAAATGAAATATTATATATTTTACTTCAGGAGATCTACTTGAGAATTACACCTCAAAAGCACTGTTTTGATTCAAGCCATTTTATGATATTTTTTTCTATTCTAATGATTTCTATTTGATAGAGAATTCATTGGAAAAGGACCCTGGAGATAAGGAAAATATTGGAATATACTTTGATCTTATTTGAGGAAAAAATACACTAAAAAAGACCTGATATGCAGTTTATATTTAATAGACATATATGTATATTAATAGAAATATTAGCATAGACTTGTGTACTCTCAATTTGATTGCTAAATATTATTTTAAAAGAGGATGAAACTTGATTTTCACATTTCACCCAATTAGTAAAGAAGTGAGTGAAGGATTTTCCACAGGAAAGTTAGGCCTTATACTTATGATTGAATTGTGATTAATTAAAAAATTACCAAAAAGAAATGCTTATCAGCTTCATTGGTAATGGTAAACACCTCTCATCATTTTTCCAGATATCTATGTACTATCACCTCCATTGGCTTATATTAACCTGAAACCTCATGGGGGATATTTGATCCCATTAAATTAATTAGTCAAAAACACTAATTCAGAATATAACATTCATATATGTTAAGGATTGACAAGAAGCTGCAAGGCAGTAGATATTGAAAGGTTACAGAGGTTCTCCTCAGAACAACTCAAGGAGGAAAATTTAGAATTAAAATGTTCTTTGAGAAGAATATTGAATGGGAGAAACCCTGGTTTGTTTTATTAAGATATTTATGATTACTTTTTTGATATATCAATATCTTTCATATGTATTTTATATATAATATTGTGAGAGGGTTCAGATTTTTTTATTCTAACACTGTATTTCCAATAACTTTGAAGTACAATAAGTCAAGAAATTGGAATATGTGTCATATTTTGATAAGGTATCAATTTTACCAAAGAACTTTGAATATAGTTTGGTTTTCATACAATCTGGTTATCAATTAAATGTATAAGTTTAAATAAATGGTATTATATAAATAAAACTAAATTCATGTAGGCTTAGAAAGCTATCTCTCAAGAGAGGGATAAAATTGGATTTATGTACATATTTACAAATCATTTTTGACTGGGAAATCAAAAATCAAATTTTAAACAAATTCCATGTGAAAAAATAAAGTCTTAATAGAAGTTTAAATTCAAATTCAAATAAAACTATAATATGTGTATTCAATCTGTGTAAATTTTTGATATAATAATGATTAGTTATTTCATATTATTATTTCTTTGAGCTACATTAATTAAAGCAAAAAAGTAATAAACTGAATCAAAGAGCTGATTTTTGGAGGACTTTATAGTGGGATCTTTTTCTTGTGGAAAATTGAATTTCTTGAAGTCCCTTTGATATCATTATATATGATTAGATAACAAATTATAATATCTTTAATAACACACATTGAGATGAAAACTTTCATATTGTGCATTTAAATCCATATACAGGGTGAAAGAAGATGGAATAAATACTTGAGACAAAGTGGGGAAAAATTTAAATATCTAAAATACTTAGTTTAAGCTGAAATGGAAGATTTGTAACAGTAATACTTTAAGACTATAGGAATACCCCTCCCCAATTACCCCAGTGCTGAGTAAAGAATGAGTATACCAAGATATCAACCAAGTTAAGAAGGAGATGATGCAGAGATACATATGGAGATATGACTGAAGTTAACAATGAGTTAAATTTGAGTTACACATAGAGATATCGTATGAGTTAATTGAGAGTTAAATTGGATACATCAGCTAATAACCTTGTAATGGACCTGTAGGCAGGTCCAAGAAAAATCCCCCCAGTGTATAGATAACTTGTATTTGAAGTTAATAGAAATTATTTTAATAATCTAGCAACACATTAGAGCCATTTTTCATCATATTTGGCATCTTCAAACAAATAACTCACACTTCAAATATTATACGCGCATGTGTTTCCGCAGAATAAGAATATTCTCACATAGATCTCCCAGCTTAGCTCAAGGATAATAGAAGACTCTGTATATTGGCTCAAAATTCTATACCAAGAATACTTTACAATGTCGAAATCGGAAATATTTGTGAAAAGAAAGAACTTTTTGGAGTGAAGTACTTAATATTTATCCTTTTCATTTCTATTTGAAAGTGATGAGGCTTGTATCGTCTTAGATGAGGATATTTCATGAAAAAAATCATATTAGGAGATATGCATGTTTTATACTGTTAATTTATCTCAATAGATTTTTCATATATTTATCTCGTCGAAAATTGTTTCTCAAGATAAATATATCTCAATTGATAAATACTATGTGCGTAGAATAAGATAATTTGGATTAAATCAAAAAATACCAAAAGCTATTTGGCTTCTGAGTTTCAAATTTGTATCTGAGAAATTAAAAGATATAAAAAAGCAGTAATATTCATATGGTTCTATGTGATATTTAATGCGCTGAAATAGAATTCAGCCTTAAACATTGGTAAATTGAAACAAATCATTCAGGGTGCGTTCGAATCAAGGTCCTTTACAAAACTTATACTTGAATACATATCTCTTAGCTAATTTCAATAGTTCTTGGTAAATAAATATCATATATAAATATTGGAAATATGTCTCAGACAATTGCCAAATATAAATAGTAATTCAGGTTCAAAGCTTAAGAATTCTGGAAGCCAGACTGGAGCTGGATTGTACCTGGTACTCCATTAGCAGGGATAGCTTATTATTCATAGAAACAGATACAGGTAGCCAATATCTACCAAATCAATATTTATTATGTCTCAATTCTCATTATTAAAAAGTGAAATTTCATTCTTTGTTCATTTTCCTTGTGATGAGGCTTGTGAAGATCATCATCTGACTGATCTACTTCATCATATTTTTTTGGCTAAAAGTTAATTCTGAGACAATTCATATTGTGTAAAATTTCAAGCAAGGTGATTTCTTACAGGTATCGAGCTATTATTTTGAGCCTTATATTTGAATATTGACATCCCCAAAATACTTGTTCTTGTGAATGAAAATTTTGATGTGTTATTTCATTATGGGTGTTCCACCATTTACTTATAAATTGATGTGTCTCAATTCAATTATTTTATTTAGGGTAAACTTCCTTCAAGTTGTATTTCATTCTCCATTAGTTATATAATTGATTCTTTATTAATATTTTCTCAGTGATCATGTGGCTGCATATTTATACACCTATGGTGAGATTCTACTGGTGTGGCTTGATCTTAATGCCTAGATTAGTATTTAATTTGAGATTTTTACTAGATTTTTCATGCATAAACTTGAGTTTTCTTAACATGTGACTGTGTATATTTAGAAATTTGGAATCAATTCTAAATTCAGATTTTTCTGTGTTTAAAATTCACCAAGTACTTTTAGAAAAATCTCTACAGAATATTGAGCTATAATTATGTCTTGGAAACTTTTGATCAAATTAAGATGAATATACTGTCATAGTGATCAGTTTATATTTAAATTAATATATCAAGATATCTTATTTACTTACTTAATGCTTTTTTGTCAATCTTTTTTTTTATTTTGATATTATTCATCATTAATATATATTCATTCGATACTCATAAAAAATGCTTCTATTTGTATTATATGTTGAAAAAAAGGCTTTTGAACTTTTTTCGGGTTCCTCACACATTCACAATTGGTGCAGTTCAGTAAGCTTAAGGGACGCATAAGCTGGTCACAGCAATTTTTCTCCACTTTAGCTCCTCAATTTACCTACAAATCCTACACCTCAATAAATTTACTTATTATTTTAAATTTATATTTTTTAAAGGGTAGTTCTTTCAATATTTTAATTTTGGATCTCGAGAGAGCTTTAAATTGAATCAAAATGTATGAAATACCACCGTAAACCAGCTTTAAATGATAAGGTTGTCTTACAGCTACAAAACAATAAATAAGAAGTCTCTTATCAGAATTATTCATTAAATAATCAATATAATATATATAAATAATAGCACTTATTTCAAATTTAAAGGTAATACTAATTTGGATTTAAGCTTTACATTTTAGAATTTCATGAGTACTTTTTTATGTCTGAAAAATGCAGCATGGCTTGATTCCACCTCTTGGGTAAAATATGCATTAGGAGGGAGAAAATGAATTAGGGAGACTGGATTTTTTTTCATTTTTCTCTTGGGTACCCATTTTTTTTGAATGAGAGTATTATCATTCTGTTTTCAGTGCTCTTTATTTTTCTTGACTTATTTTGTTTAAATACGGCTTTTTTTGTTTTAATGTTTCAGTTGAGTCCATTTTTGTCGGGATTCATTCTGAAAAGCCTTATTTATCTAAATCATATGGTTTCATGCAACCCTTGTATCTTAAGATACTTTTTAGATTCCTTTCATGTGTGCCTCTTTTCTATGATGATGTAGCTCTCAATATTTCTAGTTCGTTTTTACAGCCAATTCTCTGTGCATCCTGTTACCCCATATAATCTTGGTTGAGTTGATATTTTCTTGTAAGGAATATTTCCTGCTTTGATCAATATATTAAAGAATTCTGTGCGCCTATTTAATTGTTTTAATAAAGCTCTGGATCTCATTAATTCTTTTTTTGAGGTGAGTTACTGAGGACTTAATGAAGATACATGGTGTATAAAGGTGTATATGACTTGAAATTAATGAAATTTTTTGTGATTTGATATATAATTTCCATTCAATACAGGTTTTTGCAGAAACTGTTATAATGATGCAATTTATTCGTTTAATAAAGCTTCTAATGAGGGCTTTCATTCAGTAATCCAAATGGCATTGATATTTTTCATCATTTTTTGAGCCTATATAATGTGAAAGGTTTGGCTGAGAATTCTTTGAATTTATTTCGATATTCAATATCTATGTTACAAATTTATGGTGTTACTACCTGTTCTTTGCAGCACATAGATCAATTTATGTGTATTAGGCATTGTGTCATTAGTTAAGAATAATTTTTTTAAACCTAAATAATGGAACAATCTTCAATTTAAATATACCTGATTCTAATGATTTTTTATTAATTTAAGTAATGTTGGGATTGAGTGTGTCAAAAGGATAATATAGAATACCACTTTATAAAGCAGTAATATTCACAAGAGAGCTCTAAATTTTATATAATTTTTCAATACTAGTTACTAGTAAGCCTTAAGGTATATTTCACATACCCAAATAGGCAAAAACTTAATATTACAATAAATTCTGAATTATGCATAACCCATAAGTAAAGCATATATCCAAAATTAATTATTTTTAATTTAAGAGAAGATGAATAACCTTTTGTAAGTAAGTAAATCCATGTATTTAAGGCCAGATTTGGATTTTACACAAAGTTTTACTCAGGGTAGCTCCATAAATCAAATAAGCTTAGATTAACTCTATGAGGTGGTAATATGGAAAATAATTAAACACCACCTCATAAATAATACATAAAATAATTATTAAAAATTTTGTTTTTCTCAAATTCTCACCAAAATAATGGCAATGTGAGAAATCCCATGTTAAATATGCACTAAAAATGGTGTTATGCATTTCTGTGGCACTTTGATACATATAATTATTACATAAATGTTTGGTAAACCTATGATGGATATCAGTCTTTAAGCCTGTATTACTATTTTTGACATGAAAATAGCTAAGTGGGACAAAAGACATCAAAGAGAGCCATGGTACCCAGCTTCTGAGGCCTCTGATGCGTGGATAGCTCTAAAGCTTGAATTAATGGCTGATAATGGCCCAATTGGTATACTAAACCCTTTTTGGAACTTGGTTTCTATGTTCAAGTCCCATTAGATCATAAGAAAATTGCAAAGAAACTGCTATTTTGACATGACAAGGAGATAAAGAGCAACTCTGACTCCTTTATCCATGTTAATTATTAGTTATTTTCCATTAATAAGCCTTATATGAGTAATTAAAACCCTTTTTGGACTATTATCCATTAATTTACCTCATGGCAACCAGCTATACTGTGCTATTTGCAATTCTACATAGAAATAAGGTAAAAACTTGAAAAATTCATCAAAAATACAATTCTTAATTAAGCTTTCTGAAACTTTCTGAATCAATGGAGAATATTATTATCCATAAAGAAGCCAGAAATAATTCTGACTTCATAATTAAGATTCAAAGTTTTACTAACAGTCCATTTTTGATGATTCCACATGAAACACTGAATCTTCAAAAATTCACAGGAAATACAACCTACAAATAAATTTCCAATAACATTGATAATTTTGAGGAATAAATTTCCTTTTGAAATAAAATAATATTTACATTTGTTACTCTTTTTATTCTTAACCATAAATGGGTTGGTAATCACATAAAGAACTCAAACAAGTGATGATGATAATCTTACTTGAAAACATATGATGTAATCAATAATCCAAAGAGGATGATTAGGTTCTCACTCACAGTTTTGTCATTTTGCTCCATGGAAAGCCTCTTTGAGCTTTTATTGACTTAGAAGAGGCCTTCTCATGCTGTTTTTTCCAAATCATCTTTTATCCAGTTATATCATTAGTACCAACAAGTAAGTATTAGTTAGATCTTTTTCTAATTGTTTGAGTTATTTCAGAATCAATCAAAAAGGTGTGAAATCATGGAAATAAACTACAATTTTGTGCATTACTTCTATAAATCAAATATTGATCCTTTAAATCCACACTCCATCAATCAAAACTCTCTACCAATTCTTTTCAAGGTTTTATTGGAGTATTAGTGAGTGTTTTTAGTTAATTATTGAAGTTTTTCTCTAGTATCAGTTTTCTTGAAGAATTATATTTATAATTATTTATACAAAGGATAATTATATATTAAAAGAATTATATTATTTTAACAAAGTTTTATTATCAAATACTTCTTGTAATTGATTCTTGTAGACAATTGCTTCTTACTGTTATAATCACTAGTTCACTAGTGGTTTCTAATGAGTAAAAGTAATAATTAAGTAAATTATTACTCAATTTTTGTTACAATAATTTCTTTATTATATTTTATAAGAAAAGTAATATTACTGTTGATTGATAGTAATATTATCATCAGTTTCATAGATGCATCTTATATTTGGGGGTCTGGCCATGTTTTTTTTGAGACTTAAACCCTTTGTTAATATATTTTTAAGCTATAAAATATGATAATTCTCACAATTTTGTTTTCCATTTCTAAGTTAAAATATTTTTGTTTTTTGAAATTGTGTTAAAATTGTTTTTCATTGAGGAATTTGGATGAATTTTATATTCTTTTACACATGGTCTTTCACATCCAAAAACTTATAGAATTCTTCTTCTAGTCAATTTGAATTCAATTTCAATTCAAAATCTTGAAATTTTCTTTTTTTTTCTCTAAAAAGAATATTTTTTGAATATATAAAGAAAATATAAAATTATAAAAAATTTTGAAAATACTTCAAAATTATAAGAAATAATTTTCTTTTATCAAATTTTTCTCTTTAGTTCCTTCAATCAAGTATATTGAAGCTGGTAATGAGCTCAGTAAGCAACATATTACAAGTCCAGAATCTGAAGACAGTATTGAAGTGAAAATTTTTAAAAGAGGAACTTTATTCAAGACATAGTCAGCAAAGCAGCCTCAAAAAGGTGTGTAGTCTTTGTCTTGATACTCAATTTTCTCTTGAATTGATTTTAAAACAGTCCATACCATAAATGGAAGAAACTATTCAGTCCAACCAGATGGATCTGGATACAAAAGAGGCAAGACCAGTGCCAGAACCTGCAAGTCTTTCTCAAGAAACACACATCTGGAAGATGCCAAAGTTGCTCCCCATTCACCAGGGTCTGTACCAACAACTTTTGACATTAACTCTGAGCCTGAAATCATTCAAGGTAATGTTCTCAGAGCTGAACCATTTCCAAGTGGCAGAAATAGATATATATAAGTCCCAGTGCAAAAATTGGTACAGAGCAGCCAAGGAAGAGGAGTGCAAAACTTTCCCAAGCCTTTGGCAGGGGGCCATGAACTCATACTTAAAAATCAAGAGATTTCTGGTTCCTTAGAGTACCATAGAGCTCTTGGGAGGATGGAGTCACTTTTCTTGCAAGGACAAGCTCAAAAAGATAAATAACTGGTTGAAGAACCAAAGTCTTTTATTCATAGACCAGAAGAAAGAGTTGGAAATGACCCCAGCTTTGGAGAAAGAAGGCCCAGTGGCCTCAACCAGCTCCAAGCTAGCTCCAGATGTTTCCAAACAAAAGCCCAAAGGACCTCAGAAGAAGAAAGGAGGTCCCAAGAGCAATCCAGGAAAGGTAAAAGGCAAAGCCAATTGGTACAGACCTTACCCACAAAGCTACAGAATCCCCAAATTGGATCCCTTAGCTGTGGACAGTGTATTCAATATGGTCAGAACTCTTATGGAACTCACAGCCAAGTAGAAGTAAAGGATGAACAAGACTTTTCTATGCAAATAATGGATGAAATTAAATACATTAAATCTATTATTGATTTCCAACTTGGTAAATTTGATAAATAATTAAATAAATTAACATCCAATATCAATGACTTAAAGAACAATGACAAAACTTTCACTTAATGATTCAAAGTGATAAATTCCAGACTTGAGTCAATTTCCACCATATTTTACAGAATGGAGAGAAAATGTCAAATACATAATGGTGAATTGGAAAATCACATTGATGACCAACTTCCAAATCTGAAAGAACATTTTTTGGAAATGGTTTATAATCCAATTCTTTTGCAACACATCTAAAAAGAAGTGATAATGAAAAGAAAAATATGAAATATGAAATAATTGTACAAGTGACACAAATTCATCAGAATTATGAACCAAAGTCACATATTCCCAGACATTCTATACCTTTAATTAAAGGAAACATTTTCTGTAAAAGAGCCTTTAACCCCTTTTCTAGGAGAAACTTTAATCTCTGAAAGAGATATTCCCAAACTAGAAGAATGGCAAACATTCTCTGGTAAAGGTTAATATGACCATATTGAGTCCATTAGAACAATTGATATATTGCAAGAAATACCTGATGAAATTATAGTGGGAAAATCACACTCCTTGTTTACCAGAACTGCAAAGAAATGGTATTACAAGATGAGACAAGAACATGGTAAATATGATTGTCTTTGGTGTAAATCTGAAGTAATCACCAAATGGGCCAAAAATTCTTGGTTATTTAATATGAAAAATGGTTTTGAGAGTTCCATTTTTAACTCAGAAAAGGATAAACCACTTACTTTTTTCCTCAAAAAGAAAGGCAGATTATCTACTTTACACCCAGATATGTCTGACTCAATGATTAATGTGAAAATATTAAGGAAATTTTGAGGAAAACTCTTACATTCTATCAAGTCCAGATGTGTAGAGTCCTATTCAAAAGATGAATATATTAATGCAATGGAAGATATCATTACTAGGAAAAGAATTTGTAGAGCCTGTACTAGAAACCCTATGGAGTCCAAAATAGTCCCAAAGACTTTTAAAGAGGATAGAAGACCTGAAAGACCTGTGTTAAAGTGTCATAAATGTGGAAGTACCGCACATTTATCCATCACTTGCGCCAAAAAGACTATAATCAATGAATTCCAAGTAATTGAAGAGGTTCAGTTTTCTAAATAGAAAAAAGAATCTGCCCAATACTCTGCAATCTCTGAAGACATACCAGCAGAGGACTATCCTATTGAAAGCATTACAGCTTTCTTTGGAGTTACTGAAGTCCATACTAACTTGCCAAAAATTGGTGAGGATTTCTAAAACCGGATCAATATCCAGGAGGTCATAATGTGTAAGACTAAACCTTCCAGAGGCAAATGTTACACTGCTGGAGCATCTTGTATTAAGTCCATGCTGATGAATGATGTTGAAGCCAAAGTCAATTTGGACACAGGAGCCTTTCTCACTTGTGTAGGCAAAGACTACCTTTGAGCCATACTTCCTTAATTGAAAACCATCTATTATCAATAGAAGGTGTGCAATTTAGTAGTCCCAGTCATAATATGTACCCTTTAGTCATATTGGAAACTAATCTTGTACTTCCACACCCTGTAGGAATTGTGGGGATGAAGACAGAGATAGTAGTGTTGGACAATTTTACATCTCAAAATATCATTCTTGGAAATGATTACCTGAATATTTATATTATTGACATCAATAATTATCAAGACAGATATCTTACAGTTGGAGAATAAAAATACAAATATTTGCTTTTTTTAATATGCCCAAACAAATATCAGTAGTATCTTCAAATAAAGATACATATAAGGCAGAATTTGTGACAAATCAACTTGGTGAAGTAATAATTAATCCAAAATTATCATCCAAAATGAAGCAAGATATTATTGATGAATCATTCATATATAATAATGAATTTGCTTTAGATAATGAAAATTAGACCCTATTGGAGGGAATGAATTTGATATTACTCTTATAATTGACAGACCATACCCTCTACTACTTAGAGGACCAGCTTACCCAGAAATCTCCAGAGCTAGATAATTGTTGTAAAAACATATCCAAGAGTTTATACGACTTTGTGTATTAAGAAAAGTAGGCCATAATGAGGAAGTTTAAGTCAAAAATCCTGTTATTATCACTTTGCATAATGATAAATAAAGGATTTTTAGAGATTTTAGAGCTCTGAATACCTACACAGTTCCAGATAGGTATCCAATTCCTAGAATTCAAGAAGCTTTGAATCAATTATTCAAAGCCAAGTACATCAGCTCCATGGATGCATTTAAAGGCTTTCATAATCATTTTATGATTCCCAAAGCCAATAAATGGATTAGAATTATCACCCACTGTGGTATTGATGAATATCTTATAATTTAATCTGGTATTAAAAATTCTCCATCTCATTATCAAATAATGACAACCACCATCTTCCCCACAGAATTATCTGAAGGATGGCTCATTATATATATTTATGGTATAACTATATGTTCATAATCATAGTCTTTGCACCTTGAAAGACTTACAAGAGTAATTGAAAACGCTTCAGGAGTGATTATGTGATCCTGCAAGAATGAAAAGAATTACATGCTACACAAGCTCCAATAGCTTTTATTAAATTTTCTTTGAATTATTTCAGATAATCTTTTTTAATTCAATATTATTTTTTTTCTAATCTCTTTTTGTTTATGAGACACTCATTTAAGATTAGTTTTTATAGTAATCTTGTTTCCAAGTCACTCATCTAATTTTTGTAATTATGGAAATATTGTCAAGTCTTTTTTCTATAACACCCTTTTTATTTGTTGATATATTAGCTTTTCTTCTAAAAAACAGAATATGCTTTGTTATATATATGATTACTATAGCAATATCTTTTCTTATATAGATTTTATCAGTCTATTTGTGTTATACTTTGATTTTGTATCTCCAACATTAAAAGAGGAACATTCCACTTGAGAATGATTCCCCAGAGCTCTTACAAATATATTCTTTACAAATAAGTTCATAGAAATTTCCTGCTATGAGATCTCTCAAAAATAAGTGATAAAATTTACTTTAAAGTATTTTTCATATTGGTGAAGCTCATTCCACCAATTAAATACCTTTTTTCATATAGTGAAATCCCTATTAATTCAAATTAATAGCATTCCACTACTTTTTAGTTTATTATAATTCCTAGTAATTGGACTGGAAGTGGAGCTAGAGGCCCCAGGCTAACAGAATATGAAGATTTCACTCAAGCAATGCAATTTTGGCTTTGAAGAACTCAAAGCATTGGGAAATATGTTTTCTGGCTTAATTTTGGGTATTGACAAAAATAAAGTTGCAGCAGTGTTACTTAAGCCAAAACCCCACAATAAAAGATAAATGATGTCTTTTATTTAATTTTCCAGGAAACACCTGAAAGATTTTGAAATTCTAGCCAGGTCACTCTATAATCAACAAACAGGATTTGAGATGACGCATGAAATAATTAAAGCTTAAGAGAAGATAAGGAAAGCTCTTAAAGAAGCACCTTTACTCCTTATTACAGACTGGAATATACCTCTTAAGTTGTACATTTATGCATATGGAGATAGATTAGGGTCAGCCCTACATCAAGTTCAAATTATTGATGAAAAACCCACAGAAGGACCAGTTTGTTATATCTCAAGACAAATAAAACCAACAGAAGCCAGATATGATGCAAACCAAATGAAACTCTCATGTTTGGTATGAGCACTTGAGTAATTACACTATTATCTTTATGGTAGTGTTTTTGAAGTAATAACTGACTGTAATGCTGTAAACTCACTTCTGAAAATGAAAACACCCAACATACACATGTTGAGATGGCAAATAGCCATTTAAGAATATAGATGTAACATTACTATAGTTCATAAATGAATGAATATAAATTATAATTCTGATGGACTTAGGAGGTGGGCAGCAGCCAATTCCCCCAATAGCCCAGCTTATGTGTTTTTAAAAGCAGAACCACAGACTTCAATGTAAGGCATTAACATAACTGATGTTTGAACTTAATTCTTTGAATAATTCAGAGAGTCTTATAAACAGGACAAGAATTCCCATATCTTGACATCCTTGCTGGACAAAGACTGTAAAGAAACAGATCTGGTTAGTTCACTGGATGAAATATGGAAAACCT
Organism: Austropuccinia psidii; assembly: GCA_023105745.1. Taxonomy (NCBI): domain Eukaryota; kingdom Fungi; phylum Basidiomycota; class Pucciniomycetes; order Pucciniales; family Sphaerophragmiaceae; genus Austropuccinia; species Austropuccinia psidii. Next base: position 54,363,082 of record JALGQZ010000007.1, on the reverse strand, counting down.
CCTATTCTGAAGGAAGATTTAACTTGTTTTACAGAATAATATACTACAGAAAAAAACATTTTTGTGTAATGGCATTCTGAAACAGACTTCCTATTAATACTATTCTTCATGAATGTCATGATAGCATCTATTCTGGACACCTTTCAGAGGACATAACACTTTGAAAAGTCAAAAACTGTGCATGGTGGCCATCTTGGAGAAAAGAGGTCATTGAATACTGAAAAATACAAACAGGAGTACAGGAAAGAAATTTGGACTTATGATCTTTATTCAAGAGCCAAAATACCCTTGGGAAGTTTTCACATGTATTGCATCAAAGCACTTCCTCCAAGTGGTGACACAGGTTATAATTCTTGTTTATTCATTGTAGAAAGATACAGCAGGACTCTCAGATGCTTACCATGTCATAAAGATTAAACTGCTATGTATAAAGCTCTTCTTCTATGGAATATAGTTATTTCTCATACAGGATTATTTAAAAATATCATAAGTGACAGGGACCCCAAGTTCACATCTGCACTTTGGACCAATATTCATATATTGTTTGGAACCAAGTTATCATTTTCTACAGCATATCACCCTCAAACTGATGGGCTAGCAGAGAGGATGATTCAAGCTCTAGAGTACATGATAAGGAGACTATGTGCCTATGGATTAGAATTCAAAGGCTCAGAGGGCTTTACCCATGACTTGTGCACTCCAATACTTGCATTATAACTGGCTTATAAGACATCAGTTCATTCTTCCACAGGTGAAACTCCTGCTATGTTGGAAAAAGGATGGAATCCAAGACTCCCAGAAGACATGCTGAGGAAAGACTTGATTGACATCCATCCCAAAGGCCCCAGATTCAAAATTATTCTTGATAAACTGGAAAACTATTCATAACAAAGCATGAATGATGCTTTTGACTATGCAAAACAAAAGTGGGACAAGATTCACAAAGTACCAGACTTCAAAGTAGGGGACTTAGCTTTAGTTTCAACCTTTAATTTTAAAAATATAAAAGGCCCAAAGAAACTGAAAGATTCCTATGTAGGACCTTTTTTTATTGTTGCCTTACATGGAAGAAATGCAGTTCAAGTGTAATTAAGTGATGAGTTAGAGAGTAAACACCCACCTTCCCATTCATCTTGATAAACCCTTATCAACCAGCTGATTAAGAATTGTTTCCTTTAAGGAACCCAACTCCTTTAACTGTACCACCAGTGGAACAGCATGAAGAAAAAAAGATAAAGAAATTCATTAAAGAAAGGAGAGTTAGGGGTACAAATCAAAGAGAATATCTTGTCAGATATAGAAATCCAGTACATGAAGATGAATGGCTGGCAGAATCAGACATAAACATTTGAGAAGATTAAGACATGGAAGAAGTCCAAAAGCCTGAATATTTCTATAAATGTGCTTTAAATTACTTGATCAGAGTATTATAAGGAGGTTTCATGGTGGACATTCACCCCCTTTGGGGCCTTCTCCTTCTTGATATCATTAATAAAAGCTTGATACAATTCTTTTTGGTGGGAGGGGAGCTGAGACTTGAGGTATAATTTACATACCCAAGTATGAAACACTTAATATCAAAACTAATTCTGAACTATGCATAACCCATGAGTCATTAATATATCCAAATTCATCATTTTGTATTTAAGAAAAGATGAATAACCTTATTGTGAGTAAGTAAACCCATTAATTTAAGGCCAGATTTGGATTTTACACAAAATTTTACCCAGGGTATCTCCATAGAGTGAATAAGCTTAAATCAACTCTATGTGGTGGTAATATGGAAAATACTTCTATACCAAATCATCATTACCACATCCAATAATTGTAAATTATTTTGTTTTTCTCAATTTCATGACAAAATAATGGAAATGTGAGAAATCCCATGATAAATATACACTAATATTAGTGTTATGCGTATTTGTGACACTCAAAAAATACAGTATTATTACATACAGTTTTGGTACACCCATAGCGGATATCAGTCTTGAAGCCTGAATTACTATTTTTGATGTGAAGATAGATAAGGGGCACAAAAGACATCAAAGAGAGCCAGGGTACCCAACTTCTGAGGCCTATGAGGAGTGGAAATCTCCAAATCTTGTATTCATGGCTGATCATGGCCCAATTAGTATACTAAAACCTTTTGGGAACTTTATTACCAAGTTAAAGTCCCATCAAATCATAAGAAAATTGCAAATAAGCTGCTATTTTGACTCGACAAGGAGGTAAAGAGCAACTCTGACTACTTTGAACATGTTAATTATTAGGTATTAACCATTAATAAGCCTTAAAGTATTAATCAAAACTCTTCCTGGACTAGTAACCATTCATTTACCTCATGCCAACCAGCTATACTGTGCTATTTTCAATTCTATCTAGAAATAAGTTAAAAATTCAAAAATGCATTAAAAAGAAAATTCTTAATTAATTTTTCTGAACCTTTCAGGACCAACAGAGAATAGCATTATTCATAAATAAGCCAAAATTATTTGCAATTATATGATCAAAATCAAAATTCTTACTAACAGTCCATGTTTGTTTATTCCACATGAAACACTGAATCTTCAAAAATTCACAGATAATACAACCTTTGATAAAATTCCCAATAACATTTATAGCTTGGAGAAATTCATTTTTTTTTGGAATAAACTGAAGCTTTAAAATTGTTACTCATTTTATTCTTAACCATAAATGGGTTGGTAGTCTTGTAAAAGACTCAATTAAGTAATTATGATAATGTTACATGACAACAGCTGATATAATAAATAATAAAAGAAGGATAATTGGTTTCTAACTCACTGGTGTTTCATTTTTCTCACTGGGATGCCTCTGTGAGCTTTTATTGACTTAAAAGAGGACTCCTCTTGCTTTTTTTTTCCAAATCATCTTACTATCCAATTATATCATTGGTACCAACAAGTAAGTACTAGTTGAATCTTTTCTTAAGTGTTTTAATCCTTTCAGAATCAATCAAAAAGGAGTTAAATCATATAAATAAACAATAATTTGTTGTATTAACGCTATAAATCAAAATTTCATCCTTTAAATCCCCACTTCCTCTATCAAAACTCTTTAACAATTCATTTCAAGGTATTATTGAAGTATTAGTGAGTTTTCTCAATTAATTCTTAAATCTTTTCTCTAGTATTAGTTTTATTCAAGAATTATATTTATAATTACTCTTACAAAAGATAATTATATATTAAAGTAATTTTATTATTTGAATAAAGCTTTATTATTAAATACTTCTTGTAATTGATTCTTGTAGACAATTACTTCTTACTGCTATAATCACTAGTGGTGTATAAAAAGTGAAAGAAATAATTAACTAATTAATCAATTATTTGATTGTGGCTATAATAAATTTATTTATTATATTTCATAAGAACATTTATATTACTGTTAATTAATACAAAGATTATCAACAGTTTCATACACACATCTTAGACTACATCCTAATTGACTACAAGCTTGAAGGAGTTAATTAATTATGATAATCTTATGTGAAAAGAGATGATATACTCAATAATGCAAAGAGGATAATTGGTCTCTCACTCACTGGTTTTTCAGTTTTCTCAATGGCATGCCTATGTGAGCTTTTATTGACTTAAAGGAGGCCTCCTCTTGCTTCTTTTTTCAAATCATCTTATTATCCAATTATATCATTAGTACACACAAGTACTAGCTAAATATTTTATTAAGTGTTTTAATCATTTGAGAATAAATCAGAAAGGTTTGAAATCATACAAATAAACTATAATTTGTTTTATTACTGCTATAAATAAAATTTTTATCCTTTGAATCCACAATTCATCAGTCAAAACTCTCTACTACTTCTTTTCAAGGTATTATTGGAGTATTACTGGGTTTTTTAAATCAATTCTTAAAGTTTTTCTCTGGTATTAGTTTCCTTCATAAATTCTATTCATAGTTACTCTTACAAAACATGAATATATATTAAAATAATTTAAAATAATTTTACTATTAAATACTTCTGGTAATTGCTCCTTGTAGACAATTACTGATTACTGTTATAATCACTAGTAGTGTATAACAAGTAAAAGAAATAATTAAGTAATTAATGAATTAATTGTGAATATCATAAAGTTATTTTTTATATTTTCAAACAACAGTAATATTATCATTGACTAATATTAATATTATTAACAGTTTCATACACTCATCTTACACTACATCCTAATTGACCATAAGATTGAAGGAGTAAATATTAATACAAAATAATCCTTATTAAAATATTTGCTGAATAATGAAATCATACCAAAAAATACTAAGCTCTACTTATTAATTGGACTTCTTAATTTCTTATTTGAATTAACAATATATTCCTTTGATTGGATATTTTTTGAAAAAATATCTTCAACTCCAGTATGATTATCAAAAGAATATTTGTGAGCATAAGTATGAAGATTCAAGTGCTTGAATAAAATGATATATTATAAATGAACCAAGAATGTATCTAGAAATAAAAATACTTTGTAAACTAACTCCAAATTATTTTGAGAATATGTATAGATCTCATTAGAACATAATACCAAATTGAAGCATATGTAATCTACTTGACCTCAAGATCAATTTCCTTATGTTTTAGAGAAATCTTTTTGAAATAACTGATAAGATACTAATTCACAATATTTAAAATGATATAAATAATATGATGTTTCCTAGTATCAATGATTGTATCTAGTAAAAATTAATCTTGAGTGCTCCTGTCAAGACCTTCATAAATCCATCATTAACCATTTCATTTATTAATTAGCTCAAAGGCTCCAGTCCAAATGTAGAATATACCATTTTAATATTAATAAAACAATTTATTGGCATTAATACAGATATAATCTTAACTAATAGATCTTATTCTATTGAATAACATATATTTGGTGCCTAATGTGGAATAAGGTCTTGATTTTTATCATATTTTTACTGTTATTTATTTATCAATTAAGTTATATATTTTGAGATTGAGTTTCATATGTAGTTAAATTTATTATTTTTAGAAGTCTTAAAATCATATATATTAAATCTTACTCTCTCAAATACTTAGTCACAAAACCACAGTGCTGTATTTGAAAATATATTGATGAAAATCTGTATAGATATATATAAACTTAGAGTACGATACACCCTGAGAAATGTGGCTACACCTGAAATTAGGTATTTCATTCATAAATCTATTGGAAACATATTATTCTGAGCTTGAACCTGCGCTCTGAAGCTATTTTAAGCCATAATTGTAATATTTGGGGGGATTTCATGCCAATCTAAGCCACTGGAAGAATGAAGAACTTCCAAAATAATTCTTTATTTTTTTTTCATTAATCTGAATTTTTTTCCTTTGTTCTTATTTTAATTGAGCTTTTAGATATATAGAATATCATTTCATCATTTTTGGTAATATTAATTACAATATCAGCTACATTGAAGCTTCAGGCTTAGAGCTAAATGGTGAACTTAAAACAGATTTCATTTCTCAAGGCCCTCTACATAATCCCACTGTCTTATCATCTTATAATTATATATTACCACAAAAAATATATTTAATATTTTTCAATTTAAAAAAAATGTCCTATCATAATATAACTATTTTGGGGAATCCTTTCAGCTTAAGTTATATATAATGTTAGTTTTTCCTGTGCTTTTACATGAGGTTTTTTATGTTGCAAAAAAATAGAAAAATCTACACATTCTTCCCTTTTCCAGATATTCATTTAGAAAATACATGAGAAAAGGGCTTTATGATTAGACTTTGTAATTTTCTTTTTCTAAAAAATCAAAATGTTCTTGATTTTATCAATTTTATTTATAAATGGTATTATTCTCATTATTCTTAGTATTCTGTTTTTTTGTCACTTGTGATTTATTTTTTTTCCATTTTATTACTTCATTCTAATGATTTTTATTATTTTTGTGAAATTTCAAAAAAAATAAAATTTTGATTTTTTTCACATTCTTTTTCTGACAATTACAGTAGCAACTAATGTAAGTTTATTGATAATTGTTAACAAATTGACAGTAAAAACATCTGAATGGCTCCCAGTACTGTAGTCTTGACAAATTCATGAATGTCAGGGTGACTCTATGATATAGCTGTACAATGATAATGAAAAGCTATAAATGTGAGTTTGAAACAAAAATGATGATGATAATTAAGTGAGAAGCTGGTTAAAAGGGCTATAATAAATAATTTGGTGATGGCAAGTTCTATTGATAGCCCTGTGTGCAGTTTTTATTTGTTTGTTTATAATAATAAACCCTGCAATAATTAAAATGATAATTATACCTGTTTGATTCTAAGGGCACCATTTATTTTAAGAAGCTATTCCACATGATAATATTAAGAGCAGGGTGATTTTTTATTGCTTTCTGGTGTGGAAAAGCCTCCTTTTATCTTTTTCTGGGGTTGTGGGAGGTTGTTTACCTCTAAAAGCGACTGCAGAGTAGAAATTTTCACTACTGTGGGTTGGCTTGTGGTTCTATACACTCAATACAGACTTTTATTGGGGGGAAATGTGGTTTTAGAGCCACTAGTTGTCATTTTTACCCTATAAAGGGTGAAGGTTTTCACCAATAAAGCTTACAGGTGTGTTCCAGTGCTTCTGATGCGTCAGAAGCTGTACAGAACAAGTCTTTATGACTATTATTAGTCATTTTATGAGAAATTCAAGAATGGAAAGCCTTCAATTCAATTATATTGAGAGTTGTCCCACAGGAAAATCCCATACTTGCTAGTGTGAGATTATGATCTTAAATGCTGAATATCTTTGTCAGTTTTCAAGGTAGAGGGCTAACAAATGGCTTATTCTCTAGCCCTTGATACTTTCTACACAATTGTTCATAATTTGGTACAGCTAAAATTGAATATGGAAAATTTATACCAAGTTTCAATTTGATTATCAATTGCTGTATTTGTTATTAATCCTGTATTGAGCTTGTTTTCTCCATACCATTGCTTCTAGATGATTTATGAGGAAATGGATGGAACCATCAGAAATCCCTGATTGTGCTCCTTTCAAAATCACTCCACTTTAAGTATCTCACACTGAAACTGTAGAAGTTAGATGACAGGTGAATATTTTATTCACCCATATTTGGCTTTAATTTGGCCATAAAGTATGTATTTTTTATTTTATCTCAGTTTGGCTAGTACCATTGGATATCCCTGACTGAGAGCTTCAGTTTGAACACTCATTTTCTGGGTTTTGGCCTTTTTCTCTGGATTTCAGATGAGAGGTGAAAATTAAGCTTTATGCTCAGCAACTTCTTTGAGCAGGAATAGCTTATTCTTTGTCCTATAATTGTGAGACTTTTATATTTGGAAATAGGTGGGTTTCCTCTTTCTTTTGATATCTTTTGCGCTTATTTGGCTCTGCTAAATGTTTTGGTGGTATTTTACTCTACCATTGGTTCATGTTATTCTGACTGTCATGCTTATGCTCTGGCTTTGAGTCACAGGCTGACAATTAAAAAGAGATCAATTCAATTGAAATTGAAAAAACATCCTTATAATAAAAACTGGTAGAAATAAAATTACTGAGAAAAAGAATGAGGACCTTCACAAAAAAGAGATTAGCAATGAATTTTTATCTTCTACAATATCAGTATATCACACACTTCTACTTCCCTCAAGTAAAAAAACTCAAGACAAAACATCAATAAAAAATTTTAAGAAATAAATATTTCAAACCAATATAAGAATAAACTAGACATTTGATGAAGAGCATATGCATCCCCCTTGTTTTGACCCTTTTTGTTAAAACCAAAATCAATTATTTTAATGTTAAATTAAGCTTTGCATTAGGTTTTCTTAGTATTAAAAGACTTCTTGAAATTCCATTATCTTAAATCTTTTTATCTTTTTGACCTACCTTCACTCAGAGAAGGATTTTAAACCATTGTAGTTGAACAATCAAAGGTTTTGGGTGGGCTATTGAAGAATAACACTCTATATCTCATTGATCATTGATTGTTAAATCTTTAATATTTTACCTCAACTTAGAAGGTGGATATAAAATCCCTCATATTATAGAAGATTTAACACAAAACCTTCATGGGTTGTGCCCAGGAATGTGCTAAAAGCTTATTCTGTTTTGATTATAATAAGAATTTGATAAATTCTAATTGAAAAAAGAAAGATTTTTATTTCAATGTTTCAAGAAAAGATTTAAGATTTTGTCATACTGTGACTCAAACCCAGACTCCAAGCATGCTAGCCAATTGTAGAGAAAAATACCAATAGAAATAGAACTGACCCACAATATTTCATGAATGGCATTCAAGGAAAGAGGAAAGTCACCCCATTCCAAATATATAACTCCCATAAAATAACAAAAAGAATAACAAAGTTCCTCTTGCTCAAAGCAAGGGCTGAGCATAAGCCTTAGTTTTCACCTCTCATTTAAAATTAAGAGAAAGAGGTAGAACACCATCTAAAGGGTTATCAAATAGAATCCCTCAGTTAGGGAAATCCATTGGTGCTACCTAAATTGGGCTAGTATGAAAACTAAAGAAGCTATGGGCAAATAAAGACCAAATTTAATCCCACAGTATGGTCAAAAACTCAATACTGTGGGATACTATCCCATATTGTTGAATATGAGGTGCTCATTCTACAAAGGAGCCTTTCTATCCTTCAAATACTCATAGCTTGGCCTGTATTTGGTCCCCATACAGTATTTTTAAATAATTCTATGTGTCATACACATCAGAAGAAGGCTATTAGGCCCCCCAAAAGAAATCTTCACCCTGTGTGGGTAAAAAATGCCAAGATTTGGTTTCAAAGCCACATCTTAGTTCAATACAGGCTGTATAGTCTGTGTATGATCCACAAGCCTTGCCTTGGAAGGAAAAAATTCCTCACTCTTTCTATGTGAACAGATCCAGAGGCCCTTTCCACCCAATTTTAGAATAAAAAGGGGCCTTTTCTCTGCCAAAAAGAGAACCCCCATCCTGGTCTTTGATTCCTAAATAGTAAAACTGTCAAAAACAATTATTCTCTTGTAAATTATCAGGTATACTTTAGTTCTTAAGTATTTCACTGCTTATCATAATTACTCAATTGATAATCAGTGAACCCAGGGCTTCCAGAAGCACTCACCACCACTATCTCCTCATAGTAAAGCCCCAAAAATACTCTTAATTAAATTCTTTATCTTATGTGAATGTGTCACAGTCATAGTTGAAATCTTAACCACATCTGTAATAGCTTTATCATAGACTTAGCCTGACAGCTTTTCAAGAAATATCCTCCCCTAATATGACTCTCTCTCCAAAGCACTCTAGCACACAAATATTCTTTTAAATTCCAGAAAAATTGATTGTATTAGAGACACTTTACATTGAAGCTTTAGATATTCTTTGAAGAAAAATAGTTTTAACCAACATTTTAAATTGAGTAAAATCTTCATTATAAATTTTGGATTATTTTTTATAGTTATAGTGAAGTATTTGGAAAATAATATAGATTATGTGTGGAAAGTAGCTGCATATTTCTGTGAGTTTATATTTCCATTACTTCAATATTACTTTGAACTCATCTCTTTTCCTGTTCCTGGAAGAATTTGGCACAATGTTTCATTTGAGGTCTTCTCTTGACAATTAACTCAGAAAAGATACTAGAAGTAATTTCCCTATATGATATTCTGGATGTCAGCCTGTGACTCAAAACCAGAAAACAATAATGACAGCCAAATAACATAAACAAATTGTAAAGCTAATATACCACCAAAACATGAAGATGAGACAAACCAGCTCCAAAGCTATCAAAAAAAAGGAAACTCACATCTTTCCAAATATACAAGTCCCACAATCATAGGACAAAGAATAACAAAGTTATTACTGCTCAAAGTTGTTGCTGAGCATAAACCTTAATTTTCACCTCTCATCTGAAATCCAGAGGAAGGGACTTAACCCTAAAAAGGGTATTCAAATTGAAGCTCTAAGTCAGGGCTATTTAATGGTACTAACCAAATTGAGTTAACACCAAAATTACAGAAGTTATGGAAAGAATAAGGCCAATTGAGGGTGAATAAAATATTCACCTCTCATCTAGCTTATACAGTTTTAGTGTGAGATAATTAAATTGGGGTCTTGTTAAAAATGGAACAATAAGGGCTATCTGATAACTCCATTCATTTCTCCATATCTCATATAGAATCAAAGTTATGGAGCAAACAAGCTCCATACAGATATTGAGAGAATCATAAATCTGAATAACAAAATTTGTACATGGCATAATGTTTCCATATTTAATTTTACCCACAGAAATGAGGTACCATTGTGTATATCTCATCCAGGGCTACACAATTAACCAACGTTGAGCTCAATATCTCAAAAACTAACAAAGGTATAGCAGTTTTAAGGTTCAAATTCCACAATTGGGCCAATACACCATTTCTGTGGGATAATATTCCATAGCCATGATTATGAGGCTTCAAAAAGACAAATAAGCATTTTTATACTTCAATACCTCATAATTCATTCAATAAAGGGGTCTCGTACAGGTTCTGTACAGCATTCTATTAGTCATACATGTCAGAAGAAGGCTGTGTGGTCTCCAGATGAGTATTTGTACCCTTTACTGGTGAAAACTGCCCAGATGAGGTTTTAAAGCCACATCTGAGCCCAATACAGAGTATACAGGCCTTGTGGAAACCACAATCCAGCACTCTGAAGTTGAAAATCTTCACTTCATCCACGTGAAATGGTCTAGGGGACCTTTTCACCCAATTTCAGGATAAAAAGTGACCTTTCTCTGCCCAAAAGAGGAATCCCCATCCTTCTCTTGAACTCCTACATAGTAAAACTTCTAAAAACAGCCATACTCTTGGAAATAATCACGTATAATTATAACTTTAATTATTGTATACTTTATTATAATAATAAAATTGATAAAGCTGAGCCCATTGCTTTCAACAGTGCTCACCACCACTAAGATCTTTTAGTAAAGCCCTTATATTTTATTTAAAACCTTTTTTATCATTATTATCCATGTCATGGTCATAGTTTTGGTTGTAAATATTTTTATTATCACCTCTTCATAGACTCATCCTGACAATTTGGGGGGCTGGGTGTGTTTTTTGAACACTTTTGGACTATTTTTACACAAAAGTGAGTTTTTTTAGTTCAATTCCTTATATCAACACAATTGTTTCTTTTTTTAGCATAGAATCATTAAGAAATAATAATATATTATATAAATTCTCATTTTTCTGAGTGGTATATTAATTTATATATCAATGTGCCTTTTTCTTATTTTCCACATGGTTGATAAAAATTTGATCACCATAAGTGGTATTTTGGGCATGTTTTGCATATTAAAACACTCAAATTCCTCAATATTTTTCTTTTTTAATTGAAAAGAAACCCTTTTTACTTTAAATAACAGTCTGGAAGCATAGTCTGGAATATTTATACTTTCAATGGCTCATTTCAACACCACTTTGGATCACACTTGTTAATTGCAAGCTGATCTATGAGATACTGGTACACAAACAGTGTACCAGAAAACCACAAAGAAGTATTTTTGAGGTGTAATTGATAATTTCAATTACAACATCATATAACTATGGCACAATATAAAAATATATTTCCTAGAGGCCATTATTAGATGTGCAGACAGAATTTTAGGAAGTCTTAACTGAAATAAGTCCTATTTTCCTCTCCAATCCAGTGGAAGAAAACTACATACCACTTGAAACCCAATCACAAGGCAGTGCACCAGTGATACCTTCAGGACCAGAAGGCAAGGGCAAAGGTAAGAGGCATAGTGTATTTCTCATAAAATCCAAGAAGTGGACACCAATTGCCACTCATAGGAGTAAAAAAACACAAAACTCTGCATCAATACAAGGTAAACCACACTTAACAACTTGTACAGGGAAGATTAAAGTGATTAACCCAGCTTTAATGTCCAAAGGAAAACTTCCCAAATCTGTTAATAAAACACTTGCACAAGGAACACTCAAAGGTAAATACTCTAAGAACATTAAGTTGTTGACTGCTTGAAAACACTGATAATTCACCTGTACACCTCAGGAACCTTGGAATCCCAAGGAACTAGCCAGAGGACAGACAAGGACTGTTCAGGACCAGAAGACCAGGAACAGGACACCTTGGACACAGTGGTTGATTGCAAGACACTGAAAGAAATCATACCCACTCTTCCGTTCACCTTTAAATTCAACAGAAGCCCCAAACCAGAGGACTGAAAGGATATGGATCAAGTTCATGAGCTCCACCAACTCCTCAAAGATATTTTCCAATGGAGCATGGACAACAATATTTTCAACCTAGAATCCCATTGGGCAGAAATTGGAGAAAGTTTCCAGAAGATATGTCTCCAAGAGATACCCTTCAGAGACCTTATTGTAATCACCAAATGATGGAATCCCACCAGGAAGTTCAGACTCTTGGAGGAGAGGGTAGCCAAAATAAGGGAGAATCAAGCCCCCTCCATGCTATAGAAGAACAGCTGATCCAGATAGGGCCTACTCTGATTCCTTCAGGCTCACAAGGAGTAGACCAGCCCAACTATCCAGTGGCTTCACACCATTCAGGCACCAGAAGATCAGTGGCCAGGAGTCACCATTCTTCACAATGTCAGGTATGTTCCAGGAGAAGACAAGGATACAAGGGCAAAAACAGTATATCTTTCAGTCAAAGGCAGAAAGAGTCAGAACCAATAATCCAGAAGCTGTTGGACTTGGTGAAAGAAGTACAAAAGAGCCAGAAATAGCTGTAAATACTTCTAGAATCAGTAGCCCCAATAATAGAAATATTACCCCCATTCATAATAAACACAGCATTGTTACACCTGAGAGTATGTAAGATGTGACTATGAAACTGATGATAATATTACTATTAATCAACAGTACTATGTCTGTTCTTATGAAATATAATAATAAAATATTATTATAACCACAATTACATAATTAAATAATTATTTGCTTCAGGTGTTAAACACTACTAGTGATTTTAACAGTGAGCAGTAATTGTCTACAAGAATCAATTACAAGAAGATTTTAATAATAAAACTTCTTTTATTAAAATAATAAAATTATTTTAATATATAATTATCTTTTGCGAGAATGATTATAATGATAATTCTTGAAGAAAACTAATTTTGGAGAAAAACTTTAAGAATTAAAAATAAATCACTCACTATTATTCCAAAGAACTTATTGAAAGATAATATAGAGAGATTTGACGTAGAATTGTGGATTTTAAGGATCAAAATGGATTTATAACAGTATTACAAAAATATATAGTTGGGTTCTATGATTTCAAGTCTTTCTGATTGATTCTGAAAGATTTAAAACACTCAAGAATAGCTGTAACTAATACTTACTTGTTGGTAATAATGGTTTAAATGATAATAAGATGATGATGTGGAAAAAACAGCAAGAGGAGGCCTCTTTTAAGTCAACAAAAGCTCACAAAGGCGGGCCATGGAGCAAACTGAAAAACCAGTGAGTGAGAAAACAATAATCCTTTTTGGATTACCGATTGCATCATCAGTTGTCATGTAAGATTATCATAATTACTCAATTGATGCTTTTACGTGACTACCAACCCCAATATGGTTAAGAATAAAAGGAGTAACATCTGTAAATCTTCTTTTATTCCAAAATAATAATTGATTTCTCAAAGTTATCAATGTTATTGCCAATTTCATCACAGGTTGTAATTTCTGTGAATTTTTGAAGATTCAGTGTTTCACGTAGAATAGTCAAAAATGGACTGTAAGTAAAACATTTAATTTTACCAGTAAAGCTGTAATTATTTTTGATTTTATCATAGATAAGACAGTTCCTCATTAGTCCTGAAAGTTTCAGAAGGATTAATTAAGAATTGTATTTTTAATGAATTTTTGAAGTTTGTACCTCATTTCTACATAGAATTGCAAATATCAGTGTTTCACTGGTTGCTATGAAGTAAATCAATGGATACAAGTCCAAAAAGGGTTTTGAATACTCTTTTGGGGTTTATCCATGGAAATTCATTAAGAATTGACATGTTTACAGGAGTCTAATTAGTTCTTTACCTCCTTGGCACATCAAAATAGCAGGTTATTTGCTATTTTCTTAAGTTTTACTGTAGTTGTAACATGGTAACCAAGTTCCCAAAAGGTTTTAGTTTACCAATTAGGCCAAGATCAGCCATGAATCCAAGCTTTGGAGCTGTCCACGCCTCTGAGGCCTCAGAAGTTGGGTACCCTGGCTCTCTTTGATGTCTTTTGTCCCCCTTGCCTATTTTTCACGTCAAAATAGTAATTTAAGCTTAAAGTGAGATATCCACTATGGATGTACCAAACGTCCATGTAAAAATACCATGATATTAAGTGCTCATGACATGCATAACACTATTCTTAATGTATATGTAACATGGGATTTCTCACATTCCCATTATTTTGGCGTGAAATTAAGAAAAACAAAATTTTTCACGGATCTTTTATGTGGTATTGAATTATTTTCCATTTTACCACCTCAAAGAGTTAATTTGAGCTTATTCACTCTATGGAGCTACCCTAGGTGAATTTTTGTGTAGGATCCAAATCTGGTCTTAAATCCATGGATTTACTTACTCAATAAAAGGTTATTCATCTTTTCTGAAATTCAAAATGATGAATTTTGGATATATGCATGACTTATGAGTTATGCATAATTCAAAATTTATTTTTAAGATAATTGTGGCCTATTTTGGGTATGTAAAATATACCTCAAGGCTCACAGGGTAACTTAAACAATGATGCACTGTGGTTACAAATGTCCCAATTTGCAGAGCAAACTCAAAAAAACTTTGCAGAACTCCAAGAAAGCCATGAGAGGATGAAATCATGAAAAGCCTCCATAGACAAAATTGTTAAAACTCTTCAAGAAGGGCATGCTCAATTGAGCAAAGCTTCTGAAGAAATCAAAGAACAGGGACAGAGATTGTCTGGTTCAGGACTTAAACAAATTTCTTAAAGTCTACCAAAACATGAAGCCCCAACCACAAGGCCATGTGTTGGAGAATCCATACCACCAAGAAGACATCAAACCAGATGTTTTGTTGGAGTACAATAAAGGTTCTCCATCTCAATACCAAGAGGAAGATGAAATTACTTATTCTGAGAGGGAAGCATTAAAACACCTTCTAGAAGCCTTGAGCTGGCCCAAATTCTCTGGCACAAGAGAATATGATCATATGGAACTCATTTCTTATATTGATGGACTCTTCATTGATGTACCAATATCACCAGATTACTGGATTACTGCCAGACTTAATAAAGCATTCAAAGGACATGCTAGTATTTGGTACACAGAGATGATAGAAATCCATGGCAGAAGAAGCTGGCCATGGTGGAAGAGTCAAATAATCCAAAAGTACAGCAATTATTACTTAGATATGGAAAAAGACCATGTCATTTGAAAATGACAAGTACTTGGTGGACAAATATCCGTATGAGTGGTATCTTAGACAGTTTAAAAGACTTGAAGCCATTAATCCTTAAATGAATATTTAGATGAGGAGTCACAAACTCCTGACACAAATGCCAGAAGAACTAGAGCATGCAGTAAAATTCAGATGCAATCAAAGCTGTACTATAGATGATATTTGAAACACCTTACAAGATGTAAGGAAAAGAACAAACATAGGGAAATATTCCCAATGGAAAAGCAGTAGTTTCAAATAGAAACAACCTTTCAGAGTGGATTTTAAAGATAAACCCAAAGAAAGAGTGGCATAATTTACCATAAAGAAAAACTCTTGTCACAATTGTGGGTCAACAGACCACTATGCTAATAACTTTCCAAAGGCAAAAAATAAAGCCTATGCCATTGAACAAGTTCCAGAGGAAGAATTCCCAACAGAGGATTCTGAATCAGACTCTATGGGTGATTCCATCAGAGAAAAATCTGATGAAGACCAGGAACCAAGGGCAGAATTTCTAGTGTAGTACCAGGAGGAAAAACAACTAGAAATTAAGGACATACAGTTAGAAGAAGGATTACCACAGGACACTGCAAATAAAAACTTGTTTAAACACATAAAAGATGCACAAACATTCCTAGTTACACCAACCAAAGGAATGGCATATGTACATGGGAAAGCCACAAAGATGACTGTTTTTATTGACAATGCTCAACATCCATTGATCATTGACAGTGGTGCACACTGCTCAATAGTGGCTAAGTATTATCTGGATAACCACTTCCCAAATTGAGAGAAGCAGCTCTTTCCAACCAAGGAAAAAAATTGAAAGTGCATCAGGGAAGATGAAATCCATTGGGACAATTATCAAAGAGATAATTATACCTCATAGGAAAGGGAATATCAGACTCAACCCACAGTTTTTTGTGCTTGAAGATGCCCATATACAAGGATTCTTATTGGGAACAGATTACCAGAGGATGTATGGCATTGATATTTACAATAGTAAGAACAGGAACATTACCATAGGTACAAACAAGGAGAAGCAATTTTTACCCAACATATACCAGATGTCCACCCATGACCCTCTAGAAGAATTACTGAATGAATTTAGAGAGGGCCAATTCAGTGCCAGCCTCACCAGTAAACAAAAACTTAGCTTATTGAAAATGCTGAGGAAAAATAGACCACATTTTCCATTGGTGAAGAACCTTTGGGAAAAATCAGAGGCCATGATATACAATTATATCTAGATGTGGAAAGACCTTATCCACCCATTCTGAGAAGACCTCCATATCCAGCAAGCCTGGAAGCTAGGAAAGAAATTAAGAAACACATCAATGAACTTCTAGACATGGATGCCATCAGGAAGATAGGACATAATGAAATGGTGGAAATCAGAACTACTGTCTTTATCACCTGGCATGATGGCAAGTCTAGGTTGTGTGGGGACTTCAGAGCCCTGAGTAACTACACAAAAGCTTATAGGTACCCCATACCAAGGATACCTCATACCCTAGATAAACTTGCAAAAGCCAAATATATAATAAAGATGGATTTTTTGAAAGGTTTCCACCATAATGGAGTTAAACCCAACTCCATGAAGCTACTCAGAATTATATACCATATGGGTATATATAAGTACACAAGGATGCCATTTGGAATCAAAAATTCACCAGCCACTTCCAAAGTATGATGGACACAATATTTAAGAAGAAATACTAGAATTCTGGATGGTAGTATATATTAATGACATCATCATATACTCAGAGACATGGGAAGATGGTGTGCAGTACATAGACAGAGTACTAAGTAAATGCACACCCATCAATCTGAAAATTTCACTTAAGAAGTGAAATTTTTCCAAAAAGAACTACTGGCACTAGGACATGAAGTCTCAGGCCTTAGTCTGCCCATAGACCAAAATAAAGCTGCAGCAGTACTGCAAAAGCCAGTACCAAAGAACATAAAAAATATTCAATCTATTGTTGGGTTTTCTAGCAACTACAGAAACCACATAAAAAGTTTTCTCACATAACTAGTAGTCTATACAAGTTATGCTCAAAAGATGTAGCTTTTGAAATTTCCAAGGAAAGTAGAGATGCATATGAGAGGATCAAACATGAACTCACTAATGCACCTTTCCTGATACTGCCTGTTCTTCAATCACAATTCAAGTTGTACATAGATGCTATTCACTTGAGGATCAATGGCTTTAAGTCTTTTGAACTGTCTAAGACAACACTCATATGGATCTTTGTCCACAGAGTATTTGTCATTTTCAAATGACATGATTGTTTTCCATATCCAAGTAACATTGCTGTACTTTCTGATGATTTGACTCTTCCACCATAGCCAGTTTCTTCTGCCATGTATTTCCTTCATCTCTGTGTACCAAATACTAGAATTTCCTTTTAGTTCTGTATTGAGTCTAGCAGTAATCCAGTAGTCTGGTATGCTTGGTACATCAATGAAAAGTCCATCAATATAAGCAATGAGTTCCATATGATCATATTCTCCTGTTCCAGAGAATTTGGGCCAGTTTGAGGCCTCTGGAGAATTTTCCAAGGCTCCCTTCTCATAATAAGAAATATTCTCTCCATCTTGGTATTGAGATGGAGATCTTGCCTTATTCACCAATACGGCATCTGGTTTGATGTCTTCTTGGTAGTATGGATTCTCCAAAGAATGGCCTTCTGGTTAAGGCTTCATGTTTTAGTAGAAATCAAACAATCTGTTTGTGTCTTGATCCAGACAATCCCTGTCCCTTTTGCACTGATGTTGCTCTCCAAAGACTTGATTCAGTCTTTTGTTGGTTTTGTCACAGGCCTTTTTCAATTGAGCACAGCTCCCTTGGATGGCTTTAGTTGTAGCCTCTTGTAAGATTGCATTTCTTTGCAACCTTTCATTTATCCTCTTGAGTTTTCACTGCAAAACAGGAAATTTGTAACCATAGTTTATCACTGTTTAAGTTACTCTCATGTGTTACATTATGTTCTGTCTGAGTGGGGGTAATATTTCTATTAGTGGGGCTACTGATTCTGGAAGTATTTACAACTATTTCTGGCTTTTGTGCACTTCTTTCACCAAGTCCAACAGCCTCTGGATCATTGGGTCTGACTCCCTCTGCCTTTGGTTGAAAGACGCCTTGTTTTTGCCCTTGTATCCTTGTCTTCTCCTGGAAACTACCTGAGATTGTGAAGAATGGTGACTCTTGGTCACTGATCTGTTGGTTCCTGAATGGTGTGATGCCATTGAAGAGCTGTTTTGGGCTACTACTTGTTATCCTGAAGGAATCTGAGTATGCCTTGTCTGGGTCAGCTGTTCTTCTATGGCTTGGATAGTGGCTTGATTCTCCCTTATCCTGGTCACCCTCTCCTCCAGAAGCCTGAACTTCCTGGTGGGATACCAACCTTTTGTGATTACCATAACATATTTGAAGTCTATCTCTTTAAGACATATCTTCTGGAAACTTTCTCCAAGTTCTTCCCAGTGGGATTTTAGATTGAACCTCTTGCTGTCCATTCTCCATTGAAAAAGATCTTTGAGGAGTTGGTGGAGCTTAAGAAATTGATCCATATCCTTCCAGCCCTCTGGTTTGAGGTTTCTGATTAATTGGAAAGTTAATGGCAGAGTGGGTATTATTTCCCTCAATGTCTTTCCATCCACCACTGTGTCCAAGGTGTCCACTTCCAGGTCTTCTGGTTCTGGACAAGCCTTCTCTGTCCTCTGGCTGGTTCCTTGGGATGCCAGGGTGTCTGAGGTGTACAGGTGACATATCAGTGTTTGCAATCAGTCAAAAACTTAATTTTCTTAGGGTATTTACCTTTGACTGTGCCTTGTACAAATTTATTGTCTACTTCTTTGGGAAATTTGCCTTCAGGGGTTACAACTGGGTTAATTATTGTAATTTTCCCTGTCCAAGTGATTAAGGTTTGTTTACCTTGTATTGATACAGAGTTTAGTGGTTTTCTACTGCTCTGGGTGGCAATTGGTGTCCACTTTTAGCTTTGATAAGTCCTTCACTGTGCCTCTTTCCTTTCCCTTTGCTCCCTTCTGGTTCTGAGGGTTTCACTGGTGTGCTGTCCTGTGACTGTGTTTCAAGTGGTATCAAATTTTCTTCCACTGAATCAAACAGGAAAAAGAGGGCTTGTTGTCAGTTAAGACTTTGTATAATGCTGTTTGCATGTCTGAGAATGGCCTCTGGGCAATATATTTCTATTTTATGCCCTTGTATTATTACAGTGCTATTGAAATTATCAATTACATGTCAAAAAATACAGCTTGTTGATTTCTGGTACACTGTTTGTATACCAGTATCTCACAGATTAACTTTGTAATTAATAATTGTAATCTAAAGCTGGTTATGTAAAGGTAGATTTAAATTATCGAGATCCCCAACCATGCCTCTAATACTGTTTGTTTACAGTAAGAGAGGTGTTCTCTTCAATCAGAAAAGAATAATATCAATGGCGTTGAGTGTTTCAACATGAAAAACATGCCAAAAGATGAGGTTTTGGGGTTCTTAAATTATGATCAACCATGCAACAAGGCAATTAGAAAATCAAAACACAGTGGTATATAATATATACAACTCAAAAAAGAAATATAAGATATGTATTATAGTTATTTTTGAATAAAATTATGCCTAAAAGGAATAAACAATAATTTCAGAGTCAAGATAATAAGAGAAAAACCTCACTTATAAGGTCCAAAAAGGTTAAAAAACATGTCCAGGCCCCCAAAATGTCAGGCTGAGTCTATGATGAAGGTGTAATAAGGCTATTTACAGCTTTAACTATGACTGTGACTAGGTAAAATTAATTAAAATTGGTTAGATTATAGATAATAAAAGTTTAAAATAGAGTAATAAGGGCTTTACTATTATAAAATAGTGGTGGTTAGTGCTGTTGAAAGCCCTGGGTGCAGTCTTACCAATTGGGTTACTATAATAAGAGATGAAATACTAAAGTTTAAAGTATAACCTAATTTCTTTCCAATAGTATAACTGTTTTTGATAGTTTTACTACATAGTAATTAAAGATCAGGATCAGGAAACCTTTTCTGGTGGAGAAAAGGCCCTTTTTTATCCTAAACTGGGGTGAAAAGTCTTCTAGACCTTTCCACGTAGAGGAAGTGAAGATTTTTCCCTTCCAAGGACTGGCTTCTGGTTTTCACAAGGCCTTTATAGCATGTATTGGGCTTAGATGTGGTTTCAAAACCACATCTGGGCAGTTTTCACTAATACAAGGTGAAAATTTTCATCTGAGGACCACATAGCCCTCTTCTGATGTGTATGACGCGTAGAATTCTGTAAAGAACCTGTACAGGACCCAATTATTGACCAAAATATGAGGTATTGAAGTATAAACAAGTTTCTTTGTCTGTTTGACACCTCATAATAATATTTATGGGAGATTATCCCACAGTAAGGCTGTATTGGTCTAACTGTGGTATTTTGACCTTAAACCTGCCATGAATTTGTCAGTTTTTGAGATATAAAGCTCAAAGTTGGTTCATTGTGTAGCCCTGTATTTTTTCTACCTAATAGTACCTCATTTGATATGGCTATCATTAAATATGGCAAAGTTATGACATGTACAAGATTTTTTGTACATATGTATGATTTACTTAAAATCTGTATGGCGCTTGTTTGCACCATAACCTTTTGTTCTAGGTGAGATATTGGGTAATTAATGGCACCATCAGATAGCCCTGATTGTGCTTTTTCCAAAAAGACCCCACTTTAGGTATCTCACACTAAAACTGTAGAAGTTAGATGAGAGGTGAATATTTTATTCACCCTTATTTGGCCTTATTTTTGCCATAGCTCCTGTAGTTCTTGTGCTAGCTCAATTTGGCTAATACCATTAGCTAGCCCTGACTTGGAGCTTCAATTTGAATATTCATTTGGTGGGGTTAAGCCTCTTCCTCTGGATCTCAGATGAGAGGTAAAAAATAAGGTTTATGCTCAGCAACGACTTTGAGCAGGAATAACTTTGTTATTCCTTGTTCTATGATGGTGGGACTTGTGTATTTGGGAAGTGGTGGGTTTCCTCTTTCCTTTGATACCTTTTGAGCTTTTTTTGGTGGTGTCTTGGCTTTACCATTGGTTTATGGTATTTGGCTGTCATGCTTGTGCTCTGGTTTTCAGTCACAGGCTGACAGGAAGGGGTAATATGCTACATCTCCAGGAAAATGAAAGATTCTGAATCTAGGTATGGAGCAGTGCAGACTGAATGCCTATGCCTAGTCTGGGAACTAGAGAAACTCCGTTATTATCTGGAGGGTTCAGTCTTTGAATTCTATACAGACTGCACAGCACTCAAGGCTTTACTTAATATATGAGGACTATTAATAGACACATGTTGAGGTGGCAAATAGCCATCCACTAATATAGAGGTAACAGGAACATCATATAAAAAAGAAGGCAAAAGCCACACCAATGAAGATGGCCACTGCATAATGTCAAAAGAAAGCCAGCTTATTACCTTGAATTAGCAGCCAAGATCCCTATCCATTTCATGGAAATAGACAGGAGGAAAAATCTCAGATTTTCTGAATGGGCACAGGAAAGTGGTACTCCAAACAGTCAAGATACTGAAACAGAAGGAACAAAAGCTCCCATAATGGGGATAAGCTCCTCAGAACTACATAATTGGTTCTTCAGTGCAGTAATAAAGACTTATTCCAAACACAAACAGTGTAGCATATTGTTGCAACTCCTTCAACAGAAATACAGGAGCCCGGAGCTGGAATCCCAGCTACAGGACTCTTGGTTGAGGGACTATAAGGATAACAAGTTTTTCCTTATATAAGGACTACTCTATCACAGAGAGAAGCACACAAGTGCCCTAACGGTGGTAAACAGGGACCACATATCCCTGATCCTGCAGGAATGTCATTACTGCCCCTATATGGGACACATGAGTGAAGACAGGACCAAGGAAAGGGTAGCAATAACAGCTTGGTGGCCCAAATTGGAGCAAGAGTTTAGTGAATATATGAATACTTGTGAAAGATGCCAAAAGGAAACCAGAAAACATGGGGAAAAATATGGGCTACTTCAACACATAGAAGAGCCCAAACACCCATAGGAAACCATCAATATGGACTGGGTCACAGGACTTGTCCCAGGAGGTAAAGAAAATTTTAATGCCTGCTTATTCATAGTTGATAGGTATAGAAAAAGTGTGAGGTTCTTACCATGTCATAAGGAGGAAACAGTAATGGATACAGCTTTTTTATTCTGGAATAGCATCATAGCCACATGTGGAGTCCCAAAAATCATGATTAGTCATAGGGACCCAAAATTCAAATCAGAGTTTTGGACCAACCTCTATGACATGCTAGGTACAAAACTTGCATTTTCTGAAGCTTAGAAGCCACAGACAGATGGTTTAGCTGAAAGGATGATCCAAAAAATGGAGGAAATAATTAGAAGGTTCTGTGCACATGGTATGGAATATAAGGACCACAAAGGATATACCCTTGACTGGGTTACACTTCTACCAGCAGTCCAGCTGGCTTACAACACAAGCCAGCACTCCACCACAGGAAAATCACCCTCACTGGTAGAAAAAGGGTGGAACTCCTTATTGCCTGTGAATCACCTGAAGAAAAATATTCTTAATATCAACCCCACATCCAAGGAATTCCATGATATTTGGAAGAGGGATTGTGACACAGCTGATGCTAAAGAATCAAACAATCAGAATATGACAAGACATATATGGGACCAGGTGTTAGTGTCTACACTCAACTTCAATAATCTAAAGGGACCAAAGAAAATGAGACATTAATTTGTGTGGCCCTTCACTATCATCAAATTGATAGGGAAGAATTCAGTGGAGGTTTGACTTACAGAGGAATTCTCCAGGAAACACCCAGTATTCCCAATGAGTCTGGTCAAACCATACTTCCAGAAAGGAGATGACAAGTTCCACTCAATGAAGAAGACCACCACTCTGCCAGACAAAGTGGAAGTGGAAGACTCCTCTGGACATGTGAAGAATATCATCAAGGCCAGGAAGATTAGACTGAATGGTAAAGACCAAAGACAGTATTTGGTCGGATTTAAAAACCAGACAGCAGACAAAGACAAATGGTTGGAAAAGGATGCCATACCAGATGGGAACCTTCATCTGAGAAGATTCAGGGCCTCTGGGAGGACTGAACAGTCTGATCAATTATGAGCCTTTTTTAGAGGGAGGGTATGTCAGCCTGTGACTCAAAACCAGAGCACAAGCAGGATAGCCAAATACCATAAACCAATGATAAAGCTAAGATACCACCAAAAGATGGAGCTGAGCCAAACCAGCTCAAAATTCAAAAAAGAAATGGAAACTTGCCTCTTTCCAAATATAAAAGCTCCATAATCATAGGACAAAGAATGACAAAGTTATTCCTGCTCAAAGTTGTTGCTGATCACAAACCTTAATTTTCACCTCTCATATGAAATCCAGAGGAAGAGTCTTAACCTCATAAAATGGGTATTCAAATTGAAGCTCTTAGGCAGGGCTATTCAATGGTACTAGCCAAATTGAGCTAACACCAAAATTCCAGAGGCTATGGCCAAAATAAGGCCAAATAAGGGTGAATAAAATATTCACCTCTCATATAGCTTCTATAGTTTTAATGTGGGATAGTTAAAGTTGGGTATCTTTGAAAAGGGAACAGTAAGGGCTATATAATGGCTTGATTCATTTCTCCATATCTCATCTAGAACCAAATTTATGGAGCAAACAAGCTCCATACAGATATTGCAAAATCATATATCTGAATAACAAAATCTGTACATGGCATAACTTTGCCCTGTTAAATTTCACCCATACCAAATTAGGTTCCATTGTGTAGATATCATCCAGGGATACAAAATGAACCAATTTTGAGCTCAATATTTCACAAACTGAAAAAGGTATAGCAGTTTCAAGGTTAAAATCCCACAATTGGGCCAATATGCCTTTTCTGTGGGATAATATCTTATAGCCATGATTATGAGGTGTTAAACAGACAAAGAAGCATGTTTATACTTTAACAACTCATGGTTTCTTCAATAAAGGGGTCCCATACAAGTTCTGTACAGCATTCTATTAGTCATACATATCAGAAGAGGGCTGTGTGATCCCCAGATGAAATCTTTCACCCTGTATTGGTGAAAACTGCCCAGATATGGTTTCAAAACCATATCTGAGCCCAATAAAGAGTATACAGGCCTTGTCAAAACCACAATCCAGCACGCTTAAGTGAAAGCTCTTCCCTTCATCCACATGAAATGATCTAGAGGACCTTTTCACCCAATTTCAGAATAAAAAGTGACCTTTCTCTGCCCAAAAGAGGAATCCCCATCCTGCTCTTGAATTCCTACATAGTAGAACTGTCAAAAACAGTTATACTTTTGGAAATAATCAGGTATAATTCCAATTTTAATTATTGTATACTTTATTATAATAATCCAATTGATAAAGCTGCACCCAGGGCTTTCAACAGCGCTCACCACCACCAAAATCCTTTATTCAAGCCCTTAAAATTTATTTAAAACCTTTTTTTATAATTATTACCCGTGTCACAGTCATATTTTAGGTTTTAAATACTATTATTATCACCTCTTCATAGACTCAGCCTGACACTGGAAGTATACCAATAATATTCAAGCTTATTTTAATCACCTGAGGCCTATCAAAGCTATATAATGTTAATATCATTCCTTATTTCTAAGTAAAAATAGCTGAAGGTACCTTTAAGATTGTCACAGCTAAAAATAAGTATTATTAAGAAATTTTGGGAAAAAATATTATGAATTTACATATTTGTACCACTTTTATTTTTTAGGGAAACTTGGAGATTTGATTATTCCAAAATTGATAGGATTAAGTATATTATTTATTGAAGACTTTTGAATCTGGTAGCGCTTTCCTATCTAGCCAATATATAAGTTTCTTGAAGGTTTTCTCTATATACATGGCTTCCCCACCATTTTCAGAAGGATTTATGCATGTGAAACTCTCATATTTCTGTCCTTATTCCTTGTAGTTAATTGAGCTCCTTTATTAGTTCATATTTCTAAAGCAAGATTATTATTCTCACAGTTTTATTAACAAATGAATTAGAAAATCATTCAGATTCTTATCTTATTCCCATTGTGTAATTTCAGTTCAGTCTAATCTTTCACTATTTAGTTTAATCTAAAAATAAATAATAAAATATGCAAGAAAATAATTGAATAAATATATTTTTAGCCAAGATCTTTAATGCATAATATTCAGCTAAGAAAAATTTATAAAAAAATTATATTCAGAATCTCAAGAAATAAAAATTTGTTTTCCTCAAGTTTCAAATTCATAATTGAACTGGTATAACATATAATATCCGAATACAAGCTACAAGAGGTAAACAATAACCAGTTATTAGCTTCCTTCCCCTCATTTTCTTCAAATTTGATTTCAAATAATTATGATTTGATGACTATTTTTTGCTTATTTTACACTTCCGTACTGTTCTACAAAAATCTAATAAACTAAGCTAGTAGAGTATTTTTACAGGCCGAAATTCCAAGAAAAAGGCATATAAATAGAAAATCTGAATGAAAGCCTTTGATATTGTAAAAAGCAATAGATAAAGATATCTTTCATTTTAATTATTCAGAGCTACTCTGATATCCAAAAATATTTTGATTCTCAATATCAGGATTACTTTTATTTTGTAGTTTGTGATTACAAGAAAGAAATTTCTTAGATTGATAAATGAAAAAAAATTGTTTGCCATTTTCAGATATATTTTCCATAAATTAACAAATTGACTCTTCAGAATTTCTGAGACAAAACAACTGGTATATCTATTCAGAATATATCAAATTTGAATTAAATTTATTTGAAATAATTTTTCTTGATCAAGCTATTGATAATTTATGTTTCATTTGAATATGTATAATATTTCTCTAATGAGAGGGAAAAAGAAAGACATAACTTAAGGTTAAATCCATACCTTCAACAAGCAAAATTTCAATGACAGGTTGATATTGAAATTTATGTGAATTTGGAGAAACTCTTCACCTTCTGAAATATCTCCTTCATTCAATTTACTTCCAACAAACAATTCTTCAACCCCAATATAATTCACTATGTATTTACTCATAAAAGGGATGAATGATATAACTATGCTAAGTTTTAACAGCCATAAAAAACTCTCATTTTTTTCATGAAATAATATGTGGTAAGATAAAAACTAATACAGATCAGAAATGGAAAATGCCTTTACCTATTTAGAGATGAATGTTTGAGAATTCATTCCAAACACTGATATTGAGGAATTTAATTTAAAGCCTTTGGCTTGAATATGTGGCTTAAATTTCTTCCAAAGATTCTATTTTATAACTTCCTTTGTGTTCCGTCTTTTACCCTGTATCCAAATTATCTCCCATGTAATTTTCCAAATGAAAAACCTTTTTTTAGGTTTA
Source organism: Austropuccinia psidii (assembly GCA_023105745.1). NCBI lineage: Eukaryota > Fungi > Basidiomycota > Pucciniomycetes > Pucciniales > Sphaerophragmiaceae > Austropuccinia > Austropuccinia psidii. The sequence continues at coordinate 54,336,195 of JALGQZ010000007.1, read as the reverse complement.
AATACTTTTCTAATGGTGATGGGAATGAAATATTCAGGAAAAATGTATACTTACTGAAACCCTTATAGGAATTGGAACATTGTTACCCATGAAATTCCTCAAAAAAACCCTCTGATTATTTCTTGGGTTCAATTTGAACACCAAATACCTGATGCCACAAATTTGTACTTAAAATAAGGCATAAATACCCATATATTTCAATGCTTGGGTACCCTCAGATAATCTTTCTGAATTAACATTAAATTTCCTGGTCAAAAATCTATTCTTGAAAACTATTATCCACTGTGTTATTTCCACAATTTGAAACTAATTTTTTAGGAAGTTTTGCTCAAATAATTCTTAAAATAAATGGATTAATCATCTTCCTTTTTTCCTTTTACTCCTCTCTTGGTATGCTAGGAAAGGGACAGTACAGGATTCCTCAGGTTCCATTATTAACCTATCATCTTTTCAAATCATAACTTTTTTCCTCTTTTTATACAATATTGACCCTTAAATGACCATTGGCAGCCTATTATATTTATTTTTCCCTCGAAAGGTAAAATAATCTCCCACACAAAGTACCCCTACATCACAGTTGTTTTTCTCTGTTCACTTTCAGTATTCATTCAAAACCAAGTTTCTGTATTAATTTATTCTTGTAAGTTTTTTCTGTTATATAATATGTTATTCCTAAGGCTCATACAGTGGAAGCCTTTCATGGTCTGGCCAAGGGTTGCAGCCACCAGGTCACATATTTTGAAATAAATCTTTGGGATTTCCATGTTAATCTTATGTTCAATTTTTAAGGTTTCTGTGATCCTCTCCAGCTTATGGGATACTTTCTCTTGCAATGTGAATTAGTAGCATTCTCTCTTATATAAATAAAATGATGTGATAATTTCACATTATGTTTTGTCCCAGGGGAACCATGACCAGGATGGATTCGTATTAATGCATAATTATTCCTTTTTGGACAGTAATTAAAAATTATTTGGGCCATTTAAGCAACATTATTCTAGCATAAACTTCAGGTTTATTCTATGTATAAGGTATGAGGGTGTGATTCCAAGCTTTAACTGTGACTGTAACATTTAAAAATGATATAATAAAGAATTAAAATGGCTCTACTATTAAGGAATAGTGGTGATTAGTCTGTTTAAATCCCTGGTTTTAAACAATTATCAATCATATTATTATGATAAGCACTAAAATAATTCATATTTTAATGATATTGTAAATTCTCTAAGAGTTAATTCTGTGTAAGATGTGTACCCATGTAATAATAAGCTGAGAAGATGATGGGGTGTTTTTCCTTAGGAGGGGAACCTCCTTTTAACTCAAATCAGGGTGGTAAGGGGTGGAAAACCACTTGAAATGATTATAGAGTGAAACCTTTCACTCAGGTGGCTGGTTTGTGGTTAAACACAACCAAAAACACCCATATCAGTGTCCAAATGTTGTTTTAGAACCACATCACAGGCTTTTGTGGCCACATAAGGTAAAACATTTCTCCAATGAAGTACTCAGACATTTCCTATCAGCCTGGAAGTGTCTAATGAGTTAAATAATACATATGGGGGCTCTTATTACTCAATTAATTAGTAATCAATGTAACACACCAATTGAAGGGCTTTGACACCTCATAATTCTATTGTATGTGATAAATTCCCACAGTACCACTCCATAAAGCTTGGAGTGGACATTTGAAACCTTTATTTTGATTGATAAAAATATAAGCAATCTTTTTGAAGATTTAACACCTCATAATTCAATTATGTGGGATAGTATCCCACAATACCACTTGGTGTGGGATTCTATCCTTAAATCTTGCATACCTTTGTCTGTTTTCAAGATACATGTCTACGGAGTAGCTCATACTTTAGCCAAAATTGAGCTCTAAAAGATTGTTATACTTCTGACCTACTTCTTATTAGTTATGAAAAAGCAATATAAGCTCAAACTATTTTTACATTTTTGTAGAACTGGTATTTTTCTTATTTTAAGAGAGAAAACCCAATAAATTTTGAAAAGTGTAAGATGCACAGATAAGTGTTACATTTTTACATATCCCTTTCCCTATTCCTCGTAGAAAATAAGTTATTTGACAGGTGTAAGGTGTGGATATGAAACTTTGATTAAAAATCAAGTACTTTTCCTGTCCTCAAAATTTGTATAAGGTAAAATTCAATTAAAAATAGTATGAAATATTATTTTTAAGAGAAAACACGCCAATTTTATTGTTTATAACTTTATTAGTATAAAACAATAATATTATAAAAATTTATTGTTTTACCAACAATAAAAATTTATCCAAAAAAATACTCTACAAGAGATATTTTAAGGCTACAAAAGAAATTTCTTCAAGAGCAATTTCAATTGGAATTAATTGAGCAAAGAACTGCAAGCAATTAATTAAAGAACAAAGTCTTTAAAAAGAATATTAAAGAGAAAACACGCCCAAAAGTGACCAGAGTGAATTTGGAAACAAAGTGACAAAGTTTACAGTGATGAAAGATGCTTTAATTCACTTTTGGGGTGGTTCAGGGGTAAAAATGATTATAAGAGTTACAAACAATGATTATGATGATTTTTTCACATGGTTAAAAGAATTAAAATGATTAAAAAGTGGTGGTTGGAATCTTTTATTGATTGGTTTAACAGTTTTAAACTAATTAATAAAAGGAAAAAGATTCTAACATGAAGAGAAAAGTGGGGCAAAGAAGACATTCTTTTATAGCCATCAATTCTCTTACTCCAAAAGTAAAATTTACTCTTGTCAGTCGTGAAAAACAGTCTGACAACAGAAAAGCCAATTATGGCATCATTGAACCCTGGTTTAGACCAAAAAGGGCTGGCTTAAGCCATTTTTAGCCATTTTTAGCCATTTTAGACCCTTAAATCAGCCATTACTATAGTAATACCAGGCCTAGAGCCTTCAAAACACGTCAGAATGTGTGTCAGAGGCGTAGAAACCAGTTAAAACTGTTTTTATTATGATTGTTTTATCTTAAGGGTAGTTTTACCTTCTTGGCAACAGCTAAAACTACCCCAGTTGGTATCAAAACCTCATCATCAATTGAGTCCACAGACCCTGTAACTCAATTCCAGGCCAAAAGTGATGAACTTTTGCGTAAATTTTGACATCCCACGCCTGTCAGCAAGGATTTTGGGGGTCTAGCTCCCCCTTAGAGCTGGAGTTCCTTTTCCCCCCCAAATTTAATCTTTCCAATTTATTTTTTCCTTTAATTCCTCATCATGTATTATACTTATAATTTACACATGTAATTCAATTCAATTGTACAGTACAATACAGTAATAATTGACACCTCATATGTAAATCAAAGTTCACTTATGTAATACACGCGCACATTTTGACATTTCAATTGAATTCAATTGAAAATACTTTAATTCCTCATAACTTCTAAACTAAACACAACACCTCAATTTTAACACAAAAATTGATGGTTAACACCACATGTGGTGTGAATTAAATTAAGGTTTTGAGGATTTTCAACTTTTGTATTGAAAATACTAAAAACTTAATTTAAGCTTATTTAGAGTTGAGTTACAAAAATTTCACTCAGAGGTGACCCCACCTGATTTTTTATGAGGAATCCAATGGTGAAATAAAATTTATATGTTTATTTATTGGATAAAAAGTTATAATAAATTTTATTTAACTTTTTTCCAAATTTATTTATTTTTTCACAATTTTGTTAAAATTTCATTTTTACTTAAATTTTTCAAGTATAAATGTAATTTTATATTTACAAAATTTAAAGTAATTTTATTTTTAAATTATAATTAATTTTTTATTTTTAATATAATTTTATATTTATATTTTTTATTTTTATTTTAATAATATAAATAAATTTATTTTATTTATATTAATATGTTATTTTTTATATTTGTGGTCTTTTGGGTATATGAAATTACCTCTAAGGCTCACATTCCCTCCCCCTAAAAAAGAATATTACTTTGTAATATTGGTGTTTCTAGTGTGTCTGAATCTCCTCAGGAGTTTGGTGGCTTCTGGTATATCTTTCTCTTCTAACCATTCATCTTCACAAGTTGGGTCACTGTACCTAACAAGGTATTCCCTTACTTTCTTGGTTCTTAATTTCCTTTCTTTAAGAACTTTGGTTATTTTCTTAGTACCAGATGTCTCAATAGGAGGTATAACTTGGGGAATCTTATTCCTCAAGGGAAATTTTTCAGCATCACTAGATTTGTATGGCTTTATCAAGCTTACTGGAAATGTAGGGTGCTTATTGCTAAGTTCTTCAGATAACTCTACTTCAACAGCATTTTCTCCATGGAGGGCCTTAATCACAAAAGGTCCTGCAAAGGAGTCTTTTAACTTTTTACATCCTTTGATGTTATTGAAGTTAGTGGTGGATACAAGAACTAGGTCCCCCACTTTGAAATCTGGAGTTGCATGAGATTTATCCCATTTGTCTTTAGCATATGCAAAAGAGTCCTCCATGCATCTCACTGCATGCTTTCTAGCTTTGTCTAGCATTCCTTTGAAGCTAGCAGCTGTGGGATGTATTTCAATTAAGTCTTTCCTCAAGGAATCTTGGGGTAACTTGGGGTTCCATCCTTTTTCTAGAATAGCAGGAGTCTGATTGGTACTAGCATGGATTGATGTTTTATATGCTAATTCCAGTGCTGGTAACAGAGTACACCAATCATGGGTAAATCCATCACAATCTTTGAATTCAAGGGCATATGCACAAAATCTTCTCACCATGTCCTCTAAGGTTTGGATCATTCTTTCAGCCAGGCCATCAGTTTGTGGGTGGTAGGCTGTAGAGAAAGACAGTTTAGTGCCAAATAATTGGTGAAGATTTGTCCATAGTGCTGAAGTGAATTTGGGATCTCTATCACTGATGATATTTGTAAATATCCCAGTCCATGACACTACTCTATTCCATATCAGAAGAGCTGTATCCATGGCTGTATCATCTTTGTGACATGGTAAAAAGATTGGAGTTTTACTGAATCTGTCCACAATTACTAGGCAAGCATTATAGCTCCTGTCACCTCCTGGTGGTAGGCCAGTTACCCAATCCATATGGACAATTTCCCAAGGTCTGTTTGGTTCTTGGATTTTCATCATATTTCCAAGTCTTTTGCCAGTGGATTTATTTGCCTTTTGGCATCTGTCACAGGTTTTGCAATATTCTGCAACATCTTTTTGCCACATTGGCCACCATATGCAGGTCTTTACTTTCTCTCTTGTTCTGTCCTCAGAAAGATGTCCTGAAAAGGGACTATCATGGCATTCTTTCAGTACAAGATTGATTAATGACCTGTCTACAACTGTCATGACACATGTGTGCTTGGTTCTGTGGTAAATTATACCATCCAGTAGGTGAAATCTTCCTTCATTATAAGATTTTCCCCATACTTCATCCAAGGCATGTATTAGAGAGTTGTCTTTACAGTTTTTGTTAAGTAATTGGCATAAGATGCTACAATTCTTATCTTGAGTGTAACTATTTCTGACTTCTTCAAAGAAGGTGGTGTTCAAGTCTGTAACACTTATTCCTTCTATTGGAATTTGTGGTGAAGCTTCTTCTGGAACATAAGCAGGATTATCAATGTTATTTGGTAATGGCCATCTGCTTAGTCCATCTGCATTCTTATGAATATTCCCATCCTTATGAACAATAGTCATATTGCCTCTGTATTCTTGTATGGCTATTTGCCATCTGAGCATGTGTCTGTTAGGTGTTTTCATGTTCAAAAGTGATTTCACAGCTGTACAATCTGTTATTACTTCAAAAACACATCCCTCTAAGAAATAGTTCAATTTCTCTAAGGCCCAGACAAGGCATAGACATTCCATTTGACTTGCTCCATATCTGGCTTCAGTTGGTTTGATTTGCCTGGATATGAAACATATTGGTCCTTCTACAGGTTTGTCATTTATGATCTGAACTTGGTGAAGTGCAGCACCTAGTCCATCCCCTGATGCGTCAATATACAGTTTGAAAGGCAATTTAAAGTCTGGCATCAGTAAGAGTGGAGCAGTGGTCAATGCTTCTCTTAGAGACTCAAAAGCTTTGACTCTGTCAACAGTCATCTCAAATACTGTGTCTTTGTCACACAACTTATAAAGTGGTCTTGCTATGGATGCAAAGTCTTTAATGTGTTGCCTGTAATATCCTGCAAAACCTAAGAATGACTGAATTTCCTTCTTATTCTGAGGCATGGGTTTTAACAATACTGCTGCAACTTTGTTTTTATCAATTCCAAGGGACAAACCAGATACAACATGTCCTAGTGCCTTAAGTTCTTTAAATCCAAAATGACATTTCTTCAAGGAGATTTTCATGTTTACTGATTGGATTTTTGTCAAAACTCTTGATAATCTGTACATGTGCTCCTCCCAAGTCTTTGAACAGATAATAATGTCATCAATGTAAATGATTAACCATCCCTCTGAGAGTTCTTCAGGGAAGATTTCATTCATCATTCTTTGGAAGTGTGAAGGTGCATTTTTGATACCAAAGGGCATCCTTAAGTATTCATACACTCCACAATGAACAATAATTCTCAAGTATTTTCTTGCTCTTGGTGTTACTACATTTTGATGGAATCCTTTAAGGGCATCCATAGTGGTTATATACACTGCTTGAGATATTTGAGTAAGGGCAATTTGGATTTTTGGTATTGGGTATCTGTCTGGAACAGTGTAAGTGTTCAGAGCTCTAAAGTCCCCAACCATTCTGGATTTTCCATTATGCCACGCCACTATGACTGGTGTAGTTATTTCTACTTCCTCATTGTGGCCTACTTTTCTTATTACACCAAGGTCTAGAAGTTCTTTGATATGAATTTCTAGAGCTTCTCTTGATTTTGGACTTGCTGGATAAGCAGGTCTTCTTAAGAGTGGTGGATAAGGTCTCTCAATGTTAAGAATGATGTCAACTTCATGACCAATAATTGCTCCCAGGGGTTCTTTGTCTGTAGCAAATGCTCCTCTGTGGTCATACAAAAGGGAAGAAAGTTCATTTTCTTGCTTATCAGTCAGATGAAGGCTTATTTCAGCCTCATTTAACTGTTCAGACTTGAATTTCTCTAACTCTAAGTTGACTGGTGATACTTTGTTTACTGTAATTTGTCTTTTAAAGGGTAAAAAGGCAAATTTCTGGCGCTTATTGTCTCCAATTGTAAAGTATCTGTCTTTGTTATTATGTAAATCTATCCCATACATGATTAAATAGTCATTTCCCAATATAAAATGGGTACTAGAGCAATTTTCCATAACAACAAATTCAACTGTGATCCTTAAATTCCCATTTATGTGTGGGAATATGACATTGGTCTCAAAGATTCCTAATGCTTTCATTGGGTTACTTGCACTGTTGAATTTTATACCATCAATTGGTAACAATTGGTCTTCAAAATTTGGTACACAAGTCTTAAGAAAAGATTTTCCAACACAAGAGCAGAAGGCTCCTGGGTCAAGCAAAAGTTTGGTGGGTTTGTTGTCAATCACCACTTCTGTTATACAGGAGTTACCAGCTGTATAACCTTTTCCTCTGTTTGGTTTTGTCTTCATAAGTTGTGCATCTTGAACTTTTGATAAATCAACTTGACCATTGCTCAATTGTGGTAAGTGGGAATAAGATTCCATGATGTCAAAAGTGGCATTGATATTTTCTATATCTTTTGAAGATTCAGAGAATATGGATGACTTATCATCTGAATTGTCTTCAATTATGTCTTCTTTTTCAACATCTAGTTCTTTTTCAATGTCAATTTCATTGATTTTCCCCCTTTTTGGACATGTATTGGCTAAATGGGTGGTGCTTTGGCAAATATGGCATTTTCTGACTGTATCTGCAGATTTATATTTAATATTACTAGAATTTTCTTTGGGGTTTTTGTCCACAGAATCTTTCCAAGGTGTATTAAACCTTGTTTTAAGATTCACCCTACTAGAACCAATTTTGGTTCTGGTGGTTACTTCTTCTAGTATATTGATAATATCCTCTGCTGAAGATTGTTCAGTAGTCCTGCTTTTGACAGCATGCTCTAAGTCACCTCCACATTGTCTCAGAATTTTTCTATGGATCATAAATTCTGACATGTCAGGATATAATGCTGTTAATCTGTCCTTTTGTTGGCAAAAACATGGTAAAGCTTTGTCTTTATCAGCATTAAATTTGGCAGATTCAAAGGCTGTTTCAACTTTAAACCTCCAAGCATCATTTGCCCATTTGTTGATGATTTGGGTTTTCCACCAAGTCCAACTCTGGTGTCCATGTGCTTGTCTTATTTTGATGTACCATCTGTGAGCTGATCTGGTAAACAAGGTGTTAAACCTGGCTGTTACCAATCTGTCTGGTAATTCAAAATCCTCTTTGATCATGTCAATACCTCTAATGAATTCCATATGGTCATACTCTCCTTCACCACTGAAGTGAGGCCATTCTTTAAGTTTTGGAACTTCTTTCAACAGTGCTTGGCCCATTGATGGTTCCAAGTTATGAAAAGAAGTGGATAATTCATTTTTTAATTGTGAATTATCAGGATCCAATACTTGTGGATTTGAAATTCTTGTGCCCTCATTTTGATTTAGAGGTGTAGACATTCTTGGTAAGGTGTTCAGTAATTGTTCAATGTCATTCATTTTACTGTTGCTACACCTTTGGGAATTTCTGTATTCATGTTGGAAGCTTTGTATTAAATTTATTACTTCAATTTTATACATGTCTTCTTTATGTGTAAGTTCTTGCCATAACTCTGTCTGTCTTGTATTATCAGCAGTGACTTGATTCAATTTCATTGATAATTTTGATACTTCTTCTTGTGAAGCATCAAAACACTTTTTCAAGGCAATGGTATATGTCTTTACTTCAGTAAATGAATTTGAAATGTCATCAAGGACTTTCTTGTTATCTGTCTTGATAATATTTATGGCTTGTTTAATTCTTGTTTCAATCATGTCATCAATATTGAATTTAGAATATTTATCTGTTAATTCTTTAATAATGGCAGATTGTTCATTTATTTTAATGTTAGAAGAATTGTCATTATTAGAATTTTTAATTGTTCTTAAAACTTTTTCAAAACACATAAGTGCTTCATTAATTTGGCACAGACTCAGGTTTTTTGTTTTAATGTTGTTACAAATGGTGTCATTTTTATCAGAAAGATGTTTTTTCATGTCATTTATAGCATTATACAACTCTGGGATGGAATCAAATATGTCAGAAATCATTTCTGGAACCTTAATCTGGCTTCCTCCTTCTTCTGTAATTCCATCATGGTTCTGGCCATCTGAAATACATTTTCCATGGCATCCTGCTGAATCTTTGGGATTCTGTAGCCCTGGCTGTAAGGTTTTGGGGCTGGTGCCTTCCCTTTGCCCTTGTTTGGAGGTTGTGGCTGCTTTTTCATGTTGGAATTGCTGCTGCTGGCCACTGGGGCTGTTTTTGGCACTGGTTTGGGTGGTGGAGGGTTGTTTTTCCTCCATTCTAGTGTCAAAAGCATCATGTTTTTCTTCTCCATCAATGGATGCCATCCATTGAGCAATTTGCAAGTGTTGGGATGGCCCAAGAATTTTCTTACTGTCAGGTAAGAATTCATGCAATTCTTCCACAGGTCTGCAAGGATCTGGTACTCCTTGAATTGGAGTGCATTGTTGTATGCACTGTGGCTGGCTTTGTATATGTCCACAGAGGCTTGTTGTGGCGGTGTCAGCTCTTTTTGAAGGTAAAATGGTATTATCAGCTTCAGAATGACCCATTTTAGTTGTTTGGAAGTCATCAACTGACCCTTTTCCTTCTGTACCTGGTTGGCCTCTGCCATAATCACGTCTATTACCTTTTTGGGAGCTGCTTGAGGGGTTGTAGCTGGCTCCTGACCTGGTTGAAGGCATAATTATGGTTAAAAAAGCCTTATAATAGTATTTTTACGTCAAAAACTTACTATTGGCCAAATTTTTGGCTTTCTGAAGTGTATTACTTATATCCAAGTTAATTAATTCAGAAGATATTGGTTCAGGTTGATTATTTTGAGTCACAATAACAGTACTATTATGATCAGAATTAACAGTACTGGCAGGGATAATGCTGGTTACTGTTGAGGCTGTTTCAATGTTTTCTTGTCTTACCACGTTGTCAGACACTAAAATTAATGAAAAAGCCAATTAATTAAGTAAAAAGAGGATATTTCAAAAAAAGAAATAAAAATTTAAGCCTCACTTATAATATGAAAAAAAATTATTTTTTATGGATTTTTTGAATTATAAGTATTTTTTATATGTTTTTAAATTTTTCAATATAAGAAAAAAGATTTAAAAAGAGTAAAAAAATATGTCACAGGTAAAATATCACGGCTGGGCCCCCAAATGTAAGGTGTGGATATGAAACTTTGATTAAAAATCAAGTACTTTTCCTGTCCTCAAAATTTGTATAAGGTAAAATTCAATTAAAAATAGTATGAAATATTATTTTTAAGAGAAAACACGCCAATTTTATTGTTTATAACTTTATTAGTATAAAACAATAATATTATAAAAATTTATTGTTTTACCAACAATAAAAATTTATCCAAAAAAATACTCTACAAGAGATATTTTAAGGCTACAAAAGAAATTTCTTCAAGAGCAATTTCAATTGGAATTAATTGAGCAAAGAACTGCAAGCAATTAATTAAAGAACAAAGTCTTTAAAAAGAATATTAAAGAGAAAACACGCCCAAAAGTGACCAGAGTGAATTTGGAAACAAAGTGACAAAGTTTACAGTGATGAAAGATGCTTTAATTCACTTTTGGGGTGGTTCAGGGGTAAAAATGATTATAAGAGTTACAAACAATGATTATAATGATTTTTTCACGTGGTTAAAAGGATTAAAATGATTAAAAAGTGGTGGTTGGAATCTTTTATTGATTGGTTTAACAGTTTTAAACTAATTAATAAAAGGAAAAAGATTCTAACATGAAGAGAAAAGTGGGGCAAAGAAGACATTCTTTTATAGCCATCAATTCTCTTACTCCAAAAGTAAAATTTACTCTTGTCAGTCGTGAAAAACAGTCTGACAACAGAAAAGCCAATTATGGCATCATTGAACCCTGGTTTAGACCAAAAAGGGCTGGCTTAAGCCATTTTTAGCCATTTTTAGCCATTTTAGACCCTTAAATCAGCCATTACTATAGTAATACCAGGCCTAGAGCCTTCAAAACACGTCAGAATGTGTGTCAGAGGCGTAGAAACCAGTTAAAACTGTTTTTATTATGATTGTTTTATCTTAAGGGTAGTTTTACCTTCTTGGCAACAGCTAAAACTACCCCAGTTGGTATCAAAACCTCATCATCAATTGAGTCCACAGACCCTGTAACTCAATTCCAGGCCAAAAGTGATGAACTTTTGCGTGAATTTTGACATCCCACGCCTGTCAGCAAGGATTTTGGGGGTCTAGCTCCCCCTTAGAGCTGGAGTTCCTTTTCCCCCCCAAATTTAATCTTTCCAATTTATTTTTTCCTTTAATTCCTCATCATGTATTATACTTATAATTTACACATGTAATTCAATTCAATTGTACAGTACAATACAGTAATAATTGACACCTCATATGTAAATCAAAGTTCACTTATGTAATACACGCGCACATTTTGACATTTCAATTGAATTCAATTGAAAATACTTTAATTCCTCATAACTTCTAAACTAAACACAACACCTCAATTTTAACACAAAAATTGATGGTTAACACCACATGTGGTGTGAATTAAATTAAGGTTTTGAGGATTTTCAACTTTTGTATTGAAAATACTAAAAACTTAATTTAAGCTTATTTAGAGTTGAGTTACAAAAATTTCACTCAGAGGTGACCCCACCTGATTTTTTATGAGGAATCCAATGGTGAAATAAAATTTATATGTTTATTTATTGGATAAAAAGTTATAATAAATTTTATTTAACTTTTTTCCAAATTTATTTATTTTTTCACAATTTTGTTAAAATTTCATTTTTACTTAAATTTTTCAAGTATAAATGTAATTTTATATTTACAAAATTTAAAGTAATTTTATTTTTAAATTATAATTAATTTTTTATTTTTAATATAATTTTATATTTATATTTTTTATTTTTATTTTAATAATATAAATAAATTTATTTTATTTATATTAATATGTTATTTTTTATATTTGTGGTCTTTTGGGTATATGAAATTACCTCTAAGGCTCACAACAGGTATCTCATCAAAACTGTGGAAGCTAGATGAGAGGTGAAAAAATAGTATCATTTTTTCAATTTTTCAAAAGAATATTTTTATGGTAATTTTTGATCTGGTGGTTCCACAGTATCGTGAGTGGTATCATTGGATATTACTCATTGTGAGCTTCAATAAGATATCCTACTCTGTGGGCCTGCGGTCCAACTTCTAGTTCCTATATAAGAGTTACATCTTAAGGTTTATACTCAGAAAGTATTTGTAACCTTAATAACTTGGTTAATTCTTATTGTTTGGAAATAAGAATGATATTTTCAGAAAGGGGAAGTTTTTTCTATAATATTTTCACATCTAAGTGTTACTTTTCTGTGAATTTTTGGCCTTAATGTACCTTTATCAGCTTAATTAAAGGTTAAAGGGTGTTTTTTACCCTTTCTTGGGTACCATGTTTGTGGCATTATTTGAATTTCATGCTTGTTCTCTATTGTTTAATCAAAGGCTGAAAATTAATAGAATTTATTCTATTCCAATGGTGAATCAATTAATTCTGTACTATACACCTTGGAATTTTGGAAGTTTTGGTGTCCCAATTATTTCTCAAAGCTGGATTTATATCCATCTCATAATTCCATATTTTGGGCATTACTTGCAATAAATGGAGTATTCCTTTGATCAATTAAGGTCTTTTTAAATGAGTTTTCAATTTATTTAGAACTTATCAAAGCTATTATTACATATTTATATAAATCATTTGCTTTTGAATAATGGAAACTGATACCAGAAAAAACTATATAGCTAGATTATATACTAGATAAATATTCTGTAAAATTAACACTTTATTCACAAATTTCTTTTATCTAACTCCCATTCTCATAAAAAAGGTTTTATTACTTATTAAATTCAGTTTCCCTCTGTATAAAGACTTGTTAAATCCCTTTATATTTTGAATTAGTATCATAAAAAGGCCAACAGTCCCTTGTAAAGAGGTATTACTATTTTATGAAGGATAATTTTCCTTTTTTAATTATATTTCATGCTTATCTTCAGACCTAGTGAAGTATATCTGTTCATATTTAAAATGATTCATATTTCTATTTTATCTTATAATCATTCCTATATTGATTTTCATTTAATATAAAATTGATATTAATCAATACATCTCATTCATCAATTAATATTAAGTTACCCTAAATTCTTTTTGTGTAAATCAAGTTGTATTTCAGAGTGAAATTGATCTACTTACAAGGTTTAATATTTTTTTACCTAAAATAAGCTCATTAATCTTTCAAATTGACACTTAAATGATTTCAACTAGCTTACAAAGTGACTTTGACACATATTATATTGATTTAAATTATTTTTCTCTTTGTTAAAAATTAAGTTTACTTGGAATGTATTATTATATATATACTTCAGAGAATGGTAAATACTTAATAAATAATATTCAAGTAGGCTTAAGCGCCAAAATAAATTTAATTTCCTTTGAAAATGTATGAAAAATAACTTATTATACATTATTTAATAAAATCCGATAATTAATCTAATTACTGATGTGGGTTTGTAATATTTATAGCTCAAAATACTATTACCTGGTTAGAAAGATAAAATATCTTTGAGAAAATGTAATCCATATAGGTAATTAATTTAAATATTCACTCAAATGGACTTATCTGAACCCTTTCAAATTGGTAGAAATATTTTGAGCCTTAGAGCTATCTTCACAAACACAAAATACACCAAAAAAACAGAATCAAAATATCTATTCTTCATTAAAGTAATTAGATAAAAACATAATTCTTGCAGAACTTTACATAGGTATTCCTGGTGCAATTTTAATATGTAAAATGAATCTAAATCAAATTCTCAAGCTCATAGGGATTCCTGATGAAATTTTACGTTAATAAATGATCCTCACACAATTTGAATGCACATAAGGAAGTCTCAAATAAATTGCATGCACATTAGGAATTAACACCCAGTTTGTGTGTGCAAAATCTGATCATATGAAATTTTATTTTTCATAAGAAATCCAAAAAATATATGTGCATATATTAAAGAATTGGACTGTGATTTACATATGAGGAAGTCATAAGTTCAGCATTTTGGGATACTCCTCTGTGTGTAATAAATGACTCAGTACCTTAAAGGGGAAATTACAATAGGATAATTTGAAATTTCTGTAAAACTTGCAACCCTGTCTCTGCTTGTGTTACAGAATAATCTAAATTTATCTTCCTAATAATTCTAAATTATCTTTACTTGAGCTCCACAATATGTTTTTTTTATGGTAGCTGGGTCAGAAAAGTCTTTTCAACATACTCTTATTGGCATTTGATTTATCTTGAAAGACAATTAAATGAAACCTTAAAGCAACAAAACAGTAGAAAAAATTAGAACCTTATTTGAAGAACTACTACAATAAAATTTGAAAACAAAACTAATAATGATTTTTCTGTTGATTTCAATATTTATAGCTGTTTTCTATGCTTGAAAATTTTGTAGCCAATGATCTTTGGGAAAGCACTTATTTGAATTCAAGGAAATCTTGAGATCTTGGGATAACTATTGATGACTTGATGGTATTAATAAGCTGGAATAATATGATTTGGAAATTACTTTTAGACTATCTCTACCAATAAGAATATAATAGATAATTTTTGATAATACTAATAATAAAAAATTTCACTTAAAGCATTTCCAACTATTTCAACAATGATAATACTATCATTTTTTATTCAAGATTTAGTGTAGACCACTGTTAGCTACTATTTGGTATAAATCACTAAAAAACTATAATAATACTTGATGGATGAGGGTATTACCCTCAGAAAAAATATCAGTAAATTGAATTTTGTTGGGTGAACTCCCCTTTTGGAGCTTGGAAAAAAATTGAAAAAGGGGGAGAGTACCTCCATTAATAGCCTTTGAGCCCCCCAATAGAAATTTCTTGAAAAGTGGACTTGAAATTTTTTTCAATCCTTCAATTTAGTTTTTTATAATATGACCTTTATTATGAAATGGGATTTGATGGTGTTGAAGCATGTAACCTTTTTTTTTATTGGGCTCTTGATTCTTTGAGAAAAGTTTAATTTGTTTTCATTTTGATTTGAAAATTCAGTGTGAGGTGATTTTCATTCAATTGAGTTTCTGGATACCTTATCTCCTGATTATTACCAATGAATTCAGTTTATGGCTAATCGATTTAACTGATTACTCAATGAGACACAATTTATTACTAATTTTTGTTTATCTCCTTCCTTATTATCTAAAATGTTTTTTTAATATGCATATAACCTCTCTCTTCTCCCTTCTTTCCATTTTTGATAAGTTATTTCAATTTATTCAATATACCTCCATGAATATTCACTTGATTTATTTATACCATATGATGATCACACTTCTCTTACTTTTTAATTTTATCTTTATTATTGGATTAAACTATCTCAAATTTCTAAACAAAGCCTTCAACTAATAATGAAAAGTTCACCTTCAACAGAAATGGGTCATGCATACTCTATACAGCATTTGTAATTTCAATTAACTTCATTTGTTTTTCTACCTTGAGCTAAATATGATAAAGTCTTGATACCATATTTCAAGCCCCAGCTACACTAACTCATAGCTCAACCTCCTTCAAGTGATTTAAATCAATCTTTCCATATGATATGAACCCTATAAAGTTATAACTCTTCCATTAAAAGTCATTTTATGCATAGTCATTATAGCTCAGACCCTCTGTACTTTATTAATATTTTTCTTCCCACTTGAAATGATTATGTTAAAAATTTAAATTTGAAATAAAGACAAAAAATGAAAAATGGGTTATCATTTTGTAAAACCCAATCCTTCACACTTTTTAGTTCTGGATGGTATAGTGGGTTGTCACATAATAAGTATCAGTCAGTTTTATCCACTTTTAAGGTATTTGTATTTGAAATTATTGCAAACTATAGATATATACACTGAATATAAATAATAATGGTACCTTAACTTAAATTAAAAGTTATTTCAAGCCAAAAAAAATCAATTACACTAAGCCAATACTGTCCAGGAATACCATAGCCTGTACCCTAATTTTCAATTTAACCGTATATTTTAGCTTTAATTATAGTACATGTGGCAGAATCAAAGAAAAAATGTGATCAAAAGAAAGAAAATTCAATTCAAGAGGTCTTTACTCCCCAAGATCTCTTGCTACTAGACCTGTATTTAAAAATCCACACAAAGGCTCAGATATTTGGGCCTGGGATGGAGTCATATACCCTGTGACTCAATTGACTATTGGGTTTGGATACCAACCAGGGTATTTAAGCTACCTGAAAATAGGTTATAGCAATATTTTCCCAAACATATTTGACTTTTTTAGAGGTATCCACACATTTTTTCATGCTTTCAACCTCTAAAACCAGCCTTTACTATTAAATTAACTGCTTTAAATGGATAAAAATAGTAAAAAACTCAGCCCTGTTTGGAAAAAAGTGGTTTCAAATGTTTCTGTAAGCTTCTGTTTTCTGATTTGATTATTATTGAAAATATATTTGATAGAAATATTTACTCTGTTGGAAGAAAACAGGTTTTCTTTTATAATTATATTTGGTTACATTTGTACCAATGGAAAAAATATTCCAAATAACCATTTTTTAATCTCTTGAAATCTTTAAATTATTTCAAAAAATGAATATAATCTTTTTTTTGTAATTTTTTATGTCCTTTTTACCCTTGAACTACCCTAAAAAGTGAAGGGAAGAATATCTTATCACTTTCAATTTTTTTACTTTGTTTCAAAATTCACTCTGATTACTTTTGGGTATCATTTCTTTTTAATGTGGTTTTTGGAGATTCAGTTCTCATATTAATTTCCTCAAGTTCATTTCTCAATTCATTCCAATAAAAATATATTTTTTAGCTTTAAATATCTCTTATAGAGTACATTGGATGAATGTTGAAAACAATATTGGTTTATACTTGTCAGCCTCTTACTAAAAACCAGAGCACAAGAATGACAGCCAAAATACCACAAACCAATGGTAGAGTGAAAAATTACCAGAGCATAGAGCTGAGTCAAATAAGCTCAAAAATTATCAAGCAAAAGAGGAAACTCACCTCTTTCCAAATATGCAAGTCTCATAATCATAGGACAAAGAATAACAAAGTTATTAAGGCTCAAAGCAGTTGCTGAGCATAAACCTTGATTCTCACCTCTCATCTAAAATCCAGAGGAGGAGTTTGAACCCCATCAAATGGTTTTTTAAGTTGAAGCTCTCAATCAGGGCTATCCCATGGTACTAGTCAAGCTGAGCTAGCATCAAAAATACATAAGTTATGGCCAAATTAAAGCCAAATACAGGTGAATGAAATATTCACCTATCATCTAGCTTCTACAGTTTCAGTGTGAGATACTTAAAGTGGGGTTCTTTTGAAAGGAGAACAATCAGGGAAATTTTCTTTCTCCATCCATTCCCCCATAACTCATCTTGAACCAAAGTTATGGGGCAAACCAGTTCCATACAGGATTTGAGCAAAATCAATATTGTGATAGTAGGAATTGAACATTGTATAACTTTGAAATATTTGATGCTACCCATACCAAATGAGCTACCATTGTGTATACCCCCTCCAGCTCTACACAATGAACCAACTTTGAGCTCAATATCTTGAAAACTAAAAAATGTACGGCAGTTTTAAGGTTAAAATGCCACAGTTGGGCCAATAAACATTTACTGTGGGATACTTTCCCATATCTTTTAATATGAGGTGTCAATAATTTGGTTCCATACAGGTTCTGTACAGAATTCTGCATGTCATACATGTTAGAAGAAGGCTGTGTGGTCCCCAGATGAAAATTTTCACCCTGTATTGGTGAAAACTGCCCAAATGTGGTTTGAAAACCACATCTGAGCCCAATAAAGGCTATACAGGCCTTCTAAAAACCACAAGAAAGTCCTTGGAAGTGAAAATATTCACTTCCTCTATGTGAAATGGTCCAGAGGACCTTTTCACACATTTTTAGCATAAAAAGGGACCTTTCTCTGCCCAAAATAAAAATTCCCATCCTGCTCTTAAATTCCTATTTAGTACAACTGTCAAAAACAGATATACTCTTCAAAAACAACCGGGTATACTTCCAACTTAAGTATTGTAGTGTGGAACTCCTTTTAGTGTGCGATTGGATAAGGCAGTCCTTGAGGGGGAAATCACAGGTAAACAGTTTTGAATTTCTGAAATAATCCTGTAACCAAGGGTGCTAATGGTGTTTTAGCTGCCCCTCTGAATATACTAAACAATCTCCCTACAGAGCTCACAAATCAATATTTAAGATTGTGGCTTTACAACTAGAGAAGACTTTTAAGCAGTCTCTATCAGACCTATTCAATAATCAGACCAATGATAAAATAATAATAACTTTAAATAACAAATTTGTAGGGGATTTCAAGATAATAAAATAATAATTGAGTAGATAAATAATAGATATAATAGTACTGAGTGGTGATTTTAAGTTTTTTTCCTTTGTTGAAGGTATTTTGTTTAATGGATAATAGTTTAATATGAGAAAATTTAGTAATAGTGATAATATAATAATATTGTTTGATAGTTTTAAATAGTTGTTTTTGGTGAATAATTTTGATAATATGTAAAATATATTTTATTATAATAATAATAGTGATATAGATTTTCTTCTGGTGAGAAGAGTATAATATAAATATTTTGTTGAATATGAGTATTTCACTAATAGATGAATTTATAATATAGGCAGACCTACTGTTAACTACAGCTATTTATAAACCACTACTTAGTGTAATTTAATAATAATTATTTCTAGATTAACCTACTAGTAAGGGATGAATAATTATTCTCCTTCTTGGTATATAATTATTTGCATGAGGAAAGAGGAGAAAAATGAGAGAGAGAGGCCTCTTTTTATGTTGTGAGAAGTACCCATGGGCTCTCCATGTAAAGTGTTATTCTTGCCCTTGAGATAATTTTGCTGGTGTAGATTTTTTGTAACAAAAGTCAGATGACCTATCTGCTACACTGTATTAGTAATCTTGCACAGCCTTGAGAGATTAATGCTAGTGTGTAAAATTGAGAATGGTGTCATATGACTGAAATATTTTTTTCATTTGTTTGGTCAAAATGAAGGTTGAGATGTTTTTCTTGGTGGGGATTTTGATAAAAATATCAGGTGACTTCTCTTTTGCACTGCTTTAGTCAGCTTGCATAGCCTTGAGGAATTAATGCTGGTGAGTTAAGGATGAAGGTGGTGTCATGTGAATAAGCCCCTGTATGATTTGTTTGTAAGATTTATCTAGTTCCAGGTGATCATGCTGTGTAATGTGGGGATATCTTGGGTTTTAATTATTGATTACTGTAATTGCTGTGTGGTTTACAGTTTAGTGTATTCCCCTTGCATGCAGCTGGTTGAAATTGAATTGAGTTGTATTTGATGATCCTGAGGCTGTTTACTGTACAGATCTTATGCATGTGGACTGCATAAGTCTTATTTGGGCTCCTGTATTGTTGTGTAATTATTTAAGTTTTTAGTGTATTTTCATGTATTGAGTTGAATTGGATACTGTCATATGATCCTTGTGTCACATGCACTGTATTTGGTTACTGTACTTCTTGGTAATATAATCTTCTTGATGGATTTAGAGTGAATATATGCTACAATGTTACTTTTCCTATGTAATATTGAGTTTCTGTATGTATTAAGCCTATTTTTGATTCTGTAAGGCTTATATGTAGGTTTTCTTGTTTAATTCCATAAGATTGGATTCCCTTATTATTTATTTAATTGTAGAAATATATTGATTATTTCAATTCTGAATGCTAAATCTTCCATTCCTCCCTACTATTGATGTTATTCCTGAGTGTGTGTGATCTTTAATAATGTCCTTTGAGTGGTGATTTCCTGAATTAGTCATTTTGATCTTGATTTTCCAACTGTTAATCTTCAAAAGAAAATTCTTGAAACTGGTAAAAAGGTATGGAATACCACATCCCCCTCTCCATTTAATGCTGTCCCCAGCATTCCAGTTTCAAGTACAGTATCCTGGGTTCATAAGTGAAAATTTTCTTCCTTTAAATTTTTTATTTCAATAAATTCAGTTGATAATTCCATTGATGGCTTGTTATATTGATTTTGAATCTCCATATCTTCTTATTTGATTTGTACCTTGTTGTTTTTTTCTTCTTTGTTTTTTTTATCCATGTTAATGTTGTCCTATATCATCAATACTGATTTAGGGTGATTTCCCTCTCCATTTGATAAAAATTCTTCCAACTACTAATAAATTATCTTGATTAAATATTTCCACCAGTGTTTCCATAAAATAAAATAAATTAATCATAAAAAGAATTGGTACAGTTTAAGGTCTTATCCAGGACCTCTGCTTTAGTCCTGAGACTGTAATTAGCATAAAATAATGTTGATGAGGCAGTTTAAGGTCATACTCAAGAACTTTTCTTAAGGTACTTTGGTTGTTCATTGATAAAAAAGGAATTTGATTCAGAAATTTCAAGGTCTTATCAAGGACCATTGCTTGAGTTCTTGAAGTTTCTTTGATAAAAAAAATGATTTAGACAGTTTGAGGTCTTTTCAATGACCTTTTCTTGATGTAATTTTGTTGAAAAAATGTAAAGGATTCAGACAGTTTAAGGTCTTATCTAGGACCATTTATTGAGTTAAGTTGTTGATGATAAAATAAAAAAATGGAATATTTGGACAGTTTAAGGTCATATCAAGGACCTTTGCTTGAGTTCAATTTTGTTGAAGTGTCTTGATTAAAGATAAAATAATGATTCAGACAGTTTAAGGTCTTATCTAGGACCTTTTATTGAGTTAATTTGTTGATGATAAATAAAAAAAAGTGGAATATTTAGACAGTTTAAGGTCATATCAAGGACCTTTTCTTGAGTTGAAATTTGTTGAATTGTCTTGATGAAAGGTAAAAAATAATTATTCAGACAGTTTAAGGTCTTATCTAGGACCTTTTCTTTCAGTAATTTGGTCGGTATTATTGTTTTACTAATTTGATTGATTTTGGTGAGTTTTGTTTTGTTGTTTTTCCTTTTATTGTATTTAACAATATTGAGACCCCATATGTTCTTGAGTAAAATTAATACCCATGTCATCCTCTTCATGACAGCTCTACACTATAACCCATTGATGATTATTAGATGGGTGGGCACCCCCTCTCCATTTAAAATTTTTGCCCTAATTACCACCTTTTATACTAGTCATGATGTTTGTTTGTTTTTGTTTTTTTTTTAAATAAAATGATAATACAATAATTTAGAGTATAAAAACAATAATAATAATAATATAAAATAAGATAAAATTAATCAAGAAAATAATAATAATTAATATATAAAATATGAAAAAATACATGAGGGTATAAATGTACTAGAAAAATATATATATAGTAATTAATAAATAATAAAAAAAATAAAATATAATTCCATAATTTAAATAATTTGTTTAATAATATAAAAAAATAAATAAGTAAAGTATAATTTAAATTTTAAGTGACAAAAAAAATTCTCTTCTTTTTTTTTTTTTTTTTTTTTTTTCTTTTTTTTTTTTTAATAATGATAATAAATTTAATTTTTTAATAATAATAATGAATTTAATTTAATTTTACCAGTAATAATAATTTTAATTTTAATAATAAATAATAAGAATATTTTTAATGTAATATAAATAATAATAATAAATTAAATTTAATATAAAGAACAATGATATTTATTTAATTTTATTTTTTATTTTTTTAATAATAAATTTGATTTAATATAAATAGAAATAATAAAATTAATTTAATATAATTGATAATAATATTTTTTTTTTTTTTTTTAATTCAAATAATAATAATAAATTTAATTTAATGTATATAATAATAATAAGTTTTAACTTAATTTAAATAATAATAATATTTTTTTTTTTTTAATTTAAATAATGATAATATATTTTTTTTTTAATTTAAATAATAATTATTTTTTTTTTTTTTTTTTTTTTTTTTTTTTTTTTGAAGTAGCTGGGTGTGAATACTTCACATTTGAAGTGTTTGGTTTTGTTTTCTAGCTGCGGGTGTTTCTTCTTCTGACTGTTCAATCTAACTTCTACTATTTATTGATATATTATTTTTTTTTTATTTTTTTATTTTTTTTTATTCTTGTGTTTTTTTTTTGTAACTTCTACACTGTACTGTATAGTACAGTACTCTTCTTTTCCCATCGCGATCAATCCTTTTTTTTTTTTCTGTATAATTTTTTATCATTATTTATTTTTTTTGTTTTTCTTTTTTTTTTTTAAAAAAAAAAAAAATAAAAACATTTTTTTTTTTGTTTGTGTAATGTACAGTGTTGTACCCTTCTCTTTAGTCGCGATCAATCGTTTTTTCTTTTTTTTTTTTTTTTTTTTTTTTTTTTTTTACTTTTATATGTATTATTTTTTTTTATTGATTGTTTTTTTTTAAAAAAAAAATAAAAAATAGAATAAAACCAAAAAAAAAAAAAAAAAAAAATAACAATAAAAAAAGTAACAATTGAATAATTTTTTTTATCGTTTTAATTATTTTATTTTTTTTGCTGTTTTTGCATCAATATGATGCTTTTTTTCTTTTTTATTTTAAAGATTATATATATATATATTTTATTTTGATTTAATATACTAAAGTAATAATATTATATTATTATTTTTTTTAAGTTTTTTTAAGTTTTTTTTTTCTTATAACAATACATAAGATAACATGGAATAATGATACTGATACACTTGAAACCCTTTTTTTTTATATATATTTTGATGTTTGATATTTATATATATATTTTTTTTATATTTTTTTATACTAAAATAAAACTAATATTCATGATATAAGAAAAAAGAAAATTTCTTATTATAATGAAAAAAGTCATTGATAATGTGAAAATTTGTTGTCAAGACTTTTCTTGAATTTTGCCTTCTTAGCTGTAAGCTCATTTATTCTTTCTTCATTAAGATATTGATCTTGGAAATCTTCATTCTTATCAAAGTGATCCTGGATAATTTTTCCATTTCTATCATTATTTTCTGTCCAATCCTCTTTTTGTGTTGAGGTCTTATATTGCCTTGCCAAATGGGCTTGCAAATTTGGGCATATCTTCTTTTTCTGAGTAATCCAAAAATATTCCCTTTCTTCCTTGTGAGCTTTTCTTTTTTAATATCAGTTTCTTCATTTGATGCTTTCTTTATTTCTTCTAGCCATTTTACATGTTGAGTTGAGCATTGATGATCTTGTTGAGTTATTTTGTATAGTTCCAGGTTGCAGTTTTCATTCCTCAAAGGCTGCCAATTGGTATAGCCTTCCCAGGGAAATTGGTCTTCTGTAAGTAAAATTCCATCTGATTCAATTTCTTCCATATTTGTTTGTTTTGATAAATCTTTTTGATCCTGTTTCTGTTGTCTGTTACTGATTTCTTCATTTATTTTTTCATTTTTGTCCATTTGGCTTTCCTTGGTTTTGTTCAAAGAAAAGTAATTTATTCCCAGATTCAAATTTGGATGATCTTTATCAGAGTGATAGTGTGGGGTAGGTGAGTCTTCCTCCTTGGCATTGGTTGAATGATTTATGGAATTTGAACTACACATATCATTTGGCTGTGGTTTCTTTTCCATAAAATATGGTTCTATAGGATTTCTGATGTTGGTAAAATCTTGAGGTTTTGGGTTAAATGGAACTTCATTTTTGGTAATTTCACTTCCTTTTTCTACATTTAAAACTTGCTGGATAGATTTATTTTCAGGTTGGATTTCCTTATTCAACTCTCTGCTTGGGTTGAAATCTTGAAAGTGTTGAGGATATTGTAGGAATATTGGATCCTTTTTGGATGTATGGATATGAAATAGGTTATTTTCTTTTGGAAGATAAGTCTCTGATTCTTTTTTTGGTTCTTGACTGAGTTCTTTTGCCAATTCTTGTTCTGATTTTCTTATTTCAATTTCTGACTTATTTAGGTTTTGTTTGATAATATCTTTGTTTTCCATAATAAGCCTTGGGTCAATGTTTACCATATTTGAGGAAAAAGGTTGAAGTTTCTGAATTTCATCATTGTCCTTTTTTAGTGATGCTTCTGGTTTGAGTAACTTTGAAAATAAAATTGGTGGACTGGTTACTTCTTGTGGTAAGAGTGATTTACCTCCATCCCCATCATTTTTGATGTTGGGTTTTCTGGATGCTTTCTTTGAGGTTGCTTGACCATAATCATTTCCATTTGTTGATTGATTATCAATGACATTTTCCAAGCTTTTATTTAATTCTGTAGATTCTTTAGGTTTGGAGATTGAGATCATACTTTCTCCCTGAACTGTGGGATTGTCTTGAGGTTTGAGGTTTTTATTTATGGTAATTTTGTGTTTGAGAAAAACTTCTTTTAAGGAGTTTAATGCTGATGTATTAGGATTAGAGTCCAAATTCCTTGCTTCTGCTTTGACATTTATTACTGTTGCAACTGGTTTGATACTTGACTTCCAACTACTCTTAAATATTCCTTTTGAAAGGTATTTTAATGCTTTGATAGGTGAGAGGAGCTTGGTGAGTGGTTTTCTTTTTATTTCTTCAGGATTCTTGAAATTATGATAGTTGATAGCTTGAGTTATTGGGTTACCAGTATTTCCATTTTCTGTTCTTGAGGTTGTAATTCCTGTAAGATTTATTTCTTTAGGCTTTGGCTTGATATTTTCTGTATTAACTGGGGCTTATTCCACTTTGATTTCCCTTTTATCTCCAGATTCCATTATTTCTTCTTCCTTAAATACTTGGTGAGGATGTTTTTCTGAAATTTCCTGATTGTTTGAACTTGGTTCTTTTTCTACTGGTAATTCTTTCCAATCTTCCAATTTAGAAACTGCACATGTTTCCATCCCTTCTGGTGGGTTTTCTCTCCATCCTACTTTCTGTGGTGAACAAATTGGTAAGCAAAGTCTTCTTCCATCTGGCTCTATATAACTGAATATTTCCCCTTTTTGTTGAGAAAAGTCTAATCTGATGTTGTTGTCTGCAAGGAAGGGCCTTCCCAATACTGTGTGTACTGCTCCCCTTGCCACAAAAAGGTGTATATTTTTTTCTTCCCCAGTAACTAGAGTAATTGGGGTAAATTCTGCTAATCCAACAATTGAAGTACAGTGACCACCAATCCCCCTTGAATTCATGTTGAGACATCTTGTGGTGAGTCCTGCTTTTATTGCTGAATCTTCTGGTATTATGTTCAATTCTGATCCTGTATCTACTAATGCCATTATTTCATGTCCTTCTTCTCCTAGGTACACTTGCATAAATCCCAATGGACAGGCATAATGTAGTTTGGGCTGTTCATAATCTCCTAAATGGTGGTTTATGAGTTTGGTTTGAATTTCTTTTGTGTCAAGTCATTTGATTGAGTTTCTTTCTTCTGTTGTCAAATTTTTAAGCTGGTTGATAACTTTGGGTGACATGATAAGAACTTGTTCTAAGGTTAGATTTATCTTCTGATCCAAAACCTTTTTGATAATTTGATTCATAACCTCTTGAAATTCTGTGTGTTCTTGTTTGATATCCTTGTTTTTAATAGTATTTTGAGTCAATTCCTGCTTTTTTCCAGAATCCTGTTTTTCTTTAACTTCTGGGCTAACTTCTTCCTTTTTGAACTCTTGAGGTTTCTTGAATTTAGTGGGAATAATTGTTTTTCCATTGTTCCATGTTCATCTTCAATATAGGCTCCAGGTATGTTTGG
This sequence comes from Austropuccinia psidii, assembly GCA_023105745.1. Classification (NCBI taxonomy): domain Eukaryota; kingdom Fungi; phylum Basidiomycota; class Pucciniomycetes; order Pucciniales; family Sphaerophragmiaceae; genus Austropuccinia; species Austropuccinia psidii. Next base: position 54,310,275 of record JALGQZ010000007.1, on the reverse strand, counting down.
CTTCCTTTTTAGTGGTGTTTCCATTGTTTTTGGTGATGCTTTTGCTGGTTCTTGACTTGGCTGCTCATTTCTTGAGGATCTTTGTTTGGTGTTTCTTAATCCATAATTATTGAGAAATGGATCATTTGCTGATGATATAGTTGGTGGTTGCCAGCTTCCCCAATCTTCAATTTTGGCTATAGCTGTTGCAATGTCATTTTCCTTGGCTTGTATTATGTTTACTTCTTTTGGTTGGTGTGTTGATTCTTTAGCTTCATTTTCTTTTCTTTTCTTGATAAGTTCTTCTTGTTCTTTTGCAAATTCTTCCACTAACTTCTTTGGTGATATTTTTCCATCAGTTGGTACTCTTTGCCAATTGGGAAACAAAAATCCACCTCCTTGTCTGCTGACCCATTTCTCATTTTGATCATCAAAAAGGTAGTTGCATCTATTCACTGAATGTCCTTCCTCCAAACAGTAATAACATTTGACATAGGGTTTTGGTATGTTTTGTGCTGGTGTATAAGGAATATGTCTTTGTGAAAAAGGTGGTAAGTTGTCCTTTGGGTACCTTGATTGATTTTCCTGCTTGAGTACCTGACCTGTTTTACTTTGAGGTAGTACTGCTTCTGTTATTTCCTTAATTTGCTTGATGAAGTCCTTTATTTCTTTCTTTTCTTCTTGATCCTGAATCCTTGGTCTTTGTTGTTCTTTGATTTTATTATTAAGCTCCTTCAGTTGATTTAAGGCATTTTCCATGGTGTCATCTTCAAATTGTACTTTCTTTGCTTGTGTCTTACCTATATGTAGCTGATTTAATCCATAATGGGAGGTTGTGTCTTCAGTTCTGTCCCTTGATATGATCACAGTTTCCATCTCTTGCTCTATATAGCTCTTCAATACTTTCATTTCTGGTACAATATATCCACCATCCCTTGCTTGGATCATGACCTTATCTCTTCTCATCTCCTTAATTATGGAAGTCCTAATTTCTGGTGAAAGGCTTGCATAGAGTTCTTCATTATGCTCAAATTCTCTTCTAATATATCCATATTTATACAGATAATTTGTGATTTTTTCATATTCTCCAATAAATCTCTTGTATTCAGCTAAGTTTCTAATTCCTCCTGCTCTTTTGGTATTATTGAAAAGCTTCTCCAAAGATTCTGGTCTATATCTTCTGTCTGGCTCTACTCTTCCCCATTCTGTAGTAAGTTCTTCTTTGAGTTTTTCCCAGTTCTTCTCTTCATAACCTTGCATTGCTTCAATTTTCTCCTTAACTTCTTCAGATGCTGACATAAAAATAACTTGTCTTGCTATATCTTATCCACTAGCTCCTTCAATTTCAGCTGCTGCTTCCACTCTTTTTATGAATTTTTCTACTTCATTACCATCAAAAACAAGATTATAATCTTTAGCTCTTATCTTAACATTAGGAGATGTTACCTTAGGAGTTTCCTTTTGTAATGGACTTGGATGGTTTGGTGTAGTTAAAAATACCTTCTTTGGGATACTCTGTGGTCTTTGTTCTGTTTTGGGTGTGGATGTTGCTCTAGGGCCAGGTGTAGGTGATATTGGTGAGCCTTCAGGCCTGACATGCCTTGGTAATGTGGGTTCACTTGGACTAGCTCCAGGTGTGTAAGATGTTTGTTCCCTTCTTTTTCCTTTCTTTTTACTTTGTGTTAATAATAAATCTTGCATTTGTTTCATAAGACTTTGTATTTTTACTGTTTGATCTTCCTCTTCACTTTCTTCTGCATACTGTCCTTCTACAGTATCTTCAGGTAATGGTGGTAAGTCATATGTTGATTGTTGATTCATTTCTACTTGATAAACTGATCCTTTAAATTCTTTTGTAATTCTCTTGTTTTTCTTTTCTTCTTGAATTAACTTGAAGAAAAATCTCCTTAATTCTTTCTTTTCTTTCTGTTCTGTTCTTGGTGTTGCAATGAGTAAATCAATATCCTTAGGTGTTTGATTTTCTGGTGTTCCTTCTTTTACTGGATAATGAAAATGGTATGATTGATTTGAGGATTGTGATGGTGATGATGATATGGAATGGGATTTTTTTCTAGATTCCAGATTGTATGAGAGTGTTGATGGTTAATTCTTGATAATGAAAATGAGTTTTTTTGTGAGTTATGTTGATTTGATTATCTTCTTTCTTGATTATTGATTAATTATTGAATGTTGAAGTTGTAAGGCCACTGTTGGGACACCAGATGTGGAACTCCTTTTAGTGTGCGATTGGATAAGGCAGTCCTTGAGGGGGAAATCACAGGTAAACAGTTTTGAATTGCTGAAATAATCCTGTAACCAAGGGTGCTAATGGTGTTTTAGCTGCCCCTCTGAATATACTAAACAATCTCCCTACAGAGCTCACAAATCAATATTTAAGATTGTGGCTTTACAACTAGAGAATACTTTTAAGCAGTCTCTATCAGACCTATTCAATAATCAGACCAATGATTAAATAATAATAACTTTAAATAACAAGTTTTTAGGGGATTTCAAGATAATAAAATAATAATTGAGTAGATAAATAATAGATATAATAGTACTGAGTGGTGATTTTAAGTTTTTTTCCTTTGTTGAAGGTATTTTGTTTAATGGATAATAGTTTAATATGAGAAAATTTAGTAATAGTGATAATATAATAATATTGTTTGATAGTTTTAAATAGTTGTTTTTGGTGAATAATTTTGATAATATGTAAAATATATTTTATTATAATAATAATAGTGATATAGATTTTCTTCTGGTGAGAAGAGTATAATATAAATATTTTGTTGAATATGAGTATTTCACTAATAGATGAATTTATAATATAGGCAGACCTACTGTTAACTACAGCTATTTATAAACCACTACTTAGTGTAATTTAATAATAATTATTTCTAGATTAACCTACTAGTAAGGGATGAATAATTATTCTCCTTCTTGGTATATAATTATTTGCATGAGGAAAGAGGAGAAAAATGAGAGAGAGAGGCCTCTTTTTATGTTGTGAGAAGTACCCATGGGCTCTCCATGTAAAGTGTTATTCTTGCCCTTGAGATAATTTTGCTGGTGTAGATTTTTTGTAACAAAAGTCAGATGACCTATCTGCTACACTGTATTAGTAATCTTGCACAGCCTTGAGAGATTAATGCTAGTGTGTAAAATTGAGAATGGTGTCATATGACTGAAATATTTTTTTCATTTGTTTGGTCAAAATGAAGGTTGAGATGTTTTTCTTGGTGGGGATTTTGATAAAAATATCAGGTGACTTCTCTTTTGCACTGCTTTAGTCAGCTTGCATAGCCTTGAGGAATTAATGCTGGTGAGTTAAGGATGAAGGTGGTGTCATGTGAATAAGCCCCTGTATGATTTGTTTGTAAGATTTATCTAGTTCCAGGTGATCATGCTGTGTAATGTGGGGATATCTTGGGTTTTAATTCTTGATTACTGTAATTGCTGTGTGGTTTACAGTTTAGTGTATTCCCCTTGCATGCAGCTGGTTGAAATTGAATTGAGTTGTATTTGATGATCCTGAGGCTGTGTACTGTACAGATCTTATGCATGTGGACTGCATAAGTCTTATTTGGGCTCCTGTATTGTTGTGTAATTATTTAAGTTTTTAGTGTATTTTCATGTATTGAGTTGAATTGGATACTGTCATATGATCCTTGTGTCACATGCACTGTATTTGGTTACTGTAATTCTTGGTAATATAATCTTCTTGATGGATTTAGAGTGAATATATGTTACAATGTTACTTTTCCTATGTAATATTGAGTTTCTGTATGTATTAAGCCTATTTTTGATTCTGTAAGGCTTATATGTAGGTTTTCTTGTATAATTCCATAAGATTGGATTCCCTTATTATTTATTTAATTGTAGAAATATATTGATTATTTCAATTCTGAATGCTAAATCTTCCATTCCTCCCTACTATTGAGGTTATTCCTGAGTGTGTGTGATCTTTAATCATGTCCTTTGAGTGGTGATTTTCTGAATTAGTCATTTTGATCTTGATTTTCCAACTGTTAATCTTCAAAAAAATTTCTTGAAACTGGTAAAAAGGTATGGAATACCACAGTAGCTTTTGTTAGAATAATCCAATTTGTAAAACTGCACCAAGGGCTTTCAATAGCACTCAACACCACTTCTTCTTTATATTAAATCCCTTATAATTTATATTTAAGCTCTTTTTATTACTTTAATTCTGTTTCACAGTAATAGTTAAGGCTGTAAATACTATATATCAACACCTCATCATAGACTCAGCCTGACAATACTAATATAGCTAAAATCTGTATTTTTGGAATTTTTTTGTTTGAAAACTCTTAAAATCATTCTTTTTAAACAATTTTACCTAATAGAAATATTTAGGAAAGGGAAAGTACTTAATTTTTCAATAATATTTTTATATCCACACCTTATAAATACATATATTTTATACAGGAATCAAAGTATATTTCTTTAAGTATTCTAAAAATATCTTATTATTTAATTCCAAAGATTTATCATAAAGGGATGACACAATGGTAATAAGCTGAAGTAATACACACCGTGAGCCACCATTGAAACACACCACTCAGCTAAACTTCTGGATGATCACTAATAAACTCTGGGAGCTTTGGGTTCAGTCACAAATCTAGTTTTATTTATTAATTGGCCTATCATATTTTCAGTTTATTACTTATAAAACCATGGATACATTTTGAGTTAAAGTTTTTCACTTCAATAAATTTCAGGATTCTCAATTGCTAAATCAATATTCATATTGCAGATATAGAAACTCTCTTTAAATATCTTGCACTGTATTTGAGTAATTTTCTCCAAATCTATTTACTATAATCATAACACCATTGATAAGAAATTAAATTCTTCATGAATAAAACTGACATTTCCTTACTGGAAATAAATCCAATGATCCCAGTGTTATCAATATTATATGAATTTATTCCAATTTGGTTAAAATATTTTATTAAAATTGGTTTTTATTATATAGACAACTCAATAAATAATGTGTTATTTTTGTATGTCTATAATGAATGAAAAGATTCAAAATTCTTCTAATACCCAAAAATATTTTTTCCTGATTTCAGAAAGCTGAACTCTCTTCATTCATTTTTTATCAAAAACTATCACAATTTCAGTTTAAATAATATAGCTTCAAATAATTACTAAAAGATTTTTATATGGGATTGAGAATGAATGAAAATTATAAATTGTTTTTAAAATAATTCCAAATCTTTAGTTGATGATAAAAAAAATATTGATTATCTTATTATAGGTAATAAAATATATCTCATGAACTCTCTTAGAAATCTCTCTATTGTGATTAAGCCAATAAAATTATGAGATGGTATTTCTGTTCCTCAATTTTTTATCTCTTGTGATTAAGTCTGCAAGTTTCATAGTTTTGACTAGTTTTAAGCACAGAAAAAAATTCTAAAGACACTTAATTAATGAGTTTTGAGATTATAGGTCACAAGAAGAAATATAGTCATTTAGTTTCAATAAAATTTCAATTTTTATTAGATCAACTACGTTTAAACATGTAAACTTCAATCATCTCACCAAATTATTTTTGTAAACACATAGGAAACTATATTCTCAATCCTTCTCACTTTCAAATTTACATATAACTTACATAAAAAATACTTTTATTATTGATCTCTCTCAAATCTTCAGAGCTTTTCTAGGTGTCACACGTTTTAATCCTCTTACTTAAATAAGGAAGTACTACTCTTTTTGTTCTTTAATACAAATATTTTTAATCAATTGTTGTTGAATAAAAGATATATCATAATCATATATCTTATTTACTTGGATATTTTCAAAACGAATTAAAATTACTTAATAATTCATTTTTAATAACTTTCCAAACTATTTCCATGAAATTTGAAATATATCAGTTATTCATTTCAGAAATCTCTTATTCTATCTTATAGAAACTTGTTCAAACTTCAAAAAAATGTATTACTATGATTAGAAGTTTTGAATATTCCAAAATAAAAATATTAAATCCAAGATATATAATAATATAAGTTCTTTTCCTTGAATAAAATCCAAATTACATTTCAAAAAAATAAATAATGGAGATTTATCAATCCACATCAGATTTTGGCGAATTCATGTAAGCTATTACATGAACTTACCAAACTCTCATGTAAAGGAATTAAAATGGGCTAGGAAAACTTCACATAATTTTTGTTACTTTTAAAGAAGGAAGGCCTTTTTTAAATAAATATCACAGCTTTATTAAATGAAAATTTTTCTACGGAAATCATTTAAATATTATTTGTCCCACCAAAAAGTGCCTTAAGCTTTTTTAATATTTTTCTTTTGTTCCAAGCTCAACCAATTTGGAATATTTCACTTTTTTAAGGGAAAATATTATAAAATAATAATCCATTTATTGATTCACATATTCTTCAGAAAATGGGTACTAATTTTGGAAAAAAATCCTCAAATATTGGAAATTTTGACTAATATTTTTCTATAGTTTTTTGCCCCTGCAAAAGAGTTCTTTTTGACATCAGGCCCAAATAACACTTTGTAGATATTTTTGAAGACAAGTTGGTACATGAAATTTAGCAAAAGAATTGTTTTTCTTTTTTATTCTAACTTCTTAATTTCATTGGTATTGAAAATCTCATTAGGAATTTCATGGCCAAATCAAGCCAAAACCCATTTTTTTGATAAAAATTAGGGTCCTCAGGTCCAAAATTTGATCCAAAGGAGGTAAAATGTTGGAAATTATATCAAAGGAAAAAGAAAATAATTTCATGAAATATTTCACATTATGAGGAAGCCTTAAGAGCATGAAGAGATTCAATTGTGGGGAAGTTCCTAAATTTTTTGAAGACCATATAGGTGTTTTAGGTGGGTCTTAAAGCTGGAAACTATTACTCATATTCATTTTTATTGAGTTTTTTTAGCATTGAAATTCACCAAATCAATTCAATAAACCAAGAGTAGATAAAAAACTGAAAGTTGAAATTATTTGGAAAAAACGTTTCTTTGTTTTTTTCGTATATTGCCTCTCCTAAGGGGAAATTATATCCAAATAGCTTAATTTCTCCCAATCTTCCAAATTCTCCCTGGAAATTGGGAAAAGGGTATTTTTCATGTGGAGTCACCAATACCCATTCATAATTTTCAAAATTTTATAGGAAAAAATTCTTAATAATGATAGCCCAATTATTTGCTTCTTATTACTTTCAAATGAAGAAAGAAATTCTTCCTAATAGAATTTTGTTCAATTTAATAATATTAAAAGTAAATTTTTCTAAATAGATATTTATATCTTATTCTTTATAAATAAATTACCAAAAGATATGTTTTTATGAGTTTGCTAATCAAAAATGATCTTAATTAATTCAAACTAAATGATCATTGAGATAAGTTGAATTTATGAATATACAATCATGAATCAAACACACTTTATTCAAAAAAAAGATGTTTTATAATTATGAAAATAACTAAATGTTTTCTCTTATTTAATTTTATGTTCAGGTGTTTTCTAAATAAACTTTTAAATAAATATAATAAAAGTGTCTTTGTTATCTAATATAATTCTGAGTGACTAGTTATCATGCAGCTTTATATATTGAAAGGCTCTAGTTTGTTTCTTTAGAATTATTCAGATCAAAATCATATTTGAGTATTGAATAGTTAATCCAAATATATTATATGTGATCAAATATTACTCCCTTCTTTAGTACCAATTATTTACTATCATAATCTCAGCAAAAAATTGTATTTCTATTCATCTTATTCCTTCCAACATGATAATAAATTGAGGATTATTCCAAATTTCATGTTTGGTACTTCAATTTGAGAAGCTTTAGATCATCCATAGAGAATGAGAAAAATATTTATAAAAAGGCCCTTTTATTTACATCTGATAAGCATATTACTGATCATTGAATCACATACAGTGGCTAATCAGTTATTGTTGAAAACTGAGAAGCTCTTTGACAAATGATTCTCATATTTTTATATATATTGAGATTTCAAATCTAAAGCCCTTATTTCAATTTCTTGATGCCTTCAATATGAAAAAATGTCAGCTTCAAGGCATACTGAATTTTCAATTTATTATGCTGAGCCTAGGAATTCAATTCCTTTCAGCTTCCAGAATGAAACTGTTGTGGCTTAGTGGCTGATTTAGATACATATATATAATAGATTTTGATATCTAATGAGAAATTTATTGGTTTCTAGATTACATAAAAATTGAATTATTTGAGAAGTTTGCTCTTGAAACTATGTAGATATTTCTCTGGATTTTTATTTTGAAGTATTTTAGCCTCAATGGCTTGCAATTTTTTTACTGCTTAATTTGTGGAAAATTGGAGTTTTCTCCTAAATTTTGCAGAGGGGTAAAGGAGATGGATCTGAAAAATTTCCCAAAGATATAGACTACATTTTATAGTGGGTCACTAAGTTTGAGTAGGTATTTTCCTCAAATTTGCATACTGTACTTCAAAATTTTACATATGAATGATCCTTGGTTTTACCAATTGTTCAACACTAGAAACATTTTTCTGTGGTTTGACAGAGAAAGTTGGGAAGAAAGGCACAATCAATCAAAAACGCATACCAAGGAGCTTCTGCTTTTGAAGACAAGTTTTCTACCCATCGAAAATACACCCCTTTTTGGTCCGTCTAGCACCCAGACCACTCATGAACAATATGATTCGGCTCCAATTCAACCTTTAGTTGATGCTATGTGTGCCAAGCTTTCAAAGTACCTCAACGAACATCTTAGCTGTGAAGACCTCAGTAATATGTGTGACAATCCTAGACCAATGATTCAAACTCAATTTTCCTGATGGGAGCTTTGCTTATTTTGGTATGTCAGCCATGAATTTGGCTGACTTCAAAGAAGCCAATAGACATTCCAATGAATAGATTGAAAATTACCCACTGGACCTCACCAAGAAAGTATCAGATTATTTAATCAAATTTTTTCAGCATTCTCTCTAAGAGGTCAGCACTTTAGATACTTAACAAGCTTGCACCAGTGTGCTGAACTAATTGAGCTGAAGACAGCGGGTATCTTACTATTTTTGGAGGACAAGAAGCTCAGTATTTCTCATTGTGTTTCCCATGGCATATAAATACCTGTTGATTCCTGTAACTAGGGCACCTTAACAGGTTTTCCCATGTGGTAGGAAGATTTTAGCTTATTAACATGCTTCTCTCTCCTCAATGTAGGTAACATAATTTTCTTGCAGTGAAAACCTGGCTCATAAATTTGGCCACTTGCACTGCGGATTAAAAGCTTGCGTTCCCCGGCTGCATCTTGCACTTTTTGTCTCAATTTTCCTTTTTTTAAAAAAAATAAATGGAAATCTTGCCTTGGCGGTGTTCCGTTGGTCTTACATACCTATTGCGGGTACCCCCCTACAAAGGAGTTGGTTAAAAATACAAAGAAGTTCCCCCTGTTCCTCCTCATGCAAGGCGGGGAAAAAGGGATTGCGATAGGTTTGGTTTTGGGGTTGCGGCCTTAATTGGAAGTTATTTTGGAATATTCTGAGGATCTGACTTGTTTACTCTTCCCAAAAATGTAATTTCAGTTATGTTTTTACGCGTTATAAATTACAGCACATGCTTGTCAAAATTGTTATTGTGCTGCATAACAAATGTCTTGATTGTAGGAGGATAACACATCCTGAAGTTGAGAAAATGTTTCGAAATGGCCAAAAAAGCATTGAATAAGCAATTCAAGTTATAGCGCTGTGTCAGGCTGTGGTGGAGGCTTAAACTTCAATGTACCATCTACGATACCATTCCACATGGCATCGTTGAAGGACAGAGCCTGAACGAGCTGTTCCTTCAAGCTCGCAGATTCAGCTGTTAACTTGTCGATAAGATCCGTTTTGATCTCGGAGTCATCTGTGTGTAATTGGGTAGTTGGTTTATCCACAATATTAGTGGGCGGACCCAAAAATTTGTCTCTTAGCCCGCTTGAAGATACACAGCGAGGATACCACAAAAAATCACTGGGAAGGCTGAATGGATCACTTTCTGTCAGACTTAGATCATGGATGGGGCTGAGACCAATCTTAAGCATTGTAGTTAAATTTTGACAATGTTTCCGATGGTTTGAGTCTGAAGTAGAATCAGGCACTCGTAAAGCATCCCCACTTCGCCCAACGATACGACCTAATGCCCCCACCGGACGCGCTGGAATTAAGATGTGATTTGAAGTTACCGAACCAGCTGCAGTATCGGAAATCTGTCGCACACCAGAATATGAACGCAATAGATCAGGCGGTCGCGGGAAAGTACTGATATATACTACCGGATCTATGCCATTTGCTGTACTTGTTGGTGGGTTAGTCTGACCTAGGGGCTGAAGGGAAGGTATTGATAAATGGACAATTTTCCCATTTGCGAGGCCACACAAAAGAATAAAGTTTGATGTGATATGAGAGGGAAGATGAAGGGCAGTGATAGGAGTGCCTGGGGGGCTTGTGTATGTAGTTTCATCCGAATTGCAACCATTTTGATGAACAAAGCCAGTAGATGCATGAGTCAAAGAAACGCCACCTTGGCGCGCTGCATGGGTCGGACGACTAAACAAAGGAATTATCCTAATGGTTGAGCTAGGGTTTGGAAGAGCAGAACTATCGAAATGGTTGATAGCTTGCTTAGGGTCGGATTGGATAGGCTGAGCATTGGCAGATCCATCTTTGTTGGGGGATGCATAGGAAACTAAAATAAACCTTTCCAGAGGATCGACAGCAAGGTAGTGAGCCGGCCCCGGGATCGCAAACGTAGAAAGTAGCGGTGAGGCAGGATAAAGTGGTGACCAGATCTATACTATTGTGTCAGTTGAGTCGAATTCGCAACTAACAGACAAGATTACTGACCTTGATAGTCTTATCCAGACTGGCTGTGAAAACCCTTATGTCGGGAAAGCATCCGGCCGAAATGTGAAGATCAGATATGGGCAAGGCGTGATCGGAGAAGATTGAATATGGCGTGTGAGAAAGACTCGAATCCATAGACTCGTCAATCAAACTGTCAAACAAGATATTTTAATGAGCAAAAAAGTGAATGCCAAATTGCAAGATTTTAGGCCATTCTACCCCAGCATGGTTGACCAACGTTGATATCGACCAGACGGAGCAGAGCGAATCTTCGCTTGCCGTCACCAATGCAGCCTCATCCTGACTGAATTCTAAGCAAGTTAGGGCTTTGTAATGGGCATCGAATGTGGCAAGCAGGGTGCCAGTACTAAACTAATCTAAGCAAACGCAAGCGAAATCAGACTATGTCAGAAGTAAGTCGGGAGGGGAAAAAGAATGAAGAATGAGCACAGACCTCCCACAACATGACCGTGCCATCAGCAGAGCCAGTGGCGAGATAGGCGCCAGAGCCACTCAGGGCCACCACGACCATCCTTCCGGGTGGAACCAATTTGTGCGAGGGTGCTGGCTTCCCATTAAGGCAAGACCAAACCATGAGACCGGCCCGACCATCCTTGCCGGAAACACTGACGATAGTAGATCCAAGTGCATCGATTGAGGGTAAACAAACTGCCGTTTTCCTCGGTGGTAAGGAATTGGTGGAGGACAAGAATGCCGAATTGGGCGGAGGCTTGAGCTGATGGAGCAAAGAAGATGTTGATAGCTCATGGAAAGCCAAAGTCTGGCAGCCCTCCGACGAAGGACGCACAGAAAATACGATAGAATCAGTAGAAGCCATCCTGGAAGAAGGAAGTTGTTGACCACGAAATTTGGCGGGAAGAATTTTGCTGGAATTTTTTGGGAAGTGGTATGGGGTCTTAGATATGCTAGTACCGGGACGCGCGGTCACAGCATGCTTGTAATAGATATAGCCCTATGCGAAATCCAAAGAGCAGTCGCATATAGAGAGGTTTCTGCGGAATCGTGGACAAGGCGGTCATCTTCTTGATGGCCTCCGCAAGAATTCATCAAGATTCTATTCCAAAACATGAAATTGGGGTTCACTAGAGAATTCTATAGCGCTTTTGGAAGCCTCTCTGAGAAGCTCGATTAGGATTTCTTTGCTTTGCGCATAGTTTTTCCAATGAAATGGCTGGTAATTTGGCATCAATGAATACAAAATCCCTACTTTTTGAACTGAATAAAAATAATCAAAATAGAAGAAAGGATATCTGGCCACTAATTTGGTGAGAAAAATGTGACATAATTCCCAGGTATTATGCAATCAATAATTGCCTATAGTTCAAAAAAGCCTTTATTTGTGCATAATCCAAGTGCAGCCTCTGGTTAGTGTGTAGTGGCCACAATTAAGGCTGCCACCCAAAACTTGGATTTCAAGGAATTCCCACTTCCCCATTGTGTCCAGGAGTCAAAAGGGGTTCTTTTGGGAAGTGACTTTTACACAAGTCCCCTCCAGGGTAGGGAACCAGAATAGACATGTTTGCCTAGAAGAGCACTGAGAGGCAGGAAAAGAAAAATGAACATCAGAATTTAAAAATTTGAAAAATTAAACTAAATGAATTAAAAGTTAGGGCCTGTAAAAGAGAAGCCTTATAATTATGTGAGTACAATAGCAATGAGAAAAAGCTACCCCCCTGGCTGGGGTAGCAGGTTAAACCCAGGTCCAGACAGGCTTCCAGCTTACTTCATACTGCACCACAAATTTCTATTATTATTTGGTTATCTTAAAAGCGAGATTTTCAATATTTAGAAATACTTCACATAAACTTAATTAATTTACCTAACTTTGGAAGTTCCAAAAGAATCCTTCATTCCACAAAATTCTTTGAAACAAAAACAATTATGTCAAAATAAAGATAAGGCTATTAAACATGAAATATTTACTTTTAAATTTCTCAAAACACATCTTTTTCTCTTTTCTCTGAAATTTTTTCATCATATCTCAATATTTAAAAGTTCAAAATCATTTACACCAAATTATTTTTCTTTAAATAGTTGTCATCAATTTTCCTCCCTAAAAAAAACAAAAAATTCATGTGTTTAATTATCATTTTGTTTTGAAAGATTAATTAATCTTTATTTAAATAAATTAGACAAATATCAAGCTATATATCATGTCTTTTTTTAACGATAGGTAAATTACTGTGGAAATGTCCTGTGAATATTTGATTCAAAAGAAATATTTACCAAACAAAAATTCACCAAGTATGGTTTTCTATCTCTCTCATTGCTGAAATCAGGTTTCTTCCTTGAAACTTTGAAGGAAATATTTCCTCATTTTTCCAAAGATTTCTACTGACTGCTACATACTTTTCACATGATATAAACAATATGAGACCTCTTATGACTCAAAAACAATTTCTTACAGTATCGAGTAGAATTTAGTATACCCAAAAGTTCCAGAATGAAACAATTGATTGAAATATATTCTCAAATATCACTTACCTCATAAAAAGTATATTAATTAAAAAAACACTCATAAAATCTTACTGTTATGGGGAGATGAATCTTAACTCGGGTTCTTAATACTTTTTCATCTTTAAAAGAAAAATAAGCAAGCTTATAGTTAAATTTCCAAAATTAAAAGAGGTGAATTCATAAATACTTCTTCAACAAAAAGGCCATTCTTCATATTGATTATAGACTTATATATTCTAATTTTCCATGTAAATAATAATATTATTTGGATTGTGTCAGGGTGACTCTATTATATAGCTTTAAAATGATAATAAGAACCTATAAATATGAGTTTTACACAAAAATAATGATAAGATGGCTTAAAAGGGCTATACTAAAGATTTTAGGGATGGTTAGTGCTACTGATAGCCCTGGATGTAGTGTTTACCTGTTTTTTTACAATAAGAAACCATACAATAATTACAGTTATACTTATACCTGTTTAATTGTAAGGGTACTAATTATCCAAGAAGCTATACCATCTAAGAATACTAAGAAAAGGATTATGGATTGAATTTTTGGTGACAAAAAGCCTCCTTTTATCTTCTTCTGGGGTGATGGGAGGTTTCTTACCTCTGCACATGATCACAAAAGTGAAAACCTTTAGCACTGTGGGTAGGTTTGTGGTCCTATACACTAAATACAGACTGTTATTGGGTGGAAATGTGGTTTTAGAACCACAAGTTGTCAGTTTTACCCTATACAGGGTGAGATTTTGCACAAATTTAGTTTACAGGTGTGTTCTGGTGCTTCTGAAACTTTGGAAGCTGTAAAGAACATTCTTGTATGACTCTTATTGGTCAGTTTATCAGAAATTCAATAATAAAAAGCATTTGATTCAATTGATCAGCTGTTGATTCAATTTTATGGATAGCTGTCCCACACTAAGATCCCATACTGGCTAGTGTGGGATTGAAATCTTAAAACCTGAATATCTTTTTCAGTTTTAAAGATAGAGATCTCAAAAATTTCTCATTGTGTAGCCCTTGATGAGCTTTAAACAGTGGTTTCTCATTTGGTATAGCTATAATTGAATATGGCAAAGCTATACCAACTCTAAATTCCATTATCAATTTGTCAATTTGCTATGAATCCTGTATTGAGCTTGTTTTCTCCATAGCTTTTGTTCTAGATGAGCTATTAGGAGATGGATGGAACCATCAGAAATCCCTGATGTTGATATTTTCAAGGTGAGACCCCACTTTAGGTATCTCATGCTAAAGCTGTAGAAGTTGGGTTAGAGGTGAGTATTTTCTTATCAAACTTATTTTTAGCCATAGCTTCTGTAGTTTTGATGCTAGCTCAATTTGGCTAGTACCATTAGATATCCCTCATTGAGAGATTCAATTTGATAACCCATCTGATGAGGTTATTTCTCTTCCTCTAGATTTTAGATGAGAGGTGAAAATTAAGATTTATGCTCAGTTCTTTCTCCGAGATTAAATAACTCTGTCATTCCTTATCCTATTATTATGAGAGTTTTATATTTGGAGATAGGTGACTTTTCTCTTTCTTTTTATTCCATTTATGAGATATTCTGGCTCAGGTAAATCTTTAGTGGCATTTTCCCCTACCATTGGTTTATGTTATTTTGGCTTCCATGCTTATTCTCTCATTTTGAGTCACAGGCTGATAGATTGAAAGTATGTGCTAAGATCCACATACTATAAAAATTACGAAGAAATTTGCTAAATTTTGAACATTCTCAAATATTAATTGAGGGAATCCATTGGTTCAAATAGGATTCAACTTAATGCTATAAATATTAACTTCCTTCATAATCATTTTTTTGCATGAAATTATTTCCTTAAAATATCTTTGGAATTATTGAAACAAAATGTCTTTCACTTCCATTTTTGTAATAATTGTAAATTTATTACCTTGGTGAAGCTCTATGATAGATAGTTTTCATTTTCAATTGATATTTTTCTTAATCTGGAAGTTTTTTTAGAAAACATGGATCCACTTATATATGGATATTGGAATCTATTAATAAAAAAAAAAAATTAACATTTCAAAAACATTCAATTGAAAATTCTATAAAGTTAAACAATGTTATGGACATTTATAACCAATTAAAGATCTTCATAGTGATATAAAAACACAAATCTATCATTTTTGTGTAAGAATGATATACTTAATCTGAAAACTCACTCTATTATGAATTGTCTTAAATAAAAGATTTATCCATGATTCTCATTTTGAAAAAACTTCAGGGGTATTTTCATATTTATATAATAAGCTCAAACTAATGGTGAAAAAGTCCCTTTAAATGAGCTCATTTCATTCCTAAATTTCAAATATTTCTGACATCTGACATGATAAATATTTATAAATTCTGAAAGGTCTAAAATAATATTTCTTTCAGAATTCATCTCCCAGATAATTGGAAGGATAACCCCCTCTAAATTTTATTCTATAAGAAGAAAACAATAAATATATCTTTTTCTTTCCTTTTGAAAAATAAATAATATATTCAAAAAAGACCAACTTAAATATTTCTATATCTGAATAGAATTAGTGAGCTCTATAAAACAGAAAAAATATCTCAATCACCTTCAAAGGGAATAGGAATAAAATATTTGAACCAGGTAGTTATCTTGGTCTTCTTGGATGATTCCTTCAAGTTATTAATTTCATTCATAATTTTCAGACTCAATCTATTTCTAAGTGATTATTTGATGCTAAATTTTGATTTGAAATTTTATAATAAACCAAAAATTCAGCCCATATTTATGAAAGACTTGAATATTACCAAAATGAATATTATTCTCTTCCTTCCTGGAAAATTGATTTCTATCGATGTTTCCAAATGTGGAATAGTTGAATCAGAAAATGCACCTTTCAACTTTATAAAATTGGCTCAATCTTAATTATGATTTCATGAATATAAAAGGCTAATTTTCTCACGAAAAAAATTGTTTATTTTCAATTTTTTGTTACTAAATAGCAAAAAAACGAAAAAATCAGTGTAGCAATTTATGGCCATTTTTGGTATTTTATTCAAAGTAAGAATCATGAAGGTCATTCTAGTCAATTTTCAAACCCATTTTTTTTCTCATCCAAGTGGAAATAATTATACTTCCTAGCTTCAGGGATTTTGCTAAAATTGATGGAAATCTTGTTTGAAGTGGATATTTTTCAAATTCTGAGAAAATGAAATTGTTATAAAGGTCTTCATGTAAGAATTTTTTAGCCAATTCCAATTTTTTATATTTATAAAATCATTTAGGATTAATTATTCAGCTATCTAGGTCTAAGAGAATCAGAGTTCCATTTTGAAATTTTATTATCTTATGGTAAAGTATCTGCTAAGTGGTCTCAAATTTTGTTAGGGGTTGAGCACATTGATGTTTTCAGAAGTGATAATATCAAAAAAGGGTTACTACATACCTTTTTTTTAAATTTTTGAAAGTTTCTGTTGAAATTTGGTAGCAACGTATGTTCAACTTGATTCAAATTTGGCTCAAACCTTTGTCCAACCCACTCTCATTAGCTAGGTTTTAGTTAAGTTTGAAACAAATTACACATGGGAATACTTAATAATTTGGAATTATAGAAAATTCCTTAATTATAAAATAGCTAAGAGTATTTATGGTCTTATTTGTAAATATCACTGAAACATAACATGGATTGATTGATTTCACAGAAATATCTTCTACCACCTTATCGATAATTCTTGAAATAGACACATATTTGTGCTTTGAATCTCTCAAACTTTCCTTTGATGATTTGGAGATATGACCATAAAATATCAAGTTAATTTTCACCTCTTTTCTTTGATTAACAGGTATTTATGCCTTTAAAATTAATGGATTTTTACATATGTAAAAATTATTCAATAAACATGTTTCCTTATGCTTCCACAATATTTTATACCACTTTGTTCTTTTTGTCATAGGAATTCTAATTTGTTTTCTCTTATTTTTACCTAAGTTTTTGGGACATAATTTATGTATTTGGAAAATATAATTCCAATAACATTTATTGTTTTTATTTTTACATGTTCTTTTTGAAACTTTTTTGTGAATTTTACATTTTTTTCATATTGAAATTTGATTATTCTTGTGTGTTCTGCTTTTTATTTCTTTTATATTTCTTTTTTTTTTCATTTTTGTTTTATAATATTTTTTATGTTTTTGTATATCATTTTTGTGCTAAATTTTTCTGATTTTTTAATTTTTTTTTGTAAATCTTTTAATTGGTATTTTCTATTTTTTCTTTTTTTTTCTATTTGTTCTTTGTGGGTGTATAAACTCCCATTCAGTTTTTTAAACGTTTTTTGAGTGTTCGCACCCCCAAAAATACAAAGAAATCAAAACAAATTAACTAATGAATATATACAAAAAAACTAATTAACAAAAAAAAAATTGAAAATTGAAAAAGAAAATAAGAATTCAAAAAAATAATGTAATTAATTCTGTCAATCAAGATCTCTTTTGATGATGATTTCTCTTTTAAAAAAAATAATGGAGACTCATAAATATTTTTACAACCAAGAAATGCCAAAAAAATAAATCAAAAATTCTAGAAATCAATAACTGAGCTCCAAAATTCAGGAGAGAAAACCAGAAATGGGAACCATAAAAATTGGATAATTTCATTCTTTTCAATTTTATTCAAAGAGAATTTGTAACAAAATTTATTGAGTGTGAATAATAATGAGTTATTTAATAAATCCAAAAATTCAAAAATAAATTAAGTTACCTTTGAAATGACTGAATTTCTCTATTTCAAGGATGATTGAATGCAACAGGAAAGGAAATTTAGATCAACAAAGAACTTTGACAATCAATATTTAATTCAATGGCGAAGATTTTATAAATGTGTAAGAATAGACTTTAGGTGGATATCTTGAATAATCAAAATAGAAGTATGAATATTTTGAAAAAATAATAATTCTCCTGATTTATGCAAACAAATAGCTAAACACCAACCTTCAGATGTCTCTGGAAATAATTTTTTCCAAATGAATATGCTGTATAAAGGATTAATAAAGTATAAATAATCTATTTATCAAGACAATATTCAAAACCTGTGATATACCTTTGAAAAGATATAAAAATTTTCTAAGAGGAGAGAGGGAAAATGATATGTTGAACAATTTTGCTTGAAAATGTTTCATTTTGTCAATTTTTTGTTCTTAAATTAAACTATTTGGCTTCAGGAAAGTTACAAATCAATGGTTTGTAATTATGGGAAAATTTTAAGTGATTTAATTATTTCAAACAAAAAATAAAATGGAATTAATGTCAAGTTTCTACAAAGATATTTAATGATTGTGTCTTCTTGCCCTGTTAGGAATAAGTGTTACTCAAGGATCTCTTATATTAATAAATGGTGGATGTGTAATGTATGAGAAAACAGATTAAAATCATGGGATATCCATGATATTCTATTTTAATTAAGTAAAATCCTGGGTGGACAAAGTTGTGGCTTAAAGTATCTTCAAAAATTATTTGGATGTTAGAACCAAGGGGTGGACTCAGGCTAAAAGCATGTTGGACCTGATAGCCACACCAGTGGTGATAGCTCTCTTTTTCATGGTGAATGATAAAAAGGTGCAAGCTCAGTTTTTGACTCAGGACAATTTCTGTACATTAATTGATGAAAAATATTCACATTGATAAGCCAAAATTGTCTTCCACCTGAGAAAGCCTTTTCTGACAGGGAACTTGCTGGTGTGATAGACAAATACCAACTTGAAATTAATGAGTACCAAAGCTATAAAGATCAGCTTCTGTGACTCCCAGAGATCCAATTTTTTTCTTTGGCTCAGATTTTTTATAAAAGTATTTATCAGGTTCAGCTTCGAATACAAATGAAAAGATGAACACCTTCAGGAAGGGGTAGGAGGTCCAACCTAGATCCAACCTGCTTATAAAATGACTCTCAATGTTTGATATAACCTTAAAATAATCTTTCAAATAATTTCAGCCACAGCTTTGTACAACAAGGGATTTAATAAACTCAAATAAAATATTGTGGACTTAACAAGATTTTGATTTGTCTCCTCATACATTGAATGCTCACTATTCCTTAATACAAGAACTGCTTAAATATCAATTATTGCTAAAATAGAGAAAACCTTCTTTCATAAAAATATGTGGAGAAATCTCACTCAAGTTCCATTTTATTTAATGTTTGGAATAATCAGATTATTTTACATTTGCCCACAATTGCAAATATTAATTTTCAGACTTTCTGAATCCAGAACTTCAGCATATCTCTCTCTCCTCTTAAATACATTATTTATCTTTGAAACTTTATATGACCAGGTATTGGATATCTTTATGTATATACATAGTTTATTTTATATAAATCCTTTGTATTGAATATTTATTTGCGAAGAATTATTTCCACATAAATTTGGAGTATAATTTTCAGCTACTCATTTACAAAACTCAGGAGCATCGATTATTTTTTAAGCATTTGTACTCTTATGTTGATTTTTCAAAAGGTTAATTTAAAGTCTATTCTTGAAGATCTATATAGTTTTTTTAATTTAATATAGAATTGTGATAATCAAAGGTATTTTATGATCTAAATTTATTTTCCTGTTGTTTTTAATAATCCTTCAAATAGAGAAATTTGACTCTTATCAAAATTAACTTGATTTTTTCAAATTGTTAAATTTTGTGTTGAATACCACACAATCAATCAAATTATTACATATCTGTACAGAAATTTGGAAAGAATTCAAGAATTAACTCTTTATGGCTCCCATTTCTGGTTAGCTTTCCTTCATTTTGTAGCTCATTTACATATTTCTATCAATTTGTTATGAAAATATTGTCATTAGTCAAAATGTTGTTGATTCTGATTTTTTGTAAAAATATCATTACCAAGAAAAATTTTTATCAGAAGTAAAAATATTTTTTTTTTTCCAAATTTTGGTTTTCTTTTTCAATTTAAATTTTTCTTCTGTATTATTTGATTATTTTTTTTTCCAAATTTTGGTTTTCTTTTTCAATTTAAATTTTTCTTCTTTATTATTTGATTATTTTTTTTTATTTTTTTTTATTTTTTTTTATTTTTTTTTATTTTTTTTTATTTTTTTTTATTTTTTTTTATTTTTTTTTATTTTTTTTTATTTTTTTTTATTTTTTTTTATTTTTTTTTATTTTTTTTTATTTTTTTTTATTTTTTTTTATTTTTTTTTATTTTTTTTTATTTTTTTTTATTTTTTTTTATTTTTTTTTATTTTTTTTTATTCTTTTTTATTTTTTTTTATTTTTTTTTATTTTTTTTTATTTTTTTTTATTTTTTTTTATTTTTTTTTATTTTTTTTTATTTTTTTTTATTTTTTTTTATTTTTTTTTATTTTTTTTTATTTTTTTTTATTTTTTTTTATTTTTTTTTATTTTTTTTTATTTTTTTTTATTTTTTTTTATTTTTTTTTATTTTTTTTTATTTTTTTTTATTTTTTTTTATTTTTTTTTATTTTTTTTTATTTTTTTTTATTTTTTTTTATTTTTTTTTATTTTTTTTTATTTTTTTTTATTTTTTTTTATTTTTTTTTATTTTTTTTTATTTTTTTTTATTTTTTTTTTATTTTTTTTTATTTTTTTTTTATTTTTTTTTATTTTTTTTTATTTTTTTTTATTTTTTTTTATTTTTTTTTATTTTTTTTTATTTTTTTTTATTTTTTTTTATTTTTTTTTATTTTTTTTTATTTTTTTTTATTTTTTTTTATTTTTTTTTATTTTTTTTTATTTTTTTTTATTTTTTTTTATTTTTTTTTATTTTTTTTTATTTTTTTTTATTTTTTTTTATTTTTTTTATTTTTTTTTATTTTTTTTTATTTTTTTTTATTTTCATTTATTTTTATTTATTTATTTTTATTTTTTTATTTTATTTATTTTTATTTCTTTTTATTTTTGTTTATTTTTATTTATTTTTATTTATTTTTTTCATTTTTTGTTATTCTTTACTTATTTCTCACAAAAAAATGTTAAATTATGTAAAAAGAAATATTTACAATTATATGAAATAAGAGAGGAAATTATTCTACAAAATTATTCTATCAAAAAAACTTTAATAATTAAATTTGCAATGAGAATACATGAAAAACATAACTTTCAAAACAGGGTATTCTATAAAAAATCATTTAAAAGGTAAATTCAGCCAGAAACCTTTTTTTATTAAATATCAATCTTTTTGGGACTTTGTAATTTAAAAAAAAAACAAAATCACAACTAATGATTCAATTCCCAAAGATAGAATGATATATGAAGCTATAAGCTCATTCATCATTTCATTCAGCTCCTCATTAAGCTCATATGGGTAAAGCATAAGGAAATAAATTCCTTGCCAATGATACAGATTTGATAAGGAAAAATATTTTTGGATACTTCTCTTCATTGTGATTAAATATCAGTATTCTTTATAAAGAAAATGAACAATTAATCCAAACTGATAATGTTGGGCTTTTAAGTTAAATTCAGAAATTTTGATTTTCATGTGATGTTTTTACTCCTAATCTTCAGTTCTTTCTTGAATTTCTCTCTTGATAAATTGGGTGATTTTTATTCTTCTCATGAATTTTTTATTTATTTATTTATTTATTTTTCCTCTTGTCAGCCTGTGACTCAAAACCAGAGCACAAGCATGACAGCCAAAATACCATAAACCAATGGTATAGCCAAGATACCACCAAAACATGGAGCTGAGCCAAATTAGCTCAAAAGGTATCAAAAGAAAGAGGAAACTCACCCCTTTCCAAATATACAAGTCCCATCATCATAGGACAAAGAATAACAAAGTTATTCCTGCTCAAAGTTGTTGCTGAGCATAAACCTTAATTTTCACCTCTCATCTGAAATACAGAGTAAGAGGCTTAACCCCATCAAATGGGTATTAAAAATGAAGCTCCAAGTCAGGGATATCCAATGGTACCAGCCAAACTGAGATAGCACCAGTATTACTGAAGTTATGACCAAATTCAGGCCAAATAAGGTTGAACAAAACATTCACCTCTAATCTAACTTCTACAGCTTTAGTGTGAGATACCTAAAGTGGGGTATTTTTGGAAAGAGCAAAATTAGGGATATCTGATGGTGTCATCCATTTTCTTGTATCTCAACTAGAACAAAAGTTATGGGGCAAACAAGCCCAATAGAGCTTTTGCCTAAAACACACATATGTACAAAATATCTTGTACATGGGACAACTTTGCCATATTTAATGATAGCCATATCAAATAAGGTACCATTGTGTAGAACACATACAGGGCTACACACTGAAGAAATTTCCAGGTTGATATCTCAAGAACTGACAAATTTATGGCTGTTTTAAGGTCAAAATTGCACATTTTGGCCAATACAGCCTTACCATGGGAGAATATCCCATAACCATGATTATGAGGTGTCAAACAGATGAAGAAGCATGTTTATACTTCAATACCTCATAAGTAAGTCATTACTGGGGTCCTATACAGTTTCTATACAGCATTCTACATGTCATACACGTCAGAAGAAGGCTATGTGGTCCCCAGATGAAAATTTTTACCCTGTATTGGTGAAAACTGCCCAGATGTGGTTTCAAAACCACATCTGAGCCCAATACAGGCTATACAGGCCTTTTGCAAACCACAAGCCTGTCTCAGAGAGTGAAAAATCTTCACTTCCTCTACATCTACAGGTCTAGTAGCCTTTCCACAAGCTTTCCACATCCTGCTCTCAAATTCCTACATAGTAAAACTGTCAAAAACATTTATACTCTTGGAAAATAACCAGGTATAACTATAATATTAATTATTGTAGTCTTTATTATTGTCATCCAACAGGTAAAGCTGCACCCAGTGCTTTCAACAGCGCTCACCAGCACTATTTTATAATAGTAAAGCCCTTTAAATTTTATTATCAAATCCTTATTCTCTATCAATACCTTTATTTTAAATATTTTATCATGTGTCACAGTTAAAGTTAAAGCTGTAAATAGCCTAATTACTGCTTCTACATAGACTGAACCTGACACCTCTCAAGTGTCTAACATATATATTTCTTTGAAAACACTTTCTTTATCAATCTTTATATTTTGTGTTCCTTTTTCTTCAGCGCATTTTGTTAAGTTAAATACTAAAATCATCTCTTTTATACTACATTAAGAATTTATTAATCAGCATCATCTGATATATATCAGTATATATAGAGATCCAAACCTTTTTGAAATTGATTCATTAATTTAGTATATGATTATGAATAAGCTTCATAAAAGTCTTACAAGAACCACTTTTATTATTTCAATTCTATGTTATTGTTTTCACTTTTTTTTCCAAACTGCCTTTTTCTTTATTACAAAAACAAGAGATTTGTATTAAAGTCCTATTTATACAAATTTTTCTTTCAATATCAACTAATTATTCCTGAAAATTTAATCCAAATCAAATACTTCATTATTTTTTCATTTCACTTTGATAAGCTCCATTATCAAAGCTTCGAGATGCTTTATTTTCTTAATTCTCATTATTCCATAAATATTAAGATTTATTATTTTATAATTGAAATTTATTAATATCGTAATTAAGCTTACTTCATTGTTTGGTACTAAATATTGATCATATACCTTCAAATATCAATTATCATAGCTTTGAAAAGGGGTTATAATTGTTTTATTCCAAAACAGGCTATTCACTTATCTTTTTTTCAATCTCTTAAGCTTTCTAAAGTGTTTCCTTTTTCTCATCTTCATCTGTTATTTCTTCTGCTGTAGGTCTTTGATGAAATTTTTCAAAGGCATATTTCTTCTTTCATATATTACATTGGTCTGATCTATTGGTTCTGTAATATTAAAGCTACCTCAAGACTCTTTGTTTACTTCAAGGTTCAAGAGTTGAAAAAAGCTTGCTTGCTTGATGGTGGAAAACTTACTGACCGGAACCCCTGTACCAAAACAACACGTAGAAGTAATTTTGATAATTAAAAAATTAATGCTATTAAAATGGTTTTCTTTGTACTAAAACAATATAATACATATGATTTCAGAAAAAAAAACTATCAAGTATCAATATCTTGAGAAATATAAAACAAGAGTACATAATATAAATATGTTACTATTTGATTCTACGATCTACCTTGGTAGCCACATCGAAAGAACTCTATAAGTGAAAAAAGGCGTGGATTTTTCAAAACTAACATTAATTTTAGGCGCAACTTGTTAATTAAAAAAAATGCAAAATGTATCAAGCAAAAAGATATTTGATTTTTCTCTCATTCTCAGTTGTTGACATTCATCAGATATTCTTTATGTTTTTATAACAAAAGTAGATAAATATTATCCAATTATTTACTCAACCAAACTCAAGCATAAACAAACCAGGAAGAAGGAAGCTCCAACCACAAGTCATTCAGAATTAATTATTTGAGAAAATCTCACTCAGGTCTTTTTAGGTATATGGGAAGGGATATCTTGAGTTTTTCACCTTCTTCCCCAAAGAAATGAATACAAAATTAAGTGAATATATCAAAAGAAGTTTAATTATTCTATATATTCCATGTGATATAACCTTATAACATAGTTATTTATAGTCCCAAGCTAAAAAGTGATGTATTCTTTATTGAAGAAGAGGTTGAGCCATCACAATAATTTTGCACTGCTACAAGCCCTTTTTGGGTGATGCTTTAGATTAGCTATGAGGTACTATGGTACCTACCCTTAATTGAGAAAGCCCCAAGAGTCGCTAGAAATCCCTGTTAAAATCGTTATCCCTTGCTTTTGTATCCATATTCGACCAAAATTAGTGCTTGAAAGGCTTAATGAAATGGAAAAGATACCTCAAATCTTCAAAAGCTTCATGAGCTCATTAAGAATATATTCCTTTTAAAGTTCATTATAGCTTTATCTAACTTATTTCAAGCTTATTTATTAAGCCTTCATGTAAGTCTTTGAGCTGAAGAATTTCCATTATTTTTGACTTTTTCCACCTTCAAGCCTGGTGATTTTGCAAGTGTCCCAAATTTGCCTTTTGTGAATAACTGTATAAGTTTTGTGACTGGTCATCGTGTAGTTTTCTCATGCAAGAGCATCAGTATCTGTTCCAATACCCCATCCACGTGTGGAAGTGGAGTGAATTGGCCATACTCTACCATGCTCATGCTGGATAAGGTCAGCTGGCGGGTGGAGAAACCTCGTCCCTCAGCCGATACAGGAAATCTCACGGTGCTTCGTCCATGGGGCTTGGATTCAGGCTCGGTGGCTTTCTCCTCGGGATTCTTCTTTGGCTCCTTTCGCCACCGTCGGCATGTCCAATCTGAAAGCACCGGCTTCACATTTCTCCAAGCTATTGAGGGAGTCCAAAGTGGTCGGCAGCGTCGATCCGAAGCTAGAGCAAGTCTATACTTCTTACAATGGCTATCTCAACCATCATCGGGAGTTTGGACTCAAGCGTTCGCTGCCAACCAAGCTCAGCGCAAGGTCGCCATGGATTAGATTGAAGTCTTTGGACACGGCCTATCGACAGATTGATTATCGCTCAGCTTCCCCCCAGACTTCCCTCGTCAAGATGTGGAATCAGATCCAAGTCGGAGTGGTCACGGCTAGAAAGAACCATGCGCCGTCGTCTAATTTATCCTCCGAACCAGGTCCTATTCGAATTGAGTTCAGTTGGTTTGATCAAGGCAGCCGGGAGTCTGCCCATCTTGATACGATTGCACCCAAGCCTTCTCAAGTCCAATCATCATCCAACCGGCAGTATGAAAAGAGGCCCCCAAAGCACATTTGGTCAATGTATCAAGGCGAATTTGAAAAGTTTCTTGATGTGATGCGGACTAGAAGAGACCAGTTTAAAGCTTTCCTTGAGGCCAAAGAGAGGCGAAGAGCAGATTCTACAAGTCGTAAGGAGCTTTTTTTTCTGTTTTCATCAATGTGAACTCATCGGTCATCAATGCTGCCAGTCTCGCCAAATTCTTCCGATCAAAAACCTCCCGTCACAATTGATCTTTATCAATATGCACAAGGCAACCCAGACCGAATTATAAAAGACCTCGAGGACTTTCTGGCTTATGTCGCTAATGCTGAACCGGTTGATCAATCCAACCTTTCGATTCTGCCCTTGACCCATCCTAATCTCGGCTTAAATTATGCACATTTCGATAAACTGCACAACGAACGCCTAACCCCATCCATTCCTGGCCGAGTCCTCGACCAAGCTGATTTGAAATTTAATAGACAGACAGCCAGCTTTGCCGGTATCGTTAGCTCTATCCAACGCTCTTCACACATCGATCTTCCGTGCACGTCTTTTGAGCCCGATGTCAACGGTTATCATAACATTGATCAAGGCAAAGCGAAATTTAGAGTCGAGTCAGCCGCTATAGATCCGTACGACGTACCTCTAGATCATGACTTTCAAGGATTCAATAGCCAAGCTGATCAGCCCGTTCAATATACCGACCCACGAAACCGGCCGCGAGCTCTTCGTCCCAACAGGCTCAAGGTAATCCTTCGTGAGAGTGGTCAGAGTGATGCTACCCGGGTAAATGCTACTGCCAAGATAGGAAGCAGGCAGTGGGTAGGAAGTGATCCACCTAAGCGACAGGGTACCATTGTATTGGACTTCCTCAGCTCGGTTTCGCGCACTCTTCAGTCCTCTTCCTCTCCTTTCAGTTTATCATCGCCTGATAGTTCTCACGACTCTAACGACTCTAAAGCCTCAAGCGTTTCAAAAAATGAAAAGGGGAGAATGAGTCAAATTGAAAATGATCAACTGATGAAAGTTTTGAAAGATTTGGTGGAAAGGCCATCTTAAAAACTAGTCAAAAGGCTTTTCACTTAAAAATTTCGCAAATATATTTTTTGGGAGTTTCACTCAAGCTAACTATCATTATATTGAATTAGTTTAGAAATGGCGTTTTAAATAAGGCTATTAAAACAATCGAGTTTTGGTAAAAACAGCTTGTCAAAACGTGTTTTGTTTTTTTTAGAAAAGAATACAAGACTAATCATAAACAAAGAAACCTTTTTTGGGCAGCATCATTGATTCTTGTCAACCTAATGTAAAGCAATACCTGAATTGTTATTCAACCAAGGCGTGTTTTTTGTTAAACGTAGTTTTAGTCAACATTAACGACCCCGAATTAAGCCTCAAACCAACATGCCCTATACTCAAATTTCACCAAGGCCAGGTTAAACTCTTGAGTTTTTGCGAAAGATGCGTGTATCTATTGCTTTTGAATACAATGAGTTGGATGCGTCGAATCTCAATCCATCAATGGTAAACAGTTTTTACAACCTATGTATCCTACTCCCATCCAACTTTAGTTCAGAGACGACGGCCATTAACTTATGGTTGAGGAATGAAGTCTTTGATGAAGGTTTAGGTATTTCAAAAAGGCTGCAAGCAAAGTCAGAATGAATGGCAGATCTGCAAAACAGTGGTTGAATTGTTTGTGAAAAAGTCTGAAAACCAAGATCTCACAAATCAAAAATGTGATACTATGCTTTATAAACATTGTGAGAAAAGAATTTGTCCTGATCGTTACGCCACAAACTTTATTTAGATCACTAAGTGATCAAAAAAGAAATCACAAACTTCCAAAATTACAAGGAGATCATCATGATATGAATGTACGTGGTTAATTTGATTTAACTCTCATGAGTCGAAGAGGTTTAAAGAAATGTTGAGTTAAATATTTCTTTTAAAAAAAGTATGAAATTTAAAAAAATCAGAAATGATTAACTAAATGAATTCAAAAAATTAATAATAACAATCCATGAATTAATTTTAAAGATCATAGGTAAGGAAAAAAAACCTTAAAATTTATGATTTTAATAAAAGACAAAAAAAATAAAAGTTTAAACTCATGATAAAGTTTATAGAAAGGATATTCAAGGCATTTAAGATATAAAGAAAGGTTATATAATTTGAAGAAAAAAAGGAAGTTAATTATTTCAAAGATATAAAAAAGATATATTGAATTTTCAAGTTTTTAATTCAATGAGGTTATTTTTTGAGTCAAAAAAAAAAGTTAAATCAAGAAATTTTCCTTCTTGAAAAACAACAAAGGTTTTAACAAATAAAAGGATTATAAAAATAAACATAAAAAAACATAAGAAAAAAAAGGAAAATGTTTAAGATTAGATTAATTAGGGAGTAATTTATAATTAAAATCTTAATCAAAATGATAATATAAATCATAAAGAAAAATATATGCTAAAAAATGTGATAAGAAAAATTGAAATTAATATTAAATATATTTTTAGAAGTAAATTTGAAAAATATTTTTTTTGAGTAATATCTAAATAAAACAAGATTATTAAAATCAGCAAAAAGAAAAAGACAAAGAAAAAAAAGATTAAGGTCTAATTTTTGAGAAAAGATATAAAAAGAGAAGAAATTAAAAATAATGAGTCAAACCAGATATATAGATGTATTAAGAAACATGTAGAATTTATGAAAAACTTCAAAGTATTTAATTATTGAATATGCTTAAGAGCTTATTGTTTAATATTAGAACTATAAAGTTTCAATTTAAAAGCTTTCAAAGGTAATTTTAAAAAAGAAGATAGTAAATTAAATTCATATTTTATTCAAAATTTTAGGTGTCAAATTCTATAATAAAGCTTTGTGAGCCTTTGAGATATGACCACATATCCAAAAAGGTCACAAAAAAAATTCACAAAAATTTTAATTGAAATGGTAATCTTAAAACAAGTAAAAATGCCATAAAAAAAGCATAAATTCTTTATTATCTCAGAAAGAAATGGATAAACATGTGAAATGAAATACACCATTGGATTACACATTGGAAACTACATATATGACTCTTTTATGTCATATCTGTAGATCCAATACTTACTGAGATAACCTAAATATATGCATTTTTATGATCAATGCATATATTGATGGTTTTGAGCTCATAGTTTTTGAATTACAAATGACAAAGAGCTTATTCAAAAAGAAAGTTACCACAAAATAACCATAAGGATAGATATATAAGCTTTATTTGGAAAGCTATAAACAATGTTAAAACGTATAAGGGGAGATTGGGTGAAATAGCAATAGCTGTTGACCAATTTAACTTAAAAGTGGTCCAAATTTAGAAAAAAAGTATATAGACGGATTCTACCAGTTTATAAGTGAAGAATTATGTAGCTTCCACTATGATATTTCAGGTAAAACCCTATGAAATCATGGTTTGAAGTCCAAAATAGTAAATTTTGACAAAAAAGATGAGCTACAAGAAAAATCATCAAGAATAGAGTTTTAATGATTCAATAAAATCCTCTTGAAGGTTGGTAAGGACATTCCAAATTATTAGAATTCACTCTCTGAATTTCTGTAGTGTAAAAAACTCAAAAAGTATTAATGATCAAAGTCAAGGCTTAAAAATGATCATTTATGATCAATAACTCTAATCTTATTTTAAGCTTAACAGTTGAATTACAGATAAAACTTGTGGATATTAGTATTTTATGATTAAAGCTACTATAATACACGAAATTAACCCATTTTAAAAGCTTATGATGTCAGAAAATTAGAGCTATAGTGATAACTCTAAAAAATAGTGTAATAATGAGATAAAAAATCTTATTTTAAGCTTAAAAGTTGAATTACAGATAAAACTTGTGGATATTAGTATTTTATGATTAAAGCTACTATAATACACGAAATTAACCCATTTTAAAAGCTTATTATGCCAGAAAATTAGAGCTATAGTGATAACTCTAAAAAATAGTGTAATAATGAGATAAAAAGGTTTAAAAATGATGTAATAATCACCAAACCTTAAAATATTAATAAATTTCAGTGGATAACATCAGTAACAATTTACTAGAGGGTATCTGGTCACTAGAAGGAAAGGTCTTTACTCTAAAAGGACCCCTTCTTCCTTGATTTCCCTCTGAGATGCAACAAAAACATTAAATAAAAGGTAAATTTCTTTATTATTTAAAGTAAAATTCTTTTATTCTTGAAGAAAAAGGCTTTATTTTATATTTGATTACATCAAATTTTTATTGTATTTTTTTAAATTCTCCTAAAATCTCTAAATCCATGTAAAAATAGTAAAATTTGTAATCTTAACTACTTTTAATTGTAGATACAATTTAAATAATTTGTCTTTAAGTTCTTAGGTGTAAATTTATTCAAAATTATTTTTTTAATTGTTAAAAGTAAGTTATTTTCTCTTATTATAATATTTTTCTGTATTATTATTGATAATAATTCTAGTATTAATATAAATATTATTTATATTAATATATAACTTTGATATTGGTAATATTATTGTTATAAATTGTTATTTATTAGTAAATAATAATTTTTTACACATTTATTAATTGTTGGTAACATTAATAAATTGCCATAAATATATCAATATATTTATTTTATTATATTATAATCATTTTTACGCTTTAATTATAATAATTCTTTATTATTATAATCATTTTCAACTTTATTTCTCATTAAAATTAGGAAATTAATAATACAATAAGTCAAATATTAGTAATTTTTACTTATTGTTTCATAGTCAAAACTTATAATCTTTGCAAATTTTAACTTTTTGATAAAAAGAATTGGAATTTTAAAATTTACAATAAAAAAATTCCACAAAAAATATTTTTTCTATAACACAGATACTCTTATGCTCACATTATGAGCTTAATTTTTATTATTTTTAAATCTCTGATGTTGTTGTTTGTAAAATTTCCAAAATTTCAATCCTAGAAACCTTAATCATTTCTAAAAAGTAATTAAAATGTAGAATTTTTGGTTACAAAAAGATTGATTGATTTGTGAATTTTAAGAAAAAGGCAAAATCATATGGAAAAGAAAATAAAGAATGAAGATTTGAAGTTTAAAAGAATCAGAATTCAAATTTACATATTAACAGAATCCCAACTTTATTATTCAAAATGGTTGAAAGTATTTCATAGTGGTCAGAATTGTGAGAAAAAGGGCTTTGGAGATATTAAGTGAATCTCATAAAACTTGATATTTAAATTTGAAAAATTATGAATGACATGTGTAAGGTACGTATATTATCAAATGAAAGAAAAACAACTTGCATTGTATCAATTGATAATCATAATCCATTCATAAATCTTACTCCATAATTATTAAGAAAAGATGGATGAGTTCATCTCTTAGCCCTCCTAAATAATAAATGTGTGAGGATGAACTGTATTGTCATACCTCAAGCATATATCACTATTTACTAAACTAAAATATGTAACAAATCATGATTTTAAATGAAATATTTCTTGTTTCAAAATATAATATTTCTCAAGATCAACATGAAAAAATGTTGGGGAGCTAAGTTCAGTGGGTGTAAAATTAAGCTAAGTATCAATAAAATAATAAGCTAAATGACAAAATCATAAACATAAGTAAGAATTTGAATCTCATTTATATATAATAAAAGAGACAACTATTGATATTAACGATTGTAAAATGTAAAATACTTTAAACTTGATCAAATTTGAAGTAAAATAATTTTAAAATATGAATTTTGTTATATTTATAAGCCATAATGAGAATTTTATGTATTATTATTTTTGAAATATCAATTGAACTCATATGAAACTAGATTCAATCCTTTATTTTTGGTTATTAACAATAAAAAAAGTTATAAAGAATGGAAACCAAATGAGTATAGCCATAGTAATATTCTATGGTGTGGATGAGAAAATTTGATTCAAAATCAAATACTTTCTCTCTACCCAAAAATTTGTAAAAGTTCAAGTTGATTAAAAGTAGTAACATTTAGAGTTCTGAAAGAAAAATAAAGACCTATGATTTTCAATTTACAAATACAAAGAAATAACATTATAGAAATTTATTGTTTTAATGAAAACAAAGATGTATACAAAGATAATTTAAAAGAGAGATTTATACAAGAGTAATATCTTGGAGAAATTGGAGAAAGAAATTCAAGAAAATAACATTTGAAAAGACTTATTAAGAAAATTTCCAAAGAGAAGACATGACCAAAAGCTATCAGAGTGAATATATAAGCCTAGTGACTAAGCTCAAAGTTATTGAAGATGCTTTGATTAACTTTCAGGGTTACTCAAGGGTGGGCTTTAATGAATATAATAAATAAAAAAATTGATTCTAAGAATTTTTTACATGGTTTCAAGACTAAATGATTTAAAAGTGGTTGTGGAAAGGTTTCTTCTATTGGATTAACGAGAAATTCAGATTATTATAAAAATGGAAAATTTTCAGCATGAAGAAAATATTTTTAGATAAAATTTCTCCTTCACAAAAAAGTAAAGATTCCCTTAATGTCTGTGAGACACATGTTTGAAATGCAAAGTAATTTATGGAATGATTGGACACTTTTTTAAACAAATAAATGACTGATTTTAGTAATTTTGGATCCATAATCCTTACATTTCTAATGTAATAGCTGGGTTTTGGTATTCTAAAAAAGCTGAAAATATGTTCAAAGATCCTTTGAAGAATTTGAGACTGTTTTGGTGAGGCTATCAAAACCATATAGTTAGTTGAGTCACAGAACCTGTTAATCATATCCAGGGAAAACATGATAAAAGCTTGCATAAATTTTGACACTCAAGGTCTGGAGTCAAGGAATTTACGGGATTATAGAGCCCTTTTATGTAATATTCTTTCTTAAACTAAAGAATTTACAATCTATTTGTCTTCAATAAATCCAGTTTTAATGAATAGCTTATTCCACAACTATACTTCACTCAAGTTTTTTTATTAAGAAACTGTGGGATTTGTTATTTCATGTGGAAGCTATAATTCAATCTCGGAACACACAAAAAATTAAAAAATAAATCTCATAATATTAATTTCAGAGCCCATTTTAATTTTTTTTTATCAAAGCTTCATTATTTATATATTTATGTATGTAAAGACTCGAACAATCACTTAAGCTTGTTTAGAGTTGAGTTTCATAAACTCTACCCAGAGGTGACCCAAGGTAAGATTCAATGGACAATTCAATGATAAAAAAATATATTATATTTTTTAATAAAAAACACTGAAGAATAGCTCTCATTAATTTTTTTTTTCTAAAATTCAAATACATTTGCATTTTGCTTAATTTTTCTAAGAAGAATAATTATTTTTCTCTTTTGTTAATTCTTTTTCCTTTGAAAATCATAGATACATTTATTTTCATTTTTTGATTTTGTCTTTGTTGTCTTTTTTGTAATCAAATCTACCTTCAAGGATCACAGAGATTGGTTATGTAGAACTACTTTAAATGCTATATTTTTGTGATTTAAATGAAAAGTTGAGAGAATAAATTATAGGAAAATAAGTATTCAGGTCGTATTTAAATCTATAGGGAACTTAAGAATTCATGTCCAAAACTCCAAATATCATCGGAAATGATACCACAAGGGTTGATGAAACACAAATTCATTTTCCAACAAAAAAAAAAACTCAGGAATTAGAGAAAATGTAAATAAATTATTCAAAAGATAACATATAAATACTATTAGTATCTTCAATTTAAACTAAAATTTATACCATTCAAATGGAAATTAAAAAAAATTAACAATTAAACTGTTTTTTGAGTATTTTTGAAAAAAAGATAAGAAGGATAGTATCCAGTGAGAGGCCTATAAAGAAAGAGCCAGAATATTCACTAAGATATTCTGTTTTTTTGGTGAGAAAAAAATAAGAAAAGAAACAGGAATTAAATCAGATTATTAAAGAAGTCAAAAATAAAGTATGAATTGGTATTTTATAAAAGATTATTATTCAATTTAGAGTTTTTTTTTTCATACAAAATGGTAGCATTTAATACATGAAAATATATAGGATTGAGATTATAAAAGTAAATTTCAACAGTCTTTAAATATATAAAGAGTCAATTAAAGGATATAGATTATCACTTTACACTTTGATAATATAAAATATAAAGAATTTACAAAGAAAAAGAAAAGAAAAGTGAAAAAATATTTTTTGGAATGTATATATAATTTTATTCTCCAATTACAGAACAATGCATCTGATGGAGTGCAAGGAGAAATGAAAAAAATGAAATTAATGATGAAGAAAATTGTGAAAACTAGAGAGTAGTAAAATTTCATTTAAGAAAGGTGAAAAGCTTCTTACAGATAATTCAATGTTGAATATCAAAAAAGAAATTAGCCTAAGCTTAATTATCTAATAAATGTTCAAATTTACACAGGATGGAGTTATTCTAAAGATTAAAGAAAACTTAATAAAAAAGGAAAATGTAACAATATTTCAGCTTAGATTAAATTTCAAAAAATTATATAAATCAAACAAACATCAAGGAAAAGTATTAAAAGTTATTAATAGCTATTCATGAATTGTTTTTCAAAATAATTATTTTCTACAAAGAAAAATAATTAAGCAGATTTGAAAGAAGGATAACACATCATATTTGAAGTAGAAGCCAGGGTAATAACAAGAGGAACAAGGCAAATATTTGCAATTTATTGCAAGATGTGAAAGAAAATGAGAATTATCATTAAAAAAATGAAAATAATGGAATTAAAAATATAAAGGGACTTTATTAAGATAAACAGAGAGCCCATGGCTGCATAAGAATGAATATCTGAGACAAATAAACAAAACAAAAAGTGCATTGCTAGATAAAATGAGGATAGAGGTATAATTAAAGCTGAATTTTTGATCTAAAAAGATCATTTAGAAGTAACTAAACTCTAACAGAAACTATTGAAAATTAATAATTATTCCTCTTGTCAAGTAAAAGTTCTTTCAATGGAACTAGTGCTAATAAATAGAAATATTTAAGTGAGATTTGTAAAATCTATCTAATGAGCTACAATATAATTGAAAAAAATATTCAGAGGAGAAGAACTCAAGGTTATTGATAGGAAGAAAACTTCTTTAATACAATAGCCAAAATTGACTTTGAAAGGTAGCTGATCCAATTCTTGGATCCTCAGACAGTAAAGATTAAAGCTCAAAAGCTCCTGTAAGGTGTGGATATGAAACTTTGATTAAAAAATCAAGTACTTTTCCTGTCCTCAAAATTTGTATAAGGTAATAATCAATTAGAAATAGTAAGAAATATTATTTTTAAGAGAAAACAGGCCAATTTTATTGTTTATAACTTTATTAGTATAAAACAATAATATTATAAAGATTTATTGCTTTACCAAAAATAAGAATTTATACAAAAATACTCTACAAGAGATATTTAAGGCTACAAAAGAAATTTCTTCAAGAGCAATTTCAATTGGAATTAATTGAGCAAAGAACTGCAAGAAATTAATTAAAAAACAAGGTCTTTAAAAAGAATATTAAAGAGAAAACACACCCAAAAGTGAGCAGAGTGAATTTGGAAACAAAGTGACAAAGTTAACAGTGATGAAAGATGCTTTAATTCACTTTTGGGGTGGTTCAGGGGTAAAAATGATTATAAGAATTACAAACAATGATTATAATGATCTTTTAACGTGGTTAAAAGGTTTAAAATGATTTAAAAAAGGTGGTTTGAATCTTTTATTGATTGGTTTAACAGTGTTTAAACTAATTATAAAAGGAAAAGATTCTAACATCAAAAGAAAAGGGGGGCAAAGAAGACATTATTTTATATCCATCAATTTTCTTACTCCAAAAGTAAAATTTACTCTTTTCAGTCGTGAAAAACAGTCTGACAACAGAAAAGCCAATTATGGCATCATTGAACCCTGGTTTAGACCAAAAAAGGGCTGGTTTAAGCCATTTTTAGCAATTTTAGACCCTTAAATCAGCCATTACTATAGAAATACCTGGTCTAGAGCCTTCAAAACACGTCAGAATGTGTGTAAGAGACCTAGAAACCAGTTAAAACTGTATTTACTATTATTGTTCTATCTTAAGGGTAGTTTTACCCTCTTGGCAACAGCTAAAACTACCCCAGTTGGTATCAAAACCTCATCATCAATTGAGTCCACGGACCCTGTAACTCAATTCCAGGCCAAAAGTGATGAGCTTTTGTGTGAATTTTGACACAACACGCCTTTCAGCAAGGATTTTGGGGGTCTAGCTCCCCCTTAGCACTGGAGTTTCTTTCCCCCCCAAATTTAATCTTTCCAATTTATTTTTCCTTTAATTCCTCATCATGTAATATACTTATAATTTACATATGTAATTCAATTGAGTTGTACAGTTAAATAAAGTAATAATTGATACCTCATATGTAAATCAAAGTTCACTTATGTAATACATGCACACATTTTGACATTTCAATTGAGTTCAATTGAAAATACTTTAATTCCTCATAACCTCTAAAATATACACAACACCTCAATTTTAACGCAAATTTTGGTTATTAACACTACATGTGATGTGAATTCAATTAAAGTTTTGAGGATTTTCAATTTTCATACAGAAAATACTAAAAACTTAATTTAAGCTTATTTAGAGTTGAGTTACAAAATTTTCACTCAGAGGTGACCCCACCTGATTTTTTATGAGGAATCCAATGGTGAAATAATTTTTATATGCTTATTTATTAGATAAAAAGTTATAATAATTTTTATTTAACTTTTTTCCAAATTTATTTATTTTTTTACAATTTTGTTAAAAATTCATTTTTACTTAATTTTTTCAAGTATAAATGTAATTTTACAATTTCAAAATTTAATGTAATTTTATTTTTAGATTGTAATTAAATTTTCAATTTTGAATATAATTTTATATTTATATTTTGATTTTTATTTTAATAATATAAATAAATTTATTTTATTTATATTTATATGTTAATTTTGTATTTGTGGTCTTTTGGGTATATGAAATTACCTCTAAGGCTCACATTACCTCCCCCTAAAAAAAGAATATTACTTTGTAATATTGGTATTTCTAGTGTGTCTGAATCTCCCAAGGAGTTTGGTAGCTTATGGTATATCTTTTTCTTCTAACCATTCATCTTCACAAGTTGGGTCACTGTACCTAACAAGGTATTCCCTTACTTTCTTGGTTCTTAATTTCCTTTCTTTAAGAACTTTGGTAATTTTCTTAGTACCAGATGTCTCAATAGGAGGTATAACTTGGGGAATCTTATTACTCAAGGGAAATTTCTCAGCATCACTAGATTTATATGGTTTTACCAAGCTCATTGGAAATGTAGGATGCTTATTACTAAGTTCTTCAGATAATTCTACTTCAACAGCATTTTCTCCATGGATGGCTTCAATAACAAAAGGTCCTACAAAGGAGTCTTTGAGCTTTTTACATCCTTTGATGTTATTGAAGTTGGTGGTGGATACTAGTACTAAATCCCCTACCTTGAAATCTGGAGTGGCATGAGATTTTTCCCATTTATCTTTAGCATATGCAAATGAGTCTTCCATGCATTTTACTGCATGCTTTCTGGCTCTGTCTAGAGTTACTTTGAAGCTGGAAGATGTAGGATGTATTTCAACCAAATCTTTCCTTAACAAATCTTGGGGTAATTTGGGATTCCATCCTTTTTCCAAAATAGCAGGAGTCTCATTGGTACTGGCATGAATGGAGGTTTTGTATGCCAGTTCCAGTGCAGGTCCAAGAGTACACCAATCATGGGTGAAACCATCACTATCTTTAAATTCAAGGCCATATGCACAAAATCTTCTTACCATGTCCTCTAAGGTTTGGATCATCCTTTCAGCCAGACCATCAGTTTGTCGGTGGTAGGCTGTAGAGAAAGACAGTTTAGTGCCAAATAATTGGTGAAGATTTGTCCATAGTGCTGAAGTGAATTTGGGATCCTTATCACTAATGATATTTGTAAATATCCCAGTCCATGAAACTACTCTATTCCATATCAGAAGAGCTGTATCCATGGCTGTATCATCCTTGTGACATGGTAAAAATATTGGAGTTTTACTGAATCTGTCCACAATTACTAGGCAAGCATTATAACTTCTGTCACCTCCTGGTGGTAGGCCAGTTACCCAATCCATATGGACAATTTCCCAAGGTCTGCTTGGTCCTTGGATTTTTATCATACTTCCAAGTCTCTTGCCAGTGGATTTATCTGCCTTTTGGCATCTGTCACAAGTCTTGCAATATTCTGCAACATCTTTCTGCCACATTGGCCACCATATGCAGGTCTTTACTTTCTCTCTTGTTCTGGCTTCAGAAAGATTTCCTGAAAAGGGGCTATCATGGCATTATTTCAGTACAAGATTGATTAATGACCTGTCTACAGCTTTCATGACACATGTGTGCTTGGTTCTGTGGTAAATTATATCATCCAGTAGGCGAAATCTTCCTTCATCATAAGATTTTTTCCATACTTCATCCAAGGCATGTATTAGAGAGTTGTCTTTACAGTCTTTGTTAAGTAATTGGCATAAGATGCTACAATTCTTATCTTGAGTGTAACTATTTCTGACTTCTTCAAAGAAGGTGGTGTTCAAGTCTGTAACACTTATTCCTTATATTGGGATCTGTGGCAAAGCTTCTTCTGGAACATAAGCAGGATTATCAATATTATTTGGTAATGGCCATCTGCTCAGTCCATCTGCATTCTTATGAATATTCCCATCCTTATGAACAATAGTCATATTGCCCCTGTATTCTTGTATGGCTATTTTCCATCTGAGCATATGCCTGTTGGGTGTTTTCATGTTTAGAAGTGATTTGACAGCTGTACAATCTGTTATCACCTCAAAAACACATCCCTCTAAGAAGTAGTTCAATTTCTCCAAGGCCCAGACAAGACATAGACATTCCATTTGACTTGCTCCATATCTAGCTTCAGTTGGTTTGATTTGCCTGGATATGAAAAATAAGGGTCCTTCTACAGGTTTATCATTTATGATCTGAACTTGGTGAAGTGCAGCACCCAGTCCATCCCCTGATGCATCAATATACAATTTGAAAGGCAATTTAAAGTCTGGCATCAGTAAGAGTGGGGCAGTGGTCAAGGCTTCTCTTAGAGAGTCAAAAGGTTTGACTCTGTCAACAATCATTTCAAATACTGTGTCTTTGTCACACAATTTATAAAGTGGTCTTGTTATGGATGCAAAATCTTTAATATGTTGCCTGTAATATCCTGCAAAACCTAAGAATGACTGAATTTCCTTCTTGTTATGAGGCATGGGTTATAGTAATACTGCTGCAACTTTGTTTTTGTCAATTCCAAGGGACAAACCAGATACAACATGTCCTAGTGCCTTAAGTTCTTTAAATCCAAAATGGCATTTCTTCAAGGAGATTTTCATGCTTACTGATTGAATTTTTGTCAAAACTCTGGACAATCTGTACATGTGCTCCTCCCAAGTCTTTGAACAGACAATAATGTCATCAATGTAAATGATTAACCATCCCTCTGAGAGTTCTTCAGGGAAGATTTCACTCATCATTCTTTGGAAGTGAGAAGGTGCATTTTTGATACCAAAGGGCATCCTCAAGTATTTATACACTCCACAATGAACAATAATTCCCAAGTATTTTCTTTCTCTTGGTGTCACCACATTTTTATGGAATCCTTTAAGGGCATCCATAGTGGTTATATACACTTCTTGAGATATTTGAGTGAGGGAAATTTGGATTTTTGGTATTGGGTATCTGTCTGGAACAGTGTAAGTGTTCAGACCTCTAAAGTCCCCAACCATTCTGGATTTTCCATTATGCCATGCCACTATGACTGGTGTAGTTATTTTTACTTCTTCATTGTGGCCTACGTTTCTTATTACACCAAGGTCCAGAAGTTTTTTGATATGAATTTCTAGAGCTTCTCTTGATTTTGGACGTGCTGGATATGCAGGTCTTCTTAAGAGTGGTGGATAAGGTCTCTCAATGTTAAGAATGATGTCAACTTCATGACCAATACTTGCTCCTAGAGGCTCTTTTTCTGAAGAAAATGCTCCTCTGTGGTCATACAAAAGGGAAGAAAGTTCATTTTCTTGTTTATCAGTCAGATGAAGGCTTATTTAAGCCTCATTTAACTGTTCAGACTTGAATTTCTCTAACTCTAAGTTGACTGGTGATACTTTGTTTACTGTAATTTGTCTTTTAAATGGTAAAGAGGCAAATTTTTGGCGCTTATTGTCTCGAATAGTCAAGTATCTGTCTTTGTTGTTATGAAAATCTATTCCATACATGATTAAATAGTCTTTTCCCAATATAAAATGGGTACTAGAGAAATTTTCCATAACAACAAATTCAACTGTGATTCTTAAATTCCCATTTATGTGTAGGAATATGACATTGGTCTCAAAAACTCCTAATGCTTTCATTGGATTACTTGCACTGTTGAATTTTATACCATAAATTGGTAACAATTGGTCTTCAAAATTTGGTACACAAGTCTTAAGAAAAGATTTTCCAACACAAGAGCAGAAGGCTCCTGGGTCAAGCAAAAGTTTGGTGGGCTTGTTGTCAATCACCACTTCTGTTATACAGGAGTTACCAGCTGTATAACCTTTTCCCCTGTTTGGTTTTGTTTTTATAAGTTGTGCATCTTGAACTTTTGATAAATCAAGTTGACAATTTCTCAATTGTGGCAAGTGGGAATAAGATTCCATGATGTCAAAAGTTGCATTGATATTTTCTATATCTTTTGAAGATTCAGAAAATATTGATGACTTATCATCTGAATTGTCTTCAATTATGTCATCTTTTTCAACATCAGGTTCCTTTTCAATATCAATTTCATTGATTTTTCCCTTCTTTGGACATTTATTGGCTAAATGGGTGGTGCTTTGGAAAATATAGCACTTTCTGACTGTATCTGCAGATTTATACTTAATATTATTAGAATTCTCTTTGGGGGTTTTGTCCACAGAATCTTTCCAAGGTGTATTAAACCTTGTTTTGAGATTCACCCTACTAGAACCAATTTTGGCTCTGGTGGTTACTTCTTCTAATATATTGATAATATCCTCTGCTGAAGATTGTTCAGTAGTCCTGATTTTGATAGCATGCTCTAAGTCACCTCCACAATGTCTCAGAATTTTTCTATGGATCATAAATTCTGACATGTCAGGATATAATGCTGTTAATCTGTCTTTTTGTTGGCAAAACCATGGTAAAGCTTTGTCTTTATCAGCATTAAATTTGGCAGATTCAAAGGCTGCTTCAACTTTAAACCTCCAAGCATCATTTGCCCATTTGTTGATGATTTGGGTTTTCCACCAAGTCCAACTCTGGTGTCCATGTGCTTGTCTTATTTTGATGTACCATCTGTGAGCTGATTTGGTAAACAAGGTGTTAACTCTGGCTGTTACCAATCTGTCTGGTAATTCAAAATCCTCTTTGATCATTTCAATACCTCTAATGAATTCCATATGGTCATACTCTCCTTCACCACTGAAGTGAGGCCATTCTTTAAGTTTTGGAACTTCTTTCAAGAGTGCTTGGCCCATTGATGGTTCTAAGTTATGAAAAGAAGTAGAAAATTCATTTTTTTAACTGTGAATTTTCAATATCCAATACTTGTGGACTGGGAATCCTTGCATCTTCATTTTGATTCAGAGGTGTAGAAATTCTTGGTAAAGTGTTTAGCAGTTGTTCAATATCATTCATTTTACTGTTGTTACACCTATGTGAATTTCTTAATTCATGTTGCAAGTTTTGTATAGATTTTATGACATTCTTTTTATGATCATCCTCTTTATATGTTAGCTAATTCCATAATTGTGTTTGTTTAGTATTATCAGATATAACTTCATTTTACTTTATTGTTAATTTTGATAATTCCTCTCTTGAGGTATCAAAATGATTTTTCAGGGAAACTATATTTGTCTTTACTTCAGCAAATGAATTTGAAATATCATCAAGAGATTTTTTATTACCTTCTTTGATAGTGCTTATGGCTTGTTTTATTCTTGTTTCAATTATGTCATCAATATTGAATTTAGAATATTTGTCCATTAATTCTTTAATAATGGCAGATTGTTCATTTATCTTAATGCCAAAAGAATTATCATTATTGGAAGTTTTGATTTTTCTTACAAATCTTTCAAAGAATTTAAGTGTATCATTTATTTGGCTCAGACTCAAGTTATTTGTCTTAAGATTGTCACAAATTGATGTATTTTTATCAGAAAGATGACTTTTTACATCAGAAATAGCTTTATACAACTCTGGAATACAATCAAAAGTATCAGAAATTATTTTTGATATTTTAATCTGGCTTTCTCCTTCTTTTGTAATTCCATAATGGTTCTGGCCATCTGAAACACATTTTCCATGGCATCCTGTTGAATCTTTGGGATTCTGTAGCCCTGGCTGTAAGGTTTTGGGGCTGGTGCCTTCCCTTTGCCCTTGTTTGGAGTTTGTGGCTGCTTTTTCACGTTGAAATTGCTGTTGCTGGCCACTGGGGCTATTTTTGGCACTGGTTTGAGTGGTGGAGGGTTGTTTTTCCTCCATTCTAGTGTCAAAAGCATCATGTTTTTCTTCTCCATCAATGGATGCCATCCATTGAGCAATTTTCAAGTATTGGGATGGCCCAGGAATTTTCTCACAGTCAGGTAAGAATTCATGCAATTCTTCCACAGGTCTGCAAGGATCTGGTACTCCTTTAACTTAAGTGCATTGTTGTATGCACTGTGGCTGGCTTTGTATATGTCCACTGAGGCTTTTTGTGGTGGTGTCAGCTCTTTTTGAAGGTAAAATGGTATTATCAGCTTCAGAATGACCCATTTTAGTTGTTTGCAAGTCATCAACTGACCCTTTTCCTTCTGTACCTGATTGGCCTCTGCCATAATCACGTCTATTACCTTTCTGGGAGCTGCTTGAGGGGTTATAGCTGGCTCATGACCTGGTTGAAGGCATAATTATGGTTAAAAAGGCTTAAAATAGTAATTTTACATCAAAAAACTTACTATTGGCCAAATCTTTGGCTTTCTGAAAAGTATTACTTATTTCCAAGTTGACTAATTCAGAAGAAATTGGCTCTGGTTGAATATTCTGAGTCACAATAATAGTACTATTATGATCAGAATTAACAGTACTGGCAGGGATAATGCTGGTGACTGTTGAGGCTGTTTCAATGTTTTCTTGTCTTACCATGTTGTAAGACACTAAAATTAATGGAAAAGCCAATTACTTAAGTAAAAAAAGTTATTTCAAAAAAAGAAATAAAAATATAAGCCTCACTTATATTATGAAAAAATTATGTTTTATGGGTTTTTTGAATTATAAGTATTTTTTATATGTTTTTAAATTTTCCAATATAAGAAAAAAAGATTTGAAAAGAGTAAAAAAATATTTCACAGGTAAAATATCATGGCTGGGCCCCAAAATGTAAGGTGTGGATATGAAACTTTGATTAAAAAATCAAGTACTTTTCCTGTCCTCAAAATTTGTATAAGGTAATAATCAATTAAAAATGGTAAGAAATATTATTTTTAAGAGAAAACATGCCAATTTTATTTTTTATAAATTTATTAGTATAAAAAAATAATACCACAAAGATTTATTGTTTTACCAACAATAAAAATTTATCCAGAAATACTCTACAAGAGATATTTAAGGCTACAAAAGAAATTTCTTCAAGAGCAATTTCAATTGGAATTAATTGAGCAAAGAGCTGCAAGAAATTAGTTAAAGAACAAGGTCTTTAAAAAGAATATTAAAGAGAAAACACACCCAAAAGTGAGCAGAGTGAATTTGGAAACAAAGTGACAAAGTTAACAGTGATGAAAGATGCTTTAATTCACTTTTGGGGTGGTTCAGGGGTAAAAATGATTATAAGAATTACAAACAATGATTATAATGATTTTTTAACGTGGTTAAAAGGTTTAAAATGATTTAAAAAAGGTGGTTT
Source organism: Austropuccinia psidii (assembly GCA_023105745.1). Classification (NCBI taxonomy): domain Eukaryota; kingdom Fungi; phylum Basidiomycota; class Pucciniomycetes; order Pucciniales; family Sphaerophragmiaceae; genus Austropuccinia; species Austropuccinia psidii. The sequence goes on along the minus strand of JALGQZ010000007.1, from coordinate 54,266,243 downwards.
GAATCTTTTATTGATTGGTTTAACAGTGTTTAAACTAATTATAAAAGGAAAAGATTCTAACATCAAAAGAAAAGTGGGGCAAAGAAGACATTATTTTATAGCCATCAATTTTCTTACTCCAAAAGTAAAATTTACTCTTGTCAGTCGTGAAAAAAAGTCTGACAACAGAAAAGCCAATTATGGCATCATTGAACCCTGGTTTAGACCAAAAAAGGGCTGGTTTAAGCCATTTTAGACCCTTAAATAAGCCATTACTATAGCAATACCTGGTCTAGAGCCTTCGAAACACGTCAGAATGTGTGTAAGAGACGTAGAAACCAGTTTAAACTGTTTTTACTATGATTGTTTTATCTTAAGGGTAGTTTTACCCTCTTGGCAACAGCTAAAACTACCCCAGTTGGTATCAAAACCTCATCATCAATTGAGTCCACAGACCCTGTAGCTCAATTCCAGGCCAAAAGTGATGAACTTTTGTGTGAATTTTGACACCACATGCCTGTCAGAAAGGATTTTGGGGGTCTAGCTCCCCCTTAGAGCTGGAGCTCCTTCCCCCCCCAAATTTAATCTTTCCAATTTATTTTTCCTTTAATTCCTCATCATGTATTATACTTATAATTTTCATATGTAATTCAATTGAGTTGTACAGTTCAATACAGTAAAAATTGATACCTCATATGTAAATCAAAGCTCACTTATGTAATACAGGCGCACATTTTGACATTTCAATTGAATTCAATTGAAAATACTTTAATTCCTCATAACTTCTAAAATATACACAACACCTCAATTTTAACACAAATTTTGGTGATTAACACTACATGTGATGTGAATTAAATTAAAGTTTTGAGGATTTTCAATTTTAATACAGAAAATGCTAAAAACTTAATTTAAGCTTATTTAGAGTTGAGCTACAAAATTTTCACTCAGAGGTGACCCCACCTGCTTTTTTATGAGGAACCAAATGGTGAAATAATTTTTATATGTTTATTTATTAGATAAAAAGCTATAATAATCTTTATTTAACTTTTTTCCAAATTTATTTATTTTTTTACAATTTTGTTAAAAATTCATTTTTACTTAATTTTTTCAAGTATAAATGTAATTTTACAATTTCAAAATTTAATGTAATTTTATTTTTAAATTGTAATTGAATTTTTTAATTTTGAATATAATTTTATACTTATATTTTGATTTTGATTTTAATAATATAAATAAATCTATTTTATTTATATTTATATGTTAATTTTGTATTTGTGGTCTTTTGGGTATATGAAATTACCTCTAAGGCTCACAGCTCCAGTAGCAACAGAAATGAATGAAGCGACATACCCAATTTATTACTTAACTTAGAGTTAAGCATTTTTCAGGAAAATAAAGCTGGGAAAAGGATAAAAATAATAAATAATAAATAATAATAATAATAATAATAATAATAATTGAGGATTGGAATCATGATAGGAAAGCTAATAATTTAAATATGTAATTCCTGATATGAGAATATTGACCCAGCAATTGTACTTATGAGCCACAAATAATGATTAAGAAAATTAAAAAGCTCATTATTGTATAAGTAAAAGTCTAATAAATATTTCAAAACAGTAAATTCTGAACCTCTAATATATGGGTTAATGTAAATATCTACCTTTAATATATGGATACATTTTTGATCTAAAGATATTAATTTAAAAATGATAATTTGATAAGAGATTTATGGGTACAAAAGAAGGTTAATTGTTCAAATATGAATCCTGAAAATTCATTTTCATTAGTAAGACAATGAATCAATTATTGAAAAGTGATCATGTATTAGTTAACACCTTCTATATATTGAATTTGAATTTAATAGATCTGAAGAAATAAGAAAAGAAAAGAAAAAGAGGAAATACTTATAATGAAGTCATGAATTTATCATCAATATTCCTTTTTACTGAGAATAGGAACCACTTGCCTTATTGCATCACCATCAACTATGTGAGATCAAATCACACCAACCTAGTTTAGTATAGATTGACCTCATTATTCTTATGTATTGCAATGTTAATTTAGAATAAACTGCATAATGCTTGTGTGAGCCTCAAGGTGTATTTTACATACCTGCATAGGCCACAATTAATATCAAAGTATCTTCTGAAATATAAATAAACCATAATTAATGCCTATATCCAGAATTCATCATTTTTCAAATAGAAAAATATGAATACCTTCTTTGTGAGCAAGTAGATCAATGGATTCAAGGCTAGATTTGGATTCTACACAAAGATCTACCTAGTGTAGCTAACTAGGATAATTATGTTTAAATAAACTCTATGAACTAATAATAGGGAAAATACTTTAACACCTCATCCTCAGTACCACATAAAGAAGGGTGTTGGTAAACACATGTAAGCTACATGTTTTTACCAATTTATGGTAAAAACACGTAAGTTTCTGGTAAAAACACGTAAGTGACCTTCATTTTCAAAAAAAATTCCTCAGGCTCAGTTTTGAGGTTTTTTTTAATTTTTTTTTGCCATATTTTTCCCGACTTGGCATGTCAATAAGCACAAATTTTTTCAAATTTTTTTTTTGTCAAATTTCACAAATTTGGCCAATATGCCAAAATGGCATATTTTTTTCAAAAATTCATTTAAAATCTTCCCACTTATGAATTTGCTTGATTTTTTTTTTAAAATAAAGGGTTCAATGTGAAGAATAAAGAACCAGAATCCCATAATTTTGGGAATTTTTTTGGGTGGGACAAGTGAAGGTGCAAAAAGAGTTTTTTTTTCAAATGTTTTTTCCCGTCATTGTAATATGCCTATTTTTAAAAAGTGAATTTAATAACTTCCCACTTATGAATTTCCTTCATTTTTTTTTTAAATTAAAGGGTTCAATCTGGACAATAAGAAACCAGAAGCTCATGAATTGGGAAAATTCTTTGGGTGGGACCACAAGTGAAGGCGCAATGGGTGTTTTTTTTAACTGTTTTTTTTCTTGTGTGTAATATGACTATTTTCAAGTACAAAAGTTCCACATGTTTGATAAAAAAGGAGACTGAGGTGGGATTTAAGCAATAAAAATGACTGAGGAGGGGGATAATTTGCATAAATTGTATATACAAAAATCATTCAATCAGAATCAACCTCCAAAATAGTGGGTTTTTTCTGAGAGGGGGGAGGAAGATTGGACAAATACAACATTCTGTGTTTCTTAAATTTATCAGCCCACCCCAGGGCTTGTTTTTGGGCATGAATCTCCCAGTTCACAGTAATGGGGGGGGACTGGATAAACTTTAGAAATGATGATGTCCAATGGAACAAAATGAGCACAACTATTCAAGAAGCAGATGAAAATGGGGGGATTATCATTTGGAGGACAGAAATAAGGGAAAAAGGAAAAAGATTGGGCTGTGGAATAAAAGAAAACTGGTCTTTTATACTTATTTGCAATTGGATCCCCCATGTCAGGCATGGACATCCACTTGCTTTTTGGAGCCTGGCCAACATCTTCATACCATTCAATTCTTTCCAAATAAGAGGATACTGAGGGAATTAAGGTGTTCATGGCTTCATAAAGGTCTTGATTTTGGTGAATTTCTTCAGCCAAGTCACCTCTGACATCAGCCCATTGATCTTGAGTCTTGTAAATGAAGTGGGATACTGTTCTATAGCCACAGTTTCCATCACCCTGGACATTGATGGCCTTGAAGGTGTATTTCAATATAAACTTGGGCAAGTCTTCTGAGCCAGTTATCTGATAACATAAGTTCAAAAAATGAATAAATATCAAAATAAACAACATAAAATTACATTAAAAAGAATCAGAAACTCACAAACAGCTTGGAGCATTCATCACTTGTGTGATAGTTGCTTTGACAATGCTCACAGGTCAGGTCAATTGCATCATAGATATTCAAACTGGTGGCAGGCTTGTGTGATTTTCTTTGTGATGTTTTGCTTCCAATTGCCAATCTTCTGGACCTTCTAAGGGTTTCTTCTGATTTATTTAATTCAGTTGCTGAGGGTAGTGAATCTGATGAACTGATGGATTTAGACAATGAGTCCTCAGAATCTTCAGATGAGTCCACTTCCATAATTGGAGAGGGGACATTTGACTGGGATCTGGAAGTTGTTGTGCTGGTCACTTTTGATGGGGGTCTTCCTCTTCTCTTGGTTTGACTCTCAATGATTTCAAATCTTGAAGGTTCTCTTTTGTTTTTATTCTTGGCTCCTTGGGGTCTTCCACAGATATTCTTGCATTCTAGAGGGTCTTCATAATATTGATCATCCTCTTGACTCTTGGGAATTTGATCAAATGGGACTTTTCCAGTCAAAACATCTTGAAAATGTTGGAGTATTGGGGTGATTTCTGCCATTGGTCTTTGAAACAGGTCTTCCCCAATGTCTTCAAATATTTTCTTGGCTTCATTCTTTCTTTCTTTTTCAACACTTTGATCATCACCTTGAAAACCAGTCTGAGAAGAATATGACAAGTAAAATCAGTTAATAAGAAAAAAATAATAAGAAGAAAATAAAAAACCCTCACAGGCAAATTCAAATGCCACTGAGGATGGAAGTCTGATAATTCAAGCCTTTGGCGCTTGGCAAATGCCTTTTGGGTCTTATGCTTGCAAGGAATGCCTTTATAATTGTTGTATTTGTTGGTGCATTTTTCATTTGGAGGAAATTTTGTTTTGAAATTTTCAAAGGCAATCTGAAGAGCATAATGAGACACCTTGCCATTGAGGGCACAGATGTGTGGAGGAAAACTCTTGACATGGACAATCATTTCTTTGGAGATTCTGTTAATAATTTCAATAAATTGTTTTCTGAATGCCATGTGGAGTGCCCTGACTACCTCCAGGAGAGTACCAGTGGACTTTTGTAGCCAAAGTTTAACCATGGCATGGGCACCTTCAACTCTGGAGGTGGAGCCCACACCCAGGTGGCAATGGTGGTTTGTCCAGGCTGGCACATAATACTCCTTTAGAGGAAGCCAAGTATTTTCCAAATACTGCAAGACCTCAGCATTTTTAACTTGATTTTGAAGCTTCTTCCAGTTGTCTTTGAAAGACTTTTCAGTGGGTGAATACATAAGCTGAGAAAAGAATCCCAAAGTCATTAATAAAGACAATAATAAGAAAAAAAGTGAAATAACATGAAATAAAATGAAGAAGTATATTACTTGATTCCAAAGGCCCATAAAATTTTCAAAATCAGTTCCATGACCAATTTTCTTCATGCAATGAGCAGATACATCCTTGTTGATGTGCCAAATGCATAGCATGACTTTGGAGTCTGGGAAGAGCTTCTTAATAGAGTTTTTCAAGGCCAGATCCCTGTCAATAACAATAACTGGGGGGGGACAAGATTGGTGTTGTTGAGGACCTTTTCAATGTATTGATTTAAGGCCCAATTATATGAAGTTTCATTTTCATTCTTCATCAAACAAAAAGCCCCAGAAAAGGTCTTATTTGTTGAGCTGAATCCAACAATATGAAAAAGAGGCATTTTGTACTTATTGGTTTTATAAGTACAATCCATAAGAATGACACGAGGAAAGCCATGAAGAAGTTTTATGGCCAGGGGGTGAGTAAAAAACAAGGAGGTAATGTGTCCCTCAGAATCTCTTGCAGAGGACCAAACAAAATTTTCTTCTTTGAGAGTGTCAATAAGAGCATCAATGGGCCTTCTGCCTTGCAGTTTGTCTTTCTTTATTTTCTTGACTTGGTTATAAATGTCTTGAAGGATTACAGGCCTGTCAGACTCCCTCTGGCTGCATAATTGGGCCTGAATTTGCCTTGGCATGAGCAGTGATTCAGACATTTGAGCAATTTGGGATGTTTCTTGCTCATTGAATTTCCTGAAAGCAGGATGTGCCATGATATTTTCAGTGGCATCATGGCTATGTTCAGGATTTTTGACTTTAAGAGTCCAAGTGGTGCTCTTGGCATATTTCCTGGCATAAAGTCTAAAAGGACAGTCAAGCTTTCTTGAGGTGACTGTTTTGGAGGGGCTTTTGTTGGGATTTGGGGTGCCAGACCTATCACAACATATTTCAATTTGGTTGTGGGTCATATTGGACCTCAAGGTGGACACAGCATACCCCTGAGCCCTGGCAATATTATGCACATGTTGCCAAAGAAGCTCAAGGGTCTGAAATTCACCTTCAGTGGGGGGTTGGAGCATTTTTGAATGAAAAATATGTGTAAAAGTGAAAAAAAGGGGGGATTTGGGGATTTGGAATGGGGTAAGAACCTTTCGAAGTGTGAAAAAGAGGTGAAAAAAGGTGTGAAAAATGACAAAAAAATCTGAAACAATTTGGAGTTAGAGAGGTTTTGTGGGGAAAAAACCTCTTTTGGGCATGTTTTGGCCCAATACAGGCATTGTTGTGTTTCATTTTTAATTAAAAATGGGCCCAGGGCACCCCTTACGTGTTTTTACTAAAAGGTTACATGCTTTTACCAATTTATGGCCAAAACACGTAAGTTTTTAGTAAAAACACGTAAGCTCTTACGTGTTTTTACCAATTTGCTTATGTGTTTTTACCAATACCCCATAAAGAAATTGTGAGTTTTTTTGTTTTTTTCCATTTTAATACCAAAATAATGGTATTGTGAGAAATACCATGTTACATATATACTAAAAATAGTGTTACAAATTTTTATGACACTCAAAATATCTGTATTTGTACATACAGGTTTGATAAGCCCATATTGGATATCAATCTTCAATTCTTAATTACCAATTTGTCACAGAGGCTCTTGTTGAAAGACAAGAGTGGCCTGGCACTCAGGAATCAACAGATCACTTTGAGGGCTCCAAAAGAGTAAAGAAATAACAAGGATTATATCTCTTTAAAGAAGAATAAGAGTAAGGACAAATATGCCAAAGATAAAAGAAGAAGGAAGCCAATGGCCAAAAGCCAAAGAGCCAACCAAATGAATCCTCAATTAACTGTAAAACCTGCCAGAAAGAACAATGGAATTAGTAAAGGATATGACCACCAATATCCACTGACAGGCAAAGAAGAAAAGGTGCAAATGACTGGCTTAAGATTATAATTATTTACTTTAATAAATGAAAAGAAAATAAGGATAAAAATAAATCCAATCTATTAATTAACTGGGGAAAAAGTCCCCAGGGAAGAAAAGGTGGCCAGTATATGTGGAAAGTTGAAGACTGATCCTGGAAAGTTGATAACACAGCTGTATTGAATGTTTTGGGTCAATAAAGATATGGCCATCCTGAGAATTTAACTGTGTGATGGGATTCCCACAGTGGAATATGAGCTGGCTCAAAAGGGCCAAGGCCATACAAGTTGCTTGAATACAGCCTGTATGGACCAATTGAGCTGTCCAAGGAATACTGAAGTAGTTGATGCCTTGAAAACTGATTGAATAATTTATAAACTCTTGAAATTACCCTTGAATAATAATTAAAAGAAATAAAAACCCAAATCCTGCAGGGCCAGGTGGTTGGGGTCCTTGAATGGTCTTCTGGTAGCCGCCAGTGATTGCAAGACTTAATGACTGAAAAATCTTGCTTCAAAATGGGTTATGGATTTGGGAAATTAAATTTGAAATACATAGTTGGGTCCTGAAAATATCATAATTGGATTGCTGAGCAAAAATGGTGCATAATGGTATATTATACCATACATGCACCACACCTGGATCCTTTGGTATGGGGTACATTGATGAAGGAGAGGTTGTCCCCTGAATTGAGGGGAAGGCTTTCTGGACATGAGCTTGTGGCCTCTGGTAGTTCCAGAGGCCTTGGGTTGAAAGTGGCCAAAATGTGGTTTTTGGCCATTTTGGGATTGTTGAGACTTGGGACCAAAATTGGCTCAGGTGGGCCCACTTGTGGTTTGAAACCCACCTGGCCTTGGGGGCTTGTGGACTGCCCCCTTGAACTTAGGTCAAAAGGGGCCTAAGGGTCCCACAGACCATGGGCCGTGGATTATGGCCCACAGGCCATAGAGGCCATAGAGGGCCTAAATGGCCTTTTTGGGCAATTTAGGCCATAAGCCCCCTGATCAAGAGGGTTGGGCCAAAATGCCTGGTAATGGCTAGAGGGGCAAGAGGCCCCTGGAAGACAAAATGAACCCCCAAGGCCCAAAACAAGGGTATTGGCCTGGGGGTTGGTGAGGTGGAGAATTGGCCAAAAAGGCCAATGATAGCAGAATATGGCCTGAGGCAATGAATGGCAAGAAGAAGGGTGATATGGCCCTAAAAAATATGACATGGCCCATTTTCCATAGATTGGGTTCAGGCTAGAACTGCCATAAACACCCATTGGGGGGGGGTAATTACACATGGTTGTGACAGTACCCCCCACCTTGAATGGTGAGCTCCTGAGCACCAAACCAAGGTAGAAGCCTGTTGAGGCTTTTGAGGAGGATTGGACCAAGGCAATCCAAAGGTATTGAATCTTGAAAAAAAATTTTATTACTGGTAAGAGGTTGTGATATGATGTGAGGATAATTTGGTCTTATTTTGACATTTGGCTTTGGAAAGTATAAAGAAAGAAAGATAAAAGAAAATAATAAAAATAAGAAAAAAAGTAAAGAGAAAAGAAATATTCAGGGGGATCCCAATCTTCATCACAGAAGTTGACAGCTGATTTGAATTGGCCAAGGACTTGGAAAACACAATTTGATTCCAGGTGCTCACAGAGCTTCCAAGGTGATGTTTTGAAAAATTGTAGACCCCTCTGGGAAGTGCACACCTGGAGAGGAACTTACTTTTGGTAGTTACCACTCTCACCAGTGCCATAAAATAAAAACAATTTACTGAAAGAATGAATTGGAAATGGAAAGACTTGGAAAGTGAAATGAATAGTGAATGGTCCAGTTGCCCAAGTGAAAATGGCCATAAGGATTGGACTTGGGGTTGCAAGCTTGGCAAGAGTCCTGTGTCCAGAAAATTGACAAGTGCTCACAGAGTGGCCAAGGTGATGGTTACAACAAGAGGGGTAGAGTACCTCTAAAGGTTCATACCAGGAGTAGGACTTACTTTTGGTAATTCCTCTCCCCACCAAGCACCATAAAATAATCAAGCTCTTGAAGAATTGGGTCCTGGCTTGTCAAGATATAAAGAATGAACATCATTGATAAGTTCAGGGAAAGTATTGAGGTTTTTGGTTGATTACCAAGTGGATCTTTCTGGTTCTTTACTGAAACCTTTCCATTCCACAAAATACCATAATTTTCCCCTTTTGATCTTGGAATATGGAATTTGAGGGCCTTCCCATTCCTCTTCTTCTTCAATGATGATTGGAGGAGGAGGCTCTTGATGCCAATTTGAGATTGTTGATGTATTGACTGGTTCAAGGAGGGAAATGTGAAAATCTGGGTGGATGGATTTCTATTGGGATTGAAGCTTGAGGTGGTAAGCATGAGTATTGACTTTGTTAAAGATTGGAAAAGGACCCAACCATCTTTCAGCCAGTTTCTTGGTGGGTCTAGTTGATTTAATATTCTTGGAAGAAAGCCATACCATGTCACCAGGATTGAAAGCAGGTGGACTTTCTCTACTTTTATCTGCATACCTCTTAAAGCTGTTTATGGCAACTTCAAGTTCTCTCTTGAAATCTTGCCGTACTGATTGGATTTTTGTTGTTAGCTTTCTAGCAGGAGTATCTTGAGTAATTTGAGCTGAGTCAAAATGAGGATCTCTTCAATCAAAAGTGAAAAAAGGTGATTTTTTTATTGAAGAGTGGTCAGAGTTATTGTAGGAAAATTCAGCAAGAGGGAGCCAGGTGTTCCAATCATCTTGATGATAATTGACATACATACAAGGGTATTGTTCTAGTATCTTGTTTACCCTCTCTGTCTGTCCATCAGTTTTTGGATGGTAAGCAGTTGACATATCTCTTGAAATCTTGAGCTGCTTACAAAGATTGGTCCAAAAGGAGGAAAAAAAAAGAGAACATCTATCACTAACAATGCTTGAAGGAAGGCCATGCTTTGAGAAAATATTCTTGATGAATAAATGAGCCAAATACAGTGAAGTTATTGAAGACATTGTTGGAATGAAAACTGACATTTTTGAGACTCTTTCCACTATGACAAGGATTGAGTCAAAAGAATTGGACAGTGGCAATTGAGTGATGAAATCCATTGAAAGACAAATCCAAGGACCATTTGGAATTGAAAGAGGTTTGAGGAGTCCAAACTTCTTGTGATGATAACTTTTGTTTCTTGAACACTGTTGAAAAGATGAAACATAATCCTTGATAAATTGAGTCATTCCAGACCAGTGAAAATCCCGCTTGACAAGTTTGAGAGTCTTCTCTTGGCCAGGGTGTCCAGCTAGAGGAGAGTCATGCCTTTTTTGAAGTATGCTGAGTTGAATTGTGGGGTCATTTGGAGCCACCACCCAATCTTTGAAAAGGAGAAGTTGGGAAGAGGAATCAAGAGAGTAATCTTGGACAAATATACCTTTACTCAATTCTTGAAGAATACTTCTGTACTGAGAATCTTGCGATAATTTCTTCTGAATTGATTCAATCACATTTGGAAAAATTCCACCTTGAATGCAAAAAATCTTGAGGGCTGAACTTCATATTGCTTAATGGGTTGTTGAAAATTCATTGGATTCTTGCTGATGAAATCCTCCACCCTCTCTGGATAAACGTTGTCCCAATGTGATAAGGCATCCGGAAGGGTAGCTAGGTAGCCAGGGAGGTAAGTGATAGAGAAATGAAATTCAGAAAGGAATTCAGCCCAGCGGGATTGATGGAAAGTAAGAAATTTTGAAGACATGAAGTATTGCAAGGAAGAGTGATTGGTGAGGACTTCAAAAGGGGAAGAAAGTGAAAGAAAAAAAGTCCTCCAGCGCTTGAGAGCCCAGACTATGCCAAGGAGCTCCTTTTCATGAATCTCATAGTTTAGCCCTTCTGGAATAAGCTTGCAGCTATCAAATGAATTGGGATTTTTCCTGAGTCAGAAACCTGACTCAGTACAGAACCCAAGGCATAATTGGATGCATCAGTCTCTATAATGGTGGATAGAGAAGGATTGAAGTGAGAAAGGATTGGAGATGTGGTGAAGGCCTCTTTGAATTGGTGAAACTGGCTAAGAGCTTCCTCATTGAGGGGAAAACAGGAATATTTCTTGAGGAAACTGGTGAATTAACTAATCTTCTTTGAATAATTCTTGATGAAATGGTGGTAAAAATTGGCAAAGCCAAGGAATGATTGAAGAGCCTTGAGGTTCCTTGAAGGAAGCCAATTGAGAACTTGCTGGAATTTTGCTTTTTACATCTTGAGGCCTTCAGAAGAAACAATATAAAAGAAGTACTCTACACCAGAAACATGAAACAGGCACTTAGAGGCATTAGAAAAGAGATTATTGGCTCTGAGTTTGGAAAGAACAGTGAACACATGAGTGACATGTTCTTCCTCAGATTTGGAAAATACCATAATGTCATCCAAATAAACCACAACATAAACATCAAGCATATCATAAAAGATATAATTGACAAGATTTTGAAAAGAGGCAGGAGCATTGGTGAGCACAAATGGCATACACAAGTACTCATGACTGCCATATTTAGTTTTAAAAGCAGTAAAATCTTTATCACCCTCCTTGATTCTGAGAAGCTTATATGAACCACACAAATAAATCTTTGAGAAGATAGAAGAACCATTAAAAACAGTGAGAATCTGACTCATAGGAGGAACAGGATACTTGTTCTTCCTCGTAACAGCATCGCGTTTGCGGTAATCAACACACAAACAGAGGCCACCATCCTTCTTTTTGACAAAGAGGACAGGTGCTCCTGTTGAAGAGGAGCTTAACAGGATAAAACCTTTCTCTACATTCTCTGAAATTTAGGCCCTGAGTGTATCTGACTCTCGGTTTGATAAAGAGTAGATCACCCCAACTGGAGGTAGAGACCCCTCTAGCTCAATATGAAGATCACAAGCACGGTGAGGAGGAAGTTTATCTTCTTTAACCTTCAAGAATACATTCAAATACTGGTGATAAGCAGAAGGAATGACCCTCATCATGGTTTCTACTTCTTCTGGCTCTTCCTCTTCATCCCACAACTCCTCCAGGGAGTCATGATAAGATGAAGGAGGAAGGTCCATATTCCCAAAGAAGAGATAAAGTGAAGTTACAGAATTATCTTCTCCAACATCTTTTATCTATTTGAATACCTCATATCCAGAGGATAGTAATGACTGTGGGGAATTTAAGGAAGGAATATGGACACAAGATGGGAATGATGGTGTTCTAGAATCACCAACCAGAGCTTCACATGATTTGGCAGAAGAAAAATCATTACTGAAAGAATTTGAAGGATCATAATAGTCCTTATGATCAGAATTAAAGGTGATCAGCCCTTTCCTCAAATCCATAGATGGATTAAAATGATTAAGAAAGTCAAAGCCCAATATGAGGTCTTCTCCCTTGGGAGTATCAATTACTAAAAAGTCCCATTAAAAGCTTGGGAAGGAAGGGAGCTCAACCATATATTTGGTATGGTTGGTCACAGATAAGGAAGGGGACTCAGAAGAGTCTAAAATGATAAGAGGAATCTTCTCTGGGAGTTCTGACATGGTCAAAGAATACTTGTGAGAAAACTGCCTTGCAATAAATGAGCTGGTAGCACCAGAATCAATGATAATAGTGTAAAACATATTAAAGAGAGAAGAAAAAACAAATAATTTAAGAGAATTATTGACACTGGTATTGAGAATGCACAATTGTGCTCTGGATGGAAAACAGTGAAGACCATTGAAAACAACATGATCTTAACTCAGGTGTTTTCCTGGCTGGGAAGTTTGCCTGATGGTTGGGTAAGCTGGTTTTGAGGCCTTTTGACACAGGAATTGAGACTATTCTTTCCACCACAATAGGTACATAAGCCCTCCTTGATTCTTCTTTCTTTTTCAGAATTCATCAACTTGAAATATTTATTCAACAAAGAATAATGGGGCTTGTACCTCTTGTGAAAATTCTTCTTTTGATTTGAGCTTGAAGAACTTTGAGGATGAGAAGAATTTGACTTTGAGGATTCAGGCTTCTTCTCTTGATGATGACTCTTTTCTTTTTGCCTCTCATCATACCTGGTATCAAGCCCCAGGGTAATATCCATTAAGTCTTGGAGTGAGTCAAGTCTTGAAGAATGGGAGGCCACTTGATCCAATATCCTGGATGGAAATCCTTTCCTTAAATGATGGATGAGAGCCTTTCACCCCAATCTTCAATTCTTGAAACCAAACTTCTTAAATTGACAATGTATAATGATAAATGTCCACCTTCTTTCATTCTCAAAGAATCCAACTCTGCTTCAGCTTTTATAACTTCATTTGGGTCCTCAAAGAAAGTAAATAGTTGAGATTCAAATAAATTACATGAATTGAGAAGATAACTTGGCTCTTGATTGGTGAGATTGGAAAGATAAGGCTCAATCCATTTCACATCCCTGCCAATAAGAAATGAAGTGGTATAAAGGACCTTCTTTCTTTCTTGAGAGAAATTTTATGGGTCATTATGAAAGATTAATTTCCAAGACTGAATCAGCTTCTAACTTTGAAGGTCTGAGTCCCATCAAAGCATTATGGTGCCTTCATAGATGGAGTCTTGAAGGCTGGTGGTCTTGATGATTCAGAAGATGAATCTTCTTGAAGACTGGCCATAATATGAGTCATTTTCTGCATGATGGCCAATAAGGATGGTTTAGACTGATGATAGACAGGCTGATTAGACTGGGCTAGAGCTAGTCCTCCGATACCTTTGGATTCCCCCAAAGGAGCAGGGACACCTTCAGTACCATCAGACTCTTCCTCTTCCACAGAATTCTCCTCCTCCTCTTCACCATCTTCACCAGGAACTTTGAAAGTGGTCCTTGAAAGTCCTGGAAAACGGCCAACTTCTCCTGAGAAAGAATTTGATCTTCTTGGCCCTCTTCCTTCCTTCCTGGATGGTTCTGCTCCTTTGAAATTGGGCCCTCAGTTGAAAAACTGCTGAGGTGAAATCAAGAGGAGCTCTTGGAATTGGTGTAAGAACAGCTTGAGCTCTGGCCTGAGATCTTGTCTGTCTTTCAGGAGGTGAGTGTTTGATAGGCATTATTTGAGGAATAAAATGAAATAAAATGAATAATAAGTCAAAATTTGAAGATGAGAAACTTGAGGCAATCCAAAATAAATCTTGAAGTCAAAATCAAAATCAAATCTTGAGGAAAAATCAATGAATCAATGAAAATCTTCAGGTATGTCAATTAATCCAATATCAAATGAGTCGTGAATTCAATATCAATATGTCAATTAAATCAAATCAAAATCTTGCAGAAAAATCAATCAATCAATAAAATCTTGAGGACAAATAAATTTATCTCAAAATTCTTGATGTGAAAAAATCAGAAAAATCAATCATCTTCAGGTCAATCAAATTTCTTGAATTGAAAATCAATTTTATGTAAAATAAGTCAATAAAATAAAAAATCAAGTGAATTCTTCCCTGAATCAAAATTCTTAAAGAATAAATCAAATTGAATCCTGATATGAAGAACGTGTCTGAATAATCTTGATGACCAAATTGAAAATCAATTAAGAATTGAAATAAGACCTGAATTAAGATTTTAAAAGAATTGATGATTGAATTAATATTTAAAGAGAAAAACAAAAATAAAAATGGGTCAGCTTTCAATTTTAAAGAATGAAGAATGAATGAGAGAAAATTGAGAAGTGACAATAAATAACAAAATTCATAAGCATTGAAGAATCATAATTTTGATGAAAGGAATGAATGAATATAATAAAAGTAAATCATGAGTTAATTAATATGATGTCACATGGGCTCTTTTTGAAAGAAAAGAGTGGCCTGGCACTCAGGAATCAAGAGCTCACTTGGAGAGCACCAAAAGAATAAAGAAATAACAAGGATTATATTTCTTTAAAGAAGTATAAGAGTAAGGACAAATATGCCAAGGATAAAATAAGAAGGAAGCCAATGGACAAAGATAATAAGCAAAAGACAAAAGCCAAAGAGCCAACCAAATGAATCCTCAATTTACTGTTTCAACCTTCCAGAAAGAACAATGGAATTAGTAAAGGATATGACCACCAATATCCACTGACAGGCAAAGAAGAAAAGGTGCAAATGAATGACCTAATATTATAAGTATTTAGTTTAATAAATGAAAATAAAATAAGGATAAAAATGAATCCAATATATTAATTAACTGAGGAAAAAGTCCCCAGGGAAGAAAAGGTGGCCAGTATATGTGGAGAGTTGAAGACTAATCCTGGAGGGTTGATCACCCAGCTGTATTGACTGTTTTGGGTCAATAAAGATCTGTCCATATTGATAATTGAACTGTGTAATGGAATTCCCATAGTGGAATATGTGTTGGCTCAAAAGGGCCAAGGCCATACAAGTTGCTTGAATACAGCCTGTATGGACCAATTGAGCTGTCCAAGGAATACTGAAGTAGGTGATGCCTTGAAAACTGATTGAATGATTAATAACCTCTTGAAATTACCCCTTGAATAATCCTCAAAAGAAATAAAAACCCAACTCTTGCAGGGCTAGGTGGTTGGGGTCCTCAAATAACCTTCTGGTAGCTGCCAGGAATTGCAAGACTGAATGACAGCAAAATATTCCTTCGAAATGGGTGATGGATTTAGGGACTTGAATTGAAAAGACATAATTGGGTCCTGAAAGCATCACCATTGGATTGCTGAGCAAAAATGGTGCCCAATGGTATATTATACCATATATGAACCATGCCTAGATCCTTTGGTATGGGGTACATTGATGAAGGAGAAGTCTTCCCCTGAATTTAGGGGAAGGCTTTCTGGACCTGAGCTGGTGGCCTCTGGTGGTTTCCAGAGGCCAAACTGTGGTTCTTGGCCAATTTGGGTCCTGGGGTTGTTTTGGGCCATTTTGGGCCAAAAACTGGCTCAGGTGGGCCCGCTTGGCCCCTTTTGGCCTCATTGGATTTAGGCCAAAAGGGGCTTAAGGGTCCCACAGACCATGGGATGTAGAGGCTGTAGGGGGCCTAAATTGCCCATAAAGGTCCTTTAGGCCATAGACCCCCAATAAAAGAGGTTTGGCCAAAAGGCCTGGTGATGGCTAGAGGGGAAAGAGGCCCCTGGAAGACAAAATGGACCCCCAGGCCCAAAAAAAGGGTATTGGCCTGGGGGTTGGTGAGGTGGAGAATTGGCCAAAAAGACCAATGATAGCAGGATATGGCCCAAAGGGTCCAATTGGCCATAAAACAGATGAAATGGACAATTGGCCATAGATTGGGTTCAGGCTAGAGTTGCAATAAACACCCATTGGGGTGGGGTGATTACACATGGTTGTGATACATTTATGATGAAAAAATAGCTAAGGAAGACAAAAGAAATCAAAGAGAGCCAGAGTACCCATCTTGAGAGGCCTCTGAGGTGTGGCCAGCTCTAAAGCTTAGATCTATGGCTGATAATGGCACAATTGGTCCATTAAAATATCTTGGGAACCTTGTCATCAAGTCAATATCCCATTTAATTATTAGAAAATGGAAAATAAGCTCCTATTTTGATGAGGAAAGGATGTAATGAATAGCTATTACTCCTGTGAACAAGTATTTTGTACTGGTTTCCATGATACTACCTCTTGGGATCCAGGTATCTCGATGATATTATGATATGGGGTAAAAATTCAAAAAATTAATTGAAAATAAAACTCTTGAAGAATGCCTTTGAATATTTCAGGAAAAATGGAGAGAGAGATATTCCAAAATAAAGCCAAAAAGAATTCTCAATTCATAATTTAAATTAAAAGGTTTACTTACAGTCTGTTTTTAATGATTCAATGTTAAACACTGAATCTTCAAAGATCCACAGAGAATGCAACCTGTCATTAAATTTTCAATAAAATTGATAAATTTGAGAAAAGGATTTTCCTTCTAAATTAAGTAAGATTTCCAGTTGTTAATCCTTTATCCATTGACCATAAATGGGTTGATAGTCACATAAAATGACTTAATTATAAAATTATGATAATCTTACATGACTACAAGTGATTTAATCATCAAACCAATTAATGTGACTGGTTTCCCACTCACTGATCTTCAGGTTTGCTTTATTTCATGCATCTGTGAGCTGTTGTAGACTTAAAATAAGTCTACTATTTCTGCTTTTTCCAGATATAATATTCTCATTCAGTTTTATGATTAATACCAACAAGTGAAGATTAGTTAAAGTACTTCTCACGTATTTTGATCTTTCCAAATAAATAAGGAAAACTCAAAATCAAATAATTATACTATTTCCAATTTTATTTGACAAGTAAATTGCTGTATTTCTGTTTTAAATTAATTATTGATCCTTTAAATTTACAAATAATCCCTCAAATTACTCTACTTATTATTTAAAGGGTATTTTTGTTGAATTAGTGAGTGTTTCATTAGATTCTTGAAGTTTTTTCTACAAGTATTTTAGTTTTTCTAAAGAAATTACTATAATTATCCTTGAAGAATATGATTATTGATTGAAATGAATTCATATTATTTTGATAAGTTTTATTATTAGCTCTTGTAATTGATTCTGGTAGACAGTTACTAATTACTGTTATAATCACTAGTAGAGTACAAAAAGTAAAAGAAATAATCCAGAAATTAATTATTATTTCCTGGTTAAGATAAACTCATTTATTATATTTCATAAGAACAGTCATAGTACTCTTGATTAGTAGTAATATTATCAAGAGTTTGATAGACAAATCTCACATTTGGGTTCCAGCCATGTTTTTTGAAGTTTAAACACTTAATAAATATATTTATTTAATTAAAAAGGGTGTTAATTTAATAATTTTTTCTTTATTTTAAAAGAATTTTTTTTTTCATTTTTTGAAATTGTCTTGAAATATTTTTTCATTGAGGAATTGGGATTGATTTTATATTTTTTTAAACATGGCTTTTTTAAATCCAAAAACTTTTAAAATTCTTTTTTGGGTTAGTGTCTTTAATCAGCCCAGAATTAAAGGAAAGTGTGGAAGTCCATATTTCCAAAAAAGGTACTTTATTCAAGACAGATTTACTCAAACAACCACCAAAAGGTGTGTTTTTTATTGTTTAAATATTTGAGTTATTGCATATTGATGTGAAAATGGAAGAAAATATTCAGTCCAACCCAATGGATATAGAAAAATAGAAACCTGTAAGGCCTTTCTCAAGATAGGCATATTTGGAGAATTCTAGATTTTTATCCATTCCACATAGTCTTTAACCACCAATTTTGATGTGACATATGAGTCAGAACTTCTTTGGAGTACAGTATTAATAGCTGAACTATTTACAAGTGGCAGACATAGAGATATATCAGTCCCAGTACAGAAACTGGTTTAGAGAAGCCAAAGAAGAAAAATGGGAAATATTCCTAAGCCTGTGGGAGGAAGCCATTAGATCTTAATTAAAAATTAAGAGAAGACCATGAAGGATTTGGGAGGTTTGAGCCCCAAGTCTTGCAAGTAAAAGGTAAATAATATAAATAATTGGTTCAAGAATCAGAGTCTTTCATTAGTAGACCAAAACAAAGAACTGGAGATGACCCCAGCTATGAAAAAAGAAGGACCATTAGCCTCAAGGAGCTTTAGAACTCCCAGTGAAAATCACAGGGGAGCTAAGAAAGAGAAGAAAGGTCCCAGAAACCACAAAAACAAGGGCAAAGGAAAAGCCCATTGGCACTGAACTTACACACAAGGGTACAGGATTCCCAAATTGTAGCCTTTCTTCATGAACAGTGTGCTCAATATGTCCAGGACTCTTATGGAGTTCACCACCAAGAGCCAAGAAAAGACAAACAGGACCATTCCACACAAAATATGGATGAAATTAAGCATATTAATCCCACCATCAATGGATAACTTAAGATTTTTGATAGAGACTTAAAGAAATTATAATTAAATACTAATAAGTTGAAAAACAATCACAGAGTCTTTGCTTAATGGTGTCAAGTGAAAAATTCAGGAATTGAGTCTACTTCTCACACATGTGAAAAACTTGAGTGTAAAACTGAGGTAAACAGTGAATAAATGGATAAGATTTCCATCAATAATATCAATTACCAACGCAGAATTTGAAATAAAATGTGCTAGAGATAGCTCATAACACCAATCTTCTTTGCACACCCTTGCAAATAAGTGATAATGAGAGAAAGAAATTGAAGGAGGAATTAATTGCACAAGTGAATAAAATCCAGAAGGCTTATTAATCAACTTCACATATGGCAATACCTTATACACCTTTGGATGAAGGGAAATAATATCCATAGGAAAGTGTCAATCAATTTTAAAGAGATAAACCTAGAAAAATTCCATTTGCTTCCAAGGATATTCACAGAATAGATGAATGGCCAAAGCTCTATGGTGAAGGAGAATACAACCATATTGAATTCATAAGAAGAGTGGACATTCTACAGGAATAATTTAGCATACAAGATGAATTTATAGTAGCAAGATTGCACTATTTGTGTACCAGAACTGTCAAGAAATGGTATTATAAGATGAGTAAGGATAATTAAAAGGGTAATTGGCTTTTGTGGAAACTTGAGATAATGAATAAATGGACCAATAACTCCTGGAGATTTAAAATGAATAATTCTTTTGAAAGGGCCCTCTTTGATTTTAAAAATAAAAAGCATTTAGTTCCTCCAGTAGAAATACAGACTATATGATTTAATCCCAGATATTTCTGACTCAATTATTAACATAAGAATATTGAGAAAATGTGAGTTTGAATTAAAAGTAATTGAAGAAGTCCAGTTTACTGAAAAAAGGAGGGGAATCTGCCCAAGATTCTGCAATTTCTGATGATACACCAGTGGAGGAGTATCATATTGAAAAAAAACTGAGCATTATTTGAAGTTAATAAAGCTCATACTCAATTTCCATAATACAGTAAGGACTGCTATAGCTTGATCCAAGATTCCGGAATGTGTGAAACCAAACCTGCTAGAGGAAAAGGAAATACTCCTGGAGCAGCTTTCATTACATAAATTTTGATAAATGATGTAGAAGCAAAAGTTAACCTAGAAACAGGAGCCTTTTTCACTTTTGTAGGAAAGTACTACCTAAATAGTATTATACCTGACTGGAAAAACTACCTGTTTCAAATAGAAGGTTTTCAGTCTAGCAGTGCTAGTAACTATATGTGCAGACTAAGTATAGTGAATACTAACCTGGTATTTCCACACCCAGAAGAAAGTATGGGAATGAAAAAAGAGATAGTAGTAGTTGATTAATGCAATTATCAACACATCATACTTGGTAATGACTACTTGAGCATTTATGGTATCAACATCAGTAAGCTTAAATACAGATATCTTACAATTGGAGATAATAAGAGACAGCAATTTTCTCTTTACAATGTTCCCAAGCAAATATCAGTGATATCTTCAAATAAAGATAATAATAAGAAAGGATTTGTACCAAATAAACTTGTTGAAGCGCAAATTAATCTAGAGCTATAGCCAAAAAGTAATCAAGAGCTGATTAATGTGTTTTAGAAATTTAAAAATACCTTTTATTCAGAAAACTAACCATTAGGAACAATCAGAAGGCATGAAGTGGATCTTATTTCAAATAATATTGACAGATAATACCCTCCAGTTCTCAGAATACCAGCTTACCAATAAAGCCCAAGAGCTAGCCAAGTCCTAGAAAAACATATACAAGAGGTAACTCAACCTGGTGTTCTGGGAAAAATAGGCCATAAAGAGGAAGTTAAAGTTCCAACTCCTGTCATCCTTGCTTGGAATAATGAAAAATCAAGGATGGTTGAGGATTTTAGGAAATTGAATACCTACACAGTTTCAGATAGGTACCCAATTCCTAGAACCCAAGGAAACTTGATTAAGATTTCTAAATCCAAGTACATAAGCTCAATTGATGATTTGAAAGGCTCTCATACGTATGTCTTGAAATCAAAATTCAATAAATTACTTAGAATTATTACTCACTGTGGTATTTATTATTATATGAGAATGCCCTTTGGCATGAAAAATGCACCATCTCATTATCAAGGAATGATAAATATCATATTTACCATATAAGTGTCTGAATTATGGCTTGCTATTTGCATTCATGATATAATTATATGCTCAGAATCATGGTGTTTTCACCTTGAAAGACATACAACAGTACTAGACAAAGTTTCAGAAGCTAATATGAAAATTTCAATTAAGAAATGTAATTATGGCTTTGAAGAACTCAAAGCACTTGGAAATATTGTTTCAGGATTAAGATTGGGTATTGAAAAAAAAGAAGCAGAAGTATTACTCAAGAAAACACTCCAGGCTAAAATAGAAAAGATTTCTTTCCATGAATTTGGAAGTAAATATAGGAAAAGCCTGAAATATTTTGCAATTCTAGCCAAGTAAATATATAGAATCTATGATTAAAAGACAGTATTTGAGATGACACAAGAAAGAATTAGAGCATATGAGAAAATAAGAAAATCCCTTAAAGAAGTGCCTTTAATTCTCATTTCTTACTGGAATGTACCCTTCAAGCTGTAAATTGATACATGTGGAGATGTATTAGGGGCAACCCTACACCAAGTCCAAATTATTGATAAAAAATAAGCAGAAGGACCAGTTTGTTTTATTTCAAGAAATATAGAACAAACAGAAGAAATATATGGTGCAAGCTTATGTTTGGTCTGGGCACTTGAGAAATTACAATATTAGGGGGTGTCAAAGTCACCAAATCCCGCCTTAAAATAACACATGATTTGGACCCCAAATCCCATGGCATTTTAACTGAGTCCCCTGGTATTTTGACCAAATCCCATGCGTCTGGGATTTCAGCTTGAAACCTAACCCAAATTAGTACTCACAATTCATACCTGCACAACATATTCTTCTACACTACATTTTAGACAATCTGACCGAACAGCTTACAGTCCATTTATACTTCTTCATCCATATAATAATGCCTTGATCCAAAGCAAGACAAATCAAGACAGATATGAAGATCACCTCTAGCCTGCCTCATCCATCAGGTCACTTAATACGTACAGATTATTTAACCATAATTAATTGGCTTTCAGTCAAAGCCAATTTCGAGTCATGTTTTGGTACTAGTGGTTCAACATCTATTGGAAGACCTCCCTCATCAAAGCAGCATGGATTTTAGCTTATGGCGATTGAGGTCAACAAAAAATCACGTAATCGACTAAACCTTAGTTCAAGCAGCATCCAAGATTGATGGCGAACATATAAAAAGAAATATATGGAAGCAAAAAAATTCGAGAATTTAACTGGGGCTGGAATAACGGAAGAAGATGAGAGTAAAGTAATAAACTCAATGAGTGAAAAGCTTGAACGTATGTGTCCTTGCTATGCTGAAATGGATGTGCTCTTTGGCCACAAGCCCAATGTCACTCCGGTTGCAAGCTATGATTCACAAGCAAAAGATAGCTTAAATGGTGATGATGATGATGTTTTGCCCAATAAGGTAAGTTATTTTCTCTTCCTTTTCTACCTGTGATAATTAAAGTTCATGTGCTCTTTAAAGGAGAATAATGGATTGGAATCACCTCTCAATCTTGTTCCTTTGGTTCATCATGAAGATGACTTGGTTCAAGCGGAAAACCTTCAAGATGAATCAGTAAGTATGTTTAAGCCTGATACTTATGAAATCCATTGTTGATTATTTCTCCTTTGAACAGCAAATTAAATCCATAACGCATTCAACACAAAAGCGTAATCAAGCATTGACACCCAGCTTGAATGACAAGAGTGGCTCTAGGAAAAGGCCAATGGATATGTTTGCACTGACATATGCCAATTTGCTTGAATCACGGCAAAAGGGTATGTTTTGGACTTATGGCTACTCTTATCAATCCCACTGACTAAATTCATGATTTGTAGCCCGTGAAACCAGTGACAATGCTCATTTGGAGTGGGACAGGGAGAGGTGGAATGAAGAGAAAGCAAGCAACATGGAAAAGCAAAGGTTTGAAGAAGTCAAGTTGCAAAAGCAAATGGAGTTCGAGGAGAAGCAACATGCGAAGCAATATGAATTTGAAAAAGAAAAGTGGAATCGTGAATTGGAATCAAAAGAAAAGCAATTCCAGATGGATCTCACTATAGCGGCATTGTCATCAAGCAGGCCAATCAGGGAGCTGGAACGCATTCTGGCATTAATCAATAAAAAATAACTTATTACATCTATGTAATGTGATCAATTTATATATGGTGCTTGTTCAATAAATCTTATGTTTATGTTTAATTATTGATCTTATGTCATGAAATCTAACTCCACTTTATTACCAAAAGGAAATTTCAATGTTTATGCATAATTGGGGCACCAACTTGCAATTTCAATTTCATATGACATTTATTTGCAATTTCTGGCAGATTTGAAAATTTGGGCAAGTTTTGCATTGAGAATTTATATGAAGTCTGTTCAAAAATCAAATTCGATGACAGCTTTTTTCCTTTTTTATGAAAATGTCATTTTATGGGGTTTTTTTTAATTTTTTCATCTTTTTCTATATTTTTTTTTAATTTAATGGTTATTTTTTAGTTTGAAGGGTTTCAACTTTTAATTGGGCAATGTCCCTTGTTTTGTTGATTTTTGATTTTTAATTCTTAATCTTTAATCTTTTTTTTTAAAGTTGATTTTTTTCTTTGATTTCTATTAATATATTATTTTTTATTTTTACTTTTCACCCCTCCAATTTAAAAAAAAAACACCTTTTTTTTTAATTTTTTTTTTTTAATTTCAAATCTTAAATTTCACTTTATTTTTTTTTATTTTTACTTTTCACCCCTCCCTCTTAAAAAAAATTCACCAATTTTTTTTATTTTTTAATTCTCAATTAATTTTTTTTCTAATTGTACTTTTCACCCTTCCCTCTAAAAAAAAACCCACTTTTTTTAAATTTCAGGTAAGTGAATTTCTCTTTTTGTTTAATCACAACCCTTTTTTGCTAATTTTTTTTAATTTTCCTGTAGGTAATTTTCTTTTTGTCTTTTAAATTTTTTTTATTCATTTTTTTGCACCTCCCAAACTCACCCTCCCATCACCATCATCATCCACAACTCACCCACCCATCACCATCATCATTCATCATCCACCTCCCAAAACCCCCCACCTAACTCCTAACCCTGGAACCTCCCAAATAGGCTCCTGGGAGGTTCCAGGGCCTGAGGCCTTCAAATCGCGCCAAATTGATTCAGAATTGATTCAGAACGCCTCCTGAATCGATTCCGAATCGATTTGGCATTGTTTTACTTCATTATCATTCTAATGGCCCCTAGAGGCCATTAGAATGATGATTTTTTATTTATTTATTTTTTTTCAATTATATCATTTAAAAAAAAAGATACTGATCTTTTTTTTTGTTTTTATTAATTCATTTATTTTATTGCAAAAACCTTTGACTGATCATGATTTTTTTTTACTGATGTTTTTTTTTTTGATTTTTTTAATCATTTATTTTAATTCAAAAATCATTTACTGATAATGATTTTTTTTTGATTTTTTTTAATTATTTACTGACAATCTTTTTTTTTGATTTTTTTTAATTCATTTATTATATTTGAACAATCATTTACTGATATTGATATTTTTTTTACTGATGATTTTTTTTTCCTTTTTTTGAATTTTTGGGATAATCATCATTACTGACCCATGATTTATTTTTTATTTTAATTTTTGTTTAACTTTTTTATTTATTTGTTCATATAGGGGAGGATTAATTATAAGAATTTATTTTGCAATGTCATTTCATTTCCCATCCCTTCCATCATCCTTAAAATGAAAAAAAATCTCCTCCTCTCTCTCATTCTTCCAATCATTTTGATGATGTCATGGTTAGGACTAAACCAGACTCAGCACATCATCAGAATGATTTGAAAGATGATGAAGCTCATATTACTCCTCTTGATGTCATGGTTAGGACTAAACCAAATATAGAACATCATGAGGATAATAATACCAAATTAAATAATAAAAGAAAGCTCACCCAAAGCCAAAGACAACACATCCATGATTCAAAAGAAATAATGTCTCACCTTGGCCATTCCAAAAAAGAATTTAAAAACTTCTCAAAAATTTTGATTGACAAGAAATCTGCCAATGCCTATTGGTTAAAACTTCCATCACTTAACACTCTCCCCCATCCTTATATCCTCATTAATAAAACATCCAAGCCGTTTTTGCCTGTCATCATATATGAAATAACCCCATTTGATAATTGTTCTGGCCACTCTCAAATGCTGCAAAACATCATCATGACATTAATGTCCTTATCTCAAAATCAACAAGAAATTAAAACCAATAAGCAACTCCAAGGTGGCATTATGAAAGGTATTGGGTTTTGATCTGGTTCTGATTCTGGAAAATCTGCAGGTGTGTGATATTTTTGTCATATTACCTTAATAATTACTGACTAATTACAAAATTATTAGGTGTTTACTCCAGAAAACCCAGTTTAACTCCTCATCAAATTGAAACAGATAACAATCAATGGATCAAGCTTCATCAATATGTCAAATTTGTTTACTAAAGAATCTCCCATTTTTCAAAATTAGCAGCAAATGAAAATCAATCATTAATGGAAGAAGCCCAATTACCCAATTTCAGTCAGCTCGAATGGACTTCTGCCAATCCCAAGGAAGAATTCAAATTATTTACCAATGTCATTGTCACCCAAGATGGATTTTTCAATAAGCCACACAAAGATTTAAACAATCTCAATGCCTGGAATTATGGTATATTTTCTTTTGTATCAAAATTTTTTTCCATCCGCTTCCTACTGTATTCACCCCCTCTGGACATCGCTTACACTTCCCTGAATTGAAAATGGAGATCGATTTTTCAAAAAAACCTGGCATCATGGAAATTCTTTGGAAGACATCAACAATGGTTCATCATACAACAAAACCACCTCTAGAAATTATCAATCATGACGAAATTACTCATTTTGGATGTTCTTTTCAAATAAACCATAAATTATTTAATGTAGGTGACAAATTCTTGAAAATGACACCCACCGAAATTAATTCAAGAGTCAATGGGTACTTTGAAAGAAATATGCAGGATCAAAAAAGAACTAAAAAATCTTAATTGTAAATACTTTTATTTTATGAATAACATCTCCACTCCGTTGTATGCCAATAAATTAAGTTTATAAAAAATTGGTCCTGATGAAATTTACAATTGACTATTTTTCCATGCCAAAGTGATTGGTTTAATTTTTTCATGCATATTTAGCACATCTTCCCCAATGTCATTGTTGGCCAGATTTTCCGCTTGTGGTGGATCATCATCTTCATATAAATGAAACCACTCATCACCAATTTGAGCTAACATATTATGTAAAATCGTGCAAGACACAACCCAACTAACAAAATATTCAATTTCATGATTATCCCTCATTTCCCTTAGAGAAAACCACCTCCCCTTCAAAATTCCAATTGCATTCTTGATTCTGACCCTTGATTTTGCTAGACAGTAATTGAAAGAACGGTTGTCTTCATTATGTGCTACAACTCTCTTATATGCTGGAACAACCCAAGGAGAGCTTGCATATGCCAAATCTGCAAGTAAGTACTGATCCTTTTCATAAAACTCTTGAGGTGTTTGTGCTATTTTCATATGTTGATAGACATTTGAATCATGAAGTGACCCAGTACAACCAACATGCAGAGCAGTGAACTGTTTGTTGATATCGCAAACCAGTTGTATTGACATAGAATACCTTATATGTAAACCATCAGTAAGATTGAAATAAAGAATAAAGATTCAACAGTTTACCTTTTTTTGCGATCAAAATATGCTTCACCATCCTTGGGAGGACGTTGTGATAATGGTATGAGACTCCCATCAATAAACCCAATGCACCCAGGGAAGCCTTCTGCTTGCATTACTTGAGACATCTCTCTGCATTGTTCTATTGTTGGCCACACAATCACTTTGCGCTTCAACTTCATTAACATCTGAATGACTCTTTGAGTGTACAACACAATAGCCCCATGGCTAATTCCAAACAACATTCCAATCTTTCCCAAAGCGGCCCCATTTCCATTTGATCCTAGCCTTGATAATGCCACCGCCAATTGGATGGAAGGATTGCGTTGTTTTCTTTGTGATGAGTTTTGAAAGGTTTTATCAGCTTGAATTTTTGCAACCAATTTTTCAAATGATTCATGTGTGGTCCTACATAGCTGTTGAAACTTTTCAAATAATAATGTCTGTAAATCATTCACCGTATACATGTAATGAGATGGATATCTTCTACGAGGATTGATGTATCTTTGTGATGTTATCATATCTAATAAGATTATATCTTCCTGGATATCAGAATCACTATCAGAGCTGAGAGCATCGATGAACTGAAGTGAGTTCAAGGTCTGAAGTAAAGGTAGCCTTTGTGATGCCTTGGGCATGGTAAATGAAGAAAAGGCTGGTAGTAAATGCAATTTTAAATCAAATAACTTAATAAATGATGAGTGTATTTATATTTTATGCAAGAGAAGGAAATTTTTATGCAATTTAACATGCCCTTACTGAGTTGTGTGTTTGAAAAATGTGCCTTTATGGGAAGCTAAAGGTGGGATTTTGGTATTTAAACACGGGATTTGGTACCAAAAAACCTGTGTTTTTGTACCTCAAAATACCTCACCTCTTGAGGTGTGGTATTTCCCAAATCCCAAAAAATTAATGCGGGATTTTGGCAAAAAAAAACTTGGGATTTTGAGTGTGGGATTTGGTAACTTTGACACCCCCTATTATATTTACTAAAGTGTCTTTGAGGTAATAATTGACTGTAATGCAGTAAAATAACTTCTGAACATGAAAACACCCAAAAAATACATGTTTAGATTGAAAATAGTCCCTCCAAAATATAGAGTAAATATAAAAATAGTTCATAAGGAAGGAGATATACATAAGAATTATGATGGACTTAATAGGTAGGAAGCATAAAATACACCTGATACCAAGCTTATGTACCTCTAGAGGAAGAACAACAGATTCCAATGGAAGGAGATAACATAGCTGAAATTAGGAATAAATTCTTCAAATAATTCAGGGATTGATAAAATAAGGACAAGGATTTCCATATCTTAACATCCATATCGGAAAAGACTGTAAAGAAACAACTTTGGTCAATTCATTGGATGAAGTATGGAAATATTCCTATCCTGAAAGAATATTAAGCTTTTTTTACAGAAAAAGATATAACAGAGATAAAAAATATTCTTTCATAAAATTATTCAGTATATTGATAATAAATAACATTCACCATGAACTTAATCATAGCATATATTATGGAAGCCTATCAGAGGAAAGGAAAATTGAAAATGTCAAAGACTATGCATGGTTGCTATTTGGAGAAGAGAGAAAATTGAATATTATAATACTTTGGACAGATTCCAAAAGGAAAACAGGAGCAGAGGCAAGAAATTTGGACTTATAATTAATACTAAAGAGCCCAACTACTCTTGGAAAGTAGCTCACATGGATTGGTTCACAGAACTAACTTCAAGTGGTGACAAGATTCATGGTTATTTCTTAGTGATAGTAAAAAGATATAGCAAGAATCCTATATTCCTACCATGTAATAAAGATGAAACTTCTATGGATAAAGCTCTCCTCCTGTAAGCCTTGAGGTATATTTTACATACCCAAATAGGCCAAAACTATCTTAAAAATAAATTCTGAACTATGCATAACCCATAAGTCATTTATATATTCAAAATTAATCATTTTTAATTTCAGAAAAGATGAATAACGTTTTATTGAATAAGTAAGTCCATGGATTTAAGGCCAGATTCGGATTTTACACCAAATTTCACCTGGGGTAGCTTGATAGAGTGAATAAGCTTAAATAAATTCTTTGAGGTGGAAATATGGAAAATACTTGAATACCCCATCATCAATACCACATAAAAGATCCATGAAAACTTTTGTTTTTCTCAATTTAATGCCAAAATAATGGGAATGTGAGAAATCCCATGTTACATATACACTAAGAATAGTGTTATGCATGTTTGTGGCACTTAATATTATGGTATTCTTACATACACGTTTGGTACACAAATATTGGATATCTCACTTTAAGCCTGAATTTCTATTTTGACATAAAAAATAGTCAAGGGGGACAGAAGACATCATAGAGAGCCAGGGTACCAACTTCTGAGGCCTCTGAAGTGTGGAAAGCTTCAAATATTTGATACATGGCTGATCTTGGCCCAATTAGTAAACCAAAAACTTTTGGGAACTTGGTTACCAAGTCAAAACTTCATTATATCATAAGAAAATAGCAAATAAGCTGCTATCTTGACATGCCCACAAGGTAAAGAGCAACTTAGACTCCTGTAACCATGTCAATCCTTAATGATTTTCCACAGATAAACCTTAAAAGAGTAATTAAAACCCTTTTTGGACTAGTATCCACTGATTTACCTCATAGCAACCAGCTATATAGTACTATTTGCAATTCTATGTAGAAATGAGGTAAAAACTTCCAAAATTCATTAAAAATGAAATTCTTAATGAATCTTTCTGAAGGTTTCAGGACCATTTATGAACTGCATTATTTATATAAAAATCAAAAAGAATCATACTTTCATGGGTAAAATTAAACGTTTCACTTACAGTCCATTGTTGATGATTCCATGTGAAACACTGAATCTTTAAAAATTCACAGAAAATACACTCTGTGATGGAATTTCCAATAACATTGATAACTTTGAGAAATAAACTCTTATTTTGGAATAAAAGAAGATTTACAGTTGTTGATACTTTTATTCTTAACCATAAATGGGTTGGTAGTCATGTAAAAGCATCAATTAAGTAATTATGATAATCTTATGTGACAAAAGATGATGCAATAAATAATCCAAAAAGGCTTATTGTTTTCTCACTCACTGGATTTTAAGTTTGATCTATGGAATGCCTCTGTGAGCTGTTGTTGACTTAAAAGAGGCCTCCTCTTGCTGTTTTTTCCAGATCATCACATTATTCAATTATACCTTTATTACCAACAAGTAAGTATTAGTTAAAGCTTTTATTAAGTGTTTTATTCTTTCAGAATCAATCAGAAATACCTAAAATCATGGAAATAAACTATATATTGTTGTAATACTGTTATAAATCCATTTTGAACCATTAAATCCACAATTATCCATCAAATTTCTCTGCTATATCTTGAATATGTTCTTTGGAGTATTAGTGAGTGATTTATATTAATTCTCAAAGCTTTTCTCTAGTAATTGTTTTCTTCAACAATTATACTTATAATTATTCTTGGAAAAGATAATTATATATTAAAATTATTTTATTATTTTAATAAAGAAGCTTTATTATTAAATACTTCTTGTAATTGATTCTAGTAGACAATTACAGCTTACTGCTATAATCACTAGTAGTGTATAACAAGTAAAAGAAATAATTAATTAATTAATTGTGGTTATAAATTTTCTTATTATTGTATTTGATAAGAAAAGTCATAGTACTTTTGATTAATAGTCATATTATCAACAGTTTCATAGACACATCTTACACCTCCTGTGGAAGGTAGTTATATCTCATACAAGGTTATTTAAGAATATCATAAGTGTCAGAGATCCCAAGCTCACATATGCAGTTTGGACCAATTTTCACCAATTGTTTGGGACCAAGTAATCATTTTATACATAATACCACCCACAAACTGATAGACTAGCAAAGGGAATGATTCAAAAATTAGAGGAAATGATAAGGAGATTCTGTGAATATGGCTTAGAATTGAAAGATTCAGATAGCTTAACCCTGTACTGGTGCACTTTGATACCTGCACTAAAACTGGCATAGAAGAAATCTGTTCATTCTTCAAATGGTCAAACACCTGATATATTAGAAAATGATGGAATACAAGAATTCCAGCAGATACACTGAGCACAAACTTCTTTGAAGTTCATCCTACAGGTTCCAGATTCAAGCTAATTCTTTCTGGAGTGAAACACCATGCAAAATCAAGCATGGATGAGTTATTTGAATATGCAAAACAGAAGTGGGAAAAGAGTCATAAAGTACCATACTTCAGATTGGGGGACTTAATTCCATTTTTAGCTTCAAATTCCAATCATGTTCAAGTCCCAAAGAAACTCAACTTAGCCATTATTATTTGTGACCTTTTGTTATTTTTGCCTTACATGTAACCAATGCAGTTCGAGTGGAATTAAGGAGTTAATTTGAGAACAAGAACTCCACTTTCCTGTTGCCTTTATTAAGCCTTATCAGACAGATAATGAAGATTTATGTCCTTTAAGGAGCTATACTTCTTTTTCTGTACCTCCAAAAGAACAGAATGAAGACAAAAAAGATAAAGAAATTGATTAATGAATTAATTAAAGGAGACTTAGGGGTAAAAATCAAAGAGAATATCTTGTAAAATATAGAAACCCAGTAAACAAAGATGAATGGCTGGAAGAATTAGAAATACCTGACCAAGATAGGCTTTTGAGAGAACTTGGGCATGAAAGAAGATGTCAATCCTGAATATGCCTATAAATAATGTTTCACTACTTGATATGAGTAATATAAAGAGGTTGGAAAGCAGATATCAACCCCCTTTGTGGATTTAGTTTTACAACTCACTAAGAAAATTTTAGTACAATTTAATTTTTTGGTGGGATGGAATGTCAGCCTTGAAGTATATTTTACATACCCAAGTAGGCCACAATTAATATTAATATGACTTCTTCAATATAAAAAACCCATAATTAATGCATATAGCTGAAATTAATTATTTACATATAGAGAAATATGACTAATGTTTTAGTGAGTATGTAAATCCATGAATTTAAGGCCAAATTTGGATTACACACATAAATTCACCCAGGTTATCTCCATAAGGTGAATAAACTTAATTTAACTTTATGAGGTGGTAATATGGAAAATACAACAACAATACCACATTAAAGAACTGCCAAAATTTCTGTTTTTTGCATTTTAATGTCAAATTGATAGTAATGTGAAAAATCCCATGTTACATATACACTTCAAAAGGGTTATTCATGATTTTTAAAATTATAATTGATGTATTCTCACATACAGTTCTGGTAAACCCATAGTGAATATTGGTCTTTAAGGCTGAATTACTGTTTTTGATGTGAAAATAGCTAAGGGGGACAAAAGACATTAAAGAGGGCCAGGGTATCTAGCTTCTTATGCCTCTGAGGTGTGAACAGATCCAAGCCTTGAAGTAATTCCTAATAATGGACTAATCTTTCTCTTAAAATATTATTGGAGCCTTTTTACCAAGTCAATCTCCCATTAAATAATTAGAAAATAGCAAATAAGCTGCTATTTGGATATGACAAGGAGGTGATGAGAAACTCTGACTCCTGTAACCAAGTCCATAATTAATTATTTTCCATTGATAAACAAAAAGGGAGTTATTAAAACACATTTAGGTCTAGTATTCATGAGATTACCTCTTGAAAACCAGCTATCTCTATGCTATTTGCCTATATTGTGTATAAAATGAGGTAAAAATTCATAAATTTATTAAAAATATAATTATTGTTTAATCCTTCTAATATTCTTAGGGACAATGTAGAGAGGAATAATTTACACTAAAGAAAGAAGATAACTATGACTTTCTCATTCAAACTAAATGCTTTACTTACATTCCATTTTTGATGATTTCACCTAAAACACTGAATCTTCAAAAATCCACACAAAATGAAACCTGCAATGAAATTTCCAATAACATTGAGAGATTTGAGAAAATAATATTTCTGTTTAAATGAAATAATATTCCCAGTTGTGACTCCTTTATATATAAACAATAAATGGGTTGTTAGTCACTAAATGAAATTATTTAATGAAGAAATTATGATAATCTTACATTACTACAAGTGATTTTATCATTAAGCCAGCTGAGGTGACTGGTTTACCACTAAATTTCTTTCAAGGTTTCTCAATGGAACACCTTTGTGAGTGGGTTTTAGACTTAAACAAAGCCTACTATTTCTGTTCTTTCCAGATATCATCTTATCATTCAGTTTGATCAATAATACCAACAAGTAAGTATTAGTTGTAATCCTTTTTACGTATTTTTATCTTTCCAAATAAATCATAAATACATAAAATCAAAGCATTATACTATTTACAAGTGTATTGAGAAATTAAATTGTTTCAATAATGCTTTAAATCAATTATTGAGCCTTTAACTCCACAAATAGTCTATCAAAACACTTTACCATTTTTCAGGGTATTTTTGGAGTATTAGTGAGTTTTTTATTAAATTCTTAAAGTCTCTTCCATAAGTGTTGTAGTTTTCTTCAAAGGATTAATCATAACTTTACTTTCAAAAGATCATTATCAATTAAAATAATTTTATACTATTTTTATAAGAAGTTTTATCATTGATGCTTCTTGTAAATGACTCTAGTAGGAAATTACTGCATACTCTTATCACAAATAGCCATGAAACAAAGGTATCCCTGCTGGAAGGGGTATCAGGTCCGACTCAGGTGCTACCTGGCTTTGAGATTTATTCATACCAAGATCTAACTTGCTATTATTATTTTGTTATCTTCTAAGCCATATTTTCAAGGTTTATATATACTTCAAATAAACTCAATTGAATGATTTATCCTCTGTTAATGTGGATTACTGATTTATTCTACAAAGTTCTTTAATTTCAAAAACCAACATCTTCAAAATAAATGTAAGTCAAATGATGATCAAATATATAATTATATATTTGTCGAGATCAAAATATGCTATTTTCCTAATTCTATCACGTCTTCCGCATTGTGGATTTTTTTCTTAAATTTATATTCTATCATTTTAAGATTTCCAACTTGAAAATAATTAGATCAAGATATTTTTCTCAAAAGAATTACCCATCATTAGTTTGTCTTACTCATACAAATCAGACAAATGTGTATGTTTTATTCTTAATTTTTCATAAATTTTCAATGGATTCTTATTAAAAGAAATTGAGCATGAGGTGCAATATATCACTTCCTTTATTGACCACTGGAATACTAAAATTCAAATTCCTTGTGAGGATCAAACTTGAAACAACTTTCCCCTGAACAGACATTTACTAGTTACAGTTTTCTATTCCCCTATTACCAAACTTTCTTTTTTCTTTGGAGCCTAAGAGGAAATATTTTTTTCCAAAAACTCAATATTTACTCATTGTTAGTACTTTCTACAATTATTAAGATTACCTGGGACCTCTTCTTTTTTAAAAATTTCTTATAATATTATCAAACATATAATCTAACCAGCAGTCTAAAAATAACCTACTTGATTAAATTATATTCTGAAAGAATATTTCCTTCATCATAAGAGTAATATTGAGAAAAAACCCATTACATACTACTGTTATTCAGAAAAAAATTCAACTCATGGTTTTGATTTTCTTTTCTTTTTCAGAGAGGAATTAGAAATAATATAATCATCTTTCCTAATAAAAGAAGTGGGATACATGACCATACAATCATTAAAATTAGCAAATCAAAATCAATTTTAGCTTAAAATATTTCACTTTCTCATATGATTGAAAATATTATTTTTAATGAAAGGCTGTACAAAGCTTCAAATAATAGTCAAAATCAGGAACTAATTCCCAAGGCTTTTAATAGGATTAACACTCAATTCAGAGAGGTAATTAATTTTTTTTTATAGATATTTAATTATATCATGATGGTATTTGCACAGAGAAAAACTCACTATAGAAGAGGAATTTAATTTATTTCATAAATTTCTTTTTTATTCCTACTTCTTTGCCAATTAAAGATTTATTTTTGCTATGGAATTTTGTAATTTATAATTATCATTTTAAATTAATTAAGAATATTCAATTTGTGTAAATATGTATTGTCCAAAATGTATGTAAATGTATATAAGTTTTTGTTTCTCATCTAAAATAAAAAATTGAAACATTATGAATATTGAATTCCCCAAGATATCAATGTAATAAATTCAAAAATATTTTAGCACCTGAGCAAAATATTGATGATGATATTTAAATAAAAATATCTCATTTTGGTATGAAAATAAAAGACCCTATATGAAAAATTTCCCTCTAATAATAAGACCCTTACTTTAAAGTTCACACATTATCCCCAACTTAAGAGACCTTCTGCATTGGCATTAACACTTATGTCATAGCCTCAAGCTAATAGAAGAGTTTATGTGAGCCTTGAGATACATTTTACATACCCAAATATGCCACAATTATCTTTGAAATAAATTCTGAACTATGCATAACCCATGAGTCATGCATATATTAAAAATTAATCATTTTTGATTTCAGAACAGATGAATAAATTTTTTGTGAGTAAGTAAATCCATAGATTTAAGGCCAGATTTGGATCCTACACAGAAATTAACCCATGGTAGCTCCATAGAGTTAATAAGCTTAAATTAACTCTATGAGGTGGGAATATGGAAAATACTTCAATACCACATAAAAGAGTTCTGAACTTTTTTTCTCAATTTCATGCCAAAATAATGGGAATGTGAGAAATCCCATGTTACACATACACTAATAATGGCATTATGCATGTTTTTGGCACTTGATATCATGGTATTCTTACATACAGTTTTGATACACCCATAGTGGATATCAGTCTTGAAGCCGGAATTTCTGTTTTTGACATAAAAATAGCTAAGGGGGACAAAAGACATCAAAGAGAGCCAGGGCACCCAACTTCCAAGACCTTTGAGGCATTAATATTTATAAAGCTTGGATCCATGGCTGATAATGGCCCAAATAGTATACTAAAAGTTTTTGGGAACCTAGTTACCAAGTTAAATTATCATTAAATCATAAGAAAATTGCAAATAAGCTACTAGTTTGACGTGACAGAGAGGTAAAGAGAAACTTAGACTCCTTTAACAATTTAAATTATTAATGATTTTCCATGGCTAAAACTACCCTTTTTGGACTAGTATCCCTTGATTTACCTCATAGCAACCTGCCATACTGTGACATTTGCGATTCTATGTAGAAATGAGGTAAAACCTTCAAAAATTCATTAAAAATACAATTCTTGATGAATTTTTCTGAAAATTCCAGAACCAATGAAGAATGGTATTACCAATAAAGAAACCAAAATAATTATGGTTTCACAAGTAAAAATTAAAAGTTTTACTTACAGTTATTTTTGATGATTCCATGTGAAATACTGAATCTTCAAAAATTCACAGAAAATACAACCTGTGATTCAATTTCCAATAAAATTGATAAATTTGAGAAATTAATGTCTATTTTGCAATAAAATAAGATTTAAAGTGATTAATACTTTTATTCTTAACCATAAATGAGTTGGTAGTCACATAAAAGCATTAGTTAAGTAATTATGATAATCTTATGTGACAACAAATGATGAAATCAATAATATAAAAAAGGATTATTGTTTTCTCACTCAATAATTTTTCAGTTTTCTCCATGGCACACTTATGTGAGCTATCTTTGACTTAAAAGAGGCCTCCTCTTGCTGTTTTTTCCAAATCATCTTCTTATCCAATTACATCATTCTTACCAACAAGTAAGTATTAGTTGAGCTTTTCTTGAGTGTTTTATTCTTTCAGAATCAATCAAGAAAGAGGTTCAATAATAGAAATGAACTATATATTGCTGTAGTACTGCTATAAATCAATTTAGATCCCATAAATCCACAATTCATCTGCCAAATCTCTCTACCATATTCTTTCCAAGGTTCTGTAAGATGTGTCTACAAAATTGTTGATAATATTACTATTAATCAGCAATAATATGAATGTTCTTATGAAAGATAATAATAAAAATTTATTATAATCACAATTAAATAATTAAATAATTAATTAATATTTTCTTTTACTTGTTATACACTACTAGTGATTATAACAGTAAGCAGTGATTGTCTACAAGAATCAATTACAAGAAGTATTTAATAATAAAACTCCTTTATCAAAATAATAAAATTATTTGGATATATAATTATATTTTACAAGAATAATTATAAATATAATTCTTGAAGAAAAAAATTACTAGAGGAAAACTTTAAGAATTCAAACAAAACACTCACTAATACTCCAAAGAACTTATTAAAAGATAATACTAGAGGAATTTGACAAATAATTGTGGATTTAATGGATCAGAGTATATTTATAACAATATTACAACAATATATAGTTTATTTCTATGATCTAACGTCTTTCTGATTGATTCTGAAAGAATGAAACACTTAAGAAAAGGTTTAAATAATACACACTTGTTGGTAATAATGGTATAATTGAATAATGTGATTATTTGGAAAAAACAGCAAGAGGAGGCCTCTTTTAAGTCTAAGACAGCTCACAGAGGCATTCCATGGAGAAAATCAAAAGACAAGAGAGTGAGAAAACAGTAATCTTTCTTGGATTGATCATTGCATCATCTGTTGTGTTGTAAGATTATCATAATTACTTAATTGATGCTTTTATGTGACTACCAACCCAAATATGGTTAAGAATAAAAGGAGTAACAAATTAAATATTCTTTTATTTCAAAATGAACATCAATTTCTCAAAATTATCAATTTCATTGGACATTTCATCACAGGTTGTATTTTCTGTGAATTTTTCAAGATTCAGTATTACATGTAGAATTATCAAAAATGGACTGTAAGTAAAACATTTAATTTTACTTATAAAAGTATTATTATTTTTTCTTTCTATATGAGGTTTACTGTTCTCAATTGGTCCTCAAGGTTTCAGAAAGATTAATAAATAATTGTATATTTAATGAATTTTTGAAGTTTTTACCTCATATCTACGTAGAATTGCAAATAGTACTATATAGCTGGTTGCTATGAGGTAAATCAGTGGATACTAGTCCAAAAAGGGTTTCAATTACTTTATCAGGGCTTATCAATGGAAAATCATTAATAATTGACATGGTTACAGGAGTCTAAGTTGCTCTTTACCTCCTTGGCATGTCAATATAGCAGCTTATTTGCTATTTTCTTATGATTTAATGAGATTTTAACTTGGTAACCAAGTTACCAAAAGGGTTTAGTAGACTAATTGGGCCAAGATCAGACATGGATTCAAGCTTTAGATCTTTCCATGCCTCAGAAGCTGGGTACCCTGGCTCCCTTTGATGTCTTTTGTCACCCTTGACTATTTTCATGTCAAAAATAGAAATTCAGGCTTCAAGACTGATATCCACTATGGGTGTACCAAATTTGTATGTAAGAATACCATAATATTAGGTGCCACAAACATGCATAACACCATTTTCAGTGCATATGTAACATGGGATTTCTCACATTCCCATTATTTTGGCGTGAAATTGAGAAAAACAAAAATTTTCACAATTCTTTTATGTGGTATTGAAGTATTTTTCATATTACCACCTCTTAGAGTTAATTTAAGCTTATTCACTTTATGTAGTTACCCTAGATGAAGTTTCTTGTAGAATCCAAATCTGGCCTTAAGTCTATGGATCTGCTTACTCACAAAAAAGTTATTCATCTTTTTTGAAATAAAAAACAATGAATTTTGAATATATGCATGACTTATGGGTTATGCATAGTTCAAAATTTATTTTTAAAGATATTCGTGGCCTATTTGGGTATGTAAAATATACCTCAACACTCACAGGTACATTGAATATTAGTGAGTGCTTTATTATTAGTTCTTCATGTTTTTCTCCAGTATCTGCTTTCCTCAAGAATTATATTTAGAATTATTCTTGTACAAGATGATTATATATTAAAATAATTTTATTATTTCAATAAAGCTTTATCATATAAATACTTCCTGTAATTGATTCTTGTAGAAAATTACTGCTTACTGTTATATTTAACTAGTAGTGTATGAAAAGTAAAAGAAATAATTAATTAATTAATTATTCAAGCTTTTGTTAAAATAATTTTATTATTATATTTAATAAGAACAGTCATAGTATTGTTGATTAATAGTAATATTATCAACAATTTAATAGGAAAATCGTAAAGCCTATCTATGTTGAAATTCCATTCCATTGAAAAATTATGGATATTTCTGATATAATATGTATTCCTTCAAACTTGAATTTTGAAATTTTCATTCCTCAAAATACTTATCTCCTAAGTCCTTTCAAGGCATGATAGAATTCAATTGTGGTTCCTGAGTGGAGAATGCTGACAACCTTTTTCTGCTGGCCTTTGTAAACATAAGAATTTTTTTAAAGGAACTTTGTTAAGTATTCGAATAGTCAAATTGAAGGAATTAGATTCAGAGAAGATAATATGCAGAATTCTGACCCTCTGATAATTGAGATTGAAGACAGTATATGACTTGGTCATTCTCATATATATTTTGAATAATTCCC
The DNA here is from genome assembly GCA_023105745.1 of Austropuccinia psidii. Classification (NCBI taxonomy): domain Eukaryota; kingdom Fungi; phylum Basidiomycota; class Pucciniomycetes; order Pucciniales; family Sphaerophragmiaceae; genus Austropuccinia; species Austropuccinia psidii. The sequence continues at coordinate 54,226,963 of JALGQZ010000007.1, read as the reverse complement.
TCAACATAGGAATTTTATTCAAAATTTGTAAACTATATTTATATACACACCTTTAAGCTATGTTTTGACTATAAAATCTGTTACTAAACTTTGATTCAATTTCTTTTGATTAACTATGTATTCAGCCCCTATTGATAGAATACATAATAATTTTAAACTGAAATAATATTCTATTTCTTCCTTCAAAACCCATGCTCTCATTGTTTCCAAAAATGGAAAATTTTAAGCCAAAAATATATTTTTGAAATCTTTAAACTTTTCTTTAAGTCATCTATTTGTCCCTAAAGTCAAAGCTCTTAGTTTATTTTTGAACGAGCTTTGTATCTTGAGAATTTTGTGTCTCAAGAGCCAAAAGAATAGAAGTATATCTCATTGTAGTTATTTATGGCCATTTGTTATGGCGTTTGATTGAGAGAAAGAATAACTAAGGTAATCTATATAAATTTTCCACCTCCAATTGTTTTGATAAATATATAAAGAATTATCATTAAATTATTCTCATAATGCTCTGTAATTGCAATTTTTTTTCAAAATTTGTGGAAACCACATTTACAATAGCTGATTACTCAAATTCAAAAATAGTAATATATCAAGTAATTTCTCCTTGTAACAGATCATAATGTGGTGCAAATATCTTTATAATAAGAAAAGAACTCATTTTGAACTAGGAGGTTGTCTAATCCAATAGTAAGCAGGTTGTCATTTGGGATTTCATCATAAAATGTTAGACAGCAGAATAAGTGGTATCAAATTCTATTCTTTTCCATAAATAGTGATATTTTCAGAAGCAAGTACTCTATTCACAAATTTAATGAGCCCTCCTTGAGGGGTTAACTGTTTATTTGGAATATTTGATAAATATTAGGTTCAATTTCTTTCAAATTAGTCTCAAACCTTTGTCCAACCCACATACACTTACTAGTTTGAATCCTTTTTAGAGTCAAATTGGAAAAAAGTGTATTTAAATGAATATAATAGTTAATTATGATTATTAAATACTCAACAATCAAATAGCTCAGATCATCTTTAACCAAATTAACTAAGTTAACATACACATAGCATGTATATCATCATGTTACAGAAATATCCCTAAAAAGATTATCAATCAATATGAAAATAATACCATCTTTGTAAAGCTCATCTTTTCAAGGCTTTTGAATCAACTTATGGAATTGCCCTCAAATTTTCAATCAATCTTCACTTCAGAATATTGGGATCCACAGGGAAGTGTTACATTTAAGTGTAAAGCTTCTTACATAAATAGAAGTTCTTAAACCAACATTCTTGTGTATGCTCCCAGGGTATTTTCTGCACAATGCTATCTCAAGGTAATATAAATTATAACCTTTATATCAATTTAAATTTATTGAATTATTTTCAATCTAGCTGTTATGCTTTATAAACATGTTTTCTAATCATCTTAATTTTTTTGATTTCTCAATATTGAAAGTTGTATAGTTTTTTGTATTTCTTTTTTATTTTTATTTATTATTTTTTTGTTTGAAATTTCTGTGTTATCTATTTTATAAATTTCCAGTTCTACTGTATTTTATTTTAGGTTTTTTCTTAATTTTTACCCATTTTTTGTCAAATTCTTGGTTACCTTTTTTCAATTTTTGGTCAATTTTTTATCCTTTTTTTTATTTGGAAGGAAGGGGTTTTTTCCCCTTTTCTTTCAATTTCCCTGAAAAGGAATATTTATTTTATGCCATTTTATTATATACTTTTTTCATTTCATTTTAATTTGATTTTGAATTTAAAACCATTTCTTTTTTTTAAATTCATGGAATTTTTTTTATCAATTTTTTCAATGTTTTAATTTTTTTTGAAGTTGGAGGGGTGGAGATACACTGATTCCAGTGTACTATTAATTACTTGTTTGCATTGAACTTAGCGCCAACAAATAATTACTAGTGCACTGAAATCAGTGTAACACACTGATTCCAGTGTGTCTCCACCCCAGCAAATTCAAAAAGAAAATTAAAAAAAACAAGATAAATAAAAAACTAACAAATAAATTGAACAACACAAAAGCTTGATAAGAAAAAAATGAAACATAAATTAAGTCAAATAAAAGGAAAAAAGAATAATAAATAAATAAATGAGGAAAATTGAAACAAATTGATGCAAAAAAAATAACACATTAGAGAAAATTGGGACCAAAAAAATATAAAAAATCAAAAAAAGATGAATCTTAAAATGGAAGAGGAGTAAACTTAAAATAAAAATATAAAGAAAAAAAACTCAAGAAAAATTCATTCAAAACAAATAGTTCAAAATCTGAAGAAATTTAATTTCCATTTTCTATTGAAATAATTTTCAATTATTATCAATGTGTCTTTCAAAATTCATTTTGGTCAATAATGAAGCTTTAAGTACCACAAAAAATGACGAAGAAACCTAAAAACTTTGGGAGATACAGAACTCAGCCAAAAATAAAGGAGTTCAAATCAAGATATGACAAACTGAAAGATAAATCATTTGATTGTAGATAATTTGTGAAAAAATCAATGATAAACAATGATCAGGCGTCCTTAACACCATTGCAAAATTGGAAAAAAAATAAGTGGACTTTATAAGGACCAGATTGTGTTACTTCAAGAATTACAAAATTCCATATGCTAGGAGGTTTTGATTGAAAAATAAACTTCATAATTAAAATTTTCATCATTTCAAAGGAAGCTGATGCATTTATATGAAGCTATTGAAGGAATGGGAAAATGTTGATTTCTAATGAATATCATTCATAATAAGGATAATGGTACAGATAATTTCGAAATAAAATATTATTTCTCATTGATTTTCATTTGGTGCTGAATGTTTAACTCAAAAATCTTGGTGAAATAATATATTCCAAATAAATATGAAATATTATGAGGAAATAGCAGAAATATAATGTATATATAAAGGAAAAATTTAAAATTTTGGAAATACTTTTTGACAGTCAATTAAGCTGCTATATAAGGAAAATAAATTGACTGTGTGTGTGGATTATTCATCTGTAGTTTTTTCTTTGTGCATAAAGTATGTCAAATCATTTGACATTTTCTCTCTAAAAAGGTATATGTAGAGATTTTTAAATGGTGGGAGCATGTCAGATAGGTCAATTATCTCAAGTAAAAAAACCAATGGAATGGGGGTAAAATAACTACACTTATTTCTTTGAAAGAAGTGTGTTTCCTTATAAGTCATAGCTTTTATTCTAAAGTGTTTTGTATTAGTGAGTAGGGTATCAGTAAAGCAAGAGTAAGCAAATAGCAATCATTAGATTTCCATAATGTTAAATTTCAATGGAGTAAAATTCTAAATGACCAAAAATGTGGCTGAAAGTATCTGCAAAAATATAAGAAGGTTAGAACAAAGGTTGAAACTCGGTTTGAAAGAAGGTTGGACCTGGGTTGGACCTGCTACCCCTGCCGGAAGGGATACCTCTTTTTTCATGATGAATAGTAGTGTATAAAAATTGAAAGAGATAAATAATAAATTAAGAATTTATTCATGGTTATAATAAGTTTATGTATTATATATCATAAGAACGGTCATAGTACTCTTTATAAATAGTAATATCATCAAGAGTTTCATAAAAACATCCTCAATTTTGACAAAATAGTTTGATTTGATGAAAATCATAGTTTAATCTAATATAAACCACAGGTTGATTCAATATAAAGAGTATAGAAACTTTGCTTTACATGATGAGGCATTGCTTCCCTATGATGAGGACTTGATTTCTCATGAAAAGGAACTGATTCCCCCTGAAAAAGAGTTCATTCCCCAAACTGAGAAATTGATTCCCTATGGTAAGGAGTTAATTACCCATAATGAAGAATTGATTCCAAATAGTGGGTAATTGAATTAACTCAAGTTTTATATTAAATAAGCATATGGCTTATTTTACATCAAACCAGGGTTAATGCTTAATCAACATGTTATATCAAAACCTTTTCAGTTTATCTTTAATGGACCTTGAAATTAATAAACAAAAGCTGGTTGATTTAGAAGAAACAAGGTTATTGTGACTTGAGATAACATACGTGACGGTGATGCAATAATGCAGGCAGTGAGGGATGCTTAAATTTTCAAGATTTTGGGTTTTATTTATTTGGAATTTTGACAGAAATGTTAAATTGAATAACCTTGATTTTTTTCTCAAAATACAACTTTGTTTTAGCTGAGCTCTCCTGGGATTTCAATAAAGTCCTTATTTCAAAACCAAACAGGTGAAACCTAATTCCCTGATTAATTAGTTTTTTATTTCCATACATTTCATTCCCCAAGACTTAGAGGTTATTTTTTTGATTTGGGACCTCACTTTGACAAACAAAAAATCATTTAGTCAATCACACTAATAAAGACATAAAATGAAAAAATGATTCAAAATCCTCAGGTCATTTGAGAAATTTCAATTACTTTTGTATGATTGATTGGCTTTCAGTGAATTCCCCCTTTTATTCTTGTTTTGGAACCTCAGCAACAGCTTTGATAGGTTGGATTCCCTCTTATGAAAAAATAGATTTCACACCAGTTAGAAACTGCGGTGAATAAAAACTTTTGCAGCTATTTTAATATTATTGCAAAAGGCCTATGTGACAAATGGCGAACATAGGAGAAAAAACATATGTATGCAAAACATAGGATTTGGAATTACTCCTGATAGTCGCAAAAACGGTATTAAAACAGTGGTCCAAAATATTGAGTCTATTTGTCCCTGCTTCAAAGAAATGGATGTTCGTTTTGGGAAAAAGCCCAACATGGCGCTTTTGGCCTCCTTAAATGCACAAGATGAAGGCTATAATTATTAATTTCTGCAAAGGTAAGTATCCAATGTTCAAGAGTTAAGCCAAATGAATATTTACTGGATAGTATTCTCATACTAGTTAGGTATTTGTGTATTAGGTTGATCCTATTGCAAGGAGAATGTGAAAGTCAAAAAGCAATTTCCCCAATAGTGAGATTATCCAGAATTAGATAGAATGGAGGAGAATAGCCTGTTTTCAGAAGCCATAAGAATCATCCAAATAGAAAAACTGTAATAATACCGAATAATAACTATGACAGGTTTAAGATTTAAATGAAACCTCAGTCTCAAAGGGTTTAAAACATAATTCAAATAATATAAAGAGTCACTCAATGAAATATGCTGAAACAAATAATGATGATTAGAGAATTATATAGAAAGAGAACCTGTCAAGGACCAGAACTTCAGGAAGAGATTCTAAGAATCTTGATAATCTTAGTTGGTAATGCAAATAATAAAATAATCTATTATAGCAGATATATAATCATTTAATGTATTCCTGTCAACAAGGTTATTTTTTCTTGAAATGATTAAACAGATATATATATATATATAATCTGATCTTTTAAAACCTGAGGATCTGATACAAACCTCAATGCATTCTAGGAATGGGAAAATTAAAAGGGAAGGATGAAAAAGAAACTTAATTTTTGAAAAAAAAAGGTGAACAGGAAAAATGATTGTAGATCTCATTTGAGGGAGATAAGATAACAAAGAAATTGAGATTTTAGGAAAATAAAATGAGTTCACCAAGAGAATTTGGAAACTCCTAATTTCAAATTCAGAAAAAACATCAAGAAGGATAAGTGGAATTACAAGCTGCAATTGAAAGAAAAAACAAATTTTTATTTGAAATTTGGAAGGGTGAGCTCAAATTTGTCTGCAATTGGAAAGGAAGGAACTATGAGGCTCAATTAGAAGTCATAGTTTGTGGTTTTCTAATTAATACTGAAGTATCGACGAATTTTTTGAATATTTATCAAGATATTTTCAGCAATTTCTCTCAAAAATTAAGCTAGAATGATGCAAAGAAATTCTGGTTAAACATAGATGCATGATGAGAGTTAATCTGAAGATGTCAGGGTGAGTCTATGTAGTAGCTTAAAAATAGTAAATACAAGCTAGTACTATGACTGTGACACGTCAAAATAAATAAAAAATGAAATCTTCAGGTCCTACTGCTACGTGGTAACAGTGGTGATGAGTCTATTGAGGACCTGGGCCGCAATGCTCTAATATCTTTGACTGTAAAGAAACACTACAATAATTATATTCTAATTATATCTTAAATAATTCTAAGGACACTACTGATGAATAACAGTCTTGTCACGTAAGAATAATGGTAAAGTAAGATAAGATGATGGGTTTTTGAAGGAAAAAACCCTTCTTTTTATATCTTTCAGGACTGTCAAGAGTTATTAACTCTTCAAAAGTCAGAGGAGTGAAAATTTTCACTCCAATGGTCAGTCTGTGGTTCTGGATCCTCAATTCTGACGTCAGTAGAGGCAGAATTGTGGTTTTGGAACCACAAATGATCATTCTGGATCAATACAGGGTGAAAAAACTTTTCACCTGCCACGTCAGCACTTGGGTGACGTTGTTCTGGTGTCTGTATGATCAATACTGGTCATTCTGGGCGGGTTTAAGCTTTGAATAACCATTATTTTAGGTATCAAGGCTGTACTGGTTGGTACAGGTTTGGTACAGACCAGTATTGGTCAAAATACTTCCAACCAAGATATCTCAGTCAGTTTTTGAGATATCAAGAAACTAAGAGCACATAATTGAAGGGCTTAATGAGCTCTTCAATTTGGTATGCTTCATGTTTACCCTTCTTGCAAATAGCAAAAGTTATAAGGGTTTTAAGTTTTTGGATGTAATTTTGTACATCAGTATGAGGCTTCAAAAACTTCCATGCTAGATATCTTCTTCAATTTGGAAGATATCTGTATTCTGATGATACAGCTTTGTAGGGCTTGAATAGCCCTACAGTTTGGTATATTACAATGTACAGTTGTATGAGTGTATGCCAAAGATACAGGGGTTTGTTTATTTTCTTATTTTCAGAATATCTGTATTTTGGTTATTAAGCCTTTGAACCAAGATCCCTCAGTCAATTTAAGAGATACAGAGGTCTAAGGTGTCTAAAATTAAAGCTCTTGTTGAGATCTTTAATTTGGTTATACTTTTGTACAGTTTTGTACAAGCCCTCTTTGACTTTCAGGGGGACTTGGTTTTGAAAATGAGGTTATATGGTATCTCCAGTTGTAGTGGTGTTACAACAACATGGATGATATCATTGTGTAGCTCTCTATGTGAGCTTTAAGAAAAATACCATTTTGGTATAGGATAACTTAAATATGCATAAGTTAGATGAGAGGTGAAAATAAGGGTTTTGACTTGTTTATTCTCCTCTAGGTTTCCTTATTCTGTTTGGATAAGGTTGGTGTTTAATGTAAGAGGATTGTTTTCTCTTAATTATTACCTGTATTGACTATGTTTGTTCAATACTTGTCATACCATTATTTATGGTATGTTGGATGTCATGCTAGTGCTCTGTTTTGAGTCACAGGCTGACATACCCCCCCTCAAAAGAAGGCTCATCATTGATGAGACTCTTCAGCCCTCCTGGAGGCTCTGAATCTTCTGAGGTGTATTTGTCCATCTGGGATTTCTTTCTCAGCTAACCATTTGTCTTTATCTGCTGGTTGATTCTTAAATCTAACCAGGTATTGCCTGTTGTCTTTCCCATTGATTCTTATTTTCCTGGCTTTAATGATCTTTTTCACTGGTCCAGGTGAGTCATCTTCCTCTACCAATCTTTCATGGGTGACTGTCTTCTTCCTATCAGGGAATTTCTCCTCATCTGTCTGGTGATAAGGTTTGACCAGGCTCACAGGGAAAACTGGGTGTTTCCTAGAGAACTCCTTGGTCAGGTTGACTTCTACTGCATTCTTTCCTATTAATTTAATAATGGTGAATGGTCCTATGAATGAGTCTCTCATCTTCTTGGGTCCTCTTAGGTTGTTGAAGTTGAGAGTTGAGATTAGAACTTGGTGTCCTTCTTTGAAATCAGGTTCTTGGTGACTTTTGTCATATCTCTGTTTGTTATATAATTTGGCTTCAGCCACACATTGCTCTGCTTTTTCACAGGAAGTCTTCCACATTGTGTGGAAGTCCTTAGCTGTGGGGTGTACTGAGAGGAGGTTCTTCTTCAAGTAGTCTACTGGGAGTAGTGGGTTCCATCCTTTCTCTAATGTGGCAGGGTATTTTCCTGTCACTGAGTGTACACTTGTGTTGTATGCCAATTGTACAGCTGGTAGGAGGGTTACCCAGTCATGGGTATATCCCTCATTGTCTTTATATTCCATGCCATATGCACAAAACCTTCTAATGATGTCTTCCAATGTTTGGATCATTCTTTCTGCTAGACCATCTGTTTGTGGATGGTAAGCTGTGGAGAATGCTAGTTTGGCTCCCAGCATCTCATATAGATTAGTCCAAAATTCTGATGTGAATTTAGGGTCTCTGTCACTAATTATAATTCTTGGAACTCCACAGTTAGCTATCACATTGTTCCAGAACAATATGGCTGTGTCCATTGCTGTGTCCTCTTTGTGACAGGGGAGACATCTGACACTCTTGCTGTACCTGTCTACTACTACTAGGCATGCATTAAAGCTGTCCTTCCCTCCAGGGACCAGGCCTGTTACCCAATCCATGTTTATTATTTCCCAGGGGTGTTTGGGCTCTTCTATACTCTGGAGTAATCCATATCTTTTGCCATGACTTCTGTTGGCTTTCTGGCATCTGGTACAAGTGTTGATGTATTCACTCAAGTCTTGTTCCCACTTTGGCCACCAAGCTGTGCTAAAGACTCTTTCCTTAGTTCTCTCTTCACTCATATGTCCCATGTATGGGCAGTCATGGCATTCCTGTAGTATCAGGGAAATATGTTCTCTATTTATTATTACCAGGGCACTTGTGTGTTTTTCCCTATGGTATAGTAGATCATCTATCAGGAAAAATCTATTCTCTCTGAAGTTTTTGAGCCATGGCTCTTCCAATTGGCTTTCTAGTTCAGGACTCCTGTACTTTTGTTTTAATAGTTGTATCAATATACTACACTTTTTGTGTTTATTGTATGATGATTGTACTATGCTAAAGAACTCTGTGTTCAGATTAGAGGAGCTGATTCCCAGTATGGGTATCTCTTTGCTCTCTCCAAAGCTCTGTGCTGGGTTTGATGGATCATTCCCCAATGCCCAGTTTGATAGTTTGAAGTTCTTTCTCTTATCTATCTCCATGCATTGTATGGGTATTTTGGCCCCATTTTCTGGGTCATATGCTGGATTTTCTTGGTCATTTTTCAGTGGCCACCTGCTGAGGCCATCTGCATTAGTATGAATTTTCCCTTCTTTATAGATGATAGTCATATTCCCTCTATATTCTTGTATGGCTATTTGCCACCTAAGCATGTGTCTGTTTGTTGTCTTCATGTTCAACAGTGATTTGAGGGCTGTGCAATCAGTAAAAACTTCAAATACTGCTCCTTCTAAGTAGTAATGGAGTTTCTCTAATGCCCATACCAAACAGAGACATTCTGTCTGAGTAGCTCCATATCTTGCTTCTGAGTCTTTCAGTTGTCTTGATATATAGCAAATTACCCCTTCTTTGGGTATTCCATCCACTAGTTGCCTCTGGTGTAGTGCTGCTCCTAGTCCTTGACTACATGCTGCATCTATATATAGTTTGAATGGTAGTTCAAAATCAGGCATCATCAGGACAGGGGCATTGGTCAGTTCATGTTTGATCTTCTCAAATGCATCCCTTCTTTCTTTGGTGATTTCAAAGACTACATCCTTTGAGCACAGTTTGTATAGACTACTAGTGATGTGTGCAAAGTTTTTTATGTGGCTTCTGTAGTAACTAGCAAAGCCCAAAAAAAGATTGCATTTCCTTAATGTTCTTTGGTACTGGTTTCTTCAGTACTGCAGCAACTTTATTTTGGTCTATAGCTAGACTCAAACCTGAAACTTTGTGTCCTAGGGCTAGCAGTTCTTGCTGTCCAAAGTTACATTTTTTAAGAGATATCTTCATGTTGATTGGTGTACATTTTCCCAATATTTTATCAATTTTCCTCACATGGTATTCCCATGTTTCTGAGTATATTATGATATCATCAATGTACACTACCATCCACCCTTCCATAATTTCATCTTGAAATATGGTATCCATCATCCTCTGAAAATGGGCTGGTGCATTCTTAATGCCAAATGGCATTCTAGTATATTCATATATGCCCATATGGCATATAATTCTCAGAAATTTGATGGAATCTGGTTTCACCCCATTCTGGTGGAAACCTTTCATGCAATCCATTTTTGTAATGAACTTGGCTTTTGCTAGCTTATCTAGTGCATGTGGTATCCTTGGGATGGGGTACCTGTCTGCTTTGGTGTAATTATTCAAAGCCCTGAAGTCACCACATAGTCTGGATTTACCATCATGCCAAGTTATAAGGACTGGTGTAGTGACCTCTACTATCTCATTATGTCCTATTTTTCTTATTACCCCCATTTCTAGGAGTTCATTGATATGTTTCTCAATTTCTTTCCTAGTTTCTATGCTGGCTGGGTATGGTGGTCTCCTAAGCATAGGTGGATATGGTCTTTCTACATCTAGATATAATTCTATATCATGTCCTTTGATTTTCCTAGTGGTTCATCTCCTATTGCAAAAGCTTCTCTATGTTTTCTCAATACTTTCAGTAAGTTGAGTTTCATTTTACTGGTGAGTTGAGTGCCATATTGAGCTTCTTTGAATTCTTCCACTAGTTCTTTCAAGGTGTTATCATTTGTTACATGATTTATGTCAAAGGAAAATTTTTTGTCTTTGTTTGTACCTATGGTAAGATATCTGTTTTTACTATTGCAAATATCCATGCCATACATTCTTTGGTACTCTGTACCTAGTAAGAATCCTTGTACATGTGCATTTTCTAGAACTACAAATTCAGGTTCCAGTCTGATATTTCCTTTTTGGTGTGGGATAATTATCTCTTTGATTATTGTCCCCAGTGAGTGCATTTTGCCTGATGCACTTTTAAAGTTTCTAGCTTTTGTTGGGAGTATCTCTTCTTCCCATTTGGGGAAGTGTTGTTCCAAGTATTCTTTTGCCACTATGGAGCAACTTGCTCCTGTGTCAATGATCATTGGGTGTTTACAGTTCTCAATGTAAACTGTCAATTTTGTAGGTGTTCCATGAATGAATCCCATCCCTCTATTTGGGGTTACCAGGAATGTTTGTGCATTCTGTGTATTCTTACAGAGCTCTTTGTCTGTTGTTATTTGTGGTATTCCTGAATACAATTCAATGTCTTGTATGTCAAGTGAACTTTCTTCATTGCATTCCACTATGTATTCTTCCATGGTATCAGGTTCACTTTGTGATTCTGCTCTCATACCATTTCCCATGCTGTCAGAATCAGATTTTTCACCTGTTTGTTCTTCTTCTGATTCTTCATCAATTGCATATATTTTCTTTTTTGGTTTTGTGCAATTGTTGGCATAGTGGTCTGGTGATCCACAGTTGTGGCACACATATTTCTTTTTTGGGGTTTCTTTCCCTTTTTCTTTGTTTGTCTCTTTAACTTCAGACCTCTTGTCTTTGAAGTTTGGTTTATAGGATGTGTACCTTCCTATGGAGGTTTTCTTTCTCACATCTTGTATGACATTTGCTATGTCATCAATGCTGCTGATGTTGTTGCATCTGCATTTGACTTCATGTTCTAGATCTCCTGGCAATTTTGTTAGGAGTTTATGGTTTCTCATTTCTATTGTCATATTGGGATCAATAGCTTTTAGCCTCTTTGTTTTTTTGAGGCACCATTCATAAGGGTCTTTTTCTGTGGAGTATCTATCACTTTCAAAGGACATGGTCTTTTGCCAGATCCAACTACCATTGCTATACTTTTGTATAATCTGGTTCCTCCACCATGGCCAGCTTTTCCTGCCATGTATTTCTTTCATTTCAGTGTACCATATATTTTCATGGCCTCTGAATGCTGTGTTAAGTCTTGTTTTGATCCAGTAGTCTGGTATTTTTGGGACATCAACAAAGAGTCCATCAATATAGTCAATGATCTCCATATGGTCATATTCCCCAATTCCTGAGAGCTTTGGCCAGTTTGTTACTTCTGGTAACTGTTTTAGTGCCTGTTTCTCTGAATAGTTGAGATTTTCCCCATCTTGGTACACTGACTCTGATCTTAACTTTGGAATCTGATATTCAGGTTCCTGGTCATAGTCTTTATCCTCTTCTTTCAATTTTGTAGAGGTAGTAGGCTGACCTTGTGTTGGAGGGTATTGATTGTCTTCCCTGTCATAGAGGTAATCAATTTCTTTGTCAAGGTTATCCTGTTGCTGCTGGATATTCCTCAGATCCCTCCTCACAGTTTGTTGTTCTTCTAGAATTGAATTCAACTGTCTGTTAGTTTTTTCAAATTCTGTCCAAATTTTGGCCAGATTTGTATTTAAGTCTTTAATGACTGTTGCTTGGAAAGCATTTTCTTCTTTCAATGTTTCCACTTCTGTCCTCATTTTTCCTGAGGTTTCATATGTCCAATCCATGAATTGGGCCAATTTGGTCCATGTGAATTTGTTTTCAAACTCATGAGAGTGGATTGTAGTTTCAGTCATCAATTCTGGGTCTATTGAGTCAGAACTATCAAAACTATTTGTAGGTACAACTATTTCTTGTTTTTGTGTACTTCTTGGACTAAGTCCATCAGCTTTTTCATCAATGGGTCTGCTTCTTTCTTCCTCTGGTTGAAAGAAGTTTTGTTTTTCCCTTGGGCTCCTTTTCTCCTGTTGGAAACTACCTGGAAGGGTTGGGGAGCCTTGGATGAAGTTTCCTTTGGCTTGTAGGGCCTGGAACTGCTGGATTGTTGTGGGGAAGATGGGACTTCTCCTTCCATTTCTGGGGGTACCTGAATCTGACTGGGCTCTTCCTTGTGCCAAGATCTCTCTATGGCTTGTATGGCTGCCTGGTTCTCTTTGATTCTGGTTGCTCTTTCTTCTAAGAGTTTGAAATTCTTGTTGGGATTCCAACCTTGCATTTCTGTCATAAGTTCCATCCAAGCCATTTGCTTGAGACAGATCTTCTGGGTTGTTATCCCCACTTCTGCCCATGATGCTGCCATAGTGAACATTTTGTTGTCCATGCTCCATGTGAAGAGGTCTCTCAGGAGTTTGTGTATTTGGAGGACCTGTTCTGCATCTGTCCAATCTCCTGGTTGGACTTCTGGGTTGAATTTGATTTGGAACAAGACCTTGGGCAGGAGTTCCCTGATGGTAAGTCCTTTGCTGGTCATTTGCTCCAGTTCTTCTTCCTCTGTGTCTTCTTGGCCAGTGTTCTGGTTGGTTTCTTGGGAATTCAAGATTTCTAAGAAGTGGAGGTGTCATGTTAACAATGTTAAAAAATGACAGACAATAAAAAATGTTGTATTTTTCAAGGTTTATTTACCTTTAGCAGGCCCTTGTACAAATTTATGGTCTATACTCTTTGGCAATTTGCCTTTAGAGTTTACAACTGGGTTGATAACAGTGATTTTCTGTTTCTCAATCTGTTTTGGTGATCCAACTGGCTTTGTTGGAGCTTTTCTGGGTTTTTTGGCCCTTGGCACAGCTATTGGTGTCCAATCTTTTGAGTTGATTGTCACTTCACTGTGTCTTTTCTGTTTGCCCTTGGTTTTTGGCAGCACCTCTCTGTCTTCTGAGGCTGTCACAGATGGATTTCCTTGTGACTGGGTTTCTAATGGAATATAGTCTTTTTCCACTATTCAGAAAAGATATTTCAGATTGTATATCAGTATTTTATGATAAAACAAAATGATTATATTCAATTCTACTGTTATTTTTCGAAATTTTTGAGGTTTTTTTTTATGTTTTTTTTATTGTTTTTATGTGTTTTTTATTGAAAAATAACAGTTTTTGAGTTTTTCACTTATGTTTTATAAGTGAAAACTGTAATATCCAAGTGTTTTGTGAATGATTCACTTGGATATTATTGTGTTTTTATATAAACGCGTCAAATTTATTAAATTATAATAAATTTGATTTGTTATTATAAATATTATAAATAATATTTATTATAACACTTGATATTGATTAAAAATATCAATTAATTACAAGTTTTCACGTCAATTTGAGTGATATCTTGTTTTAAAGGAAATATTTAATTAAAATATTCCTTATAAATAATAAAAAATTATTTTATTATTTAATATTTATTAATTATTTATTAATAAATTGTTTCTATATTAATTTTCACGCACTTTGGTGAAAAATAATAGTAAAATGAATAATATACTGTTTGTATATTATTATTTTTATTGAAATTTGAATAATACTGTTGTATTATTATCAAATTACGTGGAAATTATTGCAATATAATAAAAAAGAGGATATGTACTCTTACTCTCAACAAAAAATATTTATAATATATATTTTTTGGAGGAAAAATTTGTATATATAGTATATGATTCTAAAAAATGATGATAAAGAAAAAAAAAATTGAAATTTTACTTACTGTTAGTAAAATACCTTTTAAATGACTGAATTTTACGCCTAATTCAGTTCAAACACGTCCAATAAGGTTGAAAAACCACGGCCAGGCCCCCAAAATGTCAGGGTGAGTCTATGTAGTAGCTTTAAAATAGTAAATACAAGCTAGTACTATGACTGTGACACGTCAAAATAAATAAAAAATGAAATCTTCAGGTCCTACTGCTACGTGGTAAGAGTGGTGATGAGTCTATTGAGGACCTGGGTTGCAATGCTCTAATATCTTTGACTGTAAAGAAACACTACAATAATTATATTCTAATTATATCTTAAATAATTCTAAGGACACTACTGATGAATAACAGTCTTGTCACGTAAGAATAATGGTAAAGTAAGATAAGATGATGGGTTTTTGAAGGAAAAAACCCTTCTTTTTATATCTTTCAGGACTGTCAAGAGTTATTAACTCTTCACACGTCAGAGGAGTGAAAATTTTCACTCCAATGGTCAGTCTGTGGTTCTGGATCCTCAATTCTGACGTCAGTAGAGGCAGAATTGTGGTTTTGGAACCACAAATGATCATTCTGGATCAATACAGGGTGAAAAAACTTTTCACCTGCCACGTCAGCACTTGGGTGACGTTTTTCTGGTGTCTGTATGATCAATACTGGTCATTCTGGGCGGGTTTAAGCTTTGAATAACCATTATTTTAGGTATCAAGGCTGTACTGGTTGGTACAGGTTTGGTACAGACCAGTATTGGTCAAAATACTTCCAACCAAGATATCTCAGTCAGTTTTTGAGATATCAAGACACTAAGAGCACAGAATTGAAGGGCTTAATGAGCTCTTTAATTTGGTATGCTTCATGTTTACCCTTCTTGCAAATAGCAAAAGTTATAAGGGTTTTAAGTTTTTGGATGTAATTTTGTACATCAGTATGAGGCTTCAAAAACTTCCATGCTAGATATCTTCTTCAATTTGGAAGATATCTGTATTCTGATGATACAGCTTTGTAGGGCTTGAATAGCCCTACAGTTTGGTATATTACACTGTACAGTTGTATGAGTGTATGCCAAAGATACAGGGGTTTGGTTATTTTCTTATTTTCAGAATATCTGTATTTTGGTTATTAAACCTTTGAACCAAGATCCCTCAGTCAATTTAAGAGATACAGAGGTCTAAGGTGTCTCAAATTAAAGCTCTTGTTGAGATCTTTAATTTGGTTATACTTTTGTACAGTTTTGTACAAGCCCTCTTTGACTTTCAGGGGGACTTGGTTTTGAAAATGAGGTTATATGGTATCTCCAGTTGTAGTGGTGTTACAACAACATGGATGATATCATTGTGTAGCTCTCTATGTGAGCTTTAAGAAAAATACCATTTTGGTATAGGATAACTTAAATATGCATAAGTTAGATGAGAGGTGAAAATAAGGGTTTTGACTTGTTTATTCTCCTCTAGGTTTCCTTATTCTGTTTGGATAAGGTTGGTGTTTAATGTAAGAGGATTGTTTTCTCTTAATTATTACCTGTATTGACTATGTTTGTTCAATACTTGTCATACCATTATTTATGGTATGTTGGATGTCATGCTAGTGCTCTGTTTTGAGTCACAGGCTGACAGAAGAGTTATGATTTTTTCAATTTTGAACTGAATTTAAGCCTATCAGTTTCAATAAATTCAAAATAAATTCCAGCCAATCAGATAATCTTAACTCAAAAAACCCCATAATTTAAGTAATATTTTCAAAATAATTCATGCATTTGAATCAATTTAATTATTTGAATTATAGCCTCCAAATTTTGGACATAATCACTCTTTTTTTAAACCCAAATTGACTACTGCTCACATTTTTAGCTTTCCATTTTGAATTTGATATAGGTTTTAGCCAAGCTCAACAAATACACCTTATAATAGAATTTTTTACTCTACATCCTTCTAATATTGCTTTTGGGTTGAAAACTGGCTTCAATTTTGCTTTTGGAACCCTTCCATGTTTTCTATTTCAATTATATTTTATAGATTTCATTATAATTAAAATAATCTCAAATTGTAAGAAAATTTCAATTCAGCAAAATTTATGATTCAAATCTTTTATCAGAAGAAAAACTTCATCTGAACTAATTTTCTTATCTTAATAATAAAATATAAATTTTCAAAAGTGAAACTCTTTTTTAAAACCCAAATTTACCTCTGTCCCCCTTCTTAGGTCTCCTTTCTGACCTTGACATAGTTTGAGGTCAGGATCAAAGGTTAAATTTAAAATCCAGCTTATTATAATTTATATCAGCTCCTTCCATGATTCCTTCTGGATTAAAACTAGCTTCAATTTTACTTCTTCAATCTCCATTTTGACATCCTATCATTGCCTTATTTCTTAGATATTTGATATTACTATTTTCTTTGATAATTATTATTGCTAAATATTTGTTTCATTTAAGTCGGACTGGTTCTGCTTACCATTGAGCTTCTAAGCCTATATATCGGGATATAATTTGTTTTTCAGATTCTAATTGCCACAAATTGTCTCAAAATTATGATTTTTTGAGCATTCCAAACAGAAAGAAAAAACTACCTATTGTTAGTATTTATCATTATTATTACTTATTAATCCTTCTAGTATAAGAGAAAGCCTAAATTGAATTTGATATGCACTAATAGATCTCATAATAAGTCAAGTGAATTATGCTGGTAGAATTTCAAGAAGGCCAAGAACTCTAGAAATTTAATTGCAAGCAAAGCGGACTTTGTATATGATATAAAAAGAATACTTTACTACAATAATCACTTTGATCCAGCTATAAAAAATTTGAATGCCCCAAGGCAGCTTAAAATTATTTAACTGAGAAAAGTCATTAAATTAGAATCTTATATCAAAAGTACTTTCAATACCATTGATCATTGATTCACTTCCCTAAATCATAGATTATCCAATATCACTTCTGGGAATGTTTTGGACTTGTAAAATTAAAGCCTTTGAGTCAAATCAATTCAGATAAAAGATATAAAATCCAGTCCCTTTCAACATTCCTCTCAAATCAGAAAGAATTTCTTGGTAAATTGCATCCATTTAGCAATGAAATTCAGAATTCAAGGTAAGAAGTAGAATGGTTCCCTCCCCAGGATGGTAAATTCAATATTTTTGAGCCTTAGAGCTATTTTTATATACCAAAAAGACCACAAATAAAAAATAATTTTATAATTTTAAATGAATAAATTTATTTATATTATAAAAAAAATATCAAAATATAAATATAAAATTTATATATAAAATTGGAATTTTAAGTATAATTTGAAGTTAAAATTACATTGACATTCAAAATTGTAAATCACATTCTTACTTGAAAAAATTAAGTAAAAATAAATTTTCAATAAAAGTTTTGGGAAAAAAAGTTAAAAAAAAGTTATTATATCTTTCAATCCAATAAATAAACTTATGAAAATCATTTCACCATTTGGTTAATCATAAAAAATAAGGTGGGGTCACTTCTGCATGAAATTTCTGTAACTCAACTCTAAATAAGCTTAAATTGAGTTTTTAGTATTTTCTCAATGAAAATTAAAAATCCTCAAAACCTTAGTTCAATTAACACCAAATTTGGTGTAAACCATCAATTCTTGTGTTAAAATTGAGGTGTGGTGTGTAGCTTAGAATTTATGAGGAATTGAAGTATTTGTAATTGAAATGTCAAAATGTGCATGTGTATTACAAAAGTGAACCTTTATTTACATATGAGGTATAAATTCTTACAGTTTTGTACTTCAAAACTCAATTGAATTACATATTTAAGCTACAACTATAATACATGATGAGGAATCAAAGAAAAAATCAATTGGAAATATTGATTCTGGGGGGGAAAGGAATCTTGGCTCCAAGGGTGCCAGACTCCCCCAAACTCTTTGCCAACAGGTATGGGTTGTCAAAATTCATGCAAAAGTCCTTCAATTTTGTCCTGGAATTGAGTTGCAGGGTTGGTGACTCAATTGATGATGAGGTTTTGATACCAACAAGGTCAGCCTGTGACTCAAAGCCAGAGCACAAGCATGACAGCCAAATACCATAAATCATTGGTATAGCCAAGATGCCACAAAAAAATGGAGCTCAGCCAAATAAGCTCAAAAGATATCAAAAGAAAGAGGAAAGTAACCCCTTCCAAATATACAAGTCCCATGATCATAGGACAAAGAATAACAAAGTTGATGCTGAGCATAAACCTTAATTTTCACCTCTCATCTGAAATACAGAGGAAGATACTTAACCCCATCAAATGGGTATTTGAAATAGAGCTCTAAGTCAGGGCTACTCAATGGTACTAGCCAAGCTGAGCTAGCACCAGAATTACAGAAGTTATGACCAAAATAAGGTCAAATAAGGGTGAATAAAATATTCACCTCTCATCTAGCTTCTACAGTTTTGGTGTGACATACCTAAAGTGGGGTCTTTTTGGAATGAGCGCAATCAGGGCCATCTGGTGGTTCCATTCATTTCCCCATATCTCACCTAGAACAAAAGTTATAGGGCAAACAAGACCAATACAGCTTTTGCCTAAAACCATGCATATGTACAAAACTCTTTTACATGGCATAGCTTTTCCATATTAAATTATAGCCATACAAAATGAGGAACCCTTGTGTAGAGCACATGAAGGGCTCCACACTGAACTAATTTTGAGGTTGATATCTCAAAAACTGACAAATGTATGGCTGTTTTAAGGTCAAAATCCCATAGTTTGGCCAATACAGCCTTACTGTGGGATAATTTCCCATAACTATGATTATGAGGTGTCAAACAGACAAAGAAGCTTGTTTTTACTTCAATACCTCATATTCCATTCAATACTGGGGTCCCATACAGGTTCTGTACAGCATTCTACGCATCATACACGTCAGAATCAGGTTGTGTGGTCCCCAGATGAATGTTTTCACCCTGTATTGGTGAAAACTGCCCAGATGTGGTTTCAAAACCACATCTGAGCCCAATACAGGCTATACAGGCCTTTTGCAAACCACAAG
Organism: Austropuccinia psidii; assembly: GCA_023105745.1. Taxonomy (NCBI): domain Eukaryota; kingdom Fungi; phylum Basidiomycota; class Pucciniomycetes; order Pucciniales; family Sphaerophragmiaceae; genus Austropuccinia; species Austropuccinia psidii. Next base: position 54,207,585 of record JALGQZ010000007.1, on the reverse strand, counting down.
CCTGTCCTTGAGAGTGAAAAATCTTCACTTCCTCTATGTGAAAAGGTATATCAGCCTTTTCACCCCATTTCAGGATAATAGGAGGCCTTTTCACTGCCAGAAAAGGAATCCCCATCCTGCTATTGAATTCCTATGTAGTACAACTGTCAAAAAAAGTTATACTCTTGGAAAATAAACAGGTTATACTATAAATCTTAGTATTGTAGCCCAACAGGTAAAGCTGCACCCAGGGCTTTCAATAGCACTCACCACCACTAATTCTCATTGATAAAGCCCTTTTTATCTTTAGTTAAACCTCTTTTAAATAATTTTATCCACGTCACAGTCATATTTAAAGTTGTAATCAGCCTTAGTACATCTTTATCATAGACTCAGCCTGACAAACCAGGTCAGTTTTAACTGTTGCCAAGAGGGTAAAACTACCCTTAAGTTGAATCGATTGGATTTAAAACAGCTTTAACTTATTTTGAAATCTCTTATTCACATTCTGACATGTTTTGAGGGCTTGAAATCAGGTATTACTATAGCAATGGATAATTTAAGGGTTTGAAATGGCTAGAACCAGCCCTTTTTTGGTCCAAACCAGGGTTCAATGGTGCCATAATTGTATTTTCTGTCTTAAGAGTGTTTTTCACGACTGACAAGAGTAAGCTTAACTTTTTCATTAGGAAAATTGTTTGCTATAAAAGAATGTCTTCTCTGTCCCAGTTTTCTCTTCATGTTGTAATATTTTCCTTTTATAAATAGCTTCAACACTGTTAAACCAATCAATAAAATATTTCAAACACCCTTTTGATATCATTTTAAAACTTATAACAACATTAAAAATCCTTATAATCATTGTTTGTGAATTTTATGATCACTTTTACCCTTGAACCACCCCATAAATGCATTACAGAATCTTTCATCACTGTTAGCTTTGTCACTTTGTTTTCAGAATTACTCTGTCAGATTTTGGGCATTTTTTCTCTTTAATAATCTCTTCAAATATGTTTTACTTATATTAATTTCCTGCAGTTCTTTTCTCAATTAATTCCAATTGAAATTGCTCTTGAAGAAATTTCTTTTGTAGCCTTAAATATCTCTTGTAGAGTATTTTTGAATAAATCTTTATAATAATATTTTTTTATACTAAAAAAGTTCAAAAATCCAAATTTGGAAATTTTTCTCTTAAAAATTATAAATATTACCATTTTCAATTTATTTTTACCTTATAAAGATTTTGAGGACAGGAAAAGTACTTTATTTTAATCAAAGTTTCATATCCACACCTTAAATTTGGGGTCCCAGTGGTAATAGTTTACCTATGACATAATGTTTTAACGTTTTTCAATCTTTTTTCTTATATTAGAAAATTTAAAAATCCATAAAAAAGGCTTATAATTCAAAAAATTCAGAAAAAATAAAACTTTTTCAAATTATAAGTGAGGCTTTATTTTCTTCATTTTTCTTTTTAAAAACCTTCTTTTACCTAATTAATTGCTTTTTTCATTAATTATAGTGTCTGAAGACATGGTAAGACAAGAAAATATTGAAAGTACATCAACAGCTACTAGCATTATCCCTGAAAGTACTGTCAATTCTAATCATAACAGAACAGTTATTGTAACTCTGAATAATCAACCAGAGCTCATTTCTTCTGAATTAGTCAACTTGGACATAAGTAATACCCTCCAAAAAGCAAATGATTTGGCCAATACTAAGTTTTTTGATGTGAAAATACAATTTTAAAGCTTTTTTAATCATAATCATGCCTTCAAGCAGATCAGAATCAAGCTATAACCCCTCAAGCAGCTCCCAAAAAGGCTATAGATGTGATTATGGCAGAAGCCAATCAGTTACAGAACGAAAAGGGTCAGTAAATGAATCCCAAATTGACAAATTATGCCATTCTGAAGCTGATAACCCTTTTTTACCTTCAAACAGAGCTGAAACTTCCACAAGAAGCCTCAGTGGACATTTACAAAGCCAGCCAGAAAGCTTACAACAATTCCTTTCAGCACAAACAGTACCAGATCCTTGAAGATCTGCTGAAAAACTTCATGAATTCTTATCTGACTGTGATAAAGCTTTTGGGGCATCCCAATACTTGAAAGTTACTCAATGGATGGCATCCATTGATGGAAAGGAAAAATATTATGCTTTTAACAGCAGAATAGAGGGAAAACAAACCTCCACTTCCAAAAAAAGTGCCAAAAACAGCCCCAATAGCCAGCAGCAGCAATTTCAGGAATTTTGTGGCATATGGTTCTAAAAGGAAGGATTTTATATCCCTGTCTACACAAACTTCTGAATATGTTTCCTTGATACATGCCACTCAACTACTGTAATATCTCTGTCTAATTATTATTTTAATAATAGACAGAACTCTGATCTCAATTGACTGCAATAAAAAAGTGAAAATCCTTCTTCCAAAGGATAATCTATCCAAGAAATGGAAAAAATATCTAGAAAGGCTTTCTATTTCATCAAGAAAGCTTTAAGGAAACATAAATTGAAGCTAAAATAGATACTAACCCGAAATAAATTTTCTGAGATCCTTGAAAAGAATCTGGGGAACACCAAACTCCAAAAAAAAGGCAATTAATTGGCCTGGGGAAGCTGGTTATAGTCTTGTGAGGGGATTCTACAACTGCTACTGAATTAAACTAACAAGATATACAACTGGATGGTCTACAGAGAATTATACTTGTAATTATTTTTTACAAATTATAATATTTTATTTCTTTTCTATTTTAATAACCTATTGGATTACAGGAAAGGAAATGAGAGGCCATCACTTGACTTCATTAACCTTTAGGTTGGTGATATTATTGAAATGTGATAAAATTGGATTACAAGAAAGACAGAGAGAGGCTTTAGCCTTGATTACTTATATTTCAGCTCCAATACTAGGCAAATGATAATTACAACCATTTCAATAATTATGGTAAAACCCAGACGAGGATGCAAAAAAATAAGAACAAATACAGTGCAATTTCAGGGGTAGTAAATCTATAAATAGACTCTTAATTCATAAAACGACTACTGCAAGAAATTAGCTTGGTATTTATCAAACTAATAGTATTTCGATAAATAAAGTAAGAGTTAAAGAAGAGATGAGATAAAAAACTGAAAAGAATGATAGGAGTTGAATTCAGAAGGTGCAGAGGCTGATTGTTTGGTATAGGAGGATGAAGGAGATAACCTGTCCTTTGGAGACTTCAGTTATTTGATTTATATAGGTTTTGGGATAACCCATATGTGTTTTAGGCTCTTAAAGCTCAATATTTGAGGTTTGGGGGAAGTTGGAAGCACTTTTGATACCCTAATTTACTCATAGACTCAACTAGGCTTGTGTATCAGTGAGCTACACTTGATGCTACTGGAGCTTCAGACTGGCTTCAAATGTCAGGAAGAATTTAGTGGGTAAGGATATACAGTTATTGAATGGCTTATAAAAAAGAAAGCTTAATTTTCACATGTTTCATTCTTCCTGAATGGGTATTGCTATGAGACTTGGAGGTCTTTGCAGCTACAAAAAACACCTCAAAAAGAGAAATTATGATTAAGAATAAAATAAAACAATTTGATTTTATTCCTAAAAGAATTGATATAAAATTAAGGATGAAATTTCATGTTTGGAAAATTTGCCAGGATTGAAGAACATGATAAAAATAACATTTTACCTAGAAAAATCAATTAAAAATGAAAAATTAGTAATATTTTTATATTTTTGAGCTTTTTTGAAGAATAAATTGTTTAAAAGAATCAGAAAGTTACTCTATTACACAAAAACATATAAATACTGTCACCAGTGAAATCCTCATGAAAAAATACACGGAGTCACCTCTAGGTGAATGTTCTATAGCTCAACTATGAATAAGCTTGGTTGGGTTTTGTGAGACTAGAAGTATGTTTTACATACCCAAATAAGCCACAAATGACTTAAAATTGTAGATAAAAATAACCAACTAATTATGTGGAATTCATAAAAAATATGCATACTCAAAATTGACCACTTTTTGAGAAGAAAAGAGTTCTAAATTCTTATTGAGTAATGAAGGCTATGGAACTATGACCATTTGTGGGTTCTACTCAAAACTTTCTCCATATTAAAGTTATTTGAAGCATATATTTGGACACCACCTGTATGGACCCAAAGTGCCAAATTCATGTGCGATATCTATTTTTTGTTTTCAGTTTTTTCATGGTCTTTGATCTGTTTTTTTTATCTTCCTTAATTACTCTTTTTCTCATTTGTTATTTTCATTTTTGTCCAAGAGAACTAAATTTACAGACTTGCAAAAGAATACAAAATTAAATAACTGCCTCCAGAAAAATACCACTCAAGCCTGGTATTCAACTAAATAGAGCCACTGAAGATGAGATAAGTGACTTTAGAATACATTAAATTATAACTCCACTCACTGATGTGTCACAATACGGGGAAGCCTGCTACCTACCCTAATCACAGAAAATTTACTGGTGGTATGCAGAAACTAACTAAAAAGAAAAATAAATATTGAGAAGTGTATTATTACATTGCGAAATAGGTCTTCCTGGGAAACCATCAAGAATACATTTTATATTATTTTGATATATTTGAATAAATAAAAGAAAAGGAGAGCTTAATAATAATTCTTCCTATGGCCATAAATAACCTAAATATCCCTTATCAGCTCAAAATAGAAACCATATTTTCAAATTAAGAAATGAAAGCCACCGCTTATTTAAAACAAGTGAAGGTTTTTGAAGCAGAAGGAAAGGAGGGATGGTTATGTAAACTCAAAAAACTATAAAATAGTAAAAAGAAAACTCCACACATTTCACAGCTAAAACAAATTAGTATCTTTAATAAGCTTGGAATGTTCCAATCTAGGTCCAATGACTCATGATTTTTGAATAATGAATAGTATTTTCTCTTTCATATGAGTTTGGATAATGGATTTCTGATTGGAAAGAAAGAGGTAACAATTGATAAAATTTAATCTCTTCTTTGAAAAGAACTAAGCATAAAGTTCAGGAAGAACCCAACACAGAATTTAGGCTACATGCTAGAATGGCACAAGAAAGGCTCAGTAGGTTTGAGCCAAATTGATTTGATAAAAGGACCATTGAATGACAACAATTTGAGTTGAAGTGAATGTGTGAAAATATAATTTAGTGGTACCTTCCACATGAAGGAAGATAGAGGATGAAGGCAAATTATCTTCTATCAATAAATTTAAAAGAGCAATCGGTATTGTTATCTATCTTTCTCAAAACATTTGACCCAATATAATTTTCACAATAAATCAGCTTTCAAGGTACTCTACATAGCTGTCGCAGGGGATCTTCTAAGTGAAGAGGGCCTGGCACTCAGTAAACTGGGACTTACTCATGGTGGGCTCCAGATATGGTAAAAGGAAAACACACTTAAGAGTGTAATAATATGAAATTATTAAATAAAGAAATATAATAAAGCAGAAAAATAATAATAAGAGTAAGAAATGAAAGAGCCATCCACAAACAAGTCCAAGTCCACTGTTTCAACATGTCAGAATGGAAAGAGAAGGGTTAATAAGGATATGGCCACCCAACTCATACTGTACAGGAAAAGAAAGAAAAATGCAAAGACTAACTTAAAATTAAATAAATATAATACCCAAAATAAGGATAAGAATATTTACAAAATGATAAATAAACTAAACTAATTAACTGGGGAGAAAGAGGGGATTGTATATGTGAGAATCACCAGCCCTGATCCAGGCAGAGAATTTTCATGAGAATGATTGATGGTTGAATTGAGTCTGGCCAATACAGGTCCTGTACAAGAGGTGTGGTGGTCTTCAGTGATCATACAGCTTCAGGATGGTGTATGCAAACTGTATTGGGTGATTCCAGCCTGTATGGATGTTGACAGGCGGTATTGGTGAACCAGGCTGTATGCATGTTTCAGCAAGGAAGATTGCTGAAACTGAATTCTGATACACACAGTGGATTTTCTGGTTTTGAGGTGTTTGAGTGGGTGTAAGTATGAATACCCTTACCCCTGGCTAGTGGTTGCTACAGTATCCCCCTCTTGAAACTGGTGGGCTCCTGAACACCATAATATCCTGCCAATGTTGAGTGGCATCTCAATATCCCCACATTTCTTTTTAATTTATATTTTCCACTTGACCATTATCCTGAAAATCCAATTTTGTCTTCTCTGTAACACTTGAACTAATTTATCTTCCCCCCTTCTTTTACATTGAGTAAGTCCTTTTCCAAAATTCAAAATATGCTTTTATTGAGTTCAGTCAGTATCTTCTTTTCACTGCATGTCCCTGGTTTGTATCCCAAAAGAATGCCATAGAGCTCTTCTGCTCAAAAAACGATGGCCAATGAGCATATGAACATATACCCATTGTGATTTGGCCAACTTGATGTTTTGAGTCCTTTCTTGCCTTGAATGAATTCTTGAAGCCTCAAAGGAGGGGTCTTGTCCCCATTGTCCTTGAAAAATGGCATTGGGGCCATTTTGTTTGGACCATACTGGTGATTCTTGGTACTGGCAATCACCATGACCAATCTTGAAGTTTCTTGGTTTAAGGCCATTTTATCATTTTGGTGTCCTATGGTCTGTGGACCATACCCCATGGGAGCTGTTGGAGGCCCCCAGGGCCCAAATATGCTGGGGCTCCAGGGGGTCCATGGGACCAACCTTACGGCCCATAGACCATTCTTCCACTACATGGCCTGGGCCCCTTGAGAGGGTCTAAAACCATCAAGAACCTGACCTCCCCAAAGTTGAAGGGGAGGTCCTGGGTAGTTATTTAACCCCAAGAGGACCAGGATCTTCACTGTTGAGGACTTTGAGGGGGGGCCATAATTGAGTTATGGCCCACTTCCTTGATGAATATTTTCAGGCTTGAAGTGCTTTATTCTGACGCCTTTAATTCTTCTGCTTGCATAAATCTTTAGTCATGAGTTCCAAACTGACTGAACTCCCTGAATCTTCTCCTTCTATTCCACCACCTTCTGTGCTTTGGGGTTCAGGAATCCTCAGTCAATTGGCTTCTTCTGGACACTTTGATCCTTCCCAAACCTATGATGGCTATAAAGCAGTTGAAGCTCTTTATCCTGCTTTTAATGAGTGTTTGACTAAAGGGAAGGATTGTTTTAAAAATTAAGATCCAAGGTCTTCAAGGTTCCATTTCTGCTTTGTTGGGAAGATGCCATGTCACCATACTTGACCATTGTCTTCCAATGTCAGAAGATATCTATGAAGCAAGAAAGATGGACCTTTTGGGAAGAATTTCTCAGTTTCTGAGGCCCCTACTTCTGATGGTACTTCAGGGTATCTTAATTGTGAGTCTGGTGAATTTCTTGATTTAATTTAATTCTGACATATTGATATAGTGACTGGTTCTAGGCAAGGGGATGTGGCTAGGTGGACTAATGTTGGAGGGCCCATCCCAGTTTGTGGCAGGCCAATCTATTCCAGCTCAGACATACCCATATCCAGGATCAATATTGAAGGTGTAGTGAAGAGAATAAGACAAATTTCCGATTCCCCCCTGATCCTGATGCTGAAGGTAGTGATGAAATGGATGGTGACAAAGTTGAAGTGGTTCATAATTCCATTGGCCATCAATCCAGTACTTCCCCTTCTCATCCTCCTGCCATAAGACTCCAAAGTCACATTATTCCCAGCACTCCCAGAACTTTCCAACCCACTTCTCTTCCTCCTGCTTCACCAAGTTCTTCCACCGCCAGGACTGCCTGATTCCAGAAGTAAGACCATCCCCCATCCCTCAGTTGAGAAATTCCACCATAGTCACCTCTCAACAACTTCAACCTGTGGCAAGCTCCATTAGAAGAATAGAAGAAATTCCCCTTTTCCGTTTCCTTCCCAAGTCTTTCAACAAAGGGAGCGTTGGCCAATCCAAGTTACCATAGAAGACCCAAATGCAGTGAGTGCAAATCAAGATGCTGTGGCCAGGTTGTTTATAAGGGTTGATAGGAAGAGATGGGAGTTGATTTAGTATGCTAATGGTGAGACTATTCCTGGGACTGCCTTGGAGGAAATGGCTGCAAAATTTGCCTGGTATGAAGATGAGCTGATCAATGATTTCCAGAGAAAGTTTGCTCATTTGGGTAGAGATGACTAGTTTCCTTTTCCTTGTTTTTGTTTGTTTTGACTTCTATCCCCACTCTTATATAAAGAACTAAGAATAAAATTCAATGGAACCTCCCAATACATGATATGGGAGGGGAAGCTGCTGCTTTAAATAATAAAAAAAATAAAATTACACAAGTAAATAAATAAACAAAAATGAGAGAAAAAAAGAATAAATAAATTCCTGAGATTTGTCCTCCTTGTGGTAAGTTTCTTATTTTTGTCCAAGGATGTTCTGAAAAAAACCAAACATTTGATTCTCACAGAGTGGCCAAGGTGATGTTTTACAAGAAGTAGAACCCTCAGGGATGCATACCAGGAGATGGAACTTACTTTCATAACTTCCACTCCCCACCAAGCACAATAATAGAATAGAAATCTTTGCCATAAATGAATTTGAGCTAAGGAATTTCTTGAATAATAATGAGTGGCATAATTTGGAATAATAAAACATGAAAGAAAAAGAAAATAATAAGAAAAGAGAGAATTTATACATATATTGATGAAAGGTCCAAATTTGAGGGTATTGATGTTGCAAGGTCTTCTGAACCTGTCCAAATAAATTGACAAGTGCTCATAAAGTGGCCAAGGTGATGCTTACAACATATTTGGGTATAATACCCCCTTAAAGGTTCATGCCAGGAGAGTAACTTACTTTCTTAAACTCCAATCCCCACCAAGCACCATGGATCAAACTCTTGAGGTATTTTTCCCAGGCTTGTCTGGATACAATGAGTGAAAAATTTTAACAAGGTCTGGTGAGTTGGTAAGGTTGGAAGCTGGTTTTCAAGTTGTTCTTGCTGAGTCTTCACTTAATTCTTTCCACTCTACAAGATACCACAATTTACCTCTTTTGAGTTTTGAGTCCAGAACCTGAGCCACTTCCCATTCTTCTTGCTCCTCCACTAGGATTGGTGGTGGTGGAAATTGATTTTGATTGGGGATAATTCACTGCTTGACCGGTTCTAGTAATGACACATGGAAGACAAAATGAATTTACTTCCATTTCAAAGGCAACTTGAGGTGGTATACATGGCTTCCAACTTTCTTCAAGAATTCAAAATGTCCCAACCATCTTTCTGAAAGCTTCTTGGTGGGTGTTGTGGTCTTGATATTCTTGAAAGCTAGCCATAATTTAACCCCAGGTTGAAAATCAGGTTGAATTGTCCTACTTCTATCTGCATACTTTTTGAATCTCCTTATTTCTGACTCTAATTCTTCCTTGACTGCTTTCTGTACTTATTGTAGTTTTGTTAATAACTTTCCAGCAGGTGAGCCTTGAAAAATATTGATTGAGTCAAAGCTGGGATTTCTTCCATAAATGGTGAAAAAAGGTAATTGTTTTGTTGATTAGTGTTCTGCATTATTATAGGCAAATTCAGCCAGAGGGAGCGAGGTGTGCCAGTCATCTTGATGGTAGCTGACATACATCCAAAGATACTGTCTTAGAATCTGATTTACCCTCTCTTTCTGTCCATCTGTTTCAGGGTGAAAAGTGGCTGAAATATCTCTTGATATATTGAGCTGCTGACATGATTGAGTCCAAAACAATGAAAAAAATAAAGATCCTCTATCACTAACAATGCTGGCTGGAAGGCCATGTTTTTAAAGAACATATTTAATGAAGATTTGAGCTAAGTCTAGGGCAGTGATTGCTCCGTAAGCTGGAATGAATATTTCCATTTTTGAGAACCTGTCCACAACTACTAGTATTGAATCAAAGTTGTTTGACAAGGGAAATTGAGTGATAAAGTCCATTGATAATGAGCTCCAAGGACCAGATGGAATTTGAAGAGGCTTGAGTAATCCAAACTTCTTGTGATGAATGTTCTCGTTTCTTGGACATTGCTGACATGAGGATATGTAGTCCTTAATGAATTGATTCATGGCAGCCCAATATAAATCCCTCTTGATGAGCTTGAGGGTCTTCTCCTGGCCAGCGGTGAGTCATTATGCTTTTAAAGGATATCCAATTGAAGTTCATGATTGCTTGGGATGACTACTCTATCTTTGAATAATAAAAATTTGGCTTGAGCTTCAAGAGTATAATCTGAAACTGATTCACCTCTTTCTATTTTCTTGTGTATTTACTTGTAGTCTTTGTCTTTCCATACTTTCTTTTGAATCTGTTAAACTAAATATGACAATATTTTGACCTTAATTGAGAAGAATCTTGACTCTTGAATTCCATCTTTCTGGATTACTTGATGAAAGTTTGAGGATTCTTGCTGATGAAGTCTGCCCCCCTCTCTGGGTACACCTTGTCCCAGCATGACAAGGCATCTGGAAAAGTGGCCAGCCTTCCTGGGAGGTAAGTGATATTGAAATGAAACTCAGAAAGGAATTCAGCCCAATGGGCCTGAAAACAAGTAAGAACTCTGGAGGACATGAAATACTGAAGAGAATAGTGGTCTGTTAAGACCTCAGAAGGATTGGAAAGAGAAAGAAGAAAAGCCCTCCAGATCTTGAGAGCCCAAACTATGCCAGGGAGTTCCTTGTCATAAATTTCATAGCTCAGCTCAGTTGGTAGAATCTTGCGACTATTCAATGCAATGTGATTCTTTCCTGAGTCATTCACCTTACTCAGTACAGCACCTAAGGCATGATCAGAGGCATTGGTCTCCACAATAGTTGGTAGAGAATGATAGGAGCATTGGTGAAAGTTCATTTGAGTATTTGAAACTGACTAAGAGCTTCCTCATTGAAGATAAAAGGAGAGTCTTTTTTTAGGAGGGAAGTGAGAGCAGTTATTTGTTTAGAGTAATTCTTAATGAAATGAAGATAGAAATTGGCCAAGCCAACAAAGGATTGAAGGGCTTTGATGTTCTTGGGCTGAAGCCAATTGAGGATTTGCTGAACCTTTGAAGAATCCATCTTGAGGCCATCACTTGAAACAAAATAGCCCAAGTATTCCACACCTGAGGCATGGAATACACACTTTGAGGCTTTGGCAAAAAAAATTATTGTCCCTCAGTCTTTGGAGGACAGAGACCACATGTCTGACATGTTCCTCCTCAGAACTAGAGAAGAACATAATATCATCTAAATAAACTACAACAAAGATGTCCAAGAAATCTGCAAATATATCATTCACAAGATTCTGGAAAGAAGCAGGAGCATTGGTAAGGCCAAATGGCATAACCAAATACTCATAACTACCATATTTGGTTCTAAAGGCAGTTAAGTGCTCATCCCCCTCTTTGATTCTCAGGAGATTATATGCACCATGCAGATCTATCTTGGAGAAAATAGTGGAACTGTTGACTGAGGTAAGAAGCTGGTCCATAGGAGGAACAGGATACCTGTTCCTCCTAGTGACAGAATTGAGTTTGTGGTAGTCAACACACAAACAAAGGCCACCATCCTTTTTCTTGACAAAAAGGACAGGTGCTCCTGTTGAAGAGGAGCTTGGCCTAATGAAACCTTCAACTACATTTTCTAAAATGTAGGCCAATAGTGTTTCTGACTCTTGATTTGATAATGAGTAGATAACACCAACTGGAGGTAGAAGACCCTCCAGTTCAATATGATGATCACAGGCATGGTGTGGAGGAATTTTCTCTTCTTTCACCTTGGAGAATACATCCAAATATTGATGATAAGCAGGAGGGACTAGCTTCAGCACAGTTTCAATCTCTTCTGGCTCTTCCTCCTCATCCCACTGCTCCTCCAGGGATGCATGAAAGAATAAAGGAGAAAGGTCCATATCCCCTTAAAAGAGATGAAGTGAAGATGTACAAACATCTTCTCCAACATCTCTTAGCTCATTGAATACTTCATCTCTTTATGGAAGTAATTACTGAGAGGGAATTATGGGAGGGATATGGATAGAAGGAGGAAGGGAAGGCGTCTTAATTTCACCTGCCAGAGCAACACTGTTGACAGCAGTGGCTAAGTCATTACCAGTGGAAGATGTAATACCACTAGAATCCTTATGACTATAATTATAGGTGATTAATTCATTTTTCCAATCAATAATGGGATTAAAGTAGTATAGGAAATCATAGCCCAGTATTAGGTCTTATCCCTTGGGCAAATATATGATAAAAAAAGTCCCATTCAAAGCTTGGGAAGGAAGGAAAGTCAACTAACCACTTGATATAATGAGTGATGAACAAGGCAGGGGATTCATATTAATCCAGAATGAAAAGAGGAATCTTTTCAGGGAGCTCTGACACAGTCAATGAGTACTTGAGAACAAAATTCTTTGCAATAAAAGAGTTTGTAGCACCAGAATCAATGAGAATACTATATAAATATCAGAGAAATAAGGAAAAATAAGAAATTTTAAAGATTTCTTGACACTAGTATTCATAGTGCACAATTGTGCTCTTGAAGGAAATACGTGAGAACCATTGAACACATCATTATTCCCACTCAGGCTTTTCCCAGATTGCTAGGGAAGCCTCTTGATGATCCAGGCCTGTTCTGGGGTCTCTTGAAGCATTTTTTAATTGGGTGTTTCCCACCACAATAAGTAAATAAGCCTTCTTTGATCCTCTGCTCCTTTTCAGAACCAATTAATTTATTGTCCTTATTGAGGAGAGAAGCATGAGGCTTGTCCTTTGAAGATTGAATTTGCTTTCCCTTCTTATTCTTCTTATGGTGAGGCTTTTTTGAAGAAGGGCCTTGAGGGATTGGAACCAGGGACAGGAGACTTCTTTTTTTGATTGCCACCCTTTCCTTCTACCTCTCATGGTACCTGGTATCTAGTTCCAAGGTGACATCCATGAGCTCTTGAAGAGTGTCAAAAGTTCCAGGCTGAGAATCCAACTGGTCTAATAATCTTGATGCCAATCCTATTCTATAAACATGAATGTAAGCCCTTTCTCCCCAATCTCTAATTCTTGACATTAGACTTCTGAAATCAGAAATGTACAAGGACATGTGACCACTTTCCTTCATCCTCAAATTGTCCAATTCTTGTTCAGCTTTCCTGAATTAATTGGGATCACCAAACAGGGTGAATAATTTGGGTTCAAATAACTTCCAATTATTGAGGAGGTAGGAAGGGTCTTCATGGGAAATATTTGAAAGGTAGATCTTGATCCATTTTCCAGCTCTACTAGTGAGAAACTAAGTTTAATAAAGAACTTTCTTCCTGTCAGAGAAGAAATTTGCTGGATCATTATGGAAAATTAACTGACAGGATTGAATGAATCCTCTCAATTTATGGACTTGAGTACTATCAAAAAAATTAGGTACCTTCATTGATGGAGTCTTAAATGGAGGTACTTTGGAATTGTCCATGGGAGAAACTGCTTGAGTGAGTTGCCCCATGAATTGAGTCATCTGTTCCATCATCTTGAGGAAATTTGGTTAAGCTTGAGATACAAGAGGTTGATTGGAATGGGCTACATTTGCAGCTTCAGAAGCGTCAGGGGCACCTTCCAAGGAAGCTTCCACTTCAGTTTCGTCAGACTCCTCCCCCAATCCACCTCTAGGCCCTTGAGAAATGTCTTGATAACCACCCAACAAGCCAGAGAATGATCTTGATCTTCTTGACTTCACACCTCCTCTTCTGGAGGGTTCTTCCCCTTGTATTGGTGGCCCTCTGTCCAAATTTGCACTCATTTGATGAACTGATGGTCTGCGGTCAAGAGGAGCCCTTTCTGTAGGAGTAAGAATAGCTTGATGTCTTTGAGATTTTGTATTCTTGGCTGGGGGGCTATTCTGAACTGGCATTATGAAATAATAAGAAAATAACTTGATGGTGCTTGAAAGTAAGGAATTAAAAGTTTGGAAAAATAAATATCAATTAAATACTTTATGAATCTTGAGGAATCAATCAAACGTCTTGAGGTGAAATCAAATTCAATCAATTAATTAATTCCGTCAATATAACAAGTAAATTCAAATCAAATCTCAATGAACCTTGAAGAATTCAATAATCAATAATCAATCAATCTCTTCAATAAAACTCAATGTCTTGAGGAATCAATCAATCAATATATTCAGGAATCAGTTCAATATCTTGATGAATAAGTCAATCAATAATCAATCAATTCTTAAGGATAATCAGTTATCTTGAGTAATTCAATCAGTCAATCAATCCAATCCAAACAGGATACTGAATTTCTGAATCAATAACCAAAATAAACCCCAATCAATTAACTAATCAATGAAAATTCCTAATAAGACCTGAATAAACAAGTAAAAGAAAAATTTAATTTGATAAAAAATTGAAAATGAAATTGAGATGGTCAGCAATTATTAAGGAATGAGAAGAATCAATTTTCATTTTAATAAAATGAATGAGATGAAAATTGATGAGAGAGAAATTATAATCATGAAGAATCAAAAAATAATAAAGAGTCATAATTTGAAGAATGAGAGAAATTAATTCAAATGAATGAAAAGAAAGAAGCAAATATGAGTTAATTAATTTAATGTCACAGGAGCTCTTCTAAGTGAAGAGGGCCTGGCACTCAGTAAACTGGGACTTACTTATGGAGGGCTAAAGATATGGTAAAAGGAAAACACACTTGAGAGTGTAATAAGATGAAATTACTAAATGGAGAAATATAATAAAGCAGAAACAAAATAATAAGAGTAAGAAATAGAAGAGCCAGCCACAAACAAGTCCAAGTCCACTGTTTCAACATGTCATAATGGAAAGAGAAGGGTTAATAAGGATATGCCCCCTAGCTCATACTGTACAGGCAAAAAAAGAAAAATGCAAATACTAACTTAAAAGTAAATAAATATAATTCCCATAAGAAGGATAAGAACATTTATAAAATGATAAATAAACTAAATTAATTAACTGGGGAAAAGTCCCAAGGGGGGAGAAAGAGGGGCTGGTATATGTGAGAATCACCAGCCCTGATCCAGGAAGGGAATTTTCATGAGAATGATTGATGGTTGAATTGAGTCTGGCCAATAAAGGTCCTGTATGGCTTTACAGAACCTTTACAAGAGGTGTGGTGGTCTTGAGTGATCATACAGTTTCAGGATGGTGTATCCAAACTGTATTGGGTAATTCCAGCCTGTACAGCAGTTGACAGGCTGTCTTGATGAGCCAGACTGTATGCATGTTTCAGCAAGGAATATTTCTGAAACCAAATGCTGATACACACAGTGGGTTTTCTGGTTTTGAGGTGTTTGAGTGTGTGTAAGTATGAATACCCTTACCCCTGGCTAGTGGTTGTTACAATAGCCCAAACTAAAAAATTGGACAGACATCAAAAATCTTATGAGGTACCTTAAAGGAACCGTCATTCTATTGCTATTTTTTAATAAACAGAAATATAAAATAATATTCACACTAGAAGGATGGGCTTCTTCTGATTATTCCAATGGACAAGCTAACAGGAAGTCAGTTTCAGTAGTACTAACTGTTGTCTATGGGAGCCCAATATAATGGTTAAGTAATAAAAAGACTGCTGTAGCTCAATCAACAACACTAGCTGAACTTATTGCAATGAATGTTTGTGCTGAAAAAATACTTTGAATGGCTTTTTTACTAATGGGATTGAGCTATAAGCCTCCAAACAAACACTATGCAATGAAAAGCTGTGTGAAACTACTATATCCAACATGCAGCACTCAATTCCAATACAAAGCATCCGGATATTCACTATCAATACCTTAGAGACATTTTGTTCAAAAGGAAGATGGATGTTTTCCAGGTTTTGACTGAGGATATTTTGGCTGATGTGTTAACTGTTACATGGTGGAATATTAACTACAAATTTCCATTATTAAGCAGTCTTTCAACTTGCTTGATAGTCTTTTCAGAAAGAGTTCCCTTTGTTGAGGTCTGTAAGACATCATTGTTACACTGCGGCTCAGAAACTGATAAACGCTTATCATCAAGTAAATCTCAAGTAATTCAGAGGAGTGTTGAGAATGGAATTGCTGATAAACATTAGTTATCAGATTTTTATGGAAGTAAATTCATAGTCAGCTAAGTCAAAGAGTAATAGATATCCAATCACAATAAATAAATAGCAAATTATTTAGGAATAAGTGCTTAAATACTAATCAAGGATCTATCTCCCATCAGAATTCATTGAATGAGGTTAATGAGATAAATAGATACTAGTGTACCCACTGAAGAATAACCTTCATAGTTTCTATCTTCTTTTAAGCCTTTCTTACTATTTTCAGGAACTATCATTTCTCTAAAATCAATAAAGATTGTTCTAGTACTCAGAATCTGTAACAACACCCAATCAAGCAATTATTGGGGTGATCATAGGTATTATAATGAATGTATTCAGTAAGTATCTAGTAATGATTAAGCTGAAATTTATTTATGTATCAAGAAATATTTGTTGCATATATTGACTACAATCTCAATACTGTTATTTCTTTCTTTGATATCTTAAAGGATAAAGTTACTATCATTTATTTTATATGTATTTATTTCTTACTTTTATTGACATATAAGCTCTTATACAAAGTACTATTACTTACTGGTTCTGTATACACATTATGGTAATTTAATGATAGGGGAATGTTACTCTACCCAGTGTATTATTCCCCTAAGGGAAGTCAAAGCTGATTTCCACCTCTTTATAGGAGGATCACAGCTGCAATCAGTAGATAAAGATTAAAATTTAACGTGAAGTCTGGTGAGACCATTACAAAAGTATTCAGAAGTCATAGTAATAATTTTAAATGTCAGCTGAATCCAGTTTCTGCAGTTGGAAATAATGTCTCATTTGAGATTGAAATTTACATTTTGGGCCATCCTTCCAATGCTTAGCTGAGGAAATTTCTTTCTTTATATTGTATCTTGTTTTTGGATGTTTGAAATCCTTTTGAACTGTTTACAGTGTGCACTTCTTGCAAGATCAAGTGCCATATGCATTCCAGTTTTCTACCTATGGCTAGTTTTCCTTTTTATATATTTCATGTTTCTCTTCTCAGGAGTACCCAATGTGGATTAAATGTTTAAGAATATTTACAGTCTATTATTGACAATTTTTCAAGATTTATTCATTTATTCTTCCTTGAAACAAAGTTGGAGTCTCAAAGCATATTAAGTGATCTTATGGCTGATATCAAGAACAAATTAGGTCTCTACCCTGCCTTTTTACACAATGAACAGGGAGAGGATTTTGTTCAACTTATTTCACCATAAGTGTCTCCCATACCCTGTATGTTTCAAAAGGTATCCATCCAACAACCCATAAACAAATGGGTCTGCCAAAAGGTTACATAATAATCTGCTTACTAAGATGAAATTTATTATTTACCATTTGTCTGTGCCTTTAATTGTTTGGCCTGAATCTTCAGCCTATTCCTCTCTTCTGTTGAATATACCACCATTAATGAGTCTGTCCTGGAATACTCCAGTTGTTATGCTAAAGTAGGTGAACTGTAATCTCACACTAATCCATTCCCTGAATATTCTTATGCCTTTTACTCCACAAAAAAGGTTGGCCCAAGCCAGCTTCAAAGGGGAAACACTCTTTGTTTCTGGGGTTTGAAAAACTTTCCAATTGTGGGTGGTTCCTGGATCATAATTTTAGCTGTCTGGTGGTGAGACATGGGTATTTATCTACATCCATAAATTATGAATATGAACGTCACAATACAAACAGTAAAGTGGGCTACAAGAAACACCAAAGTTCTGTACTTAGTTGTGAGATTCTTTTGACGCTTTTCCAAAACTTTCTCCAATTTTCTTCACCTAATCCAACTATTTCCATGTGTGTTTTTCTTTGCATAAACTAATCCCTATTTAAAGCCTTGAAAAACCTTTTGAATCACAAAAACATTTTTTTTCCTTTTCTGATTCACTTTATTATAATTTCTATGTTTTTATTTTGGCTTTTATTCAATCATAACATATCATTTGAGCAATAAAATCAATTTCAGCTGTTTTGCTTATTGTCTAAAGTGATGATGATCACTCAATATGAGTAATTTTCTTTTAATAAAACCTAAAATTATTCTTTTTAAAGAAAAAAACTTGCATGGTTTTTTTATCATTGGATATATTGTTGTAATAATCCATTGTAAAAATTCTATCAATTTTTTTTCTTTATTAGAATCTATGCGAGTTTTCTGACTTGATCTTTCTACCAATAAGAGTTATTGATGTTTTAATCAATAATTTTTTCTAATATAGTATGCCTTATATTGATTAAGGTACTTTCCAAATAGTATTTCTCCATGAAGGAGGGCTCTGCATATTAGCCTGAGACTTAAAGACAGAGCACAATAATCACATTAAAATACTGCAAACTAATGGTAGAGCAACATTCCCACTAAAAGTGACCTTAGAAAAAAAAACTCACAATATCATTAAAAATAGGAAGGAGACATACCTGATATCAAATATGAAACTCCCATAAGCATAAAATAAAAAAGAACAAATATATTCTATCTGAAAGACAGAACTGAGCATAAACCGTAATTTTTACTTCTCATCTAAAATATAAAGAAAGTGGCAGAACCCCATCAAATGGGTGTACAAATTTACTCTCTCAATTAAGCCTATAAAATGGTACTATCACAATTAGGATAGCATTAACATAAAGATTTTAGAGTCAACCATAGGCCAAATAATGGTAAATGAAATATTCACATCTCATCTAGCTTCTACAATCTTAGTGTAAGTTCTTTGAAGTGGTGTCTTTTTAGAAAGAGAATAATTTGATATTTTTGATGGTTTCCCTCATAACCCTTTTTCACCTCCAGAACAGAATTTTTCAAGGAGAATAACTTGGTACAATATTAATCAAAAATAAAAATTCCAATAATGGAAGTTGAGACCTGTATAGGTTGGGAATACTTGATTTTAGGCATACCAAATGAGTACCCATTGTGTAGAACATATGAAGAGCTGAATGATGAGCCACTTTTTAGCTCTATATATTTAAAACTACAAAATATATGGCAATTTCAAGGTCAAAATCCCACAATAATGGAGAAATCCCATGTCACAGGGGCTCTTGGGTATTACATGAGTTTCCTGTCACTCAGGAATCAGGAACTCACTTGGAGTGCTCCTAAAGATAAAGAAATAAATTGAATATGTATTTCTTTGAAGTAAAAATGAAAGCAATTACAACTATGCCAAAGATACTGAAGAAAGTCAAAGGCTAAAGATCCAACCAAATTAATTCTCAATTCATTGTTTCAACCTGCCAGAAAAAAAAATGGAATTAGCAAATAATATGACCACTAATATCCACTGAAAGGAAAAGAAAAAATGCAAATGACTGACTTCTAAATATCAGTATTTACTTCAGGGAGCAAACAGAAAATAATAATAAAATAAATCCAATTTATTAATTAACTGGGGAAAAAGTCCCCAGGGGTGGAAAAGTGGCAAGTTTATGTGAAAAGCTGAAAGACTGATCCTGGAGGGTTGATCATCCAACTGTATTGACTGTTTTGGGTCAGAATGTATTTGGGCATCTTGTTAATTGAGCTGGCTGCTTGAATTCCCACAGTGGAAAATTAAGTGACCCAAAAGGGTCAATTACATACAGGTTTCCTTAATAAAGCCTGTATGGGCCAATTAAGTTGTCCAAGGTGTGCTGGAGCTCTTTATTCCTTTACAGCTAATTTGATATCAACAACCTCTTGAGCTTCCCTTGAAGAATCCTGGGCTGGTATTCCCTTGGGGGAATACTGTTGAATTGAAATGGCCAACACCCAAAGGGCCAGGTTATTGGTGTCCTCAAATGGTCTTCTGGCTCCTACCATGAATTGCCAGCTTTATTTTTTCAACATCTTCCCTTGAAATGGATTGATGGACTGGTACATGACTTTAAGCAGAATAATTGGGTCTTGAAAGGTCACCATTCAATGTCTGAGGAAAAATGGTTCATAATGGTATATAATACCATAGATGCACCATCCAAGGTTCCTGCAGCCTTTGGATCCAATAATGGAAAAAGGTCTTCCCTTGTCTTGATGGTAAGGACCTGAGAAAAGGTTTCTGATGGCCTCTGGTCATTGCTGGATGGTAGCAAGACCAAGGCTGATTGAGGGTTTTGGACCATTCTGGTATTTTGTGATTGATGGTCAAAATGAGGTCAGGTGGGCCCACTTGTGGTTTGGGGGCGGCAGGTCTGACCCCTTGGCCCCTTTTTTTCTAATTGGATTTAGGCCAAAAAAGTCCCATGGTCCATGTACTGTAGAGAGCCTAAATGGCCCAAAACCCACTAATCAAAGGGGGTGGGCCAAAGACCCCCCAGTCCCAAAATAAGTGGGATTGGCCTGGGGTTTGGTGAGGTGGAGAATTGGCCAAGAAGGCCAAGGGTTCAGGATATAGCCAGGAAAGGTGGTTGTGGGCCAAAAGACATTTCACACCACAAGAAGTTAATTGGCCAAAAGGTGGGTCAGGCTAGAGTTGCAATAAATAATAATTGGGGCGGTTCTTTCATATGTTTGTGAAAGTACCCCCACCTTGAATGGTGAGCTCCTGGTCACCAAGACAAGGTAAAATCCTGTTTAGTCTTTTGAGATGGATTGGCCATAGGGGCTTCAGAGGTGTTTAATTTTGAAGAAGAAATTGATAACTGATGAAGAGATTGGCATATGAGGTGAGGATGGTTTGTTCTTCTTTTGAAATTTTTCCTTGTACTTTTAAGAATTGAGTTTACATAGAGATTTTGGCATCAACAGTATAAATGAATGAAATTTTGAAGAAATATAATTAAAGGAAAATGAAAGAAAAAGGATTTAATAACTGAATTCAATTGGCCAAGGACCTGGAAAAGAAGACTGATGGAAGGTGCTCACAGAGTGGCCAAGGTGATTCTTTGACAGATTATAGACCCCTTGGGGAAGTGCGCACCAGGACAGGAAACTTACTTTTGGTAGTTACCAATCCTGAAAGTGCCATAAAATTAAAAAAAGTAAATAAGGATTTACTTGAAGTGTAAGAGGCTTGGGAATTAAATTTAAAGATAAATGGTCCATTTTCCCAAGTGAAAATGTCCATGAGAATTGGAATTTATTTTTAAGGCTTGGCCAAGAGATCTGTGTCCACAAAATTTACAAGTGATCACAGAGTGGCCAAGGTGCTGCTTACAACAATAAGGGTAGAATAACACCAAAGGTGCATACCAGGAGTGGGAATTACTTTTTGTAATTCCTCTCCCTACCAAGAACCATAAAAAGATCAAGCTCTTGAATAATCTTGGCCTGGCTTGTCAGGATACAATTGATTAAAGTCTTTGACAAGTTCAGGGAAATTTTTGAGGTTTTTATATGGCTCCCAAGCATAGCTTTCTGGGTCTTGACTGAACCCTTTCCATTCCACAAGATACCATAACCTTCCTCTCTTGAGGTTGAAATCCAGTATTTGAGAGACTTCCCATTCCTCTTCTTTGTTAATAATGTTTTGAGGAGGAGGCTCTTGATGTGGATTTGGGATAATTGATGTCTTGACTGGTTCAAGGAGGTAAATGTGAAAGACTGGGTGGATGTATTTCCATTTGGATGAAAGCTTGAGATGGTAGGCATGAGTACTTACTTTATTCAAGATTGGAAAAAGACCTAGCCATCTTTCTGACAGTTTTTTGGTGGGTCTTGTTGATTCTATGTTATTGGAGGAGAGCCATACCATGTCACCAGAGTTTAAAACAGGTGGACTTGCTCTACTTTTATCTTAATACCTCTTAAACCTTTTTTTGTAAACTTCATGTTCTCTCTTGACATCTTTCTTTAATTATTGGATTTTTTAAGATAACATTCCAGCAGGAGTGTCTTGAGTGATGTGAACTGTGTCAAATTGAGGATCCCTTCAATAAACAATAAAAAAAGGTGATTGTTTTGTCAAAGACTGTTTATAGTTATTGTAGGCAAATTCAGCCAGAGGGAGAAGGTGTTCCAATCATCTTGATGATAACTAACATACATCCAAAGGTATGTTTCTAGTATCTTATTTACCCTATTCATCTGTCCATCAGTTTCAGGATGATAAGAAGCTGAAAGATGTCGTAAAATCTTGAGCTACTAACAAAGATTGGTCCAAAAGGAAGAAACAAAAATTGAACCTCTATCACTTACAATTCTTGAAGGAAGGCCATGCTTTGAGAAAATATTCTTAATGAATAAATGGGCCAAATCCAGTGAAGTGATTGAAGAAATTTTTGGAATGAATATTAAAATTTTTGAGAATCTTTACACTATGACCAGAATCAAGTCAAAGGACTTGGACAGTGGAAATCAAGTGATGAAGTCCATTGAGATACAAATCCAAGGACCATTCGGAATTTGAAGGAGCTTGAGTAGGCCAAAATTCTTGTGAATAATATTCTTGTTTCTTGAGAACTTTTGACAGGATGAAAAATAATCCTTGATGAATTGAGTCATGCCATACCAGTGGAAATCCCACTTGACAAGTTTGAGAGTCTTCCCTTGTCCAGAGTGGCCAGCTAGAGGTGAATCATGATGCTTTTGAAGTATGCTGAGTTGAATTGTGGGGTCATTTGGGACCACCACCCAATATTTGAAGAGAAGAAGTTTGGAAGAAGTATCAAGATAATAATCCTCAAAATATTTACCTTTTCCAAAATCTTGAAGGATACCTATACTGAGAATCTTTCCATAATGCCCTTTGAATTGAATGAATCAAATTTTAAAAAGATTTCACCTTTACTGTAAATAATCTTGAGGGTTGTACTTCATCTAGCTTCATGAGTTGTTAAAAATTCATTGGGTTCTTGCTGATTAGATCCTCCCCCCTCTCTGGGTAAAAATTGTCCCAATTTGATAAGGAATCTGGAATAGTAGCCAAGCAGCCCAGGTCATAAGTTATTGAGAAATGAAATTCAGCACAGCAGGCTTGAAAGAAAGTGAGGACCTTGAAGGTCATGAAGTATTGAAGAGATGAATGATTGGTGGGAACTTCAAGAGGAAAGGAAAGAGAAAGAAGAAAAGACCTCCAGCATTTGAGATCCCACACTATGACAAGGAGTTTCTTGTCATGAATCTCATAGTTGAGCTCTGCTGAGATAGACTTGTGGCTATCAAATGCAATGAAATTTTTCCTGAGCCATAAACCTGACTCAGTACAGCAACCAAGACATAATTTGATGCATTGGTCTCTACAATGGTTGGTAGAGTAGGATTGGAGCAGTGTTGAAAACCTTTTTGAGTTGGTGAAACTGGCTAAGAGATTCCTCACTGATGGGAAAACGGAATATTTCTTGAGGAATTTGGTTAGTGAGCTTATTGTCTTGGAATAATTATTAATGAACCAGCAGTAATAGTTGGCAAAGCCAAGGAATTCTTGATGAGCCTTGAGGTTTCTTGGAGGAAGCAAACTAAGAATCTGCTGTAATTTCCATTGGTCCATCTTTAGGGATTGAGAAGGAAGCACATAACACAGGTATTCAAGACTTCAAGCATGAAATAGGCACTTGGACGCCTTTGAAAACAGGTTATTAGACCTGAGTCTGGAATTAACAGTTGACAAATTAGTGACATGTTCTTGCTCAGACTTGAACATTACCATAATATAATCCAGATAAACCACAACATAAAAAACTAATAGATCAGAGAAAACATCATTGACAAGATTTTGGAAAGAGTAAGGTGAATTGGACAGCCCAAATGGAATAACCAAGTACTTATAGCTGAAATGTTTGGTTCTAGAAGTTGCCAAGTGTTCATTGCCCTCCTTGATTATGAGAAGTTTATATGCACCATTAAAATCAATCTTGGATAAGTTAGAAGAACCACTGCAAACAGTGAGAATCTGGTTCATAGGAGGAACAGGATATTTTCTCTTCCTAGTAACAGCATTTAGTTTGTGCTAATAAACACAGAAACAAAGGCCACCATCTTTCTTTTTAGAAAAGAGGACAGGTGATCCTGTTTAAGGGGAGCTTTGCCAGATGAAACCTTTCTCTACATTCTCTGAAATGTAGGCCCTGTGTGTCTCTGACTCTTGATGTGACAAATAGTAGATGACCCCTACAGCTCAATATGATGAGCACAGGAACAGTGAGGAGGAAGGTTTTCTGCTTTCACCTTGTAGAATACATCCAAATAGTTGATATAAGCAGAAGTTGCAACCTTAATCATGTTTTCAACATCTTCTGGCCCTTCCTCTTTATCCCACAACTCCTCAAGGGAGTCATGGTAAGATGAGCAAGGAAGGCCCACATTCCCATTGAAGAGATGAAGTGAAGATATAGAATTATCTTCTCCAACATCTTTTATCTCCTTCATGGCTTCATCCCTAGAGAATAGTTATGAATGATGGGAATTTGGGAAAGGAATATGAATAGAAGTTGGAAATGATGGTGTTCTAGAATCACCAACCAGAGATGCACCTGTATTTGCAGAGGAAAAGTCATTACTGGAATAATTACAAGGATCATGATAGTCCTTATGATTGGGAGTAAAGCTGATCAGCCCTTTCCCCAAATCCATTGATGCATTAAAATGATTAAGAAAGTCAAAGCCCAATATGAAGTCTTCTCCCTTGGGAGTATCAATGACTAAAAATTACCAATCAAAGCTTGGAAAGGAAGCGCGCACAACCATATATCTAATAGGGTGAGTCACAAATAAGGAAAGGGACTCTGTGGAGTCCAAATTGATGAGATAAATCACCTCTGGGAGTTTTGAAATGGTCAATTTATACTTGTTAACAAGCTTCTTTGCAATAAATGAGTCGGTAGCACCAGAATAAATGAGAATACTGTAAAAAACATCAGAGAGAGAAGAAAAAACAAAAAACTTGAGAGAACTTTTGAAACCAGTATTCCAAATGCACAATTGTGCTCTGGGTGGAAAATAGTGAAGACCATTGAAGATAACATGATCTTCACTCAGGATTTTCCCTGGATAGGAAATCTGCCTGCTGGTTGGGTAAGCTGGTTTTGAGGCCTTCTGACACAGGACTCGAGACTATGCTTCCCACCACAATAGTCACACAAGCCCTCCTTAAATCTTCTTTCTTTTGGAGAACCCATCAACCTGTGGTCCCTATTGGAAAGGGAAGAATGAAGCTTTTTCCTTTTCTGAACCCTAAAATTCTTCCTTGTATGACTTGAGCTTGAAGAATTCTTATTATTGATAGAACTTGACTTTGAGGCTTCAGTCTTCTTGTTTTTAATATGATTTTTTTCCTTTGTCCTCTCATTGTACCTGGTATCAAGTTCCAGGGTAAGGTCTATTAATTCTTGAAGAGGATAAATACTTGAAGGATGGGAGGCCAATCCCTTCCTGAAATTATGAATAAGAGCTCTTTAAACTTAATCCCCAATTCTTGAAACCAAACTTCTGAATTCAGCAATGTATAATGAGACATGACCTCTTTCTTTCATTCTGATACCATTCAACTCTGCTTCAGCTTTTCTGACTTCATTTGGGTCCCCAAATAAAGTAAAGAGTTGAAACTTAAAGAAGGCCCAATTATTGAGTAGGTATCTTGGGTCTTGATAAGTGAGGCTGGAAAGATAGGGCTCAATCCATTTTTCAGCCCTGTGAATGAGAAATGAAGTGGCATAAAGAATATTCTTGGTGTCTTCAGAGAAATTTGCCTGATCATTGTGGAAAATGATCTGACAGTACTGAATGAAGATTCTGACTTTGAAGGGTTTAGTCCCATCAGAACATTCTGGTGCCTTAATATATTTAGTCTTGAAGGCTGGTGGTCTTGAGTCTTCAGAGGATAAAACTAATTGAAGATTGGAAATAATTTGAGTCATTTGATTCATAATAGCCAATAAAGACGGTTCATACTTATAATGGGAAGGCTGAGTAGTTTGATCCTTTTAGATATGACAAAATATCCAAAAAGGTCACAAAACAACTTTTAAACACTTATTTTAATAATAAGAATTGAAATTATTACCTTAAAATAAGTGAAAAACCCATAAAAAGGCATAAGCTATAAATAAGGTTATAACTTACAATGTGTTATTGAGTAAAATAAGAAAATCTGTTGACCACTATGTTGTCTTGGGGTCCAAAATTAAAAAAGTATATATTCAGATTCTACCAGATCATTAATGAAGAATTATGTATTTTTTTCATTATATTAAAGGTATAATCCCTTGAAATCATGGTTTAGAGTTTAAAAGGGTAAATTTTGACAGAAAAGATAATTTTCAAGGAAAATCCTCAAAAATGGAGTTTTGATGATTTAATAAAATTCTCTTGGCAGCTTAATAATTACATTCAAAGCTATCAGACTTCACTCTCTAAATGGCTGTAGCATGTATAACTCAAAACATATTAATGATAAAATCTTAAGCTTCAAAATGATCATTTATGGTCACTCACTGTAAGCTTATTTTAAGCTCAACAGTTATATAAGTGATAGGACTGGTGAATAATATTATATTATGATTAATACTAATAAATTTCACAAATCTTAGGCTTCTTCCAATCCTATGATGTCAGAAAAGTTAGAGCTATAGTGATAGCTCTAAATAATGGCATAAACATGAGATAAGATGGTTTAATTATGATTTAATCATCACTGAACCTTGAATTACTGATCACTTCCAGTGAATAACAGACATAAACAGCTACTAGAAGCCTTCTGGACTCTATGAGGGAGGATTTTAGTATATATAGAACCCTTTTTACCTCTATTTTCCTCTCAGATGCATCAAAAACAATGAAAAAAAAAACAAAGGTAATATCTTTATTATTTATATATAAATCTATTATATTATTGAATACAAAAGATCATCTCTATTATAATTGCCTGCTTTGATATGATTTATTCAATATTTTGTTGTTGTTTTTAAATTCTTTCTAAAATATTTGATTCCAAGTAAACTAAAGAATATTTGTAATATTTTTAATTGTAGATAAAATTTGAATAAGTTTTGTTTACATTATTTGAAATAGATTTATTCAAAATTATGAGATTGAGTGTTAAAAGTAGGCTATTCTCTCTTTTTATAATAATTTCTCTTTATTATTATTTTTAATATATATTTTTCCCAATCTGAATAGTATTTATATTAATTTATAGCTTTAATATTGGTGATATTATCATTAAATAAAAAATTTTTATGCATTTGTTCTTTTTTTTGTAACAATAATAAATTTCCATAAATATATTAATTATCAAATATTAATAAATATATTTTTATTATATTATTTTTAGAATATAATTTATATTATTTCATTCATTTGAATGATAAAAATATTTTTACACCATAATTATAATATTTCTTTATTGTTATAATTATTCTTTATCTTATTATTAATTTAATAGGAACATTTAGAGTACAATAAGTAAAATATTAGTAATATTTACTTATTGTTTCCTATTAAAACCTTACATTTGGGGGCCTCTCTGTGATTTTCAATTAAAAGACCTTTTAAAAAGATTGAAATTTGTTTTATCCAATAATAAATTATATATATAATCATAAAATTATATATTATTTCAAAAGCTATTGAGGCATTTGGAAAGAAATTGTACTGTCTTACACATGGTTTTTCACATCCTGAGAGCTTACAAGAACTTTCTTTTAGTTACTCTAGTTATTAAAGAAGATATTTATAAATTAAAAATAAATTTATATTATAAATTAATTTGAAAAAGAATAATATGAATTTTTATTTCATTCTTTAAAAATAAAAAATATAAAAAATAATAGAAAATAATTTCTATTCCTTTTTATTAATTTATTTTATTAATTTCTCTTATATAAAGAAATTTAAAACCAATTTCTATGTGTAAACTTCCATATCTTATCTAAAAACGACTTATATTTATTTGTCTTTTTCAGTGTTTTCAGACAACCCAACACAGGAAAATCAGACCACTGCTGAGAGATTGGTGGAAGAATCTTTTCAAAGCTATCTAAAACCAGCTTTCAATAAGAGAATAAAAGCTAAGAAGTTAGTTTTTCCAGGACCCACTGTTTAGGACTCTGAAGGTGAGTACCTCTCTTAAAATTTCCACAAAAAGACTTTATATTTCTAAAATATTTTTATTTATTATGTTTTCTAATATGACCACTAGAAGAGGATCCCAATACTCAATCCAATCAGATGGAGGTGGACTCAGAAGTATAAATGATCCCTCAAAAGGGAAATAAAGGGCAAAATCCTCACTGGAACAGAATAAACACATGGAAGTGCCATATCCCAAAGGCAAGTCCCAGAAATGTCTATAATATCTGAACCAGAGTTGGAACTAAGTATTGGTAACTCCAACAGATACAAATCACATTCAGAGGGCTCATATAGACATATAAATAATCCATTACAAGCAGTACTACACAGTGTAAAAGGACAAAGATGGGGAAATGTTTCCACAAATCCACCAAGGACTGATGATCTCCTGGTACATCCTGGAAAATTTCCTCAAAGAGGATGAAATAGTGAGATACCTCAATTGATCAAATCCGCTATCATTTAAGCCTCAAATAAAAAAATAAAGGACTATTATTACAAAAAGAGGGAGGAAAGAAAGGAAGAATCCCCAGTAACTTCTACCAGCAAGCCACCCAGAAAGGAAAGAAGAACAAGAGAATGAACTGGAGGAAACAATATTCCCCAGGATACAGGATTCCAAGAATCCAAAAAGATTCCATGGACAATGTCTTCAGTGTGGCCAGAACCTTGATGGAATTAAAGGACAAAGAGGAGCAAAGAATGAGACAATCCCATTTCCCAAACAAATAAATTTGTCTCCTGATGTTGTAAATACTTTAACTGAACTTAAAAATAGTATATTTCCTCCAAAAGACATTGAAAATAGGTTATTATCTTTACAAGAAATAAATAGTAGTCTATTATCTTTAACACAAATTGCTGTACAAAGCAAAAAAGAAATAGACAGAATTAAATTTATGGCTTAAAATAATAATAATAAAAGTCTTCATTTACAATGATCAGAAATTAATACAAGGACAAAAGGAATTGTATAAATACATAAGAGATATCAAAGAAGAAACTTTGACAATAAATTATGACCTTAGTATTGACAATCTGACAGAAAAATTGAATAAATTAAGTATTTCTGTTGAAAATTTGAAGAAAATACTACATCACACCACATATTACTTCTAAACCATGTAGAAAAAAAGTGATTAAGGAATAATGACTCTCAAAGATGACATTAAAAGTGAAATAAGAGCTATTACTGAGAAAATGGAGAAAATAAATGAGGTGAACTTAAATATGCCAAAGTTATCAACCCCATTTTCTCACATAAGAATTCCTGTTAAGCCAAAAGAGTAAATGACAAATCCCTTAATATCACACTTAATCAATCAAGACAACAATCAATTCTTAATGAAAGAAAAATCTCAACTTAAAGAATGGTCAACATTCATAGTAGAGGGTGAATATTAACATATTTCATTTCTTAAGACAATTGACATGTTGTAAAAAGATTATTCCATACCAGATGAATTAATCACTGCAATATTACATTCATTATTTGAATGATCTGCAAAAATATGGTATTATGGAATAAGACAAACAAATGGCAAAACTACCTGGTCTTGGTGGAAGAATGAAATAATCATCAAGTGGGAAAATGATGCCTGGAGGTAAAAAATATAAAATGCATTTGAAAATTCCTTCTTTGACCCATATAAGGCTAAATGTTTAACTTGGTTCTTAAAAAAGCTTAAATACTAAGTGCACTGTATCCAGAAATGTCACAGAAGATGGCACATATGAAGATAATTAAAAAATGTGGAGGATAGATTTAAAATTCCCTGAGAAGCAGATTCATAGGGCCTTTCTCCACAGAGTAGTACATTAATGCACTGAAAGATATAGTGACAAGGACCAAAATTGGAAGAACATGAAAAAAATTGGATATTAAAAGTCCAAATATTGATTTATTAAGAAAGATGAACCAAAAAACCCTTCAAACTAAATACATCCAACACTAATGAGCAAATAAAGTTCCATAATGGTGGTGGTATTTGACACTTAGCCAATAGTTACCTCAAAAAGGCAAAAATAAATGAAATTGTGGAAAGAAAAGACTACAATGATAAGGAGGATGAATCTAATTCCAAAAGAGACACTCAAGATTCATAAAATTCTGAATGTGATGAAATTAATATAATTAATGCACAAATTAATCATATCAATTTAATATATGAGGTACTATATTTAAATTCAAGCTTAACACAAATTGGAACATCCAATACAAGCCTCACAAAGATACAAGATTCCAAACTTCATATAACCAAACTTGCAAAAGGAATGGGATATACATCTGGAAAATCAAGTCTAAGCATTGTTATGGTAGAAGGCAAAGAGGCAAAAGTAAACCTGGATACCAGAGCATACTGCACCTGTGTTGAAAAAAATTACTTACAAACAATTATAACAGATTGGGAAGAAAAACCTATACCAATACAGGTAGTTAAATTTAGCAGTACAAGTAAAAGCATGAAGCCCCTTGGAGTAATTGGCTCAACACTAATTTTTCCCAACCCTTCCAAATTTATAAGAGTGAAAGTAGCTTTTAGTATTGGATAACTGTACTATTAGCCATTTTATACTTGGATATGATTACTTATCAATATATGGCATAGATATTTCTAACCAGAAAGACAGATATTTTACCATAGGAGAAAATAAAAAACAAAAATTTGGTTTTTTAAACAACAAAAAACAAATTAATGTCATAAAAATGAAGAGAAAAGCCCATAAAATCATTTATTTGTAATTGAAAAACCTATAGAGGAAGAATTAAATCATTAATTAACAGAAAAAATGAAATAAAATCTGATTGATCTTTTATTCAAATACAAAATTGCCTTTGCAACTGACAAATAACCACTAGGTGCTATCATTGGACATGAAGTAGACATTATTCTTAATTTGGAAGAACCTTATCCACCCTTGTTAAGAAGACCATCTTACCCAGCTATCCCAAGATCTAGAGAAGCCTTAGAGGTACACATTAAAGAATTAATGGACCTTGGGGTATTAAGGACAGTAGAACATAATAGACAGGGAGAAGTCACTAAAACTGTTATTATAGCTTGGAATAATGGCAAATCAAGGATGGTAGGGGACTTTAGAGCTCCAAATACCTATACTATCCATGACAGATATCCAATACCCAGAATTCATGAGACATTAACACAAATTTTCACAGGCCAAGTTCATTAAAGCCATAGATGCTCTAAAGGGTTTGCACCAAAATTTCTGAACAGAAAATGCCAGAAAACTACTAAGAATAATAGTCTATGTTGACATATATGAATTCCTAAGAATGCCTTTTTGTATAAAAATTGCCCCTTCCCATGATCAAGGAATGATGAATACTATATTCCCAGAAGAATTATCAGAAGATGGCTAATCATCTACATTGATTATATTATATTTTTTCTCAGAAACTTGGGAAATTCACCTAAAAATACTTTAAAGATTATTTCAAAATATAGTTGAATTTAATATGAAAATTTCCTTGAAAAAGTGTCATTTTGCATATAGTGAACTAAAAGCACTAGGAAATTCTGTATCTGTACTAAGCTTGGGAATAGATAAAAACTAATTAGAAGAAGCACTATTGAAATCAATTCCCCAAGTCAAAAAATGAATGCAATCATTTCTAGTATTTGCTGGTTATTACAGACATCATATAAAAGACTTTGAAATAATTTCCAAATCCTTGTACAAACTCTGTGACCAACAAACAGTTGATTAAATTACTGTGGAAAGAGTTAAATCATATGAGGAACTGAAAAAAAGCCCTCCCAAATGCATCATTTCTTCCAATTCTAGACTGGAAATTACCTTTCAAACTTTAAATTGATGCTTTTGGAGAAGGGTTAGGTTCTGCACTACACCAAACACAAAGCATCAATTATAAACCTGTTGAAAGTCCAATTTGTTTCATTTCTAGACAAATTAAGCCAACAGAGGAAAGATATGGAGAAATCCAAATGGAACTTCTTTTCCTAGTGTGGGCTTTAGAAAAATTACACTATTATTTGGGTGGAACAGTGTTTGATGAAATTACAGACTGTAATGCTATAAAATCTTTATTAAACATGAAGATGACAAATATAAATATGCTGAGATGGCAAATTTTTATCCAAGAATATAGATCAAATATGACTATAGTTCATAAATCTGGAAATATTAATACAAATGCAGATGGGCTTTAGCAAATACACCTGAAAACCCAGCATGGGTACTACAGGAAGAATACCATATAGAAGGCATATTTGTCACAGACATTGGCATGGAATTCTTCAATAAAGCTAAAGAAAGCTATAAAATGGACAAAAGCTGTCATATCTTATGCCAAATTTTTATGAAATATTGAAAATACCCATCACTATTTTCCAAACTAGATGAAGTATGGAAAAAGGCATATGATGAAGGAAGATTCCACCACCTTGATGGCATTCTTTATCATATGACTAAACACACATGTTTGATGACCTTCACAGCTAAGACTCTGATAAATACTATACTACATGAATGCTATTATAGTGTTGTATCTGGACATCTCTCAGACGATAGGACACTAGGGAGCATTAAAACCTTCTGTTGGTGGCCAAATTGGAGAAAATATGTTACAGAGTACTGCCAAAGCTTTGAAAGATTTCAAAAATCAAACAGGGCCACAGGCAAGAAATTTGGAATTATGATTCAAATCCAAGAACCAAAATACCCATGGGAACTAGCTCACATGGATTGGGAAACAGCCTGACCTCCAGGAGGAGACAGGAGTTTTAATGCATGCCTAGTACTAGCTGACAGTTACAGTAAAACCCCAAAGTTCTTACCATGTAATAAAGATGATACAGCTATTGAAACAGCCATAATGATATGTAATAGAGTCATTAGCCACACAGGCTTATTCCAAAATATCATAAGTGATAGATATCCCAAGTTCACTTGAGAATTATGGACAAATATCCATAGGTTGTTTGGAACAAAATTATCATTCTCAACAGCTTATCACCCTCAGACTGATGGTTTAGCATAAATAATGATACAAAATCTAGAAGACATGATCAGAAGATTCTGTGCTTATGGCCTGGAATTCAAAGACTCTGATGGTTTTACCCATTATTGGTTTACTCTTATACCAGCTCTTGAGCTTACATTCAAGACATCAATCCATTCTTAAAATGGAAAAACACCAGCAATGATATAAAATGGCTGGAATCCAATAATTTCTTATCACACTCTAAAAGAGGACTTAGTGGCTATACATCCAACAGAAAGAAGTTTCAAAATAATTCTTGACAAAGCAACTAATCATGCAAACAGATTTATGCAAGATTCTTTCAAATATGCAAAAGAAAGATAGGAAAAAATTCATAAGCCACCTGATTTTGAAGTAGGAGACTTGGTCTTAGTATCAACTCTAAACTTTAATAACATATAAGGCCCAAATAAATTGAAATATTCCTTTTCTGGACCATTTATGATAAGAGAATTACATGGCCCTAATGCTGTGCAGCTAGAATTGACAGGTGAACTAATGAGCAAACACCCAGCTTTATCTGTGGGTCTGATAAACCTTAAAGCTCAAGCAATAAGGAGTTATTTCCCTTGAGAAATAAACCTCAACTTGAAATTCCCCCTCTAGAAGAAGAAGAAAAGAAAATTGCAAAATTCCTTAAAGAAAGGAGGACAAGAGACAAAAAAGAAAGGGAATATCTTGTAAGTTATAGAAACCCAACTCAAGAAGATTTATGGCTATTTGAGAAAAATATAACTAATTCTGATAAGCTATTAAGAAATTTTAGAAATGAAAGAAGACCTAAAGAGTAGAAAATTTAAGTATTATTGAGCTTCAATACTAAAAGAGTGTATTTAAAAGGCAGGACAGTGGATGATACCCTAATCAACTAAATCAGATTGTGGTACAATATTTTTTGGTAATAGGGAATGTGAGCCTTTGAGATATGACCAAATATACAAAAATTTCACAAAACAAATTTACAGTACTTATTTTAATAATAAGAATTGAAATTATTATCTTAAATAAAGTAAAAATTCCATAAAAAGGCATAAAATCATGATTATCTCAGAGACCAATTAATAAGAATGTGTAATATATTACACCATTGGATTCCCCATCAAAAACTACACATATAACATTTCTGTGCAATATCTATAAAGTCAATACTTACTGAGATAACCTAAATATATGCACTTTTATGATAAGCACATATATTCATGGCTTTTAGCTCATATCTTTTGAAATATTCATGATAAAAAGTTGAACCAAAACTAAAGCTACCACTAATATCTGTAAGAATAGATATATAAATTTTATTTGACATGTTATAAACAAGGTTATAACTTATAGGGGTTTATTGAGAAAAGTAGAAATAGCTGTTGACCACTTTGTTGTGAAAGTGTTCCAAGCTTAAAAATAATTGAATATTCAGGTTCTAATAGCTCATAAATGAAGAATGATGTAATTTTCATCATTGTATTCAAGGTATAACCCCTTTAAATCATGGTTTGAAGTTTCAAATAATAAATTATGACAGAAAAGATGAGTTACCAGAAAACTCATCAAAAATAGAGTTTTGATGATGTAATATAATTCTCTTGGAATCTCGGTAAGGACATTCTAAGCTTTCAGAATTAACTCTCTGAATGGCTTTATCATTTATAACTCAAAAGATATTAATGATCAAAGTTTAAGCTTACAAATGATCATTTATAATCACTCACTGTAATCTTATTTTAATTTTAACAGTAATATAAGTGATAAAACAGGATAATATTATTATATTATTATTGATACTAAGAAATCCACAAATTTTGAATTCTTGCTAATCTAAGGTGTCAGAAAACTTAGAGTTACAGTGATAGCTCTAAATAATGGGGTAATAATGAGATAAGATGGTTTAATGATGATGTAATCATCACTAAACCTTGAAATACTAATTTATTCCAGTGGATACCATAAGTAAACATCTACTAGAAGCCTTCTGAACTATAGGAGGGGGTATTTTAATATAAATAGAGCTCTTTTTCCTCTATTTCCACCTCAGATGCATCAAAAACAATAAAAACATTAAATCAGAAGGTAATTTATTCATTCTTTATATATAAATGTATTATATTATTAAAGACAAAAGCTCATCCTTGCTATAATCACCAGATTTGATGTTATCCACTAAATATATTTTTTTTAAATTCTCTTTAAAATCTTTAATTTCACATAAAATCAAGAATAGTTGTAATTTCTTTTATTTTTATTTGTAATTACAATTTAAATAACTTGTATTTGAATTATTTGGTGCAAAATCATCCAAAATTATTATATTAAGTGTTAAAAGTAGGTTATTTTCTCTCTTTATTATTCTTTCTAATAAATTCTTTTATTAATATATAACTTTAATATTAGTAATATTATTGTTATAAATTGTTTTTTATTATTGAATAACAATTTCTTTTGCATTTATTATTTTTTTTGGTAACAATAATAAATTTCCATAAATATATTAATTATCAAATATTAATATATTTATTTTTATTATATGATTTTATTTATTCAAATAATATATATATTGGAACACCATAATTATAATAATTCATTATTATTATAATCATTTTGAATCTTATTCATTGTTTTAATAAGGAAATTCAGAGTATAATAAGTAAAATATTAGTAATATTTACTTATTGTTTCATAGTCAAACCTCAGATCCTTAGTAATAAACTGTTGAATTTTAAATTTGATAAACCAAATCAGTCTCATTTTAAATTTATCTTCAATGAAAATATATGTACTGCATTTGAATTAATCTCATGTTCTTATAAAATGAAATGTTCAAAGTCATCATTAGTATTTCTGAGTCAAATGTTGGTGCAATATTGATTTAGAGCACCATGGAAGTCAATTTACCAATGATACTCTTGGATCTATTTGATTTAGTTATTTTCTTTGTGATGATTTCATTCAGAAATTAATTGTTGGCACACGATGTAATTCATACTAAGAATTAAACGATCTTTTCTCTCCTGGAATG
This sequence comes from Austropuccinia psidii, assembly GCA_023105745.1. Classification (NCBI taxonomy): domain Eukaryota; kingdom Fungi; phylum Basidiomycota; class Pucciniomycetes; order Pucciniales; family Sphaerophragmiaceae; genus Austropuccinia; species Austropuccinia psidii. The sequence goes on along the minus strand of JALGQZ010000007.1, from coordinate 54,171,570 downwards.
GGAACTAGTACATACTGCTTATTAATTCCTTAGTTTGTGCACGTCCAAACTCCTAAAAAATGTATTCTAACTTCATGCCCATTTGCGACTGCCTTGCTAGATGGGATATATACATATATATCTTTGACCTCAAAGAAAATCACTTTTCTTTCTGTAAAAGGCTTTTAGGTAATAGCATTTACCATACTGCAATGTTTCTATTTTTTGTTTTTTGTTTTTTGAATGTCAAACAATGTTTTTGATAAATTTGGGAACAAAAGCCCATAATTGCCAATTTTGAGCAAATGCCCTTTGAAATAAGAAAAACTGGAGAAGTGATAAGCGGAATTGACGCTTAACATTAAACCATTGTGGATGATAAGGTTAGATTTACATTGCTGAACAAATTGATCGAACTAGCTTTCAGGATTTGTTCTAGCTTTCACAAGAAACTCCTTCAATGCAAAGGTTGAATACATCTTTCAATGAATATTATGCTTATTGTAAAAAAAAGATTGAAGCCAATGAGTATCTTGAAGAATGACTAGTTTCAAGTTGGGTTTTTTTTCTACAAAAAACATTAATCCACTTATAAATTAATAGACCATTTGTATTCACAAGACATAAAAAAAAGTTGGAAACTAAATCAAAGCCTGGTGGCCTAGCCAACTAAGCTTTCAAGATGAAAATCATCTTTAACCTTACTTTTTTCCTTCCAGGATTGATACAATTTGAGATGTGATTTTTCAAAAATCCGCTATACCAGTTTCCGAGTACACAAGAAACGAACAAAACAAATAAAAGTAGGTATTGTCCAATACGATCTTTTTAATCTAAAGCTAATCGATCTTGTTTTGGCGATTCGAGTATTGAGTTCGTGGCTGTGTCCAAAAGGTTGGATGATGTGAAACGAGTAGTGGCATTTTTACCCATTTCAATCCTATCTGCTTGAGCGGTCCTTATATGATCTTCTCCTAATGACATCCGACGAGGTGTTTTTTTTCGTTGAGATGGTTTTTTAGCTGATTCCTTTAATACGATTTCGTCCCAAAACCGTACCCAATATGATGTGTTGACGGCTAAAAAAACTTTAAATTACTATTGGGTTGATCATTTAGAGTAGAAGCGCTCCCAGTGCTACTCACCAGCTGGTGCGTCTAATAATCCTTTGCCAAAATTTCGATAACATAAGCCTGATACAATTCCAGTAGCGAGCAACAGAGCGATTGTCAAGACTGAGAATAGGGTGAGTGATTTTGCGGCTGCTGAAATTGAGGGATTATCCCACAATTTGACGAGTTTATAAGCGTAGTAAACCTTGATGAGTGGAAGACTATATCAATTATGACGATTTTCTACTGATGACTGAATCCTTGACCAAACTGACCAGCGCGCCAGCCAAGAAGGCATAATAAATTCCCATCAACCATCTGATCTCCCGACTGACAGCAATTCCACCCAAAATACTAAGTTTCAACAGAGAAAGAAAGAAAAAGCGTTGATGAACAAAATGGCTTATTACTTAAGGCGAGAAACTTGCAAGAATTCAACTGACCACACAGCTAAAGAAATAGGTATAGCACTAAAGAGGGTATAGTTTATTAATAAGAGATCGAAGAAAATTGAAAAAACTTGATAAAATAAAAACCAACCAAATTGTCAAGACTCTTTCAAAGACTGATAATCCTGACGATAAGATCAAAAACTGAAGACTGAATCCTATAATAAAAAAAATGACAAATTTTTGAAACATGTTGAAGAGGTACTGGCGATGCAAGATACGTTTTAAAGTTAAATCTGCTCCCATTAATTTAAACGTTTCCCAACCTGAATGAAGATTAAGAGGAAAGTAAGTGAGTGAAGAAAATGAATAGTGAATGACTTGATTATATTGACCAAATTCTTTGTAGATTAGCCAGGTTAAATAACCCATCAAGCCAGATACGATTCCTGTGATGACAGGAATAGCAATGATCGAAACTTTGACGTCATCGAATAAATATTGAACACCATAGCAGCTTAAATACTAAGAAAATCAAAAGATAGATTAGGATTAGAATTATTTGAACCAAATGTGATAAACGAACCATGTTGCAAGAAGTTCCTTCTCTAGCACCGTTCCAGCTGACAATACCACCGGGATTTTGTAGGGCGCGATGAATTTGAGATGGTAAGACCTTTTGTGGTGAAAGACCAGACAAGGTTGGAATGCGATTTAGTTGTTTGAAAAGCAAGGATTAAATGATTTTGATACTGACGGCACCATAGATTGCCATTGTGATATTAAAAATGCATAAGGCAACTAATTGAAGGACGTTTCTTTGTAATAGTAGATCGATAGTCTAAGGGTATCAAGGAGTTGAAGAGAATTCAGTAAGATTTTACGATGCAAAGATGATTTTAAAGACTGACCATGAGAATGAGAAAGACATTAGCGATGATGAAAATAGCCTGAAAAAGATTAAGATTGAAGTAATTTGAGGTTAAGAGTAAGTTTTTTGACTTGGAAAGATTGAGGACTAACTAGATAAGTTGATATGGTTTTAAGTTGAGGATTTTTGAATTGAATTTCTTTTTCGATTTTAGCGACAGTCGTAGCTAGGATTGAGATGACGGCAATAGATTGAATTGCCAATAACGACAACAAAGCAAGCTGGACATTTGAGAAATTAAAGTTTGACTGAGGAGATTTTGGCTGAGTTTTAGATTTTGATGATGATAATGACACTTTCTTCACATTTGAAGGGCTGGAAGGATTAAGATTTTGAGGAATGCTTGAAGATTGTATGATTGGAGGAAGATGTGACGCTCTGAACGAATGATGAGGTAGCTGATTGGTTGAAGCGTGACTCTTGGACTGATTCGTTAGACGATTGGATTGAGTCGCTGGATGAGGACGAGGAAACGTTTGGTTGCTTGTCGAGCTGACTTGGATCATCTTGATGACAAGATGTGATGTGGTAGATTATAAGGTGCGGTATTCGATGGTATTCGATGGTATTCGATGGTATTGGATCAAGAGAAGGTAGTGGATGGATGTGATGGTCAAGAGCGTCAAGCGATTGGGTTCGAGGGGAAGATTGAATCCGCTTCGCAGGAAAAATTATTTACAAAAATCCAATTCGCCAAAAAAAAAGAAAAAAAGAAAAGAGGCAGCGATCGAATCACAATCAAGTCGATGGAAATTCAAATTCAGAGTTTCGATCAAACGGTAACGTACTGTATCAGAGTCCTGTATTGGAGCTGTATTAGGCATTTGAATTGGGATCCTTTGCTTGGCAATACAGTCTGGCTTACCCAATAAGACAGCATTTTGCTGCACAGGATCTCGTAAGCAACACAGCACTCGATCAAATCAGCAAGCCTAAGTCCATAAACCTGCAGCCTGCCCAAACTCATACCACCATGTCTGGCTGCTCAAGCTACCCAGGACTTATAGTGAAGCAACAGGATAAGCCATGTGATTGTGAGAAATGCAAGATAACTAAGAGGGGTAGTTTGCATTTATCTTGCTTTTTCTACTTCTTGATATGATTGATGAGAGTGAGCTTGTGTCACAGGGGCTCTTCTAAGTGAAGAGGGACTGGCACTCAGTAAACTGGGACTCGCTTACCAAGGGCTCAGAATGGATCAGGGGGCACACTCAAATAGTTTAAATGAAATAAGATTGCTAATAAGAAAAGCAGTAACAATAATAAAGAGTAAGAAATAAAGGAACCAACCACAAACAAGCCCAGGTCCACTGTTTCAACCTGTCAGAAAGAAAGAGAGGCATTAATAAGGATATGGCCACCACAACTCTACTGAACAAGTGAGGAAAGATGCAAAGACTTACTTAATACTTAAAAATAGAATATTCCAAATAAAATAAGAATAAGGTATTTATTAAATAATGAATCCAATATATTAATTAACTGGAGAAAAGTCCCCAGAGGGAGGAAGAGGGGTTGGTATATGTGAGAATCCACCAGCCCTGATCCAAAGAGTGAATTTTCTTGAGAAAAATATTTGATTGAATTGATTTGGATAGTACCGCCACTATACAGTGGCCTGACATATGAATGAAAACTTTTTATTTTTTATTTTTTTGGATCTGCAGCAAAATATCTCACACTCACAACTCAAAGGGCACCTATTATATAATTTTATGACACAAGTACAACTAAAATAACCATTTCAATTTCACACTTTTTTTGTATTTTTTTTATTTGTAGCATACAATTTTATTTTGGTAATCACTAATTTACAAACAATCAATCATTGAGCCATCACATGAAAATATAAACAAATTGCACACTATTTCAGTGCCACAATTGATTAAGAGCCAAAAAAACAAACTTACAAAAATTGGTGGTCCTAGTAAGAAGTGGGACCACCATTTATTGCAATTACCATCTCCATTCAGTGTGGCATTGACAATGGTAAGTCATCCAACAGTGCCCAAGGAAAATCCTTCCTTGATGATTGAATTGCAATATGCAATCACCATGAGCAAATTGGATACACCTGACAGCAGGGGTTGAATTTGGAATTTTATATTACAGATAGATTGGATTCAGGTTGGACATAGGACAGCAATTGAATTTAGAAAAAGAAATTTTGAAAGAAATTAAAGCCACATATGCAAGCCACAAATTATCAATTCAGTTGACTCAATAGCATGGCTTTGTTGTTCTTGTCAAAGTTCAATCATTAAACAGCAACTGATTCAAAGACTTTCTTCAATTTCCCCTTTGTTTCAGTCTTTTCTGTTTCTTCTTATCTTTCAAGTTACAAAAGATTGAACCTTTGGGCTCTTTCTTATATATTTTCACATTTATATTTTTCAGATTCAATATTAATTCTCTTTCAAGCTCCCTTGTGAGAGCCCAAAGATAAATAACATTGAAATTGGAAAGTTTCAAGTTTCAAAAAAGATTTTCATAAATGATAAAATTTCTTGGAGAATTTGAGGCTTTCTTCACATATAAGTATCATGAAAAATAAACCCTACCATGGAACAGTTTATTCTCAATTAAAGTATTTTTTGAGAAACTTTCTATCCCTCATATGTTTCTTTTTTAAGGGAATATTTTGATGAAAATTTAAAACATCTTTCAATATTAATGTTATTAAGTCATTTTAAGCAGAAGCACACAAAATTTAGTATATATTGAAGTACTATACCCCATAGTTCATCACATCAACTTCTTGATAGAAGCCTTATAAGAATATATCTGGAAAACATAAGTATTTAAAGTGAAAGATTGTGCTTTGGACATTTTTATTTTGGAAATTAATGGTGTAAAATAATAACTATTCCAATATTTATTTAAACAATGTTCTTATTAAAAGAACTCAAAATATTCATAACAATGAGAAAAATTAATTTCTTTAATTTTCAAGATAATTCAATTATTTTATTCATTGATACCAACTGAGATTCAATTTTTATATCATTTGGGAAAAATTAACAATGCTGATTTAACCATCTATATCTAGCGAATAAATTCAATATGTGGAAAATAAAATCATTTTAGGTGTTATTTAAAGCAATTTATGGTAGTGTCTGCCACAATAAATGAAATAAAGCTTAAATAATTCAAGTATTTTTGTAAATTTTGGGGGAATTTAATATTAATGTACCAATATGGCTACACCTTAATTTTCCAAATTATTTGATCATTCAAAAATACCATATCAAGATATCTTGCTATTTGAGGTATTTTTTTATCATATTGACTGTATTATATAGGCTCTATAGAATTTTACTTGAACTTCTTTGATGTTAAACCTCTCTTTAAGTGATTGGGATAAATGAAAGGCTCTTCTTGCACTGGAAAAATGAAAATTATTTATAAATTTGGTTGTTCAATAAATTCAAGTATTTAAAAATCCTTTTTTTGAATTCCTCAATACTGAAAAATAAAAAATCCATATTAGCCAAACTAATCAAGAGAATAATTTTCCAAGCTCTTTACAATAATACTTCCTCAAATTTATAGGGGACATATTTATAGAAATACTCATTTAATTTAAGATAATTTATATTTTAAACAGCCATTGAGGAAAATCAAGAGCTTAAGATTTATAAATTAATGAAACAAATTAAATTAGTTACTCTCAAATAATGGAAATTCTATCTAATATTAAGGGAAAAAAATTAGTCAAGGTGGTTTTTTTTTCAAAAAGAATATTTCTAAAAAAATATCTATAAATCTTCTTGTAGTATTTTGAAGCTGGTATTACTTTGATAAGCTTATAAATACCAAAATAATGACAGATTTAGAATAACAATCTTTTTATAGAGTGTTGTTGGGCAAATTATATATACAGCTATTTCAAGTGTTTCTACAAGATGATAGGAAGATAATTCTTCTTTTTATTTGCTATTTATGCTTAATAAAAGGTCCAAAGAGTTAATCAAAGTAGAATTTAAGATAGGGAGGCCACATATTTAAGCTAGAAACTCTTTGAAATCAAGCTTGAAATGGAAAAAATATTATTTCATAGCCATTTCCACTTGTAATCAAAACATTATCTAAATCATCTTTCAGTTATTAAATTGTAATGATGAAGAATTTATCAAAGAATTGCCACTTTTATTATTATTTTCAAATAGGAATATGTGAAAAGTGAATATTAAATAATTTTTAATCCCAAGAATTAATGTTCTTTACAAAAAATTTATTATTTATTAAAATTAACCATGAATTATATGCTTTTATAAATGAGACTATGATAAAATTTTTTAATTATATTTATTTGAAAATTGAATGAAAGTCCGTTTAAGCTTTCGAAAGTGTAATATTATAATTTATCTGAATGTTAAAGATATTTGAACAAGATTGAAGAAAAATAAAGTTTTTCGTTTTTTTTTGACATAATAATCTGCTTTATAGGAAGAAAGCTCTTGGATATTAAGCTAACTGGTCTTTTCTTCTTTAAACACAAAAATATTTGAATTTATGACAAATATCATTGAAGCAATATTTAATTCAATATATACTTCTATTGGTATTTCCAACATTTTTTTGAAACATAAATATTATTCAGCTTCATTTTTGAAAAAGCAAACAGAAGCACAAAAACCACAAAAAAAATCATAATTTCTTTTTTGAACAAATAATATATTAATACAGATGGGTTTAACTGAAAACAATATAGTATAAGAGCATTTATGAGAGGCTCATTGAATTTCCCTTTACTATTACAATAAAATTTCTTTTATCTTAATTGGATAAAAGCAATTGCAAAAACTGCCTTTCTGCTACTCTACAGAGTTTTTTTAATTTGATTTCTTTGAGTTGTTCCATCCATGATTTATGGTAACATTTTATTTTGATTTCTGATTAATTTTTGCTTTTTTATGTTTTTTTGTAATTTTCCTGAGTTTTTTCTCTTATATTTCCAAATTGGATTTTCAATAAAAATTCCAGTAGCAGTTGTTTACAAGTACTGCTACTGTAGTTTTTCACATCTGTTAATTTTGTTACAGTACAGGTTCTTTATTATGTAAAATTGTCAACAATTGTCACCAATTTTACAGTAGCTTCCATTACAGGTCCTTTAATGTAATTTGATTTCAAATTTTTTGATTTCCTCCAATAGCAGCTGCTTTATCCCATAGAGAGCAATACTTTCTTAAATTGAGAAACCAAACCTTAAAAAAATCCAGAGGAGGGGGAATTCCCTTCCAAAAAGATAAATGTTGGTGTTAATAGTAGAAATTGATGAAAAGAGTTAGTGATACAAAGGAATGAGAAAATGAAAAAAAATTAAAGAGATAACAATAATAAATTTCTGGTAATTGTAATCAATAAATAATATATATATATATACAACTATTTGTATTTTTGGGAAAATAATTTTATTAAAAAGAATTAAAATACGTTATATATTGCCTCTGAGGTTCTGGAACTTGAAAAATGAAAGAAAAATATGTTCCCATGACTCCAGTTTCTTCAGTAAAGGCTTTGGCTGGAAAACACTGATTTTGATATTTGTGAGACAATTTTTCAAGAAAAAATAAGAATTAATTTTGCTACCAAGCAATAATAAATCATAAATAAAGACATATAAAGGATTATTTCATTTTTGATAGTGATTTTTACTTCTTTCTGCCTTAAAAAAGAGTGGGATTGTTTGAATTTAAAATAAATTTTGGGATTAAATTTTTTATATTGAAAAGTATTGATTTGATGATGAAGAGAAAAATGAAAAGCATTTTCATATAGTATGTTATCCATTTAATCAAAAAAGTTGAAAAAAGGCATAAAATCTTGTCAATTATTTAATATTCCAGTGGCTTGGAAGAGCTTAGAATACTACCAAACATTGAGGAACTGTGTCTATCCTAGTTGGCTCATTACAGGATGGGTCCGAGCTGATTTCCAAGTACTATACCTGCTGTCAGTTGCAGCCAGTTTGCTCATGGTGAATTCTTGAACGGATTTGGGCAGGTATAGTTTTGACATTAAAATATTCATTTTTTTCCAGATATTCTTGATAGGGTTGAGGTCTGCAGAGTGAGCTGGCCAAATTATTTTGTTGATAAAATGCTCTTTGCACCACAGGTTGCTGAGGTTTTCCATATTAATCAGGGCCTTGTCCTCCATTATGATCAATTGGTGGCAACCCATTATCAAAGGAGTGGTCTCCATGTGGATGAAAAAGGGGGCAGGGCTAGCTGATATATCTTTTGGATCATCTCAGTGGAAGTCATTTGACCATCCAGAATGGCAAGAAATACTGGCCAAACAAAATACCCCCATATCATAACCAATTTCCCGCCCAATTGATGGTTCACCACAAGGGTTTGTAGTAGCCACTTCTCTTGAGGTGTTTTCCAAAATTGCACAAAATTGGCCATCTTGCAAGTTTCAAAGGCTGATTTTTCAGTCCAAATCACCTTTTCCCAGTCATTCATTGTCCAGACTTGATGTTCTTGAGCAAAGGCCTGGAAAGCTTGGAAGTCTTGAGGTTGTAAGAAAAGTTTCCTTGGGGAAATTCTTGAGGATTTTCTGAGTTTGTCAATCTTGCACTGGATTGTTCTTGTCAAAACATTTTTGGGCAGCAGATTCCTTACTTGGGCCACAGTTAGGTTCCAGCATCAAGTAATTAAAAGGTTAAGTTGTTGCTGATGTTGTTCCTCTAAGAACAATGGCTGGCCATCTTTTTTCTTGGGTCTTGACCCTCCTGAGACACTGATACTTTGCAATGGTGTTGTAAACCATTGTAACGGGTATTCCAAGTAACATCCAAATGTTATGAAACAGCAGCCCAGCTTGATGCATTCTGACCATTTGGACTCACATCTCATCTTCAAGATAAGGCATTTCCTGTAAGAAAAAAAATCAACAAGCAATGAATAGAGAAAGATAATGACCTAAATTGGTGCAAGAGGTAAGATGATTGTAATGTAACAGAAAGAAGTGTTTTTAGAGGGGACATTGGTTTATCAAGCAAGGCCTTTAAAAGGCATTGGGAGGCTGTTGGGTACATGTGAGCCTTGAGGTATATTTTACATACCCAAATAGGCCAAAATTAACATTAAAATAAATTCTGAACTATGCATAACCCATGGGTCATTCATATATCCAAAATTCATCATTTTTGATTTAAGAAAAGATGAATAGCTTTTTTGTGAGTAAGTAAATCCATAGACTTGAGGCAAGTGTTAAATTGTACACAAAAGTTCACCTAGGGCTGCTCCATAGAGTGAATAAGCTTAAATTAACTCTATGAGGTGGTAATATGGAAAATACTTCAATAACACATAAAAAAATTGTGAATTTTTTGTTTTTCTCAATTTCACACCAAAAAATGGGAATGTGAGAAATCCAATGTTACATTCACAGTAAGATGAGTGTTATTAATGTTTTTTGGAACTTAAAAGCATAGTATTCTTACATAAAGTTTTGGTACACCCATAGTGGATATCAGTCTTGAAGCTCAATTTACTGTTTTTGATGTGAGGATAGCTAAGGGGGACAAAAGACAACAAAGGGAGCCAGGGGACCCAACTTCTGAGGGTTCTGAGGCTTGGATAAATGGGTGATAATGGTCCAATTAGTATACTAAAACCTTTTTGGAACTTGGTTACCAAGTTAAACTCTAATTAAATCATAAGAAAATTGCAAATTAGCTGCTAATTTGATGTGAAAAGGAGGTAAAGAGCCAGTTAGACTCTTGTATCCATGTCAATTATTACTTATTTTAAATGGATAAACCTTAAAAGAGTAATCAAAACCCTTTTTGGACTAGTATTCATTCATTTACCTCATGGAAACCAGCTATACTGTGCTATTTGCAATTATACATAGAAATGAGGTAGAAACTTCAAAAATCTATTAAAAATACAATTCTTAATGAAACATTATTAAGCTTTCAGGACCAATAGATGATTTTATGAGTCATAAAGAAACCAAAAAAGAATTATTGTTTCATAAGTAAAATTGAAAGTTTTGCTTAAAGTCCATTTTTGATGATTCCATGTGAAACACGGAATCTTCAAAAATTCACAGAAAATACAACCTCTGAGGAAATTTCTAATAAAATTGAGAAATTTGAGAAATTGATTTTTATTTTGAAATAAAAGAAAATTTACAGTTGTTACTCCTTTCTTTCTTAACCATAAATGGGTTGGTAGTCACATAAAAGCCTTAATTAAGTAATTATGATAATCTTATGTGACAACAGATGATGAAATCAATAATCCAAAAGGGATAATTGGTTTCTCACTCACTGTAAGCCTGTGACTCAAAACCAGAGCACAAGCATGACAGCCAAATACCATGAACCAATGGTAAAGCCAAGATAACACCAAAACATGGAGCTGAGCCAAATTAACTCAAAATATATCAAAATAAAGAGGAAAATCACCTCTCTCAAAATATACAAGTCCTATCATCATAGGAAAAGGAAGAACAAAGTTATTACTGCTCAAAGCTGTTGCTGAGCATAAACCTTAATTTTCACCTCTCATCTGAAATCCAGAAGAAGAGGCTTAACCCCATCAAATGGGTATTAAAATTCAAGCTCTAAGTCAGGGCTATCCAATGGTAGTAGCCAACCTGAGCTAGCACCAGAATTACAGAAGTTATGACCAAAATAAGGTCAAATAAGGGTGAATAAAAAATTCACCTCTCATCCAACTTCTACAGTTTTAGTATGAGATACTTAAAGTGGGGTCTCTTTGGAAAGAGAACAATCAGGGATATCTTATGGTGCCATTCATTTCCCCATACCTCACCTAGAACAAATGTTATGGAGAAAACAAACTCCATACAGCTTTTGGCCAGAATATACATATGCACAAAAAAACTTGTACATGGCATAACTTTGCCATATTTTATGATAACCATATCAAATGAAGTACCATTGTGTAGAGCACATTCATGGCTACAAACAGAACCAATTTTGAGGTTGATATCTCAAAACAGGAAAAGGTATGGCTGTTTTAAGGTCAAAATCCCACATTTTGGCCAATACAGCCTTATAGTGGGATACTATCCCATACGTATGCTTATGAGGTGTTAAACAGACAAAGAAGCTTGCTTATACTTCAATACCTCATAGTTTAGTCAAATACAGAGGTCCATACAGGTTATGTACAGCTTCTGACGCGTCAAAAGCACCAGAACACACCTGTAAACTCTATTGGTGAAAATGTTCACCCTGTATAGGGTAAAAATGACTACTTGTGGCTCTAAAGCCACATTTACACCCAATAATAGTCTGTATTGAGTGTATAGAACCACGAACCAGCCCACAGTAGTGAAAAGTTTCACTCTGTGGCCGTGTGCAGAGGTAAACAACCTCACACTACCCCAGAACAAGATAAAAGGAGGCCTTTCCTCACCAGAAGGCTAATCCAGCATCCTGTTCTTAATATTATTATGTGGCATAGCTTCTTTGAAGAAGTGGTACCCTCAGAATTTAACAGTTTATAATTATAAGCTGTAATTATTCTAGGGTTTGTTATTGTAAACCAACAGGCAAACACTGCACCCAGGGCTATCAGCAGTACTCACCATCACTAAATTATTTTAGTATAGCCCTTTTACTCATATTCTCACTCCAATATCATCATTATTTTCGTGTCACACTCAGAGCTATAGCTTTCATTATCATTTTGAAGCTATATCATAGAGTCACCCTGACACTCACTGGTTTTTATTTTTATCCATGGAATGCCTTTGTGAGCTGTAATTGACTTATAAGAGGACTCCTCTTGCTGTTTTTTTTCAAATAATCCTATTATTCAATCATACCTTTATTACCAGCAAGTAATTATTAGTTAAAAGCTTTTTTTGAATGTTTTAAATATTTCAGAATCAATAAGAAAGACATAAAATCATAGAAATAAACTATAATCTGTTGGGATACTGTTATGAATCAATATTGATCCTTTAAATCCACAATTTATCTGTAAGATATATTTAACAATTATTTTCAAGGTTTTATTGGAGTATTAGTGAGTGGTTTTGATTAGCTCTTTCAGTTTTTCTCTAGTATTAGTTTTCTACAAAAATTATATATTTAAATAACTTTATTATTAAATACTTATAATTGATTCTTGTAGACAGTTACTGCTTACTGTTATAATCACTAGTAGTGTATAACAATTAAAAGAAATAATCAGCAAGCTAATTAATTAATAAATTGTGGTTATAATAATTTTCAATATTATATTGCATACAAACAGTTATAGTAGTTTTGAATAACAGTAATATTATCAGCAGCTTCATGGACACATCTTACAGTATGAAAATTCAATGAGTGAGATGAGTGAGGTGAGATGTGAAGAAGAGTGAGAAAAAAAATTGAAATTGGGTTTTGAAAAAGCAAACATGCAAGACTTGACAAATATGATATCATGGTGGCCACACATGCTGTGTGCAGCTGTGAGATAGTTTGAGTGCCCTGGTGCATTTTCATCAAACTGGTGGTGCACTGTACAAGAGATGTGGTGTGTAACAGCCACATGGCTGTAGATTTTACTCAACTGCACAAACCACAAGTTGTACAAATTTTAGCTATTATGTAACTAGACATGATTACCAATGCATGAGAGGGAAATTGGTCTTACTCCTCTTACATGGTGAAGTTGGGTGATAATACAGTTTCAGGCTTGTGAATACAGCCTTTATGAATGTTTCAAATGCAGAGTGCTGAAGCTGGATACTAATACACAGCAAGGATTTACTAGTTTGGTGAGTTTTGTTATGCCCACAGATAGACAGCATATACTAAAGTCATAAGCTCTAACCTAATAAACCTGTAAGTTAATGATATCAAACACCATATACACTGAAATAAGATCAACCCTTATGGGCTTAACTTCTCACAGGTTATGGGAAATTTTATCATTCCACTAGTACCATAGGCTGTTGTTTGTTCCATATCCTAGGAAGTAAGTAAGACACACCCTAACTCTCTTATAATGGTTAGGGACACCTATCTCTGTGGGATCTGCATTTAAAGCACCTAGCTGGTAAGCCACACCACTATCCAACCAATTAAACCCACATCTACATTAACACTCAACTATCTCATCATCACAAAAAAGACAAAAAACAACAAATATCAAATTTTGACTCTGCAAGCCATTACTTTTTTTCAATAAAATACCTTAACAAATGTACCTGAAGCAGAAAGAACAAAAAAACAAACAAACAGAAATTTTGAATTAAAGAGATAACACAAATTAAACAACAGAAGATAACATCAAAAAAAATTAACACCACCACAACATTGGCATATCCATGCCCTCAGGCTATTCAATAAATCGATTTCCCAAATTATATTCAAGAACAGATATGAGCCCAATAAAGCCCCCTCTAGTCAAGGACAAGAACCCTCTGACCAACACTCCAGAAACTTTCACCATTGATGAACTCAAATATATTAAAATGAAAATATAAAAGTCACCCCACTCCTAAGACAAGACAACACCCTCACAACTGATGGCATCAACTTCACCTCATGAGAGAACCACCTATACATCCTCCTTGAAATATTTAGTAAAGAAACTTCTTATTTAAATTGGGAATTGGTGTTGTCCCCAGTTATTGATTGCATTTGCAAAGCAATTATCATTGAAACCCTCCCAGAATACACCCAGGCAGACATTATTGGCATCCCATTTGCAATTGATATTTACCAGCATCTCCAGTGTCAATTCTTCTGTCTTCTTCAATATGCTAAATCACTCTTTTGGCAAGAGCTGGTATGCATTAAGATGCAACCAGGCAAACACCCTTCTGCCTTTCTCCACCAGTTATCTAATTCCATAAACACATTCAAGAACAGAGGTGAAAATTTCACTGAGGACCTGGTGACCAGTCTCATCCTTCAAGAAGCCATAACCTCCCTTCCCTTAAATAAGCCGTTTTGTCTTTCTTAAATATTGGTGTGACCACTAAGCAAAAGAATCCATCCTTATCTACCTGCGCAATGGATTTTTCTCGAGTGTTCTTACCAAAAATCTAAGGCCATGTTGGATGAAAATGCAGTGTTTGTTCTTCAGCCACCATTCAAATAACTTCAAATTGCCACTGAGAGAAACACTATGACCAGCTCCTACAACCCTGCTTTCTTCTAGGAAACCATCAAAGGCACCTGCTTCAACTGCAACAAGACAGGGAATTTTGCTTGAAAGTTCCCCATGTCAAAGGAAAAACACTTTATGCCCCCTTTTCAATCTCTACATGCTTCCAGACCCTTGCAGTTCCAAGATCACTATTCCATCATCATGCAAAATTTACTTGTAATTTACAAACTTCAACCCCACCCTCTGAATACTTTTATTGGCCCAAATAAAATGCCAAAACACAGGCAAAATTCAAATCACGGTTCATAGAAGTCATTGCTGCAATCAGGGATTGATGATGTGGAGAGCTTGAAATGTGACACAGACCCCAGCCATTCTTTTAATGGTTACATATCTTCTTTTTTTCCCTTCAGGTGTCTAACTTTCCCCATTACGTTTTTTGTAGCTACTAAGAAATCTGGATGGTGCAGCCACATAACAGGTATAGGGTTATTACTATACCCTGGCCTGAACAGACATTGTGTGATGATTTGTGGTGTCTATTACTTCACTCATGATACCTGAACTATAATATCCCCTGCTTCATTGACCAGCACAGGATGGAACTTACAATTCAATCTAAAAAGAAATATGTTATTATGTGATTCTGATTGCAAACTTGTAAGATGTCTCTATGAAACTTTGCTCTTAATCAACAGTACTATTACTGTTCTTATGAAATATAATAAATAAGCTTATTGTAGCCACAATTAAATAGTTAATTAATTAATTATTTCTTTTACTTGTTATACACTACTAGT
Source organism: Austropuccinia psidii (assembly GCA_023105745.1). Lineage (NCBI taxonomy): Eukaryota > Fungi > Basidiomycota > Pucciniomycetes > Pucciniales > Sphaerophragmiaceae > Austropuccinia > Austropuccinia psidii. Next base: position 54,156,255 of record JALGQZ010000007.1, on the reverse strand, counting down.
TATTATAGCAGTAAGCAGTAATTGTCCACAAGAAGTGTTTAATAATAAAACTTCCTATTCAAATAATATGAAGTATTTTGATTTATAATAATCCTTTGCAAGAATAATTATATTAAGATAATTCTTTAAGAAAGCTATTACTAGAGAAAAAATTCAAGAACTAAGTAAAAACACTCACTAATACTCCAACAATACCTTGTAAAGGATTGTTAGAGTGATTTGACAGATTAATTGTGTATTCAACAGATCAAAATTTGATTTAGATCATTAATAAAACAATTTATAGTTGAATAATATTGGAAATAGTTTAATTATATGATTTAACCTCTTTCTTATTGAATTTGAAAGATGTAAGACATTGAGAAAAGAATCAACTAATACTTACTTGTTGATACTAAAGATATAATTTGATAATAAGATGAGTTGGAAAAGACAACAAGACGAGGCCTCTTAAAAGTCAATAACAGCTCATAAAGGCATTCCATGAAGAAAAATAAAGACCAGTGAGTGGGAAAACAATTATCCTTTTTGAATTATTGATTGCATCATCTGTTGTCACATAAGATTATCATAATTACTTAATCAAGTCATTTACATGACTACCAACCCATTTATGGTTAAGAAATAGAGGAGTAAAAACTGTAAATATTATTTTATTTCAAAATAAAAATTAATTTCTCAAAGTGCTCAATGTTATTGGAATTTTCATCAAAGGTTGTATTTTATGTGAATTTTTGAAGATTCAGTGTTTCATGTGGAATCATTAAAAATGGACTGTAAGTAAAAATTTGAAATTGAATTATGAAGTCACAAATTTCTTTGGTTTTTATATGTATTGTACCTGTCTCTATTGGTCCTTGGAGTTTCAGAGTTATCAAGTAAGGATTGTATTTTGAATGAATTTTTGAATTTCTTACCTTATTTCTACATAGAATTTCAATTAGCACAGTAATAGCTAGTTTCCATGAGCTAAATGAATTGATACTATTCCAAAAAGGGTTTTAATCACCCCTTTAAGGCTCACAATGGAAAATTATTAAGAATGGACATGGTTACAGGAGTCAGAGTAGCTCATTACCTCTTTGTCACATCAAAACAGAAGCTTATTTGCTATTTTCTTATGATTTATTGGGACTTTAACTAAATAAACAACTTCCCAAAAGGAATAAGTATACTAATTGGGACATTATCAGAAATTGATCCAAGATCTGGAGCTATACATGCCTCAGAGGCCTCAGAAGTTGGGTACCCTGGCTCTCTTTGATGTCTTTTGTCCCCCTTGTCTATTTTCACATCAAAAATAGTAACTCAGGCTTAAAGACTGATATCCACTATGGGTGTAACAGAACTGTATTTTTAGGTGTCACAAATATGCATAACACTAATCCTAGTGTATATGTAACATGGGATTTCTAACATTCCCATTATATTGCTGTGAAATTGAGAAAAAAAAGTTTTAACAATTCTTATATGTGGTATTTAAGTATTTTCAAAACTATCCAAACATACAGTTGATTTAAACTTATTCACTCTATGGAGCTACCCTAGGTGAAATTTTGTGTAGAATTCAAATCTGGCCTTAGATACCTGGATTTACGTACTCACGAAACGGTTATTCATCTTCTCTTAAATAAAAATGATGAATTTTGAATAGATGTGTGACTCATGGATTATTAATGGTTTAAGACTTAATTTATCCTTATTTTGGCCTATTTGGGTATTTAAAATATACCTCAAGGCTCACACAATCCCTTTTGAGGGTGATATTTTGTAAAAGCCTAAATTTATGATCTATGCATTTATATTAAAAAACTACACCAGATTAAATAAATTGTCCCATGTACCATTTAAAAGCTTACATATCTGACCAATTTTTGAGCCTAGCCACCAATATAGGACTTTGCATTCCTACTACTTAGTATCTCCACATGGGTCCTTCTGATACCACTATAGCAGATCAACAATGCTTACATGAGATATTTGGGCATGCTTCTATGAAAGGAATATGATCATTTATTCCTCAAAAATGTGGTGAGTCAAATTTTTTTAACAAAAAGGCCAACAACTGCCCTTCTTGCTGTATTTCAAGCAGTGAATGACAGAGCTGTCTACTTCTGAGCCTATGCACCTTATGGGACCATATGATTTGTCAGTGAACAGAAGTGGCTTTCTATTGAATTTATGGGATGCAGGGTTGACCTACAGCAAGTGGGATATTTTAAAACCCAAATCCAACACCACCACCCTGGCTGTTGACCTGGTAACAAGAGGGAAGAATCAGAGTGGCTGCTTAGCAAAAGTCCTCTGTACTGATGGTGGTGGCCAATGAAACAATGATTCTACACCAAAGTTATTGTGCATGAGTTCAGTCTGTCATACTTTCATGGAGAAATGGTTTAGCTGAATGGTTCAATAGGTCTATTTCCAACATTAGCTGGACCCTCTTATAGAGCTCTAAATTGCCACACAACCTTTGGGGTCTTGTGTTCATCTGGGAAGCTTTCACCTCAAGTGACAAACCCAATTGTATCATCACAGGTAATATTTCTTCCAAAATAGCATTTGGAAGTGGAACCAGAATTGACTATTTGAGGGTTTTGTGGGAAAAATCATTTGTGCATGTCACCTTGGAATGTTGGAATAAACTGGAACCATGACCCATGGCAGCAAGGCTAGTGGCTTACCTCCCTGATTATAAGGGGTGGCTCTTTTGGATTTAGGGAACCTCAACTTTTGTGAAATTGGCCTGAGAAACATTTCAAAGATCTGAAAAAGTGAGTGTCTCATTATATAAAATGGTGAAAGCAGCATCCACAGGACAAATTAAGCCACAAAAGAAGAAACTTGAGGTAGGATTACTTTTAAACGCCATGGAAATGGGAGAATTTAGCTCTGAGGCAAAGGTTATCACACAGAAAAACAGCATTGACAGCCTAGAGACGAACCTATCTCTGCAAACGTAATTCCAACAGGCCATTCAATTGACACATCAAGAGTAATGGTTGAAAGACATCATAAATTAATTGTTGAATATGAAAGAAATGGGTTTATTAAAAATACTCCCCATACCCCCTACCCAGCATATCCTTGGTGATGGTTGGGTCTTTTCTTTCAAAGCTGACCCCATGGATAAAATGTGTTTTAGGGCCAGATACATGGCACATGGAAACCTCCAGAGGCCAATGACTGACTATTCTGGCACTTTCACACCAACTGCTAGTTTCACTTTGCGGAGGCATATCTTACCAATTTCTGCCAGTAGCTCATTGATGGCAAGTACTTTTTATTTTGTCTGAGAATATTTCAATTCTGCCATTAATGAAGCCTCGAAAATAAGGCCACATGAAGGGCTGCATGTGCTAATTGGGAATAGCTGTCTCTTGAAGAAGGAACTATACAGTACTAAACCTACTGGAAGATGTTGGTGAAGTAATTTGTTTCCCTACTTACACAAGGTGGGTTTTGAAGAAACACACTATGACTCCAGCCTCTGTGTGAATACCAAGAAGTATGCCTTCATATGAGTGCATGTCTATGATGGCATGGTCATAGCAAAGGAACACATGGTGATGCAGAATATAAGGGAAAACTTGGAAGCTTAATTCCACGTATAATGGAAAAACAGTATCTCCTCATTAATTTTCCTGGATATCTGCCACATAACTGGTGGGTATTTTCTTTCCCAGTATAGAGAGGCTGAGATTATACTAAACAGGAGCTTGGATGGTTGTTTGGAGCACAAAACACCTTTATCTGAAAGCATAGCCCTGACAGCCATTCCTGACTCACACAACCCCAAACACCACACTGAATTCCTTTCCATAATTGGTTTTCTCAGATAAACTTTGAATGGTACTAGGCCTGAAATGTGCTTTTCTCTAAAAATGCTCCCAAGGCATGAAAAAACCTGTCACTGAACACTGGAAATCCCTGTGAAAATTGCTGGGCTACCTAAAGCACACCAAGAGTGACAACCTCTGTCTGTGACCTGATTCTGCAATGGGAATCAAGGTATAATATGATCCCAGATGGGGTGGTGAGTTTTTTCTTTCATGTCATGGATTTGTAGCACTCCTGCATGGGTGTGCACTATCATGGTGCACAAAATAGCTGGTAGCTGTGGCAACCTCCAACTGCCATGATGAGTATTGCTACCAGTCATGGGCTTTGGGTTGGGGAATGAATTTTCTCCTTGACTCATAAGTATCGGCCTTTTGAGCTTCATTGTGACAATTCCTCTTGAATAGAAATAAGAAAAGACTCTGTTTTTAACAAGAGAGTGTGACATTCCAAGGCAAGGCCACTCTTACCTGGATCCCAGGTGAGAGAATGCTTGCCAAAATTATGACAAAAAAACCAGTTTTCACCCTCCATAGTAAGTTCATGGATGCCTTAATGACATTTTTGGGGGCTACTCTACCAAGCTGCCATAGGTTTTGCAGTGGCCATTGAAGAATTCTGATACATTATAATCCTTTTTCTTTGTATTTCTTTCTTTCTTTCCATAGAAAGGACTGACATTTATTTTCTCTATACCATTTCTTGTTTATCACTGACTTGGGGGGCTGATATGCCCACAGCTAGACTTCATATACTAAAGTAATAAACTCTAAACTAATAAAACTGTAAATAAATAATATAAAATACCATATACAATGCAATACAACCAAAAATTAAGGGCTTACCTCCTCACAAGTTTGAGTGGGTATAAGGTTGAAATTCCCTTTAACCCTGATGATGGCTGTAAAAGTATCCCCCTCTTGAAACTGGTTGGCTCCTGAAAATCATACTATACCACCACCCTTGAGTGTCTTCCCAATTCCCCCACAATTTTTTCATTTTTTTTAAATTTTAATTTACTTCCCTCTTGATCATTATCCAGAAAATCCTTGATCTTCACTCTTCTTTTCTTTTAGCTTCATTTTAAAACTCTACAGCCCTTCATAAAAGTAAGATTTGTTCCTCTTGAGTCAATTTCCTTGTCTCAAATTTTTTATTGTTCAAAATTTTCCTCCTTGAAAATTTACTTGGGACATATCCCAGAAAGGATGCTGTATTTGACTTCAGCTCAAAATTTGATGCAAAATGGCTATATTATTGCAATTATTTCTTGAATTGGCCATAAATGAGTGTTCTGCCAAATTTTTGGAAATATAACTTTTTTAGCCTTCTTGAAACCACTATGGTCAGGGGTATCTCCCCCAAATGGCTTTTACGGCCTTTTTGGGGTCATTGGGGCTTCTATGGAATTGATGGCCAAAATGGCCATTTCAGGTCTGTATGTTTTGCATCCCATAATACCTGGATTGGATGCCACGGTGCATAGGGGGTATTGAAGGCCCTTGACCCTAATTTTGATGGGCTCTCAGGGGGTCCAAGGACCCAAAGAATGGGTTTTGTACCCCATTTTTTCTGCTTACCTGGGGTATCCCCAGGGACAAAATGAGGGATATTCTCCCAGAGTTGAGGGGGAAGGTCCTGGATTGATGAAAGGGGGGTGTCAAAGGCAATTTGGGACCCTTTCAAAGACTTTGATTGGGGAAATAATGGTTGTTATAGCCCCAAAATTTGATGATTCTTGGAAGATTCTTGAGCTTTGTCTTAAATGAAATTTACTCTTTTCCCACCTTGACTCTAGAAATGAACTCCAAGCTGACTACTATAAATGAACATTCCCCTTCCACAACACAACCTTCCTTTATTAATGGCTCTGGTGCCTATAGCCAATTGGGTTCACCCTGGTCAATGACTTCATCTGGCTTCTTTGATCCTACCCAAGTCTATGATGGCTATAAGGTGGTTGAAGTATTGGATCCCACCTACACCAAGTGCTTGAAGAGAGGCAAATCTTGTTCCAAGCCCTCAATAGAAGGTCTTCAAAGTTCCCCCATTTCTATCTTGGGAGGAAGCCTTGCTCATTTACAGGAGCTCTTATTTTAACTCTGAGTAGATTCTTGTGGAGTAGAGCCCCAAGTTGCTGAGGCTCCCACTACTGATTTTGCTTCTGGGTATTCTCAATGTAAGTGACCTGATTTCTTGACTTTGATTTTACTTCTGACTTTCTTTAGTGACTTAATCCAGGCATAGAGATGTCCAAAGGTGAACCAATGTTGGAGGGTCTATTCCCACTTGTGGAACACCTATTTACTTCAGCTCAGAGGTCCCAATATCCAGTTTCAACAAATAAGGAACACTAAAGAGGATCAAAAGAATTTCTGATTTGTCAACTGAGCCTAATGGTGAAGAAGTTGAATTTGTGGATCAAGGCATTGGCCAACTCCAGAATTCCTTCCCTTCTCATCCACCTTCTAGAACCTTTTGAATTCAAGTTATCCCCATTACTCCCAGAAAATCTGAACCCAGACTTGCTGGTGTCCCATCTTCTGTTCCCCAATTGTTTACTAACCAATGCACTGCTAGGCCATCTGTCTTAGCTTCTCAAAATATGCAATCTTCAGCTCATTACCAATGCCTCCCCCACCAACCTGCAGCCTGTGGCCAGTACTTCCAGCTGTATTAGAGATGAAAGATTGCCTTTAACTTATCCAGACACCCATGTGTTTAAAAGAAGAGAGTGTTGGCCAGTCAGGGTTACCAGAGAAGATCCCAATGTAGGTCACGAGGCTCAAGATTCTGTGGCCAGGGTGTTCAGGAGGGTTGAAAGAAAAAGTAGAGAGATGAGAGTCTATGATAATGACAGAATGATTCCTGGGACTGCTTAAGAAGAAATGGCCTTCAAATGTTTGTGTTATGAGGATGAGTTGATTAATGATTTACAGAGAGCCTTTGAGGATTTGGGAAGAGATAAGTAGTTTATTGAATTTGTTTGTGTTTGATTTTTACTTTGTCCCTACTCCTTCCTGATACAAGAAATGAAATTGAGCCTCCCAATAGATTATAAGGGAGGGGATGTTTCTTCTTCTGAATAAAAGAAAGAAAAAAATGAAATTATACAAGTAAAAGAAAAAAAGGATCTGAGAGGTGTTCTTGTTGGATTTTTTCCATAATTTTCCTGAAAGATAAAACCAAGAATTGTTTGCTCACAGAGTGGCCAAGGCATTGTTTTACAAGAAGTAGATTCCCTAAGAGATTTATACCAGGAGATAGAACTCAATTTTATAAATTTCACTTCCCACCAAGAATAATAAAGAAGAAATTTTCCATCAATGGTAATTTTATGTGAATAATGACTTGGAAAACCATGATTTGCATAAAAATATAAAAAAAAGAGAGGAAAGAAAGGAGTTTGGCCATATCTTCATTTGAAGGCTCCAAACTGAGGGTACCATTGTTGCAAGGCCTTCTGAATCTGTAAAAAGTATTTGACAAGTGGTCACAAAGGGGTAAAGGTGATGCTTCCAAAAAATTTGGTATGATACCTTATAAAAGGTTCATTCAATGAGAGGAGCTTACTTTCATAAGATAAAATCCCCACCAAACACCATAAATCAAAATATTGAGGTATTTGGGCCAGGATTGCTGGTATACAATTAGTGGAAATCCTTGAAAAGGTTTTAATATGAATACCAAGTATTTATTTCTGGCTCTTTACTGAATCCTTTCCACTATACCAGAAACCATAAATTACCTCTTTTTAGTTTTGATTCCAGGACCTGAGCCACTTCCAATTATTCTTGCTTGTCCACTAGTACTGATGGTGGGGGAAATTGATATCAATTTGGAGGAGCCAAATGATTTAACCTCTCTAGTAAGCACACATGAAAGACAGTGTGAACTGACTTCCATTGTTGAGGCAAGTTGAGGTGATATGCATAGTTCCAACTGTAAGGTTTGACTATGAAACAATAAGTAAATCTTACTAATATTTTACTTATTGTGCTCTCAATGTCCTTATTGAAGTCATAAATGAAATGAAGAATAATTATAATAATAAATAATTATTATAATCATGGCATAAAGATAGTTATATTATTAAACAAATATAACAATATAGATTATATTATAGAAAAATAATATAATAAAGATTGATATATTTATGGAAATTTATTATTTTTGAAATCAAATAATAAATGTTTGAATTTTTTTTATTTATTGATAAATAAAAATTGATAACTTCAATATTACTAATATTGAAGTTATATATTAATAAGGAACTATTAGGAATAATAATCAAGAGAAATATAACATACTTCAAACACTTAATATAATAATTTTGAACTATTTTATGCCAAGAAATATAAATAAAATTTGTTAAAATTGTATCTACAAATAAAAAGTAAAGAAATTACAAATTTTCTTGATTTTATGTGGAGTTAGAGATTTAGAGAGAATTTTAACAAAAGAAATCAAAATAATAGTTTGATCACGTCAAAATTCATTTTCAATATTAATAAGAACTCAAATCATTGATAATATAATAGAATTTTATAAAAAGAACAAAGTTATTACCCTTGAATTTAATATTTTTAGTGTTTTTGTTGTGTCAGAGGGGGAAATAGAGGAAAAAGCGCTCCATTTATATAGAAATCATCCCCCCTATAATCCAGTAAACTTCTAGTAAACCTTTACCAATGGTATCTAATGGAATTTATCATTAGTCTAAGGCTTAGTGATGATTAAATCATAACTAAACCATCTTATCTAATTATTATGCCATTATTTATAGGTATCACTATAACTCTAGGCTTTCTGAAATCATAGGCTTGGAAGAAGTCTAAAATTTCCTTATTAGATTATCTTCAATCATAATAAACTATTATTCACCAATTTTATCACTTATATGACTGTTCAACTTAAATCAAGATTACAGTGAGTGATCATAAATGATCAACTTTAAGCTTAAGCTTTGATCATTAATAAATTTTGAGTTATACACACTAAAGCCATGCAGAGAGAGAATTATTATAGATTTCATGTAATTATTAAACTTCCAAGAGCGTTGCATTACATCATCAAAACTCTATTTTTGATTATTTTCTTGTAACTCATCTTTTCTGTCAAAATTTACTATTTTAAACTTTAAAACCTGATTTCAAAAGGTTATACATAGAATATAATAATAAAAATTACATAGCCATTTACTTATGAAATAGTAGAATCTGAATATCTACATTTTTTAAGTTTGGAACACTTTCACAAGAAATTAGTTAACAGCTTTTCTTATTTTGCTCAATAAAACATTGTAATTTGTAACCTTGGTTATAGCTTTCCACATAAAGCTTATATCTGTATCCATACAGTAATTAAGTGGTAACTTTAGCTTTGCTTAAATTCTCTATAATGCATATTTCAAGAGATATGAGCTGAAAACCATGAATATAAGCACTAATCATAAAAGTGCATATACTTAGGTTATCTCAGTAAGTCAAGCGTTTTCAGATATGAAATGAAAATGTTGTATGTTTAGTTTTCACAGGCAGTCCAATTGTGTAATTAATTACACCTTTTTATTAATTTGTTTCTGAGATAATCAAGGTTTTATGCCCTTTTATGGAATTTTCACTTATTGAAAGATAATAATTTCAATTATTATTATTAAAATAAGTATTTTGAAGTGGGTTTGTGACCTTTTTGTATATGTGGTCATATATCAAAGGCTCATACCAACCTTCTTAAAGACTTCAAAGGGTACCAACAATCTTTCTGAGAGCTTCTGGGTGGGTTTTGTTGTCTTGTTGCTATTTGAGGCTAGCCATACTTTCTCCCCAGGTTGGAAATAAGGTAGAATAAACCTATTTATATCTTAATAATTTTGAAAATGCTTGATTTATGACTCTAATTATTCTTTGACAAGTTGCTGTACTTATTGGAGTTTTGGTGATAACTTTACAGCAGGTGTGCCTTGAGAAATATGGATTGAGTAAAAGCTTGGATTTCTTCCATGTAGGGTAATAAAGGGTAATTCTTTTGTTGATGAATTTTATGAACTATTGTAGAAAGATTAAGCCAGAGGGAGCCAGATGTGTCAGTCATCTTGCTGTTAGCTGAAATACATCCAAAGATACTGTTCTAGAGTTTGATTTACCCACTCTGTCTGTCCATCTGTTTCAGGGTAAGAAGCAGTTGAAAGATCTCTTGATATCTTGAGCTGCTGACATAAATTGTTCCATAATGATGAAAAAAATAAATAACCTCTATCACTAACAATACTGACCATAAGGCCATTTTTGGAAAAGACATTACTGATAAAGATTTAAGATGAGTCCAAGGCAGTGATTCTTATACAAGCTGGAATAAATATTGCCACTTTTGAGAATATGTACACAACTACTCAAATTGAATAAAAGCTGTTGGAATACTTCAAGAAAGTGATAAAGTCCATTGATAATTAATTCCAATGAGAGGATGAAATTTGAAGAGGCTTGAGTAACCTAAAATTCTTATGGTTGATGTTCTTTTTTATTGAACCTTTCTGAAATGAGGACACATAGTCCTTAATGCATTTATCAAGGCTAGCCCAATAAAAATAACTCTTGGAGAGCCCAAAGGTCTTCTCTTGGACAGGATTACAAGCAAATGGTGAGTCATGAAACTTTTGAAGAATGTCAAATTGTATTGCTTGATTTCTTGGAATGACTACTCTATATTTGAATAAAAGTAATTTTAATTGAGGTTCAAGAGTATAATTTGGAATTTATTCAGCTCTTCTTAATTGCTTGAGTATTTATTTAGACTCATTGCCTTACATAATTCTTTCTTAATCTGAACCAAAAATTCTGAGAAAGCTTCCATTTTGATTTTTAAAACCTTGATTCTTGAATTCCATCTTGATTGGGAACTTGATGAAAATTTTGAGGGTTCTTGACAGTAAAGTCCAACCCCCTCTCAGGGTCCATGTTGTCCTGATGTGACAAGGCATCTAGTAAAGTGGGAAGCCTGCCTGGGAGGTAAGTCATGGAAAAGTGAGACTCAGAGAGAAACTCAGCCCAACAGGCTTGATGGAAAGTAAGAAATATTTAAGACATGGAATACTGAAGAGAAGAGTGGGCTTTAAAAACTTAGAAATGATTGGAAAGAGAAATAAAAAAGGCTCTCCAGCACTTGAGAGCCCAAACTATAACAAGGAGATCCTTGTCATGCAATTCATAGTTGAGATCAGCTGGGAGGAGCTTCAAAATATAAAATTAAATGGAATGCTTTCCTGATTTAATCATGTGACTCAGTAAAGAATCCAAGGCATAATCAGAGGCATCAGTTTCCACAATTGTAGGTTTAGAGAGGAGTCTTCTGGATGGTCCGTAAAAACAGTGGGAAAGGATAGGAGTGGTGGTGGAGGATTCTTTGATTAATTGCAACTGACTAAGAGATTCCTCATTGAAGCCAAGAAAAGATTGAAATGCGTTGGTGTTCTTGGGCAGTGGCCAATTGAGGATTTGTTGAAATTTTTCAGAATACATCTTTAGGCCATCACTTAACACAACATAGCCAAGATATTCCATATTTGTGTCATGCAATACATACTTTGAGAATTTAGTAAAAAAATTATTGTTTTTCAGTATTTGGGGGACAGAGGCAAAATTTTTGACATGTTCCTACTCAGAAATTGAGAAGACCATAGTATTATCTAAATGAACTACTACAAAAATATTCAGAAAATCTGAAAAGATATCATTCAAAAGATTTTGGAATGAAACAGGAGAATTTGTCAGGCAAAATGGAATAAAAACATTCTCATAAATACCATATTTTTTCTAAAGGCATTTATAAACTCATCCCTCTCTTCAATTTTCAGGAGGTTATAAGAGCCATGAAAATATATCTTGGAGAAGATAGTGGAACCATTATAAATAGTAAGAAGCTGATTCATAGGAGGAACAAGAGGCCCGTTCTTCCTGGTGACAGCATTGAGCTTGTGGTAGTTAAAACACAAGAGAAGTTGTCCCTCATTTTTCTTGACAAAAAGGACAGGTGCTCCTGTTAAAGAGAAGCTTGACCCTATGGAGCCTTTATATAAGTTCTCTTAAATTTAAGCTCATAGTTTTTTCTGGATCATGATTTTCTAAATAGTATAAAAAACCTGGTTGAGTTAGAGACCCTTAAAATTAGATATGATGATCACAGGAATGGTGTGCAGGAAGGTTCTGTCACAGGGGCTCTTGGTAATAATAAGAGTGGCCTGGCACTCAGGAATAAAGAAATCACTTGGAGGGCTCTAGAAGATTTAAGAAATAGTTGAAGAATATATTATTTTAACAAAGAATAAGAGCAATTTCAAATATTCAGAATATAATAATAAGGAAGTAAAATTCCAAAGAGAAAACAAAATCAATCCTCAAGCAGCTTTTTCAATCTTCCAGGAAGGAAAATGGAATTAGTAAAGGGCATGACCACCAATATACACTGACAGCAAAAGAAAAAGGTGCAAATGACTGACTTAGAAATATAAGTATTTATTTTCAAGAAGTGATAAAAAAATAATAATAAAAAAAAATCCAGTAGATTAATTAACTGGGGAAAAAGTCCCCAGGGGATGAAAGAGTGGCCATTATGTGTGAAAATTTAGAATACTGATCCTGGAGGGTTTGAAACCCAGCTGTATAATTGTTTTGGGAAATACAGCTTGGCCATCTTGTTAAATGAGACTGTGCACATTGAATTCCCACAGTGTATATGGGAATAAGCCCAAATGGTTCAAAGATTTGACTATGAAACTGATGATAATATTACTATTAATCAACAGTACTATGTCTGTTATTATGAAATATAATAATAAAATATTATTATAACCACAATCAAATAATTAAAGAATTATTTTTTTCACGTGTTAAACACTACTAGTGATTTTAACAGTGAGCAGTAATTGTCTACAAGAATCAATTACAAGAAGATTTTAATAATAAAATTATTTTAATATATAATTATCTTTGGTAGGATAATTATAAATATAATTCTTGAAGAAAACTAATTTATAGAGAAAAACTTCAATAATTAAAGATAAATCACTCACTAATATTCCAAAGAGCTTATTGAAAGATAAGATAGAGAGATTTGACGTAGAATTGTGGATTTAATGGATCAAAATGTATTTATAGCAGTATTAAAACAATATATAGTTGGATTCTATGATTTCACGCTTTTCTAATTTATTCTGAAATAATTAAAACACTTAAGAATAGATTTAACTAATACTTACTTGTTGGTAATAATAATTTAAACTGATAATAAGATGATGATGTGGAAGAAACAGAAAGAGGAGGCCTCTTTTTAAGTCAACAACAGCTCACAGAGGCATGCCATGGAGAAAAGTAAAAAACCAGTGAGTGAGAAAACAATAAACCCTTTTGGATTATTGATTGCATCATCTGTTATCATGTAAGATTATCATAATTACTTAATTAATGCTTTTACGTGACTACCAAACCCAATATGGTTAAGAATAAAAGGAGTAGCATCTGTAAATATTCTTTTATTCCAAAATAATCATGGATTTCTCAAAGTTACCAATGCTATTGGAAATTTCATCACCGGTTGTAATTACTGTGAATTTTTGAAGATTCAGTGTTTCATGTTGAATAGTCAAAAATGGACTGTAAGTAAAACTTTTAATTTTACTAGTAAAACTATGATTATTTCTGGTTGTACCATAGATAATACCGTTCTCCATTGGTCATGAAAGTTTCAGAGAGATTCATTAATAATTGTATTTTTAATGAATTTTTGAAGTTTTACCTCATTTCTATGTAGAATTGCAAATATCAGTGTTTTACTGGTTTCTATGAGGTAAATCAATGGATAAAAGTCCAAAAAGGGTTTTAATTACTCTTTTGGGGTTTATCCATGGAAAATAATTAAGAATTGACATGGTTACAGGAGTCTAAGTAGCTCTTTACCTCCTTGGCATGTCAAAATAGCAGGTTATTTGCTATTTTCTTAAGATTTACTGTAGTTGTAACATGGTAACCAAGTTCCCAAAAGGTTTTAGTTTACCAATTAGGCCAAGATCAGCCATGGATCCAAGCTTTGGAGCTGTCCACGCCTCTGAGGCCTCAGAAGTTGGGTACCCTGGCTCTCTTTGATGTCTTTTGTCCCCCTTGCCTATTTTTCATGTCAAAATAGAAAATTAAGCTTCAAGTGAGATATCCACTATGGGTGTACCAAATTTCCATGTAAGAATACAATGATATTAAGTGCTCAAAACATGCATAACACTATTATTAGTGTATATGTAACATGGGATTTCTCACATTCCCATTATTTTGGCGTGAAATTAAGAAAAGCAAAAATTTTCACGGATCTTTTATGTGGTATTGAAGTATTTTCCATATTACCACCTCAAAGAGTTAATTTGAGCTTATTCACTCTATGGAGCTACCCTAGGTGAATTTTTGTGTGGAATCCAAGTCTGACCTTAAATCCATGGATTTACTTACTCAATAAAATGTTATTCATCTTTTCTGAAATCAAAAATGATGAATTTTGGATATATGCATGACTTATGAGTTATGCATAATTCAAAATTTATTTTTAAGATAATTGTGGCCTATTTGGGTATGTAAAATATACCTCAAGGCTCACACAGGTTGCTTGAATACACCCTGTATAGATGATTCAAATTTTCCAAGGAGTGTTGGAACTCTTGATGCCTTGAGAATTGATTTTGAAAATGAAAACCTCTTGAAATCTCCCTTGGAAAATCCTTGGCCAGTATTCCCTTGGAGGAATACAGTTAGAAGAAAATTACACTACCTGAAAAGCCAGGTGAATGGCCCTCTGAATGTCTACAGTAAGTCAAAAGCTTTATTCCTTCAAAGCCTTTTTTGAAGTGGGTAGACTTTAAGCTATAATTTGACATTGAAATTACATTGAAATTTAGAATTGTGAAAACACGTTTTTACTAGGAAAATTTAAGTAAAAAGAAATTTCCAGCAAAAATATGAAAATTAAAATATTTTTGAGCCTAGCAAAAGATTCAAGTTATATTTCAGCTGGTGCTGTTCTTATGCAAGAAGATGAGAACAGAAAAGTAAGACTGGTACTATATGAATCAGCACACTTTTCTCAACTTGAACCTAAATACTCTCAGTCTAAATTTGAATTGTGTGGTTTTACAAGAATACTCACAAAAATGCAAGAAATATTATGGGGGAAACTCTTTGAGCTTGAAGTAGAGGCTGAATTTTTCATAGAAATGATCAACACACGTTGCTTACCAAATGCACCAATGACAAAGAACCTTTGGGAAAAATCAGAGTCCATGATATAGAACTATATCCAGATGTGGAAAGACTTTATCCACCTAGCTGAGAAGACCTCCATATCCAGAAATCCTGGAAACTAGGAAAGAAATTGAGAAAAACATAAATGAACTTCTAGAAATGGAGGTCATCAGGAAGATAGGACAGAATGAAATGGTGGAAATCACCACTCCTGTCCTTATCACCTGGCATGATGGCAAATCTAGGTTGTGTGGGGATTTCAGAGCCCTAAATAACTACACAAAAGCTGATAGGTACCCCATACCAAGGATACTGTTCATACACCTACCAATTTTAATGTGAAACTTGAATGTAGTTTTTCTACTATAGTATTAAAATTTAAACACCTACTTCTATTGAAATATTATTATGTTGCAATTGTGCATATAAGCCTGCTCCCCCTTTTTAATAAAAGGGGTCCTTGATTCTCTGTACCATATTGGATTAGTCAGACATTTATTCTATGTTTAACACAAATAAATAAATGAAAAAGAAAATAAGATATATGTAGTAGCGAATGCCTTATATATTTTCTCTAAATTTTTGAAGTATAACCTTTTAATAGAATAAAACCTTTATTTCTGATGTTCAAGATTTTAAAAAGGGTGTTGGTAAACCCATGTAAGCCCTTAGCACTGAGTCTTAAAATTTTCACCATTCAATTTCTGAGAGAAAATAGTGCATAATGGTATATAATACCATATATTCCTGCAGTTCTGGTTGCAGGATTGGGGAAGGATATCCCTTGTCTTGAGAGGAAAGCCAGGCAAAGGATGGCTGAGGCCATTTCTTGAGTATTCAGGGTCCATGGTCTAAATAGTCATTTTGGCCCTTGAGAATGGTGGGCAAAAATTTGGTTTGAAGCCCATTGCCCCCCTTTAGCCTCATTTGATTTAGGCCAAAAGGGGCCCTGGGGGTCTATGGAACACATCCCACAGAACAAAGAGGCTTTAGGAGGCCTAAGTAGCTGAAAAGGGCCATTTAGCCTCAAACCTCCCTTACCAAAGGGTGTGAGCCTTGGGATATATCTTACATACCCAAATATGCCACAATTATCTTCAAAATAAATTCTGAACTATGCATAACCCATTAGTCATGCAAATATCCAAAATTCATCATTTTTGATTTCAGAAAAGATGAAGAACGTTTTTGTGAGTAAGTATATCCATGGATTCAAGGCCAGATTTGGATTCTACACAAAAATTCACCTAGGGTAGCTCCATAGAGTTAATAAGCTTAAATTAAATCTATGAGGTGGTAATATGGACAATACTTCAATACCACATAAAAGAATTGTGAAAATTTTTGTTTTTCTCAATTTGATGCCAAAATAATGGGAATGTGAGAAATCCCATGTTACATATACACTAATAATAGTGTTATGCATGTTTTTGGCACTTGATATCATGGTCTTCTTACATACAGTTTTGATACACCCATAGTGGATATCAGTCTTTAAGCCTGGATTTCTATTTTTGATGTAACAATAGCTAAGGGGGACAAAAGACATGAAAGAGAGCCAAGGTACCCAACTTCTGAGGCGTGGGTAGCTCTAAAGCTTGGATCCATGGCTGATAATGGCCCAATTAGTATACTAAAACCTTTTGGGAACCAAGTTACCACGTTTCAATCTCATTAAATCATAAGAAAATCACAAATAAGCTACTATTTTGATGTAACAGAGAGGTAAAGAGCAACTTGGACTCCTGTAACCACATCAATTCTTAATCATTTTCCATGGATAAACCTTAAAAGAGTAATTAAAACCCTTTTTGGACTAGTATCCATTGAGTTACCTCATAGCAACCTTCCATACTGTGATATTTGTAATTCTATGCAAAAATGGGGTAAGAAATTCAAAAATTCATTAAAAATACAATTATGAATTAAGCTTTCTGAAACTCTCAGATCCAATTTAGAATGGCATTATTCATAAAGAAACTAAAAATAATTATGGTTTAATAATAAAATTAAATTTTTTACTTACAGTTCATTTTTGATGTCTCCACGTGAAATGCTGAATCTTCAAAAATTCACAGGAAATACAACCTGTGATGAAATTTCCAATAACATTGATAACATTGAGAAATTAACTTTTATCTTGAAATAAAAGAAGATTTACAGTTTTTACTCCTTTTATTTTTAACCATAAATGGGTTGGTAGTCATGTAAAAGTATTAATTAAGTAATTACGATAATCTTACATGACAACAAATTATGCAATCTATAATTGAAAAAGGATTTTTGTTTTCTCACTTACTGCTATTTCAGTTTCCTCCATTGCATGCCTCTGTGAGCTATCTTTCACTTAGAAGAGGCCTCCTGTTTCTTTTTTTTCCAAATCATCTTATTATCCAATTATATCTTTATTACCAACAAGTACGTATTAGCTAAACTTTTCTTACATCTTTTATTCTTTAATAATCAATGAAGAAAGACTTTAACTAATAGAAATAAACTATATATTGTTGTAATACTGTTATAAATCAATCTTGATCCCATAAATCCACAATTTATCCGTCAAATCTCTCTGCCATCTTCGTTCCAAGGTTCATTGAATATTAGTGAGTGATTTATTATTAATTCTGAAAGTTTTTCTCTAGTATTTGTTTTCTTCAAGAATTATATTTATAATTATTCTCCTCAAAGATAATGATATATTAAAATAATTTTATTATTTTTATACTTCTTGTAATTGATTCTTGTAGACAATTACTGCTTACTGTTATACTCACTAGTAGTGTATAACAAGTAAAAGAAAGAAATAATTAATTAATAAATTATTTAAATTGTGGTTAGAATAATTTTATTATTATATTTCATAAGAAAAGTCATAGTATTGTTGATTAATAGTAATATTATCAACAATTTCATAGACACATCTTATGAAGGGGGTAGGCCAAGAGCCCTGATAATGGTGGAAGGAGCAATATGCCCCTTGAAGGCTTAGAAGACCCCCCAGGACTAATTCTAGTGGGATGGCCTGGGGGCCAAAGATTACAGAAAAAGGGCTGGTGGCCATAAAATGGTTAAGGCAGGGAACTGCCATAAAACCCCAATTGGGGGGGGGTATTTCCCCTGTGTAAGGTTTGTCTATGAAACTCTTGATAATAGTGACAATATCAAGAGTACTATGACTGTCCTCAGTAGAAAAATATAATATAATGAAATATTATAACCACAAATTTAAATATAATTAAAAAATAATTATATAAAAAAAATAAATTTAATTATTATTATAAAAACATAATAATAAAAAAATATAATAATTATAATAAATTATAATTATTCTATTATTGTTATAGTCACTGACAGTTATAACAATAAGAAGTGTAAAGCTCTTAATGAGACAATTACACGTGGAAAATAAGAGTATTAACCACTTATAAATAATATAAATATTATTTATAAAAAGAATTAATCACACACTGTGCAGAAATAATTCTTTATGGAATAAAATTCTATATAAAAAAAAACTAATAATAGATAAAAAAATATAGAACCTTAAAGAAAACTTACTTATAATATTTATTTAATACAACAAGTTATAAAACAACAGTTATTATATTAAATAATAATTATAAGTTAAAAACACGCCAAAAATCAATAAAATCAAAGATAAAACAACTTTTTATACTAAAATTTATGATTAAAGAGTTTTTGAGAGGAATTTGTGGATTTTAAAAGATATTTAAGATGATAATTTTATATAATAAAATTTATTATAGATGATTACAACAATAATCTGAATTCTATGACTTCAATTCTTTAATTTAATAAATAAAGAATAAAAATAACTTAAGAATTGCTTTTAATAATAAGATTTTATGTTTAATAAAACTTTACCTGTTTAAATGTCTAATATGATTGGATTGATTATGAATGATGGACAAAAACAGTGATGAAAAGACTCTTTTTATGTCTACAGAGCAGCTCTCATGATTCATAATGGATGTAGAGGGCGTGCTCAGATCAAAACTGAAAAACCATGCTTAAAAATTAAGTTCTTAACTTAAGGCAACTTATTTTTACTTCCAATTTAAAGTTACCAGTGTTATTCTTAACTCCAAGTAACTTTAATCCTCATTTAGTTTAATTATTTTAAGTTTTAATATAAAATAAGTTTATTTATATTAAAGTTCATCACATGAACAACATAAAATCAGAGTTTCAAGCAGAAATCTCTTAAACTGAATTTTTAATTAATTTTTAAAGAAATCATAATTTTCTTTAAGCTTAATTAAAAAGTAATTTTCCAGGCTAATTACCCAGGAAACCTATTAATAAAAGATACTTAAAATTTAATTTATATATTGATAATATTAAATTCTAAGCTGTGTGAAATTTTCAAGCAAATCCATTAAGATTTGGATTTTTAATGAATTTTTGAAGTTATTACTATTTTTCCACGTAAAATAGCAATACACACAAAACCTTAAGTTTTGATAAGGTTTTGATGATTGAAACCTTAAAGGTTTAAGCTTATTTAAGCTTTTTAAGCTTGATTAAGCTTTGACAGTTCTTAAAACCTTGATTCCAAGCCTGCTTGTTGGGATTTACCCTCTTGGCAGCTTGAAATTCTTATCCAATTTAGGATAAAATCAGTTTAAACCTTAAGGTTGGATCAAAGTCTAATCTTAAAGTTTAAATAAGGTTGAAAATCCTCCAATACAGGTGGACAACCTTAATTGAATCATTGCAGATCCAAAAAGTTGGGTACCCCAGCTCTATTTGGTCTTTTTCCTTTGTCCCACCTTTTTGCGTGGATTTTGCCCTTTTATTTATTTAAAGCCATACTATGGCCTTAAACCCTTTTAAATTGAGCTCACGCAGGATTTACATTCTGTATGGCAAATCCTTAGCCAATTCAGTAAATATACACCACACCTCAATTTTAACTAAAATTTTGGTAAAGTTGCATAAACCTTATGTAACTTTAAATTTAAGCTTAATTAAGCTTAAATTTAACAATTTTAAAAAAATGTTAAAAAAGTTACATTAGTACTGTGAGATTCTTAAATCTTCTAATAACACAAGAAATAAGTGTTTTTGGGTATAACACCCTATGGGTGTACCCTAGGTTATTTTTGGTGTAGAATCCAAAAATGACATAATAATTATAACTTTGTTTATCCAAAAAAAAGTTATACTTATTTTTTATTATTTTTTATTTTAAATTCAACTAAAAAGTCTGTTTAAGACAAATTTAATTGTTTATAAAATCATTTGTGGCCTTATGGGTATGTTAAACATACCTCACAGGCTCACACCCTGGTTGTGACAGTTTCTCTGCCTTAGCTTTGGAAAATATATTCAAATACTGTTATTAAACAGGAGGGACTACCTTCAGAAAAGTTTTAATTTCTTCTGGTCCTTCCTCTTCATTCCACTGCTCCCCAGGGATGCATAAAAAGATAAAGGAGGAAAAAATCTATATTCCTTTGAAAGTAATGAAGTGAATATATAGAAAAAGCTTATCCATAATCTTTTATACCTTTGAAGAATTCATCTCTTGATGGAAGTGCTGACTGAGAGTAGTTTTGGGAGAAATATGGACAGAAGAAGCAAGGGAAGGTGTCTTGATTTCACCAACAAGAGACAACAGTGAAAGAGCCATTACTAAAATGAGGTGTATAACAATTAGAGCGATTATGAATGGGGTCATAGGTGGTCAATCCAGTTTTCTATTCAATAACAGGATTAAAACAATAGAGGAAATCATAGCCCAAAATGAGGTATTCTCCGTTGGGGGAATCTATGATAAAAAAGTCCCATTGAAATCCCAGAAATTAAGGAAGGTCAACAACCTACTTGCTATAATGGGTGATGAATGAGGAAGTGGATTGTAAGTTTTGGATATGAAGCTTTGATTAAAGAATTGATTATGTTTCCTGTCCTCAAAATTTGTTCAAGGTAAAATTTAATTGAAAATAGTAACTCTTAGGATTTCTAAGAAAAAAAAGGCCAATTTATTGTTTTTAACTTTTTTAGTATAAAAAAATAATATTATGAAGATTTATTGTTTTACCAACTATAAAAATGTATCCAAAAATAGTCTACAAGAGATATTTATGGCTACAAAAGAATATTCTTTAAGAGCAATTTAAATTGGAATCAATTGGGAAAATAACCGCAGGAAAAAAATAAGAGAAGAGAGTCTCTAAAAATAATATTAAAGAGAAAACATGCCCTAAAGTGACCAGAGTAAATTTGGAAATAAAGTGACAAAGTTGATAGTGATTAAAGATTCTTTAATTCACTTTGGGGGGGGGGGGTTGAAGGGTAAAAATGATTATGAGAGTTAAAAACAATGATTATAATAATTTTTTTCACGTGCTTAAAAGTCTTAAAATGATATAAAAAGGGTGGCTTTAATTTTTCAATGAGTGGTTTAACAGTGTTTAAAGTAAACATAAAAGGAAAATATCATAACATGAAGAGAGAAGTGGGGCAAAGAAGACATTCTTTGATAGCCACCAATTTTCTTACTCCATAAGTATAATTAGATCTAATCAGTAGTGATCAACACACTGAAAAAGGAAAATCAAACTATGGCATCATTGAAACCTGGGGTAGACCAAACAAGGGCTGGCTTTTGCCATTTTTTTCTGTTTTCAGCTATTTTAGTCCCTCAAACCAGCCATTTCTATATTAATACTTGGTTTAAAGCCTTTAAGATATTCAAGAATGGGTTTAGGAGACCTAAAGAACAGTTAAAACTGTTCTCAGTAAGTTTTTTGAGCTTAAGTGTAGTTTTACCCTCTTGGAAACAGTTAAAACTTTGCTGGTTGGTATCAAAACCTCAGCATCAATTGAGTTAGAGACCCTGTGACTGACTTCCAGGCCAAAAGTTATAAAAGTTTCAATGAATTTGGAAATCCCATTCCTGTCAGAAAGAACTTTGGGGGAGTCTGGCACCCTTGGAGCCAAGATTCCTTTTCCCCCAAAAAATTGATTTTTTCAATTTATTTCTTCTTCAATTCCTCAGAATTTATTATACTAGAAATTTAAAAATGTAATTCAATTGTAAATTCACAGAATACAACTGTAAATCCAAGCTCACTGATTTAATACACATTTACATTGAGAGATTTCAATTTAAAATACTTCAATTTCTCATAAACTCTCAACTACACACAACACTGCAATTTTAACACAAAGAATTGATGGTTAATGCCACATGTGGTGTGAATTAAATTAGGGTTCTGAGGATTTTCAGATTTTCATACAGAAAATAGTAAAAACTTGATTAAAGCTTATTTGGAGTTGAGTTACAGAATTTTCACTCAGAGGTGACCCCACCTGATTCTTTACAAGGAATCAAATAGTGAAATAATTTCAATAAGTTTATTTTTTGGAAAAAAATTTATAATAATTTTTATTAACTTTTTTTCCAAAGATATTTTAGTTTTAAACAGTTATTTTGTGGTAGATTTACTTCTTAATCAACTCTTTATCATGTTTAATTAAAGGTTTATGAGCTAAAAACCATGAATATATGCACTGATCCTACAGGCGCATGTATTAAGGTTACCTCAGGAAGTATTGGGTTTACAGATGTGAAATAAAATATCCAAATAGGGAGGTTTTGATGGGGAATCAAATGGAGTAATTAATTTCAAATTTTTATTTATTTATTTCTGAGATAAGCAAGAATTTATGCCTTTTTATGGAAGTTTTATTCTTTTAAGATTGCAATTTTAATTTTTATTATAAAAATAAGTTTATTGAAGTTGTTTTGTGACCTTTTTGGATATGTGGTCATATCTTAAAGGCTCAAATTACCTACCATCAAAAGATATTGTACCACAATTTGATATAGTTAATCTGGGTATCATCCACTGTCCTACCTCTTCAATATACTTTTTTAGTCTTGAAACTCAATACTTCTTGATTTTCTTATTCTTTGGGTCTTCTTTCATTTCTGAACCTCCTCAATAGTTTATCATCCTTAGCTATATATTTCTCAAGTAGCCATTCATATTCTTGAGTTTGATTCTCTACATTACAAGGTATTCCCTTTCTTTTTTGTTTCCTGTCCTTCTTTCTTTAATGACTCTTAAAGATTTATTTTCTTCTCCTTCCTCTAGAGGAGGAATTTCAAGTGGTGGTATATTTCTCAAACCAAATATTTCCTCATCAATTTAACTTTATATTCTTATTAGACTTACAGGGAAGTTTGGGTGTTTGTTCATTAATTCTCCTGTTAATTCTAATTGCACAGAATTATGGCCATGTAGGGATTTTATCATAAAAGGTCCTGCAAAGTAATCTTTCAATTTCTTTGGTCCTTTAATTTTGATACTAGGACTATTTTTCCTATTTTAAAATCAGGTGGTTTGTGACTTTTATCCCATCTTTCTCTTGCATATTTGAAAGAATCCTGCATAAATCTATTTGTATGATGTCTTACTCTTTTAAGCATTATCTTAAAGCTTCTTGCTGCTGGTTGTATATAAACCAAGTCCTTTTTGAGTTTGTCATAAGTTAGTCTTGAGTTCCAACCTTTCTCCAGAATTACAGGTGTTTTACCAGTTGATTAATGAATTGATGTCTTATATGCCATCTCAAGAGCTGGTATCAAAGTACGCCAATAATGTTTAAAGCCATCAGAGTCTTTAAGCTCTAAGCCATAAGAAAAATATTTTCTGATCATTTATTTCAGAGTTCATATCATTGTCTCTGCTAGTCCATCAGTTTGAGAGTGATATTCTGTTGAGAATGATAAATTTGTGCCAAACAAGTTATGGAGGTTTTTCCATAGGGCTGAAGTGAATTTGGGATCTCTATCACTTATGATTTTTTGGAATAAGCCTGTATGGCTAATAACTCTATTCAATATTATTATAGCTGTGTACATAGCTGTGTCATCTCTATGAAATGGTAAGAAAATTGTGGCTTTACTGTACCTATCAAATAATACTAGGCATGAATTGAAGCTTCTATCTCCTCCTGGGGGTAGAGCATTTGACCAATGCATATGAACTATTTCCCTTGGGGATTTTGGTTCCTGGATTCTGATCATCATAAAAAATTTGTAACCTGTTGCTCCTTTTTTTTGGAACCTGTCACAAGTTTGGCAGTATTCTGAAACATCGTTTCTCCAATTCGGCCACCAAGAGAAGGCTTTTACTCCTTCTATTTTCCTATCTTCTGAGAGGTGTCCAGATACAACACTATCTTGGAATTCATGTAGTATAGTGTTTATTACAGATTGGTATTTTAAGTTCATACATAGCAGATTTTTTTTCCTATGAGAAAGGATTCAATAAAGGAAGTGAAATCTTCCTTCATCATATAATTTTTTCCATAATTCATCTATCTTGGAAGATAATTCTTGGTCTTTGCAATCTTTCCGCAAGATTTGGCATAAGATATGACAATTCTTGTCCATCTTATAGCTTTCTTTGACTTTCTTAAAGAATTCAGTGCCAATTTCTGTGACACATACGCCTTCTATATGATTTTCTTCCTGTGGTACCTATGCTGGGTTTTCAGGTGTATTTGCCAGAGCCCATCTGAATTTTTGTGAATATTTCCAGATTTATGTACTATATTCATATTTCCTCTTTATTCCTGGATAGAAATATGCCATCTCAGCATATGTGTTTTTTGGTTTTTTCATATTTAGCAATGATTTTACAGAATTAAAGTCTGTAATGACATCAAAGACTGTTACATCTAAGTAATAGTGTAGCTTTTCTAGGGCCCACATCAGGAGAATTCATTCAATTTGACTTTCTCCATAGCTTGCTTCTGTTGGCTTAATTTTTCTTGATATAAAGCAAATTGGTCTTTCAAAAGGTTTATCATTGATTATTTGTCCTTGGTGTAGTTCAGCTCCTAATACTTCTCCACAAGCATCAATCTAAATCTTTAGGGGTAGTTTCCAATCTGGAATTAAGAGAAAGGGACATGTGTGAGGGATTTTTTCAATTCCTCATATGCTTTAACTCATTCTTAAGTCATTTCATAGACTGTTTGTTGATCACAGATTTTATGCAAAGATTTTGAAGTTTTTTCAAAATATTTTATAACCATTGATTTGAGTACTATTTCTGCTACTTTATTTTTATCTATTCCCAAAGATAGTGCAGACACTAAATGTCCAAGTGCTTTTAGTTCACTCTATGCCAAAGGACACTTCTTTGATGATATTTTCATACTTACTTGGAATATCTTCTGTAATAATCTTTCAAGTCTTGTCAGATGATTTTCCCAAGTTTCTGAGAAAATTATAATATCATCAATATAGATAATTAGCTATCCCTCTGATAATTATTCAGGGAATATAGTTCTCATCATCCTTTGGTAATTGGAAGGGGCATTTTTTATACCAAATGGAATTCTTAGTTGTTCATATATTCCAAAGTGAACCATTATCCTCAGTAGTTTTCTGGAATCATCTTTTAAGATTTTTTGGTGAAAAACTTCAACAGAATCCATGGCTGTAATGAACTTATCTTGTGACAGTTGTGTTAATTTCTCATAGGCTCTAGGTATTGGATATTTAAAGCTCTAAAGTCCCCTACCATCCTTGATTTACCATTCCCCCATGTTTTAATGACTTGTGTCGTTACTTCGACTTCTTCATAATAGCCTAATTGCTTTAAAACACCCGTGTCCATTAATTCTTTAATGTGTACCTCTAAGGATTCTCTGGCTCCTTGGATGGCTGGATAATATGTTCTTCTTAGCAGGGGTGGATAAGGTTTATCTACATTTAGAATAATATCAAACTCATGTTTAATGATGGCACCTAGTGGTTCTTTTTCAGTTGCAAAGGCACTTTTGTATTTACATAAGAGGTCAACTACTTTTCTGTTAATTCATTATTTAATTCTGCCTCTGAGTTATTCACTAATGAATAATTGTTTCTCTGGGGTTTTTTCCTCATGCTTTATAAAAGTGATTTTTTTTCTTATTAATCAAGAAGCCAAATTTTTATCTTTTATCATCTCCTATGGTGAAATATCTATTCCATAAATTGATAAGTAATCATTTCCAAGTATGAAATGGCTACTAGTACAATTTTCTAATACTAAAAACTCCACTTTCATTGTTACACATTGATATGGATGCGGGAAAATCATTATTAATTCAATGCTTCCAAGGAGTTTCATGCTTTCACTTGCACTACTAAGCTTGACTCCTTGTATTGGTATAAGCTTATTTTCCCAATAAGGTACAAGTGTTTGTAGATAATTATTTTCAACACATGTGCAGTATGCTTCTGTGTCCAGATTTGCTCTTGACTCTTTATTGTATAGTATAAAAATACTTAAACTTTATTTTCCAGAAGTATATCCCATTCCTTTTTCAGGCTTTGTTTTTTGAAATTTGGTATCCTGTATGTTTGTAAGGCATTTATCAGATGTTCCAATTTGTGGAGAATTTTAGTTTACATCTAGTACTTCATAGATTATATAAATATTATAAATTTGGGCATTAAATATGTTTATTCATTGATTTCAGATGTTTCTGATTCTTTAATATAATTTTCAAACTCAGACTCTTCCTCTTTATCATTGTGGTCTTCTTTTTCCAAAGCTTCATTGATTTTTGCCTTTTTGATACAATTATTAGCCAAGTGCCCAATACCATCACATTTCTTTCATTTCCTTTGGTCATTTGTTTTATTTTTTTAGAAAGGATTTTTTGCTTTGTACTTTTTAATAAATGTTTTCTTTGGGCTTTTTATGTCTAATTTTCTCCATGTTCTTTCAATTTTGGTTGTCACAATTTCCTCTATTGAATTGAAATATTCTTCATTGGAACATGGATCTATGCACCTACTTCTTAGGTTATTTTCCAGTTATCCTCCACAATTTTTGAATATTTTCATATGAACCATCTTTTGTGACATTTCAGGATATAATGCATTCATTCCTTCAACTTGTTTTAGGAACCAAGCTAAAGCTTTGTCTTTTTCTGGGTAAAAGAATGATTTTACAAATTAATTTTCTATTTTTTACCTCCAGGAATAATTTTCCCACTTGTTGATTATTTCATTTTTCCACCAAGAGCAGGTACTTTTGCCATTTATTTGTCTTATTCCATAATAAAATCTTTTTGCAACTTTTGAAATAAGTATTGTAATATTGCAGTGATTGATTCATCTGTTATGGAATAATCTTCTTGAAACATGTCAATTGTATTGATGAATGACATGTGGTCATATTCTCCTTCACCTGTGAATTTTGGCCATTATTTATGTTGAGGTGATTCTTTCATTAATACTTGTTTCTTGTCATGATGGTTTGATTCTGTGATGAAGGAGTTCGTTAATTCCTCTCTTGAATTAAAAGGGCCTCTTATATGGGAAAATGGGGCTGATAACTTTGGAATATTTAAATTGGCCTCATTTATTTTATCCATTTTCTCACTAATAATTCTGATTTCACTTTGAGAGTCATCTTTAAGATTCATTCTTTCTTCATCATTTTCTTCTACATGGTCTAGAAGTAGTTTTTTATGTGATTAAATGTTTTCTTCAAATTTCTAAACATAAATGGATAATTTGTTCAATTTCTCTGTCAAGTTTCCCAAGATTTGGTCATAATTCATTTTCAAAGTCTTGTATTTGATTTCTTTTATGTACCTATACAACTCTTTTTGTCCTTTTATTAATTTTTTGAGTATTATTAATTGAGATCTTTTTATTGTTATTTTCAACCATCAATTAAATTTTATCTCTTACTTTTTTGTTTTGCACAAAAATTTGAGTCAATGATAATATACTATTATTTATTTCTGTTAGTAATAATAAACTTTCTTTGATGTTTTTTAAGGGTAAGATACTATTTTTTATTTGAAATAAATTACTTACAAAATCAATATACAAAGCTATTAATTTGGGAAAGATGGCAGTCTCCTTCTTTGTTCCTCTTTGTCCTTAGATTATATCAAATTTCTGGCCATGTTGAATAAATTGCCCATGGCATCTTTTTGGATTCTTGGGATCCTGTAACTGGGGCAATATGGCTTCTTCCAATTCTTTTTCTTGTTTTTCTTCCCTTTTTGGAGAGGTTGGCTGGCTTGTGGCCTTCTGATAAAAGCTAATGGGGCTTCTTCCTTGCTTGACTAACTCTTTTTGTTGTGCCATTCCTCTATGTTATTGATTTGAGGTTTGGATGATAGTGGACTCCATCCATTGGAGTATCTCACTATTTCCTCCTTTTTCAGGAATTTTTTGAGGATTTTCCAGGAGCTAATCACTCCTTGGTGGATTTGTGGCAGCATTTCCCAATTTTTGTTCTTGTAGACTGTGTAGTACTGTTTGTACTGGCTCATTTAGATGTCCATCTGAGCTCTTTAAATGTGATTTTTTTTGTGGAATTTCCCCATATTTAGTTCCAATTCAGTTTCAGAGATTATGGGCATTTCTGGGACTTGCATTTGGGATATGGCACTTAATTTTGTAAATTCTGTTCCACTGGGTATTTGGCCTTTTTTTCCCATTTTTGGGATCATTTCTATCTCTGAGTCCACCTCCATCTGATTTGATGAAGTATTGGGAACACCTTCTAGTAGTCATAATTTAAATAAAACAAAAAAAGAAAAGATTTCAGGCAAATTTATTATTTGATGGAATTTAAAGGAAGGTGCTAACCTTCAGAGTCCTGGAAAAACTAATTTCTTAGCTTTTCTTTTTTTATTTAAGGTTGGTTTTGGAGAGCTTTAACAAGTTTTTTGCACCAATCTTTTAAGAGTGGTTTGCTTTTCCTCTATTGGGTTGTCTTTAAAAACTAAAAAAAACAAAAAAATATAAGTATTTTTAAAAAGAGTGTTATTTTTGGAAATATAAGGAAACTTACACATAAAATTTGCTTTTATACCTTTTTATATAAGAGAAATGAGTATAAAAAAGGTATAAAAGTTAATAAAATGATTTTTTTATTATATTTTCTTGTATATTTTAATTTCTTTCTTTCAAAAAAGTAATAAAATGCAAAGTTGATATTATTATTTGAATTTAAATTACCATTTGAATTTATCCTTAATTTATAAATATATTCTTTAATCACTAGGGTCACTCAAAGAGAGTTATTGAAAGTCTTAGGATGTGAAAAACATGTGTAAGACAATACAATTGCTTTCCAAATGCCTCAATATTTTTCAAAATAAACAAATATAAGAATCTTTAATAATTTTATGATTATAATTATGATTTATTAGTGGATAAACACAATTTGAAGCATTTTATAAGGTCTTTGGAGTAAACATCATGGCCAGGCCCCCAAATGTATGGTTTTACTATGAAACAACAAGTAAGAATTACTCATATTTTACTTATTGTACTATCAATTTCCTAATTTTGATGAGTAATGAATTCTAAAATAAACATTATAATGAAGGTTTAAAAATGAGTATATTATTAAGAATCAATAAGATAATATAAGCTATATGATAGCAGTAATATAATAGAATAGATCTATTAATATAAGATAAATTGAAATTTTTATAGAAATTAATTGATTTTACTAACAATTTATAACAATAATATTACCAATATTAAGGTTATATATTAATATAAATACTATTTATATTAATAATGGAAATATTATGAGTAATTATAGAGAAAAATATTATCATAAGAGAAAATAACCCACTTTTAAAACTTAAGATAACAATTTTTGATAAGTTTATGCCTGAAAGTGTAAATACAATTTATTTAAATTTTATTTACAATAAAAAGTAGTGAGGATTACAAATCTTACTATTTCTACATGGATTTAAAGGTTTTAACAGGATTTAGAAAATGACAATAAATATTTGATGTAATCAAATACAAAATAGTTATTAATATAAGATAATACCTCTTTCTTTAATAATTCAAGAGCTTTATATTAAAGAATCAAGAAATTGACCTTTTATCCATTTTTTTGTTGTTTTTGTTGTGTCTGAGGGGGAAATAGAGGAAGAGTGGGTCATCTTTTAGTAAAGATCCTTCCTTCTAGTGACCAGATACCCTCTAATAGCTGTATACTGATTTTATAAACTGGAATTGATAATTATTTTAAGGTTTGGTGATGATTACACCTTTTTATTGCATTATTATGCCATTTTTTATGATTATCACTGTAGCTCTAATTTGATGACATCATATACTTGTAAAATAATTTATTATTGTATATTATAGTATTTTTAACCATAAAATACTAATATAAACCAGTTTTTTCTATTATTAAACTGTTAAACTCAAAATGGGATTAAGTCATTTATCATAAATGATCATTTTTGGGAATTAACTTTGATCATTAATAACTTTTAACTTTATGATGCAACAGACATTCAGAGAATAAATTCTAATAGCCTTACATTTCTTGACCAAGCTTTCAAGAGAATTCTATTAAACAATCAAAACTCTATTTTTGATGATTTTCCTTGTAGCTCATCATTTCTGTTTAAATTTACTATTTTGGACTTCAGAACATGATTTAATAGGGTTGAACCTTGAATATAATGATTAAAATTACATTATTATTCACATATTCCCTAGTGGAATCTAAATATCTACTTCTGTTTACTTTTGGACCACTTTTAATTCAAAGTGTGCAACAGCTATTGCTATTTTGCCCAATATCCCCCATAAGTTTTCACCTTGTTGATAACTTGCCAATTGTGGCTTATATATTACTTGTTACAGTTATTCTGTGGTAACTTGATCTTTGAATAAACTCTTTATCATGTGTAATCCAAAAGCTATGAGGTAAAAACCATGAATATATGCATTGATCATAAAAGTGCATATGTCCAGGTTATTTCAGTAAGTATTGGGTTTACAGATGTTAAATAAAAGATTCATATATGTATTTTTTGATATAGAATCCAATTTCTTAATTTTTTCCAAATTCTTATTTATTGAAGTCCAGGATAATCAAGAGATCATGCTTTCTTATGGAATTTTTTACTTATTTTTAGATTGTAATTCCAATTCCTATCAAAAAAAGTTTTGTAAAGTTGTTTTGTGGCCTTTTGGATATTTTGTTGTATCTAAAAGGCTCACAATATAGCTAAATTTAATTTTTTTTATAGAAAAATATGAATAAAATTCCTTTGAGTAAGTAAATACATTTATTTAAGGCCAGTGTTGGATTGTACACAAACATCCACTTAGGTTAGCTACATAGGGTGAATAAGCTTAAATTCACTCAATAAGTTTTTGATATGGAAAATATTCCAACAACATATTTCCAATACCATATAAAAAAAATTGTGAAATATTTGTTTTTTCATTTTCAAACCAAACTAATGGTATTGTGAGAAAGCCTGTCTTACATATACACTAATAATGGTGTTATTCATTCTTATGGAATGCAAAATTACTGTATCTTTTCATTGAGCTTTGGTATACCCTTAATGGATATCAGTGTTTAAGCTTGAATTTTCATTTTTTACATGAAATTAGCTAAGGGAACAAAAGAAAGCAAAGAGATCCAGGGTATAAATCTTCTGAGGCCTTTGAGATGTGGCCAGATCCATGGCTGATCTCAGCCCAATTGGTCTATCAAATTTTTTTGGAAATCTTGTTACCAAGTTAATATCCCATTAAGTCATGAGTGAATATAAAATAAGCTACTATTTTGTTGTTACAAGGAGGTAATTAGAAAATCTGAATCCTACAACCAAGTACATTATTAATAATTTACAATAGATAAACCAAAAAATAGTCATCTAGTATTCATGAAACCACCTCTGAAAACCAGGTGTCAGTCTGCTATTTGCTTATACCATGCAGAAAATTTATTTAAAATACAATTCTTAAAAAATCCTTCTGTAACTTTCAGTACAAATGGAGAAATTAATAATCCAAACTAAATACCAAAATAATTATTAATTCATAATTAAAATCAAAATTTTTACTTACATTCCACTTTTGATGATCTCATGTGTAACACTGAATCTTCAAAAATTCATGGAAAATACAACCTGTGAGTAAATTTTCATAAGACTTCAATACCTTTTACAAAAAAAATCTTATTTTGAAATAAGAGAATATTTCCAGTTGTAACTCCTTTATTTATAAGCCATAAATGGGCTGGTAGTCACATAAAATGACTGAATTAATAATCATGATAATCCTACATTATTGCATGTGATTTAATCAATAAACCAATTAAGAGGAATGGTTTCTCACTCAATGCCTTTTCAACTGTATACATGACATGCCTCTGTGAGCTTTTATATATGTGAAAGAAGACTACTATTTCTATTCTCTTCCAGAAATCATCATCTTATCATTCCATTCAAACATCAATACCACCAGTAAGTATTAGTTAAAATCATTCTTAAGCATTTTTATATTTCCAAATCAATCAAAAAGACACAAAATCAAAGAATATTACTATTTACAAGAGTATTTGACTATATATTGTTGTATTACTTTTTCAAATCAATTTTTTATCCTTTAAATATTCAAATAATCCATCAAATTACTCTACCAGATATTAACAAGATATTTTTGAAGTAATAGTGAGTGATTTATTAACTTTCAAAGTGTTTCTCTAACTTTTGTAGCTTTCTTGAATAATTTACAATTATTATTCTTGAAAAAGATGATTATTGAATAAATTAATTTTATATTTTTTTAATCAAAAGTTTCATTATTAAATCTTGCTGTAATTCATTGCAGTATAAAATTACTGCGTACTGTTATAGTTGCTAGTAGTGAATGACAAGTAGAATTAATAATTAAGTAAATAATTATTTATTTGTGGTTATTATAAATTTATTTATCATATTTCAAGAGAACAGTCATATTATTCTTGATCAATAGTAATATTATAATACATTTGTTAGAAACATCTTAAATATCCCATACAATTGAACTATGATGTTTAAATCCCGTTCAATTGATGATTAAGCTTTGCTTACTGATAATTTGAATGACCAAAGGCTCCCAAAAATTAAATGTACAGCTTCTGATGTGTCAGAAGAAGCAGAAGAAAAATCCTGAAGGGTCTGTAGAAAAGGGGTTTCACCCTTGATGGGGTAAAATGGAAACTTGTGGTCCCAAAACCACATTTCAGCTCAATTCAATGCTTTATTGAGACTTCGGGACCCAAAATGAGCCACAGGAATGAACATTTTCACTCTTTGATCATGTGTGGAGGTGGATAAAATCCCACTACCCTGGAATAATATAAAAAGAGGTCTTTTCCTCATCAAAATAAATAATTTGCTTATCAGCTTATTCTTATGTGGTTACACCTTCTCAAAAAGAAGTAACCCTTGGTGTAAACTAGCCATAATCATTGTGTCAGTTTTTATTTTAACCCAATGGATAATTTAGGAAATCAGGGCTTTCAACAGACTCCTCACCACTATCTTTAAGTAGTAGAGACCTTTTAATTAAACTCCAATACTAGATTTATGTGTCACAGTCATAGTTCATGCTTTTAATTAATTACTTCTATATTCTTCATAGACTCAAGATGAAAAAATTCCTCTTATATGTGCTTGTTTTAAAATTCTCTAAAAGTGGAATTATCTCTAATAATATGTTTCTAGAATAATAATTCCCAATACTGTTAAAGTCCATCAAGATTTTATTGTGATCTGAAAAATTTGCTTTCAGTATTATTCAATGTCAGAGAAATATTAATTTTGCATTAATTTTTTTGCTAACTCATTTGCCTGATGTAATAACTATCAAGTAATGTTCCTTTCAACTTGATATAAGTATTTATGTATTGTGAAAAAATAATTTTTCACTTTAAATGTTTAATTAAGTCAAAATTTAATCTGGTATTTACAATGAATATATTTTGTTTTATTAGATTTCAAGAAGTTCATAGTACACTTACCTCATTGTTCCTATTTGGTCTGTTGAAAGACCTTGCAGGGCTCCTACATTGCTGAAATTTTAATTTTCTTCAAATTTCTCAGCTTTTTTTTCAGAAGCAGATGCTATTCTTTAAATATCCTTCTAATTCAATTTTGAATAAAAAAATTGAAAACTTCAAAAAAATTAAAGAATATTTTCTTAAAAAAAGAGAAAGAGGAGTCTTACTCATAAAAAATGTATTGAGATACATCAATGAAAATAATAATTTTGAATGAAAAAAAAGAAAAAGAAAAGAACATAAATCCTAATCAAGGAAAAAGAAAATTTTGTTCTTTTCTCTTGTTCTTTTGTAAATAATTCAATTCAAAAAAATATTTAAAACATTCTCTTTTCTCCTTCTTAGCTTAAATAATTTTTACTATGTCAGGCACAAAAAGCTCAATTTATTCAGTTTTCAATGCAAAAAGTAAATTGAAAATAGGAAACTTTTTCAGCCATCTTCTTGAGGTGTAATAAGAAGAAATATTTTCATAAATTAACAATATGTTATATATTAATAAAGACAAATTTTTTCTTCATTTTGGAAACTGGGTTTTTCTTAATATGGCCTTCAAAAAAAAATTAGATCTTATAAATGAAGAGTATATCTGTAATGTAAAGCTTTTATAGTAAATGATATTCTAGTTAACATGAACATATCAATGGAGATAATTTCCATATGATATACTATATATTTATGCTATACAATTAAAGAAAGAAAAAAATCTTGGGAATGGTGTGGCATTCCAGTGGCTTGGAATAAGTTGGAGTATTAGAAAACATTCAAATCCTGGGTTCACCTAGTTCAGAGGAAGGGTAAAACCTTGGTACAGGATAGTTACAGGCTAATTTCCAAATACAACATCTTATGTCAAATTTTGCAATTTACCTATGTTAATTATTGAATATTGGGAAAATAATGAGAATCTTGAAGAATTTCTAGTAATAGTTAAAGAAATTAAAGTTAAAAAAATATTTATA
Source organism: Austropuccinia psidii (assembly GCA_023105745.1). Taxonomy (NCBI): domain Eukaryota; kingdom Fungi; phylum Basidiomycota; class Pucciniomycetes; order Pucciniales; family Sphaerophragmiaceae; genus Austropuccinia; species Austropuccinia psidii. The sequence goes on along the minus strand of JALGQZ010000007.1, from coordinate 54,121,290 downwards.
GGAAAGGCTTGAACCTAACACACAAGTTGACCATAAAGATTTATAGCAAATTCCCAGAAACTCATAAAATTTGGTTCTTGTACAATCCTATTTCCACTTTATTTCCCTAAAGGACCCTAAAATTACTCATGATATGTCAAACTCACAATAAAAAACCCCATAAACAATGAAACCTCAACAGAGACTGTTTCAAAGCACACCAATTTAAGTTAAAAAGAATCCAAAGCCTAAAGCTGCACCATCACCTGACAGCTGAAAGCTACCAAAATTAGGTTAATAGAAGGAGAATTCTTCCATATCTTAATTACACAGCTTAATATTACATAAATAGGAGCATCCACCTGGTCAAAACAAAATAAAATTCAACCCCCTACTAAAGACCGGGTCATGTATAAAACAAATCCTGTAGAGGAAGAAAGTTCCCTGTGAAATATTTTGGAGAAAGGGTAAAAAAATGAACATATGACAGATTTTTTGAAATTCAACACCCTCAGGAATCTCTGGAGGCTGTGCAATACTGTTAGAAAAGGGTAAAAACATGGCCAGATAATACCATTCTTGGAATCCCACACTGGCAGAATCCCCCAAGGCTGTGCAGTACCTCAAGAGGAGCTCCCCTGGAGGACCCCTGGGTTCCCAAAATGTATTAATAGAAAACCTATTGCACCTCAAGTATCTCTTTTCCAATGAATCTCTTGATATTAAATTAAATGTCAATCTATATCTCGCCTAGGATGTATTCTAGTAGGATATGTTAATATTGATTTTCCAGTAGCTCAGAAAAGTGGTATTATAGGATTTTAAACTCTCACAGTAACCAAACTCAGTTTTATCTTGTGTTTTAAGAGTAAATTTTTCCAGTGATCTAAACATAATTTATCAATATTTTAAATTATCTTACCCTTATCCAACCCAGCAGACTAACACTGATTACAGTTTATATTTGTATTTAACTATCAAATTTACTCCTTACCATCAAAAAGTCCATATTTCAAAATAAAATTTAACACTTCAAAAAAAAGGGTATTTTTTCATCTTATTAAAACCATCATCACGAGCACCAAAATCCACTCAAATTATCCCAATAAGTCACTGTTTAATATTTTATCACCAAGAAGAAAGTATTGAATAAATTTTACCAAGAAAAGCTCCTTAATGAATAAAGTATCTTTTTGATTTTTTTCAAATTAACTGTATTGCTGAAGTTTTTCTTCCATTTTTTATTGAATAGTTCTGATTATAGACTTCTCAATTGGACTTCTTCAATTGTAAACCCATTTAGTTTTATTTTGATTTGTGATCTCCAAGAAAGACTTTTTCAGTCTTTTAGGAGGGGAAGGCAATATACCTTGTCATTAGAAATTCAAAACTAGGTACCTATAATTTCCTCCTCCAGGAACTGCCTCATTTTAATCCCATACAAGAGTTCCCATAGTAGCACTGCATGGATTTACAATATGAGGATAAAGAAAATTCAATTTCTTCAAGTTTAGAAAATTTGATTAACCAAGAATTGGGACCAATAAACTATGCTCCCTTATGATATGAATAAAAGCTATATTGTATGGAATGAGAATGAGGAGAAGGTTCATTAGTACATACCAAAATATTTTCCAACGGAGAAGATATTGTTTGGTATTTGAAAATAATTTGTTTCATGAAATTTGTTACAGTCTTAAATTTGTAATGGAAATTTTCTCATTTGGGGGCAAATACACTTCAGCTACCCCACAATTCCTTTTAAGAATTGGTGGACTAGGTGTTATCACAAAGTGGAAGGGTGACATGTCCTGCTGATGGAGCAAAGAACTCTCAATCAATTTGCCATTTGACATGTCTCAATAAGTGTATCCATCACAATGACAGTCCAGCCCTTATGAGATTTAATTTGTCAATTATATTAATATGAGTTGTTATAGCTTTGGCGGCTTGTTACACATCTCATGGCATGTTTGCCTTTGATACGATAAACTTGTATAAGATTGAAATTATTACTACATAGCCATCTTTGCTAACAAGATATTTTTGGTTAAATACAAGCAATTATATGGTTAGCGATGAAATTTTATTCAAATGTAGTTAAACGTTCGAATTTCAATTGGGTGATGATGAATAAGTATCAGATTGACTATTTCATTGAGATTGAGACGAATTTAATGACTTATGAATCAGAAGGTAATGTCCTCGTGGAAGGCGATATAGCCCGAATAAAGCCTATTGTTCAAATTTTCCACTGCTACCAGAAATTCGGTCCACACTGACTTGTTGAATTGCACTGAATTCATCCTATGATTCAGTTTTCTTACATGAGTTTTTACTGAGATCTAAGCTGGGATCTGTCACAGTATCCAATGAATTCAGCTTGACTGAATGATGAATTTTGGCCGCCATTCCATCCTGTTAAACTTCGTAAAGACTACTTACTGCCTTCGAGGCTGCGTATGGGCCCTAACGAAGCCTGTGGATCCTCGGCTTGTTATGCTCACCATTTGAATGATCGCTTTCTCCTATTCGGGATCTCAGAAGGAAGTCGGACGACTGTGGGTTTGTGTACGTTTGGAGTGACTGGCTGGTGGTTTTGATAGCTCGAGTGGCAGGGTAGTCCCTATGTCCAGCTAAATCGACGACGTCCCTTTGATTCGGCAAGAGTGGCCGGCTGATCAAAAGACCCATCGTCTTCGTCTTGAAAGGCTCATTTCAAATCTAATTTTGGTTTGGATTCCTACGTTTTCTGATTCATTCGGTCATCGCCGACTGTTGGTCTGATTTGCTTTATCGTTATCATGATTTCCTTTTTGGTCCGAAGCTCGTGGCTTGGGTGTGTTTTAAACGAATCCTAGGAGAAGTTTTGGAAGATTAAAACTAGAAATCTATCGGTCAATCCAACTCAACCGAATCTGTGGTTAATTTGTGCTCAAAGGCAACAAGCACCCTCCAAGCACGCCGCATGCCCTTAAGCAAGCATACCCATACCCATACCGGCCTTCAACGAAATCCTAACGGAAACTCCAAAACAGTCATGATTCCAACTTTCAAAGTCGGCAGGCACGTTAGTGCTTCGTGTACGTACTGTACTGGTGTTTGCGTGCCCATACGCTAGATGGTAGTCGTAGATGGTGTTGTGGTGTACACGGACGCCCAAGATTTCCTTTGAGGGATATATCGAGACAGCAATGTACACATCATGCTGTGAGCCCTTGCTATGGGTCTCCAGCAACTGCGATTCGGAACAGAAGGTCTCCAGTACTGTACAAGATTCTTCTGAGACGTTCGAGAAGAATGTGTTCTCGGTCCCAATTCCTGGTCTTGGTCTTGGGTGGTGCCAACTGCTCACTGCTTCTCGCTGCTCAGATAGGAATATGTGGCAAATTGGCAATACACTCAATTCTAGCTCGTCCGACCTTGCTCGACTAATAATCTATCATCGATAGATTCGATACTGCCGACAAGTCAAAGCTTGTAATACTTTTACTGTATGATATATGATATTATCATACTATCATACTATGAGCGCCAGCTGATTGAGTTTTCGTCTCAATTGATTCAAGGCCACAGATACAGATACACAGATACAGATGCCGTTGTAGTAGTCCATTTGATTTACTTTCGCTACGTCAGCAATGCCGGCATCTTCTGCCATCTATCGATTCCCCACCACTTTTTGGCAATGTCATTATTTTGTTAAGCTTCTTTCCAATCAAGCCAAGCAAACAACTTTGGTCATAGGCGAGTATGGCGCTTGTATCAAACCAACTTGAAGGCCTTCACCGGTTCAAAGGTGGAGAACCCACTCCCTTGTGCCGTCTGTCTGGCGCTCTATTCACTTCATTACGATCCTCATCGCTTGCGCACACGCATGGGTCGAGCGCCCGTGTTAAACTACGACTCCGAGATCTACTGTCTGGTTGGGCTCAATAGAATTTCCTTTTGCTTTTCGGATGCTGACCAGTGGCCGAACCTTACAATTTGTGTACATAAGTCGGCTATGTCTTGCTCTCCTCCAAGCTTTTGCTTAAGCTTCCTGTACTAAACAGGTAGTTTTATTGAGACTTTCTTGGTGAATGGTACAGAGCGTGGTCTTTCATAATCACTTTCGAGCGCCATTACATGAATCGTCCCTTTCATCCTTTTTAAGTTTTACGTAATTTCTCGGGTGCCCTTACCTTGTTATCACCGCTTCAGCTTTTGCAACCGGTAAGGTGTCTCATTCTATTCAACGTCTTGGGTAGTTTGGAGCGTGCGTCCCTTTCTCTCTCAAAAATCCCTCAAATAAACTATTGTCCAGAATCATCCTGTGCCTTGCCGACCTTCGACCGAAAAAGATGGACTTGCTGCTTTTGATGCTGATAGGAACCTTTATCCTAGGCAGTCACCGCTCTGGGCACTGACGTCCGCTGCCTATCAAACACCCATTCTCACAAAAAAAAAGTGCGTTGAATCTAACCCATTTCCATTTTTTTGAAGCTTAATTCTTCAAGCCCTGCTAGGCTAGCTGTTCAATGCGTAATGTCTAGTCTTACTACTAATTCTGACAGCTGCTTAGTTTTTTCCTCTTTTTGAAAGACCATCCTGGCTAATCAGACTGAGCTCTAATGGATATCCTAGAGCTCGTCCACGAAAATCAGGATTTAGCTATTCGACCCTTCCTATGCGAATTTGATCCATCCCGCTGTAAAAAAGCTTTTGCTCGCAGATCAGACCTCGCCAGACATGAAAGGATTCATAGAAATGAAAGGTTAATGGTTTGGTTTCTTCACGTCCTCTTACCATACCCATTCGTTCTGTGCCTTTGGCTTTTTACTCATGATAATCCTCCTGCTATTATCTCCTTAACTTAGGCCATTTAAATGTGTTGAATGCGGAAAGTCTTTCATTCAACGTAGCGCTTTAACAGTCCATCATCGCGTACAGTGAGTTAGGCTTAGCCACCACCATAAAAACATTGCGCCTAAAAGGAAATTGAACTAAATAAAACTTCAATCTTATTTTAGCACGGGAGAACGTCCTCACGTCTGTATGGTTGAAGGCTGTCCAAAAGCTTTTTCCGATTCTTCATCTCTGGCCAGGCATAGAAGAGTGCATACTGGCAAAAGGCCCTACAAATGCGCTTTTGAGGGCTGCTATAAAGCGTCAGTGTGTTTTTCACAGGGAATATAAATAATCTTTTTAGCTTACTTTTCTTCATCTACCATCTTAGCTTTTGCCGAAAAACTACTTTAACAAAGCATATCAAGCGGAACCACACCTCCAACAAGGCTTCTCAAACTAAAGCTCTTTATGTAACAGATCCCCAGATGAAATTAAACGTTGACAAAACCATGGACGCTGTTGACTTGGCACAACCTTTCGGTCTCTATTGGGATCACACAAGAGAATTGCTCCCGGGCCCTGAGTCGGCATTGCCAGACGGCTTTACCTCTCCAACTGCTACGAATTCAACCTCCGTGGATTTCCATAGTCCCAGCTCAGAGATTACAGACGTCAATTTTCCAGTCTCTCCTGTAGCCTATTGTGGAAGTCAACCAGAGCTTGATAATAGTTCTCCAATGATAGCGCCAGATAACGAAACTAGAATGTATTCAACTAACTTTTTGGGATGTGCTCCTCTAGAAAAAACTCACATCTATCAAACCGAAAATATTGGCGCTGATTGGTATCCATCCCAGAGATATGTTTCTGCATCACATATATCCTCGGCAGGGATCTTATCGACCAGCCCAACCGTTGTTTCGCGCCGCTCACCACTGCATGAAAGAGTTCAGTTACCAGCAAGATGCCCACCAAGTTTTCCTCAGCAGGTTGAGCAACTCTGGACTTTTCCACAGTTTCAGCGCCGTGCAAATTCATACGCCCATCCAGGAAACAAACTTCAGCAAGATGTAAAAGCCATTGCATACAACGATATCGCAAGAAAAGACTTTGAGCCCCAAGAAAATAATTACAATGGATGCGAAACGGGAAGCTCTATAGCTGTGGGTTTGGCTCCAGCTGAAAGCAAGCTCGGCGAAAATGGGCTTTTGTTGAAGCAAGCTGTCGATATGCCTTGGGAAGATATTGCTTCCACGTTCCCAAGAACGGAGCCAGAATCAACCTTTTTTACTCCAAACACGGTGCCAAATCCTTGTGCGAGCGAAATCCGTGACTTGAATGCTTTTTTTCCAGAATTGACTACCATTCGGACAACCTACCCGGGTCCAGTAGAGGCAGCGGCGCCAATACCAGAATTCTTTTTACCAAATTTGCCGATGAGTATGCCCCATATTCCTACCGAGGTAACCTATGTCTGCCCATATCCGGTCCGAGACCGAAGACCATGCTTTGAGACATATGGCATTTAAACTAATTGTACATTTCCCAGACGGAATGAAGTCTTCTTATTTTTAGCTACATGCTTCCACAAATCCCCCTGGTAATTTCTAAACCTGATGCGTGGGACACGTTATCCAATTGTATTGTCAAAAGTTTTTCTTGACTTGAGAGATTGTGTTCGTTTTTGAAAAAAAAGAGATAGTTTTCTGGCTCTTTACTTGTTGCTCAAAATTGAGCTTCATTTTATTGTTTATCGAGGCTTAATTTAGTAAAGGGAGGGGTATGCAATTTACGTATAACTAATTGTTTTTTGGAAGACACGGTAATTTTTTTTAAAAAAACACGTCATCTTTAATATTAGCAATCAAGACAATTTAAGAATCCTTAATGTTGAGAGTTTTTTTTCAATAATGAGGACTAAAATACACAAGCACCTTACGAACATTATTTTAAACTCAAAATGAGGAGGTTCAAATTACAGCAATTTGGATTTTCTTGAGAAAAATCTTTCTACGTTGTGGAAGATCTATGTTTATTTACTTAAGCTAAACGTATAGATATGTTAATTTGATTTCACACTAAAACTCAATCTTCAATCCGATTTCATAAAAAATTGAAAATTAAAGCTTTAAGCCAACTTATTGGAAGAGCTCAAGCCAACTTATCTTGATCTCACGCGCGGGTAATTTGAATGCCCTTTCAATAAGAAAAAACCTTTATTTAAATTTGCCATGACCAATTTCTTTTCTTTTTTTTACTTATCACTATATTTTGATAGTATAAAGTTAATTGGGCTGATCAATCTACTTAATGCGTTTTCTGTAATGAATTAGGAAAAACAAAAAAAAGGGTTAGAAAAAAAACCCTAATTATTTTATTCTTTTGATTTTATAAAAGAGGTTTCAAAATTATTATTATCTCCGATAAATATATATATATAAGTTCAAATTTCTATGGGCTTTATTAGAATTATTATTATTTTATTTTTATCGTTTTTTCTGGATTTAATTTATTGGTTATCAGATTTATTTTTTTGAAATTTTAAGAATTAATATCTCACCCCACATTGACCAAAAAAAATAGTTCAATTTTTGTCTATACATTAAATTATCCAAAAGAAAATAATAATTAATAGATTATAAAATTTGAATCACTCTTATACCAAACTAAAACTATGAAAAATTAATTTCGCTTATTTGATTTGACTTTTTTTAAAGGCAACGCATTTCATTTCTGAAATAACTAATTAAAATCCTTCAAATTTTCAACTAAGGAGTTAATTGTCAAGCTGTATAATTGATTTTACTCTGGTTTTTATTGTTAAAGAGTTAAAATATACATTTATTCTTTGGAAGTTATTTCATAATAAGTTCCCCCTCATATGAGCCTTTTCAAACCTTATTTTATTGTTATTTAATATATGAATATAGCTTTCTTTAAAATGAAAAGAAAATTTCTTCGAAATTCCAGAGGTAAAATTTATTTCTCTTTCAGAATAGAAATAATGGTAGCTGTTGAATTTATTTATATCTTAAAAAAGATTCAGAAAATTTAACTTTCTTGAAGGGAAATTTTCTTGAGCCACAAAATGTTTTTTAAAATTAACAAATTGCAAAAAATGGGCATAATTCAATAACATAAATAGACTTAAGGAATGATTATTTCAAACTACCAAATCCCAAAGAGTTAAGAAATGAAAATTGAGAGCTTCAGTAAGAAAGAGAAAGAAGTATTTTTCATGGAAAAACCTTAGTAAAATGTGCTTTAACTTTTTTTTCAGAAAAAAAAAGGAAAAAGAAAGTCTTTCAAGCTTTACTTAACAAAGCATAAGATGTTTTTACCAATGGAATTTAGTTTTTGTTTAGATTTTACTTGGTATTATTATGAATTTGTATAAGGAAAAATTAAATAAAAGAATCTATATCTCAATTAAACTGCTAAATTCATTAGAGGAAATCACTAAATTAATATGATCAATATAAGATCAAGACTTTATATGGGTTTTATAAGAACTAAGTTATGGAATAGGCAAGGAAAATATTAGTAATTTAATGAATTCATAGAAGAAAAACTTATTTATTTTGAAGTTTTCCTCTTAATTTTTCATTTTTATTTTTGTTTTATGAATTAATTTGATATAATAATTCCTTTGGAAATAAAAAAAATAGTTAATAGAAATGCTGAATAAATTTAATAGTAGAATTATTTACCTATTAGTTCTTACCAAATTCCCACATGTGCTTGTAAACCAATTTTGCTTATTGCTACATGTTTTCTTTTTAGAAAAAATAATCTTAAAACCACAAAGCTATATAAACACAAGGAGTGTTAAGTTTTCAAAAGATACCCTTTGATACTTGAGGTATATTTTTCATACCAAAATAATCTACAAATATCCTAAAAAGTATTTTAAAATTTGAGAAATCATAATACATATGAATTATCAAAAAGTATCAATTCTCACAAAGAAAAGATGAAGAAATTCTTTTGAGTAATTAAATCCATATATTCAAGGTTAAGTTTGAATATTACTCAAAATTTTATTTATGACAAGTCAATAAGATTTATACCAAAATAATAACTCTAAGAGATTTCAAAATTTAAAATACCTCAACACCACTTCATTAATACCACATGAAAGAATTGGATTTTTTTCATTTTAGTGGAAAGATGTAAATTTCAATGTTATATATACACTGGTATTATCTTTATTAATTTTTTTTGGAACTTGAGTATACTCATTTAGTTCATGAAAGTGTGGTGGGCCCATACTGTAGTTGCACTTGAAGGCTAGGCTTAATTGTTTTCATGTAGAATTAGCTAAGGAGGACAAGACACAGTCAAGATAGGCAGGGTACCTAAAATTCTAGGTTTCCAAGACATAGACAGCTTTGAAGGGTATATCAAAAGCAAAAATAGACTCAAATTATTTATTTAAACCCTTTTGGAACCTTCTTACTAAGGAAAAGGACCATTTAATCATGTGAAAATAGTAAATAAGCTGCTATTGTAATGTTCCAAGGAGATAAAGAGAGCCTTTGGCTCTGGTGACAATGAGCTTTACTGAATATTCTTCACAATAAAAGCCTATTTAAATGTAAAAAACTCATTGAAACAGGCTTTTATCATATTATTAGCATGGATAATATAAAAAATGAGGTAAAACTTTAGAGCTTCAAAATAAAATCCTTAATAAAAAAACCATAGATTTTTGGAGAAAAAGAGAGTATTTTGAGTTTTTTAATTAGAGCCAATCATAATTATGAGCTTAAAATCTCAATTTATTTTTTTACTCACATTTCATATTTTATAATTTCATGTAAAACACTGAATGTTAAGAATTACATGGAAAATAAAAGCTTTCATGGAAGCTTTAACAGTCTTGATAGCTTGAAGGAAGAAACTTTAATTACATAAAATAAATAATTTCTATGGTAACCCGATTAAGTCTTAACAATGAATGTATTTGTGAACATATGAAACCACATGACTAATTAAATTGCAGAGTTTTATGTGACAAATACTTATTTAATCGTCAAACCAAAATATGTTATTTTTTATCGTCTATTTTATTTTTAGTTTAATTCCTTGAATACTTCTTTGAGATTTTTGAAAGTTTGAAAGATGCCTTTGATTTATTTTTCTCCCAATTGATATAATATAATATATTTGTTATTAATTAATTATTAATAGATTTGAATACTTCTGAAAGTAAATAAATGCATTAAGAAATAGTGTTCTAATCAAATCCAATGTAGTTTTGGTATTTGATATAATTATTGTTATTTGAATCCACAAATAATCAATAAAAAAAATATTACAATTCATTTTCAAAATCTTTTTTGGATTATTTTTTGAGTGTTATTATGAATTATAAAATTCTTTCCTCTATATTAGACAGCTTTCTTCAAGAATGAAATAGAATTCTGCTTGAAAGAGATAACTATTACTCAGATAAATTTAAAATTTCTTTAATATGAATATTTATTACTAAACACTTCTTTCAATTGATTATAGTCTACAAGTTCTTCTTACTGTTTTACTAATAGTAACAGGTAGCTTGAAAGCTTAGAGATTAAGTAATTATTAATTTATTTGTGGTTGGAATATTTCCACATTATAGTTTTGAGAAGAAAATTCATCTTAATCTTAATAAATATAAAATTTTATTCACAATTTTATAGAAAAATCTTATATTTGAGGTCCTGCCCCTTATTTTTAACCTTGAACCCTTATTTAATATCTTTTCATGCTCATCTAAGGAGAAATATATTGAATTTTTTTACATATTTTATAAATTTTAATTCATTTCACATTGCATTAAATGTGGCATTTTCAAATCCAAAAACCTATGAAATTCTTCCTTGAGTTACTCTATAAATTTTTCATTCAAAATATTGACTTTAAAATAATAAATAGAATATTTTTCTCTCTAAAAAATGGAATTACTTATAAAAAACAGAAGAAAATAATAAAAAAAATAAAAATTATCTTTTTCTTTATATTTTCTCTAGTGTCTCCAATAGAATACCAAGAAGCTGGTGAAAAACTCAGTGAGAGGTATATTTAATTCAAAAATAAGAAGAATCTGATTTTGAAATTTTTTTAGGAGTGTGTATTCCACAAGAATACAATATATTAAAGAAGAATATAAAAAACACCCAAAGATTTGTGGAAATAACTTCTTATTATGGAATACTTACATATTCCTACCAAAATACTGCATAGCTGAAATGAAAGAAATTATGCAGTTCAAAACATTGATCTGGAAATAGAGGATATGAACTTCTCCAAAGCCTCTTGAAGGGGGAATTAATATTTACTTATATGTTGGAAGATTTTTGATTCAGGAAAATAACATAAAGCTCTTAGTAGGCTGGATTTAACTGTCTTGAAGAAACAATCTCAAGAAGATTAGGAATTGACTCAATAATAATTAAAAGGAGCTTCAAGTCAACAAACCCTCAACCTTGGAGAAATGAGGAGAGCCCATAGCAGTAACCAGATTCCATACTACCCCAGGAGCCTCCAGAGACAAGTCCAACAGAGTTAAAACTAAAGAAAGGGGTACCAAAAGTGTAAGATCTTACTTTGAAGCTGTGAGCCTTTGAGATATGACCACATATCTAAAAAGATCACAACAAAATTTCTGTAATAATTATACTTATATCAATTATCTCAAAGACTAGTAAAAATACCATAAATAAGTACAAAATCTGAATTAACTAAGACTCTAGTGAGTAAAAATGTGAAATAAATTATGCAATCAGATTCCTAATGGTAAAATACACATCTGTCCTTTTTATGGCATATCTGAAAAGTCAATAATTACTGAAGAATAAGTAATAATACCTTAAAAAAGGTATAAAACGTTATTTAACTCAGAAACCAATGAAACAACATGTGAAATAAACTTAACCATTGGGTTTTCCATGCAGCACCACACATAAAAAAAAGCTATTCTCTAAAGTGAATAATTAAGGAATTAAGCTGAATATATGCACTTTTTTGGTCAATGCATATATTCATGGTTTTTAGCTAATATCTCTTGAAATATACAAAATAGAGAGATAAATCAAAAATAAAGTCACCATGTAATTACTGTAAGAAAAATGATATGAACTTTTTTTTACAAGTTATGAACAAGGTTAAAACTTGTAATGGATTATTGATTAAAATCAATGGAGCGGTTGACCACTTTGTTGTGAAAGTGGTCCAAACTTATAAAGAGTTGGAAAGTAAGATTCTACTAGCTAACACGTGAATGATGATGTATTTTATATTATAATATTCAAGGTATAACCCCTTGAAATAATGGTTTGAAGTTTAAAATATTAAATTTTGACAGAAAATATGAGTTACAAGAAAAATCATCAAAAATAGAGTTTTGATGATGTAATGAAATTATCTTGGAAGCTTAATAAAGACATGCCAAGCTATTAGAATATACACTCTCAGAATAGCTGTAGCGTGTATGACTCAAATGTTATTAATGGTCAACATTTAAGCTTAAATTTGATCATTTATGATCACTCACTGTGATCTTATTTTAAGCTTAACAGTTATTTAAGTGATACAAATGGTGAATAGCATTAGATTATGATTAATACTAATAAGATACACAAAATTTAGGCTTCTGCCAAGCCTATGATGTCATAAAATTTAGAGTTATAGTGATAACTCTAAATAATGGCATAATAATGAGATAAGATGGTTTGATCATGATGTAATCATCACTAAACCTTAAAGTACTGATTACTTCTAGTGGATACCATCATTAAATCTCAACTAGAAGCCTACTGGACTCTAAAAAGGAGGTATTTACTAGGAATTTAGCTCTTTTTACTCTATTTTCCCCTCAGATGCATCAAATCATTAAAACAATTAAATCAAAAGGTAAAATCTCTATTCTCTATATAAAAGTCTTTTATATTATCAAAGAACAAAGATAATCCTTATTATAATCAGCATTTTTGATGTGATTAATTCAATTGTTCTGCTGTTTTGATATAATTCTCTTAAAAATCTCATTTCCATGTAAGAATCAAGAAAATTTGTACTCTCTCTTATTTTTATTTGTAAATACAATTTAAATAAGTTTTGTTTACATTATTTGGAATAGATTAATCCAAAATTATTATATCAAGCATCAAAAGCAAGTTATTTTATCTTATTATAAGAATTCATCTCTATTATCACTATTGATAATTCTTCAATTAATATAAATGGTAGTTATATTAATATATAATCTTAATATTGGTAATATTATTGTTATTAATTGTTTTTATTAATAAAGCACAATTTTTTACACCTTTATTATTTGTTGGTAACAATAATAAAGTGCTTTTGAATATATTAATTATCTTATATTAATATATTTATTTATTATATTATTTTTTTATAATATAAATTATATTATTATATTCATTTAATAATATAGTCACTTTTATGCAATAATCAAAATAATCATTTATTAATATAATTAATTTTTTTATCTTATTTGTTTTATTTATAAGGACATTCATAGTACAATAATTAAGATATTAGTAATTTTTACTTATTGTTTCATAGTCAAACCTTACAGAAACTGATAATTCAATAAATATTAATTTAATCATTGTACTATTTATGTTATTATATTTAGTACAAAACACTCTGATAATATTATGAAGTTAGGATTATAAATAATAATAATACTCTTATAACAATAAAATTATAAATAATAAATATATATAATTCAACAATAAGAATACTACCAATAGTTATTATTATTAATTATAATTTGTTTTTATTAACAATCTAACAATAATAATAGTAAAGCTATTCTACCAGAAAAAAGATTAATGTTGAAAGAAGTTATTTATAAATAAATGAATACAATATTATAAAAATACTGTAAAAATGAATGAAATTATATTATAAGGAGTAAAGAATAATGGGAGAATACCTAATTGTTGATAAAGAACTACTACCATAATACAAAATAACTCAAAAAATAATATTAAAAGAGAATTTATAAGTGAAGCCTTCAGAAATATAAATAAGAGTGGATTTACTTTAAGAAAAACACAAATTTCCTAATATGAATAAGCTTATCAATTTATGATAAATTTTTTTATTAAAAATAAAAACTACGGTATTCATTTTATTTTGTTAAAATTATTCTTTTAAATACTTTTCTAATTTATTATATTATATTAAGCCATGTTTAATTCTTAGTATTTTTGACAGTGTTGAGATCTCCTTTTATACTAAAAAAGTCCTTCAGATTGATCAAGAGTACCACTATTGATTCATACAGCCCAAGTACTCTCAAAATTCTTAACTTAGATCTCTAAGCTTGAATAAAACTAAATCTAGTCTAATAAAAAGGGCTTAGTGGTTATTTTCAAAGTTTATGAAACCAAGAAAAGCTTTTGTGATAAAATAAGTTGATAAATAATCCTTATTATTCATCAGTATATCCAATTTAAACTTAAATTAGCTATTTACACTGATTTTTTTTTCAATATTTAGTGCTATTTCAAAATTATGCCCAATTTTTTACCATGAGAAGAGTTTCTAGAGTTTCATCTCATCCAGCCTCAAGAAATGAGGTTTTTTAACAATAGAATATATTTCTTCAATTTATTGTGTGTTTACTTTAATATTGTTGTGAATATGGTTTAACAAGTAAGATTCAATATCTCCATCCCAAAAAATCAATAATTCAACAAAATAATCTTACCTAAGGGGAAAATTTGAGTTTTTACTCAAAGTTTTCACTTTGGTATGTTTTAAATTTTAAATCTTAATTCAAGCTTAAATAAGCTAAAAACAACTTCAATTTTAGCTTATTTATGAGTTTTTGACTTCAAATAAAACTTAAAATCTCATTTTCCATTTGTTTTGGCTATAGAACCACAATTAGGGTTGGCCAAATTCAAAAACCGCTCTATGCAGATCCAAAAAGATTGGTACACTGGCACTTTTTTCCAGAATTCCTTTGTGCCACACTTTTTGTGGATTGATTCCTATTCTAATTATCAAAAGCCATACTACGGAGTTCTTAGCCTAGTGTGAACAGAGGGCCTGCAAGCTTCACCACCTGTATGATAAATCCAAGACTAGATTTAAAACTACACACAACACCTTAATTCTACCACTTTTTTGGTTGGTTAAGCTATAAATGGTGTAGCCTTTTTTTAATTTAACTTTAATAAAGCTTAATTAAAATAATCTTTTTTTCAAAATCCTTATTTTGGACGTTTTGTCCAAAGTATTAAGTTTATGGTATAATAACCTATGTTATGACCCTAGGTGAAATTGGATGAAGAATCCAATGTTGAAATAAGATATTATATAAATTTATTTTTTGTGAATTTAATCTAATATTCAATATTTATATAAATTTATAGCTTACTTGTTTTTAAATCTGAGTAAAATGACCTTGTAGTGAGGAATTTTGTGAGTGTTTTGGGGATGTAAAATATTCCTCAGGGTTCAAAAAAATTAATAAGATAAAGGGGGAAAGGATCTCAATTTGAAGAGAACTTACCAAGAAGAACACAATATTTCCAAATTGAAACTCACAATAGTGGAAAGCTTTATCAACATTGTTGGAGCTCTCGTGGAGCACACAGCCAACAAACAAGAGAAGTTGGAAAATTTCAATAAATAATTTAATAAAATGAAATCAAAAATGAATGAGCTAAAAGATCATTGAATAAACATCACTGAGTGGTGTATAGCTGAAAAATATTAGATCATAATCCATTATAAATACTTTTAATAGGATGAAATAAAAAATGATAGCTATGGAAGATTGGAATGATAAACTGAATGTCCCATAAATTAAGATCATTAATTTAAAGCTGTTTATTTTAAAACTCAGATATTGAGGCTGAAAAATCACACATCTCAGAACACAGACCTCTTTACTGAAAATTTGGAGAAAATTGGTGAAGTGAGGGAAGGAGGGAAAATTTGAAAGCAGAAATTCTTTCAGATCTGAATCAAATGAAGAATATGTCTTTTGAGACCAATTAAAATATTCTATAAACGGAGAATGATTCATTTCCAAGAGAGACCCCTGGATATATTAAGTTCATTTCAAAAGAGCTCCACAGGCTGGGAGAAGGTTCTGACCTTTCTGGTTAATCATAATACCGAAAAATTGAATCTATGAGAGAAGTGGATATGTTTGAGGAAGACTTAAACACACCAGATGGATTCATTGTAGAAAAAATGAACTATGTATTAACCAGAATCAAAAATAAATAATATCTTAACATAAGGAAGGACCATGAAAGGAGTTCCTGGACATGATGGCAGTATCAAGTAACTTCGAAATAGGCTAATCACTAATGGAAAATCATTTTTAGAGAAATTTGTTTAGCTCAGAAAGATTTAAACTACTGGCTTGGTCCCTGAAACAGCAGATAAACTTTCTTCTTTCCCTCCAGGTATTTCTGACTCAAAAATTCATATTAAAGTCTTAAGGAGAACTTGGTTATCAACTTGAAAATCCTATCAAACGCACATTTTTTGAATCTTTCCCCAAAGAGGATTAAGTAAGCTCTATGGAAATAATTATTTCTAGAACTGGACTCAGTGAAGAGTATAATAATAATTCTTTTGATACAAGAAATGTTCCTGAATATCGCAGCGATTACAAGAAGCCTAAAATAACTCATTAAGAATTTCACAAGTGGGGTAGTACATCAAATTTGGCAAAGATCTATGCTTAGAAGACAAATGTTAATTAAATACAATTCCTTAGAGACATCCAGTATTCTGAAGAAGGTGAAAATCCGGTCAAAATTCAAGGATACTTCAGATAAATGATACGAATCAGAAACCATTATGGAATTATTTTAAGGTACAGTAGTACATAGCCACTTACTATAGCATATTTGAAATTGGTTTAATATTCTTAAAATCCAAGATTCTTGAGTTAAGAATACCAAAACTACTAGAGGGAAAGGACACACTTTTAGAAAATCTTGTATAGCATCAATATGAATTGATTATTTGGAGCCTAAAGGTAGAGGATAACTATGAAAGTGTATAGGAAAAGAGAGCCTAAGTACTATATTTCCTCAGCTTCAGGAAACATTTGATGCAAATTGAAGGTGTGCAATTTATCAGTTCCAGAAATAGTTTTTACCCACTAGGAATATTTGGTATCAGCCTGACCTTCTCACACTAAGGAGTCATAATACCCAAAGCTGAGATAGTAGTAATTAAAAATTGCACTTCTCAAAATATCATTGTTGGAAATGAATCTAAAGTTATTTATTTTATTGATACCAAAAACCATGAAGACAGATATTTCAAAATTGGGGACAAAAAAGACAAAAACTTCGTTTTTAAAGTATTTCAAAAAGAAATTTGAGTAGTTTACCTTATAAATGAGAAAAAAAAGACAGATTTGTGTCTGAGTATCTTTTTTAAGCGCAAATAAATCGATATTTATCACCAAAAATGAAGCAAGAGATAAACAATTCATTATGTACATCCAAAGGTTCTTTTGATTTTTTACATGGATAACTTGGGGAAACTAATAGTAATAAAGCTTACATTACCCTCAATATTGACAGAGAATACCCTCAATTTTCAAGAATACCAGCTTTTATTAAAATATCAAGAGCTGGATATGCCTTGGAAAAAATATTCAAAAGTTGAGTTATCTTGGAGTGTTAAGAATTTAATGACAATAGAATGAATTTGAACACACTTAACCTGATATTTTTTCTTGGTGTGATTAATAATCAAAGATAGTTGGGGATCCTAGAATATCTAATAGCTACACAGCTCCAGATATATTTTGAATAGCTAGAATAAAAGAGCCTTTTATCAAATTTTACAAAGACAGGTGTATAGCCTCAATGTATACATTGAAAGGCATTTATTAAATTATTTAACACCAAAATACAGGAAATTCAGTATGAAAGAAAAGGTAGCACCTTCTGGAAAGTGCCATACGTTTAACCTTGATCAAACCTGCTTGACAAATTTGTCCAACATTTCCTCAAAGGAAAAAGAAAATTTGGTTATATTTCAAACCAAAATTAAAGAAGGTTAGACAAATAGAATTACAATTTAATACAGCAGAATGCAATTAAATTCTTGAGCTTCCGATCCTTGTGAATCAAATTCTTTGTTATTACATTTCAATTCTGAAGTATGAGACTTTCAAAAAAAACAACTTTATTCATGATTCTTATGTAAATTTTTCATTAAAACAAGCTTTCTTACATGATACAAAAACTCCCTGAAAATTGTTTAAATTTCATCTGTACACCTCTTTAAAATAATGAATACTTATGGATTACTCACGAAAATCTTAATACTTGATAAAAGTGGTTCTAACAGATCTTACACATATTCTCATGAGTTTATCTAGAAAAATTTTCAAGCTGATTGTGCTTCCTTTTTTTAAAAAGAAAAAAAATTATATTGATAAAATATTACTTTTAAAATTGCTTCTGGCCTCTTATGGTTGGAATTTGGAAAAGAGTAACAAAAAAATCAATAAAGAGGTAAAAATTGAAATATTTCACATTAATTAAAAGGAGTTAATGATAAGTATTGTCATGCTTGATCTTTTGTGGCCTATTTGTCATAAGAATAGGCCAAAAACTACAGAAAGACAAAACCACAGAAAAGGAAAAAAAGGAAAAAACGTTGAAAAGTTAAAATGAGAAATATATTACCTTTGTTTGGGTGTTTTTGACCCCACAATGTGTTCCAGAGGGTTTTAAACCCCCTGAAACCCACAGGGGGTCCCCTAGGGAATCTCCAATCATTCAGAAACAATTCTTGGTGATTGGATATTTTGGGGGTACCCCCAGGGGGGCTTAGGGGGTTTAAATCCCCTGGAACAGCTTTAAAGCTAAAAAACACAAAATTCAAAAATTTGATACTTATTCAAATTATAAAAAAAAGTTCTTTTTTCTCTTTTTTTCATTGTTGTTTTTGAATTCTATTTTGATCATAAATGTTTCAAAAAAGAATTTAGTAATAAAAGTAATAATAATGATAATATTTGTTTTTGTGATAACTTGAATTTAATTGTTTTTTTCAATTTTTTCCCCCTTTTAATCATAGATTTTTCAAAAATAATTATAATAGAAATATCAAGAATTATTATTAAGAATAATAATAATAGTAATAATCATATTATATAATGCTCATATTATCATTGTTATGATGCCTATTATTTTATTTTGATGATAACAATAATGATGAAAATTTGAGAGTTTTATTTGTTTAATCCTTTAACTTTTTGGTCCCTATTTTATTGAAAGAGGCAAACAAAGAATAAAAATATAAAACAAGAATGATGTTGATTGTTTTTATTTTCAATATGAAAGATATTCATATTTCATTATTTACAGTTTGAAATTGGTTAATAATAATTAAATTAGATCTAGCATAATTCATAAGTTACTGATGTATATGTGAAGAAGATTTTGATGCTTTAATTCTTGCTTCTTTGAGAAATATGAAGCCCTAGTGAGGGGGAAAGAATCACAAAATTTTCCGAAAAATAAAAATGAATTCAAGTATCTCAAATAAGGAGAAAATGGTTCCAATGGTGAAAATAAAAAAAAAATGGAAAATTGGATGTTAAAATTTGGATTATTGGTAATTTTCCAATATGTTTTGAAGTTCTCCCAATTAATTCAACTTTCTGATAAAGGATTTGGAAAAATAAAATTATTAATAATCTTTTGTCATATTTGTAAACGGGAAAAACAATTGATAGAAATAAACACACACATTTAAATTTGTGTCCTGGTAGCTTTTATTTCAATACTTTCACATGAGATTTGGGCAGGAATTCTCAGTAGCAAAAAATAAGCAGAGATTAATCTTGATTTTTCGTTTTATTTTATCTGAAATATCAATTCATTTGGTATTAAACTGGTAAGATGGATAAAGGTTCCTATGTTAGAGATTTATACATAGCAAAAGATCTTCAATATTTCCCATTATATTCAATTTACATATTTTTATTATGATTTACAATCCACATTCATTTATAAATTAGAATGTATCACTTGTTTGATATGATGATAAGAATAAAAATTTAAATAAGATTTTACAAAACATTTAATAAGACTTCAGGAATACATAAATTTATGAAAATGATCAATGGATTTTTTTTTTGAATTTTGTTTGAAAGAATGAATTAGTTCCCCTATGACAGGAAGTTTGGTTCCAATTATTTCTGAACTAATTATGAAAGATTAAAAAGGTTCTTTGAAAGGTGGTTTGAATAATTTGGTCCATATCCCATCTATGTGGAGTAAATTTTCCTGGAATATATAAATTTTTCAGGTGTTGCTGAACAGCCAAAATTTTTCTTAAAAGAGATAGGTTTCCATAGAAAAATCAATATTTTCATAAAATGAAGTTTTTATATAAAGTTAAATACAGAATATCATAGATTAAGCTTTAGTAAAATCTATTTCTAACTGTGCCTGTTAAAGCATTTCACCGTTGAAACGGTGCTTTCCCTTTCATCATTTGTACTTTTCATTTAAAATACTTTTTCATTGAACAAAAGCAAAAGTACTTTTGTTCGTTCCCTTATTGTACTTATTTTACTAAACAGTACTGTACTCTTTAGTATATAAAGAGACATTACTTCGTTGTAGCTAAGGATATGAGAACATATGATAAAAAAAATATAATAATATAAAAAAATAAAAAATAATAAATTATATCATCATCGTCGTCGTCGTCGCTTCGCTATCGTATACTCAACAGTGCCCCAGCTTTACCCCAGGGTCAGGTAAGGGCCCTGCAAGACTGAGATTCGAATAGCTGGAGTTTTTCTTTATTTAAGATTAAATATTATATATTGTATAAAATACAATTACAAGGAATGTGTTCAAACAAAGTACTTTTGAATTCTCAAGATATACCCACTTCATTTATAGTTGAATTGAAATATTTCTGAAAAAGAAACTTACTAAATGTCTTAGAAGTATATTTTGTTTATCTTTATCAAAGTAATCATAAGATCCTCATAAATACTGAATCATTATTTTTTAAAACCTATATTTTAGGAAAACATAAATTGGATACCTTTATATTATAAGTATTGAATATTTGCCTTCTTTTCAAATAAAAGTGTTATTTGGTTTTGTAAATTCAAAATCGTATTATTGCTTTATTTCTTCCAAGTATCATTTTTCATATAAAATCAAATTTTCTAGCTTCCACTTGAAACAAATTCTATTTTATAAGAATTTTCGAGAAAAATATTTTGCTGAATTATCAGATTTTCTTATGCAAAAAATCGTATAAAAGTTGGATAAAATTTCTTTATAAAAAGAAAATTTGATGGCTAACTTTTTTTAAGAAGTAAATTAAGAATATCTGAGGTTTTATTCAATTGTCTAATAAGTGATCTTTTTGAGTTTGATAACAGATGAAATAATTGTGTGTTAAATCGGATTTTTATTTTAGAATACACATCTTCTTCATTGAATCATCACAATAAAGTGTTTTCCATCTGCTTTTTTAAAATAATGATGAGTAATTAGTTCTTTCCCTTCACATAAAGGATATGATGTGTTATTTTTATAAAAGAATATAAAAATTCTATCAGGTCAAAGCCTGCTGTAAGGGTAAATTATATTAAGAATTATTGATAAAAATATTATTAAATCTTATGCAATAAAATTTTGCAATAACAGATAATAAATTTGTATATTTACCAAATAAATTAGGATAAATATTTGATATGATTTTATTTGAATATAATTTGAAATTTTCATATGTAATAATTTGAAATGACATTTTTTGACAGAAAGATAGTTTAAGGGGAAAAAAAGGGAAGAATTTGATTTTGCACCCAAATTGGAAAATTCTGATACTATTTTATAAAGAAAATAGGACCATAACACATAAAAATATAAACAATGATTCATGCGAGCTTTTAAAAATAGGAAAAAGATTCAAATGAATATGATTCATACAGTTTTGCTTTGATTTCTGAAATTGTTTTTTATTATTGCAGAAAATTATTTCTTCATTGGATACAAACAAAACAGAAAGGATTCATTAAAATTGAAATAAAATCATTGGGAAATTTCTCCTTCATGAGGAAATAAACTCTTTCAAATAAGAATCATAATTCTCAGGACTTATTCAAAGATTCTTTCTCCAATTATCTCTACTATTTCATAAAGAAAGATTTCAAAAATTTTCTAAATAAATAAACTATTAATATTCATGTTAGTTTTTTAAATGGTTTTTTACTAAATATATTTCAATTTTTTTGAAATTTGATGATATGAATATTCCCCATTATCATTTAAAAATAACAACTCATGAAAAATCATAGATAAAACAATAGTTTATTCAAAAAACAGGTATGTGTTTCTTGCATTTTTTTTTGAAAAATTATTAGAAATTAAAAGGAAAATGAAACACGAATCTCATTCGATTCCAAAAATTGGATCTCAAAACTTTATTCCATTAATGATCAGTCTAACAACCAGTAGGGAAATATAGGAAATCTTTGCATAACTAAAACTAGGAATAAAAGAAAGTTTGAAATTTCAGTTGTATTTCCAATTTCAAATTTATGTTTTCTCAAAAAAAAAAATGTTAACTATAAAATTATCTCAAGGAGTTAGAGAATCATTTAGAGCATTTAGCTATATAATTAGAATAATAAAAAAAGATCTCATTAGAAGCTTGTATGTAATAATTAATGGTTTTGAGATTATTTTTAGAAAGAAAAGAAAGAAAAAAAAATCAAGAAAGGAATCTCTTTTCAAAAAATATTCTGTAAAGATATTGATTTGGAATTTGTTTTTAAAAAGCTTTTAGTAGCTATTTATTACATATTTGAAAATAATGTTTGAATCTTGTGGAAGAAATAAAATCAAATTTTATTTTCATATTTGAGTATTTTTTTTGACCAACTTGAAAGAAAGTGAATGTTGATTTCGAAATAGCTTTTCTCCCAACTGTGGATATGAAAGTAATAATAAGAACTAGTATATGTAAGATAAATTTAGAGAGAAAAAGAATGGGAAAAATAAGCCATAAAGATTTCTATTTACCCTGAAGCCTGGAATTGAGCATAAACTGATAATTAAGGCAGAAAAACTGAAGCTGGAAACCTCTCATTTAAAAATATGAAGGTATCATTAAAACTGAAAAAAAATTGGTATCCAATGGGTAGAAACTTTGTTTAATTTATCATTTGCCTTAAAGAATGTTTAATTTAAGTGCCTTATGATAGTAATTATTATTTCAGCCCTCAGAGAGAGATCTCTAATGGTGCTATCCATTTCCCTATAGCAGCAACTATTTACAAATCTGTCTTACTTTAATTAAAGTACCTTATATAATATGTCTTAATGTAGCTCTATTTGTGCAAGTTACTTTGGAAGAAGCCCCCAGAGTTTTATTCCATTAATCCCACCTTCAAAATTCATAAATCTTTCACCTTTCATTTGATTAAAACCCTTCAAATATGATGGAGGGCTTGTAAAGACCTTACAAAGGGTGAAATAATTTGAAAGAGTTAAAATAAATCTTTTATTTAATCAATTGTAAAAACCATTATTGCAAAATCTGACTGATATATTCTGTGTGGAACCTTTCAACCTAAAAATACACATTAAACTAAGCTAAAAACTCCTGTAACTTTTCCATACTTAATACAAGGAATACAAAAGAGTGTTAGAATATTGAATATCTCACCAGGTTATCAAGTTATTTATTATTTGAAATTCAATATCTTAGAAACTAGCAAGGATAACTGGGCTGGAATTTTTTCAACCTCTAGCACAGAGTTACCAAAAATGAGGTGATCTTCAAGCCCCAATAGCTTCTGTACGGAAAGGTTGATTAGGACATAAAGAATGTAGAATTAAAGATAACATCAACAAATAAACTTCTTGACTATTATTTGAAACTTATTCTAAAATTGGGTCCAAAAACTTAGCTGGAAGATTTACAAGCCGCAGTTGGGCTTAAAAGATCTGTACCAGCTTATACACCCCTTATTACTCAATGGGGGTCTCTGTGAGCCAAACCACATTGAATATAGGTAATGATCAAATTTTAGAAATTATTTGAAAGGATTTGGATGCATTGGAGACATTCCAACACCTTCTACAGGGTCCCTGACAAGGTCCGTCTCTCTATATGGGTCAAAAACGTCCCATTTTCGGGTGCAGAATCACAAATAAGGTAAGCCCCAGCTTGGGGTATTTCTTTAGTAAATTAATACAATAAGGAAATATCAAGGCGAAAAAAGGAGCAAAAAGGTCCCAGAAGTAATAAAACCCACCTTTTCTCAATTGAAAAGGCTCTCTTTCCTCTGATAAATGGATTCTGATTTTATAAATCCACCTTAAACAGAGATATAATTTGATTATACATGGTAAGCGCTATGATATACATTATCATAGCACTTATTATAATTTCTCAATCAATGAAAATTGCATTCCGGTCCCTCAAAAGGGTTCACCATCACTACTTTCTGTTGGAAAAGGTTTTTGTTTGAATTTCTGACTCTTTCTGGTGTTTGAAATATATAGATTCAGTTTTTTAACTAATATCTAATATATAAATCCTGAAGGCTGAGAATAATCCCTTGGTGGGGTAATTTTAAGTACTTGATAATTCCCATTTGGATTAAAAATGCATTATCACATCATTGAATAATGAAGAATACCATTTTTCAACAAAACTGTCTGAAGGTTTGTCCACCATCTATATTGAGGAAATTATAAAATATATCCATATTTTTTGGTATTTATATCTTGAAATAAATTAAAGAGGTTTAGCTGATATTTCAACCACTATTAGGGGCAAGGGGGATTCAACCCTATACTAACTCAAATTCACCAAGAAAGCAAAAAAACGCTGTCCATGAGCATCCCACTTCATCAATCTTCTTCTGATATACTCATAAAGTTTGGCTGCACCAAATAGACCCTGAAATTCTTTTTACAGTCTGCATTCACCAAATAAATCTTTGGATACACCAATCTGGAGCTTTAAGATCACCTAACCTCACCACCCCTCTTTTACAGATTCTGTGAATATATACAGGGTCTTTCCTGTTAAGTTCAATCAATCTTCCAAAGAGTTTCTCTCTTTGGACCAGGGATGGTAAGCTCTCAAATATACCAGCCCCTCTTCCTCCCTCTGGGGATTCTTTTCCAGTTAATTGATAATATTTCTTTCCTACATTAAAAATATCTTATTTCTAAGTAATGAGTTAGTATTAGGCTTCCCCAACATGTTCAGTGGGGCTTTGGTGTTCATACCCATATTAGACCTTCTCTTTTTTCTTACAGGTTGAGAAAGTTCAGTTAAAATGTATTGTGGTTGGCTTTATTTTTGTTTATTTCTTATTTATGTATGTCATTTGAACTGAATTTATTATTTCTTTTTTTTAGTAATATCAATTATTTCTACACTGTTTAAGTTTTATTATAATTTCTCCCAAGTTTTCTGAAAGTAAGCTGGATCCACTGAGTTCCAGCCCTCTGACAGGAGAAGTATTTAGAATTTAGCATGAAAATCACACCCAAAAATTCAATTTTGGGCTTGAAGAACTTAAAAAACTTGGAACTATCAATTTTGAGTTAGTAAAGATTTGATCCAAGTTAATAAAGAGGATTTTTAATAAAAAAAAGTATTTGAGAGGAAAGCAGAAAGAATCTCAGAAGATAAAAAGATAAAAAAATCTTTTACCGAAGCACCTTTACTTCTCATTGCTGACTGCAGTTTACATTTCATGATATTCAATGATCCTTGTGCAGAGAAAATTAAGCAAAGTCCTGAATCAAGTCCAAATGTTTTACTATACATTAACTGAGGTACCTGTATCTTTTGCCTCATGACAAATAAAAACAAAAAGGCCGATTTTGACGAAAAAATGGGGTATTTACTTTTAGTTTGGGAATTTGTAACAACTACACAGTTCTCACAATAGAAGTATATTTGGGTTGATAGCTTATTTTAATGCAGTAAAATCACTTCTAATTCCGAAATCCACCAGCATAAAAATTTTGAGATTGAAATTACTTTTCAAGGATCTGGTGGAAACATTAATATAGTATATGGCTTGGAGTATAAAGATAAATTATCTGATTAACTCAGTAAATGGCCACTTTCCAATACCCTTAAAATAAATCTTGAATACCATTTGATGAAAAAAATCAAATTCAGATAAATGAATTGATAATAGTCATATTTTTACTAAGTTATTTTCAAAATTAAGAGGGTAATATGTAAAGAATGAAAACTGAACTATCCTGATATCCATACTGAATAAAGACATAAAATAATAAGAATGTTTTAACCAATTGGATTAAAAATGAAAGAAGTATGATGATTAAGTCAGAACAAACCTTTTCTGTGTACTGGTGTTTTTGAGAAGACTCCTTATTCATATTATCATTCATGAATGTAACAACATCATCTACTCTGGACATAATTAAGAAGATAAGACTATTTTAAGAGTGAAATAATATGCATGTTTTCCATTGTGGAGGAATTATACCATTGAGTACTGTCATAAGCTTGACAGATGAAGAAAAAAAGCCATGCAAAAGGGCACTTCTAAGATAATATGGGACTGTCAATAAGCAATGGTGTGATCCTTGAGGTATATCTTAAATAATCAAAAAGGCCACAAATAATTTCAAAATAGCTTTTAAACTATAAAAAATCATAAGGAATGTATATATCCAAAATTCAATCCAAGGATGTAAGGCCATATTTGGATCCTACACCAAAATTGACTTAGAGTAACCCCATATAGTGAATAATCTCAAGGTATATATATGAAGTGGTAATATGGAAAATAATTAAACAACTAATAATTAATAACACATAAAATAATTGTGAAATTGTTTTATATTTTTGCCTTTTCATGCTAAAAGAACGGGTTTATGACAATTATCATATTTCATATACACTAAAAATAGTGATATGCATGCTTTTAGAACCTAAAAATACTATATTTTTTCACCAACAGTGGATATCAGTCTTAAAGGACAAATCACTATTTTGAAGTGAAAAATAGTTTGAGGGGATAAAAGACATCAAAGAAAGCCACAGAACCCGGATTCTAAAGCCTCTGATGCACAGCAAGCGTCCAATATTGGATCTATAGTTTATCCTGACCAAATTATTATATTAGAAACTTCTTACAAACATTGTTACTATTTTTAAGTCCCATGAATCATGAGGAAATAGCAGATAGGTTTCTATTTCGATATTCCAAGATGGAAATGAACCTTTGAGTCTAGTAACCAAGTTAATACTTAATTATTTAAAATAAATAGACACATAAGAGATAATAAAAAAACATGTGGACTAGCAATTATAGAATTACTTCATAGAAAACAGCCTTTTCTATACTCTTTGACTGTACCACATAAAAATATGTTAAAATTTCACAGCTTCATTCAAACTACAATTCTCAATTAATTACTCTGAAACTTGAAGGACTAATGGATAATGTGAAAATACACACCAAATCCAAAAATGATCATTGTTTAACTATATCCATTAAAGTTTTTACCTACAGTCTGGTTTTGATGATTCTATTCAAAACACTAAATCTTCAAAGTTTCCCAAGAAGTAAAGTCTGTTATAGAACCACCAAGAGAATTTGTATCATTTATAAGGAAAGGGTTTTCATAATAAATGAATATTGAATGTGGTAAGTTCGTTATTTAGTCAGTATAAATGGGTTGGTATCCATTTAAAATCAATTAATAAAGGACTTAGGATAACTTTACATATCAAAAAGGGATTTAACAATGAATCCTGATATATTTAATGGTTTCTGATCTATTAGTTATAAAGTTAAACCTTTTTAATGCTTTGGTGAGCTGTTATAGACCTAAAATAACTCTACTATTTCTGTTTTTCCCATAATTAATCCAATAATAACTTTAAATCTATAAATTCATACTAGCATATTGCTACCAAGGTATTATAGAAGTATAATCAGTATTTCAAATCTTTTTAAATAATTATATGAGGTTAAATCAGGAATATTACTGTTGAGCTCAATATTAGCTTAATAAATCCCAGTCTTATACTCTATAAATTTATGATTAAGTTCTTGTAAGTCCACAAGTACCTCCCAAAATTACTTATAAACCTTCATTTCCTTGAATTATACATGGATTTAGCGAATTGAAAATTTATCCTGTGACTTCATTGATATTTAGACTCTTTTGAGATTCTTTGGGCTTGTAAATTTTGGTTTCAATAAATCTTAATAATAAGTAAGTTTATAAACTCTTTGATATCTAATTTCTTATAAAAGATTTTTATTAAAGAATCATCTTTAAAAATAATATTTTTCAATGTTATTTAGTCCATAAAGCTATATCAGGACGTGAGAACTCTGTTTTCAGTAATATTGGCTCCGGTGGAGAAATATTACTCTTATTTTGATGTTTTTGTTAGCATTTTCTAAATAATGGAATAATTGTTCAATAAAAATTATCAACAAATATTATTTTTCATTTTGATACTACTTATAGTATCAAGTAATGAATAATTTTATAGCTTACAAGTATTTAAAAATTAAAAGCCTTGTGGCTATAATAAAATTTCTTTATTACACTGATTTCCTGATGGCAGTAATATTCAATTGGTGTTTTAGACCAATTTTTTCCTAGAGAAAACTTAAAGATAAAGAGCTCACTATACTTAAAAGTATCAAATACAGTGTAAAGGAAGAATATCTTTCTTGAGCTGAAAGCTGCATCATAATTTTTGTACCAGAGAGAAGGAAGAAAATGGAAAAGGGTAAGAAAGACTAAATCCATAACTACTTACAACCTTTCAGAAGGAATCAAATGTTTCTTCATAGTATGACAGCCAAATATATTTTCAAGAGTAGGAGAAATATATGTGCACTTCCTCAAATATATTATAAAAGATCAATTTCAAAATTGAATAACATAAAGATGAGAGAAACTATCAGTAGATTAATTAACTATGGGAGAAGACTCATCATGGCCAGGTGGGTGGCTAGCATATGTGAGGAACTATACAGAGCCTGGTAAATCTTGAATTACTCCAGAATGTGGATGCAGTAAAGAAGTTACTAGCTTCAGCCTGTATTGGTTGAGTAAGTTTTCTTGGATCCTAATCTTTGAGCTTGGGATCTTGGTGATAAATTTTATTGGGTTATCCCTTTGGAAGCTTTTTGGATCTGGCAGTATCCCTTTTGGATTACTGAAGCACTGAAATTGATCATTGAACTGAAGTGGGTTTGTTCAAAATAAATGTTTTAAATATTCCATAAGTAAAATATTGAAAGAATGAGCCAGGTTGATTTACATGGTGGAAGGGTTTGGATCAATTTGTCCCCTTTTTTATCGATAAATAATATTGGGGGTCTTTGAGTATTTCCTCAATCTGAAATTCTCTGGTGGTCTGGACCCTGATTGATGGTCTTGATTACATTGGGTTGATTTTACCAGAAAATACTCTATAGGATGTTTTGGGGGAAAATAGAGTCCGCCAAGTCCACAGATCCTGAAAAGAAAGGTCTGTACATAAAGTAATGGGAATAACTAGGGAATGATAGTGGAATGATATTTGAGAACTTCTGTGCTTATGGGTTATAATTCAAATACTCAGATTGGTATTCCCAGGACTAGTTATCATTTCTACCTCCACTTTAATTAGAATATAAAGTATCTGTTGTTTATCCAACAGGAAAAATTCCCGGTATCTTAAGGAAAGGATGGAATTCAAGCATCTCAGAGGGAACACTGAGCAAAAAACTAACTAATATGTATCTCGCAGCCTCTATATTTAAATTGGTACTTGCTAAGCTCAGAAAAAATCAAAAATAAAGCATTTAATATGAGTTTAATCATGTCAAAAAGGAGTGTTATAAGAGCTATAAACAATGGACTTCAAATTAAGGGAGTAATTTCTATTTTTGACCTTCAATTTACATGATATCAAAGAAAAGAAAGTTGAAGATTGGTATTTAGGACCTTTAAGTATATTTTCTTTGATGGAACCAGTAAAGCGCAAGTAGATTTTAGTTTTTAATTGGAAAATAGACACACAAAATTCGCAGTATACTTTATTAAGCATTATCAGTGATCTAAGAGACATTTCTCCCTTTGATAGAATCCACTACTTTAACTGTACCACCTAAGGAAGATAATATAGATAAGAAAATTAGGAAATTCTATTGAGAAATAAAAATTACGGTTGAGAATAAACAAGTATATCTTAAAATATATATTAAACCAGTAAATGAGACTATTTTTACTGCATAAATAGAGATACCTCATTCAAATAAGATTTCAAACTTCGAGCTTAAAGGAAGATTATAAGCCCCAATGTGCTTATAAATGAGCTTTGATTTAATAATATGACCATTACAGAGGTATTGTATTGTTGGAACTACTTCTGATTGGGATTTATATTTTAATCTTTCATTATTTGACATTAATTGAATTTCTGTAAAGATTTATTATTTTTTGATGGGGAATGTGAGTTTTGAGATATATGTCAATTCCCCAAGTACACCATGAAAAACGTTAATTAAGAGCTTAAGTAGAAAAAACCCATAAATGATTTGCATACTCAAAATTAATAAGTTTTCACAAGGAAAAGGACTAAAGAATTCTCTTAGTAATTTCTCACACAGATTCAAATCCAGATTTATTTCTACTCAAATTCTACCTATGCTTCCTTCATATAGCCTATAAGTAAAAGGTAACTCCATGAGGTATTTTAATGGAAGATACTTGAAAAACCCCTCATTAACCCCAAATAATGGAACCATGAAGTTTTTTTATTTTAATTTTAACTTCAAAAAAGGGTATTCTGGAAACATTAATATCATTTACAAATTGAGAGAGGGATTAGAACCTGAAAGAAGTTTTAGTATTAACAATAAAGATTAAACTAAGTTTCAAATGGAATATTCCTTATTCATAAATTTATTCTGAGACTGGGGTATGAGGCTTCTCAGTTTGGTAGCTCTGAAAACATTTTCAACAAAAGAATTCCAGAGAATCATTCCTTCATAAATTCATGATAATTATATAGCACTAACAGCTATGGGAACCGCATACCACATTTTGAAACTTGAAGGTGTGATTTCATCATGTAACTCAAAATCACAGAACAAGCATGAAATTTAAAAGTAAAATAAGCCTGGTAAATAAGAAGAAGTAAAATACACAACTTCAAGGGTTATTAAGTCAAATGAAAGTACAATAAGGCCAGAAATATAAAGAGAAGATAATAAAAAAATTGGTCTTTACATTTCACCATCTGAAGGAAAACAATCTTCTCCTTTAATAAAATATTATCATTATAGCTAAAAAATAAGAATTAGCCAAGATATAGAGGTTGTAATATCTTTCTGAGCATAAACCTTAATCTTTACCTCTGATAATAAACCTAGAGTTTGGATCACAGACCCACGGAGTAGGGTATTTTATGAAATATTCTAGTGAGGGTTATTCCATGGTACCAGCTCTAAGACTCTAGCACAGCTGCAGCAAAAGCTACTACAAAGATATTATTTTAGTAACCTCAAAAAGGATAATTTTTCACCTTGCATATAGCTTTCACAGTTTCATCAAGGGACCTATCAAGTAGAATAATGTATGGAAGGAATACAGCAGGGATACATAGAAATGTAATTATTATTCACGTATTCTACAAAGATAAAAGGTTATTGGTACTTTTCTGTAAAAAGAAACAAACACTATGCCAAAGAGAATTGATAATAATTTGGGCTTGTATAGCTTTTGTATACTTAATCCAAAGCGTATCATAGCTATAACCATCCTTTAGATATAATTTGTGGCTAAAATTTGTGCCAAATTTGAGATCTTTATATTTCAAACTGAAAAATGTATTGAGTGTTCAAGGATTTGATCCCACACCAAGTGGTATTGTGGGACACTATCCTAGCAAACTGAATTATGAGGCTTCAAAAATTCAAAAAGGTTGTTTATCAGTTTATTACTGATAGCTAGGATAATGAATTACCTCACCCACCTGTAAAGGGTGTTACTCTGGGATACTCTCCCATATAGTAAAAAAATAATTAAGCTTTGATTACTAATAATCAGACTAATAATAGGCCCCTAGACATGTCAGAGCTGCTAGAGAAGTCCAGAAGGTCTGTAGGAAGTCTTTTAACCAAGTACGGGTTAAAAATGGAAGCTTGTGGTCCCAAGGCCACATTTCAGCTCATTTAATAGCTGTATTGAACCTGACTGACTGTAAGTCAACCACGGGAGTGAAGAATTTCACTACGTGGTTGTATAAAAAGGTGGATAGCCTCCCACAACGATTGAGTAAGATGAATATAGAGCTTCTCCTTTTAAAAGGAGAATTTATCTTGGTTCTTTATTCAAATTATCTCATATTAAAGCTGTAAGAATCTGTGAGACTTAGAGGTATTTTCCTATACCCAAAAGACCACAAATAACAAAATTGAGCTATAATTATAAATAAAAGAATTTGTTTTTATTATAAAAACAAAAATTGAAATATAAATATAAGATTTATATGAATAATGGGTATTTTAATTATGATTCAAAATTAAAATGACATTAAAACTTTGTAATGTGAAAATACACTTTGACTTGAAATAATTAAGTAAAAATAAATTTTCACCAAAAATATTAAAATTAAGATATTTTTGCAAAACAGGTTTATAAAAAATTATTATAAATTTTCTTCCAATAAATAAACTTATGAAATTTATTTCACCATTGGTTTCCTCATAAAAGATCAGGTGGGGTCACCTCTGAGTGAAAATTCTGTAACTCAACTCTAAATAACCTTATATTAACTTTTTGGTATTTTCTGTATGGAAATATGAGAATACTCAAAATATTAACTTAAGTGACACCAAATGTGATGTTAAGCATCAATTGTTGTGTTGAAATTGAGTTGTGGTGTGTAGGTTAGGAGGTATGAGGAATTGAAGTATTTTCAATTGAAATTTCAAAATGTGTGCATGTATTACATGAGTCAGCTGGGATTTACATATGTGGAATTAATAATCACAATTGTGAACTGTAAACATTTAATGGAGTAACATATTTGAGTTTCTAGTATGATACATGATGAGAAATTAAAAGAAGAAATAAATTGGAAAATTAATTTTGTGGGGGAAAAGGAATCTTGGCTCCAAGGGTGCCAGACTGCCTTAACTTCCTTTCTGACAGGTGTGGTATGTCAAAACTCATGAAAAAACTCTGTACTTTTGGCCTGGTATTGCGTCCCAGGGTCTGTGATTCAATTTATGATGGGGTTTTGATACCAACCAGGGCAGTTTTAATTGTTTCCAAGAGGGTAAACTACCCTTAATTTAAAAAAATCTTAGTAAAAACAGTTTTAAATGGCTTTGAGGTTTGTTACACACATTATGATTTGTTTTGAAGGCTTGAAACCCAGCATTACCATAGTAATGGAAGATTGAAGGGACTAAAACAGGTAAACCCACCCCTTTTTTGGCCTAAAACAGGGTTAAATGATGCATAATTGGCTTTTCTGTTGTAAGTGTGTTTCCCACGACTGATTATAGTAAATTTTACTCTTGGAGTAAGATAATTGGTGGCTATAAAAGAATGTCTTTTTTGCCCCACTTTTCTCTTCATGTTAAAATTTTTTCCTTTCATAATTAGTCTAAACACTGTTCAGCCAATCTATCAAAGATTCCCACCACCTTCTTTGAACAATTTAAAACCATAAACCCATGTGAAAAATACTTCTAATAATTTTTTGTAGCTATTAAAATAGTTTTTACCCTTGGATACCCCAAAAGTGAATTCGAGCATCTTTCATCAATGTTAACTCTATCAATTTTATCGCAAATTCACTCTAGTCACTTTTAAATGTGTTTTCCCTTCAATATTGCTTTTGAAGACTATGTTTTTATATAAATTTATTCCAGTCCTTTGCTCAATTAGTTGCAATTGAAATTTCTGTTCAAGAAATTCCTTTTGTAGCCTCAAATATCTCTTGTAGAGTCTTTTTGGAAATATTTTTATTGTTGGTAAGAAAATAAATCTTTATAATATTATTGTTTCTACCAAAAAAGTTAAAAAAATAAATTTGGTGTGTTTTCTCTGAAAAGTATTGAAATTTTCTACTTTTCATTAAATTTTACCTTATACACATTTTGAGGACAGGAAAAGTACTTGAGTTTAAGTCAAAGTTTCATGACCACACCTCACATTTTGGAGCCCAGAAATGATATTTTACCTGTGAATGATTTTTTTGCCTTTTTGCAATCTTTTTCTTATATTGAAAAGTTTAAAAATACTTAAAAATACTTATAATTAAAAAAAATCATAAAAAATAAAACCCTTTTGATGCTACAAGTGAGGCTTGATTTTTTATTTCTCTTTTGAGAATTTTTTTTACTTAAATAATTGCTTTTTTTCATTTATTTTAGTGTCTGAAAAAACAGTGAAACAAGAAGATATTGAACCAGAATCAACAGTCACTAGCATTATTCCTGCAAATAATGAAGCAAAGCCAATTTCTTCTGAATTGATCAGTTTGGATATTAGTAATACACTCCAAAAATAAGAGAATTTGGCCAATATTAAGTTTTTGACATAAAACTACTATTTTTAAGCTTTTTTACTTATAGTTATGCCTTCAATCATCTCAGGAGCAAGCTATATCCACTCAAGCAGCTCCCAAAAAGGTCATAGATGTGATTATGGCAGAAGACAATCAGTTTCAGAAGGACAAGGGTCAGTAAATGAAGCCCAAACTGACAAATTATGCCATTCTGAAGCTCATAACACTGTTTTACCTCCAAACAGATCTGAAACCACCACAAGAAGCCTCAGTGGAATTATGCAAAGCCAGCCAGAATGCATACAACAATGCACTTCATCACAAAGAGTATCAGATCCTGGAAGACCTGTGAAAAAACTGCATGAATTCTTACTTTACTGTGAGGAAGTTTTTAGGGAACCCCAACACTTGCAAATTACTGAATGGATAGCATCCATTGATGGAAAAGAAGAAAATGATTCTTTTAACAGCAGAATGGAGTTAGAACAACCATCCACCACACAAACAGATTCCAAAACCATCCCAAGTGGCCAGAAGCAGAAATTAAAAAGTGAGAAAGAAGTCAAAAGCTCAGAACAAGGGCAAGGGCAAAGCACCAGCCAAAAAACCATACATCCAAGGTTACAGAATCCCAAAGATTCATCAGGATGCCATGGAAAATGTGTTTCAGATGACCAGAACCATGATGGAAATGCAGAAAAGGGAGGAATCCAGATTAAAATATCAGAAATGATTTCTGGGATTTTGGATGAAATTACAGCCTTTTATATAGCTATAAATGATTTAAAAAATCATATTTATGACAGAAGTTCTACTATTTGTAACAATCTTAAGAAGAATAATCTGAGTTCAAGCCAGAAATAAAGAACTTATGTGTTTTGGAAAAGTATCAAGAACAATTAAAACATCAAATAATGACTGTAATTTTAAAATCAGATAAGTGAAAAATCTCTTGTTATAAAGGAATTAACAGATAAATATTCTAAATTCAATATTGATAACAGAATTGAAACAAGAATAAATCAAGCCATAAGTAATGTCAAAGGAGAAAATAAGAAAGTCCTTGATGATATTACAAATTAATTTACTGACGTAAAGAAATATACCATTTCCTTGAAAAAGTGTTTTGATACCTCTCAAGAAGAAGTATCAAAATTACAAATGAAATTGAATCAGATCCTTTCTGATGATACTAGAAAAACAGAATTATGGCAAGAAATTACAATTAAAGAAGAAGCTTTTAAAATTAAGTTAATCACTTTTATAAAAGGTTTTTAACATGAATTCAGAAGTTCCACAAGGTGTAATATCAGTAAAATGAATGAAATTGAGCAATTACTGCACAACTTACCAAGAATGTCTTAACCTATGAGTTAAAGTTCAGGTATAAGAAATTCCAACCCACAAGAATTTGATGCAGAAAATTCACAAATGAAGAATTAATTTTCCCCTTCTTTCCATAACTTGGAACCATCAATGCACCAAGCACTTTTGAAAGAAGTACCAAATCTTAAAGAGTGGAATCACTTCAGTGGTGAAGGAGAATATGACCATATGGAACTCACCAGAGGTATTTAAATAATCAAAGAGGACTTTCAACTACCAGAAAGATTAGTAACAGAAATATTTGACCACTTGTTTACAAAATCAGCTCACAGATGGTATATCATGTTAAGACAAGCACATGGATACCAAAGTTGGACTTTGTGGAAAACCCAAATAATTAAGAGGTGGGCCAATGATTCTTGAAGGTTTAAAGTGGAAACATCCTTTGAATATCTAAATTTAATTCTGAAAAAAGACAGAGCTTTACCATGGTTTTTCCAACAAAATGACATGCTAACAGCAGTATATCCTGACATGTAAAAATTGTTGATCCATAGAAAGATTCTGAGAAAATGTGAAGATGACTTGGAGCATGCTGACAAAATCAGGACTAATTAAAAATTTTCATCAGAATATATTATAAATATATTAAAAGGAGTACCCACCAGAACCACAATTGGCTCTAGTAGGATGAATCTTAAGACAAGGTTTGATACATCTTGGAAAGATTTTGTGGACAAAATTCCCAAACAAAATTCTAATAATATGAAATATAAATATGCAGATACAATCAGAAAGTGCCGTATTTTTCAAAGTACCACAAATATACCTAATAAATATTCAAAAATAGGGAAAAGAAATGAAATTGACATTGAGAAAGAGCCTGATGTTAAAAAAGATGATGTAAATGAGAAAAATAAGATGACAAATCATCAATATTTTCTGAATTTTTGATAGATATAGAAAATGCCAATATCACATTTGACATCATGGAATCTTACTCCCACTTTCCACAATTGAGCAATAGGCAAATTTACTTATCAAAAATTCAAGATACACAGCTTATCAAAGCTAAACCAAACAGGAGAAAAGGCTATACAGCTGAAAATTCCTGTATAACAGAGGTGGTAATAGACAAAAAACTCATTAAGCTGTTACTTGACCCAGGAGCCTTCTGCTCTTGTGTTCAAAAATCTTTTCTCAAGAACTGACTACCAAGCTTTGAAGACCAATTATTACCAATTGATGGAATAAAATTCAACAGTGAAAGCCATCCAATGAAAGCATTGGGTATATTTGAAGCAAGTTTAATATTTCCACATATCAATGGAAATTTGAGAATTACTGTTGAATTTGTTGTCATGGAAAACTGATCCAGTACCCATTTAATATCAGGAAATTATTATTTAATAATGTATGGAATAGATTTACATAAAAATAAGGACAGATAATTTACTCTTGGTGAAAATAGAGGTCATAAATCTTCCTTTTTACATTTTAAAAGACAATTTACAGTAAATAAAGTATCACCAGTCAATTTGGAGTTGGAAAATCTCAAGTCAGAATATATGAAGTAAGCTGCAATAAGTATTCATCTTGCTGATATATGGGAAAGTGGACTCTCTACCCTTTCATATGACCACAAAGAAGCCTTTGCAACAGATAAAGAACCATTGGGTGAAAATATTTGCTATTAAGTTGAAATTATTTTGAACATTGAGAGACCTTATCCACCACTCTTGAGGAGGCCTGCATACCCAGAAAGCCTTTTCAATCCCTTTGAAGCCTCTGAAGGAAGCTTCAATGCTATTAAAGAATTATTTTTTTCTGATTTCTAAAAAATTACTCAGTTTAAATCTTGATATCAATGATATAATCTTCCATATTTCATATAGATTTATTATTGATCATTTTAAATATGAAAACTATTTTTAAAGGTGATAAGTTAAATAATATCGGCTATCAAATGGTTTTTTAGCTATAACTGATATATTGTTGATGTTGTATTCAATTTTAATCCCCCAAATCCACCAATTATTCAACAAAAAACCCACTCAATTTATCTCAAGGATTGATTGATTTAGCAGTGAGTGTGCCAAATTAATTACTCAATATTTTTCTGGGTTTAATTTTTTTTATGGGAAATGGGAAATATTCACTAATTTAAAGGATTGATATAGATCCAAGGAATTTTCTGTGAATTTGGAAGAAATTTATACTATTTAATGCTTCATGTGATTTATTCTAGTAGTAAGTTACTGCTTACTCTTAGATTAATAGTAGTATATAGCAAGTAACATAAACAGTTAGGCACTTAAATATAATTTTTTGTTAATGATGATTTCTCATCATATTATTCATAAGTCCATCCATAGAGATTCTGATGAGTAGTAATATTCTCAGGAGTTTCATGGACAAATATTACAGCTTCATCTAATTGTGCTTGTTTTAGCTTAGAGGTATAAATTTGATCTTATTTGTGGTATCATTCATGTACCTAGAAAGTATTTCTTCTTGAATAACTCAAATTTAATTTATATTCAAGAAATATAGACCCCACTAGTGGCTAAAAAGTTGGATATCTCCATTTTGTTGAAAAATTTGATATTGCCAATTGTATCCTTTGTTGCTAGATTTTTGTTTCTACAAATACCAATTCTTTTTATTCATAACATATTTTTCAAGGAGAAAAATTTAATAAATAATTCGATCCTCAAGTAATTGAATGTAAATAGAATATTTCATAATAATCACAATTAAATTTTGAATATCTTATTCAAAAAGATACTTCAAAGATACATATCCATTTTGCTTGTTTGTGTAAAAATGATTTTTCAGCTATATTCCACTTATCTTTTCTTTCCCTGTTAGATCGGATAAATAAAGCGTGATTTTTAATTTACAAATATATTCATTAATTTTAAGTTTATTATTTTTTGAAAATTTGTATATGAGACAGCCAGTGAATTAAGACCAGTATAATATGACTTTCCTCAAAGAAACAAATATAATATAGAGAAAATTATTATAACCACAACATTTCACTTTTATTACTTAATATTGATATTATTAAGCTATTAATTAAATTACTTAATAAACTAGATGAGGTCAAAAGCAATATTACTTAATAATTTTATTCAAGAACTCATTCTATTATCAAAATACTTCACCAGAAATATTAAGGTGAGAGTAATATTTCTCTATCAAAGTAAATAATACTAAAAATTAAGTTCTCATATTACAAGGGGGTTTAATGGAATAAAAGCTATTCAATAATATCTTTCCATAATAATAATAATTTGAAGGAATCTCATGTATGAAGAAATTTAGATAAAGCTTAATATAAAAGAACTTATAAGCTTACTATTGAGAAAAATGATACAAATAAATAATTATAAGTACAAAAGTTATGATTATTTTTTTTAAATATAGTTAAAAACATGGAATAATATGTCAAAAAATTTGAGCTACATAGAATTGAGTATTTGAAGGTTTTTGGCTAAGCTTAAAGAGAGAACTTGTTAATTTACACCCATGAATTATAAACTCAATCAATATATGATAGATAATTTCTTTGATAAAACAATTTTGGATGACCTTTTTCATTTTTGAAGAGTTTCATCAGCTACAAAATTATCTATCGTACAGAAGAAAGATTTGTAAAAAATATCAGATAATCAGATAAAGTTTCTTTAAAAAAATAGAGATTTTATTCAAAGTAAGTACAACAAACAGAGGGGAAAATAATTATTATAAACATACGAGCTTATTATGTTTTACTTTTGAGCAACAATATCAATATATTATCAAAATATTTCTTGAATTCAGTCTGCTAATGTGCTTGAGTAATTATTGAACAGTAGGATAAGAGAAAGTTATTTGGTCAAAAGAGACATACACGCAAAGAAAGATAAGATCTATTGTCTTTGAGAGACAAGATATATCACTGGTGGAATACTAAAAGTGATAGATAGTAAAGCTTGATAGAATAAGAATTTAACAGTTACAAATGAATAAAAAGATAATTTTTGTGTAATATTTCAGAGAGATGAATCAAATAGCTCGTGCGGAGTTTAGTACAAAGAAGAAAATACTTTGCAAAGATTATTATTTCATGCTCCGCTTTGAAATCATGAAATTATTGAGATGTCATATACATCTCTTTTCTTAAGATCGCATACATGAAATTTCACCACAGTACTAACAATATAAAATCTAAGTTTTGAGTTGCTATTACGAGTAATAGTAATATTGTTTATTTTATATCTTTTAATTATTAAAAAGTACTTCGAATATTCAATAATTCCTTTATAATAAATTTTAGCTATATACTAGTATACATTTGTAATATTGAGGTGATGATAGTATGAATATTTGAAAAAAGGAATAGTGGCCTTTTTTGAGTCTAAAACATCTCACAGAGGCATGAAAAGGATTAAATTGTAAATTCAATTCAGGGGGAATCATTTTCCCCCTTTTAATCTATGGATCTATCAGTTGTTGGCATGTAGGATTATCATAATGACTTTATTATATGATTTTATGTGAATATCAGTCCATTTATGGTTAGAAATGATGGATTTACTATAGTAAATATTCTTTGAAAAAAATATAAAAATTTATTTCTCAAATTTATCAACTTTATTAGAAAGTAAATCACGGGCTGTAATTTATGTGAGTTTTTTGAAAAATCAGTGTTTTACATGGAATTACAACAAAGGGAATTTATTTAAGACTTTCAATTGAGATTGATAAGTCACAATGTTTTTGAGTTTTAGTTTGTATTCCTACCCTCTCCATTAGTACTTAAATCTTCAAAGAGGCTCATTGATAATTTTACTTATGATTTATTTTTAAAGTTTTACCTCATTTCCTATGTGGTTCAGACAAATAGTATATTAACAGCTGGTTTCCATGAGTTTATTCTATTGATAATGGGCCAAAGAGGGTCTTTATTGATGGTTTTGTGATTGTATATGGTACATAATAAAGATATTTCATGCTATCAGGATTTAAAGGTGCTCATTACTTTCTTAGAACATTAATATAGAAGCTTATTTTCTATTTCCTTATGATTAACTTTGACTTGGCCTTAGTAACAAAGCTCCCGAAGGGTTTTATATGATAATTGGCACAATTTCTATCATGGATCTAAGATTTGGATCTGTTTATGCCTTAGAGGCCTCAGAAGATGGATACACTGGCTCTCTTTGATGTCTTTTTCCCCCTTTACTTTTTATCACATCAAGAATGTAATTCACCTCATAAGACTGATATCTACTATGGCTTTAAAAATGAATAAAACCAATTTTAGTGTATATTTTATATGTGATTTGTCAGGATCCCATTTTTTTGGCATAAAAACACAAAGAACAATGTTCTAACCAAATCCTTCATGTGGTATTGATGATGCATCTCTGAATTATTTTACATATTATTACCTTATAGAGCCAATTTAGCCTTATTCATCTTATAAATATACTTTGCATGTATAGTGTTTTTAAAATCCAAGTCCATGCTTAAATTCATTTTGGTATTCCATACCTTTTTGCCCAGTTTCAATGAATTTTGAAGGTGGAAAGCTTGGAAACTCAAGATTTTACTGGCTCATTTAGAAAGTCACAAATTAAAAACTATCCTTACAATCACATAATCAAAATAATAACATCAATAGTCTTGAGTAAAGGAATATTTATCATTCAGAATAGAAAATCCCAGAATATTTTTATAATCAAATAAATACTTGATGAATTACATTTCATGGATTAACACAAGATATCTTACATATAAGACTTACAACACCAAATTGTATGGTTTGATACATACATAAAACACAAAATTACATATACAGGGTAGAAATGTAGCATTATATCAACCCTAAATCCATCAGTAACACTATATTACTAAGAATTACAGTCACAAAAATAAAGTTTATGGAACACAACGACCATCTGAAAGTATAAAATTTAAGTTCATGCATGGAAAATCCACTAAAAATGATAAAATTACAAAACAATACAGGCACCTAGATAAATTTTATGCAATTCACATGCATGATATCTGTACAGAACACAGCCACAGAATAATTAATTGCAACAAAATTAAATTCTGACTAGCTGAATGAAATTAAAAAACACTCAAAACCTAAATTACACAGCAATTACAGGAATCAGATATTACAGCTCAAAATATATCCCCATATTACAGGGAATAATAACTTCAAATTACATAATCTTACAAAAAATGGTGAAATATCTCAGTCATATGACATCATTCTCAATTTTAACTACAAGCACTAATCCCTCAAGGATGTGAAAGCTGACTAATGAAGTGTAACAGATAAGTCATCTGACTTTTCTTTATGAAAATCCACAACAGAAAAGCCAACTAAACCTTAATTTTGACCAAAAAAAAGGTGAAATATCTCAGTCATATGACACCATTCATAAAATCACCACCAGAAAAATTATCTGAAGGGAAAAAATAAATTTTGACATGGAGAGCCCATGGTTACTTATCAAAGCATAAAAGGAGACCTCTCTATCTCATTTTCTCCTCTTCCCCCAATGGAACTAATGATATACCA
This sequence comes from Austropuccinia psidii, assembly GCA_023105745.1. Classification (NCBI taxonomy): domain Eukaryota; kingdom Fungi; phylum Basidiomycota; class Pucciniomycetes; order Pucciniales; family Sphaerophragmiaceae; genus Austropuccinia; species Austropuccinia psidii. The sequence continues at coordinate 54,078,980 of JALGQZ010000007.1, read as the reverse complement.
AGAAGAATTGTTATTCATCCCTTACTAGTAGGTTAATCTGAAAATTATTATTAATATATTATATTATACTAATTTCAATTGATGAGTGGTTGTAGTTAACAGTAGGTATGCCTTAATTATAGACTTATTTATTAGTAGAATACTCATATTCAAAAAATTGAAAATATTTATAAGATAATTTTCTCATTACTAAAAGCTTAGATATTATTGTTATCATATGAAAAGTATATATTATCAGTTTCATGACTTTTACTATTAGTAAATCTTATTAATTATTAGTATCCCAGCTAAAATCCATTATTACTATTGTAAATAGTAACATATTTATCAACCTTAACCAGTATTACTTTAGCCTATATTGGTTCTATCATCTATATTACCAGGATCAGTCTTATATCTCTCATTACTTCTCTTGGCTTTCACTATTATTATCATCAAAAGTATAGCCATAATATTATCAATATTATTATTAATTAAAACTATTTAACCATTGAGAAAATTATCATACAGGATCACTCTTACTATATACTCTCAGATCAAGCTATTATCCATAAAAACTCACTTTCAATGAAACCAACGGCTTAAGTCTCCAAGCAGTACTATTAAATATACTATTTATCTTCCCAATTATCATTTACTTATCCTTAAAAAATCAAACTTTACTATTATTTGGGGTCATCAAGATGAAGGGATCCACCTTGTAAGATTTGTCTATAAAACTGTTGATAATATTACTATTAATCAACATTACTATGACTGTTCTTATGAAATAGAATAAATAAATTTATTATAAGCAAAGTCAAATAACTAATTACTTAAGTATTTATTTTACTTGTTATACACTACTAGTGAGTATAACAGTATGCAGTAATTTTCTACCAGAATCAATCTAAAGAAGTATTTAATAATAAAGATTCTTTATTAAAATAAAAAAAATTAATTTAGTATATAAATTTATTTGGAAAGAATAATTATAATAATAATTCTTGAAGAAATCTATTACTAGAGCAAACTTCAAGAATCAAATGAAAAAACTCACTAATACTCCAATAATACCTTGTAAATACTTGTCAGAGTGATCTTCATGGATTAAATGTAGATTTAAAGAATCAAAATGGAATTATAGCAGTAATAAAACAGCATGATAGTTAAATACTATTGTAAAGAATCTATTTCTATGATTTCACGTCTTTCTGATTTATTCTGAAATAATTAAAACACTCAAGAGAAGATTCAACTAATACTTACTTGTTGGTACTAAAGATATAATTGGATAATAAGATGATTTTGGAAAAAACCGCAACAGGAGGTCTCTTTTCAGTCAATAACAGCTCACAGTGGTGTGCAATGGAGAAAACTGAAAAACCAGTGAGTTATGAACCAATTATTCTCTTTGAATTGTTGATTTAATAAAGTGTTGTCCCATAAGATTATCATAATTAGTTAACAAAGAATTTTACATGACTACCAACCCATTTATGCTTGAAAATAAAAGTAGTAACAAATGTAAATAATATTTTATCTAAAAATGAAAAATTGATTTCTGAAATTTATCAATGTGATTGGAAATTTAATCACAGGTTGTATTTTCTGTGAATTTTTGAAGATTCAGTGTTTCATGTTCAATTATCAAAAATGGACTGTAAGTAAAAATTTTGATTTTACTTATGAAGTCAAAACTATTTTTGGTTTTGATATGGATAATACCATTTTACATTTGTCCTGAACGTTTCAGAAATATTCATCAAGAATTGTATTTTGAATGAATTTTTGAAGTTTTTACCTCATTTCCATGTAGAATTGCAAATAGCACAGTATAGCTGGTTGCTATGAGGTAAATAAATAGATGCTAGTCTAAAAAGTGTTTTAATTACTTTTTTAGGGTTTATCCATGGAAAATAATTAAGAATTTACATGGTTACAGGAGTCTAAGTTTCTCTTTACCTCTTTGTCACATCAAAATAGCAGCTTATTTGCAATTTTCTTATGATTTAATGAGAGCTTAGCTTGGTAACCAAGTTCCAAAAAGGTTTTAGTATACTAATAGGGCCATGATCAGGGATTTATCCAAGTTTTAGAGCTATCCATGCCGCAGAGGCCTCAGAAGTTGGGTACCCTGGCTCTCATTGATGTCTTTTGTCCCCCTTGACTATCTTCATGTCAAAAATAGTAATTCAGGCTTCAAGACTGATATCAACTATGGGTGTACCAAAACTGTATGTAAGAGTACTGTATTTTTAAGCATCATAAATATGCATAACACTAATCTTAGTGTATATGTATCATGGGATTTCTCACATTTCCATTATTTTGGCATGAAATTGAGAAAACAAAATAATTTGCAATTATTTTATGTGGTAATGATGATTTGGTATAGAAGTATTCTCCATATTACCACCACATAGAGTTAATTTAAGCTTATTTGCTATATAGAGCTGCCCTAGGTGAATTCTTGTGTAGAACCCAAATCTGACCTTGAATCCATGAATTTACTTACTCATTAAAAAGCTATTCATCTTTTCTTCAATCAAAAATTATGAATTTTGGATATATGCAATACTTATGGGTTATTAATAGTTCAGAATTTGTTTTAATATTAATTCTTCCCTATTTGGGTATGTAAAATATACCTAAAGGCTCAAACACCTAAAAAATTATGCTTAAATTGTTCTATTTCAATTTTTTTTCTTTATTATTAGTATAAGGCTAATTATTGATTAGGTATGATAGAGAATAATGAAAGGTCTTCTCTAGTTGTAAAGCAAAAGTCTAGAAGATTGATTTCTGAGCTCTGTAGGGAGATTTTTAACCTATTCAAAGGGGAAGCTAATACACCTTAGAACCCTTTCTTCCAGAATTATTTCAGAAATTCAAAGCTGTTTAACTATGATTTCCCCCTCAAGGACTTTCTTACACAATCACACACCAAAGGGAGTTCCACACCATGGGCTTACTCATTCCCAAGATGGCTATTCATATTTCTCTTCATTTGAAATGATATATTTTTTTGCAATACACATAAAATAGGGGTTTTAATATTAAAAAGCTTATCTGAGAGTTAATTTTGATTGATTTTGGAATTTAAAACATACCTCAAGGCTCAAAGTTCTTGTCTATACCCTATTCAGATTAATTTCTGGATCAACTTCATGATATTTCCTTTCAAATCTTTCATTGAAACTAGAATTTCTGTAAGTTTTTTTTCCACCCAGAATCAATTCGAAATATTCTGAAAAGATCTCAATTATTATGATGAACCCATTTATGTAGAAAAAATCATATTTTTTTTTACTTATCCCCTTACAACAGTCAAATAAATAAAGGCACAATTTGAATCTCTATTTCAAAGTTTTATCTCATTTGAAAGATCTTAAATATTTATAAAAATCTTACTACCTTTTTCTTCATTGAGAAGGTATTTTGGAATACTTTTCATGTGCACACTTTCCAAATATCCAACAGAAAGGTTATTACTTATTTACATACATATGATATATCACACATCAAAAAAATGAGCTACCAATCATAAGATTAATATAGCACATCAATCATATAGATTGAAAAGCTGAATAAAAAAGAGTATTTTTGATTTCCCTCAACTTTCACTCACAAAGATTTATTTCATGAAGGATTTGACTCTTTTGATCAAATCTGAAACAACTTTATGTGCTTACAGCTTCCAGTTTCAAATTTAATACTTATATAATTAATGAAATAACAATCAATTCCTTCCAGGAAAACTATCAAAAGGATCAATTACAAAGAATTTCTCTAGAAAAATAATTCCTGTAATTAGATACCCCAGGATTTCATTTGAAATGAGTTCAAGATGAGGAAGATGTATAAGATATAGATAAGGATGAATTATCAAGTCTCTACAATCCATTAGTTTGGAATATCCATTGAACAATTGATAATGATGCTATTTTCATGATGATCTAAAAAAAACTTCTCTTTCATACCTTTGTTACACAATGAAATCAGCTTCTATAAAAGGATTTCTATTATATATAAAAATACTAGTTATATTACTCATTAAAAAGGACTTATCATGATTTAATATTTACTTCTATATAAATATGTTGAGCAGAAAATCTTGGAATCTCCCAATTATTAGATAAAATGAAAACTCTCCTCCACAAATTGGGAAGAGTAAAGATTACACAAGACCTCAAAGATCTTAGATATCTTAGTCTTAGATTCATAATTTTTATTATCTTATCAATATCACCATCTTAAAAGCTATTCACAAGCGCTTCCTATAATACTCTATGAGACAATTCGAAAATTTCCCTTGATAATAATTAGTTCGTTTTCTAAGATCTGTATTCTGAATGAGAAATAGTATGGCTGAAGCTTCATAGAATATTGTAATAAAACATTCACTTAGACTGAAGTATTTTTGTGATGAATATTACCCCTCAGGAATAAGAAAGACATCTTTTGTATTGAGAAATCCAATTATTCCAAGCTGAACACTTTTTTACCCAGAACTATTCAGAAAACTTCAGCTGATAGATAGAGACTTAATGGCCTCCATTCATTCATAATCCAATAAACGTTTGTCACATTCCCACATTGAAAGCATTTATAGAATGTTTTACTAAGCCAAAATAAAATAGCTGAGCTCAAAAGTCTATTCTTGTGACTATTTTAGGCATGATTTTGCCATCAATAAAGTGTCAGGGTGACTCTATGATATAGCCTGATAATGATAATAAAAACTATAACTCTGAGTGTGACACAAAAATAATGATGATTAATTAACTATGAGATGGTTAAAAAGGGCTATACTAAAAGAATTCAGTGATGGTGAGTTCTATTGATAGCCCTGGGTGCAGTTTTTACCTGTTGTTTTGCAATAATAAACCCTAAAAAATTACAATTATAATTATGCCGGTTTGATTTTAGTGGTACCACTTCTTTAAGAAGCTATACCATGTGAGAATACTAAGAACAGGATGAGGGATTGGCCTTCTGGTGAGGAAAGGCCTCCTTTTATCTTGTTCTGGGGTAGTGGGAGGTTGTTTACCTCTGCACACGACCACAGAGTGAAAGGTTTCACTACTGTGGGCTGGTTTGTGGTTCTACAAACTCAATACAGACTGGTATTGGGTGGAAATGTGGTTTAAGAACCACAAGTTATGATTTTTACCCTATACAGGGTGAAGATTTTCACTGATGGAGTTTACAGGTGTGTTCTGGTGCTTCTGACACGTCAGAAGCTGTACAGAACCCATATGGACCTCTGTATTTGACTGAACTATGAGGTATTGAAGTATAAGAAAGCTTATTTGTCTATTTGACACCTCATAATCATACTCATGGGGTATTATCCCACAATAAAGCTGTATTGGTCTAAATGTGGGATTTTGACCTTAAAACTGCTATAGCTTTGTCAGTTTTGAAGATATTGAGCCAAAGTTGGTTCATTGTGTAGCCCTGGGTGAAATCTACACAAATGTACCTTATTTGACGTGCTAGCATTAAATATGGAGAAGTTGTGCCATGTTCAATTTTAGTTATCCAGATATATGATTATCTTGAAATCTGTATGGAACTTGTTTTACCCATAACTTTTTTTCTAGATGAGATATGGGGAAATTCATAGAACCATCAGATATCCCTGGTTGTGCTCCTTCGAAAGAGACCCCACCTTGGGCATCTCACACTAAAGCTGTAGAAGTTGGATGAGAGGTGAATATTTTATTCACCCTTATTTGACCTTATTTTTGCCATAAATTCTATAGTTTTTGTGCTAGCTCAATTTGGCTAGTACCATTTGATAGCCCTGATTAAGAGCTTCAATTTTAATTCCCATTTACTGCAGTTCAGCCTCTTTCTCTGGATATTAGATGAGAGGTGAAAATTGAGGTTTCTACTTCACAACTGCTTTGAGAATGAATAACTTTGTTATTCTTTGTCCAATTATTATGGGACTTGCATATTTGGAAAGAGGTTAGTTTCCTCTTGCTTTTGATACCTTTTGAGCTATATGTTAAAATAAATTCATATTTTAAGAAAAAAGTTTTACTACTAAATACTTCTTGTAATTGTTACTTGTAGACAATTACTGCTTACTGTTATAATCACTATTAGCTTATAACAAGTAAAAGAAACAATTAATTCATTAATTTCCAATTGTGGTTATCATATTTTTTTATTATTATATTTCATGAGAGAAGTTATAGTAATGGTGATTAATAATAATATTATCAACAGTTTCATAGACACATCCCACAGTATTTCTTAAAAATCTTCACATGATGTAAAAAAAATATTCTTTATTCCTTTTAGGGGGCTTCTAATAAGAAAAAAATCCTACTTTAGGTAGTAGAAGTGGAACCATCTTCTTGGGGAGAAGATATGGCTTGAAATATAGCCAAATCTTCAAGAAAAATATTTTTTTGTGTTGTGGCATGAGTGTTTCATGTTCCAAAAAATGTGAGATAGTTTTAGAAGACTTTTTGATTTTAATCCTTTGTAAAGGCTTGAAAATTTCTTTAATAGAATTTTTATGAACTCTTGTTGATTATTAAATTTAATTTGGACCCTTTTACAATGAATTTTCAGTTCTATTTACAAAGCATTTAAGATCTAACAAAAACATTTCATGTTCAGATTTTCAACACATTTTCAAATTCTTATTCTTTATTCTGAAAGATAGAATACAAAATAATAATATTTAACTTTATAATTTCAAGGTACATTCAAATAAAGCTATAAGTAATTTTACTAAAAATAACTTAATAAATTTGGTCTTATTACTTTAGCTTCCTTCATTTGGACACAAATCTTCCTTCCCATGAAAAACCTGAAAATTAATTTCTTTAAATTCAGTTTAACTTCATAATTAAGCATGAAAATCTATTTTTGTTGAATTTTATTAATTCCAATCACATTAATTCATGAAGACCTTTGTAAATTGGCTAATGGTGATGAAAAACTAAATCAAGCAGGAGTAACCTTCTAGAAGATATAAAATTCAATACAATAAATTCCTTGGTATAAATTTGCAGGTAAATTCAAAAAAGAAGAGAGAATACTTCGCTTCAATCAGGCCACATTTTCCAAAAGTTATTTTATAAAGTTTTTGATGCAGTATTTACTGTAGGAATGTGTTTATTAAGGGATTGTCTATTGGAGATCACATTATCTCTTCTCAGGTACGCTCTAAGATTTCTCATTTATGAGTATTTCAAAGAAGATTCAATTCCAATTTATTTCAATATTGACAGCATTCCTTATCTAAATAGTTTTAATCCAGACCAGATGAAAATTTTTTATTATTCAAGGAGGGAATTTTCGTAACTGGATCACTTTACTTCATACCAAATTCCTCAAAATATTCATTTTTATTCTTCAGGTATTATAGTCTTAAATCATTCAATGTGCCAATATTTATCCCATAATCTTTATCTACCAAAAATTCCATTTGATAGACTTCCATGATCCAAAATAAATACTGTATGTTGTTACTTATCATTCCTCTGACCCGTTTCTATCTTTTTTTTTACAAACCCTCTGGCCATACTAATTCTCATTTTTCCTTTAATTATGATTATATCCTTCATTATCAGTCAATTCTCTATTCATGAATAATATTATCTCTAAGAAAATATTCATTTTCATGTTTTAAATATACATTTTTCATGTATTGCTTAGATATATTAGTTGATATTGGTATTTAAGACTTCTTATGTCAGCATGTGACTCAAAACCAGAGGACAAGCATGACAGCCAAAATACCATAAATCAATGGTATAGCCAAGATACCACCAAAAACATGGAGCTGAGCCAAATTAGCTCAAAAGGTATCAAAGGAAAGAGTAAACTCAACCCTTTCCAAATATACAAGTCCCATCATCATAGGACAAAGAATAACAAAGTTATTCATGCTCAAAGTGATTGCTGAGCATAAACCTCAATTTTCACCTCTCATCTGAAATACAGAGTAAGAGGCTTAACCCCATGAAATGGGTATGCAAAATGAATCTCTAAGTAAGGGCTATCTAATGGTACCAGCCAAACTGAGCTAGCACCAGTATTACAGAAGGTATGGTCAAATTCAGGCCAAATAAGGGTGAACAAAACATTCACCTCTCATCTAACTTCTATAGTTTTAGTGTGAGATACCTAAAGTGGGGTCTTTTTGGAAAGCGCACAATCAGGGATATCTGATGGTTTCATCAATTTCCTCATATCTCAACTAGAACAAAAGATATGGGGCAAACAAGCCCAATACGGCTTTTGCCCAAAACATGCATATGTACAAAAAGTCTTGTACATGGGATAGCTATGTCATATTTAATGATAGCCATATCAAATAAGTTTTAATTGTGTAGAACACATACAGGGCTACACACTGAACCCATTTTGAGGTTGATATCTCAAAAACTGACAAAGTTATGGCTGTTTTAAGGTCAAAATCCCACATTGTGTCCAATACAGGCTTACCATGGTATAATATCCCATAACCATGATTATGAGGTGTCAAACAGACAAAGAAGAATGTTTATTCCTCAATACCTCATCAGTAAGTCAATACTTGGGTCCCATACAGTTTCTGTACAGCATTCTACGCGTCATACACGTCAGAAGAGGGCTATGTGGTCCCCAGGAGAAATTTCCCACCATGTATTGGTGAAAACTGCCCATATGTGGTTTCAAAACTACATCTGAGCCCAATACAGGCTATACAGGTACTTGAAAGCCACAAGCCTGTCTCAGAGAGTGAAAAAATCTTCACTTCCTCCATGTGGAAAGGTCTAACAGCCCTTCCACCCCATTTCAGGATAAAAAAGAGGCTTTTCACAGCCAGAAATGTTTTCCTCATCCTGCTCTTGAATACCCTGTGTAGTAAACTGTCAAAAAAAGTTTTACTCTTGGCTGATAAACAGGTATAATTATAATATTAATTATTGTAGCCTTTATTATTGTAACCCAACAGGTAAAGCTACACCCAGGGATTTCAACAGCACCCACCACCACTATATTCCATATAGTAAAGTCCTTTTATTCTCAAATTGAAACATCTTTAACTCTTATAACTCTTTTTAAATCCTTTTTTACCATGTCACAATCATAGTTAGAAGTTGTAAATACAATTTAATACTTTTATCATAGACTCAGTGTGACATTTTGGGGGCCTGGCCGTGCTTTTTTCAATTTTGGACCTTATAAGTAAGTTTTTTTCTCTTATTTATCATTTTCTGACAATTGCTTCTATGTTTTCAGGTGTATTTTTCTTAATAATATATATATATTGTATATTTTATTCATTGAATTGGTCTATGCACCATTTTATACTCAGATTATAAGAGTATTTGTCACGTGGCTGATACCCAAAAGACCTTTATGTTTGGCATGTTTTGCATATAAAAACACTTAAGCCATCAATAAGTCCTCTATTTTTGATTAAATAAGGACACCTCTGACTGTAAAGCCAACAGTTGAGGTGTGGTTAAGTGTATTTTTAACTCAATTACACTTATACAGAACCACTTCATACATATTACACTTGAAAACCACAAGTTAATCTGAGGGATACTGGTACACAAACAGTGTAACAGGGCACCAAAAGCTGTAATTCTGACGTGGAATTGTTAATTCAACTACACTGTCATTATACTAGGGCATATTGTAGTAATATACAAGCACAGAGGCCATTCTTAGACGTGCAAACAGCAGTTTGAGTAGTCTTAACTGACATTAAGCCCTCTTTTTCCTACTTTGATTCAGTGGAAGAGAATTATATCCCACCAGAGGCCCAGTCACAGGCCAACACACCAGTGACACCCTCAGAACCAGAGGGCAGCAAGGGCAAAGGAAAGAGGCGCAGTGAAGTCCTGATTACAACAAAGAAGTGGACACAAATAGTCACCCAGAGGAGTAGAAAGCCACAAAACTCTGCATCAATACAGGGTAAACCAACCTTAACAACTTGCACAGGGAAGATTACTATAATTAACCCAGTTGTAACCTCTAAAGGTAAATTTCCCAAATCAGCAGACAACAAATTCGTACAAGGCACAATCAAAGGTAAATAACCTAAGAACATCAAGTTTTTGACTGCTTGTAAACACTGATATGTCACCTGTACACCTCAGAGACCTGGAAGAGGACACCTTGGACACAGTGGTGGATGGAAAAACAATGAGGGAGATAATATCAACCTTTCCATTCACGCTCCAATTCAACAGGAACCTCAAACCAGAGGACTGGAAGGATATGGATCACGTTCTTCAGCTCCACCAACTCCTCAAAGATTTATTTCAATGGATCATGGACAACAAGAGGTTCAACCTGGAATCTCACTGGGCAGAACTTGGAGCAAGTTGCCAGAAGATCTGTCTCAAAGAGATAGACTTCAAAGACCTTATGGTAATAACCAAAGGTTGGAATCTTACCAGGTAGGTCAGACTCCTGGAGGCAAGGGCACAGAGGATAAGGGAGAATCAAGCCACTATCCAAGCTATAGAAGAACAGCTAACCCAGACAGGGCCTACTCAGATTCCTTCAGGCTCACAAGGAGCAGGCAAAATCAGCTCTCCAGTGGCTTCACACCATTCAGAAACCAGCAGATCAGTGGCCAAGAGTCACCATTCCTCACAATTCCAGGAAGTTTCCAGGAGAAGACAAGGAAACAAGGGCAAGAGCAAAACCTCCTTCAACCAGAGGAGGAAAGAGTCAGACCCCATGATCCAGAAGCTGTTGGACTTGGTAAAAGAAGTACACAAGAACCAGACATAGTTCTAAACCACTCTAGAATCAGTAGTCCCATTAATAGAAATATTACCCCCACTCAGATTGAACATAATGATATCACACCTGAGAGTAACTTAAACAGTGATTCACTGTGGTTACAAATGTCCCAATATGTTGACCACACTCAAAAGCAGTTTTAAGAACTTGAAGCAAGCCATGAGAGGATGAAAAAATTAACAGCCTCCATGGATAAAATTGTTAAAAATCTTCAAGAAGGACATTCTCAATTGAGAAAAGCCTCTGAAGAAACCAACAAAAGACTGAATCTAGTCTTTGAAGAACAAAACCACAGCAAAAGGGACAGGGATTGTCCGCATCAAGACATAAAAAAAATGATTAATGTCTACCATAACATGAAGCCCCAACCACAAGGCCATGTTATGGATAATCCGTATCAATCAGATGACATAAAACCAGATGCCATGTTTATGAATAAGGCAAGATCTCCATCTCAATACCAGGATGGAGATGGCATGTCTTATTCAGAGAAGGAAGCCTTGAAACAGATTCCTGAGGCCTCAAGCTGGCCCAAATTCTCTGGAACAGGAGAATATGATCATATGGAGCTCATAGATTATATTGATGGACTCTTCATTTACGTACCAGGCATACCAGACTACTGGATTACTGATAGACTAAATACAGAATTTAAAGGTCATGCTAGTATATGGTACACAGAAATGAAAGAAATACATGGAAGAAGGAACTGGCCATTGTGGAAGAGTCAAATCATCCAAAAGTAAAGTAATGGTACTTGGATATGGCAAAAGATCATGTCATTTGAAAATGAAAAATACCCTGTGGACAAAGATCCATATGAGTGGTGTCTTGGAAAATATAAAAGACTTAAAGACATTGATCCTCAGATGAACATCCAAATGAGGAATCATAAACTCCTGACACAGCTGCCAGGAGAACTAGAGAATGCAGTAAAATGTAGATGCAACCAAAATTTCACTCTAGATGACATTTCTAATACCTTACAAGATATAAGGAAAAGAACTAATATAGGGAAATTCAGCCTATATAGAAGAAGTAGTTTCAAAGAGAAACAACCTCTCAGGGTGGAGTTTAAAGACAAACCCAGAGAAAGAGTGGCAGAAGTCGCAAAGAAGAAGAATACTTGTCACAATTGTGGTTCAACAGACCACTATGTCAACAACTGTCCAAAGGAAAAGAAAAAAGTCTATGCCATTGAGAAAGTCCCAGAGGAGGATTTTCCAACAGAAGATTCTGAATCAGACTCCATGGGTGATGCCATCAGAGAACCATCTGATGATGACCAAGACCCAAGAGAAGAATTTCTAGTGGAATACCAAGAGGAAACCCCATTAGAAATTCAGGACACACAGTTGGAAGCAGGCATGCCATAGGATACTGCCAACAAAAACTTGTGCAGACACACACAAGATGCACAAACATTCCTGGTCACACCAACCAAAGGGATGGCATATATACATGGAACAGCCGCAAAAGTAAGTGTCTGAATTGACAATGCTCAACATCCACTGATCATCAATAGTGGAGCACACTGCTCCATAGTGGCCAGAAAGTATCTGGATAACCACTTCCCAAATTGGGAAGAACAGCTCTTGCCCAACAAGGCAAAGAACTTTAAGAGTGCATCACGGAAGATGACTTCCATTGGGACAATTATCAAAGAAATAATTATAACCCGTAGGAAAGGTAATATCAGACTCAACCCAGAGTCTGTAGTACCTGACAATGCCCACATCCAAGGGTTCTTACTGGGAACAGACTACCAGAGGATGTATGGCATCAATATTTACAACGGTAAAATAGGCACATTACCATTGGTACCAACAAGGAAAAGAAATTTTCACTTGATATATACCAGATATCTTCTCAAGATCCACTGGAAGAGCTTCTGAATGAATTCAGGGATGGACAGTTTAGCACTACCCTCACCAGTAAACAAAAACTAAGTTTACTGAAGATGCTGAGGAAGAACAGACCAGCATTTTCCATTGGTGAAGAACCATTAGGCAAGATCAAAGGCCATGATATAGAACCATATCTGGATATGGAGAGACCTTATTCACCCATGCTTAGGAGACCTCCTTATCCAGAAAGCCTGGAAACCAGGAAAGAAATTGAAAAACATATCAATGAACTCCTGGACATGGATGTCATCAGAAAGATTGGACACAATGAAATAGTGGAAATCACCACTCCTGTCCTAATCACCTGGCATGATGGCAGGTCTAGACTGTGTGGAGGCTTCAGAGCTCTGAATAACTACACAAAATCAGACAGGTACCCTATACCCAGGATACCTCATGCCTGGGATAAACTGGCTAAAGCCAAATAAATAACCAAAATGGATTGTATGAAAGGCTTCCATTTGGCATCCAAAATGCACCAGCCCACTTCCAAAGGATGATGGGCACAATATTTCAAGAAGAAATATTGGAAGGCTGGATGGTGGTATATATTGATGATATCTTTATATACTCAGAGACATTGGAAGACCATGTACAATACATAGACAGAGTGCTAAGTAAATGTACACCCATCAATCTGAAGATTTAACTGAGAAAGTGTAATTTTGGCCAACAAGAGCTACTAGCTCTAGGACATAAAGCCTCAGGTATTAGTCTGTAAATTGACCAGAATAAAGTAGCAGCAGTACTGCAAAAGCCAGTACCAAAGAGCATCAAAGAGATGCAATCTTTCCTTGCGTTTGCTAGCTACTACAGAAACCACATCAGGAATTTGGCCCACATAACTAGTAGTTTATACAAGTTATGTTCAAAAGATGTAGTTTTTGAAATTACCAAGGAAAGAAGGGATGCATATGAGAGGATCAAACATGAACTCACAAATGCACCTGTGCTCATCTTGTCTGACTTTGAACTACCATTCAAGTTATATATAGATGCAGCATGTAGCCAAGGCTTAGGAGCAGCCCTTCACCAAAGACAAATTGTGGATGGTGAACCAAGAGAGGGAGTAATATGTTACATATATAGGCAACTGAAAGATTCAGAAGCCAGGTATGGGGCCACCCAGACTGAATGTCTATGCTTAGTCTGGGCTTTGGAAAAACTACATTATTATCTGGAGGGTGCGGTCTTTGAAGTCTACACAGACTGCACAGCATTGAAGTATTTACTAAACATTAAGACTACAAATAGACACATGCTGAGATGGCAAATAGCCATCCAGGAGTATAGAGGGAACATTAAAATCATATGCAAAGAAGGTAAAAGCCATGCCAATGCAGATGGCCTCAGCAGGTGGCCATTGGATAACGTCAAAAGCAATCCAGCTTATAAACCTGAAGTTGCAGCCAAGATCCCTATCCATTTCTTGGAGATAGATAGGAAGAAGAACTTCAGACTTTCTGAATGGGCACCAGGAAGTGGTACCCTTGACAGTGGGAACACTGAGTCAGAAGGAACAGAAACTCCCATACTGGGAATAAGTTCCTCCAAACTGCACAATGAATTTTTCAGTGCAGTCCTGAGGTCCCATGCCAAACATAAACAATGTGGCATATTACTACAGCTACTTCAACAAAGATACAGGATTCCAGAACTGGAATCCCAGCTGGAGGAACCCTGGTTGAGGGCCTATAAGGATAACAAATTCTTCCTTATAGATGGCCTGCTCTACCACAGGGAAAGGCACACCAGTGCACTCACAGTGGTAGACAGAGACCACATCTCTCTGATCCTGCAAGAATGCCATGACTGCCCCTATATGGGACACATGAGTGAGGACAGAGCCAGAGAGAGGGTAGCAAGCACAGCTTGGTGGCCCAAGTGGGAACAAGAGTTGAGTAAATACATCAACACTTGTGAAAGATTCCAAAAGGCAAATAGGAAACATGGGAAGAAATATGGGTTACTTCAACATATAGAGGACCCCAAACACCCATGGGAAACCATCAATATGGACTGGGTCACAGGACTTGTTGCAGGGGGCAAAGAAAACTACAATGCCTGCCTAATCGTAGTTGAAAGGTTCAGCAAGATCATGAGGTGTCTACCATTCCATAAAGAGGACACAGCCATGGATACTGCTCTGTTATTCTGGAATAACATCATATCCACCTGTGGAGTCCCTAAGATAATCATTAGTGATAGGGACCCAAAGTTCACATCTGAATTTTGGACCAACTTATATGACATGCTTGGCACCAAGCTGGCATTTTCCACAGCTTACCATCCACAAACAGATGGCCTAGCTGAGAGGATGATCCAGACAATGGAGGAAATCCTTAGAAGGTTCTATGGCTATGGCATGGAATGCAAGGACCATGAGGGATACACCCATGACTGGGTTACCCTTCTACCAGCTGTCCAACTGGCCTATAATACAAGTCAGCACTCTACCACAGGAAAAACACCTGCACTGGTAGAAAAAGGGTGGAATCCCCTTTTACCTGTGGATCACTTCAAGAAGAATATTCTGACCATCCACCCCACAGCCAAAGACTTCCATGATATGTGGAAGAGGGCTTGTGACACAGCTGCCAAATGCATAGCTGAGGCAAAACAATATAATAAGCAGAGGTGGGACAAGAAACACATGGAGCCTGACTTCAAGGAAGGGGACCAGGTGCTAGTGTCTACACTCAACTTTAATAATCTTAAAGGACCCAAGAAGATGAGAGACTCATTTGTAGGACCCTTCACTATCATTAGGTTGATAGGAAAGAATGCAGTGGAAGTCAAACTTACAGAAGAATTTTCCAGGAAGCACCCAGTCTTTCCAGTAAGTTTAGTCAAAACATACTTCCAAAAAGAGGAAGACAAATTCCCCTCCAGGAGGAGAACCCCACACCACCAGAGATAGTGGAAGTGGAGGATTCCCCTGGACCTGTGAGCAAAATCATCAGGGCCAGGAAGATCAAACTTAATGAGAATGATAAAAGACAATACTTAGTCAGATTCAAGAACCAAACAGCTTATAAAGACAAATGGTTGGCAGAAGATGCCATACCAGATGGGAACCTTCATTTGAGGAGATTCAGAGCCTCTAGGAGGACTGAACAGTCTCATCATTGATGAGCCTTTTTAGAGGGAGGGTATGTCAGCCTGTGACTCAAAACCAGAGCACAAGCATGACAGCCAAAATACCATAAATCAATGGTATAGCCAAGATACCACCCAAACATGGAGCTGAGCCAAATTAGCTCAAAAGGTATCAAAGGAAAGAGGAAACTCACCCCTTTCCAAACATACAAGTCCCATCATCATAAGACAAAGAATAACAAAGTTATTGCTGAGCATAAACCTTAATTTTCACCTCTCAACTGAAATACATAGTAAGAGACTTAACCCCATCAAATGGGTATGAAAAATGAAGCTCTAAGTCAGGGCTATCTAATGGTACCAGCCAAACTGAGCTAGAACCAGTCTTACAGAAGTTATGGTCAAATTCAGGCCATGTAAGGTTTGACTATGAAACAATAAGTAAAAAATTACTAATTTATTACTTATTGTACTCTGAATGTCCTTATAATTAAAGTAAATAAGATTAAAATAATAATAATAATAAAGAAAATATTATTATTATGGCGTAAAAATATTATATTATTAAATAAATATAATAATATAAATTAATATTATATGAAATTATAATATTATAAATAATATATTAATATAAAATAATTAATATATTATAAAGCTCTTTATTATTGTTACCAACAAATAATAAAGGCGTAAAAAACTGTTTTTTATAAATAAAAAACAATTAATAACAATAATATTACTAATATTAAAGTTATATATTAATATAAATACTATTTATATTAATTAAGAATTATTAAGAGTAATAATAAGAGAGAAATTATTATAATAAGATGAAATAACCTACTTTTAACACTTAAAATAATAATTTTGAGATATTTTACGCCAAAAGAATATAATACAACTTTTTCAAATTGTATTTACAATAAAAAATAAAGAAAATTACTAAATTTTTTGATTTTACATGGAAATGAGTTTTTAGAGAGATTTTTAACAAAAACAATTAAATAAATGATTTAATCACGTCAAAATAGATGATTATAGCAAGGTGGTCTTTGGTCTTTAATAATATAACAGTTTTATATATAAAGAATAAAGAAATTACCTTTGATTTAATTGATTTAATGTTTTTGATGCGTCTGAGGGGAAAACAGAGTAAAAAGAGCTCTATTTATAGTAAATACCTCCCTCCTAGAGTCCAACAGGCTTCTAGTAGACGTGTACTGATCATATCCACTGGAATTGATTAATATTTTAAGGTTTGAGGGTGATTACATCATGATCAAACCATATTACATCATTATTACACCATTATTTAGAGTTATCACTATAACTCTAATTGTGATGACATCAGAGGCTTGGCAGAACCCCAAATTTCGTGGATTTTATTATTTTTAATCATAAACTAATAGTATTCACCAATTTTATCACTATTAAGACTGTTAAACTTAATTTAAGGTTACAGTATGTGATCATAACAGCTCAATTTAAGCTCAAACTTTGATCCTCAATAACGTTTAAGGTTTTTACGCTACAGAAATTCAGAGAGTGAATTCTGATAGCCTGACATAACCTTATTATGCTGCCAAGAGCTTTTCATTACATCATCAAAACTCTAATTTTGATGATTTTTCTTGTAACTCATCTTTTCTGTCGAAATTCAATATTTTAAACTTCAAACCTTGATTTCAGGGGGTTATACCCTGAATTTAATAATAAAAATTACATCATTCTTCACGAATGAACTAGGAGAATCCAACTGTATACTTTTTTTTAAGTTTGGACTACTTTCACAACAAAGTGGTCAACAGCTCTGTTGATTTTTATCAATATTTCCTCATAAGTCTTAACCTTGTTTATAATTTGCAAAATAAAGTTCATATCTGTGTTCTTATAGTAATTACGTGGTAACTTTATTTTTGGTTCATCATTCTAGCATGTATAGTTTAGAAGATATTAGCTATGATCACTGAATATATGCGTTGACCAAAAAAGTGCATATATTCAGGATAATTCCTTAAGTATTGATTTTGGGAATTAGCTTATTAATTGTTTTATATGTGGATTTTTGTGGGGAATCCACTGGTACAATTTATTTTACATGTTGTTTCATTAGTTTCTGAGATAAATAAGTTTTTATGGTTTTTATAAGGTATTGTACCTTATAATTCCTTAAATATTGGCTTTACAGATATGCCATAAAAATGGTATATGTGTATTTTTCCATGGGGAATCCAATGGTATAATTTATTTCACATTTTCATTCATTGGTTTTTAAGTTAAACCAATTTTAGTACCAATTTATGGTATTTTTGTATATTTGAGTAATTATTTTTAGTGTATAATTATTCTAATTAATTTTAATATAATTATATTAAAGGTATAATTATTCTGAGTATTTTTTGTGACCTTATTGGGTATGTGGTCATATCTCAAAGGCTCACATTCCCTACCACCAAAAAAGATTGTACCACAATCTGATATATGTGATTAGGGTATCATCCACTGTCCTACCTCTTCAATAGACTTTTGTTAGTCTTGAAGCTCAATAATGCTTAACTTTTTATTTTTCAGGTTTTATTTCATGTCTGAACCTTCTTAGTAATTTATCAGCATTTGTTATATCTTTCTCAAGTAGCCATTCATCTTCTTGAGTTGAATTTCTATACGTTACAAGGTATTCCCTTTCTTTTTTGTTTCTTGTCCTTCTTTCTTTAAGGACTTTTACTATTCTCTTTTCCTCTCCTTCCTCCAAGGGGGGAATTTCAAGTGGGGGTTTATTTCTTAGTGGAAATAATTCCTTGTCACTTGAACTGTAAGGTTTTATCAGACTTACAGGGAAAGTTGGGTGTTTGTTCATTAGTTCACCTGTGAGTTCTAATTGCACAGCATTGGGTCCATGAAGTGCTTTTATCATAAATGGTCCTGCAAAGGAATCTTTCAATTTCTTTGGGCCTTTTATGTTATTGAAATTAAGGGTTGATACTAAAACCAAGTCCCCTATTTTTAAATCAGGTGGTTTATGACTTTTATCCCATCTTTCTTTTGCATATTTAAAAGAATCTTGCATGCATCTGTTTGCATGGTGTCTTGCTTTGTCAAGCATTATCTTGAAGCTGCTTGCTGTTGGATGTATATCCACTAAGTCCTTTTTGAGGGTATCATAAGGAAGTCTTGGATTCCAACCTTTCTCTAGCATTGCTGGTGTTTTGCCAGTAGAAGAATGGATTGATGTCTTATATGCCAGTTCAAGTGCTGGTATTAGTGTACACCAATCATGGGTAAAACCATCAGAATCTTTGAATTCTAGCCCATAAGCACAGAATCTTCCGATCATATCCTCTAGGGTCTGTATCATTCTTTCTGCTAGACCATCAGTTTGAGGATGATAAGCTGTTGAGAATGATAATTTTGTCCCAAACAAGTTATGGAGATTTGTCCATAATGCTGAAGTGAACTTTGGGTCTCTATCACTTATAATATTTTGGAATAAGCCTGTGTGGCTAATGACTTTATTCCATATCATTATGGCTGTATCCATAGCTGTGTCATCTTTATGACATGGTAAGAACATGGGAGTTTTACTGTACCTGTCAACTAATACTAGGCATGCATTATAACTCCTGTCTCCTCCTGGAGGTAAAGCTGTTACCCAATCCATATGAACTATTTCCCATGGGGATTTTGGTTCTTGGATTTGGATCATCATTCCAAATTTCTTTCCTGTGGCTCTGTTGGCTTTTTGGCATCTGTCACAGGTTTGGCAGTACTCTGCAACATCTTTCTTCCAATTTGGCCACCAAGAGCAGGTTTTCACCCTCTCTAGTGTCCTATCTTCTGAGAGATGTCCAGATGCAACACTATCATGACACTCATGTAAAATAGTGTTTATTAGTGTTCTGTCTGTTAGGGCCATAACACATGTGTGTTTTGTTCTATGGTAAAGGATTCCATCAAGGAGGTGGAATCTTCCTTCATCATATGCTTTTTTCCATATTTCATCTAGTTTTGATGAAAGTGATGGATCTTTGCAGTCTTACATTAGAAGTTGGCTTAAGATATGGCAATTTTTGTCTGTCTTATAGCTTTCTTTAACTTGGTTAAAGAATTCTGTGCCAATGTCTGTAACACATATTCCTTCTATATGGTGCTCTTCTTGTGGTACCCATGCTGGATTGTCAGGGGTATTTGCTAGAGCCCATCTGCTAAGACCATCTGCATTTTTATGAATATTTCCAGATTTATGAACAATAGTCATATTTCCCCTATATTCTTGGATAGCAATTTGCCATCTCAGCATATGTCTATTTGGAGTCTTCATATTTAATAGTGATTTCACAGCATTACAGTCTGTGATTACATCAAATACTGTGCCATCCAAATAATAATGCAGCTTTTCTAAAGCCCACACTAGGCATAAGCATTCCATTTGGCTTGCTCCATACCTTGCTTCTGTTGGCTTTATCTGCCTTGAAATGAAACAAATTGGTCCTTCCACTGGTTTATCATTGATAATTTGTGTTTGGTGAAGTGCAGCACCTAGTCCTTCTCCACAAGCATCAATGTACAGTTTGAAAGGTAGTTTCCAATCTGGCATTAGAAGAAATGGGGCATTTGTTAAAGAATTTTTCAATTCTTCATATGCCTTGACTCTTTCTTCTGTCATCTCATAGAATGTTTGTTGGTCACATAGCTTATACAAGGATTTAGCAATCTTTGCAAAGTCCTTTATATGCTGTCTATAGTAACCAGCAAATCCTAGAAATGATTGCATTTCTTTTTTAGTTTGAGGCATTGGTTTAAGTAGTACTGCTGCTACTTTATTTTTGTCTATGCCTAGACTAAGTCCAGATACTACATGTCCTAGGGCTTTCAATTCACTATATGCAAAATGACACTTTTTCAATGAAATTTTCATATTTACTTGGACTATTTTCTGTAGTACCCTTTCTAGTCTTGTCAGGTGATTTTCCCAAGTTTCTGAGCAAACTATGATATCATCAATGTAGATTATTAACCATCCTTCTGATAATTCTTCAGGAAATATGGTATTCATCATTCTTTGATAATGGGAAGGTGCATTTTTTATCCCAAATGGCATTCTTAAGTATTCAAAAATTCCACAATGGACTATTATTCTTAGTAGTTTCTTGGCATTGTCTGTTAAGACATTTTGATGAAAACCCTTAAGAGCATCCATAGCTGTGATGAACTTAGCTTGTGACAATTGGGTCAATGTCTCATGGATTCTGGGTATTGGATATCTGTCTGGAATGGTATAGGTATTCAGGGCTCTGAAGTCTCCTACCATCCTTGATTTTCCATTATGCCAAGTTATAATGACAGGTGTAGTAACTTCTACTTGCTCATTATGTCCAACCTTTCTTAATACTCCAAGGTCCATTAATTCTTTAATGTGCACCTCTAGGGCTTCTCTAGCTCTTGGACTGGCTGGATAAGCAGGTCTTCTTAATAAAGGTGGGTAAGGTTTTTCTACATTAAGAATTATATCCACTTCATGTCCAATTATGGCACCTAGTGGCTCTTTGTCAGTTGCAAAGGCATTTTTATACTTAAATAAGAGGTCAATCAATTTTTCTTTCATTTTTTCTGTTAATTCTTGATTGAATTCTGCCTCTTTGAGTTGTTCAGATATAAAAAGTTCTTTTTCTGGAATTTTTTCCTCATTCTTAATAACTGTGATTTGTTTTTTGTTATTTAAGAATCCAAACTTTTGTCTTTTATTATCTCCTATGGTAAAATATCTATCCTTTTGGTTGGAGATATCTATACCATAGATTGATAAGTAGTCATTTCCAAGTATGAAATGATTACTAGTACAGTTGTCCATTACTACAAACTCTACTTTGATTCTGACACATTGTGAGGGATGAGGAAAAATTAGTGTTAAATCAATTATTCCAAGGGGCTTCATGCTCTCACTTGCACTACTAAATTTGACACCTTGTATTGGCATAAGTTTTTCTTGCCAGTCTGGGACAATGGTTTTTAAATAATTTTTGCCAACACAGGTGCAATATGCTCCTGTATCTAAGTTAACCTTTCCTTCTTGGTTATCAACCATAACAATACTAATACTTGATTTTCCAGCTGTATATCCCATTCCTCTTGCAGGTTTGGTTCTATACATTTTGGCATCTTGTATGTTTGTCAGATTTGTGTCAGATGTTCCAACTTGTGGCAAGTTTGAGTTAACATCCAGTACTTCATAAATTATATCAATATTATTAATTTGTGCATTAATTATATTGATTTCATCACTTTCAGAGCTTTCTGATTCTTCTGTCTCTTTTTCAGAGTCAGATTCTTCTTCTTTGTCATTGTGGTTTTCTGTTTCCACAATTTCATTAATCTTTGCTTTTTTAAGGCAATTATTGGCTAAGTGTCCAATACCTCCACATTTATGGCATTTTCTTTGCTCATTATTGTTGGATGTATTGGGTTTGAAGGATTCTTTTGATTTATCTTTCTTGATAAATGGTTTATTTGGGCTTTTAATGTCCAATTTTTTCCAAGTCCTGCCAATTTTTGTTCTTGTCACTATATCTTCAAGTGCATTTATATACTCTTCTGTGGAGCATGGTTCTATACACCTGCTTCTTAGGGCATGTTCTAGTTCCCCTCCACATTTTTTAAGTATTTTCATATGCACCATCTTCTGTGACATTTCTGGGTACAGTGCATTAAGCCTTTCAACTTGTTTTAGGAACCAAGTTAAAGGTTTATCTTTCTCTGGGTCAAAGAAAGAGTTTTCAAATGCATTTTCTATCTTATACCTCCAGGCATCATTTGCCCACTTGGTGATTATTTCTTGTTTCCACCAAGACCAGGTATTTTTACCATTTGTTTGTCTTATGCCATAATACCATCTTTTTGCAGATTTCTCAAACAATGAATGTAATCTTGCAGTGATTAATTCATCTGGTATGGCATAGTCTTCTTGTAACATGTCAATTGTTTTAATAAATGACATGTGGTCATATTCACCTTCTCCTGTGAATGTTGGCCATTCTTTCAGTTGAGGTGCTTCCTTCATTAAGACTTGGTTATTATCTTGGTGACTCAAGTCTGTTATGAAAGGATTTGACAATTCCTCTTTTGTTTTAATAGGGCCTCTTATATGAGAAAATGGTGTTGAAAACTTTGGCATATTTAAATTAGCCTCATTAATTTTATCCATTTTTTCTGTAATAAGCCTTATTTCACTTTGAATATCATCTTTCAGATGCATTCTTGCTTCATCACTTCTTTCCACATGGTCCAAAAGTAATTTTTGGTGTGATGAAGTCTTTTCTTCAAATTTTTCTACAGAAATACTTAATTTATTTAATTTTTCTGTAAGATTGTCAATACTCACATCATAATTGATTGTCAAAGTCTTATCTTTGATATCTTTTATGTATTTATACAATTCTTGTTGTCCTTGTATTAATTTTTGAGTATTGTCAATTAAATTCTTTGGTTTATTATTTTCAACAATAAACTTAATGTTGTCAATTTCTTTCTTGTTTTGTACAACAATTTTTGTTAAAGAAGATAAATTGTTATTTATTTCTTGTAGTGATAATAAACTGTCTTTAATTTCTTTTAGAGGTAATATACTATTTTTAATTTCTGTTAAAGTATTTACAACATCTTTGGACAAGGTTATTTCTTTGGGAAATGAGGTTGTCTCATTCTTTGCTCTTCCTTGTCCTTGAATTCCATCAAGGTTCTGGCCATGTTGAAAACATTGTCCATGGCATCCTTTTGGATTCTTGGGATTCTGTAGCTTGGGGAATATGGTTTCCTCCAATGCTTTTTCTTGTTCTTCTTCCCTTCTTGGGGAAGTGGGTTGGCTTGAGGCTTGCTGGTAGAAGCTACTGGGGCTTCTTCCTTGGTTGCCTCCCTCTTTTTGGCATGATAATCCTTGATTTTTTTGATTTGAGGTTTGGATGACAGTGGATTCCATCCATTGGAGTATCTCACTATCTCCTCCTCTTTGAGGAACTTTTTCAGGATGTGCCAGGAGTTCATCACTCCTTGGTGTATTTGAGGCAGCATTTCCCAGTCTTTGTCCTTGTATACTGTGTAATACTGCTTGTACTGGCTCATGTAGATGTCTATTTGAGCCCTCTGAATGTGATTTGTACCTGTTTGAGTTACTCATACTTAGTTCCAATTCAGGCTCAGATATCATGGGCATTTCTGGGACTTGCCTTTGGGATAAGGCACTTCCTTGTGTGGATTCTGTTCCACTGGGGATATTGCCCTTTCTTTTCCCTTTTGAGGGATCAATTCTACTTCTGAGTCCAGCTCCATCTGATTGGATGGAGTATTGGGAACCTCTTCTGGTAGTCATAATTAAAGAATAAGAAAAAATAAAAGTATTTTAGAATAAAATTCTTTTATGGCAATTTAAAAAGAGGTGCTCACCTTCAGAGTCTTGAATGGTGGGCCCTGGAAAGTCTAATTTCTTAGCTTTCTTTCTTTTGGTGATAACTGGTGTTGGAGAACTTTGACAAGTTTCTTCCACCAATCTCTCAACAGTAGCTTGGTTGTCTTCTGTTGGGTTATCTTCAAACACTAAAAAAGACAAATAAATATAAGTCTTTTTATAAGAAGTGTTATTTTTGGCAAGATATGGCAATTTTCCACGTAGAAATTGCTTTTATATCTTAAAAAAAATGAAATAAATAAAGAAATGAATAAAAATGAATAACAATAACTTTTTTTATTGGTTTTTAATATTTTTTAATATTTTTTATGTATATTTTTATTTTTAAAGAATAAAATAAAAAATGAATATGATTCTTATAAAATTAAATTATAATAAAAATTATTTTTAATTTATAAATTATCTTTTTTAATCACTAGAGTCACTCAAAGAAAGTTCTTGCAAGTCTAAGGATGTGAAAAACCACGTGTAAGACAGTACAATTGCTTTCCAAATGCCTCAATAGCTTTTAAAATCAATAAAATATAAAATTATTATATAATTTTATGATTATAAATATAATTTATTATTGGATAAACCCAATTAGAATCTTTTTAAAGGTCTCTTAAGTAAATATCACGGCCAGGTCCCCAAATGTAAGGTTTGACTATGAAACAATAAGTAAAAAATTACTAATTTATTACTTATTGTACTCTGAATGTCCTTATAATTAAAGTAAATAAGATTAAAATAATAATAATAATAAAGAAAATATTATTATTATGGCGTAAAAATATTATATTATTAAATAAATATAATAATATAAATTAATATTATATGAAATTATAATATTATAAATAATATATTAATATAAAATAATTAATATATTATAAAGCTCTTTATTATTGTTACCAACAAATAATAAAGGCGTAAAAAACTGTTTTTTATAAATAAAAAACAATTAATAACAAGAATATTACTAATATTAAAGTTATATATTAATATAAATACTATTTATATTAATTAAGAATTATTAAGAGTAATAATAAGAGAGAAATTATTATAATAAGATGAAATAACCTACTTTTAACACTTAAAATAATAATTTTGAGATATTTTACGCCAAAAGAATATAATACAACTTTTTCAAATTGTATTTACAATAAAAAATAAAGAAAATTACTAAATTTCTTGATTTTACGTGGAAATGAGTTTTTAGAGAGATTTTTTAACAAAAACAATTAAATAAATGATTTAATCACGTCAAAATAGATGATTATAGCAAGGTGGTCTTTGGTCTTTAATAATATAACAGTTTTATATATAAAGAATAAAGAAATTACCTTTGATTTAATTGATTTAATGTTTTTGATGCGTCTGAGGGGAAAACAGAGTAAAAAGAGCTCTATTTATAGTAAATACCTCCCTCCTAGAGTCCAACAGGCTTCTAGTAGACGTGTACTGATCATATCCACTGGAATTGATTAATATTTTAAGGTTTGAGGGTGATTACATCATGATCAAACCATATTACATCATTATTACACCATTATTTAGAGTTATCACTATAACTCTAATTGTGATGACATCAGAGGCTTGGCAGAACCCCAAATTTCGTGGATTTTATTAGTTTTAATCATAAACTAATAGTATTCACCAATTTTATCACTATTAAGACTGTTAAACTTAATTTAAGGTTACAGTATGTGATCATAACAGCTCAATTTAAGCTCAAACTTTGATCCTCAATAACTTTTAAGGTTTTTACGCTACAGAAATTCAGAGAGTGAATTCTGATAGCCTGACATAACCTTATTATGCTGCCAAGAGCTTTTCATTACATCATCAAAACTCTAATTTTGATGATTTTTCTTGTAACTCATCTTTTCTGTCGAAATTCAATATTTTAAACTTCAAACCTTGATTTCAGGGGGTTATACCCTGAATTTAATAATAAAAATTACATCATTCTTCACGAATGAACTAGGAGAATCCAACTGTATACTTTTTTTTAAGTTTGGACTACTTTCACAACAAAGTGGTCAACAGCTCTGTTGATTTTTATCAATATTTCCTCATAAGTCTTAACCTTGTTTATAATTTGCAAAATAAAGTTCATATCTGTGTTTTTATAGTAATTACGTGGTAACTTTATTTTTGGTTCATCATTCTAGCATGTATAGTTTAGAAGATATTAGCTATGATCACTGAATATATGCGTTGACCAAAAAAGTGCATATATTCAGGATAATTCCTTAAGTATTGATTTTGGGAATTAGCTTATTGATTGTTTTATATGTGGACTTTTGTGGAGAATCCACTGGTACAATTTATTTCACATGTTGTTTCATTAGTTTCTGAGATAAATAAGTTTTTATGGTTTTTATAAGGTATTGTACCTTATAATTCCTTAAATATTGGCTTTACAGATATGCCACAAAAATGGTATATGTGTATTTTTCCATGGGGAATCCAATGGTATAATTTATTTCACATTTTCATTCATTGGTTTTTAAGTTAAACCAATTTTAGTACCAATTTATGGTATTTTTGTATATTTGAGTAATTATTTTTAGTGTATAATTATTCTAATTAATTTTAATATAATTATATTAAAGGTATAATTATTCTGAGTATTTTTTGTGACCTTATTGGGTATGTGGTCATATCTCAAAGGCTCACAGGCCAAATAAGGGTGAACAAAACATTCACCTCTCATCTAACTTCTACAGTTTTAGTGTGAGATACCTAAAGTGGGGTCTTTTTGGAAAGCACACAATCAGGTTTATCTGATGGTTTCATCAATTTCCTCATATCTCAACTAGAACAAAAGTTATGGGGCAAACAAGCCCAATACAGCTTTGACCCAAAACACGCATATGTACAAAAAATCCTGTACATGGGATACCTTTGTCATATTTGATGATAACCATATCAAATAAGGTACCATTGCTTAGAGAACATACAGGGCTACACACTGAACCCATTTTGAGGTTGATATCTCAAAAACTGACAAAGTTATGGCTGTTTTGAGGTCAGAATCCCACATTTTGTCCAATACAGGCTTACCATGGGATAATATCCCATAACCATGATTATGAGGTGTCAAACAGATGAAGAAGCATGTTTATACTTCAATACCTCATAGTTCAGTCAATACTGGGTTCTCATACAGTTTCTGTACAGCATTCTATGCGTCATACATGTCAGAAGAGGGCTATGTGGTCCCCAGATGAAAATTTTCAACCTGTATTGGGTAAACCTGCCCAGATGTAGTTTCAAAGCCACATCTGAGCCCAATACAGGCTATAAAAGTCCTCGCAAACCACAAGCCTGTCTCAGAGAGTGGAAAAATCTTCACTTCCTTTACATGGAAAGGTCTAACAGCCTTTCCACCCCATTTCAGGATAAAAAGGAGGCTTTTCACAGCCAGAAATGTTTTCCTCATCCTGCTCTTGAATACCCTACGTAGTAAGCTGTCAAAAACAGTTTTACTCTTGGGTAATAAAGAGGTATAATTATAATATTAATTATTGTAGCCTTTATTATTGTAACCCAACAGGTAAAGCTGCAACCAGGGCTTTCAACAGCACTCACCAACACTATATTTCATGTAGTAAAGCCCTTTTATTCTTAAATTGAAACATCTTTAACTCTTATAAATCTTTTTAAATCCTTTTTTAGCATATCACAGTCATAGTTAAAAGCTGGAAATACATTTTAATACTTCTATCATAGACTCAGCCTGACATCTTATGAGAGCTAGCTCCAATAAGTTCTTGGGATATTCTGTTTTATCTTTATTAAGAATTAAATTTCCATTTAAGGGAGTGATTTCTGTGCCTTTATTGTATATAAAAGGATTTCTACCAAATAAATATGAGGGGTTTTCATTGTAATCAATAACTATAAGTTAAAGATGAAATTTGAATGTCTACTTCAGGAATCTTTAAGTATCAAAATGACGAATTGAAATAGAAAAGGCTTTTTATAGGATAGAACTTGTAAGATGTGTCTGTGAAACTGATGATAATATCACTATTAATCAACAGTACTATGACTTTTCTTATGAAATATAATAACAGAATGTTATTATAACCATGATTGAATGATTAAAGACTGAGTTCTTTCACATGTTAAACACTACTAGTGATTTTAACAGTGAGCAAGTAATTGTCTACAAGAATTAATTACAAGAAGATTTTAATAATAAAACTTCTTTTTATTAAAATAAGAAAATTATTCTAATATATAATTATCTTTTGCCAGAATAATTATAATGGTAATTATTGAAGAAAACTAATTTTAGAAAAACAAAACTTTAAGAATTAAAGATAAATCACTCACTAATATTCCAAAGAACTTATTGAAAGACAAGATAAAGAGACTTGATGTAGAATTGTGGATTTAAAGGATCAAAATGAATTTATAAGAGTATTACAACAATTTATTGTTGGATTCTATGATTTAACGTCTTTCTGATTGATTCTGAAAGAATTGAAATACTTAAGAATAGCTTTAACTAATACTTACTTGTTGGTAACAATGTTATAAATGATAATAGGATGATGATGATTTGGAAAAAACAGCAAGAGGAGGCCTCTTTTAAGTCAACAACAGATCACTGAGGCATGCCATGGAGCAAATTGAAAAACCAGTGAGTCAGAAAACAATAAACAATCTTGGATTGCTGATTGCATCACCTGTTGTCACGTAAGATTATCATAATTAATTTAATTGATGCTGTTACGTGACTACCAACCCCAATATGGTTAAGAATAAAGTGAGTAACATCTGTAAATCTTATGTTATTACAAATAAATAATTTATTTCTCAAAGTTATCAATGTTATTGGCAATTTCATCACAGGTTGTAATTACTGTGAATTTTTGAAGATTCAGTGTTTCACGTAGAATAGTCAAAAATGGACTGTAAGTAAAACTTTGAATTTTACTATTAACACTGTAATTATTTTAGGTTGTATCATAGTTAATACAGTCCTCCATTGGTTCTAAAAGTTTCAGAAAGATTCATTAAAAATTGTATTTTTCATGAATTTTTGAAGTTTTTACCTCATTTCTACGTAGAATTGCAAATATCAGTGTTTAACTGGTTGCTATGGGGTAAATCGATAGATACAAGTCCAAAAAGGTTTGAATTACTCTTTTGTGGTTTAGCCATGGAAAATAATTAAGAATTGACATGGTTACAGGAGTCCAAGTAGCATTTTACCTCCTTGGCATGTCAAAATAGCAGGTTATTTGCTATTTTCTTAAGATTTACTGTAGTTGTAACATGGTAACCAAGTTCCCAAAGTATTTCAGTCTACTAATTGGGCCACGTTCAGCCATGTATACAAGATTTGGAGCTGTACATGCCTCTGAGGCCTCAGAAGTTGGGTACCCTGGCTCTCTTTGATGTCTTTTGTCCCCCTTGCTTATTTTTCATGTCAAAATAGAAATTTAAGCTTCAAGTGAGATATCCACTATGGGTGTACCAAAGGTCCATGTAAGAATACCATGATATTAAGAGCTCAAAACATGCATAACACTATTCTTAGTGTATATTTAACATGGGATTTCTCACATTCCCATTATTTTGGCATGGAATCAAGAAAAACAAAAGTTTTCATGGATCTTTTATGTGGTATTGATGATGTGGTATTGAAGTATTTTCCATATTACCACCTCAAAGAGTTAATTTGAGCTTATTCACTCTATGGAGCTACCCTAGGTGAATTTCTGTGTAGAATTCAAATCTGGTCTCAAATCCATGGACCTACTTACTCAATAAAAAGTTATTCATCTTTTCTCAAATCAAAAATGATGAATTTTGGATATATGCATGAGTTATGAGTTATGCATAATTCAGTATTTATTTTTAAGAGAATTGTGGCACCTTTGAGTATGTAAAATATACCTCAAGGCTCACAAATACCCTTTGTATTAACTATATAATATTTCATAATATATTTTGATCAAGTAGTTAATTTTGGAATTTCTGGATGAATTGGCTTTTATGTGAAATTTCAAGAAATAATTCTTGGTTAATAAGAGGTCTC
This sequence comes from Austropuccinia psidii, assembly GCA_023105745.1. NCBI lineage: Eukaryota > Fungi > Basidiomycota > Pucciniomycetes > Pucciniales > Sphaerophragmiaceae > Austropuccinia > Austropuccinia psidii. The sequence continues at coordinate 54,048,715 of JALGQZ010000007.1, read as the reverse complement.
AGGTTATTTCTATCTTGGGAAAAAAGGTATTACAGTTACTTAATTTTACAATTTGTGAGAATTAGGATTATATCTGGTCTCAAGTTTCAACAAAGTAATTGGTTCTCTAGGATAAGAAGGAGAAAAATTATACTTGGCCAATTCTTTTTTGAGAGATATTTCTTTTGAATCTGATATTCACAAGAAAGTTTCAAAAATCATTCCAAATGCATGATAAAGGAAATTTTATATCTCAATTTTTTTTTGATTTCCAGAAATAGATATCAACTCAGCTTTAAGGATAACATAATAATAAAACATAGAAATTCTGTTGTTTCTTTTTGGGTGAGTGATTGAACATGATGATAGGTAATTTTTCAGAGAGATATATTTTTATGTAAAAATTTTCAAAATGAGAAATATTGAGGTCTTACAGATGAACTTTCAGGGAAAGAAAATACATGAAAGGAAGGATATTATAGGAGATAAGTAAAGAGGGTATTTTGATTTTCAGCATTTCAAAAACAATATCTCATAAATAATGGCTCAATACTCATTTCAAAGTTTTCAATTCTTATTTCAAATGATTTTATGGAATAAAGCATTATTGAGGAGTTCCAGAAGTTATATAATCAAATTAATTTTGTGACTTATTTTTGAATCTTGAAAATCTAGCTTGGAATATGAACAAATAATAATAGGATGTTGAAGATCAGTATGAAGCAAGATGAAATCTGGGTTCAACCTGGGCTGGACCTGCAACCCCCGCTAGCAGGGATAGATTTTTGTTCATGGTGATTGTTGGATGAATTATTTCCTTTAATACTATAAATTCAATGAACTAATACCCGCTCAGATAATGACTCTCAAACACTCCAGGAAAGGTCTTTTCCAGTGTGGTGCCCATTTAGATTCTTTAAAGTCATATCATTCCAATTAATTAGTTCAACAGAAAAAAATGGCCTGTATAAATGGAAAGTACTTACCTCAAATGGAAAAAGACTTTTGCACAAGAAAAATCTAAGGGGGTCAATCCATTGACCTACCATGGTAATATCAGATTGTCTTTGATCTTTAGCTTTCCAAGAATTAACGTCTGTGGGAATATTGGTGCCATCTAGAAATCCAGCTATTTTTTTATTATCTCTTTTTTGCATTCAAAGTATATCTGAGTGGAGATGTTAGCAATTTTTTGGTGTTTTGGCCAGATGAAAGTGTGGCATAATTAATAAAAGACACTTCTGAGCCTGGGTGGTTTGAATACAAAAATCAATAGTTGGATTGCCACAATGTCTGTAAGCATTAATTTCTGAAGAGATCCTTTTCTTCAAAATAAATTCTGGTGCCAAGGTTTGGATTGATTGAAACTGGTGATTTTCCCTCCCATGCAGTGAACCAACCAACACATGTTCCTCAGTGCTTGTTAAGATTTGAGGTATTCTTCCGAATGATTCCAATAATGAAACTACCAAAAAGATTTGGTTGGGTTCCATAAAAAAGGGATGAAGTTTTGGTAATCATTTCACTTACCTGAAACTATTAAATTTATACATGTAATAAAACAGACAATGATCTTCAAGAAACTCCACATTGGAGTATATTTTCTGCCAATAATTCAAAATTATAAGTCATCATTTTATTGAAAAATGGAGGTACTTACTTCAAAGTAATAATAAACATTTTAGAGAATGCAGCATCACTTTATGGTCTTCAAAGGGGCAGAAGGTAGTTGAATCCCATAAGAGAAGAAGCCACTGGCTTCCTTAATATAGTTTTCCTTGTTGGGATTGTACTGGTCTGGTTTCTGTGAACCATAATAAAGTAAAACCCTTTTGACTAAATACTCTGCTTGGACTGGAACATTAAGGAGTCAGATTAGATTCAAAGTAAGGTATGAAGGATTTCTAATAACATAATCAGTTGAACTTACCATAAGACCTATATATGTCATGAACCAAGTCCTTGAGTTGTAAATGAAGCCTATGGTGAGTGTCTAGGCTTATATACAAAGTAGGTGGATGGATGGTGTGGGTTTGAAATTTAGTTTCTGAAGAATCGGTGAAGAAAAGTATGGAAGTTGGTAATATGGAAAGTATTTAACTATATTAGATTGTTAATATAAACAGGTATTTGGAAATTTTGTGGAAGAAAATTTAAGAAGAGAGAAATTAAGAATTGCTTCAACAAATGGGAGACAACTATATATGTTGTGTGACAAGTGAAGGAGATCATTATATTTTCTTAAAATGGCTAAATCCATGTGGGTTAGTGGGTGGAACCATAGGATTGAAGTATTCAGGACCGAGAACATGGAAAGTAAGAGAAATTGTTAAGGAGTTTGAGTAAAGACAGGATAAAAAGTTCGCAGCTCAAGACTCTTTAGTGAGAGACTGGGTTACAATCATATTCAGTTAGTTTAGACCAATGATACTCACCGCTGAAGCACATGTATATATGGAATAGAACTCCATACTGATTGAGTGCATTTAGATTTTACCATATACCCATTATTGTATTATTGAAATACTTTTATAGGAACAACTCATAGCAGAGAGGGGGACAAGGAAAAAAATCAAATAGAGCTGGGGTACCTAATTTTTTGGGTCCTCTAAGGTGAACAAGGTTCCCAGAAGCTGACTGAAAGGTTTACCACACTAATGATCCACTTTTGGAGTGGTACACTTTGGTAACCAATCAGTAAGCCTTGTTTAAATTACTATTTCTAAGAAAATGATGAGATCTTCAAAAATCAATTTAAAATACATTTTATGATGGATTTTCCTGAAAATTTTAGACTCAGTTTAGAAATTGGTTACCTTTAATTTTTTCCAAAAAATAATTATATTTTAACAAGCTCAATTCAAATTTTCATTTTTAGTCCTTTTTTTATTTTTTTTCACATGGAGCACTGTAACTTCCAAAATTCACAGAAATCATGATCTGTGATGGAATTACCAATAATATTGATAGCTGTAAGAAATCAATGTATTTTTTTAAGAAATAAATATTTACACAAGTAAATTTATTATGTCTTAACCATAAATGGGCTGGTAGTCATTAGAAAGACATTAATAAGTAACTGAATGCTTTTATTAAGTAATGAGGTCATTTGATCTCTAATCCAAAAGTGGAAAATTATATCTCATGTCATTTTTCTCAGTATGCTTCTGTGAGCCTTAGAGGTAATTTCATATACCCAAAAGACCACAAATACAAAATTAACATATAAATAGAAATAAAATAAATTTATTTATATTATTATAATAAAAAATCAAAATATAAATATAAAATTATATTCAAAATAAAAAATTTAATTACAATTTAAAAATAAAATTACATTAAATTTTGGAATTATAAAATTACATTTATACTTGAAAAAAGTAAGTAAAAATGAAATTTTAACAAAATTGTAAAAAAATAAATAAATTTGGAAAAAAGTTAAATAAAAATTATTATAAATTTTTATACAATAAATAAACATATAAAAATTATTTCACCATTGGATTCCTCATAAAAAATCAGGTGGGGTCACCTCTGAGTGAAATTCTTGTAACTCAACTCTAAATAAGCTTAAATTAAGTTTTTAGTATTTTCAATACAAAAGTTGAAGAACCTCAAAACTTTAATTTAATTCACACCACATGTGGTGTTAACAATCAATTTTTGTGTTAAAATTGAGGTGTTGTATTTAGTTTAGAAGTTATGAGGAATTGAAGTATTTTCAATTGAATTCAATTGAAATGTCAAAATGTGCGCGTGTATTACATAAGTGAACTTTGATTTACATATGAGGTATCAATTATTACTGTATTGTACTGTACAATTCAACTGAACTACATATGTAAATTATAATTATAATACATGATGAGGAATTAAAGGAAAAATAAATTGGAAAGATTAAATTTGGGGGGGGAGCTAGACCCCCAAAATCCTTGCTGACAGGCATGGGATGTCAAAATTCACGCAAAAGTTGATCACTTTTGGCCTGGAATTGAATTACAGGGTCTGTGGACTCAATTGATGATGAGGTTTTGATACCAACTGGGGTAGTTTTAGCTGTTGCCAAGAGGGTAAAACTACCCTTAAGATAAAACAATCATAGTAAAAACAGTTTTAACTGGTTTCTACGCCTCTTACACACATTCTGACGTTTTTTGAAGGCTCTAGACCAGGTATTGCTATAGTAATGGCTGATTTAAGGGTCTAACATGGCTAAAAATGGCTTAAACCAGCCCTTTTTGGTCTAAACCAGGGTTCAATGATTCCATAATTGGCTTTTCTGTTGTCATACTGTTTTTCACGACTGACAAGAGTTAACATTACTTTTGTAGTAAGAGAATTGATGGCTATAAAAGAATGTCTTCTTTGCCCCACTTTTCTCTTCATGTTAGAATCTTTCCTTTTATAAATAGTTTAAACATTGTTAAACCAATCAATAAAAGATTCCAACCACCTTTCTTAAATCATCATAAACCTTTTAACCACTCGAAAAAATCATTATAATCATTGTTTGTAACTTTTATAATCATTCTTACCCCTGAACCACCCCAAAAGTGAATTAAAGCATCTTTCATCACTGTAAACTTTGTCACTTTGTTTCCAAATTCACTCTGGTAACTTTTGGTTGTGTTTTCTCTTTAATATTCTTCTTAAAGACCTTGTTCTTTAATTAATTGATTGCAGTTCTTTGCTCAATTAATTACAATTGAAATTGCTTATGAAGAAATTTCTTTTGTAGCCTTAAATATCTCTTGTAGAGTATTTTTGGATAAATTTTTATTGTTGGTAAAAAAATACATCTTTATAATATTATTGCTTTATACTAATAAAGCTATAAACAGTAAGTTCGGCATGTTTTCTCTTGAAATTAATATTTCTTACTATTTTTAATTGATTTTTACCTTATACAAATTTTGAGGACAGGAAAAGTACTTGATTTTTAATCAAAGTTTCATATCCACACCTTACATTTGGGGGCCTGGCCGTGATATTTTACCTGTGACATATTTTTTTTACTCTTTTTAAATCCTTTTTCTTCTATTGAAAAATTGAAAAACATATTAACAATACTTATAATTCAAAAAATCCATAAAAAATAATTTTTTTTTTCATATTATAAGTAAGGCTTATATTTTTATTTCTTTTTTGAAATAACCTTTTTTTACTTAATTAATTGGCTTTTTCATTAATTTCAGTGTCTGACAATGTGGTAAGACAAGAAAACATTGAAACAGCCTCAACAGTAACCAGCATCATTCCTGCCAGTACTGTTAATTCTGATCATAATAGTACTATTATTGTGACTCAGAATATTCAACCAGAACCAATTTCTTCTGAATTGATCAACTTGGAAATAAGTAATACTCTTCAGAAAGCCAAAGATTTGGCCAATAGGGAGTTTTTTGACGTAAAATTACTATTCTAAGCCTTTTTAACCATAATTATGCCTTCAACCAGGTCAGGAGCCAGCTATAACCCCTCAAGCAGCTCCCAGAAAGGTAATAGACGTGATTATGGCAGAGGCCAATCAGGTACAGAAGGAAAAGGGTCAGTTGATGACTTCCAAACAACTAAAATGGGTCATTCTGAAGCTGATAATACCATTTTAACTTCAAAAAGAGCTGACACCGCCACAACAAGCCTCTGTGGACATATACAAAGCCAGCCACAGTGCATACAACAATGCACTCCAGTTCAAGGAGTACCAGATCCTTGCAGACCTGTGGAAGAATTGCATGAATTCTTACCTGACAGTGAGAAAATTCCTGGGCCATCCCAATACTTGCAAATTTCTCAATGGATGGCATCCATTGATGGAGAAGAAAAACATGATGCTTTTAACACTAGAATTATGGAAAAACAACCCTCCACCACCCAAACCAGTGCCAAAAACAGCCCCAGTGGCCAGCAGCAGCAATTCCAATGTGAAAAAGCAGCCACAAAATCCAAAAAAGGGCAAAGGTAAGGCACCAGCCCCAAACCCTTACAGCCAGGGCTACAGAATCCCAAAGATTTAACAGGATGCCATGGAAAATGTATTTCAGATGGCCAGAACCATGATGGAATTACAAAAGGAGGAAGCCAGATTAAAATATCAAAAATGATTTCTGATACTTTTAATTATATTCCAGAGTTGTATAAAGCTATTTCTGACGTAAAAAGTCATCTTTCTGATAAAAATACATCAATTTGTGACAATCTTAAAACAAATAACTTGAGTCTGAGCCAAATAAATGATACACTTAAATGCTTTGAAAGAGTTTTAAGAACAATCAAAACTTCCAATAATGATAATTCTTTTGGCATTAAGATAAATTAACAATCTGCCATTATTAAAGAATTAACAGACAAATATTCTAAATTCAATATTGATGAAATAATTGAAACAAGAAGAAAACAAGCTATTAATACTATCAAAGAAGATAATAAAAAAGTCCTTGATGATATCTCAAAATCATTTGCAGAAGTAAAGACAAATACAGTTGCCTTGAAAAAGAATTTTGATACCTCAAGAGAGGAAATATCAAAATTAACAATAAAGTTAAATAAAGTTATATCTGATGATACTAAACAAACAGAACTATGGAATGAGCTTACATATAAGGAGGATGATCATAAAAAGAATTTCATAGACTCTATACAAAGCTTACAACATGAGATAAGAAATTCACAAAGGTGTAATAACAGTAAAATGAATGATATTGAACAACTGCTAAACACTTTACCAAGAATGTCTACACCTCTGAATCAAAATGAAGATGCAAGAATTCCCAATCCACAAGTATTGGATATTGAAAGTTCACAGTTAAAAAATTAATTTTCTACTTCTTTTCATAACTTAGAACCATCAATGGGCCAAGGACTCTTGAAAGAAGTTCCAAAACTTAAAGAATGGCCTCACTTCAGTGGTGAAGGAGAGTATGACCATATGGCATTCATTAGAGGTATTGACATGATCAAAGAGGATTTTGAATTACCAGACAGATTGGTAACAGCCAGATTTAACACCTTGTTTACCCAAACAGCTCACAGATGGTACATAAAAATAAGACAAGCACATGGACACCAGAGTTGGACTTGGTAGAAAACCCAAATCATTAACAAATGGGAAAATGATGCTTGGAGGCTTAAAGTTGAAACAGCCTTTGAATCTGCCAAATTTAATGCTGATAAAGACAAAGCTTTACCATGGTTTTGCCAACAAAAAGACAGACTAACAGCATTATATCCTGACATGTCAGAATTTATGATACATAGAAAACATTCTGAGACAATGTGGAGGTGACTTAGAGCATGCTATTAAAAGCAGGACTACTGAACAATCTTCAGCAGAGGATATTATCAATATATTAGAAGAAGTAACCACCAGAACCAAAATTGGTTCTAGTAGGGTGAATCTCAAAACAAGGTTTAATACACCTTGGAAAGATTCTGTGGACAAAACCCCAAAGAAAATTCTAATAATATGAAGTATAAATCTGCAGATACAGTCAGAAAGTGCCATATTTTCCAGAGAACCACCCATTTAGCCAATACATGTCCAAAGAAGGGAAAAATCAATGAAATTGATATTGAAAAGGAACCTGATGTTGAAAAAGATGACATAATTGAAGACAATTCAGATGATAAGTCATCAATATTTTCTGAATCTTAAAAAGATATAGAAAATATCAATGCAACTTTTGACTTCATGGAATCTTATTCCCACTTGCCACAATTGAGAAATGGTCAACTTGATTTATCAAAAGTTCAAGATGCACAACTTATGAAAACAAAACCAAACAGGGGAAAAGGTTATACAGCTGGTAACTCCTGTATAACAGAAGTGGTGATTGATAACAAACCCACCAAACTTTTGCTTGACCCAGGAGCCTTCTGCTCTTGTGTTGGAAAATCTTTTCTTAAGACTTGTGTACCAAATTTTATGACCAATTGTTACCAATTGATGGTATAAAATTCAACAGTGCAAGTAATCCAATGAAAGCATTAGGAATCTTTGAGACCAATTTCATATTCCCACAAATAAATGGGAATTTAAGAATCACAGTTGAATTTGTTGTTATGGAAAATTGCTCTAGTACTCATTTTATATTGGGAAATGACTATTTAATCATGTATGGGATAGATTTGCATAATAACAAAGACAGATGCTTTACTATTGGAGACAATAAGCGCCAAAAATTTGCCTTCTTACCATTTAAAAGACAAATTACAGTAAATAAAGTATCACCAGTCAACTTAGAGTTAGAGAAATTCAAGTCTGAGCAGTTAAATGGGGCTGAAATAAGCCTTCATCTGAATGATGAACAGGAAAATGAACTTTCTTCCCTTTTGTATGACCACAGAGGAGAATTTGCTTCAGACAAAGAACCTCTAGGAGCAATTATTGGTCATGAAGTTGACATCATTCTTAACATTGAGAGACCTTATCCACCACTCTTAAGAAGACCTGCATATCCAGCAAGTCCAAAATCAAGTGAAGCTCTATAAATTCATATCAAAGAACTTCTGGACCTTGGTGTAATAATAAAAGTGGGCCACAATGAAGAAGTAGAAATAACTACACCAGTCATAGTGGCATGGCATAATGGAAAATCCAGAATGGTTGGGGACTTTAGAGCTCTGAACACTTACACTGTTCCAGACAGATACCCAATACCAAAAATCCAAATTGCCCTTACTCAAATATCTCAAGCAGTGTATATAACCACTATGGATGCCCTTAAAGGATTCCATCAAAATGTGGTGACACCAAGAGCAATAAAATACTTGAGAATTATTGTTCATTGTGGAGTGTATGAATACTTGAGGATGCCCTTTGGTATCAAAAATGCACCTTCACACTTCCAAAGAATGATGAATGAAATCTTCCCTGAAGAACTCTCAGAGGGATGGTTAATCATTTACATTGATGACATCATTATCTGTTCCAAGACTTGGGAGGAGCACATGTACAGATTGTCCAGAGTTTTGACAAAAATTCAATCAGTAAACATGAAAATCTCCTTGAAGAAATGTCATTTTGGATTTAAAGAACTTAAAGCACTAGGACATGTTGGTTCTGTTTTGTCCCTTGGTATTGACAAAAACAAAGTTGCAGCAGTATTGCTAAAACCCATGCCTCAGAATAAGAAGGAAATTCAGTCATTCTTAGGTTTTGCAGGATATTAAAGGCAACACATTAAAGATTTTGCATCCATAGCAAGACCACTTTATAAACTGTGTGACAAAGGCACAGTATTTGAAATGACCGTTGACAGAGTCAAAGCTTTTGAGTCTCTAAGAGAAGCCTTGACCACTGCTCCACTCTTACTGATGCCATAATTTAAGTTACCTTTCAAACTGTATATTGATGCATCAGGGGATGGACTGGGTGCTGCACTTCACCAAGTTCAGATCATAAATGTTAAACCTGTAGAATGACCCATATGTTTCATATCCAGGCAAATCAAACCAACTGAAGCCAGATATGGAGCAAGTCAAATGGAATGTCTATGCCTTGTCTGGGCCTTGGAGAAATTGAACTACTTCTTAGAGGGATGTTTTTTTGAGGTAATAACAGATTGTACAGCTGTCAAATCACTTCTGAACATGAAAACACCCAATAGACATAGGCTCAGATGGCAAATAGCCATACAAGAATACAGAGGCAATATGACTATTGTTCATAAGGATGGGAATATTCATAGGAATGCAGATGGACTAAGCAGATGGCCATTACCAAATAATATTGATAATCCTGCTTATGTGCCAGAAGAAGCTTCACCACAAATTCCAATAGAAGTAATAAGTGTTACAGACTTGAACACCACCTTCTTTGAAGAAGTCAGAAGTATTTACACTCAAGATAAGAATTGTAGCATCTTATGTCAATTACTTGGCAAAGACTGGAAAGACAACTCTCTAATACATGCCTTGGATGAAGTGTGGAAACAATATTATGATGAAGGAAGATTTCACCTACTGGATGGTATAATTTACCACAGGACCAAGCACAAATGTGTCATGACAGTTATGGACAGGTCATTAATCAGTCTTTTACTGAAAGAGTGCCATGATAGTCCCTTTTCAGGACATCTGTCTGAAGACAGAACAAGAGAGAAAGTAAAAACCTGCATATAGTGGCCAATGTGGCAGAAAGATGTTGCAGAGTATTGAAAAACCTGTGACAGATGCCAAAAGGCAAATAAATCCACTGGCAAGAGACTTGGAAATATAATAAAAATCCAAGAACCAAGAAGACCTTGGGAAATTGTCCATATGGATTGGGTAACTGGCCTACCACCAGGAGGTGACAGAAGCTATAATGCTTGCCTAGTAATTGTGGACAGATTCAGTAAAACTCCAATCTTTTTACCATGTCATAAGGATGATACAGCCATGGATACAGCTCTTCTGATATGGAATAGAGTAGTTTCATGGACTGGGATATTTACAAATATCATTAGTGATAGGGATGCCAAATTCACTTCAGCACTATGGACAAATCTTCACCAATTATTTGGCCCTAAACTGTCTTTCTCTACAGGCTACCACCCACAAACTGATGGCCTGGCTTAAAGGATGATCCAAACCTTAGAGGACATGGTGAGAAGACTTTGTGCATATGACATTGAATTCAAATATTGTGATGGATTTACCCATCATTGGTGTACTCTGTTGCCAGAACTGGAATTAGCATATAAAACATCAATCCATGCCAGTACCAATCAAACTCCTGCTATTCTAGAAAAAGGATGGAACCCCAAGTTACCCCAAGATTCCTTGAGGAAAGATTTAATTGAAATACATCCCACAGCTGCTAGCTTCAAAGGAATGCTAGACAAAGCTAGAAAGCATGCAGTAAGGTGCATGGAGGACTCTTTTTCATATGCTAAAGACAAATGGGATGAATCACATGCAACTCCAGATTTCAAAGTAGGGGACCTAGTTCTTGTATCCACCACTAATTTCGATAACATCAAAGGATGTAAAAAGTTAAAAGACTCCTTTGCAGGACCTTTTGTGATTAAGGCCCTCCATGGAGAAAATGCTGTTGAAGTAGAGTTATCTGAAGAACTTAGCAATAAGCATCCTACATTTCCAGTGAGCTTGATAAAGCCATATAAATCTAGTGATGCTGAGAAATTTTCCTTGAGGAATAAGATTCCCCAAGTTATACCTCCTATTGAGACATCTGGTACTAAGAAAATTACCAAAGTTCTTAAAGAAAGGAGATTAAGAACCAAGAAAGTAATGGAATACCTTGTTAGGTACAGTGACCCAACTTGTGAAGATGAATGGTTAGAACAAAAATATATACCAGAAGCTACGAAAATCCTCAGGAGATTCAGACACACTAGAAACACCAATATTACAAAGTAATATTCTTTTTTAGGGGAAGGGAATGTGAGCCTTAGAGGTAATTTCATATACCCAAAAGACCACAAATACAAAATTAACATATAAATATAAATAAAATAAATTTATTTATATTATTAAAATAAAAAATCAAAATATAAATATAAAATTATATTCAAAATAAAAAATTTAATTACAATTTAAAAATAAAATTACATTAAATTTTGGAATTATAAAATTACATTTATACTTGAAAAAATTAAGTAAAAATGAAATTTTAACAAAATTGTAAAAAAATAAATAAATTTGGAAAAAAGTTAAATAAAAATTATTATAAATTTTTATCCAATAAATAAACATATAAAAATTATTTCACCATTGGATTCCTCATAAATAATCAGGTGGGGTCACCTCTGAGTGAAATTCTTGTAACTCAACTCTAAATGAGCTTAAATTAAGTTTTTAGTATTTTCAATACAAAAGTTGAAAAACCTCAAAACTTTAACTTAATTCACACCACATGTGGCGTTAACAATCAGCTTTTGTGTTAAAATTGAGGTGTTGTGTTTAGTTTAGAAGTTATGAGGAATTGAAGTATTTTCAATTGAATTCAATTGAAATGTCAAAATGTGCACGTGTATTACATAAGTGAACTTTGATTTACATATGAGGTATCAATTATTACTGTATTGTACTGTACAATTCAATTGAATTACATATGTAAATTATAAGTATAATACATGATGAGGAATTAAAGGAAAAATAAATTGGAAAGATTAAATTTGGGGGGGGAAAGGAACTCCAGCTCTAAGGGGGAGCTAGACCCCCAAAATCCTTGCTGACAGGTGTGAGATGTCAAAATTCACGCAAAAGCTCATCACTTTTGGCCTGGAATTGAATTACAGGGTCTGTGGACTCAATTGATGATGAGGTTTTGATACCAACTGGGGTAGTTTTAGCTGTTGCCAAGAGGGTAAAACTACCCTTAAGATAAAGCAATCATAGTAAAAACAGTTTTAACTGGTTTCTACGCCTCTTACACACATTCTGACGTGTTTTGAAGGCTCTAGACCAGGTATTGCTATAGTAATGGCTGATTTAAGGGTCTAAAATGGCTAAAAATGGCTAAAAATGGCTTAAACCAGCCCTTTTTGGTCTAAACCAGGGTTCAATGATGCCATAATTGGCTTTTCTGTTGTCAGACTGTTTTTCACGACTGACAAGAGGAAATTTTACTTTTGTAGTAAGAGAATTGATGTCTATAAAAGAATTTCTTCTTTGCCCCACTTTTCTCTTCATGTTAGAATCTTTTCCTTTTATAAATAGTTTAAACATTGTTAAACCAATCAATAAAAGATTCCAACCACCTTTCTTAAATCATTTTAAACCCTTTAACCACGTGAAAAAATCATTATAATCATTGTTTGTAGCTTTTATAATCATTTTTACCCCTGAACCACCCCAAAAGTGAATTAAAGCATCTTTCATCACTGTAAACTTTGTCACTTTGTTTCCAAATTCACTCTCGTCACTTTTGGGCGTGTTTTCTCTTTAATATTCTTTTTAAAGACCTTGTTCTTTAATTAATTTCTTGCAGTTCTTTGCTCAATTAATTCCAATTGAAATTGCTCTTGAAGAAACTTCTTTTGTAGCCTTAAGTATCTCTTGTAGAGTATTTTTGGATAAATTTTTATTGTTGGTAAAAAAATAAATCTTTATAATATTATTGTTTTATACTAATAAAGTTATAAACAATAAATTTGGTGTGTTTTCTCTTAAAATTAATATTTCTTACTATTTTTAATTGATTTTTACCTTATACAACATTTGAGGACAGGAAAAGTACTTGATTTTTAATCAAAGTTTCATATCCACACCTTACAGCTTCCTTGGAAATCCTCTATTTCTCCTTTATACTTTTGAGAACTTGAAAGTAACCCTCTGACTGTTTTTTACACATTATTCAGAATTATCTTGCAATCAATCCAATAAATATAAATCTTAGTATTTACTAAATTAATTCAGGATATTTTGAATCTTTTAAATCTTTCAAAGATGTGAGATTCTCAATATTACTTTGTGGTATAGTATTGGAACCTCTAGACTACTTGTTTTTGTTTTGAATCTTATGAATATCTTTATATCCTCAATTCCTCTGAAATACTTCTAAAATCTCTTGATTAGTATTTTGAATTTTTTTTAACGTTTTTTGGTGTATTTTTCTCTATAAGACTATTATCAATTGTTAGTATTTATATCTGAATCTCCATCTCTACTGTAGAATTCTTATCACAATAAGTATTATAAAAAAATGTTATTATTTATGAGTGATTTGTTATTAATATCCACTAGGTATATTTATTCTTGTAGACAGTTACACTGGTAGTTTATAACAAGTGGTATAGTAGTAATTAAGTTCCTTAATTATTATTGATACAATTAAAATTTATTTCCATATTATAATCATCAAAATCTTGTTTTTATGATTAAAATTTTGGTTATAATAATTTTTCATTATATCTCATCAAGCAATTCATAGTACTCTTTATATTATTGAGAGCTTCATAGAAAAACCTTACAAAAAGTCCCCTTTGCCAAATTGCTTGGTGACTTTGGACTATTTTTTTCAATACATATATCCTTGGAAGAATTTTCAATTCTTCCATGAAAGCATAAAAAATGCCTTTATCTAAGCTTTTTCACATTTAATTCACTCAATAAAGAGATGGGTATTGATTGAAGTTGATAAAATATTCCCTCCTTTTTTACTTTTCTAGCTTTATGTGGATATTCTTGCAAATTTATTTCATCATTAAACACAAGAATATAAAGTCTCAGGAAAGCCATATTAGATAATAATGAGAACACTGATACTATTATTTTCACAAGACAAAAATCTTTATATATAACCAAAGATATCCTACCAATGATAATTAATGACTTTTAATACTATTCACAGGTTGAGTTTCAATATTTTACAATACATTTATTATAATAAATATCATAAATGTTACATGATCACAATGAACATATTGATTATAGCTATGCTAATTTTAATGATAGTTATACCACTCCATAATAGGATCATGAAGTTATTAGGACCCTTTTTGGTTAGAAGGGGGGTTTCCTTAATCCTTCCTTGGTGAGGGGAACTGGAGTAGCTTTCCTGTTCTCTAAATATCAACTATAAAAAATCCATTTCCTCAATAAGGACCAGTTGTGGTACTCAAGATTATTACAGACCTTGTTTGAAACCACAAACATCTCCCTTTTATCCAGTAAGTATTCAAAGTTGTCAGAGACCCTGGCTGAAATAATAAAAACAATGAAAAGCATTTCTTTGGTTTCATTTTTAGTAATGTGAGATTTCCTGGTATTAAATGTTTCTCTCACTGATCAATGGGGGGTGTATCAATGTTGAAAAAGTAATATGTAATGAATACAAATTCACACCCAATAGTTAGCTAGATTCCTTACTAAAAGCTAGCTTACATTAATATCCAAACCTTGCTATATGAGTCAATAATCAATTAATATGTAATTAGGCTTTAGCTTTATATCTTGATAAAAATGTAGTATATTGGAAAAGAATTTGAAGGAATCCCAAATTTCAATAATAAATTAAAAAAACTCAAATAAATAGATGTGGTATTTTTGAAACAAAAGGCATATTAAAAGTTAACAATTAATTTAGAAAAAGGCCCAAAATCAGACAATTAACCATTACAACAACACATGCTAGGGTTGGGTCTCCTCATTCAGTCATTCTTTGAAGAAAGTGAGATTATCAATAGTCCTGGATCCTAGGGAAGCCCAAGTTGTAGCTTGAATCCTCTCACTATTAGATAAAAATATTTCAACACTTCCAGAAACTTTTGAAATAAACTATTTTCAACAGTAAAATGAAAAAATGATCAAAGTCAATGAGAGATTCAATTTCCAAATTGGTAGCAATAGACTTACTTTCCAACATGAGATTTGGTGTTCAACCTTTGTAATATGACTGAGGGCTTTTGAATAACATAGAGACCCATTTATGTGTCTTTTTGAAGCTCATGAGATGTAAGGTGTGGATATAAAACTCTGATTAAACAATGAAGTACTTTTCCTGTCATCCAAATTTGTATAAGGTAAAATTTGATTAAGAATAGTAAATCTTAAGAGCTTTAAGAAAAAAATATTTTATTTTTTATAAAATTTCTATTATAAAACAATAATATTATAAAGATTGATTTTTTACCAACAATAAAAATTTATCCTAGAAATACTTTACAATAGATATTAATGGCTACAAAAGAAATTTCTTCAAGAGGAATTCAAATTGGAATTAATTGAGAAAAGAGCTTCAGGAAACTGATATTGGAGAAAAGTCTCTAAAAAGAATGTTCAAGAGAAAAATGCCCAAAATTGAGCAGAGTGAATTTGGAAGCAAAGTGACAATGTTGACAGTGATGAAAGATGCTCTAATTCACTTTTGGGGTGGTCCAAGGGTAAAAATGATTATGATAGTTACAGAAAATAATTAGAATGATTTTTTCATGTCATTAGAAGGTTTGAAATTATTTAATTAAGTTGGTTGGAATCTTTTATTTATTGGTTTAATGGTGTTTACGCTAATTATAAAAATAAAATATTCTGACATGAAGTGAAATTGGGGCAAAGAAGACATTCTTTTATAGCCACCAATTTTATTACTCCAAATGTAAACTTTACTCTAATAAGTCGTTAAAAACACACTTACAACAGAAAAGCCAATTATGGCATCATTGAACCCTGTTTTTGACCAAAAAAGGGCTGGTTTTAGCCATTTTAGTCCCTTCAATCTGCCATTGCTATAGTAATCCCTGATTTCAAGCCTTCAAAACATGTCATAATGTGTGCAAGAGACCATCAAACCAGTTAAAACTATTTTTACCAAGATTTTTCAACTTAATGGTATTTTTATGGCCTTGGAAACAGTTAAACCCTCCCTGGTTGGTATCAAAACCTCATCATTAATTGAGTCACAGACCCTTTGACTAAATTCCAGGCCAAAAGTAATGAGAATTTGTGTGAATTTTAATGTCCTGTGCCCCTCAGCAAGGAATTTGAGTAATCTGGAGCCTTTGGAGCCAACATTCCTTTCCCCCTCATAATTAATCTTTCCAATTCATTTTTTCTTCAATTACTCATCATGTACTATACTAGAGCTGTACATATGTAATTCAATTGAAAATTTACATATCACAATGCTGTCTGCCAGACCTCAACAAAGGTAACTCTTGCCAAAAAGGATAATAAACTGGTTTAAAGACCTTTTAATACTGGAATTTTGTAGATCACATTCAACCATGTGACATTACAGTAAAAAACTGTAATTATGGATTCCACATATGAAAATCCAAGTTCACTTATGCAATACATGCACACATTTGACATTTCAATTGAAAATACTTCAATCCCTCATAGCTTCTAAATTACACACCAAACCTCAATCGTAACACAAATATTGATGTTTAAAAACACATGTGGTGCAAGTTAAGTTGAGGTATTGAGTATTTTCACATTTTCATAGAGAAAATACCAAAAAGTTAATTTAAGCTTCTTTAGAGTTGAGTTACAGAATTCTCACTCAGAGGTGAACACACCTGATTTTTTATTAGGAATCCAATGGTGAAATATATTTCATAAGATTATTTGTTTGAAGAAAATTTATAATCATTTTCATTAAATTTTTACCAAAAAGACCTTAATTTTAATATTTTTAGTGAAAGTTTATTTTTACTTAATTTTTCCATGTAAAGCTGTATGTTTATATTCTCAAATTTAAGTTTAACTTTAATTTTGCATATATAATTTATATTTATACTTTATTTTTTTTTTTATAATAAAAATAAATTTCCTTATGTATAATTATAATGACAGCCTGTGACTAAAATCCAGAGCACAAGCATGACAGACAAATACCGTAAATTAATGGTATAGCCAAGATACCACCAGAACATGGAGCTGAGCCGAATCAGCTCAAGAGGTATCAAGATAAAGAGGAAAACTCACCTCTTTCAAAATATACAAGTCCCATCATCATAGGACAGAGAATAACAAAGTTATTGCTGAGCATAAACCTTAATTTTAACCTCTCATCTGAAATACAGAGAAAGAGGCTTCACCCCATCAAATAGGTATTCAAAATGAAGCTCTAAGTCAGAGCTATCCAATGGTACTAACCAAGCTGAGCTAGCACCAGAATTAAAGAAGTCATGACCAAAATAAGGTCAAATAAGGTTGAATAAAATATTCACCTCTCATCTAACTTCTACAGTTTTAGTGTGAGATACCTAAAGTGGGGTCTTTTTGGAAGGAGCACAAGCAGGGCTATCTGATGATGAAATCCATTTCCCTATATACCATCTAGAAAAAAGGTTATGGGGCAAACAATCTCCATACAGCTTTTAAGAAAAACATACATATGTACAAAAACTCTTGTACATGGAATAGCTTTGCCATAATTAACAATAACCATATAAAATGAGGTGCCATTGTGTAGAAAACATTCAGGACTACACAATGAACCACCTTTGAGCCTTATATATCAAAAACTGACAAAGGTATGGCAGTTTTAAGCTCAAACTCCCACAGTTAGACCAATACAGTCTTACTGTGGGATAATCTCCCATAAGTATAATTATGAGGTGTCAAATAGACAAAGAAGAATTTTTATACTTCAATACCTCATAATTCATTCAATACTGGGTCCCATACAGGTTCTGTACAGCATTTTACACATCATACACATCAGAAGAGGGCTATGTGGTCCCCAGATGGCAATTTTCACCCTGTATTGCTGAAAACTGCCCAGATGTGGTTTCAAAACCACATCTGAGCCCAATACAGAGCATACAGGCACTATGAAAACCACAAACCAGTTCTCTGAAGTGAAAAACTCTTCACTTCCTCTACATGGATGGTCTAGAGGGCCATTCCACCCCATTTTAGGATAAAAGGGGGCCCTTTCTCCACCAGAAAAGGTTTCCCCATCCTTCTCTTGAATTCCTACATAGTAAAACTGCCAAAAACAGTTATACTCTTGGAAAATAATTAGGTAATACTATAACCTTCAGTATTGTAGACTTTATTATTATAACCCAACAGGTAAAGCTGCACCCAGGGCTTTGAATAGTGCTCACCACCACTAATAATCCTTAGTAAAGCCCTTAAATTTTATTAAAAACCCATTTTTTACATTATTATCCATGTCACAGTCATAGTTTAGGTTGCAAATACTCTTTATTATCACCTCTTCATAGACTCAGCCTGACATTTTGGGCGTCTGGCCATTTTTTTAAACTTTTTTGGACCTTATAAGTGATTTTTTCTCTTATTTTCTTCATTCTGACACTTTTGTTTCTTTTTTAGGCCTAAATTTTATTCAAAAATAGATATAACATATATCTTATATTTATTTTTTGAGTGGTATATGCTATATACCACTGTGTTTTCTTTTATTTTACTTGCCTTGTTGCATGGCTGATTATAATTTAATCACCACAAAACCCTTATTTTTGGCGTGTTTTACACATTTAAACACTTTAAGCCATTAAGATAGTACTTTTTTTAATTAAATAAGGATACCTCTTACAGTGAAACCAACAGTTGAGGCGTGGTTGGGTACATTGTTAATTTCAATTACCCTCTTACATAACCCATTTTTCAGATTATACTTGCTAATTACAAGTTAATCTGTGAGATACTGCTATACAAACAGTGTGCCAGATATCTGTAAGCTGTATTTCTGATGTGGAATTATTAATTCAATTACAATGTCATAATACAAGGGCATAATATAGAAATATATTTCCCAGAGGCCCTTCTTAGATGTGCAAGCAGCATTTTAAGAAGTCTTAACTGACAATAAGCCCTCTTTTTCCTGTCTTATTCAGTGGAAGAAGACTACATCCCACTAGAGACCCAGTCACATGCCAGCATACCAGTGACACCCTCAGAGCCAGAAGGAAGCACGGGCAAAGGAAAGAGGCACAGTGAAGTCCTTATAACAGTTAAAGAGTGGACACCCATTGCCACTCAGAGGAATAGAAAACCACAAAACTCTTCATCAATACAAGGTAAACAAACCTTAACAACTTGTACAGGGGATATTACTATGGTTAACCCAGTTGGAACCTCTAAAGGAAACTTGCCAAAATAAGCAGACAACAAATTTGTACAAGGCACAGTCAAAAGGTAAATACCCTAAGAACATCAAGTTTTTGACTGCTTGTAAACACTGACATGTCACCTGTACACCTCAGATACCTTTTTTTCCAAAGGCACCAGCCAGAGGACAGAGAAAGCTTGTCAAGAACCAGAAGACCTGGAAGAGGAAACCTTGGAGACAGTGGTAGATGGAAAGACATTGAGGGAAATCATACCCATTCTGCCATTCACATTCCAATTCAGAAGAAACCTCAAACCAGAGGACTGGAAGGATATGGATCAAGTTCTTCAGCTCCACCAACTCCTCAAAGACCTTTTTCAATTGAGCATGGACAACAAGACATTCAACCTGGCATCCCACTGGGCAGAAGTTGGAGCAGGTTGCCAGAAGATATGTCTCAAAGAGATAGAATTCAGAGACCTTATGGTAATCACCAAAAGCTTGAATCCCGCCAGGCAGTTCAGACTCATGGAGGTGAGGGCAAACAGGATAAGGTGGAATCAAGCCACTATCCAAGCTATAAAAGAAAAACTGGCACAGACAGGGCATACTCAGATTCCTTCAGGCTTACAAGGAGTAGACCAAAACAGCTCTCCAGTGGCTTCACACCATTCAGGAACCAATAGATCAGTGTCCAAGAGTCACCATTATTCCCAATCCCAGGATATTTCCCGGAGAAGACAAGGATACAAGGGCAAAAAAAAGACCACCTTTAACCAAAGGAAGAGAGATTCAGACCAAATTATCCAGAAGCTGTTGGATTTGGTGAAAGAAGTTCACAAGAACCAGAAGTAGTTGTATATAACTCTAGCGTCAGTAGTCCTATTAATAGAAATATTACCTCTACTCAGATTGAACATAATGTTGTCATACCTGAGAGTAACTTAAACATTTATGCACCGTGGTTACAAATGTACCAATATGCTGAGCAAACTCAAAAGCGGCTTTTAGAACTAACATCCTCCATGGACAAAATTTCTTAAACCTCTTCAAGAAGGACATGCTCAATTGAGAAAAGCCTCTGAAGAAACCAACAAAAGACTGAATCTAGCTATTTAGGAACAACACCACAGCAAAAGAGACAGGGATTTTCTGCATCTAGACATAAACGAAATGTTTAATGTCTACCATACCTTGAAGCCCCAACTAAAAGGCCATGTTATGGATAAACCATATCACCAAGAGGAAATCAAACCAGATACCATGTTGGTGAATAAGGCAAGATCTCCATCTCAATACCAGGATGGATATAATATGTCTTATTCTGAAAAGGAAGCCTTGAAACAGCTTTCTGAGGCCTCAAGCTGGCCCAAATTCTCTGGAACGGGAGGATATGATCATATAGAACTCATTGATTGTATTGATGGACTCTTCATTGATTTACCAAGCATACCAGACTACTGGATTACTGTTAGACTTAATACAGCATTCAAAGGATATGCTAGTATTTGGTACACAGAAATGAAAGAAATCCATGGCAGCAGAAACTGACCATGGTGGAAGATTCAAATCATACAGAAATACAGATATGGTACTTGGATGTGGCAAAAGACCATGTAATTTGAAAATGGCAAGTATTCAGTGGAAAAATATTCATATTAATGGTGTCTTAGACAGTCTAAAAGACTCAAAGCCATTGATCCTCAAATGAATATTCAGATGAGGAATCACAAACTCCTGACACAAATGCCAGGAGAACTAGAGCATGCAGTAAAATGCATATGCAACCAAAATTGCACTATAGATGAAATTTCAAATACCTTACAGGACATAAGGAAAAGAACAAATATAGGGAAATATTCCCCATATTAAAGCAGTGGTTTAAAAGAGAAACAACCTTTCAGGGTGGAGTTAAAATACAAACCCAAAGAAAGAGTGGCAGAAGTGACTAAGAAGAAAAATTCTTGTCACAATTGTTGTTCAACAGACCACTATGCCAACAACTGTCCAAAGGCAAAGAAAAAGGTCTATTCCGTTGAGAAAGTCCCAGAGGAGGAATCCCCCGCAGAGGATACTGAATCAGACTCTATGGGAGATGCCTTTAGAGAAACATCTGATGAAGAGCCAGAACCAGAAGAGGAATTTCTAGTGGAATACCAAGAGGATACTTCACTAGAAATCCAGCATATACAGTTGGAAGCAGGCATTCCACAAGACACTTCCAATAAAAACTTGTGCAAGCATACACAGGATTCACAGACATTCCTGGTCACACCAACCAAAGGAATGGCATACATACATGGGACAGCCACAAAAATGACTGTTTGCATTGACAATGCTCAACACCCTTTGATCATTGACAGTGGGGCACACTGCTCCATAGTGGCCAGAAGTTATCTGGACAACCACTTCCCAAATTGGGAAAAACAGCCCTTTCTAACCAAGGAAAAGAACTTCAAAAGTGCTTCAGGGATTACTTTAATTGGGACCATTATCAAAGAGATAATTATACCCCACAGGAAGGGTAATATCAGACTCAACCCAGAGCTTGTAGTGCTTGATGATGCCCACATCCAAGGGTTCTTACTGTGGACAGATAACCAGAGGATGTATGGCATTGATATTTACAATAGTAAAAACAGAAACATTACCATTGGTACCAAAAAGGAAAGGAAATTTTCACTTGATATATACCAAATATCTGCCCAGGATCCACTGCAAGAGCTACTGAATTAATTCAGAGAGGGCTAGTGCAGCACTACCCTCACCAGTAAACAGAAACTAAGTTTGTTGAAGATGCTGAGAAAAAATAGACCAGCATTTGCCATTGGTGAGGAACCATTAGGAAAAATCAGAGGACATGATATAGAACTATATTTGGATGTGGAAAGGCTTTGCCCACCCATGTTCAGGAGACCTCCATACCCAGCAAGTCTGGAGACTAGGAAAGAAATTCAAAAACACATCAATGAGCTCCTAGACATGCATGTCATCAGAAAGATTGGACACAATGAAATAGCGGAAATCATCACTCCTGTCCTGATCACCTGGCATGATGGCAAATCTAGGCTGTGTGGAGATTTCAGAGCTCTGAACAACTACACAAAAGCTGACAGGTACCTTATACCTATGATACCTCATGCCTTAGACAAACTAGCAAAAGCCAAATACATAACCAAAATGGATTATATGAAAAGTTTTCACCAGAATGGAGTTGAACCAAACTCCATGAAATTACTTATAATAATATGCCTTATGGGCATATATGAGTACACAAGGATTCCATTTGGCATCAAACATGCACCAGCCCACTTCCAAAGGATGATGGATACAATATTTCAAGATGAAATATTGGAAGGCTGGATGTTAGTATATATTAATGACATCATTATATACTCAGAGACATGGGAAGACCATGTGCAGTACATAGACAGAGTGCTCAGGAAATGCAAACCCATCAATCTGAGAATTTCACTTAAGAAGTGCAATTTTGGCCAACAAGAGCTACTAGCTCTAGGACATAAAGTCTCAGGTCTTAGTCTGGCAATAAACCATAACAAAGTAGAAGCAGTACTGCAAAATCCAGTACCAAAGAACATCAAAGAGAGGCAATATTTCCTTTGGTTTGCTAGCTACTATAGAAACCACATCAGAAAATTTTCCCACATAACTAGTAGTCTATACAAGTTATGTTCAAAAGATTCAGTTTTTGAAATTACCAAGGAAAGAAGAAATTCATATTAGAGGATCAAACATGAACTCACCAATGCACCTGTGCTCATCTTACCTGACTTTGAGCTACCATTAAAGTTATACATAGATGCAGCATGCAGCCAATGCTTAGGAGCAGCCCTTCACCAGAGACAAATTGTAGATGGTGAACCAAAAGAGGGAGTAATATGCTAGATCTCTAGGCAACTGAAGGATTCAAAAGCCAAGCATGGGGCCACCCAGACTGAATGTCTATGCTTAGTCTGGGATCTAGAGAAATTCCACTATTATTTGGAGGTTACAGTATTTGAAGTCTACACAGACTGCACAGCCTTACAGTCTCTACTGAACATGAAGACTGCCAATAGACACATGTTGAGGTGGGAAATAGCCATCCCAGAGTATAGAGGCAATATGACCATAATATACAAAGAGCCTAAAAGTCATACCAATGCAGATGGCCTCAGCAGATGGCCACTGGATAATGTCAAAAAAAACCCAGCTTATGACTCTGAAGTAGCAGCCAAAATCCCTATCCATTTCGTGGAAATAGATAGCAAGAAAAACTTCAGATTTTCTGAATGGGAACCAGAAAGTGGTACCCCAGACAGTGGAGACACTGATTCAGAAGTAAAAGAAACTCCCATATTGGGAATAAGCTCCTCACAACTGCATAAGGATTTTTAGTGCAGGAATGAAGACATATGCCAAACACAAACAGTGTGGCATACTGTTGCAACTTCTTCAACAGAAGTACAGGAGCCCAGAGCTGTAATCCCAGTTAGAGGAACCCTGGCTCAAGGACTATAAAGACAACAACCTTTTCCTTATATATGGCCTTCTATACCATAGATATAAACACACCGGTGCCCTCACAGTAGTAGACAGAGACCATATATCCCTGATCCTGCAGGAATGCAATTATTGCCCATATATAGCACACATTAGTGAAGACAGGACCAAGGAAAGGGTAGCAAGCACAGCTTGGTGGCCCAAATGGGAACAAAGGTTGAGTGAATATATCAGCACTTGAGAAAGATGCCAAAAGGCAAATAGAAAACATGGGAAAAAGTATGGACTACTTCAGCACATAAAAGAACCCAAACACCCATGGGAAACCATCAATATGGACTGGGTTACAGGACTTGTCCCTGGGGGAAAAGAAAACTTAAATGCTTGCCTGATCATAGCTGATAGGTTCAGCGAGAGTGTGTGGTGCCTGCCATGTAACAAGGAAGACACAGCAATGGATACTGCCTTGTTGCTTTGGAATAACATGATATCTACCTGTGGAGTCCCTAAAAATATCATTAGTGATAGGGATCCAAAATTCACATCAGAATTTTGGACCAACTTGTATGACATGCTTGGTACTAAAATTGCATTCTCCACAGCTTACCATCCACAAACAGATGGCCTAGCTGAAAGGATGATCCAAACCATGGCAGACATCCTTAGAAGGTTCTGTGCATATGGCATGGAATACAAGGACCATGAAGGATATACCCATGACTGGGTTACCATTCTACCAGTAGTCCAGCTTGCTTATAATACTAGCCAGCATTCTACCACAGGGAAATCACCTTTACTGGTAGAAAAAGGGTGGAATCCCCTATTTCCTGCAGATCACTTGAAGAAGAATATTCTAACTATTCCCCCCACACCCAAGGCCTTCCATGATATGTGGAAGGAGGCTTGTGACACAGCTGCCAAATGTATAGCTGAGGCAAAAAAATACAACAAACAGAGATGGGACAAAACACACATGGAACCTGACATAAGAGAAGGGGACCAAGTGTTAGTGTCCACAATAAACTTCAACAACCTTAAGGGACCAAAGAAGATGAGAGACTTATTTGTAGGGTCCTTGACTATCATTAAGCTGATAGGAGAAAATGCAGTAGAAGTCAGACTCACAGAGGAATTCTCTTAGAAGAACCCAGTATTCCCAGCGAGTCTGGTTAATACATACTTCCAAACAGAGGAATATAAGTTCCCCTCCAGGAAGAAGAATCCCACTCCACCAAAAATAGTGGAAGTGGAGGACTCCCCTCGCCCTGTGAAGAAAATCATCAATGCCAGGAAGATTAGACTGAATGGTAAGAACCAGAGGCAGTACTTGGTCAGTTTTAAAAACAAGACAGCAGATAAAGACAAATGGTTGGCTGAAGATGCCATACCAGATGGGAACCTTCATCTAAGAAGATTCACGGCCTCTAGGAGGACCAAAGACTCTCATCAATGATGAGCCTTTTTTAGAGGGAGGGTATGTCAGCCTGTGATTCAGAACCAGAGCACAAGCATGACAGCCAAATACCATAAATCAATGGTATAGCCAAGATACCACCAAAACATGGAACTGAGCTAAATCAGCTCGAAGGGTATCAAAGAAAGGAGGAAAACTCACCTTGCTTCAAATATACAAGTCCCATCATTGTAGGAAAAAGTATAACAAAGTTATCCTTGCTCAAAGTTGTTGCTGAGCATAAATCTTAATTTTCAACCCTCATCTTAAATACAGAGAAAGAGGCTTAACCCCATCAAATTGGTATTCAGAAATGCAGCTCTAAGTCAGGGCTATTCAATGGTACTAACAAACTGAGCTAGCACAAGAATTACAGAAGTTATGACCAAAAGGAGCTCAAATAAGGGTGAATAAAGTATTCACCCCTCATCTAAATTCTACAGTTTTTGTGTGAAATACCTAAAGTGGGGTCTTTTTGGAAAGGGAAAAATCAGGGCTATTTGATGGTGCAATCCATTTCCCCATATCCCATCTAGAACAAAAGTTATGGGGCAAACAATCTCCATACAGTTTTTAAGCAAAACATATATATTTACAAAAAATCTTGTACATGGCATAACTTTTCCATACTTAATGATAACCATATCAAATGAGGTACCATTGTGTAGAACATATCCAGGGCTAGACAAGGAATCAACTTTGAGCTTGATATCTCAAAAACTGACAACATTATGGCATTTTTAAGCTCAAAATCCCACAGTTAGACCAATACAGTCTTACTGCAGGATATTCTCCCATAGGTATGATTATGAGGTGTCAAATAGACAAAGAGGCATTTTTATACTTAAAAAACTCATGATTCATTCAATACTGGGGTCCCATACAGGTTCTGTACAGCATTCTACGTGTCATACACGTCAGAAGAGGGCTATGTGGTTGCCAGATGAAGGTTTTCACCCTGTATTGGTGAAAGCTTCCCAGATGTGGTTTTGAAGCCACATATGAGCCCAATACAGAGAATACAGGCACTATGAAAGCCATCATTCAGGATTCTTAAGTGAAAAACTCTTCACTTACTCTACATGGATGGTCTAGAGGGCCATTCCACCCCATTTTAGGATAAAAGGAGGCCTTTTCTCCGCCAGAAAAGGTTTCCCCATCCTGCTCTTGAATTCCTATGTAGTACATCTGTCAAAAACAGTTATACTCTTGGAAGATGATAAGGCTATACTATAAACTTTAGTATTGTAGACTTTATTCTTGTAACCCAACAGGTAAAGCTGCACCCAGGGCTTTCAACAGTGCTCACCACCACTAATAATCATTAGTAAAGCCCTTTAATTTTATTGAAAACCTATCATTTACATTATTATCCATGTCACAGTCATACTTTAGGCTTTAAATACTCCTTATTATCACCTCTTCATAGACTCAGCCTGACATATAACTTGATTTGGTTATTTGTGGTCCTTTGGGTATATGAAAATACCTTTAAGGCTCTCATCCCCTCCCCCTAAAAAAGGAACATTAATTTTTAAAATTGTTATTTCTATTCTGTCTTAATCTTCTGAAAGGTTTGGTAGCTTCATGTATGTCTTTCTCTGCCTACTATTTATCTTCACAAGCTGGGTCACTGTACCTGACAAGGTATTCCCTTACTTTCCTAGTTCTCAATTTTTTCCCTTTGAAAACTGTGGTGCTTTTCTCAATACCAGATTATTCAACAGGAGATATATCCTTGAAAATGTCATTATTTAAGGGCAATGTGTCAGAATCACCAGATTTTGAAGGCTTTATCAAGCTTACTGGAAATTTAGGATGTTTATTACTAAGCTCTTAGGATAATTCTACATGAAAAGAATTCTCCACATGAAGGACCTTGATACCAAAAGGTCCTGAAAAGGAAACTTTGGGCTTTTTGCATCCTTAGATGTGGCTGAAGTTAGTGGTAGATACAAGTAATAAATCACCTACCCTGAAGTCTGAAGTAGCATTTAATTTGTCCCACTTGTCTTTTGAATATGAAAAGGAGTCTTCCATGCACCATAATGCATTATTTCTGGATTTTTCCAAAATTCCTTTGAAGCTAGCAGCTGTGGGATTTATTTCAACCAAATCCTTTCTCAAGGGATCTTGGGGCAGTCTGGGATTCCATCCTTTTTCTAGAATAACAGGATTCTGATTGGTACTGGCATTAATAGATGTTCTATATGCAAGTCCCAGTGAAGGAAGAAGGGTACATAAATCATGAGTTAATCCATCACAGTCTTTGACCTCTAGTCCATATGCACAAAACTGTCTTACCATTTCTTCCAAAGTTTGCATCATTATTTAAGCTAGACCATCGGTTTGTGGGTGGTAAGCCTTAGAGAAGGCTAACTTAGTCCCAAATAGTTGGTGAAAGTTTTGTAAAAGTGATGAGGTAAATTTGGAATCTCTGTCACTAATGATGTTTTGAATATGCAAGTCAATGATGCTACTCTATTCCATATCATAATAGCTGTATCCATGAATTTATCATATTTGTGACCTGGTAAAAAGATTGGAATCTTACTAAACCTGTCAAAAATTACTAGGCAGTAATTATAGCTTCTATCACCTCCTGGTGGTAGGCCAATTACCCAATCCATATGGAAAGTATCCCAAGGTCTACTGGGTTCTTGGACTTTCATCATATTTCCTAGTCTTTTCCCAATGGATTTGTTTGCCCTTTGACATCTGTCACAGGTTTTGCAATATTCTGTAAAATTGTTTTTCCACATTGGCCAAAAAATGCAGGTCTTGATTTTCTCTCTTGTTCTGGCCTCAGATAGGTGTCCTGAGAAGGGACTTTCATTCCATTATTTCAATACAGGATTTATTAAGGACCTATCCACAACTATCATTAAATTTGTGTGCTTAATCCTATGGTAAATTATGCTATCAATTAAATGAAATCTTCCTTCATCATATGATGTCTTCCATATTTCATCCAAGTAATTTATCAAGGAGTTATCTTTATAATCTCTAGCAATTAATTGGAATAGGATGCTAAAATTCTTATCCTCAGTATAGATGTTCCTTGATTCCTCATAAAAGGTAGTTTTTAGGTCTGTAACACGTATCCCTTCCATTGGGATTTGTGGAGAAGCTTCTTCTGGTAAATAAGAAGGATTTTCAGTGAAATTTGGTAATGGCCATATTCTTGGTCTATCTAAATATTTGTGAATTTTTCCATCTTTGTGTACAATGGTCATATTAACTCTATATTTCTATATGGCTATTTTCCATCTGAGAATATGTCTGTTGGGTGTTTTCATGTTCAGATGTGATTTCACAGCAGTAAAGTCTGTTATAACTTCAATAACAAATCCTTCACAAAACTAGTTAAGTTTCTCCAAGGCCCAAAAAAGACATTAACATTCCCTTTGACTTGCCCCATATCTGGATTTGGTAGTCTTTATTTTCCTAAACATGAAACATATGGGTCCTTCCACAGATTTTTCCTTAATAATCTGGGCTTGATGAATTGCAGCTCCTAGTCCATCTCCTGATGCATCAATTTAAAGCTTGAAGGGCAGTTTAGAATCAGGCATCAGTAGAGGTGGAGGAGTGGTCAAGGCTTGTCTCAGAGATTGATAATCTTTGACTCTATCAAAATTCATTTCAAATACTGTGTCTTTGTCACATATTTTATGAAGAGGTCTTGCTATTTATGCAAAGTATTTAATTTGCTTCCTTTGTATCCTGAAAAACCTGAAAATGACAGGATTTCCCTTTTTTTCTGAGGAATCGCTTTAATTAGTACTTCTGAAACCTTCTTTGTCAATTCAAAGGGACAGATTACATACTATATGTCCTAGGGATTTGAGTTCTTTGAATCCAGAATGAAATTCCTTTAAGCAAAGTTTCTTCTTTGCAGATTATATTTTTTCCAAAACTCTAAATAATCTGTAAATGTGTTCCTCCTAAGTCTTAGAACAGACAATAATGTCATCAATGTAAATGAGAAACCATCCTTCTGTAATTTCTTTGGGAAAGATCTCATTCATCATCCTTTGAAAGTGTTAATATGCATTATTGATGCTGAAAGGAATCCTTAAATATTCATACACTTCACAATCAACAGCAATTCTCAAATATCTCCTAGCTCTTAGTGTCACTAAATATTGGTGGAATTTCTTTAAGAAGTTCATAGTGCTTATGTATACTGCTTGAGATATTTGAGTGAGGGAAATTTGTATTTTTGGTATGGGATACCTGCCTGGGAGAGTGTAAGTGCTCAGAGCTTTAAAGTCCCCAACCATTCTGAATTTTCCACTATGCCATGCCACTATGACAGGTGTAGGTATTTCTGTCAGGCTGAGTCTATGATAAAGTGATAATAAAGGTATTTACAACTTTAACTATGACTGTGACACAGATAAGAAGTATTGAAAAATGTTTAGTTTTAAAGATATTAAGGGCTTTACTAATAACATTAGTGGTGGTGAGCGCTGGTGAAAGTGCTGGTTGCAGCTTTACCTGTTGGGTTACAATAATAAAGACTACAATACTTAAATGTAAAGTATACCTGCCTTTTTTTCCAAGATTATAACAGTTTTGGACATTTGTACTACATAGTAGTTTAAGAAAAGGATGAGGACACCTTTTCTGCTGGATAAAAGGCCTCCTTTTATCCTAAAATGGGGTGGAGTGGTCCTCTAGACTATCCATGTAGAGTAAGTGAATAGTCTTTCACTTCAGAGTACTGGCTTGTGGTTTCCACAAAGCCTTTATACACTGTATTGGGATCAGATGTGGTTTTGAAACCACATCTGGGAAGGTTTCACCAATACAGGGTGCAAAATTTTATCTGGGGACCACACAGCCCTCTTCTGATGTGTATGATGTGTAAAATGATGTACAGAACCTGTATGGGACCCTGGTATTGAATGAACTATGAGTTATTGAAGTATAAACATGTCCCTTTGTCTATTTGACAGCTCATAATCATGGTTATGGGATATTATCTCACAGTAAAGGTGTATTGGCCCAATCGTGGGATTTTAGCCTTAAAACTGCTATACCTTTGTCATTTTTTGAGATACTGAGCTCAATGTTGGTTCATTGTGTATCCCTGAATGGGATATACACAATGATACTTCATTTGGTATGGGTAACATTAAATATGAAAATGTTATTCCATGTACAAATTTTGTTATTCATACATATGATTTTCTCAATATGTGTATGGGGCTTATTTTCTCCATACCTTTTTCTCTATATGAGATATGGAGGAATTGAAGGCACCATCAGATAGCCCTGATTGTGCTCTTTCAAAAAATACCCCGCTTTAGGTATCCCACACCAAAACTATGGAAGTTAGATGTGAGGTGAATGTTTCATTCACCCTTATTTGACCCTATTTTTGTCATAAATCCTGTAATTTTGCTGCTAGCTCATCTTGGCTAGTCCCATTGGATAGCCCTTACTTAGGGCTTCAATTTGAATACCCATTTGATGGGGTTAAGTCTCTTCCTCTGGATTTCAGATGGGAGGTGAAAATAAGGTTTATGCTCAGTAACAACTTTGAGCAGGAATAACTTTGTTATTCCTTTCCTATGGTGGTGGGGCTTCCTCTTCTTTTTGATACCTTTTAACTGATTTTGCTCAGTTCCACTTTTTGGTGGTATCTTGGCTTTACCATTGGTTTATGGTATTTGGCTGACATGCTTGTGCTCTGGTTTTGAGTCACAGGATGAAAATTTCTATTTCTTAATGGTGGCCAACCTTTCTTATTAAACCAAGGTTAAGGAGCTCTTTAATGTGAAGCTCAAGGCCTTCTCTTGATTTTGGGCTTGCTGGGTATGCAACCCTCCTCAATAGTGGGGGATAAAGTATCTCAAAGCTCAAAATAATATCAATTTCATTACCAATAAGTTCCTTTAATTGTTCTTTATCTTTTGCAAAGGCTTCTTTATGGTCATATAGAAGGGTATAGAGTTCATTTTCATGTATATCAGTACAATGAAGAATTACTTCAGCTTCATTCATATGTTCTGACTTGAAATTTTCTAGCTCCAAGTTGCATGGTGCTACTTTATTTATGGTAATTCTTCTTTTAAAAGGTAAAAGTGAAAATTCCTGATGCTTATTGTCATCAATAGTAAAGTCTCTGTCTTTTTTATTAGGTAAATCTATGCCATGCATGATTAAATAATCATTTCCTAATATGAAATTGGTAATGGAAAAGTTTTCCATAAAAACAAATTTCCATTGAAATTTGGTAATATTACAAGGGTTTCAAATACTCCCAATTGATTAATTGGATTTCTTGCACTGATAAATTTAATGCCATCAATTGGTAATAATTTTTCTTCAAGATTTGGTACAAACCTCTTGATAAACAATTTTTCAACACAAGAGCAGAAAGCCCCTGTGTCAAGGAGCAGCTTAGTGGGTTTGTTGTCTATTACCACCTCTGTTATACAGGAAATTCCACCTGTATAACCTTTCCCCTATTTGGATTGGTTTTATAAGCTGTGCATCTTCAGTTTTTGATAAGTCAAGTTTACTATTTCTCAATTGGGGTAAGTGGGAGTAAGATTACATCCTGTCAAATGGGACATTTATATTTTCTATATCTTTTGAACATTCATAAAATATTGATTATTTATCATCTGAATTTTACTCATTTACATCAACTCCTTCAACATCAGGTGCTTTCTCAATCTAAATTTCATTGATTTTCTCTCTTTTTTGACATGTATTGGCTAAATGTGTGGTGCTTTGGCAAACATTGCACTTTATGATTGTATCTTCAGATTTATGTTTTACATTACTAGAATTTTCTTTGGGGTTTTTTCCCACAGAATCTTTCCAAGGTTTATTAAACCTTTTTTTAAGTTCAATCCTACTTGAACCAATTTTGGTTCTGGTGGTTATTAATTTAGAATATCATCTTATGAAGATTTTTAAGAATTTCTGCTTTTAAAAGCATGCTCTAAGCTACCTCCACATTGTCTCAGAATTTTTCTGTTGATCATAAATTCTGACATGTCAGGATATAATTCAGCTAGTCTGTATTTTTGTTGGCAAAACCATGGTAAAGCTCTGTCTTTGTAAGCATTAAATTTAGCTTATTCAGAGGCTGTTTCCACTTTATATCTCAAAGCATCATTGGCCCACTTATTAATGATTTGGGTTTTCCACCAAGTCCAACTTTTGTGTCCATGTGCTTTTCTTAACTTGATACACCATTTGTGAGCTTATTTTCTACAAAAGGTGTTAAATCTTGCCATTACCAATCTTTCTGGTAGCTCAAAGCTTCCTCAATAAAGTCAATACCTCTGATGAATTCCATATGGTCATATTCTCCCCCACCACTGAAGTGAGGCCAATCTTTAAGTTTTGGTACTTCTTTCAAAGGTTCTTGGGTCATTGATGGTTCCAAGTTATGGAACAAAGTTGAAAATTTATTCTTCATTTGTGAATTTTCTACATCCAATACTTGTGGGTTGTAATTTTTTATACCAACATTTTTATTCAGAGGTTTAGACATTCTTGGTAATGTGTACAGTAATTTTTCAATTTCATTTATTTTACTGGTATTACACCTTGTGTAATTTCTGACTTCATGTTGAAAACTTTGTATTAAATTTATTAACTCGATTTTATACATGTCTTCTTTAATTGTCATTTCTTGCCATAATTCTGTTTGTCTGGTATTATCAGAAATTATCTGATTCAATTCAATTTCTGATTTTGATACTTCTTCTTGTAAAGTCTCAAAAAAAAAATTCAAGGAAATTGTATATGTCTTTACTTCAGTAAATTGATTTAAAATATCATCAACGACTTTCTTATTATCTACTTTTATAACACTCATGTCTTGATTTGTTCTTCTTTCAATTATGTCAAAATAATGAATTTGGAATATTTATCTGTTCATTCCTTTGTAATGACATATTTTTCACTTGCCTTATTTAAAAATGAACTGTCATTGTTTGATGTTCTTGATATCCTTAAAATGTTTTCAAAAAACACACAAGTGTTTCATTTATTTGGCTTAAACTCAAATTATTTGTCTTAATATTGTTACAGAAAGTTGAATTTTTATCAGAAATATGACTCTTTAAATCATTTGTGGCTATGTGCAAGGCTGTAATTCCATCCAAAATATCAGAAATAATTTTTGATATTGTAATCTAGATTCCTCTCTCTTTTGAATTTGCATCATGGTTCTGGCCATCTGAAATACATTATAAATTGCATCTTATTGAATATTTTGGATTCTGTAGCCCTGGCTGTATGGTTTTTTGACTGGTTCTTTGCCCTTTCCCTTATTCTGAGCTTTCAGCTGCTTTTTCACATTTGAATTGCTTCTTCTGGCCACTGGGGTTGGCTTTGGAACCTGTTTGGGTGGTGGAGGGTTGTTCTTCCTCCATCATGCTGTTAAAAGAATAATGTTCTTCTTTTCCATCAATGGATGCCATCCATTCAGTAATTTGCAAGTGTTGGGATTCCCTAGAAACTTCTTCACAGTCAAGTAAGAGTTCATGAAGTTTTTCCAGAGGTCTTCTAGAATTTGATACTCTTTGTATTGAATTGCATTGTTGTATGCCTTCTGTCTGGCTTTGTATATTTCCACTGAGGCTTCTAGTGGAGGTTTCAGCTCTGTTTGAAGGTAAAACAGTCTTATCAGATTCAAAGGGTCATAATTTGTTTGTTTAGGCTTCATTTAATGATGCTTGTCCTTCCCCAACTGATTGGCTTCTGCCATAAACACATTTATAGCCCTTTTGGGATCTGCTTGAGGGGTTATAGCTTTCTCCTGATTTGGTTGAAGGCATAATTATAAGCAAAGAATATTCAAAATAGTATTTTTACATCAAAAACCTACTATTGGCCAGATTCTTTGCTTTTTGGAATATATTACTAATATCAAAGTTTATCAATTCAGAAGAAATTGGCACTGCTTGATTATTCTGAGTTATATTAACAGTGATATTATATTCACAATTAACAGTACTTGCATGAATAATTGAGTGGCTGTCAATGCTGTTTCAATATTTTCTGGTCTTACCACATTTTCAGAAACTGAAATAAATGAAAAAGAAATTATTTGCGTAAAGAAAAGTTTTTGAAAAGATAAATGAACAATGAAGCATCACTTATAATAAAAAAATTATATTTTAAGATTTTGTTTTGAATTATAGGTATTTTTTAAGTTTTTCAAAATAACAAAAAAGATAAAAAATGTAAAAAAATATGTCACAGGTAAAATATCATGGATGGGCCCCCAAATTTAAGGTGTAGATATGAAAAATTAATTGAAAATTCAAGTACTTTTCCTATCCTCAAAATATTTATAAGGTAAAATTTAATTAAGAATAGTGAATTTTAAGATTTTTAAGAAAATCAACACACCAAATATTTCTTTTACCTTTTTTAGTATCAAAAAATAATATTCTAAAGATTTATTTTTAACCAACAATAAAAATTTATTCCCAAAACAATGTACAAGAGATATTAATTGCTACAAAAGAAGTTTCTTCAAGAGCAATTTTAATTGGAATTAAGTGAGAAAAAAATTCAGGCAATTGATATGAGATCAAAGTTTCTAAGAATAATATCAATTAAAAAAACATGAAAAATTCACCAGAGTGTATTTGAAATAAAATGACAAAGTCACCAGTGATGAAGGATGCTTTAATTCACCTTTGGGGTGGTGCAAGGGTAGAAATGATTATAAGAGTTACAAAAAATTATTATAATAATTTTTTAATGTGGGCAAGAGGTTTAAATACTTTGATAAATCTGCTTAAAATCTTCTATTGATTGGCTCCACAGTGTTTAAGCTGATTATAAAAAGAAAATATTTTAAAATGAAGAGAAAATTTGAGAAAAGAAATTATTTTATAGCCACCAGTTTTCTTACTCCAAAAGTACAATTTACTCTAATCAGTCTATAGAAACACACTGAAAACATAAACGCCAATTATGGCATCACTGAACCCTTATTAAGACCAAAAA
The DNA here is from genome assembly GCA_023105745.1 of Austropuccinia psidii. NCBI lineage: Eukaryota > Fungi > Basidiomycota > Pucciniomycetes > Pucciniales > Sphaerophragmiaceae > Austropuccinia > Austropuccinia psidii. The sequence goes on along the minus strand of JALGQZ010000007.1, from coordinate 54,013,310 downwards.
AGGGGTGGTTTTAGCCTATTTTTGCCATTTCCAGCCATTTTAGTCCCTTCAATCTGCCATTGCTATAGCAATACCTGGATTCAAGCCTTAAAGAAATCTCATAATGTGTGTAAGAGACCTCAAAATCAGCTAAAGCTGTTTTTACTAAGATTTTTTTAACTTAATGTTACTTTTACCCTCTTGGAAACAGTTAAAACTGCCCTGGTTGGTATCAAAACCCCATCATCAATTGAGCCACAGACCCTGTGACTCAATTCCAGGTCAAAGTTAATTGACCTTTGTGTGAGCTTTGACATTACACACCTTTCAGAAAGGAATTTGGGGGAGTCTGGCACCCTTGACAGAAAGATTCCTTTTCCCCCCAAAATTAATCTTTCCAATTTTTTTTCTTTAATTCCTCATCATGTACTATACTAGAGTTTTATATATCTGATTTGATTCAAAATTTAAAGAAAACAACTGTCACTATTCATTATGCATATCCAAATCCATTTTCACTTATTTAATACACACGCACATTTTGACATTTCAATTGAAAATACTTCAATTCCTCATAACTTCTAAATTACATACCACACATAAATTTTAACACAAAAAATTGATAGTTAACACCACATGTGGTTTGAAGTAAATTAAGGCTTTGAGGATTTACTTATTTTCATGCAGAAAATACTGAAGACTTAATTTAAGCTTATTTAGAGTTCAGCTACACAATTTCCACTCAGAGGTGACCCCACCTGATCATGTATGAGGAATCCAAGGGTCAAATGATTTTCATAGGTTTATTTATTGGAAAAAATGCTAAAACAATTTCTATTCACATTTTTCCAAAAATATTTTAATTTTAACATTTTTGGTGAAAATTTGTTTTTACTTAATTTTTTCAAGTAAAAGTGTATTTTCACATTTTTAAATTCTAATGTAATCTCAATTTTGTATATAAATCTTATATTAATATTTTGATATTTTTTGTATAATAAAGACAAATTCATTTATTTCTAACTATAACTTAATTTGGTTATTTTTTGTCTTTTGTGTATATGAAAATACCTCTAAGGCTCACATGATATGTCTCAATAAGTGCTTGATTCAAATTCCAGAGTAGCTTTTAGAATTCCCTTACAATTTTATCTTGGGTAGTACTTCTTGTAAAGCTAGCTTCATTTGCCTTCTTTTTCTGGGAAATTAATGAAGCCAATTCAGCCCATAGTACTTGAGAAACTTCCTTTTAGTAATGTATTGGTATGTAGAGTTTCTTGAAGGTCCCTTAATGGTATTTTGGATTACAAAAACATGCAATTATAGAATTTGTTTTGCTACTTTTCAAGCTTTTTTCTATCTGCTTCACTATTTCTATCCTCAAGTGAGGAATATTTGATTCCAAGATAATTATTTAAGGACTCATAATTTCTGCTTTTCACCTCAGCAATATAAGCCAATACTTAATTTCCAACTAGGGTAATCACATGGAAGGCACAAAAGTTCAATTCTGAACCCTTGAGCCATCAGATTCCAACTTCAAAAATAATAGGGAAACAGTCATCACACTACTCATATTTATAATATCTTCTCATTAAATTGGCTAAAAGAACTTTCTCATACCTATCTCAGTAAGATACTCCCAAATCCACCCCATGATTCTCTACTTAAAACTGGTATTAGACAAGGGGAAAATAGTTAATTTATCAATTGGAGGACTTACTTGAAGAAGTAATAGAATCATTCAAGATATATTAGTGAGTGGATCTATCTACTGAACTAAATTGGAAAAATAACTTTGTGTTTTATTATTGGTTGTCCAGAAATAGATTTAAGAACATAGAATTGTGGAATGTTCTAAGCTAGAAACCTCTTCAATGATTTTCTCCTACTTCAAGAATGAAGTTTTTTCTGGTTACACAAATAGTTTCCAATTGGGGATGTTATAATTGTCTTTAAATTCTTCTAAAGAAAATTCAATTAATATATTTAACAATAGACTTGGATAGATGCAATCCCTCAAACATGTTCTTTGTTGAGTTTTTGTTGGTCTTCAGAATAAAGTCTCTCTTCCATACTTTGATAAATAAAATTAGGAATTCTGGAAATCCAATCATAAGATTACCTTTCAAATTTCTTTCAATTCTTATTCTTATTAAAAGGATTTCAGCCTATCACCAAGATCTTTGAACTAACAAAACACAATATTGATAATCAAAAAAAATCATTCTACAGAAAAAGAATTTATTTTTCATGAACTACCAACAATTATGAAACTGATAAGATTAGAAGAATGCCTTTTTTTTCCATAATCCACTCACCAATTTGCATTAATTTCTAAAATCAGAATAAAAATACAGTAATTATCACAGACTAAACTGTGGAGGATACATTGAAATACCTCACAAGAATCTTCCAGAGAACTTGAAGGATCTTTTTAGAGGTCAATTAGCATTTTGGGGAGAGGTGACATGCTTTAAATTACCATTATGAACATTTTTATTTCATGATCCTCTTGTTAAGACTGTTTCTCATGCTTCAATCAATTAAGTGGATACATTATTCCTTTCAATATATAATCAGGAGAACTCAAAAGTGAAAGATAAGGAAAATAACCAGATGGTGGAGGGAATATACTTCCAAAAGCAAAGTTAAGATTGAAAATCTGTAACATGGTAAAATGACTTGATCCATGTAGGGTAGTTCACTCTTTAAATAGATTTGATAATAATTCTGAAGCTTATTCTTAATAATTAAATTTAAAATAAAAATCCAGTTTGTTCACAAATAAGAAGATTTAGTAGGGCTCAACAGACTTCAATTAGGTCCAACCAATCAGAATAGGCTTATATTATCAATTGGGAAATGAATAAAAGGCTGTTTTTGTTTTACAGGTTTGAAGTAAGATAAATTATATGAGATGTAAGATGCGTTGGGGTATATTTTACATACCAAAATAGGTCAAAATAAATATTAAAATCAATTCTGAACTATGCATAATGCATAAGTCATGCATATATCAAAAATTCATCATTTTTGATTTAAGAAAAGATGAATAGTTTTTTGGGGTAAGTAAGTCCATAGATTTAAGGCCAGATTTGTAAGCTGCAAAAACATTCACCTAGGGTAGCTCCATAGAGTGAATAGAGTTAAATTAACTCTATGAGGTGGTAATATGGAAAATACATCAATACCACATAAAAGAATTGTGAAAATTTGTGTTTTTCTTGATTTCACACCAAAACAATGGGAAGGTGAGAAATCCCATGTTACATATACACTAAGTTTAGTGTTATGAATGTTTTTGGCACTTAAAAATAGAGTTTTGGTAAACCCATAGTGAATATTACTCTTTAAGCCTGAGTTACTATTTTTGATGTAAAAATAGCTAAGGGGGACAAAAGACATCAAAGAAGGCCAGGGTACCCAACTTTTGAAGCCTCTGAGGTGTGGATAGCTCTAAATCTTTGATCAATGGCTGATCATGGCCCATTAATTATATTAAAACCTTTTGGGAACTTTGTTCCCAAGTAAAACTCTCTCATTAAATCAGAAGAAAATTCCAAATAAGCTGCTATTTTGACATGACAAGGAGGTAAAGAGAAGCTTAGACTCCTTTAAGCATTTCAATTCTTCATTATTTTCCATGTATAAAGCCTAAAATAGTAATGAAAACTTTTTTGTACTAATAACTCTTGATTTACCTTATATCAACCAGCTATATTGTGTTATTTGCAATTCTTCATAAAAATGAGGTAAAAACTTCAAAATTTCATTAAAAATACAATTCTTAATGAATATTTTTAAGTCTTCCAGTATTAGTGGAAAATAGTATTATTCACAAAGAAACTAAAAATAATTATGGTTTAATATGCAAAATTCAAAGTTTTACTTACAGTCCATTTTTGATGATTCTATGTGAAACACTGAATCTCAAATAATTCACAGAAAATACAAGCTTTGATTATATTGCCAATAACATTGATAACTACAAGAAATTAATTTGGATTTTGAAATAAAAGGTGATTTAAAGTTGTTACTCCTTTTATTCTTAACCATAAATGTGTTTGTAGCAATGTAAAAGTCTTAATTAAGTAATTATGATGATCTTATGTGACAACAGATGATGCAATAAACAATTCAAAAAGAATAATTGCTTGCTCACTCATTGGTTCTTATTTTTTCTTCATAGCATGCCTCTGTGAGCTGTTGTTGACTGAAAAAAAGTTCCTCTTGCTATTTTTTCCAGATCATCTTATTATCCAAATATACCTTCATAACCAATAATTTGTATGCATGAGCCTTTGGCATATGACCACATATCCAAAAAGGTCACAAGAAAACTTTACAATAATTATTCTTGTAAAATAAGTATTTTAAAATAGGTGAAAATGCCATAAATAGGCATAAGTTCTTAATAACCTTAGAATATAATGAGTAAAAATGTGAAATAAATCAACACATTAGGTTCCTCATAATAAAATACACACATATCATTTTTATGGCATATCTGTAAAGTCAATAATTAATGAATAATAAGTAAGAATACCATTAAAAAGACATAAATTCTTATTTGTTTCAGAAGCCAATGAAGAGAAATTTGAACTAAATTGAATCATTGGATTCCCCATGCAAGACTTCACATTTAAAATTCTTATGTCATATTTTTAAAGTCAATATTCAAGGAAATAACCTGAATATATGCACTTTTAATATCAGTGCAAGTATTCATGCATTTTAGCTCATATCTCTTGAAATACACATGATAGAGAGTTAAATCAAAAATTAAGATAACACAGAATTACTTTAGGAATACCAAGATAAAATTTATTTGACAAGCTATAATAAAGGTTATAACTTGTAAGGGTTTATTGTACAAAATTGCTATAGCGGTTGACCACTTTGTTTGGAAAGTGGTCCAAACTTAAATTAAAGTGGATATTCAGGCTCTAATAGATTGTAAGTGAAGAATGATGTATTTTTTATCATTATATTCAAGTTAAAACCCCTTAAAATTATGGTTTGAAGTTCAAAATAGTGGATTTTGACAGAAAAGATGAGTTACAAGAAAAATCGTCAAAAATGGTGTTTTGGTGATGTAATGGAATTCTCTTTGCAGTTTAATTATAACATTCTAGGATATCATAATTCACTCTATGATTTGATGTAGTATGTATAACTTCAAGTTTATTAAGGATCAAAGTTGAAGCTTAAACTTGATCATTTATGATCACTCGCTGTAATATTATTTTACGTTTTACAGTTATATAAGTGATAAAACTGGTGAATACTATTATATTATGATTAAGACTAATACAATCCACAAGGTTTAGGCTTCTTCCAAGCCTATTATGTCATCAACGTTACAGTTATAGTAATAAATCTAAATAATGGCATAATAATGAGATCAGATGGTTTAATTTTGATGTAATCATCACTGAACCTTAAAATACTGATTGTTTCCAGTGGCTACCATAAGTAAACGTGTAGTAGAAGTCTTTTGGAATCGAGGAGGGAAGAGTTTACTATAAATAGAGATCTTTTTACTCTATTTCCCCCTCAGATGCAACAAATACATTAGATTATTAAACCAGACGTAAAAGCTTTCTTCTTTTTATATAGAACTGTTATATATCCAAAGAATCAAGTTCATATTTATTTTAATCATCAATTGTGACGTTATTAAATCAATTTTTAATTTTTTTTGTTAAATTTCTCTAAAAATCTCTAATTCCACGTAAAAATGAGATTATTTGTAATTTCTTTTAATTTTTATTGTAAATACAACTTAAATAAGTTTTTTTCATATTTTTTGACCACAAATTATTTAAAATTATCTTATTAAGTGTTAAAAGTAGGTTATTTTCTCTTTATCATTAGTTCTTCATAATCCTTAAATTAAAATAAATAGTATTTATATTAATTCATAACTCTAATATTAGTAATATTATTGTTATAATTGTTTTTTATCATTAAAAAACATTTTTTTTAAGCCTTTATCATTTTTTTGTACCAATAATAAAGTTCCATAAATATATTGATTATGATATAATAATATATTTATTTTATTATATCAATTTTTTAAATATATAATTTATATTATTTTCTTCATATAATAATATAAATATTTTATGCCATAATTATAATTATTACTTATTATTATAATTATCTTTTATCTTATTCTTCAAATTTCATAAGGAAATACAGAGTACAATAAGTAAAATATTAGTGTTTTTACTTATTGTTCCATAGTCAAACCTTACATTTGGGAATCTGGCCTTGATATTTACTTAAAAGATCTTTAAAAAGATTCAAATTGGGCTTATCCAATAGGAGATTATAGTTATAATTTTAAAATTAGATAATAATTTTATATTTATTGATTTTAAGAGCTATTGAGACATTTGGAGATCAATTTTACTGTCTTATATATGTTTTTTAACATCCTTAGACTTGAAAGAACTTTATTTGAGTGACTCTGGTGATTAAAAAAGATATATATAAGTTAAAAATAAATTTTTATTATACATTTATTTCAAAAATAATCATATTGGTTTCATTTTATTCATTAAAAATAAGAAAATAAAAACATGCAAAACCAATATAAGAAGTTATTTTTATTCTTTTTTACTCATTTTGTGAGCCTTAGAGGTAATTTCATATACCCAAAAGACCACAAATACAAAATTAACATATAAATATAAATAAAATAAATTTATTGATATTATTAAAATAAAAAATCAAAATATAAATATAAAATTATATTCAAAATAAAAAATTTAATTACAATTTAAAAATAAAATTACATTAAATTTTGGAATTATAATATTACATTTATACTTGAAAAAAGTAAGTAAAAATGAAATTTTAACAAAATTGTAAAAAAATAAATAAATTTGGAAAAAAGTTAAATAAAAGTTGTTATAACTTTTTATCCAATGAATAAACATATAAAAATTATTTCACCATTGGATTCCTCATAAAAAATCAGGTGGGGTCACCTCTGAGTGAAATTCTTGTAACTCAACTCTAAATAAGCTTAAATTAAGTTTTTAGTATTTTCAATACAAAAGTTGAAAATCCTCAAAACTTTAATTTAATTCACACCACATGTGGTGTTAACCATCAATTTTTGTGTTAAAATTGAGGTGTTGTGTTTAGTTTAGAAGTTATGAGGAATTGAAGTATGTTCAATTGAATTCAATTGAAATGTCAAAATGTGCGCGTGTATTACATAAGTGAACTTTTATTTACATATGAGGTATCAATTATTACTGTATTGTATTGTACAATTCAATTGAATTACATATGTAAATTATAAGTATAATACATGATGAGGAATTAAAGGAAAAATAAATTGGAAAGATTAAATTTGGGAGGGAAAGGAACTCCAGCTCTAAGGGGGAGCTAGACCCCCAAAATCCTTGCTGACAGGCGTGGGATGTCAAAATTAGCGCAAAAGTTCATCACTTTTGGCCTGGAATTGAGTTACAGGGTCTGTGGACTCAATTGATGATGAGGTTTTGATACCAACTGGGTTAGTTTTAGCTGTTGCCAAGAGAGTAAAACTACCCTTAAGATAAAACAATCATAGTAAAAACTGCTTTAACTGGTTTCTAAGCCTCTTACACACATTCTGACGTGTTTTGAAGGCTCTAGACCAGGTATTGCTATAGTAATGGCTGATTTAAGGGTCTAAAATGGCTAAAAATGGCTTAAACCAGCCCTTTTTAGTCTAAACCAGGGTTCAATGATGCCATAATTGGCTTTTCTGTTGTCAGACTGTTTTTCACGACTGACAAGAGTAAATTTTACTTTTGGAGTAAGAAAATTGATGGCTATAAAAGAATTTCTTCTTTGCCCCACTTTTCTCTTCATGTTAGAATCTTTTCCTTTTATAAATAGTTTAAACATTGTTAAACCAATCAATAAAAGATTCCAACCACCTTTCTTAACTCATTTTAAACCTTTTAACCACGTGAAAAAATCATTATAATCATTGTTTGTAACTTTTATAATCATTTTTACCCCTGAACCACCCCAAAAGTGAATTAAAGCATCTTTCATCACTGTTAACTTTGTCACTTTGTTTCCAAATTCACTCTGGTCACTTTTGGGCGTGTTTTCTCTTTAATATTCTTTTTAAAGACTTTGTTCTTTAATTAATTGCTTGCAGTTCTTTGCTCAATTAATTCCAATTGAAATTGCTCTTGAAGAAATTTCTTTTGTAGCCTTAAATATCTCTTGTAGAGTATTTTTGGATAAATTTTTATTGTTGGTAAAACAATAAATCTTTATAATATTATTGTTTTATACTAATAAATCTATAAACAATAAATTTGGCGTGTTTTCTCTTAAAATTAATATTTCTTACTATTTTTAATTGATTTTTACCTTATACAAATTTTGAGGACAGGAAAAGTACTTGATTTTTAATCAAAGTTTCATATCAACACCTTACACATTTCTTTTATTCATTCAATAATGTAAAAGCAATTTTTACATGTAAATTTCCATATCCTATCAAAAATAACATATTTAGAAAAAAGACGTATATTTATTTTTCTTTTTAGTGCTTGCAGACAATCCAGCAGAGGAAAATCAACCCACTGTTCAGAGATTGGTGGAAGAAACTTGTCCAAGTTCTCCAACACCTATTATCAATAAGAAAAAGAAAGGTAATAAATTATTCTTTCCAGGATTCACTATTCAGGACTCTTAAGGTGAGTACCTCTCCTTAAATTTCCATAAAAAGAAATTTTAGTGTCCTGTAATCTTTCTATCTTCTCAATTATGACTATTAAAAGAGGATCCCAATACTCCATCCAATCAGATGTAGCTGGACTCAGAAGTTGAGTTGATCCCTCAAAAGGGAAAAGAAAGGGAAAAATCCCCAGTGGAATAGAATCCACACAAGGAAGTGCCATATCCCAAAGGCAAGTTTGGGAAATTCCCATAATATCTGAGCCAGATTTAGAGCTAAGTATGAGTAACTCCAACAGATGTAAATCACATTCAGAGGGCTCAAACAGAAATTTATATGAGCCAGTAAAAACAGTACTACACAGTGTACAAGGACAAGGATTGGGAAATGTTGCCTCAAATCCACCAAGGAGTGCTGAACTCCTGGCACAGGCTGAAAAAATTCCTCAAATAGCAGGAAATAGTGAGATCCTCCAATGAATGAACTCCACTATCATCCAAGACTAAAATCAAAAAGATAAAGGAGTGCCATGCCAAAAAGAGGGAGGCAAGCAAGGAAAAAGCCCCATTAGCTTTTACCAGCAAGCCTCAAGCCAACCTACTTCCCCAAGAAGGGAAGAAGAACAAAAAAAAGAACTTGAGGAAAGCATATTCCCCAAGCTACAGGATCACAAATATCCAAAAAAATTCCATGGACAAGGTCTTCAAAATGGCCAGAACCTTGATGGAATTAAAGGAAAAAGAGGAACAAAGAATGAGAAAACCTCATTTACCAAATAAATAACTTTCTCTCCTGATGTTGTAAATACTTTAACATAAATGAAAAAATGGATTTTACCTCTTGAAGACATTTAAAATAGTTTATTATCCTTACAAGAAATAAATAATAACTTCTCATCTTTAACAAAAATTGTTGTACAAAATAAAAAAGAAATTTATAGCATTAAATTTATGGCTGAAAATAATAAACAAAAGCTTTAATTGAAAATACTCAAAAATTCATACAAGGAAAACAGGAATTGTCTAAATACATAAAAGATATCAAAGGAAAAACTTTGACAATTAATTATGATATGAGTATTGATAATATTACAGAAAAATTGAACAAATTGAGTATTTCTGTTGAAAAATTTGAAGGAAAGACTTCATCACATCAAAATTTACTTCTAGACCATGTAGAAAAAAGTGATGAAGCAAGAATGAATCTTAAAGATGAAATTCAAAGTGAAATAAGACTTATTGCTGAAAAAATGGATAAAATAAGTGAGGCTAACCTAAATATTCCAAAGTTATCAACACCATTTTCTCATATAACAAGTCCTGTTAAACCAAAAGAGGAAATAACAAATCCATTAATAACAGACTTGAGCCATCAAGACAATAGCCAAGTCTTAATGAAAGAAGTGCCTCAATTAAAATAATGGCCAACATTCACAGGTAAAGGTGAATATGACCATATGTCATTTATTGAAACAATTGACATGTTTCAAGAGGATTATGCCACACCAGATTAATTAATCATTGCCAGATTACATTCATTATTTGAAAAATCTGCAAAAAGATGGTATTATGGCATAAGACAAACTAATGGTCAAAATACCTGGTCTTGGTGGAAAATGAAATAATCACCAAGTGGGAAAATGATTCCTGGAGGTACAAGATAGAAAATGAATTTGAAAATTCCTTCTTTGACCCATATAAGGATAAATGTTTGACTTGGTTCTTATAAGAAGCTGAAATATTAAATTCACTGTATCCAGAAATGTCACAGAAAATGGTGGATATGAAAATACTCAAGAAATGTGGAGGGGAGCTGGAACATTCCCTAAGAAGAATGTGTATAGAACCATTCTCCATAGAATATTATATCAATGCACTAGAAGACATAGTGAAAAGAACAAAAATTGGCAGAACATGGAAAAAATTGGAGATTAAAAGTCCAAACAAACCATTGATCAAGAAAGATAAACCAAAATAACCTTTCAAACTCAATGCACCCAGAACTAATGAGAAACAAAAATTCCATAAATGTGGAGTTATTGGACACTTAGCCAATAATTTCCTATTAAAGGCAAAAATCAATAAAACTGTGGAAACAGAAGATAAAAATGACAAAGAAGATGAATATGAGTCTGAAAAAGACACTGAAAATTCAGAAACTTTTTAAAGTGATGAAATTAATAGAATTCATGCACAAATTAATAATATTTATTTAACATGTGAAGTACTAGATTTTAATTCAAACTTACCACAAGTTGTAACAGCTGATACAAGCCTCACAAACATAAAAGATGCCAAGCTGTATAGAACCAAACCAGAAAAAGGAATGGGATATACAGCTGAAAAATCAAGTATAAGCATTTTCATAGTTGGAAACCAAGAGGAAAAAGCAAATTTACATATGTGAGCATACTTTTCCTGTGTTGGTAAGGATTACTTAAAAGCAATTCTACCATATTGGGAAGAAAAACGTATACCAATACAAGGGGTTGAATTGAGTAGTTCAAGTGAAAGCATGAAGCCCCTTGGAATAATTGACTTAAAATTGATTTTTCCTCACCCTTCTCAATGTATATGAATTAAAGTAGAGTTTTTAGTAATTGAAAACTGTACTAGTAACCATTTTATACTTGGAAATGATTAATTGTTAATTTCTGGAATAGATATCTCTAATCAAAAAGACAGATATTTTACCATAGGAGACAAGAAGAGGCAGAAATTTGATTTTTTAAATAACAAAAAACAAATTACAGTTATTCAAAATGAAGAGAAAATCCCAGAGAGACAATCCTTCATAAATGAACAACTTAATGAGGCAGAATTCAATCAAGAATTAACAGTAAAAATGAAAGAAAAACTGATTGATCTCTTGTTTAAATACAAAAATGACTTTGCAACTGACAAAGAACCACTAGGTGAAATCATTGGAAATGAAGTAGACATTATTCTTAATGTGGAAAATCTTATCAACCCTTATTAAGGAGACTGGCTTCCCCAGCTGGCCCAGGAGCTAGAGAAGCATTAGAGGTACACATCAAAGGATTAATGGACCTTGGAGTATTAAGGAAAGTAGGACATAATGAACAATTAGATGTAACTACACCTGTAATTATAGCCTAGAATAATGGAAAATCAAGGATGGAAGGGGACTTTAGAGCTTTAAATACCTATAATATCCCTGACAAATATCCAATACCCAGAATCCATGGAAAATTCACACAATTGTCACAGGCTAAGCTCATTACAGCCATGGATGCTCTAAAGGATTTTCACCAGAATTTCTTAACAGGCAATGCCAAGAAACTACTGAGGATAATAGTCCACTGTGGAACTTATGAATACTTAAGACTGCCATTTGGTATAAAGAATGCACCTTCCCATTATTAAATAATGATGAATAACATATTTCCTGAAGAATTATCAGAAGAATGGTTAATTATCTATATTTATTATATGATAGATTTCTCAGGAACTTAGGAAATTCACTTAAAAATACTAGAAAGGGCATTTCAAAACATAGTACAAGCAAATATGAAAACTTCCTTAACAAAATGTCATTTTGCATACAGTGAACTGAAAGAACTAGGACATGTTTTATCTGGACTAAGCTTAGGCATAGATAAAAACAAAGTGACATCAGTACTACTGAAGCCAATCCCCCAAACCAAAAAAAGAAATGAAATCATTTCTAGGATTTTCTGATTATTAGAGACAGCATATAAAAGACTTTGCAAGAATTTCCAAATCCTTGTACAAGCTTTGTGACCAAAAGGCAGTCTATGAGATTACTGAAGGTTTAAAGCATATTAGGAATTTAAAAATGCCCTCACAAATGCCTAATTTCTTCTAAAGCCATATTGGAAACTACCTTTGAAGCTGTAAATTGATTTTTGTGGAGAAGGACTAGGTGCTGCACTACACCAAACACAAATCATCAATGATAAACCTGTTGAGGGACCAATTTGCTTTATTTAAAGACAAATCAAGCCAACAGAGGAAAGATATGGAGCAAGACAAATGGAATGTCTTTTCCTAGTGTGGGCTTCACAAAAGTTGCACTATTCTGTTTATGGAACAGTGTTTGATGTGATAAAAGACTGCAATGCTGTAAAATCTTTACTAAACATGAAGACAACAAATAGACACATGCTGAGATGTCAAAGTGCTATCCAAGAATATAGAGGAAATATGACTATAGTTCATAAATCTGGAAATATTCATAAAAATGCAGATGGTCTTAGAAGATGGGCTTTAGCAAATACACCTGAAAACCCAGCATGTGTACCACAGGAAGAACATCATATAGAAGGCATATGTGTCACAGATATTGGCACAGAATTCTTTAACCAAGTTAAATAAATCTATAAGGTGGAAAAGATCTGTCATATATTATTCCAACTTCTGATGAAAGACTGTAAAGACCCATAAATTTCATTCACACTAGATGAGGTATGGAAAAAAGCATAATATGAAGGAAGGTTCCACCTCCTTGATGGAATCCTCTATCATAAGACTAAACATACATTTGTCATGGCTTTAACAGATAGAACTCTGATAAGCAATATACTGAATTAATTTCATCATATTGTTGCATCTGGACATCTCTCAGAAGAAAGAACACTAGAGAGGGTAAAAACCAGCTCTTGGTGGCCAAATTGGAAAAAAGAGGTTGCAGAATACTGCCAAACCTGTGACAGATGTCAAAAAGCAAACAGAGCCACAGTAAGAAATATGGAATTGTGATCCAAATTCAAGAACCAAAATCCCCTTGTGAAATATTTTACATGGACTGGGTAACACCCTTATCTCCAGGAGGAGATAGAAGCTATAATTTATGCCTAGTATTAGTTGACAGGTACAGCAAAACTCCAATACTCTTACCATTTCACAAAGACAACACATATATGGAGACAGCCATAATGATATGGAATAAAGTTATTATCCATACAGGAGTATTCCAAAATATAATAAGTGACAGAGACACAAAATTCACCTCAGCATTATGGACAAACCTCCATAACTTGTTTGGAACAAAGCTATCATTCTCCACAGCCTACCACCTTCAAACTGATTGTCTGGCAGAAAGAATGATACAAACCTGGGAAGACATGATCAGAAGAATCTGTTCTTATGGGCTATAGTTCAAAGACTCTGATGGCTTTACCCATGATTTGTGAGCCTTAGAGGTAATTTCATATACCCAAAAGACCACAAATATAAAAAATAACATATTAATATAAATAAAATAAATTTATTTATAAAATAAAAATCAAAATTTAAATATAAAATTATATTAAAAAATAAAAAAATTAAATATAATTTAAAAATAAAATTACTTTAAATTTTGTAAATATAAAATTACATTTATACTTGAAAAATTTAAGTAAAAATGAAATTTTAACAAAATTGTGAAAAAATAAATAAATTTGGAAAAAAGTTAAATAAAATTTATTATAACTTTTTATCCAATAAATAAACATATAAATTTTATTTCACCATTGGATTCCTCATAAAAAATCAGGTGGGGTCACCTCTGAGTGAAATTTTTGTAACTCAACTCTAAATAAGCTTAAATTAAGTTTTTAGTATTTTCAATACAAAAGTTGAAAATCCTCAAAACTTTAATTTAATTCACACCACATGTGGTGTTAACCATCAATTTTTGTGTTAAAATTGAGGTGTTGTGTTTAGTTTAGAAGTTATGAGGAATTGAAGTATTTTCAATTGAATTCAATTGAAATGTCAAAATGTGCACGTGTATTACATAAGTGAACTTTGATTTACATATGAGGTGTCAATTATTACTGTATTGTACTGTACAATTGAATTCAATTACATATGTAAATTATAAGTATAATACATGATGAGGAATTAAAGGAAAAAATAAATTGGAAAGATTAAATTTGGGGGGGAAAAGGAACTCCAGCTCTAAGGGGGAGCTAGACCCCCAAAATCCTTGCTGACAGGCGTGGGATGTCAAAATTCACGCAAAAGTTCATCACTTTTGGCCTGGAATTGAGTTACAGGGTCTGTGGACTCAATTGATGATGAGGTTTTGATACCAACTGGGGTAGTTTTAGCTGTTGCCAAGAGGGTAAAACTACCCTTAAGATAAAACAATCATAATAAAAACAGTTTTAACTGGTTTCTACGCCTCTGACACACATTCTGACGTGTTTTGAAGGCTCTAGGCCTGGTATTGCTATAGTAATGGCTGATTTAAGGGTCTAAAATGGCTAAAAATGGCTAAAAATGGCTTAAACCAGCCCTTTTTGGTCTAAACCAGGGTTCAATGATGCCATAATTGGCTTTTCTGTTGTCAGACTGTTTTTCACGACTGACAAGAGTAAATTTTACTTTTGGAGTAAGAGAATTGATGGCTATAAAAGAATGTCTTCTTTGCCCCACTTTTCTCTTCATGTTAGAATCTTTTCCTTTTATTAATTAGTTTAAAACTGTTAAACCAATCAATCAAAGATTCCAACCACCACTTTTAAATCATTTTAATCCTTTTAACCACGTGAAAAAAATCATTATAATCATTGTTTGTAACTCTTATAATCATTTTTACCCCTGAACCACCCCAAAAGTGAATTAAAGCATCTTTCATCACTGTTAACTTTGTCACTTTGTTTCCAAATTCACTCTGGTCACTTTTGGGCGTGTTTTCTCTTTAATATTCTTTTTAAAGACTTTGTTCTTTAATTAATTGCTTGCAGTTCTTTGCTCAATTAATTCCAATTGAAATTGCTCTTGAAGAAATTTCTTTTGTAGCCTTAAAATATCTCTTGTAGAGTATTTTTTGGATAAATCTTTATTGTTGGTAAAACAATAAATTTTTATATTATTGTTTTATACTAAAAAATTTATAAACAATAAAATTGGCGTGTTTTCTCTTAAAAATAATATTTCATACTATTTTTAACTGAATTTTACCTTATACAAATTTTGAGGACAGGAAAAGTACTTGATTTTTAATCAAAGTTTCATATCCACACCTTACATTTGGGGGCCCAGCCGTGATATTTTACCTGTGACATATTTTTTTTACTCTTTTTAAATCTTTTTTCTTATATTGAAAAATTTAAAAACATATAAAAAATACTTATAATTCAAAAAATCCATAAAAAATAATTTTTTTTCATATTATAAGTGAGGCTTAAATTTTTATTTCTTTTTTTGAAATATCCTTTTTTTACTTAATTAATTGGCTTTTTCATTAATTTTAGTGTCTGACAACGTGGTAAGACAAGAAAACATTGAAACAGCCTCAACAGTAACCAGCATTATCCCTGCCAGTACTGTCAATTCTGATCATAATAGCACTGTTATTGTGACTCAAAATAACCAGCCTGAACCAATATCTTCTGAATTAATTAACTTGGACATAAGTAATACCCTTCAGAAAGCTAAAAATTTGGCCAATAGTAAGTTTTTTGACGTAAAAATACTATTTTAAGCCTTTTTAACCATAATTATGCCTTCAACCAGATCAGGAGCCAGCTACAACCCCTCAAGCAGCTCCCAAAAAGGTAATAGACGTGATTATGGCAGAGGCCAACCAGGTACAGAAGGAAAAGGGTCAGTTGATGACTTCCAAACAACTAAAATGGGTCATTCTGAAGCTGATACTACCATTTTACCTTCAAAAAGAGCTGACACCGCCACAAGAAGCCTCAGTGGACATATACAAAGCCAGCCACAAAGCTTACAACAATGCACTGCAGTACAAGGAGTACCAGATCCTGGCAGATCTGTGGAAAAACTGCATGAATTCTTACCTGACAGTAAGGAAATTCTTGGGCCATCCCAACACTTGCAAATTGCTCAATGGATGGCATCCATTGATGGAGAAGAAAAACATGATGCTTTTGACACTAGAATGGAGGAAAAACAACCCTCCACCACCCAATCCAGTGCCAAAAACAGCCCCAGTGGCCAGCAGCAGCAATTCCAACGTGAAGAAGCAGCCACAAACTCCAAACAAGGGCAAAGGGAAGGCACCAGCCCCAAAACCTTACAGCCAGGGCTACAGAATCCCAAAGATTCAGCAGGATGCCATGGAAAATGTATTTCAGATGGCCAGAACCATGATGGAATTACAGAAGAAGGAGGAAGCCAGATTAAGGTTCCAGAAATGATTTCTGACATATTTGATTCCATCCCAGAGTTGTATAATGCTATAAATGACGTGAAAAAACATCTTTCTGATAAAAATGACACCATTTGTAACAACATTAAAACAAACAACCTGAGTCTGTGCCAAATTAATGAAACACTTATGTGTTTTGAAAAAGTTTTAAGAACAATTAAAAATTCTAATAATGACAATTCTTCTAACATTAAAATAAATGAACAATCTGCCATTATTAAAGAATTAACAGATAAATATTCTAAATTCAATATTGATGACATGATTGAAACAAGAATTAAACAAGCCATAAATATTATCAAAACAGATAACAAGAAAGTCCTTGATGACATTTCAAATTCATTTACTGAAGTAAAGACATATACCATTGCCTTGAAAAAGTGTTTTGATGCTTCACAAGAAGAAGTATCAAAATTATCAATGAAATTGAATCAAGTCACTGCTGATAATACAAGACAGACAGAGTTATGGCAAGAACTGACACATAAGGAAGACATGTATAAAATTGAAGTAATAAATTTAATACAAAGCTTCCAACATGAATACAGAAATTCCCAAAGGTGTAGCAACAGTAAAATGAATGACATTGAACAAATACTGAACACCTTACCAAGAATGTCTACACCTCTAAATCAAAATGAGGGCACAAGAATTCCAAATCCACAAGTATTGGATCCTGATAATTCACAATTAAAAAATGAATTATCCACTTCTTTTCATAACTTGGAACCATCAATGGGCCAAGCACTCTTGAAAGAAGTTCCAAAACTTAAAGAATGGCCTCACTTCAGTGGTGAAGGAGAGTATGACCATATGGAATTCATTAGAGGTATTGACATGATCAAAGAAGATTTTGAATTACCAGACAGATTGGTAACAGCCAGGTTTAACACCTTGTTTACCAGATCAGCTCACAGATGGTACATCAAAATAAGACAAGCACATGGGCACCAGAGTTGGACTTGGTGGAAAACCCAAATCATCAACAAATGGGCAAATGATGCTTGGAGGTTTAAAGTTGAAACAGCCTTTGAATCTGCCAAATTTAATGCTGATAAAGACAAAGCTTTACCATGGTTTTGCCAACAAAAGGACAGATTAACAGCATTATATCCTGACATGTCAGAATTTATGATCCATAGAAAAATTCTGAGACAATGTGGAGGTGACTTAGAGCATGCTGTCAAAAGCAGGACTACTGAACAATCTTCAGCAGAAGATATTATCAATATACTAGAAGAAGTAACCACCAGAACCAAAATTGGTTCTAGTAGGGTGAATCTCAAAACAAGATTTAATACACCTTGGAAAGATTCTGTGGACAAAAACCCCAAAGAAAATTCTGGTAATATTAAATATAAATCTGCAGATACAGTCAGAAAATGCCATATTTGCCAAAGCACCACCCATTTAGCCAATACATGTCCAAAGAGGGGGAAAATCAATGAAATTGACATTGAAAAGGAACCAGATGTTGAAAAAGAAGACATAATTGAAGACAATTCAGATGATAAGTCATCCATATTTTCTGAATCTTCAAAAGATATAGAAAATATCAATGCCACTTTTGACATCATGGAATCTTATTCCCACTTACCACAATTGAGCAATGGTCAAGTTGATTTATCAAAAGTTCAAGATGCACAACTTATGAAGACAAAACCAAACAGAGGAAAAGGTTATACAGCTGGTAACTCCTGTATAACAGAAGTGGTGATTGACAACAAGCCCACCAAACTTTTGCTTGACCCAGGAGCCTTCTGCTCTTGTGTTGGAAAATCTTTTCTTAAGACTTGTGTACCAAATTTTGAAGACCAATTGTTACCAATTGATGGTATAAAATTCAACAGTGCAAGTAACCCAATGAAAGCATTAGGAATCTTTGAGACCAATGTCATATTCCCACACATAAATGGGAATTTAAGGATCACAGTTGAATTTGTTGTTATGGAAAATTGCTCTAGTACCCATTTTATATTGGGAAATGACTATTTAATCATGTATGGGATAGATTTACATAATAACAAAGACAGATACTTTACAATTGGAGACAATAAGCGCCAGAAATTTGCCTTTTTACCCTTTAAAAGACAAATTACAGTAAACAAAGTATCACCAGTCAACTTAGAGTTAGAGAAATTCAAGTCTGAACAGTTAAATGAGGCTGAAATAAGCCTTCATCTGACTGATAAGCAAGAAAATGAACTTTCTTCCCTTTTGTATGACCACAGAGGAGCATTTGCTACAGACAAAGAACCCCTGGGAGCAATTATTGGTCATGAAGTTGACATCATTCTTAACATTGAGAGACCTTATCCACCACTCTTAAGAAGACCTGCTTATCCAGCAAGTCCAAAATCAAGAGAAGCTCTAGAAATTCATATCAAAGAACTTCTAGACCTTGGTGTAATAAGAAAAGTAGGCCACAATGAGGAAGTAGAAATAACTACACCAGTCATAGTGGCGTGGCATAATGGAAAATCCAGAATGGTTGGGGACTTTAGAGCTCTGAACACTTACACTGTCCCAGACAGATACCCTATACCAAAAATCCAAATTGCCCTTACTCAAATATCTCAAGCAGTGTATATAACCACTATGGATGCCCTTAAAGGATTCCATCAAAATGTGGTAACACCAAGAGCAAGAAAATACTTGAGAATTATTGTTCATTGTGGAGTGTATGAATACTTAAGGATGCCCTTTGGTATCAAAAATGCACCTTCACACTTCCAAAGAATGATGAATGAAATCTTCCCTGAAGAACTCTCAGAGGGATGGTTAATCATTTACATTGATGACATTATTATCTATTCAAAGACTTGGGAGGAGCACATGTACAGATTATCAAGAGTTTTGACAAAAATTCAATCAGTAAACATGAAAATCTCCTTGAAGAAATGTCATTTTGGATTTAAAGAACTTAAGGCACTAGGACATGTTGTATCTGGTTTGTCCCTTGGAATTGATAAAAACAAAGTTGCAGCAGTATTATTAAAGCCTATGCCTCAGAATAAGAAGGAAATTTAGTCATTCTTAGGTTTTGCAGGATATTACAGGCAACACATTAAAGATTTTGCATCCATAGCAAGACCACTTTATAAGTTGTGTGACAAAGACACAGTGTTTGAGATGACTGTTGACAGAGTCAAAGCTTTTGAATCTCTAAGAGAAGCATTGACCACTGCTCCACTCTTACTGATGCCAGACTTTAAATTACCTTTCAAACTGTATATTGATGCATCAGGGGATGGACTAGGTGCTGCACTTCACCAAGTTCAGATCATAAATGACAAACCTGTAGAAGGACCAATATGTTTCATATCCAGGCAAATCAAACCAACTGAAGCCAGATATGGAGCAAGTCAAATGGAATGTCTATGCCTTGTCTGGGCCTTGGAGAAATTGAACTATTTCTTAGAGGGATGTGTTTTTGAAGTAATAACAGATTGTACAGCTGTGAAATCACTTTTAAACATGAAAACACCTAACAGACACATGCTCAGATGGCAAATAGCCATACAAGAATACAGAGGCAATATGACTATTGTTCATAAGGATGGGAATATTCATAAGAATTCAGATGGACTAAGCAGATGGCCATTACCAAATAACATTGATAATCCTGCTTATGTTCCAGAAGAAGCTTCACCACAAATTCCAATAGAAGGAATAAGTGTTACAGACTTGAACACCACCTTCTTTGAAGAAGTCAGAAATAGTTACACTCAAGATAAGAATTGTAGCATCTTATGCCAATTACTTAACAAAGACTGTAAAGACAACTCTCTAATACATGCCTTGGATGAAGTATGGAGAAAATCTTATAATGAAGGAAGATTTCACCTACTGGATGGTATAATTTACCACAGAACCAAGCACACATGTGTCATGACAGTTGTAGACAGGTCATTAATCAATCTTGTACTGAAAGAATGCCATGATAGCCCCTTTTCAGGACATCTTTCTGAAGACAGAACAAGAGAGAAAGTGAAGACCTGCATATGGTGGCCAATGTGGCAAAAGGATGTTGCAGAGTATTGCAAAACCTGTGACAGATGCCAAAAGGCAAATAAATCCACTGGCAAAAGACTTGGAAATATGATGAAAATCCAAGAACCAAACAGACCTTGGGAAATTGTCCATATGGATTGGGTAACTGGCCTACCACCAGGAGGTGACAGGAGCTATAATGCTTGCCTAGTAATTGTGGACAGATTCAGTAAAGCTCCAATCTTTTTACCATGTCACAAAGATGATACAGCCATGGATACAGCTCTTCTGATATGGAATAGAGTAGTGTCATGGACTGGGATATTTACAAATATCATCAGTGATAGAGATCCCAAATTCACTTCAGCACTATGGACAAATCTTCACCAATTATTTGGCACTAAACTGTCTTTCTCTACAGCCTACCACCCACAAACTGATGGCCTGGCTGAAAGAATGATCCAAACCTTAGAGGACATGGTGAGAAGATTTTGTGCATATGGCCTTGAATTCAAAGATTGTGATGGATTTACCCATGATTGGTGTACTCTGTTACCAGCACTGGAATTAGCATATAAAACATCAATCCATGCTAGTACCAATCAGACTCCTGCTGTTCTAGAAAAAGGATGGAACCCTAAGTTACCCCAAGACTCCTTGAGGAAAGACTTAATTGAAATACATCCCACAGCTGCTAGCTTCAAAGGAATGCTAGACAAAGCTAGAAAGCATGCAGTAAGGTGCATGGAAGACTCTTTTGCATATGCTAAAGACAAATGGGATAAATCTCATGCAACTCCAGATTTCAAAGTGGGGGACCTAGTTCTTGTATCCACCACTAACTTCAATAACATCAAAGGATGTAAAAAGTTGAAAGACTCCTTTGCAGGACCTTTTGTTATTAAGGCCCTCCATGGAGAAAATGCTGTTGAAGTAGAGTTATCTGAAGAACTTAGCAATAAGCACCCTACATTTCCAGTGAGCTTGATAAAACCATATAAATCTAGTGATACTGAGAAATTTCCCTTGAGGGATAAGGTTCCCCAAGTTATACCTCCTATTGAGACATCTGGTACTAAGAAAATAACCAAAGTTCTTAAAGAAAGGAAATTAAGAACCAAGAAAGTAAGGGAATACCTTGTTAGGTACAGTGACCCAACTTGTGAAGATGAATGGTTAGAAGAAAAAGATATACCAGAAGCTACCAAACTCCTGAGGAGATTCAGACACACTAGAAACACCAATATTACAAAGTAATATTCTTTTTTTAGGGGGAGGGAATGTGAGCCTTAGAGGTAATTTCATATACCCAAAAGACCACAAATATAAAAAATAACATATTAATATAAATAAAATAAATTTATTTATAAAATAAAAATCAAAATTTAAATATAAAATTATATTAAAAAATAAAAAAATTAAATATAATTTAAAAATAAAATTACTTTAAATTTTGTAAATATAAAATTACATTTATACTTGAAAAATTTAAGTAAAAATGAAATTTTAACAAAATTGTGAAAAAATAAATAAATTTGGAAAAAAGTTAAATAAAATTTATTATAACTTTTTATCCAATAAATAAACATATAAATTTTATTTCACCATTGGATTCCTCATAAAAAATCAGGTGGGGTCACCTCTGAGTGAAATTTTTGTAACTCAACTCTAAATAAGCTTAAATTAAGTTTTTAGTATTTTCAA
Source organism: Austropuccinia psidii (assembly GCA_023105745.1). Lineage (NCBI taxonomy): Eukaryota > Fungi > Basidiomycota > Pucciniomycetes > Pucciniales > Sphaerophragmiaceae > Austropuccinia > Austropuccinia psidii. The sequence continues at coordinate 53,990,779 of JALGQZ010000007.1, read as the reverse complement.
TACAAAAGTTGAAAATCCTCAAAACTTTAGTTTAATTCACACCACATGTGGTGTTAACCATCAATTTTTGTGTTAAAATTGAGGTGTTGTGTTTAGTTTAGAAGTTATGAGGAATTGAAGTATTTTCAATTGAATTCAATTGAAATGTCAAAATGTGCGCGTGTATTACATAAGTGAACTTTGATTTACATATGAGGTGTCAATTATTACTGTATTGTACTGTACAATTGAATTGAATTACATATGTAAATTATAAGTATAATACATGATGAGGAATTAAAGGAAAAAATAAATTGGAAAGATTAAATTTGGGGGGGAAAAGGAACTCCAGCTCTAAGGGGGAGCTAGACCCCCAAAATCCTTGCTGACAGGCGTGGGATGTCAAAATTCACGCAAAAGTTCATCACTTTTGGCCTGGAATTGAGTTACAGGGTCTGTGGACTCAATTGATGATGAGGTTTTGATACCAACTGGGGTAGTTTTAGCTGTTGCCAAGAGGGTAAAACTACCCTTAAGATAAAACAATCATAATAAAAACAGTTTTAACTGGTTTCTACGCCTCTGACACACATTCTGACGTGTTTTTGAAGGCTCTAGGCCTGGTATTGCTATAGTAATGGCTGATTTAAGGGTCTAAAATGGCTAAAAATGGCTAAAAATGGCTTAAACCAGCCCTTTTTGGTCTAAACCAGGGTTCAATGATGCCATAATTGGCTTTTCTGTTGTCAGACTGTTTTTCACGACTGACAAGAGTAAATTTTACTTTTGGAGTAAGAGAATTGATGGCTATAAAAGAATGTCTTCTTTGCCCCACTTTTCTCTTCATGTTAGAATCTTTTCCTTTTATTAATTAGTTTAAAACTGTTAAACCAATCAATCAAAGATTCCAACCACCACTTTTAAATCATTTTAATCCTTTTAACCACGTGAAAAAATCATTATAATCATTGTTTGTAACTCTTATAATCATTTTTACCCCTGAACCACCCCAAAAGTGAATTAAAGCATCTTTCATCACTGTTAACTTTGTCACTTTGTTTCCAAATTCACTCTGGTCACTTTTGGGCGTGTTTTCTCTTTAATATTCTTTTTAAAGACTTTGTTATTTCATTAATTTCTTGCAGTTCTTTGCTCAATTAATTCCAATTGAAATTGCTCTTGAAGAAATTTCTTTTGTAGCCTTAAAATATCTCTTGTAGAGTATTTTTTGGATAAATCTTTATTGTTGGTAAAACAATAAATTTTTATATTATTGTTTTATACTAATAAAGTTATAAACAATAAAATTGGCGTGTTTTCTCTTAAAAATAATATTTCATACTATTTTTACTGAATTTTACCTTATACAAATTTTGAGGACAGGAAAAGTACTTGATTTTTAATCAAAGTTTCATATCCACACCTTACATGATTGGTGTACCTTAATACCAGCTCTTGAGCTGGCATATAAATCATCAATCCATATTTCAACTGGTAAAAAACCAGCAATGTTGGAAAAGGGATGGAATCCAAGACTTCCATATGATACTCTTAAAAAGGACTTATTTGATATACATCCAACAGCAAGTAGTTTCAAAATGATTCTTGACAAGGAAAGACATAATGCAAACATATTTGTGCAAGATTCTTTCAAGTATGCAAGAGAAAGATGGGATAAAAGTCATAAACCACCTAACTTAAAAGTAGGAGACTTGGTTGTAGTATCAACTCTGAATTTTAATAATATTAAAGGCCCAAAGAGATTGAAAGACTCCTTTGCAGGACCATTCATGCTAAAAGCACTAAATGGACCTAGTTCTGTGCAACTAGAGCTCACAGGTGAATTAATGAATAAATGCCCAACCTTCCCTGTAATCCTGATAAAACCTTACAGCTCAAGTGACACAGAGTTATTTCCCCTAAGAAATAAACCTACAATTTAAATTCCCCCTCTAGAAGAAGGATAAGAAAAGAAAATTGTAAAATTCCTTAAAGAAAGAAAAACTAGAAACAAAAAAGAAAGAGAATACCTTGTGAGGTATAGAAACCCAACTCAAGAAGATGAATGGCTACTTGAGATAGATATAACTAATGCTGATAAGCTACTGAGAAGGTTCTGGAATGAAAGAAGGCCTAGAGAATAGAAAATTTAAACATTATTGAGCTTCAAGAAAAAGAAAGTCTAATGAAGAGGTAGGAAAGTGGATGATGCCCTAATTAACTATATCAGATTGTGGTAGAGTTGATTTTTGTGGTAGGGAATATGAGCCTTTGAGATATGACCACATATCCAAAAAGGTCACGAGAAGACTTTACAATAATTATTCTTGTAAAATAATTATCTTAAAATGAGTTAAAATGCCATAAATATGCATAAACTCTTAATTACCTTAGAACATAATCAGTAAACATGTGAGATTAATTACACCACTGGGTTCCTCATGATAAAACACACATGTATCATTTTATGGAAGATCTGTAAAGTCAATAATTAACAAATAATAAGTAAGAATACCATAAAAAGACATAAATTCTTATTTATCTCAGAACCCAATGAAGCAACATGTAAAATAAACTGTACCATTGGATTCTCCATAAAGGCCTGCATATATAAAGTTCTTATTTCATATTTTCAAAGTCAATATTTAAGGAAATAACCTGAATATATGCACTTTTAAGATCAGTGCATGTATTCATGGCTTTTAGCTCATATTTCTTAAAATAAACATGATAGAGAGTTAAACCAAGAATAAATTTTCAACAAAATTAATGTAAGGATATGGATATAAGATTTATTTGACAAGCTATAAACAAGGTTATAAGTTGTAAGGGCTTATGTAATAAAATTTCCATTGCTGTTTCCCACTGTGTTGTTAAAGTGGTCCAAACTTAAAATAAGTGAATATTAAGGTTCTACCAGTTCATAAATGAATAATAATGTATTTTGTATTATTATATTCAAGGTATAACCCCTTGAAATCATGGTCTGAAGTTTAAAATAGTGGGTTTCAACAGAAAAGATTAGTTACAAGAAAAATAATGAAAAATAGAGTATTGATGATGTAATGGAATTGTCTTGGAAGTTTAACTATGACATGTTAAGCTATCATAATCCACTCTCTGATTGGCTTTAGTGTGTATATCTTAGAAGTTATTAATGGTCAAAGGTTAAGCTTAGATTTTATCATTTATGATCACTGACTGTAATCTTATTTTATGTTTAACAGTTATATAAGTGATGAAACTGGTGAATACTATTAGATCATGATTAATACTTATAGAATCCAAAAAATTTAGGCTTCCTCCACTCCCATTATGTCATCAAATTATAGCTATAGTGATAACTCTAAATAATGGTGCAATAATGAGATAAGATGCTTTAATTATGATGTAAGCATCACTAAACCTTAAAATAATGATCAATTCCAGTGGATACCATTGGTACACGTCTACTAGAAGCCTTCTTGACTCTAGGAGGGAAGATCTTACTATTAATAGAGCTCTTTTTACTCTATTTCCCCCTCAGACACAACAAAAACATTAAATTATTAAGCCAAAGGTAAAAGCTTTCTTCCTTTATATAAAGCTGTTATATATTCAAAGAATCAAGTTCATCTTTATTATAATCATCAATGTTGACATGATTAAATCAATTTTAAATTCTCTTTGTTAAATTTCTCTAAAAAACTCTAATTCCATGTAAAAACAACAATATTTGGAATTTCTTTTAATTTCTATTGTAAATACAATTTAAATAAGTTGTATTTATATTTTTTGGCCTAAAATTATCCAAAATTATTATATTAAGTGTTAAAAGTATATTATTTTCTCTTTTTATTATTACTTCATAATAATCTTTGAATTAATATAAATAGTATTTATATTAATTCATAACTCAAATATTAGTAATATTACTGTCATAATTCTTTTTATCATTAAAAAACAATTTTTTACTCCTTTATTATTTGTTTGTAACAATAATATAGTGCCATAAATATATCAATTATCATATATTAATATATTTATTTTATTAGATTAATATTTTTAATATGTAATTTATGTTATTATATTCATTTAATAATATAAATATTTTATGCTATAGTTATAATAATTCTTTATTATTATAATTATCTTTTATCTTATTCTTCAAATTTCATCAGGAAATTCAGAGTACAATAAGTCAAATATTAGTACTGTTTACCTATTGTTTCATAGTCAAACCTTACAGTATCAGTTTAATCTTTTCTCAAGTGTTTTAATCTTTCAGAATCAATCAGAAAGACATGAAATCATAGAAATAAACTAGAATATGTTTTAATAGTGTTATGAGTCAAATTTTGATCCTTTAAATCCACAATTCATCTGTCAAAGCTCTTCACCAATTTTTTCCAAGTTTCCTTGGATGATTAGTGATTATTTTTAATTTATTCTTGAAGTTTTTCTCTAGTATTAATTTTTTTTCAAGAATTATATTTCTAATCATTCTTGAAAAAGATAATTATGTTTTAAAATAATTTTATTATTAAATACTTCTTGTAATTGATTCTTGTAGAAAATTACTGCTTACTGTTATAATCACTTGTAGTGTATAACAAGTAAAAGAAATAATTCTTTATTGATTTATTCAATTGTGGTTGTAATAATTTCTTATTATTATATTTCATAAGAACAGTCATGATACTGTTGCTTAATAGTAATATGATTAACAGCTTCATAGACACATCTTGCATAAGGGTTATTCAAGAATGAATTGGAAAGAATATAAAAATGAAGGAATTAATCTATCTCAGGGGTGCAAAGGTGGGTATTTAGAATATGATCTTTGGTTTGGTAATTATTTCATTGAGAGGCAAAAGGTTCATAGTGACTTTGGGTATGTACTGAACCCTGTTGAATAGGGTTCCAAAATCTATTTATTCCAGAATGGCTCAACTTCCTTTTTGGCTAGCTCAAACTGGTTAGAGTCATCAAGTAATCACTGTTGGGTTGAAAACACTTGTACATATATCTTATACTTAATTTGGGCTTGAAGAGTTTCCAATCAGGATATTCCAGCCATTTCTTTAGATAAAGGGTAAAAATAACACATACTTGTAAGGCTAGATGATCTCTCAAATTCTATTTCCTGCATATTCTTTTCTGCCTTTCTTACACACATGGCATAATGGATGAAAATTTCAATATTGTTGGAATCTCTGAGGTAAAATAAATTTCATCCCACATGTATTTGTGAGTTTTGTTGATATAAAGAGCTCAATGATGTATGATGAAAGGGCTTGTGGGAATCTTCATTGAAGTATCCCTCATTTATATGCCTTATATCAATAATGTTAAATCTACAGTAGTTTTTAGCTTGATTAAAACTGTATATTGAGATCAAATACTTCAAATAAGATCTCTGAGTCATTTTTTGAGATACTGAGCTTTTAAGTAGATATAATTAAAGGTCTCATTGAGCTCTTGAAAAAAAATTACTTCTTATGGATTCTCCACAGGGCCTAATTTTCCTTTTGAGGTGGTTTTCAATCAAAAATTTGGGGTTTTCTGGATTATTATCTAGAGGCTTTACAGAAACGTTTTTTTCACTATTTTAAATATTTCACTGAGAGATTAAATAATAATAACCACTGTAAGGTCTGTCCATGGAATTATTGATAATAGTAAGAAATATAAAGAGCACTATGACTGTTCTCAGTATAAAATATATTATATTTTATTAAAAATGAAAAAAGAAACTTTAATTATTATTAAATAATTCAATAATAATGAAAAATCTTAATAATTATTCTATTATTGTTATAGTCACTGAAAATTATAATAATGCAAAGTGTAAATCTCTTAATGGGACAATTACATGTAGAAAATAATGATATATAAATATTATTTATGAGAGAAATCATCACATACACTGTGAAGAGATGATTCTTATAGAAAAATTCTATATAAAAAAACTAATAATAGATGAAAAATATAGGACTATAGAGAAAACTGAGTTATAATATTTATTTAATACAACAATTCAAACAACAATAGTTATGATATTAAATAATGTTTATAGGTTAAAGAACACTAAAAGCAATATTTTGAAAGATAAAAACAACTTTTTCATGATAAAAGAAGATTTAAGAGTTTTTAAGAGGACTTTGCGCATTGAAAAAAAAATATTTAAGACAATAATTTTATATACCAAAATTTATCATTGGTGATTACAACGATAATCTGATTTCTATGATTTCAATTCTTTAAATTAAGATTAATGAAGAAGAAAATACTTAAGAGATTATCTTAATAATATTTCATAATTAATATGATATTACTTGTTTAGAATGTTTAATTGATTGGAATGATAATTGTAATGGACAAAATCAGTGATGTGTAGACTCTTTTTATGCCTTCAGAGCAGCTCTCATGATTAATAATGGATACACAGGGCGCTCCCAGGTAAAACTTGAAAACCCATACTGAAAAATAAGGCTCTTAACTCAAGTTAACTTATTTTTAATTCCAATTTAAAGTTACCAGTGTTTTTATTAACTCCAAGTAACTTTAATCCTCTTTTGGACTAATTATTTTAATTCTTAATATAAAGTAAGTTTATTTATAATGAATTTAATCACACTAACAACCTAAAAATAAAGTTTCAAGCAAAATTATCTTGAGCTGAATTTTTAATTAATTTTTGAAGAAATCTTGATTTTCTTCAAGAATAATTAAAAAGGCTAAATTCAAGGCTGATTACCAATAACGCCTGTTTAAAAAAAATATTCAAAATTTAATATATACACAGATAACATTAATTTGTAAGATGTGTGAAAATTTAAAGCATATCCATTGAGTATTGTATTTTCAATGAATTTTTAAAGTTATTGCTATTTTTCCATGTAAAATAGCAATACACACCAAACCTCAACTTTTGTTAATTTTTTTATTCTTGTAAATTTAAAGTTTTAAGCTTATTTAAGCTTTTAAAGATCTTCAAACCTTGATTTCAAGCTTTAATATTGGGATTTACCCTCTGGAAGCTTGAGATTCCTGTCTGAGTTGGGATAAAGCCAGTTTAAACTCTCAGGTTGGATCAAAGTCTAATCTTGTAGTTTAAATAAGGCTGAAAATCCTCCAATACAGGTGGAAAACCTTAATTTAATCCTTGCAGATGTAGAAAGCTGGGTACCCCAGCTCTGTTTGGTCTTCTTCCTTTGTTCCACCTTTCTGGATTTTGCCCTTTTATTTATTCAAATCTATAGTATGGCCTTAAACCCTTTTAAATTGAGCTCACACAGGATTTACATTCGGTATTCCAAATCCTTAGCCAATTCAGTAAATATACACAACACCTTAATTTTAACTAAGTTTTTTGGTAAGTTTGCATAAACCTTATTCAACTTTGAATTTACTCTTATTCAAGCTTAAACTTAATGATTCTTAAAAAAGTTAAAAAAGTTGCAATTATACTTTGAGATTCTTAAATCTTCTAATAAGATAAGAAATAACCATTTTTGGGCATAATGCCCTATGGGTCTACCGTAGGTTATTTTTGGTGTAGAATCCAAAAATGGAATACCAATTATAACTTTGTTTATCCAAAAAAAAATTATACTAATTTTTTGTTATTTTTTATTTTAAATTAAATTGATATGTCTGTTTAAGACTAAATCAACTGTGTATAAAGTTATTTTTGGCCTTATGGGTATGTCATACATATCTCACATGCTCACAACTACCATGGGATTTTCTATTTGAATCAAAAATTCAATTATAGCTAAAAGTACTCTTGGCATAGTGGATACTCATTCAAAGGTAAATATGCTAGAACCTTTCCATTTATTCTTCAATATAGATATGGATGGTATATTCTCAAACACAACGCTTCCCTAATTGTAAGTGTTTCGATATCAACTGTATCTTCCCAGTCTCAGGATCATGGTTTTGCACTTTTCCCAATGGTATATGCAAGTCCTCCTGGTTCTTTTTTTAGAGTTTTGGGCTGACATAAAGTATTAAACTGTTTCTATGGGCCTTTTCAACAGAGATTTTTTCCATTTATAACATATCTATAAGCTTTTTTTTATGGGAGAGCTCTTCCATCTAGATAATCCTATTGTTATTTCTTACTACTCTGATCCAATGTAAAAAAAATCAGAAGGTTTTTTATGCTTTCATGAAAGAGAACCAAATTAAACACTATATATCCAAGACTTTTTTCCACAGTTTTCCCATAGGCACATCATGTATTTATCTATATGGATTAAAAATTCATCAATTTAGATGATTCTATGGTTATTATTACCAATTTATCTTATTCTCTACTTTCTGGGGAAGCCCTTCAATTTTTCTTGCAAATTTGAATAATATGAACCTATATAACTGAGCTGTCTTCCCAGATATCTGTCCTGATGCCACCATATATATTGGTTTCTATGTGAGTAAAGGTCCTATATCTGGCTAGTAATATGGAAACTTGAAGAAAATTAAAGTTTAATTTTATTATTTAAGCAGGAGGATTTACACTTACATCCAAAAAGAACTTGAATACAAAGGGATAATTAGAATATCTGTATCATACACAGTCTGTTCCTGGATTGATTCTCAAGAAACAACTGAACAAGCCTTTCTCTTTATAGCTTAATCAGTTATTTCCTTTTTCTAAGCCTTGTTAATCTTATAATAGAGATGTAAATACAATTACAAGGAGCGAGTATCTCAGCTCTCTTCTCATATATATAAGACCTCTGATGGCACATTGTATCAAATCTCTTTTTCCTCGAGTTGTTGATCTTTTTTAATCTCTATCTTATTCTTTTCTAGGTTCATTTCCGCTTCCATATCGCTTTCTACAATTATCTGACTAATATTTCTATCTGTTCACTTGAAGTTTTTTTTCTATAACAAAGCTAAGCCTACATATCTGGTCATTTTACATATATATTCAATCTAAAAATATAGTAAATCTTGATTCATACGGCTTCAAAGTGCCCCTTTGGAGCCTTTTGAGTACTTCAGGACCACTTTTAAATCTTAGAAAGTATTTGTTAATATTTTATTGAGGTTTTAGAAATTGACTACTTTGCATTTTTGGTCTTTTGTCCAAAATGCTCTCTGAATGAAGGACTCTGATATACAGTAGAATTGTTTGACTACTGAAGCTCAGAACAAATTTAGCTTCAGTTAAATTTCCAAATGCAACCGAGTGAAACAAATACTCACTGAGTGATTCCCTTACACTACTTTAATACACTGCAAAGTTTTTCAAGGAAGTATATAAATCAAATTTCAATGGAAACCAGTTGTTTCAACATTCTCATCAAATATGTCCAAAATGAACTTATATTTAATTCAGTAAAGCATAATATCCCAGAGAGTATCTACATGGGACTAGTAAGCTTTCAAATGCTACAAGAAATATTCACTACTAATACTCCTTCAAAGATGCCAATATTTTCAATTTATTAAAATCTTTTCAAAAGCAGAATCCCAATAGTCTTCCATAGCTGAATCAAAATCCCCACCTCTCATACCTTGGGGTAATTCCTTGGATGATACTCAGTAAATATAAATAAATCTCTTTTTTTATATAGACAGATGCATAAGCCCTTGAATTATGATAGTATTTATTCTTGAACATATCAATATACAAAGAATATATTCATTCATATTGAGTTTCCCAGGCTTCGGCACAAATATAGGCTTGGTGATTGATAAAAGGATAAAATGAGCGGACCCTTATATTCAAGATTTTCTAATTCTGTCAAATTCAATACCCTTTTATAGTTTTATATCAATGGATACTTGCCTTTCACCATATACGTATACTTATATTTGTTAGAAATTAATTAACTGTGAAAGTAGAATATATTTTGAAATTTTGACTTTAATGTGAGTTCGAATTGACAAATTGTTAAATTAACACCGCTATAATCTTATTCAAAGGTTACTAAATAGTTCTGTGAGCTTTAATTTTCCATAATTTAAAATAATTCTTCACGAAGTGACACGCAAATTTTCCTTCCGTTATTTCTAGATTAACCTGAGCCAAGTGGGAAAATATTGATTTGTTAATTTATCTTAGATAAATGAGATTTATTAGGTTATTTATAAGTTCCATATTAGTATTAAAGACTATTTCTCATAAGTAAGTCTGTGATATTAATGTATAATTATTTCATTCAATGAAATTAGCTTTTGTAGTTTCATTTATAGTATATTTATACATCCAATATTTCCACTGAGTTTTTGGGATAAAATATATCTGAATAAGTTTCATCATGCGAAAAGAGAAATGGGATAGAAGAAAGTACTTTCTTATAATTTAAAATTTTGACCAGGAAATAAAAATGTTATAGATACTATGAGCATTGATAATTATTTTTTCCTGATTTTTCCTCATAGAATCTCTGATGAAAATATTTTAAATTATCTATTATATCTAACAAAAAAATTTGTGAAAAACAAATAATATTTTCCTATCTGTTAGTAAACTTGAAAATTTTACTGAAGGTGACAGAAGAGCTTTACTCACCACAAAATCTCACATTTTCAATTCAATATTCATAATAAGTCACTGCAATTAAATAGCAATATTTATTATTGAGCTAAAGGTATGATTAATAACAGCTGAAAAGCTGAAAAATTGGAAACATTTTGTTGAAATTGGCTATCTTCATCATATGATGAGGATTAAAAAAGATACTTATTTAAGCTAAGAATAGCTATTAGCACCCAGGAGTAGAAATTTTTCATAAAGATATAAGCCTCTAATTGATAGTTATCTTGTGAATATCTTTGATTTACTGAGAAAATTTTAATAAGATAATTACATTTAGAATGTGTAACAACAAGAATTGCCACAATTTACAAATTCAAAATACTATTTTTGGCTTGGAATGGTCTTTTAATACTGATTTAATATAAACAAGGAGGATTGATTTTTTTTACTTTTTATTTTATATAAATTTCTCAGCACTCCAAAAATTCACCTCATTCCTTACACCCACTATTATTTGGTTTCTGTGGGGTAAACTAAAGGAAACTATCTCTCTATTAGTCGAAATTCCTGTCTTTAAAGCTTAAATAGTTCTTTTTCTGTAGTAATTATAACATTTAAAGGATATTATTGAAGCTCAAATAGAAAAATAATTTGTATTATGTTACTTGAGAGCCAGTTTGGGGTGTATATGCGGCCTTGATTTAATATTAAGTACATTTAATTTCCTTGAAGAATTATTCAGATTTTAATTACTCAAATATTTGAAGATTACTGAAATTCTAAGGAGAAAAAAACTTCATTTCTTTTTCTTCACCTTATTCATATAAAGAATAATATCAAGAAATTCTCTTTCTTGAACAGTGATAAAAATCTGTCCAATGATATTCTATGAGAGATATTTAAGGCTTGGAAGAAACTCTTGAAGAATAATGATTTTGGATTGATTGAAAAAGGAGCCTCCTGAATTTGATATGTGATTATAATCTTCAAGAGTTATTTTGAAACATTCAAAGGTTACCAGAGAAAAGTAATCAATTCTTCAGCTGAGTATAACTGCTACAGAATGTTTCTTGGTAAACACACAGAAAAAATGGTAAAAAACACATAAGTTTGCTTTTCATTTCAATTATTGTAATCCATTTTCACGTATTTTTCTCCATTATTATTTTAAATAACTTCTTTGGATCACTTGTTACACACCATAACATGTTTTTCAGATTTTTTTTTTGTGAATAACCTGGCTCAATCAGCCATTTTGTGTCAAATCGTTCAATTATAAATAATAAGAAAAAAAAAATTCCACTTGGGGAATTTCATAGTTATTTAAAAGAGATTTTTACATTTAACTCATTTTTAACATATAATTTGTATTTTTTTGTACCTTCTTTTTATGTTCAAAGATCCAAAATTCACAAATTTAGGGCTTGACCATGAAAGTAAAACCAAACCTTCAGATTAAATCTCAAGTATTGGTTAAATGACATCTGTAATTTAAATCTTTATTTGGAAAAATAATCACACAATAATAAAGTTTTTTGTTTGATCATTCTCTTTCTAAAACCAACCAAATAGAACTAAAGCTGGAAATTTTGCCAGTTCACCTGCAAGCTAGAAAAATGAGAGTTTATTTGGGGAATTGAATTATCCCAAATCCAATAGCTTCGAAACTAAGGGAGAAAAATTTGTGTAAGAAGGTGGATATAGATATAAAGATGTAAACATAGCTTATGTTTATTCACCCCTTTTGTTATGTGAGCTTGCCAAAACCCTAAGATAAGTGAGATATTCATTTATTCATGCTGCTATAAAGTTCAATATGTCTTTAACTGTGTTTTTAGTATTATTATTTATTTTCTCAAACATATTTATGCTACTCATAAAATTGAAATCTTCTCTATTTAAATTAAATATTTCGGAAAGGAATACATCATTTTATAGCTTCAATCTTTCTTGATTCAAATCAATATTCCTTTCAAAATTCATTCAGTATCTTGGTCTAACACTAAACCCTGGGGTAGTCCAGAAGGTATTCTTAATTTTTTTTCAATCCTATTAAGGGGTTGTGGTGCAGTAAGCTCACAAAAATTAGAAATTAGTGTGGTCCTTTTTGAAACAATTGATAGCACTTTTGCAATTGTGATTTATGATGAAAGTTATTTTCGCCCTTCTAGAAACCAGTTAAACCTCTCTGGTTGTTATTAAAGCCACCTACTTGAATTATCCTACAGACCTTTTCATTTATAAAAGGAAAAATCTCCATAGTTTTATGAATTTATTTTGAAACTTCACCATATTCAAGTATATTTGAGGATTTTAAAACCGTTGAAGCAAAGATTTCCGCACCCTTAGAGCTCATTTTTCTTGAATTTTTCTATTCTAATTCATTCCCTTCGATTTTAATTCGAAAAAGAAATTATTTATTCAATTTAAAACTACAGTTTTACATATGTAGAAGTCAATTCCATTCATTTGAGTAAACCTTCCCTTGTGTAGAATTGTACATAATCTGAAAATTAATACTGAAATATCTCATAGCTTTTAGCCTACACACTACACCACATTTTCAACATAGAAGGCTTAATTAAGATTCATTATAAAGCCATTGCGCTTGCTCAAAGGTTTAGGTTCAAACTTGTGGCTTCAATTAGATTAAGTATATTTTTCTTACCATATCTTCTTTTTTTAACCTTAGATTATCTTAGTTACATGAGATCTACCCAAAGGGAACACAAATTATTTCTCATATGGAATTCAATAATTCTATTTTCCTCTAAATTCTTATGTATAGGAGGAAATTCATAATATGTCATATGTAATATTTTTTCAGAATCATTAAAAAATGACGTTTTCAATGAAACTGTATCTAGATGTGATCCTTCTAAGTTTCATTCGATTTTTATCATTTTTCTGCAGCTTTATTAATTTTTTTAAAAATGAAAATTCATATTCCAACTATATTTACAAGGATGAGAAAAAAACATTGAATTCAATTTTTTAATAGTAATATTGGCTGTATTTTTGGTCTTCAGGGAATTTGAAATCATTTCTCAGGCTCAAGAATGAATATAACTCAATTTGGAAGTCTCTTTAAGGCTTTAATTAAACTGTTTCTATCTGAATATTATCAATCTGGTGAGTTTGGGCTTACAACTAAGAGACTTCTAAACAGGTTTCTTCCGACCAGGAACAATATCCTGTTATTTTTATTCCCCATTGTTTATCTTCAGAATTTTCTGAGGTTTCATTAAATTCAATAACATGAATTTGAAATTGTATTATATGGATTAAATATCCTAATTCATTTCAATATCTTTTTGAGAAACTTCAAGTTATCTTTGGTATTGAATCTTCCAAGATGAATTTCAGCTAATAGGGTCAGCTTGGTGTCTTCATAGAATACTTTCACAGTGGCTCTTGGGAAATGAGATTGTCCTGGAGCTTAATTGAAGTGTCTCCATAGAGCTGAAGAGATAATGAGACATATTCCTCCAGAAATATTTCAATACAATTGAATTAAAAAGAGAAAATGAAATTTCAAACAGTCAGCTTAGTGAATATTCAAATAAATTTTACAACCTTCCCAGAATGAGTAAATGAATTAGTGAGGATATCACCATCAATATCCACTGAACTGGAAATAAGAGGATGCAAATTACTTACCTGGAGATATTAGTTTTTACTTTCAAGATGAGAAAAATAAAGACAATAATATACCTGATCAGACTAACTTACTTGGGGAACCCCCCAAGGGGTGGAAGAGAGATACGTATATGGGAGAATCTGAGAGATTTATTTTTGTAGGATGTATTCCAAGCTGCATGAGTTTTGATAGCTGTATTGAGCAATTCAAGGGTATAAATTGAAACAAAATATGGGTCAATTCAATAAAGACTTCTTTTACTGAAGACTTTATTGCCATAATTTTAGTTTCATTTCATTTATCAATCTTTGATACCTGGACAACTTTTTGAAGCATTCCTCTTATATATTCTTTGTAGCTCCTTGGATTTATTCCCTTTGAAATTTCTGGGTGGAGATAAAGACAGTCTGAGAGGAGGATGTGTCTGGTATGGGCTTTTTACATTTTACCCCCAAAAAAGGCTGTCCTTATTCCATAAAAAAACATCCAAAATTCAGAAACTAAATTTATAGTCTTTACAAGAACTGTTTGAATATTCTTCTAATATTTTATCTTACCAAAGCCATCATCACCAAAACAAAGCTTCCAAATTTATCCCCAAAAATTAATTTATCAATATCTTATCACCAAGAAGAAAGTAATTACCCAAATTACACCAAGTAAAACTTCTTAACCATCTAAGTATCCCCTTGAAATATTTAATTCAACTGTATGAATAAGCTTGAGGCTATATAAAAATTAATTTTCATATGTCTCATTAGAGACTTCTGAACTGATCTTCCATAATTTATAAGCCACTTACTCATTTTTTTGGTGACCTCTGGGGAATATTTTCTTTCAGAATTTGCGGAGGGGAAGGAAATAAACCTTGACACCCTGGGTTACAGAAATTTTGAGAAATTAAAAACTAGTTTTCTCTCATTTCCCCTCCAGGTACTGCCTCATCTTAACCCCACAGAATTAGTTCATCCAACCATTCTTGAACGTCAGTGACCACTAAAGAAGCAAATTAATTTATTTCTATTCAGAATATCATTCAAAAAAGTATAAACTAGGACCATAGAGTACAAATTTCAAAATAATGTAGAAGTTTCAAAGAGAATATTTTGGAGACTCTTGTCAATGGTGAAAATTCTTTCCCTTCCAGTAGGGGTAATATACTCCACCTGGCTCCAACCTTCATTATAGCTTTCTTCATACTAGGTTCTACCTGTATATGCATATTAGGGCACCTTAAAAGCCATATTTCCAAGATTGGAAATCTTCACATAAGATTAAATAAGCTACTTAGCCTAAAACGCTACTTAAGACTCCTCCCTTCCACAAGATTTGTTTCAAAACTGGAACAAAAAACTGAGAATCAGAGAAATCTCATACTCATTAAGTCTCAATTTTCATATCACTTCAAATCAATACTTCCCTTTTACTAATCTTCTATTACCTCTTTCTTGCAAATGGAATCTCCTTGTAAAGACATATTCTTAAGAATTTGATATTTTCAGGCTGAAAAATTCTTGAGACATTCTTTAGTTCTGATATAAATTTCTCATTAGTGGTTCCCCTACCTCATAAGCATAAAAAAATTTAGTTTTTTTTTCATTCTCCTTATTTCAATTATCTTTATATCATTTTTAACTCAAGGTCAGTAGGAATAAGTGAAATTATTTTTTAATTAAACCATTCAAAATATTTTCTTGATATTACTAATGCATTTAATATTTACTGAATATTCCCTCGATTTCTTTGAAGACTTGAATTAAATCTTGTCTTGAATATGTGAGTGACATAATTTTGGTTAAATTAAAGAAATTTAAAATGCAATGACTATAACATCTTTATAAATATATTGATATAACTTAAGAGCTAATATTTTTCAAAAAGAAGCTTCTCCCATGTAATATAAAATGTGTTAGATTCAACAGTATCAATATGAAATATCTTGAGGTATTTTTTTCTTGAATTGAATTTTCTCTCAATAAGAATATTATCAATATGATATCTTAGTATGAGAAAAAAAACAAGTATCTCATTTAATTTTTACTTTTATCATTATTTTCACCATTAAAATGAGTGAGATTCAATTCCTTTTTTCAGATCAGATATCACAATACTTAATCTGAAATATTGGCCAGTAAGTTTCAGGAGCTTAGAGATTTATCTTTTATGATGGATCTATGATATATGTAATTAAATACTATAACTATTAGTGTGACACGAAATTGGTAGTTACAAAGATCTTAAAAGTGCTCTACTATAATAATATAGTGTTGAATAATCTATTGAAAAAACTGATTTAGCTTATTGTCAGCTGGTTTTCTAGAATAATGAATAAGATGATTTATGTTATAGTTCTATCTGGTTAACTCTGGGAGTAATTATGTTTGTGATAGCTTCACTATTTAAGGATTCCCATAAAAACAAGATAATTTCTTATTTTCTCAAGGATGAGACCTCTTTTTATCTTACTACTAAATAGTAGAAGGTTCTTCACGTTTGAACACAGCCAAGAAGTGTAAACTTTCCCTCCTGTGGCTCACTTGGGATCCCACAGTCTTAATACAGCCTTTAATTGAGCTGAATTGTGGTTTTGGGACCACAGGTTTCCATTTTTACCCCATACAGGGTGAAGATTTTTTTCTACAGACCTTACAGAATTTTTCTGATGTCTCAAGCACTTCAGAAACTGTACAGTAAATTTCTGGAGGCCTCTTCTTAGTCAGGTTATTATTAAGCAGAATTTTATCCTCTTTTCAACAACTTTGATGACTCCTAACTCAATTTTATGGGAGAGTATCCCACAGTACCACCCTGCACATGCAGGTGAGGTAGTATATTGTGAGAATGTGGGTAATAAGCTAGTAAAACGCCTTTTTCCCACTTCTAAACCTCATAATTCAATATTCTGGAATAGTATTCTAAAATACAACTTGGTGTGGTATTCAAGACTGAAACCCTCAATAAATATGTCATTTTTTAATATGAAGAGCTCAAACGTCACCCAGATTTTACCCACAGGTAAGCTCCACAATATAATTCCTCCTTTTAAATACTTTTACTTAGTTATTTCAAAGCCATACAAAATCAAAGTATCTTATTATTTTGGGAAAACGGTACTTTTCTTTTTTTAAGAGAAAATATCTTATACATTTTGATCTGTGTGAGGTATAGGAATAAAAGCTATTCTTTTAAAATCCCACAAGTGCCCCTTCCAGAAATTATGCTATGTGATTTTTCCCTAATTAAAAATTTAGAAGCTATATGAGAGGCGAAATATAGTGAAATTTCTTGGTCTTTCTCAAAGAGTAATTGTATGGTAACTTTTGATATAATAGTGCTACATTCTTTAGGCTGGTACCACTGTATATCCCTCTTTGAGAAATTCAGTAAAAGAACCCTCATAATGGGTCTGTTATCCAAAATAAATATTATAGATTAGGGGTAAAGATCAAGGTATATTCTCATCAAGAGCTTACAAACTTAATACTTTGGTCAATTCTTATTGGTTGGTGATAATAATTACATTTATTGAAAGAAGATATTTCCTCTTACAGATTTTCACATTCACATCTTTAATTATACATCTTATTTTCATTACCTCATTTCTATTTCATTTGGTTTAATAAAGGCAAAAGATGTGTGTTCCACTGTTGTAATTAAGTATCATATTTTATGGTATCTTGGGTTCCATTCTTATTCTCTTTTTTTGAGTCAAAGTATTAAATTATACTTAAAGGTTAAGAGAAAATCTGTATTTGATTCCTGGGTAAAATACACTTGGCAAAAATGAGAAATGAACTTGGTTCATTTTATTAACTAAAGTATCAAGTTAAGCTGACCAAAAGGGTCAATTCCATACAAATTTCTTTTACTTCAGACTTTACTGGCTGGATTTGGGTTTTCCTCAGTGTATTTATCTTTAATACCTTGGAAACTGGTCCTTAAAATCATTTCCCTTAATCCTTAAAGATAGCTTTAAAGTATTCCCTTGGATAAATACTGGTTGTCTGAAGAAACAGACTGGTGGAAGGAGGAGGCTGTTCTTGACAGGTACAACTGTTGAAAAGCTAAAAATGTCCCCTTAAAGTGGCTTTTCTGAAATAGTAAATTCTTGAATGAAAATATATATCATTATTTTTATTGAGGAGTAGTGACTTTCATAAATGTATTCACTGGAGAAAATTATGCATAATGATATTATTATCATATTGTGAAAGTGTGGTTTCTGGAACTGAAACCATGGAGAAAAAATATAAATTCTTATTATATGTTCACCTTGCATAATCTGGCTCCCATGGTCCATGACCAAAGTGGGTTCTGAGTCTCTTCAGGCTTTAAGGGGCTTGGGTTGGATGTCCTTGGTCCAGATGCCATTTGGCTATTTTTGAGAAATTTGGCCAATTTGGGGTACAGGGGTCTTTTGAGTGTTTGAAACCCCCCTGAAGTCTGTAATATATGGCTCATGGCCTATAGCATTAGAGGCTCCCAATGGAGTAGGTAAAGAATTTCCCCAACCAAATTTTGGTCCCCAAACCCAAAGGCATGGGTCCAGAATTTATGTTGTTCCTCTAAATTCCACAAATGCTTATTTCATATGAATTTTTATAAATAATTCTGGAATTTATTATTCTGTAGATGATGGAATGGGACCTTTCCATAAGCTCTGAAGCAATTTAATTGACTTTTTTTTACATGGTTGGTGATATCTAATCAATAAGCTGATAAGTGTATTGCAAGTCATGAGATTCATTCTGTATTTTACTCAATCAAAAGAGGTAACACTTTAATATTTCAATTATATTTGAATATTCGATTGAGAACTCAAAACACAAATTAATTTTGATATTTTATTGTCAGCCTGTGACTCAAAACAAAAGCACAAGTAGGAAAACCAAATACCATAAACCAATGGTAGAGCAAAATACCACAAAAACATGGAGCTGAGCCAAACCATCTCAAAATGTATCAAACAAAAGAGGAAACTAGCCTTTTTCCAAGTATACAAATCCCATCATCACAAAACAAATACTAACAAATTTATTCCTGCTCAAAGAAGTTTCTGAGAATAAACCTTAATTTTCACCCCTCATCTAAAACCAAGAGAAAAAGGCTTACCTGCAGCAAATGGGTATTACAATTGAAGCTCCAAGTCAGGGCTATTCACTGGTACTAGCCAAATTGAGCTAGCACCAAAACTACATACCTTATGGCCAAAATAAGGTCAAATAAGGGTGAATAAAATATTCACCTCTCATCTAACTTCTACAGTTTTAGTGTGAGATACCTAAGGTGGGGTCATTTTGGAAAGTGCACAATCAGGGATATCTGATGGTGCCATTAATTTCCCCATATATCATCTATAACAAAAGTTATGTAGAAAACAAGTCCCATGCAGATTTTGAGAAAATCATATATCTGGATAACAAAATTAAATATAGAATAACTTTGCCGTCTTTAATGATACCCACACCAGATGAGGTACCATTGGGTAGATCTCATCTAGGGCTACTGAATGAACAGATTTTGAGCTGCATATTTCAAAAACTGACAACATTATGGCATTTTTAAGGATGAAATCTGTGAGCCTTTGAGATATGACCACATCCCCCAAAAGGTCACAAGAAATATTTAAAATAATTATAACTTTAAAAATAATTACCTTAAAACCATAAAACTTCCATAAGTAAGCATAAAGATTGGTTTAGCTTAAGAACAAATGAATAAAAATGTGAAATAAATCACACCATTGGATTCCTCATGGTAAAATACACATATACCATTTTTATGGCATATCTGTAAAGTCAATATTTAATAAGCTATAAGTAATAAAACCCTATAAAAAAACATGAATCCTTAATTATTTCAAATACCAATGAAACAACATTTGAAATAGGCTGTACCATTGGATTCCACATAAGATTATACACATAAAATAACTAAGAAGCTAATCTCCAAAGTCAATACTTCAGGAGTTAAGCTGAATATATGCACTTTTTTGGTCAATGAATATATTCAAGGATTTCAGCTAATATCTTTCAAAATATACATGATATAGTGATAAGCCAAAAAGAAAGTCACAACATAGTTACTGTAGTAAACAGAAATGAACTTCATTTCACAAGCTATAAACAAGGTTGAAACCTGTTATGGATTATTGATTAAAATCAATAGAGCTGTTGACCACTTTGTTGTGAAAATGGTTCAAACTTAAAAAAATTGGACAGTCAGATTCTACTAGCTCATTTTTGAAGAATGAAGTACTTTTTATTACAATATTCAAGGTATAACCCCTCGAAATCATGGTTTGAGGTTTAAAATATTAGATTTTGACAGAAAAGATGAGTTACAAGAAAAATCATCGAAAATAGAGTTTTGATGATATAATTAAATTCTCTTGGCAGTGTAATAAGGACATGCCAAGCTATCAGAATCCACTCTCAGAATAGCTCTAGCGTGTATGACGTAAAAGTTCTTAATCATCAAAGCTTAAGCTTAAATTTGATCATTTAAGATCACTCACTGTAATCTTATTTTAAGCTTAACAGTCATATAAGTGATAGAACTGGTGAATACTATTAGAATATAATTAATACTAATAAAATCCATGAAGTTTAGGCTTTTTCCAAGCCTATGATGTCATCAAACTCAGAGTTATAGTGATAACTCTAAATAATGGCGTAATTATGAGGTAAGATGGTTTGATCATGATGTAATCATCACCAAACCTTAAAAATTTGATTAATTCTAGTAGAAATGATCATAACACGTCTACTAGAAGCCTGCTGGACTCTAGGAGGGAGGTATTTACTATAAATAGAGCTCCTTTTACTCTGTTTTCCCCTCAGACGCTTACAAAACACTAAAATATTTAAATCAAAAGGTAATTTCTTTATTCTTTATATATAAAACTCTTATATTATTAAAGACCAAAGATAATATTATTATAATCATCATCTTTGAAGTGATTATTATATTTATTTAACTGTTTTGATTAAAATTCTCTTAAAAACCTCAATTCCATGTAAAATTAAGAATATTTGTAATTTCTCTTAAAATTTATTGTAAATAAAATTTAAAAAAGTTGTATTTACATTTTTTGGTGTGAAAGTATTCAAAATTATTATATTAAGTATTAAAAGTAGGTTATTTCTTCTTATTATAAAGATTTCCCTCTATTATTACTTTAAATAATTCTATAATTAATATAAATAGCATTTATATTAATTCATAACTTTAATATTAGTAATATTATTGTTATTAATTGTTTTTTATTAATGAAAAACAATTTTTTACGCCTCTATCATTTGTTGGTAACAATAATAAAGTGCTTTTAAAAAAAACATCTTATATTAATATATTTATTTATTATATTATTATATTTATTCAATAATATAATTATTTTTATGCCATAATTATACTTATTTTTATATTATTTACTTTATTTATAAGGACATTCATAGTACAATAAGTAAAATATTAGTAATTTTTACTTATTGTTCCATAGTCAAACCTTACACCAAATGAGGTACCATTGGGTAGATCTCATCTAGGGCTACTCAATGAACAAAATTTGAGCTAAATATCTCAAAAACTGACAACATTATGGCAGTTTTAAGGATAAAATCCCACAGCTGGGCCAATACACCTTTACTGTGGGATACTTTCCCATAACTTTGATTATGAGGTGTCAAATAGACAAATAAGCTTGTTTATACTTCAAATCCTCATGGCTAGTTCAATACTGGGGTTTCATACAGGTTCTGTACAGCCTTCTACGCGTCATACACATCAGAAGAGGGCTATGTGGTCCCCAGATGAAAATTTTCACCCTGTATTGGGGAAAACTGCCCAGATGTGGTTTCAAAACCACATCTGAGCCCAATGAAGAGTATACAGGCCTTGTACAACCCACAAAACAGTACTCAGAGGTGAAAAATATTCACTTCCTCTATGTGGATGATCTAGAGGACCTTTCCACCCCATTTGAGGATAAAGGTCATCCTGCTCTTGAATTCCTACATAGTACAAATGTAAAAAACAGTTATACTCTTGGAAAATAATCAGGTATACTTTGAATCTTAAGTATTGTAGCTCCTATTATAGTAATTCAACTGGTAAGACTGTACCCAGGGCTTTCAGCAGTGCTCACCACCACTATTCTACAATAGTAAAGCCCTTTATATTATTATGTAAAACCATTTTCATTATACTTATCTGTGTCACAGTCATAGCTATAGTTGTAAATACCATCATTACTGCTTTATCATAGACCCATCCTGAGATTTATTCATATATCTATATGAAAAAGTTCATCTAAAATTAAGGGAAATTGATAAAATCATATAAGAAATAATATGGTTTTACCATGAACTCCCATTTTTTCATCATTATTAATATTTTATCTTATTTTAATAATTTTTGGGATCTGAAAGAATCCAAAATTAAATTTCAGAAATTGTAAGGAAAAAGGATATAGAAATGGATTTTATTTAATGCCAAAAAAAATGAATTCAACTCAATTATTTGAGAATTAAATGTAAAAAATACTTTTAGTAAACTTTTGGTGTAAAAATATTCATGAGAAAAACTTATATTTTGGTCTTATGACAAAAAAAGAGTACAAATTTGTCCTGAAATATCTTTTTCAAAATAACTTTCTACAAGTAAATAAAAAATAATGAAATTTGCATGTAATGACTTTTAATTTGGAAAAAATGGAATTCCATTTAATGACCCTTTTCCTTTGGGCTTACAATTTTGGCTGAAAAATGGCTAAATTGGTGGTTTTTTTGTAAACCAAAAAATCTTGAAAACATCATTGGAGCTTCAGGAGGCCCCAAAAAAGGGAAGAATATATATATATATAATGATGATAAATTGAAGTTCTATCCAATAATATGAAGTTATTAAAAACTGATGTGGGTTTACCAATCCCATAAATGAAATAATTTGAGTCATAATTATTGATTGATAAAAAATATAAAAATTGTTTCCAAGATTTTAACTTACAAATAGGAATCAAAGAATAAATTTTCCCTAAATGAATGAACCCCCTTCTTTATTTCCTTTCTTTAGGATTATGAGATGGTTAATGTTTTTCTCATATCTCAATAATACAAAAATAATAAATTTTTTGATGTAAATCAATTCCAAAAAGTAGCTTATTAAGAGCTGAATCATTTTCATTTGAGCTTGAAAACAAATAAAAAAGATTGATGCAAAACTTAAACATCTTGATTCTTGAGAACACTTAATCTTTTAAATGTTTTATGCTTCATAGAAATATCTTTAGATCAATATTATGAGGAGCTTATTGCACCATCTGATATATAAATTTTCAAAGACTTACGCTTATGTGGTTTTAGATATTATCTTTCACATATTTTGTGCAACAGAGTAATATTCTTTTCCACTTTGGAACCAACAACAATCCTGAAGGCACTTGTATAACCCATTGAAACAAAAATAATTCACCCAATCCCTCTTTGGGTATCAAATTAGAGTCTTCTTTATGTAATAAAATCGAAAGATGACATGAAATATGCAGATTTTTCCAAAGCAAAACAGTCAAAAGATTATGGAAAGGGTCCATAAACCTGGGGAGCAGTTGAAAAAGTTTTGCTCTTTTTGCATAAATTGGCATTCAAGCGCCGGCAGCACGTTTTGGCTGCGCCTCGTTTTTCGCCGTCGCCAACCATCAGTGGAGCAGGATGTCCCAGCAGCCGCCAACCAAGCTAACCAAAAAGCAGCTTAAATCGAATGCGTTCAGAGCCAAGAAAAAAATCAAGGACCTGCTTCAAGATACCCCCGCCCTTCCATCAGACGACGAGGAGCACGATGGCGACAACAAGCTCAAGACTGAAGCCGCTTCGAATACTAAAAAACGCAAGCGTTCTGTTAACCAAGCTCAGACAAACTCAGACATTAATGAGGAAGGGGGTGAGAAGAATGAGTCAGACGACAATCAATTAATCAATTGTTCGTCTGCTAAACGAAGAAAACGAAAGAAAGCGGCTAAAATCAAGCAACTTGAACAATCCCAAGCCGAGAAGTCGTCAAAACTGATCTTGTTCGTTGGGAATTTGCCGTTTGACATCACTGCTGACAGACTCAAAGACTTTTTTTCGCAACATTGCGGTAAGCAACTGGTTACATTGACTTGAAAAACAGCTTGTGCTTTCACTCATGTCGACGCTTTTGCCGTCAAAAACTGAATCTACATTCCTTAAAGATGAACAGCCAATGGTTCGGCTGATGACACCTAAATTATCCACAAGCCAGTCGAGCTCACACCCATCACATAGTACCAAGGGATGCGGATTCGTCGAATTTAAAACTTCGGCCGCACTGCAAAAAGCATTACGCCTACATCACACCTTACTTAGCCCTAGCGAAGATCCCGCTAAGGAGAATCAAAAAAAAGCTCGAAAGATCAATATTGAATTGACGGCTGGTGGTGGTGGAAAGTCAGAGTCAAGACAAAAGAAAATTGAGCAGTCCAAGGCTCGTTTGGCAAAGCAACGCGAAAAAAGGCTTACGCAGAAAATGAAGGAGGCCGCCGAAAACCCTAGCGTGGATAATTCAGACCTCAATGTGTCAATCAAAACGAGCAAACAAAAGAAAACCCAAAAAATTACTGAAGAAGGACCGGCGCAATGGAAAACCAAAGCAGAGGACCCATCAGGTAAACATGCGAGAGAAAAAATTGAACGAAAACGAGCGCCTCAATTTACTGGTGCCAATGCCATTAAATTAGGCTGACTGCTGTGTTCGCTGTCACACTTAATGCCTACCAATTTTTGTAAAACCGGCATCCAGCCTGGCTGTATACCAAATTCAGGAAATGATTGTTAAAATCTTAATTTTCAGCTTTACCAGGAGCAATTTTTACATTTGAGCATCAGAAATAGTCAGCCAGTAATGCACAATGACATTTGTTCTTTCTTAAAAAAAATCTGCTAGGCAATTTTTTTATTTCAAACATTGCATTGCGCTGATTAACTGGAAAGTCGTTATTCGCGTTAACTCATAGAAAGCCTTGTACTTCATTCCTAAATAAGATCCGTGGACCCACCAAATATTATCAAGCGTTGGATAACCTAAAACTGAACCACCCAAAGCTCATTTCCAAGATAATTGTCTGCCGTTATTTCGATACCAAACAAAAAGATCAGCATGTCATGTTCCCGTAACCGAGTATTTTGTATTGCAAGACTGACTCAAGCGTGAATCATATCAAATTTAATTTTCAACCGTCCGAGCCTTGATAATCTTGACTGTTTCCCGTGGTCGGTCTTCCGAATCAACGGCCACTGATCCAATTCGCTCTAAAACTTTTAACCCTTTCTCCACTCTGCCGAAAATTGTATGCTTTCTTTCTAGATGAGGCGTAGGAGCCTATCAATTTATTAAACGATTTAGTTAAAAAAAATTGAATTAATTTCTGAGACTATCTTTGCTTTCAATTAAAAGAGACTTGCAAGAAGTATTAGTAAAGAAGCTTAATCTGACTCACCAATGTTAGAAAAAATTGGCTGCCATTGGAATTCGGACCACTGTTAGCCATGGCTAAAATTCCAGCGCCTGTAAATCGTAATTCTGGGTGCTAAAACAAAGTCAAAATTTTGCCAAAAATAAGAACGATCATTGAGTGAATTTTGCTTGAGGAGAAAGTTAAAAAGCATTATGAAATTTTATTTTGATCTTACAATCTCATCTTCGAATTTATCCCCGAAAATACTTCTACCACCTCTACCAGTTCCAGTAGGGTCACCACCCTTTCAAAAGGAACAGATACATAAATTAATTTGGGCGAATGAAAACACCCCAAAAGGGCAAGAAATAAAAATACATCAACAAGCCATTTTTTACCTGCGCCATAAAATCAGATATTATTCTATGAAAAATTGTTCCATTATAATAACCTCGTCGAGATAGTTCACTGAAATTGTGACAAGTCTTTGGAGTTTCAGAAAAGTTAAAGAAAAGAATATTTTTTTAAGGAAAACCAATTCCATCATTAGTAAACGATAATAAGGCAGGTCTATGCAAACTTTCTTTTTTACAAGGAAAATATTACCTTTGGAGCATGATCCCAATATAATTCTAATTGGATTGTTCCCATACTAGTTTCCAAGATCACGCCTGATCGATTGGCCATTGATTTCCTTATTTCTTGCGGTGAAAAGTCTTGACAAGAGCTTCGAGATAATTATAATGAGGCTGGACTTGGAAAGAGTGATAAGTTGTGGGATAGATGTGACCAATTTTGATACTGTTAAGAGAAAAATTGATGATGATCAATTCAATGACGGCACAAGCCAATCACGCATTTTCAAAACTTCACAATGAATGCTTCCATGCCACCCACGTCCTTAAGAATTATTTGATACCATAAAAATGAATTTCTATTAACTTGTTACACAGAAATAACGAAAAATTAAATAAAATTCACATATATGAAAAAAAAAACAGATAATTTGATCAAATATATTTTCAATTCTGAAGTCAAGTTTTGTTTCTATGATCTTTGTTTTGTCCTCGTGAAGAACTTATAGGATATTTCATTAAAAACAGCATTAAAAATACCGAAAAACTCATTCTCAATCGAAAATTTATGATAAATCATCCTTGATAGGACAACCATAAGCCATTTCATGTCATATTGTGGTAGTAGACTAACCATTTTGAAGATTATAAAATAATTAATTATGTCAATAAGACTTATTTTTTCTGGTTTGCATTTCTTAAAATGACTTGGTAAATTTCAAACATCACGGCCCTTACAATGGACTCAAGTTCTTTGTGTCCTTAATTGTAAACAGAATAAACTCTTTGCACTGGTCTCTTCATTAAACAGTTAATTTCATTTTGTGAGAAGGTTAAAGCCACTCCCCTGATTAATCAAGCCCTACCTTCATGCCTAGTTTTTTGAATTTTACTGAATTTCTTATTCATAAAATTTTGAAAAACCAGGTGTTATCAAGTTTTTTGAAATTTTTGAAGTTCTATTTTAATTTTATCCCTTTTTTATATTTATTATTATGAATGACTCATGATATGATTGAATTGAAAGATTTACAGATATTTGGTGAGTATTACTTTTAGGTACTTTTCATGATGAGTTGTTTTGAACTTTTGGCTTTTGCAACTTTTTTCTGATCTATGTAGTAGAAGCTATAAATTCCCAAAGCTCCATCATAATCCAAAAAGATTCAAATAATATTTCCATGGAATAAATATTGCACTTACTAAAGCTCAATTTAAAATTTGAGATAATTTCTTTGGAAAAATTCTAATTCCAAATGGAATTAGTTATTTATATGATTGGATGAGCCTTATTGGACATGATTTATAGCAAAAAGAAAGAAAAAATAATTCATACTTATCTTAAGCTTACAAAAATCCTCCAAGAAACAAATAGTATTCATTCTAAATTGTAGTTTTATATCCTTTCCTAATTTGAATTCTCCTCAAACCCTTTTATATCCTCTATTTATTTTCTTATTAACACATATAATTAGTAATTATGAATAACATTTAACATACTTCTTATTTTAAAAAGAAAACTTTCACAAAATTATTTCCACTTTTTCCCACTTTTTACTAACATAATTTCATATATTAAATAATCGAAATTTCAAAATAGAAATCAATTCATTTTTTTGAAAAATCTTGGTATGTTACTATATAAAACTTAAATACTATTCGCAAAACCCATAGCTCTTTCTATTATTGAGTTAATAAAATATAATTCTCTCTAAATAATGTTTCAAAATTGGCAATAATTCTCAAGACAAGGAAAACTATTATCAAATATAATGAGTCTTGGATTTATAAATCCTATGAATCTTACTAAATATATTTTTAAATTAATAGAACCGGATTGGAGAATTTCTGCTGATGGCTTGGTGGATTAAAATTGTGTTACAATATTATTTGACACCAAAAGCCTCATTCCATCAACATATATTATATTTGTATAATAAATGGGATTAATATCAAAATATCTGTCATCTTATAGCTTTATAGAAGCGCTCAGTTTAGGAGAATAATTCAGTTCTATAATTTGACCTTTAAATTTATTTTATTTCAGGTAAAGTTAAAATAATTAGTATTTTTGTTTATAGTTATCCGATAATTTACCTCAAATTTGAATCAAATTGTCCCATATATTTTGAGCTTTCCTTGAATCAGTGGTATATAATTATATTATTATCATTTCAGTTATTATCTATCATCTTTTAGCGTTAAATTCATTTTTTTTTTTACTTCATGATAGTGGGAGTTGAAATATTTTTTTCCAAATTTACTTATAAAAAACAAGGAAGGATAGGATACAAATGTATTTATAATTGAATCTAAAATTAATCACTGATTTATTTCTTAATATCCAAGCTTCTTATTATGAAAATATTTATTTCTGAATATAAACATAATATAATTAAATTAAATTAATGAATAAATTCAAAGAAGAATCATC
Organism: Austropuccinia psidii; assembly: GCA_023105745.1. NCBI lineage: Eukaryota > Fungi > Basidiomycota > Pucciniomycetes > Pucciniales > Sphaerophragmiaceae > Austropuccinia > Austropuccinia psidii. The sequence continues at coordinate 53,962,198 of JALGQZ010000007.1, read as the reverse complement.
ATATTAAGTACTTCAGGGGGATATTCTATCAGGCTTCATGATTTTTATCTTTCCAAGAGTAAGTCTTAATAGTTATAAAATGTTGAAGTAGCTTCCAATTTACTTAATATTCAACAAAGGATAATCATCTAATTTGATATTAATCTTTACGGGTCTCTTTGAAAAGGTTCAAATGAAAAATAGAACTTAAATTAAAGTGAAAATTTCATAAAAATAGAATAAATATTTTGAGATAAGGAAAATCTTTCAAAAGGTTTTTATATGCGAAAAATGTATCAATATAAATTTTAAAGCACTAATCTGGATGCTAGCCTTTACAGAAATATTACATAGCTAGAGTAAGTACTTAATAAGCTCACATTATAGTATTTTGACGATATTCTCATTATATTCATAATAATTTCCTCATTTTGAACAATGAACATCTATTTTCAATTTCGTTTGAGAGGGGTAGGTACTTATTAATCATGAATTAAATATTCCTATATTAAAATACTGTCAAAAATACTTATATTTATTCAAAATAACTATTATCTGTCATTTTTATTAATTCATGTAAGTAATATTTAATCAAGAAATTTTTGTAATTATTTTTCATTTAATAAAATCTGGTCTTTTATTTTATCAATACTGATAATGATATATTATCCTTTTTGAATTCCACATGAGAATTTAATTCTCAAGCTGAAAGAACATCTACTTGCTTATATATCAAGACAAATGAATTTTAGATCTACTTTATATAATATCTTAGAAATAATTTCAAATGGTTAAGCTTATGAGCTCAACACATGATAAATAGTCAAAAAAATAATTTAAAGAATCTACTATGATGGTAGTATTAATAGATGTGTTGAAAATATTTAGAAAAGAAGCTAAGAACTGTCTAAATTTATTGTTTCTATAATAATAGTTAGTTCTGATTATTAATATTATAATTTGAATGATACAAATATTCAAGATATCCTTAGCTTTTATAACACTATGAATCCTATCTTAAGACAGGAAAAGGCTGTTTCTATTTATTTTTGTGGATTTAACAGATTTTCCTCTACATTCTACTTATAATCATCCATAAATCTTACTTCTGAAAGCCCGCTTGTAGCTCCAAACACTAATCGAGGTATCCAATTGAGAAATTGATGTGGTTTTTGATGCTATAAAATCTTGAAAGCACAGATTCATATTCCTAAAGTGTAAAAAGGCCATTGGAGGCCAAATTGATACCCTTATGAACTCTCAGAGATGTCTGAAGAAGTCCAAAAAATGTCTCTAGGACTCTGAGGACACTTTGTAAATATTGAAAATCCAAACTTATAGCTTCTTTCTTGAGGTCAGAAAAAACTTGTGTTAGAGGGGAAAATAAGACAAAAACTGTTCAATAAATCTGGAACATTCACTTTTTAAAATAATGAAAAAGGTAAAAAGGTTGTCTTTAGGGTTCAAATATTGAATCCTATATCAGTTTGAATAGTCACCAAATGATAGGGTAGTCATATTTAATTATATCCAATTTTGATTTCAGCCATGGAATACACTACCATATTATTGATTGCTTTCACATTCTTTCAGGGGTTTGGTACCCCTAGCTCAAGGGTAAGGGGCTTATAATCTTTCAAAGTATTTTTATTGCAAATATCTCATTTTAAAGCTCTCAAGTCATATATCTCAAGTAATTTTTGAGATATATGGAAAAAAAGTATTGTGAGCCTTAGAGCTATTTTCATATACCCCAAAGAACAAAAATCAAGATATCATAAATATGAAAAACAAAATGATTACTTTCAATTACAAGAATAAAATTTATAATAAGAATAAAATTCAAAATGGAAATTTTTACAAAAATTTTAAGAACTAACACAAGGCAGAAATCCTATTTTAACTTTGCAAAAATCTTTTAGAAAAAAGTTAATAAAGTTTATTATAACATTTTTTTCCAATAAATAAAATTAAAATTTTTCTTTTACAACTAAATTACTCATGAAACTTTGGGTTAAGTCACCTCTGGATGAACTTTCTTTAACTCAAATATAAATAAGTTTAAATTAAGCTCTAATGTATTCTTAGTATAAAGATCTGAAATTCCTCAAGATTAAATTGAATTTGCACTTCATGTGGCTTTAAACATCACTTTCTATGTTAAAAATGGGATGTGGGATGTGGGGTGTAGCTTAGAAAATATGATAAATTGAAGTATTTTTCATCAAAATATTGAAATGGGTGCATGTCTTACATAAAGAAATTTTAATTTATAAATTAATAATTAATAATTCAATTCATGTACTGTAATTTTTCAATTTAATTTCATATTATCGCCTTTTATTAATATAAAGTTTCCTGCCTAAATTATTCCAACACAGATGGGAAACTATAATTTACGGTTGCTTTCTGCGCACACGAAAATTCTGATATGCCACATTTTTGATTGATATTTCACACCCTTCTCCCCCATTTTTGTAACTGTCGTTCTGTTTTTCCAAGTCCTCTTTCATTTTAAATTTCTCATTTTTTTCCTCACACATCCAGTGATTCACCAATTTAGCTTGTTTCTCCAATTTCTCAATTGATTTTCAATGCAGTATAATGCTTTCATATTTCAAGGATTAACAGTTCAATTTCAAAGTGGCTTTTCTCAACTTCACCACACCAACTGAATTTTTTTTATTTATTTTTAGCAACAAAACTATCGTTTTGATATAAATTCAACAATCTTTAAAAAAATATCTTTTTCAAATCAAGCTTATAGTTACAACTTTCAAAAATGAAAAACATAAGAACAAACAAAAAAAATAAAATTATTCAACAGTTTTAAAGCTAACTCCTTGTTTTTTAGTGTTTTTGTTTTACCAATGAAAATTTATTTTGACACAATTCACTTTGCACTTTCAAAAATTCAAGAAAATTATCAGCAACTAATTTATAGAAAACCAAAACTGGATGGAGTGCTGATAAAGGATTATAAGAATTATATAGCTTATTTGTTCATTCTGGCAATTGAAGAATATTTAAAGCTCTTCATTTGAACTTGATAGAAGAAACTACTAGGAATTTATGTTGTTCAAATTGATGTTTCTCTTGATTTTTTAATGTTTTTCTAAATATTACAGGTTTTTTAAATTTGTTATTTTGTTACTTTTACTTGCAATTCTCTTTTTAAGTTTAAAGTTTTTATTTTGTTAATTTCACTTGTGATTGTCTTTTTTTTTAATTTTACACATTTTTAACTTGTTGATTTTTTCTTGAAATTGGTTCTTTATTTCCTAATTAAGTCTAGATGACCTGTAGTTACTCAAAATATGTTTGAAAAAGTGTTTTTTCATCTTACTTGGAAAAAGTGCCTTTTGAGTTAAAGATTTGAAAATCACAGAAAAAAGAGAAAAATAAAGCTCCCTGCCTGTATTTTTTTGTTTATGTACTTTAGGAAGGGTACTGTACATGTGGGGGAATCAAAAAAAGGAAAGATTACATTTTTTTGGGGAGGTGAATCTCCAAGGGTTCCAGACTATTCAAAATTACTTTATGACAGGAAAGAGACGTCAAAATACACACAAAAGTTAATTATTCTTGGCCTGGAATTGAGTCACAGATGCTCTGACTCAATTTATGGTGAGGTTTTGATACCACCCAGGGAAGCTTTAGCTGTTGCCAAGAGGGTAAAACAGCCCTTAATCTGTAACAAAATTCACCAAAACAGCTCCATATACCTCAGATGCTTTTTATACAAATTCTTATGTGTTTTAGAAAATAAAAATTAACTATTATTATATCGATGGTTGGTTTATTAGATCAAAATGGCCAAAACCAGCCCTTTTTTTGGTAAAAACAAGGGTTAGATGATCTCATGATTTTATTTTATGTTTCCAATTTTGTTATTCTAAATGGTGAGAAAAAATTCACTTTTATAAGGAGAGAAATCAAAGCTGTAAAGGAATTTCTTCTTCTCCACATATTTTCTTTCCAATTTACAACTTCTTCCCTTCATAATTTGTTTAAGAAATGTTAAACCAATAAATTAAAGATTCAAACCAAGCTCTCAAATCATTTTTAGCCTCCTAAGAATCTCAAAGAATAAATAAAATCAATTTTTGTAAATTTTTATGATCAGTTTCACCCTTCAGCCACCCCAAAAGTGAATTGAGACAGCTTTTATTACTATTTAATTTTCCACTTTCTTTCCAAATTAACTCTGATCAGTTTTGGGTGTCTTTTCTCTTCAATAATCTTTTCAAATAATATTATCTCATATTTATTTTCTGCAGCTATTTTCTCATTCAATTCCAATTGAATTATCTCTTGATTTTTTTTGTAGCCATAAATATCTCTTCTGGATTAAATTTGGATAATTTTTTCATTTTTGTTGAGAAAATAAATATTTATTGTAATAAAGCTAACAATTATAAGTTTGGTGTTTTTTTCTCTTGGAATTCTTAAAATTACTAATTGTACATAGTTTCACCTTATAAAAGCTTTGAGTACAGTAAAACTACTTGATTTCTAATCAAAGTTTTATATCCAAACCTTACAGGTACAAAATTGAGGGTTTTGTTAATATCTACAATGATATATTATTTATTCATTTTCCAGCCCAATCATACAAATAATTAAAGCTTAAAAGCTTTTAGAAAGTTGGAATTATCTTTACTTTAATAAAATAATTTTCATCTTATATATCTCATCCAGTTATTACTTTGTGAAAAATTTAATAAGAAAATTTTAGAGAGATTCAGGAATTTTTCAGTTTTTTACCCAACTCTTATGCCTTGTAGTATGTATTAAGACTTGAGATTCTTTCAAACCTGTTAAACTATTAATTCATAGAAATTCAACCTCTAAGAAAGCTATCTTAGATCCAACTCAAGATATTTCACTTGAAGCTTTCCAGACTTCAAGGGTTCATACAAGGGTCTGGAATGCTAAATTTGTTTCTGTATATTCTAAAAGGAAAGTATTTACACCATTATATCTCCCTTATTCAGAAATTATGTAAAAAAAGCTTTTTTATTATCTTTATTTCATTTATTGAAAATCTGAATTGGTGGTTAATCTTAAGTTTTGAATAATTCTTCTCTTATTTTACCAACTATTACATATAATTGAATGATAATTTGCATTTTTTTCATATTGATTTAATTGTGATATGAATTATATTTTTTGATTTGAAACTCTATGTAATTCCCAAATATCTACCAATTTTTCTGAAAATTGTAAAACTCCAAAAGATTTAATATCTTTTCAATCTGTATTCTATTATATTTTTTTTCCACTATAAATATCTAAAATATTGTACTATTTTCAGCATAAATTCTGATATTTAATTCCATACGTATTCTCTGCTTTGAATTAGAAGGTTGAGAAAGGAATTATACAATTCAGTCTATCACACAATTGGGAACAGCTTCAAGTCTAAATCATATGAAAAAAATGGGTTCCTCCTCATTAATTATTTAAATATGTTTACACTTTATAGATCAAATATACAGAATTAATAATTAAAATCCTTTCCTTTCCAAATATTACAAATAAAGGTGGTATTACAAAACTCAGTAAGTAGTAAATAAAGTGATCAGATATTGTGTTTATAATAAAAGGATTTTAAGATTAAGTAAAAAAGATATTAATTGACAAAAATAACTCAACACAAAATTATCACAACAGCTAATTAAACTGAGCTTAACCCAGAAACCAAAATGAATAGGAAAGTCAATCGCAGTGACTGTATACCCACCTTGAACCATACCAATAACATGGAGAGCTTAAAAAAATTACCACCTGAAATTATAAGTCCACTTAGCTTCATATCCTCAAATGTTTAGATTACTAATAAAAGTGTAAATAGACACAGTATTTCAATGTAAAAGCACTTAAAACCCTCAAATTACCAAACCAAGTTCATATGACAGCAACTGAAATTAAGTTTGATGAATGAAAGTCCCTAACCTCTAAGCCACAGCCTCAAGATAATTATCAGAAAAAGAATGCTCAATATCAAAAAAAAGTGGAAATTCCCAATCAAATGAAAATACAAATTTATTTAAAATAAAATAGCTTGCATGTAGAGAATTACATATCAAATAATCTCAAAACTGACATAGCAGAATTCAGAACTCCTGACCAAGAAAACCACCTCAAATTGATCAAGGATATTGTGAACAAAAACAGAGTTGATAATGAACAACCTCAATACAGAAATAAAGTAGAATTGACCTTAATTCAATAAACAAAATTCAAAATGCAAAGACCAAGCCTCAACTTGAACTCAATTTACATTATCAAATTAAGTACAAAAATAAACTACACACCACCATGATATAAAATTCTTATACATTAAGAGAAAAATATCAATCATTAATCTTAAATTAACCTCATGTAATTTGAATCTAAATGATAATTTGAAAAATAAAGTGTGCACAGGGAAAACCCCACCCAAAAAATCAAGTAACTAGCCACCCCTTAAAAATATATACACCAGGAAAATTATCCTAAGAGTAAAATTAAGCTTTATAAGGGCGTGAGATTTAGAAACTGGGAGCCTCAATGAAGAATAATCAATAAATTAACGTTTGCCCCATTCATAAGTATATACAGAGAAGGAGAATAATAACTCATACCTTCATAGAAGGTAGTCTATTAATCATTATGAAATTCCAATCTCAGTAGCTATTTGTCAGGCTGAGTCTATTATTAAGGTTTGATAAAGCTATTCACAACTTTACCTATGACTGTGACACATTAAAATTCAGTTAAAAATTGTTGGATTATAGATAATAAAGTTTTAAAATAAAGTTATAAGGGCTTTACTATTATAAAATAGTGGTGCTGAGCACTGTTGAAAGCCCTGGGTGCAGTCTTACCAATTGGGTTACTATAATAAGAGCTACAATACTCAAGTTTGAAGTATAAACTGATTATTTTCCAAGATTATAACTGTTTTTGACAGTTCTACTACATGGGAATTCAAGAGCAGGATGAGGAAACCTTTTCTGGTGGAGAAAAGGCCCCTTTTTATCCTAAAATTGGGTGAAAAAGTCAGCTAGACCTTTCCACATATAGGAAGTGAAGATTAATCACTTCCAAGGACTGGCTTGTAGTTTTCATAATACCTGTATAGCCTGTATTGGGCTCAGATGTGGTTTTGAAGCCACATCTGGGCAGTTTTCACCAATACAGGGTGAAAATTTTCATCTGCGGACCACACAGCCCTCTTCTGACATGTATCACATGTAGATTGCTGTACATAACCTGTATGGAAAGCCAGTATTTAATGAACTACGAGGTATTGAAGTATAAACATTCTCCTTTGTCTATTTCACACCTCATAATCATGGTTATGGGGTATTATCCCACAGTAAAGGTGTATTGGCCCAATTGTGGGATTTTAACCTTAAAACTTCTATAGCTTTGTGAATTTTTGAGATATTGTGCTCAAAGTTGATTCATTGTGTATCCCTGGATGAGATCTAAAAAATGGTACCTCTTTTTGGTATTGGTAACATTAAATATGGAAAAGCTATGCCATGTACAAGGTTTGTTATTCATACATATGATTTTCTCAATATCTGTATGGAGATTATTTTCTCCATACCTTTTGTTCTAGATGAGGTATGGAGAAATTAAGTGAACCATCAGATAGCCCTGATTGTGCTCTTACCAAAAAGACCCCACCTTAGGTATCTCACGCTAAAACTGTAGAAGTCAGATGAGAGGTGAATATTTCATTCAACGTTATTTGACATTATTTTAGCCATAACTCCTGTAATTTTAATGCTAGCTCAGTTTGGATAGTTCCATTGGATAGCCCTGACTTAGAGCTTCAATATGAATACCCATTTGATGGGGTTAAGTCTCTTCCTCTGGATTTCAGATGAGAGGTGAAAAATAAGGTTTATGCTCAGCAACAACTTTGAGCAGGGATAACTTTGTTATTCCTTGTACTATGATGGTGGGACTTGTGTTTTTGGAAACTTGTGGGGTTCTTCTTTATTTTGATACCTTTTGAGCTTATTTGGCTCAGCTCCATGTTTTAGTGGTATCTTGGCTTTAACATTGATTTATTGTATTTGGCTGTCATACTTGTGCTCTGGTTTTGAGTCACAGGCTGACACTATTATTATTTAATACTTGTAGTAGTTATCATTAGATAGTTATTGAAATTATTATGACCTTCTTTTATAATTTATATTGATTGGTGGGATTACTTAAATAAACAATCATTACCAGAACTGTCTCTTGTCACCACTATTACTGTGAGCCTTGAGGTATATTTTACATACCCAAATAGGCCACAATCATCTTAAAAATATATTTTGAACTATGCATAACTCATAAGTCATGCATATATCCAAATTCATCATTTTTGATTTCAGAAAAAATGAATACCTTTTTATTGAGTAAGTAAATCCATGGATTTAAGGCCAGATTTGGATTCTACACAAAAATTCACCTAGGGTGGCTCCATAGAGTGAATAAGCTCAAACTAACTCTTTGAGGTGGTAATAGGGAAAATACTTCAATACCACATAAAAGATCCATGAAATTTTTTGTTTTTCTTAATTTCACACCAAAACTTGGGAATTTGAGAAATCCCATGTAACATATACACTAAGAATAGTGTTATGCATGTTTTGAGCACTTTATATCATGGTATTCTTACATGGACTTTTGGTACACCCATAGTGGATATCTCACTAAGCTTAAATTTCTATTTTGATGTGAAAAATAAGCAAGGAGGACAAAAGACATCAAAGAGAGCCAGGTTACCCAACTTCTGAGGCCTCAGAGGCATGGACAGATCCATGGCTGATCTTGGCCTAATTGGTAAACTAAAGCCATTTGGGAACTTGGTTACCATGTTACAACTACAGTAAATCTTAAGAAAATAGCAAATAACCTGCTATTTTGACATGCCAAGGAGGTAAAAAGCTACTTAGACTCCTGTAACCATGTCAATTCTTAATTATTCTCCATGGATAAAACCCAAAAGAGTAATTAAAACCCTTTTTGGACTTGTATCCATTGATTTACCTCATAGCAACCAGTTAAACACTGATATTTGCAATTCTATGTAGAAATGAGGTGAAAAATTCAAAAATTCATTAAAAATACAATTCTTAATGAATCTCTCTGAAACGCTCAGGACCAATGGAGAACTGTATTATCTATGGTACAACCAAAAAGAATCATAGTTTTACTTACAGTCCATTTTTGACTATTGTATGTGAAACACTGAATCTTCAAAAATTCACAGTAATTACAACCTGTGATGAAATTGCCAATAACATTGAGAAATTTGAGAAATGAATGATCATTTTGAAATGAAAGAAGATTTTATCTATGGTAAAACCAAAAATAATTGCATTTTTACTAGTAAAATTAAAAGTTTTACCTACAGTCCATTTTTGACTATTCTATGTGAAACACTGAATCTTCAAAAATTCACAGTAATTACAATCTGTGATGAAATTTCCAATAGCATTGATAACTTTGAGAAATCAATAATTATTTTGTAATAAAAGAATATTTACAGATGTTACTCCTTTTATTCTTAACCATATTGGGGTTGGTAGTCACGTAAAAGCATCAATTAAGTAATTATGATAATCTTACGTGACAACAGATGATGCAATCAATAATTCAAAAGAGTTTATTGCTTTATCACTCACTGGTTTTTCAGTTTTCTCCATGGCATGCCTCTGTGAGCTGTTGTTGACTTAAAAGAGGCCTCCTCTTGCTGTTTTTTTTTCCACATCATCATCTTATTATCCATTTATATCATTGTTACCAACAAGTAAGTATTAGTTAAAGCTATTCTTAAGTGTTTTAATCCTTTCAGAATCAATCAGAAAGATTTGAGATCATATAATCCAACTATATATTGTTGTAATACTCTTATAAATTCATTTTGATCCTTTAAATCCACAATTCTACATCAAATCTGTCTATCTTATCTTTCAATAAGTTTTTTGGAATATTAGTGAGTGATTTATCTTTAATTCTTGAAGCTTTTCTCTAAAATTAGTTTTCTTCAAGAATTACCATTATAATTATTCTTGCAAAAGATAATTATATATTAAAATAATTTTATTATTTTAATAAAAAGAAGTTTTATTATTAAAATCTTCTTGTAATTGATTCTTGTAGAAAATTACTTGCTCACTGTTAAAATCACTAGTAGTGTTTAACATGTGAAAGAAATAATTTTTTAATTATTTGATTGTGGCTATAATAACACTTTTTTATTATATTTCATAATAACAGTCATAGTACTGTTGATTAATAGTAATATTATCATCAGTTTCATAGACACATCTTACATTTGGGGGCCTGGCCATGTTTTTTTTGAACCTTGTACCCTTAATTAATATATTTTTTAAGTTCTAAAATATATTAATTTAATAAGATTTTTTTTCTTTCATTTTCAAGTTGAAATTGTTTTGGGAATCTTTTTCATTGAGGAATTTGGTTTAATTTTATCTATTCTTACACATGGCTTTTTCACATCCAAAAACTTATAAAATTATTCTTTGAGTTACTCTGAATTAATTTTCATTCAAAATCTTAAATTTTAATATTTTTTCTTTAAAAAAGAATAATTTTTTCAATATTAAAAAATATAAAACTTATAAAAAATCTTCAAAAATATTTTAAAAAGTATAAAAAATAATTTTTTCTCTGTTATGATTTTTCTAGTGTCTTTAATCAAATAATGTGCATCTGGCAACAGACTCAGTAAAAGATATATCACTATTCCAGAATCTGAAGACAGTATTGAGGTGCAAATTGCTAAAAGAGGCACCTTATTTAACTCAGAAAAGAATAAATTACCACCAAAAGGTGTGTGTTTATCTTATATTTTCACCTTTTTATCTTTGAATTGACATGAAAATGGTGCATACCAGAAATGGAAGCAACTATTCAAGATAACCAGATGTATTTGGACAAGGAAGAAGCAATACCAAATCCAGAACTTCCAAGTCTTCCTCAAGAAAGACACATTTGGAGGATGCCAGAGTTGCCCCCCATTCCCCAAGGTCTGTGCCCACAGATTTTGACGTGAATTCTGAGCCTGAACTGATTAATGATAATATTTCCAGGGCTGAACCATTTTCAGGTGGAAGCAATAGAAATATATCAATGCCAATACAAAAATTGGTTCAGAGCAGCCAAAGAAGAGGAGTGGGAAATATGCCCAAGCCTTTGGCAGGGGGCCATGAACTCCTACTTACACATCAAGAGCTTTCTGGATCAGGAGAAGACCATAGAACTCTTAGGAGGATGGAGCCCCCTGTCTTGCAAAGACAAGGTCAAAAAGATAAAGAACTGGTTGAAGAACCAAAGTCTTTTATCCATAGACCAGAAGAAGGAACTGGAAATGACTCCAGCTTTGGAGACAGAGGCCCCAGTGGCGTCTAACAGATCCAAACCAGCTCCAGAAGTGTCAAAAGACAAGCCCAAACGACCTCAGAAGAAGCAGAGAGGTCCCAAGAACCATCAAGGCAAGGGCAAAGGCAAAGCCAATTGGCACAGACCTTACCCACAGGGGTACAGGATCCCCAAATTGGAGCCTTCAGCTGTGGACAGTGTGTTCAACATGGCCAGAACCCTAATGGAATTCACAGCCAAGGAGCAGGAAAGGATGAACAGGACCTTTCCACACAAATAAGTAATGTACAAAGTAGTATTAATGTAGAAATTGGTAAACTTGAGTCAAAGTTAACTAACATAACATTGGATATCAGTGAATTGAAAAGACATGACAAAAAATATACTTAATGGTATAAATTGACAAATGCCAGATTTGATTCAATTATCAATGCATGTAGCAGAATTGAGAGTACATGTCAAGTTCAGAATGATGAAATGGAAGATCTTTCTATTTTTAAAATGAATGATCAACTTAAAATTCTGCAAGATCATGTCTTACAAATAGTTGAAAATACCAAACAGTTTGCTACACATTTAGCAAAAAGTGACAGTGAAAGGCAGAAGTTAAAAGATGAAATAATTGCAAATGTAGAACAAATTCATAAGAATTATGAACCACATATGCCAGGACATTATACACCTTTGACTGAAGAAAAGCCTTCTGTTAAAGGAAGTTTTACCCCACTTTTAGGATAAAATGTTGTCTCTGTTAAAGATATTCCCAAATTGAAAGAATGGCCAACATTCTCTGGTGAAGGGGAATACAACCATATTGAGTTCATCAGGACTATTGATATGTTACAAGAAGACTTTAATATACCTGATGAAATTATAGTGGGTAAATTACACTATCTGTTTACCGGGACTGCAAAGAAATGGTATTACAAGATGAGAATAGATCAGGGGAAACATGATGGGTCTTGGTGGAAATCTGAATTGATTACCAAATGGGCCAATAATTCTTGGAGGTTTAAAATGGAAAATGCTTTTGAAAGTGCCATTTTTAACTCAGCAAAAGATAAACCACTTACTTGGTTCTTCAAGCAAAAAGACAGATTATCTGCTTTAAACCCAGATATGTCTGACACTATGATTAATATGAAAATATTGAGAAAGTGTGGAGGAGAACTGGAAAATGCTATCAAGAGCAGAGGTGTAGATCCCTGTTCAACAGAGGACTACATTAATGCAATGGAAGATATCATTACCAGAACAAGAACTGGTAAAACTTGGACTAGAATCCCTATGGAATACAGGATGGTTCCAAAGATTCCCAGAGAAGATGAAACACCAGAAAGACCTGTCTTGAAGTGTCATAAATGTGGAAGTACTTCAAATTTAGGCAACACTTGCACCAAAAAGACAAAAATCAATGAAGTTAAAGTCATTGAAGGAATTCACTGTACTGAAGAGAAAGAGGAATCTGATGAAGATTCTGCAGTCTCTGAGGATATACCAGTGGAGGACTATCCCATTGAAAACATCACAGATTTCTTTGAGGTCACAGAAGTTCATACCCACTTGCCACAGTACAGTGAGGATTTCTGCAACCTGATCAATATCCAAGATGCCAAAATGTGTAAAACAAAACCTGCTAGATGTAAAGGTTACACTTCTGGAGCATCCTGTATCACATCAGTTTTGATGAGTGATATTGAAGCCAGAATAAATTTGGATACAGTTGCATTTTGCACTTGTATGGGCAAAGATTATCTCCAAATTATACTTCCTGAATGGAAAAACCATCTATTACCAATAGAAGGTGTGCAATTTAGTAGTTCCAGTAACAATATGTACCCCTTGGGTATATTAGACACTAATCTTGTATTTCCACACCCAGCAGGAAGTGTAAGGATGAAAACTGAGATTGTGGTAATGGATAATTGCACATCTCAGCACATCATTTTTAAAAATGATTACTTAAATATCTATGGTATTGACATCAATCACCATAAAGACAGATATTTCACAATTGGGGATAACAAAAGACAAAAATTTGCTTTTTCCAATATGCCAAAACAAATATCTGTGGTATCTTCTGTCAAGGATACTTATAAAGATGAATTTGTGTCTAATCATCTTGTTGAAGCACAGATTAATCCATCATTGTCACCAAAAATGAGGAATGAACTTGTTGATGTGTTATACACATACAATAATGCATTTGCCTCTGATAATTAACCATTAGGTGCTATAAGAGGACATGAAGTTGATATTACTCTTAATATTGACAGACCATATCCTCCAGTACTTAGAAGACCAGCTTATCCAGCCAGTCCCAGAGCTAGAGAAGCCTTGGAAAAACATATCCAAGAGTTAATCCAGCTTGGTCTACTGAGGAAAGTAGGCCATAATGAGGAAGTTGAAGTGACAACACCTGTTATTATTGCCTGGCATAATGATAAGTCAAGAATGGTTGGAGATTTAAGAGCATTGAATACCTACACAGTTCCAGATAGGTATCCAATCCCTAGAACTCAAGCAACCTTGACTCAATTGTCTAAAGCCAAGTATATAACTTCAATGGATGCATTGAAAGGCTTTCAACAAAATGTATTGACACCTAAAGCTAAGAAATTCCTTAGAATTATCACTCACTGTGGTATTTATGAGTACCTTAGGATGCCATTTGGCATTAAAAATGCTCCATCCCATTATCAAAGAATGATGAATACCATCTTTCCCACAGAATTGTCTGAGGGATGGCTTATCATCTATATTGATGATATTATCATATGTTCTGATTCATGGTCTTTACATCTTGAAAGACTTGCAAGAGTACTTCACAAAGGTTCAGAAGTGAACATGAAAATTTCACTCAAGAAATGCAATTTTGGTTTTGAAGAACTCAAAGCATTAGGACATGTTGTTTCTGGTTTAAGCTTGGGTATTGACAAAAACAAAGTAGCAGCAGTGTTACTTAAGCCAATACCCCAAAATAAAAAAGAAATTATATCTTTTATTGGGTTTGCCAGTTATTATAGGCAACACTTGAAAGGCTTTGCAATTCTAGCCAAGTCACTATATAGAATCTGTGATCAACAGACTGTATTTGAGATGACACAGGAGAGAATTAAAGCTTATGAGGAGATAAAGAAAGCTCTTACAGAAGCACCTTTACTCCTAATTCCTGACTGGAATATTCCTTTTAAATTGTACATTGATGCATGTGGAGATGGATTAGGGGAAGCCCTACATCAAGTTCAAATTATTAATGACAAACCTACAGAGGGACCAGTTTGTTATATCGCAAGACAAATCAAACCAACAGAGGACAGATATGGTGCAAGCCAAATGGAGTGCTTATGTTTGGTATGGGCACTTGAGAAAATACACTATTATCTTGATGGCAGTGTTTTTGAAGTGATAACTGACTGTAATGCAGTAAAATCACTTCTTAACATGAAGACTCCCAACAGACATATGTTGAGATGGCAAATAGCCATTCAAGAATATAGAGGAAACATGACCATAGCTCACAAAGCAGGAAACATTCACAAGAATTCTGGTGGACTTAGCAGGTGGGCATTAGCCAACACTCCTGATAACCCAGCTTATGTACCTTTGGAAGCTGAACCACAAATTCCAATTGAAGGAATTAACATAACTGATATTGGGACTGAATTCTTTGAAGAGGTCAGAGAATCTTATAAGCAAGACAAGAATTGCCATATCTTGACTTCTTTATTAGATAAAGACTGCAAAGATACATCTTTAGTCAATGCACTAGATGAGGTTTGGAGAAATTCCTATTCTGAAGGAAGATTTCACTTGTTTGATGGGATTATTTACCACAGAACCAAGAATTCTTGTGTAATGACATTATGCATCAGATTGCTTATCAATACAATTCTTCATGAATTCCATGATAGCATCTACTCTGAACACCTGTCAGAGGACAGAACACTTGAAAAAGTGAAAAACTGTGCATGGTGGCCATCTTGGAGAAACGAAACCATTGAATATTGCCATACCTGTGACAGATGTCAAAAAGCAAACAGGAGTACAGGCAAGAAATTTGGACTTACAATCCATATTCAAGAACCAAAATCCCCTTGGGAAGTTGTTCACATGGATTGGGTCACAGCACTTCCTCCAAGTGGTGACAAAAGTTATAATGCTTGTCTAGTCATTGTAGACAGATATAGCAAGACTCCCATATTCTTACCATGTCATAAAGATGACACTGCTATGGATTATATTTATCTCTCATACAGGATTACTTAAGAATATCATAAGTGACAGAGATCCCAAGTTCACATCTGCACTTTGGACCAATCTTCATAGATTGTTTGGGACTAAGTTATCATTCTCTACAGCATACCACCCTCAAACAGATGGGCTAGCAGAGAGGATGATTAAAACTTTAGAAGACATGATCAGGAGATTTTGTGCTTATGGGTTAGAATTCAAAGACTCAGATGGCTTTAACCATGACTGGTGCACTCTGATACCTGCATTGGAATTGGCATACAAGACATCAATCCATTCTTCCACAGGACAAACTCCTGCTATGTTAGAAAAAGGATGGAATCCAAGACTTCCAGCAGACACACTGAGGAAAGACTTTATTGAAATTCATCCTACAGCTTCCAGCTTCAAGATAATTCTTGATAAAGTAAAACATCATGCAATACAAAGTATTAATGATGCTTTTGATTATGCAAAACAGAAGTGGGACAAGAGTCATAAAGTACCAGACTTCAAAGTAGGGGACTTAGTTCTAGTTTCAACCTTGAACTTTAATAATATCAAAGGCCCAAAGAAACTTAAATATTCTTATGTAGGAACTTTTGTTATTTTTGCCTTACATGGAACCAATGCAGTTCAAGTGGAATTGAGTGGTGAATTGGAAAATAAACACCCCACTTTTCCAGTCAGCTTGATAAAGCCTTATCAACCAGCTGACAAAGAATTGTTTCCTTTAAGGAACCCAGCTCCTTTAACTGTGCCACCAGTGGAACAGAATGAAGACAAAAAGATAAAGAAAGTCATTAAAGAAAGGAGACTTAGGGATAAAAATCAGAGAGAATATCTTGTCAGATATAGAAATCCAGTACATGAAGATGAATGGCTGGAAGAATCAGAAATACCTGACTCAGATAAGCTCTTGAGAAGATTTAGACATGAAAGAAGGCCACAAGCCTTAATATGTCTATGAATGTGCTTTAAATTACTTGATCTAAGTGATGTAAAGAGGTTTGGCAGTGGACATTAACCCCCTTTGGGGCTTTTATCATTTATACCATTGATAAAATTGTAATACAATTTTATTTTTTGGTAAGAGGGAATGTGAGCCTTGAGGTATATTTTACATACCCAAATAGGCCACAATCATTTTAAAAATAAATTTTGAATTATGCATAACTCATAAGTCATGCATATATCCAAAATTCATCATTTTTGATTTCAGAAAAGATATATACCTTTTTATTGAGTAAGTAAATCCATGGATTTAAGGCCAGATTTGGATTCTACACAAAAAATTAACCTAGGGTAGCTCCATAGAGTGAATAAGCTCAAACTAACTCTTTAAGGTGGTAATATGGAAAATACTTCAATACCACATAAAAGATCCATGAAAATGTTTGTTTTTCTTAATTTCACACCAAAATAATGGGAATGTGAGAAATCCCATGTTACATATACACTAAGAATAGTGTTATGCATGTTTTGAGCACTTGATATCATGGTATTCTTACATGGAATGTTGGTACACCCATAGTGGATATCTCACTTGAAGCTTAAATTTCTATTTTGACGTGAAAAATAAGCAAGGGGGACAAAAGACATCAAAGAGAGCCAGGGTACCCAACTTCTGAGGCCTCAGAGGCGTGGACAGCTCCAAAGCTTGGATCCATGGCTGATCTTGGCCTAATTGGTAAACTAAAACCTCTTGGAAACTTGGTTACCATGTTACAACTACAGTAAATCTTAAGAAAATAGCAAATAACCTGCTATTTTGATGTGCCAAGGAGGTAAAAAGCTACTTAGACTCCTGTAACCATGTCAATTCTTAATGATTCTCCATGGAAAAAACCCAAAAGAGTAATTAAAACCCTTTTTGGACTTGTATCCATTGAATTACCTCATAGAAACCAGTTAAACACTGATATTTGCAATTCTACGTAGAAATGAGGTAAAAACTTCAAAAATTCATTAAAAATACAATTTTTAATGAATCTTTCTGAAAATTTCAGGACCAATGGAGAATCCTATTATCT
This sequence comes from Austropuccinia psidii, assembly GCA_023105745.1. Classification (NCBI taxonomy): domain Eukaryota; kingdom Fungi; phylum Basidiomycota; class Pucciniomycetes; order Pucciniales; family Sphaerophragmiaceae; genus Austropuccinia; species Austropuccinia psidii. The sequence continues at coordinate 53,944,553 of JALGQZ010000007.1, read as the reverse complement.
ATGGTACAACCAACCAAAAACAACTAAACTTTTACTGGTAAAATTAAAAGTTTTACCTACAGTCCATTTTTGACTATTCTACGTGAAACACTGAATCTTCAAAAATTCACAGTAATTATAATCTGTGATGAAATTGCCAATAACATTAATAACTTTGAGAAATCAATTATTCTTTTGGAATAAAAGAAGATTTACAGATGTTACTCCTTTTATTCTTAACCATATTGGGGTTGGTAGTCACGTAAAAGCATCAATTAAGTAATTATGATAATCTTACGTGACAACAGATGATGCAATCAATAATCCAAAAGCGTTTATTGTTTTCTCACTCACTGTTCTTTCAGTTTTCTCCATGGCACGCCTCTGTGAGCTGTTGTTGACTTAAAAGAGGCCTCCTCTTGCTGTTTTTTTTCCACATCATCATCTTTTTATCCATTTATATCATTGTTACCAACAAGTAAGTATTAGTTAAAGCTATTCTTAAGTGTTTTAATTATTTCAGAATCAATAAGAAAGATGTGAAATCATAGAATCCAACTATATATTGTTGTAATACTCTTATAAATTCATTTTGATCCTTTAAATCCACAATTCTACGTCAAATCTCTCTATCTTATCTTTCAATAAGCTCTTTGGAATATTAGGGAGTGATTTATCTTTAATTCTTGAAGTTTTTCTCTAAAATTAGTTTTCTTCAAGAATTAACATTATAATTATTCTTGTAAAAGATAATTATATATTAAAATAATTTTATTATTTTAATAAAAAGAAGTTTTATTATTAAAATCTTCTTGTAATTGATTCTTGTAGACAATTACTTGCTCACTGTTAAAATCACTAGTAGTGTTTAACACGTGAAAGAAATCATTTTTTAATTCTTTAATTGTGGTTATAATAACAGTCATAGTACTGTTGATTAATGGTAATATTATCATCAGTTTCATAGACACATCTTACAATTACAAATTATAAAAACCTTGGTTTGAGCTTACAATGAAAGGAACAAACAACTTCCCTTCAATCTCCAAAAGACCTATAATAATAGAGATAAGCTTAAATTCAGTATCAATGTAGTGAGAAGTCACTGAAAGCTAAGCAGTGATGTTGGGACTTGTCCAGGCATCCTTTGTAAAAGATACATCAATTTCATTGTTTAAAAGATAATGGTGAATCAATTCTTGATGATAGAAGTACACATTGTTCAAGTGTGCTGACAGACTTGCTGGGCGCACTAATATATCAGTTCCAGCTGGATTGCAAAGCTCCAAGAGAGCTCAGAAGGCTGTTGATTTGGTAATTGAAAGGGGTAAATTGGCTTTGCAAATGAAATAGACCACCACAGTTTTTAGTGATTTGGGCAATAAGGTCTGCAAAAAATTGTGTGTCAGCATTGTTGGTGAAAGAAATAACTGAGGACAAACCTTTTTTGAATTGATATGATGCACATACAGATCAGGTGTGTAACACTTTGCAAGAGGAGATGAGACTGATTTTGGATTAGCCACATGATGCAAGAGATTCAAGTGCTGGCTCATTCCCTTGGTGCTTCCAGTACAGTCACCTTTGAGTCATTTGTTGCAGGTCTTTCCAAATTGGTTGAAATATTGGCATTGCACATATTGATCATCAATGTTGGAAAAGTATACCCAGTCCCATGATTGTCTTGTGGGCTGGATGGGGTCATTGGTTGGTGGTTCAGTATCACTTGGGGTGGAGTGGAAGACATTGAATAAGGAATGAATTGTTGGAGGAAACAGAAAAAAAAGGAATAATAGAAATTGTTGGACAGGGAAGGAAGCTGGAGGAAATGAAAAAAAAAAACAAATAACAGAAATCATCCAAGGGGAAAGGAAGTTGGAGGAAACAGAAAAAAAAGGGGGCAAAAAAGTTGGGAATAAAAGGACAAATAAAAAACCCGGTGTATCCCAGGAAATCCCAGTAGGTCCTGCAGGACACAAGATGGGTTAGGTTTTGGTCAGGGTTTGGGCCCAGGATACGGTTCAGAAGGAAAAATCCACAGGGATCAGCCTCCAAGTGGAAAGAGGTGAAGCAAAGAGATCAAGAGCATGCGGGGAGCCTTAAGTAGTGTAGCTAATTACAACTTACTGCGCTGCTGCGCAGACTATTTACCACTACCGGTAGCTATCTGGTTAAGTTACTTCAATGTTTGCCCCGCTCACCTTACAAAAAGCTATAATGGTGCCCAGTGATAAGAAAATAGTAGGATGTTACGATAAGCAGCAGTAGTTATTAGAGAAGCTCCCCTAAGGGGGGAGTCATATGTGATCTAAGCTAAAGTTTATATACTATTTACAAGCTGGCATGTTTTGTGTATAAGCATACATATTAGGTTAACTTTTGGATTATATGCTTATACTCTAACACCCGGCCCCCCTGAAAAAAGGCTCGCCAACCACTCCAATGTCTCTTGCTTGCGCTTTGGTGCTAGCTTGAGATCACGTGATCCATGGATGCTGTAATCAATTGATTATGTAATCAACCCAGATTAGATTCCTTGAAATAGCTCCGAATCAAAAAGTTCACCTTCGCCCTTTCTCAATTTTTCAAATTATTTTTGACTTCTTTCCAGGAAAATGTTGAAGAATTTCAATTTTATTCAGCAAAAATTCATCTTTTGTAGGTCTTATGTATCTTGTTCAAATCCATTCAAAGCGAATATCATTAAAGGTCCTATTCATCCATTGGCTCCTCCAATCAATCAAATTCAGTCCCAATCAAAAGATAACACATCATCTTTAAATCCTCATCCTACCATCTCATCTTCGTTCGATCCATCGTCATCGATTTTAGCTGACCATCAGTCTTCAATCAAAATCGATCACATAAATCATCTTAATCAACAAATTAATCTCACTCATAATCTTGATTTATCTTTAACTATCAGCTCAAACTCACTCAAAATCTTCAATTTAAATCTACCCTATCTTTGGCTTAGGGATTCATGCCAATCTGAAAATTCCGTTGACCCACTTACTAAACAGAAACTTTTCAAATCATCTGATATTCCACTTAGAATTCATCCAATCAAAACTTGTTTATCAAAAAACCCTAAAACTCAACAAATTGAACTCACAATTCATTGGAGTCATAATCTTCCTCAACGTTCATCAAACTCATCTCTTACTCTACGACAACCTCAAACTAGTACCTTTGAGCTCTCTTTCCTTGAAAATGCTGTCAATCCAAAACAATGGGAAAGATATCGGCATAAATCTCAAACTCTTCAGCAAAACCTTTGGTTTGAACCTAATACGACCTCCCAAACAAATCTCATCGAATATTCCAAAACTGAAAATGATCTTTTTATTGATTATCATCAGTTTTTAAGCGACAAAATCCTTCAACAAAAAGCTTTAATGAAACTCAACAGATATGGTCTAATCTTCTTTGATAAACTTGGTACAGATGAGTTTGAACTGAAGAAATTGATTCAAACACTTGGGGTAGAAACTAGAAGAACCTTCTATGGCGACTTTTGGGATGTAAAATCTGAAGGGAAAGATGCTAAAAACATTGCCAACACTTCAATGGAACTTGACTTACACATGGACTTGGTGTTAGTAATCTTTTAACTTGCTTTTGACCAAGTCATTTTATACCTATCCAATAGTTATTAATCATCTCATTGAGTCTTTAAATCTTTTAAAACGTATTTTCTTCCATCAGGCACTTTCAAAATCCACCCAGATTTCAGTTGTTACACTGCTTAAAGAATCAAGTCCTTGGTGGCGCCTCTGCATTTGTTGACACCTATTCAGTCTTGTCCTTTCTTCTCCTTGACTCACCCGAGTTATTTTGTACACTTGCTAGCGAGTTAGTACCATTTGAATACATTAACAATCAACATCACACCTACTTTTGTCATCCTACAGTTCAGCTTAGATCAGGTGTCACTCCCCAATCGATCACTAAAAGTCCTAACCGATTATTGGAATCAATAGTGGCAGTTAACTATTCGCCACCATTTCAAGGTCCCTTGATTCCTGGTGGCCGCCTTTCCGATCTGATTAAAGGTCTCGAAGCGTTTGACAAACTTTGTAAAAGGCCCGAGATGAGATTTGAGCATCAATTGAAAGAGGGTCAATGTGTAGCATTTGACAATCGACGGATCTTGCATGCTCGCACGGCGTTTAAAGCTCTTGAAAATTCAACTTTGAATGATGGGGGTAGCAGTGGTATAAGACGTTGGCTCAAAGGGTAAATTAATATAGAAAAAAGATTTCTTTGATTTATTATTGACTCCTTATTTCTCATTTCAGGGCTTATGTGGAAGGAGATTCGGTTTGGGATCGGTTAAGGGTTCTCTACGCAACTCAAGTTTTTTCAAATAAGTAAAGGTTCTTCGAGACTTTGATGCGCTTCGCTTTTTGGTCATTTATTATCTTCCATATTTAAAAGAGCTGGTGTAAATTATTGCGTATTATTAACCTTCATTAACTCATTTAATAGCAAATTGGGTCAAGATCAATATGGATGTTTCTTTTAGCAATTGTTTTATTATAAATTTATCTAAAGGGGTTGTTCTTAACATTGGGACGTGAAATGTCTTGTAAAGTATGGAAATCAATCTTATGTAAAATTATGTAGGGTTAGGGTGGATGTTTTTTATTCCACATTAGATTTTTTAATTCTTAGTTTCCTGTTTTCTCATGATGTTTCAGGTTTTATGTTACAGTTTTACTTCAAAACGCATGAAATGTAGTTTATTTTTATTTAATACAATAATCATGACAATAGAACTTTTATTATCTTTGACACTTTAGAAGAAAACATCAAGTCCAAGAATTTAGGTATGATTATAAAGATGGTTCTTTTAAAATGAAAGTACTCGGGGCAGAACTTGACTACACCTGTAAAAGTTGCCAGCTTTTCCACATTGCCTCAGACAGATGATGAATTATATCAAGGGGAAAGAAATGAGTGTGATTCTTCAAAATGGCCTTTACTTCCATTGATAGTATTTCTTTATTTTGTCTAAAAGACAGTAGAGAATTGCAATTTGATATTGAAAACCAAAGCTGATTATAATATAAAGTTATGAATTGATTATGGCCAATCTTTTACCCCTTATGAAGAAAATAAATAAGTACATGCCCTCAAAGTAATATTTTTCTAATTTTAAATTGATAGATGAGCCAATTTAATGATTTCAAATTATCAGGCTCATGTTTTGGATTAAGGAAAGAAGCTTAGACGTGGCTTTGATGGATGGATTGAGCGATCAGAGCAGTGCTGGTGTAAGCTAAATAGCCCAGGGCTGGATGAGCTTGAAGGGATGGAAACTCACGCTGGTGATTTTTGATTTGAAGCAGTCTGCAAATGCCCTCGTCTCGAAATCAAACTTGTACCACTCGAGAACGTTTTCATCCCTGGGTAGAATTTGATTCATCCATCCATCCATCCATCGATTGGAATCGGTACCACAGGATCGTTATCATCGTCATCAAGATCAGGATTCTCCAGTCAATTTAGTCGATTGAATTCCAAGCCAAACAGAAAGCTACAAAGATTGACATTGAGGATACGAAATCAAAAGATTGATCCATAGATCAAGATGACCAAGATCAAGATTGCATTCATCCAAAACAATCCAAAGTTAGTAAAAAATTCTAATCTTGAATAAAAACTTAGATGACTCACTTGTAGCTATTGAAATTACTTCAGTTAATCGATAAATCATCGTTTCAATCATTTAATTATTATTGTTAATCAATCTTTTCGGTTAATGGATCATCAAAGCAAATCAAAAAATTAAAATTATAATTTACGCTCACAGTTTCCTTTGATAAATTGATATCATTCTTTAGTCAATCAAAAATCGATTGAATTCAATCAATCATTAAATTTTAATTCAATTAACATGTTAGAACATCAAAGATCCATTTCAAATAGAATTAAATCATTAAAACGCATCCCCAAGCGCTCTAATAATAATGTACATCATCATGATCATCTTAAGCCTATCCATTTCGATTTACTAGCTTCTTCAACTTTGAACTTAAAAAAAAATCGAACCGATTCAAAATCTCAATCAACTTCTTCTTCTCAACCTACTTCTCCCAACTCTCGCCCAAAATATGGTACTATTGGCGGTCAACGCGCCCCTAGAGAAGGATGGTGTAGCTTCTGTTCACGTGAGGGTGGTTTTGATGACGGTCATGGTAACATGATTAGGGGCGAAGTCCCAATTAATTTCATCATTCCAAATATCAATCAAAACGGTGATTCTTCAACTTTGGATGGTCCCAACTCTAATCCGATCTCTAGTCTTCGTCGCGGTGGTAAAGGAGAGATGGTCAGCTGTTGGGAATGTGGTCAAAGTGGTAAGATTTGTTTTTTATTTTTTAATAAAAAACAATCATTAAGAAAAAAGCTGAATTGATAACCGCAAAAACCATATTTTTTTTTTCAATCTAATTTCAGGACATTTCAGTTGTTTAGAGCTTAATAACTTGATCATCAAAAGTCAAGTCAAATCTTATCCTTGGTTATGCTTGGAATGCCGTAGATGCTCCCAATGTGATCAAAAAGGTCAACTACCCCATTCCTTTTCGTTTCGACGCGTCATTCGGCTTGGAAGATTGTTCTGCAAATTGATAACCTCTTACTGATGATCTTTCAGTCATGGTTGCTTTTATTTCATCTTTCACGATTCTCTGTTTTATTCTCAGGCGACGATCAAAATATGTTGCTTTGTTCAGTTTGTGATCGTGGTTGGCACGGCGCTTGTTTAGATCCACCTCTCAAGACTGTTCCTTCAGGTCTGTTGCTCACGCCACGCCATTAGTCGTAAATTTTATTACCCTGCCATTTTTTTACTATCTTCAATTCTTGTTCTCATCTCATCATTCGATTCTCAGGCGATTTTACTTGTCCTTACCCTCACGATTCAACCCCAGTTATCCTGCCCCTTCCAGATACCGTCACCCTTCCCTTAGTTCCACAACCTTCTCAAATGACCATTCAATCAATGTCTACAACGCCCATTCGCTCTAATTCTACCAACTCCAAATCTAATAATCGAACAAGCACAATTCGCAAGCGCAAGTTGATTGCATCAACATCTGATGATGATGAAAGTTTGGTCCACGAGAATGAATCTGTTGCTTCTGGTGAAATTCGACCTTACAAAAAGCTTATTATTCCCGGCGGGATCCCCAGGTATGGTCAGCCTTATAATGCTCATTTGATTCAAATTTAATCAAAATAATAATAATTAATAACCTAATGTGCTGAAAATTAGTCATCTCATAACCCGAAACGTTACTCATTCCAATCCTTCTTATGGATCGCTTAAGAGAAAGGCCATAACTTTGGACGCTGATTTCCAAACCGAAGTTGAAATCCCAAAGCCTGAAGATCATTTGGATTCTCAGCTTGATGGGAATGATAAACAAGAATTACCCGGCTCATTTGATTCGATCGAAGAAGTAAACCCATATCTCAGCATTTTGACTGAAGCAGAGGCTTTTGTTGGTGATCGGAATATTGCGGAGGATGATTTGGCAAGATTTAAACACAGTCTTGAAACCTCAGAAGTCAGGCCCTTCATTTTTTATGTCTTCATCACACAAACTAAACACTTATACCGTATTGATGATATGCTTAGGCTCAATTGGAAGCGATGGCGTTTGAATCGATTGAAAGAAGAGTTACAGCCCAACCTCCTATCACCTCCACCGCCAACCCAAAACAGCAGCTTCTACCAACGGATTCTAATAATAATGATTTTAAAAGAACTTTAAGACCAAATCGAGAGCCTAGAGTCGGGTTTTCCGGATCATATTTGACAGATTCGAAAGGTCGAGTCTTTTTAGCTACTTCGTCGCCTTCTGGCCAATCCCCAGTCACAAATGATCCTGATGATGACTCTTCAGAATCTTCAACTCATGAAGAGCCTACTACCAAGCTCAATTTGACAGAACCAAGATCAAATGTTGAAAGTAACCTTAAGAGTATTCAATCAATTCGTTTTGGACAATTTGAGATTGATATTTGGTATCAAGCCCCCTACCCGCAGGAATACTCACTTCTTCCAAATGGACAATTATGGATTTGTGAATATTGTTTGAAGTATTTTAAAACTGGCTTTCAATTCAATCGACATCGTCTGAAATGCAAGCTTTCACATCCACCTGGAGACGAAATCTATCGAGATGAAGAACATGGAATTCATATTTTTGAAGTCGATGCAAGAAAAAATAAGATGTACTGTCAAAACTTATGTCTTTTAGCTAAAATGTTTTTAGATCACAAGACATTATATTATGATGTCGATCCGTTCTTGTTTTATGTCATCACTCAAAGCCAAATTCCAAGTCAATGTAAGGATGGTCTTGATGCAACAAAAGGATGTCATTTTGTTGGCTATTTCTCAAAGGAAAAGCGAAGTCCTACCAATAACGTCAGTTGTATCATGACTTTGCCCGTTCGACAACGAAAAGGATGGGGAAATCTCTTAATTGATTTTAGTGAGTAATTAAGACGGAATGTTGATTAGGTCTTTTTTTTAATTTAAAAGTAAACTTTTTTTCTCTTTCTATTTAATAAAATATCGCTGGTACAGGTTATTTATTATCAAAAAAAGAGAAGCGAGTTGGAACTCCTGAAAAACCTTTGTCTGATCTTGGGCTACTTAGTTATAGAAGCTACTGGACTTTGGCAATTACCAAGTATTTACTAAGTTGCCAAATCGGTGATCAAGTTACACTTGAAGATATTGCCAATTGTACTTCTATTGCTCTTGTTGATGTTCATTATACTTGTCTTCACAAGGGTTGGATTCATGTTACTCAGCCTCCATCAACGTTGCAAACTTCAGGAAACAATCGTCGTAAGTCAGCTTCTCATCGGGGGTCTTGGACTCGTAAGAAAACTTCAAATACTTTAAGTTCAGCGGAATCAGAGAGAGAAATACCAAAGTATTATCGAATCGAATGGGATACTGGAAAATTAAAGTTGGCCTTGCAGAATTGGAAAAAGAAGAATTATTATGAACTTAAACCTGAAAAGCTTGCTTGGAGTCCATTTTTAACTACTCGTGCACAAGGCTTATCGATTGATGTTGGACCGATTGCGATTCCCTTGATTCCGAATACAGACCCATATCTGTTTTCAAATAGTAGCGAGTCTAACAAGAAAAATCAAAACCTCAGTAACGAAAATGTGACAAATGAGAAGGATCAGTCGCTAATGAAAGTTGACAAGATGGCAAAAATTCAAGGAGAAAGCCAAGAAGAAATCATTAATGAAAAGAAGGTAACGCGAGGTCGAGGGCGAAGGAAAAAAGAAACAAAGACAGAAGAATTAGATAAGACAGAAAAACGACCAGGATTATCTTATCATCGCCGTGAGGGATATTTAAGAAGGAAATCAAGTAGAATTGTCGAGGATGAAGATGGCGACGTAAATGGACCTGCATCTGGTTTGTTTGAAATCAATCCAATGGAGTCTACAAATAGTCCAAAACCAAATGAAGATGGAAAATCGAAATCTTTAAGTTTACTAAAATCAAATGCTGAAGACCAAGAAAATAGAAACGATGAAGATGAGGGAAATAGAAATGAGGAAGATCAGGAAAATAGAAAAAATGAAATGGTTGAATCAGAGGATAATCCATTAACAATTTCAAACAATAGAAAATCACAAAGAAAAAGAAGAGGAAGGAAAATTACGATTCAAGATGAAGACGAAGAAATTTAATTTTCATATTACCTTTTTGTTATTTTAATCAAAGTAAAATGTAATTGATATTCCATTGTTTTGTTTTGAATTTTAATAATCTTGGGTGATCAAGGAATAAACAACGACGTTTATTTTTTGTGCTCATTTTGTGATTTTTGGTCTTGATAAAAGAAACAATGTCATTTTTGTTTTCTTATGAAAGAAGTTTAATGTATCGGAAGAAAAAGTAAATGACAGTAAATAATAATAAACTATGACTAATCGTTTTTCATTGTCATTTTGTAATGCCAAATGTCTTGGACAGATAAACTCAAAAACTGGATTATGATGACAAAATTCTTCAGAAACAATGCCTTTGTGGCGTTTGGGAGTTTCAGAGTATTCAAAGAAATTACGCTTTAAAAGTTCAGAGTATTTGAATAATTTGGTCGACTAATTTGAATTTTTTTTTTTAGTGTTATTGAATTGCTCATTTCACACTTTTTTCACTAGCAAGTTCACCACATTACAAGATACTCCAATTGAGGTAAAACGTCGACAAAAGCTAAACTATCAAGAATAAAAATAATACCTAAATCAATATATAATTCATACTATTACGGTGTGTAAAAGAAATTTTGTTAGAGTTGAATCTTCCTGATGGAGTTTTAATTTAGCAATGAATCTTTACAGAGTTTGAAAATATTATGGTGGTAGTCTTCCGCCATGGCGAGTCCGTTCCTCATAGGATAATGATTGAGTTTAAGTGATTGTGACCCTCTTAGACTCCGAAGGCGACAGTAGTAATACAGTTTCTCAAGCTGTATTATGGTGGTAGTTGATTTATTTTGTCTTCGAGAGGCCTTCCAACTACACCATAATACTTCTCCCTCTGTAAAGATTTAATATTGTTGTTCGAGCTGCTTGAACTTATGAGAGTGATGATTAAAAGTAATTTAACTAGAAATTATCAAAACAGTTGAGATATTTAAATTAAATTCAGAAGATATAAAGTAGTGATAGAAAGAGAGTTAAAACATATATTGTTGAATATGAGTTGGCAGCAGCTAGTAAGTTGATTGTATTATATTAATATTAGTTATGACTTAAAATAATAATTATTTTTTCAATGTTAGTTATTTGTTTAATAATGTCAATATTTTGCTATTTTTTTCTTTCTTATTAGGGGTAGTCAGTCTTTGCTGGCTTTTACAGCACATGAGGAGGGCACTCAGGCAAATAGTGAGTTCACCCACCCTCAAATGGGCCTTTCCCAGAGTTTACTTGATCAATTGGAGATAAGACAACAAAGGAACCAAAGACCTGTGGGAACCCATAATATCAAAAGAAAAAACCAATAAATCCAGCAAACCTTCCCCCACCTAGCCCTGACCCCCTTTTTTTTTCTAAGGGCAATCAAATCTTTTAATTCAAAATTCTACTCACTTCTAATATTTTATACTTTCACCATTTTTGAAGGAAGATTTATATTTTTATTTTTAAAAAAAAAATCAAAAAAGATAATGAAATAAAAGTGGGGGGTTATTTGCCTGAGATATTTGAATATCTGGTGTGCCTGATTTTGAAATCCAGTAGGTGGATTTGGTGGTATCATGGGGCTAAATCAGTCAAAGACTGATTGCCTCTATTATTAGGGGGGCTAAGTCATTGAAATATTTGGCCCTGGGACATCATGAAATCCAAAAGCCTGATTTTAATATCAGGCATGTTGAATTTGCAAGTATCTCAGCCCAATACTAATCAACAACCCCCTGCCTGAAGAAAGGGGGGCAAATATTTTGGGAATTCCACACCACCAATGCATAGCTTTTCAAAAATTTGTCAGATTTTAAGGGTCATTGAATATTCAATATCAAATTTTCAGCCTAACTGAATATTCAGAATCAAATTTGAGCTACCTTTGAATTTTTGAATATTCAAAACCAAATTTTGAAGTCAGTTTTTGGGAATCATGGAAGAAATAATTACATGAACACTTTCATTTATATAAAATTAAAGAAAATTTTCACTCATGTATTGATTCTAAATCATTTTGGGCCTTTAGTAAAAATACATTACCCCTTGAGTATTTTTTCCATAAATTATTAAATACAAATAAGAAATATTATGAGCCCCTTGTTAATGAAATAAATGGGATTCTTATTCCATAAATGATGCTGTGAATACAATTTATGGTATTTTTAATTCCCTTAATGAAACAAATTATATTTCTAATGTCATTAATTTTATTTATACATTTTTGATTCCATTAATGTCATTTTCTGTCATTGTTGATGCCATTGATGTTACTTATGGAATTATTAATGCCATTCATACCATTTTATGGAATTTTTAAAATCATTCAACCTAATAAGCTTAAAAAAATTATGGAATTCTTGTTTTTAATTCTCAAAATTGAATCCTTAATTTTTTTTTTAAAAAAAAAAAAAAAGAATGAGGAAATTTATTAGTGAGAAGTTTTTTTTGAAAGAAATTGTTAAGAGAAATTTTCCAAAAAAAAAAAATTCCCTTAAATGTTTTTCTTATTTTTTCTTTTTCATGATACAATAATAATTCATTTGTATTATTTCCATTATGTTTATTATGGTTTTTTATTTTTTAATTTTTATTTTGGGTGTTGGTAAACCCATGTAAGCCCTTATGCGTTTTTACTAAAAACTTACATGTTTTTGCCATCAATTGGTAAAAACACGTAATTGTACAGTAAAGAAACATAAATTGTGGGTTTTAAATAAAATATGGCTATTTATGACATTTTGAAGGCCATTAATGGCATTATAAAGGCAATAAAGTACATTATTAATGCTATTAATGGCATTTTGAAGGTTATTAATGCTGTAAGATTTGACTATGAAACTGATGATAATATTACTATTAATCAACAGTACTATGTCTGTTCTTATGAAATATAATAATAAAATATTATTATAACCACAATTAAATAACTAAAGAATTATTTCTTTCACTTGTTAAACACTACTAGTGATTTTAACAGTGAGCAGTAATTATCTACAAGAAGACTTTAATAATAAAAACTTCTTTATTAAGATAATAAAATTATTTTAAAATATAATTATCTTTTGCAAGAATAATTATAAAGATAATTCTTGAAGCAAACCAATTTTAGAGAAAAACTTTAAGAATTGAAGATAAATGACTCACTTATACTCCAAAGAACTTATTGGAAGATAAGATAGAGAGATTTGGCGTAGAATTGTGGATTTAAAGGATCAAAATGAATTTATAAGAGTATTACAACAATATATAGTTGGATTCTATGATTTTATGTCTTTCTGATTGATTCTGAAAGAATTAACACACTTAATAATAGCTTTAACTAATACTTACTTGTTGGTAACAATGATATAAATGGATAATAAGATGATGATGTGGAAAAAAACAGCAAGAGGAGGCCTCTTTTAAGTCAACAACAGCTTGCAGAGGCGTGCAATGGAGCAAACTGAAAAACCAGTGAGTGAGAAAACCACAAACCCTTTTGGATTATTGATTGCATCATCTGTTGTCACATAAGATTATCATAATTACTTAATTGATGCTTTTACGTGACTACCAACCCCAATATGGTTAAGAATAAAAGGAGTAAAATCTGTAAATGTTCTTTTATCCCAAAATAATAATTGATTTCTAAAATTTATCAATGTTATTGACAATTTTATCACAGGTTGCAATTACTGTGAATTTTTGAAGATTCAGTGTTTCACATAGAATAGTCAAAAATGGACTGTAACTAAAACTTTTGATTTTACTAGTAAAACCATATTTATTTTTGGTTGTACCATAGATAATACATTTCCCATTGTTCCTGAAGGTTCCAGAGAGATTCATTAAGAATTGTATTTTTAATGAATTTTTGAAGTTTTTACCTCATTTCTATGTAGAATTGCAAATATCAGTGTTTAACTGGTTGCTATGAGGTAATTCAATGGATACAAGTCCAAAAAGGGTTTTAATTACTCTTTTGGGGTTTATCCATGGAAATTTATTCAGAATTGACATGGCTACAGGAGTCTAAGTAGCTCTTTACCTCCTTGGCACGTCAAAATAGCAGGTTATTTGCTATTTTCTTAAGATTTACTGTAGTTGTAACATGGTAACCAGGTTCCAAAAGTGTTTTAGCTTACTAATTGGGCCAAGATCAGCCATGGATCTAAGCTTTGAAGCTGTCCACGCCGCTGAGGCCTCAGAAGTTGGGTACCCTGGCTCTCTTTGATGTCTTTTGTCCCCCTTGCCTATTTTTCACTTCAAAAATAGAAAATTAAGCTTCAAGTGAGATATCCACTATGGGTGTACCAAAGGTCCATGTAAGAATACCATGATATTAAGTGCCCAAAACATGCATAACACTATTCTTACTGTATATGTAACATGGGATTTCTCACATTTCCATTATTTTGGCGTGAAATTAAGAAAAACAAAAATTTTCATGGATCTTTTAAGTGGTATTGATAATGTGGTATTAAAGTTTTTTCCATATTACCACCTCAAAGAGTTAATTTGAGCTTATTCACTCTATGGAGCTACCCTAGGTGAATTTTTGTGTAGAATCCAAATTTGGCCTTAAATCCATGGATTTACTTACTAAATAAAAAGTTATCCATCTTTTCTGAAATCAAAAATGATGAATTTTGGATCTATGCATGACTTATGAGTTATGCAAAATCCAAAATTATTTTTAAGATATTTGTGGCCTATTTGGGTATGTAAAATATACCTCAAGGCTCACAAATGCCATAAATGGTATTTTTAATTCCATCAATGGTATTGTTAAGGCCATTCATGCCATTTTTGAGGCCATTTATGGCATTTTTCATGTCATTTATAGCCTTAAAAATTCCATAAATGGCATTGTTAATGTCATTTGTGGCCTTAACAATGCCATAAATGGCATTAACAATGCCATTTATAACATTAATAATTCCCTCTATTGCATTGGTAATGCCATCAATAACCTTCAAAATGAATAGCCATATTCCATTTAAAACCCACCCCTCATGTTTTTTTACCATACAATTACATGTTTTTACCAATTGATGGCAAAAACATGTAAGGTTTTGGTAAAAAAACGTAAGGGCTTATGTGTTTTTACTGAAAGCTTACATGGGCTTACCAACACCCTTTATTTTTTATTTCTTTATTTCTTTGTTTTTAATTTATTTATCTTTTATTTATTGTTTTTTGTTTTTTATTTATTATTATTGAAGGGTATATAGTTTATTCATATTTCTATGATGACTTATTCATTGCACTTATCAATTACAAATTATGGATGAACTTGAATATAGCTTATTGATGAATCACTATTATAATTGAATAATTTAATAATGATTCATTCTTAGTTTACTATTTATTTAGTGTTTAGTTATTATTTAGTCATTTATTTATTAGTTCCTTCCTTTTTTTGGGTTTTTATTATTTATGGGTTAATTGTTTGTTATCTCATTTTATTATTTATTTATATTTGTGTGGTTTTTTTAATTTTATAAGAATGTTTTGTTGTTTATTCCTTTATTAATTATGTGTTTTTTATTTGGATTTATTATAGATTCTGTTTGGATTAAATGTGTTTTATTCCATTTTATTCTTCATTTATATTTTTATAATTACTTATTCATTGAAGGTGAGAATTATAAGTAAATCATGAATTTGAATATAGCCAATTTTATTTATTTATCTACTTACTATTTATGCATTTATTATTATAGTTCATTCAAAATAATTTGAATTACAAAAAAAAAATCAAAAATCATTGAAATTGAATGAAATTTACCAAGATCTGTTATAATTAGCTAAAAAAATTTGTTAAACTTAATCAAGAATGAATATTCATTAAGCATTTTAGAAAATCAATCAATGCCAATTAAGATTATATTTAATAAAAATGCATACAGTTCAATAAAATAAAATAAAAATTTCAAAAATCATCAAAATTGATTAGAATTTAATTAAATTAAAACTGATTAAAAGTAATTATAACTAATTAAAATTTTTTAAGCTTAATTACAATGAAGTTTCCAGCTCTTATTATTTTTTAATTAGTTGCTTTTTATTTTTTTTATTTTTATTTTTATTTTTCTTATTATTTGTTTATTTTTAATCTTTATTGGTTAATTTTCTGGTATTTGTTTTCCATATTTATTTATTATTCATAATTTATGATTTATTTTTATTTCAGACTATTTGTTATTATTCATTAATTTCTTCATTTTACAGTTTATTTATCATTTCTAATTCATTGATTAATAATTTATTATTTCTTCATTATTGATGTATTATTTATCTATTTTTAATTAATTAAAAAATTGATTTATTCTACATTATATGAAGCACAATTATAATTTCATAATTAAAAAATGATTCACAGGTTTTTTATTATTCATATCTTATTTAATTATCATTTATCTATTATTTAGTCATTATTTTTAAATTTATTAATTTATTGATTATTTTCTTAATTTAACTAAATTATTATTTATTGGTTTTACTTCTTATTATTAATGGATAAATAGTTTGTTATTTCTATTCATTATTCATCTATCATTAATTATTTATTTATATTTCTATAGTGGTTTATTTAATGAGCTCATTGATGATAAATTATGAATGCATTTGGATATAATTAATTGATGAATCCTTTTTATATCTTAATAATTTAATAATGATTCATTTTGATTATTTTTATCATGTTTTTTTATTTTATATTAATTATTAATTTATTTGTTATTATTGATGGCTTAATAGTTTGTTTTTTCTTTTTAGTATTTATTCTTTATTAATAATTTATTTTGCTATAATGATTTGTTCATTGCACTTGTCAATTGTAACTTATGAATGAATTTGAATTCAACTGATTGATTCATCACTATTATGATTGAATAATTTAACAATGATTCATTGACTGTTTATTATTTATATTTCATTTATATAGTGCTTACTCATTATTTCTTCATTTATTAATGTCTTCATTTTTATTATTGATTTATTTTTTGTTTTTTATGTTTTATTTCTTTATTTTTTATAATTCATGGGTGAATTTTTTCTTCTTTTATTTTATCATGGTGACTGATGTATTGAAGTTATTCACGAACTTTCCTATAGCCAATTTTATTGTTTATAGGATAATAAGTTATTATCTATTTATTTCTGATTTTTTTTCTAATTTATTACTTTTAATATTTATTTATTGTGAATTTTTGATTTCTTTATTTTATATTATACCCAATGTATAATATCTTCTAAGATTTTTATTATTTCTTTGTTCTTTGATTATTAATCATTTATTTATTTTCCATTTACTTTAACTATAATTCATATATTGATTATTCAAGTAATTGAAATAAATTAATATTATTTAAAAAAAATTAAATAAAAATCATAATTAATTATAATTAATTCAAAAAAATGGAAATTACAAAAAAGTATCAGAACTTATAGAACTTCATGTAAATTAAATAAAATTCAATAATATCTGTTTAAATTAGTTGAAGTTAATTGAAAATTGAGGCTCATTAAGAATTTTAGAATATTAATTCATCTCAATTAAGAATATAATAAATAAAGATGTATAAAATTCATTTAGCTTTAAGATCAAAATTAAAAAAATTACTTAAGATGGGATAAAATTAATCAAAAATCATCAAAGTTGATTAAAATTTAATTCAATTTAAAGTAATGGAAAGTAATCAAAATTACTTATTTCTTTATTATTTCTTTATGTCTTATCACTTAATTGGTTAATTGTCTGTTTTTGTTTTTTCTTATTTATTTATCATTTATTACTTATTATTTATCATTTATCATTAATTTGGATTTCAAATTTTTCTTTATTATTTCTTAATTAATTTGTTTTATGGTTTATTTATTATTTGTAATTTTTGGATTATTTATTTATTGCCAAATTACAAAAATTGGGAAGCAATACCCTCAAAGCCCACTATTATAAGGGAATACAAAAATGAGTCATGGTGTGGACCCCCACCATGACTTGACAAAAATCTTGATTAAAAGCTTTATTAAAAACACAAATGAAATGTATCATTTTAAGATGTTTACTTCATCTAATGTTATAGTGGTGTTTCACTCTACATTGTTCCAGGCACAAGCCCTATTGGCCTGGAAAAATACTCTTTTGTGGATCTGTTGACCCAAGCCCTCAATTTATCAGTTTCAACAAGGTGTTAAAGCCTCAAGCCATCTCTATGCATGTTCACCCACATAGAGAGGTGAAGCCTTAAGCAACACCCTGATTTGACCAAGTCCACTGAGGGCTGCCAACAAGGCTCAAGAAATGCTCTCAATTGGGGCAGACTTTTGGTTTAAATGAGGAAAAGCAAAGTTGTCAACACTTTTTTGTTAAAAAAAATATAGAACCAGATGGGAACTTAAAAGAAACATACTTCTAAGTGAACTCTGGCAAGATTAACTACTGCTGGATTTGGTGTGCCTCGGATCTTTTTGATTTAGTAAGATTTCCAAAGCTCCAACCAGATTTGAAAATTGTTCTACCTCAAGAAATTGTAGTGGTTGTGGAAGGAATGATTAATGATGAAGCAGTAGTTGGATTGATTGAGGTTAAATTGAATTGATCAGATGAAGGAGTGATATTTCATTGATCAATATTAGGGTAAGATAAATTTAAATCAACACAAGGAAAATGAAGGTGGAGGGGGTGAAAAACAACTAAATTTTTCATTTAAGATACCAGCTTTTGAATGTTCTTGATGATGATTACCTTCTAATTTAAATTCTTGAATCTAAAAAAGGTGATATCAAAGATGTTGGCACAAACTTGGTTATCTGCCAGTGGGGAATTGATGATGCGGCTAACCATCTTCCATTGAAAAATGAACCCCCTGCCATTTGTTGGGTTGGGGGCCAGATATTGAGGTACATCCTACAATTGGTAATACAAAAAATTCAAAACCTGGTCATAGATGATTGTGTCCTTTATGGTGGTGGATCAGCAAAAATTCTGATTTCAATCCCCATTTCAATGGCAATGATGAGGATGATGACAAAGATGATAAAAATTTAAATTAATTTTAAAAAAGAATAAAAATCAAAAAGGAACAACAGAAAGGGAAAAATGGCCCATGACACAGAAAGCAGAGGTTATAAAAAGCTACATACCCTAATGTAGTGACAAAAAAGAGTGAGCTAGACACCGGAATTCTAGCTAAAGATTATAATTTGAAGGCAGAAAGTAATTTATGGTGGTGGATCAACCAAAATTCTGATTTTGATCCAAATTTCAATTGAAATGATGAAGATGAAGATAAATTTAATTGAATTTTCAAAAAAAATAAAAAATAAAAAATAAACAATGAAAAGGGAACAATGGCCCATGACGGGGAAAGCAGATGTTATAAAAAGCTACATACCCTAGTGTAGTGATAAATTATAGTGCATATGTAAGGTTTGACTATGAAACAATAAGTAAGAATTACTAGTATTTTAATTATTGTACTCTGAATGTCCTTATAAATGAAATAAATAAGATAAAAATAATTATAATAATGAATATTTATCATAATTACAGCGTAAAAATAAGTATATTATTAAATAAATATAATAATATAGTTTATATCATAAAAGAATAATATAATAAATAAATATATTAACATTTGATAATTAATATATTGAAAAGCACTTCATTATTTCTACCAAAAAATGATAAAGGTGTAAAAAATTGTTTTTTATTAATAAAGAACACTTAATGACAATAATATTACCAATATTAAAGTTATATATTAATATTAATAAAATAATTGTTAAGAATAATAATAGAGAGAAATTATTATAATAAGAGAAAATAACCTACCTTGAACACTTAATATAATAACTTCGAAAGATTTTATGCCAAAGAATGTAAATACAACTTATTGAAATTGTATTTACAAATAAAAATAAAAGAAATTACAAATTTTCTTGGTTTTATGTGGAAATAAGATTTTTAACAGAATTATAACAGAAAAAATTGAACAATTGGAGTAATAGCAGCAAGATTTATGTTTATAACAGATATTACATTTGGCTTTTGATAATATAAAATATTTATATATCAAGAATAAAGATTTTACCTTTCAATTTAATTATTTTATTGATTTTTATGCATCTGAGGGGGAAATAGAGTAAAAAGAGCTCTATTTATAGTAAATTCCTCCTTACTATAGTCCAAAAAGCTTCTTTAAGACGTTTACTGGTTGTATCCACTGGAATTGATCAGTATTTTAAGCTTTAGTAATGATTACATCATAATTAAAACATCTTATCACATAATTATGCCATTATTCAGAGCTATGACTATAACTCTAAGTTGGATGACATCATAGGCTTGGAAAAAAACTAAACTCTTTTGATTTTATTAGTTTGAATAATAAGACAATAGTATTCATCAATTTTATCACTTATATGACTGTTAAAAGTAATTTGAGATTACAGTGAGTGATCATGAATGCTCAATTTTAAGCTTAAACTTTGATCATTAAGAGCTCTTACGTTGTACGCGCTACAGCCATTAAGAGAGTGAATTATGATAGCTTGGAATATCATTATTAAAGTTCCAAGAGAATTTCATTACATCATGAAAACTCTATTTTCAATGATTTTTCTTGTAACTCATCTTTTCTGTTGAAATTTACTATTTTAAACTTCAAACCATGATTTCAGGGGGTTTTACCTTGAATATTAAGATAAGAAATACATCATTATTCATGTATGAAGCAGTAGAACCTAAATCTCTACTTTATTTTATCTTTTGGACCACTTTCACAACAAAGTGGTCAACAGCTCTAGCAATTTTGTTCAAAAAACCCTCACAAGTTATAAAATTGCTTATAACTTGTCAAAGAAAGTTCATATATGTACTCTTAAATTAATTACGTGGTAACTTAATCTTTTTTTAACTCTTTATCATGTATAGTTTAAGAGATATGAAATAAAAACTATGAACATATGTGATGATCATAAAAGTGCATATATTCAGGTTATTTCCTTAAATATTGACTTTAAAAATATGGAATAAAAATTTTATAAGTGTAGTTCTTCATGGGGAATACAATGGTGTCATTTATCTCACATTTTGTTTCATTGGTTTCTGAGTTAAATAAGATTTTATGTCTTTTTAAGGGTATTCTTACTTATTATTTGGTAATTATTGACTTTAAAGATATGCCATAAAAATGATATATGTGTATTTTACCATGAGTAATCTAATGTTGTAATTTATTTCACATGTTCACTCATTAGATTCTGAGTCAATTCAAAGTTTATTCCTATTTATGGCATTTTCACTGGTTTTAAGATAATTATTATCAAGTTTTTCTGTGACCTTTTTGGATATGGGGTCATATATCAAATGCTCACAGCATATTTGTAACACAATACATAAAAAAGTTATAAATTCTATTGAACCTCATATATACATGAATAATAGATAAATAATATAATATAACAAATTTAAGAAGAATATTAAATAATTGAAGAAGAAAGTAAATAAATAAAATGAAAAATAAGAATACAAAAAACAAAATAATGAAATATGAATCATAAAAAATGACTTATAAACAATTTAAAACAAAAAAATAAGTAATTTATAAGGTATAAAAAATATCAAAAGGATCATAAATAATTGAAATACAAAGGTAAATGAATAATGAATAAATCAAAAAATTAAAAAAGAAAACAAAAGACAATGAAAAATAAAACAATAATAACTAAACAGCTAGTCACTCATAGAAATTATGAATTGAATTATAAGATCTCAATGAATCAATTATAAATATTTGAAAATGACTAATAAGAATTAAAAACTAATAAATAAATAAATAAGTAAATAAATAAATAAAACATAGAACATTGAAATTGCATCATGAATAATGAAAAAACAGAATTAAATGAATAATGATTGAATAATCAATAATAAAAATTGAAATATAAAAATAAACACAGAGAAAAAATAGAAATAATCAAGATAATAAAGTTACAAAATTAAAAATTTAATCACTTATTTCAGTTAATTTGAATCAATTTTGAGAAATGATATGAATCAAATCCATTAAGATTAAATTAGTCTGCATCCATTTTAATTTATTTAATTAATCAAGTTTTATTATGATCAACTACTAGTGATTTTAATCAATTAAGATTGTATGTAATAAATAACTATTGAGATTAATTAATTTGGTCTGATTATCATCAATTAATATTGATATTAATCAATTTCAAATTAATTTTTCTTAATTTCCATTAATTTTAATCAGTTTTGATTAATTTTGGGTGCTGGTAAACACATGTAAGCACTTATGTGTTTTTACCAAAAACTTACATGTTTTTACCAACTTATGGCAAAAACAAGTAAGTGACCTTATCTTTTAAATAAATTTTTCAGGAGCAATTTTGGGGTTTGTTTTGTTTTCTTTTTGCCATATTTTTCTCAACATGGGATGTCAATATCCACAAATTTTTTCATATTTTTTTTTGGCCAAAATTCTCAAATTTGGCCAATATGACAAAATGGCATATTTTTTCAAAAAATTCATTTGAAATCTTTCCACTTATGAATTTCCTTATTTTTTTTTGGAATGAAGGGTTCAATATGGAGAGTAAAGAACCAGAATTTCATAATTTTATATTTTTTTTTTGGTGGGACAAGTGAAGGTGCAAAAAGTGTTTTTTTCAAATAGTTTTGACTGTCTTTGTAATGGGACTATTTTTAAAAAAATAATATAGAAACTTCCCACTTATGAATTTCCTTCAATTCTTTTTCAAAATGAAGGGTTCAATCTTGACAATAAAGAACCAGAAGCCCATGAATTGGGGGAATTTTTTTTGGTGGGACAACAAGTGAAGACACAATAAGTGTTTTTTTTTGAATGTTTTTTTCTTGTTTGTAATATGGCTATTTTTAAGTACAAAAGTGCCACATGTTTTTAAAAAAGGAGACTGAGGTGGGATTTAAGCAATAAATAGGACTGAGGAGGGGGGTAATTGGCATAAATTGTATATAAAAAAATCAATCAATCAGAATCAATCTCCAAAATAGTTGGTATTTTCTGATGGGGGGGGGGGGGGGAAGAAGATTGGACAAATATAACATCCTGTGTTTCCTAAATTTATCAGCCCACCCCAGGGCTTGTGGTTGGGAATGACATTCCCAATTCACAGTAATGGAGGTACTGGATAAACTTTAGAAATGATTATATAAAAAGGAAAAGAATGAGAACAGCTATCCAAGATGCAGAGGAAAATGGGGGGGATTATCATTTGGAGGACAGAAATAAGGGAAAAAATAAAAATATTGGACTATGGAATAAAAGAAAACTGGTATTTGATACTTATTTGCAATTGGATCTCCCATGTCAGGCATGGACATCCACTTGCTCTTTGGAGCCTGGCCAACATCTTCATACCATTAAATTCTTTCCAAATAAGGGGATACTGAGGGAATTAAAGTGTTCATGGCTTCATAAAGGTCTGGATTTTGTTGATTTTCTTCAGCCAAGTAACATCTGACATCAGCCCATTGATCTTGAGTCTTGTAAATGTAGTGGGATACTGTTCTGTAGCCACAGCTTCCATCACCCTGGACATTGATGGCCTTGAAGGTGTATTTCAATATGAACTTGGGCAAGTCTTCTGAGAAAGGTATCTGATAAAATAAGGTCAAAAGATGAATAAGTATTAAAATAAAAAAGAAAAATATACATTAAAAAGGGTCAGAAACTCACAAAAAGCTTGGAGAATTCATCACTTGTGTGATAATTGCTTTGACAATGCTCACAGGTCAAGTCAATTGCATCATATATCTTCAAACTGGTGGCAGGCTTGTGTGATTTTCTTTGCAAGGTTCTGCTTCTAATTGCCAATCTTTTGGACCTTCTAAGGGTGACTTCTGATTTATTCAATTCAGTTGGTGAGGGTAGTGAATCTGATGAACTGATTTATTTTGATAATGAGGCCTGAGAATCTCCAGAATTTTCAGATGAGTCCACTTCCATAATTGGAGAGGGGACATTTAATTGTGATCTTGATGCTGTTGTACTGGTCACTTTTGATGGGGGTATTCCTCTTCTCTTGGATTGACTTCAAATAATTTCAAATATTAATGGTTCTCTTTTATTTTTATTTTTATTTTCATTCTTGGCTCCTTGAGGTCTTCCATGGATATTCTTGCATTCTAGTGGGTCTTCATAATATTGATCATCCTCTTGACTATTGCAAATTTGATCAAATGGGACTTTTCCAGTCAAAACATCTTTAAAATGTTGAAGAATTGGGGTGATTTCTGCCATTGGTATTTGAAAAAGGTCTTCCCCAATATCTTCAAATATTTTCTTGGCTTCATTCATTCTTTCTTTTTCAACACTTTGATCATCACCTTGAAAACCAGTATGAGAAGAATATGACAAAGAAAATCAGTTAATAAGGAAAAAAGTAAGAACTTGAAGTTAAAAAACCCTCACAGGAAAATTAAAATGCCACTGAGGATGGAAGTCTGATATCTCAAGCCTTTGGCGCTTGGAAAATGCCTTTTGGGTCTTATGGCTGCATGGAATGCTTTGATAATTGTTGTATTTATTGGTGCATTGTTCATTGGGACAAAATTTGGCTTTGAAATTTTCAAAGGCCATCTGAACAGCATAATGAGACACCTTGCCATTGAGAGCACCAATGTGTGGAGGAAAATTCTTGACATGGACAATCATTTCTTTGGAGATTCTGTTAATGATTTCAATAAATTGTTTTCTGAATGCCATGGGGAGAGCCCTAACTAATTCCAGGAGAGTACCAGTGGACTTTTGGAGCCAATTTTTAACCATGGCATGGGCACCTTGAACTATGGAGGTGGAGCCCACACCCAGGTGGCAATGGTGGTTGGTCCAGGCTGGAACATAATACTCCTTTAGAGGAAGCCAGGTATTTTTCAAATATTGCAAGACTTCAGGATTTTTGACTTGCTTTTGAATCTTCTTCCAGTTGTCTTGAAAGACTTTTCAGTGGATGAATACATAATTTGAGAAATGAATCCCAAAGTCATTAATAAAAACAATAATAAGAAAAAAAGTGAAGTAAAGTGAAGATAACAGTATATTACTTGATTCAAAAGGCCCATAAAATTTTCAAAATCAGTGCCATGACCAATTTTCTTCATGCAATGACAAGATACATCTTTATTCATGTGCCAAATTCATAACATGACTTTGGAGTCTGGAAAGAGCTTCTTAAGAGAGTTTTTCAAGGCCAGATCCCTGTCAATAACAATGAATGGAGGGGGAACAAGATTGGTGTTGTTGAGTACCTTTTCTATGTATTGATTTAATTACCAAGTATATGAGGGTTCAGTTTCATTCTTCATCAAACAAAAAGCCCCAGAAAAGGTCTTATTGGTTGAGCTTAATCCAAAAATATAAAAAAGGGGCATTTTGTACTTATTGGTTTTATAATTACAATCCATAAGAATGGCATGAGGAAAGCCATGAAGGAGTTTAATGGAAAGGGGGTGAGTGAAAAAAAAGGAGGTAATGTGTCCCTCAGCATTCCTTGCAGAGGACCAAACAAAATCTTCTTCTTTGAGGGTTTCAATAAGAGCATCAATGGGACTTCTGCCTTGCAGTTTGTCTTTCTTTATTTTTTTGACTTGGTTGCAAATGTCTTGAAGGATTACAGGCCTGTCAGACTCCCTCTGGCTGCATAATTGGGCCTGAATTTTCCTTGGCATGAGCAGTGATTCAGACATTTGAGCAATTTGGGATGTTTCTTGCTCATTGAATTTCCTGAAAGCAGGAGGTGCCATGAAATTTTCAGTTGCATCATGGCTATGTGCAGGATTTTTGACTTTAAGAGTTCAAGTGGTACTCTTGGAATTTTCTTCTGGCATAAAGTCTAAAAGAACAGTAAAGCTTTCTTGAAGTGACTGTTTTGGAGGGGCTTTTGTTGGGGTTTGGGGTCCCAGACCTGTCACAACCTATTTCAATTTGGTTGTGGGTCATATTGGACCTCAAGGTGGACACAGCATACCCCTGAGCCCTGGCAACATGATGCACATGCTGCCAAAGAAGCTCAAGGGTCTGAAATTCACCTTCAGTGGGGGGTTGAAGCATTCTTGAGGGAAAAAGATGTATAAATTTGAAAAAAAAGGGGGATTTGGGGATTGGGAATGGGGTAAGAACCTTTCAAAAGGTTAAAAAGAAGTGAAAAAAGGTATGAAAAATCAAAAGAAGTGGTTAATAGTGAAAAAACGTGGTTTAAATGTGGGATTAATGGATGAGGGAAGGTAAAAAATTGGAAATTTAGAGGCTTGAAAGCAGTTTGTTGTGGTGGAAAATACAGTGTATGGAGGAAAAAAAGAAAGAAAAGTGTGAAAAGCTTTGCAAAATTGCTTTGTTAATGCTGATTTTCAAAAAAAATAAATTGTTTGGGGTGGGGGCTGGGCAAAAAAATCTGAAACCATTGGGAGTTAGAGAGGTTTTTGGGCATGTTTTGGACCAATACAGGCATGGTTGTGTTTAATTTTTAATTCAAAATGGGCCCAGGGCACCCCTTACATGTTTTTACCAATTTATGCCCAAAACATGTAAGCTCTTTCGTGTTTTTACAAATACCCTTAATTTTAATTAATTCTAATTAGGGTATTGGTAAAAACATGTAAGGGGTGGTTTTTAAATGAAATATGGCTATTTATGGCATTTCTGATGCCATTAATGCCATTTGTGGAATTAACAGTGCCATTAATGGAATTATCAATGCAATATTTCTGATGCCATCAATGCCATTTATGGAATCAAAAATTTCATTTGTGGCATTAACAATGCAATATTTCTGATGCCATTATCAATGCAATTGATGGCATTATTAATGCCATGAATGGCATTATCAATGCAATTAATGGCATTATTAATGCCATAAATGGACTTGTTAATGCCACAAATGGCATTGTTGATTCCATAGATGGCATTTTTAATGCCATTTATGGTATTGTTAAGGCCAATTTGAAGGCAATTAATGCCATTCTTAAGGCCATTCATGCCATTTTTGAGGCCATTCAATTCAATTTATGGCATTGTTGGAATGCCATTTATACCAATTTTCTGGCCATAAATGGCATATGTATGTCATTCTTGATGCCATTTATGGCATTATTCTGTCATTTTTGATGCCATTTATGGCAATGTTAATGCCAAAAATGAAATTTTAATTTCCACTCATCATAAATTACATTTTCAATTCAATTTATTTCATAAATGGCATTTTAAATTCAATTACAATCATGAACAAAAAAATACAAAAAAACAAGGACTTTTTGGGCCTAAAAATGTCCTGGGAAAAAAAATCCCAAAATGTTTGGCTTCTGGTTTCTTATTCTCAAGATTTTGCCCTTTATTTTGAAAAAAAAACTTATGGAAATGCATAAGTGGGAAAAAAATTTATGATGAATTTTTTTGAAAAAATAGGCCATTTTTTCAAATTGGCCAAAATGGAGAAATTGTGAAAAAAAAATTGTAAAAATTTGGGGATATTCACATCCCATTTCAGAAAAAATATGGCAAAAAAAAATTATAGAAATGCTCAAAGCTGAGCCTGAGGAATTTTTTTGAAAAATAAGTTACTTGCGTGTTTTGGCCATAAATTGGTAAAAACATGTAAGGCTTTACATGTTTTTACTAAAAGCTTATGTGTGTTTACCAACACCCTTTAATTATTTTGAATTGATTTTTACCAATTTTAACTAATTCTCATCAATCTTATTAATTTCAATTAGGTTGAAATAATTTTTAACAAGCTTTATTGATTTAAAATAATTTCTATTTATTGCAATTCATTTTGAATTTTAAACAACTTAACCCAACAATCAGCAAAAAGAAAATTTGAATTCACAAAATTTGGAAAGTCACCAATAATAGCCAATTTCTCAACAATTGGTTAAAATTGATTTTTTAATGATATTCAATAAGCATAAGTAGGAAGGTTGATTTCTGATTAAATGGTTTCAAATTGATAATATACTTTTCTTATTAAATTCATCTCTATTGTTAGTTTTTGAATAGGTGATATATCATTAAATGTGTTTCTATTGTCAATTTTTGAAAAGGAAATCTTGTTCCTGAACAATTGGAACATAAAGAATTCATTATCAATATGGCCCAAAAAAGAAAACAAATAAAATTGGAACTGGACTAGACTTTTTTTGGAAATTTTGATGGCTCCTGGGATTCCATCAGTAGGTGATTGTTAAGTAATGTCTCTGCTGTGGGAGTGCCTATTAAGTGATAAGGATATGGTAAAAAATTCTCTGAGGAAGGTGATATTCAATTGGTGAGTTTTTGAGTATAATACTGCAGGTATTGGACAGAAATGGACAGTTGACATTATTAGACAGGTATTCGGGTGATTGAGGGCCCCAATTTCCATGTGAAGAATTTATCTTACAAAAGTTGTCCAATATGAGAGAGGAGGATTTTAAACAGCTTGTTAAAAGAACCTATGATGGTTTTATTCATTTATAAAATCTCATCAAGGAAAATCCAGCATTTCACAAAATTAGTAATTGTCCACAAATGGATGTTTATGTCCCACTGGTGCTAACATTAGAGCATTTGGGAAGAAATGGTAATGGGGCATCACTGGGGAAATTTTCCAGGAGTTATCAAATCAGTAAAGGGGAAGTGGTCATGGTATTCAAAAGGGTGATGAAGGTTTTTTACAGGATCAGAACCAACTTCTCAAAGTGGCCCAATGAAGAACTATGCAACCTAATTTCATCTTATTTGGGGGAGGAAGGGTTCCCCAGCTGCATTGAATTTTTGGATGGCACCACAATCCCATTAGATCAAATAGCAGGAAAAGATGGAGAAGTGGTCTATGATAGGAAAAAACAATATTCATTAAATTTGCAGTTAGTATGTGATCACCAAAAAATATTTTCCACATTCTCAACTGGGTGGCCAGTGTCACGTGGGAATGGTTTGATTTATAAGAGAATGGGTTTGTTTGATCAGCTGGGTGATTTTTTAAGTGCAGGTGAGCTGTTTGTGTTGTATACTTAATTTCACTTTTCAAACTAAGTGTTTCATTTTTCATTTTGGTTTGGGAACTCTAGGGGAGTTTATGCTTGCAGACTCTGCATACCCATTGCGTATGCGTTGTATTCCTTGCTATAGAGGGAGGACTGCAGATAATAATTACAAATGGGTTTTCAATTATTACATAGCACAATCACACATCTGCGTAGAACGCACAATTGAAATACTGAAGGGTTGGTGGGCATCACTTAAGAAACTGTGATTGGCATGCAACCAATCAAACAATATGATTCACATAAATATGTGGATATGTGTATGTACTGTCCTTCAAAGTATACTAATTAATAAAGGCAATCTTTGGGAGTATGAAAAATTGGGAGATAATCCTGGTGAAATTATTGGTAATGATGGGTATGTAGAGGGAAGTCCAGCTGAAAAAATGAAAGGAGAAATCCAGAATTTCTTTTTGGAATTGAACGGCATCTTTTAGGTAATTTAGTTCTTTACTCAGAATATTTTTTAGTGGGATAAAATAAATCAGTTTTTTGACTCAAAAGTATTTGCAATTTAGTATCCAATGCAATGTCATGAATGTGACAACCATATAAACTTGTCATTGCAAATATCAATAAAACCTAGCCCCCTGTGGAATCTTGATCTGGAGTTTGTCAACTATCATAATTCCTTGGTAGAGAATGATTCATTTTATTGATTTTAATGCTTGTGCTTGCTTCTTGGAATCAAGAATTCTTTTCATCCTTGTGCTTTGTGCTTAGCATAAACCATTATGTTAAAGCTTGTGCTTGCTTCTTGGAATCAAGAATTATCTTAATGATTAAGATAACTTTTGATGCCAAGCAGCAAGCACAAGCATTAAAATTATGCTTACTGCAACTTTCACAACTTAAAAATTGAAATTTGTCAAATTTTCTCAAATACCAAATCACAATATCTTTTTCACAAATGTGAATATAATATGACTTTATATTATTTCATAAAATTTCAATGGCTCAGACAATCAGTCATAACATGAGAAGTACTAACATATAATATTCTATATCATTTTCATAAGGTAAACAATTTCTTGATTGCTTTTACCTGATAAAGCCAATTCAAAAGCCATAGCCAAATGAATCTCTTGCTTATTTAATTAAATAAATTCTTTTTCAAACTGAAATCCCTGATTCAATTTTTATCAAACATATTTTGATCCTCCTCATACAGCCATAGTGTATTTCAAATCTGGCCTTCTCTAAATTGAACTCATAATCTGTCCTCTTTTGCTGTAATGACATGAAGTCTTCAAACAGCTTCACCCATGCCTCTTGTGATTTTTCCTCTTCCTCAAATGAATTATTAATACTGTTGCAAATTCATTTGTTGAAGGGTTTGATATTTGATTTGAAACTTTCACTTTGTTTAGTCCCAGAATTCCCTTGATCCACAGATGAACCACTCCACCTGTTACCCCTAGCCAATCTTGCTTGTTGGGCCTCATAAGAAGACATTTCTGATTTTCTTTGACTTAAAATTTATTCTTCTTCACTATTTAAGTCATAAACATAAGCCATTGTATTGGCCTTTGTGGAGTTCAATTTGTGCCAAGATTCCACATTGGCTTTTGTACCAAAGATTTTTTCCATACAGCTGTAGCACAGGCACATGGATTCAAGCTTTTGTGGCAATAAAACACCAATTTAATCATTAGTCGGCCCTGAAACTGTTTTATTTTCCCATAATTTTGCTGTAAAGTATTTGTTTTTGTAAGTTCCAACACGTTGTGAGCAATGGCTGCCACTCAAATCCAGTGCTGGATTGAGACTATTTAAATAACCTGCGGCCCAGGTGATCAATTAATTGCCCAATTCTGTCTTCTTATTTTACTATTTTGTAAGTTAGTCAGATGAAATATTTTAAACATTACAATAGAAAAGGGAAAATTCTTACCTTCTGAGGTTTGAAGCAAGCTGGAAGAAAAAAATTAAATGAGGAACATTGCCAATAGGCAATTGTTTATGGTTTGAGAATATTATTTTTAAAAAAAGAATCCAATGTGGGAGGAAAAATAAGTTTTTCAAAAAACAAAAAATTGGTGAAATGAAAAACATTATGGAACAAGCAAAATAAAAGTGGGAGTATGAAGTTTTTTTTAAATAATGTTGTGATCAAAAGGGATGGGTCTTTTCAAAACACAGGTGGAAAATTATTAGCAGTCATATGCTTTGGTGGCCTGAAAGATTTGGCTCAAATCTTGCTTGATATTGCCTTTCTCCTGGCCTTTTGTGTGGTAAATGCTGAAAGTAGAAAAAGTCAAATCAGTCAATGACTGAGCCCCCTATTATCATTTTTTATTAGTAATTTTTGAGATGTGTGAATTGTTTGGTTCTGACAATGTATTCTCCCAGGCTAGTAAATAATTTGGGTGAGCCTAACATTTGAGTTGAGTTGCAAACATTTATGCCTAATTCTTCTTTGATTATTTTGTTTCTGAATCTAAATGGTTCCTTTTTGTATCCTGGGAAAAAAGGAGAAAATGGTTAATGGTTTCTTTTTCCCACAATGTGGGCATTTGTTGTGTATAATTCTACTTCTCTGTGTTCTTTTTGTAAAATGGCTCATACTTGAATCCTTGTGAATTTTGAAGTAAAATTCTTGAATTATTGACCTTTTGTATTTTTTTGAAAAACAATTAATTTAAAAATATGTTGCTTTTGATTATTTTTTAAATTAAGATACTCTATTAAGAGATAGCATCAAATGACTGTTTCAGTATATATATATTTATACAGGCAATGCCTGCCAAACCCATACCTGTTGGTGGATGCAAAATGCTATGGGTTAGCCATTTTTTTGGCAATTATCAGTGTGAGCCTTAGAGGTATTTTTAGATACCCAAAGAACCACAAATAACAAAATCATGTTATAATTGTAAATAAAATTATTTTTATTATGCAAAAAAAATTAAAATATAAATATAAAGTTTATATAAAAAGTTAAAAATTTTAATTATAATTCAAAATTGAAATTAGATTGAAATTTAAAATTGTGAAAATACACTTTTACTTCAAAGAATTAAGTAAAAATAAATGTTCACAAAAAATAGTAAAATCAAAATATTTTTGGAAAAAAGTTAATAAAATGTATTATGACTGTTTTTCCAACAGATAAGTCTTTTGAAATTATTGCACCATTGGATTCCTCATAAAAAATCAGGTGGGGTCACCTCTGAGTGAAAATTCTGTAACTCAACTCTGAATAAGCTTAGGGCAGTGATATTTCCACGCCTTAACCTAAAATTTACGCCTACGCCTATGCATAAAATTGTGGATTCAGATACGCCTTCACGCCTTTCATGGATGTAGTTTGCTAAATCCACGCATCCAAGTGATTACTAAATCCATGCCAAATAAGATGTTGATAAGATGTTTATCTCAGAAATTTGACAAAAAACTCTAAAATGAAAAAATGCTATATACAAGTGATCTGTCCACATTTTTGGAATAATTTTATTGATGAGGAATATAATCTTCTCCAATTTGAAGCTGATTGATGTGAATGTGCCCTGGGCCACTGTGGTGGCAATTCGGGAAGAGGTAATTTGCCTATCTCATGTTCATTGAAAATGATGAGTATCCAATGATTACCATTTATGTGACCTAGGGAGATTGGATGCATAATTGAAACTCTACATGGACTGCATATGGTTGGAAGGAATGTCTGTGGTGGGAAGTTCTGCCAATCTGGATGGAAAAATACAAATGGAGGCCTATATGTATTTGTCAATATTGGTCCATGATCCCATTTACTTAACCAGTTATCCATTCATTTAATAGCTGTAGCCATCAGATTATCTCTTATCTTATCCATTTCAACTGCTCCTCCCAATATTTGGTTGTAATAATTGCGATTCCTATCAATTTCTTCTATCAAATCTTGTCTCACTTCTCTCCAGCTCTTTTCCTTTTGTGGGCTTGAAAGTGACAATCCTTTTGCCACTGCATGGAATCCACAATTCCCATCTGGAGGAGGATTAAGAATTTTCCCAATGAACTTGTGCATGAAAGGTGGCTGTATCTGATCAATATAGAGAGTCTTTGAAAAGGAGGTTATTTTTCAGTTATTCATTTGCATATCAAATTTTATCCACTCACTGGTTCTTCCAAACAATTTGAGTTATTTCGGGGTCTCAAGTTTATTTCCAATTTTCCTATATCATTTAATAATTTTATTTTTATTTTTGTGGTAGTTTCATCATCTTGGCTTGCCTCTTTTTGCATCAAATAGAACTTTTCCCCCCTCATAAATTGAGCTTTGGGACCAATAGTAGCTCTGTGCATCTTTTTAACAAATCTTTTGTGACGATTCAGGATATCCTGCTCAATTACAAATTTGGATGGAAGCCTTTTGGTAGACTTTACCCTTTTCCTTTTTAGTGATGGCCTACCACGTGAAATTAAAGCCTTTTTGGGGTGACAAAGCTTAATGGTTGTGTATTGAAAGCTAAGTAGCTCCTGAATTTGCTTGATCAACTTTTTTTGTAATGGTATTTCATGTTCATCAACTATCTTTCAATCTTTTCCATTTGTTGTTTCAAATTCCATTGTGAATTAGAATCATGGTCCTGTTAAACATGATTTTAGCATAACTACAATCACACATATCCAAAATAAGATGCCACCTACCTCAAGAGGATTATAAAATAGATTCCATTGTGGATGAAAATCTTCACTTCCAATGTAGCCTTTAGTATTAAGAAGTTTCTCAATTTCATGTGAGCAAGGAATCCCCATGCCATTAGTTAGTGTTTTGGAGCATGGCTGAAGATTTTGTTGGTGTTTGAGCTTTTGAAATTGGTCTTCAATAATTTTCATTGCTTTGATTGATATAGTGCCAAGTAGCTGCTTGAAAGGTGGGGAAACATCAGTCAATTTTTGAACTCTTTCTTTTCCCATAGTATGGTGGATATGTTTCAATTGAATATCAATTGCTGTTTTGAAATTCTGGAATACTGTAGAAAGCTCTCCACTAGAATTATTAATAAATGATTTTATGTAGGAGTGTGCAGATTCAACATGGGAGCTGGCTTGATTTCCTAGGTGAGGATGCTGGCTTGCCCAAGCAGTGACAAACTTTTTCTTGAATGGGAGTAGGTTGTTTGAGATATATGCCCATGCTCCTGAGTAATCGTTTGACTTCTCTTTGATTTTTTCAAGATTGTTCTCATATTCCTCAGTTGACTTGGAACTGACCAGTAGGCTCCAAGATGTCTGATAATCCTTCCAATCATCCTCTTGAAAATATTTGTGACAATTTTGGATAAGGTTTTTGCTGATGTGCCATGTGCAATAATTATGGATTGAGCTAGGAAAGACCAGCTCAATGGCCATCTTCAGAGCTGGCTCACAATCCGTGATAATAATTTTGGGAATTCTGGGTGGCTGAAATAACATTTTGTGTTCTTGAAGGGCCCATATGTATCCATTGTCATTTTCCCGTTCCATGTAGCAAAAGGCTAATGAGAAGGTGTGCCCAGTTGCAGTTTGGCCAACCATGTGGAAAAGTGGCAAATTGTACTTGCATGTCCGGTAAGTGGAATCAATCAATATCACATGGTGGTTTATATGACCCAATTCAATGGAGGCTGGGTGTGCAAAGAATAGGATGGTAATCTTTCCATTTATATTAATTTTATTACTATGAATCCAATTTCTCTCTTTCAGAAGACGTATTAGATATTCCAGTTGAGATTGACCATTCCTTTCCTTGATTGATAGATGTCCTTTGTACTTATACAGAGTTCTGCTAGTGGTACAGGTATTTCCTTGGGAATAAAGCTGGCTTAAAAACTGATCAGGATGGACATTTGCCTTCATCAATCCTTCAACTTGCACAAGTTCTTTTTCATTGAGCCGACAATGAATGGGATGTACTGATGGGGTTGTAGAGGGTGGATGATTGTGAAGAATTTCTAGTGGTACTAAAACCCAATAGCCAGATCTGGTGAGGTGAATTGTGTGAACTTCCTCAGAATTGATATCACCTTAATGGTAAGAACATAGTAAATACATACAGTATATTTGATGACTTACTCAGAGCAGGAATAGAGCCTCTGAGCCTAAACTTGCATCCACATTTTTTTGTTGTTGACTGCCTCTGGGTAGGTCCTTTAAGGTTTATATATTCACCATATTGGTCACATGCCAAGTAAACGTTCTTCCCTTGGTGAGAATTTTTCTTTGTTAATGCATAGCCATGACTTTTATCCCACTTTCGTGCAAACTGGATGAGGGTATCTACATCATTGAACCTTTCAAGTGGAGGTGGTTCTAATTTCACTATATAGTTATTCAAATCAGTAAAAGTGTAGTGGATGAATGGAAATATATGTAAGCTTACATCCAGTGGAGTAATCATATTTATCTGGGTTGGTAATGAGAGGGAATTGTTCATTAGGGACCAAAATAGCAGGTGTGCATTGGGTTGTGACCTGTATAGATGATTTTATTTTCTCAATATCACCTTTGAACTGAGTTGTCCCAGATTCATGAAGATTCCGAGCTTCAATGGGTTGTAATGATTCCATTCTAGAGATCAAGCATTCAGGTGGTGGAAGTTTGTGGGGCTTCAAGGTTTTTCCAGGTGTTAATATAGTATTTTGAGAAGGATATGAGCACTCTGATTCATTATAAGGGACTGGATGAGTATCAAATTGTGAGTAATCAGGTTCAAAGTGAAAGATAGGGGACATGAGGGCGTAGATGACAAAACTATTTGAAAAAATTGATGTGTTTAAGAAATAGAGGTCTAAAAATGATTTTTGGTGGAATATAGATTGATATGAATAGCTTAAAAGTCTTGTAATAATGATGGAATTTATATATTTTTTAAAAGAGGAACACCTTTCCAATTCTTTCACACTGATATTGGCAACTTGTGGTTAGAGTGAGAATGATTTTGCAATAGAATTTTCGAGAAAATTCTCATTATTCATGATTTGAATTAAGAGTTATTTGGTCTTTTCAATTGAATCAACCAACATCTGGATATCAAAAAAGAATCATACTAGAATGGATTGTGGGATAAAGGTGTATTCCAAGGGAGCTTTTGTTTGAGTCTTTCCGGGAACAATCAAAGATAGATTTCCTAACACATCAAAATACACTTGGAAAATTTTCGAAGTATTCAAATAGCTGTATATATTTCTCAAATGGATCCTTGATTGATGTGGCAGCTCCAAACAGGAAGATGAATTTGGTGACAGGTGTACAATTTCAGTCTAATCACAGCTCTCATTAGGTTTCAGTCTGTGAGGGGAACAAATACAAAGCTCCCCTCAGGTCTTGTTATGTATGGTACTATTTTGCATTCTGTATTCTCATATGAATTAGAGGCTTCTAGACCAAAAATTCAATAACCACATTCTGGCCCTCTTTGTCTCCTCATTGAGTTTATAAAAGGGATTCTCATTTTAATTTGTAGCCTAGAACTACAACCCTTTCTTATAGATTCATAAAAATACTTCCCTTCCAAGCACATATACAATCTTTATCTACTATTAGTCATTTTTGTCTCTGTGGATGCCAATAATACTAACACCTCTGATATGGGTGCTCAAAAGCAATTCAATGCTCCCAAATCTTCTGATATGGAGTGCTCATCAAGTGAAAGTATCATTGCCATTAGTACAGCCATCTCAAATCCACCTCCAGAATTTCCAGAAAGTATGTTTTTTGAATGGAATTTACTTCTGCACAAATCAGTCTTATCAGTATCTCAATTAATCATAAATAATGCACAAAAGCAACATAGAGGCACCCCATGCTCATTGGGCTTCTTCCACCGAAATATCTACTGAGGTGCTTTTTGGGGCTGAAATAGAAGTGACTACAAAGGAACAGTTCTTGAACAATTCATCACAAATAGCCCCAAGATTAGAAGGAATGTCCAAAGATGCACATATTCCTCAATATGTAAGAGAGAAGCTCCAGGAGGCTAGAGAACTGCTGGTTGCTGATATTGATTTTATGTATAAAAAGTTGTTATCTCATATATTTCAAATTCCACCCTAATATCTTGGAATTATAACTTTAGGGGTCAAATCGGGCAATACACTACCTCCCAAATCACATGTTAAAATTGGTACAATGACAAACATTTCTTCAAAAAGGAAATTTAAACCTTCAAAGAATCAAGCAAAAAAGAAAATTTGCCGAGCTTTTCAATTGGCCCCTGAAGTTAATGAGGCGGAATCAAGGGCTCTTTGTCCTTCTGCTAATGAAAGTAATGATGGACATCCAATAAACACCACAAATGATCACCCTGTCGAAATTCCTGACATTGGAGGTGTAACCAATCATCATGAAAAAATTGTTCCGAGTCCAATTTTGGACACTCAGGATGAAACTACTGTTCCCAATGAAAGTATTGGTACAGAAACTCGAAGAACAGTGGCTGAGGATGAAATTGTATTGAACCAAACAAATTCTGACCCATCAATGGATTCAGCTTCTTGTTCACTAACTCTAACTCCAAGTGCTTCATGCATGAAAATTATATTGGAAAACAAAAACAAATTTGATTACATTCTAATGTCATATCATGTATTCAAAAGGGAAGATTGGATCAAATTTAATTCACTCATTCAAATGACCTTCATGAAGCGCAAATCACTTGTTCCAAAGGAGGAATTTCCGACCAAGCTCCAATGTGGGATTCCCTACAAGAGTGGTAGGGAAATTAGAATGAAATAGTGGCTTGAAGAGCTCCATGCAGCTGGTAAACAGGCTTTCAGAAATATATATATTGGTATCTCACTAATCTCATTTTTTCATAGGCTTAGATCTGTCTTCACCAATATCTGAGGAGCTGTTAATCTATGAGACAATTTGGAATATGTCATTATTTCAATGTGACATGTCCATACTGGCGGGTTTACCCAAGAGGCTCCATGCACTGTATCTATTGGTGCACAATCTTGTTTAACCAAGTCAACATCAAAAGCAGCAAGTTACCGACATTTTATTTGAAGCCATTGCACTTTATATGGATGATCAGAACCCTCCCGTTACATTCAATATTTCTGATTCAGCTTCCAGTGATTCTTTGTCTGTGGAAATTAGTGCTATGCAATATTTGGGCTCCTGTTTGAGTGTCAACAAGGTTCAACTTGTTCCACAAAGCAATGAAGGTCAAGAAGGTACTAGTATCACATCAAAGGGAATTTTAACACCAACTTTGACTGGCTTGGTCAATAATATCCTCCAGCTAATGATTGCATTAAATTGGGTGTGGGCACATACTAAGGTTGATTCCAAAACTACTCAGAAAATTGGAAAGCAATTGGTCAAGAGAGGAGTGGATCCTTTGCAAGCATTTGTGACCACTAAAGATCAGATGGAGGCTGGAAGTCAATGCTACAATCTGATTGCAGCATTCCTTACAGGGGGTGTACGTGGACTTCTGGTGTGCTCAGCTGATTACCGCATTAGTTCAGCGAAAGGGACCCTTCAGCTTCTAGAAATTACATCAATGCTCAAGAAAAAAGAATCCTTGCCAGATGAAGATATTTGGAAGCACACAAACAAGTATATATGTGAAATCCTTCATGAAAGCTTTTTCTCGAA
This sequence comes from Austropuccinia psidii, assembly GCA_023105745.1. Classification (NCBI taxonomy): domain Eukaryota; kingdom Fungi; phylum Basidiomycota; class Pucciniomycetes; order Pucciniales; family Sphaerophragmiaceae; genus Austropuccinia; species Austropuccinia psidii. Next base: position 53,906,188 of record JALGQZ010000007.1, on the reverse strand, counting down.
TCCTTCATCTTCACCAATTTGCCCAAGCAAATACCGCCTTGAAGAATATTTAGCATTGGATTTTAGTGAGGCATGGCAAAAAAACCACCCTTTGGAGTCTAATTTAATCATGAGCTTACCTAAAAAGGTTGTTATTGACAAAGAAAAGCAATCAAAAGTTTTAAAAAAAAACATAATTTTTAATTATTTTTATTTAAATTGATTGCTGGGGCTCTTACAGCCCCAGTGATCAAAAGTTTTTAAAAAAAATAACATTTTTTTTTTTTAAAAAAATTATTTTCATTTTATTTTTTTTATTTGAATTGATTGCTGGGGCTCTGACAGCCCCAGTAATCAAAAATTATTTAAAAAAAACATTTTTTTTTTGAAAAAGAAATTTCAATTTTTGATTATTTTTTTTAATTAAATTGATTGCTGGGGCTCTTACAGCCCCAGCGATCAAAAGTTTTGAAAAAAAAATTAATTTTTAATTAATTTTATTTTTATTTTATTTCTTTTATATTGAAATTGATCGCTGGGGCTCTTACAGCCCCAGCAATCAAAAGTTTTTTAAAAAAAAACATTTTTTTTTTTTTAAAAAAACATAATTTTTAATTATTTTTTTTTATTTAAATTGATTGCTGGGACTCTTAAAGCCCCAGCAATCACAAATTTTTTTGAAAAAAAATTATTTTTTTTTATTTTAAAAATTTTATTTTATTGTTTTTAATTTAAATTGATCACTGGGGCTCTCTTACAGCCCCAGCAATCACAATGTTTTTTCATTTTTTTTGAAAAACATTTTTATTTTTAATTTAATTAGATTGCTGGGGCCCCAGCAATCAAAATATTTTCAAAAAAATCATAGGTTTTTTGTTTTTTTTTTAAATTAATTTGATCAGCAATCATTTTGCTTTTAAAAAAAAATTCAATTTTTTTTTTTTTCAAATTTTAATTTTTTAATATTTTTTTTCAATAATATAAGAAAAATATTCTTAATTTTTAATTTTTTAATTTTTTATATTTTTTCAAAATAGTTTTTTTTTTTAAATTTTAATTATTGCTGCAACAATTTTTTTTTTTAAAAAAAAATGTCTGTAATTTTTAATTTTTTATATTTTTCAAATACTTTTATTTTTAATTCAATTTGTTCACTATCTAGTTATTTTTAAAAAAAAATATTTTTTTTGTTTTTTTTTAAATTTTAATTGCTTAATTTTTTTTCATTAATTTAATTGCTGGGGCAACAATGATTCTTTTTTAAAAAAAATATTTTGAATTTTTATCTTTTTTAATTTAATTTCAAAAAAAACTTTTTTTTTTGGTTGTTTTGGCATTAATTCAATCATAAACACTGATTTTTTTTAAAAAAAGAAAATTTCAATTTTTATTTACTATTTTTTTTTTAATTTTATTACAACAATTATTTTTTTAAAAAAATCTTATTTGTTTTTTTTTTTAATAAAATTTAAGCAAGAACAATTTTTATTTACTTATTTTACTTTTTTTTAATAAAAATCATTATAGGGGAAAGCCTCATACGTCGCTTCTTGCCATCTCACCCATCATGAGTCAACTTTCACCATCTCAACTCATCAAACTCCCAAAATGCATGGAGTCACTTAATGATGAAGAAAAACATTTCATGGGAAGGACTATTTCACCAGTTGTAAATGATTTTTCTTCATCAATTAGTGACTCAATTCATCCAATAACTCTTCGTAAATCAAGCTTATCCAACAAAAATGGAAAGGATGAGTTGTTTTTGAATTCTGAGGATCATTCCATGGGAAGGACTATTTCACCAGCTGTGAATGATTCCCCCTTATCCAAAAATGACCCATCTTTAAATAAGAAATCCAATCATTCACATAGAAGATTTCAAATTGCACAAAAATTACTCACCCAAATTTTGGACCATGCATCAAGAAGCAGAGGTCAATTCAGTACCATTCCAGCTAAGCCCAAGCCAAATAGAATAAATAAACTTTTATTACCTTCCATAAATGAAACACCAAATCCTTCAATAGTTTTCAATTCAAAAAATCACGAGCCCCTCTTCATTTATCAGTTGCATCCATTTCATATTCATTCTCCAACTTTTACTTCATTAAATCAATTAATAACAGCACTTTACAAATTGGCCCAAAATTGTCCTAATATTAAATCCAATAGTGATCTTATTGATGGTCATATGAAAGGAGTTGGATTTTGCTGTGGAAGTGATAGTGGTAACTCCTTAGGTGAGTCTTTAGAAAATTATATTCAAGTTTTTTTGTTAATTTTATTCTCCTTTTACTAGGTGTTTATGCCAGGAAGACCACAATGAATCCAGAAGTATCAGACGCAGATAATGAAGAATGGATTACCCTTTCTCAGTTTGAAATTTTTTTTTCCTCTTGCATCAAGATTCTTTCTATGTCTGCTGCCCATGAGAATAATGAAATCGTGCAAGAAGCCCAGCTACCTGAATGGCATGAAGGTGGATGGAATCCAATGTTCCACCAAAAATTACGGTCTTTCTCCAATGTAATCATAACAACAAATGTTTTTCATAATCGTGTTCATAGAGATGAGAAGGAAATGAATACTTGGACTTATGGTTTGTTCATATTCTTTGACAAATCAGCCATAAAACCAATTCCATCTCCTATCCGCTCCTGTGGCTATGGCCTCTCATTTCCTGAATACTCCACACTTTTGGATTTTTCTCGCAAACAAGGTATTATTGAGCTTCTCTGGAAAACTTCGACCACTTTTCACCAGACCACTCAGCCACCTCCTATCTTTGATGAACTTCCCACCATAACTCACTTTGGCTGTTCTTTCCAAATCAACTCCAAGCTCTATTCAAGAGCTAAAAGCCTTATATGTATGGATCCAATAACCCAAGAAGAGAAGACATATGGACCTCAAGAAAGGATTCAAAATGAAAAGAGAAGACATCAACAGAAAAAAATGAAGCTTTCAAACATATAAATTTCTTTTTATTTTCCATTTCTTTTGATGTAGCTTTCCAACCTTAGACTAGGATACTTATGCATGAAATGGGATGGTTGATGCAAACTTGAGTACATATTTTCCTTTGGTGACTTTCTTGAAATATATGTCCTTAAGTATCCTTAGGAATTTCATTCATGTATTCTGTTTGAAGTCAGGACTTCAAGTAGAAATATTCTTCTCATTCAGAGCTTGATACAACTATATTGACATATCCAAGAATAAATTTCCTTGCCTCTCTAAATTGAGCTGTTTTTTTCAAACAATCTTTTATTGAACCTCACGTGTTTCTATTTATAATACAAATAGTAACTGCAAACCACAAGCCGTCCTGATTAGTATCAAAATTACTTTAGTATATATTCTTGCTCTCCAGTTCATTGCATTTACCATTCATTCCTGTCAAGATCAAACTTAATCTTCTTTCAAAATATGGATTCTTCCAAGCCATATTTCCTTGGTATATTGAAAACCCATGTATGCCTCACTAATCCCATTCAGAAAACTTTTCCACCGGATGATTGGATTTTCTTATGTCATACAAGTCAAAATTTATTCTTGTATACACGACATCAAAGAGAACCTCGGGGTAGCCTTCCTCTGGATGTCACCTCTGCACTTGTACCATTATTGGGTGACCCCAATTTCTTTATATCCTGTGGTCCTTCTGGCATGTGGCACACCAATCTAGAGAAAAACCCCAACCAGAAAGTATTCATTGAAAGCTTTCTCAAGTTTAACCTTTACAACAAGATAAAAATCACTATTCCAATAGTAATGTTTATTTTTTTGTTTTCCTCAGCAAGCATTGATATATTTGACCTCATTAGGCAGAATTCAATATTAATTCACCAGCCAGCCACATACAACAGCTCTGAAAATTGTGGGTGTTCACTTATCTCACACCTGGAGCCCCAGCCTGTTATCTCTTCTCAGAATGTATTGTTGTCACCTGAGCTGCACTCACAGCTCCTGAAGATTCCAAGTGGGAATGACCTTCCACTAATTGAATCCCTAATACCATTCCTAAAATCTTCACTCAAGCCTCATCAAAAGCAAGGATTGGCATTTCTCCTAGATAGAGAAGCCCCAAATGGAAAATTGGCAAATTCTCTGTGGTTAAATAAACCATCATCCTCATCTACAAGAGTAAATTTTATTAGAGTAAATTTTATACATAGCATCACAAAGAAGCAAGTAAATAACCTCAAAGACTCCTTCAGCCATACTCCCTTGGGCTGTCTGCTTGCAGATGACATGGGACTAGGGAAATCAATTCAGTGCATATCACTCATATGTATGACTCTTGAAGATTCCAAAAGAGATATTTCACCATCCATTCACTTTCTTAATAAAAAACAAAAACACTCCACACTAATAATATGCTTACCTCATTTGATAAAGAATTGGGAATATGAATTAAAATTACATACAGACATATCCCGACTAAAGATTGTCACCTATCATGGGAAGAAAAGAAAGGAGATTGGACTGAAAAAAATGGTCTGAAGCTGATATTTTAATATCTAGCTATCATTTGTTAGCCCATGAGTTTGGTCAGCCTGATAATATAGGAAGCTCTTGGATTTACCATAGTGAATGGTACCGAGTTGTCTTAGATGAGGCCCAGTGAGTTTTTCAACGTATTATTTATAAATTGTGGAATTCTGATGAAAGATATATAAATTAAATTGACATACCTAGTCAGATAAGAAGTCAGGAGTCAGCTTTCTTCAAAGGAATTGGGGAAATGCAAACATCCAGACGCATTTGCCTGACAGGAACCCCTATTCAAAACAGTATAAATGACTTAATGAGCCTAATCACCTTCATTACAGCACCTAAAAGTGAAAAAAAGGGAATTGGGTACCAAATATTCTGGAGGAGCTCAAAAAAGGAAATTATAGCCCCCTTCAGTTATGCCTGAGGCATTCTTGTCTAAAAAGAAACAAGGACCACATTTTAAATGATCTACCTGAAATTAATCATGATTATATCCATGAACCTCTCTCAGATTGGACTTTAGATAGATATAATGATATTTACAAAGAGCTCATATCATCATCTAATCAAGGCTCAGAAATTTTCTTCAAGTATATAAACAAGCTTTGCCTTTGTTGCAATCATCACTTGCTTAGTGAAAGTATATATGACATTGAAGGTATGATCTCACCATATGGGACACAGATAGAAGGGATTTTTTTTAATAGTATCATAACAGAACATGTTGATGTCAAAACATGTCTACAAAGCACTAAAATTCAGAGGCTCCCGAAAATTCTTTTATCATGCCAAAACATTAAAAATTCAACCCCAAAATCAGTTATTTTTTCACAGTTTACAACATTTCTTGATTTGTAAGTTGGGTTATTTCCCTTATTTTGTCTATTAAGCTTCTGCTTTGTACCTCTACTTTGATAATTATGAAGCTTTTGATTGACAATTATTTGTGATAAACTGGTAGGATTGGAAGTGTCTTAGAAAACAATAAGATCATTTTTACACGTGTTGATGGAACAATAGGCCAAGCTACACAGGAAGCAGAACTTAAGAAATTCAAGGAAAACAGCAATGTAGAGGTACTTGTGGCTTCAATAGGGGCTTCAGGGGTTGGTCTGAATATAACTTGTGCAGACGTGGTATTTATAATGGTATGAATTATGATTATATGACCATGAGGCAATATTCTAATATATGTCTAGGAGCCTCATTGGAATCCAGCTGCTGAAGATCAAGATATTGATTGTCTACATCGTATTGGACAAAGGAAAAATGTAATGGTATACCATTTTATATCACCTGATACAGTGGAGATAAACATGCAAATGGTATGTTAATTCATAAGAAGTTTTATTTAATGAAAAATTTAGAACCACTTATTTTATATTTATGAATTACAGGTACAACAGAGGAAGCGTACTTTGGCAAGGTGTGTACATTTTTAATCATTCAAATCACTGATTGGATTTTATTTTCCTGTCCTTATGGTGGTTATTTTTTTCATGTAAGAGCAACTTTAGCAAGTACTTTGACATATGCTGAGCTATCAAAACTTTTCTTAGAGACTCATATGAACATCAAAGTTGAAAGTGGGTAACTGTGAAATTATAGTTCTTTTGGATTAAAAAAAATTGGTGTGTGGATGTAGTAATCACTTGGATGCATGGATTTAGCAAACTACATCCATGAAAGGCGTGAAGGTATATCTGAATCCACAATTTTATGCGTAGGCATAGGCGTAAATTTTAGGTTAAGGCGTGAAAATATCACTTCCCAAAATAAATAGAAAATAGGTTTCACTCCAAAAAAAACAAGATGTGCAAGTTGAAGAAAAAGTTGAGTTCCTGTTTGGAGGTATATTGGAGGGGGCTGTACTATTAAAGTAAGTCTCCATTGTTAGACAAAATCAAGGTGTTACCTTGTGGTTGGATCCTTTTTACAGTGAGCAATTGCAATAAGCTGTATTTGGCAATTTTGATCCAATTTGTGGACCCTTGCTCTTTTTTATTTCAAAGACAACTTTTGGCATTTGAGTTGTTATATGGAGCCCACACAGGAAAGGCCATAGGACAGGTTGTTTGGGATGTATTACAATAATGCTCCTTAATGAGTCAGTTTCACTCAATAAAAGGTGATAGCATTTCCGATAACAATTCCATGGCAAATTGGATTCAGAACAAGTCCAGAACAGTTGGAATCACCTTGCCAAAAAAGGAACAATTCAACCAATTGATATGTCATGTACTTTGCTTAGTGGCCAAATAATTTATCTCTTAAATGAATTCCTTAAAAGATGAAGATTGTAAGGCTTGACTATGAATAAATAAGTAAATATTACTAATATTTTCCTTATTATAATCTGAATGTCCCAATTTAAATGACTAATAAGATAAAAAATAACTATAATTATGGCATAAAATTATTCATATTATTCAAATAAATTAAATAATAGAAATTATACTATGAAAAATAACATAATAAGATTAATACTCAATATTTAATAATTAATATATTGATGGAAATTTATTATTGTTACCAAAAAGTAATAAATGCTTAAAAAATTGTTATTTAATAAAAAACAATTTATAACAATAATATTACCAATATATAAATCCTATTTATATTAAGAAAAGAATCATGAAGAATAATAATAAAGAAAAAAAAACTACTTTCAACACTTAATACAATAATTTTGAATGATTTTACAATTAATAATGTAAATACAACTTATTTACATTTTATTTACAAATAAAAATAAGAGAAATTACAATTTCTCTTTATTTTACATGGAATTGAAGATTTTACAGATAATTTAACAAAAACAACAAAATATTGGGTTAATCACCTAAAAGTTGGTGATTAATAAAAGGATTATCTTTTTTCTTAAATAATATACTAGCTTCATATATAAATAATAAAGAGGTTACCTTTTATTTTTATTTTTTAATGTTTTGGATGTGTCTGAGGGGGAAATAGAGGAGAAAGAGATCCAGATATATTAAAATCCTCCCTCCTAGAGTCCAGAAGGCTTCTAATAGATCTTTACTGATGATATACACTGAAATTGATCAAAATTTCAATTTTTAATGATGATCTCATCATAATTAAACCTTCTTCTCTCATTATTATGCCATTATTTAGAGTTAACACTGTAACTCTAATTTTTCTGACCTCATATGATTGGCAAAGGGTTGAACTTGGTGTATTTCATTAGTTTTAATAATAATATACTAGTATCCACCACTTTTATTACTTATTTAATTGTTAAACTTAAAATAAGATTACAGTTAGTGATCATAAATGATCATTAATAACTTTTAAATTATTAACGCTAAAGCCATTCAGAGATTCAATTCTGATAGCTTTGCATTTCCTCATTAATCTTCCCAGAGAATTTTATTACATAATAAAAACTCTATTTTTGATTAGTTTTCTTGTAGCTCATCTTTTCTGTCCAAATTTACTATTTTGAACTTCAAACCATGATTTCAGGGGGTTATACCTTGAATATCATGGTTAAAATTTCATAATTCTTCATGTATGAATTATTAGAATCTGTATATCTACCTTTTTTAGAGTTTGGACCACTTTCAAGTTAAATTGGTCAAAAGATATTGCTATTTTGCTCAATAAACCCTTATAAGTTTGGACTTTGCTTATAGCTTTTCCAATAAATCTTATATCTGTATTCTTAAAGCTATTAAGTGGTAAATTCATTTTTGTTTAAGCTATTTATTATTCATAATTCAAAGGATATGAGCTAAAAACCATGAATATATGTACTGATCATAAAAGTGCATATATTCAGGTTATCTCAGTAAGTATTGACTTTACAGATATGAAATCACAATGTTATATGTGTATTGTTTGATTTTAAATCCAATGGTGTAATTCATTTTACACTTTTATCCATCGTTTTCTGAGATAATCAATAACTTAAGCCTTTTTATGGCATTTTTCCTTATTTTAAGATTATAATTTTGATTGTTATTGTTAATATAAGTTTTGTAAAGTTTTTTTGTGAACTTTTTGGATATGTATTAATGTCTAAAAGGCTCACAAAGATTATGAATTTTTTGATAATTACATTTTGGCTGACAGATGAAATTTTTTCTCAAGATGTACTGGACTCTAATTTCAAAGTCCCCAGCAAAGGCTAGTATTTATCATAAACTAAATTATATTTTCCCATTTCCATTTTCAGGGTCAGTCAGATCATTAAGCCACAATCATCAGGTTACACATGGATGATATCAAGCTTTAAATGAGTCATCAATTGAGACATGGAAAGAAGGCCTTCAAAATTCCATGCTATTAGAGAAAGCCATCATGTCATCTCAAACTAAAGGCTCCTCCCATGGTAATCCTGATGCAAAATGAGGACCCCTTTCTTGATCCTAGCCAAAACCAAGGTGATTTTTGCAATTGTTTTTCTTCCCTGCACCAAACTTACCCCAGGGCCTTTGGGACAAGTTGGGACAAACAGGATCTTTTTTTCCACCACCAAATCCCCCACAGTCCAAGTTGGTCTGCTCATAATTTTTTTAAATTTATTGCCTCGCTTTATTTTTCAAATTTTACTAAAAGCAGCTTTAATATCCATTTTTTACGTTCCCCTCTTCCTTTCCCATTTTTGTTTTCTCTTTATTTCTATTATTTTCAACATCATCCTTTCCATTGCTTTATATCTCTAATATTACCCCTATCAGTCATCCAATGTCTCTAATATCATCATTATGTACCTCAACCCCAGGTCAAGCTGCATGAACAACTCAAGCATAAATCAGTGAACCACCCCATTTTCTTAAGCATTGATGGGTATGGGTTTACTTTTCAGATGTTGACAAGAGTCATGTTCAATCAAATGTTACTGATTGCTTTGGAAAAATTTTCAAGAAGCAATTTAAATATGATTTCCTTGGTAGCACCAAATAAATGGGTCTTCATCTAAATCATGTACATTTTATAGCCAAACCCAGTGGCAATGCAGTTGAAAATGTTAGTTCTGGCACATTAGAGAAGCTTTTGCAGCCCCATAATTTGAAGAAAGTGAGTTTTTTTTATTTTTTTGGGGTAATGGTAATGATGAGCTAGAAAATTGCTTCACCAATAGAGCTTTACCTCTAGATAACTGAAGATGGCATTAATATATTTCATCAGTGACTGTGATCTCCCACTATCTATCACTGAATCTGAATCATTTTGTTCTCTCTTGGAGCTCCATAATACCCCCATTTTAAACATCCTTGTATGGTGCATTGTACTCAAAGGCCATCTATTGAAAAAATTTTATTTTCATAAAGAACATATCCTCAAGATGGTCTCTCAGAGCTCTGGCTTTGTCTCATTTACAACTGATGCCTGGACCATCTAAATGTCACAGAATTCATGAATTCCAACTTCAATCTCAAGTCTATTTTATTGGGCTTGAACAAAATTGAATGTTGGTGTGGAATTTTTGTTTTTTGTACTCATTTGGTGACCATTAGTTTCAGGTGATCACTCTGGTCTTTCACTTTCTCATTTCTTAATAGAAATCCTTTTCTGATATAGAACAGAAAATACTATTATGTGCATAGCTACTTACAATGCCTCCGTTAACAACCAAATGGTTCAAGAAGTAGAGATAATTATCCCAACATTTAAGGCCAAGACACATGCCATTGGCTGAATGGCTCACATCATCCACCTTGCTGCATGTGATGGGTTGAATGCCCTAGGTCATGGAGTGTCTGATGATATAGAATTTAACCAACAATCTGATGAGGTCATTGCTCCAATGGCCATATCCAATATCAACAATCCACCTGATGGTTGACATATGAGTTATGATTCAATTATCTCTTTCATCTCTTGGCTTGCTTCATACATGAAGCAAAGTCCCCAGAGACAAGAAAAGTTCATTGAAACACTAAATCTCTTATATGATGGATTACAGCCAACCAATTCAACAAACCTTCTGACACCTTTTTCAACATTATTGAACTCAACATACAATATTCCCAAACAAGAATTTACTCTTAAGGATGCATGCAAGCAATTTTGTATCCCAGAAAGTATGAAAGCTTATTGGCTCACAACAAACAAGTGGGAAAGGTTTTCAACCATATTCAAATTCCTTCAGCCCCTTTACAAAGCAACAATGATCATTTGTGGATCCTCTTGCCCGAAAATTAATCAAGCATTACCCCTATACATCTTATTGATTAAAAAAGTTGACCAGGTGAGCAATTGTCATTTCCTATTAAGTGTTTGGTTATAGGCGTCCTGTTAATATTAATGTTTATTGAAGGCTTGTAAACAATATGATGTGGCCTCACTTCGTCCTGAAGCCTTGGCAATGACTTTGAAGTTAACAAAATACCTCAAGAAGCTCCTTATTAATAGCCCAGTTATCTGTGCAACAATCTTGAATCCATGTTGTAAATTAAAAATTTTTGCAAGTCATGAATGAACCCTTTCTCAATTTGGTACTTCATCACTCAAGTTGGCTGCAATTTTTGAGGAAGATTCCAGAAAGCAGTTGACATTGTCAAGCTCCCAGACCATGGAAAGCATACATCATAACATTGGCACAGGTTTGTTTGAGGATATGTACCCTCTTTCATTACCCAAGGGAAATACAGTGGAAATCAAAGTACAGAGGTATCTTTCTGCACCACCAGAACCTAAAGAAACTGATATCCTTCTATTCTTAAAATCAAAAGGTACAGTATTTGAAACACTTGCCAATATGGCACACAAATACTTAGCAGTTGCAGCAACTAGTTGCCCTCTGAACAAGTTTTCTCTTCTGGAAGAAAAACAGTGACATACTGTGGTATTACATACCATTTTTTTCACCAGGCTCAAGCTAATTGTAGTCCATAAAAGCAGTAAATTCAACCCACAGGCAGACTTACAGTCAAATTTTACACCAAAAGGTCAGTTTTACAGCAATGAGATGGAGCTCATTCATAATACCATGGCACAGGAACCAAATGGAAGTGTATGTGTTTAAATAAATTATTAAACTTCATTATGCATATGTAAAAAATCAAGTTACATATAGAAAACTAGTTACAACAAATAAGCTACCACCCAGATTTTCACCCCCTCTATAGCCACAGGACTCATGCAGCAAGTAAATGACATCTGAATGAGTTAAACAGCCACCTTGCATTAAACCTAGAAAAGTAAAATGATGCAAAGCTCAACCCCATGTATTTCCTGAAGTTCATTCCCAACACAGCCACAGGAGTACCTTATCTTATATCGACAGTAACCCCACTTTAAACCTCAAAAAAGCATCAAAACTCTTTACACCACTTATCACCTCATGCAAGTCAAAGCTAGTTACAACAGTCTTCATTCAGCACCCACCCTTATATAAATATCAACCACATTACTATGCACAGCATGTGTAAAACTAAAAAATGACATCATCTGATACACAACAGTAAAATCATGAGTGAAAGAACTTATCACCTGACCTCACTTGAAAGCTCAAAAAGAATAAACACAGCCACTTCTAACAAGCCCAAAATATGACATATGAAAAGGAAATACAAGGTCATCATGTGATACTGCACCCGCCAACAGCATATCATGTGACAGAAAAAGGCTTTGCACAAGAAAAATTCCCAGCCAAAATTAAATCATCTCTTGCATGCAAGGAGAATTCAATAATATCATTTCATAATCAGCTCACCAAAAGATCATCATGTGATAAATGGAGGCTTTGCAGAGAAAAATTATCACCAAACCTTAAATCACCTGACCCATGCAAGAAAGGTCCTCACCAAAAACAAAGTCACATGATGGAAGCAACAGGAATAAAAGTGGAAAAAGACATCTCCCATGAAGGGCCCACCTTAGCTCCCAAAAGGTATAAATAGGGGGGCTCTCTTTCCCCAAATTTCAAAATCCCCCCATTAAAATTATATCCCATGTACATTATATCACCTGCAAATTAGAAGCACAGGAATAATTCATCCCTCACCTTGGAGGTAGTCCAGTATATTATAGTAAATTTACTTTCCAAGTAGCTAAGCTCAGTGGAAGTATAGTTTTGAAGATTACCCAGTAGCTAAGCTCAGTGGAATCTTAGTATTAAAAATAAAAATTATCCAGTACCCAATTTTAGGGTTACTACTCTATTAAAATATTTGATCCAGTAAAATTAACACCATTTATCAAGATTTAAAACTAACTTACCCCTTTAAAAATCCAATACCAAAAATGATCTTACCTCTTAAATTTAACATATAGAATTATATCTAATTCTTAACCACCCTTAAAAACATAACAAACCTTTGAAAAAAATTTATTTAGCTATATTATAAATTTATCTTAAGAAAATTACCTTTGCCAACACTCATCAAATTTTCCAGAACACCTTGAATAACCCATCTTACCAAATTTTTATCACCAAGCAGAAACCACTCACCCCAATTTCACTAAAAAGTAAAAATTATACAGATAAGTATTTTTTTAAAGTCTCAAATTTAACCAAAATTACTGACATTATTTCTCATATTATATATTGAATAGGTCTGATCAGACACTACTTAATTTTGTCTTCTGCAGTTGTAAAGCCACTTACTAGTTTTATGTTTTGGTTTGTGAGCTCCAAGGAGCATTTTGTTCAGTATTTTAGGAGGGGCAGGAAATAAACCCTTTCCACCCTTAGTTACAGGAGTTATTATAAATTCAAAACTAGCTACCTGTTATTTCCTGCTCCAGGTACTGCCTCATTTCAATACCCCACAAGAGGAGTTCCTAAAATACCAGATATCAACTTTCTTTATTATGAATGTGGAGCAGCTTTCTTGTTTAAAGGATTGGGGCCACATTTTGGTCCTATTTATTCTCTCAATTAGCTCTTAAGGCTTTTTGTATTTTTTCTCTCACTTATGGGTTTGTTGGTTGCTCATATCAGTAGTATATATCTTTTGGGATCCCTATCCCCAATTTGCTTGGGTAAGGGTTTTTTTTTCTGTAAGCTGAATACCATGGCCCAAACCCAAAGAGAGTTACTGCAGGGAATACTCCAAAGAATGGGTTCAGGTGGAAGCCTTATCTCAAACATATTCAGCCCTACTCACCAATTTTTCCAAATCAAACAAAATTTCCTATGTCAAGATTTTATGAGATCTTTGCTCACATATTAGGCTGTCACCAAAGCAGCATGACATATTCAAACACTTCCATCAACATACCAAGGATCCTGTGCTCCTTCCTATTAGTATCTCAAACACTAGGTGTACTTATTTCCTCCATCTGATAAAGCAAGCCCATCAATTATAGGATTTGATTATCTTATATACTCAATAAAATCAATTTGCAATTGAACACTTAAGTGAAAATACATTTGCTGCTTTGGAGTACATTTAGCCCATATTGAAGCTATTTGATGATTATTGTAATTAATTTCAAATCAACTGACCCACCAAAAATCTCATATTACCATTCTACCATCCAATTTGTGATGAATTACACAAATCGATCCCAAGAAAAATCCAAATTGGGCTACAAAATTCAAGACTGTTGTGGAAAATATTCAAAAATATATTGATTACAAAATTGGAAACACTGATTCACCCATTTCTTTCATAATAGACCCTGAATATTGTCAAACTATTTTAGCTCAGATGGGAATACCATCCAATCCAATCAATGATGCAATTGACAGTTTTAAATCTGAGTACTATTCTCATCTGCAACAAATCACAGATAAATATAATTGATAAGAAACAACTCCCAAATAAACCCACCTCACTTCAAAATAAAATACATAAATCTGGCACCAGTCATACTATTATTTCAAAGAAGTATTCAAAATTACCAATTGACAAGGTTCAAACCAGATTGTTGGTAAAGCAACAAAAGAATGAATTTGCAGAATATCTTGCTCATAACTGGACTTTTCCACCTGAAGAAGATATTGTGGCATACTGGAAGGTAATAGTCACATACTTAAATTGATAAGTTCCATCACTGACATAGATTTTTGTAGTGTCAAATTAATTTAGGTCACATGCCTATTTTAGGAACCATTTCATTGTGTTATTTATCCATCCTGGATTCATCAGAAGTTTTTGAGAGATTTTTCTCTTGTAGTGGTTGTATTTTCACACCAACATGTGCATCTCTCAATCACAAGAATATAGCTCACTTGACTTGTCTCAAAAATTGGCCACACCAGCCACATGGTCCACTAGGGACTTTATAAATGAATCTTAGAGGTTTTGTACCTTGAGCAGTGTTTTTTTATGAAGATCTTTTTTTTTTATTGGAGGCTTACTCCTGGAAGTAGAGATATATAAATTTATTTACTTCAGTTATTTAATTATGATTAAACACACAATATCATAATTGCCTTCTTTTCTGTAACTTTTTGGTGCACTGCATGCTTTCAGTTTTTGAGTATTACGTGCTTATTGTTGAGAAAAATATTGTCTCCACACATGAGATCAGAGAAGCAAAAGGGTGTTAGTACTACATGATCATTCACATGTATACAAGGGATTAACTCATAAGCACAATGAGTCTATCAACAGGGTTAGGAGCACAGTTTAATATATGAGATAACATCAAATCCTGATTGGTACAAGGGAGAAAAGGGACTCATCTCATTTAATCATCACTTCATTGTACACTATTTCTTATTTTGTTTATTTTCTGTATACCTCCGTTTGATTTACTGTGGTTTTTCCTTGTTCCACTAAGTATATGAGGATAAGATAATTACTAACCTTGTTATTTAGTGTATACTGTTGATACTTCAAAGACTCAAAGGTATATTTAGTATCGATAATTTTTGACAAGTGCTGAGAGTTCTGTATCATAATCCATTTAGTCACTTCAAAAGGAACTAACTTTACTTAACATGGTAGTTGTGGAAGAAGTCTAGTCAGAACATATACTAATATATATATATTAACTTAGTTTTAGCTGTAATGAGAAGTATCCAATGGTAGAAAAGCTTTCTTGCAAGTCAGTTACATTCCATCAACTCCCAAGGTAAGAGGTAAGGGTGAATTACTTAATGAGAAGTAGCCAAATGTAGCAAATCTTGCTTGCCAGGCAGTTCCATTCCATCACCTCCAAAGGTAAGAGGTGAGGAGCTTATTTGTTATGGGAATGCAAGAAGCTGATATGTTACAAGTATAAAACTGTGGTGCGTCATACACGTGCAGTGTGGTTTCACTAACTACAAGTAATATTTTGTTACAAGGATAGCTGGCTGTTGTGTCATTGTGATAGCTAGGTTTCAACACCCTCCCTCAAAGTTTTACTTGTTGCCCATTATGCCTAGAAGAGGGCTTTCTTAAGAAAAAGACAGGCCAGAAATCCTCTTTGTCAGTGCATGGGCCTTCATGTCCTGAGTTTTCACCCATGTTACTTAAATTCCATGCTTGCATATCACATTGTTAACAAAGAACATACAATTGAGATATTTCATGAATTTTCAGGACAGATTGTCAATGGAGACCTGTACTGCTGCCTGGTTGTCACAAAAGATCCTCTTCTTGAAATTTCCGGCCAGTTGGGTGAGTTTATTTTTTTCTTGAACCAAGTGTTGCATTGAATTGGATAGGGCAACATATTCCGCCGCACAGGTGGAAAGAGCCACAATGCTCTGCTGCTGCAAACCCCATAGGATGGGTGAATCCCCAAGCTTCAGTATGAAGCTAGACTGGGAGCACTCCATATTTCCATGCCATAGGTCAAGGGAGATGATTCCCGGATGCAGGGTGATACCCTTCTTGAATGTCTTCAGCAGGTACCCAAAAAAATGATCCAGTAGCTACCAGTGGTCTTCAATCAGAGCCATTGAGTGCCTTGCCAGATAGTTTACAGCAAAGTCCAAATTGGGGTGTGACCCTCTGACCAGGTAAGAAAGCAATCCAATTACCAACCTAAAAGGTGTGGCCTCCACCACAGTTTTTTGAGTATTTGGAGACAAGTTTTGAAATGGTGGAAGAGGGGAGTTGTCCTGGGTAGGCATCAAGGATGCCATTTGTGCAATTGTTACTTCACCTTCACCAAAGGCACACTCCAGGCCCACAATCCACTTCAAAGCATCTGGGAATTTGATATTGAGCTCAGAGCATAGAGCCCCCTTGAAACTATTGATTGTGGCTGGAGAGTTAGAAGCAACCACACCATCATCAATGTGTATCCAGATTGTGATTATTGTGGTGCTTTTCCAAAAGACATATAGAGATTTCTCCACTTCACAAGAGGTTAATCCAAACTTCTCAATAATTCCCAACAGATTTAGCCACCAATAGTGACCTTCCTTCCTCATGCTGTATAGTACTTTGTGAAGGCAGAGTACTTTCTCCTTGAGTGATGGTAGGAAATGTGTGGATGGCTCCATGAGCACGGTCTCCTCTACTGGACTGTAGAGGTAGGAACCACTTAAATCAAAAGACAACACAGTCCAACACTGGATGCAGGCGGTGGCCAAAAATAGGTGTAAAGACATCAGAGACGCTGTTGGGGCATATGTATCTTTACAGTCAATTGCTGCCTGCCACCAGATCGGCCTTGAATTTCTCAATGCTGCCCACATCATCATTTTTGACAACAAAAACCCACTGGTGACCAATAGTTTTCATTCCCTTTTCTTTGTCTACCGCTTTCCACAACCCACATTTCTCCATCTGAGCAAGCTCCTCCAAACACACCTGCATCCATAGATGTTGATGCAGTCCAGACATAGCCCAGTGTAGGTGCTCTGGGATAAAAATGTCTTTTTCAAGAGGCAGAAAGCTAATGGCTTTATTCTTGCATTCAAAAAGAATCTTGGTGGGAATGTTTTGCAGTGTCATTGTGTTGAGCACATGGGATACCATCCCCCTGTCCACTTTGTTGGAATGTTGAAAACCTGGAGAAACAACACTAGCTTATTGGATCATCTTGTTTTTGGCAGCATCATATAATAGCCAGCTTCTCAATGCTAGCAGAGCTTTGAGGAGACAGGATTCAATTCCTCTTGCAGCCAACTTATTCTGCTGCTGTACCACCAGGATATGCATGATGGCTTCCACCCCAAAGGGGTACAAGGTTGCAACTGAGGGAGGGAAACCATACAGGACCTGGTGAGGCAAAGAGTCTGGGCATTCACAGTTTGGAAGCCTGTTGTTGAGGTAGAACGCTGACACATACACAAACTGCCAAAAACTTTGTGGCATGCCACTCTGGGTCATTATGTTGCCCAGGGTGCAGCTTAGATTCTCAGCCTCCCCAATTTCTTAAGGTGAGTAGGGGAGTAAGGGGTAGAAACCAATGCCCAGTTTTTCCAGAAAGGAAGTAAATTCCCTGGAATTGGCTGTCCATAATTCCTTTTGGAGTTGACTTCAGTTGTACTATGAGATGTGCTATTGCATCCAAGATCACCCCTAGCACATTGGATCTTGATTTGAGAGGATATATGATACTGAATGTTGAGACATGGTCACGCACCATAAGGAGGTACCTGAAGCCCTGGGGGTCATCACTGAATGGTCCCATGACATTGGAGACCAATAAGTCCAGGGGATTCTCTTTTGGGAAAGATGGTGAGTGCTCTTAGATTTGTCACACACTGCACAGAAGAAAGGCTTCCAGGCCTTTGACTCAAAGGAAGTGATGTGCTGCTTAAAAAAGGACAGGACAGCCCTTTCACTAGAATGGCCTAGCCACACATTCCAGTTGGGGCAACTCAGTTTTGATGTGGCTGGAAGAAATAAGGGATTCATTTCAAGAAGCCTTGGGGAAGGGGTCTCAGAAGCCAACCTAGTGGTCCCTCCATCAGTTACAACATCCATCCACCAACAGTCATTTTGGAAGGTGGTGGTAACTACATTGTTTCAAATGACTAGCAAGAGCGCCAGGTCACTGAATAAAGGCAGAACCCCTTCCCTATACAATCTCCCCACTGAGAGTATTGTGCCTGATATTTTATCAGAAAATTCTACATTGTGTACAACAACATGTCCCTTCTTCACTAGGATTCTAAGCATCCCTATCTACATGATTTTGATGGAAGAGTTTGAATTGGGAAAGAAAATGTGAAAAGGATGGATGCAGCGTAAGTTGGCAGTAAACCTTGGGGAGCCGGACAAGTGAATGGATTCACTCATGTCAATACGTACCTTGTCTGCAGCATGTGGTTCCACCAACTGAACTTGTGAAACTCACTCCCATTGATATCAAGAACCCAAGGAATAGGGTGTTCACTCATGCAGAATTCTCAGCCTAGGATGAAAAAAGGTGGAAGATGGCTGTAGATTTGGGTTGGCAACCCCCCTCTTGTTCAGGCAGTCCACACTCCAATGTCCAGGTCTACCTCAGTGGAAGCAAGTGGCCCCAAACTTGTTGACTAAATGATCTGGGGGTCTCCTCACATCTGTTTCTTGATGCCATGGGCAGTTTAATAGAGAAGAGGGAGAGAAATATGGAAAAGTTTGTAACACTGGCGTATTGGCCACTTGATAATCAAAAGGGGAAGAATGTTGAGTGGCAGAATTGAGGGTGACTTTCCCCACAAATCTCAATGTTGGTTTTTCCTCACCCCTTTCTAGAATAGCTGTAGTGATTAACTGATCAAAGGCCATTTGGTTGAGCGTTGCTGGTGCATGGCATCCCACTTGTGCCAGAAAACCCTCAAGTTCATCAGATTTTTGAATATGGAAAGGTGTGTCGTAAAGATAGCACAAGGAAGCTGTTTGGCCTAGGGGCACCAGACCCATTTTCAACAAGCATGTTGAGCATGTCCTGCACAACCTTCAGCTTCTCAAAACAGTTTCCGGGGAAGAAACAAGCTTTGATGGAATCAAAGAATGCTCTCACTGTGGTCCAGGAGGGTGTTACCCCAATGCATAGGGAAAACTCGTGTGGTATAGTCTCATTGATTAAGTGACATATTGTCCAGTTTTCCTCCAGAGAACAATTGTCAAGGATAGATGGAGAGTTGTCACTTGACATCTCTGAGTTGAAGTCCACACAAAGGACCCTATTTAGATATGCCATCCATTCTGTAAGGTTTGACTATGAAACAATAAGTAAACATTACAAATATTTCACTTATTTTACTATTAATGTCCTTATTGATAATTATGATAAAGAACTATTATAATTATGGCGCACAATTATTATATTATTGATTAAATATAATAAAAATTAATATATAAATATATAATAATTAATATATTTGAAGATTCTTATTATTGTTACCAAAAAATAATAAAGGAGTAAAAGATTGTTTCTTAATAATAAAAAACAATTAATAACAATAATATTACCAATATTAATGTTATATATTAATAGAAATCATATTCATATTAAGAAATTAATTATCAAGAGTAATGATAGATAGAAATTGTTATAAAAGATAAAATAACCTACTTTTAACATTTGATATAATAATTTTGAAAGATTTTGTGCCAAAAAAATGTAAATACAACTTATTTAAATTGTATTTACAAAATAAAATAAGAGAAATTACAAATATTCTTAATTTTACATGGAAAATAAGATTTAGAAAGAAATATAACAAAACCAATTAAGCAAATGGATTAATAACATCAATATTGATGATCTTAATAAAGATTAAATTTTGTCCTTGATAATATAAATGATTTATATATAAAGAATAAAGATTCTACCTTTTTGTTTAGTGTTTTATTGTTTTTGATGTGTCTAACGGGGAAATAGAGTAAAGGAAGCTCTATTTATAGTGAATTCCTCCCTTCTAGGGCCCAAAAGGCTTCTATTAGACATGTACTGATGGTATCCACTGAAATTGATCAGTATTTCAAGGTTTAGTGATGATTACATGATAATCAAACCAGCTTATCTTATTATTATGCCATTATTTAGATTTATCACTATAACTCTAAGTTTTATGACATCATAGGCTTGGAAGAAGCCTAAACTTTGTGGATTTTATTATTATTCACCAGTTCTATTACTTATATGACTGTTAAACCTAAAATAAGATTATAGTGAGTGATCATAAAAGATCAATTTTAAGCTTAAGCTTTGATCATTAATAAATTCTAAGTAATACATGCTACAGCCATTCAGAGAGTGAATTCTGATATCTTTGCATTTCCTTATTAAACTGCCAATATAATTTCATGACATCATCAAAACTCTATTTTTTATTATTTTTCTTGTAGCTCATCTTTTCTGTCAAAATTCAATATTTTAAACTTCAGACCATGATTTCAGGTGGTTGTACCTTGAATATTATGATAAAAAATACATCATTCTTCACATATGAGCTAGTAGAGCCTTAATATCTACTTTATAATAAGTTTGGACCACTTTCACAACAAAGTGGTCAACAGCTCTAGTAATTTTGTTCAATAAACCCTTACAAGTTATAACCTTGTTTATAACTTGTCAAATAAAGTTCATATCTGTATTTTAATAGTAATTATGTGTTACCTTTTTTTTGGTTTAACTCTCCATCATGTATATTCCAGGAGATATTAGCTAAAAGCCATGAATGTATGCACTGATAATAAAAGTGCATATATTCAGCTTAATTCCTTAAGTATTCAATTTAGAGAACTGACATGAAATTCTTTTATGTGTAGTTTCTCATGGGGAATCCAATGGTGCAATTCCTTTCACATGCTGTTTCATTGGTTTCTGAAATAAATCAGAATTCATGTCTTTTTATGGAATTTTTGCTTATTACTCATTAGTTATTATTGGCTTTACAGATATGCCATAAAAATGATATATGTGTGTTTTATCATGAGGAATCTAATGTTGTAATTTATTTCACATGTTTATTCAGCATTTATGCCTTTTGATGGTATTTTTACTTATTTAGAGGAATAATTATTGTAAAGTCACCTTTTTGGATATGTGGTCATATCTCAAAGGCTCACACATTCAGCAAAATTTGAGCTGTCACTATTAAGGGGACCAAAGCAATTGGCTGAGCAGTAAGGTTCTTGCATAAAGCAATCATACACAGATGTTGTATGGTGCTGAAGAGAAGTATAAGGGGAAAAAGCAGATGGAGGAGATGACAACACCATTTGTGGTGATTGCATCTTGGCAGCATCAGAGCTGCAAGCAGAGTTTAAAGACAACACATCAGATTTTAATGAGTCCAATAATGAAAACACCTCCTCATTGGAGATAGGTTTTGGTCCTGCATCATTGTTGGCTGCTTTCTTTGAACATGTGGAAGCTGACATCTTGAAGATGGCCTATTGCTGGAGCTCAGTAGAGGCAAGGCTTTTAACCTAATTAGAAGTAGCCAAATGTAGCAAAGCTTGCTTGCCAGTCAGTTCCATTCTGTCATCTCCAAAGGTAAGAGGTGAGGAGCAGCTTATATGTTACAACTAGACAACTGTGGCGCATCATACGCATGCAGTGTGGTTTCACTAACTACAAGTAATATTTTGTTACAAGGATAGCTGGCTGTCCCGTCATCGCGATAGCTAGGTTTCAACAAGTTGTTCACTCTCAGGTACTATTATTTTCTCTTACCGTGTCTAAGTAATTCATTGCGTTAATAAAAATCACTCTCAGTTTGTTCAAATTTTACACTTATACTCCATACCTATATGCAGTATACAAATTTGGCAGTATCTAACGAATGCAGTACATACTGCACTGCAATCTTACTGCACATACGCCACAACCAGTGTTGCGTATGGAGCATGCCGCACGGGGTGCAGTAATACTGCATATGGGAAAATTACTGCAAGTCCAGCGTTGGCTGATTGATACGTGGCTAGTTTCAAAAAAAAACCTCAAAAGTTGTGGGCCAAATACCGTGCATTAGGGGCGGGGAGAGGGAATCCTCAAACCCTCGTGTACGAGCGGCACTTGAGAAACAATTTCATGAGATCAGTGAGGTTTTTTTTTCCCAAAAAAAGTTGTAAAAGCGACTTTTGGTGAGGCATGGTGTAAATCTCTTTGTTGAATTACAAGTGAACCTTCAAACTTTTTTCTCAGTTTTTTTGTCTACACATGATCTAGATTTTTACATTAAACATATGAACTTATTAAAGGTATGCATATATATTTTGGCACTGTTTTGCTTGTCAAGTCAATTTGCTACAATCATAAATATTACATTTACAATATACTTGTACAAACCCAAAGATCATCTTTCTGAAAAAATTGATTCAAATTCAGCTAAATTTTCGACACCCCCGATTATGCCAAATAATCCTTGACTTTCAATCCCTAGATTTTCTAATTCTCTGATTACGTTCCTCATGGCGACTATGAAAGTAAAAAATAATAAATGATTGGTTTTCGATTTATTTGATTCTTCTGCTATGGGAATTTCCTTGATTTTTCTTAATAATCTCAATCTTGATTTTGATGCTGGTGGTAGATAGGGTGGCAATGGACTCTTTAATTCAATTGAAGTCGATAACAATCCAAAGAATAATAGAACATTCCCAACCATTTCGCGGTGCTCGAGTCGAATAGGTACTAAGAAATCTTGCCGAATCATTGAAAACCAATCTTCACGTAATGTCACTGCCCTCAAAGTGTGCAGCATATCGAGTAAAGATTGACAAGCATTCAACATCTTCCTATATCTGGCCATTGGAAACGGACCTTTTAGTCGTGGTTCATGTCTTGTAGCTGCCAATAGATCAAGTAATCGAATCAACTAGTTTTCAAAATAAAAAATAAAAATAAAAAGGCATTAATACACTTTTGGCAAGTCTTGTGCTTGTGCTTGTACTTGTTAAATCAGCTGAAGAATTTACCTTGACTTGAAGAAAAAGTTCCATATTGGAAAAGTCGGCGACACGTGACTTAAGTTGAGCCTGAGCTGTTGTGTTGAGTAACAAGGGGGTTGTTTCATTATTTCCAACACCCGACACGGTCAGCGCCGGTTCAACGTCCAATCTGTCGGGTGCAGTGGCATATTGCTTCACCAGGTATGAGTATAGAAAAGCCGACTCCAACAAAACCCTTCATGCAAAACATTGATCAAATACTGCTCAAATGCTTAACTTGAATGATAGGGGAATAAAACTTACTCCGAAAGACATTTTCTCAACTCCCGACGAGCTTTGTACGGCCAAACCAGGTTAGTGACAACCCAACCGAAGCAAACACCAACAACCACACACTAGAAACCACCCTAATTGGAATCAATTTTTAAATCCAAGTTGGGGAATATGAAAAAAAAACTGACAAATACTCTACGATATGCAGTAATGAGAATGTGAACGTTATCATCTCGGACGTTATATGAATACACGCAAACTAAGTTGTAGGATAACAACAGGAATCTTCCAGTAGACGCATAGGTAGGTACTCCGACAATCAACCAATAGCAAGGTATTGAATATAAAAATCCAATTATAGGCAAGGCTATCGGATCTTCCCAAAAGACATAATATGCCGCAATTGCCACTCCTGAGCCAATTAATGTTCCAAGTACTCTCATTGTCACTAAAAAGTTTGTCTGCGTCAAGTTTAAAATTTGTCAAATTTGTTATTTATGCTTGGTGGTAATAAAAAGAACATACCTGCCCAAGTGTAGAGGCCATCACAATCATATACTACAATCTAATTTCATCAGTAAAGCTAAAAATTGAAAATCTTATTGAAGAAAAGAACTGACTGAAACTATGGCCCATTGAAATCGGTATTCATGAAAAATGGGTCGAGTAGCATCCCAAAAGGCCGGAAATGTTAAAAGCGCAGCACCAGCGCCTACTTTGATGGCTGTCTTGGAATCAGGATGACTTAGTTTCTGAAGGAAATCGTAGATTGTGCGGTTGATTCGATCAAAAGTGGTGGTGATCAGTGAGCGATTTTGTTCTCCTTGACCTTGCTTAGATTCTAATTTTTCGGTCGGAAATGGTCTCTGTGATTTAGGATCTCGTGGTAAGACGGCAGCTGAAAAATTTGATAATGAACAGGTTAGGCTATATGAAAAGATCAAATAAGCCATAAGAATCCGAACCGACTCAATTTTGGCCTCAGGCGACGAGGACGAGGTTTAGAAGTAAAATTGCTGGTAGAATGATCATTTTTGAACCAATTTTTGATGTTAAATCGAGATTTAAGTTTTTTCCATTTAACTTGTGATTCATGAATCAAAACCTCTTCATCAGTGCGAATATCGACAAATATGTCCAAAAGATGGCATAACTCATGCATAAATTCTTCCTGCATGAACCAACAAGTAAATGAGTTCTTTAGATTATTTCAAAGATACAAATAAACTGCATTAACGGGCCAAAAAAAACTTACCATATTGAATAAAAAAAAACAAATAACAAATATCTCTTCATTAGAATGAGTTAGTGATTGAGATGATAAAAGTTCATCAACAAAGGTGGTTTGGTTCATGGTTGTAGAGGAAGAAGCGAAATTTTGGTAAAGGTCATTCATGGCGGCCTTGTGATTTTCTGCAAAGGCTTGCAAAGTAAATAGCAGCTCTGACCTCATTTGAGTGAGATCATCTACACCACCAGCCTCAGTGTCAAATTGATTTGAACCCAAAAAGTGAGACGAGGTAAGATGGCCTGAAGTTTTGATTAAATGTAAGCATGCTGAGCTGGTAGACTGAGTGATTAGAAAGATTTGAGTAAATTGATGATAATTAAATACAATTAAATCATGATGAGAGTTGCTTTACCATGAGTAACTTAAGACTTGGACCGATTTTCTCGCAGAAAATGATAAAAATTTGTTTGATGGGTGAGGATTTTTGAGGATCAGCGAGAGTAGAGTGTAAGCTACCGGATTCTGTAAAATTTTCTGAATTTTGACGAGTAACTTCCATGAGTTCGTATTGAAGACTACAGCCAGTTCTTAAGCCTGTTAAGTGTTGAGCCAGTCGATTCATTGACGCAACAAGAGCTTGATAATTTGATAGTGAACGCTGAATGCGCGGTTCAAAAAATTCATAGGAAGCAGCATCGAGCGATTGTTTGAGAGAGGTAAAAGATTGATGATGTCGATCGATAGCTTGCTTAAGTTGATCTTGATCGGTGTAAATCGTATTATCAAGCAAAAAGGTCTTGGTTAACATTTCAATCAAAGTAGAGAACGAATCTAGGGTCTTATTGATATCATTTTGCAACTTTTGAGTGGCGGAACCCCTCCAAAGAAGGAGTGAGGTTAAATTACTGATTAACATTCCGATTAGGATGATTTCAGTATAGATTAAGCTTTTTTTAAAGTCAAGATAACCGAAATGAATCGAGCCTTCACGAGTGATGATAACCGATGAGATGACTAGAATCATGCTACAAGTTGAAGCAAAGCCTAAAAATGATAAGACGATGAGGAGATGTGATTTGAAGATATTAAATAGATGAGGAGATGAATGAATGAATCATACCAGGTGATCTAAGTTTGACCCAAGATAATGAACCAAAACCAAATCCAACAAAGACGATTAAGATGATAGCATGAGAAATTGTACGATCCTTGATGAAAACAGAAGTTAAAGTGGACCCCACAATGATAACAGCTAGCCAAAACAAGCCCCAAAAAGCATAATGATTGGCTTTCATCATATCACCAAAAGTTAGAGCAGGGCGATAATAAGTTACGATGGTAGCTATGACATGTGCGCCTGAAAATGGACCTTGAAGACCAAAAGGAAGGACTAATAAATCTGATAAAGGGTCGTAAAATGAGAAGAGTGAAGCGATAAAGTAAGCAATGGAGCATTTTAAGATGAGCTTAAAATGAGTTTTGAATGAATTTGGAAGCCAATTGATTAGATTTGAGCCAAGTTTTGATATGAAGATGACGCAATGATTTTGAAGAGGCCTAGAGTTAAGCTTGCTTAAATGAGATGGTAAATCGATTGAAGAATTGAATAATACAGTGTTTGAAGATAATCTTTGAGATGAAGAACGTGACGTTGAAGGCGAATCCAAGCTTTGAGGCTCTTGAAATATTGGACGACGAGGAGAACAATAACGATCGGATTGATGACGATTTGAAGAAACAGTTCTAGATTGGCTTCTCGATGATGAGATTTGATTATCGGATGAGATTTGATTATCAGACATTGCACGAGAGAATAAATCATGATCCATCAACGCGCCGAAAACCAGCCAAGAGCTCATTCTTCTTGCTTTATTATCCTCATGATCATCTTGGGACCGCCCAAGTTGAAATTTTTTCGATTTAAAAGATGAAAAGGGAGACATTTTAGGAGTTGAAGAAGGAGAAACGTGATCGGAGCTTGACAAGGAGCCAGGAATAGCCGAAATGAATGAGCGATTCGAATTTGAAGTGGATGAAAGAGAGCCGATTAGAGGAGATTCCACTAACTTGGACGACGAGGAAGCTGAAGAAGGCCCAAGAAGATCGGAAGCAGCCATGGCGTTGGAAATTTTGAAGAGAAGGAAACAAATTATCGGAAGCAAGTGGCTGCGTTGACCAAAAGAAATAGGACGGTCAATCTCGAAGGGCTAGCATGACTCAAAAATTGGATTTTCAACGTAAAATCTTTCAATTTCCATCAAATTTCATGAAATTTTAAATTTCCATCAAATCTTCAGCAATTTCCATCACTTTTTTATCAATCAAACACGATTATTTTTCTTATAAAAGTTTCAACTAGGATAGAAAGATAAGCTGGATTTGATAAAACCAGGTCAGAAGAGAAAATTGATCCATGGAAACAAGCCAAAATGCCAAAGCTTCAAAAGTCCTTTATGGATAATTTCAATAAAATTTAATTGATTTTTTTATGTGGATTATTTAAATCTCAAGATTTTCGTATCAAAAGCTTAACTCAAAAGTTGAATTTTAAAAAGTGAATTTGGTAACCAAAAATGAGAAAAAGAGTTAAAGATACTGTCTTTTGGTAATAAGCCCTCCTATCCTCACCAAACAGATTTCAAACTGGCACACACTCCCTCCATCTGGAGGAAGAGTCTGATATGCCATTTTCTTTCTCCCCCAAAAAACCTCTTGGAGATATCTTATTGTGATCAGAGTCATCATTATCACATAAAAATGGAATGAAATTTTCTAGAAGAATTTCTTGGCCCTTTTCCCCAACCCTACTTGATATTTCTACTGAGTTTATTTCATTCAATTTCTTAGTATACTTGAAAGATTTTCATAAAGGCGCCACCTTTTGAAAGAACTGAGAAACTAGGATACATTAATTGCCTGTGTGTAAAAATGTGAAATATTTCTAAAACAATTAGATAATTTATTAATATCATCTGAATTTCAAAATTTCAAGATATATTTTTCCTCTTCTCAAACAATTTTTTTTTTGATTAAAGCCAAAATTTCTTGTACTCAAGAGTCTTATTAAATGTATCAAAGTATCCTTTGGGATAAATACTTCTTCACCTCTCAAGAAGTACTTTATTCTATAATTGTGTTTATGTGAAATAAAATCTTCTTAACTCTTTAATATATGAAAATATCAAAAAATACGAGAGAAATCTTTATTAAGCTACCAAGAAGAGTAGCTTTATATACCTCCTTATAGTTTAGTGTTTATATTAAAATTAATAATAGTCTGTTTGACTATGGGAACTTTTGAGGTTATTCTATTATTGCAAAACACATTCATTTCATTCCAGAACATAGATTAATTTATCTTTAAATTTTTTTTATTAATCAATAATTAATTCCACATTCATATTGCTCTTGTTAAATAATCCTTTTCTATAAATCTTATCAATATTGAACTGAGGACTGCAGTATTTTTCTCATTTATTTTTTATTTTATTTTGAAGGAATAGAAAAAAAAATTAAGATATAATGTTTTTTTAATGGAGCTATTTTTTTCTTAAACTATATTAAATATGGTTTATCAAGCTCATTGGGACAAGTGCCCAAAAAAAACTGAAATCACCCAAATGTGGACGTCTGCTTGTAAAGCATAATGGGCTGCTCATCAAACCAATTTTTTCCGATTTTAAAGGAAGAAAATCTGATTTTCAAGTACTCCTTGGTTGATTTCCAAAATCCCAGACATGCCCAAGCTAGTTTTTTTTTATAAATACAAACTTTTATTAATATAGAATATATTTAAAAACCAGTTACCGCTAAATTTAACTATTGTAAATTTTCAGGGTCTCATCACAAAATGAACATCAAGGTTCAGCTAACAGAGTACTAGCGATGGGCTGCATCTCCAACCAGCTATGATAAAATTTTCAACAATATAAAAAATAATCCTTATTTTTTAAGCAGTGATGCTTTTGTTGATACCATTTTGTATCTCTCTGAATAGCTCTTCATGCACTTTTGGTTCCTTCAAGTGCACATAGCTATTAATTTAGTGGAAGCGCAGCCTGATAGGGTTGATAAATGGTTAATAGGGTGGAAGAAGCTTCAAAATACTACCTTTTGAGAATTGAAGAAGCTCTTTGACATCTTAAAGTTTCTTTCATTGATTTATAGAAACATTTTACATTATTATGATTGACTTGTCAGGTACTTTGAGATTAAGGCAGAGAAAGAATAATACAAAGTCATTTCTGACAATTCATTTAGTCATATGAAGATTATGATTTGGGAGTTAATGATAGAGAAATCCTTTATTGGAAATGGCTGAAATGAGTGTTATTTGCTTCACTTTTGGAGCTAAAATAAGAACAATGGGCTTTCCTTCATTAAAGTTAAAAAAGTTAAAAATAAACAAAACAGGAAAAACAAAAAAAACAACCAACCTGATGGAGAGCAACCAAAGCCTCTTCCTGAGTGGAGGCCAAATCCTGTTTTATCAAAAAAGATTATTTTGGAATCAAGGTCAAGGACTTGTTGGTTTAGAAAGTTTTCACATTGTGGTAATAGGTTGGGTTTGTTCCAAGATTATGGAGCTTTTGTGGCTTTCTTCCAAGCAATATCCTTATAAATTAGGAGGTTGCTTATATATTGGTAAGAAATTTTAAATGGAAGTTTTTCTTCCAAAAATCCTTTGATTTCTTTGAGAGTATATTTTAATTTTTTGTAGATGAAAAATGGAAGATTAGTTTTAATTTTGTCATTGATTTTTCCTTCATTCTTGTTGTAATATTTTCTCCTCAGGATTTTCATTCAATGTATGGTAAAATTTCCAAGAGGAAATATTAAATTCCTCAAAAGCTTCCTTTTGAGACATCCCTTTCTCCATAATTTTCTCTTCCACTAGACTTTAGACATCAGAGCTTGCAATACCATTTTCCTTGAATTACTTGTGAGTTAGCCTTTCAATGATCTTGTTTTTTTTCTAATTTAGAATTTTAATTTAAAATAATTCTCACTATGAGAAAAAGGGATACACCTGACAGCAGGCGTTGAATTTGGAAATTAGTTGGACCCATCCTAAAGTGAGCTGGGACCCTTCCTGTGAACCAGGTCAGACCCAGGATTTCAATGTTTGTTATTATTCCAAGTTCTTCCAAGCCACTGGAATATTTCAGAATTTCCAATATTTTCTTACTTTTTTCAACTTCTTGGAGTTTTTATATAATATATTTTATGAAAATAATTTCCATTTATCTTTTAATCATCAAATCAATATCTTTCAAGATAAAAATTTAAGCTCAATATTCATTTTACATTTAGACGATTCCAAATTTTTTGAAGGTCAAAGAAAATGAAAAAATACTATTAAATATGAGAAATGACTTCATCTGTCTTTATTCATGAATTATTATTACTTGTAAGCAATATTAATTCTTATTTCTTGTTCAAAAAATGGCTCACAAACATCAAAATCAGCTATTCCAAACCAAGGTTTTTTTTGAACATAATGGATTTATGAGGATTTTGTTTCTTATATTTTTAAATTTCTCAAAACTCATAAAGAGAATATAAAGGCTTTTATATTCTTTTTTTGAATACAAATATCTCACCAAATATACAAAAAACCTGTGTATATTGCTCCATTTATTTATTAAAATTCCTATAAATTAAGTATTATTCTTATTTTTTCATTTTCTGATTACTTTTTATAATTCATGAGTTTCATAAATTTCTACTATCATCATAAACATTCATATTTTTGAAAAATATATTCCTTCACTTTGGCTTTTTTGCAGGTGTTATTCATCAGCTTGAAAGAGAAGTAGTGGGCTCTAGGAAATAATGCCCCTCCTAGTGGATGGAATCAATAATTTTATACAAAAATTATAGTAAAGGGCCAAAAATGGCAACTAATTTAAATTTTTCAATGATCTTTGACAATATTAAATAAGCATTAATTAATGTGCCTGTACTGTAATAAACTAGAAATATGTAAAACAAATTATAGTAACAGGCCTTGTAAAGGGCTACTACTGTAATTTTTATTGAAAAACAAAATACCAATGAAAATCAAAACCTCTTTACAAATATAAAATATAGATTAAGGAAAACTCAAGGAAAAAATAAAAAAACCCAATTATATCAAAAACTCAAAATAACAAATCAACATAAAATATGGATAACAAAACTCAAAAAAATGAAATAAAAATATAAAAAAAATTTTTTTTAGAGTAGCAGAAAGGCAGATTTTGCTAATTCTTTTCTCCAGCAATTATAATGAGAGATTTTTTTTAATAATGATATTAAATTTTATTACACTGTGATATATATTATTATACTTTTTTTTTGAGGTAGCTCCATCATTTTCCATGAATTATTTGTGAAAATATCACTTTTTAAGACATTTTTTATGTTTTTTTTGGCTGTTTTCTGGCTCAAAAAGAAAATTAAATATTATTTATGTTTAAAAAAAATCATAAATAAAAATAGGAGTATATATTAAATTAAATATAATTCCAATAATATTAATCAGAAATTTATTTATTTTTATTTTAATAAATTAGGACCAGCTCACTTAATCTCTGAGGGCTCTGTTTCCATAAAGTATAGTATTATGTCAAAGAAATATCAAAAAACAAATGATTTGACTTCAATCCTGTTCAAATATTTTTAAGATTCATATTAATTAGATTGCTCTCATTTTGAAAGGTTCAACAGAATTTCATTTAGTTTCCAAATATATATATTTGAAAATTTTGATCACAGTATCATGATTTATTTGAATAATAAATAAATTGTTTATAAAGATTATTTGTTCATTGATTCAAGAATTTCAAAAAAAAATAATTTTCACTTATTTCAATTGAAATTTAATATTAACAATGTAAATAGCTTGATAAATGTTTTTATAATGAAAATTGAACAATTGAGACATTATTCAGACCATTTTTTGATTAAGAGTGGTCATTTCTCTGAAGTGATATCTTTTTCACTTAAATCTTACTTCTCAAAAATGTATAGCTTATTAATGTGGCCCCTCTTTATTGAATCCCATTTTGATTAATTATTTAATACTTTAATTGAGTATAAATAAACAATAAAAACAAGAAATATTTCTGTATTATATTTTAAAAACACTTTCCAGAGATTTATATATTCTTTTATTAACTGAATTTTACAAACAGATTCTTATTTTAAATTTATCCTTATTTTAGCTTTTATAAATATATCAAAGTATCTCCAAAATCAAAAACCTACCAAAATATTTATAGATATGCTTTTGGAAAGAAATTTTCTAAAATAAAAAGTTTATACCAGTTGTTTTCAGTTCATATAATATATCGTTCCCATTATTTCAAAATAGCCAATTGTATTGTTTTATTTATTCAAAAATCTGGAGTTTTGAATTACTTTCAATGTATTTTTTAACTTTTCATTACCATTAATTACATAATTGATATGATTCTTAAATGGTTCCTCCCCAATTATTTGAGTAAAATTATCATAGAAAAATTTAAAAATTATTTTTTTAATTGGTTTTGATAATGTTAGTTTTTCATTGTGTAGTATTTAGAAGTTCAAAAAATACATTTTTAGATACTTAGAGCTATCAACCCACCAAGTCCAAATATAACTTTGAGTTTTACAGTGCATGAAGAGCTCTACATACATCCTAATAACTACAAAATGGGATCAATATCAAGGAAATTCGATTTAAAATGTAGATGAAATATACAATATAGCCAAAATGATCAAAAAATATGTTGCACAGAAAGCTATATCAATAAAGAATTTTGAAATTATACAATGATCTATCAAATAGATTTTCATTCATATTGATAAATTAAAATTGAATTTACTCAAATTTCACACAAATAATTTAATTATTTAAGGTTTATTTCATTTCTTTACATAGACACTACCATAATTCCCTTCAAAGAAAAACCTAAATTATCTTTGTTTTGCAAATATTAAAGTAGCTTACTTGATAAAGATAGTTGAATAAGAATTGAGAATTACTCCAGAGAAATATAAAAAGTGAAGCTCAGTTTTTCTAAATGAAAAAACATTCAATCCTCAAAAAAATTGAGAAAGTGCATGTTTTTGATTTTTATGAAGTGTGGAAGTTCTTTCATTAAAAATATTCTTTTATATGAAGATTCGAATATTTGTTAGTTAAAGCCATCAAATTTAATAATAAAAAGGTATCCAAGATTCAACCTAAAACCAAATATTTATATTATCTATCTATAAGTGTAAAACCCTCCTCTCAAGAAGTTGATGGGGTTAAATAGGGGTAGGTTCTTTAAATATATGGTACATTTTTGTGGGGAACTCCTTAAAATGACTTTGTCGCATAAATCTTGACATCTTGTTTAAATTTTGATTAAAATCTTCCTACAAAAATAGGGAAAGGAAGGGATATAATGTCTCAAAAAACACATATTATAATTGAAAGTAAACAGTTTGATGGTAGGGTATATTTTTGATAATATCTATATGTGAAGGATGTACCAAGCTCTGAAATAAATTTCATCATTTATGAGAGATTCCTTTGAAAGTTGAAAGTTTTAAATCTAAGTATTATTCATCTATGGGCTCCCATAAGTTCTTTTGAAATAGAATTACTATTGACACTAAAATATAAATGCAAAAATGTATAAGAAAGACAACAAAGGTTGAATTTTTTGTAATTGTAATGATACAAAGTAATAAAAAAGATTCAAAAAAAGGGTTAATTGAAATAATTTTGTGAATTATGTATTTTTGAATTACTGAGCTCTGAAAAGCCCTACCAAGAACTAGTAATGATTCAACTAAGTTGATACTTTGTGGCTTGCATATGTGGCTTCAATTTATTCAAAAACTTCTATTTATAAATCTCATTTCTGTCATATTACCAACCTGAATCCAATCTATCTCCCATGTCAAATTTCAAATGTAACACCTGCTGTCAGGTGTAGCCAATTTGCTTATGTTGTCTTTTAAAAAATATTTCTTCATTATTTGTTCTAAATTATGCAGCTAGAGAAAGTACCTCTTCTTACTCAGAATTAATCTCCTCCTCTTCAAGCTTTAATGTTTCATTTGGCAAGGTTTTATGAGAGGTGCTCATTATTGGTAGTGTGGAACCCCTTTTTGTGTGGGATTTTATAAGGGAGTCCTTGAGGGGTAAATCACAAGTAATCAGCTTTAAATTTATTCAATTTCCTGTATCCAAGGGTGCTAATGGTGTTTTAGCCTCTACTCTTAATATGCCAATAAACTCTTCCTCCTGAGCTCACTAATAAAAATTTAAGATTTTGGATTTATACCTATAGAAGACTAATTAGGAGTCTCTTATAAGAGCACATAAAGAATCAGACTAAATTTAAATGAATTCAAATTGAGTTAATGTATAAGTTTTAGTTGTTTGTGATATTAAAATAAGACTATTATTTTTGAATAAGTATTTTTTATAGGTAAATTGAATGAATAATCTTTATAAGATAAAGTTAATTGAGTGGGTATAATACATTGTGAGTGTTTTTTTAGATTGAATATTAGGTAATTTGTAATGAATAATAATAAATAAGCCATTTTTGATGTGGATTTAATTGCTATCAATAGGGGGTATTGACTATAATCTAGGGTAATATGATTTTAATAGACTATTATTGATAGCTACCAATAGTATAAAACAATAATAGGGGTAAGGATAAAAATAAATAATAGTTCTCTTTCTTTTCATCTTCTTAGCTACTGAGCTTGGCTACTGGGATGTATACTCTTCTGAGCTTTGACTAGACTACCTGCTAGTTTCAGGGAGGGTTTTATATGATCTATTTTTCTGGAAATAAACATTTAGAAGTATTAAATAAAATCAATTTTCTTGTTTCTGCTACTGAGAATAAAATAATATAAGAAGGTCTATACTACCTGCTATCCTCAGGGATAATGTAATAATAGCTAGACTGCCTGCTAGTTTCAGGGATGGTTCTATCTGATCTATTTATCTGTAAGGAATAATTTATTAAAACTAACTACCACGGGAAAGGAAAAAAGAATTTGGGTTTGGGGTACCCCCTTTTCTCGATGGGGACCTTATTTTTCACTTTATACCTTAATTTTACCCCTTCCAGAATTCCAGAGTGTGTGATTTTCCCATATAGGCCATGTAATTGAGGTTCTGTATTGAATTATTAAGCTTCCATAACCTTGAGTAATTATTTCTGGTGATGATTTAATCTGATTATGCCAGGTGATGTTGTTTTTCAGTTGACGTTTGAGCTAATTTAAGGTGGTTGAACTTGAAATATTATTACTTGTAAGGTCACATGATTATTTATAAATTATTGAGTGTCTGTGATTTGGATATATAGTGTCTGTTATAAAAGGGTTAAATTGATGCAAGGGGGTTGAGGGTTGTTGAAAGAGGTTATGCACTATCATGAAGTTGATTGTGCAGTTGCATGAAGGTGATTATGCAGGTGTATGAAGATTTTTCTGAAGTGATTTTATTGTTTGAGCTGTCTATTGAGCTACTGCAAGGGGTATTTCCTGTTAATAAGAGAATTAATGATAAAGTTTCAAATATTGAACTAGTTTGGGTTGTTGAAATTCAATCTGCCTTTCCTTTTTGATTGATTTTTTTGAATTTTATACTGTATTTGGGGTTTCAAGGGTTTCTGAGGAAGTTAAGGTGGATATAATCATTATTTTTAGGATCTTGTGCATTTTATTCTTGTATATTTTTTCTTTTGATTGTAGTATTGATTAGATGAGGGACATTTGGTTTCAATTTGGGCTTAAGTCTACTATTATCCAATTGTTTTCCAATTACTTGAGTCAAATTACTTGATTATAGTGGCTTATTTGAGGCGTATAATGTTCAATTTGACAATATTACCTGAATTATTTGTTTAATTGGAACCTTTTTGATGTCAAATTCAATTTATAGAATAATCTTGAAACCAAGAAAATAATAGAATACCCTAGTAGGAAGAAATCAATATGATAAAGAAATTTTGAGAAAAAGCTGGAAAGAATTACTTGTTAATTCTCTTATTTTCAGTTCTTGTCTAGGTTTTGGAAACCAGAAAATAAATAAATTTCCTGTTAATTGGATTTTGAAGAAAATTTGACCACTTATCAAGCTGAATTGGCTTACAGCCAAGTTTGGCTTAATAAGAGGCCAAGAAAAGCCTATAAGCCATATATATTACTGGTAAATAATAATTTATTTAATACCTTATTAAGTCTCATTTTTCTTTGAGATAAATTCAAAACCATTGCGTAATACTTGAGAAGATTTATTTGAATGGATCTCTATTAGTGAACAATCAATTAGGGGGTTCAATGTGCAGGTTATAAGTAGCTGATGGGTGACTCAAAATTTGGCTGTGTGATGCATCGATTTCCCTCAAGCTTTAGTACCCATCAGCTAATTATCAGCCATACTTATGGGTGGCTGATGATTATCTTCTTTACTTTCTGATGAAGAAATACAGACCCTCATACTTCAATGGTACTGTGGTCAGAGTTCAATATGAGGTTTTGATAGGAGACCATTATCAAAAACAGAATCTAACATTGTGAGCCTTTGAGATATGAAAAAATATCCAAAAAGGTCACAAAAAATATTACACAACTCATTTTAACATGAAAAATCAAAATTCTAAACTTAAAAACAATTAAAATGAGTAAAAATTACATAAAAAGGCATAAAATCTTAATTATATCATAAGCCACTGAATAAACCTTAAAAAAAAATTAAACCATTTAATTCCCCATCAAAAGATACATACATCATTCTTTTATGTCATATCTGTAAACCCAATACTTACTAAGATACATGGATATATGTGCATTTTTGATCAGTGCATATATTAATAGTTTTTAGCTCATATTTTTTGAAATAATAATGATAAAGACTTGATACAAAATCAAAGTTAAATATAATAATAAATATATAAACTTTAATTGGAAATTCATACACATGGTTAAGAATAATAAGGAGAAATTGGTCAAAATAGCAATACCAGTTGACCACATAAAATTAAAAGTGGTCCAGAATTAAAAAAGGAGATGATAAGATTATGATAGCTTATATGTGAGTAATTAAATAATTTTTATCATGATATTCAAGGTATAGCCCTATTAAATCATGGTTTAAAGTCTAAAATAGCAAATTTCAACAGGAAAAATGAATTACAAGAAAAATCATCAACAATAGAGTTTTGATTATGTAATAAAATACTCTTGAAGCCTTAGTAAGGAAATTCAAAGGTATGAGAATTAAATATTTGAATTTCAGTTGCATGGAAAAATTCAAAGTTATTAAAGATTAAAGTTAAGGCTTAAAAATGATCATTTTGATCTTTATATGTGATCTTATTTTAAGCTTAAAAGTTGAATAAGAGATAAACCTGGTGTATCCTGGTATTTTATTATTAAAAATTCCTTAATCCACAGAATAAAGTCATATTAAAAGCTTATTCTTTCAGGAAATTCGAGTTACAGTGATAAATATGAAGAATGGTGCAATAAAGAGATAAAAAGGTTTAATAATGATGTAATCATCACCAAGACTTATAATAATTCTCAATTCCCATGGATAAAATCAGTAAAGTTTTACTAGAGGGAATCTGGTCACTAGCAGGAAGGATCTTTACTGTATAAAGACCCATTCTTCCTCTGTTTCCCCCTCAGATGCATCAAATTCAATAAAACATTAAATAAAAGATAATACTCCTTACTCTTTATATATGAGGATCTTATATCATAAAATACCAAAGCCATATACTTTAGTAATAGCTAGCTTGTACATGATCACATCAATATTCTACTTTTATTTGTTAAATTATCTTAAATTCTCAAACTTCCTGTAAAAATAGTAAAAATTATATTTCTCCTTATTTGTTATTGTAACTAAAGCTTAAATTAGCTTTATTTAGATTCTTAGGGGTAAAATTAATCAAAATTATGGTATCAAGTGTCAAAATTAGGTTATTTTCTCTTAGCATAATATTATTCTCTATCAGTATTCCTGAATAGTTCTTGTATTAATACAAATGGTATTCATATTACTATATAACTTTAATATTGGTAATATTATTGTTATAAATTGTATTATTAAATGAAAATCTATCGTGCATTTATGATTTGTTGGTAACAATAATATATTGACATAGATATATCAATTTATTGAATACTTTTATATTCATTTTATTCTTTTCAAATAATATAAATATCTTACACCATAATTATGTTTAATATTATTATTCATTTCTATTAGGACATTCAGAGTACAAAAAGTAAGGTATTAGTAAGTTTCACTTATTGTTTAATAGTCAAACCTTACAGAGATCATGGAACTCCAATTAGTCAATATTTTTTATTGAAATTTCTTCTTTTCAATTATTCTCTCTCACAATTTATTCATTTTTTTCACTCTTGAAAATATGAACCCTCATTGTTACATTTCACAATGATTCAGGCCTGGGGGATTTTAAATGACCAAAATTAGCCATACAGAGATAATTTTAGAAAGCTTGAAGTCAAATTGGTCCGGTATACCAGAAAACAAGTAAGCTCAGAAAGAATCCATTGGAAATTGGCACTTTTCAAAGGATATCAAACATCAAATTAAGTGAAAGTTACCATAGTCCTGCAGACCAAATAAGAAAAACTCAAAGAAAGGATAGTAGAAAGTGAAATATAGCTTCAAAAAACGAAAAAGACATAAATGAACAAAAGAAGAAGCTTTCACACAAAATTAGATCTCATTATTGGAGTCAAAGGAGAGGAAAAAGAAAAGTAATAGAATTATTTCTGGGAAAAAACCCAGATTTTGTCTACTGAATTTGAAAATATATGTTATTGTATTGAGGATCCTAAAGATTATTAGGATATTCCTTTTTGATTGTGAGTGTTGGTGATAAGTGGTTTCTGCTTTATTGATTGCTAATGGAGACTTATTTGGAGTAAGGAAGAAAGGATAATGAATCCAGAAGAATATAGCTCAATTACAGGAATTGGATATTTTTTCAATATCATTGAATGCTCATCATGTGTAAGGAGCCTTGAGGATCAATGGGAAAAAGCTTCAGAAATTTCAGAAAATTTATAAGAAGAAATATATCAAGGAAGCCCAAATAAATACAGGTAATGTTATTAGCCCTTACATCACAGGATCTATTGAGAAATTTTCAGAAATGAAATGTACATGCTTTGATTAAATGGATTGAATTTTCCATAATAAATCCGATGTGGATGGGTCACATATCCATGATATGTTAAGTGTTGTATCCCTAGGAATTGGTGGAACCCATAGTCATTCAAAGAGTAATAAATTAGAGAATACTGGAAATCATTAATTTGAGGAAAGTTATCCGATAGAAGAAAAGGGGAAAAACACATTGTTGTCTGGTTCTGTTGACGAAGTGGCTCAACCTTATTAAAACAAAGAAGATATATTATTTTCCCACAATCCAAATGATCCATCAGAAAATTATGTATCATACAATTTGACACATGCTTGATTAGCAATTTTTAGTCCCCCGGATTAAAATACATTTAATAGTGAAAAAGCTCAATTACCCATTGTAAAATCAAAGTCAAAGCAAGAGAAGTACATTTCAACCTTTTTCTACCAAAAGAAAATGAAAATACCAGTAATTCCCTTATTGGTACAATGGAGAATCATTTTTAATTGAAAGATAATCACTTCAATTCACAAATATCTTTCCAAATCAAAAGCACTGCACAAGAGGATAATTTACACCTCATGGAGATTGAAGGAAACTTGAAATTTCATGAAGATAATACACAGAGAGATGAAGAATTTCCAAAGAATTAGGATGAATTATATAGGCTGGAATTATTAAATCAGAAAGAAAGTTTTTTGATGAAAAGATATAATTCCAAAGAGGAAAACTGTACCAATTTTATGGCAAAAAATATTCTCCAAAAACTCACATCAACACACATTAAGGAAATGTTAGATATTTTTTCCAAATAAGTGCCTTGAAATTTTCTTTATTTAAATATTATAACATCTTATTGCAATTTCTAAGCTCATGCATAACTTTTATTTTTGATGAAGATTTAAGTTAAAATTGAGAAATCCCATCCCACCTAAGCTATTGGGAGGAACTTTAATTATAATCTTGATCAACACATCTTTGAGTCAGCTCTCTTTTGAGCTGCTCATAACCCTGACTTAAATTATCAATAGAATATGGGAAATAGCTACCCCTTGCATCTTCATCTAGTTCAAGCCATTCATAATTAAAATTCGGTCATATGTTGTGAGAGTTGCAACATAATATTATATACTGAATATATTTATTTATGTGTTTCTTATCATATAGCTGTAATCTCACTTCCTTGAGGGAACTCCATCTTCCCATGAGAATACCAATCAAATATTTGTTTTAAAGTCTTTAATTGTCTTAAAAAAAGTTAAATCCACAATTCACTCTTTGAAGTTTTTCTGGGCCTTCTATTTTTTAATAAGTATTTGAACTAAAGGATAAACAGAATCAAAAAGGAGATATTGACCTTTAAAGCCATATATATCCTATTTCAAACCAAGATAAAGAATCATTAGCTTAAAATTGTAAAAGCAATATTGATGTTTTTTTATAAACATACATACCCTTGTAAACATGTGCAGCTGAAAATAATCCAGGCCAAACAGCCATAAGACAGGTAATACTCATGTCACAGTAGCACACTATATGAGAATTTAATTAATAGTTCTTCTTCCTATCAAATTGAACTTCAGGATGAATTCCAGGAGTTTGATATATCAAGAATCTTGTCACATCTATAAATGCTACACACCCCTGAGAGCCCTCTTTTATCACTTGAGAGCTCTGATGCGTTCTTGCACGACCAGACCAGACCGAAATTTGCTTCTCTGAAGTATTCATTGCTTTGATAATAATTATTGAACATGAAATGACATCTCCTTGACTCATTTTGATATTTGTTCAAAATTTTCCCACCAATTCTGCATTTCCTTTGGAACCAAGTTATTACAAAGTCAATTCTAGTTGTTGTGAGATAGGTACCTGCTTGGCTGTACCATTCTTTCTAAATAGATCAGGCTCTTTAGTCTTTTGTTATATTTAATGAAACCCCTCCTTCTAGGTCTGAAATAATTTTTTTAAAATGCTCATCGTGCATACAAAAAAAATAAATACTGAACTCCTACAATTGTAGCTATTTTAAAAACCTCCAGATGTATCGTGTGTTCGTTATTTATTGTAATTAAAATGTGTATTTATTTGAGTCACCGAGAATGAGATACCATTGTGATGCTATGAGCTTTCTTTTTAAGTCACCCAATGTTGGATCAGAAACGGAACCACTGAGCCTGTTATTTTTTTGTTTTAATCTCATTGATTTCTTCCAAGATTAAGATAAAGGATGAATCTTTCATGAATTTCTTTCTTTGAAATAATTTAGGCATGTGAGGTAAAAAAAAACTAAATAAAATGAAAAAATTAGATTTTGAAATTTACACAATTCTACAACGTCTGAGTCCTATTTAGGAACTTGGAAGTGATGACATCACAAGGCTGTTACCAATGTGATCTCAATAATGTTCCTAGGACTTAAAACATAAGATATACAATTAATTTAAGCAAAATTCAACTTTTGAACACACAGACTTGGCTCAATTTTGCAAGAAAATTTAACTTAAAATCTAGCTCATGTTTAAAAACTTTAAAGAAATGAGCCAGATCATGCATTGGCTCATGACATCTAAGTTTATCTTGATTTTAAAATAACAATATTTTCCATTAGTGCGAGAAAAAAGGGCACAGATGCTATGTCATATTTTTTGAGAAAAATCTTGCAGATTCTATTGCAACGAGTTCAAGAAAAAAGTAGGATTACAAAACCAACCATAGCTCCACACCCCAATATTTCTTTTGTTACCAAAATTTCACAGAAAAAAGTCAGAAGTTTTCTTGAAAACGAGATAATTAATTGATATCTACTTCAATCAATCAGTTTAATTTTTCCAATTTTCTTATATAATTTCCATTTTATCAAAGTCACTTACCAATAAGGCCTCCTAATATCATTTTGATCATGCCCAAGGTATACTTCAGAGCACAAGTAATCAAATATCTACGATTAATTTTAATTATGGGTTGGATTGTAGAAATATGAAACGCGTGTTTAAGATTGATTTCTCTGGAGCAAAGTCCAACCGTTGGCTCTATCATATCACCAGATAAAAATTTGGATTCTAAAGTCTTTAATTATTTTCCTAGCAAATATAGACTATCTGCCCAATCACTTATATGAACACTACAGGCATGATAGTTGGAAAGGACAAAATATAGATTAAAAACAAAATATTTCACAATTGAATTTATCTTCAGTATAAGAGATGAATATTTTAAAATATTAATGAGAACTTTAAAATAAGGCTTCCTTTTTATCTATGGAAAAAATTTACAGCTCATGGTACTCAAGAATAGGAGATTATCTGTAAACAGTTCCCAATTGCACTCCAATTGGCATTAACAATTGAAAGACTGGGTTCAAATGGTAATGCGGCCTCAATCGAAAAATTTGAAAGAAATTTCAGTATCAGAAGGATATCAGTAATTTCTATATCAAGAAGAGTTATAAAAGGCATCAACTCTTCTCAAGTGCTTAAATAAAATTTCTGGACATAAATAGGAGATCGGAAATATCACTGGTTATGAGACAGGAGGGATTGGAAGAATTTGTGGGATTTATTTATGGAACAACGCTCCCATTATACCAAAACCCGGTTGGAAAGGCAAGGTATCTTTTGATAAAAAAAACATTACTCAATAAAAACACAGGCTGTGTGATTTTGATAAAAACAAAATTGATTTGATTTCTGGCTGGCCAAGCTCTTTTGCCGATGAAATGGTTTATAAAAACATGGGATTGTTTAAATATCCACATTGTTACTTTGATAAAGGTGATATCTATCATATCTTTAGAATTATATTCGTATGATTATTCCTGTTTTAATCCCGCAAATACAGGTCAATAATTGTTAGCCAACTTGGCTTGCCCATTGAACAAAAATTTGATTCCATCATATAAATATCCTTCAGAAAACATAATAATAAATACATAATTCATTATTTTCTTCGAAAAATACTACATAGAAAACAAGTACTCTACTGGGATTATGAAAGGATTATGAAAATAATCAAAGCAATTTATATCGCAATTAAATGATAAATAAAATATTAAGAACTATTTCAGCTGGATTAACTCCTGATGAATATTACATAACATGCTTTGTTCATTAAAGACTCCCAGGAGGGACTGAGTGAAGAAGATAGGGACTACATGCCACTGCGAATTGAAACTGAGGAGCCATCTCCAACTGAAGCAGAGCTGAAACAGAATGGCGAATTTGCATTTATACAGAAAAACTCTAAAATTGACATTCTGCTAATATGAAGCATATCTATTGAAGATTTCAGAATAATAGAAATTCTACTTAGAAATTATATATAAAAATTTAAAATTAATAAATTTTATCATAGTTTTACAGTTTTATCACTGATTAATATCTTGTAATTTGGTCAAAACACTTTTTTATGGTACCTATTGAAATGTTCATGAGCTAAGATTTCATGAGTAATTGGGTTGATTAATAAATATCATTCAAAATATAAAATCATCTTTAGATATCTTTCAATCTAATCCACACTAATCCCATTTTTTTGTAATTCAGTAGTGGATGATAAACTTTGGGAACGTTGGGCCAATTCGAGCTCATGCTTGATTTTGCGTTCATTGTGCTAAAGCTCTTTGTTTTTGAGCTCAAATTTCAAATCCGCCCTCCTTGACAATTACTTTAATTCTAATTTTGATTGCGCTAAAGCTTCTTTTATTATTTCAAAGTCAGCTGTTTGAAATTATTTTCGTTGATTTGTTTCCATATATAGGAGCTCTTTAAGTTTACAAATTTCCATCTACTTCGACTCATCAGC
Organism: Austropuccinia psidii; assembly: GCA_023105745.1. Lineage (NCBI taxonomy): Eukaryota > Fungi > Basidiomycota > Pucciniomycetes > Pucciniales > Sphaerophragmiaceae > Austropuccinia > Austropuccinia psidii. The sequence continues at coordinate 53,862,518 of JALGQZ010000007.1, read as the reverse complement.
CTTTTTATCTCTCTCTATGTTATATTTCATCTTTTTCTGATTTTTCTTTCACACTTGACTCTTGAGAGTCCATTTTTCTCTCTAGGACTGCAGAAACCAATGTTTTTTCTTCAGAGTTAGATTCCCATTCAATTGAAGTTGTCAACCGGACGTTTTTTTTGAAATATTCCTTTTTTACCCAAATTGATTGGAGAAGAAGGAATATTTGAGTATTTTCTTGGAATATCCACAAATTCGCTACTTGAGCTACTATCAAAACCACTGATATTGTTTTTTTCCTTTTTTATGATTATCTTCATAAGACCAATTATTGGAATTTCTTAGTGATTGATAGTATGATCCAATTTCCCACAAATTCACTTGATTTTCATCATTATAGTACTATCATAAGGATTATAACTCGCAAGGCAATTGTATGTTTTTTTCGAAAGATGAGGGCAATTTGGTCAAAAAAGGGAAGCAATCTTAACTTTCTCCTTCCATTTTGGAGGCCCTGACAAGAGCCTTTCAAGTATTGAGCTGTGTTGACAAAATTCCTCCATCCTTGCTGAGAATTTCAACCACCTGGTTTCAATTTCCCTGCTTCATGATGGAAATTGATCAATTTCGCAGATTTCTTGGATTCCTGGGAACATGTATGCGTTTTTTCTCCCCAACCGATAAGCCACAAAAAATGCACATAGTTAATTATTTAAATAAAACATACCATGGTAATTCTCTTCATTCTCTAAGTAAGTACACATATGTTCAAATATGTCTCAAGAAGAATGTGAATTCCAGTTTGTCTTTGATTTATATGTTTATTCTGTTTTAATTTGCAATTTTTTCTTCTTCTGTGTTGCATATTCTTGATTTTTTTCGGTTCAATGATTTTGCTTACACTTTTGTGCGGTACATGCAGTTGAACTCCCTCTGATGAGACTTTGTTTCTGTATATCAATTGAGCTCTCTCCTTCTGGAAAATATTGGTCCACTTTTTTGATATTGGTAAGCTCATTTGAAGGGAAATAATTACTATCAGTTGATGATTTCCCATCCCAAATAGCTTTAAGGTCTTGATCTTTGTTGTGAGCTTAATAAATTATTGGGAATTATTCTCCTGGAGGGTCAGTTCATTATAGTTTTGAGATACATATTAATTATATTATTGTTTATATTTATTATTTTAAATTTAAAATAAATTGGGCTGATATTGTATTTCAGGAAAGATAATTTTAAATGATGGTTCATTCAAGATCCCAAATCCAGGTGGAAATAGTGGGGAGATGAATGATGAGGACTGTGGCATGCTTCAAGGTAAGAGTAATTTTTCTTGCGTTAAGTTCTTCTGGTAGGTGGTAAATGAGGATTTCAGGTTATTTAATGACACCTTTTGACGCACAGAATAGCTCATTAGGAGTCCTTTAAAGGAAAACTTGGTTAATTAAAAAATATCTGCAATTAGAATAAATATGTCAGTGAAAGACCTAAGAAACTCATGAGAATGTCATGATAAAATAGAAAAAGTGGCTCATGTGTTCAAATTTAAAGGATCCAAAAAATGGGGAAACAAAACAATTTTTAAATTTAAATTAACCCGCTGAATAACCTCAGTAAAGAATGGCTGATGAAAGGTGTGATCCTGAAAGCATGTAATGGCTTACCTGCTACACCATCTCCAACTTAAATTTCTATTTTTTATTCAATTATCAGCTTCAATCTTTAAATTGACTGCAAAAATTATTCTTTAAGTATTTATTATTTCATAAAATCATCATATGACATCATTCAGCTTTTTAGATAAACTAATTATTTTCTTTTCTTTTGATTATGTCAGAAAATCCTCATATGAATTAATTTCAACTTTTGTATTTGAAATATCTAAGAGAATCATTCCCACATTTGAATGATTCCTCAGATCTTAGTTTCTATGTATTTTTTACAGTTTGAATTAGATCATCATTTACTTTAGGAAATATAAGATCTCTAAACCTTCACTAAGTGATTTATATTACTTGAATAATTAATCATCTTCAATATTATTAGTGAAGCTCATTCCGCTAATGATACTATAATTTAATTGCAGTAGAATCGCTATTATCTCATTTCAACTGTATTTCACTAATAATTAGTTTATTCATTTCTTTTATATAGAATTTTGTGACAAAAGAGACCCCAGATTACAAAAAGGAATGCATTGAAGCCCCCAAAGATATTTCCAAGGAATTATAGCAATAAAAAATATGAGTTTAAATTCTCAATTTGTGATTGAAAATCTCTTTATAATAGTGAAAAGAATAATTTGTATTTCAATGAGACACTTCAAATTGATATATGTCATAATTCTCTTGTTGAATCATTTAGGGAAGTACTAAATACACACTGTAAATTTTCTAAATAAACACTGATCGGCCATTTTGGACTTCAAATTCATTTCAAGGCCAAAATTGCCTTTTTTCTTTTGAGCTTGGCAGGCCCATGTTGGCACCCCAATTTATTTTTTAATTCTTTTTTTGGAAAAAAACTATAGGGCTATTTAGCCAAAAATTGCCCTTGATAAATTAAAAATCCGCAGGGATGAATAAGCCTCTAAAATGGAAGACCCATCAAAAAGAGGACCCTACACTCAGCTGGCTCTCTTTTTTTGTCCGCCAAAAACCTTTGCTGAGGGGGCTTGTACATTGGCCCCAAAATCGGCTATCCATGAAAATTGCCCTGCAAAAGATTTTTTTTCAGGGATCAGGCCAAATTGACTCATACAAAAGACCTTACCATATGAAAGAGGGTAATGAAGTTTTAAAGACATAAAGATTTGAGAATACAAAAAAAATAATTTTTTTGGGGATTTATGATAGCTCTCAAAGGGCCAAAAAGGCCAAAAATAAGTCATTATGACCCCTTGTTCCCATTTTTATCCATTTCAAAAATAGGATGCGGGAAATATTCTGTATTTGAGCTTATTTGAGTCTTATTAGATCTATTCTTGATTAATCAAATCAGAAAATTACATTTTTGGCCTCTATGGGCCTCTACAAATGGCCTTCTCATAGGGCCAATTGGGCACAAAAATTGGCAGAAAGCCCATTTCAGGAAAAAGAAAAAAAAACTATTTAACAGAAGAGTTTATATATGTATAAAAGCTGTGACCTTGGATTTTCATTTTTACTGAGAAGTATCTTGTAAGTACAAGGATAAGTCTTTTTTATAATAATTTGCCCATGCTTTAGCTTCTGGAGGTGCATATGTTTTCCAATTAATGTCGAGTTCAGGTATTGGAAATAGGCAAGAATACTTGAAGTCCAAGGGAATATTAAAAGAATAACAAACTAAGGGGATTTTTGTTAAGGGGGAAGAAATCTTTGAGTAAAAGAAAAATGGCCTTGAATACCTGTTGGAAATTACGTCTTTCAATTCTGGAATATAATTTCAATATTCTTGGGTTTCTGGAGTGTAATAGTAGTACAATATCCCCAAATAGTCATCAAACCCATCCAACACGGTTTTAAGTTTACCATCAAGATTCTTATTCTTCTCGACTTCTTGTTCCAAGTCACTTATAGAGCTTAGAAACATATCCTCACTGTCATAAATGAAATATGACACACCTCATAATATAAAGTGACCATCTCCAACCACATTGAGTAGCTCCTTAAGATATGTAATAATGTATCCTGGGATGTCTATCATTTCTGGAATCTATCAGAATGGAAAGGCAAAATGGTGAGCATGAAAAATTTAAAAGATGTTTCAAAGAATTAATTTTAATCAAATTTATTGTGGAGAAATCCCTCAATAGGTTATGTTGACTTTCAAAATGATTACATCCCAAGTTCAAATCTTCCAATTTTTGGGTCAAATGTTGTGTTGATGAGTTATTACTTATTTCTGACCTTCTCACTTTCTACCCAGATTGCAATCTTGAGGATATTCTTAGGCTGAAATAATCTTGGAGACAGATGGAAGGTTTCTTTTTCACTTAGACTTCAACACCAAACTCAGAAGATGGATATTCAGTGTCAGGATTAGTTTCCTGTTCTATATCTTCTGTATATGGTTTATTTTGTGAATTTATAGTTGTTAATTTTGGATTTTTTTCGCTTTGGAGGTCTTCAACTCTTTTTCTGTGTGGCATTGAGCAACTCAAATAAAGAAGGATCCCTTGGATCTTCCTCTGATTTCTGTAGCTGTTTGAGGATCTTGGCTATGGGTAATCTGCGTCCTTCCTGCCGCTCAATATCTCTTTTGGACTCCATTATATGATTTAAAGGACTTGATGAATTTCAATTTCATAGTTTTCCCCACTTTCTATTGAGGGTCACTTCCATTTCTTGACATAATTCTGCATCTTTCTCCTCCAACTCACCTTGTAAATGAAGTTCTGTGAGTAAGAAATTGAATGATAAGGAAAATTGTAAAACATAAAAGAGTTTTAAAATGTCATTTGGGATGAGAATATTTCATTTTCAAGAATATTCTGTTTTTGAGATAAATTTCAATTCAATTCTTACATGGGATGGGAATATGAGTTATATAGGCTTTAGTGCACTTACAATTATTGTTAATTTCTTCTTTTTCTAAAAAAATAAACCTTTCTTAGGGAATTATGTGAAACTTTTACAGGGAGATGAGAGGCTATTGGTAAAAATTAATCAGGTTCTTGAGCTTTTAATGGATTCATGGTAGTGTTGTTAAGTGGAAATCTTGATTAGTCTAACTAACTACCTACAAAGAGGTCCCAGTAGACCTTTTAATGAAAATTTTGATTATGGCATGAGAACTTTCAGCTCTTGAGGTGAATGAGTGGTCAAACGGGGAATTTTGTTGGTCCAGAAGGAAATAAAACACTTCCTAAATGGGATCTAAGTATTTCTGAGGTAATTTACAGTCGGTTCAGGGGCATTCATCCATAATTTGGACCAATTTCATACAATTCCCTCTTTTGAGAAGAGTAAAACACCTACAATACACAAAGGAAATAATTTCCCATGAGTACGAGTGCAATAATGAAGAAATATACTTCATTCCATTTATTAATCAGCTTTTTTCCCCTTGTGGACTCCCCCAATAATCTTACTATATGTTAATGTAACAACCATTGGAATAACCCCCCATGTATGCAATTATGGAGGTTTTAGCCACAAGCATCTTGTGGCCAATTGGCCATCATAATCCTTCTGTGAGCCTTTGGGGACGCACCCATATTAAAAGCCATCAATCAGCCCATTGATCACCCTAAGGCCCCTTTAATTAATGGGGTTTAGGCCATTCTATGTTCTGTAAGCCATAAAAGCCATGGGCCACATACCATGGCCCACGGAACCATTAAGACCCTTTTGGCCCGAATACAATGAGTTTAAACGGGGTCAAGGGGGGAAAATAATTCAAGAATACTCAGGTATAAGTATTAGCCCCTGGAATTTACCAGAGGGTCACCAATCCCCAAATTTGGCCCCATTTCTTCAGTCTCCAAAACATCCCTCAAGGCCTTATACCACCGTACCTGCTGAACATCAAGAAATTCTATATATGGTGTTATAAACCATTATGAACCATTTATACTCATAAATATAATGGTGATAGTTTTAAGAACAAATAATTTTATCTGAAACATTTCACCATTCCTCAACACAATTTCAAGGGGAAGATTAAGGGACTTCAAGTTATCATCAATAGGGTAGTGAGTAGGACTTCAAGAAGACTACTTCAGGAAAAAAATCAAATTCTACATTCTGATATTTGTTATTTCATTTATTAATTGTTCCATCAAGGAAATACTGGAAAGGGATTCTCAATATGAAGTTACCAAATCAGCTTTCAAGTGTCAAACCTCAATACTTTCACCTTGGAAACCCCATCCAGGATTCTTCCAATGATCATTGAATTCATCTCAGACACTGGGAAGAGTGCTCAACCAAGTTTTTTTACCAATTTGGAAAGGTGTATTTTCCAAGAGAAGTCAATACAGCTTCAGGGATTAATTACAGATCTGTTTTGAGCCTGAAGAACTCAAGCTCTCAGCCTTCAACATATACAAACCTCTCTCTTAGCACTGGAAGATTTACTTCCAAACTTATTCTATTTTGTCTTGATATTAGATACTGATATTATCAAGTAAGTCATTTTCACCCCCTTCCTTTCCTGTAAGTGTATATTGGTGGTAATATACTTTACCAATTCCATTTTCCTTTCTTCCAGGTTAAAAAAGTGATTAAGGATATACTTGGATGGATCTTTGGCCATTGGAATTTTTTCTTGCTTGCATATAATTTTGTACCTTCATTTTCCTTATTATAGAAATATACACTTTTTTCTATTTATTCAATTATTTGGAGTCTACCAGGTTAGCTCCCTGATATCTAAGGCTATGCCACTATTTTTCTCCCCAAGATCCTCTGTTAAAGTGGAAGAACATGCTTTTGATGTTCCAAATGCACAGAATTATCGTTGAATTTGGAAATACCCTCTGAATAATATCTATAAGGGTCAGATCTCTTTCCACAGCAAAAAGAGGAGGGTGAGGTATGCTATAAGCTTCTGTAATTTTGGGTTTGAAGATTTCAAGGGAGCAATATTAAGAGCTTTCAGTTTCATCCAATAAGAAAGTAAAATTCACAGAAAATCTTTTTAATGTTGAGCTAAATCCAATCATGTATAGCAGGGGGAGCTTGTATGGGTTTATCTTGTAAGTACAATCCATAAAGAGGAAATGATTGAAGCTTCCTTAAAGCTTCAAATATTTGGGATGGAAAAAAAAAATTAGTGAATGTGGCCCAAAGCATCAGATAAGGATTAGTGAATAAAACTCTCCATTTTGAGTGTGTCAACAAGGGCTTTCATATGATTTCTTCCTTGAGATTATTTCTTGTTTCGCCTTGATTTTTCATGATAAATTTGTTTCCTAAGAAATGGTCTTTATTGTTCCCTTTTGGATAAGAGCTTGCATTGAATTGGGTGAGGCTTGATATGTGAAGCAGTTAGAATATCCACCTGAGAGACCTTGTATTAATTGAGATTCCTCTATATTTGATGGGCTATGATTATTTTATTTATTGATGACCCTGAGGGTCCAAAGATTCTCACTTTCATATTTTTTTCATAAAAATTAAAAGGAAAATCAATCTTTTTTGTTGTATAGTGTCTTTTATCATTACCAGTTTGACTAATAGTACCAGATTTTTCATTTATTATTTCAATTCTGTTGTCTTTATAATTAGCCCTTATCTTGAAAATGGAATAGCCTTCAGCCTTGGTGACCTCTTTGTAATATTGAAGCATTAATTTATCTAATTTAAATTTTCCTTTGTTGGGTGGATTCAACATGATGAGGTTTATGGTTTTAGAAGAATAATAAAAAGATTTTTTTCAAAACGCAAAATTCATTTTCTTCTGAGAAAAATAATGGTCACTTGAAAAATGGAAAAAGGGGGTTTGGCTTTTTGTTAAAAAACGTTATAGTGGTATGGTGGAAAAAAAAAGCATTGAGATGGTTAAAAAAACAAAAAGGTTTTTTTTTTGAATTTTCTTTAAAATAAAAAATAGATTTATGCAGTTTTTTTTTTGAAAAAAAGTACAGAAATTTGTTTTTTTATCAATAAAAGTAGGCATTAGAAAAAACTTCTTTATTGAGAAATATGTTTCAAAATATCTTTTGTATTAAAAAGAGAGGTTTTTGGGGGTATATAAGAATACTGTAGTTGTTTTTTTGTAGGTGAGTTGTGTTTTTCTTTTTTTAAAAAAAGAATTAATGGCTGCAATTTTTGGTTGGCCACCCAAAAATTACTGGAGGGTTGTGCTGGAGTCAATTTAGCAAGGCTCAGTGTCAATTAAGCCCCTTGCATTGCTAAATCAACACCAGTATTGGCGTCAATTTAACAAACGCATGGCGCGCGCTTAGTAACTCCCATTATTTATTGTAAAACTCATAAGAAAAAAAATTCATTCTTTGAGTTTTACAAATAATTTGAAATTAAGATTGTAAAGACTTTAAAATTGAAATTATCATTTGTTTTACTAAATGATAGATAATAGAAAGAATTTGAAGAGGAAATCTGATTTAATTTATATTAAAATTTTAGTAGCTCTTTTTTAAATGATAATAATAATATAGAGATTACTCATATAAATATTCAAAAAGGTTTATAATGAAAATTATCCAAACAGTTGAGAATTCTTTCTTGGTAAATTTTAAAATAATAATATTAATACACACTTATAGTTTTCAACATAAGAAAAAAGCTAAACTCAATTAATTACAAGTAAGAATAGATTTAACATAATTTTTCTATTGAAAAAGACTCTTATTATAATGACCAAATATTTCTAATTCCCAAATTGATACATACATATATGTATATATATATATATATAATGTTCTTTTTCATTCAATTCGAGGGCTAGATATATAAACAAGTATTGAGGATTCTATGCAAATGGGGTAATTTTGATTTTAATGTTTGAGATTTGTATTTGAGTTGAACTCAATTTGGAAGCGGAAGTCTAAGAGAATTAATTCCAGATTTGGAATTAAATTTTCTTAATAATTTATTAAATTGGATAAAATAATCATGCTGTGAGGCTTAGAGGTATTTTCATATACCCAAAAGACCACAAATAACAAAATAAGGTATAAATATAAATAAAATAAATTTATTTACATTATCAAAATAAAAATTAAAATATAAATAAAAATCTACATACAAAAATAAAAATTTAATTATAATTTCAAATAAAAATTAAATCAAATTCTAAAAATTGTGAAATTGCATTTTTACTTGAAAAAAATTAAGTAAAACTGAATTTTCAATAAATTAATGAAATTAAAATATTTTTGGTAAAAAGTTACAAGAAATATATTATAACTTTTTGTCCAATAAATAAACTTGAGAAAATTATTTCACCATTGGATTCCTCATAAAAAATAAGGTGGGGTCACCTCTGGGTAAATGTTCTGTAACTCAACTCTAAATAAGCTTAAATTGAGTTTTTAGTATTTTTCTGTACAAAAGTTGAGAATCCTCAAAACCTTAATTTAATTCACACCACATGTGGTGTTAACCATAAATTTTTGTGTTAAAATTGAGGTGTTGTGTGTAGTTTAGAAGTTATGAGGAATTGAAGTATTTTCAATGGAAATGTCAAAATGTGCGCATGTATTACATAAGTGAACTGTAATTTACATATGAGGTATCAATTATTAGATTTTTGTACTGTGAAAACTCAATTGAACTGTATGTGTAAATTACAAGTGTATTACATGATGAGGAATTAAAGAAAAAATAAATTGAAAAGATTATTTCTGGGGGGAAAAGGAACTCTAGCTCCAAGGGGGAGCCAGACCCCCAAAATCCTTGCTGAAAGGCGTGGGATGTCAAAATCCACACAAAAGTTCATCACTTTTGGCCTGGAATTGGGTCATGGGGTCTGTGACTCAATTGATGATGAGGTTTTGATACCAACCAGGGCAGTTTTAACTGTTGGCAAGAGGGTAAAACTACCCTTCAGCTAAACAAGTTTTAGTAAAAAAAGTTTTAACTGGTTTCTACGACTCTCAAGCAATTTTGACATGTCTTGAAGGCTCTAGACCAGGTATTACAATAGTAATGGCTGATTTAAGGGTCTAAAATCACTAAAAATAGCAAAAAATGGCTAAAACCAGCCCTTTTTTGGTCTAAAGCAGGGTTCAATGATGCCATAATTGGCTTTTCTGTTTTCAGAGTGTTTTCCACGACTGACAAGAGTAAATTTTACCTTTGGAGTAAGAAAATTGATGGCTATAAAAGAATTTCTTCTTTGCCCCACTTTTCTCTTCATGTTAGAATCTTTTCCTTTTATAATTAGTTTAAACACTGTTAAACCAATAAATAAGATATTACAACCACCCTTTGTAAATGATTTTAAACATTTTAACCCCATGAAAAAATCATCAAATTATTTTTTGTAACTCTTATAATCATTTTTACCGCTTGAGCCACCCCAAAAGTGAATCAAAGCATCTTTCATCACTGTTAGCTTTGTCACTTTGTTTCCAAATTCACTCTTGTGACTTTTGGGTGTTTTTTATCTTTAAATATCTTATTAAAGAATTTTTCTTTAATTAATTTCTTGCAGTTCTTTGCTCAATTAATTCCAATTGAAATTGCTCTTGAAGAAATTTATTTTGTAGAGTATTTTTGGATAAATTTTTATTGTTGGTAAAACAATAAATCTTCATAATATTATTGTTTTATACTTATAGATTTAAAAAAAATAAATTTGATGTGTTTTCTCTTAAAAATACTATTTCTTACTATTTTTAATCATATTTCACCTTATACCAGTTTTGAGGACAGGAAAAGTGCTTGATTTTTAATCAAATTTTTATATCCACACCTTACATTTGGGGGCCCAGCCTTGATATTTTTGCTGTGACACAATTTTTTACTCTTTTTAAATCTTTTTTCTTATATTGAAAAATTTCAAAACATATAAAAAATACTTATAATATCAAAAATCCATAAAAATTAACTTTTTCATATTATAAGTGAGGCTTTATTTTTTCATTTCTCTCTTGAAAAAATCCTTTTTTTTTACTCAATAAATTGGATTTTTCATTTATTTTAGTGTCTAAAAACATGGTAAGACAAGACAATATTGAAACAGCCTCAATAGTAACAAGCATTATTCCTGCAAGTACTGTGAATTCTGACCATAATAGTACAGTTATTATAGCTTGGAATAATCAACCTGAACCAACTTCTTCTGAATTAATCAACTTGGATATAAGTAATACCCTTCAGAAAGCAAAGAATTTGGCCAATAGTAAGTTTTTTGACATAAAATTACTATTTTAAGTTTTTAATCATAAAATATGCCTTCAACCAAATCAGGAGCCAACTATAACCCCTCAAGCAGCTCCCAAAAAGGTCATAGACATGATTATGGCAGAAGCCAATCAGTTACAGAAGGACAAGGATCAGTTTATGACCTCCAAATTAATAAATTATGTCATTCTGAAGCTGATAATACTATTTTACCTTCAAACAGAGCTGACGCCGCCACAAGAAGCCTCAGTGGACATTTAACAAGCCAGCCAGAAGGCTTACAACAATTCATTGCAGCACAAAGAGTACCAGATCCTTCCAGATCTGTGGAAAAACTGTATGAACTCTTACCTGACTGTGAGGAAATTCCTGGGCCACCCAACACTTGAAAGTTACTCAGTGGATGGCATCCATTGATGGAAAAGAAGAACATGATGCTTTTAACAGCAGAATGGAGGAAAAACAACCATTCACCACCCAAGCAAGTGCAAAAAAAGCCCCAATGGCCAGAAGCAGCAATTCCAAAGTGAAAAAGCAGCCACAAGCTCAAAAAAAGGGCAAAGGGAAGGCACCAGCCACAAAACCTTACAGCCAGGGCTACAGGATCCCAAAAATTCAGCAGGATGCCATGGAAAATGTATTTCTAATGGCCAGAACAATGATGGAATTACAGAAAAAGGAGGAAGCCAGATTAAAATATCAGAAATGATTTCTGATATCTTTTATTCTATCCAAGAGTTGTATGAAGCTATAAATGACATAAAAACTCATGTTTCTGATAAAAATTCATCCATTTGTAACAATCTTAAAACAAAAAACTTAAGTCTGAGCCAAATAAATGAAACACTTATGTGTTTTGAGAAAGTTTTAAGAACAATTAAAACTTCTAATAATGATAATTCTTTTGGCAATAAGATAAATGAACAATCTGCCATTATTAAAGAATTAACAGACAAATATTCTAAATTCAATATTGATGACATAATTGAAACAAGAATAAAACAATCCATAAGTACCATCAAAGAGGAGAATAAAAGTGTTCTTGAAAATATTTCAAAATAATTTACTGAAGTAAAGACATATACAATTGCCTTGGCAAAGTGTTTTGACACCTCACAAGAGGAAATATCAAAATTAACAATGAAGTTCAATCAGATCACCTCTGATAACACTAGACAAAAAGAACTATGGAAAGAATTAACACAAACAGAAGATAATAATAAAACTAATGTAATAAATTCAATACAAAGTTTACAACATGAATTCATAAATTCCCAAAGGTGTAACAATAGTAAAATCAATGATATTGAACAATTACTTCACACCTTACCAAGAATGTCTACACCTTCGAATCAGAATGAGGGCACAAGAATTAAAAATCCACAAGTATTTGAGGCTGAAAACTCACAGTTAAAAAATAAATTTTCCACTTGTTTTAATAACTTGGAACAATCAATGGGCCAAGCACTCCTGAAAGAAGTACAAAAACTTAAAGAATGGCCTCACTTCAGTGGTGAAGAAGAATATGACCATATGGAATTCATCAGAGGTATTGACATGATTAAAGAAGATTTTGAATTACCAGACAGATTGGTAACAGCAAGATTTAACACCTTGTTTACCAGATCAGCCCACAGATGGTATATCAAATTAAGACAAGCACATGGACACCAAAGTTGGACTTGGTGGAAAACCCAATTTATCAACAAATGGGCAGATGATTATTTGAGGTTTAAAGTGGAAAAAGCCTTTGAATCTGACAAATTTAATTCTGATAAAGACAAAGCTTTACCATGGTTTTGCCAACACAAATACAGATTAACAGCATTGTATCCTGACATGTCAGAATTAATGATCCACAGAAAGATTCTGAGACAATTTTGAGGTTACTTAGAGCATTATGTCAAAAGCAGGACTACTGAAAAATCTTCAGCAGAAGATATTATTAATATATTAGAAGAAGTAACCACCAGACCCAGGATTGGTTCTAGTAGGGTGAATCTCAAAACAAGGTTTATTACACCTTGGAAAGATTCTGTCAACACAAGTCCCAAAGAAAATTCTAACAATGTTAAGTATAAATCTGCAGATATAATCATAAAGTGCCATACTTGCCAAAGCACTGCCCACTTAGCGAATACATGTCCAAAAAGGGGGAAAATCAATGAAATTGAAATTGAAAAAGATGATAATATAATTGAAGAAAATTCAGATGATAAGTCATCAATATTTTCTGAATCTTCAAAAGATATAGAAAATATCAATTCCACTTTTGACATCATGGAGTCTTATTCCCACTTGCCACAATTAAGCAATGGTCAACTCGATTTGTCAAAAATTCAAGATGCACAACTTATGAAAACCACAAAAAACAGGGGAAAAGGTTATACAACTGGTAACTCCTGTATAACAGAAGTGGTAATTGACAACAAGCCCGCTCAAATTTTACTTGACCCAGGAGCCTTCTGCTCTTGTGTTGGAAAATCTTTTCTTAAGACTTGTGTACCAAATTTTGAAGATCAATTGTTACCAATTGATTGCATAAAATTCAATAGTGCAAGTAATCCAATGAAAGCATTGGGAATCTTTGAGACCAATGTCATATTTCCACATATTAATCAAAATTTAAGAATCACTGTTGAATTTGTTGTTATGGAAAATTGCTCTAGTACCCATTTTATATTGGGAAATGACTGTTTGATCATGTATGGAATAGACTTACATAACAACAAAGACATATATTTACTATTGGAGACAATAAGCATCAAAAATTTGCCTTTTTACCTTTCAAAAGACAAATTACGGTAAGTAAAGTAGCACCAGTCAGCTTAGAGCTGGAAAGATTCAAATCTGAACAGTTAAATGAAGCTGAAATAAGCCTTCATTTGACTGATAGTCAGGAAAATGAACTTTCTGCCCTTTTATATGACCACAAAGAAGAATTTGCATCAGACAAAGAACCTTTGGGGAAATTGTTGGTCATGAAGTTGACATCATCCTCAATATTTAGAGACCTTATCCACCACTCTTAAGAGGACCTGCATATCCAGCAAGTCCTAAATCAAGAGAAGCTCTAGTAATTCATATTAAAGAGCTTCTAGACCTTGGTGTAATAAGAAAGGTTGGCCACAATGAGGAAGTAGAAATTACTACACCAGTCATAGTAGCATGGTATAATGGAAAATCTAGAATGGTTGGGGAATTTAGAGCTCTGAACACTTACACCATTCCAGACAGGTACCCAATACCAAAAATACATATTTCCCTTACCAAGATATCTCAAGCAGTGTGTATAGCCACTATGGATGCCCTCAAAGGATTTCATCAGAATGTAGTGACACCAAGGGCAAGAAAATACTTAAGAATCATTTTTCATTGTGGAGTATATGAATATTTTAGGATTCCTTTTGGTATCAAGAATGCACCTTCACACTTCCAAAGAATGATGAATGAAATATTCCCTGAAGAACTTTCAGAAGGATGGTTAATCATTTACATTGATGACATTATTGTCTGTTCCAAAACTTGGGAAGAACATATGTACAGATTATCCAGAGTTTTTACAAAAATTCAATATGTGAACATGAAAATTTCTTTAAGGAAATGCCATTTTGGGTTTAAAGAACTTAAAGCACTGGGTCATGTAGTATCTGGTTTATCCCTTGGAATTGACAAAAACAAGGTTGCAGCAGTATTGCTGAAACCCGTGCCTCAGAACAAGAAATAAACTCAGTAATTTTTGGGTTTAGCAGGATATTACAGGCAGCATATTAAAGATTTTGCATCCATAGCAAGACCTCTTTATAAATTATGTGACAAAGACACAGTACTTTAAATGACTGTTGACAGGGTCAAGGCCTTTGAATATTTGAGACAAGCCTTGACCACTGATCCACTCTTACTGATTCCAGACTTTAAGCTGCCTTTTGAGCTTTATATTTATGCATCAGGAGATGGGCTTGGTGCTGCACTTCATCAAGTCCAGATTATCAATGACAAACCTGTGGAAGGACCCATATGTGTAATATCCAGGAAAATTCAACCAACTGAAGCCAGATATGGAGCGAGTCAAATGGAGTGCTTACACCTTTTCTAGGCCTTGGAAAAGCAAAACTACTTTCTGGAAGGATGTGTTTTTGAAGTAAGAACAGATTGTACCGCTGTTAAGTCACTTTTAAACATGATGACTGCTAACAGGCATATGCTCAGATGGCAAATAGCCATACAAGAGTATAGGGGAAATATGACCAGTCTTCATAAAGATGGGAATATTCATGAAAATGTAGATGGACTGAGCAGATGGCCATTACAAAATAATATTGATAATCCTGCTTATTTTCCAGAGGAAGCTTCCCCACAAAATACCCATTTTAAGAAATAAGTGTTGCATACCTGAGCACCACTTTCTTTGAGGAGGTAAGAAACAGTTATACTCAGGACAAAAATTGTAGCATTTTATGCCAATTACTTACTAAGGACTGTGAAGACAATTCTTTGATACATGCCTTAGATGAGATATGGAGAAAATCATATGATGAAGGAAGATTCCACTTACTGGATGGTATAATTTACCACAGAACTAAGAATACATGTGTCATGACAGTTGGGGACAGGTCCTTAATCAATCTTTTACTTAAAGAATGCCATGACAGCCCTTTGTCAGGACATCTGTCTGAGGACAGAACAAGATAAAAAGTAAAAACCTGCATATAGTGGCCAATGTGGCAGAAATATGTTGCAGAGTATTGAAAAACCTGTGAAAGATGTCAAAAGGCAAATAAATCCACTGGAAAAAGACTTGGAAATCTGATTAAGATCCAAGAACCCAACAGACCTTGGGAAATTGTCCATATGAATTGGGTAACTGGCCTGCCACCAGGGGGTGACAGAAGCTATAATGCTTTCCAAGTGATTGTTGACAAGTTTAGTAAGACTCCAATCTTTCTACCATGTCACAAGGATGATACATCAATGGATACAGCTCTTCTGATATGGAATAGAGTAGTATCATGGACTGGCATATTCACAAACATCATTAGTGACAGAGATCCCAAATTCACCTCAGCACTATGGACAAATCTTCACCAACTATTTGGGACAAAAATATCTTTTTCTACAGCCTACCACCCACAAACTGATGGTTTGGCTAAAGGGATGATCCAGACCTTAGAAGATATGGTAAGAAGATTTTGTGCATATGGCCTTGAATTTAAAGATTGTGATGGATTTACCCATGATTAGTGTACTCTTTTACCAGCACTATAATTGGCATATAAGACATCTATTCATGCCAGTACCAATCAAACTCCTTCTATTCTAGAGAAAGGATGGAATCCCAAATTACCTCAAGATTTCTTGAGGAAAGAATTGGTTGAAATAAATCTTACAGCTGCTAGCTTCCAAGGAATGCTAGAAAAAGCTAGAAAGCATGCAGTGAGGTGCATGGAAGACTCTTTTGCATATGCTAAGGACAAATGGGACAAATCACATGCCACTCCAGATTTCAAAGTGGAGATTTAGTACTTGTATCCACCTCTAACTTCAATAAAATCAAAGGATGTAAAAAGCTCAAAGACTCCTTTGCAGCACCTTTTGTTATTAAGGCCCTCAATGGAGAAAATTCTGTTGAAGTAGAATTATCTGAAGAACTCAGCAATAAGCACCCTACATTTCCAGTGAGCTTGATAAAGCCATATGAATCTAGTGATGCTGAAAAATTTCCCTTGAGGAATAAAGTTCCCCAGTTTATACCTCCTATTGAATCATCTGGTATTAAAAAGCTTACCAAAGTTCTCAAAGAAGGAAAGTTAAGAACCAATAAAGTAAGGGAATACCTTGTTAGGTACAGTGACCCAGCTTGTGAAGATGAATGGTTAGCAGAAAAAAACATACCTGAAGGTACTAAAATTCTCAGAAGATTCAGACACACTAGAAATAACAATATTACAAAGTAATATTTTTTTTAGGGGGAGGGAATGTGAGCCTTAGAGGTATTTTCATATACCCAAAAGACCACAAATAACAAAATAAGATATAAATATAAATAAAATAAATTTATTCACATTATCAAAATAAAAATTTGAATATAAATACAAATCTACATACAAAAATAAAAATTTAATTATAATTTCAAATAAAAATTAAATCAAATTTTAAAAATTGTGAAATTGCATTTTTACTTGAAAAAAATCAGTAAAAATGAATTTTTAATAAATTAGTTAAATTAAAATATTTTAGGTAAAAAGTTAAGTAAAATATATTATAGCTTTTTATCCAGTATATAAACTCAAGAGAATTACTTCACCATTGGATTTCTCATAAAAAATAAGGTGGGGTCACCTCTGGGTTAAATTTCTGTAACTCAACTCTAAATAAGTTTAAATTAAGTTTTTAGTATTTTTCTGTACAAAAGTTGAAAATACTCAAAACCTTAATTTGATTCATACCACATGTGGTGTTAACAATCAATTTTTGTGTTAAAATTGAGGTGTTGTGTGTAGTTTAGAAGTTATGAGGAATTGAAGTATTTTCAATTGAAATGTCAAAATGTGTGCGTGTATTACATAAGTGAACTGTAATTTACATATGAGGTATCAATTATTAGATTTTTGTACTGTGAAAACTCAATTGAACTGTATGTGTAAATTACAAGTGTATTACATGATGAGGAATTAAAGAAAAAATAAATTGAAAAGATTATTTCTGGGGGGAAAAGGAACTCTAGCTCCAAGGGGGAGCCAGACCCCCAAAATCCTTGCTGAAAGGCGTGGGATGTCAAAATCCACACAAAAGTTCATCACTTTTGGCCTGGAATTGGGTCATGGGGTCTGTGACTCAATTGATGATGAGGTTTTCATACCAACCAGGGCAGTTTTAACTGTTTCCAAGAGGGTAAAACTACCCTTAAGCTAAAAACTCTTAGTAAAAACTGCTTTAATTGGTTTCTACGACTCTTACACACAGTCTGACATGTTTTGAAGGCTCTAGACCAGGTATTAGTATAGTAATAGGTGATTTAAGGGTCTAAAATGGCTAAAACCAGCCCTTTTTTGGTCTAAACCAGGGTTCAATGATGCCATAATTGGATTTTCTGTTGTCAGAGGGTTTTCCACGACTGACAAGAGGAAATTTTACTTTTTTAGTAAGAAAATTGATTGCTATAAAAGAATGTCTTCTTTTCCCCGCTTTTCTCTTCATGTTAGAATCTTTTCCTTTTATAATTAGTTTAAACACTGTTAAACCAATCAATAAAAGATTCCAAAAAAACTTTTAACCACGTGAAAAAATCATTATCATTGTTGTTTGTAACTCTTATAATCATTTTTACCCCTTGAACCACCCCAAAAGTAAATTAAAGCATCTTTCATCACTGTTAACTTTGTCACTTTGTTTCCAAATTCACTCTGGTCACTTTTGGGCGTGTTTTCTCTTGAATTATCTTTTTAAATACTTTGTTCTTTAATTAATTGCTTCCACTTCTTTTCTCAATTAATACCAATTGAAATTTCTCTTGAAGAAATTTCTTTTGTAGCCTTAAATATATCTTGTAGAGTATTTTTGGATAAATTTTTATTGTTGGTAAAACAATAAATCTTTATAATATTATCGTTTTATACTTTTAAAGTTAAAAGAAATAAATCTGGCGTGTTTTATCCTAAAAATACTATTTCTTACTATTTTTAATTATCTTTCATCTTATAAAAATTTTGAGGACAGAAAAAGTACTTGATTTTTAATCAAAGTTTCATATCCACACCTTACACATGCAAAAAGGCAATATTTTAAGTACATATAATAGCTTTTCTTGATTAATAACCATACACTTATGCTAAAATAATTTCTTCTTAATATAATTTTTAGTTTCCCACCAATTTTTATTTTATTTCAAAAAATCCCTATAGTGCTTATAATTTTATTTTAATTTCTAGTATTAATTTGAGCTTTTTATAAATCTTATCAATAATCTCTTTATAAAATAAATATAGGATTCAAATTTTCATCATATTTTTGGTTTTTCATATATTATAAATATATCTAGGACTCATAAAAACTAAGTATTCCCCATCTTTTGAAAAAAAATCATTTTTATCGGGGATAAAAAAAGTAAAACCTTTTAACTTATAAGAAAGAAATACTTGATAAAATTCATATCAGAAAATGAATGAGTATTTTCAATTAAAATTCATATTATATATAAGGACTAGCAAAAAACTCACAGGTTAGCTTTATAGATGGTTTTCTTTCTCCAAAATAATAATATGATGTTTTCTGCAATATCAAATTTTTAATGAACTCTGAAAGATAAATTAAAAATATTTACTTTCAAGTTAGTATAAAGAAGACAAGTTATTTTAATTTTTCATTATAATTTGTTTTCTTTATCCTTCTGAAGAATTAATTAGTGATTTAATTTCAAAAAAAAACTTTACCAATTTGGAATTATTAAGTTAATTTTTTCTATCTGTGCAGAAAAAATGTTTTATCAAATGAGGAAGCTTTTATAAAGCATTTCATCCAGTTTTTCAAATTAGTTTGTGACTCAGGTTTTTCACAAATCCAAATTTCCATTTTCAATTGAGAGAAAAAGCTTGAGCTATTAGAAAATACTTTATATGAGTAATATTTATTAGAAGGAGAAGAATAATCTCAGAAATAATTGTCTCTTATTTCTCCCTATTTTTTGTTTTTGAGGGTTATAAACAGGCTTAGAGTAGCCTTTCAGTATAAAATAAGGATGAAATATTATAATTTTTTATGATGAATTAGGTTTTATTTGTATAACAGAATCAAAAATTATTGTTTTTTTATGTTACAAAAATAATTATTTCCAATTATATTATTAAATTATTTCATTAGTGGAAGTTAAATAGAAAATGACCTGTTTTTATATTTGATAGAGGAGAACCTACAAATCCCAGAAAAATGGAGGCAAAATTAAAAAAATTAACAAATTACAGAAAAGCTAGTACAGGAAGAAAGCCATTGAGAATTGGAAAATGAAATCTTAAAACTAATGAAGTTTTGGTATAAGAATAATGTATTATTAGAAAAAAAAACAGGAAGAATTCTTCATTAATTATACAAAACTTATATATCAATTCCCTGAATCTATTTGTACTATAGTAAGCTTATAATTTATGTATTCCAATAAATAGTTCTTAATATGATTAATCCTATATTTAAATTCTCTTTCAAAGGAAAAGAGGGGAACATATCAGTAGGAAATCAAAATTAGAATGGGGCCAAATTCCCTCAGAAGGCTTTAGGTGAACCTCAAGAAACTAAGACTTAATTAATTTATAATAATGGCATAATTAAAAAAATATCCACTGATTAGCCATTTTAAATCTTCTCAAGCCCCTCTTAAGCTATTTCTTTCACAGGAAAATTCGTTTCCCAATTACTAATCCATACACATATATTTTCTTTTCTGTTGGCCATTCCTTCTTTGAGTCTTTTACATCAATTTCTTTTGCGCTTTAGTATTTATATGGAATCCTATTAGTGATGTCTAATATATATTTGAAAAATAATCTTTTAAACTTATTAGTTCCTTTTGAAGTATTTGGGGAGAAACAAATAATAACAATGAAGGAAGAAAATTTTCAGAATTAAAAGGATAAAATCAAGATTTAATTTAATCAAGTTCTTTTTGGAAATTTTTTATAAATACTCCTTTATCAGTTTTTTTCATTTCTAAAGAATTTTATTCAGTTGAAATATTAGTTTTTCCATTTTGAGAATAATTTTCAAGAACTAATTAATATTATTAATTCAATTCTTGATGACTTATTTATTTCCCCTCTTACTCCTTATTGATACTCAAGATTCACTAAATTAACTTGAATATATGATTTTTTTATTTATATAAATAAAAATGGTTTTTCAAAAGAATATATTTTCATATTCTCCTCAAGGGAAGGTTTTGAATTTTTTCAAAAAAAAACCTCCTTCAAGATTTCGTTAAAATATCATTCAATATTCAATTTTTTTTTGTTAATTTTTTACTTTTAATTTTTGTTTTCAATTCAAAATTTTAATTTAATGAAATAAATTTAATGTTAAATTTATTAATAATATTTTAATTTTAATTTTTGAATTATAATAGAAATCTCTAATTTAATTTAATTTTAATTTTGAATATAATGAATTTATTTTAATTGAATGATAAAATGAATTCTGTTAATTGATAATTTCAATTTGATTGAACTATGAAGAATTAATATTCAAAACAATAAAAAAAATTAGGAAATCAAAATTACAAGAAAGTGAATATTTATAAAGGGAAAGAAAATAATTTTCTAAAATCTTGAATATTTTTATTGTCCGTCTCAAAGAAGTTTTTTTACTTTGTTTTTTAACTTAGTAAAGAGGGAAGTAATCTGAAAATTTGTTTTAAGGAATAAATGTTAACCTAAATATTGTAAATTACGCTGAATATATAAAGGAACAAGATATATCCCCGCCACCTTGAGACTATTTCAGTTTTTTTGATACAGATTTGTAAGCTATCCTAAAAAGCCCAAGTCATTTCATGGGAAAACATTAAGGAACTTAAAAATCCTTGCTTCCAAAATTTGTACCATGAATAGCCCTGAGTTTTTTAAGCATATGTTTTTCAATTTTATATTCTGAATTTCTGATGATGTTTTTTGGATGTAAAAATTTCACCATTTTTTAGGAAGATATATTTTTAATTTTTGAAAAGAGGAATTCTCTTTAGAATATTGATAAATTTGGTTTCCTGAAAAGAATAATGCAAATAACTTTAAAAACAAAAACAATTACTATGAGAAATATAAGATATAATAATCACTTCAAGTTCAAAAAAGTTGTTGAAGAAAGGTCCTTTTTCTGTCCTTATTAGCCATGAATAATTTCTTTCATCCTCATTCTCTGAAGAATATTTTTTCTTGATTATAGTTTATTTTCTTTTGAAAAAGAAACCTTTATAGTTATCATTTTAAATTTTCAAAAGAAAATTCTTCTTGGAATAATATACCAATCATTTGTTAAAATCCAGAATCAGTTATTTAATCATTTCAATGATTTTATTTTTTCAATTTTTTAAAATTACTTGAAGGATTAACTTACAAATGAAATTTCTTAATAATATTGACCTTTTTTTATCAATCTTTTTTTCAGCCTTACTAGTTATTTTTTACACTTTTTTCTTTCAAAATAAAATTATAATGATTTTCTTATTTTATTGTTTTATTTTCTTCTTTTTCAAAAAAAAAAAAAAAAACAGATTTCACCAAAAAAAAACTTTACTCAGAAATTAAAAATACAATAAGATTGAATTAAATTAATTAATTCTAATTTACAAATTTGAATTTAGAAAAAAAAGAAAAAACGTTTTTTTATTTTTTTTCCTTTTTTTAAATTTTAATTTAAATTTTTCTATTTTATGTTTTATTTTGATTTTTTGAAATTTTCTCCTTGTTCTTTTTTTTTTTTGATCTCAGTTTTAAAGTTCAATTATTATTATTTTAATTAATTTTTTTTTTTAAAAAAAACAATTAATTCAATTTTGAAAATAATTCAAGATTTTTAATTAATATAAATTTATTTCAACTTTCATTTTTTTAATTGATTACCCAAAAAATGCCAAAAAAAAATCAAAAACAAAAATCAATTCAATCAAATTCATTATATACGTCAAAATTAAATTTAATGAAAAATTATTTCAAAAAGAAAAAGTGCTACATATTAATGAAAAAAGAATTTAAATTAGAAAAAAAAATATTAAAAAGTTTTAATCAAATTTGTAAATAAAAATAAAAATAAAAAATGAAAAATGGAAAAAACGATAATAATTTTTTTTTAATTTAACTAGAATAAAAAAAATATTTAAAAAAATTAAAAAAAAAAAAAAATTGAATTTAATTAATAAAAAAATATGAGAAAAAAGAAAAATTTTAAGAATATTTTTATTAATTAGAAAAGAAAAAAATAATAAATATTTTTTTAATTATTTATATTATTATTTTTGAATTTTTTTTTTTTTATTTTAATAATTAAACTTAAAAAAAAAAAAAAAAATTAAAAAATTAAAAAATTAAGAATAAAATTAAATTTTTTTACTTTTTATTTTTGATATTTATTTTTTTTTAATTCCAAAAAAAAAAAAATAAAAAAAATTAACAGAATTTGATGGAATAAAAAAAAAGAAAAAAAAAATATAAAAAAAAAGATTTGAAAAAAGTTTTTTTTTTTTACTTGATTTATAATAAGAAAAAAACCTTTTTAAAGATTTTAAACTTATTTTTTTAATTTTCATTTTAATTTTAAAAACTTATTTTTAAAATTAATTAATAAAGAAATATTAAATTTTATAAAAGATTCTTTAAATTCAAATAAATTTTAAATTTTGAATTAAATTTCTTTTTAAATATTTTTTTTTTTGAAAAAAAAAAATTTATTTTTTTTAATTAGAAAAAAAAACAAAATCATAAGAATTCTTAAATAATTTTTTCTATTGAGAAAATAATTTTTTTTATAATTTTTTTTAAAAAAAAAAAAAAAAATTATAATTTTAATAAAGAAAATTATTATTATAAATTAATTAATTCAATAAATGATATCTAGATTATAATTAAAATGAAAAAAAAATCAACTGTATTAATTATATATCAAACAAATTTCATCTTAATGAATACAATTAAAGAATTAGATCTTTTTAAATTATTATCAAGGCTTCAATTCACATTTTTGGTATACAAGATAGTATTTTATAATAAACATAATCTTTTAATTAAATTGAAATAATCTAATATAAATATTTAAATTAAAAATTTAAATATCATATGGAAAAACAAATTGAACTCAATGTATCTAATTATTAATTAAGGTGATAAAAAAGATGATTAAATTAGAAACTATATGTATTAAATAAATAAAATAATAATAATTTGAAATATTGATGAATTTCTTTTCTTTATTAAATTAAATAAGCTTTTTTTTTGAATAAAATAAAAATAAAATAAAATTATTAAAAGTAAAAATCATAGGATAAATATTAATAGGATATGAAACTGATAAGATAATTTTAAATTAGAAAAAGAATTTTTTTTGGAGAAATAATAGATTAAATAAAGATTCTGTACAGAAAAAAGAGTAATAAATGAACCATAAAGATTGAATTAGACACACAAAAGAGAAGAAATGACAATATTAAGTTGAGCTCCTTATTATATAAATATTGAGAAATATGAATGTGATGAAAGTAAGAACCTCTAATAAACAAGGATTAGATTTTGTGTATGATGTGTATATCTCATCTTTTCTGAAACGTTTATAAGCTTTTTTTCAATGTTTCTTTCATATTTTTTTTTGAATATTGAAGCTTGAATGGGCTTATGAGTGATATAACATGATATATTGAGCCTATCATAAATTTTTTCATCTATGGACTGGATTTGAAGAATAATTAGCTCCTCAATGTCCTGGAAATAATTCTTTAAATGTCTTCTAAATAACCAACTTAAGGATCTATATGAGTTCAATATTAAATTTAATCATTTTAAAATAGTCAAGTTACTCCATAAAATTATTTTAATTATAAAAATTACTAAGAATTATCATTTGTACTAATGAGATCTATTAAAAATATTAGCTTTAATAATAAAATTAACTTAATAATCAGTAATGATATTCTCTAAGACAAAAATACTTATTGAAATGAGATATTATTATTCCAATACAATGATTATATTTAAATATATATAGTTATCATAATTTCATACTGTGGAAAAGAAGAAATTATCTAAATTGGAAAATTACCAAGGATTTTAATAATTAAAGTGATAGTTCTTCTTTTTTAAAGTTAATTAATTCTCAATTTATTTCAAAAAAATTAACTTTTATAAGCTCTATTGTCTTATGGACTTAAGAGCTTTATCAACAAAAATTTTATTTTAATTGTTTACTCAAAATTTGATGTCTAATTTAAACTAATATAATTTTTTTTTACCATTTTCTCTATACATATGATTATGAGATTCCTTCTCTGGAGTACTACAAATTATTAAGTTTAGCCAAGAAAATTCTTTTTGGAAATAATTAACCTTATTCAAATGTATTAAATATTAATTAGAGGAATTAATAATCAAAATTCATATACTTAAAGTGTAAGATGTGTTTATGAAGCTCTTGATAATATTACTATTAATCAAAATTACTATGACTGTTCTTATGAAATTTAATAAAAAAAATTATTATAACCACAATTAAATAACTGACTAATGAATTATTTCTTTTACTTTTTATACACTACTAGTGATTTTACTAATAAGCATTAATTGTATACTAGAATAAATTACAAGACATATTTATAATAAAACTTCTTATTAAAATAATATAAAGTTATTTTAATGTATAATTATCTTTTACAAGAATAATTATAAATATAACTCTTGAAGAAAAATATTAATAAATAAAAACTTTTAATAATTAAGCAAAAAACTCTGACTAATACTGCCAATAATACCTTGAAAAGAATTGGTAGAATGATTTGACAGATTAATTGTGGATTTAAAGAATTGAAATTTGCTTTATAAAAATAATACAACAATATAATAGTTAAAAAATATTGTAAATAGTATATTTCTATGATTCCAAGTCTTTATGATTGAATTTGGAAAGATTTAAAGCACTTAAGAAAACAATTAACTAATACTTACTTGTTGGTACTAAAGATATGAGTTAATAATAAGATGATTTGAAAAAAAACAGCAAGAGGAAGCCTCTTTTAAGTCAAAAACATCTCATAGATGAATAACATGGAGAAAAATGAGGAACCAGTGAGTAATAAGCCATTAATTCTCATTGGATTAATGGTTACATCTGGTGTTATCACATAGGATTATCATAATTACTTAATTAAGTCATTTTATGTGATTACCAACCCATTTATGGTTAATAAATGAAGGAGTAAAAACTAAAAATCTTCTTTTATTTCAAAGAAAATAATTAATTCCTCAAATTTTGAAATTTTATTTGAGATTTCATCACAGATTGTATTTTCTGTGAATTTTTGAAGATTCAGTGTTTGATGTGGAATTATCAAAAATGGACTGTAAGTAAAACTTTTACTTTGAATTAAAAAGTAATAATTTTTTTGGTTCTAATATGGTTTATCCCTTTCTCCATTGGTCCTGAAATTTTCAGAAAGATTAATTTGAAATTCTATTTTTAATTAATTTTTGAAGGTTTTACCTTATTTCTACATAGAAAAGCAAATAGCACAATAACATGTGGTTTCCATGTGTAAGATGTGACTATGAAACTGATGATAATATTACTATTAATCAACAGTACTATGTCTGTTCTTATGAAATATAATAATAAAATATCATTATAACCACAATTAAATAATTAAAGAATTATTTCTTTCACGCTTTAAGCACTACTAGTTATTTTAACAGTGAGCAAGTAATTGTCTACAAGAATCAATTACAAGAAGAATTTAATAATAAAAACTTCTTTTATTAAAATAATAAAATTATTTTAATATATAATTATCTTTTGCAAGAATAATTATAAAACTAATGCTTGAAGAAAACTATTACTAGAGAAAAACTTTAAGAATTAAAGATAAATGACTCACTAATACTCCAAAGAACTTATTGATAGATAAAAGTAGAGAAATTTGACGTAGAATTGTGGATTTAAGAGATCAAAATGATTTATAGCAGGATTACAGCAATATATAGTTGGATTCTATGATTTCACGTCTTTCTGATTGATTCTGAAAGATTAAAAACACTTAAGAATAGTTTAACTAATATTTACTTGTTGGTAACAATGATATAAAATGATAATAAGATGATGATGATATGGAAAAAACAGCAAGAGAAGGCCTCTTGTAAGTCAACAACAGCTCACAGAAGCATGCCATAGAGCAAACTGAAAAACCAGTGAGTGAGAAAGCGTTAAACCCTTTTGGATTAGTACTTACATCATCTATTGTCACGTAAAATTGTCATAATTGCTTAATTGATGCTTTTACGTGACTACCAACCCCAATATGGTTAAGAATAAAAGGAGTAACATTTGTAAATATTCTTTTATTCTCAAGTAATCATTGATTTCTCAAAGTTATCAATGTTATTGACAATTTCATCACAGGTTGTATTTACTTGGATTTTTTGAAGATTCAGTGTTTCACGTAGAATAACCAAAAATGGACTGTAGGTAAAACTTTTAATTTTACTAGTAAGACTGTAATTCTTTTTGGTTTTACCATAGATAATACAGTTATCAATTGGTCCTGAAAGTTTCAGAAAGATTCATTAAGAATTGTATTTTTAATGAATTTTTGAAATTTTTACCTCATTTCTACGTAGAATTGCAAATATCAGTGTTTGACTGGTTGCTATGAGGTAAATCAATGGATACTAGTCCAAAAAGGGTTTTAATTACTCTTTTGGGGTTTATCCATGGAAATTCATCAGTAATTGACATGGTTACAGGAGTGTAAGTAGCTCTTTACCTCCTTGTCATGTCAAAATAGCAGGTTATTTGCTATTTTCTGGTGTTTTACAGTAGTTGTAACTTGGTAACCAAGTTCCCAAAGAGGTTTAGTTTACCAATTGGGTCAAGATCAGCCATGGAACCAAGCTTTGGAGCTATCCACGCCTCTGGGGCCTCAGAAGTTGGGTACCCTGGCTCTCTTTGATGTCTTTTGTCCCCCTTGCTTATTTTTCACGTCAAAATATAAATTTAAGCTTAAAGTGAGATATCCACTATGGGTGTACCAAAGGTGCATGTAAGAATACCATAATATTAAGTGCTCAAAACATGTATAACACTATTCTTAGTGTATATGTAACATGGGATTTCTCACTTTCCCATTATTTTGGCGTAAAATCAAGAAAAACAAAAAATTTCACGGATCTTTTATGTGGTATTAATGATGTGGTGTTGAAGTATTTTCCATATTACCACCTCAAAGGGTTGATTTGAGCTTATTCACTCTATGGAGCTACACTAGGTGAAGTTTTGTGTAGAATCCAAATCTGGCCTTAAATCCATGGATTTACTTACTCAATAAAAAGTTATTCATCTTTTCTGAAATCAAAAATGATGAATTTTGAATATATGCATGATTTATGAGTTATGTATAATTCAAAATTTCTTTTTAAGATAATTGTGGCCTATTTGGGTATATAAAATATACCTCAAGGCTCACATTCCCTCCCACCAAAAAATAAAATTGTACTACAATTTTATTAGTGATAAAAGAATAAGGCCCCAAAGGGGGTTAATTTCCACTGTCCAACCTCTTTACATCACTCAGATCAAGTAATTTAAAGCACATTTATAGACATATTCAGGCTTGTGGCCTTCTTTCATGTCTAAATCTTCCTAAGAGTTTATCTGAGTCAAGCATTTCTGATTATGACAGCCATTCATCTTCATGCACTGGATTTCTATATCTGACAAGATATTCTCTCTGATTTTTACCCCTAAGTCTCCTTTCTTTAATGACTTTCTTTATACTTTTGTCTTCATTCTGTTCCACTGGTAGTATAGTTAAAGGAGTTGTGTTCCTTAAAGGAAACAATTCTTTATCAAGCTGACTGGAAAGGTGGGGTGTTTATTTTCCAATTCACCACTCAATTCCACTTGAACTGCATTGGTTCCATGTAAAGCAACAATAACAAAAGGTCCTACATAAGAATCTTTAAGTTTCTTTGGGCCTTTGATATTATCAAAATTCAAGGTTGAAACTAAAACTAAGTCCCCTACTTTGAAGTCTGGTACTTTATGACTCTTGTCCCACTTCTGTTTTGCATAATTAAAAGCATCATCCATACTTTGTTTTTCATGAAGTCTTACTTTATCAAGCATTATTTTGAAGCTGGAAGCTGTAGGATGAATGTCAATCAAGTCTTTCCTCAGTGTGTCTGCTGGGAGTCTTGGATTCCATCCTTTCTCTAACATAGCAGGAGTTTGTCCTGTGGAAGAATGGACTGATGTCTCATATTCCAATTCTAATGCAGGTATCAGAGTGCACCAGTCATGGATAAAGCCATCTGAGTCTTTGAATTCTAATACATAAGCACAGAATCTCCTGATCATGTCTTCTAAAGTCTGAATCATCCTCTCTGCCAGCCCATCTGTTTGAGGGTGATATGCTGTAAAGAATCATAACTTAGTCCCAAACAATCTATGAATATTGGTCCAAAGTGCAGATGTGAATTTGGGATCTCTGTCACTTATGATATTCTTAAATAATCCTGTATGAGAAATAACTCTACTCCATAAAAGAAGAGCTGTATCCATAGCAGTGTCATCTTTATGACATGGTAAGAATATGGGATTTTTGCTATATCTGTCCACAATGACTAAACAAGAATTATAACTTCTGTCACCACTTGGAGGAAGTGCTGTGACCCAATCCATGTGAACAACTTCTCATGGGGATTTTGGTTCTTGAATATGGATCATAAGTCCAAATTTCTTGCCTGTACTCCTGTTTGCTTTTTGGCATCTGTCATAGGTATGGCAATATTCAATGGTTTCTTTTCTCCAAGATGGCCACCATGCACAGTTCTTCACTTTTTCAAGTGTTCTGTCTTCTGACAGGTGTCCAGAGTAGATACTATCATGATATTCATGAAGAATGGTATTGATAAGTAATCTACTGCACAATGTCATAACACAAGAATGTTTTGTTCTGTGGTAAATGATCCCATCAAAAAAGTGAAATCTTCCTTCAGAATAGGAATTTTTCCAAACTTCATCAAGTGCATTAACTAAATATGTATCCTTGCAGTCTTTATCTAATAAAGAAGTCAAGATATGGCAATTCTTGTTTTGTTTATAAGATTCTCTGACCTCCTCAAAGAATTCAGTCCCAATATCAGTTATGTTAATTCCTTCAATTGGAATCTGTGGTTCAGCTTCCAAAGGTACATAAGCTGGGTTATCAGGAGTGTTGGCTAAAGCCCATCTACTAAGTCCATCAGCATTCTTGTGAATGTTTCCTGCTTTATGAACTATAGTCATGTTTCCTCTATATTCTTGAATAGCTATTTGCCATCTCAACATATGTCTGTTGGGAGTTTTCATGTTAAGAAGTTATTTTACTGCATTACAGTCAGTTATCACTTCAAAAACACTGCCATAAAGGTAATAGTGTAATTTCTCAAGTTCCCATACCAAAGATAAGAACTCCATTTGGCTTGCACCATATCTAGCTTCTGTTGGTTTGATTTGTCTTGAGATATAACAAACTGGTCCTTCTGTAGGTTTGTCATCAATAATTTGGACTTGATGTAGGGCTGCCCCTAATCCATCTCCACATGCATCAATGTACAGCTTAAAAGGAATATTCCAGTCAGGCATGAGGAGCAAAGGTGCTTCTGTAAGGGATTTCTTTATTTTCTCATAAGCTTTAATTCTCTCCTGTGTCATCTCAAATACAGTCTGTTGATCACAGATTCTATAGAGTGATTTGGCTAGAATTGCAAATTCTTTTAAGTGTTGCCTATAGTAACTAGCAAATCCAAGAAAAGACATCATTTCTTTCTTATTCTGGGGTATTGGCTTAAGTAACACTGCTGCCACTTTATTCTTGTCAATACCCAAGCTTAAACCAGAAACAACATGTCCTAATGCTTTAAGTTCTTCAAAACCAAAGTTGCATTTCTTAAGTGAAATTTTCATATTCACTTCTGGAACTTTGTGGAGTACTTTCGCAAGTCTTTCAAGGTGCAAAGACCATGAGTCAGAACATATGATAATATCATCAATATAAATGATAAGCCATCCTTCAGACAATTCTGTGGGGAAGATGGTATTCATCACTCTTTGATAATGAGATGGAGCATTTTTAATGCCAAATGGCATTCTAAGATACTCAAAAATACCACAGTGAGTGATAATTCTAAGTAATTTCTTAGCTTTAGGCGTCAAAACATTTTGATGGAAGCATTTCAATGCATCCATTGATGTTATATACTTGGCTTTAGACAATTGAGTCAAGGTTTCTTGGATTCTAGGGATTGGATACCTATCTGGAACTGTGTAGGTATTCAAAGCTCTAAAATCTCCAACCATTCTTGACTTATCATTATTCCAAGCAATGATAACAGGTGTTGTCACTTCAACCTCCTCATTATGGCCTACTTTCCTTAGTACACCAAGTTGAATTAACTCTTGGATATGTTTCTCCAAGGCTTCTCTAGCTCTGGGACTGGCTGGATAAGCTGGTCTTCTAAGTACTGGGGGATATGGTCTGTCAATATTAAGAGTAATATCAACTTCATGTCCTCTTATAGCACCTAATGGTTCATTATGAGAGGCAAATGCAGTATTGTATGTGTATAACACGTCAATAAGTTCATTCTTCATTTTTGGTGACAATGATGGATTAATTTGTGCTTCAACAAGTTGTGTGGACATAAATTCTTCCTTATAAGTATCTTTCTCAGAAGATACTACTGATATTTGCTTTGGCATATTGGAAAAAGCAAATTTCTGTCTTTTGTTATCCCCAATTGTTAAATATCTGTCTTTATGGTTATTGATGTCAATACCATAAATACTTAAGTAATCATTTCCAAGAATGATATGTTGAGTTGTGCATTTGTCCATTACTACAACCTCAGCTTTCATTCTTATACTTCCTGTTGGATGGGGAAATACAAGAATAGTGTCTAATATACCCAAAGGGTACATATTGGTACTGGCACTACTAAATTGTACACCTTCTATTGGTAATAGATTGTTTTTCCATTCAGGAAGTATAGCTTGGAGATAATCTTTGCCTACACAAGTGCAAAATGCTCCTGTATCCAAATTGACTCTGGCTTCAACATTATTCATCAGAATTGATGTGATACAAGATGCTCCAGCAGTAGAACCTTTTCCTTTAGCAGGTTTGGTTTTACTCATTCTGGCATCCTGAACATTAATAAGGTTGTAGCAATCTTCACTATACTGTGGCAAGTGGGTATGGACTTCAGTGACTTCAAAGAAAGCTGTGATGTTTTCAATGGGATAGTCCTCCACTGGTGTATCTTCAGATATGGCAGAATCTTGATCAGATTCTTCCTTCTCTTCAGTACACTGAACTTCTTCAATGACTTGAACTTCATTGATTTTTGTCTTTTTTGTGCAAGTGTTGGCTAAATGTGAAGTGCTTCCACATTTATGACACTTTAAGACAGGTTTTTCTGGTCTCTTATCCTCTCTGGGAATCTTAGAGGTCATCTTGGATTCTGTTGGGATTTTAGACCAAGTTTTACCAATTCTTGTTCTGGAAATGATATCTTCCATAGCATTAATGTAGTCTTCTGTTGAACAGGGTTCCACACATCTGCTTTTGATAGCATGTTCCAATTCTCCTCCACACTTTATTAATATTTTCATATTAATCATAGTGTCAGACACATCTGGTTGTAAAGCAGATAATCTGTCTTTTTGTTTGAAGAACCAAGTAAGTGGTTTATCTTTCTCTGAGTTAAAAATGGCACTTTCAAAGGCATTTTCTATTTTAAACCTCCAAGAATTGTTGGCCCATTTGGTAATCACTTCAGATTTCCACCAAGACCAATCATGTTTACCATGATCAATCCTCATTTTGTAATACCATTTCTTTGCAGTTCTGATAAACAGACAATGTAATTTTCCCACTATGATTTCATCAGGTATATTAAAGTCTTCTTGCAACATATCAATAGTCCTGATGAATTCAATATGGTTGTATTCTCCTTCACCAGAGAATGTTGGCCATTCTTCTATTTTGGGAATATCTCTTGCAGAGTAGGCATTTTCTCCCAAGAATGGGGTGAGACTTTCTTTAACAGAAAGTTTTTCTTCAGTTAAAGGTGTAGAATGTCTTGGCATATGTGGTTCATGATTCTTATGAATTTGTTCCACATTTGCAATTATTTCATTCTTCAACTTCTGCCTTTCACTGTCACTTTTTGCTAAGTGTACAGCAAATTGATTGGTATTCTCAACTATCTTCAAGACATGGTCTTGAAGAGTCTCAAGTTGATCATTCATTTTAAAAATGGAAAGATCTTCCATCTCATCATGCTGAACTTGGCACATGTTTTCAATTCTATTGCAAGAATTGGTAATTGAGTCAAGTATGGCATTTGTTACTTGGTGCAATTCAATGTATTTCTTGTCATTTTTCTTTAATTCAACTATATCTGATGCAATTTTAGTTAACTTTCCATCAAGTTTACCAATTTCTACATTAATACTAGTCTGTAAACCAATTATTTCCGTGGAAAGTTTCTGTTCATCCTTTCCTTCTCTTTGGCTATGAATTCCATCAGAGTCTGTTGGTACAGACCTTGGGGAATGGGGGGCAACTCTGGCATCCTCCAGATGTGTCTTTCTTGTGGAAGATTTGGCACTTCTGGATTTGGTCTTGCCTCTTCCTTGTCCACATCCATCTGGTTGGACTGAATAGTTGCTTCCATTTCTGGTATGCACCATTTTTACGTCAATTTAAGGATAAAGAGTAAATTTAAAGATAAAAACACACCTTTTGGTGGTAATTTGTTCTTTTCTGAGTTAAATAAGGTGCCTCTTTTAGCAATTTGCACCTCAATACTTTCTTCAGATTGTGCTTCTGAAGATTCAGGACTAGTGATGTATCTTTTACTGAGTCTGTTGCCAGCTGCACAGTATTTGATTAAAGACACTTAAAGAGAAAATATGATAAAAGAAATTATATTTTATTATTTAAGATATTTTAAAACATTTTTTATAAGTTTTATTATTTTTTTGATATTAAAAAATATTCTTTTCAAAGAAAAAAAGTATTAAAATTTAAGAATTTGAATAAAAAAAATTAAGTCAGAGTAACTCAAAGAATAATTTTATAAGTTTTTGGATGTGAAAAAGCCACATGTAAAAACAGTACAAAATTAAACCAAATTCCTCAATGAAATAAGATTTTAAGACAATTTCAAAATTAAAAATAATTTTTTCTTTAAATTGAAGAAAAAAAATATTAAATTAATATATTTTAGAACTTAAAATATATTAATTAAGGGTACAAGGTTCAAAAAACACAGCCAGGCCCCCAAATGTAAGATGTGACTATGAAACTAATGATAAAATTACTATTAATCAACAGTACTATGTCTGTTCTTATGAAATAGAATAATAAAATATTATTATAACCACAATTAAATAATTAAAGAATTATTTCTTTCACGTGTTAAGCACTACTAGTGATTTTAACAGTGAGCAAGTAATTGTCTACAAGAATCAATTACAAGAAGAATTTAATAATAAAAACTTCTTTTATTAAAATAATAAAATTATTTTAGTATATAATTATCTTTTGCAAGAATAATTATTAAACTAATCCTTGAAGAAAACTATTACTAGAGAAAAACTTTAAGAATTAAAGATAAATGACTCACTAATACTCCAAAGAACTTATTGATAGATAAAAGTAGAGAAATTTGACGTAGAATTGTGGATTTAAGAGATCAAAATGATTTATAGCAGGATTACAACAATATATAGTTGGATTCTATGATTTCACGTCTTTCTGATTGATTCTAAAAGATTAAAAACACTTAAGAATAGTTTAACTAATACTTACTTGTTGGTAACAATGATATAAAATGATAATAAGATGATGATGATATGGAAAAAACAGCAAGAGAAGGCCTCTTTTAAGTCAACAACAGCTCACAGAAGCATGCCAAGGAGCAAACTGAAAAACCAGTGAGTGAGAAAGCATTAAACCCTTTTGGATTAGTACTTACATCATCTATTGTCACGTAAAATTGTCATAATTGCTTAATTGATGCTTTTACGTGACTACCAACCCCAATATGGTTAAGAATAAAAGGAGTAACATTTGTAAATCTTCTTTTATTCCCAAGTAATCATTGATTTCTCAAAGTTATCAATGTTATTGACAATTTCATCACAGGTTGTATTTACTGTGATTTTTTGAAGATTCAGTGTTTCACGTAGAATAACCAAAAATGGACTGTAAGTAAAACTGTAGTTTTTTTTGGTTATACCATAGATAATACAGTTATTAATTGGTCCTGAAAGTTTCAGAAAGATGCATTGAGAATTGTATTTTTAAAGAATTTTTGAAATTTTTACCTCATTTCTATGTAGAATTGCAAATATCAGTGTTTGACTGGTTGCTATGAGGTAAATCAATGGATACTAGTCCAAAAAGGGTTTTAATTACTCTTTTGGGGTTTATCCATGGAAATTCATCAGTAATTGACATGGTTACAGGAGTGTAAGTAGCTCTTTACCTCCTTGGCACGTCAAAATAGCAGGTTATTTGCTATTTTCTGGTGTTTTACAGTAGTTGTAACTTGGTAACCAAGTTCCCAAAGAGGTTTAGTTTACCAATTGGGTCAAGATCAGCCATGGAACCAAGCTTTGGAGCTATCCATGCCTCTGGGGCCTCAGAAGTTGGTTACCCTGGCTCTCTTTGATGTCTTTTGTCCCCCTTGCTTATTTTTCACGTCAAAATAGAAATTTAAGCTTAAAGTGAGATATCCACTATGGGTGTACCAAAAGTGCATGTAAGAATACCATAATATTAAGTGCTCAAAACATGTATAACACTATTCTTAGTGTATATGTAACATGGGATTTCTCACTTTCCCATTATTTTGGCGTAAAATCAAGAAAAACAAAAATTTTCACGGATCTTTTATGTGGTATTAATGATGTGGTGTTGAACTATTTTCCATATTACCACCTCAAAGGGTTGATTTGAGCTTATTCACTCTATGGAGCTACCCTAGGTGAATTTTTGTATAGAATCCAAATCTGGCCTTAAATCCATGGATTTACTTACTCAATAAAAAGTTATTCATCTTTTCTGAAATTAAAAATGGTGAATTTTGAATATATGCATGATTTATGAGTTATGTATAATTCAAAATTTCTTTTTAAGATAATTGTGGCCTATTTGGGTATATAAATTATACCTCAAGGCTCACAGCAAGCTTACTTGGGAAGATTTTGATAGAGGAAACTATAGAAAAAAATCTCATGATAACTAAAAGGAAGAATAAATGTACTCAAATTGAAAATACTAATTTTCATATACATATCTGAGCCCACATTGTCACCACCAGTTTCTTGTGAAGAAAAACAGGTTTGTTTGACACAAAATCAAAATTCTTAAGGTTTGTTTTCCCTAAATAAATATTTAGATGTTTTTTATGATTCCTATTTATTAATTTTTCTTTGAATTAAATCTATTTTAATAGTACATCAAATCAACTTTTTTGCTTTTCTCTTGGGAATACAAAATCCTCTCAAAATTGAAAGCAGACATTAATAAGTTCATTCAACAGATTTGAATTAAAATATTATTATCCCCTCATTTTATGACATTTGGCTCACTTGGTGGTATGTCATACTGTGAATTTGAGATTTTGTTAGACTCAAACTTTTCTGAAAGAATATATGTAAGTTTCTCATTGATATTCTTCTAATAAGTGCCACAATCCAATGCAGCTCCCAGCCACCTTTGCAATCTTGAGGTAATCCCATGGCCCATGTGATTCCTCTCAATATGTGGGCTTGAAAGCTCAACAGCCAATCAAGCTTTAGGTGATCCCTTTGAAAGCTCTCCACCAGACAGATGGACACTGTTCTAGGTTCAAACCTTGGTGGCCTCCAGAGTCTTTCTTGCATGTAGCCCCATCATTGCTGGTTTGCAAATGAGTGGTTCTTCATAATTGAGCCCCTACACCCTTCAATGAATCTAGTGGGTGTAAATTCATTCTCACCATATCATTTGGTCACTTTTTCTTCTATTTAACCATCTTTTGAGATTTTATTCACTCTTTCCCACTCTTTTTGCCAACTTTCTGAGATATTTTCTTAAAATGTTTTATTGCTTTTAAAATTTCAAATTCTCTCACTGTCACCTTTTGGCTTTTTGAGATTTTCTTGGTCAGTTTTAGCTGTCTTGACAAGATTCAAAATTCATTAAAGTACTACTAAGATCTCGATTAGTATGAAACTATTGAAACTGACCTCCATCAACTTTTCCCCTTCGTCTTAAATCCAGCTCATTCAACTCCAGCCACTCCCATCTGTGCATGTGCCCCTTTGGGTAACTTGCCTTCAGCCTTAGCTCTGCCGGTTCCAGCTATCCTGATCTGACTTGACATCGCCCTCATTTCTAACGATCGATGCTCTCTGCCGCAGCCGGAATTCGTTCATTCAACACAACTCTCCATCGCACCAGTTGTGTGTCCCTCGTTCGGCTTCAAAGAATGTCTTCAGCCACCGAGGCAGCTCCACTGGGTCCCATGGAAAGCAGGATGCGTCAAAAGGTAGGCATGATACTTGTGTTTTCATTCTATTGCTGAGAAGCTGGACGTCTTCAGTCTGGCTTGTCATCACTATCGACTTCTCACTAATCCAAACTTCGTAAACTTTTGTAGTTGATCGAGCAGCTAACTCCGTCCCGTTTAGAGATCGTTAATGAATCACATCTTCATTCACATCATTCAGCCATGAGATCGATAGGTAACTTTGGCATTCTTCATTCAAAAACACATAAAGTGAGACTGCTTGCACGTATTTTTCTAATGATTTTTTTTATAAACATCTTATTGTTTTAGGCGGTGGATCAGGCGAAACACACTTTGCAGTTAACTTAGTATCCAACTCATTCATAGGAAAGCCAACTATCGCTCGTCATAGATTAGTTTATCAAATCTTAGATGAGGAACTTAATCAAAAGGGTGGTATACATGCACTAAGCTTAAAAACCTTAACACCAAATGAAGATAAATAATCTTAAATCTTGCTTACTTCAAAGATATAAAATAACTAAATCCCTTCAAAGGAAAAAACCTTTTGATATCGCTTTATGTAATGCTTGAGTGAAAACGACCGACGATTTTTTCAATTTGCTAGCACAAAATCGCTTTTACCTGGCCAAAAATATTGTAAAAATAATAGGTGATCATTTTTGTAAGAGCATTTTTAGTTTCATCAACTCTAGTGGTCTCTTTAAGGTTGATAAGTATCATGACTAAACCATTTATGTAAGCAATTCTAATCATTAATAATGCCAACCTTTTCAGACTATATTCTTTAATTAACTTGCTAAAAATGTTTTACATTTTAATTAAATATAATTCATAAACTAAATCATGATTCATAATTATTAATTATGACTAATTTAAATACTTGATCAATATTCATTATCAATTAAACATTTAATCTTTTTAAGTCATTAGAGAAATCAAAAGAATCTGTAAAAACTTGAAAAAAAATATAATCTAATGTTAAAAAAAGATGATAAATTAAATCAATTGCCTTTTCTCAATGCTAGTTTTTTTTCTTGTTTTAAAAAAAATTGATAATATAATAAATTGATATAAAATTGAAATTAAAACCTTTCGATTTAATAATAACAAAAATGGAAATTTTATTTAAGAATATATTCATAAAAAAATTAATTAAAATTCAATAATTGCCTTCATCAAATATTTCTATTTATCTGAATTGATATACATATATTCTGTTTGATATTAAAAAAAAGTAAAAAACTTATTATTATTTTAATTTAATAAGATATGAATTAATATTTTTATTTTATTGTTAAATTAATTCAATTTGAAATTTAAATAATAACAATAATATTAATTTATTCATTTTTTTGAAAAAAAAATCAATGATAATAATGGAAATATCTTATTTTATTTTATTTATATTGGATAAAGAAATAAACATTAAATTTCTCAATAAAATAATAAAAATAAACAAATAAAAAAGAGAATTGGTGAACCCCACATAAGCTCTTATGTGATTTCACTAAAAAGTCATAAAAAAACCAAAAAAATCTGTATTGGGTAAAAACCAGGCAAAAAAATCCCAAAAATGACTCTCTTGACCAAATATTTTTCATTTTTTTTAAATTGCCCACAAAAAACCCCAATTCTTCCATAATATTTCCCCTACAACCAATATTTTTTTTTAAAAAAAACTTGAAAAACCATTTCTGTTTTTTACCTCCCAAACCCTTCTTTTTGTCAAAAAAACATCCTCCAATTTCATTTCCCCCTTCTTTTGACTTTTACAATAGCCCCAATTACTATATTTTTTCTCCTTGCTTCCTCTATAATCAATAATATCGAACTGATTTCTTCATATTTTTCCTTTCTTATTTTCAAATTTTGTCCTATTTTTAAAAATCTCCTTCCTCTTTTCATAAACCTCAATTCACCCCTTTTCCCTTTTCTCATTTTTTTTTTTCTTATTTTTTTCCCCCCCCCCAAAAAAATGCTCCAAACCTCACTCAAATTGAATTTTAAACCCTTGATCTGTTTTAATAAAATTTTCAATTTTTTTTTTTTTTTTTTCAAAAAACAAAAAAGGTATTCTTTTTTCTACCTTGAAGGTAAAAAATAAAAAAAAAAAAAAAAAGACTCAAAAATAAAATTGAAATATATATTTCAATAGATCTTAAAACTACAAATTCTAAAAAAAAAAAAACTCATTCAAAAAAAATTAATTCAAGAAAATTAAATTTTTTCCTATTTAAAAAAAAAAAAAAAAAGAAAAAAAAATTATTTCAATATTAACACTTTTTTTTTTTTTTTTTTTTTTTTGAATTTAAAAAGTTTTAATAAAAAAAAAAAAATTTTTTTTTTGTGATAATAATAATAATAATAAATAAATATATATATATATTATGTTTTATAATTAATTTTAAAATTAAATTTTAAAATTTAAAAAGATTTTTTTTTAAATAATTAAATAAAAAAAAAAAAAAAAAAATTTTTTTTTTTTTAATTCAAAATTAAAAAGAATTAATATCAAATTAAATCTTTTTTTTTTTTTTTTTTTTCCTTAGGTGTTTTTACCAATTTATGGTAAAAACACATAAGTGACCTTATTTTTCAAAAAAAAATCCTCAGGCTCAGTTTTGAGGTTTTTTTTTTTAATTTTTTTTTTTTACCATATTTTTCCCAACTTGGCATATCAATAAGCACAAATTTTTTCAATTTTTTTTTTTTTTCTTACCAAATTTCACCAATTTGGTCAATATGCCAAAAATGGAATATTTTTTTTTCAAAAATTCATTAAAAATCTTCCCACTTATGAATTTTCTTCATTTTTTTTTTTTTAAAAAAATGAAGGGTTCAATGTTAAGAATAAAGCACCAGAATCTCATAATTTTGGGAATTTTTTTTGGGTGGGACAAGTGAAAGCACAAAAAGGGTTTTTTTTTTCAAATGTTTTTTCCCGTCATTGTAATATGC
Source organism: Austropuccinia psidii (assembly GCA_023105745.1). Lineage (NCBI taxonomy): Eukaryota > Fungi > Basidiomycota > Pucciniomycetes > Pucciniales > Sphaerophragmiaceae > Austropuccinia > Austropuccinia psidii. The sequence continues at coordinate 53,822,479 of JALGQZ010000007.1, read as the reverse complement.
CTATTTTTAAAAAGTGAATTTAATAACTTCCCACTTATGAGTTTCCTTCATTTTTTTTTAAAATTAAGGGGTTCAATCTGGACAATAAAGAACCAGAAGCTCATGAATTGGGAAAATTGTTTTGGTGGGACAAGTGAAGGCGCAATAAGTGTTTTTTTCAAATGTTTTTCTTTCTTGTTTGTAATATGACTATTTTTAAGTACAAAAGTTCCACATGCTTGATAAAAAAGGAAACTGAGGTGGGATTTAAGCAATAAATATGAATGAGGAGGGGGATAATTGGCATAAATTGTATATACAAAAATCATTCAATCAGAATCAACCTCCAAAATAGTGGGTTTTTTCTGAGAGGGGGGAGGAAGATTGTACAAATACAACATTCCGTGTTTCTTAAATTTATCAGCCTACCCCAGGGCTTGTGCTTGGGCATGAATCTCCCAGTTCACAGTAATGGGGGGGACTGGATAAACTTTAGAAATGATGATGTCCAAAGGAACAAAATGAGCACAACTATTCAAGAAGCAGATGAAAATGGGGGGATTATCATTTGGAGGAAAGAAATAAGGGAAAAAAGAAAAAGATTGGGCTGTGGAATAAAAGAAAACTGGTCTTTCATACTTATTTGCAATTGGATCCCCCATGTCAGGCATGGACATCCACTTGCTTTTTGGAGCCTGGCCAACATCTTCATACCATTCAATTCTTTCCAAATAAGAGGATACTGAGGGAACTAAGGTGTTCATGGCTTCATAAAGGTCTTGATTTTGGTGAATTTCTTCAGCCAAGTCACCTCTGACATCAGCCCATTGATCTTGAGTCTTGTAAATGAAGTGGGATACTGTTCTGTAGCCACAGTTTCCATCACCCTGAACATTGATGGCCTTGAAGGTGTATTTCAATATAAACTTGGGCGAGTCTTCTGAGCCAGTTATCTGATAAAATAAGTTCAAAAAATGAATAAATCTGAAAAAATTTGGAGTTAGAGAGGTTTTGTGGGAAAAAACCTCTTTTGGGCATGTTTTGGCCCAATACAGGCCCAATTGTGTTTCAGTTTTAATTAAAAATGGGCCCAGGGCACCCCTTACATGTTTTTACCAATTTGCTTACGTGTTTTTAACAACACCCTAAAAATAATGAATTTTAATAAGAAGATATTTAATTATAAAAAAAAAAATAAGAGAAAATAAGAAGAATTTTTTTTTTTAAAAAAAAAGTAAGTAATTAATAATTATTCAAATCTTAAAGAAAAGTTAATTGAATTAGTAAGTATGTTATCATTAAATTTCTATTGATGAGAAAAATAAAGAAAATGTTTTAAATGAATTAATTTATAATATTAATATTAATTTAATAAATTAAAGAGAAATAAAGATAATAAAAAAAAATCAAATTATATTAATTAATTTGGGGTAAAAAACTCTCCAAGGTTTGAAAGAGAGGCTGGTATATATGATCAGTTGAGATATTTATTCCTTCAGGTTGAAAGCTGGTCTGTATTGAATCTTTGGAGCTGTATTGATTGCTTGATGAAGTCTATACCTTTCCAAATTGGGAAATAAACTTAGTTGAATGATCTTCCCAGGGTGTATTGTTGAAATAAAGGTCTTTATAAAACAAGACTGTATTGAAATGAATGTCGTTGCCAAGGTGGATTGATGTAGAATTGACACTTTAAAATTGTTTTTGGAATTAACTCTTGAATATCCCTTGATAATCAACTTAAAATATTTCCTTGGAGGAATACTGCATAATTAAAAATATCCAATGACTTCTTGATGGAATGATTGGTATTTCAGTTTATTACTTGCACTTGATCCTTGATGAATCCTCTGGATGACATGATGGGATATTCTAATAATCTTCTGATATTGGCACTATTTGAGTTATGGTGTAAAAAGGTGCTTAATGGTGTATAAAAACATTTATGGCACTTTTGGTTATTGAAGAGGAAAATTCACCAAAGGTCTTTTGAATGAATCTCAGGAGGATAAAAATAAAAAAATGGAGTTTGGGTTGATTCAGGACTTTAAAAGGTGTTTTTGCCAAAACAATCCTGAAAGGCTTTGAAACTTTATTTTCACCAAGTGCGCAAAAAATCAGAAAATATTGCATTTTAGCCCCAAATGGACTGATATGGCCATTTAGGAATATTTTCAATATTAAAAGAGGAAATGGAATCATTTTGCTCATTGTAAAAAGCTTTATATTAAGCTCAAAAAGAATAATACAGGATTTTGGACTGTATTTCCCCTTTTGACTGGGAAATTACCAAAGTTGCACAAAGGAAGAAGATGGCCATGAAGGCTCATCAAAGTGAAAGTGGCCAATTTGGCCAAGACTGATGGATATGGACAAATTGCCATAAAATAGCTATGGCATTGATATGCCATAGAATGTTCCAGGGGAGTATTATACATGGTTATGACAGTACCCCCACCTTGAATGGTGATATCCTGAGCACAAAAACAAGGTAGAGCCTATTAAGGCTATTTGGAAATAGTTTAAGGTAGTGCTTTAAGAGGAGTGATTAAGAGAAAAAATTGAAAGTGATATTAAAAATTTGGAATATGATTTGAGACTTGCTTGATCTTTTTTTTGACATTGGCTTCATGATTAATGTAATTTTGAAAATTAGTGATGATTGTTCATGAATTGAATTTGAAATAAAAAAAGAAATGAAAGAAATAAAAGAAATAAAGAGAAATAAATTTTGAGATGGTTCCAATATTGATCACAGAAGTTTAGAATTGAGTTGAATTTTCCAAGGAAATGGAAAAGAAAAGTTAATGCCAGGTGCTCACAGAGTGGCCAAGGTGATGTTTTGACAGATTGTCGACCCCTCAGGGAAGTTCACACCAGGAGAGGAACTTACTTTTGGTAATTACCACTCCATCCAGTGCCATAAAAGGAATGACTTGGAATTAAAAAGTTAAAGTTTCATTTTACCAAGTGAAAATGGCCATCAGGATTGGAATTGATGTTCAAAGCTTGGCCAGAGATCTGTGTCCAAAAATTGACAAGTGCTCACAGAGTGGCCAAGGTGATGCTTACAAAAAAAGGGTAGAATACTTCTAAAGTTTCATACCAGGAGTGGGAAGTTACTTTAATAAAATACTCCCCCCACAAAGAACCATAAAAATAAACCTCTTGAAGAATCTTGTCCTGAATTCTCAGGATACAATTGATGGAAATCTTCATTAAGTTCAAGGAAATTCTTGAGGTTTTCAGATGGTGCCCAAGTGGATCTTTCTGGGTCCTGAATGAAGCCTTTCCATTCCATCAAATACCATAATGTTCTTCTATGGAGCTTGGAATCCAGTATCTGAGAGACTTCCCATTCCTCTTCTTCTTCAATAATGATTGGAGGAAGAGGCTCTTAATTATGATTTGGGATTGTTGATGTCTTTACTGGTTCAAGGAGGGAAATATGGAAGACTGGGTGGATGAATTCCCATTGAAATGGAAGCTTGAGATGTTAGGAATGAGTAAAAATGTGGTATTCCATACCAGTTCTACCAAGGTTCAAATACACAATGTCAAAGCTAGAAATTGAATCAATAATAATATATATATATATATATATATATAAGAAGAAAATAAAGATAAAAAGTGAAATATAAAAGTAAAAATTTGCAAAAAAAAGGAAGATAATTATATTAAAATAACAAAAATAATTATTCCACTGGGATATAAATCAAATTTTACCTATAGTTCCATATTGCCTCAACCCCATAACATGAATATTTCTCTAGATGTCATGGATAAAGAAGAAGAATGATACTATACACTCTATACTAGGTACAAGAATATGCTTAAAAATAAGGCAGCTTTTTTAAATATTCAATATGAATAAACATGTGTAAGATTACATAAGTGATACCATTACTTTTACAACATCATGTGTTACATTTCTTGACATAAAAAAAACACTTACATATAAGTTAACATAGTGTTACATTACTCAATCCCCACTTAAACTCCCCTAACCAAACATTACAGGTATTGTTTAAAAATTAAAATTTTACATAGAAAAATACTCAACTGAATATATCTCAAGGCTGTGCATAAGAAAAAATAAGGCTAGTAGAGATAAGAATACAGTTTTAAAAAAATGGTGCAATAAACCAAGCATATGGTGCAATATCTGTATCAAATGACACCCTTCCAAATTTAACCACTAGCAAAAATGTCTCAAGGCTGTGCACTGACAATAATAAGGTTCAGAATGGTGCAATCAACCAAACATATGGTGCAATATCTTGATCAAATGAAGCCATTTTCAATTTACCCACCAGAAAAAATGCCTCAAGGTTGAATTTTTTCTAAGTCCCTTGTTTTTGGGAGGCTCTATGGAGGGCCTAAAAGGTATAAATAAAGGGCGGCTCTCCCGGTTTTCCCCCTATGCTTCTGATTCAGAAAATAATTCTGAGGATCAATCCATTCCTTCTCTAGTAGGATAATCTAGTATCTCTATTGAAAACAATCAGTAGCAAGGCTCAGTAGTTTATAGTACCATTTATGATTAATTAATGAAAGATATTTATAATATTAATGAAAGAGTTTAATATTACTTAATAGTCTTACCATTATAGTAGTAGTGTTGAATTAGTGTTTGAAAATATTATCTTTAGTGATCCTATCTAATTTATCAATAACCCTTATTTATAGAAGGGATATAATCTTACCCTTATACCTTATATCATAAACCTTTTAGGTATATTGAATTATATTTATATTGATCCTAATAGTATTATATTACTATCATATTATTTATATCTTACCCTTATATTAAACAAAACCACCATTATAGAATTATCTTACCCTTAAATTATTCTAGCTATATTTATAGTATTATCAAATCACCTTTAAAAGTATTAATTAGCTATCAAGATTATTATTAATATTAATAGTAATCTTAAAAAATATTCTTCAAATATCTCAGGTATTAAAAGTAGGAATCTTAGAAGAATTAATTAAAAGTAATCAAACCTCAATTACTAAACAAATACTAACTATTACCATTATTATTATAGTGATATTTTATTGAAAGACTGATAGAGACTGCTGAAGAAAATTCTCTAATTGAAAAGCCACAAAACTAAATAATTGATTTGTGATCTTGTCAAAAAGGGTATCTTTTTCAGTATACTTAGAGGGGAAGCTAATAAACCTTAGCACCCATGGTTATTGGTTAATTGTGAAATTCAAAACAGATTCACCAATAATTTCCCCCTCAAGGTACTGCCTATTATTTATTCCACAACAAAAGGAATTCCCACACCAACTTTCTTCAAGATTGGAAAAGGACCCAACCATCTTTCTGAAAGTTTTTTGGTGGATTTTGTTAATTTGATGTTCTGGGAGGAAATTCATAACATGTCACTAGGATCGAAAACAGGTGTACTTGCTCTACCTTTATCTGCAGTCCTCTTAAGCCTGTCTATGGAAACTTCAATCTCTCTCTTGACATCTTTATGTAATTATTGGATTTTTGTTGATAAATTTCTAGTAGGAGTGTCTTCAGTAATGTGAACTACGTAAAAATAAGGATTTCTTGCATAAACAGTGAAAAATGGTGATTGTTTTGTTGAAGAGTGGTCAGAGTTATTTTAGGAAAATTCAGCCAGAGGTAGCCAGGTGTTCCAATCATCTTTAAGATAACCAACCTACATCCAAAGGTACTGTTCTAGTATCTGATTCACCCTATATGTCTGTACATCAGTTTCAGGATGGTAAGAAGGTGACAGATCTCTTTAAATCTTGAGCTTATGACATAAATTGGCCCAGAAAGAAGGAAAAAAAAGAGAGCCTCTATCCCTGAAAATTCTTGAAGGAAGGCCATGTTTTGAGAAAAAATTCTTGATGAATAAATGGGCCAAATCCAGTGAAGTGATTGAAGACATTGTTGGAATGAAAACTGCCATTTTTGAGAATCTGTCCACTATGACAAGGATTGAGTCAAAAGAATTGGAAAGTGGCAATTTAGTGATGAAATATATTGAAAGAAAAATCCAAGGATCATTTTGAATTGGAAGAGGTTTGAGGAGTCCAAACTTCTTGTGATGAATATTCCTTTTTTTTGAACACTGTTGAAAGGATGAGACATAATCCTTGATAAATTGAGTCATTCCAGATAAGTTTGAGAGTCTTCTCTTGGCCAGGGTGTCCAGCTAGAGGAGAATCATGATGCTTTTGAAGAATACTGAGCTGAATTGTGGCGTCATTTGGGACCACCACCTGATCTTTGAACAAGAGGAGTTGGGAAGAGGAATAAAGAGAATAATATTGGACAGATTTACCTTTACCCAATTCTTGAAGAATAATTCTGTACTGAGATCTTACCATAATTTCTTTTTAATGGATTCAATAAAATTTGAAAAACATTCCACCTTGACTGCAAAAACTCTTGAGGGTTTAACTTCATCTTGCTTAATGATTTTCTGAAAGTTCATTGGATTCTTGATGATGAAATCCTCCCCCTCTCTGGGTAAATGTCATCTCAATGTTAAAAAGAATGTGGTAAGGTTTCCAGGTGGCCAGGGTGGTAGGTGATTGAGAAATGAAACTTTGAAAGGAATTCAGCCCAGTGGGCTTGACAGCAAGTGAGAATTTTTTATGAAATGAAGTATTGAAGAGAAGAGTGACTGGTGAGAATTTCAAAAGAAAAAAAGCTCTCCAGAAACTGAGAGCCTAGAGTATGCCAAGGAGTTCCTTTTCATGAATCTCATAATTGAGCTCTATTGGAAGAAGCTTGCCGCTATCAAATGCAATGGGATGTTTTCCTGAGTTAGAAACTTAACTCAGTACAGCACCCAAGGCATAATATAATGCATCAGTCTCTACAGTGGTGGGTAGAGAGAGATTGAAGTGAGAAAGGATTGTAGAAGTGGTGAAAGCCTTTATTAGCTGATGAAACTGTCTAATAGCTTCCTCAATGATGGGGAAATTTGAATCTTTCTAGAGGAATTTTGTGAGTGAACTAAGAGCCTTATAATAATTCTGGAGCAAAAGGAAGTAGAATTTGGAAAAGCCAAGAAATGACTGAAGAGCCTTGAGGTTTCTTGGACAAGGACAATTGAGAACTTGCTGGAATTTTGCTTGGTCCATCTTCAGGCCTTCAGAAGAAACAACATGGCCCAAATAATCTATTCTAGAAACATGAAACAGGAACTTGGAGGCCTTAGAAAAAAGGTTATTGACTCTGAGCCTGGAAAGAACAGCAAACACATGGGTGACATTTTCTTCCCCAGACTTGGAAAAGACCATAATGTCATTCAAATAAACAACAGCATAAAAATAAAGAAGATCATAGCAACTGTCAATGAAAATATTGTGAAAATAGGCAGGAGAATTTGTGTGTCCAAATAGCATAACCAAGTACTTATAACTGCCATATTTAGTTATAAAAAATGTCAAATTTTCATCACCTTCCTTCATTCTGAGAAGTTTATATGCATCATGAAGATTAATCTTGGAGAAGCTATAAGAAAGATTAAAACTAGTAAGAAGCTGATTCATAGGAGGAACAGGATACTTTTTCTTACTAGTGAGAGAATTGAGTTTTCAGTAATCAACACACAAATTGAGGCCACCATATTTCTTTTTGACAAAGAGGACAGGTGCTCCTGTTGAAGAAAAGCTTGGCCAGATAAACATTTTTCCTAAATTCTCTGGAATGTAGGCCCTGAGTGTATCTTCCTATTGATTTGATAAAGAGTAGATCACCCAAACTGGAGGTAGAGACCCCTCCAGCTTGATATGATGATCACAGGCACAGTGAGGAGGAAGTTTCTCTTCTTTCACCATGGAGAATAAATCCAAATATTGGTGATAAGCAGAAAGAACAACCTTTATCACAGTTACTATTTCTTCTTTCTCTTCCTCTTCATCCCACAACTCCTCCAGGGAGTCATAATAGTATGAAGGAGGAAGGTTCAAATTCCCAAGGAAAAGATGAAGTGAAGATAAATCATTATCTTCTCCAACATCATTTATCTCTTTCTAGACTTCATCTCTAAATCATAGTAATTAGTGATGGAAATTGGGGGAAGGAATATGGAGAGAATCTGGAAAGAATGGTCTTCAAGAATTTCCAACCAGAGCTGAACATGTGTTGGAAAAAGAAAGGTCATTAATGAGGGGAATAAAAGAACAACTAGAGTTCTTATAATAAGGATTAAAGGTGACAAGCCCTTGCCTCCAATAAATGAATGGATTAAAGTGATTAAGAAAGTCAAAGACCAATATGAGGTCTTCTCCCTTGGGAGTATCAATGACTAAAAAGTCCCATTCAAAGCTTGGGAAGAAAGGGAGCTCAACCATATATTTAGTATAGTGAGTCAAAACAAAGAAGGAGACTCTGAGGATTCCAAAATGATAAGAGGAATATTCTCTGGAAGGTCTGACATGGTTGTAGTATACCTTTGAACAAACTGCTTTTCAATAAATGAGTTGGTTGCACCAGAATCAATGATAATACTTTAAAAAATATAAGAGGGAGAAGAAAAAACAAAAAATTGAAGAGATCTTTTGACACCAGTATTCAGAATGCACAATTGTGCTCTGGGTGGAAAGCAGTGAAGACCATTGAACACAAAATGATATTCACTAAGGCTTTTCCCTAGCTGGGAAATCTTCCTGATGGTTGGGTAAGTTGGTTTTGAGGCCTTTTGACACAAGCCTCAAGACCATGCTTCCCCCCACAATAGGCATGCAAGCCCTCCTTAAATCTTCTTTCTTTTCAGATCCCATAAGCTTTTTCTACTTATTCAAGAGTGAAGAATGGGTATTGTCCCTTTTCTGAACCCTGAAATTATTCTTCTTATTTCTTGAGCTTGCAGAATTTTGAGTATGAGCAGAGCTTGACTTTGAGGCCTCAGTATTATTTTATTGAAAAGCATTCTTCTCCTTCTGTCTCTCATGGTACCTGGTATCAAGTTACAGGATAACATCCATTAAGTGCTGAAGAGAATCAAGAATTGAAGGATGGGAGGCCAATTGATCCAGAATTCTGGAGGCCAATCACTTCCTGAAGATTTATGAGAGCCCTTTAACCCCAATTCCAACTTTGGACATTATACTACTGAAATTAGAAATGTATAATGATAAATGTCCACCTTCCTTCATTCTTAAGGAATCCAACTCTGCTTCAGCCTTTTTGAATTCATTTGGGTCTCCAAATAAGGTGGATAGTTGGAATTCAAAAAGTACCAAATTATTGATAAGGTATGCTGGGTCTTGATTGGTGAGATTGGAGAGATAAGGCTCAATCCATTTTTTAGCTCTTCCAATGAGAAATGAAGTGGAATAAAGAACCTTCTTCATGATCATTATGGAAGATAAGTTGGAAAGACTCAATAAAACTTAATTTGAAGGGTTGTGTAAGGTGTGGATATGAAACTTTGATGAAAAATCAAGTACTTTTTCTGTCCTCAATATTTGTATAAGGTAAAGTTTAATTAAAAATAGTAAAGCTCAAGAGTTTTGAGAGAAAACACAGCAAATTTATCTGTCTTAAATATATTACTACAAAACAATAATATTATACAGATTGATTTTTTTACCAACAATAAAAATTTATCCAAAGATACTTTACAAGAGATATTTAAGGCGAAAAAATAAATTTCTTTAAGAGAAATCCCAATTAGAATTAATTGAGAAAAGAACTTCAGGCAATTAATATAAGAAAAAATTCTTTAAAAATAATTTTAAAGAGAAAACAAGCGCAAAGGTGACCAGAGTGAATTTTGTAACAAAGTGACAAAGTTAAGAGTGATTAAAGATGCTTTAATTCACTTATGGAGTGGTTCAAGGGTAAAAATGATTTTAATTACTTGTTTTCATGGTAAAAAGGTTAAAATTGATATAAAATTGGCTGTTGGAATCTTTCATTGATTGGTTCAAAAGTGTTTTAACTAATTACAAAAGGAAAAGATTCTAACATGAAGAAAAAAGTGGGGCAAAGAAGAAATTCTTTTATAGCCACCAATTTTCTTACTACAAAATTAAAATCTACTCTTGTCAGTCGTGAAAGGATTCTGACAAAAGAAAAGCCAAGTATGGCATTATTGAACCCTGGTTTGGACCAAAAAGGGGCTTTTTTAGTCCTTTTTGCTATTTTCAGCGATTGCTATAGTAATTCCTGGTTTCAAGCCTTCAAAAAATTTCAGAATGTGTGTAAGAGATTTCAAAGCCAGTTGAAAATATTTTAATAATATTGTTTTAACTTAAGGGTAGTTTTACCCTCTTGGCAACAGTTAAAATGCCCTGTTTGGTATTAAACCCTCATCATCAATTGAGTAATGGACCCTGTGACCCAATTCCAGGCCAAAAGTGATGGTATTTTGTGTAAATTTCAACATTGTATTCCTTTCAGCAAGGAATTTGGGGGAGTCTGGCACCCTTGGAGCCAAGATTCCTTTCCCCCCCAGAACCAATCTTTTTAATTTTTTTTCTCTTTAATTACTCATCATGTATTATACTTGTTATTTACATATATAATTCACTTGAGCTCTTACAGTAAGCAACTGTAATAATTGCTACCTCATCTGTAAATCAAAGTTCACTTATGTAATAGACACACATTTTGAGATTTCAATTTAAAATACTTCAATTCCTCATAACTTCTAAGCTAGACACCAAAACTCAATTTTAACACAAAAATTGATGGTTAACACAACATGTGGTGTGAATTGAATTAAGGCTTTGAGTGTTCTCAATTTTTATACAGAAAATACTAAAAACTTAATTTAAGCTTATTTAGAGTTGAGTTACAGAAATTTCACCCAGAGGTGACACCACCTTATTTCTTATGAGGAATTCAATGGTGAAGAAATTTTCCTAAATTTCTTTATTGGATGAAAAGTTATAATAATTTTCATTCAAATGTTTTACAAAAATAGTTTGATTGTAATATTTTTTTTAAAACTTTTTTTATTTAATTTTTTCAAGTAAAAATGTGTTTTCACAATTTTAAATTTTAAATTTCAATGTAAGTTTAATTTTATATTATGATAAGATTTTTGAATTTTTATATAAATTTTATATTTATATTTCAATTTTTTTGTATCATATAAAGAAATTTATTTCTTTATAGCTATAACATAATTTGTTATTTGTGGTCTTTTGGGTATATAAAAATACCTCTAAGGCTCACAGGTTTAGTCCCATTAAAATACTCTAGTGCCTTCATAGATGGAGTCTTGAAGCTACTTGAAGATTGACCATAATTTCAGTCATCTGCTGCATAATGGACAATAAAGAGGGTTCAGACTGTTGAGAGGCAAACTGATTAAACTGGGAGGAGTTGGACCTCCAGTACCTTGAGATGCCCTCACAGAAGCAGGAACAAATTCAGTGCCATCAGACTCTTCCTCTTCATCATATTAATCAGGGTGTTTGAAAGCAGTCCTTAAAATTCCTTGAAAAGGGCCAACTACTTCTGAAAGTGAAATTTACCTTCTTGGCCCTCTTCCTTCCTTCCTTAATGGTACTGCACCTTCCATATTTGGTCCCCTGCCTAAGTGGGCCCTCAGGTGAGGAACTGTGGGGGTCCCATCAAAAGGAGCTCTTGTAGTTTGAGTAAAAACAGCTTGAGTTCTGGACTGAGATCTTGTCTGCCTTTCAGGTAGTGAATGTGGGGAAGGCATATTGAAAATGGAATCAAAATAAAACTTGAAGAAGAATCAAAAATTGAGTGTGAGGACTTGAATCAATTCAAAAATAAAGCTTAAAGTAATGATAAAAATCAATAGAGCAAAATAAAAACTTCAGGGAAATCAATCAATCAAATGTGACATGAAATATTGAAGTCAATAAGTCAATATATCAAAATATTGCAGAAAAATCAATCAATGGAATGAATTATTGGGGAAAATTAATTCATGTAAAAATCCTGATGTGAACATAAGCAGGATACATAAATCTTCAGGTTAATAAATTTTCTTGAAGTAAATATCAATTTATGTTAAATGAATCAATTAAATCAAATCAATTGAATTCTTCATAGAAAATAAAAAATTCTTGAAGAATGAATCAAAATGAATTTTTATGTGAAGAATGTGTCTGAATTAATTTTGATGACAAATTTTCAAATCAAATGAAAATTAAGACATGAATTAACAATTAAGTTAATTTGATTATTTGAATGAAGAATTAAAAGAGAAATTAAAAATACAAATTGGTAAGCTTTTAATTTTCAATAATGAAGAATGAATGCAAGGAAATTGAGAGATGAGGATGAATCATTAAATTCATAAAAATTAAATATTCATACTTTTGATGAAATGAGTTAATCAAATGACAAAAGAATGAATGGACATAATGAAAAGAAATTATCAGTTAATTAATATAATGTCACAGGGGCACTTGGTGAAAAAAAGAGTGTCCTGGAGCTTAGTAATCAGGGAACTCACTTGGAAGACACCAAATGAATAAAGAAAATAAAATAAAATAATGAATTTCCCTAAGAATTCATGCAATTACAAGATGAGATGAAATAAGAGAAAAGAAGCCAAATGGCCAAAGAATCAACCAAGTAAGTCCTTAATCAGTTTTTCAACCTTCCAGAAAGATTAATGAAATTAGCAAGGATATGACCACCAAAGATCCACTGACAGGAAAAGAAAGAAAAGGTTCTAAATTCCTGACTTGATAATATTAGTCTTCACTTAACAAATGAAAGAGAAACAAAGATAATAAAAAATCAAAGTATATTAATTAACTTGGGGAAAAGCCCCCAAGGGTTGAAAGAGAGGCTGGTATATATGAGCAGTTGATATCTTGACTCCTTCAGGCTGACAGCTGGTCTGTATTGAATATTTGGAGATTCATGGATTGCTTGATGAACTGTATACCTTGCCAAATTGGGAAATGAACTAAGTTGGATGATCTTTCCAGGGTGTATGGTTGAAATACAGGAATTTATGAAACAAGACTGTATTGAAATGAATGTGGTTGCCAAGGTGGATTGATGGAGAATTTACACTTGACAATTTTTCTTAAATTACCTATTGAATATCCCTTGAGAATGAACTTCAAGTATTCCCTTGGAGGAATACTGCATAATTGAAAATATCCAATGACTGCTTGATACCATGATTGGTATTTAAGTTTAACACTTGCACTTGAGCCTTGATTAATCCTCTGGATGACGTGATGCCTTGATGACATGATGTGATGTGGTAATAACCTTCTAATATTGGCACCATTGGAGTGCTTGTGGAAAAAGGTGCATAATGGTGTATAACACCATTTAGGGCACTTTTGGTTATTGAAGAGGAAAAGTTGTCAAAGGTATTTTGAATGAATGCCAGGATGATAAAGAGAGAAAATTGAGTTTGTGTGGATTCAGGAGTTGCAGAGTTATTTTATGGAAAGTTATGGTGTTTTGGCCAAAACAAGCCTGAAAGGATTTAAAATTGTATTTGTGCAAACTGTGCAAAAAGAAGCAAATCTCACATTTCAGCCCCCAAAGTCCTGATATGACCATCTAGGCATATTTCCCATATTACCAGGGAAAATGGAATAATTTAGCCAATTTCCCAAAACTGTACTTTAAGCTCAAAAAGAATAATACAGGCTTTTGGGCTGTATTTCCCCTTTTGACTGGGGAATTCCCAAGAGTACACAAAGGCAGAAGATGTTAAAGACGGGCCTTATGATGTTGAAGGGGCAAGGTTGACCCCACATGATGAAATGGCCATAAAGTGCCATAAAAGCAAATATGGCCAATTTGCCCAAGACTGATGGATATGGCCAAATTTTCATAATACAGCTATGGCATTGATATGCCATAAAATGATCCAGGGGAGTATTATCCATGGTTGTGAGCCTTGAGGTATATTTTATATACCCAAATAGGCCAAAATTAATCATTTTGGATTCAAGAAAAGATGAATAACTTTTTTGTGAGTAGGTGAATCCATAAATTTAAGGCCATATTTGGATTCTAAACAAAACTTTAACTAGGGTGTCTTTATAGAGTGAATAAGCTTAAACTAACTCTATGAAGTAGTAATATGGAAAATACTTCAACACCACATAAACAAATTGTGAATTTTTTGTTTTTCTCAATTTCACACCAAAATAATGGGAATGTGAGAAATCCAATGTTACATCTACACTAATAGTAATGTTATTCATGTTTGTGGCACTTAAAAACATAGTATTCCTACATACAGCTTTGGTGTACCCATCCTGGATTTCAGTCTTTAAGCCTGAATTACTAGTTTTGACATGAAAATAGCTAAGGGGGACAAAAGACATCAAAGAGAGCCAGGGTACCCAACTTCTGAGGCCTCTGAGGTGTTACCAGCTCCAACGCCTGCATCCATGGCTGATAATTGCCCAATTAGTATACTAGAACCTTTTGGGAACTTGGTTACCAATTTAAAGTCCCATTAAATCATAAGAGAATTGCAAATAAGCTGCTATTTTGAGGTGACAAGGATGTAAAGAGCAGCTCTGATGGCTGTAACAATGGAAATTCTTAATTATTTTCCATTGATTAACCTTAAAAGAGTAATGAAAAACCTTTTTGGACTAGTATCCCTTCATTTACCTCACAGAAACCAGCTATATTGTGCTATTTACAATTCTATGTAGATATAATGTAAAAAGTTCAAAAATTCATTAAAAATACAATTATTAATTAATCCCTATGAGATCTTCAAGACAAATGGAGAATATAATTATTCATAAAGAAACCAAAAATAATTATGACTTCATAATTATAATTAAAAGCTTTACTTACAGTCTATTTTTGATGATTCCATGTGAAACACTGAATCTTCAAAAATTCACAGAAAATACAACCTGTGATGAAATTTCCAATAACATTTATAGCTTTGGGAAATAAATTTTTATTCTGAAATAAAAGAAGATTTACAGTTTCTACTCCTTTTATTCTTAACCATAAATGGGCCAGTAGTCACATAAATGACTTAATTAAGAAATTCTGAAAATGTTACATGACAACAGATGATGCAGTTAATCACCCAAAGAGGATCATTGGTTTCTAACTCACTGGGTTTTCAGTTCTCTCCATGGCATGCCTCTGTGATCTTCTGGTGACTTAAAAGAGGCCTCTTCTTGCTGTTTTTTCTAAATCATCCTATTATCCAATTATATCTTCAGTACAAAAAAGTATTAGTTAGTACTTTTATTAAGTGTTTTAAATATTTACAAATCAATCAGAAAGACATTAAATCACTTAAATATACTATTTCTAATAGTATTTAGCTACTATATTGCTGTATTATTGTCATAAAGGAATTTTGATACTTTAAATCTACAATATATCTGTCAAAACACTTTGCCAATTCCTTTCAAGGTTCTATTGGGGTATAATTGAGTGTGTTTTATTAATTCTTAATTTTTTTCCCTAGTAATAGGTTTATTCAAGAATTATCTTTAAATTTATTCTTCCAAAAAATAATTATATATTATAATGATTTTATCATTTTAATAAAAAATTTTTATTATTAAATACTTCTTGAAATTGATTCCTGTAGACAATTACTGATTTCTGTTATGATTAATAGTTGTGTATAGCAAGTAAAAGAAATAATTGAGTAACTAATTATTTAATTGTGGTCATAATAAATTTATCTAATATATTTTATAAGAAAAGTCATAGTAATGTTTATTAATAGTAATAGTATCAACAGTTTCAGAGACACATCATACAAGGGTTGTGGCACCCAATCATTCAAAAATAGGTATCATGATAAGACTTTAATACTTTAAGAAATTGAAAGAAAATTTAAAAGGAAAAGATTAAGAAAAAACCAAACTTTAAGTAAAAATGAATAGATTTATTTTATTATTAAAAAGACTTCAAAATAAGAAAACCTTCTTTTTTCCAATCTAAAAGTATATAAAAAAAGAATCATTAATTCTTTTTTTCACTCATAATAAACCTTTCTCTATAAAAACTCATTTAATTATTTCCTCATGTTGATTTTTTTATGAGCTTTACTATATATATAACCAAAAAAATTATAGAATTTCTTTTGTTTCATATTGTAAAGCTTGATCAATTAATAATAAATTCTATGGATCTATTTTTTGATAAAGGATTAACTGAAATTCTCTTATAATTAGTAATTAAATCAATATATAAAAAGAAAAAATCTCAAAATGGCTAATATTGACCCACCTTCAGACATTGTTATTAATGAAGATTTAGCTTTATAAGATTCTCTTAATAATTAAGAAATTAAGTATATTCATTTGAAAAATTAATAAATATTTTTATCTTTCAATTGGAGTAATAACTTCTTTAAGGAATTGAGTTTGAAAAATTTCATTAAAATTTCAAATCAATTAATTAGTTTAAATATTTGATTTGATTAAAATTACTGTGGAATTTAATAAATTTGAGCTATATTTATCAGCTTATGTATTTCGTAAATGGGACATCTTTTTTAAAAAACCTATAAGTTACTTTGAAACAAATTCAAAAATCCTGAATTATTGAAATATTTGGAAATGGCTTGGCTTCCTCTAAAGGAGTATTACATTTGTGAGCCTGTGAGATATGTATGACATACCAACAATGCCACAAAGAAGTTTATAGAAATTTGATTCAGTCTTAAAAATAATTATCAATTGAAATAAAAAAATAACAAAAAATAAACATAAGTTCATTTTGGATAAACAAAGTTATAATTATTATGTCATATTTGGGTTATACAGTAAAAATAACCTAGGGTAGACCCATAGGGTGTTATACCCAAAAATGGACATCTCTTATGTTATTAGAATATTTAAGAATCTCACAGTAAAATTTCAGCTTTTTTAACATTTTTTAAAATTGTTAAATTTAAGCTCAAATAATCTTGAATTAAAAGTTGAATAAGGTTTATGCAAACTTACCAAAATTTTAGTTAAAAGTGAGATGTTGTGTATATTTACAGAATTAGCTAAGAATTTGCAATAAATAATTTAAATCCCGCATGAGCTCAATTTAAAGTGGTTTATGGCCATAGTATGGGTTTAAATAAATAAAAGGGCAAAAGCCACACAGAAAGGTGGGACAAAGGAAAAAGGCCAAATACAGACCGGGTGCCTAGCTTTTGGGATCTGCAGGGACTCAATTAAGGCTTTCAACCTGTATTGGAGGATTTTTAAGCATTCTTAAACTTTAAGATTAGACTTTTATCCAACCTTAAATTTCAAACTGGTTTTATCCCAATTTGGACAGTAATGTCAAGCTTCCAAAGGGTAACTCCCAATAGGAAAGCTTGTAATCAAGGTTTTAAAAACTCTTCAAGATTAAATAAGCTTAAAAATTTAAATTTAAAAGTGTTAAAACCTTATAAAAAGTTAAGTTTTGGTGTGTATTGTTATTTTATGTGGAAAAATAGTAATAACGTCAAAAATTCATTAAAAATCCAATCTTAATGGATTTTCTTGAAATTTTTGGACAGATTAAAATTTAATTTTATCTGTGTATAAATTAAATTTTAAGTATCTTCATTTAACAGGTTTAATTTGTAATTAGCCTTGAAGTTAACTTTTTTAATTATTCTGCAAGAAAATTATGATTTCTTTGAAAACTAATTAAAAATTTAGTTTAAGATTTTTCTGCTTGAAACTTCATTTTTAAGTTGTTCATGTGATGAAATTTAACATAAATAAACTTCTTTTTTATTCAAAATTCAAATAATTAATCCAAAAGAGAATTAAAGCTACTTGGAGTTTAGAATAACACTAGTAAGTTCAAATTGGAATTAAAAATAATTTACCTTAAGTTAAGAGCCTTATTTTTAAGCCTAGCTTTTCAGTTTTGAACTGGGAACGCCCTCTATATCCATTATAAATAATGAGAGCTTCTCTGAAGGCATAATAAGAGCATTCACATCACTGTTTTTTCCAATAAAACCTTATCATTCCAATCATATTAGACATTGAAACAGGTAAAGTTTTATTAAATATAAAATATTATTATTAAAGAATTTCTTAATTATTTTATTATTTATTAATTTCAAACTAAAGAATTTAAATAATAGAAGTTAGATTATTGTTTTAATCAGCAATAATACATTTTATTATGTAAATTTATTGTCTTGTAATATCTTTTGAAATACACAAATTCCTCTTAAAAACTCTCAAATATTATTTTTTTATCATACAAAGATGTTTCATATTTCAAAATATTTATTTTTTGCATATTTTTAGCTTATAAAAATTACTTAATATAATAACTGTTGTTGCTTTACTTATTTTATTAAATGAATATTATAACTAAGTTTTCTTTAAAGTTCTATAAAATTTTATATAGAACTTCTGTATAAGATTTTCTCTGCACAGTTTGTGTGATATTCATTTTATTAATAATATTTATATTATTTATAGTGGCTGAATATTATTATTTTCCACAAATAACTGTCTCATTAAGAGCTTTATACATTCTTATTATTATAACTGTCAGTGACTATAAAAACAATAGAATAATTATAATGTATTAGAATTATTGAGACTTTTTTCTGAGTATATTATTTAATAATAATTAAATTCTTTTTTTATATAATTATGTCTTAATAATTATATTAATTTGTGGTTATAATCTTCAATTATATTATATTTTCTATGGAGGACAGTCATAGTACTCTTGATATTTGTTACTATTATCAAGATTTCATAGACAAACCTTACAAAATTACTTCCTAGACCAACTACACTTGGCACCTGGGTGTGGGTTCCACCTAAAGAGCTAAAGGTGACACTTCAATTCTCAATTGTTGCTTCCAAAAGTTCAATTGTACCTGCCTGGAGGTTATAAGAGCCCTTTGCATAGGTTTCAAGAAAATGTCTTTTGAAATAATTAACAGAATATCAAAAGAAATTGCTTTCTTTTCTAGAATTTCTCTCCTCACATCTGTACTCTCAACTTTAAGGTGTCTCAATATTCACTCCAGATGGCCTTTGAAAATTTCAATACAAAATTTCCCTCCAATTATATATGCACAAAAGAATACAATACCTCTCAGTCAATACCTTCCAACAAAAAGAACCAAAAGGGTCCACTTATCAGACAGTCATCCACAGTGTAATTTTAATTTTCTTTTCAGGTTATTTAATATTAAATTTCTTAGATTTATTTCACCTTCACTTATTTTTGTTGCAATACTCCTCTTAGAATGGATATCAAAGAAATTATCAAAATTTTGAGAAAGAAAGAATTAATGAATTCAAAAAAAAAAATTTGGAGAGATTGAGGAAGACTTTTTTTAACGACCAATGCCAGAAATAACCCACATTCTTTAAAATTGTCAATATTTTCTAAGGGGAAAGGTAGCTTTTTTGATTGAATTCCCAAGAGCCAAAAGGACCAAGAATATTATGAACAACCATTTGAAGGAAAAAAATACCCATTGAAGACCTCAAGGAGAAAAAAATAAAAAATAAATTAAACAAGATATCCCAAGGCTTGAAATAATTAAAACTTGATCCAAGAGAAGAGAAAGACCCCCACCAAAATTCACAAGCACAACAGCTTCAAAATCACAGTCAATTTCCCCCCCAAAAAACTTTTTATAGAAGTGTATTTATATGAAGATCCTGAAGATTCTGAGGCCTCATAATCCACATATATCACTTCTTCAGATTCATTACCTCCAGGAAATGAATTGAGCTAATATGGAAAACCAGGAGTTACCCTTAGGAGGTCCACAAAATTGATAGAGAGCAGCAGAAACTCATACAGAAAGCCCCACAATACTGAAACCACTTTTAAGATTTATGATTCAATTTATTTAACTTGTGATAATTTCCAAGGAACCAATCACACAAGTGATGAATGATCCAACATTTTTGTGAGTTGTTGATTAATTTGAATTTGAAATATTTGGTTATTTTAATCTTTATTAACTTTTATTGACTATTTTTATTAGGTTCCTGGCTCAGAATACTCTCCAAAATTTATTATAAAATACAAATTTGGGATCATTGATATCCAGAGTTATTGAAACTTTTGCTATAGAAAAGTATCCCATTACATTTACAAGACACAATATTAATGGGATGATGTCAGGGGTAAATTGACTGAAGAAATTAAAAATAATAAAAATATTTATGAAGCTATTAATTCCTTGATAGCCCCAGAAATCTCTTATTTTGAAAGAATTTAGTGGTATTAGATTTTGGCCAGACTCCAAAGAGAAAATGGCTTTCCATACATGATATGTGGGAACCAATTTCAAATAAACATCAAAGACCAATTTTTTTTAATCCAAAGTCAATTTTTTCCCTTTTTCCTCTATCAATTTCCTTCAAAGGACAATATACCTATTTTATTATGCATTTTTGGAGATCTTTTCTAATTTTTTTCCCTTGGATATAATCATTTTCAAAGTTTACCCTTCCCCTCCCCCATTATTGTGAGTTTGGAGTTTAATTCTCAACCAAGTTCCCTGGGTTTTGGAGATTAAATTTAATAATAAAAGAAGTTTATCTTAATCAAATATTCCTGCCACCCTTTCAAGAAAAACCAATATTTTAGAATTTTATTCACATTAGAATTGTTTTTTATTTATTTTTTCATTGAAAATTCATTTCAGGTATCCATTTTCTCAGTCTTATTTATTTCTTAAATCCAACCTCAGTGAATTTTCTACTTACAAAGATTCATATTAAAAAAAAGGAAAAATTGTTTTTTTTTTTGCAAAAAAAAACTTTTGGGCCTATACTTTTCCTGCCCAAGAAAAATTTCCAAGAATATGGATTTTTAGTTTTGCATTCTCAAGATTTACCCCTTCATTCTGTTCTAAAAAAGAAAATGTTAAGGAAACTAATAGATGAGAAGTTGTTGCTTTTGAATTGAATTTTCTAAAAAAGGAAAAAAATTGACCAATTAAAATAAATTTAGTCCCCCCCCAAAAAAATTAAGAAAACATTTGAGGATCTTAACATCCCACCATAGAAAAAATATGGAAAAAAATCTGAAAGTAAATAAAAGGTTTAACTTACCTTTTTTCACTAAAAGCTCACAATATTTTACCAGAACTGTAATAATATTTAATTATTTATCATTTTTTTAAAAAAACAATGATAATGATAATAATATTTGATTTTATTTAATTAATATTAGATAAGGAAATAAAGATTAGATTTATCAATAAAAATAAAAAATACATTGGTAAACCCACATAAGCCATGATGTGTTTTCTACTAAAAACTAAGTAAAAGAACAAAAACCTGTATTGGGTAAATACCAGCCAAAACCCCCCAAAAACCTTTCTTTTTCAAAAGGAAAACAACCCTCCTTACCAAATAATTTTTGTTTTTTTAACATTCCCCACAAAAGAACCCCATTCCTCCAAAATATTTTTCTTTGGAACCAAAATTTCCTTTTCCAAAAAGACGCTTTCAAAACCATTTTTCTATTTTTCCTTCAAAATGCCTTTTTTTTTGTAAAAAAACCTCCTTGAAAAACATTACTCCTTTTTTGATCTTTTCCAATAAGCCTAATTCTCATATTTTTTCCCCTTTCTCCTTAAATGCAAAAAATCCTCAATCCATAAACCTCATTTCCTCATTTTTTGCGTGAAAAAAATGACCCAACCCCATTAAAGGTGAATTTCAAACCCCTGAGCTTTTTGGAAAAATTTTCACAATGTTTCCAGGGAAGAAGGATATTCTGTGCCCACCTTGAGGTCCAATATAGCCCAAAATCAAATTTAAATATATCTTGATAGATCCAAGACCTCAAATTCTCAGAAAAGCTCATCAAAAACAGTTACTACAAAAAAAATAAATGGCCTATTTAGACTTTATACTAGGGATTATTTCAAGAGTACCACTTATAATCTCAAAGTTGAAAATCCTTAGCAAAGTCATTATTCCACTGAAAATATCATTGCTCATACTTCTTTCAGAGATTTCAATGACCAAGAGACATTCCAAACTTCCCAGAGGTCTGAATCACTTAACATTCCAAGCAACATTTGAGCACAATTATGCAGTTATAGGGAGCCTGATAGGCCTGTAATCCTTCAATAAATTTACATCCAAGTTGATAAGATCAAAAAGAACAGACTCCAAGGAAGAAGGAACATTCATTCTCTTATTGAAAACCTCAAAAAATAATTTTTTGTTTGGTCCTCTATAAAGGATACAGAAGGAAAAATCAAATAATTTCCTTTCACTAATAAACTTTCTATAAAAGTGCATCAGAAATTTCCTCATGTTATCTTTTATGGATCCTTCCTATATAAAATCAAAAAGTGAAGAATATCACCTTTCCATACTGTAAATCTTGAATCAAAGGATAATACATTCTTTGGATCTGCTTTTGTGATAAAGGGTGCCACCAAATTCTCCTATACTCAGTAATTGAATCAATATCTACAAAGAAAGTTTCCAACGAGACTAATAGTGGCCTTCCTCTAGCTATTGTTATTGATGAGGATTAGGACTTATAATATTCTCTTAAGAAACTTTTTTGCAGAATCAAAATTAACTCTATGAGTTTTCCACATCAATACCTATTTATATTCTGATTGAAAGAATAAAACAAGCTATGTGATTGATTTGGAATCAATCAACTAACTTTGAATATTCACTTTTATTCAAATTTCTATGGTTATCAATAAATTTGAGCTTCATTCCTCAAGTTATGTATTCTTTAAATGAAAAAACTTCAAAGAAAAATGGAAGGAAGTAATAAATCACAAGAACAAGACTAAAGAGAAATTTTTCAGGTTCTGAGCACTTCAGAGTTCTGACTTTCATCCTAAATGGTACTTTAATTTACCTGTAAGGAGTTAGCTTTATCAAAATCATCTCTATAATGTAAGATTAACTTATTTTATTCACAATTGTTTCTCCCAGAATGAATACTAATACAATTATTAAAGTGTTTAAAAGCTAAATAATAATTATTCCAAGAAAACATTTGAATATATTTAAGAAGGCCTTTTAAAAGAGTAATTAAATAAATTTACTCAATGATTGAAAATTTTCAAGATTTTCTAAATGGAAAAGTTCCATCAAATCAAATTCTCAATATTCAAGAGGAAAAAGAATATTATTAATACTATCTTAAATTAAAAAATATTTATGGAAGGCCTTAAGGTTCAAAGAATAAAAAAACAAAAAAATCCTCAAGATTTAAAATAATTGAAATTCAATCCAAGAGAAGCAGAAGACCTTTTATCTAAAAACAATAGCAAAAAAACTTCCAGATTGAATTTAATTTCTACCCAGATAGTTATGTAATTTACTTTAGCTGGTTTATCTGAAGATTCTGAGGACTCATTGTCAAAATCAATAACTTCAGAAGAATAAATACCCTCAGAACCTGATTTGAATGATTATTGAAATTAAGGAGTCAGCCTAGCAGGGTCATTGAAATTGGCCAAGAAAAGAAGAACCTTGCAAATAAATTCCCAAAATTCTGAAACCAATATAAATATTTCTAATTCAATGGATTTAACCTATTAGAATTCTCAGAAAAATTAACAGACAATTTATTAATTCTTCAAGCTTTTTATGAGTTTTTGATTGGTATTAATGATTTTTTTATTTGATATCATTATTTTTCAAGTTCTTCCTATTCTTCAATAATTTTTAAATGGGAATTTAATTCTAAATTGAAAGCCCTGGGGTGGGAAGAAAAATTTAAGAAGCACCAATTCTTATACTTGAAAAAGGAATATTTTTGGGTATGCAATGGGCCCTGCCAAAATAATACAAAAAAATATGAGCTTTTGTTTTATTTTTATGAATATAATATTCTTTATACTTAAACAAAATAGTTGAATTCATCTTTTGGAAACTTTTGAATGAATTTTTGAAAAATATTGGCCAATAGAAAGAAAATTCCCCCCGAAAAAGATTTAGAACTTAGGGTCTCTTGACAGGTCAAAATTGGAAAATCTCTAAAACCTTTCCCTGGGGATGTTTGTTTAATGGAAAAATGGGCCCCTTATGTTTTTTTTATAAAAAAAATACTTTTTTTTGGCCATAAATTTGTAAGATCACATAAAGGCTTATGTGCTTTTATTAAAAGCTAAATTTTCTTTACTATTCCCTAAGAAAAACAAAAATTCAATATATATATATAGATATTATTATTGATTTGTCAATCTTTCATTTTTTTGTTTATAGAAGAAAGTAAAAATGAAATCAAATAAAATAAAATAAAATAAAATAAAATTCTGTTTTCTGGGACAATTGTTGGCCCCAAAAGCCCTTTTTTTATGCTTTTTTGTTCATTTTTGTAAGTAAATTTAAAATTCAATTTATGACATCAATATGATTAAAGATTTAATTTAAAGAATTAGTGGAAGTTAAAAATTCCATTTATGTCATTGAAAGTTCCATAAATGGCATCACAAATGACATAATGATTCCATAAATGGAATCAAAAATGACATAAAGCTTCTCTTCATGGAATTAACAATGGCATAAATGGACTTAACAATACCATTTCTGGCATTAAAAACACCATAAATGGCCTCAGAAATGCCATCCCTTTCTTACGTGGGTTTACCAACACCCTACTTCTAATAATATTTTTGAAATGAAATAAGATAAATAAACTAAAAAAAACTCACTAGTTTAAAAAAATATAAAGAATATGGATTTCAATTTATTTAGGGTATTGTTAAAAACACATAACAGCTTATATGTTTTTACTAAAAACTTATGTGTTTTGGACATAAATTGGTAAAAATACATAAGGTGTGCCCTGGGCCCATTTTTAATTGAAAATGAAACACAACCATGCCCAAAAAAGGTTTTTTTCCCCAAAACCCCTCTAAATCCCAATTGTTTCAGATTTCTTTTCCCAGCCCCCCCCCCAAAAAAAAAAGAAACCAAACACCCCAAATAATCCACATTATCCCTACCCCAACCAATTTTCTTTTTTGAAAAACAGCATTACCAAAGCAATTTTGCAAAGATTTTCACACTTTTCTTTCTTTTTTTTGCCCAAAGACTGAATTTTCCACCACAACAAACTGCTTTCAAGCCTCTAAATTTCCAATTTTTTACCTTCCCTCATCCATTAATCCCACATTTAAACCACTTCTTTTAATTTTTCCTACCTTTTTTCACTTCTTTTTCATCTTTTGAAAGGTTCTTACCCCATTCCAAATCCCCAAATCCCCTTT
Source organism: Austropuccinia psidii (assembly GCA_023105745.1). Lineage (NCBI taxonomy): Eukaryota > Fungi > Basidiomycota > Pucciniomycetes > Pucciniales > Sphaerophragmiaceae > Austropuccinia > Austropuccinia psidii. The sequence continues at coordinate 53,797,358 of JALGQZ010000007.1, read as the reverse complement.
TTTCAAATTTATAAATCTTTTTCACTCAAATGCTTCAACCCCCCACTGAAGGTGAACTTCAGACCCTTGAGCTTCTTTGGAAGCATGTGCATAATGTTGCCAGGTCTTAGGGGTATGTTGTGTCCACCTTGAGGTCCAATACGACCCACAACCAAATTGAAATAGGTTGTGACAGGTCTGGGACCCCAAATCCCAACAAAATCCCCTCCAAAACAGTCACCTCAAGAAAACTTGACTGTCCTTTTAGACTTTATGCCAGAAAATATGCCAAAAGTACCACTTGGACTCTTAAAGTCAAAAATCCTGAACAGCCATGATGCCACTGACAATATCATGGCACATCCTGCTTTCAGGAAATTCAATGAGCAAGAAACATCCCAAATTGCACAAATGTCTGAATCACTGCTTCTTCCAAGGCAAATTCAGGCCCAATTATGCAGCCAGAGGGAGTCTGACAAGCCTGTAATCCTTCAAGACATTTAAAGCAAAGTCAAGAAAATAAAGAAAGACAAACTGCAAGGCAGAAGTCCCATTGATGCTCTTATTGAAACCCTCAGAGAAGAAATTTTTTTTTGGTCCTCTGCAAGGTATGCTGAGGGACACATTACCTCCCTGTTTTTCCCTCACCCCCTTTCCATAAAACTCCTTCATGGCTTTCCTCATGTCATTCGTATGGATTGTACCTATAAGCCCAATAAGTACAAAATGTCCCTTTTTCATATTTTTGGATTCAGCTCAACCAATAAAACCTTTTCTGGGGCTTTTTGTTTGATGAAGAATGAAACTGAACCCTCGTATACTTGGGCATTAAGTCAATACATAGAAAAGGTCCTCAACAACACCAATCTTGTTCCCCCTCCAGTCATTGTTATTGACAGGGATCTGGCCTTGAAAACCTCTCTTAAGAAGCTTTTCCCAGACTCCAAAGTCATGTTATCCATTTGACACATCAATAAAGATGTATATTCTCATTGCATGAAGAAAATTGGCCATGGCACTGATTTTGAAAATTTTATGGGCCTTTGGAATCAAGTAATATACTTTTATCTTTCACTTTATTTCACTTTTTTTCTTATTATTGCTTTTATTAATGACTTTGGGGTTCATTTCTCAGGTTATTTATTCATCCACTTGATAGTATTTCAAAGAAAACTGGAAGAGGCTTCAAAAGCAAGTCAAAAATCCTGAAGTATTGCAATATTTGGAAAATAACTGGCTTCCTCTAAAGGAGTATTATGTGCCAGCCTGGACCAACCACCATTGCTACCTGGGTGTGGGCTCCACCTCCAGAGTTGAAGGTGCCCATGCCATGGTTGAAAATTTGCTCCAAAAGTCCACTGGTACTCTCCTGGAAGTAGTTAGGGCTCTCCACATGGCATTCAGAAAACAATTTATTGAAATCATAAAAAGAATCTACAAAGATATGATTGTCCATGTCAAGAATTTTCCTCCACACATCTGTGCTCTCAATGGCAAGGTGTCTCATTATGCTGTTCAGATGGCCTTTGGAAATTTCAAAACAAAATTTCCTCCCGATAAAGAATGCACCAATAAATACAGCAATTATAAAAGCATTCCTTGCAAGCATAAGACCCAAAAGCCATTTTCCAAGTGCCAAAGGCTTGATATATCAGACTTCCATTCTCTGTGGCATTTGAATTTGCCTGTGAGGGTTTTTCAACTTCCAATTCTTAATTTTTTCCTTATTAACTGATTTTCTTTGTCATATTCTTCTCAGACTTTTTTTCAAGGTGATGAGAAAAGTGTTGAAAAAGAAAGAAAGAATGAAGCCAAGAAAATATTTGAAGATATTGGGGAAGGCCTTTTTCAAATACCAATGGCAGAAATCACCCCAATTCTTCAACATTTCCAAGATGTTTTGACTGGAAAAGTCCCATTTGATCAACATCCCAAGAGTCAAGAGGATGATCAATATTATGAAGACCCACTAGATTGCAAGAATATCCATGGAAAACCTCAAGGAGCCAAGAATAAAAATGAAAAGAAAAACAAAATAGAACCATCAAGATTTGAAATTATTGAAAGTCAATCCAAGAGAAGAGGAAGACCCCCATCAAAGGTGACCAGTACAACAACATCAAGATCACAGTAAAATTTCCCCTCTCCAATAATGGAAGTGGACTCATCTGAAAATTCTGAAGATTCTGAGGCCTTGTTATCAAAATCAATTAGTTCATCAGATTCACTACCTCAGAAACTTAATTAAATAAATCAGAAGTCACCCTTAGAAGGTCCAGAGGATTGGCAATTGGAAGCAAAAACTCACAATGAAAATCACACAAGCCTGCCACCAGTTTTAAGATATATGATGCAATTGACTTGACCTGTGAGCATTGTCAAAGCAATCCTCACACAAGTGATGAATGCTCCAAGTTTTTTGTGAGTTTCTGATTCTTCTCAATGTATATTTCTCTTTTTTATTTCAATATTTATTCATCTTTTGACCTTATTTTATCAGATACCTTGCTCAGAAGACTTGCCCAAGTTTATATTGAAATACACCTTCAAGGCCATCAATGTCCAGGGTGATAGAAACTGTGGCTACAGAACAGTATCCAACTACATTTACAAGACTCAAGATCAATGGGCTGATGTCAGAGGTGACTTGGCTGAAGAAATTCAACAAAATCAAGACCTTTATGAAGCCATGAACACTTTAATTCCCTCAGTATCCTCTTATTTGGAAAGACTTGAATGTTATGAAGATGTTGGCCAGGCTCCAAAAAGCAAGTGGATGTCCATGCCTGACATGGGGGATCCAATTTCAACTAAGTATCAAAGACGAGTTGTCTTTTATTCTACAGTCCAATCTTTTTCTTTTTTTCCTTATCTCTGTCCTCCAAGTGATAATACTCCCATTTTCATCTGCTTCTTGGATAGCTGTTCTCATTTTGTTCCTTTGGATATAATCATTTCTAAAGTTTATCCAGTCCCCCCATTACTGTGAATTGGGAATTTCATGCCCAACCACAAGCCCTGGGGTGGGCTGATAAATTAAAGAAACACAGGATGTTATATTTGTCCAATCTTCCTCCCCCCCTCAGGAAAGACCAACTATTTTGGAGGTTGATTCAGATTGATTGATTTTTGTATATACAATTTATGCCAATTACCCCCTCCTCAGTCCTATTTATTGCTTAAATCCCACCTCAGTCTCCTTTTTTATCAAGCATGTGGAGCTTTTTGTACTTAAAAATAGTCATATTACAAACGAGAAAGAAAAACGTTTGAAAAAAACACTTATTGCGCCTTTACTTGTTGTCCCACCAAAAAATTCCCCCAATTCATGGGCTTCTGGTTCTTTATTTTCCAGATTGAACCCTCCATTTTAATAAGGGAAATGAAGGAAATTCATAAGTGGTAAGTTTTTATATTAATTTATTCATAATAGTCATATCAAAAAGACAGGAAAAAAACATTTTGCACCTTCACTTGTCCCACCAAAAAATATGCCCAAAATTATGGCTTCTGGCTCTTTATTCTACATATTTAAGCCTTCATTTCAAAAATAAAATGAAGGAAATTCATAAGTGGAAAGATTTCAATGAATTTTATAGAAAAATATGAAAACATTTGTGGATATTGACATCCCATTTTGGGAAAAATATGGCAAAAAAATTAAAAAAACCTCAAAACGGATCCTGAGGAATTTATTTAAAAAATAAGGTCACTTGAGTGTTTTTGGCCATAAATTGGTAAAAACACATAAGGGCTTACGTGTGTCTACCAACACCTTTCATTTATATTATAAAATATTCTTTTATAAGGAAATACATTATTAATATATAATTAATGAGGAAATATTATCAGCATTGTAATTATTCATATTTCCAGGTTTTTATTAATATACGTCAAAGATCTGAATATATTATTCTACTAGAGGAAAAAAAAATTCTTATAAAGCCTTTTTAATTTAGTATTTCATCAAAATTGAAAAAAATATTCAACATTTAACTAATTCTTATCTATATGTTAGAGGAAGATTTCTAAATTTGTGGTTTACAGAATAAAACTCTGTGAAGGAAATACTAGTTATAAATTATATATGATAAGTGATAATTTCAAAAAATCAAATTATAATTCAAATTTCAATTCTTTCTTTCAAAAAAAAACATTAAATATTTTGAATTTACTTTTACATTGATATAGAAATAAAATCACAATCTTAGTTGATGAATCATACTTCTTGAGAGAAATTTTAATCAGAATTAAAAATCTACAGTTTTTTTTGATTTTTTGATAGCCAATGAGCTAATTGATGTCTTGAACTTTCCTTTGTTTTATTTCAAAAGACATTTTTCCTTCATTATACTCAGGAAAATAAAATTAGAAAATATTTTTGAATAACACCTTGAACCTTCAAAGAAGTCTTGTTTGATATAGAAATATCTAAGAAGCTCTAAATTTCTAACAAATAACAGAGTGAATTTTTATTCTGGTACCAATCTCAGTTTAGTTTACTATTAAAAAAATTATCAATATATACTTTATTTTTCTAATTAAATCAAATAATCAATATGTTTAAACTACAGTAAAGTGGAATAGAGTGAAATCTGTGCAAAGAAAATGTAGTTATTTACAGTATATAATGAGTATTCTGACTTAATAAGCTCAAAACTCTAATAGAAAAATTCCAATCAATCAAAATATTCTCATTACACCTTAATTTGAGAAATTTATAGATTAAATCAGTATTCTAAAGTCTTTCTAAAGTAGGTGTTAAATTAATAATATTATAATAAGCTTCATGAGCAGTAACTGAATTATTTTTAAATTTGTTATAAAAAATAATATTATAATATAAGATTCAATTAATTTTAAATTAAAGAAATAAAACTTTTTTGTTAGAAGAAACAAAAAAAAATTAACCAAAGAACCAAAGGATGATCTAGCTTTTAATACGTGAGCTTTGAGGCCCAGTTTAAAAGTATGTTTTTAAAAGAAAAATCAATAATATATTAATCTTGTCTCAATTTTTCCTTAATATCTTTTAGTTTAAATCTATTTCATTAAATTTTTTGAGTTATATTTGTTCCACAAATATGTTGATCATCTTTTCCTTGGTTTTTAATCCTATTCATTAATATAATATTTATTAATCAACCCTTAGGTTTCAACATGATGAGTGCATATTGGAGTATTTTACCCAAGTCCATCACTTAAAATGTTAATTATTTGGGTTCAGATGCTACCAAAGCCATTAAAACCAATTAATAAGTCTTAACAAGAGTGGTGGGCCTAAAAGACAAATAAAACTGCAAAATTAAAGTGGTGAATGAAAATTAGAAGAACTGAAACAGGAATTCAAATATAAAAAGATATGTATTCTAAAAAAAGGAAGCAAAAGTAAAACATTCAGAGAATATGGCTAAAAAATTAGACTAGTCTTATAGTGAACTACCACACAAGGTGTGACTTCTTTTGACCTTTAAATTGTAAACCTTGGGGTATACTTTATATACCCAAATAGGCCACAATTAAGATTAATATAAATTATGAACTACACATAACCCAGAGGTGATACATATACACAAAACTCATCATTTTTTATTCTAGAGAAGATGAATACTTTTTTTGTGAGTAAATAAGTCAATGGAATTTAGGGTAGATTTGAATTATACACAAAGAATCACCTAGGGTAGCTTCATAGGGTGAACAATACTAAATTAACTCTATGAGGTGAATATGGAAAAAAGCTTGAACACCACATGATCAATACCATATAAAATAATTGTGAAAATGTTTTGTTTTCTCAATTTCACACCAAATTAATGGGAATGCAAGAAATCCCATGTTACATATACCCTAAGAATAGTGTTTTTCATTTTTCCAAAACCTGATATTAAATTATTGTTACATACAGCTTTGAGACACCCATGGTGGATATCAGTCTTGAATCCTGAATTGCTATTTTGACATGAAAATAGCTAAAGGAGACAAAAGACAGAAAAGAGAGCCAGGGTACCTAACACCTGAGGCCTCTGAGATATATTCAGCTCCAAAACTTGAATTAATTGCTGATACTGGCCCAATTGGTCTACTCAAACCTTTTGGGAACCTGGTTTCAAAGTTAAAATCCCAATAAATCATGAAAAAATAGCAAACAAGCTGCTATTTTGACATGACAAGGAGGTAACGGGATACTCTGACTCCTGTAACCATGTTCATTTTTCAGGATTTTTCCTGGATAAACCCAAAAAGAGTAATTGAAACCCTCTTTGTACTAGTATATATCAATTTACCTCATGGAAACCAGCTATTACTACACTATTTGCTTCTCTAGATAGAAATAAGATAATAAATTCAAAAATTCATCAAAAGTACAATTCTTGATTAATACTTCTATATCTTTCGGTACAGATGGAGCAAGGGCTTATACATATAAGAACCCAAAATAATCATGATCTTATGATGCAAATTCTAGGTTTGAATTACAATCCATTTTTGATGAGTCCATGTGAAACACTGAATCCTCAAAAATCCACAGAAAGTACAACCTGTGATTAAATTTCCAATAACTTTGATAGCTTTGAGAAAAAAATTTCTTTTTAAATAAAAGAATATTTTCAGTTGTTACTTCTGTATTTTTTAACCATAAATGGGTTTGTAGTCATGTAAAATGACTTAATTGAGTAATTATGATAATCTTATGTGAAAAAAGTGATGTAAGAAATAATCAAAAGAGGATAATTGGTTTCACACTCATTTTATGTTAGTATTCTCCATTCCACACCTATTTTAGCTGTTGTTGACTTAAAGGAGGCCTCCTCTTTGTGTTTTTCCAGTTAAATATTTTCTTAAGTGTTTTAAATCTTTACAAAACAATCATAAGTATTTTAAATCAGAGAAATGAACCATTACCAATACTTTTTAACTTTTATATTGTTGTATTACTTCTATAAATGAATTCTTTATCTTTTAGCTCCACAAATAATTTTTCTGTCACAGCCATCTTCAGGGGTAAAGGGTGTGTCAAGATTATACCTACTCAAACTCACCAAACTAGCAAATCCTTTCTTTTTAGGAGCATCCAGTTTCATAAACCTTCTGTTGAAACATTTATACAGTTGTATTCACCAATACATTCTGTCACTACTTTGACAGGCTGGATTCACTTAATACCATTTTGTATTCACAAGCCTGAACTGTATAATCACCCAACTTCACCACACCTCTTTTACAGACTCAGTACATCCATACAGGGGCTGTATTGTCCAAATCAATTCAAATTGAAATTATTCTTGGGAAAGGTTACTCTTTGGATCAGGGATGGTGAATTTTCCCAAATACCAGCCCCTCTTCCTCCCTCTGGGGACCTTTCTATCACAATTCTGTCTTCCAGACCTAAACAAAGGGGACTATTTCCAAAAAGGCTATTAAACCAGTTGGAAGACCATTCAATACTGGAAATTTGTAGATCATGTTCCACCATGTGAAACTTTCCTCAGCTCATATATATATTTGACTTATTATTAAACAAATATTATTATTCTTATTTTTGGAATCTCTTATTTATTGGTATTGAGTTGTTCTTTGAAGTCCCTCACCTGTTCAGTAGAGTTGTGGTGGCCATATCCTTATTAGCCCCTCCCTTTCATTTCTGAAAGGTTGAAATAGTAGACTTGGAATTTCTTGTTGTTGACCCCTTTATGTCTTCCTCTTATTCTGTGAGCCTTTGAAATATGACCACATATCCAAAAAGGTCACAAAATAATGTTATAATAATTATTCTAATAATAAGAATTAAAAATATTATCTTAAAATAGGTAAAAATGCCATAAATAGGCATAAATTATGGTTTACCTCAGAATCTAATTAATATACATTTCAAATAAATTATACCATTAGATTCCTCAGGTTAAAATACACATATAACACTTATGTCATACCTGTAAAGATAATACTTGCTGTGTAATCAGCAAATATGCCATAAAAAAGCACAAATTCTTGTTTATCTCAGAATCTAATGAAACAACATGTGAAATAAGTTGCACCATTGAGTTACCCATTCAAATATACACATATAAAATTTTCATGTCATATCTGTAAAGTCAATACTTGAGGAAATAATCTGAATATATGCACTTTAATGATCAGTGCATATATTCGTGTTTTTTAGCTTATAACTCTTGAAATATACATGAAATGAAGTTTGACAAGAAATAAAATATACATATAATTACTTTAAGAATAAAGAAATTAACCTTACTTCACAAGCTATAAACAAGGTTATAACTGTTAAGGGTTTATTGAATAAAATTGCTATAGCTGTTGACCACATTGTTGCGAAAATGGTCCAAACATTAAAATAATTGTATATTAAGGCTCTACTGGTTCATACATGAAGAATGATGTTTTTGTATTATTATAATAAAGGTACAACCCCCTGGAATCTTGGCTTGAAGTTTAAAATAGTAAATTCCAACAGAAAAGATGAGCTACAAGAAAAATCATCAAAAATAGAGTTTTGATGATGTAATAAAATTCAATTTAAATTTCAATAATAACATACCAAGCTATCAGAATTCACTTTCTGAATTGTTTTACCATTTATAACCTAAGGTTTATCAATTATCAAAGGTTAAGGTTAAAATTGATCATTTATGATCACTCACTGTAATCTTATTTTAAGTTTAACAGTCATATAAGTGAGAAAACAGGTTAATACTATTAGATTATCATTAAGACTAATAAAATTCACAAATTTTATGTTTCTTCCAAGCCTATGATGTCATCAAACTTTGAGTTATAGTGATAACTCTAAATAATTGCATAATAATCAGATAAGATGGTTTCACTATGATGTAATCATTGCTAAGCCTTAAAATAATGATCAATTCCAGTATATACCATCAGTACATGTCTACTAGAAGCCTGTTGAACTCTAGGGGGGAGAAGTTTACTACAAATACAGCTCTTTTTACTCTATTTCTCCCTTAGATGCAACAAAAACATTGAATTATTAAAACCACAGGCAAAATCTTTCTTCTTTTTATAAAAAACTGTTATCTATTCAAAGAATCAAGTTCATCTTTATTATAATATTCAATTTTGACGTGATTAAATCAATTTTTAATTGTTTTTGTTAAATCTTTACAAAAATCTCTAATTCCACATAAAAACAAGAATATCTGTAATTTCTTTTAATTTTTATTGTAAATACAATTCAAATAAGTTTTATTTATATTTTTTGGCATAAAATTATTCAATATTATTATATTAAGTGTTAAAATTAGCTTATTTTCTCTCTTTATTATTATTTTTTAAATAATTCTTGAATGAATATAAATAGTATTTATATTAATTCATAACTTTAATATTAGTAATATTGATTTTATGATTGTTTTTTATTATAAAAAAACAATTTCTTACACCTTTATTTGGTTTTTGTATCAATAGTAAATTTCCATAAAGATATCTATCTTATTATATTAATTTTTTAATATATAATTCATAGTATTATATTCATTTAATAATATAAATATTTTATTCCATAATCATGATAATTTTTTATTATTATAATTATTTTTGTATCTTATTCTTTAAATTTCATAAGGACATCCAGAGTCCAATAAGTCAAATATTAGTAATTTTTACTTATTGTTTCATAGTCAAACCTTACATATTCCTTATTGTTTCTGCTTTTCTTATATTCATTTTATTAGAAATTCCAATTCTATTAAAGTTTTAAGTTTACTCTTTCTTATTCTATTCTGAGCCCTCTACAAGTGAGGTCCAGTCTACTGAGTTCCATGACCTCTTCACTTAGAAGATCCCCTGTGACTCCATCAAATCACTCTTCAAATTATTTTCAATGTATTTTTGGATTATTAGTGAGTTTTTTGCCTTAATTCTTGAAGGTGTTTTTCTAGAATGTAGTTTTCTTCAATAATTATCATTATAAATATTATTGAAAAGGATAATTATAAATCTAAATAATCTTATATTATTTTAATAAGAAGTTGTAGTATCAATGCTTTTTGGAATGCATTCTAGTATAAAACTAATGCTTACTGTTATAGTCACTAGTAGTGTATAATAAGTAAAAGAAATAATTAAGAAATTAATTATTAATCTGTGGCTATAATAGATTCATTTATTATATTTAATAAGAAAAGTAACATTACTCTTGATTAATAGTAATATTATCAAGGGTTTAATAGACATATATTTAATTATCCACCTTAATCATGCTATTTAAGATGAGGGATCACTGTTTCAACTCAAATGAGGGGTTTGAAATGAAATATGATTAAATAATTCATATTCCTTTTGAAGCCATTGAAAGATTTTTAAAATTAATATTAAGCTACTTCAGTTAAAGTTAATTGTATAATGATTTTATTTTTTATCCTATATATGTAGTTTCCAACACTATATCAAAAAAATTGCAATTCAACAAGCAAGGGTGATTTTAATGATGATTTTTGAAATAATAATCTGACTGAGTAGGTGAGTCACATAGTACTAAGGGATAAAATGCATGTTTATTAATATCAAATTTGTATATATATATTCAAATTGATGATATTAACCAAGAAAAAAAATAATGTTTTTTGGTAAAGGTGGGTCAGAGGCTTCAGGTCAGGAACTCATTGATCCACTGAAAAATACTTATCTGGAAAAACAATTGGCAGAATCAGAAATCCCTGAAACAACACATTATTTGATTAATTTTGGTGATGATACCAAATTCTCAAAGTCTCAAGGAAATAAAATCACTCCCATTTTTCTTCCTCAAGCTTGAAATCTCTCTTGGCCTCATTTTGGATGAAAAAAATTCTTGTATAAGGACACATAACTGGGAAACACCTCTTTTCCCCTTGGGAATGAAAATAAAGGACAGAACTATCAAACTTCTAATACCTTTATTGTTTTTCAAAAATGAACTCTTGAATTAAAATGAGTACTCAAGTCCATCAGAAAGATATTTAATTCACTCCAAATATAAAAGCTATAAGGGAAGAAGAAAAGCGGGATTGAAGATTGTATTTCAAAATGGAAGAAAATAAATACCTGTAATTTCAGAAAAGGTATAAGTATCAGGTAAAATTGGAGCAGGAGTTTTAAGGGAAGAATAGATTAGATAAAAAAGACACATAGTAAGAGGTTGAAACAGCAGAAAAAACTGATGAGGCGCAGATACAAAAGGATGATGAATCAGAATTTCAAGATAAAACTGGGAGGAATGATCAAAGAGAATTCAAAATAGATATGATATCAATTATATCAAGGCTTCATGAGTTATATGTGAAAAGAGAACCAAAATGATATTGAGAGCCAAATTTTAAATAGTTGCACATGGTAGCTAGCCCTTTTTTAAATTTCTCATTTGCATCCTTTCCTAAACAGAAAGCTTTTCTCTCCTCATTTCACTAGTATCATCAAGCTGGGTTTTAGCTTGTATAAATTTTTATCTGTAACAAGTCACTTGATCTATTTTTCTGAAATCTATATTTTATTCACCACCTGGATATTAAAACACCAAATAACTAACAAATAGGGCTTATAGCTTGTAATTACTGTTTATTATAAGAAAAATCAATTGTAAAAGTGACTCATGTTAGAAGATTTCCCCAATATATACATGCAAGGAAATTGGTTCAAGTGACTCCTACAAGCCACGCTTGTGTTAGTACCAAGCTTCAATAGAAAAATCAAATTATCTATCACTGTAGATGAATCTCACATAAAATATGTATTTATATCAAATACATATCTTTTATTCATAATACTATTGCTGATTGAATATTCAATTGATATTTCTACAGGAAATACCTCACCCATCTCTAATATTATTACTCATGAATATCTTAGATACTCATACCATGAGATGGAAAAACTTAATTATATTTATTGGAACTGATGATTTAATCATTCTACATTATCAGATTTGCTACAACATCATTGGAACATAAAATATTTTTAAGTCTTTGGATAATATTTTCTCTGCTTATATTTAAATTATTTTTTAGGAGTTGAATCACAAACATGTTAATATATCATTTGGGATTCTCTTTATATATTAATTGATAAAACCATAACACATGTATTGGCTTAAAAACAGCATCATTAATCTTCCATTTTATATTTCATTTACTCTTCCCGGTTGAGTTTTGAATAATAACAAATATTCAAAAATACCCAATGAAATACTCAATTAAAAATTGGGAATTCTCCTTCACAAAACTTTGATATAATCCTTAAGGTATAAAACACCAGAAGTTGAAAGCCTCAATAATGATGAGCTTAATATTTTAGTATCTTGAGCTTCTATTTATTTTCAATTATCACAAACATTAACAATTGTCAGTTATACCAGTTTGTGCTCTTTGAGATGAAAGAATTCAATAATATAATACTTAAAATTATTTCTTCTTCTGTTTATAATTAATGGTATGCTAGTTCAAATGTTATTTTATATTAAGAAAAATTCTATTACCTTTCTGTGTAGTTTATACTATATAAATAGTGACTGAGTAATATTATTACCTTACATCTGTTGAAAACTGATGATTAAGAGCATGATTCAACATAATTTATTTTTCAGTAATTGAATGATAGGGATGTAGATTATAAATTGAGATACCAACAGGCCTCAGGATCTTCTCTACATATCTTGAGAATTCCTCTCAAAAGAAGTAAGAACTACAGCTTTTCACACACCATAAATGTAAGCTTTAGATATTAAGCTTTGTTTCAAAATCAATTATTCTTCCTGTCCTCAAACGTTTCCTGAGGTAAAATTATTTAGCAATAGTACTTTGAATAGTTTTGTAAGAAAAAACTCCTAAATTATTTTTCTTGGCTTTATTAGTCTAAATTAAATGATATTTTAAAGATTCATTTCTTTACCTATTTTTTTATCAGAAATAAAAAAAATCCAAAAGTGATTCAGAAGAGATATTCAGGCTTCCAAAGGAATTTTTGCAAGAATAACCTTTTTATTATCTGTAAGTGGTGTTTTTAGATGATCCATATAAAAAGAATTGAGTTAACTAATTCAAGATATTAATATGAGAGAATATTCCCCACTAACTATGAAGTATCAAAAGAACAAAAATGATAAGAGAAAATATATACTCAGAACCATGATTGTAAGGTTTGACTATGAAACAATAAGTAAAAATTACTAATATTCTACTTATTGTACTATGAATGTCCTCCTAAATAAATTAAATAAGATAGAAAAATAATTAGAATAATAAAGAGTTGCTATAATTATGGCGTAAACTAATTATATTACTAAATAAATATAATAATATAATTTATATTATAAGAAATAATATATATAAAATAAATATATTAATATAAGATAATTAATATATTAAAAAGCACTTTATTATTGTTACCAACAAATAATAAAGGTGTAAAAATTGGTTTTTATTAATAAAAAACAATTAATAACAATAATATGACCAATATTAAAGCTATAAATTAATATAAATACTATTTATATCAATTATAGAATTATTAAAAAGTAATAATAGAGAAGAATTATTATAATATAAGAAATAACCTACTTTTAATGCTTAATATAATACGTTTGAGTAGATTTATGCCTAGAAATGTAAATACAACTTATTTAAATTGTAGTTACAATAAAATTTAAGAAAATTACAAATTTTCTTGATTTTACGTGGAATTGAGGCTTTTGAGAGAAATTTAAACAAAACAATTAAATAATTGTAATAATCACGTCAAAGATGAAGATTATTATGAGATGTTCTTTGGTCTTTGATAATATAAAAGTTTTATATATAAAGAATAAAGAAATTACCTTTTTATTTAATGATTTAATGTTTTGTAAGCATCTGAGAGGAAAACAGAGTAAAAAGAGCTCTATTTATAGTAAATACCTCCCTCTTAGAGTCCAACAGGCTTCTAGTGGACGTCCACTGATCATATCCACTGGAATCGATCAGTATTTCAAGGTTTGGTGATGATTACATCATGATCAAACCATCTTATCTCATTATTACGCCATTTTTTAGAGTTATCACTATAACTCTAAGTTTGATGACGTCAAGGCTTGGCAGAACCCCAAAATTTGTGAATTTTATTATTTTTAATCATAAACTAAAATTATTCACCAATTCTATCACTCATATGACTGTTAAACTTAATTTAAGGTTACAGTGAGTGATCATAAATGATCAAATTAAGCTCAAACTTTGATCTTTCAAATCTCTCAAGTTTTACACGCTACAGCAATTCAGAGAGTGAATTCTAATAGCTTGGAATAACCTTATTATGCTTTCAAGCGAATTTTATTACATCATCAAATCTCTATTTTTGATGATTTTTCTTGTAACTCCTCTTTTCTGTCAAAATTTAATATTTTAAACTTCAAACCATGATTTCAAGGGGTTATACCTTGAATATTATAGTAACAAATACGTCATTCTTCACGAATGAACTAGTAGAACCCAACTGTCTACTTTTTTTAAGTTTGGACCACTTTCAAAACAAAGTGGTCAACAGCTCTATTGATTTTAATCAATAATCTCTTACAGGTTTTAGCCTTGTTTATAGCCTGTGAGATAAAATTCATATATGTATTCCTACAGTAATTATGTGATGACTTTATTTTTGGCTCATCACTCTATCATGCATATTTCAAAAGATATTAGCTAAAATCCTTGAATATATGTAGTGACCAAAAAAGTGCATATATTCAGCTTAACTCCTTAAATGTTGACTTTGGAGTTTAGCTTCTTAATTGTTTTATGTGTGGATCTTTATGGAGAGTCCAATGGTACCATTTATTTCACATATTGTATAATTGGATTTTGAAATAATCAAGGATTTGTGTTTTTATAAGGTATTATTACTTATAACTTATTAAATATTGACTTAACAGATATGCAATAAAAATGGTATATGTGTATTTTACCATGGGGAATCCAATGGTATAATTTATTTCACATGTTTATTCATTGGCTTTTAAGTTAAACCAAGTTTTATGCCAATTTATGGCATTTTTGTAGCTTCAAGGTACTTGTTTTTAAAGTATAATTATTTTAAATGTTTCTTGTGACCTTTTTGGGTATGTGGTCATATCTCAAAGGTTCACATTCCCTACCGCCAAAAAAGATTGTACCACAACCTGATATGTGTAATTAGGGTATCATCCACTGTCCTACCCCTTCAATAGACTTTGTTAGTCTTGAAGCTCAATAATGATTAACTTTTCTATTTTTCAGGTTTTCTTTCATGTCTGAACCTTATTAGTAGTTTATCAGCATTTGTTATATCTTTCTCAAGTAGCAATTCATCTTCTTGAGTTGAATTTTTATACCTTACAAGGTATTCTCTTTCATTTTTGTTTCTTGTCCTTCTTTCTTTAAGGAATTTTACAATTTTCTTTCCTTCTCCTTCTTCCAAGGGGGGAATTTCAAGTGGGGGTTTATTTCTTAGTGGAAATAACTCCTTGTCACTTGAGCTGTAAGGTTTTATCAGGCTTACAGGGAAAGCTGGGTGTTTGTTCATTAATTTGCCTGTGAGTTCCAATTGCACAGCATTGGGTCCATGAAGTGCTTTTATCATAAATGGTCCTGCAAAGGAATATTTCAATTTCTTTGGACCTTTTATGTTATTGAAATTAAGGGTTGATACTAGGACCAAGTCTCCTATTTTGAAGTCAGGTGGTTTATGACTTTCATACCATCTTTCTTTTGCATATTTGAAAGAATCTTGCATACATCTGTTTGCATGGTGTCTTGCTTTTTCAAGCATTATCTTAAAGCTGCTTGCTGTTGGATGTATATCCACTAAGTCCTTTTTGAGGGTATCATAAGGAAGTCTTGGATTCCAACCTTTTTCTAGCATTGCTGGTGTTTTACCAGTAGAAGAATGGATTGATGTTTTATATGCCAGTTCAAGAGCTGTTATTAGTGTACACCAATCATGGGTAAAACCATCAGAATCTTTGAATTCTATTCCATAAGCACTGAATCTTCTGATCATGTCCTCCAAGGTCTGTATCATTCTTTCTGCTAAACCATCAGTTTGAGTATGGTAAGCTGTTGAGAATGATAATTTTGTTCCAAACAAGTTATGGAGATTTGTCCACAATGCTGAAGTGAACTTTGGGTCTCTGTCACTTATAATATTATGGAATAAGCCTGTATGGCTAATAACTTTATTCCATATCATTATGGCTGTGTCCATAGCTGTGTCATCTTTGTGGCATGGTAGGAACATGGGAGTTTTGCTATACCTGTCAACCAATACTTGGCATGCATTATAGCTTCTGTCTCCTCCTGGAGGTAATGCTGTTACCCAATCCATATGAACTATTTCCCAAGGGGATTTTGGTTCTTGGATTTGGATCATCATTCCAAATTTCTTTCCTGTGGCTCTGTTAGCTTTTTGCCATCTGTCACAGGTTTGGCAGTATTCTGAAACATCTTTCTTCCAATTTGGCCACCAAGAGCAGGTTTTCACTCTTTCTAGTGTTCTGTCTTCTGAAAGATGTCCAGCTGCAACACTATCATGACACTCATGTAAAATAGTGTTTATCAGGGTTCTATCTTTTAAGGCCATAACACATGTGTGTTTTGTTCTATGGTAAAGGATTCCATCAAGGAGGTGGAATCTTCCTTCATCATATGCCTTTTTCCATGTTTGATCTAATTTTGATGAAAGTGATGGATCTTTGCAGTCTTTCCTTAAAAGTTGGCTTAAGATATGGCAATTCTTGTCTATCTTACAGCTTTCTTTAACTTGGCTAAAGAATTCTGTGCCAATTTCTGTGACACATATTCCTTCTATATGGTGCTCTTCCTGTGGTACCCATGCTGGATTGTCAGGGGTATTTGCTAGAGCCCATCTGCTAAGACCATCTGCATTTTTATGAATATTTCCAGATTTATGAACAATAGTCATATTTCCTCTGTATTCTTGGATAGCAATTTGCCATCTCAGCATATTTCTATTTGTAGTTTTCATATTTAATAGAGATTTTACAGCATTACAGTCTGTAATCACATCAAATACTGTTCCATCCAAGGAATAATGTAATTTTTCTAAAGCCCACACTAAGCAGAGGCATTCCATTTGGCTTGCTCCATATCTTGCTTCTGTTGGCTTTATTTTTCTTGAAATAAAACAAATTGGTCCTTCTACTGGTTTATCATTGATAATTTGTGTCTGGTGTAGTGCAGCACCTAGTCCTTCTCCACAAGCATTAATGTACAGTTTGAAGGGTAGTTTCCAATCTGGCATTAGAATAAATGGGGCATTTGTCAAGGAATTTTTCAATTCTTCATATGCCTTGACTCTTTCTTCTGTCATTTCATAGACTGTTTGTTGGTCACATAGCTTATACAAGGATTTAGCAATTTTTGCAAAGTCCTTTGTATGCTGTCTATAGTGACCAGCAAATCCTAGAAATGAGTGCATTTCTTTTTTGGTTTGAGGCATTGGCTTAAGTAGTACTGCTGCTACTTTATTCTTGTCTATGCCTAGACTATGTCTAGATACAACATGTCCTAGTGCTTTTAGTTCACTATATGCAAGATGACACTTTTTCAAGGAAATTTTCATATTCATTTGCACTATTTTTTGTAGTACCCTTTCTAGTCTTTTTTATGCCAAATGGCATTCTTAATTATTCAAAAATCCCACAGTGGACTATTATCCTTAGTAGTTTCTTGGCATTGTCTGTTAAGACATTTTGATGAAAACCCTTTAAGGCATCCATGGCTGTAATGAACTTAGCTTGTGACAATTGTGTCAATGTCTCATGGATTCTGGGTATTGGGTATCTGTCTGGAACGGTATAGGTATTCAGGGCTCTGAAGTCTCCTACCATACTTGATTTTCCATTATGCCAAGTTATAATGACAGGTGTAGTGACCTCTACCTGTTCATTATGTCCTACCTTTCTTAATACTCCAAGGTCCATTAATTCTTTAATGTGTACCTCCAAGGCTTCTCTAGCCCTTGGACTAGCTGAGTAAGCTGGTCTCCTTAGTAAAGGTGGGTAAAGCTTTTCCACAGTAAGAATTATATCCACCTCATGCCCAATTATGGCACCTAGTGGCTCCTTGTCAGTTGAAAAGGCATTTTTGTACTTAAATAAGAGGTCAATCAATTTTTCTTTCATTTTTTCTGTTAATTCTTGATTGAATTCTGCCTCTTTGAGTTGTTCAGATATAAAAAGGTCCTTTTCTGGACTTTTCTCCTCATTCTGAATAACTGTGAGTTGTTTTTTGATATTTAAGAAGCCAAATTTTTGTCTTTTGTTATCTCCTATGGTAAAATATCTGTCTTTTTGGTTAGAGATATCTATACCATAAATTGATAATTATTCATTTCCAAGTATGAAGTGATTACTAGGACAGTTGTCCATTACTACAAACTCTACTTTAATTCTGACACATTGTGAAGGGTGAGGAAAAATTAGTGTTAAATCAATTATTCCAAGGGGATTCATGCTCTCACTTGCACTACTAAATTTGACACCTTGTATTGGCATAAGTTTTTCTTGCCAGTCTGGGACAATGGTTTTTAAATAACTTTTACCAACACAGGTGAAATATGCTCCTGTATCTAAGTTCACTTTTCCTTCTTGTTTATCAACCATAACCATACTTATACTTGATTTTCCAGCTGTATATCCCATTCCTTTTGCAGGTTTGGTTCTGTACATTTTGGCATCTTGTATATTTGTCAGGTTTGTGTCAGATGTCCCAACTTGTGGTAAGTTTGAGTTAACATCCAGTACTTCATAAATTATATCAATATTATTAATTTGTGCATTAATTATATTAATTTTATCACTTTCAGAACTTTCTGACACTTTTGTGTCTTTTTCAGAGTCAGATTCCTCCTCTTTGTCATTGTGGTTTTCTGTTTCCACAATTTCATCAATCTTTGCCTTTTTGAGGCAATTATTGGCTAAATGTCCAATACCTCCACAATTATGGAATTTTCTTTTCTCATTATTGTTGGATGTATTGGGCTTGAAAGATTCTTTTGATTTATCTTTTTTGATAAATGATTTATTTGGACTTTTAATGTCCAATTTCTTCCAAGTTCTTCCAATTTTTGTTCTTGTCACTATGTCTTCTAGCGCATTGATATACTCTTCTGTGGAGCATGGTTCTATACACCTGCTTCTTAGGGCATGTTCTAGCTCTCCTCCACATTTTTTAAGTTTTTTCATGTGCACCATTTTCTGTGACATTTCTGGGTACAATTCATTGAGTCTTTCAACTTGTTTTAAGAACCAAGTTAAAGGTTTGTCTTTGTCTGGGTCAAAGAAAGAATTTTCAAATGCATTTTCTATCTTGTACCTCCAGGCATCATTAGCCCACTTGGTGATTATTTCTTGTTTCCACCAAGACCAGGTATTTTTTCCATTTGTTTGCCTTATGCCATAATACCATCTTTTTGCAGATTTTTCAAATAATGAATGTAATCTTGCAGTGATTAATTCATCTGGTATGGCATAATCTTCTTGTAGCATGTCAATTGTTTTGATAAATGACATGTGGTCAGATTCACCTTCTCCTGTGAATGTTGGCCATTCTTTTAATTGAGGTGCTTCCTTCATTAACACTTGGTTATTGTCTTGGTGACTCAAGTCTGTTATGAATGAATTTGTTAATTCCTCCTTTGGTTTAACAGGGCTTCTTATGTGAGAAAATGGTGTTAATAACTTTTGCATATTTGAGTTAGCCTCATTAATTTTATCCATTTTTTCAGTAATAAGCCTTATTTCACTTTGAATGGCATCTTTCAGATTCATTCTTGCTTCATCACTCTTTTCCACATGGTCCAAAAGTAATTTTTGGTGTGATGAAGTCTTTTCTTCAAATTTTTCTACAGAAATGCTGAATTTGTTTAATTTCTCTGTAAGATTATCAATACTCACATCATAATTGATTGTCAAAGTTTTTTCTTTGATATCACTTATGTATTTGTACAACTCTTGTTGTCCTTGTATTGATTTCTGAGTATTATTAATTAATACTTTTGGTTTATTATTTTCAATCATGAATTTTATGTTATCAATTTCTTTTTTATTTTGTACAACAAGTTTTGTTAAAGATGATAAGCTATTATTTATTTCTTGGAAAGATAATAAACTATTTTTAATGTCTTTAAGAGGTAAAATACTATTTTTAAGCTCTGTTAAAGTATTTACAACATCAGGAGACAAGGTTATTTCTTTGGGAAATGGGGTTGTCTCATTCTTTGCGCCTCTTTGTCTTTGAATTCCATCAAAGTTCTGGCCATGTTGAATACATTGTCCATGGCATCTTTTTGGATTTTGGGGATCCTGTAGGTTGGGGAATATGGTTTTCTCCAATTCTTTTTCTTGTTCTTCTTCCCTTCTTTGGGAAGTGGGTTGGCTTGGGGCTTTCTGGTAGAAGCTACTGGGGCTTCTTCCTTGGTTGCCTCCTTCTTTTTGGCATGGTACTCCTTGATCTTTTTGATTTGAGGTTTGGATGATAGTGAATTCCATCCATTGGAGTATCTCACTATTTCCTCCTCTTTGAGGAACTTTTTCAGGATGTGCCAGGAGTTCATCACTCCTTGGTGTATTTGGGGCAACATTTCCCAATCTTTGTCCTTGTACACCGTGTAGTACTGTTTGCACTGGCTCATTTAAATGTCTATGTGAGCCCTCTGAATGTGATTTGTACCTGTTTGATTCACTCATACTTAGTTCTAATTCTGTTTCAGATATCATGGGCATTTCTGGGACTTGCCTTTGGGATAACGCACTTCCTTCTTTGGATTCTGTTCCACTGGGGATATTGCCCTTCCTTTTCCCTTTTGAGGAATCAATTCTACCTGAGTCCAGCTCCATCTGATTGGATGGAGTATTGGGAGCCTCTTCTGGTAGTCATATTTCAAGAAAAATAAGAAATAAGAAGATTTCAGAACAGGAATTCTTCTTATGGCAATTTATAAATGAGGTACTCACCTTCAGAGTCCTGAATAGTGGGTCCTGGAAAGTCCAATTTCTTGGCTTTCTTTTTCTTAGTGATTATTGGTGTTGGAGAACTTTGGCAAGTTTCTTCCACCAATCTTTCAACAGTGGTTTGGTTGTCCTCTGTTGGATTGTCTTCAAACACTAAAAAATACAAATAAATATAATTTTTTTATATGAAAGTGTTATTTTTGGTAAGATATGGCAATTTTCCACGTAAAAATTGCTTTTATATCTTTTCAAAAAGTGAAAATAATTAAAAAATGAAATTAAAATTAATAAGATAACTTTTTTATTGGTTTTTAATATTTTTATGTTTTTATTTTTAAAGAATAAAATAGAAATGAATATGATTCTTTTATAAAATTAATTTATAATATAAAATTATTTTTAATTTATGAAATACCTTTTTTAATCACTAGAGTCACTCAAAGAAAGTTTTTGCAAGTCTAAGGATGTGAAAAACCATGTGTAAGACAGTACAATTGCTTTCCAAATGCCTCAATAGCTTTTAAAATCAATAAATATAAAATTATTATATAATCTTATGATTATAATTACAATTTATTATTGAATAAACCCAATTAGAATCTTTTTAAAGGTCTTTTAGAGTAAATATCACGGCCAGGCCCCCAAATGTAAGGTTTGACTATGAAACAATAAGTAAAAATTACTAATATTACACTTATTGTACTATGAATGTCCTCATAAATAAATCAAATAAGATAAAAATATAATTATTATAATTATGGCGTAAACTAATTATATTACGAAATAAATATAATAATATAATTTATATTATAAGAAATAATATATATAAAATAAATATATTAATATAAGATAATTAATATATTAAAAAGCACTTTATTATTGTTACCAACAAATAATAAAGGTGTAAAAAATTGTTTTCTATTAATAAAAAACAATTAATAACAATAATATCACCAATATTAAAGTTATAAATTAATATAAATACTATTTATATCAATTATAGAATTATTAAAAAGTAATAATAGAGAAGAATTATTATAATAAGAGAAATAACCTACTTTTAATACTTAATATAATAATTTTGAGTAAATTTATTCCTAGAAATGTAAATAAAACTTATTTAAATTGTAGTTACAATAAATTTTAAGAGAAATTACAAATTTTCTTGATTTTATGTGGAATTGAGGTTTTTGAGAGAAATTTAAATAAAACAATTAAATAATTGTAATAATCACGTCAAAGATGAAGATTATTATGAGAGTATCTTTGATCTTTAATAATATAAAAGTTTTATTTATAAAGAATAAAGAAATTACCTTTTTATTCAATGATTTAATTTTTTGTAAGCGTCTGAGGGGAAAACAGAGTAAAAAGAGCTCTATTTATAGTAAATACCTCCCTCTTAGAGTCCAACAGGCTTCTTGTAGATGTGCACTGATCATATCCACTGGAATTGATCAATAGTTTAAGGTTTTGTGATGATTACATCATGATCAAACCATCTTACCTCATTATTACGCCATAATTAAGAGTTATCACTAAAACAATAGGTTTGATGACGTCAAGGCTTGGCAGAACCCCAAAATATGTGGATTTTATTATTCTTAATCATAAACTAACAGCATTCACCAACTCTATCACTCATATGACTGTTAAACTTAATTTAAGGTTACAGTGAGTGATCATAAATGATCAAATTACGCTGCAACTTTGATCTTTAATACCTTTTAAGCTTTACACGCTACAGAAATTTAGAGAGTGAATTCTAATAGCTTGGAATAACTTTATTATTCTTCCAAGATCATTTCATTACATCATTAAAACTCTATTTTTGATGATTTTTCTTGTAAATCATCTTTTCTGTTGAAATTTAATATTTTAAACTTCAAACCATGATTTCAAGGGGTTATACCTTGAATATTATAGTAAAAAATATGTCATTATTCACGAATGAACTAGTAGAATCCAACTTTCTACTTTTCTTTTAAGTTTGGACCACTTTCACAACAAAGTGGTCAACAGCTATATTGATTTTAATCAATAATCTCTTACAGGTTTTAACCTTGTTTATAACTTTTGAAATAAACTTCATATCTGTATTCCTACAGTAATTACGTGATGACTTTATTTTTGGTTCATCACTCTATCATGCATATTTCAAAAGATATTAGCTAAAATCCTTGAATATATGTGTTGACCAAAAAATTGCATATATTCAGCTTAACTCCTTAAGTGTTGACTTTGGAGTTTAGCTTATTAATTGTTTTATATGTGTATTTTTATGGAGAAGCCAATGGTACTATTTATTTCACATGTTGTTTCATTGGCTTGTGAAATAATCAAGGATTTGTGTTTTTTATAAGGTATTATTACTTATAACTTATTAAATATTGACTTTACAGATATGCCATAAAAATGGTATATGTGTATTTTACCATGGGGAGTCCAATGGTATAATTTTTTTCACATGTTTATTTGTTGGTGTTTAAGTTAAACCAAGCTTTATGTCAATTTATGGCATTTTTGTAGCTTTAAGGTACTTATTTTTAATGTATAATTATTTTAAATGTTTCTTGTGACCTTTTTGGGTATGTGGTCATATCTCAAAGGTTCACAATGATAATAGAGGTTATCCCTGATGGTGGGTTAGCAGTTCCAGGTCCAACCTTCTTTCAAACCAAGTCTCAGAATTGTTTCTGAACTTGAAACATTTTCAAAGATACTTTCAGCCACATATTTTGTCATTCAAAATTTTACTCAGGTGAAACAGAAGATTATGGTTTTCCCATTATTTATATTTTTTTACTTATACATTACATATACAATATTTACTAATGAAAAAATTATTTAATGAAATTGATTTATAATCCACAATAAAGCTCCTTCACAAAAACCTGTGAGGCAATTTCACAGGGATTCCATTGTAATTTCACTTTGAAATAATTGACCCACCTCATTTTTTACCAGCACTAAAAATCATTCCACTTGGAAATCATTTCAGGGCAAAACAACAGTGTATAAAGACAACAAATCCTCTAGCTGAATCATTAACCATCTATTTTTCTCTTTTTGTGTTATGAAATAACTTACATACCCTTGAAATGGAGTATCAAGAGGTTTAAATATTTTCTTTATTACTCATTTATATGAAATATTTATTTGTGAAGAGTTGTTTCCATAATCTTTTGGCAGTTGAAATTTTGTTGTGAATTCATGTAATTTAGAATTGGTTCCCTTTTTTCTGCATATATGAACTATTATCTTGCTTATTCAAGTTATTTATTTTAAAGGATTTTTTTCTTTTTTGAAGATATTTTCAATTATTTATGATCTTTTTACATTAAATTAAATATGTTAATTTTGAGATTTCTTGTCAATTTAAATTTCCTTGCATCTTATTCACCTAATTCTTTGAATAAGGCAATCTGACCCTTATTTCAATTTTCTTCTTTAATTTGAGTTTTTTTTCTGTTCTTGGATGTGTATGTGTAGTTACTCTGGAATCAGTGTAGTGAACTCATTCCAGAGTTTTCACACACACACCCCAACAGAGAATAATTTCAATTCAAAATTCAAAAAAAATAAAAAGATAACAGTAAAAATCGAAAAAACTTGTTAATATAAAATAAAATAATTAAAAAAACTGAAAAATTTAAAAAGAGTTAGTAGAAACTCAAACAAAAACAAATAATTTGTAAGAGAATTACAAAAAAGTAAAAAAAAGAATCAATTGAAGAATTATACATGATTATTCCAATAATTAAGAAAATGCTAAGTAAAACTAATGAAAAATTAGATGAAAAGAATAATTAAGGAATAACCAAAAACCCAAAGAAAGAAACACAAAATAGAAATAAAAAATGAGAAAGGAAACAGTCAAAATATAATAAAATAGGGTGATTAAAAAAAACAAGAAAAAACATGCCAAATGAGAACAAAATCACTATGATTGGAATACTATTTATAAAATATGAAAAATATTTCACAAAATTTGAAAGAAAAGGAAAGAAAACAAAAAAAAAATATGACATAAATACCAGACTGGCCAAAAATTACACAGAAGGGTAAACAAGAATATTGGTGTAGTTATTGGTAAATTTATAAAGACCCATATTTCTTATCTTAATAAATCCCAGTAAATCAAAGTATATATCAAAGTTAAAAATTGATCCAAAATTTGGTTTTCATTTTTAACAGCATTAAGAGATCTTGCAAAAAGCTGGAACACCATATTAATTCCTATTTAACACAGAAATTGATGATCATATGAGGATATTCATTTGAAAAGATTCAATCAATGTTATATGTAATTCAATTAGATTTATAGCACCCATGATTATCACAGTCATTTAATAATTAAGGAGTGTATAAGAATAATTAATTATTTAATCTTTCCATTTTGACTCTGTTTCTGACTTGACTCAAAAAACGGTCCAACCTAGTGAGCTTTGGTTGTTTGCAAAAACATTAAAGCACAATTTAAATCATGCTGAACATAAGTTTCACCAAAATCCCAAAATAAACCTAAAACACCCATAAAAATTTCCAAAGTTTTTTTTTCAAACAATCATTTCTTAATTCATCTGGTTTTTCAAAAGTAAAAGAACTTTACACCACTCAGTTTCATATTTAACACATTCTGATGACTTAAAAAAGTAAGTTCTGACTCCTACTTACTCATATAGCTGAGTCCTCCATTCTAAGTGTTCTTATCCATATAAGCTATTTCTTTTTTTCTTATTACTAGCTATTCCATAAATTCATTTATGGAAATTTTCCTTTCCAAAATTTTAACAAGTCGTCCAATATAAACATACTGTAAAGGCATTTTATCCAAATTTTTTGGGCTAGTAAGCATAATGATTATATCGTCATACTTTTTTTTGAGAATGGGGACCAAAAAGAATTGTGAAAACCTATTCAAAGACTTTGAAAATCCTTCTTCTCCATTAAAAAGAATAATTAATGTTTAGGTATTTTTACCATTTTTTCTCTTTACTTAAAGCAAGCTTTAAATAAAAAAATTCCTTTCAAGATAAAATCAGCATCTTGAATTTATCAAAGGATAATTGTAGTTAAGATTATTGTAAAAGGTGAAAAGCCACCTTTTCAACTTCAATGGGTCCATTTCTGAAAGCATTAATAACAATAATTATTCAATAAGGGAAAGAATAACCTTTAGGAATGGAATTCATATTTCTTAGATAAATATGGGCTCAATTTATATTTTCTTTTGAAATTTTGAATCAAATTTTGATACCATATTCTACTGCTAACAAATGGGTAAATTTATATAGAAATTTAATTTGAAAATTTTGAATAAAATACCTATTTTGAAGGAATAAATCAAAACACCATATGACCTACCTAATTTTAATATTTTATTCCAATTAACGTTTTGAGAAGTTTCTAGTTTATATAGTATCTTATCTAGAGAAATCTTATTCTATTCAATTATATGAATATTTAAATCAGCCTTTTTCAATATATGATTCAATTTTCAACTTACAAGGAATACAAATATTTATAGCTTTTGAAATATAATTCACATGTGAAGGGTAGCAGTTCTTTAAAAGATAAGAGAAAAGAATTATTGGAAGGATATTATTTTAGATATTTCAGGTTTGGGGAGCACATATGATGCCACATATATTTTGGATCAATTAATTAAATGAGTTTTCTAAAGGAATTTTTACCTTCAATTTTGATTTATTATATACATAAAATAGCCATGTGAGAGTTCTTTTTACAATGAGGGTCAAGAATGGATTCTAATTAAAGATTGATTTATCAGAGGGGCATATTTAAGATCCAATATATTATTTGTATACAAAAATGAGGTATTTGTGTCTAGAGATTATTTTAAGGCTCATGATAAGGTGCTGAGAATTAATATAATTGATTATATTGATAGCATGGTGGATTGAATCTTCCAAGAGTGTCCATTTTTTTCTTTATCATAAGCTATAATATCCATATACAATGACATAT
Source organism: Austropuccinia psidii (assembly GCA_023105745.1). Taxonomy (NCBI): domain Eukaryota; kingdom Fungi; phylum Basidiomycota; class Pucciniomycetes; order Pucciniales; family Sphaerophragmiaceae; genus Austropuccinia; species Austropuccinia psidii. Next base: position 53,770,405 of record JALGQZ010000007.1, on the reverse strand, counting down.
ATGTTGGGAAAGAAAGTTTGTTCCTTGATAAATATTCCTCATAAATTGAAAATTATAACTCAAATTAATGAGATATAACAATGATAATTAAGCTATAGTTAACAAAAAAATGGAACTCAAGAGAAATTTCTTTGGGATTAATTTTCAAAATTTTCTTAACTTGAATGATTCTCTTTTTAAGAATAATGATGAGATAACTTTCTATTCAGATAATGCAAGGAAATTTTCATTAAAATAATGACTACCATTAATTACTATTTTTGACTTATCAAAGCCTCCATAATTAATTCCTGATATTCAATATCATGTGAACCTTAGTATAAATTCACATTCCAAAAAAGATTATTATTCATAAAAAATTAATGAAGTATAAAAAATGGAAATTACTTTTTAAAATTCCCATTTTGATGAAGGAACAAAAATTTAACCCTGTTTCAATTCAGAAGTTTTCTTAATTCCTTTCTAATTTTTCTCTGGAATATAAAATAAAATCTTGAAAAGAGTGATTTAATTCTGTTTTTCCCAAAAAATATTATGTAATTAATCATTTTCTCAAAAAAAAATAATTATTAAGGAAATCTGATTTCAGATTAAATTCATATCAAGTAGTTTATATTGAGACTTCTTGGTATATTTAATTCTTTTTTAAATTGTAGGAGATGATTTTCAAGCATTAAGAGCTCTCAGTTTGTTTCTATCATGTGGAAAAGGTATGAAAGTAACTAAATCTTTAAATTTCAAAAGAAATAGCATAAAATTTCCTCTCAAATTTCAAAGAAAAATTTAAATTTCAGACACCAGAGGAATAGAATATTATAATCAGAAGATATTTTTTCATACAAAATTTATTTTGAATTTGAATTTCACCAAGGAATTGAGATGCATTTTTCAAATTGTCAAAAGAGGAAGCTATAAAATTTAATTTATTTTAAATTTACTTGAATCAAGGTCAAATATTATTTCAGAATTAAGTGATACTGAAATATTCATATTTTGTTTTTTTAGTGGGAGAACCCTATGATAACTTATTAGACAAGGCAAAAGACACTGATCCAAAAAAAAATTGAAAGTTAAAAATGTTAAACTCTAATAATAAAATAGAGAATTTTGAGAGATAAAATACATCAAGGGATATATGTGATAGAAGATGAGATGAACGGATAGTTTGATCTTGAGAAAAATATAAAAATAAATTTTATAGTTATTGATTTCATATTTATTTGAAAATTGCGAGTTTGTGTTTCAAAGAATCTTGTTGAAGAAAGGATACTTTAGGGATTCAAAAAGCTACAAAATTCAATTTATTTCAATTAAGTATTTCCCAAATTTCAAAATTCATCTTGGAAGATGAGCAAATAGTAATATCAAGTTAGAGAACAGTTTGAAGCAAGCTGGAGGCCTTGTTGAACCTGGGTTTAACCTTCCACCCCTTCTGGATGGGGTATCTTTTTTCCCATGGTGATAGTGAAGTAGTAAATAAAGACTTGAAGTGATTTTCAAATTATAGCTTCAATCTTTTATTTATTAGTTCAATCTTTATTAAATCAATTATTAATTTAAAAAAAGATCCCAAAATTTAAAGAAAATATAAGGCAAAGAAAAAAGTCTTTCATGGGATCAAATTTGTTTCCTCCAAAAGTGAAAATATACTCTTACCAATTATTAGAAGCATATTTTAAACAGAAAACCCAAGTATGGAATCATTGAGACCTGGGTTTAGCCAATTTATTCTTTTTTTAGGAAATTATCCCATCAGGCCAGTCATTACTAGAGTGATACTCATAAGTATTCAAAACACTTCCAAATGTGCTTCAAGACCATTAAAGAAATAAAACCTGTTTTGGTTGGTTTTGTTTCAAATCAAGGGTAGTTTTACCACCTTGGTGTCAGCTTGTGACTCCAAACAGAGAACCAACATGACATCCACATACAATAAATAATTGTATATCCATTACTAAACAATTACAGTTCATCGGGTATTACTAAAAAGAGTGAAATTTCCAAATCATGAATATATCACTATTATAAAAATAATATAAGTATTAACAAATATATAACCACTTTCAAATTGGATAGAGACCAAATTAGAAAAAAACTTCATTTCCACCTCTCATCAAATTTATGCATACATAATGAAAATCCTATGAAGATGGTATCATTTTTTAAGCTCTCAGTGAGAACTATCTAGTTGTTTTATCCATTTTCCAGTAGCACCTCTAGTTCAAGAGATACCATTTTCACACCTTTAAGCTAAAGAAACCTCTTAAATTTTTAAGAGGGCTTGTACAAATCTGTAAGAAGGTATAGCCATATTTGATATATGAGTGAGATATTTACATTGAGATACCTTTGAAATCTGTATCTTCAAAATTGGCTAAGAGATCTGGGTTCAAAAATTTCTCAAAATAGTAATATAAAGAAGCCCCTTTATCTTTTCCATATATTCATAAAGCTGTACTGAATAATATATAGAGTGTAGAGCTCATCAAGCTCTAAAATTCTGTATCATCAGAGTTCTTATATCTTCCAAAATAACAGAGATATCTGGATTTGAAGTTTTTTAAGCCACATCCTGATGTAAAAAAATACATCAAAAAATTTCAAGCCCTTTTAGCTTTTTCTATTCTATAGAAAAATTAAAATTAAGGATCTCATTAAGCACTTCAATTTTGTCCTCTTGGATTCTTGATATCTCAATTATTGACTGAGATATCTGGTTTGGAAGTTTTTGGGCCAATACTGGTCTGTACCAAACCTGTACACTATCCATTACTGATTAAATACTTAAAATAATGGTTTTTTAAAGCTTAAACCCACCAGGAATGACTAATATTAGTCATCCAAAAAATCTGGAAATGTCTTAAAAATTCTAATGTGGCCTGCGAAGATTCTTATCATCCTGTATTGATCCAGAATGATCATTTGTGTTCCCAAAACCACAATTCTGATTGTACTGACATCAAAATTGATAGTGCAGAACCATAATCCAGCCTCCAGAGTGAGAATTTTCAGTCTTAAGATGTGTAAAGAGCCCACCAGCCCCTCACAGCTTTCTTACTAGAAAAGGACCTAATCATTTTACTTTAATATTTTTATATGGTAAAACTGTCTTATAACATTAGTACCTTTAGACTGACTTTTATATAATTAAATTAATTGATTATTGTAGTTATTTTTCTACCAATTTATATCCAATTACTGCAACCAATTTTTGCATCAGACCCATCAACACAGCTTTGAAATAACAGTAGAGCCTTTTCAATTCAAAAAAATTAATCATCTATACCATTTTAAAGTCATAGTATCAAGCGTTTTTTTACATTCTTAGAGCTTCTACATAGACTAACTCTGACACTTTGGAACAGCTAAGAATGACCTGGTTTGTATCAAAATCTCATTTTCAATTGAGTCACAGACCCTGTGAAAAATACCACAGCCAAAATTAGTGAGTTTTTTAAGTGGATTTTAACATTCTACACACAGATTTAAGGAACTTGGGGAAGCATGGTACCCTTTGAAGAAATTTGCCTTTCACCCTCAAAAATTAATCTTTCCAAATTTTTTATTTATTCTCTCCAAAAGTCATCATTCTATAACTTTATTTTTTAATTCAATTAAAAATTTGCAGTAAACAACTTTAAATTAAATTTCACTCATGAAAAACACCTACACATTTTGAAATCTTTAATTAAAATAATTCCATTCCTAATATCTTCTCAAGTATTCAACAAACCTTATTTTTAACATGAAAAATTATTGTTAACAACAAATTTGGAACAAGTTACATTGAATTTTTATTATGTTCAGATTTTCATATTCCAAATTCTCAACACTTGATTTAAGCTTTTTTAAGGTTAAGCTGCAGAACTTTTACCTGAAGGTGACCTAAGGTCAATTTTTATGTAGAATTCAATATGAAAATAAGAATTTTCCTTTTTAATAAGAAAAAAAAACATAAATTTTATGAACTTTTTTTTTTCAAAAATATAAATTCTTTCCAAATTTTTAATAAAATTTCATTTTTTTCTCAAGTTTTTTTTTTGAGAAAACTGTTAATTTTTTTTTTTTTTTAATTTCCTTGGTTATTTATTTTATAAAAAGGAAATTGTATTTTTCTATTTTTGTCATTAATTTAAAATTATGTTACAAGGAATGATGAAATTTCTTGAATTTTAATTTTTGTCTTTTATGATCTTTTTTGGTATATGAAAATAAATCTAAATCTCACAATAACTTTTCTCACTTGGTTTCTGAGTGTGTATAGTCATAATAAGGTTCTTTATAAGTTTTCATGAAGAAGGTTAGTAATATGACCATAGAATTCTAAGGATACCCTAAGATCACATTTAATATGTACTAAAATGAAAACCTCTGGACCTTATTTATGATATCTTTGCATAAATTAGGCTTGAGAAAAAACATAATAATAATGTATTAAAGGATAAAATTCCCCCAGAAATGTTTAAGTGAGTTATCAATGAGAATTATTAAGAAAATCAACTATGAAAGAAAAAAGAAGTTTCCATATCAAGTCATTAAACACTAAAAAAGAATAATTTTGAAACTTTTTCTATTTAATTTAGTCTTCCATTTGTCTTGATATGAAGGCAAAATCACTATACTTTTCTTATATATTTCCTCAATGATACCTATATACCCTGTATTTTGAAAAAAATAACTTTTCATTTGAATATATCATTGTATATCATGAAGATTCAGAAACCTATATAACATGAAACACAAGTACTAATAAATTAAAAATAGGTTAAATTTAACTTAGACAATTTTGAATTCATACCTTTCATTAATAATATATTTAACTATGCAAAGAAGAACCTGATATTCAGGGAGATTTCCAAGATTAAAAAAATGGCCAAACATTTCAAGAATATATCTATGGTCCATTCAATAAGATTATTTCCTTAAATTAAATTGCATTTTTAATGAATTTCCTCTTCACATGTAGTCCTTTATAAGATTTAGTCCTAAGCACTTGATGAACCAATCAAAATTTTCAGCATAAATCATCAAAATAGTTCCAAGCCTTTCTAAATGAAAAATATTTCAATTTTTCTATTGTTATAAATGTGGTGGAATCTAAATACTCCTCATATTAATTGTTTGAAATTATCTTCTGATTTTTTGACATCTTCATAAATGAAGATTCAAATTATATATTCTATATTCAACATCCATTAATAGTTCCCAAAAACAAACTTTACAGCCAACTTATTTAAAAGAAAGAAATACAAAAAGTGATATGTTTCTGGTAACTTTTGTTTTTTGAAAGGTCCCAAGAAAATTCCTTAATCAGTTTTTTTTCACTTGAGACTCAAAATTCCCATTAAACCTAAAAGGTTGAAGTTTTTTTATCACTGTTTTACCTTTTAAAACATAATTTGAAAAAAAAATAAAGGATTTTTTTTAATTATTTTCTTGTTTAAAAATTATTCAAAACTTATTGAAAATCTCTACATTTTTTTTTAAAAACCCCATTTATGAATGGGGCCTTATTTTTTAAAAATAAGCTTTAGGTAATTTGATCAATATAATTTTGGTTTAAATTTAGTTTTATTATTTACCTTATATGATAAATTAAAATATCAAGAAAAAAAACTTTAAAACTTTAATCAAATTATTTATCACCAAAATTGTAAGGTTTGTCTATGAAAATCTTGATAATAGTAGCAATATCAAGAGTACTATGACTGTCCTCAGTAGAAATATATAATATAATAGAATACTATAACCACAAATTTAAATATAATTATTAAAAATAATTATAAAAAAATAATAATTAATTATTATTATAACAATATAATAATAATAATAAAAATATAAATTATAATTATGCTATTATTGTTATAGTCACTGACAATTATAACAATAAGAAGTGTAAATCTCTTAATGAGACAATTACACATGGAAAATATGAATATTAACCACTTATAAGAATTAAAACACACACTGTGCATAAATAATTCTTATAGAAAATTTCTATATAAAAAAAAACTAATACTAGATAAAAAAAGATATAGAACCTTAGAGAAAACTTACTTATAATATTTATTTAATACAACAAGTTAAACAACAACAGTTATTATACTAAATAATAATTATAAGTTAAAGACATGTCAAAAACCAATAATTTTAAAGATAAAACAACTTTTTATAATAAAAATTAAGATTGAAGAGTTTTTAAGAGGAATTTGTGGATTTTAAAAGATATTTAAGATGATAATTTTATATAATAAAATGTATTATTAGTGATTACAACAATAATCTGAATTCTATGATTTCAATTCTTTAATTTTAATTAATACAGAATAAAATAACTTAAGAATTACTTTAATAATAATATTATATATTTCATAAAGCTTTACCTGTTTAAATTTCTAATATGATTGGATTTGATAATGAACAATGGACAAAACAGTGATGAAAAGAATCTTTTTATGTCTTCAGAGCAGCTCTCATGATTCATAATTAATATAGAAGGCGTGCTCAGGTCAAAACTGAAAAACCATGCTTAAAAATAAAGTTCTTAACTTAAGGTAACTCATTTTTAATTCCAATTTAAAGTTACCAGTGTTATTCTTAACTCCATGTAGCTTTAATCCTCATTTAAACTAATTATTTTAAGTTTTTAATAAAAATAAACTTATTTATATTAAAGTTCATCACATGAACAACTTAAAGATAGAGTTTCAAGCAGAAATCTCTTAAACTCAATTTTTAAAGAAATTATAATTTTCTTTGAGCTTTAATTGAAAGAGTAAATATCCAGGCTAAATACCCAGGAAATTTATTTATAAAAGATACTTGAAATTCAATTTATATATAGATAATATTAAATTGTAAGCTGTGTGAGATTTTCAAGCAAATCCATTAAGAATTGGATTTTTAATGAATTTTTGAAGTTATTGCTATTTTTCCACGTAAAATAGCAATACACACCAAACCTTAACTTTTGATAAGGTTTTAATGCTTGTAACCTTAAAGTTTTAAGCTTAATTAAGTTTTGACAGTTCTTAAAACCTTAAATTCAAGCCTGCATATTGGGATTTACCCTTTGGCAGCTTGAAATTCCTGTCTAACTTGGGATAAAACCAGTTTAAACTTTAATGTTGGATCAAAGTCTAATCTTAAAGCTTAAATAAGGCTGAAAATCCTCCAATACAGGTGGACAACCTTAATTGAATCCTTGCAGATCCAAAAAGTTGGGTACCCCAGCTCTATTTTGTCTTTTTCCTTTGTCCCACCTTTCTGCGTGGATTTTGCCCTTTTGTTTCTTTAAATCCATACTATGGCCTTAAACCCTTTTAAATTGAGCTCACGCAGGATTTACATTCTGTATGGCAAATCCTTAGACAATTCAGTAAATATACACAACACCTCAATTTTAACTAAAATTTTGGTAAGTTTGCATAAACTTTATGCAACTTTAAATTTAAGCTTATTTAAGCTTAAATTTAACAATTTTAAAAAATGTTAAAAAAGTTACATTAGTACTGTGAGATTCTTAAATCTTCCAATAACATAAGAAATAAGTGTTTTTGGGTATAACACCTTATGGGTGTACCCTAGGTTATTTTTGGTGTAGAATCCAAAAATGACATAATATTTATAGCTTTGTTTATCCAAAAAAAAGTTATACTTATTTTTTGTTATTTTTTATTTTAAATTCAATGAAAAGTCTGTTAAAGACAAATTTAACTGTGTATAAAGTCATTTGTGGCCTTATGGGTATGTTATACATACCTCACAGGCTCACAAAAATTTTTCATAAAAAAATTAAACAAACAAGAATTTTTTAAAGTTAATCAATCATTAATAAATTTTTAATTTTATTCAAACTTTGAAAGTTTGAATTTGTATTTAGCCACCAGGTAACCTATTATTCAATTTTTTTGAAAAAACAGAAAACAAGAAATATTGACATTCTTTTAAAAAAAATCATAATAATTGATTTGCTTAAATAAAATAAAATGAAATTCCTTGTATAAATATTTATGTATTTTAAAAGAATTGAGGGTTCAATGTCTGTGCATATTTATCCATTTACCAAAAAAACAATATAATAGTTTCATTAGAAAATTGTTCAAGAGAAAAATTAAATCCAGGTTTTTTTAAATTATTTTTCTTCATTTATTCCCTTATTCATAAAAGAAAAAAAAAACAAAAAAAACAAAGGGTTTATATGTATTAATAAAACAAGTTATGGGCGTACTCTATAGGCAAGCATTAGGCAGGTTTTTTGTTTCTACAGTAATGAGTTCATTTAATTAAAAAGATATATATTGAATCAATTTTAATTTATAAATGACTTTAAAAATACAAAAATGATGAAATTGCTCAATAAAATTCAAAGGTTCTTGAGCTGTGACATAAAAAACACTGAAAGATAAATATTAATCATATTTCAATGTAACAATTTAAAATGGTTGGAATTAACGTTTCAAAAGTTAAACGGTCATGGGGCGGGGGAGGGGTTAGGGGGTTAAACCCTTGTTTTTTTATCGACTTTGTTGGGAAATCTTTCCGTCTAATTTGAGAATTGACGCAACTAGACCAAAGCACAATGTGGCTGATCAGGCCCAGTAATATTAAAGCTCCATTTATTTCAAGGGAGAAAAACGGGGCATTAGAAAAATATTATTTTGATGAATGAATTTTACTTCTTGCTATGAACCATGCCAAAGATTTTGCATGATTGAGAATTTATGACAGTTTGTCTTTGGTTATATAGAACCAAAATATGTGATTCTTGCGAAAGGGCGAAATAATAATAATTATTAATGCATCATTCTCAGTAATTCTGAAATTAACTAAATTCTACAAAAAAAAAGATTAGCCTTTTATTTCTTATGACCAATAACTATAGCATTAACTTTGGTATCAATGAGAGAACTTTCTATAGTAGATTAAGATGAAGATGAAACCCAAAATCCAGAACAAATACACTTTCTAAAAAATTCTCTTGAAGAAAATTCAAATGGACTCAAAAAATCCTTTTCATTGTGAAGATTGCTACTATTTCCTGCTTGAGTTTTCAATGAATCCTGGTTCCAAAAACTCTTTTTCTTCTTTTTTGATTTGGCTTGACATTTGATGCACTGCTTAAATGAAACTTGATTATTATGTGATTTTTTCGTATTTTGAATCCGTTCACCTGATATTATATCAAACGTTTTTAAATCATCTTTCAAGGTGTTGTTATTAAAAAAATTTATTAGATTGTGTTTTTCAGTTTTTATTAATTGTGGATGCTTTGTGATGCTTTTTCTTAGAATCATTACAGCTTCTTCAACTTGATTTAAATCTAATGTCGCCAAAGGTGCCGAAAAACTTTCAACATGTCGGAGAGGCATTTCTAAAGCAAATTGATCAAATATTAGTTTGCATTGTACCATAAAACAATGATCAATTTTCACAGGTTTAATCTTAAAGCAAAGGAAATTATACTAACTGCTGAGATCAGTGCTTGGTTTAGGTATCACCGTTGGTCCGATGTCTTGTAATAGTTTACCCCAGCTTTCCATATGAATTGGATTTTGATGGTCCCAGATTTCATTGAATATACTCTTGGCTAATTCTACTTCATCGTTTAAGCTCACTTCTCCAGATTTTGAACTCGCAAATCGCGGTGAAAAATTATTGGGCTTAATGACTAAAAGCCATTGTGAGAAAGAGGTAAAAAGTAAAGCCATCTTGAACAAATAGAAAAAAGTGAAACTGGTCAGAGGAAGTAAACAAAGATGCGGTGTCGGCGAATCTAATTACAAATTGCCTTAATCAGTAAAAATCTCCTATGATAACGATAAGATTATTTGTGCCAGCTCGCTTACTTGGTTCAGTTGAACTGATGATCTTATGACACAATCTTAGATACCATCTCGCAAACCCAATCATCTGCCACAAGGAACCTATGAAAAATTGCCTCAAGATAACTATCACAATTCTATTTGAGTTTAATGATTTAATGAAAGATCTTACGAGAATAAGTTTCTTGTTTGACGCTAGTACCCATTGTTAAAGTTGCGCTCAACCAACGACCAATTAAAGCAAACTCGGCAGCATTCTCATAACCAGGAATAGCACTAATCAGCAAAATTCAGTAAAGCTTTTATGTTTATTAAAAATTTGCACTTGAAATCGTTGAATCAATAGCACAAACCTCCAAATATCATAACCTAAGTTCCAAGCAATATGTATTAATGGATCCAATTCATAATTCCTGAAACCAATAGACAAACTAGCAATGAATCCACTAATTTGATCAAAAATCAAACTATAATCGAATCGATTGGCTTGAGATACATTGTTTTCATCGACCTTGTAACTCAATAATCTGACTATATCATCTGCTGGCTCTCGATTATAAATTGCTCCCATGATTAAGCCAACGAGTAGATGTGGTTGTTCTGATGTAACTGAAATCCCAAACTCAAACAGCGATGAGCAATGAAAATTAAAATTTGCCAAGAAAAAAACATATTTACTTAGAGGTGACGCTCTCACTTTACCAAATTTGTTCATGGTGCAACACCAAATACCATGAAATGAGATGCAAAGTTTTCTCAAATCTTCTTCTTCAATTGATGACAAAAGTTTCACTTCCAAGGTTGATAAATCACCCCTATTTAAAGCATGTTTTATGGCAAGTTAGTGAAAAGAAAAAAAAAACTTGAAAGATGACAAAGGCTTGAGCACTCAACGAATTCAATATTAAACATTCAAATTGATCTCTACAATTTTCTTTCGAATTCTCATGATCAATTATTGTCTTCTTGATAAATATAAGGAAGCTTCCTATTTTACCCTTCCAATTAGGTATAATATTACAAATTTTGCAGATTGTAGCATAATCAGAGTCAAGTTTTTTGTTGACGGATCTATTTATGACCTATTATGATTAACTCGAATGAGTCATAAACAATAAAATAACTAAGCAGAAGAGGATAAAGACACTCGATGTGCTTACCCATTCTTCAGGTCCCTGCAAAATTTCTGAATTTGATTTTCTATTATTTTGTTTTTCATTAAAGCATTCAAGTCCAAGAAATCCATTTGACAAACTGGTACGTTCATATCTAGCATCCCAACATTGTAACTCAGCGGAGAATTTAATTAAATTTTCAGTTGAATTGGATTTGGAATAAGTTGCTAGCAAACGAATTGTAGGAGATTTCACATTAGAGGGTTCAAGTTCAACTTCTAAAAAGTTTAAGGTATGTAAGATTGGGCGACAATCCATGTTATGATCAAATGGATCTACAATAGATAAATTAGAGAGAAGTTGTAGAGTGATTGCTAAATTGTAAATTGATTGGTAAAAGTGAACATAACAGGGTCAGCTGAATTGAAGATCATTGAAGGAAATAACAAACAAGACCCAACTAGGAATAATGCTATCGTCAAAATCTAGAAATATTTCCGCTAGTTCAATAAACCCATCAGATACTTCACCTTCGCCTTCAGTATTATGACCCTTATCGTCAAGTCCAAAGATTGGTTCATAACGCCTCCGTTTGATTTTTTGCTTGCGTGAATCAACAGAGTCTTTTCGTTTGTTACTTAGTAAAACATCTTCCTCCATCTTTTCATTTTGATGTGGAAGATCTTTTGATACTTCTTTCTGAGTATGTTCATTGTTGTTATTTTCGTTAGGATTGTTCCTATTAGAAAAATTTTGCTCAAGAGGGTTATCAAACGCATCATCTAAATCTCCTAGGCCGGTGATATAATCGCCAATATCTTCTTCACCCATGGAGAATTGAGAGCCACCCATCTGATTTTTATCATCAGAAATTGGAAACTTGTGACCATCGCTAATTCCTGTTATCATGGTTTGTTTGATTGGGGCCGGGACAATTGGTTTTGTGAGGGTTTTAAAAGCAATCAGCAAAGGGGGAACCTCGACATCGTCGGATGAGTCTCTGCGCTCCATCGGAAAACCAATAGTGGCAATCTGAATTTCTCTTCTTGGTAATTTGAATGAATTCATTAGGTTATCAAATTGATTGGATGGATTGGAATCAAATCTCCCACCAGGCTTGAAATCCAATTCATTTGATTTTGACCCGATTGATCCATAACTCGGAATAGAATGAGTTGATGAGCCGAATTTATCGATTGAGCCTTCAAGTTGAGAGTTTGTAGGATTTGAATGATATAGGCCGGAACCGGAATTGGAATTGGTGATTGGGGGTGTAGGATTTAGAGGAAGGTCGATTCCAAGAGGTTGGGTGCTGGAGCCTGACTTTAATTGAGTTTGCCCAAGGGTAGATTGGGAGTCTTGAGGATTTGAAGGTGGATGATTGAGATCAAGGGTGGAATGCTGCTTTTGTGGCATTACAAAGGATGGTGATGGAGTGAGTTTGAGCGGCTTGGCAACTGTTGTAGAGTTACTAAGAGTGGTTAATAAGACATGAGGTGGTAGATTCATTTGAGGTAATGGCATATGGATGACAAAAATCTATAAGATCATCAAAAAATAGGCCTGATTCAATTTCTGAAAGGATAGTAAAAAAGCAATCCAATAAAATATCTACCTCGTTGGTACTCAACACTAGTAGTGCAGTCAGACCCTTTCCTTGGACCAAGCCATTGATGGTTCGACCCAAGGTTCTTTTTGGTTTTAGGTATTTTGCAGAGCGAATTAAAGAAATTTCCTCATCAGGCACCGCCATGTCAGGGGGAATGAAGTCTGTAAGCCACTGAAGGCGAGGCATAAATGAGATAAGGTCTTTGATTGGAACCTGGCCAGCTTTAAAATCCAATGACACGTACACGTCGTGGCTCAGCTAAAAATCTAGCTGCTCGGACTCTTTTGGGGACAAGTTGGAATGAATCAAGCTGATTGATTTCATCCAGATTGTTGCAAACTACTTCATCCCAACCTAATCTCCATTGATCCACTTGAGCACTGTCTTGTATGAGGATGGAAAGTCTTAGATGCTGAATTCCATCACGAGATGAGCTAGTATGACTTGAGATCAAAAGATGAGTTCCATCGGGTGAAAACCACAAATGATCGACGCCGGCTGGATGACTAGGTTGAGGATTGGCTGGAGTGAGCGAATGGGGTTTGAGGGTAGGAAATGTTGGAGAGGGTAATGTAAACGACCAAGAAGGTGTTGGTCTTGAAGCAATAGGGAAAAGAGAGAATAAAATGATGAGTTTATTTGAATCTTGAGCAGATGGGTTTAATTGGAGATTATTGGACGCAGTGGCTATAATATGCTGAGAAGAGCAAGCTATGGCGCCAGATGGACTACATTGAAGTCAAATAGCCATGATGAGAAGGTCAGTCAAAGGATCCAAAGATATCATCACAAAATCGAAATCGATCCCACTTTGATAGATCCACTTCAGATTTTTTACTTTTGTGAGAATCAACATAAGCTTGAATGTCATCCAGATCAAGATGGGATGGAACGAAGCGATTTGAAGTTGAAGGCGGGATCAATTGGGAAGAATTTTCTTGAACCATCAAAGAAGCTTGATCGATATTAGAATTTGGAGGTGAGCTTGAAGAGTTTCTGTAGTCGATCTTGAATGAATCGGCTGATGAAAGATTCAGAAAATTATCATGAAGACTAAGATTGACTTGATGAGATTGGCCTGAGGATTGTTCCGGATTAGGCTGGGTTGTGGCAAGAAAGTTTGAGATCTCCTCCAATTGATGATGATTCATCGGCGACGATATCGATGGAATGACGGGAGAAGCCATGGATGGATGAATTCTTGGAATTCTTAAATGGAAGATTATTGGATGGACGGAACCCAACTCCGGAGGCGACGCCGCCAAGCCAACCGCAGAATACTTCAAGATTCACCACCTCCGCTCCAGTGCATCCATCCACCCTGTCAGTGGCCACTGTCCATGAGTAGAAAATCATCAATATCAGGATGTTTTATCAGCCAGGAGAATTTTGGGATCAGAAAATTTGATAAAAAATTCATTAGAAAAAGAAAGATGGACATAGCACCAAAGGACACAATATTTTGACTAAAATCTGATTCCTTTCAGTCCAGTTGGTTGATGCCTTGCACAAAATATTGATTGGATTAGCTTTTGGCTGTTCTGGCTCACCCCATCATCGAAACCTCATAATACAATTTCAAGTTTTTTTATGAAATTTCACATACCCAAAAAAGACTACAACAAAATAAAAACACAATAAAAATTAAACAAGCCCTGCCATTTGAAATATTAAAGATTTGAGGAAACCTCAGTCTGATATTTTGATATGAATTTCTTCATTAATTCAAGAAAAAAGAATTACATAGATTTGGAAATTGGAGATTTTGAATTTAATCTCATTTTAAAATATGAAAATAAATTTCTTATTTTTTTTTATTTCATTGTAAAGTGTCTCTTTGGAAAAATATACCAAAACTGACTATTTTTGATATAATTTTGCTATTCTTGTCCTGGTTTTGAAGAAAAATGATAATAAAATAATTTTTTGAAACAATTTCTGTTGAGATACATGATCTCTCCCAGTCTGTGAGCAACTATAAGTCTCCGTTATTGCCGAGTAGCGAATCTGCTAGGACTTAAGACTGACTTCAAAAGTATTATGCCGTGGGAATAAGGTCATGCGTACCTTTATAAGGAGCATGACCTGTTGAATGAAAAACGGGAGTATTGTGATCAATTCCTAGTTCTTAATAAGATTATTGTACGAAAAACACTCACTCAAGAAATTAGTGGTTTGTTTTGTCTCTGACTGGTCATACCAGTCATCGCAATTACTGATATTGAATATTTAGTGTGTTTTACGACTGATTTATTAATAGATAAACATTTGAGTTACTTACAATTTTATATTAGTGTGTTGTATAGCGTTAGGTTGGTTCGTCATTATTTCTCATGTTATGAGCACTCTACTAACCCATTCACCTTAGCTATTGTGTTAGGAGTTGTGTCTTGTGTGGTGATAGACTTGTTAAACATATTAGTGCTGTTGTTCACTCTTAGGTACTTAACCATTCTCGGTTTACTATGTCTCATTTCAGGTTGTATCGTGATGTTAATACTATACTCTTAGTTTGCTTAAATTTACAGATTTACAGTCTCGAGAAGCTCTTAAATCATCATCAACAAGAGTGAACAATCATGCCTGAAAAATTGGGGAACAATATCAATCACGTACCTATCTTAGATGGCCGAAACTTCCCTCTTTGGAGCATATTAATCGACGTAGAACTATCTGCTCGTGGGCTACGTGAGGTATGCAGCTCGGACCTATCTCCAACAACTGATTCATCTACCATCAGCAGCTGGAATCAACTCAATGTAGAGGCATTGCAGCTTATCCTCAGTTGTAAGATGTGACTATGAAACTGATGATAATATTACTATTAATCAACAGTACTATGTCTGTTCTTATGAAATATAATAATAAGAAATTATTATAACCACAATTAAATAATTATAAAATTATTTCTTTCACGTGTTATACATTACTAGTGATTATAACAGTGAGCAGTAATTGTCTACAAGAATCAATTACAAGAAGAATTTAATAATAAAAACTTCTTTTATTAAAATAATAAAATTATTTTAATATATAATCATCTTTTACAAGAATAATTATAAAGATAATTCTTGAAGAAAACTATTACTAGAGAAAAACTTTAAGAATTAAAGATAAATGACTCACTAATACTCCAAAGAACTTATTGATAGATAAAAGCAGAGAAATTTGACGTGGAATTGTGGATTTAAGGGATCAACAGGATTTATAACAATATTACAACAATATATAGTTGAATTCTATGATTTCACGTCTTTCTGATTGATTCTGAAAGATTAAAACACTTAAGAATAGTTGAACTAATACTTGTTGGTAATAAAGATTTAATAAATTGATAAGATGATTCTTTGGAAAAAACAGCAAGAGAAGGCCTCTTTTAAGTCAACAACAGCTCACAGAGGCGTGCCATGGAGCAAACTGAAAAACCAGTGAGTGAGAAAATAATAAACCCTTTTGGATTATTGATTGCATCATCAGTTGTCACGTAAGATTATCATAATTACTTAATTGATGCTTTTACGTGACTACCAACCCCAATATGGTTAAGAATAAAAGGAGTAACACTTGTAAATCTTCTTTTATTCTAAAATAATCATTGATTTCTCAAAGTTATCAATGTTATTGCCAATTTCATCACAGGTTGTAATTACTGTGAATTTTTGAAGATTCAGTGTTTCACGTAGAATAACCAAAAATGGACTGTAAGTAAAACTTTTAATTTTACTAGTAAAACTGTAATTCTTTTTGGTTGTACCATAGATAATACAGTTCTCCTTTAGTCCTGAAAGTTTCAGAAAGATTCATTAAGAATTGTATTTTTAATGAATTTTTGAAGTTTTTACCTCATTTCTACGTAGAATTGCAAATAGCAGTGTTTTGCTGGTTGCTATGAGGTAAATCAATGAATATGGGTCCCAAAAGGGTTTTAATTACTCTTTTGGGGCTTATCCATGGAAATTCATTAGTAATTGACATGGTTACAGGAGTGTAAGTAGCTCATTACCTCCTTGGCACGTCAAAATAGCAGGTTATTTGCTATTTTCTGGTTTTTTTACAGTAGTTGTAACTTGGTAACCAAGTTCCCAAAGAGTTTTAGTTTACCAATTAGGCTAAGATGAGCCATGGATCCATGCTCTGGAGCTATCCACGCCTCTGAGGCCTCAGAAGTTGGGTACCCTGGCTCTCTTTGATGTCTTTTGTCCCCCTTGCCTATTTTTTACATCAAAATAGTAATTTAAGCTTCAAGTGAGATATCCACTATGGGTGTACCAAAAGTCCATGTAAGAATACCATGATATTAAGTGCTCAAAACATGCATAACACTATTCTTAGTGTATATGTAACATGGGATTTCTCACTTTCCCATTATTTTGGCTAAAAATCAAGAAAAACAAAAATTTTCACGGATCTTTTATGTGGTATTAATGATGTGGTATTGAAGTATTTTCCATTTTACCACCTCAAATACTTAAATTGAGCTTATTCACTCTATGGAGCTACCCTAGGTGAATTTTTGTGTAGAATCCAAATCTGGTCTTAAATCCATGGATTTACTTACTCAATAAAAAGTTATTCATCTTTTCTGAAATTGAAAATGATGAATTTTGGATATATGCATGACTTATGAGTTTTGCATAATTCAAAATTTCTTTTTAAGATAATTGTGGCCTATTTGGGTATGTAAAATATACCTCAAGGCTCACATTCCCTCCCACCAAGAAATAAAATTGTACTACAATTTTATTATTGATAAAAGAATAAGGCCCCAAAGGGGGTTAATGTCCACTGTCCAACCTCTTCACATTACTCAGATCAAGTAATTCAAAGCACATTTATAGACATATTCAGGCTTGTGGCCTTCTTTCATGTCTAAATCTTCTTAAGAGTTTATCTGAGTCAGGTATTTCTGATTCTGCCATCCATTCATCTTCATGTACTGGATTTCTATATCTGACAAGATATTCTCTTTGATTTTTACCCCTAAGTCTCCTTTCTTTAATGACTTTCTTTATCTTTTTGTCTTCATTCTGTTCCACAGGTGGTACAGTTAAAGGAGTTGGGTTCCTTAAAGGAAACAATTCTTTATCAGCTGGTTGATAAGGCTTTATCAAGCTAACTGGAAATGTGGGGTGTTTATTTTCCAATTCACCACTCAATTCCACTTGAACTGCATTGGTTCCATGTAAGGCAACAATAACAAAAGGTCCTACATAAGAATCTTTAAGTTTCTTTGGGCCTTTGATATTATTAAAATTCAAGGTTGAAACTAAAACTAAGTCCCCTACTTTGAAGTCTGGTACTTTATGACTCTTGTCCCACTTCTGTTTTGCATAATCAAAAGCATCATCCATACTTTGTTTTGCATGATGTTTTACTTTATCAAGCATTATCTTGAAGCTGGAAGCTGTAGGATGAATGTCAATCAAGTCTTTCCTCAGTGTGTCTGCTGGGAGTCTTGGATTCCATCCTTTCTCTAACATAGCAGGAGTTTGTCCTGTGGAAGAATGGACTGATGTCTTGTATGCCAATTCTAATGCAGGTATCAGAGTGCACCAGTCATGGGTAAAGCCATCTGAGTCTTTGAATTCTAATCCATAAGCACAGAATCTCCTGATCATGTCTTCTAAAGTTTGAATCATCCTCTCTGCTAGCCCATCTGTTTGAGGGTGATATGCTGTAGAGAATGATAACTTAGTCCCAAACAATCTATGAAGATTGGTCCAAAGTGCAGATGTGAATTTGGGATCTCTGTCACTTATGATATTCTTAAATAATCCTGTATTAGAAATAACTCTATTCCATAAAAGAAGAGCTGTATCCATAGCAGTGTCATCTTTATGACATGGTAAGAATATGGGAGTTTTGCTATATCTGTCTACAATGACTAAGAAAGCATTATAACTTTTGTCACCACTTGGAGGAAGTGCTGTGACCCAATCCATGTGAACAACTTCCCAAGGGGATTTTGGTTCTTGAATATGGATCATTAATCCAAATTTCTTGCCTGTACTCCTGTTTGCTTTTTGGCATCTATCACAGGTATGGCAATACTCAATGGTTTCTTTTCTCCAAGATGGCCACCATGCACAGTTCTTCACTTTTTCAAGTGTTCTGTCTTCTGATAGGTGTCCAGAGTAAATGCTATCATGGCATTCATGAAGAATGGTATTGATAAGCAATCTACTACACAGTGTCATTACACAAGAATGTTTTGTTCTATGGTAAATAATCCCATCAAACAAGTGAAATCTTCCTTCAGAATAGGAATTTTTCCAAACTTCATCTAGTGCATTAACCAAAGATGTGTCTTTGCAGTCTTTATCCAATAAAGAAGTCAAGATATGACAATTCTTGTCTTGTTTATAAGACTCTCTGACCTCTTCAAAGAATTCAGTCCCAATATCAGTTATGTTAATTCCTTCAATTGGAATCTGTGGTTCAGCTTCCAAAGGTACATAAGCTGGGTTATCAGGAGTGTTGGCTAAAGCCCATCTGCTAAGTCCATCAGCATTCTTGTGAATGTTTCCTGCTTTATGAACTATAGTCATGTTTCCTCTATATTCTTGAATGGCTATTTGCCATCTCAACATATGTCTGTTGGGAGTTTTCATGTTAAGAAGTGATTTCACAGCATTACAGTCAGTTATCACTTCAAAAACACTGCCATCAAGGTAATAGTGTAATTTCTCAAGTGCCCATACCAAACATAAGCACTCCATTTGGCTTGCACCATATCTGGCTTCTGTTGGTTTGATTTGCCTTGAGATATAACAAACTGTTCCTTCTGTAGGTTTGTCATCAATAATTTGGACTTGATGTAGGGCTGCCCCTAATCCATCTCCACATGCATCAATGTACAACTTAAAAGGAATATTCCAGTCAGGCATGAGGAGTAAAGGCGCTTCTGTAAGGGCTTTCTTTATCTTCTCATAAGCTTTAATTCTTTCTTGTGTCATCTCAAATACAGTCTGTTGATCACAGATTCTATAAAGTGACTTGGCTAGAATTGCAAAATCTTTCAAGTGTTGCCTATAGTAACTAGCAAATCCAAGAAAAGACATCATTTCTTTTTTATTATGGGGTATTGGCTTAAGTAACACTGCTGCCACTTTATTTTTGTCAATACCCAAGCTCAAACCAGAAACAACATGTCCTAATGCTTTGAGTTCTTCAAAACCAAAATTGCATTTCTTAAGTGAAATTTTCATGTTCACTTCTGCAACTTTATGAAGTACTCTTGCAAGTCTTTCAAGGTGTAAAGACCATGAGTCAGAACATATAATAATATCATCAATATAAATGATAAGCCATCCTTCAGACAATTCTGTGGGGAAGATGGTATTCATCATTCTTTGATAATGAGATGGAGCATTTTTAATGCCAAATGGCATCCTAAGATACTCATAAATACCACAGTGAGTGATAATTCTAAGTAATTTCCTAGCTTTAGGCGTCAAAACATTTTGATGAAAGCCTTTTAATGCATCCATTGATGTTATATACTTGGCTTTAGACAATTGAGTCAAGGTTTCTTGGATTCTAGGGATTGGATACCTATCTGGAACTGTGTAGGTATTCAAAGCTCTAAAATCTCCAACCATTCTTGACTTATCATTATGCCATGCAATAATAACAGGTGTTGTCACTTCAACTTCCTCATTATGGCCTACTTTCCTTAGCACACCAAGTTGGATCAACTCTTGTATATGTTTTCCCAAGGCTTCTCTAGCTCTGGGACTGGCTGGATAAGCTGGTCTTCTAAGTACTGGAGGATATGGTCTATCAATATTAAGAGTAATATCAATTTCATGTCCTCTTATAGCACCTAATGGTTCATTATCAGATGCAAATGCATTATTGTATGTATATAATACATCAATAAGTTCATTCCTCATCTTTGGTAACAATGATGGATTAATTTGTGCTTCAACAAGTTGTTTAGACACAAATTCATCTTTGTAAGTATCTTTGACAGAAGATACTACAGATATCTGTTTTGGCATATTGGAGAAAGCAAATTTCTGCCTTTTGTTATCTCCAATTGTGAAATATCTGTCTTTATGGTTATTTATATCAATACCATAGATATTCAAGTAATCATTTCCAAGAATGATGTGCTGAGATGTGCAATTATCCATTACTACAATCTCAGTTTTCATTCTTACACTTCCTGCTGGATGTGGGAATACAATATTAGT
The DNA here is from genome assembly GCA_023105745.1 of Austropuccinia psidii. Lineage (NCBI taxonomy): Eukaryota > Fungi > Basidiomycota > Pucciniomycetes > Pucciniales > Sphaerophragmiaceae > Austropuccinia > Austropuccinia psidii. The sequence goes on along the minus strand of JALGQZ010000007.1, from coordinate 53,749,659 downwards.
GTCCAATATGCCCAAGGGGTACATATTGTTACTGGCACTACTGAATTGTACACCTTCTATTGGTAATAGATGGTCTTTCCATTCAGGAAGTATAATTTGGAGATAATCTTTGCCAACACATGTGCAAAATGCTCCTGTATCCAAATTTACTTTGGCTTCAATATCACTCATCAGAACTGATGTGATACAGGATGCTCCAGCAGTATAACCCTTTCCTCTAGCAGGTTTAGTTTTACACATTCTGGCATCTTGGATATTAATCAGGTTGCGGCAATCTTCACTGTAATGTGGCAAGTGGGTATGGACTTCTGTGACCTCAAAGAAAGCTGAAATGTTTTCAATGGGATAGTCCTCCACTGGTGTATCTTCAGAGACTGCAGAATCTTGATCAGACTCTTCTTTCTCTTCAGTACACTGAATTTCTTCAATGACTTGAACTTCATTGATCTTTGTCTTCTTAGGGCAAGTGTTGGCTAAATGTGAAGTACTTCCACATTTATGACACTTCAAGACAGGTCTTTCTGGTCTTTTTTCCTCTCTAGGAATCTTTGAGACTATTTTGGACTCTATTGGGTTTCTAATCCAAGTCTTCCCAATTCTTGTTCTGGTAATGATATCTTCCATAGCATTAATGTAGTCCTCTGTTGAACAGGGCTCCACACATCTGCTTTTGATAGCATGTTCCAGTTCTCCTCCATACTTCCTTAATATTTTCATATTAATCATAGTGTCAGACATATCTGGGTGTAAAGCAGATAATCTGTCTTTTTGTTTGAAGAACCAAGTAAGTGGTTTGTCTTTTTCTGAGTTAAAAATGGCACTTTCAAAAGCAATCTCCATTTTAAACCTCCAAGAATTATTGGCCCATTTGGTAATCACTTCAGACTTCCACCAAGACCAGTCATGTCTTCCATGATCTATTCTCATTTTGTAATACCATTTCTTTGCAGTCTTGGTAAACAAACAATGTAATTTTCCTACTATGATTTCATCAGGTATATTAAAGTCTTCTTGCAACATATCAATAGTCCTGATGAATTCAATATGGTTGTATTCTCCTTCACCAGAGAATGTTGGCCATTCTTCTAATTTTGGAATATCCTTTGCAGAAATAACATTTTCTCCTAAGAATGGAGGCAAACTCTCCTTAACAGAAAGTTTTTCTTCAGTCAGAGGTGTAGAATGTCTTGGCATATGTGGTTCATGGTTCTTATGAATTTGCTCCACACTTGCAATTATTTCATTCTTTAATTTCTGTCTCTCACTATCACTTTTTGCTAAATGTATAGCAAATTGATTGGTGTCGTTAACTATTTGTAAGACATGGTCTTCAAGAGTTTTAAGCCTATCATTCACTTTAAAAATGGAAGGATCCTCTGTGTAATCATTTTGACATTGGTTCTCAATTCTATCACAAGCATTGCTAATTGACTCAAGGGTGACAGTTGTCAATTGATTCCAATCAGAATGTTGCTTGTCACTTTTCTTTAAATCATTGATGTCTAATGTAATTTGCTTCAACTTTGACTCAAGTTTGCCAATTTCTACACTAATACTTCTATGTACATCATTTATTTGCGTGGAAAAGTCCTGTTCATCCTTTCCTGCTCCTTGGCTGTGAATTCCATAAGAGTTCTGGCCATATTGAAGACACTGTCCACTGCTGAAGGCTCCAATCTGGGGATCCTGTACCCTTGTGGGTAAGGTCTGTGCCAATTGGCTTTGCCTTTGCCCTTGCCTTGATGGTTCTTGGGACCTCTCTGTTTCTTTTGAGGTCCTTTGAGCTTGTCCTTGGATGCTTCTGGAGCTGGTTTGGAGCTGGTAGATGCCACTGGTGCCTCTGTATCCAAAGTTGGAGTCATTTCCAACTCTTTCTTCTGGTCTATGGATAAAATACTCTGGTTCTTCAACCAATTCTTTATCTTTTTGACCTTGTCTTTGCAAGACAGGGGGCTCCAACCTCCTAAGAGTTCTATGGTCTTCTCCTGACCCAGAAAGCTCTTGATGTGTAAGTAGGAGTTCATGGCCCCCTGCCAAAGGCTTGGGCAGATTTCCCACTCCTCTTCTTTGGCTGCTCTGAACCAATTTTTGTACTGGCTCTGATATATTTCTATTGCTGCCACTTGAAAATGGTTCAGCCCTGGAAATATTATCATAAATTAGTTCAGGCTCAGAATTCACGTCAAAATCTGTTGGTACAGACCTTGGGGAATGGGGGGCAACTCTGGCATCCTCCAAATGTGTCTTTCTTGTGGAAGACTTGACACTTCTGGATTTGGTCTTGCCTCTTCCTTGTCCACATCCATCTGTCTGGACTGAATAGTTGCTTCCATTTCTGGTATGCACCATTTTCACGTCAATTTAAAGACAAAAGGTGAAAAATATAAGGTAAAATACACACCTTTTGGTGGTAATTTAGCATTTTCTGAGTTGAATAAGGTGCCTCTTTTAGCAATCTGCACCTCAATACTGTCTTCAGATTCTGGACTAGTTATATATCTTTTACTGAGTCTGTTGCCAGCTGCACAGTATTTGATTAAAGACACTAGAAAAATTATAAAAGAGAAAAATTATTTTTTATACTTTTTTAAAATATTTTTAAAGATTTTTTATAAGTTTTATATTTTTTAATATTAAAAAAATTATTCTTTTTAAAGAAAAAAAATTAAAATTTAAGATTTTGAATAAAATTAATTCAGAGTAACTCAAAGAATAATTTTATAAGTTTTTGGATGTGAAAAAGCCACGTGTAAAAACAATATAAAATTAAACCAAATTCCTCAATGAAAAAGATTTTAAAACAATTTCAAAAATAAAAATATTTTAACTTCAAATTGAAAGAAAAAAATTAATTAAATTAATATATTTCAGAGCTTAAAAATATATTAATTAAGGGTACAAGGTTCAAAAAACACGGCCAGGCCCCCAAATGTAAGATGTGACTATGAAACTGATGATAATATTACTATTAATCAACAGTACTATGTCTGTTCTTATGAAATATAATAATAAGAAATTATTATAACCACAATTAAATAATTATAAAATTATTTCTTTCACGTGTTATACACTACTAGTGATTATAACAGTGAGCAGTAATTGTCTACAAGAATCAATTACAAGAAGAATTTAATAATAAAAACTTCTTTTATTAAAATAATAAAATTATTTTAATATATAATCATCTTTTACAAGAATAATTATAAAGATAATTCTTGAAGAAAACTATTACTAGAGAAAAACTTTAAGAATTAAAGATAAATGACTCACTAATACTCCAAAGAACTTATTGATAGATAAAAGCAGAGAAATTTGACGTGGAATTGTGGATTTAAGGGATCAACAGGATTTATAACAATATTACAACAATATATAGTTGAATTCTATGATTTCACGTCTTTCTGATTGATTCTGAAAGATTAAAACACTTAAGAATAGTTGAACTAATACTTACTTGTTGGTAATAAAGATTTAATAAATTGATAAGATGATTCTTTGGAAAAAACAGCAAGAGAAGGCCTCTTTTAAGTCAACAACAGCTCACAGAGGCGTGCCATGGAGCAAACTGAAAAACAAGTGAGTGAGAAAATAATAAACCCTTTTGGATTATTGATTGCATCATCAGTTGTCACGTAAGATTATCATAATTACTTAATTGATGCTTTTACGTGACTACCAACCCCAATATGGTTAAGAATAAAAGGAGTAACACTTGTAAATCTTCTTTTATTCTAAAATAATCATTGATTTCTCAAAGTTATCAATGTTATTGCCAATTTCATCAAAGGTTGTAATTACTGTGAATTTTTGAAGATTCAGTGTTTCACGTAGAATAACCAAAAATGGACTGTAAGTAAAACTTTTAATTTTACTAGTAAAGCTGTAATTCTTTTTGGTTGTACCATAGATAGTACAGTTCTCCTTTAGTCCTGAAAGTTTCAGAAAGATTCATTAAGAATTGTATTTTTAATGAATTTTTGAAGTTTTTACCTCATTTCTACGTAGAATTGCAAATAGCAGTGTTTTGCTGGTTGCTATGAGGTAAATCAATGAATATGGGTCCCAAAAGGGTTTTAATTACTCTTTTGGGGTTTATCCATGGAAAGTCATTAGTAATTGACATGGTTACAGGAGTGTAAGTAGCTCATTACCTCCTTGGCACGTCAAAATAGCAGGTTATTTGCTATTTTCTGGTTTTTTTACAGTAGTTGTAACTTGGTAACCAAGTTCCCAAAGAGTTTTAGTTTACCAATTAGGCTAAGATGAGCCATGGATCCATGCTCTGGAGCTATCCACGCCTCTGAGGCCTCAGAAGTTGGGTACCCTGGCTCTCTTTGATGTCTTTTGTCCCCCTTGCCTATTTTTTACGTCAAAATAGTAATTTAAGCTTAAAGTGAGATATCCACTATGGGTGTACCAAAAGTCCATGTAAGAATACCATGATATTAAGTGCTCAAAACATGCATAACACTATTCTTAGTGTATATGTAACATGGGATTTCTCACTTTCCCATTATTTTGGCTAAAAATCAAGAAAAACAAAAATTTTCACGGATCTTTTATGTGGTATTAATGATGTGGTATTGAAGTATTTTCCATTTTACCACCTCAAATACTTAAATTGAGCTTATTCACTCTATGGAGCTACCCTAGGTGAATTTTTGTGTAGAATCCAAATCTGGTCTTAAATCCATGGATTTACTTACTCAATAAAAAGTTATTCATCTTTTCTGAAATTGAAAATGATGAATTTTGGATATATGCATGACTTATGAGTTTTGCATAATTCAAAATTTCTTTTTAAGATAATTGTGGCCTATTTGGGTATGTAAAATATACCTAAAGGCTCACATCAGTAGATTGCACCCTGAGATAATAGTTACTGTTGTTAACGCCAACACAGTTAAAAACGCTAAACTGTTATGGACTAAAATACACGAAAAATTTGCCTCACAAACAGTCACCAATAGGGGAAGAACTTGGGTCCGATGGGAATGCCTTTGCTTCAATGGAAACATTGAAGAATATGTTAAAGAATGCTCAAACATACTCTTTGACATTGCAGGTATCGGAATCATCATGCCTCCTGATATCATGGCATATTCTATCCTCGGAAAAATAAGCAGAGATAGCAATGCCTATGACCATGTCATAGATTCAATGGTACTCACCATGAATTCATCGATAAATCCCCAACTAGTCCTAGACAAACTTTCAGAACTCCTACAACACAAAAACACCAAGGACACGTTTCAAAAAGGTATTAAAACGGAGAAAACGGACAATTCAGCATTACTCACCAACTCCTCCGACTATCCCTATAAGTTAACTTATGTTTGCCGCGATGGAAAACACAATCCTAAGAATACCACGCACAAACAAGAAAATTGTTGGGCTGAACATCCTGAATTGCGTCCGCCTCCTAGAAATAAAAACAAAAAAAAGTCTTCAGAAGCTGAGACTCATCAAACTGGCTTTGAAGCCTTGCTAACTCACCCATATTCATCTCCTGACTCCTCATCCTCCTTAGTAATTGATTGTGGTGCTACTCACCACATGTTTAGTGACGAAAAGCTCTTCACGGAATTGATTCGGACTCCTGAAGAAAGAATTTCCACGAGTGACCCTAAAAGCAGCTTAGTATGTAAAGGCCGAGGCACTGTTCAAATCGATATAAACAGTAAATCAATGATTCTACAGAACTGTCTCTATGTTCCTAACATAGCAAAGAATCTAGTCAGTTTATTGGACCTATGTTCCAAATCCATCACCATTATTAAAGATGGCACGACCTTTCAACTACAAAATGACGAAAAAGCATTGTTGAAAGGACAAATTGTGAATAAACTAATGACGGTAAACTTTAATCAACCAAAAACGCTTTTATCAAAAATGCCTACCAACTATTCATGGCATCAAAGATTAGGACACCCAGGAAGCCAAGCATTGAAGTCATTAGGATTAAAATCACTTGATTCGACACCGTGTGATGTGTGTGTAAAAGGAAAAATGACCCACCTTCCATTCAAAGGTCACTTTTCCAAAACAGCCGAACCATTGGACTGTTTACACATGGATCTGGTTGGACCAATTTCACCATCATCGATTTCTGGTCATCATTATATTCTGACTATAATAGATCAGCATACTTCTTACAAGATCACCTGTTTTTTAAAAAATAAGTCTGATACCTATGAAGAATTTGTGAAACAACAAAAAATGATTGAAAACGTGCATCAGAAAAAAATAAAGAAACTAGTGACAGATGGGGGTGGAGAATTTATAAATCAACAATTTAAAGAACTGGCAGAACAACATGGATTCACTCACATCACATCTCCTCCTCACACTCCAGAGCATAACGGAATAGCAGAGAGAGCAAACAGGACCATTCTGGATAAAGCCCGATGCCTGCTGCTTAGCTCTCGTCTTCCAAATCAGTATTGGGCTGAAGCAGTCAATACTGCAACCTACCTCACCAACATATTACCTACACCATCAAGGAAGAATTTGTCACCTTATTACTTATGGACGAATCAACCTCCCAAGATCAGAAAGATTCGAACCTTTGGTTGCAAGGTAATCTTCCTAATTCCTAAACAAAAGAGATCCTGGAAGCTAGGACCCTTGGGAGAAGAAGGTATACTGCTTGGGTTCAACAACGAATCCTCGTCCTATAGAATACTCAAGTGCAGTGATGGAAAAGTATACAACAGTAGGCATGTTGTATTCTTCGAAAAAGAATTTCCTATGCTAAAGAGTCACAAAGAATCTAATGTACCTTTCTTGACTCCCAGTTGGGACAATTCAGAAGAAGACGAATACTTTGACTGTCAGGAAGAGATCGAAGAACAAAATCAGGAAAGAAAAAACTTGATCTCGGATGAAGAAAATGACTCCAGAAGCGACGATGAACATTCCAGTCTAGAAAGCTGCCTACCTCCTGCTGCCAGACAAATCAAAGTCATTGGACCCCGACATCCAACGTTGATTAATTCTGACATAAGAGAAGAAAATATCTTACCTTACTCCAGACGACCGGCCGCTCTCCTAACGGAAACTGATCCTCTAACCTATAACAGGGCAATCAAGTCAAATAACTGTGAACACTGGATAAAGGCTATTAAGAAAGAACTTCAAACCATGATCGATCTCAATGTTTGGGAAGAAGTCGCAATTAAAGATAATTATAAACTGATAGGAACCACCTGGGTATTCAAAAAAAAAAGAGATGGACTCAATAACATTACTGAACACAAAGCACGTCTCTGTGCTCAGGGATTCTCACAAACACAAGGAAAGGATTATTCAAAAACGTTCGCTCCAACTGGTCGGTTAAATTCCCTTCGAACCTTAATTTCTCATGCTGCCGCAAACAATCTTAGCTTTGAACAATTAGATATAAAAAGTGCCTTTCTAAATGCACCACTGGATGAAGATGTGTATTTGGCAATTCCTCAAGGCTTCGACAGGGATAAGAGAAATGTTTGTCTTAAGCTTAAAAGAGCAATCTACGGTCTTAAACAGGCACCTCTGGCTTGGTACCATCACCTCTCTTCGTGGTTGGTAAAATTTGGCTTCAGTATTTCAAAATCTGACTCATGTGTCTTCTACCTTAAAAGCAATGAGCCAATATGGCTTTTTCTTCATGTGGATGATATTGGTATCTTTGGAAAGAACTTAACGAGCTTTAAAAATGCAATTGAACGCGAATTTCAAACAAAGCTCTTGGGTTCGGCCGAACTCATGTTAGGAATAAAAATAATTCATGAGCCAAAAACCATCACCTTAACGCAAAGCCACTATATCGACTCACTACTTGAAAGCTATGGCATGTCCAACTGCAAGCCAACAGCAACACCACTCATCCCGAATAGTCATCTTGAAGCTGCCTCAAAAACAGAACAAGAAGAATTTCTGTCTCTGAAAGTTAATTATCGAAGTGCTGTCGGAAGTCTTAGCTACCTAAGCACTGCAACTAGACCTGATTTATTGTATTCTATAAGTGCCTTGTCTCAATTTTTGGAAAATCCAGGAATACTCCATTGGAAAGCCTTTCTACATGTTCTCAAATACTTAAAGGGGACGAATAATGTTGGGCTGATGTATGAAAGAAATGTCAGAAAACCACCAGTTGCATATTCTGATGCTGACTGGGGAAACTGTAGAATAACTAGACGATCGACAACAGGATATCTTGTCTTATTAAATAACAATCTTATCATTTGGAAGACAAGAAAACAACCCACCGTTTCATTATCATCTGCCGAAGCAGAATATAAATCGCTAACAGATCTCACCAGTGAACTGCTTTGGCTCAAACAATTCATTCAAGAAATCAACATTCTAACAACAATAAAGGCGATACAAGTGCATGAAGACAATCAAGGGTGCATAGACACTGCCAACAGCGATTGCAACACCAATACACGACGTATGAAACATATAGACATTCAACTACATTTTGTTTGAGATGTGATCAAACTTGTATATACACCTACAGAAAACATGCTGGCTGACTTCCTCACCAAGTCAATCAGTCGTCCAGCCATCAATGGAGCGATGAAACAGTTAAGGTTGCTCCAGATGGAAGACAAGGGGGGTGTTGAGATACATGATCTCTCCCAGTCTGTGAGCAACTATAAGTCTCCGTTATTGCCGAGTAGCGAATCTGCTAGGACTTAAGACTGACTTCAAAAGTATTATGCCGTGGGAATAAGGTCATGCGTACCTTTATAAGGAGCATGACCTGTTGAATGAAAAACGGGAGTATTGTGATCAATTCCTAGTTCTTAATAAGATTATTGTACGAAAAACACTCACTCAAGAAATTAGTGGTTTGTTTTGTCTCTGACTGGTCATACCAGTCATCGCAATTACTGATATTGAATATTTAGTGTGTTTTACGACTGATTTATTAATAGATAAACATTTGAGTTACTTACAATTTTATATTAGTGTGTTGTATAGCGTTAGGTTGGTTCGTCATTATTTCTCATGTTATGAGCACTCTACTAACCCATTCACCTTAGCTATTGTGTTAGGAGTTGTGTCTTGTGTGGTGATAGACTTGTTAAACATATTAGTGCTGTTGTTCACTCTTAGGTACTTAACCATTCTCGGTTTACTATGTCTCATTTCAGGTTGTATCGTGATGTTAATACTATACTCTTAGTTTGCTTAAATTTACAATTTCAAGTTCAAAAATAACATTTATTATATAAGTTAATAAGAAATATGGCAGAATATTTAAGTTATTTGGTAATTATAAGAATAATAAAACATATTAATATGCAATAATTAATATATTTAAAAAATAATTTTTTATACCAAAAAGAAATTATTGATCCATAATTTAAACTAAAATACACTATTTTAAATATTAGGGAATCTCAAACCTTAACATCCCATGTTGAAATTTCGCTTTATTTCCCAAAATCACAGATAAACTCAGAAATAACCTACTTCTAGTAATGATAGTTATGATAATGGATAGATCTATGTTCTTGGTAATGGCAAATTAAAAATTCAAATTTAAGCTATATTCAAACAACATTTATAATATAACAAATTGAAAATTTATGGGAAAATGATGATTTAACAGAAAAATATTATTTTAAAATGTATTTGATGATAAAATTATGAAAATTCTGATGTTTTAAAATATTTAATTCTATTTTGAACAAAGATAAGTCAAGATTTGATAAAATAAAACCTTAAATAAAGATTTAAATAAATTGGTTGATGATATTTTTAAGTCTTGGGGAAAAATGATGAAGAAGGGGTGTTTTTACATTATAAATCTCATTCCTAGTGAAAGTAGTGCTATAAATATATCTTCAAATCACCATAAAAAGTTCTACCCCTGCTGGCGGGGGGTAGCAGGTTCAACCCATATTCCAACTTTCTTCATACTGGGTTCTAACTCGATATTATTATTTGGTCATCTTCCAAGCCATATTTTAAATCTGAAGAAATACTTCCCATAAAGTCAATTGAGTTATCTAGCTTATGGAAATCCTGAGAAATGCTTTCTTCCAAAAAATTCTTTGAAACCCAACCCAGAAACTTTCAAATATAGATAAATCCAATTACCATGAAATCTTTTTTTGTATATTTTTAAATCTCAAAGTATCATTTTTTCCCACAAACTATTTCAAAGTACCTTTTATTGGTCTTTTTTTCTTAAATTCCATTTTGAGGTTCTAATATTTTCAGATTAAGAATATTGAGATCGAAATATTTTTCTTTAACAAAGTACTCATCACAAAAATTAAGATATGTCACTTAATTTTTTACTTATTAAGAAGAAAAGTCACAAACTTCTTTTGAAATTAAAATTCAAATGGAATTTTTCTTGAAAAAACATTGGCTAATTTGGCTTATTATTTCTTTGTATGGCTCTTATTTTTGAAATTTATTTTCTCCTTTGAAAGAATAAAAGACAATATTATTCTAGTTTTTTCAAAACTTAAGATTTCACACCTGCAATTCATTTTTCACATGATAAGTAAAATTTGAGTCCTTTGATCTCTCAAAATATTGAACAACACATAATAATCCAGAAATTCTCAATATAAGCTACTTGATAGGGATATTTCCTAAAATGAGATTTCTTGCTAATAAGGCTATTATTTCAAAAATCTTAATCATGTAATAATATTGTGGGGAATCACAAATTAACTCAGTTTATAAATATTTCCTTTCATTTTACAGAGAAAAATAAATATTGTTAAAAAAACAGCTTCCAACAAAAAGGGGGTAATGTTCTTACTATTCCTTCATTGAAAGGGGTATTTTTTACATCAATTTTACTTTCATCTATTTCACTTATTTAGATATGTGATAGTAATATCTTGAATGAAAATCTCTACTAAGGTGCACATGATATAAAAAATAAGGATTAAATTTTCAAGGTTTTGATGAGGCAAAAATTCAGAATGTGAGAGGTCATAATTTCAATAAAAACTTAGTTTCATGACATGAAGATTAAGTTATCACACATTTTTGTTTCAAGAAATAATTAGTCATTTGAAAAAATCCCAAATTAGTTTTAAAACCATTTTTGAGTAATACTAGTGAATTATCCCTGTGATATTTTATTATGGAGAATTATCATTTTCAGTTCATGAAAAGTATTTATTCAGATTGATTTTTTTTCCAGAATAGATGTAAATCTATATGCATATTTGAATCTAAGCTCAAAAAAAAGTATTAGCACTCTCAAAAATCTTAATTCACAAATCAATTGATGTACTTTATTTTCAAAGTTTTTGGGTCCTTATCAAGAAAATCTTAATCATATTTGGAAAAAAAAATTGAATTAAAGAAGAAAAAATCAAATTTGAAAGCTTTTCCTCTCATAAATAAAGCCTTCATGCAAAAACAAGCCTTTATTATTGTTTTCACAAGAAATCATGGATTATATTCATAGCTATATAATGAACTAATATTACAATTAAATATTCTCTTTTTCGATAGTCCAATTTTGTCCATATATTTATTATATTTTTGAAATGATATGTATTCTTTCGAGGATTCACCTCCCAAATATTTGAAAGTGTTAAAGCCCTTAAATTTTTCCTATCAGTAAAAAAGCTCCAGAAATATGTTCTCCTTAGCCTTTGTGAAATTGAGAATATCTCGCAGTATTCCTTACAGTTTCTGGATAAATTAATCAGATAAGTAATCTCTTGGGAATATACTACACAAAATCTATAATCTCAAAAAAGTAATTGGAATAATATTTCTTATTAAGGTAGCTCTTATTAATTTTTGAATGATTTGCCAAATTTAGGAATTATATTGCATATTTTTCAGCTAAATTTTACCTATGTGATTTTACAACAAGCTTTAATAAAAAATTTCTTTATATACTATGGATTTGGCCCATCTTTATGTAAAACATGTGCATTCAAAAATTGAGGATTTTCTTATTTCTACATTTAAAATGTTTTCAAGTAATTTTGCCGCAAATGGAATAGTTGAAGCTAAAAAGATGGCTTTTCAATTCCTACAATTCCTTCCGTCCTTATTAACTTTGCATAAAGTTGAAGGGATTTTTTTCAGCTTAGAGGGATTTTAAATTTGAAATTTTTTGTTTATAAAGACCAAAAAAATGGAAAAAATATTTCATGGTAAAAATTTATGGCTATTCTTGAGGCTTTTTGATGAAAAAGACAAACCTTGAAAGTATTGTATGTCGATTTTCAAGCTCTTCTTTTGTTTGGAATTCACACAAAAACAATCATTAAATACCCATTATTGTACAAAATAGTTTTGAAGTGTTGAATACAGCTTGTCAAAAGAACCTTTAAAATTACTGATTAATTGAAATTTGACAATGAGATATTCCCACAATTACTTCTATATAATAATATTTAATGTGATATAAAATTTTAATTTTGATAAAAAATAATTAGCTTAAAGGATTAAGTTATCTTTGAAGATACAAATAAAAGGTTCCTAAAATATTTAAACATCATATGATGGATAAATAAAAAAGTGGCCCACACTCTTCCTTTTTTAAAAAAGGGAAGACTGATTGGAAAGAAATAATTTTAGAAAAACCACTTCTATGGAATTTTTTGTGGGCTATTTCAGATTTTTTAAATCTTTGGCATAAACATACGTTCAAAATCTTTTGAGTTCTTCTCAAACCTCTAAACAACCAACCTAAACTAGATCAGTTGAAATGTTGTTGCATCAAATTTTATAACAAGTTAGATTGGAAGATATTTAATAGTTTATTTTTCTTCCAAAAAACTTAATTATTAAATTTCTGGAATTATCTCAAAGGCCATTCCCCAAAATAAATTTCATGAAACATTTATGGAATCATTTGAAAGAAATTTTTTCAATCACCCTATGAATAATTGTGAAAATAATGATCTTTTTGGCCATCAAAATTTAGGAAAAATCCTTAAATGATTTTTATCAATGATAATTAAATATTAAATATATGATGATTTTATTATATTTTAATTATTGGGGACTTATTATTCTGGAAATTTTGGCTTTCAGAATATGTAACAATTACTAAACCAATATCCTTGAATATTCTTATGTGGTATTTTTTGTGGTTTTATTTCCATGTCATATAATTTCTCTTTTTTATTTCATTCCTTTCCAAATAATTTTATCTCACATAATCTCCCTTATTTTATCAAGATGATTCACAAATCATATTTATTCTCTTAATTGATTAATGTTTTTATTTTTTTTGGGATTTTATTCTTTTCTAATTTATTTTTATATTCTTAACTTAGTTTTGGTTTTGTAGGATAAATTTTGTTTATATTTCTTCCTGCATTCGATTCTAATTTTGTCCCTTAATTGGGGTTCTTGTTCATTTTTATTTTTATGTTCATTATTTGGGGTGTTTGGAGATTTTTTTGTTCAATAATGCCAAAAAGAATTGATTTATTTTTACTTCTAATTAATTGTTTTTTCATTTTCTTAAAATGTTTTTTAAATTTTTCTCTTATTAACTATTTTTTTAATTTTGTTTCAGGCATTTTCTTCTTGACTTTTTTTTCTTTAATTGTTCATTTTTTTTGACTTTTCTTCTGAACTTTTGAATTTTTTTGAATGTTTTTGATATTTCTGTTTTTTAATTCTGCTTTTTTTGATTTGGATTTTTTTATTAATTCTTTGTATTTTTTTCTTTTTTTTTCAGGGGTGTGAATACCTTAAATTGGTGAAGAAGTACTGATTTAGAGATTTATTTGGTTATTTGTTTACAGTAGCGCTAGTGCAAACAAATAACCAAATAAATCTCTAAACTAAGTGCTTCTGCACTGATTTATAGTATTCAAATCCCTTAAAAAAATTCAAAAAAAAAATAGAAATTAAAAAAAAAAAATACCGAAATCAAAAAAAAAACTCCAAAATAAAAATTTAACGTTTTTTAATAAAAAAAAACAGAACAAATCTCAAAAAAATGAAGAAAAAATTGTTTTCAATACTTCAACCCAAAAATAACTAAAAATTTGAAGAAAAAAGGAATTTTTTTTATCATTTGTATAAATTAAAATAAACATTAATTTTTTTTTGGTTTTATTTTTCTAATCTTCCTAAGCTCAAAAAAATATTAAATACAAAGAAAAATCACAACAGGAAATTAATATTTGGGAAATGAATAGCTTGGGTCAAAGATGAAGGGGGTTAAAACAAGATATAAGAACTATATAACTAAATTTTTTTTTCAATGTAGGCTTAGATAATTTTCCAAATGAAACAAATAGAATGTGACATTTGGAAGCTTTCCTTCACAAAGTTTAACAATAAGAAATGAAGTTGTAGAAAAATCTCATAGAGACTGAAATGACTCATTTCAATAGTGAAAAAACTTAATATGCAAGGAAGTTTAAATTAAAAAAGTACCTTCATAATTGGTCTTTTTCATTATGTGCGTAGAATTGGATGGACTTATAAGAACTCATTTGAATGAGAATAAATTATCCCTTCCTTGTGAATATTGTGAGTAATAAAGACAATATGAAACATATTTGAAGAAAATAAAACTACTTCTGACTTATATGAGATATAAGCTAGGTTGAAATTTTCTATAGCTTCCAAAAACAATCATTCAAGAACTGGTTTGGTACATAAGTGGGGAAAACACAAATATGATATATGAATCAAAAAATGATTCAAACCACTTCATATAATCCTTAAGTGGTGTGTAAAGTATCTTAAAATAAAAACAGATCAACTTCATGGTGGATAATTTGTCTTGGAAATGTTACAGTTCTGTATACATTGTTTCAATACATAGAGGATTTGCATTTAAAATAATTTATAGAGAACTATTTAGAAATAATTTGAACTTGTGACATGGGCCCATAATTTTGAGTATGAAGGAAAATTTTATCCCTTTAAAGTTACTTCACATATCTTTGTGAAAGGAGTTGTTTTCTCTATGGAGAAGAATTTTCATTCAATAATTGATATAATTGGTGAATGGTGTATATGGAATGTATGAGTAAAAAAAAAACATGGTGAATCTGTAATATTCTATCTTAATTAAGTAAAATTCTAAATATCCTAACCTGTGGCTGAAAGTATCTGCCAAAATATTTAAAGGTTAGAACCAAGGTTGAGACTTAGGTTTAAAGCAGGTTGGACCTGGGTTGAACCTTCTACCCCCGCTGGCGGGGATAGAATTTTTTTCATGGTGAATATTGATAATACCAGGATCAATCAATATATCAAGATTACAATATAATTTATTAATAATCAAATAATTTGTCCATATTGTTGCACCATTTTTTAGAGTTACCCCTATAGATCTATCTTAATGTCATAATTTGCCTTTAATATCTCTATAGGGGTCCCAAGCCTACCCAATATCAAATTTCCTTTTCACCCAATACTACACCTCATTAGCCATATGATTCAAGGCTTAAAAATAGGGTTTTAATTACATAATACCATGCTTCAACTCCCAAATCCCACATCTAATATTTGAATTTATCTATCAAATTTTATTAGATCAAATGAGCTTTGTTCATCATCTCTCACATCCATTCCTCATTAAATTAAAAAATCATTTTTAAGTCCCTTTCCCTCTCCTTGATAAATTATAATTCCCAGGAAAAGAAAATATTAAGAAATCTTTAAGGACCTAATGGAATTATATCACATTAAGAAATTTGAATATGAGAAAGACTCTGAAATTAACAAAGAAATCCTTTTCCTACATGCAATTTGTGAAATAAGATATATCAGGCCCTTCCAATTCAATCAAGAACTATAAATATATGTAGTAAGCTACTTAAAGGGCTTAACACGTGATAAACTCAAACAATTATATAGTACCACAAACGTATTTCTTAGAGGATTGGTTAAAATAATTCAGAATGATCCAATATTTCACAATGCCTTTAGATTTAACCAAAATGATACCTCAATTCAGTTAGAAATTTATTTATCATGATTGGGCTTGAAATTTAATGGTGCATCATTGGGGAATATTGAAATGATTTTGGAGGTTAGAAAAGGGGATATTTAATTATATACTCATTGTATTATTTTATGCATAATGAAGCTCAAAAAATATTCATCAAGTGGCCATAGTCCAATGAAAGAGCTAACTCCTCATATTTAATGCAAGAAGACGGGATCCCTGGATTCCTTGGATTTTAGATGAGAGTTTTATAGCCTTGTCAGAGAGACAAGCTAAAGATTTTGAAGAATATTTTTATTGAAAAAAGGTGGTTTTTTACAAGTTTTATGAGCACATCTGGAATGTATGTTGATATATGTATTTAAAGTTTATGATAGATAATCAATGTCACTACAGCTTGTTTGTGACATGAGATGTTGGCTTCACAGGACCTTCGCATGAATAAAATGTGTATTAGCATATGAAATTAGAAAGATCACCCCAAAATTTTCATTCAATTGGTCAATAATTGCTTTATCATTCTGATTACATAAGCTATAGCTAAGTTTTACCATAATATAAAGACGCTATGGGTCATGAAGACAACAAAAAAATATTTAATATTTGCCATTAAGGATAAAGACTTTTGATTAAGAATGAAATTATTATCTTAAAGGGCCAATGGTTTTTTTTAGGTAAATACATAATAAAATTAATAATGATCAAGAGGTTCAGCGGTTTGCAAATTTGGTATTTGAATATGTGATTTTACATTTCTTATTTGAAAAAATTGATGATCAGTTAGAAGCTCTTCTTGATGATGATGATGATACACCCAAGTTACAAAATATTAACCAAAATCACAATTTGGAGGAAATTTTGAATATTAGGGAGAGGTTAAGGCCTTTGACACTAAAATGGTTTAATTCACAATACCTGTAATAATAAACTCAAGCAGAAAAAGTGAAGAAAATCTTGCATTAAGTCTATATGGATGTATGCATGTGATCAAAAATAGATGAGATCTTGAAAACTAATTTACTGAATTTTCTTAAAGTAATTTCATTTTCTTTTCTTTTAAATATTTTTGGGGCTTATAATGAAAAAAAATAATATTTGAAACTAATAAGATATGATCAGAGGGTTTTTTTTTTTCATTTCTGACATTTTTTCTTTTGATAAGTATCATTTTTTTAAACTACTTAGTAAAAATTTAAGAAGCGATATTAAAAAAAACTATTTACGGATCTTACTTTTCTTGAGCTGTCGTCAATATTGTTGAGTTCTAATTTCTTGATCAAATGATTTTTAATTTCTTCAGGTGCTATTTTTGGCAGAATATTTCCATTTTTTTATTAATTTGGGATTAGAAGCCACAATGAGATCTGGGGGTTTTATTAATGATTTAATTTGATGGATTCTTTCTTTGATGTAATATTAAGGTGGTTTTCCAAAAAAACTTCCATGATTCGAGGTTTTTTCGAGAAATACAATTCCATTTTGACTCCAGAAAACTTCAGGCCATTTCCAGATAGGTGGAATGGAGTTGAAGCTTGTAAAAGATCCTCTTTTCGAATTTGTTAAAATATTACATAAGCTCAAGAAACAGCATCTTTATCATAAATATTAAATTTTGCTATTAAATCAATTTTTGGGTATGATAACCTTTGAAAAAGCTTTAAATTTATAATTCCAATTCCATTTTTTTGACTAAATACTAGAAGGTTTGCTTCATTAATCATATAAAGAATACTTTTTAAGGGTTATTTGGACAGAAATTTTATTCTTGACATAATAAGCTCATCATAGCTTGAGAGACTACTCCATTAATTTTCATATTGTCCAATTTAATCTAAAGTTAATCACGAATTTCTTGCATATCTTCCTGATGATTCGCCTGAGTCAGATCTTTCTATAAAACCAATTAACCTCATGATTCCACCATTGAGATTTTTGGTGTTACTAATATCTTGTCTATTACTGGATAATTTTTTGAGTGAGATGATCAGATTTTGGAGTTTTAAGAACAAATAATTATTATTATTGAAGTAATGTATCTAATCATTAATAATGGGTAACTGGTAAGAAGTGGTTTCATAAATGATAATATATGGATGATTATGAGGATGAAATAGTGGGAGTCTGAGCCAATAATGATTATCCTTTTTTGGTTTTACATTGATAAGTGAATTATTAATGGTTTGGTTGGTATAGTTGGAACCAATATTTTGAAGGAATTCTCTTTCTGGCTCAATAAATCTAATTTGTTGTCTATTGAATGAGGCGCGGATGACTTATAAGAGGAATTTGGGATAGAATCATATTGAAGTTTCTGATGATGAAATCAAATTGGTTTAGTCAGAATTATGGCATCATAGGAAGAATTAAAGAGGTTCAAGTGGATTATGGAAGGCGGAATGGCTTAAGTTTGAACAAGTTTTTTAAATTCCAAGGAGAAGGGTAAACAGGGAAACAGGATTTCTTAATTTACAAAGACTCAAAATAATATCCACCACCAAAAAAACAAAAAAAAAAGGTTTGTTTCGTTGTTAAAATAAAAAAATGGTATTTATGAAATTATTAGAGGAAATGAGGAAACAAAAAAAAATTATTATAACAAGGATTTTCTTGATAGAAAAACCTTGCAAAATCATGCTAGACGAATTATGATTAATTTGAAATTGAAAAAAAAGCTGTGAAAAAAAAAGCAAATTGATTCAAGATAAATTCCAATTGTTTTCCATAGTTTTGTATAAGAAAATACAGGTGAAAAGGGCTTGTTTGTGGAGGGTACAGTTGAAATTGAAAAAATTGAGATGAGGAGATGACCTTATGGGTGGGGGAGAGTGATGAGCTATAAAGAAATAAAAATAACTATTCGATGGGGGGTTTATTTAAGGGCTAAAGGGTAATGAAAGGTAGTGATTATGATTATGGGTTTGAGCTAAGAAATTTACCTAAATTTTTTTTAGCTATTCTAAAGACATTAAAGGAATATCCTTAATGAAAGGGAAGTTAATATTAGTGAGCTGAATGAAAAAAAAAAATCAATACTGGGTTCTGATTGGCCGGAGTAAAGAATGAATTGAAAAAGAATAACCAGCAATCTTGATGAAAAAACAAGGGATATGATGGTTGAAAAAAAAATAATTATGATTTAGAATCCAAAAATGAAAAATTAAAATTCGATTGTAAAGCTTTATTGAGTTTTTTTAATCTTAAAAAAGCTTAAATCAAAAAAGTAAAACTCAATTATAATCCAATATTTGAAAGAAAAAAATACAAAAAAAAAGCTAAGGCTCAGTTTTTTTTGGCTCAACAACTAAATATACTTAGAATATAAAATTGAACAGAAAAATATCTAATAAAAAAGGTATTCTGTTTCTTCCAAAACAAAAAATGAAATTCAGAAAAATTGGAATGGTTGTCTGGAAATTTTGCATACAATAAAACCCAACAAAAGTCAGGAAGTTTTGAATTATTTTTTGAAGAATAAGGTAAAGAAACAAATAAGATGTGTATTTGACTATATAAATTAACACCCAAAAATAAGCTTGAGTTTTGATGAACTGTCTAAATTTAATTTTTCAAAAAAAATATTAAAAAGGAAAAACAATCATTTTAATTCTTTAAAAAAGAAGTACTTTTGTTTGAAGAAAAAATCATTAATATTTTACAATTAAAAAAATTAAAAAAATTTGAATTGGATATAGGATAAAATGAGAAAGAAACAGTCAATGTTTACATATAAAAAAAGGCCCAAAAAAATTTCATTTTCAAATTTAATTCTTATATCAATTGAGAATTAGACATTAAGAACCCGTCTTATGGTGAAAAAGAAAGCAATGTTTCATGCATTGAATTGAATTTTGGATAGGTTACACTTCAGTATCCCATTTTTTAAGACAAAGTAAATATCTTCCACAAAACAAAAAATTTAATTCAAGTCCATTTCTGTCAGCATGACTCTATTATATAGTAATAAAGAAGGTATAATTATGAGTGTTACATGAAATTGATACTTGGAATACTCTCAAAAGGTTTTTGCTACAATAACATAGTGTACATTAGTCTACTGAAAGCCCTTGCTTCCCTAATTCTCATCTGGTGTACTATGTTAAAATTAAAATTAAAATTATATCTACTAAATTTTAAGAGTCCTTCTGTTTTCGACAGATTTACTATGTAAGAATTCCAATAAAAAAAAGATCATTCTTTATTTTAGTGAGGAGAAGCCTATTTTTTATCTTAGTGTGGGTTAGTGTGAGGCTATTCACCTTTGAAAAATCCACCTACTGAAAATAGTCATTCCTGTGGCTCCACAGTCTTAATACAACCTTTATTAGAGCTGAAATGTGGTTTTGGGACCACAAGTTGTCATTTTTACTCAGTAAAGGGTAAAAGAACCTTTCTACTGACCCTCCAAGATTCTTCTGGAGCTCCTGAACCGTCAGGATATGTAAATTAAATTAATGGAGGCCTCTGATTATTAAATTTATGAGTAATCAAAGCTTAAAAATTACTTGCATAGCTTGGATACCTCACAAATCAGCTATATGAGATAGTATCCCACAATACCACTTTGGGCAGGAAAGAGTGGAATTTTGTGGTAAAAACTATGAGTAAAAAATAGATAAACAGAATTTTGATGTATTTTGAACCTGATAACTCAGTTTTATGGGATAGTATCTCACACTACCACCTGGTGTGGGATCATAGCCTTAAATACTTGATAAAGTTTTCAATTTTCAAGATACTGTGCTCAGGAGTGGCCCAAAATTTGGAAATAGATGAGCTCTAGAAGATTAGTACATATCTAACTTATTTTTACTTAGTTATGAAAAATATATAAAGGATCAAGGAATGTATACTTTTCTCAAAATAATATTTTCTTGCTTTGAGATCAAAGTACCAAGAGCTTTCAATATGTGCAGGATACAGGGATAAGGATTAAATTTTTATGTATACCTCATGTAATCCTTCCAAGGAATATACTTATTGATGGGTCTCTCACTGAAAATGTAGAAGCTAGATGAGAGGTTGAAAAGAGAATGATGCCCTTCATTCATTTAAAAAGTACTGGCATGGTATCTTTTGCTCCAGTGAGGCTACAGTCTTCAAGCTAGTACTATTGAATAGCCCTCTTTTAGAGATAAAATTAAAGAACCCACCTGAATTGTCTGTAATTACAACTTTAAAATTTTGCACGAGAGGTAAATATTAAGGTTTCTGCTCAGAAAGGACTTGAAACCTTAATATTATAGCTTATTATTATTGGTTGTTGACAAGAATGATGTTTTCTGGAAGGGGAAGATTTCCTCTTTCAGATAGTCACATTTACAGGCTGTAGCTTTTCAGATGTGATTTTTCTATATATCACCTCATTGACCCTTTATTTTGTTTAATAAAAGAAAAATATTTTTTATTACTCTGTTGATTAACTGCTGTATTGAATGGTATTTTAAGCGTCATTTTTTCTCCGTTTTTCATACTAATTTATAATACCTAAAAAATTTCTTTTAAAAAGAATTATCACTTCTTAATTCACCATGAGAAAAGTGGATACACCTGACAGCAGGTGTTTCGTTTGGAATTTGACATGGAATATGGATTGGATTCTGATTTGACAGAGAACAGAAATAAAGTAAAGAAATAGAAGTTTCGGAAGAAATTCAAGCCACATATGCAGGCCAAAAAGATCCAATCCAATTGGATCAATATTAGTGTATCCCCATAATTATCAAAGCTCAATAATTCAAAAATACAGGATAAGAGGAATAATTTTTTTTCTAACCTCTGTATTATTTACCTTTATAATTAAAACTATTTTATTAAAAAACAAAAAAAAACTTTGAGGTGTGTTTTGAAATTACACTATGAATATTATCTTAATTTAATATATGGGAGGAAATAGCCAGATAATATTCAAATTTGCACACTTTTTCTTCAAAAGGGATTTTAAATGAATATGAAATAGTCTTGAGTGATTAGGTCTATTTCAATGATTAACACAATATAAAATATTAATCCCACCATCAATATGGCTTATCTAATTAAGATTTGTATTTAGAATGTAAGGTTTGACTATGAAACAATAAGTAAAAATTACTAATTTATTACTTATTGTACTCTGAATGTCCTTATAAATTGAATAAATAAGATTAAAAATATAATAAATAATTATTATTATTATGGCGTAAAATAATTATATTATTAAATAAATATAATAATATAATTTATATTATGAAAATATAATATAATAAATAAATATATTAATATAAAATAATTAATATATTAAAAAGCTCTTTATTATTGTTACCAACAAATAATAAAGGCGTAAAAAATTGTTTTTTATTAATAAAAAAACAATTAATAACAATAATATTACTAATATTAAAGTTATGAATTAATATAAATACTATTTATATTAATTAAAGAGTTATTAAGAGAGTAATAATAGAGAAATTATTATAATAAGAGAGAATAACCTACTTTTAACACTTAATATAATAATTTTGAAGTATTTTACGCCAAAAAATATAAATACAACTTTTTCAAATTGTATTTACAATAAAAATAAAGAAAATTACAAATTATTCTGGATTTTTACGTGGAAATGAGTTTTAGAGAGATTTTTAACAAAAACAATTAAATAAATGATTTAATCACGTCAAAATAGATGATTATAGCAAGGTGGTATTTAGTCTTTAATAATATAATGCTTTTATATATAAAGAATAAAGAAAATTACCTTTTGATTTAATTGATTTAATGTTTTTGATGCGTCTGAGGGGAAAATAGAGTAAAAAGAGCTCTATTTATAGTAAATACCTCCCTCCTAGAGTCCAACAGGCTTCTAGTAGACGTGTACTGATCATATCCACTGGAATTGATCAATATTTTAAGGTTTGAGGGTGATTACATCATGATCAAACCATCTTACATCATTATTGCACCATTATTTAAAGTTATCACTGTAACTTTAAGTTTGATGACATCAGAGGCTTGGCAGAACCCCAAATTTCGTGGATTTTATTAGTTTTAATCATAAACTAATAGTATTCACCAATTATATCACTCTTGTGACTGTTAAACTTAATTTAAGGTTACAGTAGGTGATCATAACTGCTCAATTTAAGCTCAAACTTTGATCTTCAATAACTTTTAAGATTTACACGCTACAGCAATTCAGAGAGTGAATTCTGATAGCCTGGCATAACCTTATTATGCTGCCAAGAGCTTATCATTACATCATCAAAACTCTAATTTTGATGATTTTTCTTGTAACTCACCTTTTCTGTCGAAATTCAATATTTTAAACTTCAAACCTTGATTTCAGGGGGTTATACCCTGAATTTAAAAATAAAAATTACATCATTCTTCACGAATGAACTAGTAGAATCCAACTGTATACTTTTTTTTAAGTTTGGACCACTTTCACAACAAAGTGGTCAACAGCTCTGTTGATTTTTATCAATATTTCATCATAGGTTTTAACCTTGTTTATAATTTGTAAAATAAAGTTCATTTCTGTGTTCTTACAGTAATTACGTGGTAACTTCATTTTTGGTTCATCATTCTATCATGTATAGTTTAGAAGATATTAGCTATGATCCTTGAATATATGCGTTGACCAAAAAAGTGCATATATTCAGGATAATTCCTTAAGTATTGACTTTGAGAATTAGCTTATTAATTGTTTTATGTGTGGATTTCTATGGGGAATCCACTGGTACAATTTATTTCACATGTTGTTTCATTGGTTTCTGAGATAAATAGGATTTTATGGTTTTTATAAGGTATTATACCTTATAATTCATTAAATATTGACTTCACAGATATGCCATAAAAATGGTAT
This sequence comes from Austropuccinia psidii, assembly GCA_023105745.1. Taxonomy (NCBI): domain Eukaryota; kingdom Fungi; phylum Basidiomycota; class Pucciniomycetes; order Pucciniales; family Sphaerophragmiaceae; genus Austropuccinia; species Austropuccinia psidii. The sequence continues at coordinate 53,725,912 of JALGQZ010000007.1, read as the reverse complement.
ATGTGTATTTTTCCATGAGGAATCCAATGGTATAATTTATTTTACATGTTTATTCATTGGTTTTTAAGTTAAGCCAATTTTTGTGTTAATTTATGGTATTTTTTGTATATTTAAGTAATTAATTTTAATGTATAATTATTCTAAGTAATTTTATTATAATTATATTAAAGGTATAATTATTCTTAATCTTTTTGTGACCTTATTGGGTATGTGGTCATATCTCAAAGGCTCACATTCCCTACCACCAAAAAAGATTGTACCACAATCTGATATGTATGATAAGGGTATCATCCACTGTCCTACCTCTTCAATAGACTTTGTTAGTCTTGAAGCTCAATAATGCTTAACTTTTTTTTTATTTTTCAGGTTTTCTTTCATGTCTGAACCTTCTTAGTAGTTTATCAGCATTTGTTATATCTTTCTCAAGTAGCCATTCATCTTCTTGAGTTGAATTTCTATACCTTACAAGGTATTCCCTTTCTTTTTTGTTTCTTGTCCTTCTTTCTTTAAGGACTTTTACTATTTTCTTTTCCTCTCCTTCTTCCAAGGGGGGAATCTCAAGTGGGGGTTTATTTCTTAGTGGAAATAACTCCTTGTCACTTGAACTGTAAGGTTTTATCAGACTTACAGGGAAAGTTGGGTGTTTGTTCATTAGTTCACCTGTGAGTTCTAATTGCACAGCATTGGGTCCATGAAGTGCTTTTATCATAAATGGTCCTGCAAAGGAATCTTTCAATTTCTTTGGGCCTTTTATATTATTTAAATTAAGGGTTGATACTAAAACCAAGTCTCCTATTTTGAAATCAGGTGGCTTATGACTTTTATCCCATCTTTCTTTTGCATATTTAAAAGAATCTTGCATGCATCTGTTTGCATGGTGTCTTGCTTTGTCAAGCATTATCTTGAAGCTGCTTGCTGTTGGATGTATATCCACTAAGTCCTTTTTGAGGGTACCATAAGGAAGTCTTGGATTCCAACCTTTCTCTAGCATTGCTGGTGTTTTGCCAGTAGAAGAATGGATTGATGTCTTATATGCCAATTCAAGTGCTGGTATTAGTGTACACCAATCATGGGTAAAACCATCAGAATCTTTGAATTCTAGCCCATAAGCACAGAATCTTCTGATCATATCCTCTAGGGTCTGTATCATTCTTTCTGCTAAACCATCAGTTTGAGGATGATAAGCTGTTGAGAATGATAACTTTGTCCCAAACAAGTTATGGAGATTTGTCCATAATGCTGAAGTGAACTTTGGGTCTCTGTCACTTATAATATTTTGGAATAAGCCTGTATGGCTAATGACTTTATTCCATATCATTATGGCTGTATCCATAGCTGTGTCATCTTTATGACATGGTAAGAACATGGGAGTTTTGCTGTATCTGTCAACTAGCACTAGGCATGCATTATAACTCCTGTCTCCTCCTGGAGGTAAGGCTGTTACCCAATCCATATGAACTATTTCCCATGGGGATTTTGGTTCTTGGATTTGGATCATCATTCCAAATTTCTTTCCTGTGGCTCTGTTGGCTTTTTGACATCTGTCACAGGTCTGGCAGTACTCTGCAACATCTTTCTTCCAATTTGGCCACCAAGAACAGGTTTTCACTCTCTCTAGTGTCCTATCTTCTGAGAGATGTCCAGATGCAACACTATCATGACACTCATGTAAAATGGTGTTTATTAGTGTTCTGTCTGTTAAGGCCATAACACATGTATGTTTTGTTCTATGGTAAAGGATTCCATCAAGGAGGTGAAATCTTCCTTCATCATATGCCTTTTTCCATATTTCATCTAGTTTTGATGAAAGTGATGGATCTTTGCAGTCTTTCATTAGAAGTTGGCTTAAGATATGGCAATTTTTGTCTGTCTTATAGCTTTCTTTAACTTGGTTAAAGAATTCTGTGCCAATGTCTGTAACACATATTCCTTCTATATGGTGCTCTTCTTGTGGTACCCATGCTGGATTGTCAGGGGTATTTGCTAGAGCCCATCTGCTGAGACCATCTGCATTTTTGTGAATATTCCCAGATTTATGAACAATAGTCATATTTCCTCTATATTCCTGGATAGCAATTTGCCATCTTAGCATATGTCTGTTTGGAGTCTTCATATTTAATAGTGATTTCACAGCATTACAGTCTGTGATTACATCAAATACTGTGCCATCCAAATAATAATGCAATTTTTTTAAAGCCCACACTAGGCATAAGCATTCCATTTGACTTGCTCCATACCTTGCTTCTGTTGGCTTTATTTGCCTTGAAATGAAACAAATTGGTCCTTCCACTGGTTTATCATTGATAATTTGTGTTTGGTGAAGTGCAGCACCCAGTCCTTCTCCACAAGCATCAATGTACAGTTTGAAGGGTAGTTTCCAATCTGGCATTAGGAGAAATGGGGCATTTGTTAAGGAATTTTTCAATTCTTCATATGCCTTGACTCTTTCTTCTGTCATCTCATAGACTGTTTGTTGGTCACATAGCTTATACAAGGATTTAGCAATCTTTGCAAAGTCCTTTATATGCTGTCTATAGTAACCAGCAAATCATAGAAATGATTGCATTTCTTTTTTGGTTTGAGGCATTGGTTTAAGTAGTACTGCTGCTACTTTATTTTTGTCTATGCCTAGACTAAGTCCAGATACCACATGTCCTAGTGCTTTTAATTCACTATATGCAAAATGACACTTTTTCAAGGAAATTTTCATATTCACTTGAACTATTTTCTGTAGTACCCTTTCTAGTCTTGTAAGGTGATTTTCCCAAGTTTCTGAGCAAACTATAATATCATCAATATAGATAATTAACCATCCTTCTGATAATTCTTCAGGAAATATGGTATTCATCATTCTTTGATAATGGGAAGGTGCATTTTTTATCCCAAATGGCATTCTTGAGTATTCAAAAATTCCACAATGGACTATTATTCTTAGTAGTTTCTTGGCATTGTCTGTTAAGACATTTTGATGAAAACCTTTAAGAGCATCCATAGCTGTGATGAACTTAGCTTGTGACAATTGGGTCAATGTCTCATGGATTCTGGGTATTTGATATCTGTCTGGAATGGTATAGGTATTCAGGGCTCTGAAGTCTCCTACCATCCTTGACTTTCCATTATGCCAAGTTATAATGACAGGTGTAGTAACTTCTACTTGTTCATTATGTCCAACCTTTCTTAATACTCCAAGGTCCATTAATTCTTTAATGTGTACCTCTAAGGCTTCTCTAGCTCTTGGACTGGCTGGATAAGCAGGTCTTCTTAATAAAGGTGGGTAAGGCTTTTCTACATTAAGAATTATATCCACTTCATGTCCAATTATGGCACCTAGTGGCTCTTTGTCAGTTGCAAAGGCATTTTTATACTTAAATAAGAGGTCAATCAATTTTTCTTTCATTTTTTCTGTTAATTCTTGATTGAATTCTGCCTCTTTAAGTTGTTCAGATATAAAAATTTCTTTTTCTGGAATTTTTTCTTCCTTCTTAATAACTGTGATTTGTTTTTTGTTATTTAAGAAGCCAAACTTTTGTCTTTTGTTATCTCCTATGGTAAAATATCTGTCTTTTTGGTTGGAGATATCTATACCATAGATTGATAAGTAGTCATTCCCAAGTATGAAATGATTACTAGTACAGTTGTCCATTACTACAAACTCTACTTTAATTCTAACACATTGTGAGGGATGAGGAAAAATTAGTGTTAAATCAATTATTCCAAGGGGCTTCATGCTCTCACTTGCACTACTAAATTTGACACCTTGTATTGGCATAAGTTTTTCTTGCCAATTTGGGACAATGGTTTTTAAATAACTTTTGCCAACACAAGTGCAATATGCTCCTGTATCCAAGTTAACTTTTCCTTCCTGGTTATCAACCATAACAATACTTATACTTGATTTTCCAGCTGTATATCCCATTCCTCTTGCAGGTTTGGTTCTATACATTTTGGCATCTTGTATGTTTGTCAGGTTTGTGTCAGATGTTCCAACTTGTGGTAAGTTTGAATTAACATCCAGTACTTCATAAATTAAGTCAATATTATTAATTTGTGCATTAATTATATTGATTTCATCACTTTCAGAGCTTTCTGACTCTTCTGTCTCTTTTTCAGAGTCAGATTCCTCTTCTTTGTCATTGTGGCTTTCTGTTTCCACAATTTCATTAATTTTTGCTTTTTTAAGGCAATTATTGGCTAAGTGTCCAATACCTCCACATTTATGGCATTTTCTTTGCTCATTATTGTTGGATGTATTGGGCTTAAAGGATTCTTTTGATTTATCTTTTCTGATAAATGGTTTATTTGGGCTTTTAATGTCCAATTTTTTCCAAGTCCTGCCAATTTTTGTTCTTGTCACTATATCTTCTAGTGCATTTATATACTCTTCTGTGGAGCATGGTTCTATACATCTGCTTCTTAGGGCATGTTCTAGTTCCCCTCCACATTTTTTAAGTATTTTCATATGCACCATCTTCTGTGACATTTCTGGGTATAGTGCATTAAGTCTTTCAACTTGTTTTAAGAACCAAGTTAAAGGTTTGTCTTTCTCTGGGTCAAAGAAAGAGTTTTCAAATGCATTTTCTATCTTATACCTCCAGGCATCATTTGCCCACTTGGTGATTATTTCTTGTTTCCACCAAGACCAGGTATTTTTACCATTTGTTTGTCTTATGCCATAATAACATCTTTTTGCAGATTTCTCAAACAAAGAATGTAATCTTGCAGTGATTAATTCATCTGGTATGGCATAATCTTCTTGTAACATGTCAATTGTTTTAATGAATGACATGTGGTCATATTCACCTTCTCCTGTGAATGTTGGCCATTCTTTCAGTTGAGGTGCTTCCTTCATTAAGACTTGGTTATTATCTTGGTGACTCAAGTCTGTTATGAAAGGATTTGACAATTCCTCTTTTGTTTTAACAGGGCTTCTTATATGAGAAAATGGTGTTGATAACTTTGGCATATTTAAATTAGCCTCATTAATTTTATCCATTTTTTCAGTGATAAGTCTTATTTCACTCTGAATATCATCTTTCAGATGCATTCTTGCTTCATCACTTTTTTCCACATGGTCCAAAAGTAATTTTTGGTGTGATGAAGTCTTTTCTTCAAATTTTTCTACAGAAATACTTAATTTATTCAATTTTTCTGTAAGATTGTCAATACTCACATCATAATTGATTGTCAAAGTTTTGTCTTTGATATCTTTTATGTATTTATACAATTCTTGTTGTCCTTGTATTAATTTTTGAGTATTGTCAATTAAATTCTTTGGTTTATTATTTTCAACAATAAACTTAATGTTGTCAATTTCTTTCTTGTTTTGCACAACAATTTTTGTTAAAGAAGATAAATTGTTATTTATTTCTTGTAGTGATAATAAACTGTCTTTAATTTCTTTTAGAGGTAATATACTATTTTTAATTTCTGTTAAAGTATTTACAACATCTTTGGACAAGGTTATTTCTTTGGGAAATGAGGTTGTCTCATTCTTTGCTCTTCCTTGTCCTTGAATTCCATCAAGGTTCTGGCCATGTTGAAAACATTGTCCATGGCATCCTTTTGGATTCTTGGGATTCTGTAGCTTGGGGAATATGGTTTCCTCCAATGCTTTTTCTTGTTCTTCTTCCCTTCTTGGGGAAGTGGGTTGGCTTGGGGCTTGCTGGTAGAAGCTACTGGGGCTTCTTCCTTGGTTGCCTCCCTCTTTTTGGCATGGTAATCCTTGATTTTTTTGATTTGAGGTTTGGATGACAGTGGATTCCATCCATTGGAGTATTTCACTATCTCCTCCTCTTTGAGGAACTTTTTCAGGATGTGCCAGGAGTTCATCACTCCTTGGTGTATTTGAGGCAACATTTCCCAATCTTTGTCCTTGTACACTGTGCAATACTGCTTGTACTGGCTCATGTAGATGTCTATTTGAGCCCTCTGAATGTGATTTGTACCTGTTTGAGTTACTCATACTTAGTTCTAATTCAGGCTCAGATATCATGGGCATTTCTGGGACTTGCCTTTGGGATAAGGCACTTCCTTGTGTGGATTCTGTTCCACTGGGGATATTGCCCTTTCTTTTCCCTTTTGAGGGATCAATTCTACCTCTGAGTCCAGCTTCATCTGATTGGATGGAGTATTGGGAACCTCTTCTGGTAGTCATAATTAAAGAATAAGAAAAAATAAAAGTATTTTAGAAAAAATTCTTTTATGGCAATTATAAAAAGAGGTGCTCACCTTCAGAGTCTTGAATGGTGGGTCCTGGAAAGTCTAATTTCTTAGCTTTCTTTCTTTTGGTGATAACTGGTGTTGGAGAACTTTGACAAGTTTCTTCCACCAACCTCTCAACAGTAGCTTGGTTATCTTCTGTTGGGTTATCTTCAAACACTAAAAAAGACAAATAAATATAAGTCTTTATATAAGAAGTGTTATTTTTGGCAAGATATGGCAATTTTCCACGTAGAAATTGCTTTATATCTTAAAAAATTGAAATAAAATAAAGAAATGAATAAAAAATGAATAAAAATAACTTTTTTTATTGGTTTTTAATATTTTTTAATATTTTTTATGTATTTTTTATTTTTTAAAGAATAAAATAAAAAAGAATATGATTCTTATAAAATTAAATTATAATAAAATTATTTTTAATTTATAAAATATCTTTTTTAATCACTAGAGTCACTCAAAGAAAGTTCTTGCAAGTCTAAGGATGTGAAAAACCACGTGTAAGACAGTACAATTGCTTTTCAAATGCCTCAATAGCTTTTAAAATCAATAAAATATAAAATTATTATATAATTTATGATTATAAATATAATTTATTATTGGATAAACCCAAATAGAATCTTTTTAAAGGTCTTTTAAGTAAATATCACGGCCAGGCCCCCAAATGTAAGGTTTGACTATGAAACAATAAGTAAAAATTACTAATTTATTACTTATTGTACTCTGAATGTCCTTATAAATTGAATAAATAAGATTAAAAATATAATAAATAATTATTATTATTATGGCGTAAAATAATTATATTATTAAATAAATATAATAATATAATTTATATTATGAAAATATAATATAATAAATAAATATATTAATATAAAATAATTAATATATTAAAAAGCTCTTTATTATTGTTACCAACAAATAATAAAGGCGTAAAAAATTGTTTTTTATTAATAAAAAAACAATTAATAACAATAATATTACTAATATTAAAGTTATGAATTAATATAAATACTATTTATATTAATTAAAGAGTTATTAAGAGAGTAATAATAGAGAAATTATTATAATAAGAGAGAATAACCTACTTTTAACACTTAATATAATAATTTTGAAGTATTTTACGCCAAAAAATATAAATACAACTTTTTCAAATTGTATTTACAATAAAAATAAAGAAAATTACAAATTATTCTGGATTTTTACGTGGAAATGAGTTTTAGAGAGATTTTTAACAAAAACAATTAAATAAATGATTTAATCACGTCAAAATAGATGATTATAGCAAGGTGGTCTTTGGTCTTTAATAATATAATGCTTTTATATATAAAGAATAAAGAAAATTACCTTTTGATTTAATTGATTTAATGTTTTTGATGCGTCTGAGGGGAAAATAGAGTAAAAAGAGCTCTATTTATAGTAAATACCTCCCTCCTAGAGTCCAACAGGCTTCTAGTAGACGTTTACTGATCATATCCACTGGAATTGATCAATATTTTAAGGTTTGAGGGTGATTACATCATGATCAAACCATCTTACATCATTATTGCACCATTATTTAAAGTTATCACTGTAACTTTAAGTTTGATGACATCAGAGGCTTGGCAGAACCCCAAATTTCGTGGATTTTATTAGTTTTAATCATAAACTAATAGTATTCACCAATTATATCACTCTTGTGACTGTTAAACTTAATTTAAGGTTACAGTAGGTGATCATAACTGCTCAATTTAAGCTCAAACTTTGATCTTCAATAACTTTTAAGATTTACACGCTACAGCAATTCAGAGAGTAAATTCTGATAGCCTGGCATAACCTTATTATGCTGCCAAGAGCTTATCAGTACATCATCAAAACTCTAATTTTGATGATTTTTCTTGTAACTCACCTTTTCTGTCGAAATTCAATATTTTAAACTTCAAACCTTGATTTCAGGGGGTTATACCCTGAATTTAAAAATAAAAATTACATCATTCTTCACGAATGAACTAGTAGAATCCAACTGTATACTTTTTTTTAAGTTTGGACCACTTTCACAACAAAGTGGTCAACAGCTCTGTTGATTTTTATCAATATTTCATCATAGGTTTTAACCTTGTTTATAATTTGTAAAATAAAGTTCATTTCTGTGTTCTTACAGTAATTACGTGGTAACTTCATTTTTGGTTCATCATTCTATCATGTATAGTTTAGAAGATATTAGCTATGATCCTTGAATATATGCGTTGACCAAAAAAGTGCATATATTCAGGATAATTCCTTAAGTATTGACTTTGAGAATTAGCTTATTAATTGTTTTATGTGTGGATTTCTATGGGAAATCCACTGGTACAATTTATTTCACATGTTGTTTCATTGGTTTCTGAGACAAATAGGATTTTATGGTTTTTATGAGGTATTATACCTTATAATTCATTAAATATTGACTTCACAGATATGCCATAAAAATGGTATATGTGTATTTTTCCATGAGGAATCCAATGGTATAATTTATTTTACATGTTTATTCATTGGTTTTTAAGTTAAACCAATTTTTGCGTTAATTTATGGTATTTTTTGTATATTTAAGTAATTAATTTTAATGTATAATTATTCTAAGTAATTTTATTATAATTATATTAAAGGTATAATTATTCTTAATCTTTTTGTGACCTTATTGGGTATGTGGTCATATCTCAAAGGCTCACATAGAAAGAGATTGTATTCCTGATTTTTCTCCTCTTGCACTAATATTATATATCTAAAATTGAAAAATCTGAAGTGTTATTGAAAATACTTATCATAAAGCAATGCTTGCCACGATTCAATATATCTTAAATAAATATTACCAATATTTCATCCCATAAACTGCTATAGAGGATATTTTGTCACTTGGAGATGGGATTTAGAAACCTTTGTTGAAGAATATTTAGTTTTTATTTTATATTTGATAAATTCTTTATATTGTAAGATCCCAAGGGCTTAATCATTATTAATTATGAGTTTCAGAGAAAAAATCCTAATAATAGCCCAGATACTTCTCAGTTGAATAGGTAATATATCTCATTGCATGTTTGAATTTTCAAAAATTTTCCTCTCTGACATAAGTCCATATATCACTTTTTGTATTACTTTAGAAATATTTTTTATTATTATCCACCATCTCTAAATAGTAAGCTATCTTAATATGTGACAATGAGAAATATTTTGTTGATTTCTTTTGATACTTTGCAGTTTCATTTCAATTAAATTAGAGGCGATTTCTATAAAATGGGTGATTTAATGTCAAATAACTAATACTTCAATCACGAGTATGAAGAATATGAAAGTATGTGTTTGATTTGAAGAAAGGTAACCTGAATACATGAATATGGTTCAGCATTATTCCCATCAATTATTTTCCCAGTTTCAAGTTATCCATTGATCTTTATTTCTGTTTAATTAATTTTTGAAGAATTTTTACTTTGTTAGTTTTCTGAATTTTCAATCTAACCGGTAATCATTGGTATCAATTTAGAGTTATTCACATACTCAAGACCTCAATATAATAGCTGTGGCTTACAGCATTAAACGTTTTATAGCTTCAAAATAATTTTGTGAGTGTATAAATACTAAAAAATCAAAAAAATTACTTATTAAAAATAGATTCAAGAAATTGTTTGGTTTTCTCTCAAGATTAATTTCTTCTTGAAAGGGTATATGAAACACCTGTATGAATTATTATCTAGACTTCATAAATAGCTATTGAAAGGAATTCAAAAAACTTCTTTCTGAAAAAAATAAAATAATTGTTTTGTAATAATTGGTATCTTATATGGTCTTGAGAAATAACTGAAATAAGGAAGCTCTTTTATGAAGTTCCTTTCCAAACCTTACTTGGAAAACTACTGAAAGGTTTAAGGAATTAAACTTAACTACAGGAAGTAATATTATCTGAAAGAGCAATAAATTGATAATAAAGGACTATTGACAAATATTTGTTCACCAAATCATCAATTTAAAGTAGTTAAGTATTTTAAAGATCCAGTATAAGGAGATTTCTTGTTTGGTTTTAGTATGTATAATGAGCAAAGGGCTCAAATAATTGCTTCAATTAGTATTATTGAAAGAGAGGACACAAAACAAAGTTTGAGTTTTTTGGAAAGTAAGCTTTCAGTGATACACATATTAATTTTGAGCCACGTCCAATTAGATGTAAAGAGTGGTCCTAATAACCTATCACAAATTTCCTTCTCATATCTGAAACTCTTACAAGAGATTCAGACAAGTTTTGATATTGGTTTTTATTGAAATTTATAAAATATTTCCTGTCAAGATCACTGAAGCCCACTAATGAGATGACTTTTCATAAACTGAATCAATTTTGAATTCAAATCATAAATAGTCTTCTTTTTTAAATGAAATTAGGGGTAGAACTTTGAAATAATGAGACTGTTATCATCCCTTTTTTGATTCAAAAATAACTCTTTTATTCAAATTTTTACATTATTTGAAAACTATCATGGCCAAATAATTCTTTTGAAATATTTTCAGATCAATTATATAAGTAAGATGTTCATATAGATTACAAAGAATGAGTGACTTAGACCACATTTCTTGGAATTTGAACACAATTTCAAAATTTACAACTGAAATGATCATTAGTATACTGACAAATGTATTTCTCAATGGTTTTGATTATGTGTTTCATTTAAAACTGCAATTTTTTCTTATGCTGAGTTTTTTAGAGAAAGAATATAAATTAATAAAGAGAATTCAATTTAGTTCAGAATATTGAATAAAGTGTCACAATAAGCCCAAAAATGTATTGCAGAAAAATTCATGAGAGCTGAGCTGTTGTTTTTTTTCTTTGTCAGTAAATAATATTTTTTCATTATTAAAATGAAATTTCCTTGTAATTTTTAGAATGAAATAAGGAGAAAGATATATCATCCTGATTTTTAACAAGAATACTTTTTGTGTCATTTTAAACTGTGTTATGTATTTTTATTCTGATAATTTGTTTTTCTATATTATGATTTTTTCATGTTTTTTAATAATATTTTTAAAAATATTTTTGTATTTTTAATTTTGTTATTGATTTCCATTTGATTGATCTTTTATTGAAAATAACAGTAGCAAGGTTTGTAAGGCCTGATACTTTAATATTGTTGATGATCATTGACAATTTTACAGTTACAGGATGTACTGTACATTACTGTAACAAGGGATTATCCTTTGAGTTTTTACAGCAAACTCCTGATGCATCCATTTTAAATGTAAAAAAGTATAGAATATAGCATCAATCAATTAAAAAATATAATTAAATTTATAAAGAATGAATAAAAATTAAAAAAAAGGGAAAAATGCCCATAAAAAAACTAGAGTAAATATTCTTTTCACAAAATTCCTTATGACTCTTACTGATGAAAATGATCTGGTTAAAGTATGAGTAATGATAAAGAACTTAAAAATTAGAAAAATCAAAATATTATAGGCCATGGAAAAATTTAATTGAACAAAGAAAGAAAAATATAAATATTCTTTATTCTTTGGTTTAAAGGATCTTTTTCAAAAACACTATGACTATCTTTTTTCTTAATTTCAAATAATTTGGTTCTATTGAAAAAATAAAAATAATGGAGGCTTTTAAGGAAAGTTTCTTATCTAAAATATATCCTTTCTTAATTCATCTCTTGAGGCAAAAATAAGAATTAATATCAATATATTATAATCATAAATAAACAAAAAAGAAAAATAAAAGCTTTCTCAATTATGAAATCTGGGATTGACTAATTGAGGCCTTCAAAAGGTAAAAGTAATTGCTCGAGTTAGTAATATAGCTGTGAAAGTGGATTTTTTATAGTACATGATAATTTAATGAAGATGAGATAATGAGTAAAAAGCTTCTTTGGTTTATCCCAACATCTGAAAACATCAAAAGTAATGTACTATAGATATATTATATCCGATTGAAAGGATATAATATAAAACTTGAAAATTCTTCAATATTCCAGTGGCTTGGAAGGACTTGGAATATTTAAAAACAATTAAATCCTTGGAACAACCTATTTCAGAGGAAGGGACCAAGCTCAGTCTAAGCTGGGTCCTAGTTGATTTCCAAATGAAACACCTGCTGTCAGGTATAGCCACTTTGCTCATGGTTATTGAAGAGAAAATTATTTTCATCTCTGACAGTGGCATGTTTGAGGTTAACATATATATTGTAAGTTCATTCAGTTTCTGGTTGCCTTTTAGCTCTATTTAAGTATTCCTTTTCCTTTTCAAACTGATGCTTTATTTCTTTCGTCCTTGCTTGGAAATAAATGCGACATTGAAACTTCTTCTCCTAAAAAATTTGATCATATTTTTTTCTCCCTTTTGAAATGTAATCGCATCTCTTTTAATAGGCTTTCTTGTTCCATTTTCTTTATTTCACCCTTTTTTCTCAGTCAATCTCTCCCTATTCCATTATAAATTTCTAATTCAATTTAAATATTATTCTTCAAGAAAATCAATTAAGATTTTTAATCAAACAAAGAATGACAATTTTCCTATAAATTTTTAATACTTCTAGCAAGTGTGTGTAGGAAGGTGAGAATACACTTATACACTTTTTAGGCCCCCACTGTACTCATTGAGGTTGATATTGTAAGGCCTATTATGACTTCTAATAGGGTCAGTATTAGAATTTTTGAATAGTAAAATTTCAAATAAGTACATGAATCATAAGATATGAGTGATATCAAAATAAAACTACTAACATAATCATGAGCCACATTTGAAATGTCCACTGTATCATAAAAATGTTTGGGACACTCATTAATTTAAATTAGGTTTTCATTCTAAATTTCAAAAGGGGTACATGAATTGAAACTTTCTTAAATTTATAATTAAAAATATTTGAATATATTTTCTCATCATCATTATTAAATGATTCCTCTTCTTGCAGATCAAAAGTGGTGATTTGGGAAATGTTTGGTGTATTACCAAAAAATGTATCCATCTCATTACCAAATGGAGGAACATGCTTCCTAGATTGTCAGAAATTGTCTTGAGACCCCTTTTCTAATCATATTAAGTTATTTCAGCTCCCAGGAAGTTCCAAATTCTTGCTTCTGTAAGAATCAACCAGTTTTGTGACGTCTTATTCACCTCAAGAGCCATCAGTTGGAACCCATGATGTTTTCTTGAAAGAGGCTGTCCAATAGTAATTGTCCCACTTGTTTGAAAGAATAAAGTTTCATTTCATTTGATCTCCAACCAATTGATTATGAAGAGATAATTGGCCCGAGTTAGATTCCTAGAAGGATGTGACTGAGATGTGGTGGATCTGTGAGATTTATTAAGCCAGTAAAATTTTGGATTGGGAATTTTTAAAAGAATGGGTGTGAAGTAAAGATAGCTTATTGGAATATAATAGACAAAGAAAAATGAATGGTTATTGACTATGTTATGAATTGAAAATGAAATTTGATGTAATTTGGAGAAATGATTGTGAAAATTATAAATCGAAGAGGACTGCGAGGTTTTGAAACAATGGCGAGTAGGGATCAAATAAAAACTCCATTTTATTTAAACAACTATAAATCATGGGAAATTCAGCCCCAAAATTTGATATTTGGTTTAAAAGAAACAGGCTTTTTACAGGTGAATTTTGTTCAAAACTCAGCATAATTTCTAGGCGGGATTTGGTAGGTTAGATAATCCCTATATTATTTCTTTTGACTGATTACTAAGTATTGACTCAATTAATCTTAAATTTTCTATGAAACTTATTATCACAGACGTCCTTCATAGAGATAATAAGTAGTAAAAGAAGAAGTTTTTGCATACCTCATCTCAAACTCCTCATAGATACCATAGATATAGGCTTAAAGAATTATTGGAGTATATTTTGAAGGATTTGTAGTTCCTTAAAATGATCCTAAGGAAAATTGATTTCGTCATGAAAAATCCTTTTTTGGTTATCTTTCTTGTAATGGCTAATTTATCTTGAAATTCAGAATTTGCAACTTCAAAAATTAATAAAAAATGGTCATTCCAAGAATTTCTTAGAAAAAATAGAAAAATAATCCAAATAAAAGCCACTATAATCTCTCTCTGGAGTTTCTTTTAATTTTTGAGCACCTCTTAGATGAAGTTGTAAAGTTAATCATCTAAAAAAGAAATTTTTGATCTGAGTGGGGTCATATGAATATTACTTAATAAGACATAATTTAAAGTCTATAATCTTATTTTTTTATTCCAGATGGACTGATATAGATAAATCATTCAGTATCTATCATAAAAATATCAATATTTATCATGAAAAACCCATTTCTGTGTAGAAAGTAGTAAAAAGTGCATGTACCTAGGTATCTCAGAAAATAGTGGTTCTAAATGTATATTGTAAAGTTGAAATAACAATGTGAAAAGTGGATACACCTGAAAGCAGGTTTTCAATTTCAAAATTTTAAATTTAAAATATATTGAATTAAGGTTAGAGATAGTAAAGAACTTAAATTTCAAAATATACATTTTGGAAGAATTTCAAGCCACCAATGCAAGCAACAAAATCTCAATTCAGTTGGATTAATATCAGTTTTTTTGAGTATTTTCAAACATCAAAAATTCAAAACAAAATAGATATCCCCTTTGCTTCAGTTTTTTATTAATTTTTATTATTTCATCAAAAAGAAGTATCTGTTGGGTTACAATAATAAATACTACAATACTTAAGATTAGGGTATACCTGATTATTTTCAAAGAGTATAACTATTTTGGACAGTTGTACTATGTAGGAATTCAAGAGAAGGATGGGGATTCCTCTATTGGGCAGAGAAAGAGCCCTCTTTATCCTGAAATTGGGCGGAAAGGTCCTCTAGACCACTTCATGTGGAGGAAGTGACAAATTTCCAGTTAAGAGTACTGAATTTGTGGTCTGAACAAGGCTTGTATACTATGTATTTGACTCAGATGTGGTTTTGAAACCACATCTGGGCAGTTTTCCCCAATATAGGGTGAAAAGTTTAATCTGGGGACCACACAGACCTCTCCTGACGTGTATGATGCCTAGAATGCTGTAAGATGTGTCTATGAAACTGTTGAAAATATTACTATTAATCAACAGTTATACAGATTTTCTTATGAAATATAATCAAAACTTATTATAGCCACAATTAAAAAATTAAGAATTATTTCTTCTACATGTTATACACTACTAGTGATTATAACAGTAAGAAGTAATTGTCTACAAGAATCAATTACAAGAAGAATTTAGTAATAAAAACTTCTTTATTAAAATAGTAAAATTATTTTAATATATAATTATATTTTACAAGAGTAATTATAAAGATAACTCTTGAAGAAAACTATTACTAGAGAAAAACTTTAAGAATTAAGATAAATCACTCACTATTAATCCAATGAACTTTTTTTTAGAAGATAATAGTAGAGAGATTTGATGTAGACTTGTGGATTTAATGGATCAAAAAATGAATTTATAACAATATTACAGCAATATATAGTTGATATCTATAATTTAACGTCTTTCTGATTGATTGAGAAAGAATTAAAAAACTTAAGAAAAGATTTAACTGATAATTACTTGTTGGTAATAAAGGTATAATTGGATAATGTGATTATTTGGAAAAAACAACAAGAGGAGGCCTCTTTTAAGTCTAAGAAAGCTCACAGAGGCGTACCATGGAGAAAACTGAAAAACCAGTGAGTGAGAAAACAATAAAACCTTTATGGATTATTGATTGCATCATTTGTTGTCACATAAGATTATCATAATTACTTAATTGAGGCTTTTACATGACTACCAACCCATTTATGGCTAAGAAGAAAAGGTGTAAAAACTGTAAATCTTCTTTTATTCCAAAATAATTATTGATTTCTCAAATTTATCAATGTTATTGGAAATTTCATCACAGAATGTATTTTCTGTAAATTTTTAAAGATTCTGTGTTTCATGTGGAATAATCAAAAATGGACTGGAAGTAAAACTTTTAATTTTACATATGAAAGTAAAATTCTTTCTGGTTTTTATATGAATTACAAAGTTCTCAATTGGTCTTGAAAGTTTCAGAAAGATTCATTAAGAATTGTATTTTTAATGAATTTTTGAAGCTTTTACCTCATTTCTATGTAGAATTGCAAATAGCAATATATGGCTGGTTGCTATGAGGTAAATCAATGGATACTAGTCCAAAAAGAGTTTTAATTACTCTTTTAAGGGTTATCCATGGAAATAAATTAAAGATTGACATGGTTACAGGAGTCTGAGTTGCGCTTTACCTCCTTGGCACATCAAAATAACAGCTTATTTGCTATTTTCTTATGATATACTGAAGTTCTGACTTGGTGACAAGGTTCCCAAAAGGTTTTAGTTTACTAATTGGGACAAGATCAGCCATTAAAGAAAGCTTCAAAGCTTTCCACACCTGAGAGGCCTGAGAAGTTGGGTACCCTGTCTCTCTTTGATGTCTTTTGTCCCCTGTAGCTATTTTCATGTCAAAAATAGAGATTCAGGCTTCAAGACTGATATCCACTATGGGTGTACCAAAAGTGAATATAAAAATACCATCTTATTAAGTGCTCAAAACATGCATAACACTGTTCTTTGTGTATATGTAACATGGGATTTCTCACATTCCCATTATTTGGGTGTGAAATTGAGAAAAACAAAAATCTTCAATGATCTTTTATGTGGTATTGAAGTATTTTCTATATTACCACCTCAAACACTTGATTTGAGCTTATTCACTGTATGGAGCTACCCTAGGATAAATTATGTGTAGAATCTAAATATGGCTTTAAATCCATGGAGTTACTTACTCAATAAAAAGTTATTCATCTTTTCTGAAATCAAAAATGATGAATTTTGAATATATGCATGACTTATGGGTTAAGCATAGTTCAGAATTTTTTTTAGATAATTGTGGCCTATTTGGGTATGTAAAATATACCTCAAGGCCACATTCCCTCCCACCAAAAAATAAAATTGTACTACAATTTTATCAATGGTATAATGAAGAAAAAGGCCCCAAAGGGGGTTAACTTCCACTTTCCAACCTCTTTAAATTACTCCAATCAAGTAATTTAAAGCACATTTATAGACATATTCAGGCTTGTGCCCTTCTTTCATGTCTAAATCTTCCTAAGAGTTTATCTGAGTCAGGTGTTCCTTATTCTGCAAGCCATTCATCTTCATGTACTGGATTTCTATATCGGAAAAGATATTCTGTTTGATTTATACCCCTAAGTCTCCTTTATTTAATTAATTACTTTATATTTCTATCCTCACTCTGTTCCACTGGTGGTACAGTCAAAGGAGTTGGGTTCGTTAAAGGAAACAATTCTTTGTCAGTTGGTTGATACGGTTTTATCAAGCTGACTGGAAAGGTGGGGTGTTTATTTTCCAATTCACCACTCAATTCCACTTGAACCACATTGGTTCCATGTAAGGCAACAATAACAAAAGGTCCTACATAAGAATCTTTAAGTTTCTTTGGGCCT
Source organism: Austropuccinia psidii (assembly GCA_023105745.1). NCBI lineage: Eukaryota > Fungi > Basidiomycota > Pucciniomycetes > Pucciniales > Sphaerophragmiaceae > Austropuccinia > Austropuccinia psidii. Next base: position 53,708,236 of record JALGQZ010000007.1, on the reverse strand, counting down.
TTGATATTATTAAAATTCAAGGTTGAAACTAGAACTAAGTCCCCCACTTTGAAGTCTGGTACTTTGTGACTCTTGTCCCACTTCTGTTTTGCATAGTCAAAAGCATCATTAATACTCTGTTTTGCATGATGTTTCACTTTAACAAGCATTATATTGAAGCTGGAAGCTGTAGGATCAATGTCAATAAAGTCTTTCCTCACTGTGTCTTCTGGGAGTCTTGGATTCCATACTTTTTCTAACACAGCAGGAGTTTGACCTGTGGAAGAATGGACTGATGTGGTATATGCCAATTCCAATGCAGGTATCAGAGTGCATCAGTAATTGGTAAAGCCATCTGAGTCTTTGAATTCTAAACCATAAGCACAAAATCTCCTGATCATGTCTTCTAAAGTTTGAATAATTCTCTCTGCTAGACCATCTGTTTGAGGGTGATATGTTGTAGAAAATGATAACTTAGTCCCAAACAATCTGTGAAGAGTAGTCTAAAGTGCAGATGTGAACTTAAGATCTCCATCACTTATGATATTCTTAAATAATCCTGTATGAGAAATAACTCTAATCCATAGAAGAAGGGCTGTATCCATAGCAGTGTCATCTTTATGACATGGTAAGAATATAGGAGAGTTGCCATATCTGTCTACAATGACTAAAAAGCATTATAACTTTTGTCACCACTCGAGGAAGTGCTGTGACCCAATCCATGTGAACAACTTCCCAAGGGGATTTTGGTTCTTGAATATGGATCATAAATCCAAATTTCTTGCCTGTACTCCTGTTTGCTTCTTCACATCTGTCACAGGTATGGCAATATTCACTGGTCTCTTTTCTCCAAAATGGCCAACATACACAGTTCTTTACTTTTTAAAGTATCCTGTCTTCTGACAGATGTCCAGAGTAGATGCTATCATGGCATGCATGAAGAATGGTATTGATAAGCAGTCTGCTACACAATGTCATTACACAAGAATTTTTGGCTCTGTGGTAAATTATTCCATCAAAAAAGTGAAATCTTCCTTCAGAATAGGAATTTTTCCAAACTTCATCCAGTGAATTGAACAAAGAGGCATCTTTGCAGTCTTTATCTAATAATTAAGTCAAGATATGGCAATTATTGTCTTGCTTATAAGATTCTCTGACTTCTTCAAAGAATTCAGTCCCAATATCAGTTATGTTGATTCCTTCAATTGGAATCTGTGGTTCTGCTTCCAAGGGTACATAAGATGGGTTATCAGGAGTACTGGCTAATTCCCACCTTCTAAGTCCATCAGCATTCTTGTGAATGTTTCCTGCTTTATGAGCTATAGTCATGTTGCCTCTATATTTTTGAATGGCTATTTGCCATCTTAACATATTTTTGTTGGGAGTTTTTATGTTAAGAAGTGATCTCACAGCATTACAGTCAGTTATCACTTCAAAAACACTTCCATCAAGATGATACTGCAATTTCTCAAGTGCCCATACCAAACATAAACACTCCATCTGGCTTCTGTTGGTTTGATTTGCCTTGAGATGTAACAAACTGGTCCCTCTGTAGGTTTTTCATCAATAATTTGTACTTGATGTAGGGATGCCCCTAATCCATCTCCACATGCATCAATGTACAATTTGAAAGGTATATTCCAGTAAGGAATGAGGAGTGAAGGTGCTTCTGTGGGAGCTTTCCTTATCTTCTCATAAGCTTCAATTTTCTCCTGTGACATTACAAATACTGTCTGTTGATCACAGATTCTACAGAGTGACTTGGCTAGAATTGCAAAGTCTTTCAAGTGTTGCCTATAATAACTGGAAAATCCCAGAAAAGACATCATTTCTTTTTTATTTGGGGGTATTGGCTCAAGCAACACTGCTTCCACTTGATTTTTGTCAATACCCAAGCTTAAACCAGAAACAATATGTCCTAATGCTTTAAGTTCAAAACCAAAATTGCATTTCTTGAGTGAAATTTTCATATTCACTTTTGAAACTTTTTGAAGTACGCTTGCAAGTCTTTCAAGGTGAAAAGACCATGAATCAGAACATATGATGATATTATCAATATAAATTATAAGCCATCCTTCAGATAATTCTGTGGGGAAGATGGTATTCATCATTCTTTAATAATGAGATGGAGCATTCTTAATACCAAATGTTATTCTAAGATACTCATAAATACCACAGTGAGTGATAATTCTAAGGTTTTTTTTAGTTTTAGGCATCAAAGGATTTTGATGAAAGCCTTTCAATGCATCCATGGATGGTATATACTTGGCTTTAGATAATTGGGTAAATGTTTCTTGAATTCTAGGAATCGGATACCTATCTGGAATTTTGTAGGCATTCAATTCTCTAAAATCTCCAACCATTCTTGATTTATCATTGTGACAAGAAATAATAACAGGTGTTGTCACTTCAACGTCTTCATTATGGCCTGCCTTCCTTAGTACACCAAGTTGAATAAACTCTTGGATATGTTTTTCCAAGGCTTCTCTAGCTCTGGGACTGGCTGGATAAGCTGGCCTTCTAAGTACTGGAGGGTATGGTCTGTCAATATTAAGAGTAATATCAACTTCATGCCCTTTTATAGAGCCTAATGGTTCATTGTAAGAGGCAAACTTCTTATTATATGTGTATAACACATTAATAAGCTTATGCCTCCTCTTTGGTGAAAATGATGGATTAATTTGTGCTTCAACAAGTTGATTAGTCACAAACTCTTCCTTATAAGTATGTTTTTTAGAAGATACTATTGATATTTTTCTTGGCATATTCGAAAAAGCAAATTTTTGTCTTCTATTTTCTCCAATTGTGAAATATCTGTCTCTGTGGTTATTGATGTCAATACCATATATATTCAAGTAATTATTTCCAAGAATGATGTGCTGAGATGTGCAATTATCCATTACTACAATCTCAGTTTTCATTCTTACACTTCCTGCTGGATGTGGAAATACAAGATTAGGTCCAGTATGCCCAAAGTGTACTGTCACAACCATGAAGAATGACCCTCCTCCATTGGTGTTGCGGCAATTCCAACCTGGGACCAAGTTGGGGGCCAATTGGCCACACCATATCTTTATGGACCCCTCTGGTGCTCTATGGCCTTTTGGCCATATCATAATTCCCTGGCCATATCCTGCCATCATTGGCCTCCCTGGCCAATTCCCTTACCCTCAACCCCCAGGCCTATATCTTTGTTTTGGGCCTGGGGGGTTCTGGGTCCCCAAGCCATCAGCATTGGGCTTGGACCAACCCTTTTCATTAGGGGGGTCCTGGCCTAAATGGCCTTTTTGGGCCATTTAGGCCCCCTACGGCCTCTACAGTCCATGGTCCATGGGCCAATTAGTCCCCTTTTGGCCAAATCCAATGAGGTCAAAAGGGGGCAGCCAATAGCCCCCAAGGCCAGGTGGGTCTCAAACCACAATCGGGCCCACCTGAGCCAATTTTGGCCCCAAATCCCATCAAACCCAAAATGGCCATAAAGACCCTCAGGACCCAATGTTGGTCAATAACCGCCATGGACCACTTTTCAGCCCATGGCCTCTGGTAACCACCAGAGGCCACCAAATCAGCTCAGCTCAAGCTTTCCCCTCACCTTAAGGGGAATTCTCCCACTCCTCCATACACCCCGTACTCAAGGTTGCAGGAGTGGTGCATATATGGTATTATATACCATTATGCACCATTTTTGCTCAGCAATTCAATGGTGACGTTGTGGGAACTCCTTTTGGTGTGGGATGAAATAAGGCAGTACCTTGAGGGGGAAATTATTGGTAAGTATGTTTTGAATTTCATAATTGTCCAATAACCATGGGTGCTAAGGTGTATTAGCTGCCCCTCTAAATAATACTGAATAGTCAGCCTACAGAGAATCACAAAATAAAATATAATTTGTGGCTTTAACAGATAGAGAATACTTATCAGCAGTCTCTGAATCAGACCTATCAATAACACTACAGTAAAAACTCTGATCTAAAATTTTTGATAAAATAAACACTAGATTTTTTTTATTTTATTTTTAAAAAAGTGATGATAATATATATATATATGTTTTGGGTTTCTGTTATTTCAATAAAACTAATAAGAATATTTTTTTTGTTTTTTTTAAATAAGAATGATAAAATATATATATTTTTTATGGTTTTAGGTTGACTATAATGATTTTTTTTTTGATATGAGTACTAATAATAAGACTACTGGATTTGATTCTTTTAGGATTTTTTTAATACTGAGTTTATATCACTACTACTTCTCTTTGTTAATAACACTAAGCTTTTGAGAAAGGCTACTGAGCTTTTACTATGGTTATACTACTATTCTTCACTAATACTAAGCTACTGAGCAAGGCTACTGAGCTTTTACTATGGTTATACTACTATTCTTCACTGATACTAAGCTACTGAGCTTTTACTACCGTTATACTACTATTCTTCACTAATACTAAGCTACTGAGCAAGGCTACTGAGCTTTTACCTACTAAAACACTACTACTATTCTAGATATCCTGCTAGTTCAGGGATGGTGGTGATCCTGGATAGTGGGAACTTGTTTCATGATGCTGGGAAAAATGAGGGAGAGAGGACCTCTATTTATAGGTTTTGGGCCTTCATAGAGCTTCTCAAAACAGGGTACTTAGAAAAAATCATAGTTGAGAGGTTTTAGCTAGTGAGACGTGTAGTTTTGGTGTAGCAACGTGTTTGCTGAGAGAATTATGCTGGTGGTGCTTTTTCTTATCAAAATCATGTGATGTATTTGAGATAATTTGGCTGGTGATGTTTTTCTTTTTGCCAAGAAAGTGGAGAAAATACAGCTCCTGACAATTGAACTTTCTTCTAGTCATACGATATATATGAGAAAATTATTCTGGTGTTTCTGTTTTAGTATTGTATCATTTCATATGGAGATTGCATCATTTCTATCAAGTTTGATTTGTGCCATTATTACTAAGCAAACATTTCTTCTTTGAAAATATATTGTAATTTTATGCATAGCCTTGAGGTATTTCTTCTTTCAATTGAATCAAGGTGGGGAAAATACAGCTTCTGATGCTTTGGTCCATCTTCATATACCTTTATTTAGATTAACTGCCTTTAATGACGTAATTTGTTATCGATGATGCAATAAGGTGGATATATCCTTTGATACTATACTGTTTTGATAAGATCTTGAGGCTTTGTATTTTATATTTCTGTTTGAAACCTGTTGTTGTAATGTGTAAATATGTTTTGCGTAATTTGTTTTATTACCCTTTTTTTTGTTTTATTGGTAAGCTTGAAACTGATACTCATGGTATGGAATACCACATCCCTCTCTCCATTTAATGCTGTCCCCAGCATTCCAGTTGAAAAGCTTGCCAGTATCAATCATATTTATTTTGTTCAATTTCTTCTTCCTCCAATATTGACTCTTCATCTTCAATTTCTTCACTGCTTTCATTTTTTGACTCTGAACTTGATTGAACTTTCTTTCCTCTGCAATAAAACCTCTTGATGTGACTTGCTGCAAATTTTCTTGTAAGTTTAGTGCCATCCAATTCTTCAAGCTCATAAGGTCCATTATTAATTTGATTTATGACTCTATAAGGTCCATTCCAACGGTTCTTGAAGAGTAAACCCCACTGTGACTCCAGTGGTTTATTATAAACTAATACCAAGTCCCCTGGTTCAAGTGGATTTCTCAGTCTATGTGCCATCTTTTTGTCCAAATATTTAACTTATTTGTGGCTTGAATCTCTTAATTTCTCTGCTGCTGCTAATCTTGTTTCCTCTTTTGCTGAAATCTATATAGTTCTTGCTTCCAATAGTTCCTCTCTTGTTGATATTTTATTCCATTCAATGGCTAGATATGTATTTGTTTCAATATAAATTGGCAAAACAGCTTCCTGACCAAATTGAAGCTCAAATGGTGAGTATTGTGTTGTTTGCTTTACCGAAATTCTATCTGCCAAGGTTACAATTGGTAAGTATTCTTTCCATTTGGATCCATTTTCACCACACATTTTTACAAGCGCATCCTTCAATTGCTTATGGCCTCTTTCAATCATTCCTTGTGCTTCTGGGTAGTAAGGTGTAGTTATTCTGATTCTTGATCCTGCTCTTTTGACTGATTCTTGTAGTTCTTTTCCAAATTCTGCTCCTCCATCTACTGTGACTTCTTTGGGTGCTCCAAATCTACAAATCCATTCTGAATTAAACCATTCTGAGACTGATTTTGCCGTTAGCATAGTTAATGCAACAGTTTCTGGCCATCCTGAAAAGTCATCTCTTGCTACAACTAAGTATTTCCATCTTCCTGCCTTAATGTGAACTGCATCCATGCTGACTATTTCAAATAAAGTAGATGTTACAGATATCTTTTCTTCTTCTTTTTGTTGCAAATGACTCCTTTTTTGACATTCTTGACATGATTTTACCCATTTTTTAACTATCTTTTTCATTCCTTCCCACCAATATCTTCTCTTGATTCTCCTGTATGTTTCATTTTCCCCTCTATGCCCCAGCTCTTCATGCATTTTCTTTAGTATCTGTTTCTGAGCTTTTTCATTGTATACAACTATTTGTGGATGTTCTTGATTTCTCCTTTTTACCTGCCCTCCTTCTAAATAGAAATTCACTGATCTTTTAATTTTCTTGAAGTATTCTTCCCCAATACTTTGTGGCTTTTTCAAACTATTCAAATATTCCTTCATATGTTTTCCAAATCCTTCCTGTTTTATTGAAATTTCAATATTGTTTGTTTTATTCCTTGATAATTTTTCCAATTTGCTTGTATTTGTTTCTTTTAGGCCAAATCCTGGATGTGGTTTAATCCAATCTTCCTCTTCATCAAAATCATCCCTTTCACTTTCTTCTTCATCTTCTCCTTTTGGTCTTCTTGATAACCCATCTGGCATAGTAAATGTTTTTCCTGGTTTGTGTACAAGATCAAATGAAAAAAGTTGAATAAATGCTACCCATCTTGTCATTGGTGCATTTGGTAAACATGGTGTGTTGATCATTTCTATTAAATCTTTAGCATCTACTTGAAGTTCAAAGTGATGCCCCCATAATATTGTTTGAAGTTTTTTGAGTATTCTTGCTACACCACAAAGCTCTAATTTTGGCTGAGAGTATTTAGATTCTAGTCTGGAAAATGTTACTGATTCATATAGTACTGGTCTATCCTTTCCATCTTCATCCTCTTGCATAAGAACTGCACCAGCTGCAATATAACTTGAATCTATTGCTAATTTTATTTTTCCTGAATCTTTATCATAATTTAATGTCTTCAAAGGAATCTCTTCTCCTACCATTTTCCTGAGTTTTATAAAAGATTCTTCACATTTTTCATCCCATTTCCACAATACATCCTCCCTTGTAAATCTTCTCAATGGTGCTGCAACTTGTGAAAAGTCCTTGATAAACATTCTGACATATGCACATAGTCCTAAGAATCCTCTAACTTCCTTCTTTGTTGTTGGTCTAGGCCAGTTTTGTATCTTGTTTATCTTCTGTTTTGAAATCTTTCTTCCTCCCAAAGACACAAAATGCCCCACAATATCAAGTGCTGGAACACAACAAGCAAATTTCGATCCTGAAATTGTGAGTCCTGCCTCTTCTATCCTGAAAAGTATTCTTTCTAATGTTACTGCATATTCCCAAACAAATCTTCTTATGAGTGGATTCTCCTTCAATTTTTTGTGCTGATACGTTGATCTGGGTCCTTCAATTCCTCCATCATGTATAAATATTCCAAGGTGCTCTGGTATTTCCTCCTGAATTATCCAAGTCATTTGTGCTTGATAAACTGCCACAGAGTTTGTTGCTCCTTGAGGTAGTCTTGTAAGCTGAAGTCTTCCAAGTGGTGTTTCAAATGTTGTAAGTGGCCTTGTAGTAATATCCAATTCTCTTTCATCATATCCTCCCATAATATCTCCCAATCCATAACATGCTCTTCCTGAAAATGATCCTACAAACGCATCAACATTTGGTGGCAATCCTGCATCTTTTATTGTTACTTTATTGAGGTCTTGAAGATCATGAACTATTCTAAGTTTTCTGTTGGGCTTTGACACACAAAATACTGGGCTGTTATAGCTTGATGTTGATTGTTCATAGAGTCCTGTACATATTCTTTCTCTGACTAGTTCAATAAATTGAGGTAAAATTGATTTTGGTATTAGTATTGGTTTCTTTTGCCATGGTTCATATGGTATAACTGGTATTTTATAAGGTTTTCCATAAGAATGTTTTAGTACACCTCTTTCTTCTTCACAAAATGCTATAGCCTTTTGCCTTAGTAATATAAAATTCTTTAATAAATTAATCTCTTCTTCTGATAACCATCCAGATGGTCCAAAGTTTGTAATTGAAATTCTTTCTTCTGTAACTTTTGATGTTTCAAAAAATGGAGGTGGGTTAGGTGATAGGGGTGTTTCATATGGATCTCTTGATAATTCAGGTCTTCCCAAAGGTGGATTCAGATCTTGAGGCATAGCTTCATTGACTGGTATAACCTTCTTGAGTACTGACTTACATTTTTCAGCATTGGCTTGAGCTTCCATGATTATTAGTCTGGTTTTAAAGCATAAATTGATAATATTTTTTATTTTTTATTTATTTTTTATAATAATTTTTTTAGTTGAAATAAAAACAGTCTTTTCAGTTCTTTCTTTTCTTTTTATTCATAATTGTATTTGAGTTGTAGTTTTAAGTCATGCAAGGACTTTACCTCTAGGTGGATAAAACCCAGTATATTAGGTATACCAAATCCTGCAGTTTAATGTCATACAAGGACATTTGTGAACCCTAGTCCTGAGTTTACTGTTTTACTTGAGGCTTTCATTATTCTATTATTCATTTTTGTTTTACTCTTGATATCTTCTCTTTTTTTTTATTTTCTTGATTCCTTGATTTTACTTGCATCTTCAGCCCTCTGGTGTGCTACCCCTGTAGTTTGAAGTCATACAAGGACTAATTTTGGCCGTCTGGGAACCACCCTGTAGTTAAAGTCATACAAAGACTAATTCTAGCCTTCAGGTTGCTACCCTGTAGTTTAAAGTCATACAAGGACTAATTTTGGCTGTCTGGGAACCACCCTGTAGTTAAAGTCATACAAAGACTAATTTTAGCCTTCAGGTTGCTACCCTGTAGTTTAAAGTCATACAAGGACTAATTTTACCCTTCAGGTTGCTACCCTGTAGTTTAAAGTCATACAAGGACTAATTTTTTAGCCTTCTTTATTTGATCTGATCTTTTATCCTTAATGTTAATCAAGACAGTTTATTTTATTTTTTTTGTTATTATAATTTTTGTTATGTTTAAAAAAGATAATTTTTTTTTTTTTATTTCTGTTGAAAAAAAATTTCTTTTTTTCTTTTTTTTTTTTTTTCTGTTGAAAAAAAAATTTCTTTTTTTTTTTTTTTTTTATGTTAAATTTTTTTTTTTAAGAGTGATCAAATTGATGAGTGTTGTTATATTTTCAAATGGTGTACACGGTGGGCAAAGGTCTGATGTTGCACCCCAACAGTGCAGCATCAACTCCATGACGATGCACTTGACTCCACAGGCTATTTCTGATTTTTAAACTCAGTTTTTTCTTTTGGCATTTGAACTACTTTTTAAAATTGTTTTTTTATGAAGATTTTAAGTTTTCAATACAAAATTACTCAATAAAATGAAGATTAATTGTTCACCATTTAAAAAATATTTACAAATTAAGTGATATTTGCTATGCACTATTCAGTCCAGAGAAAAAGTATTAGCATTTTAACCACTGTAACATCACAAGAAAATATTAAGCACGCACAAATTAATATCAAGGAGAAAAAACTCTGATTAATTTTTTTATGAGAGTTGTTGTGGTCAGAAGAGGATGCTTTAGAGCTATCTTCAAAAACGCAATAATTTGACACCACCACACCTTGTCGTATGTGTCATCCTGATTTCCTGATGGTAATTGATAGCTTCTTGATAAATCAACTAATAACCAAAATGAGATTGGTCAAATAGAAAAAAGCGCTCACCAAAGATTTTTCCAAAGCTTCTGATTTGGCGGACAGTAATTTAAATTGTCAAGCCCTGATTTTGATTTTTAGTTTGAGATCAATCCTCTTTTGTGTTGCCTCATCAAGAAAATCGGGAAAATGATCATTGGTGTCTTGTCCTGATTCTTTCAAGTAATCCAGCTTGTTGGTTTGCATGGTAGGTATGATTTAAAAAAACGATAGAGTAAATGAGAAGATATATTTGATTATGTTGAATTAAAAGATAGAGAATGAGGATCGCATGAGAGATGAGAAAGATTGAATAAAAAGTATGTGAGATGGATTGGAAAATCACTGATAGTAAAAAAAAATGAAGATGTAATGAAGCAATGAATGGAGAATCGGAAACACAATTGAAGAAAGAATATAAATCACAAGTAGGGCAATGACCATAAAAATCATTGAATGACGTGAGGAAAAAATACTTATTAAATATTAGCTTACTGACAATAAAAACTTGGTGAGAGGAATGATAGAGAAATGATGGATTACAAAACAACACAAATTTCAGCGAGAAGGGAAGACTTAAACGTGTGCACCAGTGAATTGTAAGCAGGACCAAAAGCCATTGTTGATGGCAATTAATAGCAAAGGTTGTATCATGATATTCAAGCAGAAAATGAGCCAGTCAAAGAATTCTATTTATACATCATACCACCACCAAGTAAAAAGGTATTAGTAAGATGAACAGGACAGCTTTTGAAATTAAAATGAAAGGTTTTGTCTTACCTAAAATGCTTAGTGACTTATTTTTTGAAATAAAAAGCTATTTGTAAAACTCTAGAGACTTACATTACAAAATTAATCTAATCAAAAATATAATTGGGTTAGGGTTAGCTGAGACCTTACGCTGCTGAGCTTGCAACCCTTCTTCACCTCCCTCAAGATAAATTCTTAATTGTATTTTTAATGGTATGTCCCCTTTGTTATGTTTTTTTGTTTCCTTTTGAAAATGCTGAACAATTTGTTTTCCTGGATCAAAGAAATACCTAGGTCACAGTTTGGCTAGTGATTTTGCTCAAGGTCAAGCTTAGTTTTCTGTAAATAAATGAAAGGTCAGGCTCATTTCTTTTTGAACTCTCTATTGTGTAGAGGAAACCAATGTGAAAATTAACACACTTTTGAATTGAATAGTACGGATCAACCCTTGTTGATTTAACCAAAAATTTTACAAATTTGAAATTTGAACAGCTGTGGCCGGCCAAAACTAAATCTTGTCAGCAAAGGACTCATTCTACCAATAGTCACTCAGCTAAATCCTTAGAAATTTTAACGGTCGGCATGCAATGCCTTTTTTCATTCCGGTAATTAATTCAAAAATATAATACTTGTGACATGAGTTTCTGAATTTTTTTTTTCATTTTGTTTTTGCTTTTCTGACTACCAAATTGTCTTTGGGTTTCATAATCTCTTTACTCACACAAGTTGACCTTTTATTCACAATTCACATTCAAAAATTCTCGGTTCAAGATGAATCAATTCAATAACTGTTATTCTACTACCAGTAACAATCATAATGATTTTTTTCCAGGACGCTCCAATGATCACGAAGTTGAAGAGCTCAAAAATTCACTTCTTGAAAGGGATAAAGTAATTTCAACACTTATGCAAAAAGTCAAAGCTTTGGAAGTCAATTCAGAATCAAAGAGGAAACAAAATTCAAAGGCTGTCTCCAAAAAGACCACTTTGGTCAAGAAGAAACTCCAACGCTCAACTAAATCAAGGAGAAATGTGAGAGAGAGATTATCGGAATCTCCCAAAAAACAACACCCTCTCCAGATGCTCACAAGTGAAGTGCCGGAGGATTTCTATCATACAAAGGTAGGTGTTTTGTTCATCCATGCTAAATTATCATTAATTTCTAAATTGACTCTTTTTTGAAGGAAGCATTTTTTGTCCATATACAAGTTCTTTGGGGTATGATTGAGCAACAATCGGTTCCACCTTCACCTGATCAATCCTTACTCAAGGAATTCAATGAGCGATTTTCAACTCATGAGCAAATTGAAAGTGCTGCAGAAAGCAAATCAGCAGCAAACGTCATTAGTGAGAAAGAAGTTCAAACATTGCGTGATGCAAGGGCAGGGTGGAAAAAAATTGGAAAGCACATTGTATACCTGGAAGACTTCTACTTTCACTACATCTGTTCTCTCCTTTCAAGAATTGGAATCCGCATTTGGGCCCCCAATCTTGAAGAATCACCAGGATTCCTATACAACGAGGCCTGTCGTACTATTGCCCTCATGACTTTCCAACAACTTGCATGTAGTGGAGCATACCAATATATGCGAGCCAACCTATCATACCTGAACAGAAATGACTTACTTCATCTCACTTATGATCACTTTGTCCACTATCTTATGACTGAAAAGTTCAAGAAAGAAAACAAACAAGCCGGAAAGAATTTTCTTGATGACAAGAAACAAGTCACTCAACAACGTCGACAAAGGGTAGGAAAAATCTTTCCTCATGCAATGAGTCAGATTTTACCTGTTACTGAAAGAAGGTTTCTTAATTTAGCTTCTGAAAAGTTGTTACAGGTTTGCAGTAGCACATAACTATCCCAAGCACTATTTAACTGTTTTGGAAGATATTAATGCACATAGTGATGATGAATTTATACCAAAATTCAAATCATATGCTATCAAAAAGCTATGTTATCGCTCAGAAAGTGCAAATTTTTTTTTCCGGAATTTAGATTGCAAGATGACACAAAATAACAAGATTTTGGGAAAACCGCCACCACGTCACCCATGATGTCGGCCAATAGTTCCAGTTCCCTCGCAATTTACAAAGGCTCCAAAAGGAATGCCATTGGATTTCTACTCCCCTGATTGGTTCAACCAGTGTGATTATAGCAAAAGGCTTTTTGTTGCAAATTCTCGGCAAGTTGCATTTATACCAACAGACATTGAAATGTCCAACGAAACCCACCCAGACAAAAGAATTCACAATAAGGCATTCAATCAAAAATATTGGGAGGTCGTTAGTCAGCCATATGATTTATTGCATGAGATAGCTTATAGCAGCGATGAACAAGAAGATGATGATGATGAAAGTGAAGCAAATCAGTACTCAGGTGGGGATGTCATTGATCTCAGAGAGTCAGAAAGTGAAGAAAGTGATGAAGAAAATGTTGAAAATTCTGAAGAGGGCCAGGTTCAGTGGACGCCTGATGTGGATGATGAAATGGCTGATGCTTTTGACAATCCACCAGGCAAAAACATTAATATTCTTTTTGAAGAGCAGCTTGGTCCAGAACTATGGAAATAGTGTTAGCTTAAAAGATCAGGTCGGTTAAGGCATTTGGTTTTGTGGGTTGTGTATGTTTAAGTTGTCTTAATGTTTTACTCATATAAGGCGATCAATTGTGGTTAAAAATGCTTAGTGCGATAATTTTGTTTTGACTGTTGAGTAGTGGTTTTGTTTTGTTGTGTTTTGATAATTAATGCCAGTATTTAGTTAGGACGGTGATTTGGAATGAACAATGGCTGTGCCATCTTTAAAATTTAATGTGAGTTGTCCCCAATTGACTTGCATTGTTTGACTGAAAATAACAACACATCTGAGAATGCATCTGCTAATGCATTAGATAACTCTCCAATGTGTTACGTGCATCACTTTCATTGGTATTACTGACAAATATAACCATGTTTAATTTTGGATAATCTCAGTGCACAAAGGCAAAACGAAGACAAAGGCACACAAGCATAAGTTGAACATTTGCTTTATATCGCCCGCTTTGCTCATTTATCAGTCACACAACTCATCACCCCACTTCCTTCTTATATATCTCAAACAAACTATATCACCATTATCACCATTCCAACATGATCCCTCTTACAAGTATCCTCACTGTCTCTGCATCTGCTTCATACAATACTCAAATGCTCTTCTGTGATTGTCACGATCCCACCTTACTTGTCATGGGTGTAGCTTCTGAGAATAGGATTTACTTGCATTGTCCCCGTAAAGATCCAAATAATGGCTGGCAAAGTGGTTGCAAATTCTTTGGTCAGTTGCTCTAATGAACACTAATTAACTTAATGGCAGCAAGCTTATATAACTTCTTAACTTCAGCATAAATGGATGATTGCTCTTTGAAACACAAATACTAGTTGCTGTGCGCCAATCATTTTGGGAAAGAATTCAAGTGCAAACATTGGATGATGTTGCAATCTTAATTAAAGCCACTGTTGGAAAAGGAAAAGATGACGGTTTGTATTTTTTGTTATTTCAATGAATCATTCATGTCCAGAGGTTCTAAATCACTTTTGAAAACAGGGAAATCTAGAGATTTAATATTTCACGGTTCCTCAAAGGTTGATCAATCACGCGACATTCATGCACTAATTGAAATGATTGAAAACACCTTGAATACTCCAAACAGGGAGTTGGATCTCTCAATAGCTTTGGGCAGGATGCGTATCATAAAGGGAATCTTACGTAATTTAGCTGAAGACATTAACATCTCAGCTATCTTGCACACAATCGATCCTTAAGCTTTTACTTATCAGTTTAGTGACAGTACTACTTGGTTTGCTTAAAACTTGTAACCTCCAAGGAGTTGATTCATTCAATGGTTGATATGTCTGTATCCAAATCCTCAATTGTTTGGTAGAGAGTTTTTGATTTGTTTTACAAATTTACAAACTTGTATATAAATTTATCAAGCTTTCAAATTTAACAAACATGTTTATATAAATACAAAACAGACATTAAGTTATGTCGTTCAGTTAGAAGCCTAAAAAAATCGAATCATAAAGTAAGATTGCCAAAAGCCCAACAGCCTATGAATAGACTACATTTGTATCAGCTTCTAGGGCACCAGAACCTTTCCCAATTACACAAACAAGAATGCTTGGCTCTCTCATGCCCATGCTCCATGCTGGTAGCTGGCGATAAGCACACAGGCCTGAAATGTGACAGGAGTGAATTATTTCGACTTGTGCTTATCTTGTTAAATGATTTATCAAAAGACTGGTGAATACGTCTAAGAGTACTTTATCTTGAATTCAACAGTAGTTAATCTCTTTCAGCCTTTGTAAAAGTAGAACAATCTTCTTTTCAGGGTCGCAAAGGAGCTTCAATATGTTTAAAACCATACCATCTTTTTTTCCATAATCTGCTCTATACTGAACTATGTTATTAGGTGCCTTCTTTCCGATTTTGAAAACATTTGTTCCATGTTCATATTTTAGTACTTGGATTTCTTTTGAATAATTTAATAAAATCCTTGCTCCATTAGGGTGGGGTATATGAGTGTGATCACGGATGGTGGGGTCAGAAAGCTGCAGATAGGAAAGAAGGCGGATATATGTAGCCCGATCAAGTGAAAAATCCACATTGGATGCATCCTTCTTTTTTAATTTTTCTGGAAGAACATTGTTTGCAACTAGTTGTTGCCACTGACAAAATGTTTTCATTGTTGTGCTCCCAAATGCATCTACATAGAAAAGGAAGAAAAAATATGTAAGAAATGTTGGTTATTGAAAAAATAGATCTTGATGTGACTGACCAGTCTTTCCATTATGTTGTAAAGTTTGAAGAAATCCATTTAGTAATTCACCCAAATTTTCAGATATTGCATTTAAGGGACCCCACCATAAAAGTTGACTTTTGACATGGAGTGCATAATGGTGATTTGGGTTCATTTTGCAGTTCAGGAAAAGCTCTTGTGATGTTTGACAGTATGACTTATATCTTTGTAAAAAAAGGTTCACATCAGCTTCAGTGATTGATTTGGAAATCAAGATGTTTGTGCAAGTAATTAAAGCACAGATGTTTCTAAGTAGCAATTGATTTATCAGTGAGTTTGATTCATATTGTTCCACATCTTCAAGAAAGACATCCAGAACAACTAACAGAAGGTAGATAGAAAATAATGATTGCCATTCACTAGCCTTGATTTTTCCTCCCTTGAAAGTTCCAATACGAGGCGGAACTCTTGTAATACCAGATGGTAAAACCACCTCCTTTAACAAGATACTCATCTTTGTGAGTTGTTCGGAAGATAAACCAGAGATTTTATTAAGAGGTTCATCTATTTCCATCACATCATTGCTGTTGGAAGCCTGAGTGCTTTCATTATTGCTGCTGTTGTCTTTTTCCTGAGATTTGGAAAAGCTAAAGTGCCAAAGATTTACAAAATGGGTTTGTAGGATGCCTTCAAGCAACATATGCATGATACCAAGCAAAGTTTGTTGAACTGGGTCTCAATAAGGAAGTCGATTTAGCTCAGACCATCAAATACCGCTCTTTTTCACTATATGATCAGCTTTGGTGTGATTTCTTGCATCTTTGAATGCTTGTGAATAATCCTTTACAATTTGGTATTTACGAAGACGAGAAACCTCCAGATTCTCAACTTCAGCTTTGGTGCACTCACACCATGTGCAAAAGGAAGTGGCGGCATGAGAAGCATAGCCTGAAACCTTGTGAGTTGCAACCAGATCACGAATTAAGCAACCAAGTTTGACAATGATGATTTGACCTTTTGGAAATATGGGTGTGGGAATATTGATGCCTGACTGAAGCTTGATTAATTTGTCAACAAAGGAACATAGAATGTTGTTGATTGTGATTGGATTTGGCTGGTTGGGAGCAGGAATGATACCAGAAATAAAGGTGTTCTTGAACTTCCATCGAGTAGATGGTGGAAGATTGAGACAGTTGAGTGCCAAGATACCAAGCAAAACTTGCTTTCCAGCCAGTTTGTTTGTAAGAGGGTTGAACCAATCAACAAATAAGCTGAATGATAGGAGCATTGATGAAGAATGGGTAGAGATTATTCCATGCAGGTGAGCGTTGATAATTGGAAATCAAACCAGCTTGGCTTTGAGCTTTGTACTTCCAATCATCAATTGAGGCTTCAACTTGTGGGATAAACCAGGCAAGCCAGTCAGAAAATGATTGAGTTGTATAGGTTGAATGAGGTTTGCGATTTTTAGGTGGATTGAGAGGTGTTGAACGTTTCTGTGATTCTTTTTGAAATTCGGGCAGGGGATTAATTAGTAGGGGAACAAAAGGTTCTTCACCACAGGGGCGAGATTGGGAAAAATCTTTATATCCACATTCAAACGGTGCAATATTGGTATCATATAGACAATAGCATTGAGGACAGCAAACATGTTGATTAAGATTGGGAACAAGTTTGAGCATTTTGACAATGGTGCGTATATCCTGTGGGATGCTTTTCTGAAAATCAGAGTTGATTCTGTTCAATCAACAAATCTGAATTAATTGCACCACGTATTCAAGGGCAAATTGGCATCTTTGACGGCTGACCCCACAAATGAGGTGTAGCCATGCGATTAAACATAAAGTCATTTCTGAATTAGAAAGATATGTCAGCAAAGCATTCAACAGTATATTTAGAGATAAAAGCCTACGGATTAATTTGGAGCTTGTGTCCTTGTTGTCAGAGAAAGAGGAAAGGGTTTCAGATTTGTAACTGGATACTCCGGATGTGTTGTCGGAGTTGTCCTCTTCAATTGAAATTTGAGAGACTAGATCTGAAGGTATAGTTCCTTGTTTTGCGGTTTTGGCCCAATGTCTGTTACGGGTGCTTTGGGAAACAAGAATACCTTGATGTTGTTGACCATCTCGATCGGTACACTGAAATTCTTTACACTTTGGACAAGTGCAAATTTCCATGGATGAAAAAAACCCGATGAAGACGTAAAGTCACTTGAAGTTGGAAAAAAAAAACGTCAAGAATTCTTGAGATTGAAAAAGGAAATGAGAAAAGGAGTTGTGAATACTCCAAAAGAAAAAAAACGCAAAAAGGATGTTGATGAGTAGACTAAACTGCGCAACTTCAACCGCATTCACCCTGCTGCGTCAGCGCAACCTTGGACCAGAAACATCAGGCAATTGCCTGCTGTGTGTAGTGGTTAGTGATTCCGGGTTGCTTTCCACTTTCACTAAATTTGAAACGGGTTCAATTCCCCCCTCTGGCAGTAATTATGCTGCCAGACCTGTCAGTTTCAGGAATAGGGTAACAATGCTGGGTAGCATATTCTGAGCTTTGAGCGAGCTTAGTGATGCAATTTGGTATCGTTGTGTTCCTTGAGTCTGTCAACCAAAATTGATCTTTGGAAACTTGCTGTGATTGAGGGTGCTCAACCTTGATCATGATTTGAGAAGTACTGATTTCAATTTCCTTATCTAAAATGCTGGAGGGATGTGTGCTTGTCAAAGATTGACTAAACTCATTAATTTGGGGCTATAAGAACGTCATCCAGTATAAATCAGAGTAGTCTTTTGGTGAGTTGAATTATTTTCTGTATTGAGGTGGTCATTTTATGACCAGCGGTCATAATTTGACATTTTAAATTCTTTGATCTTCCTTTTCTGTATCTGAAGAGCCAAGCTTGTTTGGTTGATTTTTCTCCCATGTCTTGATATAATTTTCTTGATTTTAGGCCAAATTATGACCGGTGGTAATAATTTTGACATTTTGAACTTCTTCTATCTTCTTTTTCTGTATCTGAATGGCCTAGCCTGTTTGGTTGGTTTTTCTTCCCTGTCTTGATGTAGTTTTCTCGCTTTTGTGGCAAATTATGACTGGCTGTCATGATTTTGATATTTTAACTTCTTCTATCTTATTTTTCTGTATCTGAATGGAATAGCTTTTTTGGTTGGTTTTTCTACCCTGTCTTGATATAGTTTTCTTGCTGTTTTGGCAAATTATGACTGGAAGTCATAATTTTGATATTTTGAGCTATCTATATCTTCTTTTTCTGTTTCTTCACACCACATTTTCATTGTTTTTTTTTTCAAAAAACAGAAATAAAATTAATAAAGGCATATGGGCCCACACTTCCCCAAACTTGTGCCATTTTTTATATGAGGTGGCATAAGGAAACATAACCACCCCTGTTTTTCTTTTTCTTTTTTTTTTATTGAATTGAGATACTTGTACTTTTTTTTTGACACTTCCAAATTTGAAATATTGTCCTGAATACTGATACATAACCTGAAAAAAAATGTTTTTTTTATAGTTTGTTAATAATATTCTTCTGAATCCATTGTATAAGCTTTTTCTTGAGTTTTGATATGAATCTTCTTTTTTCTTCTTTAATTTTTAATGTTGAGTTTGAAGTCCTTTATTGAATACTGATTTATAGCCTTGAGTGATAAGATACTTGAAAAAAAATTGAAAAAATTGAAATTCCTCTTTGATAAGGCAGGAGGTCACTGCCCTGAGTGATAAGAGTGTTTTAAAAAAGATTTTTTTTAAGGTAGTTTGAATTATTTGACATTCCTCTTTGATAAGGCAGGAGGTCACTGCCCTTGATACTAATACAGATATATACAGAATTCTCTTTTTTAGGTGATTTTTTTATTTTATTTTGCTATTTTTTATATGGTTTTTTAGTTTTTATTTTTTTATTTTTTAATTGGCGATTGAAATTGGATTACTTCAGCTATTATTGAGAAATATTCAACCTTCTGTTGTGAATTACTGAAAGACATATGTCCTTCAATATTTCTCCAAATATCTTGTTGTGTTGTTTTCTTTGTGTATTTCCTTTCCATTCTGAAACAAAACCTTTGACTTCATGAATAAACATGTACCCAAAATCACACCAGAAAAGAGTTCCTCCCAAGATTTCCAAACCATCCAGATTCAAATCTTCTTGAGTCCATATAATTTTGTGATACAGTCCTTCTATTGTCATTTGATAATATCCACAAGGCTTCTTCCAGTAAGGATTCCGTAAATTTCCTTTGATTCCAATAGTGGTCAGTAATTCCAGAAAATCAACCTTTGTAAGATTTGATCCAGGTAGTTCTGGAAGATATTTGGTTTGAATTATTGGTGAATCTAGCTTATAATCATACAGTTCTTTAAATGTTATTATTGGAAGTATTACATAATCTTCCACTCCTTCATATTCTGGTATGTCTTTCTGTATGCCATTTTGATTCTGGGAGTCATTTGGTAATCCAAAGGTAATTCCTTGATTTTGATTAAATAAATCAGTTGAGCTTGAAAGGCAGAATATTTGATCATAGGCATGATTAAATTCTTCTAGAATGCTAAGTCCAGCTAGCCTTTGTGTATTTTCTGATAACTCTCCTTCTTCTAGATCTTCAAATATTCTTCCTTGCTTATATTTATCTTCCAAATCTCCATTATTTTGTTGGTATAACTTCCAGTCATCTTCTGATTCTGCTGTTTCCATTTTTTCTCAATCCTCTTTTGAATATTTCTATCCCGAACTTGATCCATTTTGTCTTCAGTAATTATGGCACTTTCCTTTTCCAATTCTTCAAATTTTCTTTTTGCCAATGGAGTTATTATGTTTTCTTTTGGTTCTTCACTTAGTAAATCTTTGTCAGTATCACAAATGTACCAAGCTTCCTCCTGAACTAAATTGAAATAATCTTCTGCAATTCCTGAGGAATTTGCTTCAGGTGGCTTCAGATCCATTTTGAATTTCTTCTGTGGGCTTTCTACTTGATCTTCTTTGTTTATACCACTTAACTCAAGTGCTAGCCATTTCTCTGGGTCTTCTATGGCTATGTCCAAATTTCTTCTCATCTTCTTTAGTTTCTCTTTGATTTTTTCTATTGCTTCACTATCTTCTACCTCCAGTTTATCTTCTGTCTCCTTTCCTTTAGATTTTATATGAGTTTAAGCAGGCATACTTTCTTTAGATGAAGATAATATGCTGGACTTTTCTTCAATTATTATTTGATTAAAATTTGCAAATACTAAGAAGTCCAGGTAGGTTTTTTCTTCACTTTCAAAAGTGACTTCAAGATTTTTAATTTGACCAATTGGCTTCAAAGAGTTGACTGTTGATTTTGATGCATAAGGGCTGATGTTTAATTCTGCTTTTATGGCCATTTCCTGAGCTATAACATTCAAGTCATTTTTTGCATCAAAAATGGCTGAGAAGGGTATTTTGTTTGTTCCAAGAAATATTGTTTTCACTCTTGTTGAAGATTGACTTTCTGTTTCCTCTGTTTCTTGTCTTTTGGATGATTCTTCTCCATGTATTGACCATTTTCCAATCTCTGAAGATGCACAAAGCTCCATACCTCTTGGTGGAGAAATTTTCCAGCCCATAGCTTGAGGGTTACATATTGGTAAGCATAATCGATGTCCAGCTTTCTCTGGATAACTAAATATTTCCCTTGCTTGTGTGAAAATTCCAATTTAACATTATTATCTGCTAAAAATGGTCTTCCAAGTATGGTGTGTACAGCTCCTTTTGCTATGAATAAATGAATTTCTTTTTCTTATCCTGTTATCATAGTAATTGGTGTAAATTCTGAGAGTCCAACCAAAGATGTTGTATGTCCACCAATTCCTCTAAGATTCATATTGAGCTTTCTACTTGTAAGTGAGGCTTTAATTGCAATTTCCTCTGGTATTATATTAATTTCTGATCCAGTATCCCCCAATTCCATTGTAGGATATTCTTCTCTTCCAATAAATACTTCCCTAAATCCAAGTGGGCATGCATAGTGTAATCTTGGGGTATCATAGTCCTGTAGCTTTACTGAAAGTAGCCTCTCTTGAATATTTGACGTATTGACTGATTTTATCACTTCTTTTTCCTGGGTAGTTAAATTTTGTAACTTATCAATAAAGGTTGGTGACATTGATAATATTTCTTCAAGAGTAAGATTTGTATTTTGTTCAAGTATTTTCTTCATCAAATGTTCAATTATTAGCTTTGGGCTATTGGCTGTAGATTTTACCTTGTCTTTTAATTCCATCTTTTGTGAATCCTGTCTAAATACCTCCTTATTCTTTTCCTTGGAAATGATTTCAATATCATCATTATCTACTTCCTTTCCTTCTTGTGTTTTCTTGTATTTTGTTGGAATTAGAACTCTTATTTCTTCTTCTGCCTCATCTTCCTTGTGGTAGGCACCTGGTATCTTCTTTTTAAAGGGTTTGTGTGTTTCATTTTTATCCTCTTGCTGGGTTTGACTTTGACTTTCCTGTCTTGCAGCTCTTTGCCTTGTCTGTCTAAGCCCAGCATTTATTTGAATATTTTCATTTGCTGGTGATATTTGAGGAGGTTTCCAGTTTCCCCATTCTTCTATTTGAGCTATAGCTGCTGCCTTCTCACCTTTACTTTCCTCAATTACTGTTGTTTCTTGCTTCTTTTGGGGTGGATTTGATTGTTCCATCATTTTCTTTGTAAAATCCTCCTGCTTTTTGGCAAAATGTCTAACTAATTCTTTTTCAGATTTAGGGCCTTCTGTGGGTACTCTTTGAAAATTTGGAAAAAGATATGTTCCTCCACGTTTCAAGACCATTCTTTTCTCCAAGTCTTCTGTGAGATGATTACATCTTATTGCGGAATGTCCTTTTTATAGGCAGTAATAACACTTCAATGGCTGTCTTGGAGCCATTTGAGCTGGAACATATGGTTGATCACCAGAAGATATGGGTGGTGAAGGATATCTTGGCCTGAATGGCTGTGAGTTTTGTATAGCTCTATGATCTTTATTATTGTTTGGTTGAGGTTTCTTGGGAGATTCAACTATTTCAGAGAGGTGTTTGAGCTGATTCAATACTTCCTTAGCTGCTTCATTCCCAGTATCCTTTGATTGATTTTCTTGGGGCTGAGGATTTTTAATTGTTTTGGTAAGATCTTTCATTTGCTTTAAGACTTCTTCCCAGCTTTCCTCTTCAAACCTAGCTTTCTTCTTTTGTGACTTTGGTTGTGAAAATTCCTTCTGTTGAATTAAGACTTTGGCTTCTCGATCTTGTTCAATATACAACTTTAAGATTTCCAATCTTGGAATGATATAACCACCATCCAAAGCTTGCACCATGGCCTTATTTTTAATAATTTCTTTGTAAATAGATTCTTGAACACTTGAGGAAAGACTTGCCAAAATTTCTTGATTGTGATTGATATCTCCTTGTATATATTGATACCTTTTGAGATAATTAACAATAGATTCATTTTCACCAATGAGCTTTTTATATTGGGTCATATTTCTAATTCCTCCTTCTTGTTGAATCTTTGTAAATAATTGAGTAATTGAGGACAGCTTGTATCTTCTTTCAGGTGACACTGTTCCCCATCTCCTCTTCATATCCAATTTTAATTGCTCCCAATCGCCAGTTTCATATCCAGGCATTCCTTCAATATGGTAGCTGATTTCTTGAGCTTTAGTCCAAAAGGATATCTGTCTTGCTATATCCCTTCCACTTGCTCCTTCAATTTCTGCTATATTTTCTACTCTTTTAATAAATCTTTCCACTTCCTTTCCATCAAACCATAAATTGTAATCCTTTGGTCTGATCTTGACAATGGGTGTATTGTTTCGTGGGATTTCTTGTTGCAATGGGCTTTAAGCCTGTGCATGAATATTAACCCACTTTGGTAGAGTATTTGGCCTTTGTGAAGTGAATGGAGTTTATGAGGCCATAGGCCTTGAAAATGGTGATGGTGACCCTTCTTGTTTAAAGATTCTTGGCATGCTTGTAGTTTCTTCCATTGGGCTGTTTTCTGCGGTAAAACTTGACTCTTTCCTTTTCCCTTCTTTTTTAAGGAGTTCAATTAATTCTTGTTGAATTTCCAACATTCTTTGATGAAGTCTTTCTACATCAGAAATATCTTCTTGTCCTTCCATGGTCTCTTCATTTATAATTTCTTCTTTGTATTCATCTGGATTTTGTGGTATCTTTGATGATGATGCTGAATCCATATTGATATATTCTTTGTTGATTTCCTCTTTTTCACTTTTCTTTTTAATTTCAAATAGTTCCTTGAGTAATTTCTGAAAATAATCTGTAACTATCTTTTGATCTTTCTTCTTGGTTCTGGGTGTACCAACTGGTATACTATAATTGATAGGTGATTCTTCTCCAGGTGGTGTTTCTCCTCTTTTTGGATAATAATAGTGAAATTATTTTGTTGAAGAGCTTGATGGTGATGATGATTTAGAATTTTGTGGTTTTTCTGATTCCAGATTGACTTGATAGGCGCTTCAAATTTTTTATTGATAAAAGGCTTTTTTTTATGGACTAAATTTGAATGTTTTTTTTGTTTGATAATTGACAGATTATTGATGATTGAAGTTGTTGTTGGCCACTTTTGGGACACCAGATGTGGGAACTCCTTTTGGTGTGGGATGAAATAAGGCAGTACCTTGAGGGGGAAATTATTGGTAAGTCTGTTTTGAATTTCAGAATTGTCCAATAACCATGGGTGCTAAGGTGTATTAGCTGCCCCTCTAAATAATACTGAATAGTCAGCCTACAGAGAATCACAAAATAAAATATAATTTGTGGCTTTAACATATAGAGAATACTTATCAGCAGTCTCTAAATCAGACCTATCAATAACACTACAGTAAAAAATCTGATCTAAGCTTTCTGATAAAATAAACACTAGATTTTTTTTATTTTATTCTAATAAAAGTGATGATAATATATATATATATGTTTTGGGTTTCTTTTATTTTAATAAAATTAATAAGAATATATTTTTTGTTTTTTTTTAAATAAGAATGATAAGAATATATATATTTTTTATGGTTTTAGGTTGATTATAATGATTTTTTTTGATATGAGTACTAATAATAAGACTACTGGATTTGATTCTTTTAGGATTTTTTTGAATACTGAGTTGATATCACTACTACTTCTCTTTGTTAATAACACTAAGCTTTTGAGAAAGGCTACTAAGCTTTAACTACAGTTATACTACTATTCTTCACTAATACCAAGCTACTGAGCAAGGCTACTGAGCTTTTACTACGGTTATACTACTATTCTTCACTAATATTAAGCTACTGAGCTTTTACTACGGTTATACTACTATTCTTCACTAATACTAAGCTACTGAGCAAGGCTACTGAGCTTTTCCCTACTAAAACACTACTACTATTCTAGATATCCTGCTAGTTCAGGGATGGTGGTGATCCTGGATAGTGGGAACTTGTTTCATGATGCTGGCAAAAATGAGGGAGAGAGAACCTCTATTTATAGCTTTTGGGCCTCCATAGAGCTTCTCAAAACAGGGTACTCAGAAAAAATCATAGTTGAGAGGTTTTAGCTAGTGAGACGTGTAGTTTTGGTGTAGCAACGTGTTTGCTGAGAGAATTATGCTGGTGGTGCTTTTTCTTATCAAAATCATGTGATGTATTTGAGATAATTTGGCTGGTGATGTTTTTCTTTTTGCCAAGAAAGTGGAGAAAATACAACTCCTGACAATTGAACTTTCTTCTAGTCATATGATATATATGAGAAAATTATGCTGGTGTTTCTGTTTTAGTATTGTATCATTTCATATGGAGATTGCATCATTTTTATCAATTTTGATTCATGCCATTATTACTAAGAAAACGTTTTTTCTTGGAAAATATATTGTAATTTTATGCATAGGCTTGAGGTATTTCTTCTTTCAATTGAATCAAGGTGGGGGAAATACAGCTTCTGATGCTTTGGTCCATCTTCATATACCTTTATCTAGATTAACTGCCTTTAATGATGTAATTTGTTATTGATGATGCAATAAGGTGGATATATCCTTTGATACTATACTGTTTTGATAAGATCTTGAGGCTTTGTATTTTATATTTCTGTTTGAAACCTGTTGTTGTAATGTGTAAATATGTTTTGCGTAATTTGTTTTATTACCCTTTTTTTTTGTTTTATTGGTTAGCTTGAAACTGATACTCATGGTATGGAATACCACAACGTTTTCAGGACCCAATTCCATCTTTCCAAATCAAGGTCCCAAAATACAACGCCCATTTCCAAGGAGGACTTCTTAGCTCATAAGTCTGGCAATCCATGGTGGCAATCAGAAGACCATTCAAGGATCCCAATCACCTGGCCCTGCAGGAGTTGGATTGGCAATTTTCATTCAGGATTATTCCAAGGGGAATTCTGAGAGGTTATACATCCTTTCAATCAGTTTTCAAGGCATCAAGTATTTAAATACTCTTTGGACAGCTCAATTGGTCCATACAGGTGTCAATCAATCAACCTGTATGTACTTGGCCCAATTGAGCCAATTCATATTACACTGTGGGAATTCAGTCACACAGTTCAAATTTCAAGATGGCCAGATCTGTATTGACCCAATTCAGACAATACAGCTGGTGACTCACCTTCCATGATCAGTCTTTCAACTTTTCACATATACTGGCCACCTTTCAGCACCTGGGGACTTTTTCCCCTGTTAATTAATATATTGGATTTATTTTTATCTTTATTAAAGCCAATACTGATAATCTCAAGTCAGTCATTCAGCACCTTTCTCTTTTTCTTCCTTGCCTGTCAGTGGATATTGGTGGTCATATCCTTGCTAATTCCATTTCCTTTTCTGGCAGGTTGAAACAGTGAATTGAGGATTCACTTGGTTGGCTTCTCTTATTATCTTTGGCCTTTGGCTTATATTTTTCTTTTATGTTTGGAATACTTGTCTTTTCCCTTATTCTTCTTTAAAGAAATTTAATCTTTATGATTCCTTATATCCTTTGGAGCCCTCCAAGTGAGTTCTTGCTTCCTGAGTGCTGGGGCACTCTTCCTTCCATAAGAGCTCCTGTGACATTATATTAATTAACTCATAATTTTTCCTCTGTTCATTCATTCTTATTTTTTAATTCATTCATTTCACTTCATCAAAATTATGACTCTTTAACAATTTATGATCTTATGATTCATTGTCACCTCTCAATTTTCTCTCATTCATTCTTCATTCTGAAAATTGAAAGCTGACCCCAATTTGATTTTTTGTTTCTCTTTTTTGAAATATTATCTCATATTCATCTTCATTCAATTCATCAAATCCTTTGCATTAAGGCCTCATTATTGAAATTAAAATTGATCTTTATTATCATTCAGACACATCTTCAAATCAAGATTCATATTTAATCTGTTCTTCAAGAATTTTGTTTTTTTCAAGAAGATTTCACTTGATTTTGATTTTGACTGATTGATTTGACATAACTTGACATTGACTTCAAGATAATTGATTGACCTGAAATTTTTATTGATTTTGCTGATTGTTCACATCAAGAATTTTGAAATAAATTGATTTTGACCTCAAGAATTGATTGATTGATTGATTTTTCTGCAAGTTTTTGTTTTTAATTGATTTGACATTTGATTTTGATTGATTGAGTATTGATTTTTTCCTCAATATTTGATTTTGATTTGATCTTCAAGACTATTTTGGTTTTGACTCAAGTTGTTTATTCGAATTTTGATTATTTTCATTTAATTTTAATTTTATTCAATCATGCCACTCCAACACTCACCTCCTACAAGACAGACAAGATCTCAGGCTGTTCTCACTCCTACTCCAAGAGCTCCTCTTGATGGGACCCCAGCAGTTCCACCACTGAAGGCCCAATTAGACAGAGCACCAATCAAGGAGAAAGCAGCACCATCCAGGAAGGAAGGAAGAGTGCCAAGAAGATCAAATTATTTTTCAGGAGTAGTTGGCAGTTTTCCAGGCATGTCAAGGACTACTTTTAGAGGTCCAGGTGAAGATGGTGAAGAGGAGGAGGAGAATTATGTGGAAGAGGAAGAGTCTGATGGCACTGAGGCTGCTCCTGCTCCTGTGGGAGCATCTGAAGGCATCAGGGGACCAACCCTAGCCCAGTCTGATAAGCCTATCTCTCACCAGACTGAACCATCCTTATTGGCCATCATGCAGAAAATGACCCAAATTATGGCCAATCTTCAAGCTTCTGAATCTTCTGAAGTTTCCAGACCACCAGCCTTCAAGACTCCATCTATTAAGGCTCCGGAATGTTTTGATGGGACTCAACCCTTCAAAGTCAGAAGTTTCATTCAGTCTTGTCAACTTATCTTTTACAATGAACTGGCAAATTTCTCTCAAGACAGAAGTAAGTTCTTTATTTCACTTCATTTTTAGTTGGCAGGGCTGCGAAATGGATTAAGCCTTATCTTTCCAATCTCAATGATCAAGACTCAAATTATCTTCTCAATTCCTGGCCATTGTTTGAATCCCAACTCTTTACTTTATTTGGGGACCCAAATGAAGTTAGAACAGCCAAAGCAGAGTTGGATGGCCTTAGAATGAAAGAAGGTGGGCATGTTGCCTTATACATTGCCAATTTCAGGAGTTTGGTTTCAGGAATTGGAGATTGGGGCAAAAGGGCTCTCATTCATTATTTAAGGAAGGGTTTGGCCTCCAGGATTCTGGATCAATTGGCCTCCCATCCTTCAAACATTGATTCTCTTCAAGATTTAATGGACATCAGCCTGGAACTTGATACCAGGTACCATGAGAGGTAAAAGGAGAAGAAGCCTGAAGCCTCAAATTAAAACTCTTCTCATCATCAAAATTATTCAAGCTCAAGTCATGAGAAGAAGAATTTTCATTCTCCAAAGCAGGACAAGCCCCATTCTTCCTTGGTGAATAAAGACTTCAAGTTGAAAGGTTCTGAAAAAGAAAGAAGAATCAATGAGGGCTTGTGTCCTTATTGTGGTGGGAAGCATAGTCTTGAGTCTTGTTTCAAAAGGCTTCAAAACAAGCTTACCCAACCGTCAGGCAGTTTTCCCAGCCAGCGAAAAGCCTGAGTGAAGATCATGTTGTCAGCCTGTGACTCAAAACAGAGCACCAGCATGACATCCAACATACCATAAATAATGGTATGACAAGTATTGAACAAACATAGTCAATACAGGTAATAAATAAGAGGAAAAAACAATCCTCTTAAATTAAACACCAACCTTATCCAAACAGAATAAGGAAACATAGAGGAGAATAAACAAGTCAAAACCCTTATTTTCACCTCTCATCTAACTTATGCATATTTAAGTTATTCTATACCAAAATGGTATTTTTCTTAAAGCTCACATAGAGAGCTACACAATGATATCATCCATGTTGTTGTAACACCACTACAACTGGAGATACCATATAACCTTATTTTCAAAACCAAGTCCCCCTGAAAGTCAAAGAGGGCTTGTACAAAACTGTACAAAAGTATAACCAAATTAAAGATCTCAACAAGAGCTTTAATTTGAGACACCTTAGACCTCTGTATCTCTTAAATTGACTGAGGGATCTTGGTTCAAAGGTTTAATAACCAAAATACAGATATTCTGAAAACAAGAAAATAAACAAACCCCTGTATCTTTGGCATACACTCATACAACTGTACAGTGTAATATACCAAACTGTAGAGCTAATCAAGCCCTACAAAACTGTATCATCAGAATACAGATATCTTCCAAATTGAAGAAGATATCTAGCATGGAAGTTTTTGAAGCCTCATACTGATGTACAAAATTACATCCAAAAACTTAAAACCCTTATAACTTTTGCTATTTGCAAGAAGGGTAAACATGAAGCATACCAAATTGAAGAGCTCATTGAGCCCTTCAATTCTGTGCTCTTGGTTTCTTGATATCTCAAAAACTGACTGAGATATCTTGGTTGGAAGTATTTTGACCAATACTGGCCTGTACCAAACCTGTACCAACCAGTACTGGCTTGATACTTAAAATAATGGTTGTTTAAAGCTTAAACCCGCCCAGAATGACTAATATTAGTCATCCAGACACTCTGGACACGTCACAATGGTGCTGACGTGGCCTGTGAAGAGTTTTTTCACCCTGTATTGATCCAGAATGATCATTTGTGGTCCAAAAACCACAATTCTGACCATGCTGACGTCAGAATTGATGGTACAGAACCACAACCCAGCCTCCAGAGTGAAAATTTTCACTCTGTAGACGTGTGAAGAGCCTACCAGTCTTTCACAGTCCTCAGAGGAGATAAAAGCAGGTCTTTCCTCACTGGAAAAGACTCATCTTATCATGAATTAACATCCTTACGTAGTAAAACTGTCTTATACCAGTAGTACTCTTAGGATTATATTGATATAATTAAAATAATTAATTATTGTAGTGTTTCTTTACAGTCAAAGA
Source organism: Austropuccinia psidii (assembly GCA_023105745.1). Taxonomy (NCBI): domain Eukaryota; kingdom Fungi; phylum Basidiomycota; class Pucciniomycetes; order Pucciniales; family Sphaerophragmiaceae; genus Austropuccinia; species Austropuccinia psidii. The sequence continues at coordinate 53,678,333 of JALGQZ010000007.1, read as the reverse complement.
TATTAGAGCATTGCAACCCAGGTCCTCAATAGACTCATCACCACTGTTACCACATAGCAGTAGGACCTGAAGACTTAATTTTTATTTATTTTGTGTGTGTCACAGTCATAGTGCTAGCTTGTATTTACTATTTTTAAGCTACTACATAGACTCACCCTGACATTTTGGGGGCCTGGCCGTTGTTTTAACCTATTCTGGACCTATTTTGGCGATTTTTGGATCATTTTCACTATTTTTGAAGGTTTTTTACTATAAAAGTAAGTACAATTTCGAGTTTTTTCATTTTTTAACTAATTTTCATCTCTTATATTATAAAGATATAATATATATTTTTTATATATTGTATTTTATCAAAATATATTAAATAATATATTTTATTTTATTTTTGAGTATTTATACTCTTCAAAGCTTTATATTGCAATTTTCACGAAAATTAATAATAATAAATAATTATTATTAATTTTTCAAAGTTATTTTTATATACAAACAGTATATTCAAATAAAAAAACCTTTTTTTTAACCAAATTGTGTAAAAATTAATTTAAATTATAATATTTATTGTAAATCAACAATAAATATTGAAATAATAATTTTATTATTTCAATTCTTTAATATTCAAATTGAATATTATTGAAGAAGATCTTTTTTTTACTCAAGTTGAGGAAAAATTGATTAAAATTTCTTTTTTTGATAAATAATCAAAAAAAAAAAATCTCAATAATAATAAGTCATTATTATCAGTTTACCACGAAAATTGATAATAATAAGTAATTATTATTAACTTCTCAAACTTATTTTTATATACAAATAGTATATTTAAATAGAAAGTATAATTAATTTTTACCAAATTGTGTAAAATTAATTCAAATCATAATATTTATTGTAAACCAAAAATAAATATTTAAATAATAATTTTATTATTATTTCAATTCTTTAATATTCAAATTGAATATTATTGAAGAAGAATCCTTTCTACTCAAGTTGAGGAAAAATTCATCAATTTTTTTTTTTTTTTTAAAAAAACAAATAAAAATAAAAATAATAAATAAAAAAAAATAAATAAATTTTAATAATAATAAGTTCATTATTATTCTAATTCTTTAATATTTAAGATCAATATTATTAAATACAATCTGTTCTTTCTTAAAATGAGGAGGAAATTGATTGAAATTTGTTTTATTTGATAAATAATCAAATAACAACAAAAGAAAACTTAATCATACAACAAATTATTGTATGATTAAGATATAGACCCTTTTCTTTTCTCTAAAGAAAGAAAAAATTGTAAATTGAACTATTAACAGTTGATTTTTCAATTTCAATAAGTAAATAACTTATCAATAATATTCAAGTTTAATAATATAAACTTTTAAATACTTTACTTATAAAAATAAGTGAAACAAAACTGTTATTTCTCCAAAAAAATAAAAAATAAAATAATAATAATAATAAATAATTAAAACTCAGATATCAAACCAAACTCAGAAGAAATAACAGTAAGGAATTGGAAATTTTGTTTATTCAAATTGAATTACAAACTTTCTCCATTTACTTTCAAGTGGAAAAAATACATTCCATTTGAGACAAAATCACAGTGAAATTCATCTGTACCAGCCTCAAAGACAAGGAGGCAGTACCAACTCCCAAGCAAAATTGCAAAAGAGTATAAAGCAGAAATCAGTCCAAGGGCCTTTTAAAGGTAAAGAAACCTTGGAAAATACAGAATTTTTGTCTTTTGTCATTTTTTAACATGACAACTCCATTTCTCAGAGATCTTGGATACCCAAGAAATCAGCCAGAAATCTGGCAAAGAAGAAACAGAGGGAGAAGGCCACCCCCTTCTGGATCAAATAACCAACAAAGGACTTATTATCAGGAAACTCCTGCTCAAAGTCCCACCCCAAACCAAATTCAGCCCAGTCCAACAAAAAAATTGGACAGATGCAGGGAAAATAACTCATATTCATGTACTCCTAAAAGACTTTTTCACATGGAGTATGGACAAGAAAACCTTAACCATGGGAGTATCATGGGAGGAAATTGGAATAATGAGGCAAAAAATATGAGTCAATCTTATTACTTGCCAAAAGATTCTGGAAGAAATGAAAAGTTGGAATCTCAACAGCCATTTCATACTCTCAGAAGAGACTTTAATCAGAGGGAATCAAACAGAAATCCAAGCCATAGAGAATTCTTGGAATATGGAAGAGCCCAATCTGATTCAGGAACACCAAGGCATGGAAGAAGAAATTCCATCTTTCCCAAATCAGTCCAACAGCTACAGGACTTGAAATCCAAAGGACAATATTTCCAGGACTCTCCAGTCATCCCTGGTGGTTTCCAGCAGAGGACATGGAGCCCTAGTAGAAAACAAGAATTCTTTCAGGAAGGAGAAGATAGAATCAGATCCTTTGATGAAACAATGAATAAAATTAGTCCAAGAGGAACACAAATCCTAAAAGACACTGTCCCTACCAATAGTGTTAGCTCAGAATCAATTGATCCTCAGCTTAAGCCTATTGATGATAAAATACCCCCTCAAAAATTTGAAACCACAGATTCCAGAGGTAGTAGTTTCATATGGTCCAACATGGGTAAATTCATGGATTGGACATATGATCATGTTCAAGAAGTGACTTCAGAAATGAAAACACTCAAGGAAGAAAATTCCTTCCAAGCAACAGTCATAGAACACTTGAACACAAATCTATCCAGAATTTGGGCAGAATTTGAAACTAAAAACAGACAGTTGAACTCAATACTAGAGGAACAACAAGCTGTGAGAAGAGATTTAAGAAATATCCAATCTCAACAGGAAATCCTGGAAAAAGAAGTGGATTTTCTCTATAAAAAGGAGGAAAAAGAAGATAATTTCTTCCCTCAAACAACTCAAGAGGATAAACCAATCACCAAAGTAAAAGAGGAAGAATCAGAAAACCAAGCTCCTGAATCCCAGGATCCAAAGTTAAGGTCTGAGTCTATTTACCAAGATGGTGAGAACCTCAGTTACTCTGAGAAACAAGCATTGAAGCAATTACCTGATGTGGTAAATTGGCCTAAATTCTCAGGAATTGGAGAATATGATCATATGGAGCTTATTGATTATATTAATGGACTTTTTGTTGATGTACCAAAGATACCAGACTACTGGATCACCACAAGACTCAACACTGCATTCAGAAGCCATGCAAATATATGGTACACTGAAATGAAAGAGATACATGGTAGGAAAAGCTGGCCATGGTGGAGAAACCAAATAATACAAAAGTACAGCAATGGTACTTGGATTTGGCAAAAAACCATCTCTTTTGAGAGTGACAGATACTCTACAGAAAAAGACCCTTATGAATGGTGTCTTAAACAAACCAAAAGACTCAAATCTATTGATCCAAACATGACAATAGAGATGAGAAATCATAAGATTCTGACAAAACTTCCAGGAGACTTAGAACATGCAGTAAAGTGCAGATGCAGCAAAATAAGCAGCATTGATGACATAGCAAATGTCATACAAGATGTCAGAAAAAAGACATCAATTGGAAGTAGTTCACCCTATAGGTCACATGATAGCAGAGAAAAACCAAAGATATTCATGGAAAAAGACCTCAAACCTACTAATGGTGAAGAAGCACCAAGGAGAAGGAACACATGCCATAACTGTGGATCACCTGACCACTATGCAAATAATTGTCCCAAGGGAAAAAAGAAAATATTTGCAATAGAGGAAGAGTCAGTAGAAGAACACATGGAGTACAAATCTGACTCTGACAGCATGGGAAATGGGCTAAGACAGGATTCAGACAGTGGATCAGAGCCTATTGAACAATACTTATTAGAGTATGAGGATGAGAAAACAGAATCAGTCCTAGGAAACTCTTTGAAACCAGAACTCATTCAACCCAAAAAAGGTGAAGACAGAAGTGGCAGAACCATTGATGCTAAAGAGTATTTGGAAGTACCCAAAACTGGTATGGCCTTTATTCATGGAGCAAAATCAAAGCTTGATGTGTACATTGAAAATAAAAAGCATCCTTTGATTTTTGACGAAGGAGCAAATTGCTCAGTGGTCGCCAAAGAATACTTGGACAGACACTTTCCAATGTGGAATGCAGAGATGCTTTTAACAAAAGCAAGAAGCTTTAAAAGTGCTGCAGGCAAAATGAAGTCACTTGGAATAATCCAAAAAATAATTATAATACCACACAAAATGGGAAACCTCAGATTACACATTGAATTTGTGGTACTTGAAAATGCTAAGTTTGATGGATTTTTAATGGGTACAGAGTACCATAGAATCTATGGCATAAGCATACATAATTACCTAGAGAGTTACTTGATAATTGGGCAGGACAAACAAAGAAAGTTCTACTTTGAAACTGACAACCCCAATCAAATAAAAAGATATTCCAATAGGGATTATTTAACAGAAAGGAGGAATGAACCACCAGAAAAAGACCAATGGGTAAAGCTGGATGATGTTTCAGATAAAGATTCTTTTTCAAAAGGATCAAGAGCCTCCATGAGGACAAAAGAGTCTCATCAATGATGAGCCTTTTTTGGAGGGAGGGTATGTCAGCCTGTGACTCAAAACAGAGCACCAGCATGACATCCAACGTACCATAAATAATGGTATGACAAGTATTGAACAAACATAGTCAATACAGGTAATAAATAAGAGGAAAAAACAATCCTCTTAAATTAAACACCAACCTTATCCAAACAGAATAAGGAAACATAGAGGAGAATAAACAAGTCAAAACCCTTATTTTCACCTCTCATCTAACTTATGCATATTTAAGTTATTCTATACCAAAATGGTATTTTTCTTAAAGCTCACATAGAGAGCTACACAATGATATCATCCATGTTGTTGTAACACCACTACAACTGGAGATACCATATAACCTTATTTTCAAAACCAAGTCCCCCTGAAAGTCAAAGAGGGCTTGTACAAAACTGTACAAAAGTATAACCAAATTAAAGATCTCAACAAGAGCTTTAATTTGAGACACCTTAGACCTCTGTATCTCTTAAATTGACTGAGGGATCTTGGTTCAAAGGTTTAATAACCAAAATACAGATATTCTGAAAACAAGAAAATAAACAAACCCCTGTATCTTTGGCATACACTCATACAACTGTACAGTGTAATATACCAAACTGTAGAGCTAATCAAGCCCTACAAAACTGTATCATCAGAATACAGATATCTTCCAAATTGAAGAAGATATCTAGCATGGAAGTTTTTGAAGCCTCATACTGATGTACAAAATTACATCCAAAAACTTAAAACCCTTATAACTTTTGCTATTTGCAAGAAGGGTAAACATGAAGCATACCAAATTGAAGAGCTCATTGAGCCCTTCAATTCTGTGCTCTTGGTTTCTTGATATCTCAAAAACTGACTGAGATATCTTGGTTGGAAGTATTTTGACCAATACTGGCCTGTACCAAACCTGTACCAACCAGTACTGGCTTGATACTTAAAATAATGGTTGTTTAAAGCTTAAACCCGCCCAGAATGACTAATATTAGTCATCCAGACACTCTGGACACGTCACAATGGTGCTGACGTGGCCTGTGAAGAGTTTTTTCACCCTGTATTGATCCAGAATGATCATTTGTGGTCCAAAAACCACAATTCTGACCATGCTGACGTCAGAATTGATGGTACAGAACCACAACCCAGCCTCCAGAGTGAAAATTTTCACTCTGTAGACGTGTGAAGAGCCTACCAGTCTTTCACAGTCCTCAGAGGAGATAAAAGCAGGTCTTTCCTCACTGGAAAAGACTCATCTTATCATGAATTAACATCCTTACATAGTAAAACTGTCTTATACCAGTAGTACTCTTAGGATTATATTGATATAATTAAAATAATTAATTATTGTAGTGTTTCTTTACAGTCAAAGATATTAGAGCATTGCAACCCAGGTCCTCAATAGACTCATCACCACTGTTACCACATAGCAGTAGGACCTGAAGTCTTAATTTTTATTTATTTTGTGTGTGTCACAGTCATAGTGCTAGCTTGTATTTACTATTTTTAAGCTACTACATAGACTCACCCTGACACATGTAGTGTTCAATGGTCTTCACTGTTTTCCATCCAGAGCACAATTGTGCATTCTGAATACTGGTGTCAAGAATTATCTCAAATTATTTGTTTTTTCTTCTCTTTCTGATGTTTTTTACAGTATTCTCATTGATTCTGGTGCTACACACTCATTTATTGCAAAGCCGTTTGTTCACAAGTATTCATTTACTACATCAGAACTTCCAGAGGAGATTCCTCTGAGCCCCCTTCCTTATTAGTGACTCACCATACTAGATATATGGTTGAGCTCCCTTCCTTCCCAAGCTTTGAATGGGAATTTTTAGTAATTGATACTCCCAAGGGAGAAGACCTCATATTGGGCTTTGAATTTCTAAATCATTTTAATCCTTCTATTGATTGGAGGCAATGGCTTATCACCTTTAATGCTGATCCTTCTAAATCTTTCCATAATGGCTTTTCTTCTGCCAAATCATGCGCAGCTCTTGTTGGTGATTCAAGAACACCATAAATCCCATCTTCTGTCCATATTCCTTCCATAAATTCCCCTCAGTCATTACCATTATCCAGAGATGAACTCTTAAAAGAGATTCAAGATTTTGGAGAAGATAATTCTGTATCTTCACTTCATCTCTTCTTTGGGAATATGGACCTTCCTCCTTCATCTTATCATGACTCCCTGGAGGAGTTGTGGGATAAAGAGGAAGAGCCAGAAGAAATAGAAACCGTGATGAAGGTTGTTCCTTCTACTTATCACCAATATTTTGATGTATTCTCCAAGGTGAAAGCAGAAAAACCTCCTCCTCACCATGCCTGTGATCATCATATGAGCTGGAGGGGTCTCTACCTCCAGTTGGGGTGATCTACTCTTTATCCAAACAAGAGTCAGATACACTCAGGGCCTAAATTTCAGAGAATGTAGAGAAAGGTTTCATCTGGCCAAGCTCCTCTTCAACAGGAGCACCTGTCCTCTTTGTCAAAAAGAAAGATGGTGGCCTCAGTTTGTGTGTTGATTACCGCAAACTCAATGCTGTTACTAGGAAGAACAAGTATCCTGTTCCTCCTATGAATCAGATTCTCAATTTTTTTAATGGTTCTTCTATCTTCTCCAGGATTGATTTGAATGGGGCATATAGCCTGCTCAGAATCAAGGAGGGTGATGAACATTTGACATGCTTCAGAACTCAATATGGCGGTTATGAGTACTTGGTTATGCAATTTGGGCTCACCAGTGCTCCTGCCTCTTTTCAGAATATGGTCAATGATATTTTTCAAGATCTTCTTGATGTTTATGTTGTGGTTCATTTGGATGACATTATGGTCTTTTCCAAATCTGCAGAAGAACATTTCACTCATGTGTCCACTGTTCTTTCCAGACTCAGAGCCAATAACATTTTTGCTAAGGCTTCAAAGTACCTATTTCATGTCTCTAGTGTAGAATACCTTGGTTATGTTGTTTACTCTGAAGGCTTCAGGATGGACCAAGCAAAATTCTAGCAGATTTTCAATTGGCTTCCTCCAAGAAACCTCAAGGCTCTCCAATCATTCCTTGGCTTTGCCAACTTCTACCGCCAATTCATCAAGAATTATTCAAAGAAGATCAGTTCACTTACCAGTTTCCTCAAGAAAGATTCCTGTTTCCCCCTCAATAAGGAAGCTCTCAGTAAGTTTCACCAACTTAAAGAGGCTTTTACCACTGCTCCAGTCCTATCCCACTTCAATCCTTCTCTACTCATCATTGTAGAGACCAATGCATCCAATTATGCCTTGGGTGCTGTACTGAGTCAGGAAAACATAACATTGCATTTGACAGCCACAAACCTATCCCAGCAGAGCTCAATTATGAGATTCATGACAAGGAACTCCTTGGCATAGTCTGGGCTCTCAAGCGCTGGAGGGCTTTTCTTCTTTCTCTGTCCTCTCCTTTTGAAGTTCTCACTGATCACTTTTCTCTTCAGTACTTTATGTCTTCAAACGTCCTTACTTGCTTTCAAGCCCGCTGGGCTGAATTCCTCTCTGAATTTCACTTCTCAATCACTTACCGCCCTGGCCGCCTAGCTACTCTTCCGGATTCCTTATCACGTTGGGACAAAATTTATTCCGGAGAGGGGGGAGGATTTCATCAGCAAGAATACAATGAAATTTCAACAGCTCATCAAGCAGGATGAAGTCCTACCTTCAAGATATTTTGCAGTCAAGGTGGAGTCCTTTTTAAATTTGATTGATTCAATTCAGAAGGCTCTATGGCAATATTCTCAGTACAGAAGTATCCCTCAAGAATTGGGCAAAGGTAAATCCATTCGGGATTATTCTCTTGATTCATCTTCCCAACTTCTTCTCTTCAAAGTTTGGGTGGTGGTCCCAAATGACCCCACAATTTAACTCAGAATTCTTCAAAAGCGTCATGACTCTCCTCTAGCTGGACACCCTGGCCAAGGAAAACTCTCAAACTTGTCAAGCGGTATTTCCACTGGTCTGGCATGACTCAATTCATCAAGGATTATGTCTCATCCTGTCAACAGTGTTAAAGAAAAAAGAATATTCACCATAAGAAGTTTGGACTCCTCAAACCTCTTCCAATTCCAAAAGGTCCTTGGATTTGTCTTTGAATGGACTTCATCACTCAACTGCCACTGTCCAACTCATTTGACTCAATCCTTGTCATAGTAGACAGATTCTCAAAAATGCGGTTTTCATTCCAACAATGTCTTCAATCACTTCACTAGATTTGGCCCATTAATTAATCAAGAATATCTTTTCAACGCATGGCCTTCCTTCAAGCATTGTCAGTGATAGAGGTCTCTTTTCTGTTTCTTCCTTTTGGACCAATCTTTGTCAGCAGCTCAAGATTTCAAAAGATCTGTCAACTGCTTACCATCCAGACTCTGATGGACAGACAGAGGGGGTAAATCAGATACTAGAACAGTATCTTTGGATGTATGTCACTTATAATCAAGATCATTGGAACATTTGGCTCCCTCTGGCTGATATTTGCCTACAATAATTCTGATCACTCTTCAACCAAGAAATCCCCATTTTTCATTGTTTATGGAAGAGATCCACAATTTGACTCAGTTCACATCACCAAGATACTCCTGCTGGAAAGTTATCAACAAAAATCCAATCAGTACAGCAAGATGTCAAGAGAGAACTTGAAGTTGCCATAAACTGGTTTAAGAAGTATGCAGATAAAAGTAGAGCAATTCCACCTGTTTTCAATCCTGGTGACATGGCATGGCTTTCTTCCAAGAACATCAAATCAACCAGACCCACCAAAAAACTGTCTGAAAGATGGTTGGGTGCTTTTCCAATCTTGAAGAAAGTCAGTACTCATGCTTACCACCTCAAGCTTCCATCTAAATGGAAATCCATCCATCTAGTCTTCCATATTTCACTTTTGGAACCAGTCAAGACTTCAACAATCCCAAGTTGGCATCAAGGGCCTCCTCCTGCAATCATCATTGAAGAAGAAGAGGAATGGGAAGTCTTTCAAATACTGGATTCAAAGCTCAAGAGAAGAAAGTTATGGTATCTGGTGGAATGGAAAGGTTTCAGTCAAGACTCAGAAAGATCCACATGGGAACCAGCTGAAAACCTCAAGAATTGTCCTGAACTCATCAAAGATCTTCATTCTTTGTATCCTGACAAGCCAGGACCCAATTCTTCAAAAGCTTGAATCTTTATGGTGCTTGGTGGGGAGAGGAATTACCAAAAGTAAGTCCCACTCCTGGTATGCACCTTTAGGGGTATTCTACTCTTTTCTGTTGTAAGCATCACCTTGGCCACTCTGTGAGCAATTTGCAATTTGGACACAGATATTTTGGCCTGGCTTTCAACATCAATTGCAATTTATGGCCATTTACACTTGGGCAAATGGACCATCCCTTTCTTATTTTCCTTCCCAAGATATTATCCTTTCAGCACATTTATTTATCAAAACCTTTCTTATTTATGGCACTGGCGGGAGTGGTAACTACCAAAAGTAAGTTCCTCTCCTGGTGTGCACTTCCCTGAGGGGTTTACAATCTTTTCAAACACCACCTTGGCCACTCTGTGAGCACCTGGAATCAAATTCTGTTATCCAGGTCCTTGGCCACTTTCAAAATCAGCTGTCAAAATCTGTGATGAAGATTGGACTCTCCCTCAAAATTCATTTTCTTTTTATTTTCTTTTTCTTTCTTCATATTTTTTTCTTTTACTTTTTTATTCTTTATATTTTCTTAAATTTCTTTTCTTATAACTCTTAATGCCAAGTCTTTATGCCAAAATCATGTCTTCAACATTTTCAAGCCAAATGTCAAGAGAACACCAAGTCAACCTCATTTCATATGCCAACATTTTTATCAGTTCAAAATTTTTCTTTTCAAAATTCAAATACCTCTGGAATCCCTACATCCAATCCGTCTCAAGAGCCTCAACAGGCTTCTACCTTATCTTGGTGCTCAGGAGCCCACCATTCAAGGTAGGGGGGTAATGTCACAACCGCAAAGAATGACCCTCCTCCATTGGTGTTGCAGCAATTCCAACCTGGGACCAAGTTGGGGGCCAATTGGCCACACCATATCTTTATGGCCAATTTGGCCCCCTCTGGTGCTCTATGGCCTTTTGGCCATATAATACTTCCCTGGACATATCCTGCCATCATTGGCCTCCTCGGCCAATTCCCTTACCCTCAACCCCCAGGCCTCTATCTTTGTTTTGGGCCTGGGGGGTCTCTCTGTCTTCTAGGGGGCTCTGGGTCCCCTAAAAATCATTATTGGGTTTGGACCAACCCTTTTCATTAGGGGGGTCCTGGCCTAAATGGCCTTTTTGGGCCATTTACGCCCCCTACGGCCTCTACAGTCCATGGGCCAATTAGGCCCCTTTTGGCCTAATCCAATGAGGCCAAAAGGGGCCAAAGGGGGAAGCCCATTAGCCCCCAAGGCCAGGTGGGCCCACCTGAGCCAATTTTGGCCCCAAATCCCATCAAACCCAAAATGGCCATAAAGACCCTCAGGACCTAATTTTGGTCAATAACCACCATGGACCACTTCTCAGCCCATGGCCGCTGATAACCACCAGAGGCCACCAGATCAGCTCAGCTCAAGCTTTCCCCTCACCTTATGGGAAATTCTCCCACTCCTCCATGCACCCCGTACTCAAGGTTGCAGGAGTGGTGCATATATGGTATTATATACCATTATGCACCATTTTTGCCCAGAAATTCAATGGTGATGCTTTCAGGACCCAATTCCATCTTCCCAAATCCAGGTCCCAAAATCCTGCACCCATTTTGAAGGAGGAATTCTTACCTCATCAGTCTGGCAATCCATGGCGGCAATCAGAAGACCATTCAAGGATCCCAATCACCTGGCCCTGCAGGAGTTGGATTGGCAATTTTCATTCAGGATTATTCCAAGGGGAATTCCAAGAGGTTATACATTCTTTCAATCAGTTGTCAAGGCATCAAGTATTTCAATACTCCTTGGACAACTCAATTGGTCCATACAGGCGTCAATGAATCAACCTGTATGTACTTGGCCCAATTGGGCCAATTCATACTCCACTGTGGGAATCCAGTCACACAGTTCAACTTTCAGGATGGCCAGAGCTGTATTGGCCCAATTCAGACAATACACCCGGTGACTAACCTTCCATGATCAGTCTTTCAACTTTTCACATATACTGGCCACCTTTCAGCACTGGGGGATTTTTCCCCTGTTAATTAATATATTGGATTTATTTTTATCCTTATTTTCTTTGAATTTATTAAAGTTAATACTGATAATCCTAAGTCAGTCATTCAGCACCTTTCTCTTTTTCTTCCTCACCTGTCAGTGGATATTGGTGGTCATATCCTTGCTCATTTCATTTCCTTTTCTGGCATGTTGAAACAATTAATTGAGGAATCACTTGGTTAAATTCTTGGCCTTTGGCTTCTCTTATTATCTTTGGCCTTTGGCTTCATATCTTTTTCTTTTATCTTTGGAACACTTGTCTTTTCCCTTATTCTTCCTTAAAGAAATTTAATCTTTATTATTCCTTATATCCTTTGGAGCCCTTCAAGTGAGTTCTTGATTCCTGAGTGCCAGGCAACTCTTGCTTCCATAAGAGCCCCTGTGACAGGTACATACTATTACTGGAACTACTAAATTGTACACCCTCTATTGGTAATAGATGGTTTTTCCATCCAGGGAGTATGGCTTGAAGATAACCTTTGCCTACACAAGTACAAAATGACCCTGTATCCACATTTACTTTGGCTTCAATATCATTCATCAGGATTGATGTGATACAAGATGCTCCAGAAGTGTATCCTTTACATCTAGAAGGTTTGGTTTTACACATTATGGCATACTGGATATTGATCAGGTTTTGACAATCCTCACTGTACTGTGGCAAGTGAGTATGGACTTCTGTGACCTCAAAGAAAGCTGTAATGTTTTCAATGGGATAGTCCTCTACTGATGTGTCTTCAGAGACTGCAGAATCTAGGTCAGATTCTTCTTTCACTTCAGTACACTGAACTTCTTCAATGACTTGAGATTCATTAATCTTTGTTTTTTGGTGCAAGTGTTGGCTAAATGTGAAGTACTTCCACATTTATGACACTTAAAAACAGGTTTCTCAGGTCTTCTGTCCTCTCTGGAAATCTTTGGGACCATTTTGGACTCCATAGCAATTTTAGTCCAAGTTTTACCAATTCTTTTTCTAGTAGTGATATCTTCAATTGCATTAATGTAGTCCTCTGTTTAACAGGGCTCTACACATCTGCACTTGATAGCATGTTCCAGTTCTCCTCCAGATTTTCTTAATATTTTCATATTAATCATAGTGTCAGACATATCTGGGTGTAAAGCAGATAATCTGTCTTTTTGCTTGAAGAACCAAGTAAATGGTTTATCTTTTTCTGAGTTAAAAATGGCACTTTCAAAAGCATTCTCCATTTTAAATCTCCAAGAATTATTGGCCCATTTTGTAATGACTTCAGATTTCAACCAAGACCAATCATGTTTTCCATGATCTTGTCTCCTCTTGTAATACCATTTCTTTGAAGTTCTGGTAAACAGAGAGTGTAATTTTCCCACTATAATTTAATCAGGTATATGAAAATCTTTCAAAATATCAATATTTCTGATGAACTCAATATGGTTGTATTCACATTCACCAGAGAATATTGGCCACTCTTCCAATTTTGGAATATCCTTTGCAGAGATAACATTTTCTACTAGAAAAGGGGTCAGACTTTCTTTCACAGAAAGCTTTTCTTCAGTCAAAGGTGTGAAATGTCTGGGAATATGTGGATTTGATTCATAATTATTCTGAATTTGCTCCACTTGTGCAAGTATTTCCTCTTTTAATTTCTTCCTTTCACTGTCACTTCTTGCCAAATGTGTGGCAAATTGACTTGTACTTTCAGCCACTATCAAAGCATAGTCTTTTGAAACTCTGAGTTGATCATTTATGTTTCTTGTGGAGAAATCTTCCATTTCATAATCTTGGACATGATATTTACTCTCAATTCTGTCACATGTGTTGGTAAGTAATTCCAGTTTGGCAATTACAGACTTATGCATTTCAGAAGAACTTTTGTCATTCTTTTTCAAGTCATTAATGTCCAAAGTTATTTTAGTTAACTTTGCATCAATTTTACCAATTTCTACATTAATACTAGTTTTAACAAAGTGTATTTCTTGTATTATTTCTTTGGAAAGGTTCTGTTCATTCTTTCCTGCTCCTTGGCTGTGAATTCCATAAGAGTCCTGGCCATATTGAAGACACTGTCCACTGCTGAAGGGTCCAATTTGAGGATCCTGTACCCTTGTGGTTAGGGTCTGTGACAATTGGCTTTGCCTTTTCACTTGCCTTGATGGTTCTTGGGACCTCTCTGCTTCTTCTGAGGTCTTTTGGGCTTGTCTTTGGACACTTCTGGAGCTGGTAGAAGGCACTGGTCCTTCTGTCTCCAAAGCTGGAGTCATTTCTAACTCCTTCTTCTGGTCTATGAATAAACAACTTTGGTTCTTCAACCAATTCCTTATATTTTTGCCTTTGTCTTTGAAAGACAATGGGCTCCAACCTCCTAAGAGTTTTGAGTCTTCTCCTTACCCAGAAAGCTCTTGATGTGTAAGTAGGAGTTCATGGCCCCCTGCCAAAGGCTTGGGCACATTTCCCACTCCTCTTCTTTGGCTTCTCTGACCCAAATTTTGTATTGGAATTGATAAAGCTCTATTGCTTCCACTTGAAAGTGGTTCAGCCCTTAAAATATTATCATGAATTAGTCCAGATTCAGAATTCATGTCAAAGTTTTTTTTTGTGGGTACAGACCTGGGGGCATGGGGGGCAACTCTGGCATTCTCCAGATGTATCTTTATTGAGGAAGATTTGACACTTCTGGATTTGGTCTTGCCTCTTACTTGTCCACATCCATCTGGTTGGACTGAATAGTTGCTTCCATTTCTGGTATGCACCATTTCCACGTCAATTCAAGAGAAAAAGTGAAATAAAAGGACAGAACCACACACCTTTTGGTGGTAATTTAGCTTGTTCTGTTCTGAATAAAGTGCCTCTTTTAGCAATTTGCACTTAAATTGTCTCTTCAGATTCTGGACTAGTAATATATCTCTTACGGAGCTTATTACGAGCTGCACCGTATTTTATCAAAGACACTGGAGAAAAATTTCTTTTTATGCTTTTTTAAAATATTTTTAAATATTTTTATATTATTTTTTAATATTAAAAGAATTATTCTTATCAAAGAAAAAAATTAAAATACAAGATTTTGATTCAAAATTAATTCAGAGTAACACAAAGAATAATTTCATAAGTTTTTGGATATGAAAAAGCCACATGTAAAACAATATAAGATTAAACTGAATTCCTCAATGAAAAACATTCTAAAAACAATTTCAAAAATAAAAATTATTTTAACTTCAAATTGAAAAAAAAATTATTAAGTTAATATATTTTAGAACTTAAAAATATATTAATTAAGGGTACAAGGTTCAAAAAAAATGGCCAGGCCCCCAAATGTATGATGTGTCTATGTGTAAAAGCCATCCATCAGGGGTAAGGGTATTCATTCATATACCCACTCAAACACCTCAAATCAGGAAATCCAGTATCTGCATCAGCATTCAGTTTCAGCAATCTTCATTCTGAAACATGCATACAGCTTGGTACATCAATACAGCCTGTCAATACCTGTACAGGTTGGATTCACCCAATACAGTTTCAATACACCAGTATGAAACTGTATGATCACTCAAATACACCACACCTCTTGTACAGGTTCTGTACAGCTGTACAGGACCTGTATTGGCCAGACTCAATTCAATAATTCAATCCTCTCATGAAAATTCTTCCTCTGGATCAGGGCTGGTGTTTCTCACATATACCAGCCCCTCTTTCTCCCCCCTGGGGACTTTTCCCCAGTTAATTAATTTAGTTTATTTATTATTTTATAATTATTCTTATCCTTATTTTGGGTATTATAATTATTTGATTTTAAGTTAGTCTTTGCATTTTCTCTCTTTGCCTGTACAGTATGAGCTGGGTGGCCATATCCTTATTAACCCTTCTCTTTCCATTCTGACAGGCTGAAACAGTGGACTTGGACTTGTTTGTGGTTGGCTCTTCTATTTCTTATTCTTATTTCTTTGTTTCTGCTTTTCTCATATCTTTTATTATAGTAATTCATTCCTTACACTCTCAAGTGTATTCAATCTTTCCATATCATTGAGCCCTTCATAAGTGAGTCCCGGTTTACTGAGTGCCAGGCCCTCTTCACTTTGAAGAGCCCCTGTGACATTAAATTAATTAACTCATATTTGATTCTTTCTTTTCATTTATTTATATTCATTTCTCTCATTCATCAATTATGATCTCTTTTATGATTTAATGATCTTTAATGATTATGATTTTTTCTCTCTCATCAATTTCATCTCACTCATTTAATTCATATGAAATTGATTTTTCTTCTTTATTAATCATTGCTGACCATTTCAATCACTTCATTCATTTTATCAAATCAAATTTTTTCTGTGTTCTTATTCAGGTTCTTTTTAGGAATTATTGATTGGTTTAATTGATTGGATTATTCATTGGGATTCATTGGGTTTATTGATTCAGCGATTCAGAATTTTTCATTTGGATTGGATTGATTGACTTTGAATTCTCAAGATATTTTATTGATCCTCAAGAATTGATTTTGATTATTGATTGATTTGACTCATCAAGATATTTAAATTGATTTCTGAAGATTTTGAATTGATTGATTGATTCCTTAAGACCTTGATTTCATATTGAAGACACTGATTCATTGATTGATTGATTATTGATTGAATATTGATTGATTTTTGATTACTCAAGATTATTGATATTTGATTTGAATTTGATTTATAGTTGATTTTTGATTGAATTGATTGATTGTTGATTGAAGTTGATTTCACCTCAAGAATTGACTTGATTCCTCAAGACTCATCAAGATTTTATTGTGATTGATTTGGCCAAGTTCTGATTATTATTCTCATACCATCAAGTTTTATTTCATTTTTATTCAAAATTCCAGTTCAGCATAGTCCCCCAAACAGGAATACTAGATCCCAAAGAATTCAAGCTGTTCTCACTCCTACAGCAAGGGCTCCTCTTGACTGCACACCATCAGTTCATCAACTGAGTGCAAACCTGGACAGAGGACCACCAATGGAAGGAGCAGCATCCTCAAGAAGAGGTGGAATGAAATCTAGAAGATAAAGATCCTTTTCTGGACTTATGGGTGGCTACCCTGGCATGTCTGAAGGTGCAAGACCAAGATTAGGGGAAGTTGAAGATGAAGAGGGGGAAGAGTCTGTGGAAGAGGAAGATTCTGGGGAAACTGAAGTGGCAGATGCCTTGGCAAATGCTCCAGAGGTGCCTCAGGGTTCTAATCTAGCCCTTTCTAGTCAAACTCTTGTCTGTCAAACTGATCCAAGTCTCCTCAACATGATGGAGCAGATGACTCAATTCATGGGGCAACTCACTCAAGCACTTTCTCCCAGGGACAATTCCAAAGCCCCTGCTTTCAAGACTCCATCCATGAAGGCACCTGATTCTTTTGATGGTACTTAAGCTCATAAATTGAGAGGATTTATCCAATCCTGTCAATTAATATTCCATAATGATCCAGCAAATTTCTTCTCTGACAGGGAGAAAGTTCTTTACTCAACTTCTTTTCTCACTGGTAGAGCTGGAATGTGGATTGAACCCTATCTCTCAAATATTTCCAATGAAGACCCTTCCTACCTCCTCAATAATTGGCCCTTATTTGAATCTCAATTATTCACTCTGTTTGGTGACCCCAATGAAGTCAGGAAAGCTGAACAAGAGTTGGACAATTTGAGGATGAAGGAGAGTGGTCATGTTTCCTTGTACATTGCAGATTTCAGAAGCTTAATGTCAAGAATTGGTGATTGGGGGGAAAGAGCTTATATCCATGTTTACAGAAGAGGAGTGGCATCAAGATTATTGGATCAGTTGGCTTCTCACCCCGGAACCTTTGATACTCTTCAAGAACTTATGGATGTCACTTTAGAGTTAGACACAAGATATCATGAGAGGCAAAAAGAAAAGGGTGGAAATAAAGAGAAGAAGCCTCCAGTCAATGGATCAAATCAATCTAGGCCTCCTCAAAACTCATCTTCAAAGAGGCCTCACCAGAAGAAGAATAAGAAGGGCAAGCAGTTTCAATCTTCAAAGGACAAGCCTCATGCTGCTCTTCTCAATAAGGACAATGAATTAATTGGTTCTGAAAAGGAGAGGAGGATTCAAGGGGGATTATGTACTTATTGTGGTGGAAAGCACCCAATTGAAAAATGCTTCAAGAGACCTCAGAACAAGCCTGGGTCATCATCAAGAGGCTTCCCTAGCAAGCAGGGAAAAGGCTGAGTGGGAATCATGATGTGTTCAATGGTTCTCACTTATTTCCTTCAAGAGCACAATTGTGCACTCTGAATACTAGTGTCAAGAAATCTTTAAAATTTCTTATTTTCTCTTCTGTCTCTGATATTTTTTTATAGTATTCTCATTGATTCTGGTGCTACAAACTCTTTTATTGCAAAGAATTTTGTTCTCAAGTACTCATTGACTCTGTAAGAGCTCCCTGAAAAGATTCCTCTTTTCATTCTGGATTCTAATGAGTCCACTGCCTTGTTCATCACTCATTATACCAAGTGGGTAGTTGACTTGCCTTCCTTCCCAAGCTTTGAATGGGACTTCTTTATCATAAATTCACCCAAGGGAGAAGACCTGATATTGGGCTATGATTTCCTTTACCATTTTAATCCCATTATTGATTGGAAAAATGGATTGATCACCTATGATTCTAGTCATGAGGATTCTAGTGGTATTATTCCTTCTACTAGTAATGACTTAGCCACTGCTGTCAACAGTGTTGCTCTGGTTGGTGAACTTAAGACACCTTCCCTTCCTTCTTCTGTCCATACCCCTTCCATCATTCCCTCTCAGTCATTACTTCCATTAAGAGATGAAGTTTTCAAAGAGATGAAGGATGTTGGAGAAGATGTTGCCATATATTCACTTCATCTCTTTCAAGGGGATATGGACCTTCCTCCCTTATCTTTCCATGCATCCCTGGAGGAGCAGTGGGATGAGGAGGAAGAGCCAGAAGAAATTGAAAATGTGTTGAAGGTTGTTCCTCCTGCTTATAACCAATATTTGGATGTATTCTCCAAGGTGAAAGCAGAGAAACTTCCTCCACACCGCGCCTGTGATCACCATATCAAATTGAAGGGTCTTCTACCTCCAATTGGTGTTATCTACTCCTTATCAAATCAAGAGTCAGAAACACTACGGGCCTACATTTCAGAGAATGTAGAGAAAGGTTTCATTAGACCAAGCTCCTCTTCAACAGGAGTACCTTTCCTTTTTGTCAAGAAAAAGGATGGAGGTCTTTGTTTGTGTGTTGACTACCGCAAACTCAATGCTGTCACTAGGAAGAACAGATACCCTGTTCCTCCTATGAGCCAGCTCCTAACGGTATTCAACGGTTCCACTATCTTCTCCAAGATAGATTTGTGTGGTGTATATAACCTTCTCAGAATCAAAGAGGGCATGAGCACTTAACTGCCTTTAGAACCAAATATGGTAGCTATGAGTATTTGGTCATGCCATTTGGTTTGACCAATGCTACTGCTTCTTTCCAGAATCTTGTGAATGATATATTTGCAGATTTCTTGGATGTGTTTGTTGTGGTTTATCTAGATGATATTATGATATTCTCAAGTTCTGAGGAAGAACATGTCAAACATGTGACCTCTGTCCTCCAAAGACTCAGAGAGAATAACCTATTTGCCAAAGCCTCCAAGTGTGGAATACTTGGGCTATGTTGTTTCAAGTGATGGCCTCAAGATGGATTCTTCAAAAGTTCAGCAGATCCTTGATTGGCTTCAGCCCAGAAACATCAAAGCACTTCAATCTTTTCTTGGCTTTGACAATTTTTATCGTTGTTTCATTAAAAATTATTCTAAAAAAATCACTTCTCTCACTTCCCTCCTTAAAAAAGATTCTCCTTTCATCTTCAATGAGGAAGCTCTTAGTCAGTTTCAAGCACTCAAAGAAGCTTTCACCTCTGCTCCTATCTTATCCCATTTCAATCCATCTCTACCTACTATTGTAGAGACTGATGCTTCTCATTATGCATTGGGCGCTGTACTGAGTCAGGTGAATGACTCAGGAAAGCACCCCATTGCATTTGATAGTCGCAAGCTTCTCCCAGCTGAGCTGAACTATGATATTCATGACAAGGAACTCCTTGGCATAGTTTGGGCTCTCAAGTGCTGGAGAGCATTTCTTCTTTCTCTTTCCAATTCTTTTGAGGTCTTGACAGACCACTCTTCCTTGCAGTATTTGATGTCTTCCAAAGTTCTTACTCATTTTCAGGCCTGTTGGGCTGAATTTCTCTCAGAATTTCATTTCACTATCACTTACCGCCCAGGCAGGCTGGCCACTTTACCAGATGCCTTGTCACGTCAGGACGACGTGTACCCAGAGAGGGGGGTGGACTTCATCAGCAGGAATCCTCAAAATTTTCATCAAGTACTCAAGCAAGATGGAATTCAAGAGTCAAGATTCTTCTCAATCAAAGTGGAGACTTTCTCAGATTTAGTGGACAAGATTCAAAAAGAAGTACGGCAAGACAAAGACTATAAAGAAATACTCAAGCAACTAGCAAGAGGTGAATCAGTTCCAGATTATTCTCTTGAACCTCAAGCCAAGTTATTATTATTCAAAGATATAGTGGTAATCCCAAGCAATGAAGAACTTCAACTCAATATTCTTCAAAAGCGTCATGACTCACCATTGGATGGCCATCCTGGCCAGGAGAAGACCCTCAAGCTCATCAAGAGGGATTTTTATTGGGCTGGCATGAATCAATTCATCAAGGACTATGTGTCCTCATGTCAGCAATGTTCAAGAACCAAGAAAATTCATCACAAGAAGTTTGGATTACTCAAGCCTCTTTCAATTCCGTCTGGTCCTTGGAATTCATTATCAATGGACTTTATCACTCAATTGCCCTTGTCAAACAACTTTGACTCAATTCTAGTAGTTGTGGACAGGTTCTCAAAAATGGCAATCTTCATTCCAGCTTATGGAACAATCACTGCTCTGGACTTAGCTCAAATTTTCATTAGTCATGTATTTTCCAAGCATGGTCTTCCAGTCAGTATTGTCAGTGATAGAGGATCTTTATTTGTTTCATCATTTTGGACTCAATTATGTCAGCAGCTCAAGATATCAAGAGATCTTTCAACTGCTTTTCACCCTGAAACAGATGGACAGACAGAGAGGGTAAATCAGATACAAGAACAGTACCTTTGGATGTATGTCAGCTATCATCAAGATGACTGGTACCCCTGGCTCCCTCTGGCTGAATTTGCCTATAATAATGCAGAACATTCATCAACCAAGCAATCACCTTTTTTCACCATTTATGGAAAAAATCCCAGCTTTGACTCAATCCATATTTCTCAAGACTCACCTGCTGGAAAGGTATCAACAAAACTCCAATCAGTACAGCAAGTTTTCAAAGAGGAATTAGAGTCAGCAATAAGGAGATTCAAGAAGTATGCAGATAGAAATAGAGCAATTCCACCTGATTTCCAACCTGGGGACAAAGTATGGCTATCCTCCAAGAACATCAAGACCACAAGACCCACCAAGAAGTTATCAGAAAGATGGTTGGGACCTTTTGAAGTTCTGAAGAAGATTGAAAGTCATGCATATCACCTCAAGTTGCCTCACCAATCGAAGTCAGTTCACCCTGTCCTTCATGTGTCCTTATTAGAACCAGTCAAGCATTCAACTATCCCAAATCAACATCAATCGCCACCACCACCAATCCTAGTGGAGGAGCAAGAAGAATGGGAAGTAGCTCAGGTTCTGGACTCAAAACTCAAAAGAGGTAAATTATGGTATCTTGTAGAGTGGAAAGGATTCAGTGAAGACCCAGAAAGAACCACTTGGGAACCAGCTTAAAGCCTTACCAACTCACCAGATCTTGTCAAGGATTTCCATTCATTGTATCCAGACAAGCCTGGTCCAAATACCTCAAGAGTTTTATTTATGGTGCTTGGTGGGGAGAAGAAGTTATGAAAGTAAGTTCCTCTCCTGGCATGCACCTTTAAGGGGGTATTCTACCCATATGTTGTTGTAAGCATCACCTTGGCCACTTTGTGAGCACTTGTCAATTCTTTGGACAGGTTCAGGAAGCATACAAAACCAATACCCTCCGATTTGGAACTTATCAAGATATGGCCAAATGTTTCTTTCTTTATTTTTCATTTCTTTCTTTATTACCATTTCAATTTATGCCAATAATCATAATTCAAGACATTCATTACTCAAGTCAATTATGGAAATTCATTTCAGAAGTAACTTATGGCAATTCATCTCAGAAGTCATTTATGGCAATTCTTTTCAATTTTATGGTGCTTGGTGGGGAGTGGAAGTTATGAAAGTAAGTTCCATCTCCTGGTATGCATCCCTGAGGGTTCTACTTCTTGTAAAACATTACCTTGGCCACTCTGTGAGCATCAAATGCTTGGTTTTCATTTTTCAGACACTTCTTGGCCAGAATCAAGCAACTCACCACAAGGAGGACCAGCCATCAGGATTTTTCTTTATTTCTTTTCTTCACTCTCATTTTCTCTTATTATTTTATTTTCTTTCTTGATTTACTTGTATAATTTTCTTTCTTTTATTTCTTTAAAGCAGCAGCATCCCCTCCCCAAGTCACATATTGGGAGGTTCCATATATCTTTTATTTTTATGTTTTCTTTTAATGGTATAAGAGTGGGAATAGAAGTAAATCCAAACACAAAAAGGACAAGGAAACTAGTTTCTCTACTCAATCATCAAAGTACACTGGAAGTCATCATTTGGTTCATCTTCATACCAGTCAAATTTGGAAATGCAGAAGCAGAAGATTCAAGATGTTCAAATCAGCCAGTTTCAATCCAAAGGAAATTGACCTCAAGAATGGGGCCATAACTCATTTATAGCCCCCCCTCAAAGCCTCAAAGCCCCTTTGGGGCTGCATTCATCACTGTGGGCCTCCCCTGCATCTTTGGGAGGCTATGATATTGGTGGCCCTGGACCCCATCAATGGGCCCAGGCCAGAAGGGTGGGTGTCTTGGACTCGGGGCCAATTTATGGTCCCCATCAAATTTGGGCCCAGGGGGCCTCCAAAAGCCCCCACGGACAGCGGCGTATGGCCCGCGGACCATAGGACCCCAAAGACAAGAAAAAGGCCAATATGGCCACATGTCATAAAAAACACCATCAAGCCCAAAAAGACCCAAAATGGCCAAAAATGGCCATAAATAATGGAATCACCAAGATAACCAAAAACCGCAAAAAGGCCCAAAAGGCCATAAAAATCAAAACTTATCAAGATTCATCAGGGAAGAGGCCCAGCCCAAAAACACTTTTGAGGGCGGTTGAGGCCATTTCCATGGACAATGGGGATAGGACCCCTTGGAGGAAATTTTTTCAAGATTTCATTGGATTAAGCCTTGCCCAATGAGTACACTTCATGTACTCATTGGGCATCATTTTTTGAGCACAAGAGCTCCGTGGCCATCATTTTGGGATATATCCCAAGGCCATATTCCAAGGTCAAGATGGATTGAATCAGAAGCAAGAAAAAGCATATTTTGAAGTGGAATACTTACTCAAACTTGAAAGAAGGGGGAATCAATTTGATTGACAGAGAAGAATTGAAAAGGATTTTCAGGATAAGGTTCAAGAGGAAAAGAGTTTCAAAGGAAATTTTTTGGAAAATGTGGGGAGATGAGATGCCACTCAACGGTGGCAGGGTATTATGGTGTTCAGGAGCCCACCAGTTTCAAGAGGGGGATACTGTAACAACCATCCATCAGGGGTAAGGGTATTCATTCATATACCCACTCAAACACCTCAAATCAGCAAATCCAGTATCTGCATCAGCATTCAGTTTCAGCAATCTTCATTCTGAAACATGCATACAGCTTGGTACATCAATACAGCCTGTCAATACCTGTACAGGTTGGATTCACCCGATACAGTTTCAATACACCAGTATGAAACTGTATGATCACTCAAATACACCACACCTCTTGTACAGGTTCTGTACAGCTGTACAGGACCTGTATTGGCCAGACTCAATTCAATAACTCAATCCTCTCATGAAAATTCTTCCTTTGGATCAGGGCTGGTGTTTCTCACATATACCAGCCCCTCTTTCTCCCCCCTGGGGACTTTTCCCCAGTTAATTAATTTAGTTTATTTATTATTTTATAATTATTCTTATCCTTATTTTGGGTATTATAATTATTTGATTTTAAGTTAGTCTTTGCATTTTCTCTCTTTGCCTGTACAGTATGAGTTGGGTGGCCATATCCTTATTAACCCTTCTCTTTCCATTCTGACAGGTTGAAACAGTGGACTTGGACTTTTTTGTGGTTGGCCCTTCTATTTCTTATTCTTATTTCTTTGTTGCTGCTTTTCTCATATCTTTTATTATAGTAATTCATTCCTTACACTTTTAAGTGTATTCAATCTTTCCATATCCTTGAGCCCTCCATAAGTGAGTCCTGGTTTACTGAGTGCCAGGCCCTCTTCACTTCGAAGAGGCCCTGTGACACTATGAAACTGTTGATTATATTACTATTAATCAACAATAATATGACTGTTCTTATGAAATATAATAATAAAAAACTATTATAAAGACAATTAAATAACTAAGAATTATTGCTTTTATGTGTTATACACTACTAGTGATTATAACAGTAAGCAGTAATTGTATACAAGAATCAATTACAAGAAGAATTTAATAACAAAAACTTATTAATTCAAATAATAAAATTATTTTAATATATAATTATCTTTTACAAGAATAATTATAAAGATAACTCTTGAAGAAAACTATTACTAGAGAAAAACTTCAAGAATTAAGATAACTCACTCACTATTAATACAATAAAACTTTTTTAGAAGATCATAGTACAGAGATTTGATGTAGAATTGTGGATTTAATGGATCAAAAAATGAATTTATAACAATACTACAACAATATATAGTTGATTTCTATGATTTCACGTCTTTCTGATTGATCCTGAAATATTCAACCAATACTTACTTGTTGGTACTAAAAGTATAATTGAATAATGCGATGATCTGGAAAAAACAGCAAGAGGAAGCCTCTTTTAAGTCTAAGACAGCTCACAGAGGCATGCCATGGAGCAAACTGAAAAACCAGTGAGTGAGAAAACAATAAGCCTTTTTGGATTATTTATTGCATCATCTGTTGTCACATAAGATGGTACCTCATTTGGTATGGTTATCATTAAATATGGTAAAGTTATCCCATGTACAAGATTTTTGTACATATGCGTGTTTTAGGCAAAAAGCTGTATTGGGCTTGTTTGCCTCATAGATTTTGCTCTAGATAAGATATGGGGAAATAAACGGAACCATCAGATAGCCCTGATTGTGCTCTTTCCAAAAAGCCCCCACTTTAGGTATCTCACACTAAAACTGTAGAAGTTAGATGGGAGGTGAATGTTTTATTCACCCTTATTTGGCCTGAATTTGGCCATACCTTCTGTAATACTGGTGCTAGCTCAGTTTGGCTGATACCATTGGATAGCCCTGACTCAGAGCTTCCTTTTGAATACCCATTTGATGGGGTTAAGACTCTTACTCTGTATCTCAGATGAGAGGGGAAAATTAAGGTTTATGCTCAGCAGCAACTTTAAGCAGGAATAACTTTGTTATTCTTTGTCCTATGGTGATGGCACTTGTATATTTGGAAAGGGGAGAGTTTCCTTTTCCTTTTGATACATTTTGAGCTTATTTGGCTCAGCTCCATGTTCTGGTGGTATCTTGGCTATACCATTGATTTATGGTATTTGGCTGTCATGCTTGTGCTCTGGTTTTGAGTCACAGGCTGACAAGCACTATATGGCTGGTTACTATGAGGTAAATCAATGGGTACTAGTCCATAAAGGGTTTTAAATACTCTTTTAGGGATTATCCATGGAAAATAATTAAGAATCAACATGGTTACAGGAGTCTAAGCTGCTCTTTACCTCCTTGGCATGTCAAAATAGGAGCTTATTTGCTATTTTCTTATGATATAATAAAGTTTTGACTTGGTAACTAAGTTCCCAAAAGGTTTTAGTATACTAATTGGCCCAAGATCAGCCATGGATCCAAGCTTTGGAGCTGTCTACACCTCAGAGGCCTCAGAAGTTGGGTACCCTGGCTCTCTTTGATATCTTTTGCCCCCTTGACTATTTTTTACATCAAAATGGAAATTTGGGCTTCAAGACTGATATCCACTATGGGTGTATCAAACATGCATATAATAATACCATAATACTAAGTGCCACAAACATGCACAACACTATTCTTAGTGTATATGTAAAATGGAATCTCTCACATTCCCATTCTTTGGCATGAAATTGAGAAAAACAAAAGCTTTTCACGGATCTTTTATGTGGTATTGATGATGTTGTATTGAAGTATTTTCCATATTACCACCTCAAAGAGTTGATTTGAGCTTATTCACTCTATGGAGCTACTCTAGGTGAGATTTTGTGTAGAATCCAAATCTGGCCTTAAATCCATGAATTTACCTACTCCATAAAGATTAATTCATCTCTTCTGAAATCAAAAATGATAAATTTTGAATATATGCATGACTTATGGGTTATGCATAGTTCAGAATTTATTTTTAGATAATTATGGCCTATTTGGGTATGTAAAATATACCTCAAGGCCCATAAATGCTGTACAGAACCTGTATGGGACCCCAGTATTGAATGAACTATGAGGTATTGAAGTATAAACAAGATTCTTTGGCTTTCTGAAACCTCAACATCATAGCTATGGGGAAGTATCCTACAGTAAAGGTGTATTGGCCAAACTGCTATAACTTTGTCAGTTTTCAAAATATTGAGCACAAAGTTGGGTTATTTTGTAGACCTGGATGGGATCTACAAAGTGGTATCTCATCTGGTATGGTCAAAATTAAATATGACAAAGTTATGTCATGTTCAATTTCTGTTATTCAGATATTTACTTTTCTCAAAATCTGTATGGAACCTATTTGTCCCATAGCTTTTGTTCCAGATGAGATATGGAGAAATGGATGACACCATCAGATAGCCCTGATTGTGCTCTTTCTAAAAAGACCCCACTTCGAGTATCTCACACTAAAGCTTTAGAAGTTAGATGAGAGGTGAATATTTTATTCACCCTTATTTGACCTTATTTTTGCCATAACTTCTTTAGTTTTGGTGCTGCTCAGTTTGGATAGTATAATTTGATAGCCCTGACTTAGAGATTAAATTTGAATCCCAACTATATGGGGTTAAGTCTCTTCCTCTGGATTTCAGATGAGAGGTGAAAATTAAGGTTTATGCTCAGCAACGCTTTTGAGCAGGAATGAATTTGTTATTCTTTGTTCCATGGTGATGGGACTTGCATATTTGGAAAAAGGCAAGCTTACTCTTTCTTTTGATATCTTTTGAGCTGGTTTGGCTCAGCTCCATGTTTTGGTGGCATTTTGCTCTACCATTGTTTATGGCGTTTGGCTGTCATGCTTGTGCTCTGGGTTTGAGTCACAGGCTGACAGAACCCATAGAGGAATAATATTGAAATTTTAACCCTTTGTTTTTTGAATAAACTAATAATTAGTGATATAATGGCTTAGTGACTTTGTAAGTTTCTGAAAATATACATATTATGATGAATCTACCATACCATTTGTTTTTTCTCTTATGAAAAGGTTTATTTTGTGAGAAGTTATATCATTTATTTTTGGTATCTTTTTAAAATGAAATTTTGATCAAAATTAAAAAATATTTGTCAATATTTATGGGAAAAGTTCATTTTAAGGACGTTTCCACCAAAATTTAGTACATATTGAAATAATATGACCCCTATTTCAGCCCATAAACTGATTTAGAGGGGGTATTTATAATTATAGCTATATATCAGTATTTGAAGTAGAATATTGGGCTTGAGCTTAAGAATTGTGAACCTTTGTATTATATTACTATATGGTGTAAACTAAAAATTACTCTGATCTTAATATAAACAACATGGCTTGATAATGGAATTTTCAATCTTAATAACCATCAAAAACATCATTTTCTTCAATTTTGTTGAGATTTTACTATTTCAATTCCTTGATAAATATTTAGCTTCAACCAGTATATTCTTGTTGAGAAATTAGCAATTCTGTTTTGTACATCTTGATCTAGTTCATTAATTGAATATGTGAAAAACAAACATCATTTGAGTTGTTATTTCAAGGAAATTAGGGTAGGAACTGTATTCAGAAATAAAATAAACCTAAAGTAATGTAAGTATTTGTATTAAATTTGAGGCAAAGTAATATTAATATATCAATAGGGCTCAAAATTCTCTTCATCAATTGTTCAATTATTTCAAAGAATTTTATTGAGAGAAAATTCTATTTAAATTATTTTTCATCATGTTTGCTATATTATAAAGGTGTTTTCAATTTCAACCTCAAGTGACTAAATATTTGTTCCATTATGTAATGATTAGGATATATCGAGAGTTCTCCATCCCCTGAAAATTGATAATTGTATCCGAAACATATGTTTTGATAGCTTGAAGTATTTCAAAATAGCTCTTGGCTTCATCAATACTACACAATAGAAAATCATATTAGCAAAAATAATTTAGAAAATAATTTTGATAATTTATCTACATGAATATTTCCTCAAAGAAATTTGATATTCCTTAATAGACTCTTATAAATAACATATTTAGAACGAATAGAAATATTCCGTTTCCATTTGAAATTATTGAAAATCACATATTTACGAATAAAAAAACAATTCACTTAGTTTTTTGGAAATCATGAAAACCCTATGTAATATTAAGGGAAAAATGATTGGTATTAATAGATTCTTTTAAAAAGCCTCTTTCTCAACATTTATCTATAAATATTCTGGTGGGTTTTTGAAGTTGGGAGCACTTTGATAAATATATAAAGCCCAAAATGATTATAAGTTGATAATAATAAGATATGAATCAAGTGTAGCTGAAAAAACTATATATGCAGCTCTTTAAGTGTTTTTAGAAGCTAATAGGGCATCTAAAAACTTACAGATCCCAAATTAAGAGAATGTGAGATTTTGAAGGAAATCCCTAATAGAAAAAAACCTAGAATTTCAAATGTAAATGTTGAATATTCTCAACTGAGGAACCCTGAATTTTAACCAAATTTGGCCTTTCCAAAAAATTCATGATTTCCAGTTTAAAACCTAACACATTTATATTTAAATTTGAATATTTACAGTACTGTAAAAATTAATTATTCTTAGTAATTTCATAATTCCTTACAGAAATACTTAATCATCAGCAGTATCAGTGGCATGATTGAAATCTTAAGCTCCTTCCTGAATCCTTCTCATATGTGTTTTTCCTGTCATATATTTTTTGCAAGACGCCATATATCAAATTTCAAAGGGTTAATCCATCTCAACAAGGCAAACCAACACCATAACAGCCCTATGGCCATCCAACTAATTTAAATTGTCAATTTATAATCAATTGGTTAAAGAAAAAATAAAATTATGATGCTTGTTTTGGGACAAGTGGTACAGCTTCAGTGGGAAGAATACCTTCAAGAAAACAAAATAGATCACAGCTTATGCTCATTGAGGTCAATAAGAAGTCATGAAACCATTTTAATCTTACAGAATAAAGTATATGTGACCAATAGAAAAAATATAAGAAGAAATGTACATTGGCCAAATTTCTTAGCATGCAACTGGATCAGGCATCATAGAGGATGTTGAGATACAGGGTATCAAGACAATGTATGATTAGTTGGAAAGCATGTTCCCTTTTTATAACTAAATGGATACTTTATTTGGTCACAAGACAAATATAACACCAATTGCAACATTTGACTCACAGGAGTATGACTTTGTTGTGAATGACAAGGACCCAATTGATTAGAACTTAGAAGTATATGTTTCTTGTTGATATATGGGTATACATACTAATGTATTTGATAAAGTTAAGCTTAAGAATTCAAACATGAAAAAAAACAATAATAAAACACATATTGAGACTCCAGAGCTCCAGGAGCAATCAAATATGATGGATCAATATGTAAGATTCATATATTATGGAACATTCTTGTTTTTCGATGGATTGAAATTCTTTTCATAGTTACAAAAGCTGGATAACTATCCAATAGAAAATCATAAATAGATGGCCAAAGTCAACCTGAATGGTCATAGTGGTGGACGTAAAAAAGGAATTCATGTATTTTCATAATCTTATAAAAACTTGTTGGAAATGCAAAGAGATAGTGAGTCATTCTTTTTACTCATTTAGAAGGAGTATTACTTCAATTTTCATTTTTATAGGCAGTGAAACTGCGCAGATTCAACAATTGGTTTAGGATAAGGAAAAATGGAAAGACACAATAATGGCTGAAGTCGAGAAAATCAAGCAAGAAAAGGTCTTAAAGGAAATAAAATTTTGAAGATAAGCTTTTTGGAGAGGAAAAAGCTTCACAATCAAATGGTATTTCAGCATAGAAAACCTCAGAGGCAAATTTATTTCAAAAAGAAATGTTTGTAAAGGAAATGTAGTTGAAAGAAAGCAAAGGTAGATGGATTTGACTATTGGGGCAATGAGATCTGCAAGGATACTTTATCAGGTAGAGAGGGGTTTCTCTTTAATTAAAAGTAGTTGTTCACATTTTCAAAGAAAATGGTTCATCGGTTTGGAAGGCTTTTTTTGTGAAACATGGTGATTTAGTTTGATAAAATTGATATATTGTTCCAAGAGTATGTGAAGAAAAATTGCACAGCTTCAAATTTGTAAGCTGCAGAAGGTTCTATCGGGAATTAATAGACTTGGGTTTTTGAAATGTGAAAATTTTTATTACAATATATATTTAGCTGGCCGAATTTTCAATGAATTGGGCTGAAAAAAGTTTATTTGATTTTTTTATCAACTGTTTTTGAAAAAATATTCAAAGTATTCAACTCAAATTTTCTCAATGGAGTTTTGTTCTAATTTTAACAAGCTTCAATTTCATTCTCCATTAATATAAATACATAATAATACCCAAACAAAAAACTTCAGTTTTATTCCACAAACCTCCACCTTCACTCAAAAATCCCACTAAAGTATTTCATATTTGACTTCTGATCAGTCAATATCAACTGCTCCTTTTTTGAAAAATACACTCTAGAATATTATAATAAGTTATTGTTAATTCATTTTTATATTTTTGTAACAAAAGGATTTATTATTATTTGTAAGTATTTTTTTCTATATCTTTTGTATCACCACAATCACTCATAATACATCATCCAAAACCCCTCAAAATCAAAAAAACCTGAAAAAAACCTCCAATTGTCGCCAAATAACCTCAAAATGATTCCTAAACGCGTTGGAATAACTTCCAATGTGTTTAGCAAGCTTTCTTATTATTATAATAATATAAAGATAATAATTGGAATTTATTAAATTTTAATATTAAAAAAATAAAGAAAAGAATTACCAAGCAATTTGGAATCAATTCTGGATTATTTTAAATGTTTTATTTTTTTTGAATATTATCAGTGATAGCTCAAAAATGATTCAGAACTAGTTATGAATCATTTTTAAAGCCATCTGGCCTAATTTCCATATCAAATGAGGTCAAATGGCCTTTGTTTCAAATAAATTATTCTTATTTTATATAAATTCAATCTTGAAAAAATTAAAGATTACCAAACAATTCGAAATTGATTCCAATATATTTATTACACTTTTTTTTGATTTTTTTTCAATAATTATGCTTTCATATTTATCAAAATTTCTTAACTCATCATAATTATTCTTATACATCATCATCATTCTCAATATGCTATTTCCTTTCCTTAACTTTATTTTAATAGCTCTAAAGGTGAATTAAATAAGGGCTGTTAGTTTATTTCTTCATCATGTTTCCAGATCTTCCAAAGAGTCTGAGATTCAAACATAACCCTAAAACACCCATTCCGATCAATTAAAATCCATCTTCCCCTTCCTCATATAAACCTTTGAAGGCAACTAATGATGGAATGGTTTCTCCAAAACCAATGTTAGTCCATAATGAGTTTCTTCAAGGTGATTCAATGCCTCCTACCATTGGTAAGCTGTTAAGCTTAGTTCATGATTATAAGATTCTCCCAGATAAAGTCCATCCTCATAAATTTCCAAGTGATGAGGCAAGTTCATCAGACCAACCAACTTATACTTTAGCTACAAGACAAAAGAGAAAATTAAATTAAGCTTTGAGAGAAGCCTTGAAGATCTCAGGAACAAAACACAATAAAATAAAGAATGTCTCATTATCTTAAAGAATACCCAAGCAGTATCATAAAACCTGGTTTAAGATTCCTCCCAGAAATCCTCACAATAATCCATAAATCTTGATTAATGAAAGCATTCCTTCCAAATAACCTATTATAATTTATCAGGTCCATTCTTTCAATCAGACCACCTTGATATTTCAAAAGTTTAAAAATCTCATCATTTCCTTAAATAATTTAGCCAAAATCAACAAAACATCAAAGAAAATAAGAAACCTTTGGTGGGTATTATGATAAGAATTGGGTTCCAACAGGGCTCTTAAAAAAGAAAATAAGCTGGGGTGTATGTAAGAAAACCAGGATTAACCATGAAAGAAATTGAAGATGAAAACAGATGAATGGAATAAATTTACAATATATGAGACCTTTATCAAATAGAGAATTAAAATTTATCCAAATTTTCCCATGAATATAATTCTCAAGTTATGCAAGAAGATAACCTTCCCAGCTTTCGTCAGACTGATTGGACCACATCAAATGCACGGAAATGTCTTTCCAATGTAATCATTACCAAGAATGTGCTCCATAATAAGCTTCATGGAGATAAAAATGATATGACTTAATGGACGTATGGAATTTTCTCTTTCATTCAAAAAGATACCTTTAATCCTTTTCCCATTCCAATAAGCTCAACTGGTCATGGCCTTAATTCTTCACAACTGAAACTTCAAATTGACTTTTATAAAAAACCAAGGATAATGAAATTAATCTGGAGAACATCCAAAATATCAAGTAAAAATAACAAACCACCAATGGAATTACAATATTATGCAAAAGTTACCCATTTCGGAAGCTCATTTAAAATGAAAGAAATTATTTAATATTTGTAAGTGCTTGTTAGATTTAAGTCCCCAGGAACTCCAAGAGAGAATTTTTGATCAAACTGGAAGGAATGAACAAGATTTAAAAAGGGCCAAAAAAATCATAAAAGCTTTTCAATAGACTATTATATATTTTTTCGATAACATAATTCACTGGGATCATTATGCCCCTTTAGGCTGAAAATGAAAATAATTTCTAAGATTGGGGTAATTTCCGCAATTTGATTTCAAAAATTAAAATAAATAAACTATAAATAATAAAGAGAATTATACAAATTTATTTAGTAATTTTTTTGATCATGAATGAAAGATCAATTTACCTTCTGTTAAATTTAATACACATATAAAGAGATTAATTTTATATGAGATAGTTGAAAATGAAAATAATTGTGGCCAAATCCATATTTTCACTTCAATTCCATGAAAAGAAGTCATAAAAAATCATCTCACCAATAAATTTAATGAGGAAATTAATCAAAACAGCACCTGTTTTATGAAATAAAGATTATCAAAAATATTTCAAATTAAAAATGAATGACTGATTTATTTAATAATAACTCCAACAGAAATTGCTTTTATTATATCATTGTAAAGTTAGTGAAATTATTTTTTCCGTAATTTTAATATTTTAATTTGAATACATTTAATAACAAATGTTTCAAAATTTGGGAGGATCTTCATCATAAAAAATATCCTCCTATTGATAACCAAAAAGTAAAAACGTGTTATGAAAGATGATTCAGAAAACAGCCCAATCAACAAGCCTCTGAATATTCACCTCATTCCTCATCTTATTACACATATCTTTTAATAATTACCAGTGTCCCTTAAGAATTCCAATAGCATGCTTGATGTGCACCGTGGATTGTGCAAGGAAGAGGTTAAAACAACTATTAATGTTGTCATTATATATTGATAGCTTTCCCATGCTAAATCAGCTAATAAATAATGATTCTTTGAATGAAGCCTGTGAGTCTCCTTTGCTATCCTTATATGTTGATATACATCTTAATCATGCAATGAGCCAGTAAAACCAACATGAAATACAACAAACTGTTTGTTTATATCACATACATGTTGAAGAGACATTGAGTAACTAAATTTCCTTTTATATATAAGCTCTTCAAAAACTTCAAAAATTTCAAATGATACAAATACATCAATACACCACTCTTTTTAAAATTAAAATATGATTCAGCACCCTTTGCATGCCTTTGTGATAATGCTATTAAGCTCCCATCTATAAAGCTAACACAACCAGAAAACCCTTCTTCTTGAATGACTGTGGAAGCTTTTGCTATTTAATTAGCTTCACGCCACTTTATCATTATTTTTTTAATTTCACCAAACATGAAATAATCCTGTTAGCATATAACACAATTTCCCCCTAACTTATTCCAAAAAGCATAAATATTTTACCCATTGTTGCATCATTGCTAGTTGAGCCCAATATTGACAATAAAATGGCCAATTAAGTGGAAGGATCTCTTTTATTTAAGCTGGAAGAACTTTGAACGGTTTAATCATTATTGATAATCTGAACTGATACTTGGAAAGAGTCATATTTTGTACACCATAATTGTCTGAATTTATCTTCAGTTGAGTTGATTAAGTCATTTGTGGTATATACATATGGTTCAGGAGTTGAGCTACATGGCTGAATGTATTGGTTTTTTATAAATGATATTTAAGAAATAAATATATTCTTTAATTTCTTCATCATATTCATCTTCAAAGAGGTATATATCATATAAAGCTAATAAATCATTGAAGATCTCATCACAAGTTTCCTTTTTGGCATTATCAAGGTGGGTTGGAAGACAAAATAAAGTAGTGATGAATAATTATAATATTAAAAAATGAAGGGTTGATTTTATGTAGAATTTCTGAATGAAAATTCTGTATTTAATTTGGAAAATGTGGGTTTTGGTATGCAAAAACCTAGTTTTTTCCCACAAATCTGAAAGATTTGTCTATGAAACTGTTAATAATAGGGTGTTGGTAAACACACGTAAGCCCTTACGTGTTTTTACCATAAACTTATGTGTTTATACCAAATTATGGCCAAAACACGTAATTTTATGGTAAAAACACGTAAGTAACCTAATTTTTTTATAAAAATTCCTCAGGCTCATTTTTGAGAATTTTTAACATTTTCTTTTGCCATATTTTTTCCGACATGGGATGTGAAGGTCCCCAAATTTTTTCAATTTTTTTTTTGCCCAATTTTTCTATTTTGGGCAATTTGGTAAAATGGCCCATTTTTTTAAAAAAATTCATTAAAAATGTTCCCACTTATGAATTTCAATAATTTTTTCTTTAAAATGAAGGTGAGAATGTTGAGAATAATAAACCAGAAGCCCAACATTTTGGTATTTTTTTTGCAAGAACATTTGTAGGCCCAAAAAGTCCATGTTTTTTATGTTTTTTTGTTCATGTTTGTAATTAAATTGAAAATGCCATTTATGACATAAATTGAATTCAAAATTTAATTTATGATGAGTGGAAGTGAAAATTTGACTTTTGGCATTAACAGTGTCATTTATCACATAAAAAGTGCCATAAATGGCATCACTAATGACATAATAATGCCATAAATGGCATCAAGAATGACATACAGATGCCATTTATGGCCAGAAAATTGGCATAAATGGCATTACAGCAATGCAATAAATTGAATTTAATGGCCTTGACAATGCCATTTATGCATTTAAAAATGCCATAAATGGCCTTAAAAATGGCATGAATGGCCTTAACATTGGCCTTAAAAATGGAATTAATGGCCTTAACTATAACATAAATGGCATCAAAAATGCCATTTATGGAATCAAAAATTCCATTTGTGGCATTACATAAATGGAATCAACAATGCCATTTATGGTGTTACATAAATGGCATTATTCCATTTATTGCATTGATAATGCCATTCATGGTATTAGTAATGCCATTAATGGCATTGTTAATGTGGCATTATTAATGCCATTTATGGCATTAATGGCATCAGAAATGTTGCATTTTTGATGCCACAAATGGCATTGTTGATGCCATAATTGGCATTAATGGGTTCAATAATATTTCATTGATAATGCCATTTATGTCATTGTTAATGCCATTTATGGCATTGTTAATGCCATTTATGTCATTGTTAATGCCATTTATGTCATTGTTAATGCCATTTATGGCAATGTTGATTCCATAAATGGCATTAATGGCATCAGAAATATTTCATTGATAATTCCATTAATGGCACTGTTAATGCCATAAATGGAATTTTTAATGCCACAAATGGCATTAATGGCATCATAAATGCCATAAATAGCCATATTTCATTTAAAAACCATCCCTTACGTGTTTTTACCATAAAATTACGTGTTTTTACCAATTGATGGTAAAAACACATAAGCTCTTATGTGTTTTTACCAATTTGCTTACGTGTTTTTACCAATACCCTAATAATATTACTATTAATCAACAGTACTATGACTGTTATTATTAAATAGAATAACAAAACTATTATAATCACAATTTATTAATTAATTATTTTCTTTAATTGTTAGACACTGCTAGTGATTATAAGAGTAAGCAATAATTGTCTACAAGAAGTATTTAATAAGAAAGCTTTATTAATATAAGAAAATTATTTTAATATATAATAATCTTTTGCAAGAATAATTATAAGTATAATTCTTGAAGAAAACTATTACTAGAGAAAAATTTTTAAGAATTAATAATAAATCACTCACTCATACTCCAATGAACCTTAAAAAGAGATTGGTAGAGAGATTTGATGTATAATTTTGGATTTAAAGGTTCAAAATTGATTTATAGCAATATTAAAACAATATATAGTTGATTTCTCTGATTTAATGTCTTTCTGACTGACTCTGAAATAATTCAAACACTTAAGAAAAGATTTTAACTAATGCTTACTTGTTGGTAATAAAGATATAATTGGATAATAAAATGATGTGAAAAAAACAGCAAGAGGAGGCCTCTTTTCATTCTAATACAGATCACAGAAGGGTTCCATGGAGAAAAATGGAAATACAGTGGGTGAGAAAACAATAAACCTTTTTGGATTAATGATTGCATCATCTGTTGTCACATAAGATTATCATAATTACTTAATTGATACTTTTACATGACTACCATCCAAAATATGGTTAAGAATAAAAGGAGTAACAATTTTAAATCTTATTTTGTTTCTAAATAAAAATTCATTTCTCAAATCTATCAATTTTATTAGAAATTTCATCACAGGTTGTATTTTCTGTTAATTTTTGAAGATTCAGTATTTCACACGGAATTATCAAAAATAGACTGTAAGTAAAACTTTGAATTTTACTTATGAAACTGTAATTACTTTTGGTGTCTTTATTAGCCATACTGTTCTCCATTGGGTTTGAAAGTTCAAGAAAGAGTTAGCAAGGATTGTATTTTTAATGAATTTTTGAAGTTTTTACCTCATTTCTGTGTAGAATTGCAAATAACACTATATAGCAGGTTGCTATGAGGTAAATCAATGTATACTAGTCCAAAAAGGGTTTCAATTTCTCTTTTGGGGCTTATCCATGGAAAATAATTAAGAACTGTGAACCTTTGAGATATGACCACATACCCAAAAAGGTCACAAGAAATATTTAATATAATTATACATCAAAAATAAGTACCTTAAAACTACAAAAATACCATAAATTGGTATAAAACTTGGTTTAACTTAAAAACCAATAAATAAACATGTGAAATAAGATACACCATTGGATTCCCCATGGTAAAATACACATATACCATTTTTATGGCATATCTGTAAAGTCAATATTTAATAAGTTATAAGTAATAATACCTTATAAAAGACACAAATCCCTATTTATTTCAAACACCAATGAAACAACATGTAAAATGAATGATACCATTGGATTTTCCATAAAAATCCACACATAAAACAATTAATAAGCTAAGCTTCAAAATCAATACTCAAGGAATTAACCTGAATATATGCACTTTTTTGGTCAACACATATATTCAAGGATTTTAGCTAATATCTCTTGAATTATTCATGATAGAGTGATGAACCAAGAAAAAAGTCATCACATAATTACTGTAGGAATACAGATATGAGGTTTATTTCACAAGTTATAAACAAGGTTAAAACCTGTAAGGAATTATTGATTAAAATCAACAGAGCTGTTGACCACTTTGTTGTGAAAGTGGTCCAAACTTAAAAAGAAGTAGACAGTTGGATTCTACTAGTTCATTCGTGAAGAATGATGTACTTATTATTATAATATTCAAGGTATAACCCCTTGAAATCATAGTTTGAAGTTTAAAATATTAAATTTTGACAGAAAAGATGAGTTACAAGAAAAATCATAAAAAATAGAGTTTTGATGATGTAATAAAATTCTCTTGGCAGCATAATAAGGTCATGCCAAGCTATTAGAATTCAATCTCTGAATGGCTGTAGCATGTAAATCTTAAAAGTTATTAAGGATCAAAGTTTGAGCTTAATTTGATCATTTATGATCACTCACTGTAACCTTAAATTAAGTTTAACAGTCATATTAGTGATACAATTGGTGAATACTATTAGTTTATGATTAAAACTAATAAAATACACGAATTTTGGGGTTCTTCCAAGTCTTTGACGTCATCAAACTTAGAGTTATAGTAATAACTCTAAATAATGGCGTAATAATGATGTAATATGGTTTGATCATGATGTAATCATCACCAAACCTTAAAGGATTGATCAATCCTAGTGGATATGATCAGTACACGTCTACTAGAAGCCTGTTGGACTCTAGGAGGGAGGTATTTACTATACATAGAGCTCTTTTTACTCTGTTTTCCCCTCAGACGCATCAAAAACATTAAATCAATACAATAAAAAGGTAATTTCTTTATTCTTTATATATAAAACTTTTATATTATTGAAGACCAAGGACTATCTGATTATAATCATCAGTTCTGACGTGATTAAATCATTTATTTAATTGTTTTTGTTAAAAATCTCTCTAAAATCCCATTTTCATGTAAAAATCAAGAATATTTGTAATTTCTCTATTTTTTATTGTAAATACAACTTGGATAAGTTGTATTTATATTATTTGGCGTAAAATATCTCAAAATTATTATATTAAATATTAAAAGTAGGTTATTTTCTCTCATTATAATAGTTTTCTCTCTATTATTCTTTTAATAATTCTTTAATTAATATAAATAGTATTTATATTAATTTATAAATTTAATATTAGTAATATTATTGTTATTAACTGTTTTTTATTAATAAAAGACAATTTTTTACGCCTTTATTATTTGTTTGTAACAATAATAAAGTGCTTTGCATATATTAATTATTTTATATTAATATATTTATTTTATTATATTATATTTTATAATATAAATTATATTATCATATTTTATTAATAATATAATTATTTTTACGCCATAATTATAATAATTCTTTATTATTATAATTATTTTTATCTTAT
The DNA here is from genome assembly GCA_023105745.1 of Austropuccinia psidii. Classification (NCBI taxonomy): domain Eukaryota; kingdom Fungi; phylum Basidiomycota; class Pucciniomycetes; order Pucciniales; family Sphaerophragmiaceae; genus Austropuccinia; species Austropuccinia psidii. Next base: position 53,639,044 of record JALGQZ010000007.1, on the reverse strand, counting down.
TTATTTCATTTATAAGGACATTCATAGTACAATAAGTAAAATATTAGTAACTTTTACTTATTGTTTCATAGTCAAACCTTACAAGAACTGACATATTTACAAGAGTCTACATTGCTCTTTACCTCTCTGTCACATCAAAATAGTAGCTTGTTTACAATTTTCTTATGATTTAATGAGATTTTAGCTTGGAAACTAGGTTCCAAAAAGGTTTTAGTATGCTTATTGAGCCAAGATCAGCCATGGATCCGAGAGTTAGAGGTATCCATGCCTCAGAGGCCTCAGAAGCTAGGTACCCTGGCTCTCTTTGATGTATTTTGTCCCACTTAGCTATTTTCATGTCAGAAATAGAAATTCAGGCTTAAAGACTGATATCCACTATTGGTGTATCAAACCTTTATACAAGAATACCATAATATTAAGTGCCAAAAACATGCATAACACTATTCTTAGTGTAGATGTAACATGGGATTTGTCACATTCCCATTATTTTGGTGTGAAATTGAGAAAGGCAAAAGCTTTCACAATTCTTTTATGTGGTATTGATGATGTGGTATTGAATTATTTTCCATATTATCACCTCTTAGAGTTAATTTAAGCTTATTCACTCTATGGAGTTACCCTAGGTGAACTTTTGTGTAGAATCCTAATCTAGCATTAAATCCTTGGATTTACTTACTCACAAAAAAGTCATTCATATTTTCTAAAATAAAAAATGATGAATTTTGAATATATGCATGACCTATGGGTTATGCATAGTTCAAAATTTATTTTGAAAGATAGTTGTGGCCTATTTGGGTATGCAAGATATACCTCAAGGCTCACATTCCCTCCCACCAAAAAATAAAATTGTACTACAGTTTTAGTAATGATATCAAGAAGCAGAAGGCCCCAAATGGGATTGATTTCCACTTTCCAACCTCTTCACATTACTCAGATGAAGTAATTTAAAGCAAATTTCTAAAAATATTAAGGCTTGTGGCCTTATTTCATGTCTAAATCTTTCTAAGAGTTTATCTGAGTCAGGTATTCCTTATTTTGCCAGCCATTATTCTTCATGTACTGGATTTCTATATCTGAAAAGATATTCTTTGATTTTTACCCTCAAGTCTCCTTTCTTTAATGACTTGCTTTATCTTTTTGTCTTCACTCTGTTCCACTGGTGGTACAGTCAAAGGAGTTGGGTTCCTTAAAGGAAACAATTCTTTGTCAGCTGGTTGATAAGGGTTTATCAAGCTGACCGGAAAGGCGGGTTGTTTATTTTCCAATTAACCACTTAATTCCACTTTAACTGCATTGGTTCTATGTGAGGCAACAATAAAAAAAGGTCCTACATAAGAATCTTTAAGTTTCTTTGGGCCTTTGATATTATTAAAATTAAAGGTTGAAACTAGAACTAGGTCCCCTACTTTGAAGTCTGGTACCTTGTGACTTTTGTCCCAATTTTGTTTTGCATAGCCAAAAGCGTCATCAATACTCTGTTTTGCATGATGTTTCAATTTATCAAGCATTATCTTGAAGCTGAAATCTGTAGGATGGATTTCAATCAAGTCTTTCCCCATTGTGCCTGTTGGGAGTCTTGGATTCCATCCTTTTTCTAACATTGCGGGAGTTTGACCTGTAGAAGAATAGACTGATGTCTTATATGCCAATTCTAATACAGGTATTAGACCGCACCAGTCATGAGTAAAGCCATCTGAGCCTTTGAATTATAACCCATAAGCACAAAATCTCCTGATAATGTTTTCTAAAGTTTTAATCATTCTCTCTGCTAGCCCATCTGTTTGAGGGTGATATGCTGTTGAGAATGATAACTTAGTCCCAAACAGTCTGTGAAGAGCAGTCCAAAGTGCAGATGTGAACTTGGAATCTCCATCACTTATGATATTCTTAAATAATCCTGTATGAGAAATAACGCTAATCCATAGAAGAAGGGCTGTATCCATAGCAGTGTCATCTTTATGACATGGTAAGAATATGGGAGTCTTGCTATATCTGCCTACAATGAATAAACAAGAATTATAACTTCTGTCACCACTTGGAGGAAGTGCTGCGACCCAATCCATATGAACAACCTCCAAGGGGATTTTGGCTCTTGAATATGAATAATAAGTTGAAATTTCTCTCCTGTACTCCTGTTTGCTTTTTGGCATCTGTCACAAGTATGAAAATATTTATTGGTCTCTTTTCTCCAAGATGGCCACCATGCACAGTTTGCACTTTGCCAAGTGTTCTGTCTTCTGAAAGGTGTCCAGAATAGACACTATCATGACATTCATGAAGAATGGTACTGATAAGTAATCTGCTGCACAATGTCATTACACAAGAATGTTTGGTTCTTTGGTAAATTATTCCATCAAACAAGTGAAATCTTCCCTCAGAATAGGAATTTTTTCAAAATTCTTCCAGCGAATCAACCAGAGCTGTTTTTTGACATTTTTTTCTATAAATGATGTCAAGATATGGCAATTTTTGTCTTTTTTATAAGACTCTCTGACCTCTTCAAGGAATTCAGTCCCAATATCAATTATTTTACTTCCTTCAATTGGAATCTGTGGTTCTGCTTCCAAGGGTACATAAGCTGGGTTATCAGGAGTATTGGCTAATGCCCACATGCTAAGTCCATCAGCATTCTTGTAAATGCTTCCTGATTTATGAACTATAGTCTTGTTACCTCTATATTATTGAATGGCTATTTGCCATCTCAACATATATCTGTTGGGAGTTTTCATGTTAAGAAGTGATTTCACAGCATTATAGTCAGTTATCACTTCAAAAACACTTCCATCAAGATAATAGTGCAATTTCTCAAGCGCCCATACCAAACATAAGCACTCCACCTGGCTTCTGTTGGTTTGATTTGTCTTGAGATGTAACCAACTGGTCCCTCTGTAGGTTTGTCATCAACAATTTGGACTTGATGTAGGGCTGCCCCTAATCCATCTCCACATGCATCAATGTACAATTTAAAAGGTATATTCCAGACAGGAATGAGGAGTAAAGGTGCTTCTGTAAGGGCTTTCCTTATCTTCTCATAGGCTTTAATCCTTTCCTATGTCATCTCAAATACTGTCTGTTGATAACAGATTCTCAAGAGTGATTTGGCTAGAATTGCAAAGTCTCCAGGTGTTGCCTGTAATAACTGGAAAATCCAAGAAAAGACATCATTTATTTCTTATTCTGGGGTATTGGCTTAAGTAACACTGCTGAAACTTTATTTTTGTCAATGCCCAAGCTTAACCCAGAAACAATATGTCCTAAAGCCTTAAGTTCTTCAAAGACAAAGTTACATTTCTTGATTGAAACATTCATATTCACCCCTGTAGCTTTGTCAAGTACTCTTGAAAGTCTTCAAAGGTGCAAAGACCATGAATCAGAACATGTGATGATATCATCAATATAAATGATAAGCCATCCTTCAGATGATTCTGTGGGGAAGATGGTATTCATCATTCTTTGATAATGAGAGGGAGCATTCTAAATACCAAGTGGCAGTCTAAGATACTCATAGATACCACAGTAAGTGATAATTCTAAGTATTTTCTTAGTTTTGGGCATTAAAGCATTTTGATGAAAGCCTTTCAATGCATCCATGGATGGTATATACTTGGATTTGGATAATTGGGTAAGCGTTTCTTGAGTTCTACGGATTGGATACCTATCTAGAACTATTTAGGTATTCAGTGCTCCAAAATCTCCAACAATTATAGATTTATCATTGTGCCAAAAAATAATAACAGGTGTTTTCACCTCAACTTCTTCATTATAGCATGCTTTCCTTAGTACAACTAGTTTGATCAACTCTTGGATATGTCTTTCCAAGGATTCTCTAGGTCTGGGACTGGCTGGATAAGCTGGCCTCCCAAGTACTTGAGGATATGGTCTGTCAATATTAGGAGTAATATCAGCTTCATGCCCTTTAATAGTGCCTAATGATTCATAATCAGAAACAAAAGAGATTCTGTATGTGTATAATACATTAATAAGCTCCTTCCTCATTTTGGATTACAATGATCAATCAATTTGTGCTTCAACACGTTTATCTGTCACAAATCCTTCCCTATAAGTATCTTTATTTGAAGATACTATTAATATTTGTTTCGGCATATCGAAAAAGGCCAATTTTTGTCTTTTATTTTCTCCAATTGTAAAATATCTGTCCTTATGGTTATTTATGTCAATACCATAAATATTCCAGTAATTTTTTCCAAGAATGATATGTTGAGATGTGCAATTGTCCATTAATAGTATCTCTGTCTTCATTTTTACACTTCCTGCAGGATGTGGAAATACAATGCTAGTGTCCAATATTCCCAAAGAGTACATATTATTACTGGCAATACTAAATTGCACACCTTCTATAGGTAACAGATGGTTTTTCCATTCAGGTGGTATGATTTGAATGTAGTCTTTGCCTATACAAGTGCAAATTTCCCCTGTGTCTAAATTGACTTTAGCTTCAACATCATTTATTAAGACTGATGTAATACAAGATGCTCCAGAAGTGTATCCTTTGCCTCTAGAAGCCTTAGTCCTACAAAGTCTGGCATCTTGGACATTGATCAGGTTATAGAAATTCTCACTATACTGTGGTAAGTGAGTATGGACTTTTGTCAATTCAAAGAAAGCTGTAATGTTCTCAATAGAATAATCTTCTACTGGTGTTTCTTCAGAGATTGTAGAATCTTGGTCAGATTCTTCTTTCTCTTCAGTATACTGAGCTTCTTCAATGATTTGAACTTCATTGATTTTTGTCTTTTTGGTGCAAGTGTTGGCTAAATGTGACGTACTCCCAAATTTATGACACTTCAAGACAGGGTTTTCAGGTCTCTTGTCATCTCTGAAAATCTTTGGGACCATCTTGGACTCTATTGGGGTTCTAGTTGAAGTTTTTCAAATTATTGTTCTAATGATGATATCTTTCATGGCATTAATGTAGTCTTCTGATGAACAGGGTTCTACACATCTAAACTTTATCTCATGTTCTAGCTCTCCTCCACATTTTCTTAATATTTTCATATTAACCATTGAGTCAGACATATCTGGGTGTAAGGCAGAATATCCGTCTTTCTGTTTGAGGAACCAAGTAAATGGTTTATCTTTTTCTGAGCTAAAAATGGCACTCTCAAAAGAATTTTCCATTTTAAACATTCAAGAATTTTTGGCCCATTTGTCTATTACTTCTGATTTCCACCAAGGCCAATAATGTTTTCCATGATCTTGCCTTATTTTTTAATACCATTTCTTTGCATTTCTGGTAAACAAGGAATGCAATTTACCCACTATTAATTCAACAGTGATATTAAAATCTTCTTGCAACATATAAATTGTCCTTAAGAGCTAAATATGGCTGTATTCTACTTCACCAGAGAATGTTGGCCATTCTTCTAGTTTGGGAATATCTTTTGTAGAGATAGAGATTTCTCCTAAAAGGGTTTAGACTTCCTTTCACTGAAGGGTTCTCTTCTGTGACAGGTGTGGAATGTCTTGGAATATGTGGATTTGGCTCATAACTCTTATGAATTTTTTCTACATGTGCAAGTATTTTATCTTTCAATTTCTGCCTTTCACTGTCACTCCTTGCCACATTTATGGGAAATTGATTGGTATTATCAACTACTGTTAAAACATGATCTTTCACAATCTTAAGCTGGCCATTAATGTTTTTAGTGGAAAGATCTTCTATTTTATCATCTTGGACTTGATACTTACTCTCAATTCTGTCACATGTATTGGAGATTAATTCAATATCCAATGTTAGTTTAGTTAACTTTGCATAAATTTCACCAAGTTCTATATTAATGCTAGTTGTAACAAATTGTCTTTCTTGTTTCATTTGTGTGGAAGAGTCCTGTTGATACTCTCCTGATCCTTGGCTGAGAATTCCATAACAGTCCTGGGCATATTGAAGACAATGTCCATGGCTGAAGGCTCCACTTTGAGGATCCTGTATCCTTGTGGGTAAGGTATGTGCCAATTAGATTTGCCTTTTCCCTTGCCTTGATGGTTCTTGGGACCTCTGTGCTTCTTCTTAGGTCCTTTGGGCTTAGCTTTGGACACTTCTGGAGCTGGTTTGGAGCTGGTAGATGCCACTGGTCCTTCTGTCTCCAAAGATGGAGTCATTTCCAACTCCTTTTTCTGGTCTATGGATAAAAGACTTTGGTTCTTCAACCAATTCCTTATATTTTTGACTGTGTCTTTGAAAGACAATGTGCTCAAACCTCCTAAGAGTTCTATGGCCTTCTCCTTACCCAGAAATCTCTTGATGTGTAAGTAGGAGTTCATGGCCCCCTTCCAAAGGCTTGGGCATATTTCCCACTCCTCTTCTTTGGCTTCTCTGAACCAGCTTTTGTATTGAGACTGATATATTTCTATTGCTTCCACTTGGAAATGTTTCAGCCCTTGAGATGTTACCTTCAATTAGTTCAGGCTCAGATTTCACATCAAAGCTTGTGGGTACAGACCTTGGGGGATGGGGGGAAACTCTGGCATCCTCCAGAGATGTCTTTCTTGAGGAAGACTTGCCAGATCTGGCCCTGGTATTGCCTCTTCCCAGTCCACATCCATCTGGTTGGATTGAATAGCTGCTTCCATTTCTGTTATGCATCATTTTTCACGTAAATTTCATAGAAAATGAAAGATAAAAACACAAAACAACAAAAAAACACCTTTTGGTGGCTGTTTGGCTTGCTCTGTTCCAAATAAAGTGACTCCTTTGCAATTTGTACTTCCATTCTTTCTTCAGATTCTGGAATATTAATATATCTCTTACTGAGCTTATTACCAGCTGCACTGTACTTTATTAAAGACACTTAAAAAATTGATAAAATAAAGAAATTTGTTACTTTTTTTGCTTTTAAGATTCTTTTAAAAGTTTTATTATTTCTTAATAAAATGAAAAAAAGATTCCTTTTAGAGAGAAGAAATTCAAAATTTAATAATTCAAACTTGAAATTAATTCAGAATAACTCAAAGAATAATTTTATAGGTTTTTGGATATGAAAGAGCCATGTTTAAAAAAGGATAAAATAAAACCAAATTCCTCAATGAAAAAGATTTCAAAGACAATTTCAAAAATAAAAATTATTTTAACTTCAAATTAAAAGGGAAAAATTATTCAATTAATATATTTTTGAGGTTAAACATATATTAATTGAGGGTACAAGGTTCAAAAAACAGGGCCAGGCCCCCAAATGTAAGATTTGTATATGAAACTGTTGATAATATTACTATTAATCAACAGTACTATGACTGTTCTTAGGAAATATAATAATAAAATTATTGTAACCACAATTAAATAATTAGTTAATTAATTATTTCTTTTACTTGCTATACACTACTAGTGATTATAACAGTAAGAAGTAGTTGTCTACAAGAATCAATTACAAGAAGTATTTAATAATAAAGCTTCTTTATTAAAATAATACAATTATTTTAATATATAATTATTTTTGGCAAGAATAATTATAAGTATAATTCTTTAAGAAAACTACTACTAGAGAAAATATTTTAAATATAATAATAAATCACTCACTAATACTCCAATGAACCTTAGAAAGAGATTGGTAGAGAGATTTGACATAGAATTGTGGTTTTAAAGGATCAAAATTGATTTATAACAATATCACAACAATATAGATTTGATTTCTATTATTTCACGTCTTTCTGACTGATTCTGAAATAATTAAAACACTTAAGAAAAGATTTCAACTAATACTTACTTTTTGGTAATAAAGATATAATTGGATAATAAGATGATTAGAAAAAAAACAGCAAGAGAAGGCCTCTTTTAAGTCTAAGACAGCTCAAAGAGGTGTTCCATGGAGCAAAACAAAAACAAAGGGAGTTAGAAAACAAAAATACTTTTTGGATTAATGATTGCATCATCTGTTGTCATGTAAGATGATCAAAATTACTTAATTGATACTTTACCTGACTACCAAGCAAAATATGGTTAAGAATAAGGAGAGTAAAAAGTGTAAATATTAACTTATTTAAAAATGACCATTAATTTCTAAAAGCTATCAATGTTATTGGAAAATTTATTACAGGTTTTATTTTCTGTGAATTTTTGAAGTTCCAGTATTTCAGGCAGGGTTATCAAAAATGGACTGTAAGTAAGACATTTAATTTTACTTATGAAACTGTGATTATTTTGGGGTTGCTTATAATTAATACCTTTCTTCATTGGTACTGAAAGTTTCAGAATGATTTATGGAGAATTGTTTTTTTAATGAATTTTTGAATTTATTACCACATTTCTACATAGAATTGCAAATACCACTATATAGCAGATTGCTATGAGGTAAATCAATGGATACTAGTCCAAAAAGGGTTTTAATTAATCTTTTGGGGTTTATCCATGGAAAATAATTAAGGATTGACATAGTTACAGGACTCTAACTTTCTTTTTACGTCTCTTTCACATCAAAATGGTAGCTTATTTGCAATTTTCTTATTATTTAATGAGATTTTAACTTGGTAACTAGGTTCCCAAAAGGTTTTAGTATGATAATTGGGCCAATATCAGCCATGGATCCCAGCTTTAGAGCTGTCAATGCCTCAGAGGCCTCACAAGTAGGGTACCCTGGCTCTCTTTGATGTCTTTTGTCCCCCTTAGCTATTTTCACGTCAAAAATAGAAATTCAGGCGTAAAGACTGATATCCACTATGGGTGTATGAAAGCTGTATGTAAGAATACCATAATTTGAGTGCCCAAAACATGCATAACACTATTCTGAGTGTATATGTAACATGGGATTTCTCACATTCCCATTATTTTGGTGTGAAATTGAGAAAAACAAAAAATTTCAACAATCTTTTATGTGGTATTGATGATGTGGTATTGAATTATTTTCCATATTATCACCTCTTAGAGTTAATTTAAGCTTATTCACTCTATGGAGTTACCCTAGGTGAACTTTTGTGTAGAATCCAAATCTGGCCTTAAATACATGGATTTACTTACTCACAAAAAAAGGTATTCATCTTTTCTGAAATACAAAATGATGAATTTTGAATATATGCATGACTTATGGGTTATGCATAGTTCAGAATTTATTTTCAAAGATAGTTGTGGCCTATTTGGGTAGGTAAAATAGACCTTAAGGCTCACAAAGTCCCACAGAAGAATTGGTATAGTATTCTCAAAATACCAAAAATCAAATGTGGGACTTGGTGCAAAAAAAAATGGTTTTTCTTAATGTGGGATTTAGAAGCTTTGTGAAGCCCTATTACAAGACTATTTGTTGTTATTATTTGTATTTATACATAATTGTATCTCATTTGAAAGATATATTGATATCAAATTTTGGTATAGCCGTTTCAATATAGTAAGCTGGCTGAATATAAATAAAGTTTTGATGAAAATCTTAATGATTTTGATTTGAATTTTGTGGGAAAGCTGCATAAAAAATGATCAAGTGACCTGGAAAAAATGGTAATAAATAGGATAAATAAGTCCAATAATATATTGAATATCTGTACCCCAAATATTCAAGATTTATTGAATAAATTTAACAAGATATAAATTTGGAAATAAATATCAAAGGCTACTGAATCCTGACCAATAAATCAATATTGGAAATGATTAATAAAAATATGAAAGATAATAGGAAATTCTATGATGGAATAGATAATTTATTTTCTTGGAATGAAGATATCTCCTTCTTTGAGAAGAATTCATTATAAAATGTTGACTAAATCCCATGTTATGAGAAGAAAAGAATCTGAAAGCTGATTACAGTGAGTATATTTTTTTTGTTTTGTATAAAATAAGAGTTAATTACATTTTTTTGATTTTTATCTATCATGATACTTATTCTTCATTTTGGAAAAATAAAGAGCCAGGATTAAATGAGAATAAAAAGACCAATGTTAAAAATCCCACTTCTTATTCAGTTGTATTTTATTATTTTATTATTTTATTTATATTTTGTTATATTATCTAACATTGAATAAATGAGAATTAGACTGATATGAAAAGGAGAAGAATACTTATTAAATCAAATGTAATTATTGAAATTTTTCACGTAACAAGTAAAGCAATAAATTTTTATCTTTTATATAAATGCACTATTAGTAAAGTGGCTACACCTGAAAGAAGGTGTTTCACTGGGAAATTAGATTTGATCAACCCTAGACTGATCTTGTACCCTTCCTGTGAGCTAGGTTTGATCTAGTATACAAATTCTTTTTATCCTTCCAAGTTATTAAAAGAAACTTAAATGTCACAGAAATTCGAACATCTTGATAATTTGTTCAATTTAATAAAATGAATATATAATCTATTACTTGAAACTTATTTCCATTCTTATTTTCACCTTCCTGAGGCTATTGTTGATGATAAAAATTTACTTTACATCTATTTTTGAAGTTTAAAAACTTCTATTTTTCTTTGGAATGCCAAAATAACTCACAGAAATTTTTAAAATTGGGTAAAGCCCTCATCTTTTCTGATTTAGGAATAAGTATTACGTGAATATGTACTACTTCTTATTTTTTACACAAAAAAATAGACCACAGATATGAAAAGAAGCTATTTTCAACTAGAGCTTATTCTGGAAAAATACAATTTTTGGATAACTTTTTTTATTACATGATTCAATTCTGGTAATCTCAGAAATAAAAAACAAAAGTTTTCATTTTTAAACATTTTTTCTTAAAAGAACATAAAGAATGCAATTACCTTTTATTCTTTATTTGATATAACTTTTGAAACGAAAGGAGTATTTTCATTGTTTTTTTATTGATTTGTATCATTACACAACTCCATCAGTTTTCCTTGCTAGTAAGACTTGCATTTCTCTTTTCTAAAGAGAAAGAAATACCTTAGAAGAGTATATGCAGTATAGAACTTTGTACTGAGAAAAATGAAGTAATTGTAAAGAAAAAAACTTGTATAATCATTGGGGGAGGCAAATATTGTCAAATGTTTGATTATTGGCAACAATTTTACAGAATCACAAATTAGATGTCAGATGGAGTCTATGTTGAAGCAGTAAGTAGGCTATTTACAACTAGAACTTTGACTGTTACACGTGAAAAATGATTTAAGATAATAGTGTTTTGAGTAAAATACAGATTTGTAATGTAATTAAAGGGTTCTACTCTTAAATAATAGTGGTGGTGAGCGCTATTGAGAACCTTGGGTGCCATCTTACCAGTTGGATTACTAGAATAAGAGCTACAATAATTAAAATTATAATTATACCTGATTATTACCCAAGAGTAAAACTGTTTTTGACAGTTTACTACATAGGGTATTCAAGAGCAGGATGAGGAAACAATTCCGGCTGTGAAAAGCCTCCTTTTCATCCTGAAATGGGGTGGAAAGGGTGCTAGACCTTTGCGCGTAGAGGAAGTGAAGATTTTTCACTCTCTAGGACTGGCTTGTGGTTTGCAAACAGCCTGTATAGCCTTTATTGTGCTCAGATGGGGTTTTGAAACTACATCTGGGCGGTTTTCACCAATACAGGGTGAAAGGTTTCATCTGGGGACCTCACAGCCTGATTCTGACCTGTATGACGCATAGAATGCTGTAAAGAAACTGTATGGGACCCCAGTATTGACTGACATATGAGGTATTGCAGTAAAAACAAGCTTCTTTGTCTATTTGACACCTCATATTCATGGTTATGGGATATTATCCCATGGTAAGGCTGTATATGACAGTAGGTGCAAATCTGACCTTAAAACAGCCATACCTTTGTCAATTCTTGAGATCTAAACCTCAAAATTGGTTCAGTGGGTATCCCTGTATGTTCTATACACAATGGTACCTCATTTGATATGGGTATCATTAAATATGGCAAAGCTATCCCATGTACAAGATTTTTGTACATTTGCGTGGTATAGGCAAAAAGCTGTATTGAGCTTATTTGCCCCATAACTTCTGTTATAGTTGAGATATGGGAAAATGGACCACACCATCAGATAGCCCTTATTGTGCTTTTTCCAAAAAGACCCCACTTCAAGTATCTCACACTAAGACTGTAGAAGTGAGATGAGAGGTGAATGTATTGTTCACCCTTATTTGGCCTGAAATTGACCATAACTCCAGTAATATTTGTGCTAGCTCAGTTTGGCTGATACCATTGGATAGCCCTGGCTTAGAGCTTCATTTTGAATACCCATTTGATGGGGTTAAGCCTCTACTTCTAGATTTTAGATGAGAGGTGAAAATTAAGGTTTATGCTCAGCAATAACTTTGAGCAGGAAAAACTTTGTTATTCCTTGTCCTATGGTGATGGGACTTATCTTTTCAGAAAGAGGTGAGTTTCCTCTTTCTTTTGATACCTTTAGAGCTGATTTGGCTCAGCTCGATGTTTTGGTGGTATCTTGGCTATACCATTGGTTTATGGTATTTTGGCTTTCATGCTTGTGCTCTGGTTTTGAGTCACAGGCTGACATACCCTCCCTCTAAAAAGGCTCATCATTGATGAGACTGTTCAGTCCTCCTAGAGGCTCTTAATCTCCTTAAATGAAGGTTCCTATCTGGTATGGCATCTTCTGCCAACCATTTGTCCTTATCAGCTGTTTGGTTCTTGAATCTGACTAAGTACTATCTTTGATCCTTCCCATTAAGTCTGATCTTTCTGGCCCTGATGATTTTACTCACAGGTCCTGGGGAATCCTCTACTTCCACTATCTCTGGTGGTGTGAGGATCTTCTTCCTGGAGGGGAATTTGCCCTCTTCAGTGTGGAAGAATGGTTTGACCAAACTCACTGGAAAGAATGGGTGTTTCCTGGAAAACTCCTCTGTGAGCTTGACTTCCACTGCATTCCTGCCTATCAACTTAATGATAGTGAAGGGCCCTACAAATGAGTCTCTCGTCTTCTTGGGTCCTTTAAGACTGTTGAAGTTCAGTGTAGACACTAACACCTGGTCCCCTTCCTTAAAGTCAGGTTCCATGTGTGTCTTGTCCCACCTCTGCTTATTATAATCTTTTGCCTCAGCTATGCATTAAGCAGCTGTGTCACAAGCTCTCTTCCACATATCATGGAAGTCTTTGGCTGTGGGGTGGATGGTCAGAAGATTCTTCTTCAAGTGATCCACAGGCAACAAGGGATTCCACCCTTTCTCTACCAGTGCAGGTGTTTTTCCTGTGGTAGAGTGCTGACTTGTATTATAAGCCGGTTGGACTGCTGGTAGAAGGGTAACCCAGTCATGGGTATATCCCTCATGGTCCTTATATTCCATTCCATGGGCACAGAACCTTCTGAGTATGTCCTCCATTGTTTGGATCATCCTCTCTGCTAGGCCATCTGTTTGTGGATGGTAAGCTGTGGAAAAAGCAAGCTTGGTGCAAGCATGTCATACAAGTTGGTCCAAAATTCAGATGTGAATTTTGGGTCCCTATCACTAATGATGATCTTAGGGACTCCACAGGTGGATATGATGTTATTCCAAAATAACAGAGCAGTATCCATGGCTATGTCCTCTTTGTGGCATGGTAGACACCTCATGCTCTTCCTGAACCTAGCAACTATAATCAAGCAGGCATTGTAGTTTTCTTTGCCTCCTGGGACAAGTCCTGTAACCAAGTCCATATTGATGGTTTCCCATGGGTGTTTGGGTTCTTCTATATATTGAAGTAACCCATACTTCTTCCCATGTTTCCTCTTTGCCTTTTGGCATCTTTCACAAGTGTGGATGTATTCACTCAACTCCTTTTCCCACTTGGGCCACCAAGCTGTGCTGGCTACCTTCTCCTTGGTCCTGTCTTCACTCATGTGTCCCATATAGGGGCAGTCATGGCATTCCTGCAGGATAATAGAGATGTGGTTTCTGTCTACCACTGTGAGTGCACTTGTGTGTTTTTCTCTGTGGTAGAGAAGGCCATCTATAAGGAAGAACTTGTTATCCTTATAGGCCCTCAACCAGGGTTCTTCCAGCTGGGATTCCAGTTCTGGACTCCTGTACTTTTGTTGAGGGAGTTATAGTAGTATGCCACACTGTTTGTGTTTGGAATAAGACTTCAGCACTGCACTGAAAAATTCATTGTGCAGTTCAGAGGAAGTTATTCCTGATATGGGAGTTTCTGTTCCCTCTGAATCAGTTTTTCACTGTCAAGGGTACCACTTCCTGGTGCCCATTCAGAAAATCTGAAGTTCTTCCTCCTATCTATTTCCATGAAATGGATGGGGATTTTGGCTGCAACTTCAGGGTCATAAGCTGAATTTCTCTTGACATTTTCCAGTGGCCATCTGCATTGGTATGACTTTTACCTTCCTTGTATATGATGGTCATATTCCCTCTATACTCCTGGATGGCTATTTGCCATCTCAGCATGTGTCGATTGGTAGTCTTCATGTTCAGTAAAGAGTTCAAGCCTGTGCAGTATGTGTAGACTTCAAAGACTGCACCCTCCAAATAATGATGGGGTTTCTCTAGAGCCCAGAGTAGGCATAGACATTCTGTCTGGGTGTCCCCATACCTGGCTTCTGAATCTTTCAGCTGCCTAGAGATGTAAAATATTACTCCCTCTCTTGGTTCACCATCCACAATTTGTCTCTGGTGAAGGGCTTCTCCTAAGCCTTGGCTAAATGCTGCATCTATGTATAACTTGAATAGTAGTTCCAAGTCAGTAAGGAGGAGCACAGGTGCATTTGTGAGTTCATATTTGATCCTCTCATATGTATCCCTCCTTTCCTTGGTAATTTAAAAAACTATGTCTTTTGAACATAACTTGTATAAGCTACTAGTTATGTGGGCAAACATTCTGATGTGGCTTCTATAGTAGCTAGAAAACCCAAGGAAAGATTGCATCTCTTTGATTTGCTTTGGTACTGGCTTTTGCAGTACTGCTGCTACTTTATTCTGGTCAATTGCCAGACTAAGACCTGAGATTTATGTCCTAGAGCCAGTAGCAATTGTTGGCCAAAATCACACTTTTTCAGTGAAATTGTCAGATTGATGGCTGTACATTGACTTAGCACTCTGTCTATGTAATGTACATGGTCTTCCCATGTCTCTGAGTACATAATGATCTCATCAATATATACCACCATCCAGCCTTCCAATATTTCTTCTTGAAATATTGTGTCCATCATCCTCTGGAAGTGGGCTGTTGCATTTTTGATGCCAAATGGCATCCTGGTAGACTCATATATGCCCATATGGCATATTATTCTGAGTAATTTCATGGAGTTTGGTTTAACTCCATTTTGGTGGAAGCCTTTCATACAATCCATTTTGGTTATGAATTTGGCTTTTGCCAGTTTATCCAAGGCATGAGGTATCCTTGGTATAGGGTACCTGTCTGCTTTTGTGTAGTTATTCAGAGCTCTGAAGTCTCCACACAGTATAGACTTGCCATCATTCCAGGTGATTAGGACAGGGGTGGTGATTTCAACTATTTCATTATGTCCAATCTTCCTGATGACATCCATGTCCAGGAGTTCATTGATATGTTTCTCAATTTCTTTCCTGGTTTCTAGGCTTGCTGGATAAGGAGGTCTCCTTAGCATGGGTGGATAAGGTCTGTCCACCTCCAGATATAGCTCTATATGATGGCCTTTGATCTTGCCTAATGGTTCTTCACCAATGGCAAATGCTGGTCTGTTCTTCCTCAGCATCTTCAGTAAACTTAGGTTTTGTTTACTGGTGAGGGTATTGCTAAACTGTCCCTCTCTGAATTCATTCAGAAGTTCTTCTAGTGGATCTTGAGAAAATATATGGTATATGTCAAGTGAAAATTCCTATTCCTTGTTGGTACCAATGGTAATGTGCCTATTTTTACTGTTATAAATATCTATGCCATACATCCTCTGGTAGTCTGTTCCCAGTAAGAATCCTTGGATGTTGGCATCATTAAGCACTACAAACTCTGGGTTGAGTCTGATATTTCCCTTCCTGTGGGGTATAATTATCTCTTTGATAATTGTACCAATGGAAGTCATCTTCCCTGAGGCACCTTGAAAGTTCTTTGCCTTGGTGTGCAAGAGCTGTTTTTCCCAATTTGGGAAGTGGTTATCCAAATAATTTTTGGCCACTATGAAGCAGTGTACTCCACTATCAATGATCAGTGGATGCTGAGCATTGTCAATACAGACAGTCATCTTTGTGGCTGTTCCATGTATATATGCCATTCCCTTGGATGGTATAACCAGGAATGTTTGGGCATCTTGTGTATGTTTGCACAAGTTTTTGTTGGTAGTATCTTGTGGCATGCCTGCTTCCAACGGTATGTCCTGGATTTCCAGTGGGGTTTCCCCTTGGTACTCCACTAGAAATTCTTCTCTTGGGTCCTGTTCATCATAAGATTGTTCTCTCATGGCATCACCCATAGAGTCTGATTCAGAATCCTCTGTTGGGGATTCCTCCTCTGGGACTTTCTCAATTGAATCGACTTTTTTCTCTGCCTTTGGACAGTTGCTGGCATAGTGGTCTGTTTAACCACAATTGTGACAAGAATTTCTCTTTTTTGCCACTTCTGCCACTCTTTCTTTGGGTTTGTCTTTAAAATCTACCCTGAAAGGTTGTTTCTCTATGAAATCACTGCTCCTATATGGGGTGAATTTGTCTATATTAGTCCTTTTACTTATGTCTTGTAAGGTGTTGGCAATGTCATCTAGAGTGCAATTTTGGTTGCATCTGCATTTCACTGCATGCTCTAGTTCTCCTGGCAGTTGTGTTAGGAGTTTGTGATTCCTCATTTGAATGTTCATCTGAGGATCAATAGCTTTAAGTCTCTTGGACTGTCTAAGACACCACTCATATGGATCCTTGTCCACAGAGTATTTGTCATTTTCAAATGACATGATCTTCTGCCATATCCAAGTTCCATCACTGTAATTTTGGATGATTTTACTCTTCCACCATGGCCAGTTTCTTCTGCCATGGATTTCTTTCATTTCTGTGTACCATATACTAGCATGACCTTTAAATGCAGTATTCAATCTAGCAGTAATCCAGTAGTCTGGTATGCTTGGTACATCAATGAAGAGTCCATCAATATAATCTATGAGTTCCATATGATCATATTCTCCTGATCCAGAGCATTTGGGCCAGCTTGAAGCCTCAGGAAGCTGTTTCAAGGCTTCCTTCTCTGAATAAGACATTCCATCTCCATACTGGTATTGTAATGGAGATCTTGCCTTATTCTTCAACATGGCATCTGTTTGATATGGATTCTACAAAAATTAGCCTTGTGGTTGGGGCTTCAAGTTATGGTAGACATTAAACAATTTGCTTATGTCTTGGTCCCTTTTTCTGCAGTGTTGTTCTTCAAAGACTAGATTCAGTTTTTTGTTAGTTTTTTCAGATGATTTGCTCAATTGAGCATGTCCTTCTTGAAGATTCTTAACCATTTTTTCCATGGAGGCTTGTAATTTTTTCATCCTCTCATGGCTGGCTTCAAGTTCTGCAAACTGCTTTGCAGATTGCTCAGCATATTGGGACATTTGTAACCACAGTGTATCACTGTTGATGTTACTCTCAGATGTGACAATGTTATGTTCAGTCTGAGTGGGGGTAATTTTTGTATTACTAGGACTACTGATTCTAGAGTGGTTTACAATTACTTCTGGTTCTTGTGCACTTCTTTTACCAAATCCAACAGCTTCTGAATCATAGGGTCCGACTCTTTCCTCCTATGGTTGAAGGAGGCTTTGTCCTTGCCCTTGTTTCCTTGTCTTCTCCTGGAAACTTCCTGTAATTGTGAAGAATGGTGACTCTTGGCCACTGATCTTCTGGTTTCTGAATGGTGTGAAGCCACTGGAGAGCTGATTTGGCCTTCTCCTTGTGAGCCTGAAGGAATCTGAGTAGGCCCTGTCTGGGTTAGCTGTTCTTCTATAGCTTGGCTAGTGGCTTGATTTTCCCTTATCCTCTGTGCCCTTGCCTCCAGGAGTCGGAACTGCCTGGTAGGATTCCAACCTTTGGTGATTACCATCAGGTCTTTGAGGTCTATCTCTTTGAGACAGATCTTCTGGCAACTTGCTCCAAGTTCTGCCCAGTAAGATGCCAGGTTGAACCTCTTGTTGTCCATGCTCCATTGGAATAAGTCCTTGAGGAGTTGGTGGAGCTGAAGAACTTGATCCATGTCTTTCCAGTCCTTTGGTTTGAGGTCTCCATTGAATTGGAGTGTGAATGGCAAGGTTGATATTATCTCCCTCATTGTTTTGCCATCCACTACTGTGTCCAAGGTGTCCTATTTCAGGTCTTCTGGTTCTGGACAAACCTTCTCTGTCCTCTGGTTGGTTCCTTTGGAAGCCAAGATCTCTGAGGTGTACAGGTGACATGTTAGTGTTTGCAAGCAGTCAAAAACTTTATGTTCTTAGGGTATTTACCTTTGACTGTGCCTTGTACAAATTTGTTGTCTGCTGATTTGGGAAATTTACCTTTAGAGGTTACAACTGGGTTAATTATAGTAATTTTCCCTGTATAAGCTATCAAGGTTGGTCTACCTTGTATTGAAGCAGAATTTCGTGGTTTTCTACTCTTCTGTGTGGCAATGGGTGTCCACTTCTTTGCTGTTATCAGGCCCTCACTGTGCCTCTTTCCTTTGCCTTTGCTGCCCTCTGGTTCTGAGGGTGTCACTGGTGTGTTGGCCTGTGACTGGCTTTGAAGTGGTATGAAGTTATCTTCCACTGAATCAAAACATGGAAAAGAGGGCTTAATGTCAGCTAATCCTTCTTAAAATGCTGTTTGCATGTCTAAGAATGGCCTCTGGGCTTGTATATTACTACAATGTGCCCTTGTACAATGACAGTGTAATTGAATTAACAATTCCACGTCAGAAATACAGCTTAATGATATTTGGTATACTATTTGTATACCAATATCTCACAGATTACTTGTAATTAGCAATTATAGTCTGGCAAAAGTGGTGTATAACAGGGCAATTGAGTTAACAATATGTCCAACAACGCCTCAACTGTTGGTTTATCAGTATGAGGTGTCTTATTTTGATTGAAAAATAAGACTGTATTAATGGCTCAAGTGTTTTTATATGTAAAACACACCAAAAATAAGGGTCTTGTGGTTATTAGCCACGTGACAGATACTCTTAAAATATGAGTATAAAAGTGGTATATATACCAAAAAAAGGAATATATATATAAAATATATATTTGCAAGCAAAGATTTACGCCTAAAAAGAATAAAACAATTGTCAGAAAGTGAGAAATAAGAGACAAAACTCACTTATAAGGGTCCAAAAAAGGTTTAAAACATGGCCAGGCCCCCAAAATGTCAGATGGAGTCTATGTTGAAGCAGTAAGAAGGCTATTTACAACTAGAACTTTGACTGTGACGCGTAAAAATTGTTTAAGATAATAGTGTTTTGAGTAAAATAAAGATTTATAATGTGATTAAAGGGTTCTACTATTGAATAATAGTGGTGGTGAGCGCTATTGAGAACCCTGGGTGCAGTCTTACCAGTTGGATTACTATAATAAGAGCTACAAGAATAAAATTATAATTATACCTGATTATTGCCCAAGAGTAAGACTGTTTTTGACAGTTTACTACTTAGGGTATTCAAGAGCAGGATGAGGAAACAATTCTGGCTGTGAAAAGCCTCCTTTTTATCTTGAAATGGGGTGGAAAGGGTGCTAGACCTTTCCACGTAGGGGAAGTGAAGATTTTTCACTCTCTAGGACTGGCTTGTGGTTTGAAATCAGCCTGTATAGACTTTATTGGGCTCAGATGTGCTTTTGAAACCACATCTGGGCCGTTTTCACCAATGAAGGGTGAAAATCTTCATCTGGGGACCTCACAGCCTGATTCTGACGTGTATGACGCGTAGAATGCTGTACAGAAACTGTATGGGACCCCAGTGTTGACTGAAATATGTGGTATTGAAGTAAAAACATGCTTCTTTGTCTATTTGACACCTCACATTCATGGTTACGGGATATTATCCCATGGTAAGGCTGTATATGACTGTCAGGGTGAGTCTATGTAGAAGCTTAAAAACAGTAAATACAAGCTAGTACTATGACTGTGACACGTCAAAATAAGTAATAAAAATATTCTTCAGGTCCTACTGCTACGTGGTAACAGTGGTGATGAGTCTATTGAGGACCTGGGTTGCAATGTTCTAATATCTTTGACTGTAAAGAGACACTACAATAATTATATTTAATTATATCTTTAAGTATTCTAAGGACACTACTGATGATTAACAGTCTTGTCACGTAAGAATATATAATAAAAAGATAAGATAAGGATTTTTGAAGGCAAAAACCCTTCTTTTTATATCTTTCAAGACTGTCAAGAGTTATTTACTCTTCACACGTCAGAGGAGTGAAAATTTTCACTCCATTGGCCAGTCTGTGGTTCTGGATCCTCAATTCTGACGTCAGTAGAGGCAGAATTGTGGTTTTGGGACCACAAATGATCATTCTGGATCAATACAGGATGAAAAAACTTTTCACCTGCCACGTCAGCACTTGGATGACGTTGTTCTGGTGTTTGTATGACCAATACTAGTCATTCTGGGCGGGTTTAAGCTTTGAACAACCATTATTTTGAGTATTAAGACTTGTACTGGTTGGTACAGGTTTGGTACAGGCCAGTATTGGCCAAAATTCTTCCAACCAAGATATCTTGGTCAGTTTTTGAGATATCAAGAAACTAAGGGCACAGAATTGAAGGGCTTAATGAGCTCTTCAATTTGGTATGCTTCATGTTTACCCTTCTTCAATATAGCAAAAGTTATAAGGGTTTTAAGTTTTTGGATGTATTCTTGTACATCAGTATGAGGCTTCAAAAACTTCCATACCAGATATCTTCTTCAGTTTGGAAGATATCTGTATTCTGATTATACAGTTTTGTAGGGCTTGATGAGCCCTACAGTTTGGTATATGACACTGTACAGTTGTATGAGTGTATGCCAAAGATACAGGGGTTTGTTTATTTTCTTATTTTCAGAATATCTGTATTTTGGTTATTAAACCTTTGAACCAAGATCCCTCAGTCAATTTAAGAGATACAGAGGTCTAAGGTATCTCAAATCAAAGCTCTTGTTGAGATCTTTAATTTGGTTATACTTTTGTACAGTTTTGTACAAGCCCTCTTTGACTTTCAGGGGGACTTGGTTTTGAAAATGAGGTTATATGGTATCTCCAGTTGTAGTGGTGTTACAACAACATGGATGATATCATTGTGTAGCTCTTTATGTGAGCTTTAAGAAAAATACCATTTTGGTATAGGATAACTTAAATATGCATAAGTTATATGAGAGGTGAAAATAAGGGTTTTGACTTATTTATTTTCCTCTAGGTTTCCTTATTCTGTTTGGATAAGGTTGGTGTTTAATGTAAGAGGATTGTTTTCTCTTAATTACTACCTGTATTGACTATGTTTGTTCAATACTTGTCATACCATTATTTATGGTATGTTGGATGTCATGCTAGTGCTCTGTTTTGAGTCACAGGCTGACATACCCTCCCTCAAAAGAAGGCTCATCATTGATGAGACTCTTCAGCCCTCTTGGAGGCTCTGAATCTTCTCAGGTGTATTTGTCCATCTGGGATTTCTTTCTCAGTTAACCATTTGTCTTTATCTGCTGGTTGATTCTTAAATCTAACCAGGTATTGCCTGTTGTCTTTCCCATTGATTCTGATCTTCCTGGCTTTAATGATCTTTTTCACTGGTCCAGGTGAGTCATCTTCCTCTACCAATCTTTCATGGGTGACTGTCTTCTTCCTGTCAGGGAATTTCTCCTCATCTGTCTGGTGATAAGGTTTGACCAGGCTCACAGGGAAAACTGGGTGTTTCCTAGAGAACTCTTTGGTCAGGTTGACCTCTACTGCATTCTTTCCTATCAATTTAATAATGGTGAATGGTCCTATGAATGAGTCTCTCATCTTCTTGGGTCCTTTTAGGTTGTTGAAGTTAAGAGTTGAGATTAGAACTTGGTCTCCTTCTTTGAAATCAGGTTCTTGGTGACTTTTATCATATCTCTGTTTGTTATATAATTTGGCTTCAGCCACACATTGCTCTGCTTTTTCGCAGGCAGTCTTCCACATTGTGTGAAAGTCTTTTGCTGTAGGATGTACTGAGAGGAGGTTCTTCTTCAAGTAATCTACTGGAAGTAGTGGGTTCCATCCTTTCTCTAATGTGGCAGGGGTTTTTCCTGTCACTGAGTGTATACTTGTGTTGTATGCCAATTGCACAGCTGGTAGGAGGGTTACCCAGTCATGGGTATATCCCTCATTGTCTTTATATTCCATGCCATATGCACAAAACCTTCTAATGATGTCTTCCAATGTCTGGATCATTCTTTCTGCTAGACCATCTGTTTGTGGATGGTAAGCTGTGGAAAATGCTAGTTTGGTTCCCAGCATCTCATATAGATTAGTCCAGAATTCTGATGTGAATTTAGGGTCTCTGTCACTAATTATAATTCTTGGGACTCCACAGTTAGCTATCACATTGTTCCAGAACAATATGGCTGTGTCCATTGCTGTGTCCTCTTTGTGACAGGGGAGACATCTGACACTCTTGCTATACCTGTCTACTACTACTAGGCATGCATTAAAGCTGTCTTTCCCTCCAGGGACCAGGCCTGTTACCCAATCCATGTTTATTATTTCCCAGGGGTGTTTGGGCTCCTCTATACTCTGGAGTAATCCATATCTTTTGCCATGACTTCTGTTGGCTTTTTGGCATCTGGTACAAGTGTTGATGTATTCACTCAAGTCTTGTTCCCACTTTGGCCACCAAGCTGTGCTAAAGACTCTTTCTTTAGTTCTTTCTTCACTCATATGTCCCATGTATGGGAAGTCATGGCATTCCTGTAGTATGAGGGAAATGTGTTCTCTACTTATTATTACCAGGGCACTTGTGTGTTTTTCCCTATGGTACAGTAGGTCATCTATCAGAAAAAATCTATTTTCTTTAAAGTTTTTGAGCCATGGCTCTTCCAATTGACTCTCTAGTTCAGGACTCCTGTACTTTTGTTTTAGTAGTTGTATCAATATACTACACTGTTTGTGTTTATTGTATGCTGATTGTACTATACTAAAGAATTCTGTATTCAGATTAGAGGAGCTGATTCCCAGTATGGGTATCTCTTTAATCTCCCCATAGCTCTGTGCTGGGTTTGATGAATCATTCCCTAATGCACAGTTTGATAGTTTGAAGTTCTTTCTCCTGTCTATCTCCATGCATTGTATAGGTATTTTGGCCCCATTTTCTGGGTCATATGCTGGATTTTCTTGGTCATTCTTCAGTGGCCACCTGCTGAGACCATCTGCATTAGTATGACTTTTCCCTTCTTTATAGATGATAGTCATATTCCCTCTGTATTCTTGTATGGCTATTTGCCACCTAAGCATGTGTCTATTTGTTGTTTTCATGTTCAACAGTGACTTGAGGGCTGTGCAGTCAGTAAAAACTTCAAATACTGCTCCTTCTAAGTAGTAATGGAGTTTTTCTAATGCCCATACCAAGCATAGACATTCTGTCTGAGTAGCTCCATATCTGGCTTCTGAGTCTTTCAGTTGTCTTGAGATATAGCAAATTACTCCTTCTTTGGGTATGCCATCTACTAGTTGCCTCTGGTGTAGTGCTGCTCCTAGCCCTTGGCTACATGCTGCATCTATGTATAGTTTTAATGGTAGTTCAAAATCAGGCATCATTAGGACAGGGGCATTGGTCAGTTCATGTTTGATCTTTTCAAATGCATCCCTTCTTTCCTTGGTAATTTCAAAGACCACATCTTTTGAGCACAGTTTGTATAGGCTACTAGTGATGTGTGCAAAGTTCTTTATGTGGCTTCTGTAGTAGCTAGCAAAGCCCAAAAAAGATTGCATTTCTTTGATGTTCTTTGGTACTGGTTTCTTTAGTACTGCAGCAACTTTGTTTTGGTCTATAGCTAGACTTAAACCTGAAACTTTGTGTCCTAGGGCTAGCAGTTCTTGCTGTCCAAAGTTACATTTCTTAAGAGATATCTTCATATTTATTGGTGTGCATTTTCCCAATACTTTATCAATTTTCTTCACATGGTCTTCCCATGTTTCTGAGTATATGATGATATCATCAATGTACACTACCATCCACCCTTCCATTATTTCATCTTTAAATATGGTATCCATCATCCTCTGAAAATGGGCTGGTGCATTCTTAATGCCAAATGGCATTCTGGTATATTCATATATGCCCATATGGCATATAATTCTTAGCAATTTGATGGAATCTGGTTTTACCCCATTCTGGTGAAAACCTTTCATGCAGTCCATTTTTGTAATGAACTTGGCTTTTGCTAGTTTATCTAGTGCATGTGGTATCCTTGGGATGGGGTACCTATCTGCTTTGGTGTAATTATTCAAAGCCCTGAAGTCACCACATAGTCTGGATTTACCATCATGCCATGTTATAAGGACTGGTGTAGTGACCTCTACTATCTCATTATGTCCTATCTTTCTTATTACCCCCATTTCTAGGAGTTCATTGATGTGTTTCTCAATTTCTTTCCTAGTTTCCATGCTGGCTGGGTATGGTGGTCTCCTAAGCATAGGTGGATATGGTCTTTCTACATCCAGATATAATTCTATATCATGTCCTTTGATTTTTCCTAGTGGTTCATCTCCTATTGCAAAAGCTCCTCTATGCTTTCTCAATACTTTCAGTAAGTTGAGTTTCATTTTACTGGTGAGTTGAGTGCCATATTGGGCCTCTTTGAATTCTTCCACTAGTTCTTTCAAGGTGTTATCATTTGTTATATGATTAATGTCAAAGGAAATTTTTTTATCTTTGTTTGTACCTATGGTAAGATATCTGTTTTTACTATTGCAAATATCCATACCATACATTCTTTGGTACTCTGTACCTAGTAAGAATCCTTGTACATGTGCATTTTCTAGAACTACAAATTCAGGTTCCAGTCTGATATTTCCTTTTTGGTGTGGGATAATTATCTCTTTGATTATTGTCCCTAGTGAGTGCATTTTGCCTGATGCACTTTTGAAGTTTCTGGCTTTTGTTGGGATTATATCATCTTCCCATTTGGGGAAATGTTGTTCCAAGTATTCTTTTGCCACTATGGAGCAACTTGCTCCTGTGTCAATGATCATTGGGTGTTTACAGTTCTCAATATAAACTGTCAACTTTGTAGGTGTTCCATGAATGAATCCCATCCCTTTATTGGGGGTTACCAGGAATGTTTGTGCATTCTGTGTGTGCTTACAGAGCTCTTTGTCTGTTGTTATTTGTGGTATGCCTGAATCCAATTCAATGTCTTGTATATCAAGTGAACTTTCTTCATTGCATTCCACTATGTATTCTTCTATGGTATCAGGTTCACTTTGTGATTCTGCTCTCATACCATTTCCCATGCTGTCAGAATCAGATTTTTCACCTGTTTGTTCTTCTTCTGATTCTTCATCAATAGCATATATTTTCTTTTTTGGTTTTGTGCAATTGTTAGCATAATGGTCTGGTGAACCACAGTTGTGGCACACATATTTCTTTTTTGGGGTTTCTTTCCCTTTTTCTTTGTTTGTCTCTTTAACTTCAGACCTCTTGTCTTTGAAGTTTGGTTTGAAAGATGTGTACCTTCCTATGGAGGTCTTTTTTCTCACATCTTGTATAACATTTGCTATGTCATCAATGCTGCTGATGTTGTTGCATCTGCATTTGACTGCATGTTCTAGATCTCCTGGCAATTTTGTCAGGAGTTTATGGTTTCTCATTTCTATTGTCATATTGGGATCAATAGCCTTTAGCCTCTTTGTTTGTTTGAGGCACCATTCATAAGGGTCTTTTTCTGTGGAGTATCTATCACTTTCAAAGGACATGGTTTTTTGCCAGATCCAGCTACCATTGCTATACTTTTGTATAATCTGGTTCCTCCACCATGTCCAGCTTTTCCTGCCATGTATTTCTTTCATTTCAGTATACCATATGTTTGCATGGCCTCTGAATGCTGTGTTGAGTCTTGTTGTGATCCAGTAGTCTGGTATCTTTGGGACATAAACAAAGAGTCCATCAATATAGTCAATGATCTCCATATGGTCATATTCCCCTATTCCTGAGAACTTTGGCCAGTTTGTTACTTCTGGTAACTGTTTCAGTGCCTGTTTCTCTGAATAGTTGAGATTTTCCCCATCTTGGTACACTGACTCTGATCTTAACTTTGGAATCTGATATTCAGGTTCCTGGTCATAGTCTTTGTCCTCTTCTTTTAATTTTGTAGAGGTAGTAGGGTGACCTTGTGTTGGAGGGTATTGATTGTCTTCCCTGTCATAGAGGTAATCAATTTCTTTGTCAAGGTTATCCTGCTGCTGCTGGATATTCCTCAGATCCCTCCTCACAGTTTGTTGTTCTTCTAGAATTGAATTCAACTGTCTGTTGGTTTTCTCAAATTCTGTCCAAATTTTGGCCAGATTTGAATTCAAGTCTTTTATGACTGTTGCTTGGAAAGCATTTTCTTCTTTCAATGTTTCCACTTCTGTCCTCATTTTTTCTGAGGTTTCATGTGTCCACTCCATGAATTGGGCCAATTTGGTCCATGTGAATTTGTTTTCAAACTCATGAGTGTGCATTGTAGTTTCAGTTATTAATTCTGGGTCTGTTGAGTCAGAACTAGAAAAACTATTTGTAGGTACAACTATTTCTTGTTTTTGTGTACTTCTTGGACTAAGTCCATCAGCTTTTTCATCAATGGGTCTGCTTCTTTCTTCCTCTGGTTGAAAGAAGTTTTGTTTTTCCCTTGGGCTCCTTTTCTCCTGTTGGAAACTACCTGGAATGGTGGGGGAGCTTTGGATGAAGTTTCCTTTGGCTTGTAAGGCCTGGAACTGCTGGATGGTTGTGGGGAAGATGGGGCTTCTTCTTCCATTTCTGGGGGTGCCTGAATCTGACTGGGCTCTTCCTTGTGCCAAGATCTCTCTATGGCTTGTATGGCTGCCTGGTTCTCTTTGATTCTGGTTGCTCTTTCTTCTAAGAGTTTGAAATTCTTGTTGGGATTCCAACCTTGCATTTCTGTCATAAGTTCCATCCAAGCCATTTGCTTGAGACAGATCTTCTGGGTTGTTATCCCCACTTCTGCCCATGATGCTGCCATGGTGAACATTTTGTTGTCCATGCTCCATGTGAAGAGGTCTCTCAGGAGTTTGTGTATTTGGAGGACCTGTTCTGCATCTGTCCAATCTCCTGGTTGGACTCCTGGGTTGAATTTGATTTGGAACAAGACTTTGGGTAGGAGTTCCCTGATGGTAAGTCCTTTGCTGGTCATCTGCTCCATTTCTTCTTCCTCTGTGTCTTCTTGGCCAGTGTTCTGGTTGATTTCTTGGGAATCCAAGATCTCTAAGAAGTGGAGGTGTCATGTTAACAATGTTAAAAAATGACAGACAATAAAAAATGTTGTATTTTTCAAGGTTTATTTACCTTTGGCAGGCCCTTGTACAAATTTATGATCTATACTCTTTGGCAATTTGCCTTTGGAGTTTACAACTGGGTTGATAACAGTGATTTTCTGTTTCTCAACTTGTTTTGGTGATCCAACTGGTTTTGTTGGAGCTTTTCTGGGTTTTTTGGCCCTTGGCACAGCTATTGGTGTCCAATCTTTTGAGTTGATTGTCACTTCACTGTGTCTTTTCTGCTTGCCCTTGGTGTTTGGCAGCGCCTCTCTGTCTTCTGAGGCTGTCACAGATGGGTTTCCTTGTGACTGGGTTTCTAATGGAATGTAGTCCTTTTCCACTATTCAGAAAAGATATTTCAGATTGTATATCAGTATTTTATGATAAAACAAAATGATTATATTCAATTCTACTGTTATTTTTCGAAATTTTTAAGTGTTTTTATGTTTTTTATTGTTTTTATATGTTTTTTGTTTGAAAAATAACAGTTTTGAGTTTTTCACTTATGTTTTATAAGTGAAAAAACTGTAATATCCAAGTGTTTTGTGAATGATTCACTTGGATATTATTGTGTTTTTGTGTAAACACGTCAAATTTATTAAATTATAATAAATTTGATTTTTTATTATAAATATTATAAATAATATTTATTATAAGACTTTGATATTAGTTAAATATCAAGTAATTACAAGTTTTCACGTCAATTTGAGTGATGTCTTGTTTTAAAGGAAATATTTAATTAAAATATTCCTTGTAAAATAATAAAAAATTATTTTATTATTTAATATTTATTAATTATTAATTAATAAATGTTTATATATTAATTTTCACGCACTTTGGTGAAAAATAATAGTAAAATAAATAATATACTGTTTGTATATTATTATTTATATTGAAATTTAAATAATACAGATGTATTATTATGAAATTTCGTGGAATTTATTGCCATAAATAAAAAAAAATAAAGAGGATATGTACTCTTATTCTCAACAAAAATATTTTATAATATATATTTTTGGAGTAAAAAAAAGAATTGTATAAAAAAAAATGATAATAAAATAAAAATTTTACTCACTTGTAGTGAAATACCTTTTAAATAGCTGAATTTTGCGCCTAATTCAGTTCAAAATACGTCCAATAAGGTTGAATAACCACGGCCAGGCCCCCAAATTGTCAGGGTGAGTCTATGTAGAAGCTTAAAAACAGTAAATACAAGCTAGTACTATGACTGTGACACGTCAAAATAAGTAATAAAAATATTCTTCAGGTCCTACTGCTACGTGGTAACAGTGGTGATGAGTCTATTGAGGACCTGGGTTGCAATGTTCTAATATCTTTGACTGTAAAGAGACACTACAATAATTATATTTAATTATATCTTTAAGTATTCTAAGGACACTACTGATGATTAACAGTCTTGTCACGTAAGAATATATAATAAAAAGATAAGATAAGGATTTTTGAAGGCAAAAACCCTTCTTTTTATATCTTTCAAGACTGTCAAGAGTTATTTACTCTTCACACGTCAGAGGAGTGAAAATTTTCACTCCATTGGCCAGTCTGTGGTTCTGGATCCTCAATTCTGACGTCAGTAGAGGCAGAATTGTGGTTTTGGGACCACAAATGATCATTCTGGATCAATACAGGATGAAAAAACTTTTCACCTGCCACGTCAGCACTTGGATGACGTTGTTCTGGTGTTTGTATGACCAATACTAGTCATTCTGGGCGGGTTTAAGCTTTGAACAACCATTATTTTGAGTATTAAGACTTGTACTGGTTGGTACAGGTTTGGTACAGGCCAGTATTGGCCAAAATTCTTCCAACCAAGATATCTTGGTCAGTTTTTGAGATAACAAGAAACTAAGGGCACAGAATTGAAGGGCTTAATGAGCTCTTCAATTTGGTATGCTTCATGTTTACCCTTCTTCAATATAGCAAAAGTTATAAGGGTTTTAAGGTTTTGGATGTATTCTTGTACATCAGTATGAGGCTTCAAAAACTTCCATACCAGATATCTTCTTCAGTTTGGAAGATATCTGTATTCTGATGATACAGTTTTGTAGGGCTTGATGAGCCCTACAGTTTGGTATATGACACTGTACAGTTGTATGAGTGTATGCCAAAGATACAGGGGTTTGTTTATTTTCTTATTTTCAGAATATCTGTATTTTGGTTATTAAACCTTTGAACCAAGATCCCTCAGTCAATTTAAGAGATACAGAGGTCTAAGGTATCTCAAATTGAAGCTCTTGTTGAGATCTTTAATTTGGTTATACTTTTGTACAGTTTTGTACAAGCCCTCTTTGACTTTCAGGGGGACTTGGTTTTGCAAATGAGGTTATATGGTATCTCCAGTTGTAGTGGTGTTACAACAACATGGATGATATCATTGTGTAGCTCTTTATGTGAGCTTTAAGAAAAATACCATTTTGGTATAGGATAACTTAAATATGCATAAGTTATATGAGAGGTGAAAATAAGGGTTTTGACTTATTTATTTTCCTCTAGGTTTCCTTATTCTGTTTGGATAAGGTTGGTGTTTAATGTAAGAGGATTGTTTTCTCTTAATTATTACCTGTATTGACTATGTTTGTTCAATACTTGTCATACCATTATTTATGGTATGTTGGATGTCATGCTAGTGCTCTGTTTTGAGTCACAGGCTGACAATGACAGTAGGTGCAAATCTGACCTTAAAACAGCCATAACTTTGTCAATTCTTGAGATCTAAACCTCAAAATTGGTTCAGTGGGTATCCCTGTATGTTCTATACACAATGGTACCTCATTTGATATGGGTATCATTAAATATGGCAAAGCTATCCCATGTACAAGATTTTTGTACATTTGCGTGGTATAGGCAAAAAGCTGTATTGAGCTTATTTGCCCCATAACTTCTGTTATAGTTGAGATATGGGAAAATGGACCACACCATCAGATAGCCCTTATTGTGCTATTTCCAAAAAGACCCCACTTCAAGTAGCTCACACTTAAACTGTAGAAGTTAGATGAGAGGTGAATGTTTTGTTCACCCTTATTTGGCCTGAAATTGACCATAACTCCAGTAATATTGGTGCTAGCTCAGTTTGGCTGATACCATTGGATAGCCCTGGCTTAGAGCTTCATTTTGAATACCCATTTGATGGGGTTAAGCATCTCCTTCTAGATTTTAGATGAGAGGTGAAAATTAAGGTTTATGCTCAGCAATAACTTTGAGCAGGAATAACTTTGTTATTTCTTGTCTTATGGTGATGGGACTTATATTTTCAGAAAGAGGTGAGTTTCCCCTTTCTTCTGATACCTTTTGAGCTGATTTGGCTCAGCTCCATGTTTTGGTGGTATCTTGGCTATACCATTGGTTTATGGTATTTTGGCTGTCATGCTTGTGCTCTGGTTTTGAGTCACATGCTGACATTAGAGGACCTATATTGTAACAAAGGAAACAAATATCAGTTTATTTGCAGTCTCAGGTCTTAAAGGGCCTATAAATCCAAAGAAAAAAGTTCAGAAAATATCAAAAAATATTCACAAGAAAAAATTAGTAGAATTATAAAAATAAAATATCACCAGGAAATAAGAGCCAATAAAGCGCAAAATAGAAATAAAATTAGAGTAGCAGGAATAAAACTAATTCTACTGTTTTATTTCAGAATAATCTACAAGAACAGAGTAATTATAATAATAAAAAGAGACTAAGCACACATCTTACAAATATTTTCATAATTTTTTTCTTTTAGGAAATCTTACCTTTATATTTGAGCTCTTTTCTAGAAAGGACGTTTAGGAATATGTTTTGCATATGTTTTTTGGGTTTGGTATTTTTTTCTCTTTCAAAAACAAGTAAACAGATTTATAAAAAAATGTTGGAAGTATAGATAGGAGATATATTAATTCAGTATCTTACTGATAAAGCTCATGAAAGATATCAAACGTTTATTTTATTTAAAGAAATGAGGATAAATATATCCAATCTCTGAAGAATATGTTCTGATATGATTTGCAGTGATCTGTGATAACTATTCCAGAGATCCTTCTTCAAATATCATTATGTTGAAAGATGGTCAAAACTAAGAGTAATACCAGTACTTAATCTTAAAAGTCTTAACCAAAAAGCATATGTTTTTTGAAAATATACATTTAAAATTCACATAAAAATTTTAAAGATCAAAGTATATGATTCATTATTTAAATTTATATTTAATACAGCTTTTGTAGCTAGTTTTCATTTGAAAATATGATATTTTGTGGTAAGGCACTGTTCATAAATTCCAATCAAAAAAGGGATTTTATCTGGGTCAAATTCTTTGGAGCTTTCCAGTAATTAAAAGTCAATCCTTGGGAAGTGGGTGGTACCATGTTTTGAATCTAATGAGATCTGAAGTTATATTTGTGTTAATTTAAGCTTCCTTCCCAAAATATTTCACCTTATTTCTGATGAATTTTATTTTTCAATATTACCATGATGAAATTTTAAATCCTTTTATTCAGAATATATTGATAAAGAAAACAAGAACCTTTCTCATATTCTACTTTAAAAAAGCTTAAAAGAGCTAAATATAAATTGACTAGAAAAACTTCTAAACGCCTGATTA
Organism: Austropuccinia psidii; assembly: GCA_023105745.1. Taxonomy (NCBI): domain Eukaryota; kingdom Fungi; phylum Basidiomycota; class Pucciniomycetes; order Pucciniales; family Sphaerophragmiaceae; genus Austropuccinia; species Austropuccinia psidii. The sequence goes on along the minus strand of JALGQZ010000007.1, from coordinate 53,607,144 downwards.
TTAAACCTTTATGTTTTTGCTAGGTTTCATAGGCTTATCAATTTATGTTCAGCTTCAAAGACCTCCCAGAATATTCATCAATAGGTTTTGAGGAAGAAATTTAATAGAAAGAGTGTATTTATTTTGGTAATTTTTACTTGATATTACATAGTATTACCATTATTTAGAATAAATTGGATTAAATTTTTTATTTCCTCATGGATATGAATATTTAAGGTGTTTAAAATAGACCTATTAAGTGTTTATTAGTTTCAATTCAACAATTAATATGAATTCATAAATATTTCTCCCATAACTTTGAGAAAAATTACATTTTGATAAATTAAAAAATTATTCTATTTATCTGTTTTAATGGTTTGATATTATAATTTTGTATGAGGATTAAAATAAAAGAGCTATCTTGAAATTCATGAAGTTACAAAAACATAAATTTCAGCTAAAATAACCAACTTTTGAGTGCATGGAGAGCCCTCCATATATCCTGATCATTACAATATGGATTGAATTTCAAGTATCTCAAAGGAAATTTGGAAGATCTATATAAATTACAATCAGAATAATTTGAAAATAAATGACAGAAAATCATCCTAATGAGCTTTTTTCAAATGAGAAAAAAGTGAGGAAAATGGGCATAAATCATAGTGATAAATGAAGATTACCTTTCCTCAGATTTTAAACAAATGCTTGAATTGAAGCTCTAGAGGTACTAGCCATTGGAGATTTCTTCACTTCCTGATCCAGCTCCCACCTCATTCTCCTTGACATAACAGCTCACATTATATCATCCTTTCAGATATTAAAAGGATCCACTAGTTCAATATGGAAATATCAAAATCTGTGGTTTTTCAACAGCAATATTCAAAGTAAAGCCAAATTGGTACCCAGAAAGAGAAAAATTGTTTTTTTCAGAAATTCAGTGAGCCTAAAATATATTATTTGTATAATTAAATATGCTATTATGAAGAAATTTTTTTATATGATGATGAGATTGATTTCCAGTTTACAATGTGGGACTGTATAATGAAAAATTCCCCAATTCAATATTTCACACCAAATATTCTGCTTTTAATGTATATAATCTCTGGCTATAAGTCCAAAAAATCTTACAAAAAAGATTATGGGCTTAAATGCTGGTTCCATTAATTCGATATACCCTTACTTTTGGTTGGCCACTCCTTGGAATGACTTTCTCTCATAAATATTGACAGTTTTTTCAATTTCAAATAAAGACTTACTTCAAGAAGGGATGAAAATAACAAGTATAATTTCTCACATAATACAGCTTTTTAAAATAGAAAACACTTTTATGCTAGGCTATCTTTTTATAATATATATCTGTTTGGAAATTCCCCAACCATTTTCTCCTTAATAAGAAGCTTATTTCAAAATAAATGGTTCCAACTTTAATAATGTTTATTTATGGATTTATATAAGTGATATTGGGAGATAATTCATATTGAAACTGGAATATATATGTAAGAGTCTACAAGAAAGACGTCAAAGGTGAGATTTTTGTTCATGAAATGATAAACAGTAATAATAAATACCAAAAAAAGGGTAGGATGGAAATACTTTTCTTGTAATTTTTTGTTTAATTATTGATCTTTTAAAGTCCTGATTAACTGCTTAAATTAAGAAAATTGAATTTACAATTTCTGCCTTCAATATGTAGCTCGATTTTCTTCCAAAACTTCTATTTAAAAATTGAATTTCTGTCCCACTCCAACCTGAATCCAATCTATTCCCAATCTCAAATTCCAAATGAACCACCTGCTGTCAGGTGTAGCCACTTTGCTCATGTCAAAGTGAGTATAGAAGAAAATTCTTTTAATTTGATTTAAATTATCATTTAATTTCTTAAAGTCCATAAAGTAGACAAAAAGAAGATTATAATTGAAAAGGAATATATGTATAGAGTGGATAAGAGGAAAGAAACATTATGAAAGAACTTGATATTGAAATTTGAAAGGATAATAACATTAATTAAAGAAAATTACAAGAATAAATTGAAATGAATGATTTAATATTACCAGAAGGGAAGGAAAGCCAAAGATTTATTTTTTTCAAAGAATATGGCACAGGGAATTAGAGTTAAAGAGGAATTTAAGGAGAAAGTGACCTTCTAAAAAGTTTTCATACCTGTAACAAGTACTTATCTTAGTTCTAGAATATTATATATTATATTTGAGAATCGGTTCTTCTTTTTTTTTCCAGAAAAGGAATCCATGAATCTCGAAATAATCAATATATAAAGATCAAGAAGCTACGAATTCAGGCCCCAAATAATTTCATATTCTCAAAGCTACATTATTTAAATTATTTTGAGAAAACTAATATTCATTTTTCACCATTGTGACACAAAAAGACAAAACAAATTTGGTTCCTACTTAACCACACCTGATACATTTACTATATTTTTGTGGAAAAAGGGAGTCTATAGTAGTTTTCAAAACTTTGGGAGGCTTCTGTTTGCCTTTTTTTGGATACTGGAAAAGGATTTCTTTACATTGATCATCACATATTTTTCAGTAACCATATTGATTTATGGCCTTGGAATTAACACAAACTTGAATTTATTACCTCTTTGGATTTCCAAAAATATTTTTGGGATGCAAAATTGAATTTCTTCATTTCTTCGAAGCACAAATAGGAAGCTCTAAAAATGGGGAGCTTTGATTTATTCAATCCAAATTCTAAAAAAATGGAAAAAATTCAATATATACTCCGAAATTTCTGTTGATACAACAAAATATGTTTTGGAAATGGGAAGAATAAATGAAAAAGCTTTCAAGTTCATATATATATATATATATATATGAAACTTTGTTATCCCTTGAGTGAAATATTTTTTATAATTGATAAAATCAAATTCTCACTTTTATTATAAATATTTTGTAATATTAACATTGGAAAGGCTACCATTTTAGTGATCAAATTTGTGTTATTTGTATAGTATATTTGAGCCTTAATTTTGTGTGCTTAGTTTTCAATTTTATTTATTTAAAAATTTATGAAAAATGTAAGTATATGTAAGATAAATTTGCTGTATTTACCACAAGCAGTAAATTCAGGATGATCTGACTTTCAGGAAGCTCATCATAAATTGTTATTGGATTCATAAATTTTGACGGGATAAATTTGACGAACTGTAATATTAAAGCTTAATTTATCTTTCCAAATTCATATTTGATGAAGATGAAAAGTAAGATTTACTTCCAGAATCAGGCTCTAAGATTATTACAAACCAGCTTCTTGAAATTTCAACTTCCAAATGGTTTCATATTAAGATGTTTTTGGAAGTATTAGCTTACTGAATTTTAAATATTTCAATTGTTTCCTTGGATTCTGTTTGGATAATTCCTCTCATAAAGCAGTAAATATAAAAATTATTTAATTTTCCATTATTTACTCATGAAAGAATATTAAATAATCAGTTTTTTTGATCTGTATGTTATTTGTTCTGAATGATAATAATTTCCACTTTTCTAGGTCATTTTCCATATATTTTTCACTTGTTTTATTATTTCATAAGATAGCTATTTATCACAGAGTCTTATGGATATTTACCCTCTTAACTTTCTCTTTTCTCATACCCTGTAATCAATAATCTACTTTCAAACCTCATAAAACTCATTAGGGATACTCCTTATCATAATAAAATGAATCAAGTGTGCCACTAGTATTCTCTTCAGCCCTAACTTCCATTTTCAATTTCTCTCCAAATGAACCAAAAGTAAATCTATTCATCAGATATGGAAAAAATGAAGTAAAATAACAAGCAACAAAAAATATTTTTGGAAGTTTTTCATTATTACGTCATTCAAAAGGGGATCCTTACCTAATTCAATTACTCTATTCTTTTTTTCTTCAAAGGAACCAATTAAGAGAATGCCCATATTCAAATAGTGATTTCTTTTACACAGCTCATAATTTTAATTTTCTGATAGATATTATTGCCCACAATTTTGTATTCTTCAAGCTCCTCTGGAGAGGAATATTTCAATTTTTGAGATTAAAGTATATTAAGATGTACATTTTTTTATAAATGATATTCTACTAGTTTTAGTATGGGATCAAAAATCTGAGAAGAAAAAAGGAAGTAAAAGGTATCCAATAGTTTTTAATAAAGGGGAAAGAACCTGGAAGGGAAAATTACAAGAAAAAAGCTCTGGATTGCTTTTCCAGCTTGTAACCCTTTCTTTCCTTGTGTCATAATAATGTGAACTTCCCTTGCTTAAGATTCTTAAATATATTAATTCAAGTTTACAATGAATTTATTTATTGATGGTGGTTATTTCAGAAAATTGTATTAAAAAGAATCTAGAAGAATATTTTATGAAAATACACAAAAATAAACAAATATATGAATCTGGAGAATACACTTTTGATTCCCTTCACTGATAACCATAATAAATTGAGGTATTTCCAATATTGGTGATAATACTGATGATGATATATGTGATAGCTAATAATCAATAATAAAAGTTCTTTAGTATTTGATTTTTTTTGATGATAATTTGGGATAACAGACAATACTATTTTTCAATATCCTACTTAGATTATGAAATAATGCCATCCAACTTTTACTTATTATTATCTATAAAAAACTCAGAAAATTATACTGAGAGCTTCTACTGAGAAGATTAGAAATGAGATAGAAGCATTAAGGGGATATTCAATTATTTTAATTGATTAATCAATTTAGACCAGCTGTCATCTAATATTAATTAGAAAAAAGACTCAGAAAGTGCTTCTGACCATGACTACGGAGAAATAATGGAGATTTAGATAGTCAATGAGATGGTTTTATTGATTGAAGGAGCTCAACCTCTAAGTAATATTCAATATAAGTAACTCAGAAAGTGCTACTGAGAATATCTTAGAAATGGGGATGGAATAGCTACTATGTAATTGTAAAAGAATAGGATAATGTGGATGGGAAGAAGAGGTTTCCCTCAGAAAATAATTAATAAATTCCATTTTTGTTATGAGCCTCTTTCCAGGCCATTAAGAAAAAGAGATTGGGGGTGAGGGAACTCTATTTATAGCTTTAAGAGTCTGAATAAGGGTATCAAAAAATGGGACTTGGATTTTTGCTTCTTTTCAAGTCTTTATTTTGTAAATGTTGGGGCTGTGTATCTGATCATATTATTTATCATGTAATAAATTGATCTTCTTAGTCTGATTTTATTGATTATTTAATCAATTGAAAACCCTCGAATCCTTCTCTCCATGATTAGTCATAATATATTATACCTTGTTGATGATCTCATTGATGATTTGATTTATTATTTAATCAATTGAAAGACCTGGAATTTCTATCTCCCTGTCTACAATATGCTAGCTTTCTGTTATTATCTTATCATTCTATGTAGCTAGATGTCCTGTAGCTGTACCTTTTCTGAAGTAAACCCTTGTTTAGCTTCTTCAATATTTCTTTAAAGCTTCTTTAATACTACTGTGGTACTCTTACTGTCTGAGATCCTCTCCTAAGCTATTATATCTAGCTTTAACATCATTTTACCCTCTCTATACACCCTAAATATTGGATTGTCTTAATTGCAACACCACAATGGCCACATTATTGTTGTACTAAAAATTGTAGCTTCAATTTTCTTTACTAAGGGTTATATTTGGCTTGAACTAAGCATTTTACCTAGATTTTTACTGCATTTTTCTAATGTGGATTGGTTCAATGGGATTGATCATTTAGATTAAGCTCACTTCCCCACCAAGAGATATGCATTTGATATTCTATGGTATCACTTCTTCATATTCCTCTGACAAAGGAGGTGATAAGTCAAATTGGAATTCAAACCTATTGAAAAAGTTGAAAATTACCCTCTGGGTTTGTCCATTAATACAAAATGGCACAGGTATTCCACAATAGTATAGATTCTATGAGAAAAAGTTTCATTCCATCATCAGAAAATGAAAAAATTTCACTGGGGCTTTTTGGGGAAAGAACTAGTGGCCTGGAACTCCAGAATCAGGAAACGTACTTTGAAGACTCCAAAAAATTAAAGAAGATAATAAGCTGAACATATTTCTTTAGTAGTAGAATGAAAATATGAAGTTATATAAAAATAAGAAAAAGCCAATAGAAAAGAGCAAACCAAGTAAGTCCTTAATAGCTTCTTAAACCTGTCAGAAGGAAAAACAGATTGATAAAGGATATGACCACTGATATTCACTTAATAGGAAAATAAGGGGTGCAAACAACTGAATTGATGATATGACTATTGCCCATCAGGATAAAAAAATTTATGAATAAATCTTGGTAGATTAATTAAATGGGTAAATCCCCCCAGGGCTGAAGGTGAGGCTATTATATGTGAAAAACTGAAAGATTTAATTCTTTAAGGTGAAAACCTTTCTTTATAAAACATTGAAGCTTCATTGAATTCTTGAGGAAAATACACCTTGCCAAATTGGGAAGTTAACTGGGCTCAATAATCTTCCCAGGGTCCACAGTTAAAATTAAGGCTTCTATGGAAGAAGAGTGTATTGAATAAATGTGGCTTCCAAGGTTTATTTATGGAGCTTTTCAAGTTTTAAAACTGATTTTAAACTTGCTCTTGAATATCCCCTTGAAAATACACAGTATTCCCTTGGGGAAATACTGCATACATGAATGTCTAAATAACTGCTGTCGCCAGGCTCTTAGTTTGTTTGATTAGTCCCCATGAAGTCCTACTCATTAGCCCCTTGAGGATAACTTGGAATCCATGAACCATCCCCTCAAAACTGCCTTTAGGAGGGGTGAAGTATTTCATATGGAGAAATTTTGTCTTAAAACATCAACAATGAACTCCTGAGGAAAAATGATGCATAATGGTTCATAGAACTATATATGACATTTTCTATGCTAGTGTCACAGCCATGGCAATTCAACTCTTGTACCTCCATATGGCATATACATCTCATATCCAATTTATTGCAATTTGGCCATATTCATAATAATTGGCCAATTTGGCCATGTCATCTTTTCTGGCCTTTTATGGTCATTTCACTCAATGGGGCCAACTTGGGCCCTTGGCAGTTTTTGCTTTTGGGAAATCTTATGTATTTCCAGTCAACAGGGAAAACACAGTTCAAAAGCCTGTATTTGGATTTTTAAGCTTTATATATAGATTTGCACATTTCTTTGCATTTTATGCCATTTTCCCATGTAATATGGGGAATATGCCCAAATGGCCTAATATGGCCATTTGGGGGCTTAATTGCCAGTTTGAAGCCACTCAAAGCCCATTTCTCACTCATATCCTCCTTGAATCATTCCAAAAGACCTTTGGCCACTTTCACCCTCCAATAACCAAAACTGCCATAAATGGTGTTATACACCATTATGCATCTTTTTTCACCAGCAATCCAATGGCACAAATTTAAAAAGGTTATTTCAACATTTCATAAGGTCATTAAGGCATCAAATCATCCAGAGGATTCATCAAGGCTCAAGGGCAAGTGTTACTCTCAAATATCAATGACACCATCAAGCCATCATTGTATATTCTCACTCACAGTATTCCTCTAAGGGAATACTGGGAATTAATTCTCAAGGGGTATTCAAGAGGTAGTTCCAAAACCAATCTGTCAAGTTTCAATGCTCATCAATCCACCTTGAAAGCCACATTCATTCAATACAGTCTGGATTCACCAAGACCTGTATTTTCAATCATACACCATGAGAATATCATTCAACCCAGTTCATTTCCAAATCTGGCCAGGTATACATTCCCTCAGACAATCAATACAGACCAGCTTCCAGCCTGAAGGAGTCAAGCTTCCAGTGTTTCACATATACCAGCCTGCTTTGACCCAGGGGGGGGTTCCCCCAGTTAACTAATATATTTTGATTTTATTTTATCTTTATTTATCTTATCATTTTTGTTAATTGAATACTGATATTATCAAGTAAGTCATTTAGAACCTCTTCTATTTTCTTTCTTTGCTAGTCAGTGGATATTGGTGGTCATATCCTTTACTTATTCCATTGCTCCTTCTGGCAGGTTGAAACAGTGATTAAGTACTTACTTGGTTGGCTCTTTGGCCATTTGGCTTCTTATCTCTCTTATTGCATCTCATCTTTTGATCCTGCATATTTCTTAGAAAAATTCATTTCTTTATTTTATCTTCTTTATTCTTTGGAGTCTTCCAAGTGAGTTCCTGATTAATGAGTGCCAGGCTACTCTTTGTTTCCCCAAGAGCCCCTGTGACATGATAGTAATTAAATGATGATTTATTTTCATTCTGTTAATTCATTATTTATAATTTCATTCACTAAATTAATTGAAATTATGACTCTTTAATGCTTATGAACTTTATTATTCATTGTAATCTCTCAATATTTTCTCATTAATTATTCATTTTGAAAAATCAAAAGCTGACCCATCTTTATCTTTTCCTATTTTTAAATCTTTATCAAAATAATAAAATTTATTTCATTCATAATTCAGGCTTCATTTCATTGTTAATTCATTTTCAAATTCTCATAAAATTACTCAGACACATTGTTCACATAATAATTCATGTTGATTCTATCTTCAATCATTTTTATTTCTAAGGAAAAAATCACTTGATTTTAATTTTGATTTGATTTATTCAGTTGACATAAAATCGATTGAACTGCAGATTTCATTGATCCGGCTGATTTTGAACATAAAGATTCTTGACATAAATTAATTTTTCCTCAAGAATTTATTTGATTTATTGATCCTCTGCAAGATCTTTTATTTTGATTCATTTGACATATTGAATCATTGACTTCAAGCTTTCATTCAATTTGATTGATTTGACGTATTAGTTTATTGAGTTAAAGATTTCATTTTGACATTTTATTGATTGATTTACCTCAAGATTTCATTTTTATTCATTGATTTATCTTCAAGAAATTGATATTGATTTTGATGTTGACTTCAAGTTTTAATCTTCAAATTTTTGAGTCTATTAATTTCATTTTGGTCTTATTCCTGAAATCATGCCTGTTCAACATTCAACTCCTGCAAGACAGACAATATCTCAGGCCAGAGCTCAAGCCATTCTCACTCCAACTCCAAGAGCTCCTCTTGATGGCACCCCAGCAGTTCCTCAACTGAGGGCCCAATTTGGAAGGAAGGAAGAGGGCCAAGAAGATCAAGTTCTTTTTCATGAGGCATTGACAGTTTTTCAGGACTTTCAAGGACCACTTTCAGAGGTCCTGGTGAAGATGGTGAAGAGGGGGAGGAGAATTTTGTGCAAGAGGAAGAGTCTGATGGTACTTAAGGTGTTTCTGCTCCTGTGGGGGCATCCCAAGTTACTGGAGGGCCAGCTCTAGCCCAGTCTAATCAGCCTATCTCTCATCAATCTGAAACATCCTTATTGGCCATTATGCAGCAAATGACTAAGAATATGGCCAATATTCAAGAATCTTCAGCTTCTGAAGCATCAAGACTCCATCTGTGAAGGCACCAGAATGCATTGATGGGACTCAACCCTTCAAAGTCAGAAGTTTCATTCAGTCCTGCCAGCGTATTTTTCATAATTATCTGGCAAACTTCTCTCAAGACGGGAAGAAAGCTCTTTATGCCACTTCATTTCTCATTGGAAGGGCTGCAAAATGGATTGAGCCTTATCTTTCTAATATCACCAATCAAGACCCAAGCTACCATTGCAATTATTGGAATTGATTTGAATCTCAACTCTTTACCTTATTTGGGGACCCAAGTAAAGTTAGAAAAGCTGAAGCAGAGTTGGATTCTCTAATAATGAAAGAAGGTGGCCATGTTTCTGTATAAATCTCTTATTTCAGAAGTTTGGTTTCAAGAATTGGAGATTGGGGTGAAAGAGCTCTCATCCATCATTTCAGGAAGGGATTGCAATTCAGGGCATTTGGATCAATTGGCCTTCCATCCTTCAAGGCTTAAGGGATATTACCCTGGAGCTTGATACCAGGTACCATGAGAGGCAAAAGGAAAAGGGTAATCTTCAAAAGAAGACGCCTGAGGCCTCAAAGTAAAGCTCTTCTCATCCTCAAAGTTCTTCAAGCTCAAATCTAAAGAAGAAGAAGAATTTCAGAATAGGGACAAGCCCCATTCTTCTTTGTTGAACAAGGTTTAAAGTGAATGAATTTCTAAAAGGAAAGAAGAATCAAGGGGGGCTTATGTACCTATAGTAGTGGGAAGCATTGTCTTGAGTCTTGTTTGAAGAGACATCAAAAACCAGCTTGCCCAGCCATCAGGAAAATTTATCAGCCAGGGAAAAGCCTGCGTGAAGATCATGTTGTGTTCAATCTTCTCCACCATTGTCCATCCAGAGCACAATTGTGCATTATGAATACTGGTGTCAAGAATTCTCTGAAACTTTCTGTCTTTTCTTCTCTCTCTGATATGTTTTACAGTATTCTCATTGATTATGGCTCTATCAGCTCATTTATTGCAAAGCAGTTTGTTAACAAGTATTCTTTGACCATTTAAGAACTCCCAGAGAATATTCCTATTATCATTTTGGCCTCCTGTGAGTCTCCTTACTCATTTGTGACCCTCCATACAAAATATATGGTTGAGCTTCTATCCTTCCCAAGCTTTGAATGAGACCTTTTAGTTATTGATACTCCCCAGGAAGAAGAGCTCATATTGGGATTTGAATTGCTTAATCATTTTTATCCATGTATTGATTTGAGGCAAGGGCTGATAACCTTTAATGCTGATCATAATGACTATTATTATCCTTATAAATCTTCCAGTAATGAACTTTCTTCTTCCAAATCATGTGCATCTCTGGTTGGTGACTCTAGAACACAATCATCGCCATCTTCTGTCCATATTCCTTCCTTTAATTCCCATCAGTCATTAATATCCTCTAGAGATGAATTCTTCAAAGAGATGCAAGATATTGGAGAAGATAATTCTGTGTCTTCACTTCATCCCTTCTTTGGGAATATGGACCTTCCTCCTTCATCTTATGATGACTCCCTGGAGGAGTTGTGGGAAGAAGAGGAAGAGCCAGAAGAAATAGAAACTGTGATGAAGGTTGTTCCTTCTTCTTATCACCAGTATTTTGATGTATTCTTCAAGGTGAAAGCAGAGAAACTTCCTTCTCACCAGGCCTGTGATCATCATATCAAACTGGAGGGGTCTCTACCTCCAATTGGGGTGTTCTACTCTTTATCAAACCAAGCGTCCGTGTAAGGTTTGTCTATGAAACTCTTGATAATAGTAACAATATCAATAGTACTATGACTGTCCGCAGTAGAAAAATATAATATAATAAAATATTATAACCACAAATTCAAATATAATTATCAGGAATAATTATATAAATTCTTTTTTCAATTATTATTATAAAATATAATAATAGAAGAAATATGATAATTACAATGAAATATAATCATTCTATTATTGTTATAGTTACTGACAACTATAGCAATAAGAAGTGTAAAGCTCTTAATGAGACAATTACAGGTGGAAAATATAAATATTTAACCACTTATAAATAATATAAATATTATACATAAAAGAATTCAAACACACACTGTGCAGAAATAATTCTTATAGAAAAATTCTATATAAAAAAACTAATAATAGATAAAAAAATATATAGAATTTTTAGAGAAAAACTTACTTAAAATATAAATTAATACAAAAATTCAAATACAACAGTTATTATATTAAAAGAGTATTATAAGCTGACAACATGTCAAAAATCAATTATTTAAATCGAAAAACAACTTCTTATGATTAAAATTATGATTAAAGAGTTTTCAAGAGGAATTTGTGGATTTAAAAGAGATTTAAGATGATAATTTTATAATATAAAATCCATTAATGATGATTACAACAATAATCTGAATTCTATGATTTCAATTCTTTAATTTACAATTAATAAAGAATAAAATTCTTAATAATTAATTTTAATAATAAGATCTTATAAATAATAAAACTTTACCTATCTAAGTTTCTAGTATGATTGGATTGATTAATGATGATGGACAAAAACAATGACGAAAAGACCCTTTTTATGTCTACAGAGCAACTCTCATGATTCATAATGAATATAGAGGGCGTGCTCAGGTCAAAACTGAGAAACCATGCTTAAAAATAAAGTTCGTAACTTAAGGTAACTTATTTTTAATTCCAATTTAAAGTTACCAGTGTTATTCCTAACTCCAAGTAGCTTTAATCCTCATTTGAACTAATTATTTTAAGCTTTCATATAAAATAATTTTATTTATATCAAAGTTAATCACATGAGCAACTTAAAAATAGAGTTTCAAGCAGAAATCTCTTAAACTAAATTTTTAATTAATTTTTAAAGAAATCATAATTTTCTTTGAGCTTAATTAAAAGAGCAAATTTCCAGGCTAATTACCCAGGAAATTGATTTATAAAAGATACTTAAAATTTAATTTATAAATATGTAATACTAAATTGTAATTTTTGTGAATTTTCAAGCAAATCCATTAAGAATTGGATTTTTAATGAATTTTTGAAGTTATTGCTATTCTTCCACATAAAATAGCAATACACACTAAACCTTAACTTTTGATAAGGTTTTAATGCTTGTAACCTCAAAGGTTTAAGCTTATTTAAGCTTTGACAGTTCTTAAAACCTTAATTTCAAGCCTGCATATTGTGATTTACCCTGTGGCAGCTTGAAATTCCTGTCCAATTTGGGATAAAACCAGTTTAAACTTTAAGGTTGGATCAAATTCTAACCTTGAAGTTTAAATAAGGGTGAAAATCCTCCAACACAGGTGGTCAACCTTGATTGAATCCTTGCAGATCCAAAAAGTTGGGTACCCAAGCTCTATTTGGTCTTTTTCCTTTGTCCCACCTTTTTGGATGGATTTTGCCCTTTTATTTATTTAAAGCCATACCCTGGCCTTAAATACTTTCAAATTGAGCTCATGAAGAATTTACATCCTGTATGGCAAATACTTAGCCAATTTAGTAAATATACACAAAACCTTAATTTTAACTAAAATTTTGGTCAGTTTTCATAAACCTTATGCAACTTTAAATTTAAACTTATTTAAGCTTAAATTCAACAATTTTAAAAAAATGTTTAAAGAGTTACATTAGTACTGTGAGATTGTTAAATCTTCCAATAACATAAGAAATAAGTATTTTTGGGTATAACACCCTATGGGTGAACCCTAAGTTGTTTTTGGTGTAGAATCCAAAAATGACATAATATTTATAGCTTTGTTTATCCAAAAAAAGTTATACTTATTTTTCGTTATTTTTTATATGGGATTCAATTAAATAGTCTTTTGAAGACAAATTTAACTGTGTATAAAGTCCTTTGTGGCCTTATGGGTATGTTATATATACCTCACAGGCTCACAGTCCGATACACTCAGCACCTAAATTTCAGGGAATTTAGAGAAAGGTTTCATATGGACAAGCACCTGTCCTCTTTATGAAAAAGAAGGATGGTGGCCTCCGTTTTTTTGTTGATTACCAAAAAATCATTGCTTTTACTAGGAAGAACAAGTATCCTGTTCCTCCTATGAATCAGTTTCTTACCGTTTTCAATGGTTTTTATATCTTCTCCCAGATTAATTTGTGTGGTGGATGAAACATTTTCAGGATAAAGGAAGAAAATGAAAATTTGACTTGTTTTAGAACTACAGATGGCAGTTATGAGTATTTGGTTATGCCATTTGGGCTCACCAATGCTCCTGCCTGTTTTCCAAACCTTTTCAATGATATTTTTTATGATCTTCTTTATTTTTATGTTGTGGTTTATTTGAATTACATAATAGTCTTTTCCAAATCTGAAGAAGAACATCTCACTCATGTGCCCACTGTTCTTTCCAGACTCAGAGCCAATAACCTCTTTTCTAAGGCCCCCAAGTGCCTATTTCATGTTTCTATTGTAGATTATCTAGGTTATATTGTTTCTTCTAATGACCTCAAGATGGACCAAGCAAAATTCCAGCAAATTCTCAATTTGCTGCCTTCAAGAAACCTTAAATCTCTTCAAGATTTCCCTAGCTTTGCCAATTTTTATTGCCATTTCACCAAGAATTATTCAAAGAAAATTAGTTCACTCACAGGTTTCCACAAGAAAGATTCCCATTTTATCCTCAATGAGAAAGCTCTTAGACAGTTTCATCAACTCATAGAGGCCTTCACCACTGCTCCAATTCTTCTCTACCCACCATTGTAGAGACTGATTCTTCTGTTTTTTCCTTTAGTGCTGTACTGAGTCAGGAAAACATCCCATTGCATTTGATAGCAACAAGCTTCTTCCAGCAGAGCCCAACTATAAGATCCATGAAAAGGAACTCTTTTGAATAGTCTGGGATCTCAAGCTCTGGAGGGATTCTCTTTTCTCTCTTTATTCTCCTTTTGAAGTTCTCACCAATCACTCTTCACTCCAATAATTCATTTCATCAAATATTCTCCCCTGCTATCAATCCTGCCACACTGAATTCGTCTCTGAATTCCGTTTTTAAATCACTTGCTGCCCGGGCCGCTTGGCCACCCTTCCTGATGCACTGTAATGTTAAGACAACATTTACCCAGAGAGGGGGGAGGATTTTATCAGCAAGAATCCCATTAATTATCAACAAATAATCAAGAAAGATGAAATTCAATCCTCAGGATTTTTTGCAGTCAAGGTGGATTAATTTACAAATTTGGATGATTCAGTTCAGAAGGCCTTATGGAAAGCTTCTCAATATAAAAAAATTCTTCAAGATTTGGTTAAAGGTAAATCTGTCCAATATTATTCTCTTGATTCCCCCTCCAAACTTCTCCTGTTCAAAGATTGGGTGGTGGTTCCAAATGACCCCACAATTCAACTCAGTATACTTCAAAAGTGGCTTGACTCTCCTTTATCTGGAAACCCCGGCCAAGAGGAGACTCTCAAACTTTTCAAGCAGGATTTTCATTGGTCTGGAATGACTCAATTTATCCAGGATTATGTCTCATCCTTTTAACAGTGTTCAAGAAGCAAAAATAATCATCACAAGAAGTTTTCAGTCCTCAAACCTCTTCCGAATCCAATTGGTCCTTGGATTTGTCTTGCAATGGATTTCATCACTCAATTGCCACGGTCCAATTCCTTTGACTAAATCCTTGTCATAGTGGACAGATTCTCAAAAATGGCAGTTTTTATTCAAACAATTTCTTCCATAAATTTCCTGCATTTGGCCCATTTATTCATCAAGAATATTTTCTCAAAGCATGGCCTGCCTTCAAGAATTATTAGTGATAGAGGTTCTCTTTTGTCTTCCTTTTGGATCAATCTTTGTCAGAAGCTCAAGATTTAAAGAGATCTGTCAACTGCTTACCATACAGAAACTGATGGACAGACAGAGAGGGTAAATCAGATACTAGAACAGTACCTTTGAATGTATGTCAGCTATCATCAAGATGATTGGAACACCTGGATCCCTCTGGTTGAATTTTCCTATAATAATTCTGACCACTCTTCAACAAAACAAGCACTGTTTTACAATTTTTATTGAAGAAATCCTCATTTTGACTCAGTTCACATCATGCAAGATACGTCTGCTGGAAAGCTATCAGCAAAAATATAATCAGTACAGAAAGATTTCAAGAGAGAACTTGAAGTTGCCTGTCAGCCTGTGACTCAAAACCAGAGCACAAGCATGACAGCCAAAATACTATAAACCAATGGTATAGCCAAGATACCACCAAAACATGGAGCTGAGCCAAATAAGCTCAAAATGTATCAAACGAAAGAGGAAACTCACCTCTTTCTGAAAATATAAGTCCCATCACCATAGGACAAGAAATAACAAAGTTATTCCTGCCCAAAGTTATTGCTGAGCATAAACCTTAATTTTCACCTCTCATCTAAAATCTAGAAGGAGAGGCTTAACCCCATCAAATGGGTATTCAAAATGAAGCTCTTAGCCAGGGCTATCTAATGGTGCTAGCCAAACTGAGCTAGCACCAGTATTACTTGAGTTATGGTCAAATTCAGACCAAATAAGGGTGAACAAAACATTCACCTCTCATCTAACTTTTACAGTTTTAGTGTGAGATACTTAAAGTGGGGTCTTTTTGGAAAGCGCACAATCAGGGCTATCTGATTGTGCCATCCATTTCCTCATAGCTCAACTACAACAGAAGTTATTGGCCAAACAAGCTTAATACAGCTTTTGCCCAAACCACGCCAATGTACAAAAATACTTGACTTTAAGGAAGGGGACCAGGTGTTAGTGTCTACACTGAACTTTAACAATCTCAAAGGACCCAAGAAAATGAGAGACTCATTTGTAGGGCCCTTCACTATCATTAAGTTGATAGGGAAGAATGCAGTAGAGGTCAAGCTCACTGAGGAGTTTTCCAGGAAAAACCCAGTCTTTCCAGTGAGTTTGGTCAAACCATACTTCCAGACAGAGGAGGATAAATTCCCCTCCAGGAGAAGGAATCCCACACCACAAGAGATAGTGGAAGTGGAAGACTCCCCTGGAACTGTGAGTAAGATCATCAGGGCCAGGAAGATCAGACTCAATGGGAAAGATCAAAGACAATACCTAGTCAGATTCAAGAACCAGACAGCAGATGAAGACAAATGATTGGCAGAAGATGCCATACCAGATGGGAACCTTCATTTGAGGAGATTCAGAGCCTCTAGGAGGACTGAACAGTCTCATCAATGATGAGCCTTTTTTAGAGGGAGGGTATGTCAGCCTGTGACTCAAAACCAGAGCAGAAGCATGACAGCCAAAATACCATAAACCAATGGTATAGCCAAGATACCACCAAAACATGGAGCTGAGCCAAATTAGCTCAAAAGGTATCAAAAGATAGAGGAAACTCACCTCTTTCTGAAAATATAAGTCCCATCACCATAGGACAAGAAATAACAAAGTTATTCCTGCTCAAAGTTATTGCTGAGCATAAACCTTAATTTTCACCTCTCATCTAAAATCTAGAAGGAGAGGCTTAACCCCATCAAATGGGTATTCAAAATGAAGCTCTAAGCCAGGGCTATGCAATGGTACCAGCCAAACTGAGCTAGCACCAATATTACTGGAGTTATGGTCAATTTCAGGCCAAATAAGGGTGAACAAAACATTCACCTCTCATCTAACTTCTACAGTTTTAGTGTGGGATACCTGAAGTGGGGTATCTTTGGAAAGAGCACAATCAGGACTATCAGATGGTGCCATCCACTTCTTCATATCTCAATTATAACAGAAGTTATGAGGCAAACAAGCTCAATACAGCTTTTTGCCCAAACCACGCCTATGTACAAAAAACCTTGTACATGGGATAACTTTGCCATATGTAATAATAACCATATCAAATTGGGTACCATTGTGTAGAGCTCATACAGGGCTACACACTGAACCAATTTTGGGTTGATATCTCAAGAATTGACAAAGTTATGGCTGTTTTAAGGTCAGATTCCCACCTACTGTCATATACAGCCTTACCATGGGATAATATCCCATAATCATGAATATGAGGTGTCAAATAGACAAAGAAGCATGTTTTTACTTCAATACCTCATATGTCAGTCAATAATGGGGTCCCATACAGTTTCTGTACAGCATTCTACGCGTCATACACGTCAGAATCAGGCTGTGAGGTCCCCAGATGAAAATTTTCACCCTGTATTGGTGAAAACCGCCCAGATGTGGTTTCAAAACCACATCTGACCCCAATACAGGCTATACAGGCTGTTTCCAAACCACAAGCCAGTACTAGAAAGTGAAAAAATCTTCACTTCCTCTACGTAGAAAGGCCTAGCACCCTTTCCACCCCATTTCAGGATAAAAAGGAGGCTTTTCACAGCCAGAATTGTTTCCTCATCCTGCTCTTGAATAACCTACGTAGTAAACTGTCAAAAACAGTTTTACTCTTGGTTAATAATCAGGTATAATTATAAACTTTAATTATTGTAGTCTTTTATTATTGTAACCCAACAGATAAAGCTGCACCCAGGGCTTTCAACAGCACTCACCACCACTATATCATATATAGTAAAGCCCTTTTTATCTTAAATCAAAATATATTTTAAACCTTATAACTCTTCTTTTAAACTATTTTACTGTGTCACAAACATAGATAAAGTTGTATTTAGCCTATTTACACCTTCATCATAGTTTCATCCTGACATTTTGGGGGCCTGGCCGTGTTTTCAATCCTTCTTTGGACCCTATAAGTAAGTCTTTTCTCTTTTTATGACTTATTAACAAGTGTTTTATCCTTTTTTAGGTGTAATTTCTCTATGAAAATATATATTTTATTTATTTTTATCCTTTTCTTTATATATACTCATATTATAAGAGTATTATTCACGTGGTTAATACCCACTGAAAATAACTATTTTTGGCGTGTTTTGTATATAAAAACACATAAGCCATCAATAAAGTCCTGTACTCTTGACTGAATAAGGACACCTCTGACTGAGAAACCATCAGTTGAGGCCTGGTTAAGTGTATTGTTAACTCAATAACACTTATACAAAGCCACAAGTGTATCTGTGGGATACTGGCACACAAACAGTGTGACAGGGTACCAAAAGCTGTAATTCTGACGTGGAATTGTTGATTCAATTACACTGTCATTATACAGGGCACATTGTAGTAACATACAAGCCCAGAGGCCAATCTTAGACGTGCAAAACCAGCTTTTGAGAAGTCTTAACTGACATAAGCCCTCTTTTTCCTGCCTTGATTTCAGTGGAAGAAAATTACATCCCACTTGAGACCCAGTCACAGGCCAACACACCAGTGACACCCTCAGAACCAGAGGGCAGCAAGGGAAAAGGAAAGAGGCACAGTGAAGGTCTCATCACAGCCAAGAAGTGGACTCCAATAGCCACTCAGAGGAGTAGAAAACCACAAAACTCTGCTTCAGTACAAGGTAAACCAACCTTAACTACCTGTACAGGGAAGATTACAATTATTAACCCAGTTGTAACCTCCAAAGGCAAACTGCCCAAATCAGCAGACAGCAAATTTGTACAAGGCACAGTCAAAGGTAAATACCCTAAGAACATAAAGTTTTTGACTGCTTGCAAACACTGCTTGTCCCCTGTATACCTCAGAGATCTTAGCTTCCAAAGGAACCAGCCAGAGGACAGAGAAGGATTGTCCAGAACCAGAAGACCTGAAAGAGGACACCTTGAACACAGTGGTGGATGGCAAAACAATGAGGGAGATAATATCAACCTTGCCATTCACACTCCAATTCAACAGAAACCTCAAACCAGAGGACTGGAAGGATATAGATCAAGTTCTTCAGATCCACCAACTCCCCAATAATTTATTTTAATGGAGCATGGACAACAAGAGGTTCAACCTAGCAACTCACTGGGCAGAACTGGGATCAAGTTGCCAGAAGATCTGTCTCAAAGGGATAGACTTCAAAGACCTTATGAAAATCACCAAGGGTTGGAATCTGTCACAGGGGCTCTTGGAAGAAGAGGGCCTGGCACTCAGGAATCAAGAACTCACTTGGAGGGCTCCAAAGATAAAAGAATAATAAGAATGAATTTCTTTAAGAAAGAATAAAGGGGAAAACAAGTATGCCAAAAGATGAGATAAGAAAAAGATGAAGCCAATGACCAAAGATAATAAAGAAGCCAAAGCCAAGAAGCCAACCAAGTGAATCCTTAATTCACTGTTTCAACCTGCCAGAAAGGGAAATGGAATTAGTATAAGGATATGACCACCAATATCCACTGGACAGGCGAGGAAATAAAAGAATAGGGTGCTGAATGACTGACTTAAGATTATCAGTATTAACTTTAATAATGTAAAAGAAAATAAGGATAAAAATAAATCCACTATATTAATTAACTGGGGAAAAAGTCCCCAGGTGCTGAAAGGTGGCCAGTATATGTGAAAAGCTGGAAGGTTGATCCTGGAAGGTGGATCAATGACTGTATTGTCCGAATCGGGAAATACAGTTCTGGCCATCTTGAAATTTGAACTGTGTGATGGAATTCACACAGTAGGATAAGAAATGGCCCAATTGGGCCAAGGCCATACAGGTTGATTGAATAAGGCCTGTACGGATGAATTGGGTTGTCCAAGGAGTATTGAATACTTGATGTCTTGACAACTGATTGAATTATGTAATACCTCTTGCGAATTGACCTTAGAATAATCCTGAATGAATTGTACCAACCCAACTCCTGCAGATACAGGTGGTTGGGATCCTTGAATGATCTTCTGAATTACCGCCATGGATTGCCAGACTGATAAGCTGGAAAGTCCTCCTTCGAAAATGGGCGTTGGAATTATGGACCTTGAAATGGAAAGGTGGAATTGGGTCCTGAAAACGTCACCATTGGATTGCTGAGTAAAAATGGTGCATAATGGTATATAATACCATATATGCACCACACCTGCAATCTTGAGTACGGAGTGCATGAAGGAAAGGAAAGAATTCCCCTTAAGTTGAGGGAAAAGCTTGTTGAGATGATTTGGTGGCCTCTGGTGGTTGCCAGAGGCCATGACGGTGAAGTTGGTCTATGGTGGTCCAGGGCCAAAAATGGGTCCTACGGGATTTATGGCCAAAAATGGATCCAAGGTGGTTTTTGGTCCAATTTGGGTCCAAGGGATTGGTGGCCAAAATTGGCTCAGGTGGGCCCAATTGTGGTTTGGGACCCACCTGGCCTTGGGGGCTAGGTGGCTGCCCCCTTTGGCCCCTTTTGGCCTCATTGGATTAGGCCAAAAGGGGCCTAACCCGCCTACGGACCGCGGACCGCGGCTTACGGACCGTACGGACCGCGGACCGCGTATTACGGCCCGCGGACCGTAGAAGCCGTGGGGGGCCTAAATGGCCCAAAAAGGCCATTTAGGCCAAAACCCCCATAATGAAAGGGGTGGCCAGGGAACCAAGGAAGGTGGCCATGGGGCCTGGAAGCCCCTGGAAGACAAAGGGACCCCCCAGGCCCAAAAACAGTGATGGAGGCCTGGGGGTTGGTGAGGTGGAAATTGGCCCAGAGGGCCAATGACGCAGGATATGGCCTGAGGCCATAAAGGATGATGGAGGCCATAAGTGGCCAATGGAGTGGGTTATGGCATAAGAGCCATGGAACACCCAAAAGGGGTCAATTGGCCATAAATGATATGACATGGCCAATTGGCCCCAACTTGGCTCCAGGTTGGATTGCCGCCGCCATCAAGGAGGAGGGTCAAAATACGTGGTTGTGACAGTACCCCCCTACCTTGAATGGTGAGCTCCTGAGCACCAAGATAAGGTAGAGGCCTGTTGAGGCTAATGAGACGGATTTGACGTAAGGATTCCAGAGGCATTGAATCTTGAAAAGAGAAATTGAACTGATAAGCTTGTTGGCATATGAATTGAGGTTGACTTGGTCTTCTCTTGACATTTGGCTTTGACAAAGTTGAAGACATGATTTGACGTAAAGATTTTGGCGTTAAAGAGTTATAAGAAAAGAAATTTTAAAAGAATATAAAGAGTAAAAGAGAAAAGGAACAGATATAAAGAGAGAAACAGAAAAAATAAAGAAAATGAAATTTGAGGAGGAATCCAATCTTCATCACGGGTTACGACAATTGATTTTGAAAGTGGCCAAGGACCTGGATAAAAGAATTTGATGCCAGGTGCTCACAGAGTGGCCAAGGTGATGTTTTGACAGATTGTAGACCCCTCAGGGAAGTGCACACCAGGAGAGGAACTTACTTTTAGTAGTTGCCACTCCCGCCAGTGCCATAAATAAGGAAGCTCTTGATAAATGAATGTGTTGAAAGAATAAAGTCTTGGGAAGGAGAATGAAAAAGGAATGGTCCATTTGCCCAAGTGTAAATGGCCATAAATTTGGAATTCGGATGTTGAAAGCCGGGCCAAAAGGTCTGTGTCCAAATTGAAAAGTGCTCACAGAGTGGCCAAGGTGATGCTTACAACAAAGAAGAGTAGAATACCCCTAAAGGTGCATACCAGGAGTGGGACTTACTTTTGGTAATTCCTCTCCCCACCAAGCACCATAAAAATTCAAGCCATTGAAGAATTGGGTCCTGGCTTGTCAGGATATAACGAATGAAAATCTTTGACAAGTTCAGGACAATTCTTGAGGTTTTCAGCTGGTTCCCATGTGGATCTTTCTGAATCTTGACTGAAACCTTTCCATTCCACCAGATACCATAATTTTCTTCTCTTGAGCTTTGAATCCAGTACTTGAGAGACTTCCCATTCCTCTTCTTCTTCAATAATGATTGGAGGAGGAGGCTCTTGATGCCGATTTGGGATCGTTGATGTCTTGACTGGTTCCAAGAGTGAGATATGGAAGACTGGGTGGATGGATTTCCATTGAGATGGAAGCTTGAGGTGGTAAGCATGAGTACTGACTTTCTTCAGGATTGGAAAGGGACCCAACCATCTTTCAGACAGTTTCTTGGTGGGTCTAGTTGATTTGATATTCTTGGAAGAAAGCCATACCATGTCACCAGGATTGAAAACAGGTGGACTTGCTCTACTTTTATCTGCATACCTCTTAAACCGGTTTATGGCGATTTCAAGTTCTCTCTTGACATCTTGCTGTACTGATTGGATTTTTGTTGATAACTTTCCAGCAGGAGTATCTTGAGTGATGTGAACTGAATCAAATTGTGGATCTCTTCCATAAACGGTGAAAAACGGTGATTGCTTGGTTGAAGAGTGATCAGAATTATTGTAGGCAAATTCAGCCAGAGGGAGCCAGGTGTTCCAATCATCTTGATGATAGCTGACATACATCCGAAGATACTGTTCTAGTATCTGATTTACCCTCTCTGTCTGTCCATCAGTTTCTGGGTGATAAGAAGTTGACAAGTCTCTTGAAATCTTGAGCTGCTGACAAAGATTGGTCCAGAAGGAAGAAACAAAGAGTGAACCTCTATCACTGACAATGCTTGATGGAAAGCCATGCTTTGAGAAGATATTCTTGATGAATAAATGGGCCAAATCCAAAGAAGTTATTGAAGACATTGTTGGAATAAAAACCGCCATTTTTGAGAATCTGTCCACTATGACAAGAATTGAGTCAAAAGAATTGGACAGGGGCAGTTGAGTGATGAAATCCATTGAGAGACAAATCCAAGGACCATTTGGAATTGGAAGAGGTTTGAGGAGTCCAAACTTCTTATGGTGGATATTCTTGTTTCTTGAACACTGTTGACAGGATGATACATAATCCTTAATGAATTGAGTCATGCCGGACCAGTGGAAATCCCGCTTGACAAGTTTGAGAGTCTTCTCTTGGCCAGGGTGTCCAGCTAGAGGAGAGTCATGACGCTTTTGAAGAATGCTGAGTTGAATTGTGGAGTCATTTGGGACTACCACCCGATCTTTGAAGAGAAGAAGTTGGGAGGAGGAATCAAGAGAATAATCTTGGACAGATTTACCTTTACCCAAATCTTCAAGGATACTTCTGTACTGAGGATCTTGCCATAATTTCTTCTGAATTGAATCAATCAAATTTGAAAAAGAATCCACCTTGACTGCAAAAAACTTTGAGGGTTGAACTTCATCTTGCTTAATGAGTTGTTGAAAATTCATTGGATTCTTGCTGATTAAATCCTCCCCCCTCTCCGGATAGACGTCGTCCCGACGTGATAAGGCATCTGGAAGAGTTGCTAGGCGGCCAGGGCGGTAAGTGATTGAAAAATGAAATTCAGATAAGAATTCGGCCCAACGGGCTTGACGGCGAGTAAGGATCTTTGATGACATAAAGTACTGAAGAGAAGAATGATCGGTGAGAACTTCAAAAGGAGAGGACAGAGAAAGAAGAAAAGCCCTCCAGCGCTTGAGAGCCCAGACTATACCAAGGAGTTCCTTGTCATGAATTTCATAGTTGAGTTCTGCTGGAATAAGCTTGCGGCTGTCAAAGGCAATGGGATGTTTTCCTGAGTCAGAGACCTGACTCAGTACAGCACCCAAAGCATAATCGGATGCATCGGTCTCTACAATGGTCGGTAGAGAAGGATTGAAGTGGGAAAGGATTGGAGCGGTAGTGAAGGCCTCTTTGAGTTGATGAAACTGGCTAAGAGCTTCCTCATTGAGGGGGAAACAGGAATCTTTCTTGAGGAAACTGGTGAGTGAACTGATTTTCTTTGAATAATTCTTGATGAAACGGCGGTAGAAGTTGGCAAAGCCAAGGAAGGATTGAAGAGCCTTGAGGTTTCTTGGAGGAGGCCAATTAAGGATCTGCTGGACTTTTGCTTGGTCCATCTTGAGGCCTTCAGAAGAAACAACACAACCAAGGTATTCTACACTAGAGACATGAAAAAGGCATTTAGAAGCCTTGGCGAAAAGGTTATTGGCTCTGAGTCTGGAAAGAACAGTGGACACATGGGTGACATGTTCTTCCTCAGATTTGGAAAAGACCATAATGTCATCCAAATAAACCACAACAAAAACATCAAGAAGATCTTGGAATATATCATTGACAAGGTTCTGAAAAGAGGCAGGAGCATTGGTGAGCCCAAATGGCATAACCAAGTACTCAAAACTGCCATATTTAGTTCTGAAGCATCTCAAATGTTCATCACCCTCCTTGATTCTGAGCAGGTTATATGCACCACGCAAATCAATCTTGGAGAAGATAGAAGAACCATTAAAGACATTAAGAAGCTGGTTCATAGGAGGAACAGGATATTTGTTCTTCCTAGTGACAGCATTGAGTTTGCGGTAATCAACACACAAACGGAGGCCACCATCTTTCTTTTTAACAAAGAGGACAGGTGCTCCTGTTGAGGAGGAGCTTGGCCGGATGAAACCTTTCTCTACATTCTCTGAAATGTAGGCCCTGAGTGTATCCGACTCTTGTTTGGATAAAGAGTAGATCACCCCAACTGGAGGTAGAGACCCCTCCAGTTCGATATGATGATCACAGGCACGGTGAGGAGGAAGTTTCTCTGCTTTCACCTTGGAGAATACATCCAAGTATTGGTGATAAACAGAGGGAACAACCTTCATCACGGTTTCTACTTCTTCTGGCTCTTCCTCTTCATCCCACAACTCCTCCAGGGAGTCATGATAAGATGAAGGAGGAAGGTCCATATTCCCAAAGAAGAGATGAAGTGAAGATACAGAATTATCTTCCCCAACATCTTGAATCTCTTTGAAGACTTCATCTCCAGATGATGGTAATGACAGATGGGAATTAAGGGAAGGAATATGGACAGAAGATGGAACTGATGGTGTTCTAGAATCACCAACCAGAGCTGCACATGATTTGGCAGAGGAAGAGTCATTACGGAAGGAATTGGAAGGATCAGAATAGTCCTTTTGATCAGTATTAAAGGTGATCAGCCCTTGCCTCCAATCAATAGAAGGATTAAAATGATTGAGAAAGTCAAAGCCCAATATGAGGTCTTCTCCCTTGGGAGTATCAATGACTAAAAAGTCCCATTCAAAGCTTGGGAAGGAAGGGAGCTCAACCATATATTTAGTATGGTGAGTCACAAATAAGGAAGGGGACTCAGAGGAGTCCAAAATGATAAGAGGAATCTTCTCTGGAAGTTCTGACGTAGTCAATGAGTACTTGTGAACAAACTGCTTTGCAATGAATGAGTGTGTAGCACCAGAATCAATGAGAATACTGTAAAAAACATCAGAAAGAGAAGAGAAAACAAAAAATTTAAGAGAATTCTTGAAACCAGTATTCAGAATGCACAATTGTGCTCTGGAAGGAAAACTGTGAAGACCATTGAACACAACATGGTCTTCACTCAGGCTTTTCCCTGGCTGGGAAAGCTGCCTGACGGTTGGGTAAGCTTGTTTTGAGGCCTTTTGACACAGGACTCAAGACTATGCTTCCCACCACAATAGGTACACAACCCCTCCTTGATTCTTCTTTCCTTCTCAGAACCTTTCAACTTGAAGTCCTTATTCAACAATGAAGAATGGGGCTTGTCCCGCTTTTGAGAATGAAATTTCTTCTTTGGTCTTGAACTTGAAGAAACTTGATGATGAGAAGAGTGAGACTTTGAGGCTTCAGGCTTCTTCTCTTGATGATGATTCTTTTCCTTCTGCCTCTCATGGTACCTGGTATCAAGTTCCAGGCTGACGTCCATTAAGTCTTGAAGAGAATCAATGTTTGAAGGATGGGAGGCCAATTGATCCAGAATCCTGGAGGCCAAACCCTTCCTGAAATGATGAATAAGAGCCCTTTCACCCCAATCCCCAATTCTTGAAACCAAACTCCTGAAATCGGCAATATACAAAGCAACATGCCCACCTTCTTTCATCCTAAGGCCATCCAATTCAGCTTCTGCTTTTCTTACTTCATTTGGGTCTCCAAATAAAGTGAACAATTGGGATTCGAATAATGGCCAGGAATTGAGGAGATAATTTGAGTCTTGATTATTGAGATTGGAAAGATAAGGCTCAATCCATTTTGCAGCCCTGCCAACTAAGAATGAAGTGGCATAAAGAACCTTCTTTCTGTCTTGAGAGAAGTTTTCCGGGTCATTATGAAAGATGAGTTGGCAAGACTGAATAAAGCTTCTGACTTTGAAGGGCTGAGTCCCATCAAAGCATTCTGGAGCCTTCATAGAGGGAGTCTTGAAGGCTGGTGGTCTTGATGATTCAGAAGAAGAAGCTGCTTGCAGATTGGCCATAATCTGAGTCATTTGTTGCATAATGGCCAATAAAGACGGTTCAGACTGATGAGAGGCAGGCTGATCAGACTGGGCTAGAGTTGGTCCTCTGGTGCCCTCAGATGCTCCCACAGGAGCAGGAGCAGCCTCAGTGCCATTAGACTCTTCCTCTTCCACAGAATTCTCCTCCTCCTCTTCACCATCTTCACCTTGAACCTTGGGACTGGTTCTTGAAAAACCTGGGAATCCGCCAACCACTCCTGATAAAGACATTGACCTTCTTGGCCCTCTTCCTTCCTTCCTGGATGGTGCTGCTCCTTCCATAATGGGTCCTCTGTCCAATCTGGCCCTCAGTTGAGAAACTGCTGGGGTACCGTCAAGAGGAGCCCTTGGAGTTGGAGTCAGAACAGCTTGAGTTCTGGCCTGAGATCTGGTCTGTCTTGCTGGAGGTGAATGTTGAACTGGCATGATTTCAGGGATAATCAACCAAAATAAATGAAATAAAATCAAAATTTTCTTGAAGTACAAAAGCAACAATCAAATCCTGAGGAAATTGGATAATCAATGCATCAAAATTCTTCAAATACGTCAATCAATCACAATCAAATGAGTCTTGAAGTAAAAATCAATATCAATGAGAATCTTGAAGTCAATAAAAACAATCAATCAAACAATCAAAATCAAATCAAATCGAAATCTTGCAGAAAAATCAATCAATCGAAATGAATTCTTGAGTCAAAATCAATTTATGTCAAAATCTTGATGTGAATAATCAGCAAAATCAATAAAGTCTTCAGGTCAATCAATTATCTTGAGGTCAATTTCAATTATGTCAAATTAGTCAATCAAATCAATTTTCAAGTGAATTCTTCCAAAAAATCAAAAATTCTTGAGGAATAAATCAAAGTGAATCCTGATATGAAGAACGTGTCTGAATAACCTGATGAATAACTTGAGAACCAAAGATAAAAATGCCTGAATTATGGATAAAAATAGATTGATTAAGATTGAGAATGAGATTGAAAAGATAACAGAAAAAATAAAAAATGGGTCAGCTTTCAATTTTCAGAATGAAGAATGAATGAGAGAAAATTGAGAGGTGACGAAGAATCATAAGATCATAAAACGTCAAAGAATCATAATTTTGATGAAATGAATGAATGAATTTAAAATATAAGAATAAAAGAATGAATGAATGAAGAAGAATTATCAGTTAATTAATATAATGTCACAGGGGCTCTTGGAAGAAGAGGGCCTGGCACTCAGGAATCAAGAACTCACTTGGAGGGCTCCAAAGATAAAAGAATAATAAGAATGAATTTCTTTAAGAAAGAATAAAGGGGAAAACAAGTATGCCAAAAGATGAGATAAGAAAAAGATGAAGCCAATGACCAAAGATAATAAAGAAGCCAAAGCCAAGAAGCCAACCAAGTGAATCCTTAATTCACTGTTTCAACCTGCCAGAAAGGGAAATGGAATTAGTATAAGGATATGACCACCAATATCCACTGGACAGGCGAGGAAATAAAAGAATAGGGTGCTGAATGACTGACTTAAGATTATCAGTATTAACTTTAATAATGTAAAAGAAAATAAGGATAAAAATAAATCCACTATATTAATTAACTGGGGAAAAAGTCCCCAGGTGCTGAAAGGTGGCCAGTATATGTGAAAAGCTGGAAGGTTGATCCTGGAAGGTGGATCAATGACTGTATTGTCCGAATCGGGAAATACAGTTCTGGCCATCTTGAAATTTGAACTGTGTGATGGAATTCACACAGTGGAATAAGAAATGGCCCAATTGGGCCAAGGCCATACAGGTTGATTGAATAAGGCCTGTACGGATGAATTGGGTTGTCCAAGGAGTATTGAATACTTGATGTCTTGACAACTGATTGAATTATGTAATACCTCTTGCGAATTGACCTTAGAATAATCCTGAATGAATTGTACCAACCCAACTCCTGCAGATACAGGTGGTTGGGATCCTTGAATGATCTTCTGAATTACCGCCATGGATTGCCAGACTGATAAGCTGGAAAGTCCTCCTTCGAAAATGGGCGTTGGAATTATGGACCTTGAAATGGAAAGGTGGAATTGGGTCCTGAAAACGTCACCATTGGATTGCTGAGTAAAAATGGTGCATAATGGTATATAATACCATATATGCACCACACCTGCAATCTTGAGTACGGAGTGCATGAAGGAAAGGAAAGAATTCCCCTTAAGTTGAGGGAAAAGCTTGTTGAGATGATTTGGTGGCCTCTGGTGGTTGCCAGAGGCCATGACGGTGAAGTTGGTCTATGGTGGTCCAGGGCCAAAAATGGGTCCTACGGGATTTATGACCAAAAATGGATCCAAGGTGGTTTTTGGTCCAATTTGGGTCCAAGGGATTGGTGGCCAAAATTGGCTCAGGTGGGCCCAATTGTGGTTTGGGACCCAACTGGCCTTGGGGGCTAGGTGGCTGCCCCCTTTGGCCCCTTTTGGCCTCATTGGATTAGGCCAAAAGGGGCCTAACCCGCCTACGGACCGTACGGACCGCGTATTACGGCCCGCGGACCGTAGAAGCCGTGGGGGGCCTAAATGGCCCAAAAAGGCCATTTAGGCCAAAACCCCCATAATGAAAGGGGTGGCCAGGGAACCAAGGAAGGTGGCCATGGGGCCTGGAAGCCCCTGGAAGACAAAGGGACCCCCCAGGCCCAAAAACAGTGATGGAGGCCTGGGGGTTGGTGAGGTGGAAATTGGCCCAGAGGGCCAATGACGCAGGATATGGCCTGAGGCCATAAAGGATGATGGAGGCCATAAGTGGCCAATGGAGTGGGTTATGGCATAAGAGCCATGGAACACCCAAAAGGGGTCAATTGGCCATAAATGATATGACATGGCCAATTGGCCCCAACTTGGCTCCAGGTTGGATTGCCGCCGCCATCAAGGAGGAGGGTCAAAATACGTGGTTGTGACAGAATCCTACCAGACAGCACAGACTCCTGGAGGCAAGGGTACAGAGGATAAGGGAGAATCAAGCCACTATCCTAGCTATAGAAGAACAGTTGACCCAGACAGGGCCTACTCGGATTCCTTCAGGTTCACAAGGAGCAGGCCAAATCAGCTCTCCAGTGGCTTCACACCAATCAGAAACCAGCAGATCAGTGGCCAAGAGTCACCATTCTTCACAATACCAGGAGGTTTCCAGGAGAAGACAAGGAAACAAGGGCAAGAACAAAACCTCCTTCAAACAGAGGAGGAAAGAGTCAGATCCCATGATCCAGAAGCTGTTAGATTTGGTGAAAGAGGTACACAAGAACCAGAAGTAGTTGTAAACCACTCTAGAATCAGTAGTCCTAGTAATAGAAACATTACCCCCACTCAGACTGAAAATAACATTGTCACATCTGAGAGTAACATCAACAGTGATGCACTGTGGTTACAAATGTCCCAATATGCTGAACAATCTGCAAAGCAGTTTGCAGAAATTAAAGCTGGCCAAGAGAGGAGGAGACAAACTCAAGCCTCCTTGGAACAGATAGTCAAGAATCTTCTAAAGGATATGCTCAACTGAGCAAAGCCTCTGAGGAATCCAACAGAAGACTGAACCAAGTCTTTGAGGAACAACACCACAGCACTAGGGACAGGGATTGTCTGGATCAGGACATTAACAAATTGTTTAATGCCTACCATAGCTTGAAGCCCCAACCACAAGGCCAAGCTATGAAGAATCCATATCAACCAGATGACATCAAACCAGATGCCATGTTGTTGAGTAAGGCAAGATCTCCATCACAATACCAGGATGTAGATGGCATGTTGTATTCAGAGAAGGAAGCCTTGAAACAGCTTCCTGAGGCCTCAAGCTGGCCCAAATTCTCTGGAACAGGAGAATATGATCATATGGAACTCATAGATTATATTGATGGACTCTTCATTGATGTACCAAGCATACCAGACTACTGGATCACTGCTAGATTGAATACTTCATTTAAAGGACATGCTAGTATATGGTACACAGAAATGAAAGAAATCCATGGCAGGAGAAACTGGCCATGGTGGAAGAGTCAAATCATCCAAAAGTACAGTAATGGAACTTGGATATGGCAAAAGACCATGTCATTTGAAAATGACAAGTACTCTGTGGACAAAGATCCATATGAGTGGTGTCTCAGACAGTCTAAAAGACTCAAAGCCATTGATCCTCAGATGAACATCCAGATGAGGAATCACAAACTTCTGACACAACTGCCAGGAGAACTAGAGCATGCAGTGAAATGCAGATGCAACCAAAATTGCACTCTAGATGACATAGTCAATACCTTACAAGACATAAGGAAAAGAACTAATATAGGGAAATTCACCCCATATAGAAGCAGTAGTTTTAAAGAGAAACAACCTTTCAGGGTAGAGTTTAAGGACAAACCCAAAGAAAGAGTGGCAGAAGTGGCTAAGAAAAAGAATTCTTGCCACAGTTGTGGTTCAACAGACCACTATGCCAAAAACTGTCCAAAGGCAAAGAAAAAAGTCTATGCCATAGAGAAAGTCCTTGCAGAAGAACCTCCAACAGAGGATTCTGAATCAGACTCCATGGGTGATGCCATCAGAGAACTATCTGATGATGACCAAGACCCAAGAGAGGAATTTTTAGTGGAATACCAAAAGGAAACCCCACTAGAAATCCAGGACATACAGTTGGAAGCAGGCATGCCACAGGACACTGCTAATAAAAACTTGTGCAAACACACACAAGATGCACAAACATTCCTGGTTACACCAACCAAAGGAATGGCACATATACATGGAACAGCCACCAAAATGACTGTTTGCATTGACAATGCTCAGCACCCATTGATCATTGATAGTGGGGCACACTGCTCCATAGTGGCCAGAAACTATCTGGATACCCACTTCCCAAACTGGGAAAAACGGCTCTTGCCCACTAAGGCAAAGAACTTTAAAAGTGCATCAGGGAAGATGACTTCCATTGGGACAATTATCAAAGAGATAATTATACCCCACAGGAAGGGTAATATCAGACTCAACCCAGAGTTTGTAGTGCTTGAAGATGCCCATATCCAAGGGTTTTTACTGGGAACAGATTACCAGAGGATGCATGGCATAGATATTTACAACAGTAAAAACAGGCACATTACCATTGGCACCAACAAGGAAAAGAAATTTTCACTTGATATATACCACATATCTTCACAGGATCCACTAGAAGAACTCTTAAAGGAATTCAAGGAGGGACAGTTTAGCACTACCCTCACCAGTAAACAAAAACTAAGTTTACTGAAGATGCTGAGAAAGAACAGACCAGCATTTGCCATTGGTGAAGAACCACTAGGCAAGATTAAAGGCCATGACATAGAACTATACCTGGATGTGGAAAGACCCTATCCACCCATGCTGAGGAGACCTCCTTATCCAGCAAGTCTGGAAACCAGGAAAGAAATTGAAAAACACATCAATAAACTCCTGGATATGGATGTCATCAGGAATATTGGACATAATGAAATAGTGGAAATCACCACTCCTGTCCTAATCACTTGGCATGATGGCAAATCTAGATTGTGTGGAGACTTCAGAGCCGTGAATAACTACACAAAAGCAGACAGGTACCCTATACCAAGGATACCTCATGCCTTGGAGAAGCTGGCCAAAGCCAAATACATAACCAAGATGGATTGTATGAAAGGCTTCCACCAAAATGGAGTTAAACCAAACTCCATGAAATCACTCAGAATAATATGCCATATGGGCATATATGAGTACACCAGAATGCCATTTGGCATCAAGAATGCACCAGCCCACTTCCAAAGGATGATGGACACCATATTTCAAGAAGAAGTAATGGAAGGCTGGATGGTAGTATATATTGATGATATCATTATATACTCAGAGACATGGGAAGACCATGTACAATACATAGACAGAGTGCTCAGTAAATGTACACGCATTTACCTGAAAATTTCACTAAAAAAGTGTAATTTTGGCCAACAAGAGCTACTTGCTCTAGGACACAAAGTCTCAGGTCTTAGTCTGGCAATTGACCAGAACAAAGTAGCAGCAGTACTGCAAAAGCCAGTACCAAAGAACATCAAAGAGATGCAATCTTTCCTTGGGTTTGCTAGCTACTATAGAAACCACATCAAAGATTTTGCCCACATAACCAGTAGTTTATACAAGTTATGTTCAAAAGATGTAGTTTTTGAAATAACCAAGGAAAGGAGGGATGCATATGAGAGGATCCAATATGAACTCACAAATGCACCTGTGCTCATCTTACCTGACTTTGAACTACCATTCAAGTTATATATAGATGCAGCATGCAGTCAAGGCTTAGGAGCAGCCCTTCACTAAAGACAAATTGTGGATGGTGAACCAAGAGAGGGTGTAATATGTTACATCTCTAGGCAACTTAAAGATTCAGAAGCCAGGTATGGGGCCACCCAGACTGAATTTCTATGTCTAGTCTGGGCTCTAGAAAAACTCCATTATTATTTGGAGGGTGCAGTCTTTGAAGTCTACACAGACTGCACAGCCTTGAAGTCTTTACTAAACATGAAGACTACTAATAGACATATGCTAAGATGGCAAATAGCCATCCAGGAGTATAGAGGGAACATGACCATCATATACAAAGAAGGTAAAAGCCATACCAATGCAGATGGCCTCAGCAGATGGCCACTGGACAATGTCAAGAGCAATCCAGCTTATGACCCAGAAGTTGCAGCCAAAATCCCTATCCATTTCATGGAAATAGATAGGAGGAAGAACTTCAGATTTTCTGAATGGGCACCAGGAAATGGTACCCTTGACAGTGGAAACACTGATTCAGAAGGAAGAGAAACTCCCATACTGGGAATAAGCTCCTCAGAACTGCACAATGAATTCTTCATTCCAGTACAGAAGTCTTATGCCAAACACAAACAGTGTAGCATACTACTCCAACTCCTTCAACAAAAGTGCATGAGCCCAGAACTGGAAACCCAGCTGGAAGAACCGTGGTTGAGGGCCTACAAGGACAATAGGTTTTTCCTTATAGATGGCCTGCTCTACAACAGAGAAAAGCACACAAGTGCACTCACAGTGGTAGACAGAGACCACATCTCATTGATCCTACAAGAATGCCATGACTGCCCCTATATGGGACACATGAGTGAAGACAGGACCAGAGAGAGGGTAGCAAGCACAGCTTGGTGGCCCAAGTGGGAACAAGAGTTGAGTTAATACATCAACACTTGTGAAAGATGCCAAAAGGCAAATAGGATACATGGGAAGAAGTATGGGTTACTTCAACACATAGAAGAACCCAAGCACCCATGGGAAACCATCAACATGGACTGGGTTACAGGACTTGTCCCAGGAGGCAAGGAAAACTACAATGCCTGTTTGATCATAGTTGATAGGTTCAGCAAGGGCATGAGGTGTCTACCATGCCATAAAGAAGACACAGCCATGGATACTGCTCTGTTGTTTTGGAATAACATCATATCCACTTGTGGAGTCCCTAATATCATCATTAGTGATAGGGACCCAAAATTCACATCTGAATTCTGGAACAACTTATATGACATGCTTGGCACCAAACTTTCTTTTTCCACAGCTTACCATCCACAAACAGATGGCCTAGTTGAAAGGATGATCCAAACAATGGAGGACATCCTCAGAAGATTCTGTGCCTATGGCATGGAATACAAGGACCATGAGGGATACACCCATGATTGGGTTACCCTCTTACCAGCAGTCCAACTGGCTTATAATACAAGCCAGCACTCCACCACAGGTAAAACACCTGCACTGGTGGAGAAAGGGTGGAATCCCCTGTTACCTGTGGATCACTTGAAGAAAAATCTTCTGACCATCCACCCCACAGCCAAAGACTTCCATGATATGTGGAAGAAAGCCTGTGACACTGCTGCCAAATGCATAGCTGAGGCCAAAGAGTATAACAAGCAGAGGTGGGACAAATCACATATGGAACCTGACTTTAAGGAAGGGGACCAGGTGTTAGTGTCTACACTGAACTTTAACAATCTCAAAGGACCCAAGAAAATGAGAGACTCATTTGCAGGGCCCTTCACTATCATTAAGTTGATAGGGAAGAATGCAGTAGAGGTCAAGCTCACTGAGGAGTTTTCCAGGAAACACCCAGTCTTTCCAGTGAGTTTGGTCAAACCATACTTCCAGACAGAGGAGGATAAATTCCCCTCCAGGAGAAGGAATCCCACACCACAAGAGATAGTGGAAGTGGAAGACTCCCCTGGAACTGTGAGTAAGATCATCAGGGCCAGGAAGATCAGACTCAATGGGAAAGATCAAAGACAATACCTAGTCAGATTCAAGAACCAGACAGCAGATGAAGACAAATGATTGGCAGAAGATGCCATACCAGATGGGAACCTTCATTTGAGGAGATTCAGAGCCTCTAGGAGGACTGAACAGTCTCATCAATGATGAGCCTTTTTGAGAGGGAGGGTATGTCAGCCTGTGACTCAAAACCAGAGAAGAAGCATGACAGCCAAAATACCATAAACCAATGGTATAGCCAAAATACCACCAAAACATGGAGCTGAGCCAAATTAGCTCAAAGGGTATCAAAAGATAGAGGAAACTCACCTCCTTCTGAAAATATAAGTCCCATCACCATAGGACAAGAAATAACAAAGTTATTCCTG
Source organism: Austropuccinia psidii (assembly GCA_023105745.1). NCBI lineage: Eukaryota > Fungi > Basidiomycota > Pucciniomycetes > Pucciniales > Sphaerophragmiaceae > Austropuccinia > Austropuccinia psidii. The sequence goes on along the minus strand of JALGQZ010000007.1, from coordinate 53,571,951 downwards.
CTCAAAGTTATTGCTGAGCATAAACCTTAATTTTCACCTCTCATCTAAAGTCTAGAAGGAGAGGCTTAACCCCATCAAATGGGTATTCAAAATGAAGCTCTAAGCCAGGGCTATCCAATGGTACCAGCCAAACTGAGCTAGCACCAATATTACTGGAGTTATGGTCAATTTCAGGCCAAATAAGGGTGAACAAAACATTCACCTCTCATCTAACTTCTACAGTTTTAGTGTGGGATACCTGAAGTGGGGTATCTTTGGAAAGAGCACAATCAGGGCTATCAGATGGTGCCATCCACTTCTTCATATCTCAACTATAACAGAAGTTATGAGGCAAACAAGTTCAATACAGCTTTTTGCCCAAACCACGCCTATGTACAAAAAACCTTGTACATGGGATAACTTTGCCATATTTAATGATAACCATACCAAATTGCGTACCATTATATAGAACTCATACAGGGCTATACAATGAATCAACGTTGAGCATGATATCTCAAAAACTGACAGAGTTATGGCTGGTTTAAGTCAAAATCCCACCTCCTGTCATATACAGCCTTACCATGGGATAATATCCCATAATCATGAATATGAGGTGTCAAATAGACAAAGAAGTATGTTTTTACTTCAATACCTCATATGTCAGTCAATACTGGGGTCCCATACAGTTTCTGTACAGCATTCTACGCGTCATACACGTCAGAATCAGGTTGTGAGGTCCCCAGATGAAAATTTTCAACCTGTATTGGTGAAAACCGCCCAGATGTGGTTTCAAAACCACATCTGACCCCATTACAGGTTATACAGGCTGTTTCCAAACCACAAGCCAGTACTAGAAAGTGAAAAAATCTTCACTTCCTCCACGTGGAAACCCCATTTCAGGATAAAAAGGAGGCTTTTCACAGCCAGAATTGTTTCCTCATCCTGATCTTGAATAACCTACGTAGTAAACTGTCAAAAACAGTTTTACTCTTGGTTAATAATCAGGTATAATTATAAACTTTAATTATTGTAGTCTTTTATTATTGTAACCCAACAGATAAAGCTGCACCCAGGGCTTTCAACAGCGCTCACCACCACTATATCATATATAGTAAAGCCCTTTTTATCTTAAATAAAAATATTTTTTAAACCTTATAACTCTTTTTTTAAACTATTTTACCATGTCACAAACATAGATAAAGTTTTATTTATCCTATTTACACCTTCATCATAGTTTCATCCTGACATTGCCATAAACAGTTTTAAGAGGTATTCAGATAAAGGTACATCAAGTCAACCTGTTTTCAATCCTGGTGACATGGTATGGCTTTCTTCCAAGAATATCATATCAACTAGACCCATTAATAAACTGTCTGAAGTATGGTTGGGTCCTTTTCCAATTTTGAAGAGAGTCAGAACTCATTCCTACCATTTCAAGCTCCCATCCCAATGGAAGTACATCCATCCAGTCTTCCATATTTCACTCTTAGAACCAGTCAAGACATCAACAATCACAAATAGGCATCAAGAGTCTCCTCCTCCAAATATTATTGAATCAGAAGAGGAATGGGAAGTCTCTCAAATAATTGAATCAAAGATCAACAGAGGAAAATTGTGGTATTTGGTGGAATGGAAAGTTTTCAGTCAAGACTCAGCAAGATCAACTTGGAACCAACTGAAAGCCTCAAGAATTCTCCTGAACTTGTAAAGGATTTTCATTCTTTATATCCTGACAAGCCAGGACCCAATTCTTCAAGAGCTTGATATTTATGGTGCTTGGTGGAGAGAGAAATTACCAAAATTAACTCCCACTCCTGGTATGCACCTTTAGAGGTATTCTACCCTTCTTGTTGTAAGCATCACCTTGGCCACTCTGGGAGCACTCTTCAATTTTTTGACACAGATCTTTGGCCTGGCTTTCAACATCAATTCCAAAATTATGCCCATTTTCACTTGAGAAAATGGACCATCTCTTTCTTAATTCTTTACCAAGTCTTTACCCTTTTCAATTCATTCATTCAACAATTATTTTAAATTATGGCACTAGCAGGAGTGGTCACTACCAAATTTAAGTTCCTCTCCTGGTGTTCACTTCCCTGAGTGGTCTACAATCTTTCAAATCATTATCTTGGCCACTTTGTAGGAACCTGGCATAAAATACTTCTTTCCAGATCCTTGGGAAATTTAAAAATCAATTATTAACCTCTGTGATAAAGATTGGAACCTCCTCTACATTCATTTCTTTTCATTTCTCTCTTTTTCTTTTCTTATTTTCATTTTCATTCTTTCATTTTTATTTTTATTTTAAATTTTTCTTTTATCACATTAAATTTTCATGTCACCAAATCATCACTCATTTATGTAATCATCAATATTGAAGCCAATGTCAAAAGAAGATCAAGCAAGTACCACATCATATTCCAAAATCTTAATTTCAGTGTCAATTTTTTGTTTTTCAAAAGAACTTCTCCTTATCCCTCTCTCAAACTCTTTTTAATAGCCTCAACAGGATTCACCTTGTATTGGTGCTCAGGAGCTCACCATTTCAAGGTGGGGGTTACTGTCACAACCATGACAATTCACCTCTTTGACCTTGATATGACATATCCATAATCATTTGCCAAATTGGCCATTTCATCTTTTCTGGCCTTTTATGGTTATTTCACTATATGGAGCCAAGTTGGCCCCTTAATCATCATCAGGCCTTTCTTGGCCAGTTTCTGCTTTTCATAAATTTTGTGTATTTTCCAGTCAACAGGGAAAATACAGGCCAAAAGCCTGTATTTGGCTTTTTTAAGATTTAAATACATATTCACACATTTTATGCCATTTTCCTATGCAATATGGGAAATATTCCCAAATGGCCATATTAGACCATTTGGGGATTAATTGCCAGCTTTTCACATTCTGCGCATATGCAGTTTTAAAGCTGTATAAGCTGTATTTGGCCAAAAACCAAATGCGGCCACATCACTCAAAACACATTTCCACCTTTGAAGCCACTCAAAACCCATTTCTCACTTAAATCCTCCTGGCATCATTCCCAAAGATGTTTGGCCACTTTCACCCTCCAATAACCAAAAGTGCCATAAATGGTGTTATACACCATTATGCATATTTTTTCACCAGAAATCCAACAGGCAAATTTCAAAAGGTTATTTCAACATTTCATAAGGTCAACAAGGCATCATATAATCCAGAGGATTTATCAAGGCTCAAGGGCAAGTGTTACTCTCAAATATCAATGACACCATCAAGCCATCATTTTATATTCTCACTAACAGTATTACTCCAAGGGAATACTGGAAATTCATTCATAAGGGGTGTTCAAGAGGTAGTTTTAAAACCAATCTATCCAGTTTCAATGCTCATCAATCCCCCTTGGCAACCACATTAATTCAATTCAGTATGGATTTATCAAGACCTGTATTTCCAATCATACACCATGAGAAGATCATTCACCCCAGTTCATTTCCCAATTTGGCCAGGTATACATTTCCTCAGACAATAAATATGGCTTCCAGTATTCAATGCAGAACCTCTTCCAGCCTGAAGGAGTCAAGCTTCCAACCTTTCAAATATACCAGCCTCCTTTGACCCTGGGGGGTTTCCCCCAGTTAACTAATATATTTTGATTTTATTTTACCTTTCTTTATCTTATCATTTTTGTTAAGTTAATACTGATATTATCAAGTCAGTCATTTAACACCTCTTTTATTTTCTTTCTTTGCCTGTCAGTGGATATTGGTGGTCATATCCTTTACTAATTCCATTACTCCTTCTGGAAGTTTGAAACAGTGATTCAGGACTAACTTGGTTGGCTCTTTGGCCATTTGGCTTGTTATCTCTCTTATTGAATCTCATCTTTTGTACCTGCATATTTCTTAGAGAAATTCAATTCTTTATTTTATCTTCTTTATTCTTTGGAGTCTTCAAAGAGAATTCCCTGATTACTGAGTGCCAGGCCACTCTTGTTTTCCCCAAGAGTCTCTGTGAAAGCTAGCAGAATTGGTAGTGGAAAGGACTCCGGGGGTAATTTGGCCACTGAAAGGTATGGGCCAGATTTTCTTCTTGGTGGCCTTTTGGTAATTAGCAGGGACCATCAGTGGATTATTGAGGTAGTGGGAGTAGCTTGCCAAATTGTGGTTGAGGGCCATATTGGTATGTCTATGGAACCCTCTTTCCCCCTTAGGCATCATTGGGTTTAGGCCAAAGGGGGCCAAAATGGTGTAAATGGCCTTCAGGAAGCAGTGAACAGCCCACAGCCCATGAAATGTGAATTATGGCATGCAGGATGTAGAGGCCATAGGAAGTCTGGCTTAATGGTGAAGGCTATTAAGAGCTTAAAGGCCAAGACTTGTGGTGGAGACCCAAAGGGCTAACAATGCCAGTATGGCCCTGATGATGTGGGAACTCTGCTGAATGTGAGATAAAATGAGGAAGTACCTGGAAGGGGAAATTAAAAGTAAACAGTTTTGAATTTTCATTTGGGAGTTTTAGCCCTTTCTCTGCTTGTGTGCTAGAGTAATCTAGATTTCCCTTTCTAATATGCTAATTCATTTTTACTGAGTTCACCAATCAATTCTTTCCTTGATAATGGCACAGTCAGGTTATATTGTATTCAAAAATCTCTAATAAGACTTTTCTCTACTCAAAAAGAAAATGATTGTTTACAACCTTAACAAATGAATTCTTTTCAAAACTTTAAGCAGGCTGAGTGGATTGCACCAAATAATTTTACAGCAATATCCAGAAATAATATAAGAGAATAACAAAAATAATAACAAAAAACACTATTAATAATACACCAACTACAAATTTTCTTCTTTTATTGATGGCTTTTCACTAAATATAGCAAATAAAACAACCATAATTTTCAATTTTATATAATAACAGAATTGAAAGTATAATATATATATATTTAATTCTCTTTGTGGTGTTTTATATAAGCTACTACTTGAATAATTTTTAATAATAGGGGTTAATATAGTTAATTAAACTCTATTGGTGGTGTTCTATTTTAATAGAAATATCATATAATTTCTTTTTGGTGTTGATAATAATACTAGCTATGCACTATAGATCATATACTAATCTCAACAAAATACTAAATCTTTAATTGGTTTCTGTTCTTTTCATTTTACTTGATTATAATTTATTAGGTATTAGATAGTAAATATATATCCACTTTTCTTTTAAGCATAGTAAGATTACTCTAGTTGTACAGGTTTTCTTTTAAAAAAGGTAAAATTCTTCCCTTTGAGGAAGTTCACAGAAAAAACCAGCTCAAAACTAATTGAAAATGATTAGTCTTTATCTTAAATCCTACAAAATTACTTTTTTGTGATGGTTTTCTCTTAAAACCCTCTAAAAATTACTATTAAGGCTTAAAAACTCAACTCCAGAGACACATTGCTCATGAGCATAAAGCTGTAAGCTCCTAATTAATTGAACCAATTACTAGTCTATCTGCTAGTTAGTGATTAATTCAAGTCTTTTCACACTATTGGTTCTCTTTATCTCTTTAAAAAGGAAGCCTCAATTACTGATATTGATTTATCAAAATAAATTTCTAGTATAGCTTTTTTAGAAGAGGGAACAGAAAAAATACATTCAATTTACAATTTTTAGATGGGGAAAAGGGAAATGGTAGGAGAGGAAGCTTCTATCTATATCCATGGGGCTCTCCATAAGAGTGTAAAAAACAGGGGACTTGGATATTTTCAGCCTGTGGTGGCTGTACAAAGAAGTGCAAAATTTAATTTTGGATGTGCAGGGGAAATGTGTCATGACTTGACACAAGTCTATATTTCTGACCAATCAGATTGCTTTAATATACTTTATCCATTGACATTATGTGTTTCTGATCAATCAGATCAATTAATTTTCATATCAATTCTCCATGTGACATCTGGCTGTGAAACACAACCAAACCCTGATCTGGGCCCTGGAGCCCTTAGCTTCATGTATTCCTAAATTGATTACTTATCAGTCAGGTGAACGTACTGTATTATAGTTCTCTGGCCTTTGAGGGCTCACTTGTGGATTAGGCTTTCCAGTTTTCTGAAAATAAATGTCAGAATTATTACCTGTATTCCTCATTGAACTTTATTAAATGTATTCTTTCTAAAAATTCCTAAATTTTCCTAAATCTTTGCCAAACTACTCAAAAATTCCAGAAATCTCATTTTCCCAAAACCCTCCATTTTGAATATGTCCTTCATGTAGCTTGAGCACATGAAATTCTCACTTCCAGTTTCCAAAGAGGGAGGTCCTCCTTACCAACCAACTTTGGAAAGAAGGTGAAATACAACTGTGTATGTCACCCAGATGCCTGCAAGGGCTTATGCATAGGCATATGCATTATTCAGTTGTGTCTTTTGATGCAGCCGCTACACTATTTACTCTCGGCTAATTCATCAATTTCTAAAATTAGCAGTTAATTATTCAATTACTTTTTTCCCCAGATTCTATCATAGTTATCTATAGATTTCTACAAATTACAACTACAATTTGGTTATTCCTCTTTGTTTCAGCCTATATTATTTCCCACAATTTTCTCTACAATTAATATTCCACCATTTTACTTTTACGTTTCCCCAAATTCTTTATCTTTCTTATTTGTCAGCTATTACAATTACCCTTCCAAAAATTATGTTTTTGTTACACCCTCCATATTTAGTATTTATCAATAATTACATTAACAATTCCAACATGTCCTTTTTTGAATCATCTATCTGTTACCCTAATTGGCTTTGCTGTTAAATTTCTGCCACTCACATGATTATCTCCTTTCCCTTTCAATATTTTTCTTATTTAATTTATTCACTAGTTCTATTTATCTGAAAAAACTCTTAAATTTAATTTCTCAACAATGTATATTATTGACTTTTGCACCTGCACAAGCTGTAGAAAGAATTCTGTAACCTGCACAAATGCAAAAACTTGGCAAGGGCTTTATGTTCATCCCAGCACACATAGAAGGCATTGGGCCAAAGATTCATCACTGGTTAAAAATTATTTCCTCAATTATCACTAAAGCAAAATGAAGAGAAGCTTACTACAGAGTCCTCAATTGATCATGAAGAATCCAATAAAGACTCACCAGAGATTTCTGAAATAAATAAAGAGGATATTTGCTCAAAAATCACTTTCAAGTTTCAATTACTCTTTAATATTAAATTAAAATTCTAGTTTGAATAATTTTTTTGTTTCCCTTTTTTTAAGTCTTATCAATCATTTCATCTTGTGGTTATATCTCTCTTGTGTATTTAGCAGAGATAAATGCTTAAAAGTGCAAGATACTCTTGTCCATATCCTTTAACACAATTACTTTCAAAACTTTTCCAACAATATTTCTCAATTTAATGTACCATGCAATGTTGGTACCATCTTGAAACAAATGAAGCTTGATTTTCCATTTGAACAGCATGTCTGTTTCCCACACTGCTACTCACTCAATGATGTGGAATTTGAGCCAGGTGATGTTATTTACAAAACCACAGCTACTGGTAATTTTTGTGGCACTTATTGTTTCTGCCAACATAAATTACATCGTTTGGGCAATATCCAATTCACCTCATGCAATTCTACTTACCAAAATCAATCTCGCAGATAAGCTCAAATAGGCTTACAAGGCCAGCCATGTCTTCATATCCCTCAATAAAGTCTTTTTAACAATTGGTACTTCCTTGGATAGAGTGGTTTATCAATTATCCAGGAATTTAACAGGAAATTGACAACTGGGAATGTGAAATTTCTAGCCACAAAAGCACTATTGTTTTTGGTGTAGCCCAAGGAACAGTTTGGAGAAGCCTTTTTTAATTTCAATCCTTGTCAAATCAAAGTCTTGAGCTAGGTTTCAGTCTTTTTGTCAACTGGTTCAACCCAAGAGGAAACCAAACTTTGGGTAAACAAATTTCTAATGGGAATCATAGCTCCCCATTGCCTTAAACTGAAACAACAAGAGCTGTTTCAACATCAGAATACCTTCTCCAAACCAGCCAGATATTATTACAATTAACAACTTATTGAAGCCACTTGTTGATGAACTCATAAAATTAAATCATGGAATCAATATCAATACCCCAGGTCATCCACATGGACAAAAGGTTATTTTCAAGCTATTGGGCTTAATTGGAAATATTTTAGAAGCTAATAAAGTGGAAGGATTTCTTTCACATTCAGAATCATATTTCTGCTCTTGGTGTGAGCTGAAAGCAAATGAAAAATCTTATTTGAAGCATGGAAATCTGAGAAATGGAAGGGCTTTTTAAGTGTATCTCTTAGATTTCATGAGGCAAGAACTATTAAGGTACAAAAAAAACTTTCCCAGTACTCTGGGATTTGCTGGTCTGAAATTAATTAATTACCTTATTTGGATCCAGTCACCAAATTTTGTTTAGGTGTCCTTCACAACTGGTATGAAGGGGTTCTCCAGCACCATTTTTGCTATCAATGGGGCTTTGATTCAAAAATAATACAACATGAATAGAAAGAATTGGACCTATCTGAATCAGGATAAGAGATACTAATGGAGGACGTGAAATCCATAATTCAAGATAGCTTAAATATTTGATATTATCTTTCTGAAGAAATAATCAACAGGCTCCAAAAGCAACTTAATTAAGTAATGGTCCCAGAAGGCATCTGTCACATACCAAGTGGAATAGGGAAAGTGCTAAAAGAAAATGAATGCTTGGTTTTATCTAGCATTTACCTACCATCAATCATTTTAGATATTTTCTGGGATCTGGGAACAAAAAATATATTTTTTTATCAAAATTAATGCACTGATTCAATGCACTAAGATTTTTGGAGAACAATCTATTACCCAAGAATATGGCCAGTTGTTTTTACAGGCTTATGATACATATCAAAACATCTACACTTTACAATCAACCAATGTTCGAAATAATCCTAATAATAATTATTTAATGCAAATCCCCAAACAGATATCAAGATGGGGCCTGCTAAATGGGATATGAGAATATGGTGGAGAAAGGCTGGTTGGAATACTTGAAAATCTGAAATCTAATAGATAAAGTAGTATTTCTTAAGACATGAGTTCTTTTTTCAAATAACTGACTAGGTTTTTTTGAGATATTAGGCAGTTCTGAACAAACTATCATGAAGAGGTTTGGCCAGCTGAAAATTCTTCAAAAGGTGGATCCACAATTACACTCGGCTGCTTCTAAGAAGTATAGTTTTTCATTCAGAAAGTGAAATATTTCAGAATATGTTTCATATATCCAGCTTTTGAAAAATATAAAAACTACAAAACTTCTTCCCTGTGAATATTGCAAATTACCACATCCACAGGGCTCATCTGTTTTGAGATCTTTTGCAACTGAACACATTTATCTCTCATGGAATTACTGAATGAAGCTTTCTAGGCAATCCCCAAATAACAGTATTTATGTTAGGAAAGGGGAGTGAGATATTAAATTTTATAAGATCATCCCTATTCTTGACTTAGGAGACACTAAGATTCATAATGGCCCCATGTTGATGGTACATTTTATGGAATCTGTGAAAAATCAAGATGTAGGATTTGAAGGGGTAAATTCTTTTTTAGCTCAGTCTGGACTCAAACATTTCTAATCTATGTATATGGTGGGTTTCACATCAGTATAAGCAATTTTGGTTCTTGGCGCATACATGAATGTCCCTGCATAGACTTTGGGTTACAAAAATGCAATTATTCTAGCTTTCCCCATTGTAAAAATTTTGAGACTTGAACGTTTTGATTAGAACATTTTTATTTTTTTCTCCATGCTAAAAACTTATATTTTCTTAAACAAAAAATATATATTATTTGAGATATTTATTCATTTTGTATTTTTTTCAAAGTATTATGAATTGAAATTTCACTTTCTCCTTATTTAACTCATGTTTAAAGCTGCCCATGTTTTGGTTGCATATTCAAAAACTGTTTTTCTTAAAAATTCAAGATCACCAAATTTCCAATTACACTCCGTTTAATCACAAAAAGATTCCAAATGTATTCAATGACATCATGAAAAAATAAAACCAACAAGCCGAATTTTTATTTAAACCACAAAAACGCTGCAAATACTATATTTCTTCAAATTGGACTCCATGTATTGTAAAATTCTTAATGTGATGAATAATATTTTACCATTTTTCTATATACTTCCATTCTTTTAATTATATCTAAACAAAACAAACCGGACCCAATTCTAAATATATAAACACTTTCCATTTTTCAGAAGCTCCATTTGTTTGGGAGGCGAAAAAACTATTTTGTAATTGTTGGAGTATATTTTAACTAATTTGATATTGCATTTCAATATATTTATCCAATAGATGAGTGAATACTTCTGCTTCACAATTTTTTCCTTTTTTATTTCTTATCCATCACTAATATCTGCAAACTCCAGATCTTCAAGCTCATTGCTATTGTCAGTGTCTAGCTCATTGTAAATTTTTATTTCACGTGATACGTCATATGCTTCAATTAACTCCTCCCAATCTAAGGCAGTAAATCTTTTGTCATTCAGCTTTTAATCAGGGTGTGGCTTTCCTAGAAGTGACTTTGAGACTTCTGGAAGCACTGAAAGTGTATGAACATCAGAAATTGATCTCTTTTGGCCAAAAGAGCAATTATCACACTAATCTGGGTCGTAGAAGTCAATTGGAAGGATTTTACGAACCAATTTTCTTATTTACCCCCTTCCTTTTTCTGACATGCAATGTTCACGCCTGTGAATGTTCTTTCTAGTAGTAACTTCTGCTTTAACAATCTCTCCAAAAGCCCTGCGCATGAGAATGTTGGCCTTTTCATAATGGCATTCCATTTTCTGATTGTATACTTTTTTCTTATTGGATCAAATCGCTCCTTACTGTGCACTTCAGGATCTACTAATACTATCTGATATCTTTTTTGAAACCCATTGGCAACAGAAAATGTCTACAAAATATTTTTAAGCTTAAGAATAAAACATCAATTTGGTCAGTCAGAATTCTCCTATTTAGAATCAGTTCTTACTAACCCTGAGTCTATATTGAAAAACTGCTTTTCCTTCTTAATTTCTCACATGTTTTCCGGCTTCTTTGGCCTCTTTCTTGAATAATTGAGCCATATACCAGTGAAAAAAGTTGCTGTAAAAATTGGTGAGTAGTTGAATTATCTCAAGATACATCAAATTCATATTCATGTACTCATAGGAAACACTGATAGCTATTTGAGAAAATTTTTGTATAGAACTGATTTTGAATGCTGCATTACAGAGAGTATCACTTGCCTCATTAAGATCTGGAGCTTATTGACAAATCCCAAGTCTTTCTAGAGATGCAAAAACATATTTTATTTAGAAATCACTCATGTGAATGATGGTTTTCCAATTTTCTCTTTTCTGGTGGAGTATTTCTTAGAGTGATTATATGTCCTAAAGGAACCAATTTAAGTGTATTGGGGCTTTCTCATTGAGTCAAAATGTCACTCAAGAAGGAGAATCAAGTATTGAATTCTTTCAAAATGGTGTAGTTGAGAATATGGGGACAGAGGACTGGTAGATTAAAACCCCCAAAGGCTTAAGGTGCTCACAGAAGGAGTTCTGAAATTTGAATTCAACTGATAAGTGAGCTTGAATTAATACAATATTCTTACAATATTAGTATGTTACCTTTGTAGGCTTAAATGCCTCAGGAATTTCACTTTGTAGAAGCTGGTTGGGGCTTCACTTTTGAGGTGGGTTCAATATTTGTTTCGGAAGCAGTTTATTGGGTGTACATGTAGTCGTCAGCTTGGTATTTTGATTATTGGCTAATAAATTGGGCAAGCCGTCTTTCTTTGTTGTAGATTTATTTAAGCTTTTTGAAAAAACTCTTTTTATTTTTTCCCATTAAATTTTGACTTGGCACACGGATTTTTCATTTCATTGTCTTTGAGGTTGAATTTGTGGAGTAGGGATTCTAAGTTTTGATCATGCCTATCTAATTTTTGCTTAATTTTTCTAATGTGCTCATATTGTTTATTGTCTACTTGTAGCAAATTAGGCTAACTCAATTCTTCAAGCCCATCTGAAGAGGAACTTTCATAATAGTTGGAGCTCATAGGTGATGATAAGAAAAAATGTATTTATTTAGGAGGCCATTGAAAGCTTATTATATCAGTTGTTGTTTCTAATGATGCAGAAAATAGGTGATTTATGATTTAAAAATACTAAATGAAGCAAAAAATATCATGAATGAATTTGAGAGGAGTATGAGAAACTTTTGAAAATGAGAAATTTAATATAATGATGAAGCTAAAGACAAGTAGTCTGATAAGAGAAAACATGTGTAATTGATGATAGGTTTGAGGGATGAAACCACTATGAGTGGAAAAAAGTCAGACAGGATGTAGTGATCAATTTTATTAAAAAAGAAGCAAGTCAAATGCAGAATAAGAAACAAGACCAAAGTTTGCATAACTACCACAAAGGCACAGAATATTAATAAATTTTTTAAGTGCAAAAAACACTAACAAAGTTATTTTTTGATTCTTAAAAATCTCAAAGTGAATTCATTAATGTGTAGAAATATGCTATGCTCTTTTGTGGTTTTGACTAAAGATGTTTGAGCCATTCTGTAAATAACCCTTTTATAGCTCTACATGCCACTAGAAATTTTTTTATCAAGAAACCTTTTGACATTGCTATTGGTCAAATAAATACTCAAATGAAAGGACAGTGTATGGTGTAAACCTTTTGTAATACTAAGATTGATGAACTGTAATTAAATTGTGCAAAAAATTGCACACCCCCATATCTACATCCAGATGACATATGCAGCTTTACTTCACCTTATTTCTGGAAATGAAATCTGCCAGTTGGCCTTTTCTGAGACTCCAAAAATGGTGGATAAACTCACATGTCTCACTTCCTTTCTCTTGCAAAAGAGACTTTTCAAACCTACTTTCACAGGGGCTCTTCCAAGTGAAGAGGGCCTGGTACCCGGTGGGCTGGGACTCACTTAGGGAGGGCTCCAGTAGGATAAGAAAAGAGTACACTTATGGGTGTAATAAGTTAAATATAGGAAAAGAAGCAAAAACAAAGAAATAAGAGTAAGAGATGAAAGAGCCAGCCACAAACAAGTCTAAGTCCACTGTTCCAACCTGTCAGAAAGAAAAAGAGGGGTTAATAAGGATATGGCCACCACCACTCTACTGAACATGTGAGAAAATTAAAAGACTAACTTAATACTAATAAATAATACACTCCAAAAATGAGAATAAGAGTATTTGTCAAATGATAAATACAATATATTAATTAAATGAGGAAAGGTACCCAGGGGGAGAAAGAGGTGCTGGGATATGTGAGAATCCACCAGCCCTGATCCAAAGAGTGAATTTTATTTAGAGGAATCATTGATTAAATTGATTTGGGAAATAAAGCCCCTGTATCAATTTTGTGAGCCTTGAGGTATATTTTACATACCCAAATAGGCCACAATCAACATTAGAATGAATTATGAACTATGCATAACCCATAAGTCATGCATATATCCAATATTTATCATTTTTTTATATAAAAAAAGATGTATAAGGTTTTGCAAGTAAGTAAATTCATTGATTTAACACCAGATTTGAATTCTAACAAATAAGCTGCCTAGGGTAGCTCCATAGAGTGATTAATCTTAAAGCAACTCTATGAGGTGGCTATATGGAAAATACTTCAAAATCACATTATCAATACCACATGAAAGAATTTTGAATTCTTTTGTTTTTTTTTCAATTTCACTCCAAAATAATGGGATTTTAAGGAATCTCATGTTACATATACACTTGGAATAGTGTTATGCATATTTGTGGCACTTAATATTACAGTATTTTTACATAAAGGTTTGATACACCCATAGTGGATATCAGTCTTGAATCTTGAATTACTATTTTTGAAGTGAAAATAGATAAAGGGGACAAAAGACATCAAAAAGAGCCATCGTACCTAACATCTGAGGCCTTTGAGGTGTGGTAAGCTCTAAGCCTTGGATTTATGGCTGATATTGGCTGGATTGGTCTACTAAAGCCTTCTGGGAACCTGCTTTGCAAGTTGAAATTCCATTAAATCATGATGAAATAGAGAATAAGCTGCTATTTTGACATGAGAAGGAGGTAATGAGAAACTATGAATCCTGTAACCATGTCAATTACATAGTTCTTTTCCATGTATGAATGTTGAAAGAGTATTTAGAAACCTTTTTGGACTATTATCCAGGCATTTACCTCATGGCAACCAGCTATTATTGTGCTATTTGCTTTTCTGTGTAGAAATAAGGCCAAAATTCAAAAATTCATTAAAAATACAATTCTCAATGGATATCTCTGAGGATTTCAGAACAATTGGAGAAAGAGATAATCAATATAAAAGCCAAAAATAACTATGGCTTCATAATTCGAATTAAGAGGTTTACTTACAGTCCATGTTTGATAATTCCATGTGAACCCCTGAGTTTTCAAAAATTCACAGAAAATACAATCTGTGATGAAACTTCCTACTACATTGATAAATTTGATAAATTGATATTTTTTGAAATAAAATAATGTTTAAAGTTTTTACTCCTTTAGTTTTCAACCATAAATGCGTTGGTAATCACATGAAATGACTTAATTAAGTAATTATGATAATCTTATGTGACAACAAGTAATTTAACCAATAATCCCAAGAGAATTAATGTTTTCTCACTCAAATCGTTTCAGTTTTCTCAATGGAACAACTCTGTAATCTGTTTTTGAATTGAAAAGGCTTCCTCTTGCTGTTTTTTTCCAAATAATCTTATTATTCAATCATACCATCAGTACCAACAAGTATTAGTTAATCCTTTCATTAAGTGTTTTCATTTATTAAGATTCAAGAAGAATGATTTTAAATCATATAGATATACTATTTAAAATATTATTTAGCTGTTATATTGTTGTATTACCATTATAATCTAATTCTTATCCTTCAGATCCCCAATCAATCCCTCAAATCACTCTACCAATTCTTATCAAGGTATTATTGGAGTATCAGTGAGTTTTTGAACTTAATTATTAAATATTTTCTCTGGTAAGAGTTTCCTTCACAAATTATGCTTATAATTATTCTTGCAAAAGATAATTATATATTAAAATAATTTTATCTTTTTTAATAAGAAATTTTATTATTAACACTCCTTGTAATTGCTTTTTGTAGAAAATTACTGCTTACCATTATAATTGCTAGTAGTGTAGATCAAGTGAAAGAAATAATTAAACGATTGATTATTGATTTGTGGTTATGATGAACTTATTTATTATATTTAATAAGAACAGTCATAGTGCTCTTGGTTAATAGTAATATTATCAAGAGTTTCATAGACACATCTCACAGATGTACAGGAGCTGTACTGTGACCTACCAATTGTATGAAAACACAGGCAGGAAACTGGACAAACTGTATCTCTTGCCACACGTGCAGCATGTTAACCAATGGACCACTCCCATTTGTCACTCCTGGGAATTATTAATCAGATTTCTTTTTTTATACCCCATTTAATCTCATCATATGTTTTTTTAGATTATTTACTTGTTCTTTTGCCCATTCCATCTCCTCATCATAAAGTTATTCTTGATAAACTTCTATATATCAAGCTGTTTTTTCTCACCAATGATAAATAGGCCACCAATTCTTGTCTCCAATAATCTTCATCCAAAACTAACACTTTTCCAGATCCTTAAATCACTAATTTCCTCCCTCTTTTTCAGACACACCAAGTTTTTATCTACTTGTCCATATCTAAACCCTGGAATTTTGCCAATCATAAAAAAGTTGAGTTTGATCTTTGTCTTTATCTTAATTAGGATCATTTCATATTTGGATGTGGAAACTCAAGGCTGATGGGTGGGTATACAACAGGCTCAAATGCCATTTAGGGCCATTACAGAGTGGAATTATGTACCTCTCACAACTGTTTACAATACCTTCCAAAATTACCAAGAGATAGGCACTGTTACAACACAACAGAAAACTGGCCAACCAACAAAACTCAATGAGAATGATCAGTGATAACTGAGACATATCATTACTTGATGTTGATGACTTACAGTTGCCCAAGTAATTTCTTTAATGAATTAACTAGTTTTAAATCAAACAACTTAATACATGATCCATAAATTAGGAAAACACCCATGAATTGCCCCAAAGAAGCCAGAATTACTATTTCAAGATTTTAAATGTTGGCTGGCCTTTTCCCAGGCTCATAGGCACTGGAAAATTAAAAAATGGGCCAAAAAATTAGCTTTTGAGTTGGAAAATTGGGCTTAGAAAGCTTGAGTCCAGTGCGCCCCAAGTGATAAGTGGCTCCTTGAAAACATTTCTGCTCACCATCAATCTGGGGTGGATTTTTAGCTTCTCACTGTAGCACAAATGTTTTCTTGGATGGTCGCATGAATTCTTAAGAAATGGTCCAATAGGTGTACCACCCAGACCTTTTCCCCTTCATCAAGAAAGTGGAGCAAGCACCATGGATGAGAGGCCAACATCATCTCCTTCTAATGGAAGACAATGCACCAATTGATACGGCTGTTTTAAGTAACCAATGGTGCAAACACAATGGCATAGTCACGATGGAGTGGCAACCACATTCACAAGACTTCAATTATATCAAGATTATTTGGAAGTCAATTAAAGTTCAAATATCTAAACTTTACCTACCTCAAATTCTCAAATAACTGAAACTAGCCATTCAGGACTCCTGGAATGACATCTAATATGGTGTCTTGAAAGACTACCTCCAATAGATTCCAAGGAAGATGCAGATGGTAATTGATTAACATGGTGGTACTACCTCATATTAGGACCACCAATTTTTTTTGACACTCATTATTTGAAATTTTGTCCACTGTGTTACCTGTTGTTACCTCTGATATTAATCACAATCAATTAAAATTTCTTTTTTTTCCTAAGCTCCCAAGTGAGAGACCCAGTTCCCCCCAAAACAATTGTGCAGAAATTCTTTTTGTACAGGCCCCTTCGTGTATGATTTGTATTTTCATACAATTGGCAGGGTTCTGTACAAGAGGTGTGGGGAAATTGAGTGATCATACAGTTTCAGACTGGTGTATCCAAACTGTATTTGATGAATTCAGTCTGTACAGGTGTTGTTAGGATGTATTGATGAACCAAGCTTTATTAGTGTTTCAAAAGCAGCTTTGCTGAAGCTGAATGCTCATACATACAATGGTTTTCTGGTCTGGTGAGTTTAAATTGGTTTAAGGTTGAATACCCTTACCCTGATAGTGGCTGTGACAGTATCCCCTTCTTGAAACTGTTGGGCTCCTAAACACCATAATAACTTGCCACTCTTGAGTGTCATCCCCATATACCCAAATTTTTTGAAAAATTGGAACTTTGAATTTTATCCCTCTTTATTATTATGATGAAATTCCTCTGTCTTTATTCTTCCCTTAATTATCTTCATTAATAATTTCACCCCCTTCATTAAATAAGTCATTTATTCATTTTTCTGAGCTATGTCCATTTTGTCTTCAGTATTTTCCTGTACAAAATTCTTTTCTCCAACTTTCTTTGGGGTGTACCCAAAATTAAGGCTGCCATGATATTCAGCTTGAAATTTGATCAAGAATGGCTATATGATTGTATACCCTTGCACAAATTGGCCATAAGTGTCAGTGAGTCCTCTCCCTGTTTGATTTTGAAGAATTAATATCTTGTAATCTTGATAATGAGGAATCGTGTCTGCAGAAGATTGAATAAAGAGCCGAAATGGTATTTTGAGCTCATTTGGGTTACTTGTGGGTAATTTTTGTCTAGGCCTCTTGAATGGCTCTTTTGGCCCTTTTGGGCCATTTCTGGCCTTTTGGGGTTCCTGAAGTATATGGGGATTAAAGAAGTCCCCCTGCGCCCAAATTTTCTGGGGTTCCAGGGGGTCCAGAGGACCAATATGGGCCAATTTGGCCCATATTACCTGGACCCAATCAGGGTTGACCAGGGCCATGAAAAAGAGCTACCCCCCAAAGCTTAAGGAGAGGTCCTGGCTTGCTGATTGGGGTCCAAAATAGTCTTGGAGCCACATATTGAGGACCTTTAGGGGGCCATAATTTGTGTTATGGCCCCAGAACTTTGATGATCTTCAGGCTTCATATAAAATCTGACTTAATGACTCCTTTGCTTCCATAACTCTAAAAATGAGTTCTAAACTGAATGAAATCACTAAATATTCTCCTTCTGTGCTGCCACCATCTTTTCTTTGTGGGTATGGTAGCTTCAGTCCATTGGTTTCACCCTGGTCAATGGTTCCTTCAGGCATTTTTGATCCTTCTCAAACTTATGATGGTTAAAAGGTAGTTGAACTTTTGGATCTTTCTTTTACCTGCTTCTTGAATAAGGGCAAGCAGTGTTTCCAACACTTCAATGCCAGATCTTTGAAAGATCATCATTTCTTTGTTGGAAAGAAGTCATGTCAAAATCAGAGGTTTTTACTTTTAAAGATAAGAATATACTCATGTAGCAAGAAGGATGAGCTTTTTGGGAAAGAATTCCCAGTCTCTGAGGCCCCTAACCCTGATGTTACTTCAGGTTATTCTACTTGTAAGTTCTGTAGCTTTCTTGATTGACTTGGTTCTGATTATTGTATTTAGTGACTAGATCCAGGTGGACCAATGTTGGAGGGCCCATTCCCACTGGTGGCAGGCTGATTTATTCCAGTTCATAGGTCTCAACTTCTAGGGTCAACAATCAGGGTGTAGTTAAAAGATTTAGAAGGATATACAATTCTCCAACTGATCCAGATGGTGAAGAATTTGAGGTGGTAAATGAATCTATTTGCAAACTCCCAATCTCTTTCCCTACTCAACCTCCTTCCAAACTATTCCACAGCCAAGTTATTCACAGCACTCCAAGAAGATTTCAACCTGTTCTTTCCACTATTCCATCTTCCATTCCTCTTTCTTCACCAAATACATCTACCACTATGCCTCTGCTAGCTTCCCCAATAAAGCCATCACCAATGGTTACCTCCCAAAAATTAAACCCTGTGGCCAGCATCAGTAGAATAAGACAATATATATTTCCTTTAAAATTCCCAGCTGCTCAATTGTTTCAAATAAAGGAGAATTGGCCTGTCAAAGTTACCAGAGAGGATCCAAATGTGGGTGATGAAGGTAAAGATGCTGTGGCTTGAATTTTCAGGAGGGTTGATGGAAATAGTAGAGAGTTCATAGCTTATGCTAGTGATAGAATGATACCTGTGACTGCTTCAGCAGAGATGGGTGTTAATTTTTTCTGTTATAAAGATGAGTTGATAATTGATTTCCAGAGAACCTTTTATTACTTGGGTAGATATAGCTAGTTTGTTGGTTTTGTTTGTGTTTTGTTTTTCTTTTATACCAACTCTCATTTATACAAGAATGAAATGGAACCTCCAAATACATGATATGGGAGGGGATTTTGCTACTTTGATAAAGAAATAAAGTAAAACAATAATTATTGAAGTAGAAGAAATAAAGAAAATAAAATAATTAATCAAAAAAGAGAGTAAATAAAGAGAATAAAAGAAAAATCCTGAGGATTGTCCTTCTTGTGGTGAGTTTCTTGATTTTGGCCATAAATTTCTTGAAAAGATAAAACAAAGAATTTGTTTCTCACAGAGTGACAAATGTGTTGTTTTAAAAGAAGTAGAGACCCTCAGAGATGCATATCAGAAGATTTAACTTACTTTCATAAATTCCACTCCCCACCAAGCACCATAAAAAGAAATGAAACTTCTGCCATAATATAGCTTCATATAAGGAATGTTTTGAAGTCTGATTATTTGCAAAAAATAAGAAACAAAATAAAGAAAGAAGAACTTTTTGCCATATATTGATTGAAGGTCCAAATATGAGGTTATTAATGTTTAAAGGCCTTTTGAATCTGTCCAAAAAAGTTAAAAGTTCTTAAAAAGTGTCCAAGGGAATGCTTGCAACAAATCTGGGTAGGATACCCCATTAAATGTGAATACCAGGAGAGGAACTGATTTTTGTAAAATTCAATCCCAATCAAGCACCATAAAATAAAAATATTGAGGTATTGGGGCCAGACTTATCAGGTTATAGAGAAGGGAAGTTCTTAACAAGGTATTTTGAGGTGGTCCGGTTGGAAGCTGGTTCCCAAGTAGTTTTTTCTGGGTCTTCACTTAATCCTTTCTGCTATTAAAGATACCATAGCTTACCTCTTTTAATTTTTTAGTGTAGAATCTTCACCACTTCCTATTCTTCTTGTTCCTCCACTAGAGCTGGTGGTGGCAATAGATATTGATTTGGGATAGTTGAATTCTTGACTGGTTTTAATAAGGATACATGGAAGACAGGGTGAACTGATTCAAATTTCAAAGGCAACTTGAGGTGATATGCATGACTGCCAATCTTCTTTGGAACTTCAAAGGGTCCCAAACATCTTTCTGAAATTTATTTTGTGGGTCTTGTTGTCTTGATATTCCTTGAGGCTATCCACACTTTGTCCACAGGTTGGAGGTCAGGTGGAATTGGCCTATTTCTATCTGGATACTTTATAAACCAAATTATTTTCGACTATAATTATTCTCTGAAAACTTACTGTATTGATTGGAGTTTGGTTGATACCTTTCCAAAAGGTATGTCTTGACAAATATGGAGTGATTAAAAGCTGGGATTTCTGCCATAAATGGGGAAAAAAGGTGATTGTTTTGTAGATGAGCTTTTTACATTATTCCTGTGTCATCTCAAAGACAGTTTGTTGATCACAAATTCTGTACAATGATTTGGCATTGATTGCAAAATCTTTAAGTTGTTGTCTGTAATAACCGGCAAACCCTAAGAAATACATCATTTCTTTTTTGTTCTGGGGTATTTGTTTCAGTAAAACTGCAGAAACCTTGTTTTTATCAACTCCAAGAGGCTCAGTCCTGATACTACATGTCCTAGAGCTTTCAGCTCATGAAACCCAAAATTACATTTTTTAAGAGATATTTTCATGTTCACTTGAAGAATTTTTCTAATTACTAATGAAAGTCTCTCTAAATGAAATTGCCATGTTTCTGAAAAAATGATAATGTCATCAATATAAATGATTAACCATCCCTCTGATAATTCATGTGGGAAAATGGTATTCATCATTCTTTGGTAATGAGAGGGTGCATTTTTAATACCAAAAGGCATCCTCAAGTATTCATAAATACCACAATGAGAAATAATCCTTAATAATATCCTAGCATGAGCTGTCAAAGCATTCTTATGGAAACCTTTAAAAGCATTCATAGAAGTGATAAACTTTGCTTTGGAGAATTGAGTCAAAGTCTGATGCATTCTAGCAATTGGATACCTGTCTGGAATAGTTTAGATATTCAATGCTATAAAATCACCAACCATCCTTAATTTATTATTATGCCAAGTAATGATTACAGGCATTGTGAATTCTACTTCTTCATTGTGCCCAATGTTACTAAGAGCTCCCAGTTTCACTAGCTCATTAATATGACTTTCTAATGCTTCTCTAGCCCTAGGGCTAGCTGGGTAAGCTGGTCTTCTTAATAGTGGATGGTAAGTTCTTTCCACATTAAGCATAAAGCTCACTTCATGGCCTTTGATAGCCCCAAGTGGTTCATTATCAGAAGAAAAGGCCTCTTTGTATTGAAATAAAATTTCAATAAGTTCTTCCTTCATTTCTAAGGTTAGTTCAGTACTAATTTGTGCTTCAATTAGCTTATCTGACACAAATTTTTCTTTATTAACATTCTTTACATGTTTAATGACAGTTATTTCCCTTTTTTCTGGAGGAAAAGCAAGTTTTTGCCTTTTATTTTCACCTATAATGAAACATCTGTCTTTATAGTTATGAATATAAATTCCATAGATATTGAGATAATCATTTCCAAGTATAAGGTTTTGTGAAGTAAAAATATTCATAACAACGAATTCAACTTTTAATGTGATACTTCCTGAAGCATGATGGAATATCATTTCTGCTTCAAAAATGCCCAAGGGGTGCATATCTTGGCTAGCACTGCTGAATTTTATACCTTCAATTGGCATTAAGCTTTCTTTCCAATTGGTATAAATCCTGTCAAGGTAATATTTTCCAACACAAGTACAAAAAGGACCTGAGTCAAAATGTAACTTGGCTTCTCTGTTGTTTGTCACAATATTAGTAATACAAGATTCTCCAGCTGTATAACCTTTACCTCTGGAAGGTTTGGTTCTATGCATTTTAACATCTTGAACATGTATGAGATCCATACATTCCTCACTGTACTGTGGTGAGTGAGTATGCACTTCTGTTACTTCAAAGGAAAAATTAATATTTTCTATACTAAGTCCCTCTGGTATCTCCTCCTCTTTAGAAGGCTCAGAATCACTTTCATGTAAAGATACATTATTTGTTTCTTTTGTGTCTTCAACTTTATCTATTTCTAACTCATTTATTCTTGTCTCTTTGGGACAAGTGTTTGCCAAATGAGATGTACTTCCACATTTATGAAATCTCAAAGGAGCTTTGTCATGTGGCTTATTGGGTTTGGAATTGGTTTCCAACTGGTCTTGCTGTCCATTGGGGGTTTATACCAATTTCTTCCAATTTTTTTCCTAGTTGTTATGCCTTCTATGGCATTAATATAATCTTCTGTAGAGCAAGGCTCAATACATCTGCTTCTTATAGCATGCTCAAGGCCCCCACCACATTTTCTTAATATTCTTTTATGAATCATTGTTTCAGACATATCAGGATGAAGAGCAGTTAATCTGTCTTTCTGTTTAAGAACCCAAGACATATGCCTGTCCCTTTCAATATTAAAAATGGCTTCTTCAAAAGAATTTTCCATCTTAAATCTCCAGGAATAATTTTCCCATTTGGTAATAATTTGTTCTTTCCACCAAGGCCAACAATGTTTACGATGGTCTTGCCTCATTTTGTAATACCATTTCTTTGCTGATTTGGTAAACAGGGAGTGTAATCTGGCACTTATGTATTCATCTGGTATGTTAAAGTCTTCCTTAAACATATCAATTATTTCATAAAGTCCATATGATTATATTCTCCTTCAACACTTAAGGTTGGCAATTCCTCTAATCTTGGAATGTCTTCAAAATTACAAGCAGTCTCCACTTCTGCATTTCTTGAAATTGTATGATGTAAGTCATTATTCAAGTTAAGCACATTTCTGTCAAGAATTGGTGTGGACTGTCTTGGCAAATAATTCTTCAGTGATATATTATTAATAATTGATTGAATATCTTCTTTCAATTCAAGTCTTGCTTTGTCACTTTTTTCCAATTGTTCTTGGGGAAGAGCTGCATTGTGGCCAGTTGAGTTTTCTAAGCTCTAAACTTGTATTCTTAATTCTTTCAACTGTCTAGCTATAAAAGAAATATAATTGTCATCTGGTTGATTCAGTAAGCTAAAATTAGACTCAATTCTTGCACAAATTTGCATCAAAGACAATATATTGTCTTTTTTCACACTTTCTAGACCAATTATGGTCTTTTTTGACTCTTTTACTTGCAATTTCTCTCTTCCCAACTTCTGTTGGATATACTCAAAATTATTAAGCTTTGCTGAAATTTCTTTATTACAAGGTTCGAAATGACTTACAAGCCTTACAAGGTCTACTTCTTTGGAAATTATTGATTCAATCTTTCCTCTTCCTTGGCTTTGAATTCCATCAGAGCTCTTTCCATATTGAACACATTGTCCATGGCTGTCTTCCGTTTCTTGGTAATTCTGTAATTCTGTGTATAAGGCTTGTTCCACTTGGATTTTGCCTTTCCTTTTGCCTTTTGCTTGCTCTTCTGATTGCTCTTTGGGGTTTTCTTTTCCTTGTTTGCAACTTTTTGAGGCAGATTTTTGCTGGTGGATGCTTGGGGAGGTTCCACTGGGCTGTTGTCCTTTCCTTGGGCCAACTTCTTCTTCTAGTCCTCTGACAACATGCTTTGGTTTTTCAACCAAGCTTTTATCTGTTGGACTTGTCCTTTGCAAGGCATGGGTGCCCCACCCCTCAGAGGTTCTTCTGTCTTTTCTGGGCCCCTGAACTTTTTCACTTGAAGATAAGAGTTCATTGTGCCTATCCAAATACTTGGCAAAAGTCATTACTCCTTCTGCTTTTCCGCCATAAACCAGCTCTTGTACTGAGACTGGTATATCTCTATTCCTTCCTGTTGGAAATGATTCAGGTCTGACAGCAATAGCAGTTATGTCAGCTTCTGGACTATCAATAAGAGGTTCAAAGGTGCTGGCTAACCTTTGGGAACTGGTGGAAGTTCTGGCATCCTCCCTTTGTGCCTCTCCTCTGGGCTGACATTCTTGTCTTTTGGATTTTTGACTTGAATTTCCTGGTCCAGATCCATTTGACTGGATGGAGTAATTGCTTCCACTTCTAGTAGGAGTCATTTCACATCAATTTTAATAAAAATGTACTAAGAAATGAATTGAATTCACCTTCTGGACCTTTAAAGGGTTCTTTGGTAATTAAACCCCTTGGTGCTTGGCTGGTTTGAATTTCAATACTAGACTCTGATGCCTCAGAGTCTGAAGAGCTTTCTCTGATGGATGACAATAGAGAAAAGTAAAAATATAAATTATTTTATCCAACAATAAAAATACCTTATAAACTCAACTTATTGAATAAAGTTTTTATAATGTAATTTATGGTAAATTACGTCAAAATTAAGAAAAAATGTCTAAAGATAAAAGAAAAATGTTTTTAAGAAATATTTTTAAGCTCTCTATTTGATTTCCATTTTGTTTGAAGGAATAATAATTATGAAATGAATAAGTTATTAATCAAAATTGTATTATTATTCACTTTATACTAGAATAACTCAAAGAATAAATTTCAAGTCTGTGATGTGAAAAAGCCACTGGTTAGACAAAAGGAATTCATTCCAAGTGACTAAATAGTATATTTTTTCAAACAACATTCTTAATGAAAAACACTTTAATAATATTATAAAGATTATTTATGAGGGATAAGTCCCAAGAAAGCCAATATTAAGATAAATAGGGCAATTTTACGTTAAAAGGGAGTAAAATAAGGTCTAGAATATGATTTATGTCCCAAAAATTGGTTACAATCATGACCAGGACCCCAAATTTAAGGTTTGTCTATTAAAATATTGATAATTGTAACAATATCAAGAGTACTATGACTGTCCTCAGTAGACAAATATAATATAACAAGATATTATAATCACAAATTAAATATAATTATTAAAATAATTATATTGAAAAAATAAATTTAATTATTATTATATAATATAATAATAAGCCAAATATGAATAATTATAATAAGTCATAATTATTCTATCATTATTGAAGTCACTGAAAGCTATAACAATAAGAAGTGTAAAGCTCTTAATGAGACAATTACATGTGGAAAATATGAATATTTAACCACTTATAAGTAATATAAAGATTATTCATGAAAATAAATTATAGCACACACTGTGCAGATATAATTCTTATGAAAAATTCTATAAAAAACTAATAATAGATAAAAAACTATAGAATTTTAGAGAAAAACTTACTTAGAATATATAATTAATACAACAAGTCTAATAAAACAGTTATTATATTCAATAATTATTATAAGTTGAAAACACACCAAAAATTAATCTTTTGAAAGATAAAACAACTTCATATAATAAAAAGATGATTTGAAGAGTTTTTAAGAGGAATTTTTTGGTTTTTAAAAGATATTTTAAGACAATAATCTTATAAAATACAATATATTATTAGTGATTACAACAATAATCTAATTTCTATGATTTCAATTATTTAATTAAGGATTTATAAAGAATAAAATACTTGATAAATATCTTAATAATAATATTTTATACATAATAAAACTTTGCCTGTTTAAATGTCTAATACAATTGGATTGGATTGAATTGATGGACAAAAACAGTGATGAATAGACTCCTTTTATGTCTGCAGAGCACCTCTCATGATTAATAATGGATATAGAGGGCGCGCTCAGGGCAAAACTGAAAAACCATGCTTAAAAATAAGGTTCTTAACTTAAGGTAACTTATTTTTAATTCTAATTTAAAGTCACTGGTGTTATTCTTAACTCCAAGTAAATTTAATCCTCATTTAAGTTAATTATTTTGAGTTTTAATATGAAAAAAGTTCATTTACATTAAATTTAATCACATGAACAATATAAGAATAAAGTTCCAAGTAAAAATATCTTAAACTCAATTTTTACTTAATTTTCAAAGAAATCTTAATTTTCTCTAAGTTTAATTAAAAGAGTAATGTTCCAGGCTAATTCACAGTAAGACATGCCTATAGAAGATACTTAAAATCCAATTTATACACAGAAACATTGAATTGTAATCTTTGTGAAATTTTCAAACAAATCCATCAAGATTTGGACTTTTAATGAATTTTTGAAGTTATTGCTATTTTTCCACATAAAATAGAAATACACACTAAACCTTAATTTTTGATTAGGTTTTGATACTTGTAAGCTTAAGATTTTAAGCTTATTTAAGCTTTGACAGCTCTGAAGACTTTAATTTCAAGCTTGCATATTGGGATTTACCCTTTGGCAGTTTGAAACTCCTGTCCAAATTGGGATAAAACCAGTTTGAACTTTAAGGCTGGATCAAATTCTAATCTTACAGCTTAAATTAAGGTTGTAAATCCTCCAATACAGGTGGTCAACCTTAATTGAATCTTTGCAGATCCAAATAGCTGTGTACCCCAGCTCTGTTTGGTCTTTTTCCTTTGTCCCACCTTTTTGAATGGATTTCGCCCTTTTATTTACTTAAAGCCATACTATGGCCTTACACAAATTTGAATTGAGCTCATGCAGGATTTACATCCTGTATGGCAAATCCTTAGCCAATTCAGTAAATATACACAACACCTCAATTTTAACAAAATTTTGGTAAGTTTGCATAAACCTTATGCAGCTTTAAATTTGAGCTTTTTTAAGCTTAAATTTAACAATTTAAAAAAAATGCTAAAAAATCTACATGAGTACTGTGAGATTCTTAAATTTTCCAATAACTTAAGAAATAAGCATTTTTGGGTATAACACCCTATGGGTTTACCCTAGGTTATTTTTGGTGTAGAATCCAAAAATGACATAATAATTGTAATTTGTTTATCCAAACAAAAGTTATACTTATTTTTTGTTGTTTTTCATTTTAATTTCACCTGAAAATTCTGTTCAAGACTAAATCAGCTGTATATAAAGTTATGTGTTGCCTTATGGGTATGTCATATATACCTCACAGGCTCACACATTTCAATCTTCAAATTGATAATTTAAATCATTTCAAGAAAGTAAATGACAGGTATCCCCTCATTGGGTGGTTCATAACAGCAAAATTACATGGAAATTTCCAAAATTAATGCTTCAAAAGGTGTTTCGTTCCACACCTTGTGTGAGCCTTGAGGTATATTTTACATACCCAAATAGGCCACAATTATCTTAAAAATAAATTTTGAATTATGCATAACTGATAAGTCATGCATATATCCAAAACTCATCATTTTTGATTTCAGAAAAGATGAATAACATTTAATTGAGGAAGTAAATCCATGGATTTAAGGCCATATTTGGATTCTACACAAACATTCACCCAGGGTAGCTCCATAGAGTGAATAAGCTCAAATTAACTCTTTGAGGTGGTAAAATGGAAAATACTTCAATACCACATAAAAGATCCGTGAAAATTTTTGTTTTTCTTAATTTCACGCCAAAATAATGGGAATGTGAGAAGTACCATGTTACATATACACTAAGAATAGTGTTATGCATGTTTTGAGCACTTAATATCATGGTATTCTTACATGGACATTTGGTACACCCATAGTGGATATCTCACTTTAAGCTTAAATTTCTATTTTGATGTGAAAAATAGGCAAGGGGGACAAAAGACATCAAAGAGAGCCAGGGTACCCAGCTTCTGAGGCCTCAGAGGCGTGGACAGCTCCAAATCTTGGATCCATGGCTGATCTTGGCCTAATTGTTAAACTAAAACCCTTTGGGAACTTGGTTACCATGTTACAACTACTGTAAATCTTAAGAAAATAGCAAATAACCTGCTATTTTGAGGTGCCAAGGAGGTAAACAGCTACTTAGACTCCTGTAACCATGTCAATTCTTAATAATTTTCCATGCATAAACCCCAAAAGAGTAATCAAAACCCTTTTTGGACTTTTATCCATTGATTTACCTCATAGCAACCAGTGAAACACTGATATTGGCAATTCTACGTAAAAATGAGGTAAAAACTTCAAAAATTCATTATAAAAGAAAATTCTCAATGAATCTTTCTGAAACTTTCAGGACTAATGGAGAACTGTATTATCTATGGTACAACCAAGAATAATTATGGCTTTACTAGTAAAATTAAAATGTTTACTTACAGTCCATTTTTGACTATTCTACATGAAACACTGAATCTTCAAAATTCACAGTAATTACAACCTGTGATGAAATTGCCAACAACATTGATAGCTTTGAGAGATAAATGATTTTTTTGGAATAAAAGAATATTTACAGATTTTACTCCTTTTATTCTAAACCATATTGGGGTTGGTAGTCATGTAAAAGCATCAATTAAGTAATTATGATAATCTTACGTGACAACAGATGATGCAATCAATAATCCAAAAAGGTTTATTGTTTTCTCACTCACTGGTTTTTCAGTTTTCTCCATTGCATGCCTCTGTGAGCTGTTGTTGACTTAAAAGAGGCCTCCTCTTGCTGTTTTTTCCAGGAATCATCTTATTATTCATTTAAACAATTATTACCAACAAGTAAGTATTAGTAAAGCTATTCTTAAGTGTTTTAAATCTTTCAGAATCAATCAGAAAGACGTTAAATCATAGAATCCAACTATATATTGTTGTAATATTGTTATAAATACATTTTGATCCTTTAAATCCACAATTCTACATCAAAACCCTCTATATTATCTTCAATAATTTCTTTGGAATATTAGTGAGTGGTTTAATCTTAATTCTTTAAGTTTTTTTCAAGAATTATCATTATAATTATTCTTGAAAAAGATAATTATATATTAAAATAATTTTATTATTTTAATAAAAGAAGTTTTATTATTAAACTTTTCTTGTAATTGATTCTTGTAGACAATTACTGCTCACTGTTAAAATCACTAGTAGTGTTTAACACATGAAATAAATAATTCTTTAATTATTTAATTGTGGTTATAATAATATTTTATTATTATATTTCATAAGAACAGACATAGTACTGTTGATTAATAGTGATATTATCATCAGTTTCACAGTCAAATCTTGCACCTTGAACCTTCTATGTCCCCTATAATTTGTATAGTTCTTCTCTTTCTTAGTTGTAGCTCTCATTGTGACTCTGATTATAATTATCACCAAATTGCATATACTTAAGAATATTGAAAAAGTAAGGAATTAGTTACAGAGAAAATTGAAAAAAATGTTTTTGATTTGGTCATACTTACACTCAGCTGTGGAGCTCCAATGTGGTTGTTATTGAGAACATTGCCTCCTCTATTTTTCATCATAAACTTCTTCAGAAGATTTTTCATAATAATCAAATATTTCTTCTTTTCAATATATTTGTTTTATAGGTTTTTGTTAAAAGGATGTTTTAAGCCTCAGAGCTATTCTCAGATACCATAAAATCAACAAATAATGATAACCATCAAGCTGAAATAATAATTATTTTTGAGGAATCTGCTTCAATATAAAGATTTTAGATATTAAAAGGTGGTAAATCAATCAAGTGATAGTGAAAAATTGAGTTTGGCTCAAAATTTCAGGAAAATTGGTAAAATTTTAAGAATGGATTTTTTTGGAAAAAGTATTCAAATATCTAAACATTTTTCAAAAATGCAGCAAATGTCAAAATTGGTGCTTTAAATTTTGTATAATTAGATTGACTCTTTAAAAGAGAATTATAATTACATCTGTTAGCTTTTACATCCTCTTTCACTGTTAATCCATTTCCAAAATACAATTTAATCCTCCTTTGTGATTTTTAAGTCTATGAACCAGATTTTACGCTCATCTGATCTATTCTTGTAATTTTTTCTATTTAATATGATTCTAAATATATTAAATATATCATAATTATTGTTTATACTTGCTTAATTAATACAGAATATAAATTCTTTTATAAATAAATTGATATCCTTGAGTTTATCTTGTAAATTATTTCCTGAATAAATATTTCATTTTAATAAGAATTAAATTTCTATAATATTCTTGTTTTGATATCAGGAAAATAAAAAGAACATATTTGGGGTATTTTACTTTAGAAAGTTCTGTTTTGAACTTATTCTTACACCGGATAATTCTTGAAGATATAAATAGTAGCCGGTTTTTGATCAAAGTTTCATTTAAAAACCACATAGGCTCTGTATGTAAGATTTTTCATTCATACCTTTTTTATTTTTTCAAAAAAAAGTCAGAGAAATTACTGAATTTCCATATTAAATCATTGGCTCTTTTCAGGCTAAATACATAAGGAAATGGTGTTATTTTAAAAATTATTCTCAATTTTCTGGTATTGTAGGAATTATCAAGATCAATTCCAAACAAATAATCATTTTTTAGCTTAAATTTAGTATTCTTTAGATATTATTGGTATTCATTTTGTGTCTGTAATAAAAAAATTGCACAAAAATAATTTTTTTACTGTTTAATTGATATTCAAATTCATTGATGAGCTACTATTTGAATAATAATTTCATCAATGTGGAAGACTAAATCCAATTTATTAATGTCAAATTTGTTTTATTTAGAATTAATATTAGCTTTATCTTAATTCATTCTGATACTATTAGCTTTCAAATTGTGAGCCTTAGAGGTAATTTCATATACCCAAAAGACCACAAATATAAAAAATAACATATTAATATAAATAAAATAAATTTATTTATATTATTAAAATAAAAATCAAAATATAAATATAAAATTATATTAAAAATAAAAAATTAATTACAATTTAAAAATAAAAAAATACATTAAATTTTGTAAGTATAAAATTACTTTTATACTTGAAAAAATTAAGTAAAAATAAAATTTTAACAAAATTGTGAAAAAATAAATAAATTTGGAAAAAAGTTATATAAAAATTATCATAACTTTTTATCCAATAAATAAACACATAAAATTTATTTCACCATTGGATTCCTCATAAAAAATCAGGTGGGATCACCTCTGAGTGAAATTCTTGTAACTCAACTCTAAATAAGCTTAAATTAAGTTTTTAGTATTTTCAATACAAAAGTTGAAAATCCTCAAAACCTTAATTTAATTCACACCACATGTGGTGTTAACCATCAAATTTTGTGTTAAAATTGAGGTGTTGTGTTTAGTTTAGAAGTTATGAGGAATTAAAGTATTTTCAATTGAATTCAATTGAAATGTCAAAATGTGCGCGTGTATTACATAAGTGAACTTTGATTTACATATGAGGTGTCAATTATTACTGTATTGTACTGTACAATTGAATTGAATTACATATGTAAATTATAAGTATAATACATGATGAGGAATTAAAGGAAAAAATAAATTGGAAAGATTAAATTTGGGGGGGAAAAGGAACTCCAGCTCTAAGGGGGAGCTAGACCCCCAAAATCCTTGCTGACAGGCGTGGGATGTCAAAATTCACGCAAAAGTTCATCACTTTTGGCCTGGAATTGAGTTACAGGGTCTGTGAACTCAATTGATGATGAGGTTTTGATACCAACTGGGGTAGTTTTAGCTGTTGCCAAGAGGGTAAAACTACCCTTAAGATAAAACAATCATAGTAAAAACAGTTTTAACTGGTTTCTACGCCTCTGACACACATTCTGACGTGTTTTGAAGGCTCTAGGCCTGGTATTGCTATAGTAATGGCTGATTTAAGGGTCTAAAATGGCTAAAAATGGCTAAAAATGGCTTAAACCAGCCCTTTTTTGGTCTAAACCAGGGTTCAATGATGCCATAATTGGCTTTTCTGTTGTCAGACTGTTTTTCACGACTGACAAGAGTAAATTTTACTTTTGGGGTAAGAGAATTGATGGATATAAAAGAATGTCTTCTTTGCCCCACTTTTCTCTTCATGTTAGAATCTTTTCCTTTTATTAATTAGTTTAAAACTGTTAAACCAATCAATAAAAGATTCCAACCACCCTTTTTAAATCATTTTGAACGTTTTAACCACGTGAAAAAATCATTATAATCATTGTTTGTAACTCTTATAATCATTTTTTACCCCTGAACCACCCCATAAGTGAATTAAAGCATCTTTCATCACTGTTAACTTTGTCACTTTGTTTCCAAATTCACTCTGGTCACTTTTGGGCGTGTTTTCTCTTTAATATTCTTTTTAAAGACTCTGTTCTTTAATTAATTGCTTGCAGCTCTTTGCTCAATTAATTCCAATTGAAATTGCTCTTGAAGAAATTTCTTTTGTAGCCTTAAAATATCTCTTGTAGAGTATTTTTTGGATAAATTTTTATTGTTGGTAAAACAATAAATTTTTATAATATTATTGTTTTATACTAATAAAGTTATAAACAATAAAATTGGCGTGTTTTCTCTTAAAAATAATATTTCTTACTATTTTTAATTGAATTTTACCTTATACAAATTTTGAGGACAGGAAAAGTACTTGATTTTTTATCAAAGTTTCATATCCACACCTTACATTTGGGGGCCCAGCCGTGATATTTTACCTGTGACATATTTTTTTTACTCTTTTTAAATCTTTTTTCTTATATTGAAAAATTTAAAAACATATAAAAAATACTTATAATCCAAAAAATCCTTAAAAAAATAATTTTTTTCATATTATAAGTGAGGCTTATATTTTTATTTCTTTTTTGAAATAACCTTTTTTTTACTTAATTAATTGGCTTTTTCATTAATTTTAGTGTCTGACAACGTGGTAAGACAAGAAAACATTGAAACAGCCTCAACAGTAACCAGCATTATCCCTGCCAGTACTGTTATTGTGACTCAAAATAACCAACCTGAACCAATATCTTCTGAATTAATTAACTTGGACATAAGTAATACCCTTCAGAAAGCTAAAAATTTGGCCAATAGTAAGTTTTTGACATAAAAATACTATTTGAAGCCTTTTTTAACCATAATTATGCCTTCAACCAGGTCAGGAGCCAGCTACAACCCCTCAAGCAGCTCCCAAAAAGGTAATAGACGTGATTATGGCAGAGGCCAACCAGGTACAGAAGGAAAAGGGTCAGTTGATGACTTCCAAACAACTAAAATGGGTCATTCTGAAGCTGATAATACCATTTTACCTTCAAAAAGAGCTCACACCGCCACAACAAGCCTCTGTGGACATATACAAAGCCAGCCACAGTGCATACAACAATGCACTTCAATTCAAAGAGTACCAGATCCTTGCAGACCTGTGGAAGAATTGCATGAATTCTTACCTGACAGTAAGAAAATTCTTGGGCCATCCCAACACTTGCAAATTGCTCAATGGATGGCATCCATTGATGGAGAAGAAAAACATGATGCTTTTGACACTGGAATGGAGGAAAAACAACCCTCCACCACCAAAACCAGTGCCAAAAACAGCCCCAGTGGCCAGCAGCAGCATTTCCAACGTGAAAAAGCAGCCACAACCTCCAAACAAGGGCAAACGGAAGGCACAAGCTCCAAAACCTTACAGCCAGGGCTACAGGATCCCAAAGATTCAGCAGGATGCCATGGAAAATGTATTTCAGATGGCCAGAACCATGATGGAATTACAAAAGAAGGAGGAAGCCAGATTAAAGTTCCAGAAATGATTTCTGATATATTTGATTCCATCCCAGAGTTGTATGATGCTATAAAGGACGTGAAAAAACATCTTTCTGATAAAAATGAATCCATTTGTAACAACATTAAAACAAACAGCTTGAGCCTGTGCCAAATCAATGAAACACTTATGTGTTTTGAAAAGGTTTTAAGAGCAATTAAAACTTCCAATAATGATACTTCTTTTGGCATTAAGATAAATGAACAATCTGCAATTATTAAAGAATTAACAGAAAAATATTCTAAACTCAATATTGATGACATAATTGAGACAAGAATAAAACATGCCATTAGTACTATCAAAGAGGACAATAAAAAGACTCTGGATTATGTTTCAAAAGCATTTGCTGAAGTAAAGACAAATACAATTGCCTTGAAAAAGGATTTTGATACCTCAAAAGAGGAAATATCAAAATTAACAATGAAATTGAATGAAGTTATATCTGATAATACTAGACAAACAGAGTTATGTAATGAGCTTACATATAAAGAGGATGAACATAAAAAGAATTTCATAGACTCTATACAAAGCTTACAACATGAGTTAAAAAATTCTCAAAGGTGTAACAACAGTAAAATGAATGATATTGAACAACTGCTAAACACCTTACCAAGAATGTCTACACCTCTGAACCAGAATGAGGGTGCAAGAATTCCCAATCCACAAGTATTGGATGGAGAAAATTCACAGTTAAAAGATGAATTTTCTACCTCTTTTCATAACTTGGAACCATCAATGGGCCAAGCACTATTAAAAGAAGTTCCAAAACTTAAGGAATGGCCTCACTTCAGTGGTGAAGGAGAATATGACCATATGGAATTTATCAGAGGTATTGACATGATCAAAGAAGATTTTGAATTACCAGACAGATTGGTGACAGCCAGGTTTAACACCTTGTTTACCAAATCAGCTCACAGATGGTATATCAAATTAAGACAAGCACATAGACACCAGAGTTGGACTTGGTGGAAAACCCAAATTGTCAACAAATGGGCCAATGATGCATGGAGGTTTAAAGTTGAAACAGCCTTTGAATACGCCAAATTTAATGCTGATAAAGACAAAGCCTTACCATGGTTTTGTCAACAAAAGGACAGGTTAACAGCATTATACCCTGACATGTCAGAATTTATGATTCATAGAAAAATTCTAAGACAATGTGGAGGTGACTTAGAGCATGCTGTCAAAAGCAGGACTACTGAACAATCTTCAGCAGAAGACATTATCAATATATTAGAGGAAGTAACCACAAGAACCAGAATTGGTTCCAGTAGGGTGAATCTCAAAACAAGGTTTAATACACCTTGGAAGGATTCTGTGGACAAAAACCCCAAAGAAAACTCTAATAATATTAAAAATAAATCTGCAGATACAGTCAGAAAGTGCCATATTTGCCAAAGCACCACTCATTTAGCCAATACATGTCCAAAGAGAGGGAAAATCAATGAAATTGATGTGGAGAAAGAACCTGATGTTGAAAAAGATGACATAATTGAAGAAAATCCAGATGACAAGTCATCCATATTTTCTGAATCTTCAAAAGATATAGAAAATATCAATGCCACTTTTGACATCATGGAATCTTATTCCCACTTGCCACAATTAAGCAATGGTCAACTTGATTTATCAAAAATCCAAGATGCACAACTCATGAAAACCAAACCAAACAGAGGAAAAGGTTATACAGCTGGTAACTCCTGTATAACAGAAGTGGTGATTGACAACAAACCCACTAAAATTTTGCTTGACCCAGGAGCCTTCTGCTCTTGTGTTGGTAAATCTTTTCTTAAAACTTGTGTACCAAACTTTGAAGATCAATTGTTACCAATTGATGGCACAAACAATCACCTTTTTTCCCCATTTATGGCAGAAATCCCAGCTTTTAATCACTCCATATTTGTCAAGACATACCTTTTGGAAAGGTATCAACCAAACTCCAATCAATACAGTAAGTTTTCAGAGAATAATTATAGTCGAAAATAATTTGGTTTATAAAGTATCCAGATAGAAATAGGTCAATTCCACCTGACCTCCAACCTGTGGACAAAGTGTGGATAGCCTCAAGGAATATCAAGACAACAAGACCCACAAAATAAATTTCAGAAAGATGTTTGGGACCCTTTGAAGTTCCAAAGAAGATTGGCAGTCATGCATATCACCTCAAGTTGCCTTTGAAATTTGAATCAGTTCACCCTGTCTTCCATGTATCCTTATTAAAACCAGTCAAGAATTCAACTATCCCAAATCAATATCTATTGCCACCACCAGCTCTAGTGGAGGAACAAGAAGAATAGGAAGTGGTGAAGATTCTACACTAAAAAATTAAAAGAGGTAAGCTATGGTATCTTTAATAGCAGAAAGGATTAAGTGAAGACCCAGAAAAAACTACTTGGGAACCAGCTTCCAACCGGACCACCTCAAAATACCTTGTTAAGAACTTCCCTTCTCTATAACCTGATAAGTCTGGCCCCAATACCTCAATATTTTTATTTTATGGTGCTTGCTTGGGATTGAATTTTACAAAAATCAGTTCCTCTCCTGGTATTCACATTTAATGGGGTATCCTACCCAGATTTGTTGCAAGCATTCCCTTGGACACTTTTTAAGAACGTTTAACTTTTTTGGACAGATTCAAAAGGCCTTTAAACATTAATAACCTCATATTTGGACCTTCAATCAATATATGGCAAAAAGTTCTTCTTTCTTTATTTTGTTTCTTATTTTTTGCAAATAATCAGACTTCAAAACATTCCTTATATGAAGCTATATTATGGCAGAAGTTTCATTTCTTTTTATGGTGCTTGGTGGGGAGTGGAATTTATGAAAGTAAGTTAAATCTTCTGATATGCATCTCTGAGGGTCTCTACTTCTTTTAAAACAACACATTTGTCACTCTGTGAGAAACAAATTCTTTGTTTTATCTTTTCAAGAAATTTATGGCCAAAATCAAGAAACTCACCACAAGAAGGACAATCCTCAGGATTTTTCTTTTATTCTCTTTATTTACTCTCTTTTTTGATTAATTATTTTATTTTCTTTATTTCTTCTACTTCAATAATTATTGTTTTACTTTATTTCTTTATCAAAGTAGCAAAATCCCCTCCCATATCATGTATTTGGAGGTTCCATTTCATTCTTGTATAAATGAGAGTTGGTATAAAAGAAAAACAAAACACAAACAAAACCAACAAACTAGCTATATCTACCCAAGTAATAAAAGGTTCTCTGGAAATCAATTATCAACTCATCTTTATAACAGAAAAAATTAACACCCATCTCTGCTGAAGCAGTCACAGGTATCATTCTATCACTAGCATAAGCTATGAACTCTCTACTATTTCCATCAACCCTCCTGAAAATTCAAGCCACAGCATCTTTACCTTCATCACCCACATTTGGATCCTCTCTGGTAACTTTGACAGGCCAATTCTCCTTTATTTGAAACAATTGAGCAGCTGGGAATTTTAAAGGAAATATATATTGTCTTATTCTACTGATGCTGGCCACAGGGTTTAATTTTTGGGAGGTAACCATTGGTGATGGCTTTATTGGGGAAGCTAGCAGAGGCATAGTGGTAGATGTATTTGGTGAAGAAAGAGGAATGGAAGATGGAATAGTGGAAAGAACAGGTTGAAATCTTCTTGGAGTGCTGTGAATAACTTGGCTGTGGAATAGTTTGGAAGGAGGTTGAGTAGGGAAAGAGATTGGGAGTTTGCAAATAGATTCATTTACCACCTCAAATTCTTCACCATCTGGATCAGTTGGAGAATTGTATATCCTTCTAAATCTTTTAACTACACCCTGATTGTTGACCCTAGAAGTTGAGACCTATGAACTGGAATAAATCAGCCTGCCACCAGTGGGAATGGGCCCTCCAACATTGGTCCACCTGGATCTAGTCACTAAATACAATAATCAGAACCAAGTCAATCAAGAAAGCTACAGAACTTACAAGTAGAATAACCTGAAGTAACATCAGGGTTAGGGGCCTCAGAGACTGGGAATTCTTTCCCAAAAAGCTCATCCTTCTTGCTACATGAGTATATTCTTATCTTTAAAAGTAAAAACCTCTGATTTTGACATGACTTCTTTCCAACAAAGAAATGATGATCTTTCAAAGATCTGGCATTGAAGTGTTGGAAACACTGCTTGCCCTTATTCAAGAAGCAGGTAAAAGAAAGATCCAAAAGTTCAACTACCTTTTAACCATCATAAGTTTGAGAAGGATCAAAAATGCCTGAAGGAACCATTGACCACTTTGTTTCCAAATTCACTCTGGTCACTTTTGGGCGTGTTTTCTCTTTAATATTCTTTTTAAAGACTCTGTTCTTTAATTAATTGCTTGCAGCTCTTTGCTCAATTAATTCCAATTGAAATTGCTCTTGAAGAAATTTCTTTTGTAGCCTTAAAATATCTCTTGTAGAGTATTTTTTGGATAAATTTTTATTGTTGGTAAAACAATAAATTTTTATAATATTATTGTTTTATACTAATAAAGTTATAAACAATAAAATTGGCGTGTTTTCTCTTAAAAATAATATTTCTTACTATTTTTAATTGAATTTTACCTTATACAAATTTTGAGGACAGGAAAAGTACTTGATTTTTTTATCAAAGTTTCATATCCACACCTTACATTTGGGGGCCCAGCCGTGATATTTTACCTGTGACATATTTTTTTTACTCTTTTTAAATCTTTTTTCTTATATTGAAAAACTTAAAAACATATAAAAAATACTCATAATCCAAAAAATCCTTAAAAAAATAATTTTTTTCATATTATAAGTGAGGCTTATATTTTTATTTCTTTTTTGAAATAACCTTTTTTTTACTTAATTAATTGGCTTTTTCATTAATTTTAGTGTCTGACAACGTGGTAAGACAAGAAAACATTGAAACAGCCTCAACAGTAACCAGCATTATCCCTGCCAGTACTGTTAATTCTGATCATAATAGTACTGTTATTGTGACTCAAAATAACCAACCTGAACCAATATCTTCTGAATTAATTAACTTGGACATAAGTAATACCCTTCAGAAAGCTAAAAATTTGGCCAATAGTAAGTTTTTGACGTAAAAATACTATTTTAAGCCTTTTTTAACCATAATTATGCCTTCAACCAGGTCAGGAGCCAGCTACAACCCCTCAAGCAGCTCCCAAAAAGGTAATAGACGTGATTATGGCAGAGGCCAACCAGGTACAGAAGGAAAAGGGTCAGTTGATGACTTCCAAACAACTAAAATGGGTCATTCTGAAGCTGATAATACCATTTTACCTTCAAAAAGAGCTAACACCGCCACAACAAGCCTCTGTGGACATATACAAAGCCAGCCACAGTGCATACAACAATGCACTTCAATTCAAAGAGTACCAGATCCTTGCAGACCTGTGGAAGAATTGCATGAATTCTTACCTGACAGTAAGAAAATTCTTGGGCCATCCCAACACTTGCAAATTGCTCAATGGATGGCATCCATTGATGGAGAAGAAAAACATGATGCTTTTGACACTGGAATGGAGGAAAAACAACCCTCCACCACCAAAACCAGTGCCAAAAACAGCCCCAGTGGCCAGCAGCAGCATTTCCAACGTGAAAAAGCAGCCACAACCTCCAAACAAGGGCAAACGGAAGGCACAAGCTCCAAAACCTTACAGCCAGGGCTACAGGATCCCAAAGATTCAGCAGGATGCCATGGAAAATGTATTTCAGATGGCCAGAACCATGATGGAATTACAAAAGAAGGAGGAAGCCAGATTAAAGTTCCAGAAATGATTTCTGATATATTTGATTCCATCCCAGAGTTGTATGATGCTATAAAGGACGTGAAAAAACATCTTTCTGATAAAAATGAATCCATTTGTAACAACATTAAAACAAACAACTTGAGCCTGTGCCAAATCAATGAAACACTTATGTGTTTTGAAAAGGTTTTAAGAGCAATTAAAACTTCCAATAATGATACTTCTTTTGGCATTAAGATAAATGAACAATCTGCAATTATTAAAGAATTAACAGAAAAATATTCTAAACTCAATATTGATGACATAATTGAGACAAGAATAAAACATGCCATTAGTACTATCAAAGAGGACAATAAAAAGACTCTGGATTATGTTTCAAAAGCATTTGCTGAAGTAAAGACAAATACAATTGCCTTGAAAAAGGATTTTGATACCTCAAAAGAGGAAATATCAAAATTAACAATGAAATTGAATGAAGTTATATCTGATAATACTAGACAAACAGAGTTATGTAATGAGCTTACATATAAAGAGGATGAACATAAAAAGAATTTCATAGACTCTATACAAAGCTTACAACATGAGTTAAAAAATTCTCAAAGGTGTAACAACAGTAAAATGAATGATATTGAACAACTGCTAAACACCTTACCAAGAATGTCTACACCTCTGAACCAGAATGAGGGTGCAAGAATTCCCAATCCACAAGTATTGGATGGAG
Organism: Austropuccinia psidii; assembly: GCA_023105745.1. Taxonomy (NCBI): domain Eukaryota; kingdom Fungi; phylum Basidiomycota; class Pucciniomycetes; order Pucciniales; family Sphaerophragmiaceae; genus Austropuccinia; species Austropuccinia psidii. The sequence goes on along the minus strand of JALGQZ010000007.1, from coordinate 53,531,734 downwards.
AAAATTCACAGTTAAAAGATGAATTTTCTACCTCTTTTCATAACTTGGAACCATCAATGGGCCAAGCACTATTAAAAGAAGTTCCAAAACTTAAGGAATGGCCTCACTTCAGTGGTGAAGGAGAATATGACCATATGGAATTTATCAGAGGTATTGACATGATGAAAGAAGATTTTGAATTACCAGACAGATTGGTGACAGCCAGGTTTAACACCTTGTTTACCAAATCAGCTCACAGATGGTATATCAAATTAAGACAAGCACATGGACACCAGAGTTGGACTTGGTGGAAAACCCAAATTGTCAACAAATGGGCCAATGATTCATGGAGGTTTAAAGTTGAAACAGCCTTTGAATCCGCCAAATTTAATGCTGATAAAGACAAAGCCTTACCATGGTTTTGTCAACAAAAGGACAGGTTAACAGCATTATACCCTGACATGTCAGAATTTATGATTCATAGAAAAATTCTAAGACAATGTGGAGGTGACTTAGAGCATGCTGTCAAAAGCAGGACTACTGAACAATCTTCAGCAGAAGACATTATCAATATATTAGAGGAAGTAACCACAAGAACCAGAATTGGTTCCAGTAGGGTGAATCTCAAAACAAGGTTTAATACACCTTGGAAGGATTCTGTGGACAAAAACCCCAAAGAAAACTCTAATAATATTAAGAATAAATCTGCAGATACAGTCAGAAAGTGCCATATTTGCCAAAGCACCACTCATTTAGCCAATACATGTCCAAAGAGAGGGAAAATCAATGAAATTGATGTGGAGAAAGAACCTGATGTTGAAAAAGATGACATAATTGAAGAAAATCCAGATGACAAGTCATCCATATTTTCTGAATCTTCAAAAGATATAGAAAATATCAATGCCACTTTTGACATCATGGAATCTTATTCCCACTTGCCACAATTAAGCAATGGTCAACTTGATTTATCAAAAATCCAAGATGCACAACTCATGAAAACCAAACCAAACAGAGGAAAAGGTTATACAGCTGGTAACTCCTGTATAACAGAAGTGGTGATTGACAACAAACCCACTAAACTTTTGCTTGACCCAGGAGCCTTCTGCTCTTGTGTTGGTAAATCTTTTCTTAAAACTTGTGTACCAAACTTTGAAGATCAATTGTTACCAATTGATGGCATAAAATTCAATAGTGCAAGTAACCCAATGAAAGCATTGGGTATATTTGAGACTAGTGTCATATTTCCACATATCAATGGAAATTTAAGAATCACTGTTGAATTTGTTGTTATGGAAAATTGCTCTAGTACCCATTTCATATTGGGAAATAATTATTTAATCATGTATGGCATAGATTTACACAACAACAAGGACAGATACTTTACTATTGGAGACAATAAGCGCCAAAAATTTGCCTTTTTACCATTTAAAAGACAAATTACAGTAAACAAAGTATCACCAGTCAACTTAGAGTTAGAGAAATTCAAGTCTGAACACTTAAATGAAGCTTAAATAAGCCTTCATTTGAGTGATAAACAAGAAAATGAACTCTTTTCTTTTTTATATGACCATAAAGAAGCATTTGCCTCGGATAAAGAACCCCTAGGGGCAATTATTGGTCATGAAATTGATATTATCCTTAATATTGAGAGACCTTATCCACCACTCTTAAGAAGACCTGCATATCCAGCAAGTCCAAAATCAAGAGAAGCACTAGAAAGCCATATTAAAGAACTTTTGGACCTTGGTGTAATAAGGAAATTAGGCCACAATGAAGAAGTATAAATAACTACACCAGTCATAGTGGCTTGGCATAATGGAAAATCTAGAATGGTTGGGGACTTTAGAGCTCTGAACACTTATACTGTTCCAGACAGATACCCAATTCCAAAGATCCAGATTGCCCTCACTCAAATATCTCAAGCAGTATATATAAGCACTATGGATGCTCTTAAGGGATTTCATCAGAATGTGGTAACACCAAGAGCAAGGAAGTATTTGAGAATCATTGTTCATTGTGGAGTTTATGAATATTTAAGAATGCCTTTTGGTATCAAAAATGCACCTTCACACTTCCAAAGAATGATGAATGAAATCTTCCCTGAAGAACTTTCAGAAGGATGGTTAATCATTTACATTGATGACATTATAGTCTGCTCCAAAACTTGGGAAGAACATATATACAGATTGTCCAGGGTTTTGACAAAAATTCAATCTGTCAATATGAAAATTTCTTTAAAGAAATGCCATTTTGGATTTAAAGAGCTTAAAGCACTAGGGCATGTAGTATCTGGTTTATCTCTTGGAATTGACAAAAACAAAGTTGCAGCAGTACTGCTTAAACCCATGCCTCAAAACAAAAAAGAAATTCAATCATTTTTGGGTTTTGCAGGGTATTACAGGCAACACATTAAAGATTTTGCATCCATAGCAAGACCTCTTTATAAGCTATGTGACAAAGACACAGTCTTTGAAATGACAGTTGACAGAGTAAAAGCCTTTTAATCTTTGAGACAAGCCTTGACCACTGCTCCACTCTTACTGATGCCAGACTTTAAGCTGCCCTTTAAGCTTTATATTGATGCATCAGGAGATGGGCTAGGTGCTGCACTTCACCAAGTTCAGATTATAAATGATAAACCTGTAGAAGGACCCATATGTTTCATATCTAGGCAAATCAAACCAACTGAAGCCAGATATGGAGCAAGTCAGATGGAGTGTTTATGCCTTTTTTGGGCTCTGGAAAAGCTAAATTACTTTCTAGAAGGATGTGTCTTTGAAGTAATAACAGATTGTACCGCTGTTAAATCACTTCTGAACATGAAAACACCCAACAGACATATGCTTAGATGGCAAATAGCCATACAAGAATATAGGGGCAATATGACTATTGTTCACAAAGATGGCAATATTCATAAAAATGCAGATGGACTAAGCAGATGGCCATTACCAAATGATATTGATAATCCTGCTTATGTACCAGAAGAAGCCTCCCCACAAATTCCAATAGAAGGGATAAGTGTTACAGACTTAAACACCACCTTCTTTGAAGAAGTCAGAAACAGTTACACTCAAGATAAGAATTGTAGCATCTTATGCCAATTACTTAACAAGGACTGTAAGGACAACTCTCTTACACATGCCTTGGATGAAGTATGGAAAAAATCTTATGATGAAGGAAGATTTCACCTACTAGATGGTATAATTTACCACAGAACAAAACACACATGTGTTATGACAGTTGTGGACAGGTCACTAATCAATCTTGTACTGAAAGAATGCCATGATAGTCCCTTTTCAGGACATCTTTCTGAAGACAGAACAAGAGAGAAAGTGAAGACCTGCATATGGTGGCCAATGTGGCAGAAAGATGTTGCAGAGTATTGCAAAACCTGTGACAGATGCCAAAAGGCAAATAAATCCACTGGCAAAAGACTTGGAAATATGATGAAAATCCAAGAACCAAGCAGACCTTGGGAAATTATCCATATGGATTGGGTAACTGGCCTACCACCAGGAGGTGACAGAAGCTATAATGCTTGCCTAGTAATTGTGGACAGATTCAGTAAAACTCCAATCTTTTTACCATGTCACAAAGATGATACAGCCATGGATACAGCTCTTCTGATATGGAATAGAGTAGTGTCATGGACTGGGATATTTACAAATATCATAAGTGATAGAGATCCCAAATTCACTTCAGCACTATGGACAAATCTTCACCAATTATTTGGCACTAAACTGTCTTTCTCTACAGCCTACCACCCACAAACTGATGGCTTGGCTGAAAGAATGATCCAAACCTTAGAGGATATGGTGAGAAGATTTTGTGCATATGGCCTTGAATTCAAAGATTGTGATGGATTTACCCATGATTGGTGTACTCTGTTGCCAGCACTGGAATTGGCATATAAAACATCAATCCATGCCAGTACCAATCAGACTCCTGCTATCCTAGAAAAAGGATGGAACCCCAAGTTACCCCAAGATTCCTTGAGGAAAGACTTAATTGAGATACATCCCACAGCTGCTAGCTTCAAAGGAATGCTAGACAAAGCTAGAAGGCATGCAGTGAAATGCATGGAGGACTCTTTTGCATATGCTAAAGACAAATGGGATAAATCACATGCAACTCCAGATTTCAAAGTGGGGGACCTAGTTCTTGTATCCACCACTAACTTCAATAACATCAAAGGATGTAAAAAGCTGAAAGACTCCTTTGCAGGACCTTTTGTGATTAAAGCCCTCCATGGAGAAAATGCTGTTGAAGTAGAGTTATCTGAAGAGCTTAGCAATAAGCATCCTACATTTCCAGTGAGCTTGATAAAACCATATAAATCTAGTGATGCTGAGAAATTTCCCTTAAGGAATAAGGTTCCCCAAGTTATACCTCCTATTGAGACATCTGGTACTAAGAAAATAACCAAAGTTCTTAAAGAAAGGAAATTAAGAACCAAGAAAGTAAGGGAATACCTTGTTAGGTACAGTGACCCAACTTGTGAAGATGAATGGTTAGAAGAAAAAGATATACCAGAAGCTACCAAACTCCTGAGGAGATTCAGACACACTAGAAACACCAATATTACAAAGTAATATTCTTTTTTAGGGGGAGGGAATGTGAGCCTTAGAGGTAATTTCATATACCCAAAAGACCACAAATATAAAAAATAACATATTAATATAAATAAAATAAATTTATTTATATTATTAAAATAAAAATCAAAATATAAATATAAAATTATATTAAAAATAAAAAATTAATTACAATTTAAAAATAAAAAAATACATTAAATTTTGTAAGTATAAAATTACTTTTATACTTGAAAAAATTAAGTAAAAATAAAATTTTAACAAAATTGTGAAAAAATAAATAAATTTGGAAAAAAGTTATATAAAAATTATCATAACTTTTTATCCAATAAATAAACACATAAGATTTATTTCACCATTGGATTCCTCATAAAAAATCAGGTGGGATCACCTCTGAGTGAAATTCTTGTAACTCAACTCTAAATAAGCTTAAATTAAGTTTTTAGTATTTTCAATACAAAAGTTGAAAATCCTCAAAACCTTAATTTAATTCGCACCACATGTGGTGTTAACCATCAAATTTTGTGTTAAAATTGAGGTGTTGTGTTTAGTTTAGAAGTTATGAGGAATTAAAGTATTGTCAATTGAATTCAATTGAAATGTCAAAATGTGCGCGTGTATTACATAAGTGAACTTTGATTTAAATATGAGGTGTCAATTATTACTGTATCGTGCTGTACAATTGAATTGAATTACATATGTGAATTATAGGTATAATACATGATGAGGAATTAAAGGAAAAAATAAATTGGAAAGATTAAATTTGGGGGGGAAAAGGAACTCCAGCTCTAAGGGGGAGCTAGACCCCCAAAATCCTTGCTGACAGGCGTGGGATGTCAAAATTCACGCAAAAGTTCATCACTTTTGGCCTGGAATTGAGTTACAGGGTCTGTGAACTCAATTGATGATGAGGTTTTGATACCAACTGGGGTAGTTTTAGCTGTTGCCAAGAGGGTAAAACTACCCTTAAGATAAAACAATCATAGTAAAAACAGTTTTAACTGGTTTCTACGCCTCTGACACACATTCTGACGTGTTTTGAAGGCTCTAGGCCTGGTATTGCTATAGTAATGGCTGATTTAAGGGTCTAAAATGGCTAAAAATGGCTAAAAATGGCTTAAACCAGCCCTTTTTTGGTCTAAACCAGGGTTCAATGATGCCATAATTGGCTTTTCTGTTGTCAGACTGTTTTTCACGACTGACAAGAGTAAATTTTACTTTTGGGGTAAGAGAATTGATGGATATAAAAGAATGTCTTCTTTGCCCCACTTTTCTCTTCATGTTAGAATCTTTTCCTTTTATTAATTAGTTTAAAACTGTTAAACCAATCAATAAAAGATTCCAACCACCCTTTTTAAATCATTTTGAACCTTTTAACCACGTGAAAAAATCATTATAATCATTGTTTGTAACTCTTATAATCATTTTTTACCCCTGAACCACCCCATAAGTGAATTAAAGCATCTTTCATCACTGTTAACTTTGTCACTTTGTTTCCAAATTCACTCTGGTCACTTTTGGGCGTGTTTTCTCTTTAATATTCTTTTTAAAGACTCTGTTCTTTAATCAATTGCTTGCAGCTCTTTGCTCAATTAATTCCAATTGAAATTGCTCTTGAAGAAATTTCTTTTGTAGCCTTAAAATATCTCTTGTAGAGTATTTTTTGGATAAATTTTTATTGTTGGTAAAACAATAAATTTTTATAATATTATTGTTTTATACTAATAAAGTTATAAACAATAAAATTGGCGTGTTTTCTCTTAAAAATAATATTTCTTACTATTTTTAATTGAATTTTACCTTATACAAATTTTGAGGACAGGAAAAGTACTTGATTTTTTATCAAAGTTTCATATCCACACCTTACACAAATAGACCTATATTATTTCATTGGGAGAATATCTGGAAAAAATTGAAGGGCAAGGCCTAATGGTATGCCACAATCTGAGCCCCTAGGGGCTGGATGACAGGGGTAGTGTTTACCAGGTGAAATCTGGTGTGGTTAATTCCTAATATGTAGGAGACCCCCAGGCGGAGGAAGTGGAAATCCTGTCCTTAACTTTTAGCTACTAAACTCACTTACAAAAAACTCTCCTAGAGAGAGAACTTGATTGAGAGGGATCTCCTGTATGGTACGCACAAAAAAAGGAGAAGAAATAATTGAAATAATTAATGAGGAAAAATTATAGATAAAAGAATTATTCAAAATAAATATCTGAAATATTTTCAAAAGAAATAATTTGATACTGCAGTATTCAATACCTGATTTTTTGGTTTCAGATCCACCTCAGTAAATATATCCTTTATCATTGAGCCAATCAAAAAATTAAACATCTAAGACTTATAAAAAAGAGAATTATTTACCCTTAAACATGCTGTTATCATGTACTTGAACAGAAATAATCATAAAACCGAACATTGTGGGGTTATGGGACCAATTTTATACATCAGGCCCTCAAAATATTCAGTTTACACCATAAGATCAGAAACAAAAGGTATCAAAACCGATTAAATGCAACAAAACTTAGTAATAGCCATGTTGAACACACCTTAAGTAAATTAAAAATCCCTAAACTATAATAAAAATCTCAAATCCACCAGAGTTCTCATCATCACAAAAGATTCTTTAATTTCTCATACACAACCACATGCATTAACACATCTGGTATAAATTACATTGATGTAAGAATCAAGTCATATAAGATTACTAATCCCTGTAGAATGTGTATCAGCTTACCTAGTGCATCCTTAACCGAATCAAGAGCTAGCACAGCATATTTCATTTATGAATTACACACTACCCGCATACACCCAGAAATCAACTAGGTAATTAAATTACCTTATCAAAAGATTTATGAAATATAATTAATAAATAGCCCAGGATATCCCCATGAAACCAATTTCAATTTTCATCATTAAAGAAGCATTTCACCATAAATAATCACTCAACTCTGCACAAGTTCACTAAACCAGTGTATCAACTAAGCCACATTAGATTTATTAAGAAAAAAACACCAGAAGAATAACCCAAATGGTAAGATTAGATTTCAAAAGTGGAACGTAAAAGCTCTCAGGTAAACACATATATAGTTAATTCAAAATAAATAGGCTCTCCTCTCCCCCAATATACAATTTTTTCTCATTCTAAATTATAGAAAAAGAGGGAGACTATTCAAACAATCCCTTAGGTACCAGATCAACTAGTTTTTATTCTAATTCTATATTGTAATTATAAAATATTAATAGGATATCTACAGTCACTCATTATTTATAGTAGCTAACCGAAGGTCTACTTATATTGGAAATAAAATCTCTCATATCTTAATAGTATTTAACATATGGTTCACACTATGTTATAAATTGATCTAAAATTCACAAATATTAGGATCATATTATTATTAATAGTATTGAGGAATCTCAGTAGCTCATAATTGAATATCATATATTCTTTATCAACAAACATCACTATCACAAATATTATGATAAGCTATAATAGCATGTCAATAAAAGATATTAAAATCAGCTATTCTTATGATGATTTTCACATGACCTCAGCAGTACTAAATATTACCAATTATCAATGAAAAAAATCAAATAGTCAATAGGCATAACTTGGGATATCACATTTAAGTTACTCTCTAAGAATCATAAAACTAATACAAACTTCAAACATCAACTAATTTCATTACACCTTAGACCCAAGCTCAATATTGTTATTACCTAATAGCTCAATATAAATATCAATTTAACAAATAAATGTAATAATAAAGTATTATTATCTTATCTTATTATCCAAAAAATGAAGCTTATAGGCTGTCCCAAGGCTCTTATTCGGTTTTTTGATTACAAAACATACCATTACTGGCTATTGATTGGTCCTTATGAAGACTTCTAAAGTATTATTTATCCAGATTTAGTACGATTATCATTATTGAATATTGACTAATGAGCGCAAGAGGAGGATTTATTTTGTGAGATTCAGAGCCTTAAGAAAGGAATCATTATGACCCTTGGATACAGGATACTTTCTGTAATTCAAAACATATTAACTTTTATTTCCCCCTAAAGGAATGCCTTATCAAATCACACAAATAGGGGAGCTCCAAAATATCAAAATATTTTATATTTTTCTTTATTATAATATTATTTTTGGATGAATTTCTTATTTTTAAATTTGAACTTGAAATTGTTAAAATATTCTTTAATTTGAATGATTTTGGTCACACATTGAAATTTTACCCATTTTCATCTTAGGATTCCACTTAAAAACCCATAAATATTAGTTTAATGAAATAATTTTCTGTGGCGATTTAGGGCTTGAAATATCCTTGAGTTCACTTCTCAAAAAGAACTTTGAGACTCAAATACTTATTTGATATAATTTCTTTTCAATGAAAAATTAAATTATTTTTATTTTAACTTGTAATTTGATTCATTCTTTTCACCAAGATGAGGCCTGAGGTTTAGAATAGACATTTGAATAGCCCTATAATCAAATATTTGTGTATCTCCTTGAACATAATTCCAGTTTAACACTCAATTTTCATGAAATCTTTTATTCATATATATCATTTTTAGCTGGATATCATGAGAATAAGATGATAATGAGTCAGTCTTTTCTTGATTTTTTTGACTTTACGGGGGGTGTGGGATTCTCCTTTCTTAACTCTTCCAGTTTCTAAATTGAAACCTTGCTGAAAGCTCTCAAGAGAATATTTAAATTTGTTTCATTAAATGAAAGTTTTTCCAATTCTTTCATGTCTTTCACTAAAATCCCATTTCCATCCAGAAACTATTGTTGGCCAAGAGGAATTTAAATTTCCTTTTGAGTATATTATGTATTTAATGGTCAAATTATTGAATTCTTCTTTCAAATGAGGTAGATTCAAAGTTATCAAAAACTACCACTCTCATTAGTTTTGATTAGTTTTTATTAAAGAAAGTGTAATCTTTCACCGATTGCAGTGAGTATTAGTTATTAATGGGTATCTTTTGGACCGATTCAGAAAATGGTTCATGGCTTGATCAAAGGAAGGATATTATAGAATTACTCAATAATTAAAGCCAAAAAACAAATAAAATCATTACTATATTTGCTAACAAGAATGTAATAATGAATTTCTGCAGATATGAGATATATTGGAAGGATAAAGTGTGAATTTGGAAAAAACCTATTTCGTATTAAAAAGGTTATTTGAAATTTTTATTTTTTTAAAAGACTGAAATGGGTTTCCTGAATTTAAAGCTTTCTGGATTATGAAACAAATCTAAAAAGTTTCCAATGAAATAGAATCAACTTGATATGTTAAATAGAGCTTCTACTTTATCTATGAAATTTAATTAGTATTTAGTATTGAAGGAATTACACAAGAGAATGACAATTTCTCAAAATTAAATGGTTGGAGCCTTTTCATAAATTTTTTCATTAACAATTTTTAAAATCAATGTTAAGAATAAGTCATTGATGCAACTTATATCCTAGCTTCAGGTCAAACTAAATACTCAACAAGTAAATAAAATTAAATACTGTTCAAGGTCATCATGGTCAATAAAATATTTGAAAGTTACTCTTATATTTCTGAAAATTATTAGTTATTCCACATGAGGAGTTTTTAATTTAATTACAAAAAGAAAATTCAAACTTCATTGAATGTCAATTCAAAAACATTGATCATGGACTCTTATTTATTAAAAAACTCAAAATTAAACTTTATCTAAAAAATGGATGATATAATTGAGTCATAGAAGAAAAACCACCACCTGAACTCACCAAAAACAAATTCAGAACAAATTTTAAATGAATGTTCCCAAAAAAAGAAAAATTCTTACAACACTGATAAGAAACTTCCAGAGGTATTACCCACTGTAGTTCAAGATTTAATTTTCAATAAAAAAAGGTAGGAATACAAGTATTAACAACATATAAAGCTTTAAAAGGTCTCAAAAAGCGGTTCTCAAATTCTTTACATAATAGTTTATATTGGTTTGTATTTATTAATTGAACTTCTTATCAGTTTTCTTTTAAAGAGAATTTCTTTCCGAAATTTTGTTTTGCAAAATAACCAAAAATTGAACTATCTGATATTTCCAACCAGAGAACTGTAATTTCAAGAAGCTAGGTATTTTTTTCAAATTGCAATAAATCTATGAGTTTTTTATTTTTAATATTCTTTCAATCAATGTGTTTCATTATAATCAAAAATACCAAAAATTTAATCAGCTATTTGAGAAAAAAGTACAAATAATAAAGAAATGATTCTTCTATTGATAAATAATTGTAATTGTTGTGAATCATACATTTTATTTCCAATTTTTCTCAATCAGGATCATTTTCTTCTCAATATCTCCATTCTTTGTTCCATATTAGCACATTATATTTAAAACAAAAAGTTTCAAGTAATTTCTTTTCTAATTTTGAGAGGAAATATCTTCATATACTTGAATTATCATTAGATAATCTGAATAAGCCTTATGAGAAATCAGATTGATTTTTTGAAGAAACCATTACTGTAAACACTGGAGTTGAAACATTTTCAAGTTTTGGAAGAAGGATTAACCCTTTGGTGGCAACATCAAATTCAGAAAGCTCCTTATTAATATCACAAAGAATTAGGATTAACATTGAGTGTTTATATCTTCAGGATTGAGTATAGAATATTTTTTGCATCATCATTTTGAATTGATGAACACTTTGTTTTATAATCAAAATACTACTCCTCATTTTGTATTATTTCCAATAAGGATATCCAAATAAAATCTATAAAACCAGTTATTTTTGGATATCTCTGTCCTTGAATAACAGTTGAGGTTTAATCCCCTTTTTACTTATTTTTATAAATGATTAATCCTCTATTTTAATTCAATAAAGATCAAATAATATAGTGAGTACATATCAACATAGCCTCATAGCTGACCCCAAACAGCATGCCTATATTATCAAATTCGGAACGATCATACAAATAATCAATAAAGCTTTGATATTATTATGCTTCAAGCCAAATTCATAATAGCATTTTATTACATATTCAATATTTTCAAATTCTATTCAGAATGAATAATATGTATTATAAAATGTTTTATTGGGATGATATCCCTATATTTTCGTCAAATACCTTTTTGTAAATATATGGTGGGAAACTGAAATAATCCTGCTTCGCATCTACTCTGCCATAAATTGAAGTTATTAAAAGGTTATTATTTTCAAGGTCAAAATCTGTTTTCAATTTTAAAGGCATAATTATAATTTCAAAAAGCTAAGGCCTAAATTCATGCTTCAGAGGATGTTGTATTTAGAATGATTCTGAATTGACTCTAAGTAAATAATAAGTATTGAAAAAAATTGAATTATTCATGTTAGTTTGAATGAAGATGGAGTGATATATCAAGCTTTTAAGTTCAATCATTCCTAATTATGGTATCTAGATGGAAAAGGAGAGCCTTTTGAAAAGATATAGTCTTTTGTCTCGAAAATGTAGGTTTTGACTTGTACCTGAAATCTTCAAACATTAAATGTGGGATTTGTGCCAAAAATAGAATTGAGTTTTATAATGCAGGAATTGCTACATTTGAGACTCCTCAATTCGTATATATGTAATCAATAATGGGATATTCACATGTTTTTGTGTTTAATTCATGGTCATCTTGATAAAGCGCAGTTTTAAATTTCGTTCAAACAATGAATTTCCAATTTAATATCTTGATTTAGTCTATTGTTTAAACATGATGCAAAAAAAGTAGCTTTCGCTGTTTTTACCGCATTAAAAGATTTTGAATGAAAAAAGATCCTAAGTGGCTTCCAAATCTTTCAAGAAACGCGGTTGAATTTGACTCTGGATAGAAAATCTATACTTTTAGCTCCACAACTAACCTTCATATTAAATTGCAATTTTTGCTCCATTGGGTGTTCTATGAAATTAGTGTTGGAGATTTCTTGTAAGCTTGAGTTCATGAGTTTTACATATGTTTGACATTTAAATTCAGTCCCAAAAAGGAATTATTCCGCTTGTATACTGCTCGCTCAAAGTTAAATATTAACGTTTCGTTTTTTAACTTCAGAAAATTGTGTAGGCTACATCTGAGTTTTTGTTCAGCATCTAGTAATTTTTACCATGCAATATCCCCTTCTGAATCCTATGTGCCATCATACCATTATCATGAGTAATATATCACCAGTAGTTACATATCCGTAATTTACAGTGACCAATTAATATCTAGTTTATTTGCACATGAGTACAATACAACGAATTTATACATTAAATTATTTTGAAGTTTGACACCAGATCGGACCCTACCGATTCCTCGACAAATATTTTGCGCAAAACACCAACTTTGCTACTCTTTGTATAGAACTATTCTCGCCTTGAAAATGTTGTGTCAGATTTGAGCTTCCCGTATCGCCATGGCTAACGTAACCAAAAGGATCGTCGTAAAGGGCCTAGACAGGGGTTGGTATAAGTCACAAAAGCAGTTCAAAGATCAAAGGCGTCATCGCACTCACGTAATCAAGGAAAATGACCACAGAAGTAAAGATGAGACGATTCTATCATAATCCCCACTACTTTTCGATGTCATTTGTGCTAATGTTATCGCAGGTGGTGCACCAATTATTAAAACAGACGTCATCAAAAAAACGGGGTCTTTGACTATTGAAAGCAGCGAAAATTTGACCATCAGGAAGAGGAGCGGCAACAATATTAAAGGAACTACCAAATGGCGCAAAAATAACGTTAAGAAAATTATCTTTTTGCGTTCCGATAAGTTTTTTTTTCTCGTAACATATTTTCTGAGCTCCAAAAGTTTCTCATTCTTCTCATTCAATTTTTCGTTGGGTGAGGCTTGGCTAAAGAAAGAACCTGAGGAGGAGAAAAAAGAGCTTCAACATGGATCTTTTGTACTAACAGAAGGAAGAAAGATCCACAAGACTTACCCAATACTACAAGCGTTAGAGGGATGGAAACATTCCCAGCCGACTGGATAAAACTTGAAGATAAAAATAAAATGAACAAAAGCAGATGATTAGGTTTTTTTTGGCCTTCGTTTTTTGGGAATCCCAGCAGAAAAAAGAAAGTCCTCACTGTCGGAACATTTCAATCCTTCTAAGTCCCTGTTGAATGGGGGGAATACTTGCGATCACGATGGCAGCGACAGCAGAGAGTCTAGTACAGATGGAGTCTTAAGACTTAAGCCACAGCTCGCTGCACAACGAAAACCAAAACGATCTTACAATGGGGGATTTATGAGCTGTCTGAAGTTGTTCAAAAACGCCCGGAAACGAGGAGGAAAAAGCAAGTGCAAACGTGTCCAAAACGCATTCAGAAGAAATATCCTTTTTGTAACGATGGCTGCTTCTGGCTCCCCTTTTTCGGGATCTCTAGACTCAGCTGGTTGGTGTCCGGTATCCCCAAGAGGCACTTCCTGAAGATTTTGGCTTTGACCATTTTCTTTCTCTGCTTCATTGACTTCGCCCTTTGTAGTTTTAACTAGCCCAAAGCCACTTGGAGCCGTTCCTATCGCCCCTTGTACTTCTCCATTTGGTGCCCTTCAGTCCAGATCAAAGATTCATACATTATTAGTTTTGTGCAAATTTATTCTAGCTTTGCACCATATAGTTTTCGGTGGTTGAAAATTTTCAACCTACCTAGGGGAATCAAATTTCGGCGCAGCCTCTACACTATTTTGACTTCTTGAAAGGTCTTTTCGGTTGAGAGTTCGTATTGAGTCCATACTAAGCACTACAGCTTCGACCGATTCGGAGTGATCGTTTGGCTTTTGCCTAGAGATGGACCAAGACGAGTTTTCTTCATTATTTTTGCCATCCAAAGATATGTGGATTTCGTGAACATCCTCGTGAGGTTTCTTTATCACCGAGTGATCTCCGGTCTCTCCATTTGCAGTCTCAAAAAGTTGAATTCCATAAGACCATCTCAAAAGGGTACCTAAAAGGGAATAGACAGCTAGGTAGGACACTGCCCTTCCCAACGCCTAAATCACGTCCGCATCCTCAGAGATTCTTTTAAATTAAATAAATTTGGAAGGCCTTTTGGGATTTGAACATACCTTGTCAGGAGTATCATTCACACCGGACTTAAGCCTCGGTAAGGCGGCCGATAAGCTTTGCATCAAAGCAATCGGAATGCTGTTTGTATTCATGAACATTGTTCCCGCTAGTGTTAAATTGCGTGCATAAGTTGGCAGGCGAAAGATTTTTGCAAAGCTCCAAGCCATGATGAAGGACGTGGAAGTGACAACCACAAAACCGACTGGAACGACTGTTGGACGAAATTAGTTAGGTGCCCTTGCCTTAAGAAATTTGAGAAAAATAACGGGAAGGCATACGAACTCCAAAGTTGAGCTAACATTTCTGGCGTCAAAGAAAATGCTACCTTTTCAAATATTAAAGCAGGAGTAAAAAATCCTCTAATAGAAAAGGGTCTGAGTAAGTTGAAGTGCCACGCAAGTCTCGATACTCAGAAGGGCTGAAGCCTACACGTTTAACCGATTAATCTGTTTTCTACAGTTTTTGTCGAGCAATCCTCGAAGAGCTGCCACATAGCCAACACCCTATTATTCCCTTGCAAATGACGCCGATCAATCAACTAATCCAGCTGCCAAGGTGTTTTCTTCCACTCACACAAAAAGCCGCAATCTTGACTCCCGAAGCAAACGAAAAGGTGTCATATCACCGAGTTGCAACCATATTTAATTTCCCGAGGACATCTTAAAAGCCACGTTATGAGAATTTTTTTTACTCACGTGAGTTACGGAAGTGCAAACAGTGCTAAAGAGGGAGGGATTGAGATGATATGAAGATTTATGAAACCTATTACAGTCTAAAATTTTTAGTATTTTCATTTTTTCTTGAACTACTCACAGGATAATTGATACTATGTTTAACGTCATGAAACCGACTATAGAACCCTAAACAAACGTCCTCTGGAAGCATAGCAAAAATGTTAGTATGGAGAAATTTTCCTAAATTCCTGACTGATTCCCCGAAAAATTCTCAAGGTTTCAAATATCGTAACAGCCCAGTAAATCTTTGAAGACAGCCATCACTACCTCCATTGAACATAAAAGAAGATACTTTCGTCCCTCATAAGTCTGACTTACGATTTCAACCGCGCTCAGGGTTTTTCTTCATGCGTATTCCGGGTGCCGGCACAGTGAGAAGATCCTGCGTGACGTGTGAGATGCGTTTGGCTCTCCAGGAAGCAGAAAGCAGTGATGGAGTTTTCAAAGAGCAATGGGGCGGAAGGTTAGTGGAAAGTTGGTAGAAGGTATCTGATCAGATAATCGAAACTTCAGCTAAGGATAACCTGATGCGAGAGCATCGACAAACCAACCTTTCTTAAAATCTTATGAGTAAGGAGTGACAGGTTTTTTTATTCAAAGAATTTTCAGTGATTACAAGGCACGACAATAGGGCAGCCTAGCTCTTTATATCGATGACAAGAGCTCTGGGCTACTGAAAATATTCTACTCGCTAGCACTCTCAAGAGTACAGGATACTCTTCCTTGCCAGACTAGTAAGGCTAGATTATGCTCCAGAAACAACTGCGCAAGCAGGCCCTGTATTGATGCTGCTGGCTATAGGTTGGCTATTGCGGAGAAAAGCCTTGGAAGCAGAAGCTGAGTCACCTCTCCAGTTCTTGAGTTGTTCTAGTGCGGTATGTGTCAGGGCGATTCGCACTGTCTTGAGGAAAAATACAAGTTTCATCGAGCATCTGAAGATGCACAGTAAATGAGGCTTGACAGACAAGTTTCATCATAACGCAACCGGCAAATCAGCAAACGAAAACACATCAGCGTAGTTTTTGAGGTAGCTTGTCGTGCTAGGCCTCATCAGACTGGACGGCAAGGGGCCCAACAGCGCTGAGCTCCAGAGAAAAGCGTTGCATTTCCCGATGCTTCTCTCCCTAGAAAACTCCGTGATTCATTGGTTTTTCTGCCTCATCATGTCAAGTAATTGGGCCATGTCATCATCATTGAAGACATCAAGTCGATGGCGAAAGTATCAGCCTTAGCATGCCATGTTGCCTATCATAAGACCCTCTGCCTGTAGGTACTGCGAATCTGGGTATTTACACGAAACATCGACCTCTGAAGTGAAACTTCATACTTTTGAGCTTTTTGCATTGTAAAGTCTTGTGAATGAGGAGGGATATACAAGTGATGACACCAAATCTTCCCTTGCTCTTCAAAACTAGCTGCGTTTGTGGCAAAGGCTATTCACTTGCTGTAATTTCTTCCCTCCGGACTGCGCCGTCATGTCAAGAGTAAGAATATTCAGCGGGGTAAATGTAAAAAATTGGCCGAGTTTCAAATTTGACGTATCTGCCGCCAAATTATTGTAGCCAAAACCTTACACCCTGTATGGAGCTCAGGACCCAGAACCCCAAATTAAACTCTCCAACTTCTCACAAACTAGCTGAGAAAGGCTCCCTCATGTGGGGCTCTCATCATTTTGCCACTCTAGTTGTAAAAGTTTCAACCCTCAGGTGCTGAGATGAAAAGAACTGGCGTGACTTGATGCTAAGTTCCTTCTAAACGAAATTTGGCCTCTGGTGAACATTAAAAGGTATCTCACCTGACCGTTTCATTAAAGAATAATTCTGAGCTAAAATCACGTGGTAAAAGACCCAGACCTCAGTCATCAAAGTTGTGATGAAAATGCCAGCTCTAAGATTGGGCTACATTATACAATACAAAGTTATTGCTTCAAAGGCTCAAAATATCTAATCTAAAAATAAAACTTGTCACATAAATCTTAAATAAAAAATTAAAACCTGGACGTAAAATCACAATAAAGATCTGCAAAAATTACTAAATTATTGATTATTGTAAATTAAGATCTGTGGGTAATTAGTAAATTTGAGTTTCATACTTTATCTGATAAATTTTAAAGTTAAAATTATTTAAATTTTCAATTAAAAATATTAAAAATTAATTTTGTTTTGTTTATATTGAAATTTCTCTTACGTTCAAAAGGTCATCAATATAAATAGAATTAGCTGAATTATTGATTTTGAAAGGAACAAATTAAGAGTCAATGTTATGAATTTTTTTATATAAAATTATCGTCTACTTATTCTGAGGAACTCTCGATGTTTTTACAATTGATATTCCATAAAAAACCCATTCACAAACTGCATCTTAATTTTATTTTTTTAATTTTTATTGGGTTGGAAATTCAACTTAAGGGAATGAGTTGATGATGAATTTTGCACATTTTTCAAATTTACTGTTTTTTTCAATAAATATAAATCTTTAAAGTATTATTAGGAACTAGGAAATAATTCATCTGTACCTTCCGCAAGCTAACTGATGTGTTTTTATCCAGTTGTCTGACAATAAATTGATAACTCTTTGAATATGCAGTTAGCTGTCCTTCGTCTTAATGCTAGCAGCATTTCACTTGTTCTTGGAGTCATGAATCAACTTGTAATGAAATATTACTTGATTTTAAAGTAGTTTTTTATACTAGGAAGGCTATTTGATTGTATATTTTCCAAAAGAATTGCCCAATTCTACAGAGTTTCTTATTCACCAGCTCAGACTTTGTTTACAATTGTTGATATTTCCATAGAGAAAGTATTTTCATATGTTTTTGTGTCCAATTCTAGAAGCTGAGGTACTTTATAATTGTTTGATAGTATCAATGATGTGAGACCCATAGAATTTGACTCCCTCGTGACTCTGGTATTATTTTCGTCTACTTTTCATTGGATTTGAAAGCACATGGGGAAAAAACAGAGTGTGAAAATTCTTCTCTTTGTAAATTGAGGATGAAATAAACAATGAAGTCAAGTTATATATATATCTACAGTACTTTTGGGGGTTCATGAACCCATAATACCTCTATCACCTTCATCATATTATTTTGGAGTTTATTTATAATGATATTTTCTTATATTTTTTCATTGATTTTTGTCAAATTTAATACTTATTTTATCTTAATGACTTTTTGGTGTAAGAATTTTCAAAAATAACTGATGGAAAATTATTATAAATAATTCAATACTGCTTTATTTTTAATGAGATTATCTATAGTTTTGAAATTCGTGCTTGAAAATTGAACTTCATCATGTAAGATATATAGCTTGATTGTCTTATTAGTCCAAGAAAAATTTCATGTATAGTAAAGTGAAAAGGTTTTCAAAATTTTGATTCATTTGAAAAATTGATAATTCTTTTTCAAAAAGGATATAATTGAGAAATATCTATTTTGATTCCTTCATAAAAAATGAATATATCATTCAAATCTTGATTCAAGAAGTGAGTATGAATAAAAATACTCCATGATTGTTTCTTTTTCAAAAAATACTTTACCCCCTTCCTCAAAAAGGAAAAATTCACTTTAATATTTTGGAATTTTTAATTCAAAAATGAAAAAAGTAACCTCAAATTTGAAAATCCCTCAAAAATTGATAATAATTTCTAATTAAATAAAGTAACTAATATAATTAGAAAAACTAAAATGGGAGTTGTTAAAAAAATAAATGAAATAATTTCCTAAGAGTTTGAATTTTGGTTCTAATATTTAAAAAAACTAGGGAAAATGTATTAATATGTTCTAATGTAAATTATTGTGGGTTGTTTGATGCATATTTTAAAATATTGGTAAGAATATGTGCGATATATAGAAGCTCTGAAATATTAGTTCTTTAATATTTTAAATGGAAACTGCGGTATTTACATCCAGGTGCCCTTTATTGAAACTTCTTAGACTGTCTGTTCTTCCAAGTTTTGATAGATTGGCTATGTGATATAATGTTAGTACACTTATTATAGAATATATAGGTATTTTATATTTCCTTACTGACATTTCCGATGGGTTTTAAGCTTTCATATTAATAGATTTCAACGTATGATATCTCGATTATCACAAAGAAGAGATTTACTTTACTAGCTTCATCCCTTCTTGAAAAGAAAAAAAATACTATTTTTACGAAAAAATCCTGAGGTTACTCCGAAAATCTCTAATTTGTTACATTGGATTTTATCTAGCTACTTTATTAAACAATAATATCATATTTATTTTTAATTAAAGGCTCTTATTCAGCTTTTCAGAAAGGATTATTCGTAAAAATAAACTATTCTTTCTAAATATGATGATTGATTCTAGTGGAGGAATTGTTTCTACTTAAGAGATCTCTCTGCATTACTTATTGTATGGTAGGAGGTGCTATACTAGTACATATTGACAACAAACCTGCCTTCAAAACTGAAATAATATTGGATTCATTCAATAATATAACTAAAAATAATTCTTCAATACAGATATAGATTGGGGAGACTGCGAAAATATCGCAGAACACTAATTTGTTCAAGATTTTAAATGCAGAAACTCATAAGGGTGTCTCAAAACTCAAAATCCCATGTTTGAATTTTCTCTTTTTTTTTTGAAATTAAAAATAAACTCATAATTTTTTATTTTGCTATGGAAGAAAACTGATCAAGCCTCAGAAATGACCAAAAACTTATACAAAAACATTCAGGGTTTTGCGAGAAAAATAACAATTTGTAATCCAGGAGTTTCAGGATTGAGACACCCTATAATATCACTCTGAAAAAATATATCAAAAAGATTAATATCATGCTATATTCTATTTAATTGGTTATGTAATCGAAAAGAAATCCATAAGCTTAATAATTACGTTGATAGAAGATAATAGCTGATATTACTGAGAAGCTCATAAGATAAAGTTATTATTCCATCATTTTTTAATTTAAAACAATTATAATTGAAAAACACCATGAAAAAAAGGCTATCCCTGCCTGCGGGGTAGAAGATATAACCCAGCTCCAACCTGAGTCTTAACCTTGGTTCTAACCTTGAAATATCTTTACAGATACTTTCAGCCACAGGTTTGGTCATTAAGAATTTTACTCAATTAAAATAGAATATTATGGATTTCATATGATTTCTATTTGTTTTATCATAGATTATACATACACTTTCAATTATAATACTAAAGTGTTTAGAAATCATTATTTCATATATATCTGTGGATGAATCCCATGGGAATTCCATTTTTTTTCTTCAAATAATTCACCTGTCTCACATACTCCCATGAGTTTCAAAAAATTAATATGTATATCTTTTTAAAGGAAAACCTTCAATTAATAGAAAAGAATTTGGAAGTTAATGAAATATATTCTAACTGAAGCATCCACCCCAAAGTTTCTTCTTCTTCCCTTTGGAACAATTTAAAAATATTTGGAGGTAGCAATAAAGAGGCTTGGATATATTTTGATATATTAAAAACAT
The DNA here is from genome assembly GCA_023105745.1 of Austropuccinia psidii. NCBI lineage: Eukaryota > Fungi > Basidiomycota > Pucciniomycetes > Pucciniales > Sphaerophragmiaceae > Austropuccinia > Austropuccinia psidii. Next base: position 53,510,896 of record JALGQZ010000007.1, on the reverse strand, counting down.
TTCTCATATTCCTCACTTATCTCCCCAATTCATTTGGAAATGATTCTTCACACCATGCTTTCCAACTTTAATCCACAATATTGACTTCCAAAAGCAATAATAGTATTATTTCTGTCAAATATTTAAATAATGATCTTTATTATCAAATATATTCATAAGAAAGTCATTTTCTCATTTTAAAAAGAGATAACTAAAGATTTTTTTTCTTGTTTTGTGATACTTAAAAACCTCAATTATTGAATGTATTTTTAAATTTAAATGACTTTGACTTCTCAGTATTGAGACTCTTGAAATAAAGACATGTGGTCCCTTTGATGATTTACTTGAAATTTTCCTTTGAATGATTGCATTGTTTTGAGAAGATTCTATTTCGGATACCATGTAATTATTTTATTCACAAATTCTCTGCATTAGAGCTGGAAAATAACAGTAGTATTCAATTTTTGTTGTTCCCATAGCTTTTGTTGACCTCCCCCATTTCTAACATCATTTATACATCTTCCAAAAGATTCCTTTCACTTTTTTTCAATTTTTCAATTTTTAAAATCTTATTCACTTTGAGAAACAAATTCAAATTCTCATCGAAAGTAAGCTTAACTGGAAACAACAATGAAATATTCTTTTTCAAACTTCAATGATTATTTTTTCTAAATTTTTGAATCTTTTTATTTATATTTTCTGTTTTTGTTTTAATTATTGTGGATGAAATTTGTTTTATTAATTTTTCTGCTTTCCCTTATTTGTGTTTCAATTATTTTTTTCTTCTTTTTTAATTTTTTTTGTGTTTTTTCTATTTTTACCATTTTTTTGATGTTCTTTTCTCACTTTATTCTTAATTTTGTTATGAAAATTTTGTATTTGAATTTGATTCCTTGCCAATTTTTCATTTTAAAAAAGAATTAATTTCAATTCTTTTACTCTTGTTATTTGATTTTTGGTTCCACCTTGTTTTTGGGTTTTTTGTATTTTTCGTGATGTTTTTTTGGTTTTTTGTTTTTGTTTTATTTATTTTTTATTTAATTTTTATTTAATTTTTATTTAATTTTTATTTAATTTTTATTTAATTTTTATTTAATTTATATGAAATTGTTATTTAATTTTTATTTAATTTTTATTCAATTTTTATTTAATTTTTATTTAATTTTTATTTAATTTTCATTTTTTTTATATTTTTTATTTATTCATTCTTTTTTAATTTTTCTCTTATTTTTAGAATTCTTTTTGAGCTGTATGGGTGTATATACACTGGAATCAGTGTTGTTACACTGATTCCAGTGTATATGTAAGTATTTTCTTGCAATAAGCTTAGCGAAAACAAATCCTTACATATACAATATTATTACACCGATTCTGGTGTATCTACACCCATCAAATTTCAAAAAAAAATCAAATAAAAAATTAATTAAAAATAAAAATAAACTAAATCAATATGAATAATTAATCAAAAGTAAAAAAAAAGAAAAAAAATATAATACAAAAAATGAAAAATAAAACTAAAATTCGAAAAAAATCAAAAAAATCTTTAAATATCATAAAGAAAGTTACTAAAAAATTAAAAAAATACAAACTTGAACAGTTGATGAAAAAATCAAAAAATAACAAAATAAATACCAATGCTAAGATAAAAGAAATGAAAAAGAGAAATCAAAGGTATCAAACAAAATAGGTTACAAACCATCAAAAATTCAACATTAAAAACCCAAATATAGAAGATAAGGAAAATTCTGAAAGGAGAAAAAAGAAGAAAAAAAAGACAAAAATATATATAAAAGTTTCCAAAGATAACTATGATTTTGAATTATATCCCTTAACGATGAAAATACATCACAAAAGAATAAAATAAAAATATGAGGACTCATATGTTGTAAAGATTAACCAGGCTTACATACCACAGAAGTGTGAGCAATATTAAAAGATTGATACCTACATAAGAAGCAATGTATCTCAATTTGATAAGTCTCTGGGCATCAGAAGAGATGGAATTAAAATTTAATTCAAAATTTTATTTTAATCTCATTACATCATCAAAAGACCTTGCACAAAATTGGAACACAAAGCAAAGTATTATTTTTTTAATGATTTCAAAGATGATAAATGATATTTCTTTCAGATATTTCAGCCCATTTAATGTGTAGATCATCCACATCAATAATTCACAAGATAATCCTAAGTATTGCATGATTAAGGATTGTATAAAAAAATGAATCATACAATATTCCCATGTGAGATGACTTTAAAATTTGACTCAAACAAAGGTCCAACCCAGCTAGTGGACATGGGTTGGACACAGGTTTGAGCTTTATTTTCAAGAAAGTGAACATAAGCTTTATCCAGAGCACAAAAAAACCCTCAAAAACTTTAAAAGACATGCATATAAACTTTCTTTTAAAATGACTACATATGAATGGATAAATATCCTTGAAAATTAAGAGAATTGAATATCAATATGTGTCATATTCAACAAAAGATGATCATATACTGAAAGAAACTCTTCATCTGATGTAACCCAAGAATGAAACACTTCATAATATGCCTTCTGGTCAAAATATGAATAATTTTTTCCAGATTACTAATTATTCCATATAAGGGTTAATCAAGATGTTTATACAAAAAGGTACAAAAAAGCTACTTAGATTAATTTTTGAATAAATTTAATACAAACCTGAAGGATAGGGGAAATAGTGATTAGGACTCAATGATAAATTCTCTGAGAATGAGGATTGGAAAGTTATTTTTCTAATTTACTTACCTAACTATCAGGATTGATTGTCTTATTAAGGAGGAATACAAAAAGGACCTAACTTAGTGTAATTGAATATTTTTCTATTCTTCTTGAGCTTTTGCAAATAAAATCTGAAGCACAAAAGTTTGTGAAAAGAAAATCACACTTTTGACTTCATTAGAAAATGTACTGGTATGAATTAATTGTTGAATATGGAAGGAAATGTGTTTAACTTCAAGTTTTATATTTTTCCAAACATTAATAGCAACAACTCTTAAAAAAGGGTGGGAAAAATATTTAATTTTCAAATTCTTAGCTCCTATGAACTAAAATCTTAGTTTTTTCACAAAGGGTTTATTTAGATTTAGTAACAAATTATGCTGTTAAAATAAATATAACCATATAGGTAGATTCAGTCTAAAAAATTTGAGTAAATTTTCTTCCTCAAGAAAATCATTTAATAAATCAATAAGCACTGTATAATTTGAATATTCTCTTTCCAACTTCTATTGAGGGCCTCAAGATTTTGAGTGATATCTTCTCTAGAGCCCACTTATTCTTTTCAGTTATATGAGTATTTGCTTTACTCTTTTTTAATATATTTCTACTCTTGAGAAGGAAAAGGAAAACTATATTGAATATTTTCTAGTCATAATCCACACTTGAAGTGTTTTAATCAGGAGAAGCTTACAGAGGGCGAGTTCCTGAAATTAGTTAATTTCACAGTCTTCAGGGAGGAGGAATACATGTTATATCAGAAATATCTAAGATTTCTGAACAAAAGCATTGTTTTGAAACATATCAGCTGTACAATTATTTCTATTGTAATCAAGATATATAGATATAATTCAAGAAAATTTCTGTTAATGGTAATAATGGATATAGCATCCATGATAGATTTTTAAATCAGAGGGGGATTTTTCCAATGAAGTATATTTTTCTTGCACTAAAAATGAGATAATTGTTTTTGAAAATTATTATGGATTTCTTGATAGAGTTATATATGTTAATAAGCCTCATTGAATTTATGTAATTGTTAATCGACATTTATTATAGTTTTGATTTTGTCATTTTAGATCATATTCCAGTGTTGATATAAATTTAAATCTATGTAAGTCAACCAATATCTTAGCTGAAGAAATATTCCTTGTGAATCTATAGTGATAATACAAATAATAAAGCATTACATCTTCAATCATGTCATAATTAGTACAAAGATTAAGATCAAAACAAGGTTTTCATAAAAATCTGCAAGATTTTTCTCAAAATGAAAATATCTTTGAAGAAGGGATTAAAACATAATGCAATATTTCTATAATTATAGTCAAATTTTCTTGAAAAATAACTTATATCAATTGAAATTGAAACCCATCGAAAATAAACAGAGATTTTTCCTTTGTTCCTTATATCATGCAAATATTAGGACATAATCTGAACCCAAAATTATTACATTATATATAAGTAATTGGGATAAATAAATTGAAATTTATTTGTAAAATTTGTTATTTTGATCCAGAAATAGAAATTAATTCCACTGGTCTTATTTGTCAAATGTAAAATGTTTTTCATTTATGTCTCTACAATGAGAAAAATAACCAAGGGTTAGCTTTGAGTTCCCCACAGCCATATTCTATAATGGGTGTTTTCGTAGTTATATCCTTGTTTTTAAGGAAATCATAATTCAATATACAATATTAAGATTAAATTTTGTACTGAATTTTTGGTATGTTACACATTGTATGATTTGGTAAGAGAATATCTATCAGAAAGAGAAGGTCTCAGGTTATGTTGAGAATAGGAAAATGGTTTGATTACAATCAAAATTTTGGGTTTAGAAAAATTGTGAGAATATTTCCTCCCATGTTTTAAAGAAGTAAATGAACTTCAGAGATAAAACTTACAGAGAAGTATAATCAGCTCATGTTTTTTCAAAAATAAATTTTTCAATTTGAAATCTCAAAAGGATTCCAAACACATATTTAAAGTGCTTTAGAAAGGAAGAGATGCATTTTTTGCTGTGTCCAATTTCTGTGAATCCCAATCGATTAAGCTTTGAGGACAAATCCACAATGAAGAAGATGTATCATTTTCCATTTTAATAGTGTGGGGAATTAATGGTGGGTCATTGTTTGAACAAAATATCTTCATAAAAAAATATCTGAATTTGGAAACATAAAGATATGATAGAAAATTTTCTAGAGACAAAATTTTATCAAAGGAAAAATGTGATTGGAGTTACTTAGACACGCACTGCGATTTTGAGGAATGTAAAAAGACAATTTTCACTTTTATTGTCCTGAATTTATCTCCAAAGAAATATTGCAATAATGGAGTATTAAGAAATTCCACAAGCCACATAGCTCAATTTAGTTGATGTGGATAAGCTTGAAATCTTGAAAATAAAGCTTGGAAGATGATCAAATAATGATAGCTATTTAGAGCTCAGTATGAAGCAAGTTAGAAGCTGAGTTGAACCCAGGTTGCACCTGCTACCCCTGCTGGTGGGGATAGTTTTTTTTTCATGGTGAAAGAGACTTAAAATAGATATAAATCGAATTTACATTTGTGAATAATTTTAATTAAATTTTAAAAAAATAGAAATGGAACTATAAAAATATTTATTTTAATTTTTCCATAATACAATCTGATTAAAATTCAAAAATTACATAAATAACATGGAAACTTTTTTCATAGATAAATAATATTTGAGATATTAATAAAAAATTAGAGAATTAAGTATTTCAGAATATCATATATTGATTAATCATAGATTTGTTCAAGAGGTATGATAAAAAGAAAAAAAATTGAGCCAGATTTCAAGATATCAAAAGTGGTAAGTATCAGACCTCATGTGAGACAATTAATCACCATCTATTATGGAATTTGTAATCCTAAATTATTAGTAATTCCAAAATAATCCTTAAGTATAAGACTAATATACATTAGTTAATTATATATTGGATAGAAATTTGAGCTTATCAGGAAAATAGATTGGAAGTTCAAAAAAAAGCTTAACTACATTCCCATTATTGATTTACAAAAATGGTTCTTGAATATGTAGTGATTTTCTTCCAATCCGAGAATCTATGCTTAAAGTTAATTCTATTACCAAATTAGAAGCATTTTTTCAATATATCAAACCCAGTAAATTTCATTTGAACTCAAAAAAAATATTATTGCTGAAAGCTGAATAATAGACTAGCTTGATGAGTTTTCAAGAAATTCCTAGCAATTTCAGGCTTAATGAGTTTCTGATTAATCCTTGTTTTTAAGTGAGTATTATAATATAATTTACCTTTAGATAAATATAGAAATTAGCTTTGTTACAGCAAAAAAATAATATTCTAATTAAAAATACTGAATTTGAGAATAAATCTATGAGTCTGATAGCATTATCCCAAAAATATCCAATTAAAAAGAAATTTTATCCGTGATTTTTTATTTTGAAATTTTCCGCAAATCAAAATCTCTTAATAAAAAATTAATATTAAATTAATGTTTCGAAATCCTCAAGGTTCTGGTGGAGAACATTAGTTAAAAGTATTATTTATGCTTCCAAATATGAAAAATTTTATTAAGCCCTACTAAGCTAAAAAAAGAAACGCAGAGCTTTTAATTTGTTTCAAAAATGCGAAAGATTATTATCAATTTCATCTTTTCTTCATTAATCTCCCCATTTTTAGAAATAACTCGAAAAGCTGAGAGTTTACTTAAGATTTTGTGGTAATGAAATTTTCATTATACGGGGAATTTATATGGCTCTTTTCAAAAATTCCACAGCATCTCACGAAGAATTCCTGTTGATAAATATTTCCTTCACTAAAAAAGAGAATGATTTAAAAAATAAATGAAAATAAACAATTAAAATCTTATTTTATGGAGTTTTCCCTGAAATAGGCTAGTTTTGAAAAAACTGAAGTGTTTGTAAATAGAAAAGGCTTCTGAAATTCTCCCTAGAGAAAGCTGAATACCCAAAAAATCTTTAAGCACAGAATTTCAAAACTTCCCCAGTAATTTGCAAATTGAACCAAATCCTTTTACCATGAAACATATTAAATTGGTTCTGCCATTTCTTTCTCTATCCAAGTAAAAACTCTTGATGTATATGAAATTTTTTGAATTGTTGTAAGTTTTATAACCCGTGCTATAACAACTAATTACCTGTTCCACACACTTTTCTTTTTACTCTCTTGATTTTCAGGAGCCGCGTAGGATCTTCTATATTGGAATGATACACAAATATTGTGAATCTTTGAGATATATCTCATATCTAAATAAGGTCACAATGGCCATAAATCTAATTAAACATAGACTAACTATGTTGTTTAGCTGAAGTGCAAGGAAAAATATCAATTATATATATAAAATAATGGTTCGATCTGATAATCAATTATACGATAAAATGGTGAAAATACATTTAAAATTCTTTATAAACTTGAATAAATATAATCCCACCAAATGAATTGTTGAACCAAATTAGACCATTGGATTCAAATTCAAATTTAATATAAACTTAAACTTCAATAAACATTCGTCACACTAATATTTGCTGAAATACCTGGATATGTGCTTTTGTGACTATCTTCCACATAAAAATGGTTTTTGTGTGATGATTACTGCAATATCAATAATAGAACCTCATTCATTTTTCTCATTAGGTTTTTCTAATCTCAGATACAGAGGTTGTAAGATTCTTTTACATATAATCAAGAAAAATTAAAGGTTATTATGCCTTATCTGATGAAAAATAAACACTTTTGATAATCATGGTGACCGTTTTATTTTAGAAATGTTAAATAATGGAAAAGAATTGAAAAATGGATTCAAATAGCTCTCACATGCGCAATTAAAAGCGCATTTAAAATTAAATTATTAAATAACTACTTTTAATTAGTTTTTGAAGTGTAAAGTAGCAAATTTTGACAGAAATTAGCTATCAACTGAAAAATAACCAACAGTAAATTTTTGATTATGTAGTATAATGATCTTGCTTTTTACCTTGTGATTTATTTAAAACTAATAATTGACTCTCCTTTATTTTTGGGCTCAAAACTACGGTAGCTATAAGGAATCTAAGATAATGTATCAAAATCCTTATTTGGCTACTATTTATACTCATGGTGAAGGATTTCCGTAATAATAAGCTTGAAAAATAATTCATTCTTTATCTATTTTAGCTTAACCATTCAAGAAAACAATAGGGAGATTAAGAAAAGAAAATTCAGTAAAATTGAAGCTATGGTGATAAATTAAAATAAACGGTGTCCTAATATGTAAGATCAATTCAATTATGACATTAGAGCCTTCTTCTTCTTAAATATACATGAGTATTTTCAAGAATAAATTTGAGAAATTTGATAATTTATTATTCTCATGATATTACCTTTAAATTATTTTTTTGTAATATCTTTCCCTTAGATCATAATTTCAAAATGTGGACAACAATTAAGGCATAAAAGTATCCAGAATAATAACAATTAATTATAAAAGTAGGTTAATTCTATATGGTCTATGATTCTCCCTTAATTAATAATATTCATAATGATATAACTTTGCTATCTTATTTATCTATAATAATAATATATCAAAATTAGATTCAAATACTCACGTAATAATAAATTTTTGGTAATAGAAATCATTATTTTAATACATGAAATCATCAAATAATAATTAATAACTTCTTTTATTATTGTGATAATTATTAATTATTTATCACATTTTATTATATTAATTATTATTATACATGATTAATATGATTTTTTACACTTGAATTATTCCAAAGAAAATCGTTTAATTATTAATTATTTTGAAGAGAGGACAGTGATAGTACAATTTTATAAAAAGAAGAAATTTATTCCTCTTATTTAATGGACACCTCTTACAAAAATGAACTTTTTTTTGTACCTGAAAATCTGAATAAGTATGCGACATAAGAATTCAAATTCCTATTTGAAGCTTGTATAGGTAAATAATAATCCTATTCAATTTCCATACCCCAATCTTGAGAAAGCTTAAGAGCTATTTCATGTATGTTTTTTTTCTTTTAGTGATTGAAATGTTGAATATTATCTCAGAAAATATTCAGAAAGACAAATTCACGAGCTAGAAATTGTATTGTAAACAAAAGAAAGGCTCTTCGAGTATGTTAAAAATTTCCACACCCCTCAGATATGAAAGATCGAACTAATTAACTGAAAAGTATTATGAATGAATATTTGAATGTTTCCTTTCACCTTTAAAAATATATTGAAAAATTAAATTTATAGGTCTCTCCATTATTTACCATTGAGATATTTGAAAAATGAAAGCTGATACCTCAAATAGAGAATAAATTTCAATTAGAGAAAGAATCATGCATTGAGCAAAACAAAATATGAATAAAATAGATTTCAAGAGGATTACAAGAACCCAGTTTCTTCCAGAAATGGGAGAATAGAAGTGCTCAATTACAGGGAAATATTTTCCCATCATTTTTAAAATATACTTGAGCCATTTATTTGTAAGATTCACATAATTCTGACGGAATATATTACGAGATTACTTAGCATGCATGATTGCCATGATTTATTAAAAAAAAAGTTTGTTATAATTCTCCTTTCTTTCCAAATGATTCCAACTGGACCATTTACCAAAAAAATAAACTATCATAACCAGAAGGGGTAGCAGGTTCAATCTAGTTCCAAAATGTCTCTTAGCTTGTTTCATACTAGGCTCTAGCTTTGAATCAATATTAATTCATATCCCGGGACATATTTCAAAGTTTTGAAAGTACTTCACATAAAATTGAACAGATAACGTAGCTTGAAAAAATTTCCCAATAGACCTTCCTTGTAAAAATCCCATTCAAAACTAAATTTACAACATGAATTCTGGATAAATCGTATAATAATGGATTATTATCTTTGATACTACTTCTAAGAAAGATTTCCTTTCTCCTAACCCCCTATAACATCTTTGTTATGGATGGGTCTTTCTTGTTAAAGAACCTCCTTACGATCTTAAGATTTTTGAGCTGAAAAATACTCAAAACATAATTTCATTCTTGTGGAAATATCAAATAATCAATTAAAATTTCTCATAGGTATGAAATAATATAGTATTTTTAAATTCTTACTTTTTTCTTTCTATTAATATTTGATCCCTTTGAAAGCTATTTAAAAAAGATGAAGATACATCGCTTCCTAATTTTAACTGTTTGAAAAATAACCTTAAAACTCCTCATACAATTAATATTGACTTGAAGCTTTCCATAAGAAAATGTATTTACTATATTTACTCATGCCTGATCTTACTTGTAAAACCATTCTTTTCTATGAAATAATTTAGAGAAATTACCATTCTGGAGCTTACAAATTTCTAAATTAATCATTTTAACAGACTTTTGAATGCATAGATATAATATAACATCCATCCTTTCTCAAAGACCATGGTTTATATATTTCATGAAATATTTGGGATTTGAACATTCCAAATAAAAATATTCTATAGAAATTTATTCTTAACTGACATTTCTTATTAATAGAAGGATTAAGAGATTTATATCTCCTTATATCCAGACTTTATAAGACAATAAAGCCTATCTCATTTTTTCTTTAGCTCTATTTTCATTTTTAAAAGGAAAATAAGTAATCTGAAGTCACATTTTACAAGTTATAAATGGTAATATTTCATTTTTATATTTTCAAAAGGAAACAATGTAATAAAAAGAATTTCCTAAATTGGTTCATTTCTTGTTATCAGCTATTGTTCTATTGAAATCAAGACACACATCAACCCTCCGATTCTATATAAATTCTGGAGATTATACTCAGATTTTTCAATAGGTTTGTGTTGAAATCAAGAAATCAATTATAAATTTGTATTAGAGCCAGAATTTCCAATATCAAAATTAGATTAACCTTTAAATTCTTCCTCAAAAAGGAGAACTTATGTTCCTGAGAATTCTGCACATAGGTTCCAATTTACAGTGATTGTCCATTTAAATATATATGCTGAAATGATATTATTATTGATTCTGTAATATTGTGTAACTTAAAATTACCATGACAAAAAGAATTAGTTTTTGCAAAAATGTGTACCATATGGAATGTAGGTTGGACTCAGGTTGGACTTGTATTGTAATCTTAGCCAGACACGACGTTTGAGTTTGGAATTTTTAGGAGAATTTAGTGCTAAAAATATAAGCTATTCACACTACTGAATTACAATTTCAAATAGGATTTATGTGTCAGTTAGAGTAAGGCCTTACCTTGGCAACATAATTAAAGTAAGAGATATAATGTCTCACATAATAAATATTTCAATAAGAGAAAATATTTTATGGTAGTTTTTCTCCCATATAGTATCTATATACCCAGATATTTGGAAAATATTCAGGGAATCTTCTCTTCAATGGAATATTTTTCAAAATACAAGGGTGCCAGTGTTAATATAATTCATTTATGGACTCTAATGAGTCAGCCGAAGAGAGATTTCATATTTCAGCTTCAATATATATTGAAGAATCCATATTAAATACTTCAGATTATGCATTTTCTTCATGCAATAATAATAAGTAATGAAGAAACTTAATAAAAATTGGCAACAAGAATTATTCTCTTTATTCTGTATTGTTGAATTATTGAAATTTTTAAAGCCTGAAAAAGAACTAAGATCAAGCCAACTGAATTGAGATCTTATGTATTTTTCATTTAGCTTGAATTATTCTGAAATTCCCTTTCTGTACTATCCCCAACACCCATACAATACATCTCCCATGTCAAATTGCAAATTTTCTACCTTCTATCAGGTGTAGCCATATTTATCATTGTGACAACTTGGGAAACACCCAATAGGAAGATTATTGAATGGAAGAGGATTTGAACCTAGTTTGAAATAGCTACTTAAATAAAAAGTTCATAATTTGAATTTATAGTTTGAAAATAATGGAAAAGGTTCTTTTTTGATAAATATATAGCCTCAGAATATTTTATGTTGAGCAAAAATAACCCAAGAATATCCCATATTTTAGGAATTAGGTTTTCCTTTCATTTCACAGGAATATTTTATTTCATAATTTAAATATTTTCTAGAAGATATACCTATAGATTTTTATGAATATTCTACAAGGAGGTATACACACTAATGTGGTTTTGATTTTAGACGGAAGATTTTTTGTGTTCTCTAATCCTGAGATTTGTAAAGCTAAAAAGGTTATTTTCATCTCAACGACAAAAGAGAAAAGTTGAGTTCAGTCAAAAATGTTGTATTTACATAAATCAGGGGGAACATCTTTGATTTGTCTTCAATTTTAAACAAAAATATTCAAATAATATTAAACAGAAAGTTTTATGAATTTTGATTCAGAATAATCGAAATAATAAAACTGTATAAAGCTATGAAATAAATTTATGAGAGTTTAAATAGAATGAGTTTTTATAGAACTTAAAAAAGATTAATGTGAAGATTATCATAAATTTTTAGGCCCATATGGTATTGAAAGTGAAATGTTTGGTACTAAGGGATTGATAAAAGTGTGTTCTCCTTGATATTTTGAGAATAAGACATTTATATTTCAGAAAGGATTTTTTTATTTACTTTCTCACAAGCTGTAGTCCTCCTCAAATTTCAAATAACGTTGATAGAATAATATTTTTTGGATTTATTTTCTGAAGAGCAGCCCCAGTACAAATAAAAATTGGTTTTCACATTATTTTGTTCAAAATTAGATTTCCTATCATGAAAATTTCCTTTTCTACTTCAATCTGTTTGAAGAATACTGCTCTTTTGATTTTTTTCTCCCTTTGGGGGTAGCACCCCTTTTCCTCCACTTTTAGAAGTTGAACATACATTTATTTGGAATGATATCATTATACGTAAAAACTATGAGAAATACAAAATATTTTTGAAATTTAAATTAAGTTAAGCTATGTTTAAATATCTTGGAATATTGAATAATGAAGTGGTAATTTTGCTTTTACCCAATAGGGCTTATTGTTACAAGGGGATAATCATTTTTAACATATATTTTTAGGATATTTTCCCTAGAAAGGTCAATCTAAAGAAGATAACAACCTCTCTTAAAAATGAATGGGAGCTGTGAAAATGGATAAAAAGAGAGGGATTTTTTTCATTTTGAAGTTGTTTTTGACTCAATAATCATGAAAAAGGTTAGAAATATTGTGAGCCTTTGAGATATGACCACATATCCAAAGACTCAGAAAATAACCTTACAATAATTCTTATAATAATAAAAATTAAAAATATTATCTTGAAATAAGTAGAAATTACATAAATAGGAATAAACTATTGATTATCTCAGAATCTGATTAATGAAAATTTGAACCTTATATCATATCTGTAAAGACAATACTTACTGTGTAATAAGTAAAGATGCCACAAAAAGGCATAATTTCTTTTTTATCTCAGATGCCAATGAAGAAACATGTGAAAGAAGTTGTGCCATTGGATTTCCAATGAAAAAATACACATATAACATTTTATTTCATGTTTTTGAAATCATTACTTAAGGAGATAAGCTAAATATATGCACTTTTATGATCAATGCATATTTTCATGGTTTTTAGCTCATATCTCTTAAAATATACATGATAGAGAGTTGAACCAAAAATAAAGCTAAAAATATCTACTGTAAAGATACAGATATAAGCTTCATTTTACAGGATAAAAACAAGGTTATAACCTGTAAGGGTTTATTGCGCAAAATTGCTATAGCTTTCGACCATTTTGTTGTGAACATGGTCCAAATTTAAGAAAAAGTGGAAATTAAGATATTACTAGTTCATAAATGAAAAATTATGTAAATTTTTTCATTTTATTCAAGATATAACCACTTGAAATCATGGTTTGAAGTTTAAAATAGTAACGTTAGACAGAAAAGATGAGTTACAAGGACAATCATCAAAAATAGAGTTTTGAGGATGTGATAAAATTCTCTTAAGACTTTATGAACGACATTCAAAGCTATCAGAATTAGCTCTCTGAATGGATTTAGTGTGTATAGCTCAAAAGGTATTAATGATAAAAGTTTAAGCTTAAAATTGATCATTTATGATCACTCACTCTAACCTTAATTTAAGCTTACCAGTCATATAAGTGATTGAAGGGGTGAATAATAGCTTACTATGATCAAAAGTAATAAAATCAACAAATCCTAGTATTCTTCCAAGCCTATGATGTCAGCATAGTTAGAGTTACAGTGATAACTCAAAATAATGGCAAAATAATGAGATAAGATGCTTCAATTATGATGTAATCATCACTAAGCATTAAAATACTGATCAGTTCCTATACCTTATGTACACGTCTACTATAAGCCTTCTGGACTCTAGGAGAGAGGATTTCAATATATATATACAGAGCTCTTTTTACCGCTATTTCCCCCTCAGATGCTTCAAAAACAATAAAAAACATTGAATCAAGGGTAAAATATTTATTCTTTATATATGAATCTATTATATTATTAAACTTCAAATATCTTATTTAGTATCATCACCAGATTTGATGTGATTCATTCAATATTCTGTTGTTTTTGTTGAGCTCTCTCTAAAAAATCTAATTCCACATAAAAAGAAGAATATTTGTAATTTCTTCTATATTTTATTGTAAATACAATTTAAATAAGTTTTATTTACATTTTTAGTCATAAATGTACCCAAAATTATTCTATTAAGTGTCAAAAGTAGGTTAATTTCATCTTTTGTAGTAATTTTCTCTTTATTATTACTTGAATAATTCTTTTATTAATACATAAATTTAATATTGGTGATATTATTGCTATACCTTGTTTTATTATAAATTTTTTTTATGCCTTTATTATCTTTTGTATCAATAAGAAAGTGCCATAAATATATTAATTATTAAATAGTAATATATTTATTCTTATTACATTATTTTTCCTGATATATTTTATATTATTTTGTTTATTTAATAATATAAATGTTCGAAACCATAATTATCATTATTTTTTATATTGTTCTTTAATTTAACAAGGGAATTTATAGTAAAATAAGTAAAGTATTGGTAATATTTGCTTATTTTTTCATAGTCAAACCTTACATTTGGGGGCCTGGCCATGATATTTACTTGAAAAGAACTTTCAAAAAGATTTAAATTAGGTTTATCTAATAAAGATTATTCTTATAATTATGAAATTATATAATAATTCAATATTTATTGATTTCAAAAACGGTTCAGGCATTTGGAAAGCAATTGTACTGTCTTACACATGGTTTTTCCCATCCTTAGACTTGCAAGAACTTTCTTTGAGTGACTCCAGTGATTAAGAAAGATATTTATAAATTAAAAAGAAATCTATATTATAATATAATTTAAGAAAATCATATTAATTTTTTGTTTTATTCTTCAAAATTGCAAATACAAAAATTAATAAAAATAAAAAATCATTTTCATTTCTTTTTATTCATTTCTTTTATTTTAAAAGTTATGAAAGCAATTTTTACTTGGAAATTGCCATATATTCGCAATAAAAACACTTCTTATAAAAGACATATATTTATTTGTCTTTTTTAGTACTTGAAGGCAACCCAATAACAAACAATCAGATTACTGTTGAGAGATTGGTGCAAAAAAATTTCCAAAGCTCTGAAACACCTGTTTTTAATAAACAAGAAAAAGGCCAAGAAATTAGTCTTTCCAGGACCCACTGTTCAGGAATCTGAATGTCAGTACCTCTCTTAAATTTCCATAAAAAGACTTTTTAGTGTTCTGAAATCTTTTTTATTTTTATTATTTCTTAGGTATTACAGCTAGAAGAGGAGTACAATACTCCATTCAATCAGATGGAGCTGGACTAAGAAGTAGAATTGATCCCTCAAAAGGGAAAAGAAAGTAAAAAATCCCCAGTGGACCAGAATACACACAAGGAAGTGACATATCCCAAAGGAAAGTCCTAGGGATTACCACAATAGCTGACCCCAGAGTTGGAACTAAGTATGAGTAAATAAAACAGGTACATATCACATTCAGAGGGCTCAAATAGACATGTACATGAGCCTGGAAAAGCAGTACTACATGGTGTACAAGGACACAAATTGGGGAATGTTGCCACAAATTCACCAAGGAGTGACAAGCTCCTTGATAATTTTGAAAAACTTCCTCAAAGAGGAAGAAATAGTGAAATACTCCAATGGATGAAATCCACTAGCATCCAAAGCTCAAATACAAAACATAAAGGAGTACCATGCCAAAAAGAGGGAGGCAAGCAAATAAGAAGCCCCAGTACCTTCTACCAGAAAGTATTAAGTTAGACAACCTCCCCAAGAAGGGAAGAAGAAGAAGAGAAATAGTTGGAGGAAACCATATTCCCCAAATTACAGGATCCCAAAAATCCAAAAATATTCCATGGACATTGTCTTCAACATGGCCAGAAACTTGATGAAATTCAAGGACAAAGAGGAACAAAGAATAAGACAACCACATTTCCCAAAGAAATAACTTTGTCTCCTGGTGTTTTAAATACTTTTACAGAAATTTGAAAAAGTATTTTACCTCTAAAAGACATTGAAAATAGTTTATTATCTTTACAAGAAAGAATTAATAGTTTATTATCCATAACACAAATTGTTGTAAAAAATAAAAAATAAATTGACAGAATTACATTTATGGTTTGAAATAATAAACCAAAAGTCTTTTTTGACAATACTAAGAAATTGATACAAGGGCAACAGGAATTGTATAAATACATCAAGATATCAAAGAAAAGACTTTGGCAATCAATTATGATGTGAGCATTGATAATATGACAGAAAAATCAAACAAATTAAGTATTTCTGTTGAAATATTTGAAGAAAAGCCTTCATCACATTTAAAATTACTTCTTGACCATGTAGAAAAAAGAGATGAAGCAAGAATGAATCTTAAAGATGAAGTTCAAATTAAAATCAGAGTTATTACTCAAAAAATGGATAAAGTAAATGGGGCCAGCTTGAATATGCCAAATTTATCAACCCCATTTTCTCACATAACAAATCCATTCATATAGGACTTGAGCCATAAAGCCAACAATAAAGTCTTAACAAACAAAGAACCTCAATTAAAAGAATGGCCAACATTCACAGTTAAAGGTGAACATTACCACATGTCATTTATGAAAGCAATTGAAATGTTACAAGAGGTTTAGAAATTTCTTCTGCTTCCCAGATAAGGATAAAGCTTTGAATTGGTTGCTAAAAAAAGTTGAAAAATTAAATGCACTCTACCAAGAAATGTCACAGAAAATGGTGCATATGAAAATAATCAAAAAATGTGAAGGGGAACTGGAACCTGCCCTGAGAAGCAGGTGCATAGAGCCATGTTCCATAGAAGAGTACATAGTGAAAAGAACCAAGATTGGAAGAACATAAAAAAGAATTTGATATTAAAAGTAAAAATAAAAAATTTAATAAGAAAGATAAACCATGTCAGCCTGTGACTCAAAGACAGAGCACAAGCATGACAGCCAAATACCATAAACCAATGGTAAAGCCATGATAACACCAAAACATGGAGCTGATCCAAATAAGCTCAAAACGTTAACAAAGGAAAGAGGAAACCCACCAAATTCCAAATATACAAGTACCACCATCATAGGACAAGGAATAACAAAGCTATTCCTTCTCAAAGTTGTTGCTGAGCATAAACCATATCTTTCACCTCTCATCTGAAACCCAGAGGAAGATACTTAACCCCATCAAATGGGTATTAAAATTGAATCTTTCAGTCAGGGCTATCCAATGGTACTAGCCAAACTGGGATAGAATCAAAATTACAGGACCTATGGCCAACATAAGGTCAAATAAGGGTGAATAAAATATTAACCTCCCATCTAACTTATACAGTTTTAGTGCGAGATACCTAAGGTGGGGTCTTTTTGGAAAGATCACAATCAGGGATATCTAATGGTTTCTTTCATTTCTCCATATCTCATCTAGAACAAGGTTATGGAGCAAATAAGCTCCATACAGCTATTGAGAAAATCATAAGTATGAATAACACAACTTGTACATGGCATTAATTTTCCATATTTAGTGTTACCCATACCAAAAGAGGTACCATTCTGTAGATCTGATTCAGGGCTACACAATGAACCAACTCTGAGCTCAATATCTTAAAAACTGACAAAGCTATAGCAGCTTTAAGGTTAAAATCCCACAATTGGGCCAATACTCCTTTACTGTGGCATAATATCCCACAAAAATGATTAGGAGGTGTCAAATAGACAAAGAGGCATTTTTATACTTCAATAACTCATAGTTCATTCAATACTGGGGTCCCATACAGGTTCTGTACAGCATTCTATGCATCATAAACGTCAGAAGAGGGCTGTGTGATCCCCAGAGGAACGTTTTCACCCTTTATTGGTGAAAACTGCCCAGATGTTATTTCAAAACCACATCTGAGCCCAATACAGGGAACACCAGGGCAAATCTTGCGTCAAGCAGGATAAAAGTCAAGCTCATTTCAAGCATACATCACACTCTTGTCTTACACCTAATCCTGTGCCTTCAACTCAAATTCCACACCACCTGATTGTCCGGCAACTGTCCGAAGGTCGGTAAAAATTACACAAGACCCGCCTGTTTGCACACACACATCAAAGAGGTCCTTCTGCCAGTCTTGATGTAGAGGCCAGGGGTTTGACTTCACCAGGTGATCCATGAAAGGACTCTTCGTCCATGGGATTGTCATTTTGTGGATGACACTGGTAGAGTCCGCCGCCCACTACCACGGGTGCGGTGCAGTTGCATTGGCGTTTGCATGTGTGGGGGTGGGTGCATAAGGGCCAATTCCCTTTCCAATTTGATGATGGCGCAGTTGGACATTTTGGATGCTGTGATAGGTGAGGGTGTGGGCCATTTGATCATTGAAATTGGCTTATTCACACTGTACCCAACGTAAAAATAGTTATTTCTTTGTGGCAATGTGAAATAATGGGATATACTTGTCCCAATGGCATGTCTCTGGCACCAAATTCTGAGGCAGTTATTTCACTAGCAAAATTGCTAATGAATCTGAGATATTTGCGTTTTTGTAGACTAATTTTCATGAAATAACAGTTTTATCATTACAAGCAGTCCACATGACATAGCTTTGCTATCATACAATCCACAGTTACCTTCTATTTCTTTTTCCAATATAATCAAGTGTCCATCATCAAAACCAACAGCTTTATATATATTGAGATGCAGCCAATCTGGTAAGAAATTCACATCAATCTCCAAAGTTTTTAATATTAGAAAGTTATTGTTCAGCATGCAAGATGGCTCAGAGACTTTAAAAATGGTATTAATAACACCAAAACCTTGTGAGTTTCCCCTCAGAAAACATGTCAAACTGTTGCTGACAATTTTGGATTCAGTTGAAAATATATTTTTCCCAATATTAATGTTTGGAACTGGAAAATACCAAGGTGAGACAATCCTTGAAGTGGGATGACTTGTGGATTGTATGGTAGTTTCTAAGCTGATCCATTCAACTATTTCCCTTGTGGAATGAAAATTCTGTAAGTACTCAACCAGGAAATCATAATTTTGTCTTTCATGGTGGTATGGTTTGTTATATTTTTGGTTATTTAACAGGGCAGGTGGCTGTGGTTCAAAAAGTTGTTTTATTTCACATGGGACAGATGGGGATTTCAGGAGAACAGAAAGGTTGGAACATCGACAGATATGATGAAGTAAGGTTTTATCTAAATCATCTGTTCAGAGTTGAAAGCAGTTAATCTTATTCAGTTAATGTGTTTAATCAATGTGAATATATTGATCTTATTAATTGATGTAAATATTTTGTTATTTGTTGGCATTTTTGCAAATACTCCAACCAAGCGCTCATAACCCCATGTGGCTGAGGTTTGTGCTAGGCCCCCACATTGGAAGAGTTCAGGAATATGATCAGCAAAATGATGATTTTGTTTACTTTTCTGTTTTGGGAACAGGTGTTGATTGGAAAGGCAGAATTTCTTCCAATGTTCAGCAAATGCAGTTGCATCATCCATTGAAACATTCCAAGTTGTGGCAATGTTGATAGCACTAATCAAATGGAATGTATTCTTGGTTAGTTCATTTGCGATTTCTTCTGATTGACCCATTTTTCTTTGTGTATTTGTGTATTTGTGTTCATCTAATGACATCTGTCGACTGAGAATTACAAATGGAATATAGACCTTGTATAAGACACCCCATTCAGTGTCTTTTAAACTACCATGAGAGGGCGAACCCATTTTTAAGGGTACTCTTGTCCATGATGAGGGAATTATGGTATCAGATATGATTTGTCGGAGATGCTCCAGAGCCTCACCCTTGATCTGGTGATCCTTCCATGCACTGATACCAATACAGAGGGGATGTAATTCACATCAAATGAAGGAATCTCCACAGAACCACTAGATGGATGTTGCGTGTGAGGGGTGGGCATTGGGAGGTAGTTTTTTGGGTGGAAGTAGTGGGGAGTGACTCATTTATTATTTCTGCTGCGTCTCTTCTCAGGGAGTGGGCCTCTCTCAATGTGATTTTATCAAGAGAGCTGTTGGAGGTCATGGAATCTGAGTCTGAATTGTTGGTGTCATTGGATTTCCTTCAGGACCTGAAGTGAATTTTTGATTTGGACTCTGGAATGCACAATTTGAAAGCTGCATGAGCCTTCAAAATTCCAAGTATTAAATTATGGTGTATGTCAATATTAACCATTCTGGTTGCATCCAAATACGGAAGGTCTTCCAAAATTGAATATCACACTCCATACTCAGAGAAAATTGCTTGTTGTTGTTTCGGGGTTGCCCAAAGCCATGTGGCAATGGTTGATTTATGATTTTGGTATGAGCGCGTGTAGTGAAATTGAGGACCAATTTCTTCAATTTGAGCTTTGTGAATAGTGCAAAAATTACAAAAGTGGTTTCCTGAATCAGAAATAAATCCAGTAAGCTTGCGCATGGCAAACACATCCACAATGGCTGTGAGTATGGCAACACCCATAAAGGATACTGAAGGACCTGTTGAGGTGGGTGAAAAATGGTAACCTTGCCATAGCTCTTTGGCTCCTTGAAGAGTGGAATTAATAGGTAACTCAATTGAAGGGAAGTTGGCTCCTTCTGACCAGGGATTATTCCTGCAACATAGAAATTCTCTGGATTCAATATTTCACTTGGGGGAGATTAAGACAAATAAGCATGATAGGTTCAATGCTGGCCTACCGGGATGACTTTCCATGTGCATTGAACCAGTCCACATAAATGGACATGAATGGGGGGTAGTGAATATTTCTAGTGCCAGTGAACCGTCTTCAGACCAATCCATCCCAGATGTCACATTTGGGGGAACCTTTGGGAGTTTGGGATCGGTGATGTTGATTCAGAATTTCCATAACTTCAGCCCGCTGGAGAAATCTGGCAAGCCAATCTTTGAATGGTTGATAAAAGAAATGTTTTGTTGGTATAAACTTTTGCTCCATGTTGGTTGTTTTTTGGGTGTGGGGCTCAAATGAATAGATGAATTTTCCTAATGATTGTGTGCAAGGGGGATCATGATCATTTGGGTCATTATGGCATTGACAGTGGGGTTGGTAAATTGCAACTGATTCAGTAAGGCCATTAAGAAAGAAACATTGAGGACAACATATATAGTTTTGGATAACTGTCTCCAATTGGAGATGTTGAAATATGGTACTGAGATGTTGAGGTATATGGAATTCAGGAGTGGGGTGACCATCTGAGCTTGAGATACTGGACTTGATAAGCAGGTTCAGGGTGGGGTTGAGAATGTGTGACGCCCTGTGGGGTATATTATACCTTAATGATAGAATGGCAGATATTATCATTCCAAGGTCTTGTGGGGGTGGGTTTTGACTGCCAATGTATGGTTTCTGTGCAGTTGAATTGAGACCCGCTGGAGTGGAGAATGTGCTTTGGGTCGATTATGAATAATCAGCTGGGAAGATTTGATCCAATAGAATTTGTGGGCACTCAGCTCCTGATGCAAAAGTAGGGATGTTTGGAAGAGATTTGAGTGCAATGGTTGATTTGAGCTTTTCAATGTGCTGTTTATATTGGAAAGGTGAGAAGGCAGCTCCCTGCCTATCACCCTCAGGGGAAGAGTGTGCTTGAGTTGAGCAGTGTTGACACATGCATATACGCATTGAGGAATAGTGGCGGGTTGTCATTGTTGCAGGAGTCATGAGTAAGGTTGATTTGTGTATAAATATCTATGGTTGATGTAAAAGTGTTTAGGAGTGTTATTAATTGGGAAAAAAATTGAGTGATTATTTATGAAGGGGGAGATGATTTGAGCCAGCTGAGGATTTTATCCCATTTGTAATGGTGGCTGAGCTGCAGTGGATAAAGTGTAACATGTCTCATCTGTATGGCAGAATTGGGTAAAATGCCAAGCTGCTCAATGCTCATACATATTCTATTTTATTTACACACGGTGATACTGCGGTCTTGACCCTTGAGGGGCGTTCCAATAGGGATGTGTCAACATTGAATTGAGGGGATTAACATTCAAACCATGTATTCTGGCATGCCATTGTACATGGTTGAAACCTTATTACAGACATAACAATATAGCTCTATTAAATAAGCGTTTGGAGTGGAGCTAAAGTCTTGGTATTTGGTTTGAGTGCAGCCAGCTTTTAATTGGTTGCAATGTGATTTGTATTTTCTTGCCTTTCTTGTCAAGGTGATGTCTCTTTTGTGGGTAAATCCTTCATGAATATACCCCTTTACAGATGTAGAATGCTGTGGAATTTTGATGCATATATTGGAAGTTTGGATAATTCACAAAATGTGACAATGGGGAGGGGGAAATGTTTATTGAATCTGATCACTTATGGATGATGGGTCCCCTTTGAGATCAAGGAGATATCACATTATATGCTTGTACCCTGTGCAGGGTAGTTTCCAACAAAAGCAGAGGAGCTCAAGAGGAGGCAGGGAAAACTCTCCTAAAAATAGTCTTATTGGACTTCCACAAGACACTTGGTTCTGACTATTCATAGAATTTCTCTATTATAAATTTGAAAAAATTTCATCTCATATCACTCTATTCTATCATAATACTGAGCTGTTTTATTAAGTTATGAAAATTACTGTACTTTTTTAGCCCTTATGTCATCTTCCAAGCCACGTAAATCCCATTCAGGTTCTGTTCATGACTCAGATAGTGAATCTAGCATAGAATATGTTCAAACACAGTCACCATTGAGTCCCAAAATTCTTCTCACAACCCCTATTGAATCCTCAATGATGTATCAGGTCTTAAAATTGATGTGGGAAATCCAAAATCTCAAACTTCAAGTACTTGTCAATCCCAAATATTTCCATCACTCCAATTCCCCTGAATCCCACTAATACACAAATGAATGTGTCTGAGGGGCCAGAAAGCACACCTCAAATCTCATCAAAGGCTAATCCCCAATCAAAATTTCCACATGAGTTCCTCCTTAGTCCTGGTCAGAATACAGTCGCATCCCAGGATCCCTTTGGATGAAGTAAACAGCCGACCCTCAATATTCCATCAGGATCTCAGGTTCATGTGGGTGATGAAAAGCGGGTTGATGGCAGGAGACAAAAAAGACCATTGGAAAATGTTACTTGGAGTGGTCTGTCTGAGGCAAATCCAGGATTGAAGCTTCATCAAAGTAAGTCATTTTGATGTCGGAGTATAAAATATTTCACAATTTGATATGTTTGTTTCATGGGTTAGATATGGCACCTAAAGGCAAGTAAGTCCGATCTCAGGAGCCAATTGAAGATTTTGAGTATAAACAGTCTTTATTAATTTTTTTGATGTGTTAACTGATGATTTGCATGGCAGGTGATGAAGTGTATGCATCTTAACATCTGGTCTATAAAGAGAAACTCACTGGACATCATCATCCATATGCCTCCAAACCAAGAATGGGTCATGCCAATTCATCAAGAGAAAAAATTGTGGATGATGAGGATGAGAACATGTCACTGATTCAAAGTGAAACAAATGATGAACCAAGGAGGAAAAATTTCATGGTGCATGGGCAAGGCACTCAGTCGAATAGTGAGTTCACCCATCCTTAAATACCCCTTGCACAGAGTATGCTCAAGCAATCCAAGATGATACAGTGAAGGAACAAGGCTCGCAAAGCTCACAATGTGACAAAACGCGCAAGCAATAAGGAAAAAACAAAATGGCTGAAAGCGGAACTTCCAGAAAATGTCCATGGGATGAGATCAGCTGTACATGCCCATTGGCTGTTCCTACTCAAAGTAAGGGATAAGGATTTTTCCTCACTACCAGCACCACCAAGCACAGAAGAGTGTGAAATTGCAATTCAAGTGGCTGGTCATCTCAGATATGTCCCCAAGGATGTTTTCAATGAGCCATCAAAACAGGTTCAGTCTCAGGGTTTCCAAAGCTACTGTGAAAATGAGCTCCACAAGTTAGGACTGGGAGAGCTCATGGCAATATCCATTCAACAAGTTGATGTCTATGTTGTTTTACCGTACATTCTGTCTCACACTTGTCAGCACCAAGTATCATCACTACTGTTGGAACAAGGATCATAATAGCTATGGGGTTGTGGCAGCTTTAATGGAGCAATATTTCACTTATTTGAAAAGAGAATGCAAGTCTATTCAAAAGGATGCAGAGTATTTGGTAAAAAAGAAGGAGAATCAAAAGCTTGCAAAGATTTGTAAAAGGGTTAGTTACTGTATCACTTCTTCATTGTGAATTAACTCTGATGATAATATAATTGATGATGTTCAGACCTGTGAGCGCCGTCGTGAATGGTGTGATACAGCTAAATTTCCAATTCTAGCATCAAAATTCAATGACCCTTGAGTATGCTTAGATACTGAGGAGGTAGTAGAAGATGGCCGTCAAGTTTACTGCAAAGCGGGCTTATGCTGGCGCTCAGGCCTATTTAATAAGTTGGTGTTAAAAATTGATTGAGACATAGAGTTTTGTAATTGGATTAAAAAAAGGGTAAAAAAACTATTGATAGACTGCCAGAAATGCGATCAATAGATGATGGTGATCTTTCTGAAGGGCTATCTTTACAGGTATTTGATCAAGATTGGCTCAAAGGTTGTAGTAAGATGCAGACTATTGCCCTCAAAATACTTGAAATTCCAGCTATTAGCGCAAATGGCGATGCTCTGCAATAAGTTAGGAAACAAATGTATAGAACAGTTACAAATTAATATTTTGTGAACTATTTGTGCAGGTGTAATACAATCAGGTTATTATTTCTTAAAGATGCAACAACTTGCTAAATATGTTAGAATATAAAAAATATGAATTGGAATGTATCACTGTCTCCCTTAGAAATAATACTCTATTGCTAATTCTTATTGAGGAAATATTGAAGAAGCTCTATCAAGCTTATGGTGTTTATGATTCTGGACCTGTGACGGGGTGAAAAGGAATTATAAGATTTTTCAAACACAAATTAGATAATATCAGGAAGGCTCACATGGTTAATGAGTTTTTCTTTTCTCAGACCTATTGTTGATTTGAATATGGGATTCCCATAAAGAAAGATTTCAGAATAGTAATACAATCAGGGAAAAAGATGAGCTTGAAAGGTACCTTCTGCATGTTGACCTCAACTGAATGACCTTCACAGGCCGTTGTTGGGCAATACAATGGAGTCAATCAACAGCCTGAGCCTCAATGGCTGGGTTCCAATTGGGCTCCTGGAAATGTGGATGTCAGTGTCCGAACATCACAGTAGAAATTTTGGGGTCCTCTCACAATTAAATAGACAATATTAGCACAAGTTATATTGAGGCCAGTTCCAGCTGCGGCAATGGATGCAATGAGCACTTCACATTCAGGATTATTGAAGAATATCTCCAGGGTCTTCTCCTGCGCTCATGCTGTAACTGTTCCATCAATTTGTGCTGAAAGGATAGAGTGATGGGCAAGTGCAATATCAATTCTACCATAAAAAATAATTCAGATGGACTCAATTGGTAATGGCTGCATATTAGAATTAACTCACAAATCAAGGAATTGGGTCCATTGCATATAAACAACCAATTCGGTTGGACCACAATTGGATGTTTTGTTCTTCAGTAAGCATTTTAGGAGGTGTGCCATTTTACTATACCTCATGCATGTTTACACATCCACAAGTGTTCATGTGATTGTTGAGGAGTTATTCTGAGTGCTCCTGCCCTTGTGGTCTTCCAAATCCACATCCGCATACTGCAGCTTATTAATATTTCTGAAAGATTCTCCTGGTCCTTTGCTTTTGGATGATACAAATTCCTTGTATAATGTGGAATATTCTTGCTGCGTTGTTGGGTTGAGTGGGAGCAGTTGATAATGATGGCTAATAGTGGGGAGGGATCAGAGATGTGTGGTTTTGGTGATGCGCGAAATTAAATGCCGCAATGCCAAATGCAAAATATCATTGCTACCTTGGGAAAGACTACTCAGGATGAATGGTGACCAGTTATCTTGATCTGAGCTCTGGGGTTGGGTGATGAATGATATTATGCCCAAATGGTCGTAAATGGTGCTGTGAATAGGTGTGCCCCTTCAACATATTCAACAGGATGATAGGAGGCTATTAATGACAGGGTGAGTGGCAGTGTATTGAAAGAAAATATAGCTATAAAATGGGGGAAGGGTTATTGGATATAAAAGGTAATTTGATTCATTTAAAGATAAGACACTCACTGTGCTTAATCCAAAATTATACAATGCCAATTGATTTTAAAAATGAATGATGTAGAGGTATTGGTTTGTTTAAATTGTTGGGTGATAGTATTGTAAGAAGTGATGATGATATCACATTTTAAGTTGTTGGCCTTGGATAATGAGTGACAAGTGGAACCATGGGATATTTTGGCTTGCAGTGCTCCAACCTGAGAATGCTTGGATATTTCAGATTTCCAGTTGGTAATTAAGCAAGGTGGATGTGGAGTGTTGGGGGTTTGTAATTAGCAGCTCCTTTAAGGGACCAATTAGAGAAATGGCCTGAATGGTTTTACCTAATCCCATATCATCCACGAGCAGTCCTCCAAGAGGGGTATTGGTCAAAAGGGATTTGAATGAGCTGACAACCTTGTTTCTGATTATGTGCTTGGCATTAAAAGTGGATCCAGGGAGTGAGGTGGCCCAGAGATTATGGGCTTATTGTCCATTGGGGATTTCTCGATCCCAAAGAAAAGCTAGTCCAGTCTTTTGATGAGGGAGGAGGGGGGTTGGAATAATGGAATGGGGCGGGGTCATAATGGGGAGGTATGATTGACTGGGTAATTGTATCAGTTTTTGCTTGGAAGTCAATGAAAAGAGAGAAGGATATGAGGGTGGCATGGAGTTTGGGCGGGAAATGTGAGAGAAAAAAGTTGACATTGACTATGAGTATTACAGTCAAATTCTTTAGGAATTTTAAGCTTGAAGTCTTGTTTTCAAAAACTTTCAATTATGAATAGAATGTTTTGATACCATGTGAAGAACATCAAGGCTAGATTGGGTTTCTGAGATGAGCAAGGATCATTTGGATCAGTCATAAATACTCCCTCAACAAATAATTTTTGAGTAGGATTGGATTGGAAATTTTCAATCCATGCCCACCAGGACCACAGTGCATGAACGTTTGTGGTGCCCCAAGGAATGGTATCAACATCTTGGAAAGGGTGCCAGGGAGAGAGCCAATAGCATGATGGTGATTGGGGAGATATACAAATATATTGCGTTGATTGTGCCATAGGATAATCTAAGAATCTAAGTGGGAATTATGAATGTTTGAGGTTATATCACTATTTATTTGAATAGAAATATTAATCATCCAAATGCAAAGTGGTTGTGAAGGGGTTGACGTGATGGCTATTATGAATTTTCGGGGACAGTGAGAAATTATATGATCAGGAAGGGTTAGCTAAAGGGAATGAAGACCAATAAACGCAGGTGGTAAACTTATATGAGAGGCAGCAATGGTCTCAAAGGGGGATGGCCTGTGGTTTTGTGCATAGTCATTAGGAATATGGGCCTCTTGGGCTCATAATTTTAATATCCAATTGGGGGCTTATATCAAGGCAAGGTGACAAGAATGTGGGTGCACCAATATGACTGCTGGATCTGCAGCATATTACACAAGGATTGGTGGACCAACATTTACATTAGCATATCCAAAATTGGGTGTGTGGGAGAAACACATTGCGCAGTGACATATTAGAGGCATGCAGCCATGTTTGCTGGTGTGACAGCAAACAATAAGCATATCTTCCCCAGGTTAATTGTCATATAGTGACCTACTGGGCAATTATGGGAGGAGATGGGAAAATTTCACTGTGGGGATCTTTTTTTGTGGGCGGGTGAGGTATGTTTGGTGGTGTGTCACTGAAAATGAGTTTGGTTTTGCCCAAAGATTCTTGTGGACTGATGCCTACTGGAATTCCAGCGGGGAATGTGTGGCTTGATCAAAGGGGGCACTGGCTGTGAGCTGTGATCCACTTAAACCTTCATCCCTATTGCGTTTGAGGCTGTTACTAATCCACCCAGTTTGGCATCCGGGTATCTACCTCACGCATGAGATAAACTCCAGAGGAATAGGCTACCCACCCAAGGTATTTTTTGGCTGCAAGCCAGAGGCCAAAACCTCAGCAGGGCGTGTGACAATGTCCAACATATGACCTATGGTGGCAGATCCCCACGCATAAAGAACCAGCCTCAGGGATCATAGGCGGGGGTTATGCTAATGCATATGAGGCTTAAGCATATCCATGCTGATTGGCCTCAGGTCTTCACCTGCAGTTAAGAGGGTCACCCCCACAAGCAAATAGCTGGTTGGAAGACAGGCACGTAAAAGGTCTGCCAGGCGTGCGAAAATTCCCTGCGTATGACCAGTGGGGGCCTGACAATGAGCAGGGCCAGTCATTGTTTGCCCCAAACTTGGCACCGTAGTGAATCCAACACTTGAATATGAACCAAATCATTAGTTATCCCATTATGACCCCTTACATTAACTTGGATTAGACCAGCATCTGTGCAGTAATTAGGCAGAGCTCTCAAAAAAGGTGGGTCAAAGGGATGCATTGGAGAAATTTGACTTGATGGCTTGGTGTAATTGCCTGGTACATTCTTGTACAACTTTTTCTCTGCCCCAACATTGTAGTACATACTACAATGTTGGCTGTACAGATTAGGATGGTGTAATACTACTTCAGCCTGCATGCATAAAGCCAATGGGTATCCACCTTCCAATTGTTTGCATATATGTATCTCATGTGCCCAATGCTCAGCATTGTGATTCACCCAATTTTAACACAAAGATGAGCATGTCATGGTCAAAATCTCAGTGTGTAAGCTTTTGGTAAAGCCATGGTTGGGAGACTTTTTGCATTAGTTCATTGGAAGGCCCACTTCTGAGCACTTCGCCAAAGCATGTGATATGCTGCACCTGGCTGAAATTTCTTCCAATGCTGTGCCAAATGCTCAGATTGTGTGCTTACAGAGATGATCTTGCAATTGCTTAGTGGGGTGCATTTGATATAGTTATCTCAATAGCTCAACAGCTGTGAAATTCAGATGTTCAGCCACTGAGCATTTCAATTATGACCCCTAAGCAGACCTGCAAAATGGGTCGACCCAAGCTCACGCTGTATTCAATTGTCATACAGCCGCCCAACCCTTTTTTAAAGGACTATCACCCAGCCATAAGGCATATATGCTTGCCACAGTCACCTGTGACCAAACGCGCCATGTGCTTTTCTGCATGGGGCATTTGTGGATTGCACCCACTGTGCACATTCAACAATGCCCACACAAAAGCCCTCCCAGGAAATCAGGTGGCTATTTAAGGCAAAAAAGGGGATTTGAATGAGTCTCACAATTCAAGAAATTTCAATACTCAGCCAGAGCCCCTTTGTTCCTCTGCCTCACACAAGCATTTCCCTTCTCAGTTGCAGCCAATGCTGCGACTGAGCTGCAATTTTCCCGACACAGCTTGAAGCTGAGACTTTGTTGGGTGCTGTGACTGCTGCAATTGTCTCAGCTTCACCATGGTATAAAAGACAATCTTCCCCCAACACACACTCCACTTTTTTTCTCACCTGCTCTTCTCACTCTTTGGCTTAATTTTTTTCCAACTTATATGTCCAGAACCCCCCTTCTATCCACCTTGTGCGACTCCTCCATTTAAAACTTTTTTCTATATTATGTTCCAATATTAGTAATGAATTTTCATTATTACTTTGACTCAGACTTTTAAAACCTTCCAAATAGAGCCTGATCTTTTGAATTTCATTTTAAATTTATCATACATTGCATGTCTTCATTTTTTTCTTGATTGTTTACTTTCTATTCAGTTACTAACCTAAACTGTTTTGTTTTTAGATGTTGTGCACTTTATGCACTAAGAAGGGTATCCCCTACATCCGCTCCTTGACAATGACCGACTCTTGTGATGCTTGCTGAAAAGCACACAAGAAATGCTCATTCATTGTCCGACCCTTCCGACCACATGGCCAGAGGACTTCCCGACCAAGACACCCTTGTGAGGACTCCTTTGTGGTCAACAATGATGAAAGCATTCCCAAGCAGTAATGGATGCTGGGACCCAAACAGGCAGACAGGAACTATTCCGGACGATTAGCCCAGTCCCCACAAGTATTGATTTGTCCACTATCCAATGGTCACTTCACTCCTTGACCGGAGAAAAGTGATTATCCAGCCAATGAGGGATGGCAATGGCAAGAGGACATTCGATCTTGGGCCGATCGTCACCATGTCTTGTCACCCTTGAGATTCAAACACCAAAGTAAGTTTTCTTTCTCCTCCTTAACACATTTCTCTTCATGCAATAATACTGACTTTTTTCCATTACACATAGAACAAAACCAACCGCATCCCCCGCAACAAGACTTTCCCGTTCCTAGTTTAGCTTACAAGCAAACTCCGCAGCAACCAACCCCAGGCCCGAGTGGCACCCAATGGTTGGAGGACTCATTCTGCGGTAAGCAGCAAAAGTTTCATTTAATTTCCACTTTTGACTCAAGTGAACTGACTCTGCCTCCTTTTTTAGAACCCTCCCAAACCAATGAGCCAGCTATTTATGGCCCAAGTCCATCCTCCGAGCCAAATGAGGATGTTCCAACTCATGAGCCTGAACCTGAGGTGGCTCCAACGCAATCCAAGGAGGAAGCTTTATTAAGTCCCGACTTTACTTTTTTTACTCTTACCAGCTTTTCCTCACCTTTCCTTTGACCATCTCCAGCTTGTCCCACTCCACCCCACTCCTTAATCAACATTGATAATATGCCCGTTGGATCCCCCCTCCCCTGGTGTTCCCTCTCCATCCACTCCTACCCCGGTTCCTTCCCTGGAGATCCCTCCCATTGCCCCCAAGAACCCAACCGCCTCCTCCCCCCAGCGCCACGCTCCCCTCATTCCCACAATGAGGCTCGCCAGGAATTTACTGACCTGTGACCAACACTAATGATTCCTTGAGCCATTGTCCACAAATCAATCAAGCGAATCTTGTTGGAGCATCGCCGATTGCTCCACATTATTCCCTTCATGGATGCAACTCATTGAAACGAGATGCACCGGGAATTCGAGGAGGAACTAAACACCCTCCTTGGCGAGGCACTGGACCAGGATAGTCTCAAAATACATTGATAAAAAAATTCATATTTTTTCTTCTTTTTATATTTTTTAATACCCTATTTTAAATAAATTATTTGTATTCAATGATTGTTATATCCATTTTAAATTACATTCTTTGATCACATGAAATTATATTTTCCTCAATGGTTCAAATATCCTATTGTGTGAGAATAATTTTTGTAAGTGCCCCACCAAATTTTTGAGTCAATATTTGTTTGTGAGAACCTCTTTTTCTGAAAATGTGCCAATAGTCACCATGACCCCTCCTATATTTTCTTCTTCCATGTATTACAACCATCTCAGATCTTAACTGTAAAAATTCGGGGGTTCCCCACATGTGAGCAATCCACTCCAGATTCATCAGTCATTGCCTTTCATATGGTCACACACTATTAATCTCAGTTGTGTAAGAAATTTTAATAATTTTCGGGTGGCTGCCCAAGCGTAAGGAATGGTCTGAATTGTCGGGAACCTGTACAAGCGTAAGGATGTGCTTGTTGAGCTTTGGGAACCTGCACAAGTGTACGGATTTGCAAGTGAAGCGTTGGGTGCCTGCACCTGCATAAGGAAGTATCAGAGCTGTTGCAAGGCTGCCCCGGCACAGGCAATCATTTGAATTGTTGGGAACCTGTACAGGTGTATGGATTTTGTGTGTGAAGCATTGGGAGCCTAGATAGACGTAAGGAATTGTTGGAGTTGTTGGAAGGCTTCCCCGGTGTAAGGATTTACAGCGCAAGGTTTGCGTGTAAAGCATTGGGATCCTGGACAGGTGTAAGTATTTGCGTGTGACGTGTTGAGGTCCTGGACAAGAGCAACGAACCAGGACAAGCGTACGGTGGCATGCCACTGTACATGAGCCATTTCACCTCTTTTTCATGTGATCCACCATATAACCCCAATTCCAACCCATCAAAACCAGGTGTATACTGTCCTGCGCATTATCACACCCTTATTCACCAATCACTCTCTAGCTCCAAGATGCATACACACTCCCTGATTCTTCTAATTGGGATGAGATTGTATTACCATCCCTGATGTAATAGCCTGGTCCCTCGCCAATCTTATAATAGCCATGGCTTTTCCACCACATTGTTTTTGCTAACCTCCTTGAGCATTGTGCGGAAATACCCACTAGTGTTGTGCTTTTGTTGGCCTGTGCTGGATAAGTATAATGCACAAATGTACTACTTGCCCACACTACTTGAATGAGCCCATGAAATTTGGATAGATCAATCCAAAAATGCTCATTTGGGAAAATCAATCTTCCCCCTGTACACCGCTTTGTTGCATATCTTTGAATATAGACGGTCCGCTTATCAGCTTGAAACCACCATCCCAAAGAATACAATGATGCATCCTTATCAATATGAGGTGAGTTTTTGAATCCGTTCATGGTGATAGTGAGTGCGGAAGCAAACTCAAATCCACCCTGATTTGCGGAGATATCAGCTTCATAGTTAACTTGATCAAAGGATGGAACCCCCAATGACTTGTAGCAAGTTTGAATCTTTTGAAATACCTTATCCCTAACATATCCTAACGATTGACCTAGAATTCAGCCAACCAAGCTGAGATTTTCCCCTTGGTTCTGCCATTCATCTTTTGCGTTTTCAATTTTCCCAAGACTTCCATAAAGTCCAAATTGTTCATTCTTCGTGCTGCATTTGTGCCACCCAATTGCAAACATAAATCCCTCCATTAAGGCCCCATTTGTCGCAATTGGGTTGGTGAAATTTCTTTTACAAAATAAGAATTGTGAGAGTTCATCCCATTGATTGACCTCTACTTCACTCATTGTTGTAAATGGTCTAAATTTGACAAGGGCAATGAGTAATCTGGTTGAAGAGAAAATTTCCAGGCAGCCAAATTGAATGCTTTTGATTTGATTGACATCCACAACCCTCTAAATTTCACTTGAGGTCATATTTGCTGATACTGGAATTGATATTTGTGCTGTCGGTTGAGTTGAGGAAAAAAACTGATTCTTTTGGGTGGTTTTGGCCTCATTTGTCTTTTGGCATGTCCCACTATTCCTGAATGGGTGAGGGATCACTTTGTGTTGAAGCAGACAAGATATCAGATACTGCTTCCTCCTGTTGGACCTAAGGCCTTTTGAGTACAGAATGGTGCGCAAAGCCCAATGAGCTTTATTTGGCACACATCTTTGACTTCCCTGTTGGAGCCCACATGGCATTGGCTCAATCTAAACCTACTAAAGCCAATGTTATTTCATGGGGCCCAATTAGGGTTCCACATGAATGCCAACCCATATATATACACTGAAAATAAGTGAGCCACTCACACATTCCTTCTTCACCCTAACACTTTCCTGCAAGTTCCCTTTTATGCTCCTTTCCTTTTTTGTGAATGGCATGCTTGCGGGGGAAAATGAAATGAAACCAAATGATTACTGACTGTTGTGTGAAATATTAATTTAAACTAAATTTGATTTTGGTTGATGAATGTTTTTCAATTGCAGCTAAAAATGAAATATTACATCTGACTTGTGCAAATTGGCAATCTCAATTAAATGAACCTAAACGATGCAGTGGATACTGAATTATTCAATTTGATATATTGATATTCCCATTCAATGAGGTTCAAATCCAACCGTGTGGAATATTGCAAGCACACATGAATG
The DNA here is from genome assembly GCA_023105745.1 of Austropuccinia psidii. Classification (NCBI taxonomy): domain Eukaryota; kingdom Fungi; phylum Basidiomycota; class Pucciniomycetes; order Pucciniales; family Sphaerophragmiaceae; genus Austropuccinia; species Austropuccinia psidii. Next base: position 53,476,941 of record JALGQZ010000007.1, on the reverse strand, counting down.
CAATATGCACTCCACTGTGGATCCCTCATCATCCTAGTCCTCTATGAAAGAACCAGTGTCTTTTGGCCTATTATGAGCTAGCGGGAATTGATAAAACCCAATTCCTGTGATTCCCCTGTGTGTGCTTATCACAGACACAGCTTCCTGACTAAGCTTGTGTCTTTTCGGAGTATCTTCAATGGTGTATGGAGGCATGCCTCTGTACAAAGGCAGTTATTCTTTGTATTCATACTGAGGCATCTGGGCAGTAGTAGGATAGATAGTCACAATTATGAAATTCATAAATCACTTTCTAAAATTGAATTAAAATCTATCTGTACAAAGCTAATTTAAAACGGTTCAATCCTGGTTGTAAGCTTAGCTGACCTGGGTACAGTCAATGTGACCTCATCACTTGAACCAAGAATTTGCTTGTCAGCCTGTGACTCAAAACCAGAGCACAAGCATGACAGCCAAAATACCATAAACAAATGGTATAGCCAAGATACCACCAAAACATGGAGCTGAGCCAGATCAGCTCAAAAGAAATCAAACGAAAGAGGAAACTCACCTCTTCCTGAAGATATAAGTCCCATCACCATAGGAGAAAGAATAACAAAGTTATTCTTGCTCAAAGTTATTGCTGAGCATAAACCTTAATTTTCACCTCTCATCTAAAATCCAGAAGGAGAGGCTTAACCCCATCAAATGGGTATTCAAAATGATGCTGCTAGCCAGGGCTATCCAATGGTACCATCCAAACTGAGCTAGCACCAATATTACTGGAGTTATGGTCAAATCCAGGCCAAATAAGGGTGAACAAAACATTCACCTCTCATCTAACTTCTACAGTTTTAGTGTGAGATACTTGAAGTGGGGTCTTTTTTGGAAAGAGCACAATCAGGGCTATCTGATGGTATTATCCATTTCCCCCCAGCTCAACTAGAACAAACATTATGGGGCAAATAAGCTCAATACAGCTTTTTGCCTATACCACGCAAATGTACAAAACTCTTGTACATGAGATAACTTTGCCATATTTAATGATACCCATACCAAATGAGGTACCATTGTGTAGAGCACATACAGGGCTACACACCGAACCAATTTTGAGGTTGATATCTCAAGAATTGACAAAGGTATGTCTGTTTTAAGGTAAGATTCCCACCTGCTGTCATATACAGCCTTGCCATGCAATAATATCCCATAACCATGAATATGAGGGGTCAAATAGACAAAGAGTCTTTTTTTTACTTCAATACCTCATATGTCAGTCAATACTGGGGTCCCATACAGTTTCTGTACAGCATTCTACGTGTCATACACGTCAGAATCAGGCTGTGAGGTCCCCAGATGAAAATTTTCACCCTGTATTTGTCAAAACTGCCCAGATGTGGTTTCAAAACCACATCTGAGCCAATACAGGCTATACAGGCTGTTTGAAAACCACAAGCCAGTACTAGAGGGTGAAAAATCTTCACTTCCTCTACGTGGAAAGGTCTAGCACCCTTTCCACCCCATTTCAGGATAAAAAGGAGGCTTTTCACAGCCAGAATTATTTCCTCATCCTGCTCTTGTATATCCTACGTAGTAAACTGTCAAAAACAGTTTTACTCTTGGGTAATAATCAGGGTATAATTATAATCTTAATTATTGTAGTTCTTATTATAGTAATCCAACTGGTAAGACTGCACCCAGGGTTCTCCATAGCGCTCACCACCACTATTTCTTCAATAGTAGAACCCTGATATTATATTATAAGTCATTATATTAAATTAAATCTTTTATTTAAAACTTATTTCCATGTGTCACAGTCATAGTTCTTGTTGTAAATAGCCTAATTACAGCTTCAACATAGACTCCAGCTGACATTTTGGGGGCCTGGCCGTGTTTTAAACCTTTTCTTTGGACCCTTATAAGTGAGTTTTTCTCTTATTTCTCACTTTCTGACAGTTTTTTTATTCTTTTTAGGCGTAATATTTCTTAAATATATATATATTTTTCTTTTTTTGGTATATATACCACTTTTATACTCATATTTTAAGAGTACCTGTCATGTGGCTAATAGCCACAAGACCCTTATTTTTGGTGTGTTTTACATATAAAGACACTTAAGCCATTAATAAAGTCTCATTTTTTTATTAAAATAAGACACATCATACTTATAAACTAACAGTTGAGGCGTGGTTGGACATATTTTTAACTCAATTTCCCTGTTACACACCACTTTTTTGACAGTTTACACTTGCTAATTACAAGTTATCCTGTGAGATATTGGTATAAAAACAGTAAACCAAATATCAGTAATCTGTATTTCTGACGTGGAATTGTTAATTCAAATCACACTGTCATTATACAAGGGCACATTGTAATAATATACAAGCCCAGAGGCCATTCTTAGACGTTCAAAACCAGCATTTTTTGAGAAGTCTTAACTGACATAAGCCCTCTTTTTCCTGTTTTGATTCAGTGGACGATAACTTCATACCACTTGAAAGCCAGTCACAGGCCAACACACCAGTGGCACCCTCAGAACCAGAGGGCAGAAAAGGCAAAGGAAAGAGGCACAGTGAAGGCCTGATAACAGCAAAGAAGTGGACACCCATTGCCACACAGAAGAATAGAAAACCAGGAAATTCTGCATCAATACAAGGTAAACCAACCTTGATAACTTGTACAGGGAAAATTACTATAATTAACCCAGTTGTAACCTCTAAAGGTTAATTTCCCAAAACAGCAGACAACAAATTTGTACAAGGCACAGTCAAAGGTAAATACCCTAAGAACATAAAGTTTTCGACTGCTTGCAAACACTAACATGTCACCTGTACACCTCAGATATCTTGGCTTCCAAAGGAAAAACCAGAGGACAGAGAAGGTTTTTCCAGAACCAGAAGACCTGAATGTCACAGGGGCTCTTATGGAAGAAAGAGGACCTGGCACTCAGGAATCAAGAACTCACTTGGAGGGCTAAAAAGATGAAAGAATAATAAATATTTAATTTCTTTAAAGAAGAAGAATGGAAAAGACAGGAGTGCCAAAGATAAAGAAAAGAATAAGAAGCCAAAGGCCAAAGATAATAAAGGAAGCCAAAAGCCAAGAAGCCAACCACGTGAATCCTCAATTCACTGTTTCAACCTGCCAGAAAAGGAATGGAATTAGTAAAGGATATGACCACCAATATCCACTGACAGGCAAGGAAGAAAAAGAGAAAGGGTGCTAATGACTGACTTAGGATTATCAGTATTAACTTTAATAAGGTAAAAGAAAATAAAGATAAAAATAAATCCAATATATTAATTAACTGGGTAAAAAGTCCCCAGGTGATGAAAGGTGGCCAGTATATGTGGAAACTTGAAAGATTGATCCTGGAAGGTGAATCAATTGACTGTATTGTCCGAATTGGGAAATACAGTTCTGGCCATCTTGAAATTTGAACTGTGTGATGGAATTCCCACAGTGGAATGTGAAATGGCCCAATTGGGCCTAGGCCATACAGGTTGATTGAATGAGGCCTGTACGGATGAATTGAGTTGTCCAAGGAGTATTGAAATACTTGATGCCTTGACAACTGATTGAATTGATGTAATACCTCTTTAGAATTTCCCCTTTTGAATAATCCTGAATAATGTACCAACCCAGCTCCTGCAGATACAGGTAGTTGGGATCCTTGAAGAGTTTTCTGATTGCTGCCATAACTTGTCAGACTGATAGGTTGAATAATCCTCCTTCAAAATGGGCATTGGATTTTGAGACCTTGATATGGAAATATGGAAATGGGTCCTGAAAATGTCACCATTGGGCTTCTGAGCAAAAATGGTGCATAATGGTATATAATACCATATATGCACCACGCCTGCAACCCCAAGTATGGATGGCATGAAGGAATGGGAAGAATTCCACATAGGCTGAGGGGAAGGCTGACTGAGCTGATCTAGTGGGCTCTGGTGGCTGCCAGAGGCCATGGCTGGGATATTGGTCCATGGTAGTCCATGGCCAAAAAGGGGTCCTACGGGATTTATGGCCAAAATTGTGTCCATGGGGTTTTTGGCCAATTTTGGGTCCAAGGAATTGGTGACAAAAATTGGCTCAGGTGGGCTCAATTGTGGTTTGGGACCCACCTGGCTGCCGCCTTTTGGCCTCATTGGATTAAGCCAAAAGGGGCCTAATGGGCCTACGGACCATACGGGGTCTAAATGGCCCAAAAAGGGCATTTAGGCCAAAACCCCACTAATGAAAGGGGTTGGCCAGAAACCAGTGGTGATGGCTAGGGAGCCTGGAGGCCCCTAGAAGACAAAAGGACCCCCCAGGCCCAAAATCAAAGATGAAGGCCTGGGGGTTGGTGAGGTGGAAATAGACCAAGAAGGCCAATGATGGCAGGATATGGCCTGAGGCCATAAATGGCCATTGGAATGGGTTATGGCGTAAGAGCCATAGAACACCCAAGGGGGCCACTTGGCCATAAATGGTATGACGTGACCAATTGGCCCCAACTTGGCTCCAGGTTGGATTGCCGCAACCATCAAGGAGGAGGGTCAAACTCATGGTTATGACAGTACCCCCCTACCTTGAATGGTGAGCTCCTGAGCACCAAGATAAGGTAGAAGCCTGTTGAGGCTGTTGAGACGGATTGGCGAGAGGGATTCCAGAGATATTTGAATCTTGCAAAGAAAATTTTGAACTGATAATAATGTTGGCATATGAATTGAGGTTGACATAGTCTTCGCTTGACATTGGGCTTTGAAAATGTTGAAGGATTGAATTTGCCGTAGAATTTTGGCATAAAGATTATAACAAAAAAAATTCAAGGAAAAAGAAGAAAGAAAAAGAAAAAATAAAAGAAAAAAAAGAAAAATGAATTTTGAGGGAGGTCCAATCTTCATCACGGACTTTGATGGTTGATTTGAAAGTGGCCAGGGACCTGTATAAAAGAATTTGATGCCAGGTGCTCACAGAGTGGCCAAGGTGATGTTTTGAAAAGATTGTAGACCCCTCAGGGAAGTGCACACCAGGAGAGGAACTTGCTTTTAGTAGTTGCCACTCCCGCCAGTGCCATAAATAAGAATATAAATTTTATAAAGGAATGTATTGAATTGGAAACTTGGAAAGGAAAATAAAAGTTAAATGGTCCATTTGACCAAGTGAAAAATGGCCATGATTTGGAATTTCTGTTGAAAGCCAGGCCAACAAATCTGTGTCCAAATTGCAAAGTGCTCACAGCGTGGCCAAGGTGATGCTTACAACAAAAAAGAGTAGAATACCCCTAAAGGTGCATACCAGGAGTGGGACTTACTTTTGGTAATTCCTTCCCCCACCAAGCACCATAAAATGATCAAGCTTTTGAAGAATTGAGTACTGGCTTGTCAGGATACAAAGAATGGAAATCTTTGACAAGATCAGGACAATTCTTGAGGTTTTTGGCTGGTTCCCAAGTGGATCTTTCTTGGTCTTGACTGAAACCTTTCCATTCCACCAGATACCATAATTTTCCTCTCTTGAGCTTTGAATCCAGTATTTGAGAGACTTTCCATCCCTCTTCTTCTTCAATGATAATTGGAGAAGGAGGCTCTTGATGCCAATTTGGGATTGCTGATGTCTTGACTGGTTCCAAGAGTGAGATATGGAAGACTGGGTGGATGGATTTCCATTGAGATGGAAGCTTGAGGTGGTAAGCATGAGAACTGAGTTTCTTCAAGATTGGGAAAGGACCCAACCATCTTTCGGATAGTTTTCTGGTGGGTCTGGTTGATTTGATATTCTTGGAAGAAAGCCACACCATGTCACCAGGATTGAAAACAGGTGGACTTGCTCTACCTTTATCTGCATACCTCTTAAACCGGTTTATGGCAGCTTCAAGTTCTCTCTTGAAATCTTGCTGTAATGATTGGATTTTTGATGATAACTTTCCAGCAGGAGTATCTTGAGTGATTTGAACTGAATCAAATTGTGGATCTCTTCCATAAAAAGTGAAAAATGGGGATTGCTTGGTTTAAGAGTGATCAGAATTATTGTAGGAAAATTCAGCCAGAGGGAGCCAGGTGTTCCAATCATCTTGATGATAACTGACATACATCCAAAGATAATGTTCTAGTATCTGATTTACCCTCTCTGTATGTCCATCAGTTTCTGGATGATAAGCAGTTGAAAAGTCTCTTGAAATCTTGAGCTGCTGACAAAGATTGGTCCAAAAAGAAGAAACGAAGAGTGAACCTCTATCACTGACAATTCTTAATGGGAGGCCATGCTTTGAAAAGATATCCTTGATGAATAAATGGGCCAAATCCAGGGAAGTGATTGAAGACATTGTTGGAATAAAAACTGCCATTTTTGAGAATCTGTCCACTATGAGCAGGATTGAATAAAAGGAATTGGACAGTGGCAGTTGAGTGATGAAGTCCATTGACAGACAAATCCAAGGACCATTTGGAATTGGAAGAGGTGTGAGGAATCCAAACTTCTTATGATAAATATTCTTGTTTCTTGAGCACTGTTGACCGGATGAAACATAATCCTTGATATATTGAGTCATGCCGGACCAGTGGAAATCCCGCTTGACAATTTTGAGAATCTTCTCTTGGCCAGGGTGGGCAGCTAGGGAGAATTGTGACGCTTTTGAAGAATACTAAGTTGAACTGTGGAGTCATTTGAGACTACCACCCGATCTTTGAAGAGAAGAAGTTGGGAAGAGGAATGAAGAGAATAATATTGGACAGATTTACCTTTACCCAAATCTTCAAGGATACTTCTGTACTGAGGATCTTGCAATAATTTCTTCTGGATTGAATCCATCAAATTTGAAAAAGACTCCACCTTGACTGCAAAATATTTTGAGGGTTGAACTTCATCTTGCTTAATGATTTGTTGAAAACTCATTGAATTCTTGCTGATGAAGTCCTCCCCCCTCTCTGGATAAATGTCATCCTGACGTGATAAGGCATCCGGAAGAGTAGCTAGGCGGCCAGGGCGGTAAGTGATTGAAAAATGAAGTTCAGAAAGGAATTCAGCCCAATGGGCTTGACGGCAAGTGAGTACTTTGGAGGTCATGAAGTATTGAAGGGAAGAGTGATTGGTGAGAACTTCAAAAGGGGAAGACGGTGAAAGAAGAAAAGCCCTCCAGCGCTTGAGAGCCCAGACGATGCCAAGGAGTTCCTTGTCATGAATTTCATAATTGAGCTCTGCTGGAATAAGCTTGCGGCTGTCAAATGCAATGGGATGTTTTCCTGAGTCAGAGACCTGGCTCAGTACAGCACCCAAAGCATAATCTGATGCATCAGTCTCTACAATGGTTAGTAGAGAAGGATTGAAGTGGGAAAGGATTGGAGCGGTGGTGAAAGCCTCTTTGAAATGGTGAAACTGACTGAGAGCTTCCTCATTGAGGGGAAAACATGAATATTTCTTGAGGAAACTGGTGAGTGAACTGCTCTTCTTTGAATAATTCTTGATGAAATGGTGGTAGAAATTGGCAAAACCAAGGAAGGATTGAAGAGCCTTGAGGTTTCTTGGAGGCGGCCAATTGAAAATCTGCTGGACTTTTGCTTGGTCCATCTTGAGGCCCTCAGAAGAAACTACATAACCAAGATATTCAACACTTGAAACATGAAACAGGCATTTGGACGCCTTAGCAAAAAGTTTATTGTCTCTGAGTCTGGAAAGAACAGTGAACACATGAGTGACATGTTCTTCCTCAGATTTGGAAAAGACCATAATTTCATCCAAATGAACCACAACATAAACATCGAGAACATCTTGAAAGATATCATTGACAAGAGTTTGAAAAGAAGCAGGAGCATTGGTGAGCCCAAATGGCATAACCAAGTACTCTTAGCTGCCATATTTAGTTCTAAAACAAGTCAAGTGTTCATCACCCTCCTTGATTCTGAGCAGGTTATATGCACCACACAAATCAATCTTGGAGAATATAGAAGAACCATTAAAAACATTGAGAAGCTGATTCATAAGGGGAACAGGATACTTGTTCTTCCTAGTAACAGCATTGAGTTTGCGGTAATCAACACACAAATGGAGGCCACCATCTTTCTTTTTGACAAAGAGGACAGGTGCTCCTGTTGAAGAGGAGCTTGGCCAGATGAAACCTTTCTCTACATTCTCTGAAATGTAGGCCCTGAGTGTATCTGATTCTTGTTTGGATAAAGAGTGGATCACCCCAACTGGAGGTAGAGACCCCTCCAGCTCGATATGATGATCACAGGCGCAGTGAGGAGGAAGTTTTTCTGCTTTCACCTTGGAGAACACATCCAAGTATTGGTGATAGACAGAAGGAACAACCTTCATCACAGTTTCTATTTCTTTTGGCTCTTCCTCTTCATCCCACAACTCCTCCAGGGAATCATGATAAGATGAAAGAGGAAGGTCCATATTCCACGAGGAGATGAAGTGAAGATACAGAATTAACTTCTCCAAAATATTGAATCTCTTTGAAGAATGCATCTCCAGATAATGGTAATGACTGATGGGAATTAAGGGAAGGAATATGGACAGAAGATGGAATTGATGGTGTTCTAGAATCACCAACAAGAGCTGCACATGATTTGGCAGTAGAAGAGTCATTACCGAAAGAATTAGGAGGATCACAATAGTCCTTATGATCAGCATTAAAGGTGATCACCCCTTGCCTCCAATCAATAGAAGGATTAAAGTGATTTAGAAAGTCAAAGCCCAATATGAGGTCTTCTCCCTTGGGAGTATCAATGACTAAAAAGTCCCATTCAAAGCTTGGGAAGGAAGGGATCTCAACCATATATTTAGTATGGTGAGTCACAAATAAGGAAGGAGACTCAGAGGAGTCAAAAATGATAAGGGGAATCTTCTATGGAAGTTCTGACGTAGTCAATGAGTACTTGTGAACAAACAGCTTTGCAATAAATGAGTGTGTAGCACCATAATCAATGAGAATACTGTAAAAAACATCAGAAAGAGAAGAAAAAACAAAAAATTTAAGAGAATTTTTGACACCAGTATTCAAAATGCACAATTGTGCTCTGGATGGAAAACTGTGAAGACCCTTGAACACAACATGGTCTCCACTCAGGCTTTTCCCTGGCTGGGAGATTGGCCTGACGGTTGGGTAAGCTTGTTTTGAGGTCTTCTGAAGCAAGACTCAAGACTATGCTTCCCACCACAATAGGTACAAAGACCCTCTTTGATTCTTCTTTCTTTTTCAGAATTCATGAGCTTGAAGTCCTTATTCAGCAAAGAAGAATGGGGCTTGTCCCTCTTCTGAAAATTCTTCTTCTTCTTGTGACTTGAACTTGAAGAATTTTGAGGATGAGAAGTACTTGATCTTGGGACTTCAAGTTTCTTCTCTTGATAGTGTTTCTTCTCCTTTTGCCTTTCATGGTACCTGGTATCAAGTTCCAGGGTAACGTCTATTAAGTCTTGGAGAGAATAAATTCTTGAAGGATGGGAGGCTAATTGATCCAATATCCTGGATGGCAATCCCTTACTGAAATGATGAATGAGAGCCCTTTAACCCCCATACCCAATTCTTGAAACTAAACTCCTGAAATTGGCTATGTATAGTGAAACATGGACACATTCCTTCAGTATTAGTGAATCCAATTCTGCTTCAGCCTTTCTGACTTCATTAGGGTCACCAAATAGAGTGAAGAGTTGATATTCAAATAAAGGCCAAGAATTGAGAAGGTAATTGGAGTCTTGATTGGTGAGATTGGAAAGATAAGGCTCAATCCACTTTGCAGCCCTGCCAATAAGAAATGAAGTGGCATAAAGAACCGTCTTTCTGTCTTGAGAGAAGTTTTCCAGATCATTATGAAAAATTAATTGGCATGACTGAAGGAAGCTTCTGACCTTGAAGGGCTGAGTCCCATCAAAGCATTCTGGTGCCTTCATAGATGGAGTCTTGAAGGCAGGTGGTCTTGATGATCCAGAAGAAGAAGCTGCTTGAAGATTGGCCATAATTTCAGTCATCTGCTGCATAATGGCCAATAAAGATGGTTCAGATTGATGAGAGACAGGCTGATCAGACTGGGCTAGAGTTGGTCCTCCAGTACTTTGGGATGCCCCCACAGGAGCAGGAAAACCTTCAGTATCATCAGACTCTTCCTCTTCCACAGAAGTCTCCCCCTCCTCATCATCATCTTCACCTTGAACCTTGAGACCGGTTCTTGAAAGTCCTGGGAAACCGCCAACCACTCCTGATAATGAAATTGATCTTCTTGGCCCTCTTCCTTCCTTCCTGGATGGTGCTGCTCCTTCCAATTGGGGTCATCTATCCAAGTGGGCCCTCAGTTGAGGAACTGCTGGGGTTCCATCAAGAGGAACTCTTGGAGCTGGAGTAAGAGCAGCTTGAGCTCTGGCCTGAGATCTGGTTTGTCTTGCAGGAGGTGAATGTTCAATGGGAATTATTTCAGGAATAAAAGTTAAAATAAATGAATAAATAAAAAGAATCAAAACTTTTGTGAAGTACAGAATCAACAATCAAATCTTGAGGAAGTCAATGAATCAATTGAAATCTTCAGGTACGTCAATGAATCAAAGTCAAATGAGTCTTGAAGTCAAAATCAATATCAATAAAAATCTTGAAGTCAATAAAATCAATAAAAATCAAATCTTGCAGAGAAAATCAATCAGTCAAATGAGTTCTTGAGTCAAAATCAATTTATGTCAATTCTTGATGTGAAATTCAGCAAAATCAATGAGAACTCTTCAGGTAAGTCAATTTTCTTGAAGTCAATGTCAATTATATCAAATCAGTCAATCAAATCAATTATCAAGTGAATTCTTCCTGAAAATCAAAATTCTTGAAGAGAAATCGAATTGAATCCTGATATGAAGAACATGTCTGAATAATCTGATGAGCAATTTGAAAATCAGAATGATAAGACGCCTGAATGAAGAATAAAAATGAGATTGATGATTGAGATTAAGATTGAAAAAGATAACAAAAATAAAAATTGGGTCAGCTTTCAATTTTCAGAATGAAGAATGAATGAGAGAAAATTGAGAGGTGATGAAGAATCATGAAATTCATAAGGGTTAAAGAGTCATAATTTTGAAGAATGAAGGAATGAAATTGATGAAGAGTTAATGCATAAAATGATGAAGAATGAATGAATAGAATGAAAGAAATTATGAGTTAATTAATATAATGTCACAGGGGCTCTTATGGAAGCAAGAGGGCCTGGCACTCAGGAATCAAGAACTCATTTAGAGGGCTCCAAAAGATGAAAAAATAATAAAGATTTCATTTCTTTAAAGAAGAAGAATGGAAAAAACAGGTGTGCCAAAGGCCAAAGATAATAAAGGAAGCCAACCAAGTCAATCCTCAATTCACTGTTTCAACCTTCCAGAAAAGGAATGGAATTAGTAAAGGATATTACAACCAATATCCACTGACAGGCGAGGAAGAAAAAGAGAAAGGGTTCTCATGACTGACTCAAGATTATCAGTATTAACTTTAATAAGGTAAAAGAAAATGAAGATAAAAATAAATCCAATATATTAATTAACTGGGGAAAAAGTCCCCAGGTGATGAAAGGTGGCCGGTATATGTGAAAACTTGAAAGATTGATCCTGGAAGGTGAATCAATTGACTGTATTGTCCGAATCGGGAAATACAGTTCTGGCCATCTTGAAATTTGAACTGTGTTATGGAATTCACACAGTGGAATGTAAAATGGCCCAATTGGGCCTAGGCCATACAGGTTGATTGCATGAGGCCTGTACGGATGAATTGAGTTGTCCAAGGAGTATTGAAATACTTGATGCCTTGACAACTGATTGAATTTATGTAAGACCTCTTGAGAATTTCCCCTTTTGAATAATCCTGAATAATGTACCAACCCAACTCCTGCAGATGCAGGTGGTTGGGATCCTTGATGAGTCTTCTGATTGCCGCCATAACTTGTCAGACTGATGGGTTGAATAATCCTCCTTAGAAATGGGAGTTGGATTTTGAGACCTTGATATGGAAAGATGGAATTGGTTCCTGAAAATGTCACCATTGGGTTGCTGAGCAAAAATGGTGCATAATGGTATATAATACCATATATGCACCATGCCTGCAACCTCAAGTACGGATGGCATGAAGGAATGGGAAGAATTCCCCATAAGCTGATCTGGTGGCCTCTGGTGGTTTCCAGAGGCCATGGCTGAAATATTGGTCAATGGCCAAAAAGGGGTCCTACGGGATTTATGGCCAAAATTGTGTCCATGGGGTTTTTGGCCAATTTTCGGTCCAAGGAATGGGTGACAAAAATTGGCTCAGGTGGGCCCAATTGTGGTTTGGGACCTAGGTGGCTTCCCCCTTTGGCCCCTTTTGGCCTCATTGAATTAGGCCAAAAGGGGCCTAATTGGCCTATGGACCGTATGGACCGTAGGGGGTCTAAATGTCCCAAAAGGGTCATTTAGGCCAAAACCCCACTAATGAAAGGGGTTGGCTAGAAACCAGTGGTGATGGCTAGGGAGCCTGGAGTCCCCTAGAAGATAAAAGGACCCCCCAGGCCCAAAATCAAAGATGAAGGCCTGGGGGTTGGTGAGGTGGAAATAGACCAAGAAGGCCAATGACGGCAGGATATGGCCTTTGGAATGGGTTATGGCGTAAGTGCCACATAACACCCAAGGGGGCTAATTGGCCATAAATGGTATGATGTGACCAATTGGCCCCAACTTGGCTCCAGGTTGGATTGCCGCAACCATCAAGGAGGAGGGTCAAACTCATGGTTGTGACACTGAAAGAGGACACCTTGGACACAGTAGTGGATGGAAAAACAATGAGGGAGATAATATAAACCCTGCCATTCACACTCCAATTCAATGGAGACCTCAAACCAGAGGACTGGAAAGACATGGATCAAGTTCTTCAGCTCCACCAACTCCTCAAGCACTTATTCCAATGGAGCATGGACAACAAGAGGTTCAACCTGGAATCTCACTGGGCAGAACTTGGAGCAAGTTGCCATAAGATCTGTCTCAGAGAGATAGAATTCAAAGACCTGATGGTAATCACCAAAGGTTGGAATCCTGCCAGGCAGTTCAGGCTCCTGGAGGCAAGGGCACAGAGGATAAGGGAGAATCAAGCCACTATCCAAGCTATAGAAGAACAGTTAACCCAGACAGGGCCTACTCAGATTCCTTCAGGCTCACAAGGAGCAGTCCTAATAGGCTCTCCAGTGGCTTCAAACCATTCAGAAACCAGCAGATCAGTGGCCAAGAGTCACCATTCTTCATAATTCCAGGAAGTTTCCAGGAGAAGACAAGGAAACAAGGGCAAGAACAAAACCTCCTTCAACCAGAGGAGGAAAGAGTCAGACCCTATGATTCAGAAGCTGTTGGATTTGGTAAAAGAAGTGCACAAGAACCAGAAGTAGTTGTAAACCACTCTAGAATCAGTAGTCCTAGCAATAGAAACATTACCCCCACTCAGACTGAATATAGCGTTGTCACATCTGAGAGTAACATCAACAGTGATAAACTGTGGCTACAAATGTTCCAATATGCTGAGCAATCTGCAAAGCAGTTTTCAGAACTTGAAGCTGGCCATGAGAGGATTAAAAAAACACAAGCCTCCTTGGAACAGATAGTTAAGAATCTTCAAGAGGGATATGCTCAATTGAGCAAAACCTCTGAAGAAACTAATAAAAGACTGAATCTAGTCTTTGAAGAACAACACCACAGCAAAAGGGACAGGGATTGTCTGGACCAGGCATAAACAAATTGTTTAATGTCTACCATAACTTGAAGCCCCAACCACAAGCCCAAGTTATGGAGAATCCATATCAACCAGATGACATCAAACCAGATGCCATGTTGATGAATAAGACAAGATCTCCATCACAATACCACAATGGAGATGGAATGTCTTATTCAGAGAAGGAAGCCTTGAAACAGCTTCCTGAGGCCTCAAGCTGGCTCAAATTCTCTGGATCAGGAGAATATGATCATATGGAACTCATAGATTATATGGATGGACTCTTCATTGATGTACCAAGAATACCAGACTACTGGATCACTTCTAGATTGAATACTGCATTTAAAGGTCATGCTAGTATATGGTACACAGAAATGAAAGAAATCCATGGCAGAAGAAACTGGCCATGGTGGAAGAGTCAAATCATCCCAAAGTACAGTAATGGAACTTGGATATGGCAGAAGACAATGTCATTTGAAAATGACAAATACTCAGTGGACAAAGATCCATATCAGTGGTGTCTTAGACAGTCTAAAAGACTTAAAGCCATTGATCCTCAGATGAACATCCAAATGAGGAATCACAAGCTTCTGACACAACTGCCAGGAGAACTAGAGCATGCAGTAAAATGAAGATGCAACCAAAATTGCACTCTAGATGACATTTCCAACACCTTACAAGACATAAGGAAGAGGACTAATATAGGGAAATTCACCCCATATAGAAGCAATGGTTTCAAAGAGAAACAACCTCTCAGGGTAGAGTTTAAAGACAAACCCAGAGAAAGAGTGGCAGAAGTGGCAAAAAAGAAGAATTCTTGTCACGATTGTGGTTCAAAAGACCACTATGCCAACAACTGTCCAAAGGCAAAGAAGAGAGTCTATGCCATTGAGAAAGTCCCAGAAGACAAATCCCCAATAGAGGATTCTGAATCAGACTCCATGGGTGATGCCATCAGAGAACCATCTGATGATGATCAAGACCCAAAAGGGGAATTTCTAGTGGAATGCTCAGAGGAAACCCCACTAGAAATTCAGGACATACAGTTGGAAGCAGGCATGCCACAGGACACTGCTAACAAGAACTTGTGCAAACACACACAAGATGCACAAACATTCCTGGTTACACCAACCAAAGGAATGGCATATATACATGGGACAGCCACAAAAATGACTGTTTGTATTGACAATGCTCAGCATCCACTGATAATTGATAGTGGAGCACACAGCTCCATAGGGGCCAGAAACTACCTGGATAACCACTTCCCAAACTGGAAAAAAAAGCTCTTGCCCACTAAGGCAAAGAACTTTAAAAGTGCATCAGGGAAGATGACTTCCATTGGGACAATTATCAAAGGAATAGTTATACCCCACAGGAAGGGTAATATCAGACTCAACCCAGAGTTTGTAGTGCTTGATGATGCCCACATCCAAGGGTTTTTACTGGGAACAGATTACCAGAGGATGTATAGCGTAGACATTTACAACAGCAAAAATAGGCACATCACCATTGGTACTAACAAAGAAAAGAAAATTTCACTTGATATATACCAGATATCTTCTCAGGACCCACTAGAAGAACTTCTGGAGGTATTCAGCAATGGAAAGTTTAGCAATACCCTCACCAGTAAACAGAAACTAAGTTTACTGAAGATGATGAGAAAAACAGACCAGCATTTGACATTGGTGAAGAACCATTAGGCAAGATCAAAGGCCATTATATAGAACTATATCTGGATGTGGCAAGACCTTATCCACCCATGCTTAGGAGACCTCCTTATTCAGCAAGCCTGGAAACCAGGAAAGAAATTGAGAAACATATCAATGAACTCCTGGACATGGATGTCATCAGGAAGATTGGACATAATGAAATAGTGGAAATAACCGCCCCTGTCCTAATCACTTGGAATGATGGCAAGTCTAGACTGTGTGGAGATTTCAGAACTCTGAATAACTACACAAAAGCAGACAGGTACCCTATACCCAGGATACGCCATGCCTTGGATAAACTGGCAGAAGCCAAATACATAACCAAAATGGATTGTATGAAAGGCTTCCACCAAAATGGTGTTAAACCAAACTTCATAAAATTACTCAGAATAATATGCCATCTGGGCATATATGAGTATACCAGGATGCCATTTGGCATCAAAAATGCACCAGCCCATTTCCAAAGGATGATGGACACAATATTTCAAGAAGAAATACTGAAAGGCTGGATGGTGGTATATATTGATGATATCATTATACACTCAGAGACATGGGAAGACCATGTGCAATACATAGACAGACTACTAAGTAATTTCACACCCATAAATCTGAAAATTTCACTTAAAAAGTGCAATTTTGGCCAACAAGAGTTACTGGCTCTAGGACATAAAGTCTCAGGTCTTAGTCTGGCAATTAACCAGAATAAAGTAGCAGCAGTACTGCAAAAGCCAGTACCAAAGAGCATCAAAGAGATGCAATCTTTCCTTGGGTTTGCTAGCTACTATAGAAACCACATCAAAAACTTTGCACACATAACTAGTAGTTTATACAAGTTATGTTCAAAAGATGTAGTTTTTGAAACAACCAAGGAAAGGAGGGATGCATATGAGAGTATCAAATATGAACTCAAAAATGAACCTGTGCTCATCTTACCTGACTTTGAACTACCATTCAAGTTATATATAGATGCAGCGTGCAGTCAAGGCCTAGGAGCAGCCCTTCACCAAAGACAAATTGTGGATGGTGAACCAAGAGAAGGAGTAATTTGCTACATCTCAAGGCAGCTGAAAAATTCAGAAGCCAGGTATGGGGCCACCCAGACTGAGTGTCTATGTCTAGTCTGGGCTCTAGGAAAACTCCATTATTATCTGGAGGGTTCAGTCTTTGAAGTCTACACAGACAGCACAGCCTTGAAGTCTTTACTGAACATGAAGACTACAAATAGACACATGCTGAGATGGCAAATAGCCATCCAGGAGTATAGAGAGAACATGACCATCATATAAAAAGAAGGTAAAGGTCACACCAATGCAGATGTCCTTAGCAGATGGCCACTGGGTAATGTCAAGAGTAATCCAGCTTATGACCCTGAAGTTTCAGCCAAAATCCCTATCCATTTCATGGAAATAGATAGGAGGAAGAACTTCAGATTTTCTGAATTGGCACCAGAAAGTGGTACCCTTGACAGTGGAAACAATGATTCAGAGGGGACAGACACTCCCATATTGGGAATAAGTTTCTCTGAACTTCACAATAAATTCTTTGGTGCAGTACTGAAGTCTTATGCCAAACACAAACAGTGTGGCATACTACTACAACTCCTTCAACAAAAGTACAGGAGTCCAGAACTGGAATCCCAGCTGGAAGAACCCTGGTTGAGGGCCTATAAGGATAACAAGTTCTTCCTTATAGATGGCCTGCTCTACCACAGAGAGAAACACACAAGTGCACTCACAGTGGTAGACAGAGACCACATCTCCTTGATCCTGCAGGAATGCCATGACTGCCCCTATATGGGACACATGAGTGAAGACAGGACCAAGGAGAGGGTAGCAAGCACAGCTTGGTGGCCCAAGTGGGAACAAGAGTTGAGTGAATATATTAACACTTGTGAAAGATGCCAGAAGGCAAATAGGAAACATGGGAAGAAGTATGGGTTACTTCAACATATAGAAGAACCTAAACACCCATGGGAAACCATCAGCATGGACTGGTTTACAGGACTTGTCCCAGGAGGAAAAGAAAACTACAATGCCTGCTTGATCATAGTTGATAGGTTCAGCAAGATCATGAGGTGTATCCCATGCCACAAGGAGGATACAGCCATGGATACTGCTCTGTTATTTTGGAATAACATCATATCCACCTGTTGAGTCCCTAAGATCATAATCAGTGATAGGGACCCAAAATTCATATCTGAATGTTGGACCAACTTGTATGACATGCTTGGCACCAAGATTGCTTTTTCCACAGCTTACCATCCACAAACAGATGGCCTAGCAGAGAGGATGATCCAAACAATGGAGGACATCCTTAGGAGGTTCTGTGCCTATGGAATGGAGTATAAGGACCATGAGGGATATACCCATGACTGGTTTTCCCTTCTACCAGCTGTCCAACTGGCTTATAATACAAGTCAGCACTCTACCTCAGGAAAAACACCTTCACTGGTAGAGAAGGGGTGGAATGCCTTGTTTCCTGTGGATCACTTGAAGAAGAATCATCTAACCATCCACCCCACAGCCAAAGACTTCCATGATATGTGGAAGAGGGCTTGTGAGACAGCTGCTAAATGCATAGCTGAAGCAAAAGATTGTAATAAGCAGAGGTGGGACAAGACACACATGGAACCTGACTTCAAGGAAGAAGACCAGGTGTTAGTATCTACACTGAACTTTAACAATCTTAAAGGACCCAAGAAGATGAGAGACTCATTTGTAGGGCCCTTCACTATCATAAAGTTGATAGGCAAGAATGCAGTGGAGGTCAAGCTCACAGAGGAGTTTTCAAGGAAACACCCAGTCTTTCCAGTGAGCTTGGTCAAACCATACTTCCAAACTGAGGAGGGTAAATTCCCCTCCAGGAAGAAGATCCTCACACCACCAGAGATAGTGGAATTGGAAAATTCCCCAGGACCTGTGAGTAGAATCATCAGGGCCAGAAAGATCAGACTTGATGGCAAGGATCAAAGACAGTACTTAGTCAGATTCAAGAACCAGACAGCTGATAAGGAAAAATGGTTGGCAGAAGATGCCATACCAGATGGGAACCTTCATTTAAAAAGATTCAGAGCCTCTAGGAGGACTGAACAGTCTCATCAATGATGAGTCTTTTTAGAGGGAGGGTATGTCAGCCTGTGAGTCAAAAACAGAGCACAAGCATGACAGCCAAAATACCATAAACCAATGCTATAGCCAAGATACCACCAAATTATGGAGCTGAGCCAGATCAGCTCTAAAGGTATCAAAAGAAAGGGGAAACTCACGTCTTTCTGAAAATATAAGTCCCATCACCATAGGACAAAGAATAACAAAGTTATTCCTGCTCAAAGTTATTGCTGAGCATAAACCTTAATTTTCACCTCTAATCTAAAATCCAGAAGGAGAGGCTTAACCCCATCAAATGAGTATTCAAAATGAAGCTATAAGCCAGGGCTATTCAATGGTACCATCCAAACTGAGCTAGCACCAATATTACTGGAGCTATGGTCAAATCCAGGCCAAATAAGGGTGAACAAAACATTCACCTCTTATCCAACTTCTATAGTTTTAGTGTGAGATACTTAAAGTGGGGTCTTTTTGGAAAGAGAACAATCAGGGATATCTGATGGCGTCATCCATTTCCCCATAGCTCAACTAGAACAGAAGTTATGGGGCAAATAAGCTCAATACAGCTTTTTGCCTATACCACGCAAATGTACAAAAGTCTTGTACATGGGATACCTTTGCCATATTTAATGATACCCATATCAAATGAGGTACCATTGTGTATAGCACATACAGGGCTACACATTGAACCAATTTTGAGGTTGATATCTCAAGAATTGACAAAGTTATGGCTGTTTTAAGGTCAGATTCCCACCTGCTGTCATATACAGCCTTGCCATGGGATAATATCCCATAACCATGAATATGAGGTGTCAAATAGACAAAGATTCTTGTTTTTACTTCAATACCTCATATTTCAGTCAATACTGGGGTCCCATACAGTTTCTGTACAGCATTCTACGTGTCATACATGTCAGAGTCCGGCTGTGAGGTCCCCAGATGAAAATTTTCACCCTGTATTTGTGAAAACTGCCCAGATGTGGTTTCAAAGCCACATCTGAGCCAATACAGGCTATACAGGCTGTTTGAAAACCACAAGCCAGTAATAGAGGGTGAAAAATCTTCCCTTCCTCTACGTGGAAAGGTCTAGCACCCTTTCCACCCCATTTCAGGATAAAAAGGAGGCTTTTCACAGCCAGAATTGTTTCCTCATCCTGCTCTTGAATATCCTATGTAGTAAACTGTCAAAAAAAGTTTTACTCTTGGGTAATAATCAGGTTATAATTATAATCTTAATTATTGTAGTTCTTATTATAGTAATCCAACTGGTAAGACTGCACCCAGGGTTCTCTATAGCGCTCACCACCACTATTTCTTCAATAGTAGAACCCTGGTATTATATTCTAAGTCATTATATTAAATTAAATCTCTTATTTAAAAATTATTTCCATGTGTCACAGTCATAGTTCTCGTTGTAAATAGCCTAATTACAGCTTCAACATAGACTCCAGCTGCCAGTGCTTCTCTACCCAGGGATCACCAAAGTCTAATACCAAGAATTGTCCAGACTCAAATATAAGATGTACATTGGGGTTAAAAGACTCTGATGAGAAGAAACTCTTATTCAGTAAATTACATATATACTTATTAGTACATAGCCACACCGGCTCTACTAGATTTTCACCCTCTGAAAGTCTTTTGCAAATGTCAATGAGTGATAAAGCCCCTTTAACTGAGCTTGTTCTCCAGTCATCTGAGCATACCATCAAACCACAAACCCCTTCCGCACAGAAAGCCGCTAATATACCATAGCAAATTCAATTTATTCCAAGACTCTTGTGAAACTTCAAAAGATCTTTGATGGCCGCATTTATTTTCCAGCTCATGAGTTTTCCTTTAATGCCATTTACTTCAACCTTTGTATGTGCATGTACAATGTTGTATGCAATCATCAAATGGATAGCTTTATCCATTAGATCCTCAAGGTTCTTGTGCGGCTTTGTCAATATCTCATTGTCAGCCCTGGAACCTTCAATGCTAAGTTGTGTTGCATGTTTCTTTGATTTACTCAAGCAGGAAGCAAGGTATTAAACTGCTCCCCGTTTGAGTCCAAGAGGATTGGTCAAATTTGATTTTGGTACAACATATGGTTTGGGTGCAATCACATCATATGAGACTAAACTAATGGATTCAAACATAACATTTTCCCAAAAATGTTTAATTGGATTGGAGGGGTAAAGAAGGCTCTGAACCATTTTGAAGAAGGAGTGTTCAGATTTTGGGAGATTATCTGGACGTTTAGCTGATTCCTTCATCAATTTGAGATTCCAAATGTTGTTATTAAAAAACGCTTCTATTTCTGTTGGCTTAAAAGAATCTACCCCTGTATATTGCAATTCATATTAAAAGTCAACAGGCAATAATCAGGCATCATGCGCAAAGATAAAACTCACCTGCAATCTCAAGCTCCTCAAGCCAGGACAAAATTTTAAGCTCTTGGTTGCTGATCACCTCAATACCAATGCGCAGGAATGTATCAGCATTGTTTGTTGGTAAATTGTCCCATTGATTTTTGTAAATACTATTGATATTATCAAGCCCCTTTTTCCATGATTCTTGAATAATATTGGAATTATAATTCAAAATGTCTCCAAACTCTTCAATGAAGGATAAAAATATTGCTTGAAAATTAGCAGAAGATGACACTTTGGGCTCAGGTTCAGGAATTATATCAGTCATATCTTGTCCCATTTTATCATTTTTAATTGTCTCCCTTTCTTGTAAAGATTGAATATTTCAAGGAGAGGTGGGAGGGGTTTGATCATGGATTGTTTCATTGAGTATGGGGAGGTTCATTATCAATATGGTCCACTTCCACATTGATAATGTCATTACCTTGATCCCGGGCATCTTTTGTGGCTTCAAAAGTAAGGTTTTTTTGGTGGCATTTATATTTGGTCTTTTTCCTAATACTTTTCCTGGAACTCCTATTACCACTCAAGATCCTTCAGGTAGAGATTCTCCCACCTCCACACCTGCCCATATATTGTAAGCAGCCATTTTCACGTTTTTGTATTGAATTAGTAATGGACTTACGGTTCAAATCCATTTTGAGGAGGCTCATCTCTTCAGCAATCTTTTGACGCACATAATCAGGAATTTTACTATCCATTTGGGTTTTTTCAAGCCTTGGGATTGTTTGAGCAATGTTTGAGACAAATTGTTCCTTGGATATAATTTCAACCTCCCCACTGAAAATCACATCATCTTGCCCAGCATGTTCTGTTGGTGCACAAGGTTCAACAGTCTTTTCCTTCTCATAGATTTTAAAATTCAGTTTCTGAGAGCTTTGAGGCTGAGCTGAAATAAATGCTATGAAAAAAGTATCAGGTTTGGAGAGAATACAAATATTCAAGATAAATCTATGCTCACATTCCGGAAGAACTGGTGGATCTTGATTACTTTCATGTGAAAGGCTCTCTACTTCAATGCCTAATTCATGACTACTGACCATATCAGAGATTTCACTTCCACTCTCTGGGGCAGAAGTTTGTAGTTCATTGAATTCAGTTGAATTTCCCAGGGTTTGGGGCAGTGGTTGAGGCATAGCAGAGGTACTTTATTGAGTAAAGAGATGGTGATGAGTTGATGGATAACTTGATTGAAATTCTTTGATTAAAAAGATCAAAATTGATGAAAAAATGCGGGAGTTCTGAAAGTGGTGGAAGTAAAACAATTTCAAGATCACTGGTTCTTTTTTAAATAATATCAATATTGGAGAATTTTGGAAAGCTTCAAAGAAGTTAAATATAAATTTAAATCAGTTCAATAGTTAGTGAATTTTCTAGAAAAAAGACATTTGAGAACCACAAGCCAGCCAAAAAACCTTTCAATCAACAGCCTTGGAAACTTCCATCAATATTTATTGAACTTGTCATGGATTTGTCGGGAAATTCAAGGTGGTGATGTGTTGAAAATTATCTCATCTCATTCAAATGAAATCACTTCCCTGTGAGAAATTGAATAAAGTTGACTAGTGAGAAACCTACCAAAGTCAACTTTTGAACTATTCAATGCTCATGAGGTAAGGAATAAGCAAAGTTTTCCATTTGAATGTTATGAAATAAAATGGTTTTGTCGGGGAAACACAACACAGAACTCTGGTCTTAAATAGCTTATTCATTAGGCTTTAATTTGTGAGTCTCATTACTTAAACCTTAACCACAACATTGAGAATATCCCCACCAATTTCCTCCCAGAACCTGTTGGCAGAGATGGACACTCAGCATATCTCCCTGATTGCGTTCATCATGTACGCCAACAAGCCACCATACCCTATGGATCTAGTACCTGAGCATAAGGATGGTAAGTGGCAGAAAGAGGATTAGGCATAAGGGGGGTTGAGGGTGGTGTCGGAGGCATATCTTGAGGGTTCTGCGGGAGTGTAAGAATTGGAAGGGGCAGAGAAGATAAGGCGGGGTGGTGAGAGCGGAGATGGGGGGCGGCATCATAGTCTCATCTTGAGGGAACTGCAGGAGCATAAGGATCATAAGGAGGGCTGAGGATTAGGCCAGTGTGAGGGGGGTGTCAAAGGTATGTTGGGAGGGGACTACATGAGGATAAGGATGGTAAGCGGTGTTGGAGGCCAATCGGGAGGGAACTATACAAGCATAAGGATGGTAAGCAGTGTCAGAGGCATGTCGGCAAGGCACTTCATGAGAATAAGGATGGTAAGCGGTGGGTGTTTGGAAGCCTAAGGAGTGGTGAGGGTGGAGATGGGGGGAGTGTTGGAGTCTCATCTGGAGTGGGGTGTGGGCACATAAGCATTCTAAGCATTGGAGAGGATTAGGTGGGGATGGGGAAGCCAAGTCAAGCGTGAGAGTAGGCATGGTAAAGGGTTGAGATGACCACACAGTGGGGCGGAAGTCTTCTCATGCCAAACTTCTGGGTAGCACCATGAGGTGCAATTACCCAAACATTGCACCTAGTGTTGAAATGGGTTTGGGCTTTGAGTGACATTCTCATGTGACGCATGTGACAATTGACGTTTTCTTGACGCAGACATGACGTGACTATAAATTGACACTAATGCAACTGAAGCAAGATTTTATACTGACTGCAGTGCAACGTGAAGTGAATCGCCGAAAATTGATGCGAGATTCACCCTGGTGGAATAAAGGCATTGTGAAAGCCACAAGCCAGTACCCTGAAGTGAAAAACTCTTCACTTACTCTATGTGGATGGTCTGGAGGGCCATTCCACCCCATTTTAGGATAAAAGGAGGCCTTTTCTCCACCAGAAAAGGTTTCCTCATCCTGTTCTTACATTCCTACATAGTACAGCTGATCAAAACAGTTATTCTCTTGGAAAACAAGTCAGGTATACTTTGAACTTTAGTATTGTAGTCTTTATTATTTTAAACCAACAGGTAAAACTGCATCAAGAGCTTTCAGTAGCGCCCACCACCACTAATTTTATTAGTAAATCCCTTAATATCTTTTAACCCAATCTTTTTGATTATTTTATCTGCGCCACAGTCATAGTGCAAGTTGTAAATACTTTGATTACCACTTTATCATAGACTCAGCCTGACATTTTGGGGGCCTGGGCGTGTTTTTTTGACTTTTTGGAGCTTATTTCATGTTCAAGTGAGTTTTTCTCTTACATTCTTCTTTTTCTGACATTATTGCTTCTATTTTTAGGTGTCAAAGTTATTAAAAATAATAATAATACAGTATTTTTATAATTATTACTTTGAGTGATTTACAATCATATATTACTGTGTTTTTTGCGTTTTCACGTGATTTATTATAGTAGAGTCACCACAATACATAGTTTTAGTGTGTTTTGAATATGAAAACACTTAAAGTAATTAATATTACTCTTTTTTAATTAAAAAGAACACCTCTCTTACTGTAAACCAACAGTATTAGAGGTGTGGATGGGCATATTGATAGTTTCAATTGCCCTTTACATAACCACTTCTGAGATTACAGTTGTCAGTTACAAGTTAATCTGTGAGATACTGGTACACAAACAGTGAACCAGAGATCCACAAGCTGTTCTTAGATGTGTAATTGATAATTTTAATTACACCATCATAATAAAATGGTAAAATATAGAAATATATTTCCCAGAGGCTATTCTTAGATGTGCAAACAGCATTTTATGAAGTCTTAACTGAAATAAGCCCTCTTTTTCTTTGATTCAGTGGAAGAAAACTTTATACCACTTGAAACACAGTCACAGGCAAACACACCAGTGACACCATCAGAACCAGAGGGAAGCAAGGGTAAAGCAAAGAGGCACAGTGAAAGCCTCATCACATAAAGGAAGTCAACACCAATTTCCACACAGAGGAGTAGAAAACCACAAAATTCTGCATCAATACAAGGTGAACCAACCTTAATTCCTTGTACAGGGAAGATTACAATAATTAACCCAGTTGTAACCTCTAAAGGCAAATTTCCCAAAGAAGTGGAAAATAAATTTGTACAAGGCACATTCAAAGGTAAATAACCTAAGAACATTAAACTTTCAACTGCTTGCAAATACTGATATGTCACCTGTACACCTCAGGAACCAGCCAGAGGACAGAGAAGGCTTGTCAAGAACCAGAATACCTGGAGGAGGATACCTTGGACATAGTGGTGGATGGAAAGAAATTGAGGTAAATCATACCAACTCTGCCATTCACTTTCCAATTTAACAGAAACCTCAAACCAGACAACTGGAAGGATATGGATCAACTTCTTCAACTTCACCAACTCCTCAAAGATCTTTTCCAATGGAGCATGGACAACAAGAGGTTCAACCTAGCAGCCCACTGAGAAGAACTGGGAGAAAGTTTCCAAAAGATATGTCTCAAAAAGATACCCTTCAAATAAATTATTGAAATAACCCAAGGTTTGAACCCCACCACGCAGGTTGTACTCCTGGAGGAGAGGGAAACCAGGATAAGGGAGAATCAAGCCACTATCCAAGCTATAAAAGAACACCTGAACCAGACAGGGCCTCCTCTGATTCCGTCAGGCTCACAAGGAGTAGACAAAGCCAGCTCTCCAGTGTCCTCACACCATTCAGGCACCAACGAATAAGTGGCCAAGAGTCACCATTCTTCACAATCCCACGTATTTTCCAGGAGAAGACAAGGATACAACAGCAAAAAAAAGACCTCTTTCAAACAAAGCCAGAGAGAGTCAGACCCAATGATAAAGAAGCTGTTGGACTTGGTCAAAGAAGTACACAAGAGCCAGAAATAGTTGTAAATACTTCTACAATCAGTAGACCCACTAATGGAAATATTAACCCCACTCAGACATAACATAATGTTGTTACAGCTGAGAGTAACCTAAACAGTGATAAACTGTTGTTAAAGATGTCCCAGTTTGAAGTGAAAACTCTACAACAACTTGATGATTTCAAGAGACTGAATTGAAGATAGTAAAGAAATGCAATATTACATCAATTGAGCAAAGCCTCTGAAGAAACCAACAAAAGACTGAATCAAGTCTTTGAAGAGCAACACCACTCCAAAAGGGACAGGGATTCTCAGGATCAGGACATAAAAAACTGTTTAATGTCTCCCACAACATGAATCCCCAACCACAAGGACATGCTTTGGATGATCCTTACCACCAAGAATAAATCAAACCAGATGGCCTAATGGGGAATAAGGCAAGATCTCCATCTCAATACCAAGATGGAGATAATATGTCTTATTCTGAGAGGGAAGCCTAGAAACAGCTTCCAAAGGCCTCAAGCTGGGCCAAATTCTCTGGCACAGAGAATATTATCACATGGAACCATGGATTATATTGATGGACTCTTCATTTACGTACCAAGCTTACCAGACTACTGGATTACTGCTAGACTTAATAAAGCATTCAAAGGTCATGCTAGTATATGGTACACAGAGATGAAGGAAATCCATGGCAGAAGAAACTGGCCATGGTTTAAGAGTCAGAATATCCAAAAATACAGAAATGGTACTTGGATATGGCAAACAACCATGTCATTTAAAATGGCAAGTACTCTGTGGAAAAAGAACCATATGAGTGGTGTCTTAGACAGTCCAAAAGACTTAAAACCATTGATCCTTGAATGAATATTTTGATGAGGAACAACAAACTCCTGATACAAATGCCAGGGGAACTAGAGCATGCAGTAAAGTGCAGATGCAACAAAAGTTTCAATCAAGATGACATTGCAAACACCTCACAAGTTGTAAGGAAAAGAACAAATATAGGGAAATATTTCCAGTTTAGAAGCATTAGTCTCAAAGAGAAACAACCTTTCAGGGTGGACTTCAAAGACAAACCCAAAGAAAAAATCGCAGAAGTGACCAAGAAGAAAAATACTTGTCACAATTGTGGTTCAACAGACAACTATGGCAATAACTGTCCAAAGGCAAAGAAGGAATTCTATGCCATTGAGAAAGTCCCAGAGGAGGAATACCCAACAGAGGATTCTGAATCATGCTCTATGGGTGATTCCATCAGAGAAAAATCTGATGATGACCAAGACCCAAAAGAAGAATTTCTAGTGGAGTACCAAGAGGAAACACAAAAAGAAATTCAGGACATACAGTTAGAGGTAGGCATCCCACAAGATACTGCAAATAAAAACTTGTGTAAAAACACACAAGATGCACAAACATTCCTAGTCACACCAGCTAAAGGAATGGAATATAAACATGGGACATCCACAAAGATTACTGTTTTTATTGAAAATTATCAACAGCCATTGATCATTGACAGTTGTGCACACTGCTCAATAGTGGTCACAATGTATCTGGATAATTAGTTCCCAAATTGGGAAAAAAACCTCTTGCCAACCAAGGAAAAGAGCTTCAAAAGTGCATCAGGGAAGATGAAATCCATTGGGAAAAATATCAAAGATATAATTATACCCCATAGGAAAGGTAATATCAAACTCAACCCAGAGTTTGTTGTGCTTGAAGATGCCCACATCCAAGGGCTTTTACTGGGGACAGATTACCAGAAGATTTATGGAATTGATATTTACAATAGTAAAAACAGGCATATTACCATTGGTACAAACAAGAAAAAGAAATTTTCACTCAATATATACCAAATATCTACCCATGACCCTCTGGAAGAACTACTGAATGAATTTGGAGAGGGCAAATTCAGCACTACCCTCACCAGTAAACAGAATCTATGTTTACTGAGAATGCTGAGAAAAAATAGACCAGAATTTGGAATTGGTGAAGAACCCTCAGGAAAAATAAGAGGCCATGATATAGAACAATATCTAGATGTGGATAGACCCTATCCACCCTTGCTGAGAAGACCTCCATACCCAGAAAGTCTGGAACCTAGGAAGGAAATTGAGAAACACATCAATGAACTCCTCAAAATGGATGTCATCAGGAAGATAGGACAAAATGGAATAGTGAAAATCACCACTCCTGTTCTTATCACCTGGCATGATGGCAAATCTAGGTTGTGTGGGGATTTCAGAGCTCTGAATCACTACACAAAAGGTGACAGGTACCCTATAACAAGGATACCTCATGCCCTAGAAAAGCTGGCAAAATACAAACATATGACCAAGATTGATTGTATGAAAGGCTTTCACCAGAATTTAATTAAGCCAAACTCCATGAAGTTACTCAGAACCATATATGCCATATGGGTATATATGAGTACACCAGGATGCCATTTGGCATCAAACATGCACCAGCACACTTCCAAAGGATGTTGGACACAATATTTCAAGAATAATTATTGGAAGGCTGGATGGTAGTATATATTGATGAAATCATTATATACTCAGAGACATGGCAAGACCATGCGAAGTACAATGACAGAGTACTAAGTAAATGCACACCCATCAATCTGAAAATTTCACCTAAGAAGTGCAATTTTGGCCAACAAGAGTTACTGGCACTAGGGCATAAAGTCTCAGGTCTTAGTATAAAGTAGCAGCAGTACTACAGAAACCAGTACCAAAGAACATCAAAGAGATGCGATCTTTCCTTTGGTTTGATAGCTACTACAGAAACCACATCAAAAACTTTGCCCACATACCTTGTAATCTATACAAGTTATGTTTGAAGGATGTAGTTTTGGAAATTACCAAAGAAAGAAGGGATGCATATGACAGGATCAAAAATGAACTCACTAATGCACCTGTAATCATCTTACCTGACTTTGAACTACCATTTAAGCTATATATAGATGCAGCCTGTAGCCAAGGCTTAGGGGCAGCCCTTCACCAGAGACAAATTGTAGATGGTGAACCAAGAGAGGGAGTAATATGCTACATCTCTAGGCAACTGAAAGATTCAAAAGCCAGTTATGGGGCCACCCAGACTGAATGCCTATTCTTAGTCTGGGCTCCAAAGAAACTCCACTATGATTTTCAAGGTGCAGTCTTTTAGGTCTACACAGACTTCACAGCCTTAAAGTCTTTATTGAACATGAAGAATACCAATAGACACATATTGAGGTGGAAAGTAGCCATCCAGGCATCTAGAGGAAATATGACCATCATATACAAGGAGGGAAAAGGCCACACCAATTCATTTGGCCTCAGAAGATGGCCCCTAGATAATGTCATAAGCAACCCAGATTATGGCCCTGAAGTAGCAGCCAATATTCCTATCCACTTCATGGAAATAGATAGGAGGAAAACCTTCAGATTTTCTGAATGGGCACCAGGAAGTGGTACCCCAGACAGTGAAAACACTGATTCAGAAGGGACAGAAACTCCCATATTGGGAATAAGTTCTTCAGAACTGCAGAATGAGCTCTTCAGTGCAGTAATGAAGACCTATCCCAAACATGAACAGTGTGGCATACTTTTGCAGCTCCTTCAACAGAAGTACAGGAGCCCAGAACTGGAATCCCAGCTAGATGGACCCTGGTTGAGGTATTATAAGGATAAAAGGTTTTTCCTTATAGATGGACTTCTCTATCATAGAGAAAAGAACACAAGTGCACTTACAGGGATAGACAGAGACCATATATCAATGCTCCTTCAGGAATGTCATGACTGCCCCTATGTGAGACACATGAGTGAAGACAGGGCCAAGGAAAGGGTAGCAAGCACAGCTTGGTGGCCCAAATGGGAACAAGAGCTGAGTGAATATATCAAAACTTGTGATAGATGCCAGAAGCAAAACAGAAAACATGGGAATAAGTATGGGCTAATTCAACACATAGGAGAACCCAAACACTCATGGGAAACCAGCAACATGGACTGGGTCACAGGACTTGTCCCAGGATGCAGAGAAAACTTAAATTCTTTCCTGATGATAGTTGATAGGTTCAGTAGAAGTGTGAGAAGCCTACCATGTCACAAGGAGGACACAGAAATGGATACATATTTGTTATTTTGGAATAACATCATATCCACATGTGGAGTCCCAAAAATCATCATTAGTGACAGGTACCCAAAACTTTCATCAGAATTTTTGACAAACCTCTATGAAATTCTGGGTACAAAACTTGCATTCTCTAAAGCTTACCACCCACAGACAGATGGGCTAGCTGAAAGGATGATCCAGACTATGGAAGATATTATCAGGAGATTCTGTGCATATGGCATGGAATGCAAGGACCATGAAGGATATACCCATGAATAGGCTACCCTTCTACAAGCAGTCCAACATGATTAAAACACAAGCCAGCACTCTACCACAGGTAAATCACCCTCCATGGTAGAAAAAGAGTGGAACCCCCAATTGCCTGTGGATCACCTGAAGAAAAATCTTCTGAATATCCACCCAACAGCCAAAAACTTGTATGATATGTGGAAGAGGGCTTGTTATACAGCTTCTAGATTCATAGCTGAGGAAAAAGAATACAACAAACCGAGGTGGGACAAATGCCACATGGAACCTGACTTTAAGGAAGGGGACCAGGTGTTAGTGTCCACACTCAACGTCAACAATCTTAAAGGACCTAAAAAGATGATAGACTCATTTTCAAAGCCCTTCACCATCATTTAACTAATAGGGAAAAATGTAGTGGAGGTCAAACTCACAGAGAAAGTTTCTAGGAAACACCCAGTATTCCCAGTGAATTTGGTTAAGCCATACTTTCAAATAGAGGAGGATAAGTTCCCATTCAGGAAGAAAAATCCCACTCCAGCAGGAAAACTGGAAGTGGAAGACTCCCCTGGCCCTGTAAAGAAAATAATCAAGGCCAGGAAGATTTGATTGAATGGTAAAGAAAAGAGACAATACTTGGTCAGATTTAAAAACCAGACAGCAGACAAAGCCAAGTGGTTGGCAGAAGAAGCCATATACCAGATGGAAACCTTCATCTAAGGAGATTCAGGGCCTCCAGGAGAACTGAGCAGTCTCATCTATGATGAGCCTTTTTTTGAGGGAGGGTATGTCAGCCTGTGACTCAAAACCAGAGCACAAGCATGACAGCCAAATACCATAAACCAATGGTAAAGCCAAAATACCACCAAAACATGGAGCTGAGCCAAATCAGCTAAAAAGTTATCAAAGTAAAGAGGAAACACACCACTTTACAAATACACAATTCCCACCATCATAGGAAAAGGAAGAACAAAGTTATTCCTGCTCAAAGTTGTTTCTAAGCATAAACCTTATTTTCACCTCCCATCTGAAATCCAGAGGAAGAGACTTAACCCTATCAAATGGGTATTAAAGTTGAAGGTCTAAGTCAGGACTATCCAATGGTAATAGCCAAACTGGGCTAGCATAAAAATTACAGGACCTATGGCCAAAATAAGGTCAAATAAGAGTGAATAAAATATTCACCTCCCATTGAACTTCTGCAGTTTTAGTGTGAAATACCTAAAGTGGGGTAATTTTGGAAAGAGCACAATAAGGGCTATCTGATGGTAAATTCCATCTCTTGAGATCTCATATAGAACAAAATTTATGGAGCAAATAAGCTCCATACAGATATTGAGAAAATCATAATTATGAATAACAGAACTTGTACAGGGCATAACCTTGCCATATTCAATGTTACCCATACCAAATGTGGTACCATTGTGTAGATCTGATCTGGGGATACACAATGAACCAATTTTGAACTTAATATCTCAAAAATGGACAAATTTATAGCAGCTTTAAGGTTAAAATCACACAATTGGGCCATGTCACAGGGGCTCTTATGGAAGGGAGAGGGCCTGGCACTCAAGAATCAAGAACTCACTTGGAGGGCTCCAAACGATGATAAGAAATACTATGGAATATATTTCTTAAGCAGGAAATAGAGAGAGGACAAATATGCCAAAGATAACAAAGAATAAGAAGAATGAAGCCAGAGGCCAAAATAAAAGGAAGCCAAAGCCAAGAATCCACCCAAGTGAATCCTCAATTCACTGTTTCAACCTGCAAGAAAGAACAATGGAATTAGTAAAGGATATGACCACCAATATCCACTGACAGGCAAAGAAAGAAAGAGAAGAAGGTGCTAATGACTGACTTAGGATTATCAGTATTAACTTTACCGATGTAAAAGAAAATAAGGATAAAAATAAATCCAATATATTAATTAACTGGGGAAAAGTCCCCCAGGTGATGAAAGGTGGCTGGTATATGTGAAAAGCAGAAAGATTGATCCTGGAAGGTGGATCAATGGCTGTATTGTCCAAATTGGGAAATACAGTTCTGGCCATCTTGAAATTTGAGCTGTGTGATGGAATTCACACAGTGGAATAAGAAATGGCCCAATTGGGCCAAGGCCATACAGGTTGATTGAATAAGGCCTGTACGGATGAATTGGGTTGTCCAAGGAGTATTGAATACTTGATGTCTTGACAACTGATTTAAATGATGTAATACCTCTTGAGAATTGACCTTAGAGTAATCCTGAATGAATTGTACCAACCCAACTCCTGCAGATACAGGTGGCTGGGATCCTTGAATGATCTTCTGAATTGCCGCCATGGATTGCCAGACTGATGAGCTGAAAGGTCCTCCTTCGAAATGGGCGTTGGAATTATGGACCTTGAAATGGAAAGGTGGAATTGGGTCCTGAAAACGTCACCATTGGATTGGTGAGTAAAAATGGTGCATAATGGTATATAATACCATATATGCACCACACCTGCAATCTTGAGTATGGAGTGCATGAAGGAAAGGAAAGAATTCCCCTTAAGTTGAGGGGAAGGCTTTGCTGAGCTGATCTGGTGGCCTTTCGTGGTTGCCAGAGGCCATGGTGGTCCATGGCCAAAATTGGGTCCTACGGGATTTATGGCCAAAAGGGTGTCCAAGAGGGATTTGGTCATTTTTGAGTCCAAGGAAATCATGGCCAAAAGTGGCTCAGGTGGGCCCAATTGTGGTTTGGGGCCTAGGTGGCTTGCCCCTTTGGCCTCATTGGATTAGGCCAAAAGGGGCCTAATTGGCCTACGGACTGCGGACCGTGGCCCACGGTCCGTACGGACCGTAGAAGCCGTAGGGGGCCTAAATGGCCCAAAAAGTCCATTTAGGCCAAAACCCCCATAATGAAAGGGGTTGGCTAGGGGGTCCAGAACCCCTTGGAAGATAAAAGGACCCCCCCAGGCCCAAAATAAAAGATAAAGGCCTGGGGGTTGGTGAGGTGGAAATTGGCCAAGAAGGCCAATGATGGCAGGATATGGCCTGAGGCCATAAATGATGGTTGAGAGGGGCTATGGCGTAAAACCATAAAACACCCAAAGGGGCCAATTGGCCATAAAGGACATGACATGACCAATTGGCCCCATCTGGGCTCCAGGTTGGATTGCCGCAGCCATCAAGGAGGAGGGCCAAAACTCATGGTTGTGACAGGCCAATACACCTTTACTGTGGGATAATATCCCACAACCATGATTATGAGGTTTCAAATAGACAAAGAAGCATGTTTATACTTCAATACTGGGGTTCCATACCGGTTCTTTACAGCATTCTATGCATCATACATGTCAAAAGAGGGCTGTGTTGTCCCCAGAGGAAGGTTTTCACCCTTTATTGGTGAAAACTGCCCAGATGTTGTTTCAAAACCACAGCTGAGTCCAATAAAGGGAATACAGGCACTGTTAAAACCACAAGCCAGTACCCTGAAGTGAAAACCTCTTCACTTCCTCTATGTGAATTGTGAGCCTTGAGGTATATTTTACATACCCAAATAGGCCACAATTATCTTAAAAAGAAATTTTGAATTATGCATAACTCATAAGTCATGCATATATCCAAAATTCATCATTTTCAATTTCAGAAAAGATGAATAACTTTTTATTGAGTAAGTAAATCCATGGATTTAAGACCAGCTTGGATTCTACACAAAAATTCACCTAGGGTAGACCCATAGAGTGAATAAGCTCAATTTAAGTATTTGAGGTGGTAAAATGGAAAATACTTCAATACCACATCATCAATACCACATAAAAGATCCGTGAAAAATTTTGTTTTTTTTAATTTCACGCCAAAATAATGGGAAAGTGAGAAATCCCATGTTACATATACACTAAGAATAGTGTTATGCATGTTTTGAGCACTTAATATCATGGTATTCTTACATGGACTTTTGGTACACCCATAGTGGATATCTCACTTTAAGCTTAAATTACTATTTTGACGTAAAAATTAGGCAAGGGGGACAAAAGACATCAAAGAGAGCCAGGGTACCCAACTTCTGAGGCCTCAGAGGCGTGGATAGCTCCAGAGCATGGATCCATGGCTCATCTTGGCCCAATTGGTAAACCAAAACTCTTTGGGAACTTGGTTACCAAGTTACACCTACTGTAATCACAAGAAAATAGCAAATAACCTGCTATTTTGACATGCCAAGGAGGTAATGAGCTACTTAGACTCCTGTAACCACGTCAATTCTTGATGACTTTCCATTACTAGACCCTAAAAGAGTAATTAAAACCCTTTTGGGACTCATATTCATTGATTTACCTCATAGCAACCAGCAAAATACTGCTATTTGCAATTCTATGTAGAAATGAGGTAAAAGCTTCAAAAATTCATTAAAAATACAATTCTTAATTAATCTTTCTGAAACGTTCAGGACCAATGAAGAACTGTATTATCTATGGTACAACCAAAAATAATTACAGTTTTATTAGTAAAATTAAAAGTTTTACTTACAGTCCATTTTTGACCATTCTACGTGAAACACTGAATCTTCAAAAATTCACAGTAATTAAATTCTGTGATGAAATTTGCAATAACATTGATAACTTTGAGAAATAAATGATTATTTTAGAATAAAAGAAGATTTACTGTTGTTACTCCTTTTATTCTTAACCATATTTGGGTTGGTAATGTAAGATGTGACTATGAAACTGATGATAATATTACTATTAATCAACAGTACTATGTCTGTTCTTATGAAATATAATAATAAAAATTATTATAACCACAATTAAATAATTATAAAATTATTTCTTTCACGTGTTATACACTACTAGTGATTATAACAGTGAGCAGTAATTGTCTACAAGAATCAATTACAAGAAGGATTTAATAATAAAAAACTTCTTTTATTAAAATAATAAAATTATTTTAATATATAATTATCTTTTAAAAGAATAATTATAAAGATAATTCTTGAAGAAAACTATTACTAGAGAAAAACTTTAAGAATTACAGATAAATGACTCACTAATACTCCAAAGAACTTATTGAAAGATAAGAGTAGAGAAATTTGACGTAGAATTGTGGATTTAAGGGATCAAGATGATTTATAACAGTATTTCAACAATATATAGTTGGATTCTATGATTTCACGTCTTTCTGATTGATTCTGAAAGATTTAAAACACTTAAGAATAGCTTGAACTAATACTTACTTGTTGGTAATAATGGTTTAATAAATTTATAAGATGATGATACGGAAAAAACAGCAAGAAGAGGCTTCTTTTAAGTCAATAACAGCTCACAGAGGCGTGCCATGGAGCAAACTGAAAAACCAGTGAGTGAGAAAACAATAAACCTTTTTGGATTATTGATTGCATCATCTGTTGTCATGTAAGATTATCATAATTACTTAATTGATGCTTTTACGTGACTACCAACCCCAATATGGTTAAGAATAAAAGGAGTAACACTTGTAAATCTTCTTTTATTCTAAAATAATCATTGATTTCTCAAAGTTATCAATGTTATTGCCAATTTCATCACAGGTTGTAATTACTGTGAATTTTTGAAGATTCAGTGTTTCACGTAGAATATCCAAAAATGGACTATAAGTAAAACTTCTAATTTTACTAGTAAAACTGTAATTCCTTTTGGTTGTACCATAGATAATACAGTTCTCCTTTAGTCCTGAAAGTTTCAGAAAGATTCATTAAGAATTGTATTTTTAATGAATTTTTGAAGGTTTTACCTCATTTCTACGTAGAATTGCAAATAGCAGTGTTTTGCTGGTTGCTATGAGGTAAATCAATGAATATGGGTCCCAAAAGGGTTTTAATTACTCTTTTGGGGTTTATCCATGGAAAGTCATTAGTAATTGACATGGTTACAGGAGTGTAAGTAGCTCATTACCTCCTTGGCACGTCAAAATAGCAGGTTATTTGCTATTTTCTGATGTTTTACAGTAGTTGTAACTTGGTAACCAAGTTCCCAAAGAGTTTTAGTTTACCAATTGGGCCAAGATGAGCCATGGATCCATGCTCTGGAGCTATCCACGCCTCTGAGGCCTCAGAAGTTGGGTACCCTGGCTCTCTTTGATGTCTTTTGTCCCCCTTGCCTATTTTTTACGTCAAAATAGTAATTTAAGCTTAAAGTGAGATATCCACTATGGGTGTACCAAAGGTCCATGTAAGAATACCATGATATTAAGTGCTCAAAACATGCATAACACTATTCTTAGTGTATATGTAACATGGGATTTCTCACTTTCCCATTATTTTGGCTAAAAATCAAGAAAAACAAAAATTTTCACGGATCTTTTATGTGGTATTAATGATGTGGTATTGAAGTATTTTCCATTTTACCACCTCAAATACTTAAATTGAGCTTATTCACTCTATGGAGCTGCCCTAGGTGAATTTTTGTGTAAAATCCAAATCTGGTCTTAAATCCATGGATTTACTTACTCAATAAAAAGTTATTCATCTTTTCTGAAATTGAAAATGATGAATTTTGGATATATGCATGACTTATGAGTTGT
This sequence comes from Austropuccinia psidii, assembly GCA_023105745.1. Classification (NCBI taxonomy): domain Eukaryota; kingdom Fungi; phylum Basidiomycota; class Pucciniomycetes; order Pucciniales; family Sphaerophragmiaceae; genus Austropuccinia; species Austropuccinia psidii. Next base: position 53,440,437 of record JALGQZ010000007.1, on the reverse strand, counting down.
GCAAAATTCAAAATCTCTTTTTAAGATAATTGTGGCCTATTTGGGTATGTAAAATATACCTCAAGGCTCACAGGTAATCACGTAAAAACATCAATCAAGTAATTATGATAATCTTACGTGACAACAGATGATGCAATCATTAATCCAAAAAGGTTTATTGTTTTCTCACTCACTGGTTTTTCAGTTTGCTCCATGGCACGCCTCTGTGAGCTGTTATTGACTTAAAAGAAGCCTCTTCTTGCTGTTTTTTCCGTATCATCATCATCTTATCAATTTATTAAATCATTATTACCAACAAGTAAGTATTAGTTAAAGCTATTCTTAAGTGTTTTAAATCTTTCCAAATCATCCAGAAAGACGTGAAATCCTAGAATCCAACTATATATTGTTGTAATACTGTTATAAATCCTTTTGATCCCTTAAATCCACAATTCCACGTCAAATTTCTCTACTTTTATCTATCAATAAGTTCTTTGGAGTATTAGTGAGTCATTTATCTTTAATTCTTATAGTTTTTCTCTAGTAATAGTTTTCTTCAAGAATTATCTTCATAATTATTCTTGTAAAAGATAATTATATATTAAAATAATTTCATTATTTTAATAAAGAAGTTTTTATTTTTAAATTCTTCTTGTAATTGATTCTTGTAGACAATTACTGCTCACAGTTATAATCACTAGTAGTGTATAACACGTGAAAGAAATAATTTTATAATTATTTAATTGTGGTTATAATAATTTTTTTATTATTATATTTCATAAGAACAGACATAGTACTGTTGATCAATAGTGATATTATCATCAGTTTCATAGTCACATCTTACATGAATGGTCTAGAGGGCCATTCCACCCTATTTTAGGATAAAAGGATGTCTTTTCTTCTCCAGAAAAGGTTTCCTCATCCTGTTCTTAAATTCCTCCATAGTAAACTGTCAAAAACAGTTATACTCTTGGAAAAAAAGTCAGGTATACTTTAATATTAAGTATTGCAGTCTTTATTATTGTAACCCAACACCTAAAACTGAATCCAGGGCTCTCAGTAGCACTCCCCACACTAGTTTCATTAGTAAAGGCCTCAATATCTTTTAAACCAAAACTTCATAATGATTTTATCCATGTGACAGTCATAGCTAAAGCTGTACATACCTTTCTTACCACTTTACTATAGACTCAGCCTGAAAAGCCAAGAGAACATTTCAAACCCAATACACCCAACAATAATGAGAAAGAAAATGCCATAAATGTGGTGGTATTGGACACTGAGCCAATAATTGACTCAAAAAGGCAAAAATCAATGCAATTGTTGAAACAGAAGACCAAAATGATGGAGATGGATCTTATTCTGAAAAACACATTGAGGAGTCAGAAGCCTTTTAAAGTGATGAAGTTAATTGATTGATGCACAAATTAATGATATTTACTCAATATATTAAGTACTAGATTTAAATTGAAACTTACCAAAAGCTTTAACATCTGATACAAGCCTCACAAACATACAAAATGCCAAAAAGCATAGAACCAAGCCAGCCAAAGGAATGGGATATACATCTGGAAAGTCAAGTATAAGTATTGTCATGGTTGAATACTAAGAGGAAAAAGTAAAACTGGACACAGGAGCATGCTTCACATGTCTTGGCAAGAGTTACTTGAAGAAAACTATACCAGATTGGGAAGAAAAACCTATACCAATAGAAGGGGTCAAATTTAGCAGTGAAAGTGAAAGCATGAACCCCTTGGACTAATTGTCTGGAAATTAATTTTTCCTAATACTTCCCAATGTATAAGAGTGAAAGTAGATTTCTTAGTGATGGACAACTGTACTAGTAGCCATTTTATACTAGGAAATGATTACTTGTCAATTTATGGTATAGATATCTCTAACCAGAACAACAGATATTTCACTATAGGAGACAATGAAAGACAGAAATTTATTCTTTAAATAATAAATAACAAATTAATGTTTTAGAAAATTAAGAGCCAAACACCAAAAAGCATTCATTAATAAATTAACAACTCACAGAGGCGGAATTCAATCAAGAATCAACAGAAAAAATTAAAGAAATATTGATTGACCTCCTATTTAAATACAAGATTTCCTATGCAACTGACAAAGAACCACTGGGTGCAATCATTGTATATGAGGTCAACATTATTCTCTATGTGGAAAAACCTTATACACCTCTTCTTAGAAGACCAGCTTACCCAGCTAGCCCAACAGCTAGAAAAACCTTGGAGGTCCACATTAAAGAGCTAATGGACCTAGCATTGTAAAGGTAACTAGGACATAATGAACAGGTAGAAGTCACTACACATGTCATTATAACTTGACACAATGGAAAATCAAGGATGTTAGGGGACGTTAGAGCTTTAAATACCTATACTATCCCTGAAAGATATCAAGTACCCAGAATCCATGAGACATTAACAAAATTGTCACAGGCTAAGTTCATTACAGCCATGAATGCTCTAAAGGGATTTCACCAAAATGTCTTAGCAGGCAATGCCAATAGACTACTGAGGATAATAGTCCACTATGGAATATATGAATATTTAAGGATGACAGTTGGTATAAAGAAATGCATCTTTCTATTATCAAAGAATGATGAATACCATATTTCCTGAAGAATTATCAGAAGAAGGGCTAATCATATATATTTATTATATCATATTTTTTTCAGAAAATTGGTAAAATCACTTCAAAATACTGGAAAGAGTATTAAAAAAGATAGTTCAAGTAATTATGAAAATTTCCTTGAAGAAATGTCACTTTGCATATAGTGAACTATAAGAACTGGGACATGTTGTATCTGGATTAAATTTAGGCATAGACAAAAACAAAATAGAAGAAGTATGAATGAAGCTGATGCCCCAAAACAAGAAAGAAATGCAATCATTTTTAGGATTTGCTGGATATTACAGACAGCCAATAAAGGACTTTGCAAAAATTGCCAAATCTTTTTATAAGCTCTGTGACCAACAGAAAGTCTATGAAATGACTGAAGAAAGAGTGAAAGCATATGAGGAATTAAAATATTCACTCACAAATTCCCAATTTCTTCTAATGCCAGATTGAAAACTACCTATAAAACTGTACATTGAGGCTTGTGGAGATGGACTAGGTGCTGCACTACACCAGACAGAAGTCTTCAATGATAAACCTTTTTAAGGGCCAATTTTCTTCATTTAAAGGCAAATTAAGCCAACAGAAGCAAGATAAAGAGCAAGACAAATGGAGTTTCTTTGCTTAGTGTGGGCATTAGAAGAATTACATTACTATTTGGTTGGAAAGGTGTTTGATGTAATCACAGACTTTACTTCTGTGAAGTCTTTATTGAACATGAATACACCAAATAGAAATATGCTAATATGACAGATTGCTATTCAAAAATAAAGAGGAAATATGACTATAGCTCATAAATCTGGAAATATTCATAAAAATGTAGATGGGCTTTAGCAAATACACCTGAGAACCCAGAATGGATACCACAAGAAGGTCATCATATAGAAGACATATGTTTTGAAAATATTGGCACAGAATTCTGTAACCAAGTAAAAGAAAGCTATAAAATGAACAAAAATTGTCATATATTATGCCAACCTTTAATGAAATATTGCAAAGACCCATCATTATCCTCCAAGCTAGATGGAGTCTAGAAAAAGGGATATGATGAAGGAAGATTTTACCATCTTGATGGAATCCTTTGTCATAGAAATAAACACACATGTTTTATGAACCTGAAAGATAGAACTCTGATAAACACTATACTACATGAATGCCATGATAGTGTTATATCTGTACATCTCTCAGAAGATAGGACACTAGAGAGAGTGAAAACCTGCTCTTGGTGGCCAAATTGGAGAAAGGATGTTGCAGAGTGTTGTCAAACCTGTGACAGATGTCAACAGGAAAACAGAGCCACAGGAAAGAAGCTTGTATTGATAATCCAAATCCAAGGACCAAGTTATCCATGGTAAATAGTTAATATAGATTGGGTAATAGGCTTACCTCCAGGAGGAGAAAGGAGTTTTAATGCATTCCTAGTATTAGTTGACAGGTACAGCAAAACCACAATTTTCTTACCATGTCATAAAGATGAAATAGCTATGGACACAGCCATAATGATATGGAATAGAGTCATAAGTCATACAGGCTTATTCTAAAACATTCCAAGTGATAGAGACCCAAAATTAACATCAGAATTATGGACAAACCTCCATAACTTGTTTGGGACAAGGCTATCATTCTCAACAGCTTACCACCCTCAAACAGATGTTTTAGCAGAAAGAGTCATACAAACATTAGAAGACATGATCAGAAAATTCTGTGCTCATGGCCTTGAATTCAAAGACTATGATGGTTTTACCCATGATTGGTGTACCTTAATACCAGCTCTTGCACTGGAATATAATAAATAAATCCATTATTCTACTGGAAAAACACCAACAGGGCTACAAAAAGGTCAGAATCCAAGACTTCTTGATGATACTCTCAAAATGTACCTAGTGGGTATACATCCAACAGAAAGAAGCTTAAAAATTATGCTTTACAAGGCAACAAATCATGCCAATAGATTTATGCAGGATTATTTCAAATATGGCAAAGAAAGATGGGACAAAAGTCCTAAGCCACCTGATTCTAAAGTAGGAGACTTTGTCTTAGTACCAACTCTAAGCTTTACAAACATTGAAGGCACAAATAAATTGAAAGATTCCTTTTCAGAATCAGTTATTATAAGAGAGCTAGATTGCCCCAATGCTGTGCAACTAGAATTTACTGGTGACTTAATGAAAAAACACCCAAGTTTCCCTGTAAGGATATCAGAACCTTACATCTCAAGTGATAAAGAATGATTTCCCCTGAAAAATAAAACACCACTTTAAATTTGCCCTCTATAAGAAGGAGAAGAAAGGAGCACAAGAAACAAAAAAAAGGAATACCTTGTGAGGTATAGAAACCCAGCTCAAGAAGATGAGGGGCTACTTGAGAAAGATATAAATAATTCTGATAAGCTAATAAGATGGTTCAGACATTAAAGAAGACCTCAGGAATAGAAAAGTTAAGAATTGTTGAGTTTGAAGACTAATAAAGTCTACTGCAGATGTATGACAGTGGATGATACCCTAATTAAATTTATCAGATTGCGGTACAATATTTTTTGGTGGTAGGGAATGAGAGCCTTTCAGATATTACCACATATCAAAAAAGGTCATAAAATAAATTTACAATAATTATTCTCATAATAAAAATTAAAAATATTATCTTAAAATAAGTAAAAATGCCATAAATAGGCTTAAATTATTGATTACCTCATAGTCTGAGTAGTAAAAATATTATATAAATGGCACTATTAGATTATTCATGGTCAAATACACATACAACATTCTTATATCATATCTGTAAATACAATACTTACTGTGTAATAAGTATAAACTCCCCAAAAAGGCCTAAACGCTTGTTTATCTCAGAACCAATGAAACAAAATGTGAGATAAATTTCACCATTGGATTCTCCATGAAAAACTACACATATAGAATTTTCATTTAATATTTTTCAAGTCAATACCTAAGAATATAACCTGAATATATCCCCTTTTATGATCAACACATATATTCATGGTTTTTAGCTAATATCTCTTTAAATATAAAAACGATAGAGAGTTGAACCAAAAAACAAAAAAATTACCACCTAATTACTGTAAAAATACAGATATAACCTTTATTTGACAAGCTAAAAACAAGGTTATAACTTGTAAGGGTTTATTGAACAAAATTGTTATAGCTGTTGACCACTTTGTTGTGAAAGTTGTCTAACTTAAAACAAAGTGGATATTAATATTCTACCAGCTCATAAGTGAATAATGATGTAATATTTATCAGTATATTCAAGGTATAACCTTTTGAAATCATGGTTTGAATTTTAAAATAGTAAATTTCAGCAGAAAAGATGAGTTACTAGAAAAATCATCAAAAATAGAGTTTCATGATGTAATAAAATGCTCTTGGAAGTTTATTAACAAATTCCAAGCTATAAAAATTAACTCTCTGAATTGCTGTAGTGTGTATAACTCAAAAGTTATTAATGATCAAAGTTTAAGGTTGAAATTGATCATTTATGATCACTCATTGTAATCTTAATTTGATTTTAACAGTCATATAAGTGGTAAAAGTGGTGAATAATAGTTTATTACAATTAAAACTCATAAAATCCACAAAGTTTAGTCTTCTTCCAAGCTTATTATGTCAGCAGACTTAGAGTTATACTGATAACTCTAAATAATGGTGTAATAATGTAATAGGATGGTTTAATTATGATTTAATAGTCATTAAAATTTGAACTAATGATATATTCAAGTGGATACCATAATTACATGTCTATTAGAATCCTTCTGGCCCCTGGGAGGGAGGATTTTACTATATATGGAGCTCTTCTTACCTCTGTTTCCCCCCTAGATGCTTCAAAACCAATAAAAAACATTAAATCAAAGGTAACATCTTGAATCTTTATATATATGTCAAATATATTATTCAAAACCAAAGATATTCTTTATTATAATCACCAGCTTTGACATTATTAATTCAATATTTTGTTGTTTTTGTTAAATTCTCTCTAAAATCTTTAATTCCATGTAAAAATAAGAATATTTGTAATTTCTTCTATTTTTTTATTTTGAATACAATCTAAATAAGTTGGATTGAAATCTTTAGGCATAAATATAGCCGATATTATTATATTAAGTGTCAAAAGTATGTTATTTTCATCTTTCATGATAATTTTAACCTTATTATTCCTTTAATAATTCTTTTATTAATACAAATAGTATTTATACTATTATAGAGCTTCAATATTGGTAATAATATTTTTATAAATTGTTATTTATTATAAAAAACCATTTATTATGCTTTTTCTATTTTTTTGTAACAATAATAAAGCTCCATAAATATATTAATTATTGGACATCAATATATTGATTCTTACCTATTATTTTTTTGAAATATAATTTATATTATTTTATTTATTTAATAATATAAATATTTTACGCCATAATTATGAGAATTATTTATCATAAAAATTATTTAATTTCATAAGGAGATTCATAGTACAATAAGTAAGCTATTGGCAATATTTACTTATTTTTTCATAGTCAAACCTTACAAATATTCTGTAAAAAATTCAGTGTTTTGAATTCAGCTCATTGATAGAAAAATATTTATCTTGAAGAGATACATAAAATGGAGAAACTCAAATAACTTTGGAATTTATTTTGTTTTGAGCACAGAAAATATGGAACTTCAAAAGGAAGAGAATTAATATCTTGATTTTTTCAATTGAACTTTAAGTTTCAATATTATCTCAACCGGTCACAACAAAGAGGTATAGGCTTTTTATATCAATAAAATGTGAATACATTTTAGTAGTTCTTCTAAATACGATAAAGACTTTGGGTACAAAAAGAAAGTTAATTCAATATTTCATAAAATATTATATCCAAATAATTTCACTTTTGTCTCTAAAAAGATCCATGTTGACATCCTTCCTGAAAACTTTGGAACACAGTCCCAGGAAAGAGAAACATTAAAGTCTAAAATATTCCAAAACAGTACCCAATGCACTTATTAGGAACTTACTGGAATCACCTATTCAAGCGACTATACACTTATTTATTATAGTTTTGAGAAAAAAACATCCTTAATATAGCTTGTATCTCATGAAACCTATATTTATGGTTGAAAAATGACATTTCAAAATCAAAGATTCACTTCCAATTTTCTGAGGTATATTAATATTATCAATTATGAATAGCCTTTCTAAATGTTTTATCAATCTTCAAACTGGAGTCTGTGACCCCTTGTTAGCCTTCAGAGTTCATCAGAAAACCTTTAATGTTCAGAACTTGGATAAATCTACTGATGTTTTTTCAGTTTTGCCCTAAGAAGTGTCTTGGAGGCTCTCAAATTATTCTGAAGGGTCTATTAAATAGAGATCCTTTAATTAATCTAAGGTCTTGTATCTTAAAGATCATTCAGGTGCCTTTCTTCCACCCCAGAGCTTTTCTTGAAACAAGAATTTGCAAAGAAATGGCAAATTTTCAAAAAGTTCCAAAATTTGTGTAATATCATAAGTACTTTGATATACTTCATAAATGATTAAAAAGCTTCCTTTAACCGTTATCTTAGCTCTATAGAGCTTAATAATGAAAATGAAATATTTTTTCACAAAAACTTTCAAAGATTACTCTACCCCTGTGCAATCAGTATCAAAGAAAATCCAAATTTGGTTTTTTTCTTTCATAATATCCTCAATTAGAGATTTTTTGCTATAAGAATCTTGAAAAGGAAATTATTCCTTGTGAAAATAATTCTCAAGGATACTTTTAGCTTCTTTGAAATAGGGGGAACAGTGAAATATTGCAAACTATGTTTAAACGGAGGTCAATATTTATTTCTACACATGATTTAGGTATAACAAGGGTTTATTCATACATTATTTTAAACTTTAGGCCATATTGAATGGTCAATGTATCTTGGGAGTCATTTCATTTGTTGGGAGCTTGTCCATTTTTTAATTATATCCAACAATAATACAGTACTAAGATGAATACCAACCATGAGATAGGTGGATAAACTTTTATAAAATCTTCAAAATATTTATTTAAAACCTGAGAAGTTCTTGATGACTATTTTCTCACCTCACTTTTCTTCTTACCTCTATTATTACAAAAAACTTCAAAAATGTTTCCAAAAAAATAAAAATCATAATTACCTCCAAGGATCAAAAACATTTTTAAGAAAAAAATTAAATAAAAGCTTTTGCCTTTTCAATTTTTATATTAAAAATTACATTTAAGAATCTGAACTTGGTATCTTCCAGAAAATCTTTTTTGATTGGTTTTAAATTTTATATAAATGTATTTAATGAAATATCCCTGGATAATTGCTATTTGTTTCAATAAAAAGAAGATTTCTCAAAGAAGCTTGTATAGATATCAAGAAAATAAACTCAAATACACATTTTTTTTATCAAGTATTTTTCTTATATATCTTATGTTATAAAGGCCTTTGAGGAAATAGAAGAAATTCTATAGAATGATTGCACATGTCTTGGAAAATGCAATATATTTGATATCTCAAAGTATATACATATTTATTGAAGATTTTTTGAAAAATAAGTGATTCTCTTTTGATTTATTATTTAAGAAATTATTTTCAAATAGGGAATAATCTCTCAACATCTGAATTCCAAAATTTTAATCTTGAAATTTGGATGAAATTCTCCCAATGATTCAATTTCTTGCCAGATTAACTCAAACTTCTCAAAATCGAATATTTTAAATCACTTCAATTCCCTTTTTCTGCAGAAACATCTGGGAACTTAATTCTCTAGCAATTTATGCTAGTTTTAATATATGATTCCTGAGAGAGTTTTATATTAAGCAGAATCAAAACCTAAGGATCGAGATTTTTTTCTTTCAGAAAATATCCCAGAGATATTTTCTGAGAATGTGAGAAACCACAATTCAGAAAGTCTGCTTACAGTATATGTGATAATATAGTCTCCTGGACTAATAATAATTTTTCTTGAAATAATTATTCATAGATACATATTTAAAGGGATTACATAACAATTTAATTGATGATTCATCAGCTTTGAATCAGAGATGATCTGTAAAATGATGATAGATCGTTATGTGGAGCTCTTGATGCTCCAGGTATTTGATGAGCTTGAGGGACATTCATTTGAATTGTATAGGGAGATATATTGATAATAGAATGAAGGTTTTTGGAGTGAAAATGTACTTAACTATCAAGAGCGTTTGAGCTCAAATACTCAGTAATTCCTCATAGTTTCTGCGGCTGAGAATATTTCATAATAGCTATAAATAGTAGAATTACAAATTAACGCCATGTAGAAGCTGGTAGCTCACCTGAATTCCAAATGCTACAATTTCTTGGATGCTGTCATTCTTGCCCATAGTGAGTTAAGATCAAAGAGTTATTAAGGGTTATAGATTATATCAAACATTTCCATCAAGCCAAATATATTGATAATTATTGCTATTAAGAAGCTATCCACACGATGGCACAACTAATCTACATCTGTATATATATGAATTCTATTAATTAGAAAAACTGTTATTGATTTCTATAAACAAATTTAAAGTAATATGTAGATGGGAAACTTGGGATTCGGTGAGAAAGTACTATAGTAAATTTAAGATATTTCTTGGGTAATTCTGACAGCTTTAAAATTAAATAAATCATTTATTCCTTTATGGAAAAGAATTTCCAATGATACTTATGGCTATACAGAAAGCTTAAACTTCTTTGAAATCCTGGAAACTTTGCGCATCTCACTTGATTGATATACTTCTACTATTTTAGAAATAATCTATTTTAATTAAAACTTAAAGCTCTGATATTATATGGTTCCAATGAGGAAACTCATACAGTTTTGACACTATTAATATCCTTAAAATAGGTTTTATTTAAATAAAATTACAAATTTTTTTCTCCTTTTCCTTTTGTAAAGATTATTACAGGTCTTTAAAAAGAAAATATAATGACAAAATAAAAAACTTCCAAGTTGCATATATGAGTTTTTTTCCAAAAGATTAGTAAGAGCTTGGGGAATGTCAATGATAATGGAACGTAAATTTCAAATTGAATGATTTTATATCTCTTTTGTGAAGTTTTTGTTCAATATTTCAATATCATACAAGCTTTGGAAGAAATCCTCTATTTAAGTTGAAATTCTTTGAAATGAAAATTTTGGACCATAATTGGAGTAAATTTTTCTTTAATAAGTAATTAATCCAGCCACTATTGATACAAAACAACAAAAGATAAATATAAAATACTTTTTTTTTCATTAATGAAGTGAAATTTTATAACTTGAATATTTTTTTTTCTAGGCTTAAACTATTGTTTTCTATTTTCTAGAATTCCTTGAATCACATTCATTTTTTATAATTACGAAGCTCCCTCGAAAAAGAAAATCATTATTAAAAACTTTATTTTATTTCCAATGACATAAAACACTCTAAAAATTTATGATATAAATTTTTTATGTTCATTCCTTTGATGTCTTTAATCATTTTTAATAAGCGGAGATTAATCTCAATCAGTTTTAAAACTCAGCTAGTGCTCCTCATTCTGAAAAAAATCATTATTTGAAAATCATTTTTACACCCTTGAGTGTTGAGTTTGTGCACAAATTCTATGACAATAGCTTCGCAATCGGATGCTTTATCACCCTCGAATTGAGGTAAATTTCAGTAAGCATTTCTAATGACGGATCGGTATTTCATCACAAACAATTTAGATTCAAAAGAATAATTTGTAAAAAATCTTTATTTATCTTCGTCAATAATATCAAGAGATTAAATTAGCTGTATTTATAATAAATACAACAAAAAAAAATCAGTCTTCCAGAATTTTTGTTAGTTTAAGAAATATTCATTTTCTCAGACGCTATAATTTTAAATGATAATTTATATGAAATATTTTTTTTGTGTTGTGAGATTTCCTATTAAATGTGAGTTAAATGAAGTAAAGATCTTTTAAACTATTATCAAAACTGATTCAAATCTTTTCCAACACAATTTGTCTAGGTGTAGTCTTATTACATTTAAAACCAAACTGATATAGTGAAATCTTAACACTCAATTACCAATATAAACTGCTAAGCTATCACATAGTTGAAATAATATAAGAATTTATTCTTTTAATAAAACTTAATTAATACATGGAATTTATTGGAATGGAGAAATCGTTCTCATGGGACCATCACTAAGTTTGAAACAAATACTTTTGACTAACAAATTATATGAAATGTATCTCAATTTACTTCCTTTTTGATATTTATCAAGATAAAAGGGATAATTGGAAAGAAATAAACATTCAATTTCATATTTTTTAATTCAAAAACAAACACAATCTCTTAGAAAAGGGAAAAATCTTCAATGGTCTTAATAAATTTGTTTTTGGACTTGTAAAATAGTAGTTATATGTCACAGATCTTCTGTGTAAGACTTATTTACTTCAGTGAAAGATATAGCTTCTGAAATAATTAGAAAATTCAGTAAGAGACTAGAGCTTATTTCTTGGGCTGAATTCAAAGAACAATTCTTGAATTTCATTTTACCAAAAAACTGCTTTTCAAGGATTCATTTTGATAATTGTTATTTGGTTTATATAAATAATTCATTTCAATATGTCAAATTTTGAAGAATTTCAGCTTTGAGTCAGAGCTAAAGCACAATCATGTCACTCCAAAAGGCTATAGCATATTGTATTAAATAAAAAGAGTGGACAAAGCATCTTTATCAGTTATCAAACCAAATGAAAGAGAAATCTGCTCATACACACCAAACAATGGCTGAAAAAGATACAGCCATTGAGTTTGACCATCTGAAAGGGGAAAGCTTAAGATTAAATAAGTTATTGTTCTCTTAAAAATAAATATGAGATAACCAAGCTATTAAGATTTTATGAAACAACGATGTTCAATTCTCATCAAAAAGCTCTCTTTTGCATCACAATGCCATCATTTATGATCTTTTATCAGATAAAAGAAGGAGGGATATCTAATGGCACTACTTATGCAGCTATAGAAATTCTAAAAAAAGCTATTATAAAACACCCCATCAAAATATTGAAAGACAAATAAAGATATTTAGACCTGTTTCAAGGTTTTACTATGAAGAAGTAAGTAAATATTACCAATATTTTACTTATTGTACTATGAATATCCTAGGCTAACTGATTAAAAAGATTTATAAATACTATAATGGTAAAATATTATTATAATTATGGAATAAAAATATGTATATCATATCACCATAATAATATATTAAATTAAATATATTAATATTTTATAATTAATATATTTATGGAAACTCAATATTGTCATAAACAAATAATAAATGAATGAGAAATTGTTATTTCATAATAATAAAAATATTATAATAATCTTACTAATATTTAAGCTAGATATTAAGATAAATACTATTTATACTAATAAAAGAATTATTGAGAATCATAATAGGGATAGAATATTATAATAAGAAATTATATCCTACTTCTAACATTCAATACAATAATTTTGATTGAGTTTAGACCTAAGAATTTAAATACAACTCATTTATATTTTATTTACAATAAAAAATTTAAAGAATTACAAATTTTACTATTTTTATGTGTACTTAGGGATTTTCAAGAGAAATTAACAAATAGCAATACAATATTGGTGTAACCAAGTATGAAGGTATGATTGCCATAAGATGCAACTTTGGTCTTGAACAATATATGAGTTTTATCTTGAAGAATAAAGAAATTTACCTGTTATTAAATGTTTTTATTGTACTTGTTTCATCTTAGGGGGAGACAGAGGAAGAAGAGGTCCTTTTACAGTAAAGATCCTCCATTCTGATGCCCAGATTCCTTCTATTAGAGGTGTACCAATGTAATCCGCTGGAATTGATCTTGATCTCAAGGTTTGTTGATGATTAAATCATTATTAAACCTGTTTATATCATCATTACAGAATTTTTTGCAGCTTCATGAATCAAAGTAGCTTTAATGATAAAATACTAAGATCCACCAGTTTTTTCTCTTATTCAACTGTTAGACTTAAAGTAAGATTAGAGTTACTGATGAAAAATGATGATTTTGAGCCTTAACTTTAACACTTAATATCTTTTAAGTTTTTGATGATACTCTTATTGAGTGATTGAATTATAATACCTTGGAGTGTGCTTACTAAATTGTTAAGAATTTTTCATTACATCATCAAAACTCTATTTATGATTTGTTTAGTTGTAATTCCACTTTTCTGTCCAAATTTACTAGTTTCAACTTTAAACCATGATTTCATGGGGTTTTACCTTAAATATCATGAGAATAATTATTTCATTATTCAATTATAAGCTAGTAAAATATCAATATCCACTTTTTCTTAAAGTTTGGACCAATTTTAAGCTTAAGTGGTCAACTGGTATTGCCATTTTAGCTGATTTCCCCTCTTCATTCTTAACTTTGTCAATAGCTTTTCAAACAAAGCTTATATCTTTCTTTTTGCAGCTCTTTTGTGGTAGATTTAATTTTTAGTTAAGTCTTTGTCTTGTATATTACAAAAGATGTGAGCTCAAAACCATGAATATATGCACTGATCATAAAAGTGCATATCCAGGTTATCTCAGTAAGTATAAGCCTTACAGATATGAAATAATAGAGGAATATATGTAGTGCTTGGGGGGTGATCCAATGGTGTAATTATTTTCATATTTTCCCTCTTTCAAGTCTTAGAGAATAAAACATTCATTCTTTTTATAGCATTCTTACTTATCTTAAGATTATAATTTCAGTTGTTATTTTTGAAATAAGTTTTGTACAATTGTTTTGTGACCTTTTTGGATATGTGGTCATATTTCAGGGGCTCAAATTTCCTACAACCAAAGAAGATTGGACCAAAATCTGATATAGTCAATTAGGGTATCATCCACTGTCCTAGATTTTCAATGGAAGTTATTAGTCTTGAAGCTCAATTATGATTGATTTTATTATTATCTAGGTCTTCTGTCAAGTCTGAACCTTCTTAGAGCTTTATCAGAATTATTTATATCTTTCTCAAGCAGCCATTCATCTTCTTGAGCTAGGGTTCTATACCTCACAAGGTATCCCTTTTCTTTCTTGTTTCTTGTGCTCCTTTCTTCAAAGACTTTCATAAATTTGTTTTCTTTTTGTTCTAGAAGGGGAATTTCAAGTGGTGGTACATTTCTTAGTGGAAATAATTCTTTATCACTTGAACTGTAAGTTTTCATTAGATTTACAGGGAGTTTTGGGTGTTTGTTCATTAATTAACCTGTTGATTCTAGTTGTGCAGCATTAGGGCCATGTAGGGCATGTATCATAATAGTTCTTGCAAAGTAATTTTCTGATTTATTTGGCCCTTTGATTTTATTATAATATAACAATGATACTGGTACTAAGTCCCCTATTTTAAGATAAGGTGACTTGTGACTTTTGTCCCATCTTTCTTTTGCATATTTGAAAGAATTATGCATACATCTATTTGCATTATTTCTTGTTTTATCAAGTATTTTCTGAAAACTGCTTTCTGTTGTATTTGTATCAGGCAACCCCTTTTTGAGGTTTTCTTAAGGGAGTCTTGGGCTCCAACCCTTTTCCAATATTTCAGGTGTTTTACCAGTTGATTAATGAATTGATATTTTTTATTCCAGTTCAAGAGCTCGCATGAGAATACACCAATCTTGGGTTAAATACTCAGATTCTTTGAATTCTAGGCCATAAGAATTGAATCTTCTGATGATGTCTTCTAGAGTTTGTATCATTATTTCTGCAAGTCCATGAGTTTCAGGGTGTTAGAAGAGCTCTATCACTTATGATATTTTTGACTGAACATGGCTTTCAAATAGCTCTATTCCATATCATTATGTCTTTTTCCAAGGCTGTGTCATGATTATTAAATTACAGGAACATTGCGGCTTTCTGTTCCTATCAACTAATGCTGGGCATGCATCAAAACTTCTACCTCCTCCTGGGGCTAAATCTGTTACCAAATCCATAAGAACTAAATCTCATGGGGATTTTGGATTCTGGATTTGGACCATCATTACAAATTTATTTCCTGTGCTTCTGTTTAAATTTTGTTGTCTGTCACAAGCTTGGAAATATTTGGAAACTAGTTTTCTAACATTTGGCCACCAATAGCAGGTTTTTCCCCTTTTTAGTGTCCTTTCTTGTGAGGGATGTTCAGAAACAACACTATTATGGGATTAATGTAGTATATTTTTTATTAAACCTCTATAAGTTAGGGTAATAACATATGTGTATTTGGTTCTATGATAAAGAATTACAACAAGGAGGTGGAATCTTCCTTTATCATAATCCTTCTTCCATACTTCATCTAGTTTGGAGGGTAATTATGGGTATTTACCATTTTTCATCAGGAGTTGGAATAAAATATGGCACTTTTTGGCCATCTTATAGCTTTCTTCAACTTTGTTATGTAATTCTGTGCCAATGTCTGTGACACATATTCCTCATATATGATCTTCATCCTGTGGTACCCATGCTAGGTTTTCAGGTGTATTTGCTAGAGGATATCTGCTAAGACCATCTGCATTCTTGTGGCTATTTCCATATTTATGAGCTATAGTCATATTTCTTCTATATCATTGGATAGAAATATTCCATCTTAGGATTTTTGTAAGATAATGAAGGTTCTTTTAAGTCTTGCCTCAAGAGTTGGAATAAAATATGATAATTCTTGTACATATGATTTTTTTCTTTGACTTGGTTAAAGAATTCTGTGCCAATCTCTGTGACAAATATTGCTTCTATATAATTTTTGCCTGTGGTGCCCATTCTGGGATATCAGCTGTATTAGCTAGAGCTCATCTGAATTCTTGTTAATATTTATAGATTTGTGGACTACAGTCATATTTCCTCTATAACATTGGATAGCAATTGGCCATCTAAGCATATGTATATTTGTTTTCTGCATGTTCAATTGTGATTCTACAGCATTCCAGTCTTTGATGACATAAAATAATGTTCCATCTAGCTAATAGTGTAATATTTACAAAGCCTACAATAAGCAAAAGAATTCCATTTGAATTTCTCCATACTTTGCTTCTGTTGGCTCAATTTGTCTTGAACTGAACCAAATCAGATACTCAACAGGTTTATCATCAATAATTTGTTTTTGGTGCGGTGCAGAACCTAATTCTTTTCCATGAGAAACAATTTAAAGCTTGAAAAATAATTTTCAATATGAAATTTTGAGAAAAGGGCAACTTTTGGGTGCATTTCTAGTTCCTAATATGCTTCAACACTTTCTTAAGTCATTTGAAAAAATTTCTGTTGGTCACAGACCTTGTACAATGATTTGAAAATTATAGCAAAGTCTTTAACATGCTGTCTGTAATAAACAGAAAATCCTTAGAATGATTGAATTTCTTTTTTAGTTTGGGAAATTGGTTTCAGTAGTACTTCTGCTACTTTATTCTTATTTACTCCCAAGCTTAGTCAAGATGCAAAATTTCACAGTGCTTTTACTTCACTATATGCAAAATGACACTTTTTCAAGGAATTTTTCAAATTTACTTGTACTATTTGTTGTAAGAATCTTTCAAGTCTTGTAAGGTGTTTTTCCCACCTTGCTGAGAAAACCATGATATTATCAGCTTAGATAATTAGTCAACCCTCTGATATTTTCTCAGGGAATATGTTATTCATCATTCTTTAATAATGGGAAGGGAATTTTCTATACAAAAAGGTATTTTTAGGTATTCATATTTGCCACAATTCACTTTTACCCTTAGTGGGTTTCTGGCATTGTCTGTTAATGAATGTTGGTGAAAGCGTTGTGGTATTCCATACCAATTATACCAATATCAATATTACCAAAGAATTAAGAAAATAAGAAAGAAAAGAAAATAGAAACTGTGGAATAGCTCTGCAAATGAAAATGAAATTGCGGGAATGGCTCTGCAAATGGAAATAGGAATTAGGGAATGGCTCCACAAATGGAAAGAGGAATTAGGGAATAGCTCCAGAGGTAGAAATCAAATTTCAGAACTCTGGAACTAGGTAAATCAAACTGTAGAAAAGTCCTAGGGCATATATTTTCCCCACTTCCAATAAAAACCTCACCAGCTAGATTATCTCAAAGACATCACATGATTTTGATAAGAAACAGAAACACCAGCATAATTTTCTCATAGGTATCATATGACTAGAAGAAAGCTCAATTTTCAGGAGCTGTATTTTCTCATTTTCTTGGCAAAAGGAAAATCTCACCAGCCAAATTATCTCAATTACATCACATGATTTTGATAAGAAAAAGTACCACCAGAATAATTCTCTCAGAACATATGTAACTCATAGAAACAAAAAATACTTTCCCCACCTTCAAGAAAACATCACCAGCTATATTAGCTCAACGACCTCACATGACTTGAAAAAAAAAGAAAATCTCACCAGCTAAATTATCTCAGTTACATCACATGATTTTGATAAGAAAAAGCACCACCAGCATAATTCTCTCAGCAAACACATTGCTCCATTAAAATTATATGTCTCACCAGCTACAACCTCTCAACTATAATTTTTTCTAAGTACCCTGTGTTGAGAAGTTCTATCAAGGCCCAAAAGCTATAAATAGAGCTCCTCTCTCCCTCATTTTTCCCATCAAAAAAAAGGGAACAAGTTCTCACTATTCAGGATCACCACCACTCCCTGAACTAGCAGGATATCTAGAATTGTAGTAGTGTTTTAGTAGTGAAAAGCTCAGTAGCTTAGTATTAGTGGAGAATAGTAGTATAACCATAGTAAAAAGCTCAGTAGCTTAGTATTAGGGAAGAATAGTAGTATAGCCATAGAAAAAAGCTCAGTAGCTTATTATTGTTGAAGAAATAGTAGTATAACCGTAGTTAAAGCTTAGTAGCCTTTCTCAAAAGCTTAGTGTTATTAACAAAAACGTAGTAGTGATATAAACTCAGTAGTAAAAAAAATTCTAAAATTATCAAATCCAGTAGTCTTATTATTAGTACTCATATCAAAAAAATCATTATAATCAACATAAAACCATAAAAAAATATATATTCTTATCATTCTTATTAAAAAAAATCTTATTATTTTCATTCAAATAACAGAAAGCAAAAACATATATATATATATATATATATTATCACTTTTATTAAAATAAAATAAAAAATATCTTAGTGTTTATTTTATCAGAAATTTTAGATCACAGTTTTTACTGTAGTGTCATTGATAGGTCTAATTTAGAGACTGCTGATAAGTCTTCTCTATCTGTTAAAGCCACAAATCTTATTCTATTTTGTGATTCTCTGTAGGCTGACTATTCAGTATTATTTAGAGGTGCAGCTAATACAACTTAGCACCCATGGTTATTGGACAATTCTTAAATTCAAAACACACTTACCAATAATTTCTCCCTCAAGGTACTGCCTTATTTCATCCCACACCAAAAGGAGTTCCCACAATGTTTGAGAGAATCCATGGCTGTAAGGGACTTAGACTGTGACGTTTGTGTTAATGTCTCATAAATTATAGGTATTGAATATATTTCAGAGATTGTATAGTTATTGAAAGCTCTAGAATCACCTACTATCCTTTATTTCCCATTGTTATAAGGTATGATCCCAGGTGTAGTAACCTTGACATTTTAATTATGTCCCATTTTTTTAGAATGCCTAGGTATATTAATTCTTTAGGGGAGTGATATTTCCATGCCTCAACCCAAAATTTATGCCTATGCCTATGCATTAAATTGTGAATTCAGATATGCCTTCATGCCTTTCATGAATGTAGTTTTCTAAATCCACTCATCCAAGTGATTACTAAATCCACATCAAATAAGGTGTTTATCTCAGAAATTTTACAAAAAACTCTATAGTTAAAACAATTGCTATATACAAGTGATCTGTCTACATTTGAGGAATAGTTTTATTTATGAGGAATATACTCTTCTCCAATTTGATGCTGATTGATGTGAAGTGAAGCATGGCCAAAAAAACACCCTTTGGAGTCTAATTTAATAATGAACTTACCTAAAAAGGTTTGTATTGATAAATACATTCAAGAGGTGTAAAAGAGCTTTTGTATAATATTACTTATTATTACCTGTTACCTGAAATTCATAACTATTGAGTGCAAAATATGTTTACTATGTGTAGTCCTGCCTTCAAACCGCTTTGTGCAAAGCTTCCTTTAATATTAACCAGTGTGATTTTGTCACCTTAGTGAAACAAAAGTGACAGGAAACAATTATTAGCTTTTACCTGCAATTCATAGCAATTGAGTGCAATATATGTTTACTGTGCAGATTCCTGACTTCAAACAGCTTTGTGCCAAGATTCTTATAGGATTAACCAGTGTGTTTTTGTCACCTTGGTGCAACAAAAGTGAAAGGAAACAACTTGATGCCAAAATTATCACATTAGAAAATAGTTTTGCTTATGGGTATTTGTGCAAAAATGGAAATTATATGAGACAAGTGATGCCAGGGAATTCATGCAGGGCTTGAATAGACAGAGCCTACCTGTTCCACCAAGAAAGAATGAGCTGGATTTGGTTTTCCAAAGCTATTGTTACCAACCACCCAGATATCCCTGGGTGAGTCTGGCCAGTGCCCAGGATCAAACATGCCACCTCTCAACCGGTTTGAGAGGCAGAAGCTCTAGCCATTAGGTCATTCACATCAAATTGATATTTATTGACCATTTAGCAGAAAAACCCCCTTGTTTTCAGAATTTCAAATTAAACAAGCATATTTTTTTTCAAGTTAACAATATATTATTCTTCAATGGAAAATAACTGACATAAGCCTTCTTTTTCCTCTTTGATTTGGTGGAAGAGGGCTTCATACCACTTGAAACCCAGTCACAAGGCAGTATACCTGGGATATCTGCAGAACCAGAAAGCAGAAAGGGCAAAGAAAAGAGGCACAGTGAAAGCCTGATAACAGCAAATGAGTGGAAACCAATTGCCACTCAGAGGAGTAGAAAAACACTAAACTCTGCATCAAGAAAAAGGTAAACCAATCTTGATGACTTTTACAGGGAAAATTACTATATTTAACCCAGTTTTAACCTCTAACGGAAAATTGCCAAAAGCAGTAGACAATAAATTTGTTTAAGGAACAGCCAAAGGTAAATACCCTAAGAGCATTAACTTTTTGACTGCTTGAAAACACTGATATGTCCGCGTAAACATCCTGAAGTAAGTTTTTTTTTAATTTTAATTGAATCATTTTATCACTTCTTATTCAATTAAACTTATTAGTTTTATTTATTAAATGGAAAAAATATTAATTTTAATCATTTATTTTTGATTTTGAATAATTTTATTTTATTTGAATTGGGTTGCTGGGGCTGTAAGAGCCCCAGCAACGTTTTATTCATTCATTATAAAATTTCATTTTTTATTTTTTATTTTCATTTTTATTTATTTATTTTTCATTGAATTTGATTTTTTTTCATTCTTATTTATTTTGATTTTTATTAATTTTTTATTTATTTATTTGATTTCTGGGGCTGTAAGAGCCCCAGCTACTAATTTTTAAAAAAATTTATTTTTTTTGTTTTTATTTCTTTTAACTTTTATCAATTTTTTTATTCATTGGATTGCTGGGACTGTTAAAGCCCCAGTGACTAATTTTTTTTGAAAATTTTTATTTTTTTATTTTTTTCTTTTCATTCTTATTTATTTTTTTAATTAATTTGATCGCTGGGGCTGTAAGAGCCCCAGCAACTAATTTTTTTTAAAAAAAAATTATTTCTTTTTTATCTCTTTTAATTTTTATTATTTTTTATTTTATTTTATTTTTTCATTCTTATTTATTTTGATTATTAATCATCTATTTTTTATTTAGTTTTATTTCTGTGGCTGTAAGAACCCCAGAGGCTCATTTTTTATTTATTTTGATTTGTATTTATTTTTTTCATTTCTTTGATTGCTGGAGCTGTAAGAGCCCCAGCAATTTTTTTTCAGTTTTATTTATTTTAATTCTAATTTTTATTCCTTTATACAATTTGATTGCTGGGGCTCTTACAGCCCCAGGAACTTTTTTTTCATTTTTTTCTCATCTTTATTTATTTTTTTATTTGATATGCTCGCTGGGGCTGTAAGAGCCCCAGCAAGCTTTCTTTTTGGAAAAATTTAATTCTTTTTCTTTTTCTTTTTTAATTTATTTGCTACTTTTCTTTATTAAATTTGATCACTAGGGCTGTAAGAACCTCCATGACTTAAATTTTTTTAAAAATTCATTTATTTATTTATTTTCTTTCATATGCTTGCTGGGGCCTCTTGCAGCCCCAGTGACCTTTTATTTTATTTTATTTTTGCATTTTTATTTGTTTTATTTTTTTGTTTAATCTGATTGCTGGGGCTGTAAGAGCCCCAGCAACATATTCTGTTTTTAAAAATTTAATTTTTTCATTTTTATTTAATTTATTTTAAATTGAATAGGCTCGCTGGGGCTCCTACAGCCCCAGGGACTTGTTTTTATTTAAAAATTTAAATTTTTATCTTTTTTTTCATTTTAACTTGATTTTTTATTTATATCTTTTTTAATATACTTTTCTTGCATTATTTTATGTTTTAGTAACTTCTTTTTTTAAGTTGCTTGCTGGGGTGACTTCTTTTTTTGAAAAATTTAAGTTTTTATGTTTTTTTTGACATTTTAAATAAATTCTTTATTTTTTCTTTATTTTTTCATTTGAATTTTTTTAAAAATGTATTTTTTTTCATTTTAAATGGATTATTTATTTATTTAATTAGTGACTTATTTAATTTTAGGTTTATTTTAAATAATTTTTTTTATTTCAATTTTCTTTTTCAAAATTGATTTATTTATTTAGCTTTTTTTATTGAGAATTATTCTAGGGGAAAGCCTCAAGCTCCACTTCTTTCTGTTTCACCAATCATGAGTCAATAGTCACCATATATACTTGCTGAACTCCCAAAATGTATGTAGTCACTTAATGATGAAGAAAAACATTTCATGGGAAGGACTATTTCACCAGTTGTAAATGATATTTCTCCATCAATTAGTGACTCAATGCATCCAAGAACTCTTCAAAACTCAAGCTTACACAATTTTGTCACAGTTTACAACATTTACATATTTGTAAGCTTGGTAATTTCACTTATCTTGTCTATGAAACTTCTGCTTTGTACCTCTCTTTTGATAATTATGAAGCTTTTGATTGACAATTATTGGTGATAAGCTGGTAGGATTGGAATTGTATCAGAAAACAATAATATTATTTTTACACGTGTTGATAAAACAATAGGCCAAGCTACACAGGAGGAAGGACTTCAGAAAATCAAGGAAAACAACAATGTAGAAGTACTTGTGGCTTCAATAGGGGCTGAAGGGGTTGGCCTGAATGTAACTTGTGCAGATTTTGTATTTATAATGGTATGAATTATGATTATATGACCATGAGGGGATATTTTAATATAATTTATATATCTAATATATGCTTAGGAGCCGCATTGAAATCCAGCTTCTGAATATTAAGCTATTGATTGTTTACATTGTATTGGGAAAAGCAAAAATGTAATGGCATACCACTTTATATCACATGAGACAGTGGAGATAAACATGAAAATGGTATGTTAGCTCATAAGAATTTTTATTTAATGAAAAATTTAGAACCACTTATTTTATGTTGATGAATTACAGGTACAACAAAGGCAGCATATTTTGTAAAGGTGTGTACATTTTTCTCATTCAAATCTCTGATTGGATTTTCTTTTCCTGTCCTTATGGTGGTTTTTTTATGTAAGAGCAACTGTAACAAGTACTTTGATATATTCTGAGCTATCAAAATATTTCTTAGAGACTCATATGAACATCAAAATTGAAAGTGGGTAGCTGTGAAATTATAGTTCTTTTGGATTAAAAAAAATTTGGCATGTATGAGTGGATTTAGCAAGCTAAATCCATGACAGGTGTGAAGTAATATTGGAATCCACAATTTTACGTGTAGGCATAGGTGTAAATTTTAGGTTGAGGCATGTAAATATCACTCCTCATTCCTTAATGTGTACATCTAGGGATGCCTAGATAATCTGGTATTCTTCATAATTGTTGATAAGGTTTTTCAATTTTTAGAAGAAAATATTTTTTTGGTGTTCAATCATAGCAACGGGTGGTTCTTTGTCAGTTTCAAGGAAATTCTTGTATTTATATGAGACATCAATTAACTTTTATTTCAGTTTTTCTATTAATTCTTGATTGAATTCTGCCTCTTTTTGGTTTTTCACTTATGAATGAGTGTTTCTGTAATATTTTCTCTTCATTTTTATAACATTAATTTATTTTGTATTATTTAAGAAGCCCAATTTTTGTCTTTAATTGTATCCTATGGTGAAATACGTATCTTTTTGGTTTGATATATCTATGCCATAAATTGATAGGTAATCATTTTCAAGTATGAAATGGTTACTGGTACAGTTATCCATAACTACAAGCTCCACTTTAATTCTTATACTGTGAGCCTTGAGGTATATTTTACATACCCAAGTAGGCCAAAATTAACATAAAATTAACTTTTAAGCTATGCAAAACCCATAAGTATTGCATGTATCCAGAATTCATCATTTTTTATTTAAGAAAAGATGAATAGCTTTTTGTGAATGAGTAAATCCATGGATTTACTGCTAGATTTGAATTCTACACAAAATTTCAACTAGGGTAACTCCATAGAGTGAATAAGCTTAAATTAACTCTATGAGGTGGGAAAATGGAAAATACTTCATAACACATACAAGAATTGTGAAAATTTTTGTTTTTCTCAATTTCATGGAAAAGGAATGGGAATGTGAGAAATGCCATGTTACAAATACACTAAAATTAGTGTTATGAATGTTTGTGGAACTTAAAATTACAGTATTTTTACATAAAGGTTTGCTAAACCCATAGGAGTATCAGTCTTCAAGCCTGGATTACTATTTTTGATGTGGAAATAGTTAACAGTGACAAAAGACATCAAACAAGCCAGAGCCCCAACTTCTGAGGCCTCTGAGGTGTGCATAGCTCCAAAGATTGGATCAATGGCTAATAATGACCCAATTAGTATACTAAAAACCTTTGGGAACTTTCTTAGCTAGTTAAAGTCCCATTAAATCATAAGAAAATAGCAAAGAAGCTGCTAATTTGACATGAACAAGAGATAATGAGCTACTATGACTCCAGTAAAAATTAAAATTAATAATTATTTTTCATTGATAAACTTTAAAAGAGTAATCAAAAACCTTTTTCACTAGTATCCAAGCATTTACCTCATGGCAACCAGCTACAACGGTGCTATTTGCAATTCTATGGAGAAATAAGGTAAAAAATTAAAAAATTCATTAAAAATACAATTCCTAATGGATCTTTCTGAAGCTTTGAGGAAAAATGGATAAGGATACAATATATATAGAAACCAAAAATAATATTAATTCATAGTTCAAATGAAATGTTTCTCTTACAGTCTAATTTTAATTATTCCACATGAAACACTGAATCTTTGAACATTCACAGAAAAATACAAACTGTGATGAAATTTCCCATAGATTTGATAACTTTTAAAAGTCAATTTTTATTTTGAAATAAAAGAAAACTTGAAGTTTTTGCTCTTCTTTCTCTTAACTATCAATGTGTTGGCAGTCATGTAAAATGACTTAATTAAGTGATTATGATACTCTTATGTGACAAAAGATGATGCAATCAATAATCAAAAGAGGATACTTGGTTTCTAGCTCATTTTATTTTCAATTGTCTCCATGGAATGCCTCTGCAAGGTTTTATTGACTTGAAAGAGGTCTCCTCTTTCTGCTTTTTCCAGATCATCCTATGCTTCAATCACATCTCTAGTATCAACAAGTAAGGATTAGTTAATCCATTTCTTAAGTGTTTAAATCTTTCCAAATAAATCACAAAGACTTATAATCATATAAATATACTATTTTCAATAGTATTTAACTATAATACTTTTGTATTATTGTTTTAAAGCAATTTTTATCCTTTAAATACGCAATTAATCTGTAAAATCACTTCACGAATTCTTTACAAGTTATTTTTGCAGTATTAGTGAGTGTTTTTTATTTAATTCTCAAAACCTTTCTCTGTTAATAGCGTTCTTCAAGAATTATCAGTATGATTATTCCTGCAAAAGATAATGATACATTAAGATAACTCTTTATTTTAATAAAGAAGTTTTATCATTAATTCTTCTTTTGATTAATTCTAGTAGAAAATTACTTCTGACTGTTATCATTACTAGAAATGTGTAAAAAGTAAAGAAATGATTAAGTAATTAATTATTTAAGTGTGTTTATACTAAATTATTTTATTATATTCAATAAGAAAAGTCATAGTAATCTTGATTAATAGTAATATAATCAAGAAATCATAGACACAACTTACATCTACATTAAGATTGTGTGGGAGAATTAATGTCAAATCAATTATCATAAGGGGTTTCATTCTTTCACTTGCATTACTAAATTTAACCCCTTGTATTGGTATAAGCCTATCTTCCCAATCTGCTATAAGTGTTTGTAAATAATTTTTTCTAACACAGGTGCAGTATGCCACTGTGTTCAGATTTATATTTTACTCTTCATTATTCAACATAAAAGTACTTATAATTGTTTTTCCAGTTTTATAGCCCATTTATTTTACAGGTTTGGTTCTATGCAAGTTGGCATCTTTTATATTCAAAAGGCATGTATCAGATGTTTCAACTTGTGGTAAATTTGCGTTTAAAGCTAGTACTTCATAGATTAAATCAGGACTATTAATTTGAGCCTTAATTATGTTTAATTAATTGCTTTCTGTGTTTTCTGTTTCTTCAATATCATTTTCAGAATCAGATTCTTGTTCTTTGTAATTGTGGCCTCCTTTTTCCAAAATTTCATTAATTTTTGCTTTTCAGTGGAATTTTATTTCCTCTTATAGTTATTGGGTTTAAAGAGCTCTTTTGGTTTTTCTTTTGTACTATGTGGTTTGTTGGGCTTTTTATGGCCAATATTTTCCATTTTATTCCATTTTTGGTTCTTTTCAAAATTTCTTCCAGTGCATTAATGTACTCTTCTGGGGACCATGGTTCTATGCACCTGATTCTCAGGGAATTTTCAAGTTCTCCCCCACACTTTTTGAGTATTTTCCTATGCACCATTGTTGGCGACATTTATGGATATAATGAATTTAATATTTCAGCTTATTTTGAGAACCAATACAAAGCTTTGTCTTTCTCTGGGTCAAAGAATGAGTTATCAAGTGCATTTTCTATCTTATATCTCTACGAATCATTTTTCCACCAAGACCAAGTATGTTTTCCACTTGACTGCCTTCGGCCATAATACCATCTCTTTGCATATTTTTCAAATAATTAATTTCATCTTTTTTGGAATAATATTCTTGCAACATATCAATTTTTTTAATAAATGAAATGTGGTCATATTCTCCGTCACCTGTGAATGATGACCATTCTTCAAGTTGAGTTGCTCATTTTATTAAGACTTGGTTTTGTCTTGGCGTCTCAAGTCTGTTATAAAAGGATTTTTTTATTTTCTCTTTTGGCTTAAAATGGCTTCTTATATGGGAAAACAGGGTTGATAACTTTTGCATACTTAAGTTAGCCTGATTTATTTTGTCCATTTTCTCATTAATGAGGCTGATTTTACTTTTAATATCATCTTCATTATTCATTCTTGCTTCATAACATTTTTCTAACTGGTTCAGAAGTAAATCTTTCTGTGATCAAGTCTTTTCTTCAAATATTTCAACAGAAATGGAAAATTTGTTTAATTTTTCTGTTACAATGTCAATACTTTTGTCATAATTGATTTTCAAAGTCTTCCCTTTGATATCTTCTATGTATTTGTACAAGTCTTTTTTCCTTTTATCAGTTTTTGACTTTTGTCAATTAGACTTTTTTGGTTTATTATTTTGAACCATAAATTTGATATTTTCTATTTCTTTTCTATTTTTTACAACCATTGGGAATGTATATAATGAGCTACTGTTTATTTCACTTAACAATAAGAGAATTGTTTTATTGTCTTTTAAAAGGAAGATACTACTTTTAATTTATAATAAAGTATTTCCAACATCAGGAGAGAAGGTTATTTCTTGACAAATGATGGGTTTTTCATTATTTGTTCTTCTTTGTCCTTGAATTCCATAAAGGTTGTGTTCATTTTGAAGAAATTGTCAATTTCATCATTGTGGATTAGTGGAGCTCTGTGACTGAGGGACTATGGTTTCTTCATGTTCTTTTCTTGTTTTTTTCCCCTCTTGGGGAGGTGGGTTGAATTGAGGCTTTCTGGTAGAAGCTGATAGGGCTTTTTCCTTTCTTGCCTGCCTATTTTTTGTGCCCTTCCTTCATCTTTTTGATTTGAGGTTTGGATTATATTGGATTTTATCCATTGGAGTATTTTATTATTTCCTACTACTTCAGGAATTCCTTGAGGTGGTTCCAGGAGTTTATTACTCCTTTATGGTTTTGTGGAAGCATTTCCCAGTGTTTTCATTGCATAATGTGTAATCCTGCTTGTAATGGCTGATGTATATGTCTATTTGAGCCCTTTGAAGATTATTTGCCTTGGTTTTAATGACTCATACTTAGTTCGAATTGGGGTTCAGAAATAATGGGCATTTCAGGGACTTGCCTTTTGTATATGGCACTTCCTTGTGTGGATTCTGTTCCACTGGGTATTTTTCTCTTTTTTACCTCTGAGGCCACCCCCATCTGATTGCATTGGGTATTGAAAACCTCTTCTAGCAGTCAGGTTGGGAAATAAAGAGGTAATAAAAATAATCTGTTTCATGGAAATTTAAGTGAGATTCTCACCTTCTGACTCCTGAATGGTGGGTCCTGGAAAAACCTATTCCTTGGGCTTTATTTTCTTAGCTATTACTGGTATTGGAGAACTTTGAAAAGTCTCTTCTCCCAATATTTCAACAGTGGTTTGGTTATCCTCTGTTGGGCTATCTTAAAGCAGTAAAAAGGACAAATTAGTATAAGTCTTTGTATGCAAGTGTATTTTCATAGAGATATGTAATTTTCAATGTGAGAACTGCATTGATATATTCCTAAGTAAGAGAAATAAGTACAGAAAGGATAAAAATGTTTTTTGTTTCTGTGAGCCTTGAGGTATATCTTACATACCCAAATAGGCCACAATTATCTTAAAAAGAAATTTTGAATTATAAATAACTCATAAATCATGCATATATTCAAAATTCATCATTTTTGATTTCAAAAAAGATGAATAACTTTTCATTGAGTAAGGAAATCCATGGATTTAAGGCCAGATTTGGATTCTACACAAAAATTCACCTAGGGTAGCTCCATAGAGTGAATAAGCTCAAATTAACTCTTTGAGGTGGTAAAATGGAAAATACTTCAATACCACATCATCAATACCACATAAAAGATCCGTGAAAATTTTTGTTTTTCTTAATTTCACGCCAAAATAATGGGAAAGTGAGAAATCCCATGTTACATTTACACTAAGAATAGTGTTATGCATGTTTTGAGCACTTAATATCATGGTATTCGTACATGGACTTTTGGTACACCCATAGTGGATATCTCACTTTAAGCTTAAATTACTATTTTGACGTAAAAAATAGGCAAGGGGGACAAAAGACATCAAAGAGAGCCAGGGTACCCAACTTCTGAGGACTCAGAGGCGTGGATAGCTCCAAAGCTTGGTTCCATGGCTGATCTTGACCCAATTGGTAAACTAAACCTCTTTGGGAACTTGGTTACCATGTCACAACTACTGTAAATCTTAAGAAAATAGCAAATAACCTGCTATTTTGACGTGCCAAGGAGGTAAAGAGCTGCTGAGACTCCTGTAACCACGTCAATTCTTAATGACTTTCCATGGATAAACCCCAAAAGAGTAATTAAAACCCTTTTTGGACTTGTATCCATTGATTTACCTCATAGCAACCAGTGAAACACTGATATTTGCAATTCTACGTAGAAATGAGGTAAAAACTTCAAAAATTCATTAAAAATACAATTCTTAATGAATCTTTCTGAACCTTTCAGGACCAATGGAGAGCTGTATTCTCTATGGTAAAACCAAAAAGAATTACAGTTTTACTAATAAAATTAAAAGTTTTACTTACAGTCCATTTTTGACCATTCTACGTGAAACTCTGAATCTTCAAAAATTCACAGTAATTAAAACCTGTGATGAAATTGGCAATAACATTAATAACTTTGAGAAATCAATGATTATTTTGGAATGAAAGAAGATTTACAGATGTTACTCCTTTTATTCTTAACCATATTGGGGTTGGTAGCCACGTAAAAGCATCAATTAAGTAATTATGATAATCTTACGTGACAACAGATGATGCAATCATTAATCCAAAAAGGTTTATTGTTTTCTCACTGACTGGTTTTTCAGTTTGCTCCATGGCACGCCTCTGTGAGCTGTTGTTGACTTAAAAGAAGCTTCTTCTTGCTGTTTTTTCCACATCATCATCTTATTAATCATTTATATCAATATTACCAACAAGTAAGTATTAGTTGAAACTTTTCTTAAGTGTTTTATTCTTTCAGAATCAATTGGAAAGACATGAAATCATAGAACTCAACTATATATTGTTGTAATACATTTAGAAATTCATTTTGATCCTCTAAATCCACAATTCTATGTCAAATCTCTCTATCTTATCTTTCAACAAGCTCTTTGGAATATTAGTGAGTGATTTATCTTTAATCCTTAAAGTTTTTCTTTAAAATTAGTTTTCTTCAAGAATTATCATTATAATTATTCTTGCAAAAGATAATTATATATTAAGATGATTTTATTATTTTAATAAAGAAGTTTTTATTATTAAATTCTTCTTGTAATTGATTCTAGTAGACAATTACTTACTCACTGTTAAAATCAATAGTAGTGCTTAACACGTGAAAGAAATAATTCTTTAATTATTTAATTTTGGTTATAATAATATTTTATTATCATATTTCATAAGAACAGACATAGTACTGTTGATTAATAGTAATATTATCATCAGTTTCATAGTCACATCTTACATTTGGGGGCCTGGCCGTGTTTTTGAACCTTGTACCCTTAATTAATATATTTTTAAGCTCTAAAATATATTAATTTAATAATTTTTTTCTTTCATTTTAAAGTTAAAATAATTCTTATTTTTCAAATTGTTTTGGAAATCTTTTTCATTGAGGAATTTGGTTTAATTTTATACTGTTTTTAAACGTGGCTTTTTCACATCCAAAAAACTTATAAAATTATTCTTTGAGTTACTCTGAATTCATTTTCATTCAAAATCTTAAATTTTAATTTTTTTTCTTTAAAAAGAATAATTTTTTAATATTAAAAAATATAAAACTTATAAAAAATCTTTAAAAATATTTTAAAAAGTATAAAAAATAATTTTTTCTCTTTTATAAATTTTTTCTAGTGTCTTTAATCAGATACTGTGCAGCTGGCAACAGACTCAGTAAAAGATATATCACTAGTCCAGAATCTTCAGAAGCAGAATCTGAAGAAAGTATTGAGGTGCAAATTGCTAAAAGAGGCACCTTATTTAACTCAGAAAAGGCTAAATTACCACCAAAAGGTGTGTATTTTATCTTATATTTTCACTTTTATCTTTAAATTGACGTGAAAATGGTGCATACCAGAAATGGAAGCAACTATTCAGTCCGACCAGATGGATGTGGACAAGGAAGAAGCAAGGCCAAATCCAGAAGTGCCAAATCTTCTACAAGAAAGACACATCTGGAGGATGCCAGAGTTGCCCCCCATTCCCCAAGGTCTGTACCAACAGATTTTGATGTGAATTCTGAGCCTGAACTAATTCATGATATTATTTTGAGGGCTGAACCATTTTCAAGTGGCAGCAATAGAAATATATCAATGCCAGTACAAAAATTGGTTCAGAGCAGCCAAGGAAGAGGAATGGGAAATATGCCCAAGCCTTTGGCAGGGGGCCAGCAACTCCTACTTACACATCAAGCGCTTTCTGGGTCAGGATAAGACCATAGAACTCTTAGGAGGATGGAGCCCCCTGTCTTGCAAATACAAGGTCAAAAAGATAAAGAATTGGTTGAAGAACCAAAGTCTTTCATCTATAGACCAGAAGAAAGAGTTGGAAATGACTCCAGCTTTCGAGAAAGAGGCACCAGTGGCGTCTACCAGCTCCAAACCAGCTCCAGAAGTGTCCAAGGACAAGCCCAAGGGACCTCAGAAGAAGCAGAAAAGTCCCAAGAACCATCAAGGCAAAGGAAAAGGCAAAGCCAATTGGCACAGACCTTACCCACAAGGGTACAGGATCCCCAAATTGGAGCCTTCAGCCGTGGACAGTGTCTTCAATATGGCCAGGACTCTTAGGGAATTCACAGCCAAGGAGCAGGAAAGGATGAACAGAAACTTTCCACGCAAATAATTGGTGTACAAACTAGTATTAATGTAGAAATTGGTAAACTTGATAAAAAGTTAATCAAAATTGCATCAGATATAGTTGAATTAAAGAAAAATGATAAAACATACATTGAATTGCACCAAGTGACACATGCCAGACTTGACTCAATTACCAATTCTTGCAAAATAATTGAAAACATGTGCCAAGTTCAGCATGATGAGATGGAAGAACTTTCCATTTTTAAGGTGAATAATCAACTTACAATTTTACAAGACCAAGTCTTAAAAATAGTTGAGAATACCAACCAATTTGCTATACACTTAGCAAAAAGTGACAGTGAAAGGCAGAAGTTGAAGAATGAAATAATTACAAGTGTGGAACAAATTCATAAGAATCATGAACCACATATGCCAAGACATTCTACACCTTTAACTGAAGAAAACGTTCTGTTAAAGAAAGTCTCACCCCATTCTTAGGAGAAAATGCCTACTCTGCAAGAGATATTCCTAAAATAGAAGAATGGCCAACATTCTCTGGTGAAGGAGAATATAACCATATTGAATTCATCAGGACTATTGACATGTTGCAAGAAGACTTTAATATAACTGATGAGATAATAGTGGGAAAATTACACTGTTTGTTTACCAGAACTGAAAAGAAATGGTATTACAAAATGAGGATTGATCATGGTAAACATGATTGGTCTTGGTGGAAATCTGAAATGATTACAAAATGGGCCAATAATTCTTGGAGGTTTAAAATAGAAAATGCCTTTGAGAATG
The DNA here is from genome assembly GCA_023105745.1 of Austropuccinia psidii. Classification (NCBI taxonomy): domain Eukaryota; kingdom Fungi; phylum Basidiomycota; class Pucciniomycetes; order Pucciniales; family Sphaerophragmiaceae; genus Austropuccinia; species Austropuccinia psidii. The sequence continues at coordinate 53,407,693 of JALGQZ010000007.1, read as the reverse complement.
CCATTTTTAACTCAGAGAAAGATAAACCACTTACTTGGTTCTTCAAGCAAAAATACAGATTATCTGCTTTACAACCAGATATGTCTGACACTATGATTAATATGAAAATATTAAGAAATTGTGGAGGAGAATTGGAACATGCTATCAAAAGCAGATGTGTAGAACCCTGTTCAACAGAAGACTACATTAATGCTATGGAAGATATCATTACCAGAACAAGAATTGGTAAAACTTCGTCTAAAATCCCAACAGAATCCAAAATGACCTCTAAGATTCCCAGAGAGGATAAGAGACCAGAAAGACCTGTTTTAAAGTGTCATAAATGTGGAAGCACTTCACATTTAGCCAACACTTGCACAAAAAAGACAAAAATCAATGAAGCTCAAGTCATTGAAGAAATTCAGTGTACTGAAGAGAAAGGAGAGTCTGATCAAGATTCTGCAGTCTCTGAAGATACACCAGTAGAGGACTATCCCATTGAAAACATCACAGCTTTCTTTGAGGTCACAGAAGTCCACACCCACTTGCCACAGTACGGTGAGGATTGCTGCAACCTGACCAATATCCAAGATTCCAGAATGTGTAAAAGAAAACCTGCTAGAGGAAAGGGTTATACTGCTGGAGCATTCTGTATCACATCAGTCTTGATGAGTGATATTGAAGCCAAAGTAAATTTGGATACAGGGGCATTTTGCACTTGCGTGGGCAAAGATTATCTCCAAATTATACTTCCTGCATGGAAGAACCATCTGTTACCAATAGAAGGTGTACAGTTTAGTAGTTCCAGTAACAATATGTACCCCTTGGGTATATTAGACACTAATCTTGTATTCCCACACCCAGCAGGAAGTGTAAAGATGAAAACTGAAATTGTTGTAATGGATAATTGCACATCTCAGCACATCATTCTTGGAAATGATTACTTGAATATCTATGGTATTGACATCAATAACCATAAAGACAGATACTTCACAATTGGGGATAACAAAAGACAAAAACTTGCTTTTTCCAATATGCCAAAACAAATATCTGTGGTATCTTCTGTCAAAGATACTTATAAAGATGAATTTGTGTCTAATCAACTTGTTGAAGCACAGATTAATCCATCTTTGTCACCAAAAATGAGGAATGAACTTATTGATGTGTTATACACATACAGTACTGCATTTGCCTCTGATAATGAACCATTAGGTGCTATAAGAGGACATGAAGTTGATATCACTCTTAATATTGACAGACCATATCCCCCAGTACTTAGAAGACCAGCTTATCCAGACAGTCCCAGAGCTAGAGAAGCCTTGGAGAAACATATCCAAGAGTTAATTCAACTTGGTGTACTAAGGAAAGTAGGCCATCATGAGGAAGTTGAGGCGACAACACCTGCTATCATTGCGTGGCACAATGATAAGTCAAGAATTGTTGGAGATTTCAGAGCATTGAATACCTACACAGTTCCAGATAGGTATCCAATCCCTAGAATCCAAGAAACCTTGACTCAATTATCCAAAGCCAAGTATATAACATCAATGGATGCATTTAAAGGCTTCCATCAAAATGTTTTGACACCTAAAGCTAAGAAATTACTTAGAATAATCACTCACTGTGGTATTTTTGAGTATCTTAGAATGCCATTTGGCATTAGAAATGCTCCATCTCATTATCAAAGAATGATGAATACCATCTTCCCCACAGAATTGTCTGAGGGATGGCTTATCATTTATATTGATGATATTATTATATGTTCTGACTCATGGTCTTTTCACCTTGAAAGACTTGCGAGAGTACTTCACAAAGTTTCAGAAGTGGATATGAAAATTTCACTTAAGAAATGCAACTTTGGTTTTGAAGAACTTAAAGCATTAGGACATGTTGTTTCTGGTTTAAGCTTGGGTATTGACAAAAATAAAGTGGCAGCAGTACTGTGTAATCCAATACCCCAGAATAAAAAAGAAATGATGTCTTTTCTTGGATTTGCTAGTTACTATAGGCAACATTTAAAAGACTTTGCAATTCTAGCCAAATCACTCTATAGAATCTGTGATCAACAGACTGTATTTGAGATGACACAGGAAAGAATTAAAGCTTATGAGAAGATAAAGAGAGCCCTTACAGAAGCACCTTTACTCCTCATGCCTGACTGGAATATTCCTTTTAACTTGTACATTGATGCATGTGGAGATGGATTAGGGGCAGCCCTACATCAAGTCCAAATTATTTATGACAAACCTACAGAAGGACCAGTTTGTTATATCTCAAGGCAGATCAAACCAACAGAAGCCAGATATGGTGCAAGCCAAATGGAGTGCTTATGTTTGGTATGGGCACTTGAGAAATTACACTATTACCTTGATGGCAGTGTTTTTGAAGTAATAACTGACTTTAATGCAGTAAAATCACTTCTTAACATGAAAACTCCCAACAGACATATGTTGAGATGGCAAATAGCTATTCAAGAATATAGAGGAAACATGACTATAGCTCATAAAGCGAGAAACATTCACAAGAATGCTGATGGGCTTAGTAGATGGGCTTTAGCCAACACTCCTGATAACCCAGCTTATGTACCTTTGGAAGCTGAACCATAGATTCCAAATGAATGAATTAACATAACTGATTTTGGAACTGAATTCTTTGAGGAGGTCAGAGAATCTTATAAACAAGACAAGAATTGCCATATCTTGACTTCTTTATTAGATAAAGACTGCAAAGATACATCTTTAGTTAATGCACTTGATAAAGTTTGGAGAAATTCCTATTCTGAAGGAAGATTTCACTTGTTTGATGGAATAATTTACCACAGAACAAAACATTCTTGTGTTATGAAATTGTGCAGTAGATTACTTATCAATACCATTCTTCATGAATGTCATGATAGTATCTACTCTGAACACCTGTCAGAAGACAGAACACTTGAAAAAGTGAAGAACTGTGCATGGTGGCCATCTTGGAGAAAAGAAACCATTGAATATTGCCATACCTGTGACAGATGCCAAAAAGCAAACAGGAGTACAGGCAAGAAATTTGGACTTATGATCCATATTCAAGAACAAAAATCCCCATGGGAAGTTGTTCACATGGATTGGGTCACAGCACTTCCTCCAAGTGTTGACAGAAGTTATAATACTTGTTTAGTCATTGTAGACAGATATAGCAAAACTCCCATATTCTTACCATGTCATAAAGATGACACTGCTATGGATACAGCTCTTCTTTTATGGAGTAGAGTTATTTCTGATACAGGATTATTTAAGAATATCATAAGTGACAGAGATCCCAAGTTCACATCTGCACTTTGTACCAATCTTCATAGATTGTTTTGGACTAAGTTATCATTCTCTACAGCATATCACCCTCAAACAGATGGGCTAGCAGAGAGGATGATTCAGACTTTAGAAGACATGATCAGGAGATTTTGTGCTTATGGATTAGAATTCAAAGACTCAGATGGCTTTAATCATGACTGGTGCACTCTGATACCTGCACTAGAATTGGCATACAAGACATCAGTCCATTCTTCCACAGGACAAACTCCTGCTATGTTAGAAAAAGGATGTAATCCAAGACTCCCAGCAGACACACTGAGGAAAGACTTGATTGACATTCATCCAACAGCTTCCAGCTTCAAGATAATTCTTGATAAAGTAAAACACCACGCAAAACAAAGTATGGATGATGCTTTTGATTATGCAAAACAGAAGTGGGACAAGAGTCATAAAGTACCAGACTTCAAAGTAGGGGACTTAGTTTTAGCTTCAACCTTGAATTTTAATAATATCAAAGGCCCAAAGAAACTTAAAGATTCTTATGTAGGACCTTTTGTTATTGTTGATTTACATGGAACCAATGCAGTTCAAGTGGAATTGAGTGGTGAATTGGAAAATAAACACCCCACATTTCCAGTCAGCTTGATAAAGCCTTATCAACCAGCTGACAAAGAATTGTTTCCTTTAAGAAACCCAACTCCTTTAACTGTACCACCTGTGGAACAGAATGAAGACAAAAAGATAAAGAAAGTCATTAAAGAAAGGAGACTTAGGGGTAAAAATCAAAGAGAATATCTTGTCAGATATAGAAATGCAGTACATGAAGATGAATGGATGGCAGAATCAGAAATACCTGACTCAGATAAACTCTTAAGAAGATTTAGACATGAAAGAAGGCCACAAGCCTGAATATGTCTATAAGTGTGCTTTACATTACTTGATCTGAGTAATGTAAAGAGGTTGGACAGTTGACATTAACCCCCTTTGGGGCCTTATTCTTTTATCACTAATAAAATTGTGGTACAATTTTATTTTTTGGTAGGAGGGAATGTGACCCTTGAGGTATATTTTACATACCCAAATAGGCCAAAATTATCTTAAAAAGAAATTTTGAATTATACATAACTCATAAATCATGCATATATTCAAAATTCATCATTTTTGATTTCAGAAAAGATGAATAACTTTTTATTGAGTAAGTAAATCCATGGATTTAAGGCCAGATTTGGATTCTACACAAAAATTCACCTAGGGTAGCTCCATAGAGTGAATAAGCTCAAATTAACTCTTTGAGGTGGTAAAATGGAAAATACTTCAATACCACATCATCAATACCACATAAAAGATCCGTGAAAATTTTTGTTTTTCTTAATTTCATGCCAAAATAATGGGAAAGTGAGAAATCCCATGTTACATTTACACTAAGAATAGTGTTATGCATGTTTTGAGCACTTAATATCATGTTATTCTTACATGGACTTTTGGTACACCCATAGTGGATATCTCACTTGAAGCTTAAATTACTATTTTGACGTAAAAAATAGGCAAGGGGGACAAAAGACATCAAAGAGAGCCAGGGTACCCAACTTCTGAGGACTCAGAGGCATGGATAGCTCCAAAGCTTGGTTCCATGGCTGATCTTGACCCAATTGGTAAACTAAACCTCTTTGGGAACTTGGTTACCATGTCACAACTACTGTAAATCTTAAGAAAATAGCAAATAACCTGCTATTTTGACGTGCCAAGGAGGTAAAGAGCTACTTAGACTCCTGTAACCACGTCAATTCTTAATGACTTTCCATGGATAAACCCCAAAAGAGTAATTAAAACCCTTTTTGTACTTGTATCCATTGATTTACCTCATAGCAACCAGTGAAACACTGATATTTGCAATTCTACGTAGAAATGAGGTAAAAACTTCAAAAATTCATTAAAAATACAATTCTTAATGAATCTTTCTGAACCTTTCAGGACCAATGGAGAGCTGTATTCTCTATGGTAAAACCAAAAAGAATTACAGTTTTACTAATAAAATTAAAAGTTTTACTTACAGTCCATTTTTGACCATTCTACGTGAAACTCTGAATCTTCAAAAATTCACAGTAATTAAAACCTGTGATGAAATTGGCAATAACATTAATCACTTTGAGAAATCAATGATTATTTTGGAATGAAAGAAGATTTACAGATGTTACTCCTTTTATTCTTAACCATATTGGGGTTGGTAGCCACGTAAAAGCATCAATTAAGTAATTATGATAATCTTACGTGACAACGGATGATGCAATCATTAATCCAAAAAGTTTTATTGTTTTCTCACTGACTGGTTTTTCAGTTTGCTCCATGGCACGCCTCTGTGAGCTGTTGTTGACTTAAAAGAAGCTTCTTCTTGCTGTTTTTTCCACATCATCATCTTATTAATCATTTATATCAATATTACCAACAAGTAAGTATTAGTTAAAACTTTTCTTAAGTGTTTTATTCTTTCAGAATCAATCAGAAAGACGTGAAATCATTAAAATCAACTATATATTGTTGTAATAAATTTATAAATTCATTTTGATCCTCTAAATCCACAATTCTATGTCAAATCTCTCTATCTTATCTTTCAATAAGCTCTTTGGAATATTAGTGAGTGATTTATCTTTAATTCTTAAAGTTTTTCTCTAAAATTAGTTTTCTTCAAGAATTATCATTATAATTATTCTTGCAAAAGATAATTATATATTAAAATAATTTTATTATTTTAATAAAGAAGTTTTTATTAGTAAATTCTTATTGTAATTGATTCTATTAGACAATTACTTACTCACAGTTATAATCACTAGTAGCACTTAACACGTGAAAGAAATAATTCTTTAATTATTTAATTGTGGTTATAATAATATTTTATTATTATATTTCATAAGAACAGACATAGTACTGTTGATTAAAAGTAATATTATCATCAGTTTCATAGTCACATCTTACAGTTTCTATTTATGTTGAATTTCAATTTTTTACTTTATGAATAATAAAAAGGTAATATGATTCTTTAATTCAATTATAATATAAATTTGAAAATATGTTTCCAATTCTCAGAGTCACCAAAGAAAGGTCTTTCAAGATGAAGGATGTGAAAAAACACATGTAAGACAATACAATTTCCTTCTAAATTCCTAAATAGCTTTTAAAATCAATCAATAGAAAGCTACTATATAACTTTATATTATTAACATAGTTTATTATTGGAAAAACTTGATTTGAATCTTTTTGTAAGTTCTTTTAAGTAAATATCACTTCCAGGTGCCAAAGCTTAAGGTTTGATAAGATTAAAACTAATTATAATGATAAATTATTATCATGATTATGGCATAAAGATATGTATATTATTCAGAAATAATAAAATAAATATATTATTGATTTATGATTAATATATTTAGCAAAACCTATCAATGCTAAAATCAAATAATAAATGACCGAGAAATTTTGATTTCATAATAAAAAACAATTTATAAAAATAATGTTACTGATATTAGAGCTATATGTTAATAGAAATACTATCTTTATAAATAAAAGAATTATTAAGAATAACAATAGGGAGACAATGACCTACTTTGGACAATTGATATGATAATTTTAATTTATTGTACGCCTAAGAATGTATATAAAGCTGAGCTAAATTTTCTTTCCAATTAAAGTGGTGGGAATCACAAATTTTACTATTTTAATGTGGATTTGGAGATTTTTAAAGAAATTATGAGCCTTGATGTATATTTTACATACCCAAATAGGCCATAACTATTTTGAAAATAAATTCTGACCTATGCATAACCCATAAGTCATGCATATATTCAAAATTCATCATGTTTGATTTCAGAAAAGATGAATAACTTTTTATTGAGTAAGTAAGTCCAAGGATTTAAGGCCAGATTTGGATTCTACACAAAACTTCAGCTAGGGTAGATCCATACAGTGAATAAGCTCAAATCAACTCTTTGAGGTGGTAATATGGAAAATAATTCAATACCACATCATCAATACCACATAAAAGATCCATAAAAAATTTTGTTTTTCTCAATTTCACGCCAAAATAATGGGAATGTGAGAAATCCCATGTTAAATATACACTACGAATAGTGTTATTCATGTTTGTAGCACTTGATATTATGGTATTCTTACATGCACCTTTGGTACACCCATAGTGGATATATAACTTTAAACCTGAATTTCTATTTTGACATAAAAAATAGTCAAGGGTGACAAAAGACATCAAAGAGAGCCAAGGTACCCAACTTCTGAAGCCTCTGAGGCATGGACAGCTCCAAAGCTTTGATCCATGGCTGATCTTGGCCCAATTAGTAAAATAAAACCTTTTGGGAACTTGGTTACCATGTCAAAACTTCATCATATCATAAGAAAATAGCAAATAAGGTGCTATTTTGACATGCCAGGGAGGTAAAGAGCTACTTAGACTCCTGTAACCAAGTCAATTCTTGTTTAATTTCCATGTTTAAGCCCCAAAAGAGTAATTAAACCCCTTTTTGGACTAGTATCCATCGCTTTACCTCATAGCAACCAGCCATATAGTGCTATTTGCAATTCTATGTAGAAATGAGGTAAAAACTTCAAAAATTCAGTAAAATACAATTATTAATGAATCTTTCTGAAACTTTCAGGACAAATTGAAGACTGTATGATTCATATTAAAAGAAAAAAGATTATACTTTTATAAGTAAAATGAAAGTTTTACTTACAGTCCATTTTTAATGATTCCATGTGAAATACTGAATATTTCAAAATTCACAGAAAATACACTCTGTGATGACATTTCCAATAAATTTGATAAATTTGATAAATAAAGCTCTTTCTTTTAATAAAAGAAGATTTACAGTTGTTACCCCTTTTATTCTTAAACATAAATTGGTTAGTAGTCATGTAAGGTTTGTCTATGAAACTCTTGATAATAGTAGCAAAATCAAGAGTACTATGACTGTCCTCAATAGAAATATATAATATAATAAAATATTATAACCACAAATTTAAATATAATTATTAAAAATAATTATATAAAAAAATAAATTTAATTATTATTATAAAAATATAATAAAAAAAATATAATAATTATGAAAAATTATAATTATTCTATTATTGTTATAGTCACTGACAGTTATAACAATAAGAACTGTAAAGCTCTTAATGAGACAATTACACGTGGAAATATAAATATTAACCACTTATAAATAATATAAATATTATTTAGAAAAGAATTATAACACACACTGTGCAGAAATAATTCTTATAGAAACAAATTCTATATAAAAAAAACTAATACTAGATAAAAAGATATAGAACTTTAGAGAAAACTTACTTATAATATTTATTTAATACAACAAGTTAAACAACAACAATTATTATATTAAATAATGATTATAAGTTAAAAACACACCTAAAATCAATAATTTTGAAGATAAAACCACTTTTTATGATAAAATTTAAGATTAAAGAGTTTTTAAGAGGAATTTGTGGATTTTAAAAGATATTTAAGATGATAATTTTCTCATATAAAATATATTATTGATGATTACAACAATAATCTGAATTCTATGACTTCAATTCTTGAATTTACAATTCATAAAGAATAAAATACCTTAAGAATTACTTTAATAATAAGATTTTATAAATAATAAAACTTTACCTGTTTAAATGTCTAATATGATTGGATTGATGATGAATGATGGACAAAAACAGTGATGAAAAGACTCTTTTTATGTCTTCAGAGCAGCTCTCATGATTCATAATGAATATAGAGGGCGTGCTCAGGTCAAAACTGAAAAACCATACTTGAAAACAAAGTTCTTAACTTAAGGCAACTTGTTTTTAATTCCAATTTAAAGTTACCAGTGTTATTCTTAACTCCATGTAACTTTAATCCTCATTTAAACTAATTATTTCAAGTTTTTAATATAAATAAGCTTATTTATATTAAAGTTCATCACATGAAAAACTTAAAAATAGAGTTTCAAGAAGAAATCTCTTAAACTCAATTTTTAATTAATTTTTAAAGAAATCATAATTTTCTTTGAGCTTAATTAAAAGAGTAAATTTCCAGGATAATTACCGAGGAATTTTATTTATAAAAGATACTTAAAATTTGATTTATATATACATATTATTAAATTCTAAGCTGTGTAAACTTTTCAAGCAAATCCATTAAGATTTGGATTTTTAATGAATTTTTGAAGTTATTACTATTTTTCCACGTAAAATAGCAATACACACCAAGCCTTAGCTTTTGATAAGGTTTTGATGCTTGTAACTTTAAGGTTTTTAAGCCTGATTAAGCTTTGACAGTTCTTAAAACCTTGATTTCAAACCTGCATATTGGGATTTACCCTTTGGCAGCTTGAAATTCCTGTCCAAATTGGGATAAAACCAGTTTAAACCTTAAGGTTGGATCAAAGTCTAATCTTAAAGTTTAAATAAGGTTGAAAATCCTCCAATACAGGTGGACAACCTTAATTGAATCATTGCAGATCCAAAAAGTTGGGTACCCCAGCTTATTTGGTCTTTTTCCTTTGTCCCACCTTTTTGCGTGGATTTTGCCCTTTTATTTATTTAAAGCCATACCATGGCTTTAAACCCTTTTAAATTGAGCTCACGCAGGATTTACATTCTGTATGGCAAATCCTTAGCCAATTCAGTAAATATACACCACACCTCAATTTTAACTAAAATTTTGGTAAGTTTGCATTAACCTTATGCAACTTTGAATTTAAGCTTATTTAAGCTTAAATTTAACAATTTTAAAAAAATGTTAAAAAAGCTACATTAGTACTGTGAGATTCTTAAATCCTCTAATAACACAAGAAATAAGTGTTTTTGGGTATAACACCTTATGGATGTACCCTAGGTTATTTTTGGTGTAGAATCCAAAAATGACATAATATTTATAACTTTGTTTATTCAAAATAAAGTTATACTTATTTTTTGTTATTTTTTATTTTAATTTCAACTAAAAAGTCTGTTTAAGACAAAATTAGCTGTTTATAAAATCATTTGTGGCCTTATGGGTATGTTATACATACCTCACAGGCTCACATTCCCTACCACCAAAAAAAAATTGTACCACAATTTTTCTTTGTAGTTTACCCCCAAGTTATTTGGGGGGGTATAATCCACTGTCAAACCTCTCTACTTCTACTTTTAAGTATGTAAAGCACACAATTCAAACTTTTTATTGAGAAATTGGTCTTCTCTCATGTCTGAATCTTCTGAGAAACTTTTGGGAATCAGGTATTTTGCTTTCTACAATCCACCCATCTTCATGTTGTGGATTTTTATACCTGACTAAGTATTCTCTTTCATTTTTTCCCCTAAGTCTTCTTTCTTTCAAGACTTTCAGTACCTTCTTCTCCTCACTTAGATCTAGTGGGGGTACTTCTAAGGGTGTTTCATTTCTTAAAGGAAATAATTCCTTATCACTTGAAGTGTAATGCTTTACTAGACTGACAGGGAATGTTGGATGTTTCTTTTCCAGTTATCCTGACAGTTCTACTTGTACTGCATTTGTCCCATGAAGGGCCTTAATAATAAATGGTCCTGCAAAGGAATCTTCCAATTTCTTTGGGCCTTTAATATTATTAAAGTTCAAGGTTGAAACTAGTATTAAGTCCTCTACTTTGACCTCTGGGGTTTTATGACTTTTAACCCATTTCTGCTTAGCATACTCAAAGGCATCATTCATGCTTTGATTTGCATGATGTCTTACTTTATCAAGCAATAGCTTAAAGCTTGAAGCAGTTGGATGAATTTCAACCAGATCTTTCTTCAAAGTATCAATTGGAAGTTTGGGGTTCCATCCTTTTTCCAACATTGCAGGGGTCTTGCCTGTTGAAGCATGGATGGAGGTCTTGTAGGCTAATTCCAATGCTGGTATACGGGTACACCAATCATGGGTAAAGCCATCAGAATCTTTAAACTCCAAGCCATAAGCACAAAATCTTCTGATAATGTCCTCAAGGGTTTGAATCATTCTTTCTGCTAACCCATCTGTTTGTGGATGGTATGCTGTTGAGATTGATAATTTTGTACCCAAAAGCCTATGTAAATTAGTCCATAAGGCTGATGTAAATTTTGGGTCTCTGTCACTAATGATATTTTTAAAGAGACAAGTATGGGATATTACTCTGTTCCAGATCAAACTAGCTGTATCCATAGCTGTGTCATCTTTGTGACATGGTAAAAAGATTGGTGTTTTGCTATATCTGTCTACAATAACAAGACATGCATTGTAACTTTTATCACCTCCAGGTGGTAGTGCGGTTACCCAATCCATGTGAACCACTTCCCATGGGGTACTTGGTTCTTGGATATGGATCATCAGACCAAATCTTTTACCAGTAGCTTTATTGGCTTTCTTGCATCTATCACAACTATGACAGTACTCAATGACATCTTTTCTCCAAGATGGCCACCAGGCACATGTCTTAATTCTTTCCATTGTTCTGTCTTCAGACAGATGTCCAGAATAAATGTTATCATGGCATTCTAGTAGTATTGTGTTAATCAACATTCTACTACATAGGACCATGACACATGTGTGTTTAGATCTATGATATAGTATACCATCAAACAAATGGAATCTTCCATTATCATAAGATGTTTTCCAAATATCATCCAGAGAATTAGTGTAAGATGTGACTATGAAACTGATGATAATATTACTATTAATCAACAGTACTAAGTCTGTTCTTATGAAATATAATAATAAAGTATTATTATAACCACAATTAAATAATTTAAAAAAATTATTTCTTTCATGTGTTAAGCACTACTAGTGATTTTAACAGTGAGCAAGTAATTGTCTACTAGAATCAATTACAAGAAGAATTTAATAATAAAAACTTCTTTATTAAAATAATAAAATTATTTTAATATATAATTATCTTTTGCAAGAATAATTATAAAGATAATTCTTGAAGAAAACTATTACTAGAGAAAAACTTTAAGAATTAAGAATAAATGACTCACTAATACTCCAAAGAACTTATTGATAGATAAGAGTAGAGAAATTTGACGTGGAATTGTGGATGTAAGGGATCAAAAGGATTTATAACAGTATTACAACAATATATAGTTGGATTCTAGGATTTCACGTCTTTCTGGATGATTTGGAAAGATTTAAAACACTTAAGAATAGCTTTAACTAATACTTACTTGTTGGTAATAATGATTTAATAAATTGATAAGATGATGATACGGAAAAAACAGCAAGAATAGGCTTCTTTTAAGTCAACAACAGCTCACAGAGGCGTGCCATGGAGCAAACTGAAAAACCAGTGAGTGAGAAAACAATAATCCTTTTTGGATTAATGATTGCATCATCTGTTGTCACGTAAGATTATCATAATTACTTAATTGATGCTTTTACTTGACTACCAACCCCAATATGGTTAAGAATAAAAGGAGTAACATCTGTAAATCTTCTTTTATTCTAAAATAATCATTGATTTCTCAAAGTTATCAATGTTATTGCCAATTTCATCACAGGTTGTAATTACTGTGAATTTTTGAAGATTCAGTGTTTCACGTAGAATGGTCAAAAATGGACTGTAAGTAAAACTTTTAATTTTACTAGTAAAACCATAATTCTTTTTGGTTGTACCATAGATAATACAGTTCTTCATTGGTCCTGAAAGTTTCAGGAAGATTCATTAAGAATTGTATTTTTAATGAATTTTTGAAGTTTTTACCTCATTTCTACGTAGAATTGCAAATAGCAGTATTTTGCTGGTTGCTATGAGGTATATCAATTAATATGGATCCCAAAAGGGTTTAATTACTCTTTTAGGGTCTAGTCATGGAAAGGCATCAAGAATTGACGTGGTTACAGGAGCCTAAGTAGCTTATTACCTCCTTGGCACGTCAAAATAGCAGGTTATTTGCTATTTTTCTTATGATTACAGTAGGTGTAACTTGGTAACCAAGTTCCCAAAGAGTTTTAGTTTACCAATTGGGCCAAGATGAGCCATGGATCCATGCTCTGGAGCTATCTACGCCTCTGAGGCCTCAGAAGTTGGGTACCCTGGCTCTCTTTGATGTCTTTTGTCCCCCTTGCCTAATTTTTACGTCAAAATAGTAATTTAAGCTTAAAGTGAGATATCCACTATGGGTGTACCAAAAGTCCATGTAAGAATACCATGATATTAAGTGCTCAAAACATGCATAACACTATTCTTAGTGTATATGTAACATGGGATTTCTCACTTTCCCATTATTTTGGCTAAAAATCAAGAAAAACAAAAATTTTCACAGATCTTTTATGTGGTATTAATGATGTGGTATTGAAGTATTTTCCATTTTACCACCTCAAATACTTAAATTGAGCTTATTCACTCTATGGAGCTACCCTAGGTGAATTTTTGTGTAGAATCCAAATCTGGTCTTAAATCCATGGATTTACTTACTCAATAAAAGGTTATTCATCTTTTCTGAAATTGAAAATGATGAATTTTGGATATATGCATGACTTATGAGTTTTGCATAATTCAAAATTTCTTTTTAAGATAATTGTGGCCTATTTGGGTATGTAAAATATACCTCAAGGCTCACAATTAGCCAATGATGCATCTTTGCAATCTTTGTCAAGTAGAGCAGTAAGTATATGGCAATTTTTATCTTGCTTATAGCTTTCTCTAACTTCCTCAAAGAATTCTGTTCCTACATCTGTGATGTTAATTCCTTCAATCGGGATTTGAGGTTCTGCACTTGTAGGAACATAGGCAGGATTTTGAGGTGTATTGGGTAATGCCCATCTACTTAAGCCATCAGCATTCCTGTGAATATTTCCAGCTTTATGTACTATGGTCATATTGCCTCTATACTCCTGTATAGCAATCTGCCATCTTAACATGTGTCTGTTTGGAGTTTTCATGTTAAGAAGTGACTTTACTGTGTTACAATCAGTAATTACTTCAAACACACTACCATCAAGATAGTAATGAAGTTTTTCCAGAGCCCAAACAAGGCAAAGGCACTCCATTTGGCTAGCTCCATATCTGGCCTCAGTAGGTTTAATTTGTCTTGAAATAAAACAAATTGGACCTTCATAAGGCTTGTCATTGACAATTTGAACTTGATGAAGAGCAGCTCCTAGACCTTCACCACATGCATCAATATACAGCTTGAAAGGAAGTTTCCAGTCTGGCATCAGTAATAATGGTGCATTGGTCAAGGCATACTTGATTTTATCATATGCTTGAATTCTTTCCTGAGTCATTTCAAAAACAGTTTGTTGATCACAAATTCTGTATAATGATCTGGCATGGATTGCAAAATCTTTAAGGTGTTGCCTGTAATAGCTGGCAAAACCTAAGAAAGACATCATTTCTTTTTTGTTCTGGGACATCTGTTTCAGTAAAACTGCAGCCACTTTGTTCTTATCAACACCAAGGCTTAGTCCTGAGACTACATGTCCTAGAGCTTTTAACTCATGAAACCCAAAATTACATTTTTTAAGAGAAATTTTCATGTTCACTTGTAGAATTTTCTTAAGTACTAATGAAAGTCTCTCTAAATTTAATTGCCAGGTTTCTGAACAAATTATAATGTCATCGATATAAATGATTAACCATCCCTCTGATAGTTCATGTGGGAAGATAGTATTCATCATTTTTTGGTAATGAGAGGGTGCATTTTTAATACCAAAAGGCATCCTCAAATACTCATAAATACCACAATGAGCAATTATTCTCAATAATTTCCTAGCATGAGGTGTCAAAACATTCTGGTGAAAGCCTTTTAGAGCATCCATAGAAGTGATGAATCTTGCTTTGGATAATTGAGTCAAAGTCTCATGAATTCTAGGGATTGGATACCTGTCTGGGATAGTGTAGGTATTCAGTGCTCTAAAATCACCAACCATCCTTGATTTATCATTATGCCAAGTAATAATTACTGGGGTTGTGACTTCCACTTCCTCATTGTGTCCAACTTTTCTAAGAACTCCCAGTCTCATTAGTTCATTAATATGATTTTCTAATGCTTCTCTAGCTCTAGGGCTAGCTGGGTAAGCTGGTATTCTTAATAGTGGCAGATAAGGCCTTTCCACATTAAGCATAAGGTCTACCTCATGGCCTTTTATAGCCCCAAGTGGTTCATTATCTGAAGCAAAGGCTTCCCTGTATTGAAATAAAATTTCAATAAGCTCTTCCTTCATTTCCAGTGTTAATTCAGGACTAATTTGTGCTTCAATCAATTGGCTTGACACAAATGTTTCCTTATTAACATTTTTTACTTGTTTAATGACAGTAATTTCTCTTTTTTCTAGAGGAAAAGCAAATTTTTGTCTTTTATTTTCCCCTATAGTGAAATACCTGTCTTTATGATTATTAATATCAATACCATAAATATTGAGATAATCATTCCCAAGTATAAAGTGTTGTGAAGTACAATTACTCATAACAACAATTTCAACTTTCAGTCTTATACTTCCTGCAGGATGAGGAAATATGATTGCTGCTTCAAATATACCCAATGGGTGCATATTTTGGCTAGCACTGCTGAATGTTATACCTTCAATTGGAATTAATTTGTCTTGCCAATTGGTATAAATTTTGTCAAGATAATCTTTTCCAACACAAGTGCAAAAAGCACCTGAGTCAAGATGTATCTTGGCTTCTATGTTATTTATCACAATATTAGTGATACAAGATGACCCAGCTGTATAACCTTTACCTCTGGCAGGTTTGGTTTTTTGCATCCTGGCATCTTGCACATGTATGAGATCCATACATTCATCACTATACTGTGGTAAGTGAGTATGTACCTCAGTGACCTCAAAAGAGACATTAATGTTCTCTATACCCAGTTCTTCTGATATTTCTTCTTCTTCTGAAGGTTCAGAATCACTGTCATGTAAAGATACATCAGTTTCTTTTGTGTCTTCCACTTTTTCAACATTTATCTCATTGACTCTTGTCTTTTTTGGACAAGTCTTTTCTAAATGAGATGTACTTCCACATTTATGACATTTCAAAGGAGGTCTGTCATGTGGTTTGTTTGGTCTTGAAATTGGTTTCCCACTAGTCTTATTGTCTATTGGGGTTTTGGACCAATTTCTTCCAATTTTTGTTCTAGTAGTGATGTCCTCCATAGCATTGACATAATCTTCTGTAGAGCAAGGCTCAATACATCTGCTTCTTAAAGCATGCTCAAGTTCACCACCACATTTTCTTAATATCCTTTTATGTACCATTGTTTCAGACATATTAGGATGAAGGGCAGCTAACCTGTCCTTCTGTTTAAGAAACCAAGTCATGGGCCTGTCCCTTTCAATATTAAAAATGGCTTCTTCAAAAGAATTTTCCATTCTAAATCTCCAGGAATCATTTGCCCACTTGGAAACAATTTGTTTTTTCTACCAAGGCCAAGAATGTTTACCATGGTCTTGTCTCATTTTATAATACCATTTCTTTGCTGATTTGGTAAATAATGAGTGTAATCTGGCACTTATGTATTCATCTGGTATGTTAAAGTCTTCTTTAATCATATCAATTGTTTTCATAAATTCCATATGATTCTATTCCCCTTCACCACTGAAGGTTGGCCATTCCTCTAATCTTGGAATATCCTTATAATTGCAAGCAGTTTCCACGTCATGACTTGAAACTGTATGGTGTAATTCATTATTCAAGTTAAGTACATTTCTGTCAAGAATTGGTGTGGATTGCCTTGGCAATTCATGTTTGAGTGATATATTGTTAA
Source organism: Austropuccinia psidii (assembly GCA_023105745.1). Classification (NCBI taxonomy): domain Eukaryota; kingdom Fungi; phylum Basidiomycota; class Pucciniomycetes; order Pucciniales; family Sphaerophragmiaceae; genus Austropuccinia; species Austropuccinia psidii. The sequence continues at coordinate 53,390,684 of JALGQZ010000007.1, read as the reverse complement.
TACTTGATTGAATATCTTCTTTCAATTCAAGTCTTGCTTTATGACTTTTTTCCAATTGTTCTTGAAAAAGAGCTGCATTGTGACCAGTTGAGTTTTCCAAGTTTTGCACTTGTATTTTCAATTCTTTTAACTGTCCAGTTATAAAAGAAATTGAATGTTCATCTGGTTGATTGAGTAAGGTAACTTTAAACTCAAGTCTTTCACAAATTTGTGTCAAAGACGAAATATTTGCCTTATTAAGATTTTCAAGGCCAATTATGGTCTTTTGTTGGTCTTTTACTTGTAATATTTCATTACCCAACTTCTGTTTGACATGATCAAATGCTTTAAATTTTGCCAAAATTTCTTTATTACAAGACTCAAAGTAATTTACAAGCTTTACAAGATCTAATTCTTTGGAAAGGATTGGTTCAATCTTTCCTCCTCCTTGTTTTTGAATTCCATCAAAGTTCTTGCCATATTGAACACATTGTCCATGGCTGTTTTTTTCTTCTTTGGAAGTCTGTAATTCTGCGGGTAAGGCTTGTTCCACTTGGGCTTTGCCTTTCCCTTTGCCTTCTGCTTGCCCTTCTGGTTGGTTTTTGGGGCTTGCTTGGGCTTTTTTGGCACTGGTTGAGGCGGATTTTTGCTGGTGGATGCTTGAGGAGCTTCCACTGGGCTGTTGTCCTTGACTTGAGCCAATTTCTTCTTCTGGTCCTCTGATAACATGCTTTGGTTTTTCAACCAAGCTTTTATCTGTTGGACTTGTCCTTTGACAGACATGGGTGTCCAACCCAACAGAAGATCTTCTGTCTTTTCTGGCCCCATGAGCTTCTTCACTTGAAGATAAGAGTGCATGGTGGCTATCCAAAGACTTGGAAGGAGTTCCCACTCTTGTTGTTTTGACGCCAGGAACCAGTTTTTCCATTGGGATTGATAAATTTCCACAGCTGCCTGTTGGAAATGGTTCAGGTCTAACAGCAATAGCAGTTATGTCAGCTTCTGGACTCTCAAGAAGAGGTTCAAAGGTGCTGGCTGACCTTTGGGAACTGGTGGAAGTTCTGGCATCCTCCATTTGTGAATCTCCTCTGGGAGGACATTCTTGCCTTTTGGATTTGTGGCTGGAATTTCCTGGTCCAGATCCATTTGATTGGATGGAGTAGTTACTTCCACTTCTAGTAGGAGTAATTTCACGTCAATTTTAATAAAAAGTAGAGTAAAATTGAATTGAATTCACCTGCAGGACCTTTAAAGGGCTCTTTGGTTATCAAACCCCTTGGTGCTGGACTGGTTTGAATTTCAATACTGGACTCTGAGGTTTCAGAGTCTGAAGGATTTTCTCTGATGGAAGACACTAGAGAGAATTAAAAATATAAGTTATTTTATCAAATAATGAGAATAACTTATAAACTCAACTTATTAAATAAAGTTGTTTAATGTAATTTTATGGCAAATTACGTCAAAAATAAAGAAAAATGTCTAAGATAAAAGAAAAAAATGTTTTTAGTAAAGATTTTTTATTTGATTTATTATTTTCTTTAAATAAATAATAATTATGCAATTAACAAGTTAATTAATCAAAATTGTATTATTATTCACTTTATATTAGAATAACTCAAAGAATAAATTTCAAGTCTGTGATGTGAAAAAGCCACTAGTTAGACAAAAGAAATTTATTCCAAATCACTCAATATTATATTGTTTCAAACAATATTCTTAAGAAGAAATTAACTTTATTAATATTATAAAGATTATTTATAAGGGATAAGTCCCAAAAAAGCCAATATTAAGACAAATATGGCAATTTTACGTCAAAAAATAGTAAAATAAGGTCTAGAATATGATTTATGTCCCAAAAATTGGTTTAAAATCACAGCCAGGCCCCCAAATGTAAGGTTTGTCTATGAAACTCTTGATAATAGTAGCAAAATCAAGAGTACTATGACTGTCCTCAATAGAAATATATAATATAAAAAATATTATAACCACAAATTTAAATATAATTATTAAAAGAAATTATATAAAAAAAATAAATTTAATTATTATTATAAAAATATAATAAAAAAATATAATAATTATAATAAATTATAATTATTCTATTACTGTTATAGTCACTGACAGTTATAACAATAAGAATTGTAAATCTCTTAATGAGACAATTACACGTGGAAATATAAATATTAACCACTTATAAATAATATAAATATTATTTAGAAAAGAATTATAACACACACTGTGCAGAAATAATTCTTATAGAATAAAATTCTATATAAAAAAACTAATACTAGATAAAAAAATATAGAACTTTAGAGAAAGCTTACTTATAATATTTATTTGATACAACAAGTTAAAGAGCAACAATTATTATATTAAATAATGATTATAAGTTAAAAACACGCCTAAAATCAATAATTTTAAAGATAAAACAACTTTCTATGATAAAGTTTAAGATTAAAGAGTTTTTAAGAGGAATTTGTGGATTTTAAAAGATATTTAAGATGATAGTTTTATGATATAAAATATATTATTGATGATTACAACAATAATCTGAATTCTATGACTGCAATTCTTTAATTTACAATTAATAAAGAATAAAATACCTTAAGAATTACTTTAATAATAAGATTTTATAAACAATAAAACTTTACCTGTTTAAATGTCTAATATGATTGGATTGATGATGAATGATGGACAAAAACAGTGATGAAAAGACTCTTTTTATGTCTTCAGAGAAGCTCTCATGATTCATAATGAATATAGAGGGCGTTCTCAGGTCAAAACTGAAAAACCATACTTGAAAACAAAGTTCTTAACTTAAGGCAACTTGTTTTTAATTCCAATTTAAAGTTACCAGTGTTATTCTTAACTCCATGTAACTTTAATCCTCATTTAAACTAATTATTTCAAGTTTTTAATATAAATAAACTTATTTATATTAAAGTTCATCACATGAACAACTTAAAAATAGAGTTTCAAGCAGAAATCTCTTAAACTCAATTTTTAATTAATTTTTAAAGAAATCATAATTTTCTTTGAGCTTAATTAAAAGAGTAAATTTCCAGGCTAATTACCCAGGTATTTTATTTATAAAAGATACTTAAAATTTAATTTATATATAGATAATATTAAATCCTAAGCTGTGTGAAAGTTTCAAGCAAATCCATTAAGATTTGGATTTTTAATGAATTTTTAAAGCTATTACTATTTTTCCACGTAAAATAGCAATACACACCAAACCTTAGCTTTTGATAAGGTTTTGATGCTTGTAGCTTTAAATTTTTAAGCTAATTTAAGGTTTTTAAGCCTGATTAAGCCTTTACAGTTCTTAAAACCTTGATTTCAAGCCTGCATATTGGGATTTACCCTTTGGCAGCTTGAAATTCCTGTCCAAATTGGGATAAAACCAGTTTAAACCTTAAGGTTGGATCAAAGTCTAATCTTAAAGTTTAAATAAGGTTGAAAATCCTCCAATACAGGTGGACAACCTTAATTGAATCATTGCAGATCCAAAAAGTTGGGTACCCCAGCTCTATTTGGTCTTTTTCCTTTGTCCCACCTTTTTGCGTGGATTTTGCCCTTTTATTTATTTAAAGCCATACCATGGCTTTAAACCCTTTTAGATTGAGCTCACGCAAGATTTACATTCTGTATGGCAAATCCTTAGCCAATTCAGTAAATATACACCACACCTCAATTTTAACTAAAATTTTGGTAAGTTTGCATTAACCTTATGCAACTTTAAATTTAAGCTTATTTAAGCTTAAATTTAACAATTTTAAAAAAATGTTAAAAAAGTTACAATAGTACTGTGAGATTCTTAGATCTTCTAATAACACAAGAAATAAGTGTTTTTGGGTATAACACCTTATGGATGTACCCTAGGTTATTTTTGGTGTAGAATCCAAAAATGACATAATATTTATAACTTTGTTTATCCAAAATAAAGTTATACTTATTTTTTGTTACTTTTTATTTTAATTTCAACTAAAAAGTCTGTTCAAGACAAAATTAGCTTTTTATAAAATCATTTGTGGCCTTATGGGTATGTTATACATAACTCACAGGCTCACAAGTCATGTAAAAGCTCCAATCAAGTAATTATGATAATCTTACGTGACAACAGATGATGCAATCAATAATAGAGAAAGTTTTATTGTTTTCTGACACACTGGTTTTTCAGTTTGCTCAATGGCACACCTCTGTGAGCTGTCTTAGACTTAAAAGAGGCCTCCTCTTGCTGTTTTTTCCAAAATCATCACATTATTCCATTATACCTTTATTACCAACAAGTAAGTATTAGTTAGAGCTATTTCTTAAGTGTTTCATTCTTTCAGAATCAATCGGAAAGACGTGAAATCATAGAACTCAACTATATATTGTTGTAATCTTGTTATAAATCAATTTTGATGCTTTAAATCCACAATTATCTGTTAAATTTCTCTACTATTATCTCTCAATAAGTTCTTTGGAGTATTAGTGAGTGTTTTGATTTAGTTCTTAACATTTTTCTCTAGTAATAGTTTTCTTCTAAGGTTGTTTTTATAATTATTCTTACAAAAGATAATTATGCATTAAAATAATTTTATTATTTTAATAAAGAAGATTTATTATTAAATTCTTCTTGTAATTGATTCTTGTAGACAATTACTGCTTACTGTTAGAATCACTATTAGTGTATCAAAAGTAAAATAACTAATTAATTATTTAATTTTGGCTATAATAATTTTTATTATTATATCCCCTAAGAACAGTCATAGTAATTTTGATTAATAGTAATATTATCAACAAGCTTTATAGACACATCTTACAGAAAACAACAAAAAAAATGAAAATACTGGTGAAATAAAGTATAAAATAACTATTGCTATTGGATAAAACTTTTTTCTTTAAGAATATAACAGTTCTATATTGAATAATGAAGAGATCTACCTTTTATTGGATGTTTTCATTGTATCTGGTGCATATAAGGGGGAAACAGAGGAAGAAGAGGTCCTTCTACAGTAAAGATCCTTCCCTTTGATAGCCAGATACCTTCTAGTAGACATGTGCTGATGTCATCCACTGGAATTGATCAATACTTTAAGGTTTGGGATGAGAAAATCATTATTAAAGATTTTGATCTCCTTATTACACCATTTTTTAAAGTTATCACTATAACTATAATTTTATCACATCATAAGCGTGTAAAATAATTTATTTTTGTGGATCAGATTATTTTTAATTATTAAATACTAAGATCCAACATTTTTATCTCTTATTCAATTTTTATAAATTAAAATAGGATTAGAGCTACTGATCAGAAATTATAGCTTTTGAGCCTTAGCTTTATGTAAGGTTTAACTATGAGGAAACGAGTAAAGATTACTAATATTTTATCTATTTTACTATGAATGTCTCAGTTTAGTGAATAATAAGATTCAATATAATTATAATAATAACAATATATCATAATCATGGCATAAAATTGATTATATTATTAAGAAATAATGATATCATAAATTAAATATATTAATATATTTATGGCAATTTGTTAATCTTACCAACAGATAATGAATGCATAGAAAACTTTTATTTCAAAATAAATAACAATAATAAAGATAATATTACCAATATTAAAGCTATATATATTAATGTAAATACTATTTATATTAATATTAGATTTATCAAATATGATGATAAAGAGAAAATGAACTACTTTTAACACTTAAAATGAATTTTTTCAACATATTTACACCTAAAGATATGGATAAAACTAATTCAAATTTCATTTACAATAAAAATAGAGAGAATTACAAAGTATACTATTTTTGTGTGTATTTAGAGATTTTAAGATAATTTCAACAAATGAGAATAGAGTATTGATTTAATCAAATATGAAATAGAGATTAATATAAGATAATGATTTTATCTTCAATAATATCAGAACTCTATATTAAATAATAAAGAAATCCACACTTTCTTTAATGTTTTTGTTGTATTTGTTTCATCTGACGGTAAACCAAGGAAGAAGAGGTCCTTTTTTAGTAAGGATCCTTCCTTCTAGTAGACATTTACTAATAGTATCTACTGGAATCACTCAGTATTTTGAGGTTTGGTGATAATTACATCATTATTGAACCTTTTGATCTCATTATCATGCCATTTTTTAGAGTTATCACTATAGCTCTGATTTGGTGACATCACAAGCTGGGAAATCAATCTTTTTGTTTATTATAGTGGTTTCAATCACAAAATACAAATATTGACCAGCTTTGTGCCTTATTTAACTGTTAAACTGAAAATAAGATTAGAATTTATGATCATAAATGATTATTTTTAAGCCTAAACTTTAATCCTTGATACCTTTCAAATTATTCACACTACAAAATGTTAGAGTGTGAATTTTGATATCTTGAAATTTACTTACTATCCTGCCAAGAGGAGTTCATCAAATCATAAAAACTCTCTTTTAGATGACTTTGTTTGTAACTCTACTTTACTGTTGAAATTTACTATTTTATACTTTAAACCATGATTTCATGGGATTTTACCATGAATATCATGGTAAAAATCATTTCATTCTTCAAATATGACCTATTATAATCTAAATATTCAATTTCTTCAATTTTGGACCACTTTTGATTTTAAGTGGTCAACAACTATTGCTATTTTTCCTAATCACTCCTTGTAAGCTTTAACCTTTTTTATAGCTTTCCAAATAAAGTTTATATATTTATTTGTACAGGTATGTTGTGTTAAATTTATTTTTTAATAAGCTCTTTATCATTTTTGACTCAAAAAATGCAAGCTCAAAATAATAAGCATATGCAATGATCATAAAATTGTGTATATCAGGGTAATCTCAGTAAGTATTGGTTTTAAAGAAATGGAATAAAGACTTCATATATGTAGTTTTTGATGGGGAATCCAATGGTGTAATCTCTTTAAAATATTTCTGAATTTTCCTCTGATATAATCAAAAACCTATACTTTTTTGTGGTATTTTGATGTATTTCAAGAATATAATTTTAATCCTTATTGTTAAAATAAGATTTTTAATCTTTTTTTGTGATATGTTTAATTATGTGGTCATACCTCAAACGCTCACATTCCCCAACACCAAAAGAAATTGTACCACAGTCTGTTATAGTTGATCAGGGTATCATCTACAATCCCACCTCTTGAATAGGCCTTCTTACCCTTGAAGCTCAATAATGCTTAATTTACTTATTCTTTACGTTTTCTTTCATGTCTTAAGCATATTAGTAATATGTAAGAATTAGTTATATCTTTCTCAAGTAGCCATTCATCTTTTTGAGTTGGGCTTCATTATCTTGCAAGGTATTCTCTTTCTTTTCTGTTTCTTGTCCTTCTTTATTTAAGGGCATTCACAATTTTCTTCAAGAAGGCAAATTTCAAGTGGTTTCTTATTTATTAGGGGAGAATTTCCTTATCAATTTAAATGTAAAGTTTTATCAGAATTACAGGGAAAGCTGGGTATTTGCTCATTAGTTCACCTGTTAACTTCAGTCATACAGCATTAGGGCCATGCAGGGATTTTATTATAAAAGGTACTGCAAAGGAATATTTTAGTTTCTTTGGTCCTTTAATGTTGTTAAAGTTTAGAGTTAATACTAAGACTAAGTCTCCTATTTCAAAGTCGGGTGGCTTGCTACTTTTGTCCCATCTCACTTTTGCATATTTGAAAGAATCTTGAATACACCTATTTTAATGATGCCTTGATTTATCAAGAATTATCTTAAAAACTCTTGCTTTTGGATTTATATCAACAATTAATTTTGAAGTTTTTGATGAGGTAGTCTTGGATTCCAACCTTTCTCCAACATTGCAGGTGTTTGACTTGTTGATGAATGAATTTATCTCTTATATTCCAGTTGAAGAGCTTGTATTAAAGTACACCAATGATGTGTAAAACCATAAGAGTCTTTGGATTGTGGGCCATAAGCCCAGAATCTTCTGATAATTTCTTCTACAGTCTGTATCATTATTTCTGCTAGTCTATTAGTCTGAGGGTGATAGGCTGTTTAGAATGACAGTTCTGTACTCAATAGGTTAAGGAGATTTTTCCATAAGGATGAAGTGAATCTTGGATATCTATCACTTATGATGTTTGGAATAAGCCTGTATGGCTAAGAACTCTATTTCGTATAATTCTGGCTGTGTTCATAGCTGTTTCCTCTTCATGGCATGAAAAGAACCTTGGGGTGTTGTTGTACCTATAAACTTAATATAGGCATGCATTAAAATTGCTATCTCCTACTGGAGGTAAAGCTGTCACCCAAACCATATGAACTATTTCCCATGGGGAATTTGGCTCTGGTATTTGAATCTTCATTCCACATTTTTTGTCTGTGGCTCTGTTTGCCCTTTGGAATCTGTTATAATCTTGGCAATATTCTGCAACATATTTTTTACAGTTTTGTTGCCAAGAGCAGGCTTTCACCCTTTCCAATTTCCTTTTTCTGTGAGACTTCCAGAAATAAAACTGTCAGGACATTAATGTAGTATAGCCTTTATTAAAACTCTATCTTAAAGGATCATAACAAATGTGTGTTTGGTCATATGATAAAGAAATACAACAAGGAGGTGGAATCTTCCTTCATCATAAGATTTCTTCCATACAAAATCTAGTTTGGAGGATAATGATGGGTCTTTACAGTATGTCATTAGGAGTTGGCATAAAATACAGAAATGTTTGTCTATCTTGTAGCTTTTTTTATCTTGGCTATGGAATTCTGTGCAAATGTCTGTGACACACATTCCTTGTATATAACTTTCCACCTGTGGTACCCATTCTGGGGTTTCAGGTGTGTTTTGCTAGAGCCCATATGCTAAGGCCATCTGCATAATTGTGAATATTTCCAGATTTATGGACTATAGTCATATTTCTCCTGTATATTTGATAGAAATCAATGATAGATGCATATTTCTATTTGGTGTCTTCATGTTTGAGAATTATTTTACAGCATTAGAGTTGGTAATAACATCAAATACTTTTCCATCTGAGTAATAGTGCAGCTCTTCAAAAGCCCACACCAAGAAAAGGAATTCCATTTGACTTTCTCCATACCTCCTACTGTTGTCATAATTTATCTTGAAACAAAGCAAATTGGCCCTTCAGCAGGCTTAAAATTGATGATTTGTGTTTGGTGTAGCTTGAAACCTAGTTCTTCTCCACAAGCATCACTTTATAGTTTTGAAGGAAATTTTCAATCTGGAATTAAGAGAAAAGGGGCATTTGCAAGGGGTTTTTTCAGTTCCTCATAGCCTGTAACTGCTTCTTTAGTCATTTCATATACTGTTTGTTGGTAACAGGATTTATAAAAAGACTATTCAACTCTTGAAAAGTATTTTATATGTTTTCTATGATATCCAGAAAATTCTGAGAATGATTGAATTTCTTTTTTGGATTTGGGAATTGGTTTGAGTAGGACTGCTGCTACTTTATTCTTTTCTATGGATAAAATTGGCGCAGATACATCATTTCCTAATTCTTTAATTCAACTATATGAAACAATCACATTTCTTCAAGGACATTTTCATATTTACTTGTAGTATTCCTTGCATCCATGCAAGTGTGGTCAGGTGTTTTTTCCAGGCTTCTGAGAAAACTCTAATGTCAAACATTTTGCTGATTAGCAATCCTTTGGATATTTACTTAGGGAATGTGTTATTCATAATTATTTGATAATGGGAAGAGGAATTCTTTATAACAAAAGGAAATTTGATGTACTCACATATTCCACAGTGGACTATTATTGTTAGGGGTTTTCTGGAATTATCTGTTAAGAAATTTTGATGGAAGCCTTTTGAAGCATCCATGGCTGCAATGAACCTAGCTTGTGACAATTGTGTCAATGCATCATGCATCCTGGGTATTGGGTATCTGCAGGGATAGTATAGGTACTTAAAGCTCCAAAATCACCTACCATCCTTGATTTACCATTATGCCAGGTTATGATAACAGGTGTACCAACCTCTACCTTTTTATTATTTACCAATTTCTTCTACACTCTTAAGTCAATTAATTCTTTAAGATTTACTTCTAGAGCTTCTCTAGCTCTTGGGCTGGGTAGACAGGCTGGTCTTCTTAATAGGGGTGGATACAGTTTGTCTAAATTTAGAAGAATTTCTACCTCATTTCCAGTAATAGCACCTAGTGGATCTTTGTCAGTTGCAAAGGCACTTTTGTAGTTATATAAGAGATTCATACTTTTTTCTTTCATTTTTTCTGTCAATTCTTGATTTAATTCTGCCTGTGAGCCTTGAGGTATATTTTACATACCCAAATAGGCCACAATCATCTTAAAAAGAAATTTTGAATTATGCAAAACTCATGTGTCATGCATATATCCAAAATTCATCATTTTCAATTTCAGAAAAGATGAATAACTTTTTATTGAGTACGTAAATCCATGGATTTAAGACCAGATTTGGATTCTACACAAAAATTCACCTAGGGTAGCTCCATAGAGTGAATAAGCTCAATTTAAGTATTTAAGGTGGTAAAATGGAAAATACTTCAATACCACATCATTAATACCACATAAAAGATCCGTGAAAATTTTTGTTTTTCTTGATTTTTAGCCAAAATAATGGGAAAGTGAGAAATCCCATGTTACATATACACTAAGAATAGTGTTATGCATGTTTTGAGCACTTAATATTATGGTATTCTTACATAGACTTTTGGTACACCCATAGTGGATATCTCACTTTAAGCTTAAATTACTATTTTGACGTAAAAATTAGGCAAGGGGGATAAAAGACATCAAAGAGAGCCAGGGTACCCAACTTCTGAGGCCTCAGAGGCGTGGATAGCTCCAGAGCATGGATCCATGGCTCATCTTGGCCCAATTGGTAAACTAAAACTCTTTGGGAACTTGGTTACCAAGTTACACCTACTGTAATCATAAGAAAAATAGCAAATAACCTGCTATTTTGACGTGCCAAGGAGGTAATAAGCTACTTAGGCTCCTGTAACCACGTCAATTCTTGATGACTTTCCATGACTAGACCCTAAAAGAGTAATTAAACCCTTTTGGGATCCATATTCATTGATTTACCTCATAGCAACCAGCAAAATACTGCTATTTGCAATTCTACGTAGAAATGAGGTAAAACTTTCAAAAATTCATTAAAAAGACAATTCTTAATGAATCTTCCTGAAACTTTCAGGACCAATGAAGAACTGTATTATCTATGGTACAACCAAAAAGAATTATGGTTTTACTAGTAAAATTAAAAGTTTTACTTACAGTCCATTTTTGACCATTCTACGTGAAACACTGAATCTTCAAAAATTCACAGTAATTACAACCTGTGATGAAATTGGCAATAACATTGATAACTTTGAGAAATCAATGATTATTTTAGAATAAAAGAAGATTTACAGATGTTACTCCTTTTATTCTTAACCATATTGGGGTTGGTAGTCACGTAAAAGCATCAATTAAGTAATTATGATAATCTTATGTGACAACAGATGATGCAATCATTAATCCAAAAAGGATTATTGTTTTCTCACTAACTGGTTTTTCAGTTTGCTCCATGGCAAGCCTCTGTGAGCTGTTGTTGACTTAAAAGAAGCCTATTCTTGCTGTTTTTTCCGTATCATCATCTTATCAATTTATTAAATCATTATTACCAACAAGTAAGTATTAGTTAAAGCTATTCTTAAGTGTTTTAAATCTTTCCAAATCATCCAGAAAGACGTGAAATCCTAGAATCCAACTATATATTGTTGTAATACTGTTATAAATCCTTTTGATCCCTTAAATCCACAATTCCACGTCAAATTTCTCTACTCTTATCTATCAATAAGTTCTTTGGAGTATTAGTGAGTCATTTATTCTTAATTCTTAAAGTTTTTCTCTAGTAATAGTTTTCTTCAAGAATTATCTTTATAATTATTCTTGCAAAAGATAAATTATATATTAAAATAATTTTATTATTTTAATAAAGAAGTTTTTATTATTAAATTCTTCTTGTAATTGATTCTAGTAGACAATTACTTGCTCACTGTTAAAATCACTAGTAGTGCTTAACACGTGAAAGAAATAATTTTTTAATTATTTAATTGTGGTTATAATAATACTTTATTATTATATTTCATAAGAACAGACATAGTAATGTTGATTAATAGTAATATTATCATCAGTTTCATAGTCACATCTTACATTTGGGGGCCTGGCCGTGTTTTTTGAACCTTGTACCCTTAATTAATATATTTTTAAGCTCTAAAATATATTAATTTAATAATTTTTTTCTTTCATTTTAAAGTTAAAATAATTCTTATTTTTGAAATTGTTTTGAAAATCTTTTCATTGAGGAATTTGGTTTAATTTTATACTGTTTTTACACGTGGCTTTTTCACATCCAAAAACTTATAAAATTATTCTTTGAGTTACTCTGAATTAATTTTCATTCAAAATCTTAAATTTTAATTTTTTTTCTTTAAAAAGAATAATTTTTTATATTAAAAAATAATAAAATTCATAAAAAATCTTTTAAAAATATCTTAAAACACAAAAAATAATTTCTTTTATCATATTTTTTCTCTTTAAGTGTCTTTAATCAAATACTGTGCAGCTAATAACAGACTCAGTAAAAGATACATCAATAGTCCAGAATCTTCAGAAGCAGAATCTGAAGACAGTATTGAGGTGCAGATTGCTAAAAGAGGCACCTTATTCAACTCAGAAAAAGCTAAATTACCACCAAAAGGTGTGTATTTTATCTTATATTTTTTCACCGTTTATCTTTAAATTGACGTGAAAATGGTGCATACCAGACATGGAAGCAACTATTCAGTCCAACCAGATGGATGTGGACAAGGAAGAGGCAAGACCAAATCCAGAAGTGCCAAATCTTCCACAAGAAAGGCACATATGGAGGATGCCAGAGTTGCCCCCCATTCCCCAAGGTCTGTACCAACAGATTTTGACGTAAATTCTGAGCCTGAACTGATTTATGGTAATATTTCCAGGGCTGAACCACTTTCAGGTGGCAGCAATAGAAATATATCAATGCCAGTACAAAAACTGGTTCAGAGCAGCCAAGGAAGAGGAATGGGAAATCTGCCCAAGCCTTTGGCAGGGGGCCATGAACTCTTACTTACACATCAAGAGCTTTCTGGGTCAGGAGAAGACCATAGAACTCTTAGGAGGATGGAGCCCCCTGTCTTGCAAAGACAAGGTCAAAAAGATAAAGAATTGGTTGAAGAACCAAAGTCTTTTATCCATAGACCAGAAGAAAGAGTTGGAAATGGCTCCAGCTTTGGAGACAGAGGCACCAGTGGCATCTACCAGCTCCAAACCAGCTCCAGAAGCGCCCAAGGACAAGCCCAAAGGACCTCAAAAGAAACAGAGAGGTCCCAAGAACCATCAAGGCAAGGGCAAAGGCAAAGCCAATTGGCACAGACCTTACCCACAAGGGTACAGGATGCCCAAATTGGAGCCTTCAGCCGTGGACAGTGTCTTCAATATGGCCAGAACTCTTATGGAATTCACAGCCAAGGAGCAGGAAAGGATGAACAGGACTTTTCCACGCAAATAAATGATGTACATAGAAGTATTAGTGTAGAAATTGGCAAACTTGAGTCAAAGTTAAAGCAAATTACATTAGACATCAATGATTTAAAGAAAAATGACAAGCAACATTCTGATTGGCATCAAGTGACAACTGTCACCCTTGAGTCAATTAGCAATGCTTGTGAAAGAATTGAGACCCAATGTCAAAATAATGACACAGAGGATCCTTCCATTTTTAAAGTAAATGATAGACTTAAAACTCTTGAAGACCATGTCTTACAAATAGTTAAGAACACCAATCAATTTGCTATACATTTAGCAAAAAGTGACAGTGAAAGGCAGAAATTGAAGAATGATATAATTGCAAGTGTGGAGCAAATTCATAAGAATCATGAACCACATATGCCAAGACATTCTACACCTTTGACTGAAGAAAAACTTTCTGTCAAAGAAAGTTTGACTCCATTCTTAGGAGAAAATGCCTACTCTGCAAGAGATATTCCCAAAATAGAAGAATGGCCAACATTCTCTGGTGAAGGAGAATATAACCATATTGAATTCATCAGAACTATTGATATGTTGCAAGAAGACTTTAATATACCTGATGAAATCATAGTGGGAAAATTACACTGTTTGTTTACCAAAACTGCAAAGAAATGGTATTACAAAATGAGGATTGATCATGGTAAACATGACTGGTCTTGGTGGAAATCTGAAGTGATTACCAAATGGGCCAATAATTCTTGGAGGTTTAAAATGGAGAATGCTTTTGAAAGTGCCATTTTTAACTCAGAAAAAGACAAACCACTTACTTGGTTCTTCAAACAGAAAGACAGATTATCTGCTTTACACCCAGATATATCTGACACTATGATTAATATGAAAATATTAAGAAAGTGTGGAGGAGAACTGGAACATGCTATCAAAAGCAGATGTGTAGAACCTTGTTCAACAGAGGACTACATTAATGCTATGGAAGATATCATTACAAGGACAAGAATTGGTAAGACTTGGATCAAAAACCCAATAGATTCCAAAATAGTCTCAAAGATTCCTAGAGAGGAAAGAAGACCAGAAAGACCTGTCTTGAAGTGTCATAAATGTGGAGGTACTTCACATTTAGCCAACACTTGTCCTAAGAAGACAAAAATCAATGAAGTTCAAGTCATTGAAGAAATTAAGTATACTGAAGAGAAAGAGGAGTCTGATCACGATTCTGCAGTCTCTGAAGATACACCAGTGGAGGACTATCCTATTGAAAACATTTCAGCTTTCTTTGAGGTCACAGAAGTCCATACCCACTTGCCACAGTACAGTGAAGATTGCTGCAACCTGATCAATATCCAAGATGCCAGAATGTGTAAAACAAAACCTGCTAGAGGAAAGGGTTATACTGCTGGAGCATCCTGTATCACATCAATTCTGATGAGTGATATTGAAGCCGAAGTAAATTTGGATACAGGGGCATTTTGCACTTGTGTTGGCAAAGATTATCTCCAAATTATACTTCCTGAATGGAAAAACCATCTATTACCAATAGAAGGTGTACAATTCAGTAGTGCCAGTAACAATATGTACCCCTTGGGCATATTGGACACTAATATTGTATTCCCACATCCAGCAGGAAGTGTAAGAATGAAAACTGAGATTGTAGTAATGGATAATTGCACATCTCAGCACATCATTCTTGGAAATGATTACTTGAATATTTATGGTATTGATATAAATAACCATAAAGACAGATATTTCACAATTGGAGAAAACAAGAGACAAAAATTTGCTTTCTCCAATATGCCAAAACAGATATCTGTAGTATCTTCTGTCAAGGATACTTACAAAGATGAATTTGTGACTAATCAACTTGTTGAAGCACAAATTAATCAATCATTGTCACCAAAGATGAGGAATGAGCTTATTAATGTATTATACACATATAAAAATGCATTTGCCTCTGATAATGAACCATTAGGCGCTATAAGAGGACATGAAGTTGATATTACTCTTAATATTGACAGACCATATCCTCCAGTACTTAGAAGACCAGCTTATCCAGCCAGTCCCAGAGCTAGAGAGGCCTTGGAAAAACATATCCAAGAGTTGATCCAACTTCGTGTGCTAAGGAAAGTAGGCCATAATGAGGAAGTTGAAGTGACAACACCTGTTATTATTGCATGGCATAGTGATAAGTCAAGAATGGTTGGAGATTTTAGAGCTTTGAATACCTGCACAGTTCCAGATAGGTATCCAATCCCTAGAATTCAAGAAACCTTGACTCAATTGTCTAAAGCAAAGTATATAACATCAATGGATGCATTGAAAGGCTTCCATCAAAATGTTTTGACGCCTAAAGCTAAGGAATTACTTAGAATTATCACTCACTGTGGCATTTTTGAGTATCTTAGAATGCCATTTGGCATTAAAAATGCTCCATCTCATTATCAAAGAATGATGAATACCATCTTCCCCACAGAATTGTCTGAAGGATGGCTTATCATTTATATTGATGATATTATTATATGTTCTGACTCATGGTCTTTGAACCTTGAAAGACTTGCAAGAGTACTTCATAAAGTTGCAGAAGTGAACATGAAAATTTCACTTAAGAAATGCAATTTTGCTTTTGAAGAACTCAAAGCATTAGGACATGTTGTTTCTGGTTTGAGCTTGGGTATTGACAAGAATAAAGTAGCAGCAGTGTTACTTAAGCCAATACCCCAGAATAAAAAAGAAATGATGTCTTTTCTTGGATTTGCTAGTTACTATAGGCAACACTTGAAAGATTTTGCAATTCTAGCCAAGTCACTCTATAGAATCTGTGATCAACAGAATGTATTTGAGATGACACAGGAAAGAATTAAAGCTTATGAGAAGATAAAGAAAGCCCTTACAGAAGCACCTTTACTCCTCATGCCTGACTGGAATATTCCTTTTAAATTGTACATTGATGCATGTGGAGATGGACTAGGGGCAGCCCTACATCAAGTCCAGATTATTGATGACAAACCTACAGAAGGACCAGTTTGTTATATCTCAAGACAAATAAAACCAACAGAAGCCAGATATGGTGCAAGCCAAATGGAGTGCTTATGTTTGGTATGGGCACTTGAGAAACTACACTATTATCTTGATGGCAGTGTTTTTGAAGTGATAACTGACTGTAATGCCGTAAAATGACTTCTTAACATGAAAACTCCCAACAGACATATGTTGAGATGGCAAATAGCCATTCAAGAATATAGAGGAAACATGACTATAGTTCATAAAGCAGGAAACATTCACAAGAATGCTGATGGACTTAGTAGATGGGCTTTAGCCAACACTCCTGATAACCCAGCTTATGTATCTTTGGATGCTGAACCACAGATTCCAATTGAAGGAATTAACATAACTGATATTGGGACTGAATTCTTTGAAGAGGTCAGAGAGTCTTATAAACAAGACAAGAATTGCCATATCTTGACTTCTTTATTAAATACTGCAAAGATACATCTTTAGTTAATGCACTTGATGAAGTTTGGAAAAATTCCTATTCTGAAGGAAGATTTCACTTGTTTGATGGGATTATTTACCATAGAATAAAGCATTCTTGTGTGATTACACTGTGTAGTAGATCGCTTATCAGTACCATTCTTCATGAATGCCATGATAGCATTTACTCTGGACACCTATCAGAAGACAGAACACTTGAAAAGGTGAAGAACTGTGCATGGTGGCCATCTTGGAGAAAAGAAACCATTGAATATTGCCATACTTGTGATAGATGCCAAAAAGCAAACAGGAGTACAGGCAAGAAATTTGGATTGATGATCCATATTCAAGAACCAAAATCCCCTTGGGAAGCTGTTCACATGGATTGGGTCACAGCACTTCCTCCAAGTGGTGACAAAAGTCATAATGCTTGTTTAGTCATTGTAGACAGATATAGCAAAACTCCCATATTCTTACCATGTCATAAAGATGACACTGCTATGGATACAGCTCTTCTTTTATGGAGTAGAGTTATTTCTCATACAGGGTTATTTAAGAATATCATAAGTGACAGAGATCCCAAATTCACATCTGCACTTTGGACCAATCTTCATAGATTGTTTGGGACTAAGCTATCATTCTCTACAGCATATCACCCTCAAACAGATGGGCTAGCAGAGAGGATGATTCAAACTTTAGAAGACATGATCAGGAGATTTTGTGCTTATGGATTAGAATTTAAAGACTCAGATGGCTTTACCCATGACTGGATCACTCTGATACCTGCATTAGAATTGGCATACAAGACATCAGTCCATTCTTCCACAGGACAAACTCCTGCTATGTTAGAAAAGGGATGGAATCCAAGACTCCCAGCAGACACACTGAGGAAAGACTTGATTGACATTCATCCTACAGCTTCCAGCTTCAAATTAATGCTTGATAAAGTAAAACACCATGCAAAACAGAGTATGGATGATGCTTTTGATTATGCAAAACAGAAGTGGGACAAGAGTCATAAAGTACCAGACTTCAAAGTAGGGGACTTAGTTCTAGTTTCAACCTTGAATTTTAATAATATCAAAGGCCCAAAGAAACTTAAAGATTCTTATGTAGGACCTTTTGTTATTGTTGCTTTACATGGAACCAATGCAGTTCAAGTGGAATTAAGTGGTGAATTGGAAAATAAACACCCCACATTTCCAGTCAGCTTGATAAAACCTTATCAACCAGCTGATAAAGAATTGTTTCCTTTAAGAAACCCAACTCCTTTAACTGTACCACCTGTGGAACAGAATGAAGACAAAAAGATGAAGAAAGTTATTAAAGAAAGGAGACTTAGGGGTAAAAATCAAAGAGAATATCTTGTCAGATATAGAAATCCAGTACATGAAGATGAATGGATGGCAGAATCAGAAATACCTGACTCAGATAAACTCTTAAGAAGATTTAGACATGAAAGAAGGCCACAAGCCTGAATAGGTCTATAAATGTGCTTTAAATTATTTGATCTGAGTAATGTGAAGAGGTTGGACAGTGGACATTACCCCCCTTTGGGGCCTTATTCTTTTATCACTAATAAAATTGTAGTACAATTTTATTTTTTGGTGGGAGGGAATGTGAGCCTTGAGGTATATTTTACATACCCAAATAGGCCACAATTATCTTAAAAAGAAATTTTGAATTATGCAAAACTCATGTGTCATGCATATATCCAAAATTCATCATTTTCAATTTCAGAAAAGATGAATAACTTTTTATTGAGTACGTAAATCCATGGATTTAAGACCAGATTTGGATTCTACACAAAAATTCACCTAGGGTAGCTCCATAGAGTGAATAAGCTCAATTTAAGTATTTAAGGTGGTAAAATGGAAAATACTTCAATACCACATCATTAATACCACATAAAAGATCCGTGAAAATTTTTGTTTTTCTTGATTTTTAGCCAAAATAATGGGAAAGTGAGAAATCCCATGTTACATATACACTAAGAATAGTGTTATGCATGTTTTGAGCACTTAATATTATGGTATTCTTACATAGACTTTTGGTACACCCATAGTGGATATCTCACTTTAAGCTTAAATTACTATTTTGACGTAAAAATTAGGCAAGGGGGATAAAAGACATCAAAGAGAGCCAGGGTACCCAACTTCTGAGGCCTCAGAGGCGTGGATAGCTCCAGAGCATGGATCCATGGCTCATCTTGGCCCAATTGGTAAACTAAAACTCTTTGGGAACTTGGTTACCAAGTTACACCTACTGTAATCATAAGAAAAATAGCAAATAACCTGCTATTTTGACGTGCCAAGGAGGTAATAAGCTACTTAGGCTCCTGTAACCACGTCAATTCTTGATGACTTTCCATGACTAGACCCTAAAAGAGTAATTAAACCCTTTTGGGATCCATATTCATTGATTTACCTCATAGCAACCAGCAAAATACTGCTATTTGCAATTCTACGTAGAAATGAGGTAAAAATTTCAAAAATTCATTAAAAATACGATTCTTAATGAATCTTCCTGAAACTTTCAGGACCAATGAAGAACTGTATTATCTATGGTACAACCAAAAATAATTATGGTTTTACTAGTAAAATTAAAAGCTTTACTTACAGTCCATTTTTGACCATTCTACGTGAAACACTGAATCTTCAAAAATTCACAGTAATTACAACCTGTGATGAAATTGGCAATAACATTGATAACTTTGAGAAATCAATGATTATTTTAGAATAAAAGAAGATTTACAGATGTTACTCCTTTTATTCTTAACCATATTGGGGTTGGTAGTCACGTAAAAGCATCAATTAAGTAATTATGATAATCTTATGTGACAACAGATGATGCAATCATTAATCCAAAAAGGATTATTGTTTTCTCACTCACTGGTTTTTCAGTTTGCTCCATGGCACGCCTCTGTGAGCTGTTGTTGACTTAAAAGAAGCCTATTCTTGCTGTTTTTTCCGTATCATCATCTTATCAATTTATTAAATCATTATTACCAACAAGTAAGTATTAGTTAAAGCTATTCTTAAGTGTTTTAAATCTTTCCAAATCATCCAGAAAGACGTGAAATCCTAGAATCCAACTATATATTGTTGTAATACTGTTATAAATCCTTTTGATCCCTTAAATCCACAATTCCACGTCAAATTTCTCTACTCTTATCTATCAATAAGTTCTTTGGAGTATTAGTGAGTCATTTATTCTTAATTCTTAAAGTTTTTCTCTAGTAATAGTTTTCTTCAAGAATTATCTTTATAATTATTCTTGCAAAAGATAAATTATATATTAAAATAATTTTATTATTTTAATAAAGAAGTTTTTATTATTAAATTCTTCTTGTAATTGATTCTAGTAGACAATTACTTGCTCACTGTTAAAATCACTAGTAGTGCTTAACACGTGAAAGAAATAATTTTTTAATTATTTAATTGTGGTTATAATAATACTTTATTATTATATTTCATAAGAACAGACATAGTACTGTTGATTAATAGTAATATTATCATCAGTTTCATAGTCACATCTTACACTGCCTCTATTACTATTTCACTTATTAATTAGTATTTTTCTGGGCTTGTTTCTTCATTTTTTATAACGGAAGTTTGTCTTTTTATTGAAGAAGCCACATTTTTGTCTAAATATCTATTCCATAGATTGAGAAGTAGTTTTTTCCAATTACAAAATGGTTACTTGTAAATTTATTCATTACTACAGATTCCACTTCAATTCTATGCATTGAGAAGGATTTGGAAAAATCAATTTTAGTTAAATTATTCTAAGCAGCTTCAAACTTTAACTTGTACTACTGAATTTAAAATCCTGTATTTGCATGAGTTTCTGTTCCCAATCTGGTATAAGTGGCTATAAATAACTTTTTCCAGCACATGTTCAGTATGCACCTGTGTCCAGATTAACTTTTACCTCTTAATTGTTTAGAATAAGAATACTTATACTTCATTTTCCATATGTATAGCCCATTCCTTGTTCAGTTTTGCTTATATGCAATTTTGCATCTTTTATATTTCCAAGGCATGTGTCAAGGTTTCCAATTTGTGGTAGATCTGACTTTACATCTGGTACTCCATAGATTAAATCAATATTATTAATTTGGGAATTAATTATGTTTGTTTCATCACTTTCAGAGGTCCCTGATTCTTCATTATCCTTCTCAGAGTCAGATGCATCTTTGTCATTGTGGTCTTCTGTTTCCATAATTTCATTTATCTTTTCCTTTTGAAGACAATTATTTTCTCATTGTAAAATATCACTAAATTTATGGTATTTTCTTTGTTCATTGTTGTTGGGTTTGAAGTGTTTTTCTGGTTTTTCCTTCTCAATAAATGGCTTATCATGGTTTTTTATGTACATTTTTTTCCATATTATTCCGATTTTGGCTTTTTTCACAATGCCTTCAAGTGCATTGATTTATTCTTCTTTATATAATGGTTCTTAGGGCATTTTCCAGCTCTCCTCCAAAAAAAATTATAATTTTCATATGAAGAATTTTTTGTGAAATTTCTGGATGTAATGCATTTAATCCTCCAACTGTTTACAAGAGCCAGGTTAAAGGTTTGTCTTTCTCTGGGTCAAAGAATGAGCTTTCAAATGAATTTTCTATCTTATAACTTGAGGCATCATTTGACTGCTTGGTGACTGCTTGTCAGGTTGAGTCTATGTAGAAGTAGTAATTAGGCTATTTACAATGTTAACTGTGACTATGGCATGTGATAAAAGATTAAGAATAAAAGTATTGATTGATAATAAGGGCTTATAATAAGACTTAAAGGGATTTACTATTATGAGATAGTGGTGGTGAGCGCTGTTGAAAGCCCTGGGTGCAGCTTTACCTGTTGGATGACAATAATAAGGACTAAAATGCTTAATATTATAGTTATACCTCTTTCTTTTCCAAGGGTATAGCTGTTATTGACAGTTGTACTACGTAGGAATTTAAGAGCAGGGTGGGGAAAGCATTTCTGGCTGTGAAAAGCCCTCCTTTTATCCTGAAATGGGGTGGAAAGGCTGCTAGACCTTTCCAGTTAGAGGAAGTGAAGATTTTTTCACTCTCTGAGACAGGCCTGTATAGCCGTTATTGGGCTCAGATGTGGTTTTGAAACCACAACGGGGCAGTTTTCACCAATACAGGGTGAAAATTTTCATGTGGGGATCACATAGCCTTCTTCTGACGGGCATGACGCATAGAATGCTGTACACAAACTGTATGGGACCCCAGTATTGATTGACTTAAGAGGTATTGAAGTATAAACATGATTCTTTGTCTGTTTGAAACCTCATAATCATGTTTATGGGATATTATCCCATGGTAAGGCTTTATTGGCCAGAATGTGGGATTTTGACCTTAAAACAGCCATACCTTTGTTGGTTCTTGAGATATCTACCTAAAGATTGGTTCAGTGTGTAGCCCTGTATGTGCTCTACACAATGGTACCTTATTTGATGTGGCTATCATTAAATATGGCAAAGTTATCCCATGTACAAGATATTTTGTACATATGCGTGTTTTAGGCAAACACTGTATTGAGCTTGTTTGCCCCATACCTTTTTTTCTAGTTGAGATATGAGGAAATGGATGACACCATCAAATAGCCCTGATTGTGCTCTTTCCAAAAAGACCCCACTTTAGGTATCTCACACTAAGACTGTAGAAGTTAGATGAGAAGTGAATGTTTCGTTCACCCTTATTTGGCCTGAATTTGACCATAACTTCTGTAATACTAGTGCTAGCTCAGTTTGGCTGGAATCATTGGATAGCCCTGACTGATAGCTTCATTTTGCATACCCATTTGATGGGGTTAAGCCTCTTACTCTGTATTTCAGATGAGAGGTGAAAATTAAGGTTTATGCTCAGCAACAACTTTGAGCAGGAATAGCTTTGTTATTCTTTGTCCTATGATGATGGGACTTGTATATCTGGAAAGGGGTGAGTTTCTCCTTTCCTTTGATACCCTTAGAGCTAATTTGGCTCAGCTCCATGTTTTGGTGGTATCTTGGCTATACTATTGGTTTATGGTATTTTGGCTGTCATTCTTGTGCTCTGGTTTTGAGTCACAGGCTGACACTGCTTCATTTTTCCACCAAGACCAGGTATTTTGTCCATTTTTTGTCTTATTCCATAATACCACTTTTTTTTCAGATTTCTCAAATAATAAATGTAATATTTCCATGATTAATTCATCTGGTATGGCACAGTCTTCTTTCAACATTTGAATTCCCTTAATGCATGACATGTGGTCATACTCCCCTTCACCAGTGAATGTTGGAAATTATTTTACTTGAGGTGCCTCTTTCATTAACACTGGGGGAAGACTTTGTGATATGACTATATATCCGAAAGGGTCACAAAAAAACTCTATAAAACTTATTTTAACAATAATAAGTGAGATTATAATCATAAAATAAGTAAAAATGCAATAAAAAGGCATAAATTCTTGGTCATTTCAGAAGAAAAGGGATAAAAATTTGAAATTAACTACACCATTCAATTCCCTATCAAACACTACATATATTAAATCTTTATTCCATATCTGTATACCCAATACTTACTGAGATAACATGGGTATGTGCACTTTTAAGATTACTGCATATATTCATGGGTTTCAGCTCATAAATCTTTAATCAAAAATGGTGAAAAGTTGATTCAAAGCTTAATTTAACACAGAAATATGGTGATAATAATGATATAAACTTTATTTGGAAAGCTAAAAACAAGGTTAAAGCTTATAAGTGGATATTGGGCAAAATATCAATAGCTGTTGCCCAATTTAATTTATAATTAGTCCAAACTTGAAAAAAGCATATATTCAGACTTCACTAGCTCATTCATTAAGAATGATGTAATTTTAATCATGATATTCAAGGCACAACCCTATGAAATCATGGCTTGAAGTATAGAATAGTAAATTTTGACAGAAAAGATGAGTTACAAGAAAAATCATGAAAAATAGAGCTTTTATGATTTAATAAAATACTCTTGAAATATTGGTAAGGACACGTAAGGCTATCAGAATTAACTCTCTGAATTTGCTTAGCATTAAAGAATTCAAATTTATTAATAATCAAAGCTCAGGCTTAAAAATGAACATTTATTATCATCAACTCTAATCATATTTTAGATTTAAGTGTTGAATAAGAGATAAACTGGTGTATAATAGTATTTCATGATTGAACCTACTATGGTCCACAAAATAAATTATTTTCCAAGATTATGATGTCATCAAATTAGAGTTACAGTGATAACTCTAACAAATTTCATGATAATGAGATAAAAAGGTTTGATAGCAATTTAATAATCACCAAAGGTGGAAATACTGATCAATTCCAGTGGATATCATCAGTTGAAATCAACTAGAATTCTTATGATCACTAGAAGGAAAGATATTTACTACAAAACAACCTCTTCTTCCTCTATTTTCCCCTCAGACCCTACAAAAACACTAAAACATTAAAATAAAAAGGTAATTTATTTATTCTTTATACATAAAAAAATTATATACTTAAATACCAAAGATCCACTTTTTAGTAATCACTGGCTTTGACGTTTGTAAGCCAATATTTTATTGTTTTTGTTAAATTATCTTAAAAATCTCTAAATTCACACAAATTTTCCAATATTTGTAATTTCCCCTATTTTTTTATTGTAAATACAATTTAAATAAGTCGTATTTGTATTATTAGGGGGAACATATTCAAAATTATTATATTAACTGTTGAAAGTAGGTTATATTTGTCTTCATTATTTTTTATAATGATTTTTTCATGAATATGAGTAGTATTCATATTAATATATAGCTTTAATATCCATAATATTATCGTTATAAATTGTTTTTTATTATTAAATGAAAGTTTCTCATGTTTTTTTATTTGTTGGTAACAATGATAAATTTCCATAAATGTATTAATTCTTAAATATGAATATATTTTTACACCATAATCATAATAATTATTTTTAATCTTATGCTTCATTTAAATTAGGACATTCAGAGTACAATAGGTAAAATATTAGTAATTTCTACACATTATTTCATAGTAAATCCTTATGTTTGTGGGCCTGGCCATGATATTTACTTGAAAAATTCATAAAAAAAATCAAATTGGGCTTATCCAAAAATAAATTATATAATACTTTTATATCCATTGATTTTAAAATCCATTGAAGCATTTTTAGCACAATTGTATTTTCTTACATGTGGTTTTTTACATCCTTTGACTTGCAAGAACTTTCTTTGAGTGACCCCAGTGACTAAAAAAGATATCCATAAATGAAAATCAATTTATATTATAGTTTGATTTTTATTATTTGAAAATAAAAATATATAAAAAATAAAAATAATAATAATAAGATTATTGTATTCACTTATTCATTTATTCTACTCATTTTTCTTATATAAAATATATAAAAGGAATTTTTCCATATATTGCCAAAAATAACACTTTTATAAAAGACTTATATTTATTTTTCTTTCTGAGTATTTTCAGAAAACTCAACAGAGGACAATAAGACCACTGTTGAAATATTGGTAGAAGAAACTTTTCAAATTCCTCCAACACCAGTTGTCAATAAAAAAGAAAATCTAAGAAATTATTTTTTCCAGGACCCACCATTCAGGAATTTGAAGGTGAGAAAATCTCTTAAATTTCCATGAAAAGATTTTTATCTTTTCTCCTATCTTTTCATCTTTTATTTCTTCAAATGACTACTAGAAGAGGTTCCCAATGCTCCATCAAATCAGATTGAGATGGATTAAGAGGTAGAAATGATCCCAAAAAATATACAAGAAAGTTCAAAAGCTCCAGTGGAACAGAATCCACACAAGGAAGTGGCATATCCCAAAGGCAAGTCCCAGAAATTCCCATAATATCTGAACCAGAATTGGAACTAAGTGTCAGTCATTTCAACAAAGACAAAGAACATTCAGAGGGCTCAAATAGACATATACATGAGCCATTAAAAGCATTATTACACAGTGTATAAGGACAAAGATTAGTAAATAAATGAAAGCAGAACCTCAACTTCAAAAATGGCCAACATTGACAGGTGAAGGCAAATATTACCATATGTCATTCATCAAGACAATTCACATGTTTCAAGAGGATTATGCCATACCATATGAATTAATCACTGAAATATTATATTCATCATTTGAAAAATCTGCAAAAAGATTCTATTATGGCATAAAACAAATAAACTGTAAGCTTTGATCATCAAACAGTAAGTAAATATTACTAATATTTTACTTATTGTACCCTGAATTTCCTTATTAAATGAATGAATAAGATAAATAATGATTATAATAATGAAGCATTATTATAATTATGGAATAAAACATTCATATTATTAGATAAATATAGTAATATCAATTATAACATAAAAAATAATATAATGAAAATAAATTTATTAATATTAATAATTAATATATATATATGGAAATTTATTATTGGGACAAAAAAATAATAAAGGCGTGAAATATTTCTATTTAATACTACAAAACAATTTATAACAATAATAGTACTGATATTAAAGCTATATATCAATATAAATACTATTTATATTAATAAATAATTATTAACCATAATAATAAAGAGAAATATAACCTACTTTTAGCGCTTAATATAATTATTTTGGTTTATTTTATTCCAAGAACTGTAAGTACAACTTATTCAAATTTTATTTACAAATAAAAAAATAAAAAATTACAAATCTTTATGATTTTACGTGGAATCGGTGATTTAGAGAGAAATTCAACAAAAAAAATTGAATAATGGTTTAATCATGTCCAAATTGTTGATTAATATAAAGATAAACTTTAGCCTTTGATAATATAGTATATTTATATGAAAGAAGAAAGTTCTTACCTTTGGATTTAATATATTTAGTGCTTTTGTTGCATATGAGGGGAAAATGGAAGTAGAAAGAGCTCTATATATAGTTAAATACTCCTTCCTTGACTCCAGAAGTACATGCTTAATGATGGTATCCACTGGAATTGATCGGTATTTTAAGGTTTAGTGATGATTAAATCATAATTAAACCATCTTATCTCATTATTATGGCATTATTTAGAGTTATCACTATAACTCTAGTTTTTCTGAAATCAAATTCTTTGAGGAAGCCTAAGCCTCATGAATTTTATTGGTAGTAATCATAATATAATAATATTCACCATTTCTGTTACTTATATAACTGTTAAGCCTAAAATAAGGTTACAGTGAGTGATCATAAAAGATCAATTTTAATCTTAAGCTTCAATCATTGATACCTTTTGAGTTATACACACCAAAGTCATTTGATGGGTGAACTCTGATTTCTTGGTGGGTAATCATGAAACTGCCAAGAAAATTTCATTAAATCATCAAAAGTCTATTTTGGATCATTTCACTTGTGACTCATCTTTTATGTTCAAATTTACTATTCTAAAATTCAAAACATGATTTAAAGGGGTTATACCTTGAATATAATGATACACATTAAATAATTCTTCACATATAAACTAGTAGCATCTTAATATCTATTTCTTTCAAGTTTGGCCACTTTCACAACAAAGTGGTCAAAGGTTTTTCTTATTTTTGTCAATAAACCATTGTAAGTTATAACCTTGTTTATAGCTTTCCAGAAAACGTTTATATCTGTATTTTTACAGTACCTAGGTGGTAAAATTTTTTTAGGTTCAACTCTCTATCATGCATATTTCAAGATAGATGAGCTAAAAATCATGAATATGTGCACTGATCAAAAAAGTGCATAACTCAGGTTATCTCACTAAGTATTGGTTTTTCAGATATGATATAAAAATGTTATATGTGTAGTTTTTCATGGGGAATCCAATGTTGTAGTTAATTTCACATGTTTATTAATTGTTTTCTGATATTATCAAGGTTTCATGCCTTTTTATAGGATTTTTACTTATTTTAAAGTTATTTCATAACATTATTGGATATGTTGTAATATCTAAAAGGCTCACACAAATGGAAAAAATACCTGGTCATGGTGGAAAAATGAAATAATCACGAAGTGGGCCAATGATTCCTGGAGCTATAAGATAGAGAATTCATTTGAAAATTCATTCTTTGACCCAGAGAAAGAGAAATGTTTAACTTGGCTCTTAAAAAAAGCTGAAATATTGAATTCATTATACCTATAAATTTCCCAAAAAATGGTGCATATGAAAATACTCAAAAGGTGTGGAGGAGAACTGGAACATGCCCTGAGAATCAGATCCATAGAATCATTTTCCACAGAAGAATACATCAATGCACTAGAGGAAATTGTTACAAGATCCATAATTGGTAGAACATGGAAAGAATTGCACACAAAAAGCCCCAATAAAGAATTTTTTGATGAGGAAAAACCCAATAACACCAATGAAAAGAATCAAATTGCATAAATTTGTTGGTATTGGACACTTAGAAAATAATTTTCTCAAAAAGTAAAAGATAAAGGAAATTTTGGAAACAGAAGACCCCAATGAAAAAAATTAATTTGGTGTTGAGAAAGATAGTGAAGAATCAGAGACCTATGAAAGTGATGAAATCCATATAATTAATACCTAAATTAATAATTTTATTTAATCTATGAAGTACTAGATGTGAACTCAAATTTACCACAAATTGGAACATCTTACAAATTTGTTACAAATATTCAAGATGCCAAATTTCATGGAACCAAACCTGCAAAAGGCATGGGATGCACTTCTGGAAAAGCAAGTATAAGCATTGTTATGTCAAGAAATAAAGAGAAAATAGTAAATATGAATACTGGAGCATACTTCCTATTTGTTGGAAAACATTATCTACAAATAGTTGTACCAGATTGGGGAAATCAACTTATACCAATACAAGGATTCAAGTTCAGTAGTGCAAGTGAAAGCATGAAGCCCCTTTGAATCATTGACTTAGAATTTATTTTCCCACATCCATCTCAATGTATAAGTATGAAAGTGGAATTTTAAGTCATGTAAAGCTGTATCAGTAACCATTCTATACTTGGAGATGATTACTTATCAATTTATGGTGTAGGTATCTTACCATAGAAGGTAACAAAAGATAAAAATTTGGTTTCTTTATTAACAAGAAACAAATCAGTGTAATACAACATGAGGAAAAAACCCAGAGAAACACTTATTCATATTTTAACAACTAAAAGAGGCAGAATTAGATAATTAGTTAACACAAAAATGAAAGAAAAACTCATTTACCTCTTTTATAAATACAAAAGGTCATATGCAACTGAGAAAGACGTAGTAGGTTCAATCATTAGACATGAGGTTGAGATTATGATAAATGCAGACAAACCTTACCCACCTCTACTAAGAAGACCGGCTTATCCAGACAGCCCAAATTCTAGAGAAGACTTAGAGGTACACATTAAAGAACTAATGGACCAAGGGGCTTTAAAGAAAGTAGGCCATAATTATAAAGTATAAGTAGCTACACCAGTCATTATAACCTGGCACAATGGTAAATCAGGGCTGGTAGGTGTTTTTAGAGCTTTAAATACTTATACTTGCCCTGACAGATATGCAATACCAAAAATCCATGAGACACTAACATAACTGTCACAGGATAATTTCATTACAGGCATGAATTCTCTTGAAGTATTTCACTAAAATATCTTAAGCGATAGTACCAGAAAACTGCTGAGGATAATAGTACACTGTGAAATATATGAATACTTAATAATGACCCTTTCCATTACCAGATAATGATGAACACTATATTTCCTGAGGGATTACCAAGGGGTGGCTGATTATATATATTTATTATACTATAATTTGCTCAGAAGCTTTGAATAACTACGTTACAAGACTTGAAAGAGAATTACAGAAGATAGTCCAAGTAAATATGAAAATATCATTGAAGAAATTTCATTTTTTGTAAAGTGAATTAAAATCATTAGGACATGTAATGTCTGGATTAAGTTGGGGCATAGATAAAAATGAAGTGGCCAAAATACTACTTAAAGAAATGCCACAAACTAAGAAAGAAGTGAAATAGTTCTTAGGATTCTCTGGATATTACCGGCAACATATCAAAGACTTTGCCGAAATTGAAAAATCCCTGTATAAACTCTGCAATCAGCAGAAAGTGTATGAAATGACTGAAGATTGAGCTAATGCATATGAATAACTGAAAACAGCCCTTACAAATTCCCCTTTCCTCTTAATTACAGATTGAAATCTACCCTTTAAGATATACATAGATTCTTGTGGAGAAGGACTAGGTGCTACACTACATCAGGCACAAATATTTGATTAGAAGCCTGTTGAAGGACCAATTTGCTCCATTTCTAGACAAATTAAGCCAACAGAAGCAAGTTATAGAGAAAGCCAAATGGAGCTCCTTTGCTTAGTGTGGGCTTTAGAAAGACTCTTATTTTGATGGAACAGTCTTTGATGTGATTACAGACTGTAATGCTGTGAAATCTTAATTAAACATGAAGGCACCAAATAGACATATGCTGAGACGGAAGACTTTAGTCCAAGAATACAGAGTAAATGTGACTATATTCCACAAATATGGGAATATTCATAAGAATGATTATGATCTTAGAAGATAGGCTTTAGCAAATATGCCTTAAAATCCAACATGGGTACCACAGGAAGGAAATTTGGAGAAGGAATATGTGTTACAGACATTGGCACAGAATTTTTTAATAAATTCAAAGAAAGGTATAAGATGGAAAAGAACTGTCATATATTATTCTAACTCTTAATGAAAGAGTGAAAAGACCCATCATTCTCTTCCAAACTAGATGAATTGTGAAAAACACATATGATTAAGGAAGATTTCACCTCCTTTATGGAATTCTTCATCATATTACCAAGCTCAAATGTGTTATGCCCTTGACAGATAGAGCTTTCACAAACACTATACTATATGAATGCCATTATGGTGTTGTATCTGGAGATCTCTCAGAAGATAAGATACTACAAAGGGTTAAAACCTGCTCTTGGTGGCCAAATTGGAGAAAATATGTTGTAGAATACTTCTGAAATTATGGCAGATGCCAAAAGGCAAATAGAGCCACAAGTAAGAAATTAGGAATGGTTGTCCAAATTCAAGAACCAAACTACCCATGGGAAATAGTGTTCATATGGATTGGGTAACAGATCTACCCCCAGGAGGAGACCAAAGCTTCAATTCATGCCTAGTCTTAGTTTATAGGTACAGAAAAACCCCAATCTTTTTATCATTTCACAAAGATGACAGATCTATGGACACAGCCATAAGAATAGGAATGGGGCTATTAGCCATACAGGCTTATTCCAAAATATCATAAATGATAGAGATCCCAAATTTACTTCAGCATTATGGAAAAATCTCCATAGCTTGTTGAGCATAAATTTATCAATCTCAAATTCTTATCACCCTTCAACTTATGGACTAGCAGAGAGAATGATACAAGCCCTAGAAGACATTATCAGAAGATTCTGTACTGATGCCTTAGAATTCAAAGACTCTGATGGTTTTACCCATTACTGGGGTACTCTTATACCGGATGTTCAACTTGCATATAAGATATCCATTCATTCTTTAACTAGTAAGACACCTGCAATTCTAGAAAACATTTGGAACCCAAGACTGACTTATGACGCTCTCAAAAAAGGGCCCATTTGATATACATCCAATAGAAAGAAACTTTAAGAAAATGCTTTAAAAAGAAAGAAATCATGCAAATAGATGAATGAAAGATTCTTTCAAATATGCAAAGGAAACATGGGTCACAAGTCACAAGCCACCTGATTTTATAATAGGAGACTCAGTATTAGTATCAACTTTGAACTTTAACAATATTAAAGGACCAAATAAACTAAAAGATTCCTTTTCAGGAATGTTTATGATAAGAGCCCTGTGTGGCCCAAATGCTGTACAACTAGAGTTAACAGTGGTCAATGAAAAAACACCCAAATGTCCCTGTAAGTCTTATAAAGCCTTACAGTTCAAGTGATAAGGAACTATTGCCTCTAATAAATGAACCACAACTTGAAATTCCTCCTCTAGAGGAAGGAGAAGAAAAGAAAATTTGAAAGTCCTTAAAGAAAGGAGGACAAGAAACAAGAAAAAATGGAATAAGTTGTGATGTACAGAAACCCAACTCAAGAAGACTTAAGGCTACTTGAGAAAGATAAAACCAATTCTTTTAAGCTTTTAAGTAGGTTTAGACATAAAGGAAGATCCAAAGAATAAGAAAATTAAGCATTATTGAGCTTCAAGACAAAAACCGTCTATTGAAGAGGTAGGACAGTGAAAGATACCTTAATTAAGTATATCAGAATGTGGTAAAATCTGTTTTTGGGATAAGAAATTCAGGCCTTTGATATATTACCACATATTCAGAAAGGTCACAAAACAACTTTATCAAACTTATTTTAACAATAAGAATCAAACTTATAATCTTAAAATAAGTAAAAATGAAATAAAAAGGCATAAATTCTTGATTATATCAGAAATCAATTAATAAAAATGTGAAATAAGCTACACCATTATATTTTTGCTCAAAAACTACATGTATTAAATCTTTATGCCATATCTGTAAAACCAATACTTACTGAGATAGCCTGGGTATATGCACTTTGAGGATCAGTGCATATATTCATGGTTATTAGCTTGTACACCTTAATTACACATGATAAAGAGTTGATGAAAGGATTTATTGAACAGAAAAAAACCTTATAAATAAAGATATGAACTTTATTTGGCCAGTTATAGAAAGGTTAAAACTTATAAGGGGATATCGGGAAACATAGCAATAGCTGTTGACCACTTTATTTTAAAAGTGGTACAAACTAGATATAAAGTTCATATTCACATTTTACTAGGTTATATGTGAATAATTATGTAATTTTTATCATGATATTTAAGATACAACCCTATGAAATCATGGTTTGAAGTCTAAAACAGTAAATGTTGACAGAAAAGATGAGTTACAAGAAAAATCATCTAAAATAGAGTTTTGATGATGTAATGAAATCCTCATAGAATATTAGTAGGGACATTCCAAGCTATAATGATTCACTTTTTTTTTATTTTAGACTGAATAACTTGTTAGTTATCAAAAATCAAAGTCCAGGATTAAAAATGATCATTTATGATCATTAGCTCTAAGCATATTTTACATTTAACAATTGAATAAGAGATAAAACTGGTTTATAATAATATTTCATTATGAAAACTACTATAATAAATGAAATTAAATAATTCTCCAAGTTTATGATGTCATCAAATTAGAATTACAGCAATAACTCTAAAAAATGGCATAATGATGATGTAATCATCTCCAAACCTTGAAATAATGACCAATTCCAATAGATACCATCAGTAAGAATCTACAAGAAGGTGTCTAGTCACTAGAAGGAAGGATCCCTACTATGAAATGCCCTCTTCTTTGTCTATCTCCCTCTCAGACCCTACAAAAACCCTTAAAAAACCAAACAAAAAGGTAATTCTTTTATTCTTTATATATAAAACTATTTTATTTTGAAAGACCAAAGATCCACTTTATAGTAATAGCTATGCTTTACTTTATTGAACCAATATTCTATTTTTTTGTTAAACACTCTTCAAAATTTCCAAATCCATGCAAAAATAGACAAATTTTTAATTTCTTCTATTTTTTATTTTAAATACAGTTTAAATAAGTTGTATTGATATTATTAGGTGTAAAAGCTTTCAAAATTACTACACTAAGTGTGAAAAGTAGGTTAGTTTCTCTTTATTATTATTCTACTATTTCTTTCAGTAATACTAACAGTATTTATATTAATATGTAACTTCAATAGTGGTAATATTATTGTTATAAATTGGTTTTTATTATTAAATAAAAGCTTTTCATACATTTATTATTTTTTGGTAAAAATGATAAATTTTCGTAAATATACTTATCTTATTATATCATCTTACTTATTGGAATAATATAAATATTTTTATGCCATAATTATAATAATAATCCATTATTAGGATTATTTTTAATCTTATTCTTCATTTAAATTAGGAAATTGAGAGTACAATAAATAAAATATTAGTAATGTTTACTTATTACTGCATAGTGAACCCTTACAAATTGATTGTTGTCTTCATTACTTAAGTCTGTCATGAAGGGATTTGTCATTGCCTCCTTTGGCTTAACAGGACCTCTTATGTCAGAAAATTGGGTTGATAACTTTGGAATATTTATTTTAGCCTCATTTATTTTCTCCATTTTATCTGTAATATATCTGATTTCACTTTGAATATCATCTTTAAGATTCATTATTTCTTCCTCAATCTTTTCTGAATAGACCGGAAGCAGTGTTTGGTGTGATGAAGTCTATTCTTTGAATTTTTCAACTGAAATGGATGATTTGTTTAATTTTTTCTGGCCAATTGTGAATAATCTAGTAATTATTGACTTTCAAAGTCTTTCGTTTGATATATTCTATGTATTTGTACAACTCTTGTTTTCCCTGTATTAATTTCTGAGTATTTTCAATTAAGACTTTTGGTTTATCATTTTCAACCATAAATTTAATATTGTCTATTTCTTTTTTCTCTGTAAAAAAATTTGGCTTGAAGATATTATACTAATTTTTATTTACTTTAGTGATAATAGAAGTTCTTTCACCTCATTTAAAGGTAATATACTATTTTTAATTTCTGTTGAAGTATTGAAAACATCAAGAGAAAAATTTATTTATTTGGGAAAGATTTTTATCTCATTATTTATTCTTCTTTGTCCTTGAGTTACATTAAGGTTCTGGCCATGTTGAAAAAATTTTCCATGGAATCATTTTGGATTCTTGGAATTCTTCAGCTGGGGGAATATGGTTTCCTGCATTTCTTTTTCCTGTTCTACTTCCCCTCTTGGGGAATTTTTCTGGCTGGTGACTTTCTTGTAGAATCTATTTGGGCTTTTTGCTTGCTTTCCTCCCTCTTTTTTCTGTGGAAATCCTTTATCTTTTTTTTGAGATTTGGATTATGGTGTATTTCATTCATTGGATTATTTCACTATTTGCTCCTCCTTTGAGGACTTTTTTGAGGATGTGCCAGGATTTCATCACTCCTTGGCTGATTTGTGGCAGAATTTCTCAGTAGTTGTTCTGGTAGACTGTGTAATACTGTTTGTATTGGCTCATGTAGATGTCTATCTGATTACTCTGAATTTGATTTGTCTCTGTTTGAATGACTCATACTTAGTTCTAATTAAGGCTCTGTGAGCCTGTGAAGTATATATGACATACCCATAAGGCCACAAATAACTTTATATACAGTTGACTCAGTCCTGAAAAGACTTTTAAATTGAATTTAAAATAAAAAATAACAAAAAATAAGTATGATTTTTTTTGAATAAACAAAGTTATAATTATTTCATTTATGGATTCTACACCAAAAATAACCTAGGGTACACCCATAGGGTGTTATATGCAAAAATGGTTATTTCTTATGTTATTAGAAGACTTAAGAATATCACAGTACAATTGAAACCTTTTTTAACATTTTTCATAAGGCTTATGCAAACTTGCCAAAATTTTAGTTAAAATTGAGGTGTTGTGTATATTTACTGAATTGGCTAAGAATTTTCCATGCAGAATGTGAATCCTGCATGAGCTCAATTTAACAGCGTTTAAGGCCATAGTATGGCTTTAAAAAAATAAAAGGGAAAAATCCACCCATAAAGGTGGGACAAAGGAAAAGACTAGACAAAGCGGGGGTACCCAGATTTTTGGATCTTCAAGGATTCAATTAAGGTTGTCCACCTGTATTGGAGGATTTTCAACCTTATTTAAACTCTAAGATGATACTTTGATGCAACATTAAAGCTTAAACTGGTTTTATCCCAATTTGGACAGGAATCTCAAGCTGCCAAAGGGTAAATCCCAATATGAAAGCTTGAAATTAAGGTTTTAAGAACTGTCAAAGCTTAATTAAGCTTAAAAATCTTAAATAATTTTAAACCTTTAAATTTACAAGCCTTAAAACCTTATTAAAAGTTAAGGTTTGGTGTGTATTGCTATTTTCTGTGGAAAAATAGTAATAACTTCAAAAATTCATTAAATATCCAATTCTTAATGGTTTTGCTTGAAATTTATAGTTATCTGTGTAAATTTTGAATTTTAAGTATCTCTTATAAAGAGGTTGTATTGGTAATTAGCCTGTAAATTGACTCTTTTAATTATACTTAAAGAAGATTAAGATTTCTTTAAAAATTAATTAAAAATTGATTTTAAGATATTTTTGCTTCAAACTCTATTTTTAAGTTTTTCATGTGATGAACTTTAATATGAATAAAGTTTTCTTATATTAAAACTTAAAATAATTAACTCAAATGAGGATCAAAGCTACTTGGAGTCAAGAATAACACTGTTAACTTTAAATTGGAATTAAAAATAAGTTACCTTAAGTTAAGAGCATTATTTTTAAGCATGGTTTTCCAGTTTTGACATGAGAATTCCTTCTATATCCATTATGAATTATGAAAGCTGATTTGTAGACATAAAAAGATTCGATTCATCATTGTTTTTGTCAATCATTAATTATCAATCCAATTATATCAGACATTCAAACAGGTAAAGCTTTATCATACATAAAATCTTATTATTAAAGTAATTCTTAAGTCACTTTATTCTTTATTAATCTTAAATTGAAGAATTGAAATGATAGAATTTGGATTATTGTTTTAAGCACCAATAATATATTTTCTTTTATAAAATTATCATCTTAAATATCTTTTAAAATCCACAAATTTCTCTTAAAAACTCTTTAAATCATAGTTTTATTATAAAATGTTTTATCTTTAAAATATTGATTTTTTGGAGTGTGTTTAACTTATAATAATTATTTAATATAATAACTGTTATATTCAACTTGTTGTATTAAATATATATTATAAGCAAGTTTTTCTCTGAAGTTCTATATTTTTTTATGTATTATTAGTTTTTTTATATAGAATCTTTCTATAAGAATTATTTCTGCAAAGTGTGTGTAATAATTCTTTTATAAATAATATTT
Organism: Austropuccinia psidii; assembly: GCA_023105745.1. NCBI lineage: Eukaryota > Fungi > Basidiomycota > Pucciniomycetes > Pucciniales > Sphaerophragmiaceae > Austropuccinia > Austropuccinia psidii. The sequence goes on along the minus strand of JALGQZ010000007.1, from coordinate 53,353,692 downwards.
ATATTATTTATAAGTGGTTAAATATTAATATTTTCCACATTTAATTGTCTCATTATGAGATTTACAGTTCTTATTGTCATAATTCTCAGTGACTATAACAATAATAGAATAATTATAATTTATTATAATTTTTACGATCTTCTTAATTATTAAATTATTTAATAATAATTAAATTTCTTTTTTATAATATATAAGTGTTTTAAATAATTATATATATTTGTAGTTACAATATTTTATTATATTATACTTTTCCACTGAGGACAGTCATAGTACTCTTGTTATTACTACTATAATTAAGAGTTTCTTAGACAAACCTTACAGGCTCAGAGAGAGTAGGAATTTCAGGGACTTGGCTTTGGGATATGGCACTTCCTTGTGTAGATTCTGTTCCACTGGATATTTTCCCCTTGCTTTTCCCTTGAGGGACCATTTCTACTTCTAAGTCTGCCTCTATCTGATTTTATTACCATAGGGAGCCTCTTCTAGTAGTGATTTTGAGAAAGGAGGAGTAAAAAAGATATTAAAAAATAATAGAAAAAAGTTTTGTAAGGAAATTTAAGAGAGGTGCTGGCCTTCAGAGTCCTGAATGGTGGGTCCAAGTAAAACTAATTTCTCAGCTTTTTTTCTTATTAACAATTGGTTTTGGTGAACTTTGACAAGACTGCCACCAATATTTCAACATTGGTTTGGTTTTCCTCTGTTTTTTTATCTTCAAAAACTAAAAAAGACAAATAAATATAATTATTCTTTTCTAAAAAGTTAATCTTTGTAAAGAAATGGGAATTTCCACATATACATTTGTTTGATACCTCTTTATTTGAGAGAAATGAAAGAAGAAGGAAAATTGTTTTTTGTTTTTATTTCTTAATTAATGAAGAGTAAAAGAATAGTAGGATTATTTATCAGTTAATTTATAATTTAAATTTATATTTTTACGGTATAAATATAATTTTCAATTACTAGAGTCATTTAAAGAAATTTCTTGAAAGTCTAAGGATGTCAAAAACCATTTTTAAGACAATAGAATAACTTTCCAAATTCCTTGGTAGCTTTTTAAATCATTTTATAGTTTTGTAAACTTAAAGTTAATTTATTATTGGATAAACCCAACTTGAATGTTTTTATAAGCTCTTTTGAGTACATATCATAGCCAGGCCCCCAAATATACAGTTTTACTGTGAGATAATAAGTAAAAATTACTAATATTCTACTTATTGTACTATGAATGTCCTAATTTAGTGAATAATAATATTAAGGATAATCATTATAATCAATATATATTATACATATGGTGTAAAATTGATTTTATTTTTAAGAAATAATAATCAAATATAAATATATTACAAAAACAATATAATAATTTGGATTTATTAATGTATTTATGGGAGTTCATATATGTTACCAATAATTGATAAATGGGTCGAAAATTAATTTTTAACAATAAATAACAATTAGTAACAATAATATTACCAATATTAAAGCTATATATATCAAGATAAGTACAATTTATTATAATATTAGAGTTATTAAAAATAATGATAAAGAGAAAATATTATAATAAGAGAGAAAAGAAGCTTATCTTAACACTTAAAATAATAATTTTGAATATTTTTATGCCTAAAAATATAAATACCACTTATTTGAATTGTATTTACAATAAAAAAAGAGGGGATTACAAATTATACTTTTTTTCTGTGGATTCAGAAATTTTGAGACAGATTTTTAACAAATGAGAATTAAATGTTTATGTAATCAAATAGAAAATAGTGATTACTATAAGATACAGCTTTGGTCTTGAATGATATAGAAATTTACCTTTTATTTAATGATTTTATTGTATTTTTTGAATCTGAGAGAGAAAAAGAGGAAGAAGAGGTCCTTTTCTAGTAAATATCCTTCCATCTAGTAGACATGTACTGAGTTTATCAAGTTTAATTGATCATTATATTAATTTTTGGTGATGATTAAATCATTATTGAACCATTTTTATCTCATCATCACACCATTTTTTAGAGCTATCACTAGAATTCTAATTTGATGAAATCATAAGCGTGGCAAACAATTTGTTTATGGGGATTATAGTAGTTTCAATGATTAAGTACTAATATTAACCAGTTTTATCTTTTATGTTACTGTCAAAAATAAAATAAGATTAGAGTTAATGATAATAAATGACCATTTTTAAGTTTCAACTTTTATCCTTAATACCTTTTAAGTTATTCATGCTATAGAAATTCAGCTAGTGAGTTCTGAGATATTTACATATCCTCACTAAGCTTACAAGAAAACTCAATTACATAATAAAAACCCTATTTTTGTTGATTTTTCTTGTAACTCCACTTTTCTGTTGAAATTTAGTATTTCGGACTTCACACCAGGATTTCATGGTGTTTTACCTTGAATATAATGATAAAAATTACTTTCTTTTTCATTTATAAGCTAGTAGAATCTGAAAATCTACTTTAAAAGGTTGGACCAAATTTGAATTTAAGTGGTCAGCTGGTATTTGTATTTTAACCAATTCCCCCATATTATTATCAACCTGCTTTATGACTTGTAGAAACAAAGTCCATATATTTATTCTGGAAGCTATTTTGTGGCAACTTTAATTTAGTATCAAGTATCCATAATTTATATTTCTAACAATATGAGCTAAAAACCATTAATATATTCACTGATCATAAAAGTGCATAAATCCATGTTCTCTCAGTAAGTATTGGGTTTTCAGATATGAAATAAGACATTCATATATGTATTTTTTGAGTGGTAATCAAATGGGGTAATGTGTTCTACATTTTTATACATTGGTTTCTGAGATAAAAAAGAATTTATGCTTTTTTATAGCATTTTTACTTGTTTTAAGATTACAATTTCAATTCTTATTATTAAAATGAGTTTTTTAAAGTTGTTTTGTGACCCTCTTGGATATGCGGTCATATCTCAAAGGCTCACACCTCTCATCTAACCTCCACAGTTCTATTTACTGACTCATCAAATGGCATATATTCTGGAAGGAGTGAAGTAGGTTCACTCAAAATTACTACCCAAAGCACTGTATTGGATGAGATAGAAATTTATTGAGAATTTTCTCTTAAAACAAAATAATTATTATTTACAAAAAGTCAGAAATAATTCAAAACTGTATTATCTTTCCATGCTCAAGCCAGCATACTTTTAACATGTAAAAATCTTGTAGAGTGAACCTTTAGCTCAAATTTAAACACATTTTGAGCCTTTTAATTTGGAAATTGACAAATATATAAAGGATTTCAGGATGGAATCCCATATCTGCCTGTAAAGAGTGTTACTGTGGGATATTCTCCCAAGAATTTGAATTATGAGGTGTGAAATAGCCCTATGATTTCCTCATATTTTTCATACTTATGAGAATTTCAGGAAAAAATTATTTATTTATGGCAATCAGAAATCCCTGTTCTGTCAGTTTTACATGACATAAACCATACTTTTAATCATGAAAACTTTAAAGGACTTCCAATAATTTCTGCACATCATAAGATATGTATATGTCTCCTGTCTCTATTTCTCTGTTTCAACTAGTTCTATTCAAAGTAAAGTTTATTTTGCTTATTAAAATAAATAACCAATCCAATCTATAAGAAAAACCACTGAAACAATCATCATTATAAGCAACACAGCCTCTTGAATATTCTTCTTTCTCACAACTTCACTTCAGATTTTCATTTTACATTAGATCAAGTCCTAAAAATGTTCTCATAATCTGTACCTTTGGTCACACAAACAATTTGTGAAACATAAGTTTTGCTCCTGAAACATCAGCAAACGTACACCACTTCTATTCATAATTCAAACCATCTTGAAGAAAAACCCCAAATATAATCAAAAAGAATGCTAATTTCAATATAGGCCCCTGATAAAGGATCAAATTTTGAAAACTCACTATTGTCACTTTAGCTATACCTGATGCCCAATAATAGTTCATTTTGAAACTTTCATTGGCTATTTAGTTGCGTATAATTCGAAATCTACCTAACCTTAAAGTAAAGCTTTGTGTCAGATAAATTAATTTTATGATTCAATGTGGTACAAATCATACTACATCTTATATAAAAATTTTCTTACAAAGATTCCCCTTAAATGTATGCACAACACTTACCAGATTAAGATTGAACCCCAAATTTGAGGAGTAATATGTCACCCAAAAGGCTCAAACATTAAATTCCTTGATTCATCTCAAGAAAAAACAGGGCTGAGCTCACATATGGTTCACATTTAAATATCAATGATTTAAATCCAATTGGAACCCTTAAATCACTTAGTTACAAGAAAAGGGTAGCTTAGTTTCTTAGAAACTTAGTGTTAGAGGAGCCTTTTCTCATGTCAACACGAAATAATTTAAAGAAAAATAATTCCCACCTTCCAAAAAAGTGAGGTATTTAAATAAGGTATAGGAAATCTGAAATTCGGCATGCATGTTTTCTTTGGGATATAATTTCTCATCAATATGGGAATTCTTTGTATTTGTAGACTTGATTGTTGAAGAAAATTCAAGAATCTAATTCTCAATTGCAACTTTTTGGTAATAATTTTCTTTCAGGTAATTATTTTCATTAGGTTAAAGTTTCTTTTAAAATTTGAATAATTTCAAATACCTCACATCTTTATTAACCAATAGAGAATCTCCAAAGAATTAATTTCATTGTTATTTTAAACTAAAATTCAATTAACCAAATTCACACAATTCTAATTAATTTTTTTCTAAGAATAGCATTACTATCATTGATGTGTTTTCTGAGAAATGATTTTATTCAAAGATCAAAGAGATTTTTTGTATTTGGTTTAGTATTTGAAATAACTTTTAATTTTTAATTCACCTAATTCTTTGTTTAAAAATCATGAGCTAGCTTAAAATATAGAAATTTGTTTAATTTTTTCTAGGTTAGAATGATTCAAATAGATCCTTGAAATTCTAGGTAACATTTTTGTAAATTATCATTCAGCTTTTATCAGATTGAGCTTATGATATTAATTCAATTTTAAAATTATTTCTCAATATTTCTTAAGAATTTTGCTTAAGCTTAAAGCATATTGGCTAGATTTTTTGCCATATAGGTTGAGAAAACCATTTGTATGAAACTTATTGATATTATTGAAAAATCAGAAGAATTATTGGCTATTTCTTTCTTTCTTACAAATAGTATCATTTTTTTATTGAAAAAATGAGGAGTTTTTGAATATCTTCTTTGTAAGTTTTATACTTTATCAGCTTTGATCTATTATTAGTATGTAAATATTTCCAAACTTAAGAATAAAGAATTATTAATTTCATAAAATCTCAATAGAAAATAGTTTTTTAAATAATATAAAGTAAAAACATCAAAAGAGTAATGAAAATTTGTTAGTTTAGGTAAGCTTCCAATGAGCTCAAACCAGTGTTTTTTTACATTCTTAAGTATAATTTCCATTCCTTTTTATATTTCTAGTTAATTCTTTCTTTTTCCCTCCTCTTTGAGGAAGAAAGAATACACAATCTCTTTTTTAAATTTCTAATTTTTCATTGGAAATCTTCTGTTTTTTGACCAAATTTTCAAGCTCCAAGAAAACAAATGCACAAAATGAGATTTTAATGAGATATCATAATTTGTTCTTTGAATGTAATAATTTAATTAAAGTAATAAGTGCACAAAGACCCTTTAGTGATAGAATTTGAAACCAATATCCTTGACCCAAAATGTAATATTTTGGTCAGAAAACCAAATAGTACTCATTTTTCTAAGGATATTGGTACCAAAAAGCTGAAAACAAAAACTCGTTTTTTGTATTAATATCTTCCTTCAATAAATTTCTTTCATTCAAATTAAAAAAATTTAAATTCTATGTTGAAATCTTATTTTATATTTTTTCTACATTAAAACTTCTCAAAATAACTATTTTGGTCATTTTTAACCCACTTAATCTTAATTAAGATATCATTAGTTTTTTTTACTTTCTTCAATAAATTAATAATCTTCAAAATTAAAAAAAAATTAAAAAAATTCAACAGAAATTTTAAACTAAAAACAGATTATTTCTTATGTGAACTTACCAATTTTATAAATAAGAAATTCTTGATTTACAAAAAATGTTTTTTTGATAGACAAGATTTGAATTACCTACCTATATATATATAATTATTGATATATTGAATTTTAATTTTGATATTAGTTTTTTTGTAAATCTTTACAAAATTTCAAGTGAAAAATTAAGTTGGAAATTTGAAACCTTTTTCAATTCTAATTACATTTGAAGAAAAATTCATTATTTATTTTTATTTCATTTTCTTTATTTTTTTTAACTTTGATTTTGAAATTATTAAAATTTGATTTAAATTTAAATTATTAAAATCTAATTTAAAAACTAAAGTATTTTCAAAAATTGATTAAAAATTTTCAATAAATCAAATTCAAAAAAATTATGATTCTTAATTTATTTTTTCATAAATGTGAATTATTATTATTTTGTTTTTGTTATTAAGAAAAAATAATTTAATTCAAACAATAATCCCTCAAAAAACATAATCAAAAATTATAGTAATAAATTGAAACCATTTTTTATGAAATTATATTTTCCAAAAAAAAATGACAATAATAAATATTTTAATGAATTTCAAGAAAATACATATGTAAAATAGAATTCCAATTATGGTATTTGATTTTTTTTTGTTCAAAAAAAAGAATAAAATTGATTATATTAGAATTTCATTTCTTTTTTAAAAAGGATATCAAATTTCATAATGAGATTTTGATCTCAATATTCATAACCAAATTTGCAATTTTTTATTTTTCTCACCAAAAAAAGAGAATAAAACTTTGGTCCTAAATATTGAGGTTTAAAAAGCAATGATACTACATGAGGTTAGATTTTCTTTTCTCTTTAAATATTAATTGAACAAAGAAAAAAATGAATTTCAAGTTTGATAAGTGAAATATCATTTTATCATATGTTTTTCTTTTTTTAGCTTGCTACTTATTTGGCCAAAAAATTGGAAAATTATTTAGTTTTATATTTTCTAATCAAAATTTCTTGAAAAATCTAATTTATCTTCAAAATTCCATAAAAATTTGGACAACATAATGAAATATTTAAGAAAAAAAAGATAAAATTTGGAAATTATGCATAAGAATGTATTTATTCCAAAAGCTTGCATGACTTTAAACATTCTCCCAAGTTTTCTATTCAATTTTTTACAATAAAACAAAATAAATATTTTAATTTTTCTTTCTTTTATTTTTTGCAAAGAAAATGACAAAAGAAAGTCAAATAAAAAATCCCATTTATTAATTATTTCTCATTACATTTGTAAAAAAAAATTTCTTAACAAAAAAATATGTGTTTTTAATGGTTTCAATTTTTAAAATGTTATGAATAAATGTTATATCAAAAGTTATGGAAAAAATATTTTACCCTATCACTTTGGGAAGTTGCAAGAAAAAATCAAGTTTTAGTTTTTATGCTTCAAATTTTATTTTAATACTTCAATTTCAATATTTAAAAATCATGACCGTAACTTTTTTTGGCAAGAATAGGATATGTAAATAAAACTCATAATGATCAAAAAAGATAAAAGTAAAAAATTGGGCAAATTCTTTAAAAAAGAACCAATTTGTCAAATTAACTTTTTCACAATGGGCTTAAAAGTCTCAAGACAAGAAATTGAATGGGAATTTCTTAGATTTGATTTTTTTTTCGGGTAGGAAGATATCGAATAGATTTGAAACAAAGTAATTAAATTGACAACAAAAAATTAAGCCCTCAAGTTTAGCCTGAGGAGACAGTAGAGGGTAACAGCGACCATAATAAATTGCCAACCCTTCCGATTGGCTAAAGAAACAGCTTTATATAACCATACAAACAATCCCCCAGATTTCAACACAGCAAAGAATGGATAAGTAGCCATGTTCATATCTTTCCGAATGAGTAGAAGCGTCCAAAGTATTTTGGATATTTTGGCATGATTATTGATAGTGTGGGGAGTCGTTTTGTGTGCGATGAAAATATACTAATTGTGTGCTTTAGTTAAGCAAGTAATCTTTGGCTTGATAATGAAACTGGCAAATAGGTTCTAAGTGTTGTCATTCAACTACCTCAATAGCGTCTGGGTCGTATAACCCTACGTGAGAAGCCTGTAAATCACATTTGGTGAAAACAAACATACAAAGTTAGGAAATGTGAAACTGATTTAAGAGCAAGTTGACTCACCATCAAGGAAGTACTCCAGTTTTCCAAACTTGTCTGTAATGAGTATTCTTCTTCTTCGCTTTCAACATCCCAACTTTCGTGCAAATTTCCGTATAAAGCTTTTTGTGCTTCATCAAGGTTGAGGGATATTTGCTCTACAAGTGCAAGTCTTTCTAAGTCTTGTTCATTGGGAAGTTGTGGGGGTAATGGAACCCCAAGGACTTGGGTAAAACTTGTATTCCAACCAACAACCTTGCCATTACCAAGGCGGGAGCCATTTCTCCAATTTTTTTCCTCACAGCCAGTTTTAAAACAGTAATCTTGGTAATTAATTGGTCGGAGCCAGGGTCCAGCGGGATGAGGATACTTTTTAGAATTATCATAAAATCTGGTTGAAAACCTATAAGCAGGGCGCGTAGGAACCGAGAGAAGATTGTTTGATATGATCGGAGGAATAGCACGATAAAGAACATAAACGTGTTCATCTTCAGGTGGAGTAAGAGTAATCATAGGCAAAGTCGGAGCAGTTCCAGCAGTTTGAAACTCGCCAACTGATTTGGTTTTTTTAATTGGAAAATGAAAGGGGAGCTTGGAACGAGAGAAGTTTGGTGACTTTAACGGAGAGAATAAGACTTTTGTGGCTTGGATAGACTTAGTTAGCTCTACGCTACGACCTGGCTTGGTGAAGCTTGATGAGACTGAGGACTCATCAACTGGATAGTCTGGTTCCAAAGATTCTGGGCTAGACTCAGAAGAGGTCCGACTTTGAAGAGAGTGATATGAAGAGCTGGAGGTAGTCGAGAGAACGTCAATTGTTCCAATTGGAATAGACTTTTCGGGAAATGACTGAGGTGATTGGTTTCCATCAGGGAATACTTGTGATTTTTCGCTGAGGTTACTGGAGGCTTTCTTGGACTTGCCCGAAAGGCTCCTCTTTAAGAATTTCAGAAGCAAGTTTGCTTTTTGAAGAGCTGGAAGCATGATAAATGTACTACGGTAAATAACGAAGAGGGAAAATGTTAATCAAAAGGCAATGAAGTGTTAGCCCAAAGCAATTTTAGATCAAACGCAAGGTAAGGATAGGTTTGAGAGTAATTTGGAACAAGAGTGCAAGTAGGGAAATACAAGGCTTGCAAGCAAAAAAGAAAATTAATTCCAGAATTAATACGGCAGGATTCAAAAATAGTGTATAGGACGCAAATCGTTGGACTTTCGACCAACAGGAGTGAATGCTTATCAAAAGCAGTGTTGTGCTTGTAGAATGTAGACTGAATTGGATGAGCCAGATGAGCAGTTAAAAGATCTTGTACTCCGGAGAGATAGCCAGTTTTTGATTCTCCATGGACTACAAGTACCAAAAACCGAAGGCTAGAAGCACTAAGCTCCGGGCCGGCGTTGTGAGCGAGCTATGTGTACTGTACCTACTACTGTAGTTGACTAAAAGTGAAATTATGCGGATGTACCTTTCCAAGGATGCACACCATTAGGCCGGGTACAGAAATGAGTGACGGAGAAATCTTCCAATAGGTTTCGGAAGATGATTAAAGGTAGATGGTGTAGGTGGTTGGATTGCTACGTTGAAGATAGTGCTCAATAAGGATATATGACTAGTCATCAAGGTAGAAGGCACCCCACGCAAGAACGACCCCAGTGATCACGATAGAATGTTCTCTTGAGAGTTTTCAAGTCCTTAGACGTCGAGCGAGGCGCATGGCTCAGGCGAGGAGATTATTAATCTAGGTCTATCTTTCGGGTCACAAACGAAGACTTTTTGGTTGATAGAATTCCACAAGAGTCAGGCAAGCAAGGGAAAAAACGACGGATTTAAAGGAGGCCTACTAGGGCTTTGGTAGTCCTGGGCCATCTCAGCTCTAAAACGCAATTGGCTGCCTCCCAAATGTTATGTCAGTCTACGTAGGGACAAATGCGTGAGGAAGCTTAGGTTTGGGGTCAAGATGAAAGAGATAGCCTGGTGCTCACTAGTACCTCACAGATGAACTATGGATGGACTATGGAGTTTGAGTACCTTTGGGGTCAATTTGATCAACTGGGCTAAGGCCTGATAAAATGGACGCTCTTGAGCTGAATTTGAGGTCTGATTTTCGCGGTGTTCCCGTTGGGTTAAGTCCATCCCTAATCGGTCTGCAATTCTTTAGCGGCGAAAAGCCGCGAAGGTTAGCGAAATCAGACCGTGGATGTCTGGAGGAGCTATATGAATGCCGCTCAAAAGTTCCTGACGTAGCATGACTTGGAATAAGCGCCCAAGATCAGGTGCGTGAGCCGTGGCTGCCGACAACAAAATACCGAAAGAGGCCAAAGGTTCCGAGACGCAAACAGAGCACCGATCAAGACCATGAAATTTACAGGCTAGTTTCAGAAAGTGGCCATTAGCTTACGTCCGATGGCTGCTGATCCAGACCTGGCAGCCCCAACCGAGCAACGCAGACTGTGAGCGGCTATGTCCTATGTCAGATCAAGATGAACACCGACAGAGTTTCGCAGGATTTGGCGAGACTTACTGATCATGACCCGGCGGAAAGAACGAGAACTGTGTCTTCGTTCTCGGCCAGGGTCTCATCGATTCGCCAGGTGTCCAGCTAATGGCGACGGCCCCTTGCCCGTCGGCCTTTCGACATGGCGACTTGCGAAAATCCGACGATTGCTCAGAAGTTAGAACTCACAGGCAGATTGTCTTCTCCAGATTTGAGCGCCCAGCGGATTTTCGGCTACTCATCGCCAGCTTTCTTGGCCAGAACTCGTTTGGGTGATAAACTGAATTGTTGAGCTAGCCGGGAGTAAGAATCCATCAATCCACAAAAAGTGATGGGAAGATATTGCTTTGCTTTGAAGTTTGCACAACGACAGACAGACAGCCAGTCAAGGTGATGGTTGATTACCGACGGTCAAGACACGCGTACCTAGCTTGGACACCAAGCACCTAGACCCACTCCTACTCCTTTCTGAACCTCCCCCTGCTCTTCGCAGCACAACCCCTCCTCCCAATGGCCCCATGGCGCAGATCGGGAGGATATCATGAACGAGCCGCTTTGTACGGAACTCTTACCTTTCAAGGCCGAGAGCAATTTATATGATAGATTGTGTCGCAAAGAGCCTCTTTCGTTGCCAGATCGAGAACAACTCACACTCAGGCTTCCATCGCCTAATCCCCCTCGTTAAAACCACCCAGAGGCAGAGTTTTGATCAGGTCAATCAACTTGTTAGACTGGTCGCATCTCTCGTAGAGTCAGTCAAGGATCGGAAACTCGAATTAGCGAATATAAAAGCTAACGCTTTCAAACCCTCTCCACCCACGGTCCCGAATTATAGTAACGCTTTAACTTAGCAAGAACAAGTGTTTTATGTGCCTCCTCACTCGTCAAAAAGCCAATTACTTTCACTCTCTCGTGCTTCTAGTCTTCCCCCATCCCGTTTCATCCAATCGTATTTCAGGAAATTCAACTCCTTCCAACGTAGCTGCTACCCCTGCCTTCACACACCCCCGATTGCAACCTCACTATCAATTTGAGCGGCCCAAAACTGCCTACTTTACCGGAAAATAGAGAGATTAATTGTTTTAAAGCCTATTCCTTTATCATCTTCGCAGCTCCTGGAGAAAGACCCTTCAAGGACAAGCATCCAGCGGACATTGTTTCCCATGTAAACGCTGTTTTAGCTAAGATCGATGCGCCTGAATTAACATCCAAACCTGAAATTAACGGAGTCAGGATACTTCTTTCAGGACATGTAAAATTTTATGCTTCCGCTAGAATACTGGCAAAATGGGTAATGGACCACAGGGACTCGTGGGCTAAAAGCGCAGATGAACATCTTGATTCGAACCCAGTACGTTTCCCAGAACTCATTCATGGTGTTTCAACCAATCTTGTTGACCCCTCCTCGCTGTCCTTTGCAGAGGACTTAATAGTCTGCAATCACTTACCTACCAATAACATCAATTCCTGCAGATGGCCAGGAAGCCCTTCTGATCACACAGAAACGCATGGCTCCGTTATCATCTATTTCTCAGACAAATCAATATCAAACGGTGTAGAAAGAGGCGGTCTCCACTGTGAAGGACTTTATTCTTTAGCCACTAAATCTAAAAAACTCCCTCCCAAATGCTATTGATGGCAAATGTTTGGTCATGTGACTCATCGATTTCGCAACAACCTCTTCTGAACAAAGTGTGGTAGTGAAGACCACTCAATTGACAAATGTATAGTGGAAGCACCTGAAGGAACCTGGTGCTTCAAATGTATCAATGCTGCAAGAAAGAAAAACCTCAATGTCAGAATAGACATTAACAACCTCCAATATGTACACCAATGTATGAGTACAGATTTTCTAGCTCACACAGCTGCATTAGAATCCTTTTTAAAAAAATCATATAGTTTAAATATCTAAAAAAAAATTAAAACCCCCCAAAAAAGTTCAATTTCATTTTGCTCTCTTAAATTCCTCTTAGTCAGTTTTTCCTGTTTTTGTTTCTGTTTCCCTGTTTCCACCTCTAAATATGAACCCAATCAATTATCTAGAATTAACAACTATTCCTGACTTCCTGACACACAACACTATGTTAGACCCACCCACTAATATAGTCACAGAAACCTTCAGAAACCCTGTAGACACATTTATGGCTTCCAGATTATTCCACACTCTACAGCTGAATCTCCAAGGAAGGGATGACTCCATTGAGGCCTTACTAAAGGATTTTCAAAATTCAGATAGAATCCCAGCTCCAGAAAATTGGATTAACTCCCACCCTCATGCCTGTAAGATGTGACTATGAAACTGATGATAATATTACTATTAATCAACAGTACTATGTCTGTTCTTATGAAATATAATAATAAAAAATTATTATAACCACAATTAAATAATTATAAAATTATTTCTTTCACGTGTTATACACTACTAGTGATTATAACAGTGAGCAGTAATTGTCTACTAGAATCAATTACAAGAAGAATTTAATAATAAAAACTTCTTTATTAAAATAATAAAATTATTTTAATATATAATTATCTTTTACAAGAATAATTATGAATATAATTCTTGAAGAAAACTATTACTAGAGAAAAACTTTAAGAATTAAAAAATAAATGACTCACTAATACTCCAAAGAACTTATTGATAGATAAGAGTAGAGAAATTTGACGTGGAATTGTGGATTTAAGGGATCAAAAGGATTTATAACAGTATTACAACAATATATAGTTGGATTCTATGATTTCACGTCTTTCAGGATGATTTTGAAAGATTTAAAACACTTAAGAATAGCTTTAACTAATACTTACTTGTTGGTAATAATGATTTAATAAATTGATAAGATGATGATGATACGGAACGAACAGCAAGAAGAGGCTTCTTTTAAGTCAACAACAGCTCACAGAGGCGTGCCATGGAGCAAACTGAAAAACCAGTGAGTGAGACAACAATAAACCCTTTCGGATTAATGATTGCATCATCTGTTGTCACGTAAGATTATCATAATTACTTAATTGATGCTTTTACGTGACTACCAACCCCAATATGGTTAAGAATAAAAGGAGTAACATCTGTAAATCTTCTTTTATTCTAAAATAATCATTGATTTATCAAAGTTATCAATGTTATTGCCAATTTCATCACAGGTTGTAATTACTGTGAATTTTTGAAGATTCAGTGTTTCACGTAGAATGGTCAAAAATGGACTGTAAGTAAAGCTTCTAATTTTACTAGTAAAACCATAATTCTTTTTGGTTGTACCATAGATAATACAGTTCTTCATTGGTCCTGAAAGTTTCAGGAAGATTCATCAAGAATTGTATTTTTAATGAATCTTTGAAGTTTTTACCTCATTTCTACGTAGAATTGCAAATATCAGTATTTTGCTGGTTGCTATGAGGTAAATCAATGAATATGGATCCCAAAAGGGTTTAATTACTCTTTTAGGGTCTAGTCATGGAAAGTCATCAAGAATTGACGTGGTTACAGGAGCCTAAGTAGCTTATTACCTCCTTGGCACGTCAAAATAGCAGGTTATTTGCTATTTTAATTATGATTACAGTAGGTGTAACTTGGTAACCAAGTTCCCAAAGAGTTTTAGTTTACCAATTGGGCCAAGATGAGCCATGGATCCATGCTCTGGAGCTATCCACGCCTCTGAGGCCTCAGAAGTTGGGTACCCTGGCTCTCTTTGATGTCTTTTGTCCCCCTTGCCTAATTTTTACGTCAAAATAGTAATTTAAGCTTAAAGTGAGATATCCACTATGGGTGTACCAAAAGTCCATGTAAGAATACCATGATATTAAGTGCTCAAAACATGCATAACACTATTCTTAGTGTATATGTAACATGGGATTTCTCACTTTCCCATTATTTTGGCTAAAAATCAAGAAAAACAAAAATTTTCACGGATCTTTTATGTGGTATTAATGATGTGGTATTGAAGTATTTTCCATTTTACCACCTCAAATACTTAAATTGAGCTTATTCACTCTATGGGTCTACCCTAGGTGAAATTTTGTGTAGAATCCAAATCTGGTCTTAAATCCATGGATTTACTTACTCAATGAAAAGTTATTCATCTTTTCTGAAATTGAAAATGATGAATTTTGGATATATGCATGACTTATGAGTTTTGCATAATTCAAAATTTCTTTTTAAGATAATTGTGGCCTATTTGGGTATGTAAAATATACCTCAAGGCTCACATTCCCTCCCACCAAAAAATAAAGTTGTACTACAATTTTATTAGTGATAAAAGAATAAGGCCCCAAAGGGGGGTAATGTCCACTGTCCAACCTCTTCACATTACTCAGATCAAGTAATTTAAAGCACATTTATAGACATATTCAGGCTTGTGGCCTTCTTTCATGTCTAAATCTTCTTAAGAGTTTATCTGAGTCAGGTATTTCTGATTCTGCCATCCATTCATCTTCATGTACTGGATTTCTATATCTGACAAGATATTCTCTTTGATTTTTACCCCTAAGTCTCCTTTCTTTAATGACTTTCTTTATCTTTCTGTCTTCATTCTGTTCCACAGGTGGTACAGTTAAAGGAGTTGGGTTTTTTAAAGGAAATAATTCTTTGTCAGCTGGTTGATAAGGCTTTATCAAGCTGACTGGAAATGTGGGGTGTTTATTTTCCAATTCACCACTCAATTCCACTTGAACTGCATTGGTTCCATGTAAAGCAGCAATAACAAAAGGTCCTACATAAGAATCTTTAAGTTTCTTTGGGCCTTTGATATTATTAAAATTCAAGGTTGAAACTAAAACTAAGTCCCCTACTTTGAAGTCTGGTACTTTATGACTCTTGTCCCACTTCTGTTTTGCATAATCAAAAGCATCATCCATACTCTGTTTTGCATGGTGTTTTACTTTATCAAGCATTAATTTGAAGCTGGAAGCTGTAGGATGAATGTCAATCAAGTCTTTCCTCAGTGTGTCTGCTGGGAGTCTTGGATTCCATCCCTTTTCTAACATAGCAGGAGTTTGTCCTGTGGAAGAATGGACTGATGTCTTGTATGCCAATTCTAATGCAGGTATCAGAGTGCACCAGTCATGGGTAAAGCCATCTGAGTCTTTGAATTCTAATCCATAAGCACAAAATCTCCTGATCATGTCTTCTAAAGTTTGAATCATCCTCTCTGCTAGCCCATCTGTTTGAGGGTGATATGCTGTAGAGAATGATAACTTAGTCCCAAACAATCTATAAAGATTGGTCCAAAGTGCAGATGTGAACTTGGGATCTCTGTCACTTATGATATTCTTAAATAACCCTGTATGAGAAATAACTCTACTCCATAAAAGAAGAGCTGTATCCATAGCAGTGTCATCTTTATGACATGGTAAGAATATGGGAGTTTTGCTATATCTGTCTACAATGACTAAACAAGCATTATAGCTTTTGTCACCACTTGGAGGAAGTGCTGTGACCCAATCCATGTGAACAACTTCCCAAGGGGATTTTGGTTCTTGAATATGGATCATCAATCCAAATTTCTTGCCTGTACTCCTGTTTGGATTTTGGCATCTATCACAGGTATGGCAATATTCAATGGTTTCTTTTCTCCAGGATGGCCACCATGAACAGTTCTTCACTTTTTCAAGTGTTCTGTCTTCTGATAGGTGTCCAGAGTAAATGCTATCATGGCATTCATGAAGAATGGTATTGATAAGCAATCTACTACACAGTGTCATCACACAAGAATGTTTTGTTCTATGGTAAACAATCCCATCAAAAAAGTGAAATCTTCCTTCAGAATAGGAATTTTTCCAAACTTCATCTAGTGCATTAACCAAAGATGTATCTTTGCAGTCTTTATCCAATAAAGAAGTCAAGATATGGAAATTCTTGTCTTGTTTATAAGACTCTCTGACCTCTTCAAAGAATTCAGTCCCAATATCAGTTATGTTAATTCCTTCAATTGGAATCTGTGGTTCAGCTTCCAAAGGTACATAAGCTGGGTTATCAGGAGTGTTGGCTAAAGCCCATCTACTAAGTCCATCAGCATTCTTGTGAATGTTTCCTGCTTTATGAACTATAGTCATGTTTCCTCTATATTCTTGAATGGCTATTTGCCATCTCAACATATGTCTGTTGGGAGTTTTCATGTTAAGAAGTCATTTTACGGCATTACAGTCAGTTATCACTTCAAAAACACTGCCATCAAGATAATAGTGTAGTTTCTCAAGTGCCCATACCAAACATAAGCACTCCATTTGGCTTGCACCATATCTGGCTTCTGTTGGTTTGATTTGTCTTGAGATATAACAAACTGGTCCTTCTGTAGGTTTGTCATCAATAATCTGGACTTGATGTAGGGCTGCCCCTAGTCCATCTCCACATGCATCAATGTCCAATTTAAAAGGAATATTCCAGTCAGGCATGAGGAGTAAAGGTGCTTCTGTAAGGGCTTTCTTTATCTTCTCATAAGCATTAATTCTTTCCTGTGTCATCTCAAATACAGTCTGTTGATCACAGATTCTATAGAGTGATTTGGCTAGAATTGCAAAATCTTTCAAGTGTTGCCTATAGTAACTAGCAAATCCAAGAAAAGACATCATTTCTTTTTTATTCTGGGGTATTGGCTTAAGTAACACTGCTGCTACTTTATTCTTGTCAATACCCAAGCTCAAACCAGAAACAACATGTCCTAATGCTTTGAGTTCTTCAAAACCAAAATTGCATTTCTTAAGTGAAATTTTCATGTTCACTTCTGCAACTTTATGAAGTACTCTTGCAAGTCTTTCAAGGTGCAAAGACCATGAGTCAGAACATATAATAATATCATCAATATAAATGATAAGCCATCCTTCAGATAATTCTGTGGGGAAGATGGTATTCATCATTCTTTGATAATGAGATGGAGCATTTTTAATGCCAAATGGCATTCTAAGATACTCAAAAATACCACAGTGGGTGATAATTCTAAGTAATTTCTTAGCTTTAGGCGTCAAAACATTTTGATGGAAGCCTTTCAATGCATCCATTGATGTTATATACTTGGCTTTAGACAATTGAGTCAAGGTTTCTTGAATTCTAGGGATTGGATACCTATCTGGAACTGTGTAGGTATTCAAAGATCTAAAATCTCCAACCATTCTTGACTTATCATTATGCCATGCAATAATAACAGGTGTTGTCACTTCAACTTCCTCATTATGGCCTACTTTCCTTAGCACACCAAGTTGGATCAACTCTTGGATATGTTTTTCCAAGGCCTCTCTAGCTCTAGGACTGGCTGGATAAGCTGGTCTTCTAAGTACTGGAGGATATGGTCTGTCAATATTAAGAGTAATATCAACTTCATGTCCTCTTATAGCGCCTAATGGTTCATTATCAGAGGCAAATGCATTTTTATATGTGTATAACACATTAATAAGCTCATTCCTCATCTTTGGTGACAATGATTGATTAATTTGTGCTTCAACAAGTTGATTAGTCACAAATTCATCTTTGTAAGTATCCTTGACAGAAGATACTACAGATATCTGTTTTGGCATATTGGGAAAAGCAAATTTTTTTCCCCTGTTCTCTCCAATTGTGAAATATCTGTCTTTATGGTTATTTATATCAATACCATAAATATTTAAGTAATCATTTCCAAGAATGATGTGCTGAGATGTGCAATTATCCATTAATACAATCTCAGTTTTCATTCTTACACTTCCTGCTGGATGTGGGAATACAATATTAGTGTCCAATATGCCCAAGGGGTACATATTGTTACTGGCACTACTGAATTGTACACCTTCTATTGGTAATAGATGGTTTTTCCATTCAGGAAGTATAATTTGGAGATAATCTTTGCCAACACAAGTGCAAAATGCCCCTGTATCCAAAGTTACTTTGGCTTCAATATCACTCATCACAACTGATGTGATACAGGATGCTCCAGCAGTATAACCCTTTCCTCTAGCAGGTTTTGTTTTACACATTCTGGCATCTTGGATATTGATCAGGTTGCAGCAATCTTCACTGTACTGTGGCAAGTGGGTATGGACTTCTGTGACCTCAAAGAAAGCTGAAATGTTTTCAATGGGATAGTCCTCCACTGGTGTATCTTCAGAGACTGCAGAATCTTGATCAGACTCCTCTTTTTCCTCAGTACACTGAATTCCCTCAATGACTTGAACTTCATTGATTTTTGTCTTCTTAGGACAAGTGTTGGCTAAATGTGAAGTACTTCCACATTTATGACACTTCAAGACAGGTCTTTCTGGTCTTCTTTCCTCTCTAGGAATCTTTGAGACTATTTTGGACTCTATTGGGTTTTTAATCCAAGTCTTACCAATTCTTGTCCTGGTAATGATATCTTCCATAGCATTATTGTAGTCCTCTGTTGAACAAGGTTCCACACATCTGCTTTTGATAGCGTGTTCCAGTTATCCTCCACACTTTCTTAATATTTTCATATTAATCATAGTGTCAGACATATCTGGGTGTAAAGCAGATAATCTGTCTTTTTGTTTGAAGAACCAAGTAAGTGGTTTGTCTTTTTCTGAGTTAAAAATGGCACTTTCAAAAGCATTCTCCATTTTAAACCTCCAAGAATTATTGGCCCATTTGGTAATCACTTCAGATTTCCACCAAGACCAGTCATGTTTACCATGATCAATCCTCATTTTGTAATACCATTTCTTTGCAGTTCTGGTAAACAAACAGTGTAGTTTTCCCACTATGATTTCATCAGGTATATTAAAGTCTTCTTGCAACATATCAATAGTCCTGATGAATTCAATATGGTTGTATTCTCCTTCACCAGAGAATGTTGGCCATTCTTCTATTTTTGGAATATCTCTTGAAGAGTAGGCATTTTCTCCTAAGAATGGAGTCAGACTTTCTTTAACAGAGAGTTTTTCTTCAGTCAAAGGTGTAGAATGTCTTGGCATATGTGGTTCATGATTCTTATGAATTTGCTCCACACTTGCAATTATATCATTCTTCAATTTCTGCCTCTCACTGTCACTTTTTGCTAAATGTATAGCAAATTGATTGGTGTTCTTAACTATTTGTAAGACATGGTCTTCAAGAGTTTTAAGTCTATCATTTACTTTAAAAATGGAAGGATCCTCTGTGTCATTATTTTGACATTGTTTCTCAATTCTTTCACAAGCATTGCTAATTGACTCAAGGGTGACAGTTGTCAATTGATGCCAATCAGAATGTTGCTTGTCATTTTTCTTTAAATCATTGATGTCTAAAGTAATTTGCTTCAACTTTGACTCAAGTTTGCCAATTTCTACACTAATACTTCTATGTACATCATTTATTTGCGTGGAAAAGTCCTGTTCATGCTTTCCTGCTCCTTGGCTGTGAATTCCATAAGAGTTCTGGCCATATTGAAGACACTGTCCACGGCTGAAGGCTCCAATTTGGGGATCCTGTACCCTTGTGGGTAAGGTCTGTGCCAATTGGCTTTGCCTTTGCCCTTGCCTTGATGGTTCTTGGGACCTCTCTGTTTCTTTTAAGGTCCTTTGGGCTTGTCCTTGGATGCTTCTGGAGCTGGTTTGGAGCTGGTAGATGCCACTGGTGCCTCTGTCTCCAAAGCTGGAGTCATTTCCCACTCTTTCTTCTGGTCTATGGATAAAAGACTTTGGTTCTTCAACCAATTCTTTATCTTTTTGACCTTGTCTTTGCAAGACAGGGGGCTCCATCCTCCTAAGAGTTCTATGGTCTTCTCCTGACCCAGAAAGCTCTTGATGTGTAAGTAGGAGTTCATGGCCCCCTGCCAAAGGCTTGGGCAGATTTCCCACTCCTCTTCCTTGGCTGCTCTGAACCAGTTTTTGTACTGGCATTGATATATTTCTATTGCTTCCACCTGAAAGTGGTTCAGCCCTGGAAATATTACCATAAATCAGTTCAGGCTCAGAATTTACGTCAAAATCTGTTGGTACAGACCTTGGGGAATGGGGGGCAACTCTGGCATCCTCCATATGTGCCTTTCTTGTGGAAGATTTGGCACTTCTGGATTTGGTCTTGCCTCTTCCTTGTCCACATCCATCTGGTTGGACTGAATAGTTGCTTCCATTTCTGGTATGCACCATTTTCACGTCAATTTAAAGATAAAAGGTGAAAAATATAAGATAAAATACACACCTTTTGGTGGTAATTTAGCTTTTTCTGAGTTGAATAAGGTGGCTCTTTTAGCAATCTCCACCTCAATACTGTCTTCAGATTCTGGACTATTGATGTATCTTTTACTGAGTCTGTTACCAGCTGCACAGTATTTGATTAAAGACACTTAAAGAGAAAAAATATGATAAAAGAAATTATTTTTGTGTTTTAAGATATTTTTTTAAAAGATTTTTTATGAATTTTATTATTTTTTAATATTAAAAAAATTATTCTTTTTAAAGAAAAAAAATTAAAATTTAAGATTTTGAATGAAAATTAATTCAGAGTAACTCAAAGAATAATTTTATAAGTTTTTGGATGTGAAAAAGCCACGTGTAAAACAGTATAAAATTAAACCAAATTCCTCAATGAAAAAGATTTCCAAAACAATTTCAAAAATAAGAATTATTTTGACTTTAAAATGAAAGAAAAAAATATTCAATTAATATATTTTAGAGCTTAAAAATATATTAATTAAGGGTACAAGGTTCAAAAAACACGGCCAGGCCCCCAAATGTAAGATGTGGTACGTATGGTGGTTTTTTAGAACCCAAAAATGAAGTCTAGAATATGATTAAAGCCAAGTCTATGGATAAAATCACAGCCAGGCCCCCAAATGTAAGATGTGACTATGAAACTGATGGTAATATTACTATTAATCAACAGTACTATGTCTGTTCTTATGAAATATAATAATAAAAAATTATTATAACCACAATTAAATAATTATAAAATTATTTCTTTCACGTGTTATACACTACTAGTGATTATAACAGTGAGCAGTAATTGTCTACTAGAATCAATTACAAGAAGAATTTAATAATAAAAACTTCTTTATTAAAATAATAAAATTATTTTAATATATAATCATCTTTTACAAGAATAATTATGAATATAATTCTTGAAGAAAACTATTACTAGAGAAAAACTTTAAGAATTAAAAAATAAATGACTCACTAATACTCCAAAGAACTTATTGATAGATAAGAGTAGAGAAATTTGACGTGGAATTGTGGATTTAAGGGATCAAAAGGATTTATAACAGTATTACAACAATATATAGTTGGATTCTATGATTTCACGTCTTTCTGGATGATTTTGAAAGATTTAAAACACTTAAGAATAGCTTTAACTAATACTTACTTGTTGGTAATAATGATTTAATAAATTGATAAGATGATGATGATACGGAAAGAACAGCAAGAAGAGGCTTCTTTTAAGTCAACAACAGCTCACAGAGGCGTGCCATGGAGCAAACTGAAAAACCAGTGAGTGAGAAAACAATAAACCCTTTCGTATTAATGATTGCATCATCTGTTGTCACGTAAGATTATCATAATTACTTAATTGATGCTTTTACGTGACTACCAACCCCAATATGGTTAATAATAAAAGGAGTAACATCTGTAAATCTTCTTTTATTCTAAAATGATCATTGATTTCTCAAAGTTATCAATGTTATTGCCAATTTCATCACAGGTTGTAATTACTGTGAATTTTTGAAGATTCAGTGTTTCGCGTAGAATGGTCAAAAATGGACTGTAAGTAAAACTTTGAATTTTACTAGTAAAACCATAATTCTTTTTGGTTGTACCATAGATAATACAGTTCTTCATTGGTCCTGAAAGTTTCAGGAAGATTCATTAAGAATTGTATTTTTAATGAATTTTTGAAGTTTTTACCTCATTTCTACGTAGAATTGCAAATAGCAGTATTTTGCTGGTTGCTATGAGGTAAATCAATGAATATGGATCCCAAAAGGGTTTAATTACTCTTTTAGGGTCTAGTCATGGAAATTCATCAAGAATTGACGTGGTTACAGGAGCCTAAGTAGCTTATTACCTCCTTGGCACGTCAAAATAGCAGGTTATTTGCTATTTTTCTTATGATTACAGTAGGTGTAACTTGGTAACCAAGTTCCCAAAGAGTTTTAGTTTACCAATTGGGCCAAGATGAGCCATGGATCCATGCTCTGGAGCTATCCACGCCTCTGAGGCCTCAGAAGTTGGGTACCCTGGCTCTCTTTGATGTCTTTTGTCCCCCTTGCTTATTTTTTATGTCAAAATAGTAATTTAAGCTTAAAGTGAGATATCCACTATGGGTGTACCAAAAGTCCATGTAAGAATACCATGATATTAAGTGCTCAAAACATGCATAACACTATTCTTAGTGTATATGTAACATGGGATTTCTCACTTTCCCATTATTTTGGCTAAAAATCAAGAAAAACAAAAATTTTCACGGATCTTTTATGTGGTATTAATGATGTGGTATTGAAGTATTTTCCATTTTACCACCTCAAATACTTAAATTGAGCTTATTCACTCTATGGGTCTACCCTAGGTGAAATTTTGTGTAGAATCCAAATCTGGTCTTAAATCCATGGATTTACTTACTCAATAAAAAGTTATTCATCTTTTCTGAAATTGAAAATGATGAATTTTGGATATATGCATGACTTATGAGTTTTGCATAATTCAAAATTTCTTTTTAAGATAATTTTGGCCTATTTGGGTATGTAAAATATACCTCAAGGCTCACAATGCCTCTCACTCATCTGGGTTGGCACATTGCTACTGTGGTAGGCTATGTGACTGAAAACTATGAAAAATGTGCTCAAAGTTGTATTTATATTAACAAATGGTATTTTTTTCCACCTTAACCCAAAGAAGGTGTCATAATGCTCATCACCCCTTTCAAAATCACACTTAATATAACAGAAACATCATCTCCTTCCTTAATACTCTTATTGGTATATACCTCGACAAGCTCTTTTCAAGGGATCCCCACCCTAGAAGAATGGTTTGCAACCCACTGACTATTTTAGGGCTGAATTCAAACTTTTCTGCAAAACTTTGGAGCACTTCACATTATTTACAGCCTCACCAGAAATTGGCTGAACTCCTATGGCTCATGGGAAATCATAGCCTTTTGATATAGTCCCCAATTGGTTTAAATTTGATAATTAAACTGAAGTTTTTATGTTAAAAATTAATAATGAATACATTGTGATACAAATGAAAAGACATGTACCTGAAGGTGAAAAGCAAAGTATACCACTGGACTATGTAGTAAAATAGGTCCTAATGAGCATAAGTATCTTCCAAAATGATTATAGACAAAGTGGTTGGTGTACTATCTATTTCCATATATTTGCCAAGTGTTTGTGATGACCTACTTGAAAAAACAACATTTTTCTTACTCATCTTGAAGTAAACGTGTTACTAGTTAAGAGAGCAAACAAAAAACTGATAAAAAGGTGTAAATGTGCAAGTTTTCTTTAATGAGAGACAAACAACAATCAATCTTCATGGAGATTATTAGTGTATATTGGAACAGTTACTGAATACTGGATAAATTCCAAAAGGATAAAGAAGAACACATTCCCTTCAATCTTTCAGGTTGGAGAGGCATCCTTATAAGTTAAAGGAGTTGTTATCATGAGAAAGAGTATCTCACACATGATTTTTGTAATGCCATTGTTTTTAACTGAGATAGGGATAATACTAGGCACAATGAGGGGATATCCTTCTCAAAGACTGAAATTTATTCTCCTTTAACACAACCCCTGTCTTCAGTCTGTAGCAGTTTCCACCTCATCATGACCCACTGCATCACTGGTTGATATACAGCTTTGGTTAGAAAATTGGCCAACATATTGATGGTGGGTGTATAGGTAAGTGCAATTATTTAGTTTGAAATACCTTCATTGATGAAATTAAGTTGAATTTTTATTTGTTTCATTCTTCTTGTGTTTGTGTCACAGGCAGTGTTAGCTATGTAAATACATCATTGATTTTCCTCATGCAAATTAATGGCAGCCTGATAAGAGAGAATTTCAACTTCTAAACATGACTTCTGAAACCACATAAGCTCACTTGCAAGATCAGTAAGTGCCTTGTCTTCAGCTTCAGCTGAAGACAAGGAAACAGTAGGCTGTTTTCTTGTTTTCTACATGAAAAGGTTCTCATGAATTAAGATCAGGTATCCAGTGACAAATATTCTGGAGACACAACAATTAACCCACTCTTCTCAGAGTAAGCAGTTTTTATTCTCTTTCTGTGTCTTTAGTAGATCAGGTATGTTTAGAGTGTCCCTTTTATGTATTAAAGAAGATGAAGAAAAGGTTTTCATTAGGCCATACCACGACGTTTGAGGAAATGAGACAATGCACTGACCAGATATGTCATATCCGGTCTAGTTGCAGTACTGAGATAAACCAGGCTTCTAACTGCACTTCAAAAGTTGATATCAAGAGCCTGGAAAGCCTGTTTCTCATCTTCAGCAGGACGTTTGAATTGTGTGTTGCAAATGAACAGTGTTCCTACTGGTCAGAAAGAGCTCATAACAATAGTTCCAGGAGTGATGCAATGTAATGTATTTGTAAAAGGTTGATCAAGATCCCTTGATTCCTAGAATAAAATATTCCTTTCCAAGAATTTTTTTGTAGAATTAAAGCTTGATTTCCTTTTTGAAGTCCATTAGGTCCTCTCCAAATATCCCAATATTGTCAATATGAAGAAACAGCCACATTGAATTTTTACCTAGATAATAAAAGGCACACAAGTCGTCCTTTGAAACCTTGAAACTATATTTTTGGAGCGAGGAAGAAAGCAAAAATTACCAGGACAAAGGTTCCTGCTAGATTCTGTCAATTTCCTTTTTTAATCTTAAAAATGTGTTTAGTTTTTCTCTGTCCAGTACCTGTAGAATGGATAGATACACATCTTCTTCCAAGGGTCAATTGAAGAATGCACTCTTTATGTCCAACTGTTTGAATTGACAATACCTACTTTCTTAAAGGTATATTAGACTTCTTAATGAATTTAGCCTCCCTGTAGGAGCAAAAGTTTTTGAGAAATCCACACTAGGTGTTTGATGGAAACCCTGGAAACAGAGTCAAGCCTTATTTTCAAGGAATTCTTTTGTTTTGTTTCTCTTTTTCTTCAGCACCCAAGTTCTTCCCACCAGTTTGTACTATTGTGAGCTTTGGAGTTATTTTTATGTACCCATAAGACCAAAAAGAATAAAAAATTATATATAAATAGAAATAAATTTATTTATTTATAACATAAAGAACAAAAACTTAAAATATAAATATAAAATCAAAATTTTAATTATAATTTAAAAATAAAATTGATTTGAAATTTAAAATTGTGAAAACACCTTTTGACTTGAAAAAATTGAGTAAAAATGAATTTTCATCAAAAATATTAAAATTAAAATATTTTTGGACAAAAGTTAAATAAAGGCTATTATAGATTTTTATCCAAAAAATAAACATATG
The DNA here is from genome assembly GCA_023105745.1 of Austropuccinia psidii. Lineage (NCBI taxonomy): Eukaryota > Fungi > Basidiomycota > Pucciniomycetes > Pucciniales > Sphaerophragmiaceae > Austropuccinia > Austropuccinia psidii. The sequence continues at coordinate 53,327,600 of JALGQZ010000007.1, read as the reverse complement.
AAAAATATTCCACCATTGAATTCCTCACAAAAAATAAGGTGGGGTCACCTATGGGTAAAATTTCTGTAACTCAACTCTAAATAAGCTTAAATTAATTTTTTAGAATTTTCTGTATAAAAATTGAAAATCATCAAAACCTCAATTTAATTCACACCACATAAGGTTTTAGCCATCAATTTTTTTGTTAAAATTGAGGTGTGGTGTGTAATTTAGAAGCTATGAGGAATTGATGTAATTTCAATTGAAATGTCAAAATATGTGTGTATATTACATAAGTGAACTTTGATTTACATATGAGGTATCAATTATTATACTGTAAAATCTCAATTGAATTACATATGTAAATTCTAAGTATAATGCATGATGAGGAATTAAAGAAAAAATAAATTGGAACAATTGATTCTGGGGGGAAACGGAATCTTGGCTCCAAGGGAGCCAGACTACCCCAAATGACTCAAGTGAAGCTGAGGTTTTGATACCAACAAGGGAAGTTTTGACTGTTTCCAAGAGGTCAAAACTATTCTTGAATTAAACCAATCTTAGTAAAAACAGATTTGACTGGTTACCACATCTCTTACACACATTCTGACATGTTTTGAAGGCTTGAAAACAGGTATTACTATAGCAATGGTTGATTTAAGGGTCTAAAATGGGGGGAAATACCAAAAAATGGCTAAAACCAGCCTTTTTTGGTCTAAATCAGGTCTCAACAGGGCCATAATTTTCTTTTCTGTTGCCAGAGTCTTTTCCATGACTGACAAGAGTAAACTTTACCTTTGGAGTAAGAAAATTGGTGGCTATGAAAGAATGTATTCTTTTCCCCACTTTTCTCTTCATGTTAGAATCTTTTCCTTTTATAATTAGCTGAAACACTGCTAAACCAATCAATACAGTATTCCAACTATCTTTCCTAAATTATTTTTACCGTTGAACCACCCCATAAGAGAATTAAATCATCTTTAATCACCATTAACTTTATGACTTTGTTTCCCAATTCACTATGGTCACTTTTGGGTGTGTTTTCTCTTGAATAATGTTTTTAAATACTTTTTTCTTATATTAATTTCCTTCATTTTTTTTCTCAATCAATTACAATTGAAATTGCTCTTGAAGAAATTTCTTTTGTAGGCTTGAATATCTCCTGTAGAGTATTTTTGCGCAAATATTTATTGTTGGTAAAACAATAAATATTCATAATATCATTGTTTTATACTTATAAAGGTCAAAAACAATAAATTTGATGTGTTTTCTCTTAAAAATTTTAAATTTTACTATTTTCAATAGGATTGTACCTGATACAAATTTTGAGGACAACAAAAGTACTTGATTTTTATCAAAGTTACATATCCCCACCTTACATTTGGGGGCCCAGCCATGGTATTTTACCTGTTACATAATTTTTTTACCTTGTTAATCTTTTTCCATGATATTAAAAAAGTTAAAAATCCATAAAAATACTGATAATTCAAAAAAAATTCATAAAAAACATAACAATTTCATATTAGCAGTGAGGCTTTATTTTTTATTTCTCTTTTGAAAAACCTTTTTTATTTAATTAATTGCCTTTTGCATTAATTTTAGTGTCTGACAATGTGGTAAGACAAGAAAATATTGAAACATCATCAACAGTTACAAGTATTATCCCTGAAAGTACTGTCAATTCTGAACATAATAGTATGGTTTTTATAGCTCAGAATGATCAACCAGAACCAATATCTTCAGAAATAGTTAATTTGGACATTAGTAATATGCTCCAACAAGCTAAGGAAATGGCCAATAGTAAGTTTTTTGATGTAAAATTACTATCTTAAGCTGTTTTAAGGATAATTATGCCTTCAACCAGATCAGGAGCAAGCTATAACCCCTCAAGCAGCTCCCAAACGTTTTTTAGACATGATTATGGCAGAAGCCAATCAGTTACAGAAGGACAAGGGTCAGTAAATGAAGCCCAAACTGACAGATTATGCCATTCTGAATTTGATAACACTTTTTTAACTTCAAACCAAGCAGACAAAACCACAAGAAGACGCTGTGGACATATAAAAAGTAAACCAGAAGGTTTAAAACAATGCCTTGCATAACAAAGAGTACCAGATCTTTGCAGATATGTGGAAAAACTGTATGAATTTCTACCTGACTGTGAGAAAGTTTCTGGGAAATCCCAACACTTGCAAGTTACTCAAGGGATAGCATCTATTTATGGAAAAGCAAAAAATGATGCTTATAACAGAAGAATGGAGGAAAAACAACCCATCACCACCCAAACAAGTGCCAAAAAAAGCCCCAATAGCTAGCAGCAGCAATCTCAATGTGGGAAAGAAGCCACAAGCCCAAAGAAAGGGCAAAGGCAAGGGACCAGCAAAAAAAACTTTGATAATATTATTAAAGAATTTGTTATTATATTAATTGCCTGCAGTTCTTTGCTCAATTAATTTCAATTTACATTTCTCTTTAAGAAATTCCTTTTGTAGCCTTAAATATTGCTTGTAGAGTATACTTGGATGAATTTATTATCATTGGTAACACAATAGAACTTTATAGTATTATTGTTTTATACTTATAAAAGTTAAAAACAATAATTTTGGTGTGTTTTCTCTCAAAATATTAAATTTTAGTATTCTTAATAGAATTGTACATTATACAAATTTTGAGGACAGGAAATGTCAGGATGAGTCTATGAAGAAGTTGTGATATGACTATTTGCAGCTTAAACTACAACTTTTACCCTGTGTATTATAATAAAAAGGTTATAAAAAGTAATATTTAAGTGTATCACTATAGAAAGTAGTGGTGATGAGTGCTGATGAAAACCCTGGGTGCAGTGTTACCAATTGGGTTATTATAATCAAGACTAAAATACTTTGAACTATGAGTATACCTGATTATTTTCCAAAGGAATAGCTGTTTTTGAAAGTTGTACTTCATAGGAATTCAAGAGAAAGATTGGGATTTCTCTTTTGGCCAGGGAAAAATCCCTCTTTATCCTAAAACTGGGTGAAAAGGTCCTCTAGACCATTTCACTTAGAGGAAGTAAAGAATTTTCACTTCCAAGGACTGGATTGTGGTTTTATCACAGCCTTCATACTATTTATTGGGCTCAGATATGGTTTCAAAGCCACATCTGGGCAGTTTTCACAAATAAAGGGTGAAAACCTTCATCTGGGAACCACACAGCCCTCTTCTAATGCATAGAAATCTATACAGAACCTGTATGGTACCAAAGTATTAAATTCACTATGAGTATTTGAGGCATGAACAAGCTTCTTCATCTATTTGACACCTCAAAATAAAAGATATGGGAAAGTATGCCACAGTAAAGGTGTATTGCACAAACCATGGAAGTTTAACCTTAAAACTGCCATACCTTTGCCAGTTTTTGGGATATTGAGCTCAAAGTTTGTTCATTGAGTATCCCTGGATGAGATCTACACAATGGTAGTCCATTTGATATGGGTATCATTAAATATGGCAAAGCTATACCATTGTCAATTTTAATTATCCAGATATGTATTTTTCTCCAAACCTATATGGAACTAGTTTGCGCCATAACGTTTCTTCTAGCTGGGCTATGGGGAAATTGATTGCACCACTAGATAGCCCTGATTGAGCTCTTTCCAAAAAGACCGCACTTTAGGTGTCTCAAACTAAAACTAAAGAAGCTAGATTGGAGGTCAATATTTCATTCACCTTTGTTTGACTTTATTTTGGCCATAACTTCCATAGGTTTGGTGCTAGCTCAATTTGGCTAGGACCATTGGAGAACCCTAATTGAGAGATTTTATTTGAGCAAACATTTTATTGGGCTCAGCCTTTTTCTCTGAATTTTATATGAGAGGTGAAAATTCAGGTTTATGCTCAGCTACTGCTTTGAGCTTGAATCACTTTGTTATTCTTTGGCCTATGATTATGGAGCTTTTATACTTGGAAAGAGGTGAGTTTCCTCTTTTGTTTGATACCTTTTGAGCTGGTTTGGCTCATATAAATATTTTGGTGGTATTTTTGTTCTACCATTAGTTTATGGTATTATGGCTGTCATGCTTGTGCTCTGGCTTTGAGTCACAGGCTGACAGGAAAAGTATGTTATTTTTATCAATGTTTCATATTGAAAACTTTCAGATATGATTTTATTAGGACATCTGTCCATAATTCCAGAATATACATAGACTTTAGTTTGTGCTTAATAGCATTCATTCATAGTTCAGTGTGAGCCTTGAGGTACATTTTACAAACCCATATAGGCCACAATTATCATTGAAATAAATGCTGAAATATGCATATACCCAAAATTCATGACTTTTCATTTTAGAAATGATGAATAACCTTTTTGTGAGTAAGTAAATCCATGAATTTAAGGCCAGATTTGCATTCTACAAAACTTCACCTATTGTAGCTCCATAGAGTGAATAAGCTCAAATTAATTCAATGAGGTTGGAATATGGAAAATAATTCAAGCCCAAAATCAATAACACATAGAAGGATTGTAAAAATGTTTGTTTTTCTCAATGTCGTGGGAAAAGGATGGGAATTTGAGAAATCCATTGCTACATTGTCTGCCTGTTATTCAAACCAGAGAACAAGCATGACAGCCAAATACCATAAACCAATGCTAAAGCCGGAATACCACCAAAAAATGGAGCTGAGAAAAATAAGCTCAAAAGGTATTAAAAGAAAGAGGAAACTCATCTTTTTCCAACTATACAAGCTCCATAATCATAGGACAAAGAATACCAAAGTTATTCCTGCTCAAAGTTATTGCTGAGAATAAACCTTAATTTTCACCTCTCCTCTGAAATCAAGAGGAAGAAGCTTAACTCCAGTCAATGGGCATTTAAATTGAAGCTCTACATCAGGGCTATTCAATGGTACTAGACAAATTGAGCTAAGACCAAAATTAAAGAAGTTATGGCCAAAATAAAGTCAAACAACAGTGAACAAAATATTCACCTCTCATCTAGCTTCTTTAGTTTTAGTTTTAGAAACCTAAGTTGGAAACTTTCATCTAAGGATATTCAGGGTTTCTAGGAGGACTGAAAAGTCCGATCAATGATGAGCCTTTTTTGGAGGGAGGGTATGTCAGCCTGTGACTCAAAACCAGAGCACAAGCATGACGGCAAAATACCATAAACCAATGGTAAAGCCAAGATACCACCGAAAAATGGAACTGAGAAAAATCAGCTCAAAAGGTACCAAAAAAAGGAGGAAACTGAAATTCTTACAAATATCAAAGTCCCATCATCATAAAAAAAGAATAAAAAAGTTATTCCTGTTCAAAGTTGTTGCTGAGCATAAACCTTAATTTTCACCTCTCATCTGAAATTCAGAGGAAGAGGCTTAAGCCCAGAAAATGGGTATTTAAATTTAAGCTCCATGTCAGGGAAATCCAATGGTACTAGCCAAATTGGGAAAACACAAAAAATTACAGAAGTTATGGCCAAAATAAGGTCAAATAAGGGTGAACAAAATATTCAACTCTCATCTAACTTCTACAATTTTAGTGTGAGATACTTAATGTGGGGTCTTTTTGAAAAGAGCACAATTAGGAATATCTGATGTTGCCTTTAATCTCTTTATATCTTATCTAGAGCAAAAGTTAAGCAGCAAACAAGCTCCATACAGATATTGAGAAAATCATATGTCTGAATAACAAAACTTGTACCTGGCATAAATTTGCCATATTTAATGTTAGGCATACCAAATGAGGTACCATTGTGTAGATCCAATCTAGGGCTACACAATGAACCAACCTTGAGCTCAATATTGCAAAAAAAGACAAATTGAAAGCAGTTTCAAGGTGGAATTCCCACAATTGGGCCAATACACCTTTTCTCTGGGATAATATCCCACAACTATAATTATGAGGTGTGAAACAGACAAAGAAGCATGTTTATACTTCAATACACCATAGTTCATTTAATACTGGGGTCCCATACAGGTTATGTACAGCATTCTACGCATCATACATGTCAGAAGAGGGCTGTGTGGTCCCCAGATGAAAATTCTCACCCTGTAATGGTGAAAGCTCCCCAGATGTGGTTTCAAAACCACATATGATCCCAATGAAGTGTATACAGGCTTTTTTGAAACCAAAAGTCAGTACTAAGAAGTGAAAAACTCTTCACTTCCTCTAGGTAGATGGGCTAGAGGGTCATAACATTGTTTTAGGAGAAAAAAAGGAGGCCTTTTCTCCACCAGAAAAGGTTTCCTCATCCTCATCTTGAACTCCTACATAGTGTAACTTTCAACACCAGTTATACTCTTGGAAGTAATCAGGCATAATTATATTCTTCATTATTCTAGACTTTATTATAATAATCCAATTGGTAAAGCTGCATCCAGAGCTTTCAACAGCCCTCACCACCACTAAATCATTTTAGGAAAGCCCTTAATTATAAATCAAAACTCTTTTATTATCATTTCATCTGTGTCACAGTCATACTGAAAGTTGTATATACAATTATTATCACTTTATCATAGACTCAGCCTGACATTTTCAGGGCCTGGCCCTGTTTTTTGACTTTTTTGGAATTTTTAAAAAAAATAATATAATACATATCTTATTATTTTTTTTGAGTGGTATATAATAATATACCACGGTGCTTTCTTATTATTTCTTTTTGCACAATAAAATTTGTTTTTGGCATCTTTGCATATTAAAAAAATTAAAAGCCATAAATACAGTTCCTTTTGATTTAAAAAGAACACCTCTCTTGCTGTAAATAACATTATTAGAGGGGTGGTTGGGCATACTGATAATTTTGATTTCCCATTTCATAACCACTTCTGAGATTACACTTGTTAATCAAAAGTAAATCTGTGAGATACTGGTATAAAAACCATATACCAGAAAACCACAAAGATTGATTTTTGACATGTAATTAATACTTTCAGTTACACCATCATAATACAAGGGTATAAATAGGAATATATTTCCCAGGGGCCATTCTTAGTCGTGCAAACAGCATTTTAAAAAATGTTAACTAAAATTAGCCCCCTTTTTCCTCTTTGATTCACTGGAAGAAAACTTCATACCACTTGAAACCCAGTCACAAGGTAGTACACCTGTGATATCTGCAGAACCAGAAAGTAGAAAGGGAAAAGGAAAGAGGCACAGTGAAGGCATCATCACAGGAAAGAAGTGGACACCAATTTCTGCCCAGAGGAGTAGAACACCACAAAACACTGAATGAATACAAGGTAAACTAACTTTGATAACTTGTACAGGGAAGTTTACCATAATTAATCCAGCTGTAACCTATAAAGGCAAATTGCCAAAGGCAGTAGAAAATAAATTCTTACAAGGCACAGTCAAAGCTAAACACCCTAATAACATTGAGATTTTGACTGCTTGCAAACACTGATATGTCACCTGTACACCTCAGGAACCTTGGAATCCCATGAAGATAGCCAGAGGACAGGGAAGGCTTGTCCAGAACCAGAATACCTGGAAGAGGAAACCTTGGACACAATGGTGGATGGCAAGACACTGAGGGAAATCATACCCACTCTGCCATTCACCTTCCAATTCAACAGAAAACTCAAACCAGAGGACTAGAAGGATATGGATCAAGTTCTTCAGCTCCACCAACTACTCATAGATTAATTTCAATGGAGCATGGACAACAAGAGGTTCAACCTAGCTTCTCACTGGGAAGAACTTGGAGCAGAAGGCTTTTCTAGAACCAGAAGGCCTGGAAAAGGACACCTTGGACACAGTGGTGGATGGAAAAACAATGAGGGAGATAATATCATCCCTGCCATTAACACTCCAATTTAACAGGAACCTCAAACGAGAGGACTAGAAGGATATGGATCAAGTTCTTCAGCTCCACCAACTACTCATAGATTAATTTCAATGGAGCATGGACAACAAGAGGTTCAACCTAGCATCTCACTGGGAAGAACTTGGAGCAAGTTTCCAGAGGATATGTCTCAAAGAGATAGACTTCAAAGACCTTATGGTAATCACCAAAGATTGGAATCCCACCAGGAAGTTCAGACTACTGGAGGAGAGGGCAACCACGATAAGGGAGAATCAAGCCACTATCCAAGGTATAAAAGAACAGCTGACCCAGACAGGGCCTACTTTGATTCCTTCAGACCCACAAGGAGTATACCAAATCAATTCTCCAGTGGCTTCAAACCATTCAGGCACCAGCAGATCAGTGGCCAAGAGTCACCATTCTTCACAATAACAGGCAGTTTCCAGGAGAAGACAAGAATAAAAGGGCAAAAACAAGACATCTTTCAGCAAAAGGCAGAAAGAGACAGACTCAATGATCCAGAAACTGTTTTAATTGGTGATAGAAGTACACAAGAGCCAGAAATAGTTGTAAATACTTCCAGAATAAGTAGGCCCAATAATAGGAATATTACCCCCACTTGGAATGAACAAAGTGTTGTTACACCTGAGAGTAACTTAAACAGTGATTCACTGTGGTTACAAATGACCAAATTTGCAGAGAAAACTCAAAACCAGTGTGCAGAACTCCAATGGATCCATGAGAGGATGAAAGCATTAACAGCCTCCATGGACCAAACTTTTGAAACTCTTCAAGAAGGCCATTCTGAATTGAGGAAAGCTTCTGAGGAAACCAATAAAAGACTGAATCAAGTCTTTGAAGAACAGAACCACCAAAAAAGGGACAGACATTGTCTGGATCAGGACATAAACAAATTGTTTAATGTCTACCAAAATATGAAGCCCCAACCACAAGTCCATCTTTTGGATGGTCTCTACCACCAAGAAGTCATTAAACCAGATACCCAAGATGGAGATAATATGTCTCATTCTGAGAAGGAGGCCTTAAAACAGCTTCCAGAGGCCTCAAGCTTTCCCAAATTCTCTGCAACAGGAGAATATCATTACATGGAACTCATTGATTATGTTGATGGACTCTTCATAGATGTACCAAGCATTCCAGATTACTGGATTACAGATAGATTAAATACAGAATTCAAAGGTAATGCTAGTATTTGGTACACATAAATGAAAGAAATACATGGCAGAAGAAGCTGGCCATGGTGGAAGAGTCAAATATCTCAAAAGTACAGCAATGGTACTTAGATATGGCAAACGACCATGTCAATTGAAAATAACAAGTGATCTGTGGACAAAGATCCATATGAGTGGTGTCTTAGACAGTATAAAAGACTTAAATCTATTGATCCTCAAATGAATATTCAGATGAGAAATCCCAAACTCCTGACACAAATGACAGGGGAGCTGGATCATGCAGTAAAATACAAATGCAACCAAAGTTGCAATCTAGATGACATTGCAATTACCTTACAAGACTTAAGGGAAAGAACAAATATAGGGAAATACTCCCAATTTAGAAGCAGTAGTTTCAAAGAGAGACAACCTCTCAGGATGGACTTCAAGTACAAACCCAAAGAAAAAATTGCATAAGTGACCAAGGAGAAACATACTTGTCACAAGTGTTTCTAAAACAACTACTATGCCAATAACTGTCCAAAGGAAAAGAAAAAAGTCTACACCATTGAGAAATTCCCAGAGGAGGAATCCCCAACAGAGGATCCCAAATAAGACTCTATGGTTCATGCTATCAGAGAAAAGTCTGTTGATGATAAAGATCCAAGAGAAGACCTTTTAGTGGAGTACCAGGAGGAAACACAAATGGAAATTCAGGACATACAGTTAGATGAAGGCATGCCACAAGATCCTGCAAATAAAAACTTGTGTAAACACACACAAGATTCAAAAACATTCCTAGTTACACCAACCAAAGGAATGGAATATATACATGGGACAGCCACAAAGATTAAGGTTTGTATTGACAATGCTTAACATCCATTGATCCTTGACAGTGATGCACACTGCTCAATAGTGGCCAAAGATCATCTGAACAACCACTTCTGAAATTGTGGAAAGCAGCTCTTGCCAACAAAGGCAAAAAACTTTAAAAGTGCATCAGGGAAGATGAAATCTATTGGGACCTTTATCAAAGAGATAATTATACCCCATAGGAAAGGTAATATCATACTCAAACCAGAGTTTGTTGTGCTTGATGATGCCCATATACAAGGATTCTTACTGGGAAAAGATTACCACAGGATATATGGAAGTGATATTTGCAACATTAATAACAGGAAAATTGCCACAGGTACAAACAAGGAAAAGAAATTTTCCCTTGACATATAACAGATTTCCACCCATGACCCTCTAGAATTACTGAATGAATGCAGAGAGGGCCAATTTAGTACCAGCCTCACCAGTAAACAGAAACTCAGTTTACTCAAAAAGCTAAGAAAAAATAGACCAGCATTTGCCATTGGTGAAGAACCCTTGGGAAAAATCAGAGGCCATGATATAGAATTATATCTAGATGTGGAAAGACCTTATCCATCCATGCTGAGAAGACCTCCATATCCAGAAAGCCTTGAAACCAGGAAAGAAATAGAGAAACACATCAATGAACTACTAGACATGGATGTCATCAAGAAGATAGGACAAAATGAAATAGTGGAAATCACCACTCCTGTCCTTATCAATTGGAATGAGGGCAAATATAGGCTGTGTGGGTATTTTAGAGCCCTAAAACTACACAAAAAGCTGATACATACCCTATACCAAGGATACATTATGCGCAAGATAAACTGGCAAAAGCCAAATATATAGCCAAGATGGATTGTATGAAAGGTTTCCACCAGAATGGATTTATAACAAACTCCATGAAGTTACTTATAGTTATATGCCATATGGGTATATATGAGTACACAAGCATGCCATTTGACATAAAAAATGAACCAGCCCACTTCCAGAAAATGATGTACACAATCTTTCAAGAAGAAATACCAGAAGTATGGTTGGTAGTGTATATTGATGACATCATTATATACTCAGAGACATGGGAAGACCATTTGAAGTGCATAGACAGAGGACTAAGTAAATGCACACCCATCAATCTGAAAATTTCACTTAAAAAGTGCAATTTTGGCCAAAAAAAATTACTGGCATTAGGACATAATTTCTCAGACCTTAGTCTGGCCATGGACCAGAATAAAGTAGAAGAAGTACTGAAAAAGACAGTACCAAACAACATCAAGGAGATGAAATATTTCCTTGGATTTGCTAGCTACTGCAGAAGCCAAATCAAAGATTTTTCCCACATAACTAGTAATGCATGCAAGTTATGCTCAAAAAATGTAGCTTTTGAACTTACCAAAGAAAGGAGGGATGCACATGAGAGGATCAGACATCAACTCACCAATGCAACTGTCCTGATACTCCCTGACTTTGAATTACCATTCAAGTTGTACATAGATTCAGCTTGTAGTTGAGGACTAGGAGCAGCCCTACACCAAAGGAAAATTGTGGATGGTGAACCAAGGGGAGGGGTAATATGCTACATCTCCAGGCAACTGACAGATTCAGAAGCTAGGTATGGAGCAACCCAGACTGAATGAATATGCCTAGTCTGGGCCCTAGAGAGACTCAATTATTATCTGGAGGGTGCAGGCTTTGAAGTCTATACAGACTTAACAGCACTAAAATCTTTCCGGAACATGAAGAATACTAATAGACACATGTTGAGGTGGCAAATAGCCATCCAATATTATAGAGGTAAAATGAACATCATATACAAAGAAGGGAAAAGCCATACCATTGAAGATGGCCTCAGAAGATAGCCACTGGATAATGTAAAGAGCAACCCAGCTTATGACCCTGAATTAGCAGCCAAAATTCCCATCCATTTCATGGAAATAGACAGGAGGCAAAATTTCAGATTTTCTGAATGGGCACCAGAAAATGGTACCCCAGACAGTGAAGACACTGAATCAGAAGGCACAGAAACTCCCATATTTGGGATAAGCTCCTCAGAACTACACAATGAGCTCTTCAGTGCAGTAATGAAGACTTATGCCAAACAAAAAAAGTGTGTCATATTGTTACCACTCCTTCAACAGAAATACAGGAGCCCAGAGCTGGAATCCCAGTTAGAGGAGCCCTGGTTGAGGGAATATAAGGATAAAAAGTTTTTCCTTATGGATGGACTGATCTATTCCAGAGAGAATCACACAAGTGCCCTCACAGTGGTGGACAAGGACCACATATCCCTGATCCTGCAGGAACTTCATGACTGCCCCTATATGGGACACATGAGTGAAGACAGGACAAGGAAAGGGTAGCAGGCACAGCTTGGTGGCCCAAATGGGAGCAAGGGTTGAGTGAATATATTAGCACTTTGGAAAGATTCCAAAAGGCAAACAGAAAAAATGGGAAGAAATATGGGTTAATTTAACACATAGAGGAACCCAAACACCCATGTGAAACCATTAATATGGACTGGGTCACAGGACTTGTCCCAGGAGGCAAAGAAAAGTTCAATTCCTTCCTGGTCAAAGTTGACAGGTATAGAAAAAGTGTGAGGTGCTTTCCATGTCATAAGGAGGACACATCACTGGATATAGCTTTGTTACTTTGGAATAATGTCCTTGCCACATGTGGAGTCCCAAAAATCATCATTAGTGAAAGGGACCCAAAATTCACATCAGAATTTTGAACCAAGCTCTATGAAATGCTGGACACAAAGCTTTAATTTTCTACAGCTTACCATCCACAGACATATGGCTTAGCTGAAAGGATGATCCAAACAATGGAGGACATCATCAGAATGTTCTGTGCTTATGGATTGTAATATAAGGGCCATGAAGGGTATACCCATGACTGGGTTACACTTCTCCCAGAAGTCCAGCTAGCTTAAAACACAAGTAACCTCTTTATCACAGGGAAATCACCCTCACTTGTAGAAAAAGGGTGAAACCCGTTATTGCCTGTGGATCACCTGAAGAAAAATCTTTTAACTATCAACCCCACAGCCAATGTCCATGATATGTGGAAGAGAGCTTTTGACACAGCTTCTAAGTGCATAGCTGAGGCTAAATAATTCAACAAGAAGAGGTATGACAAGACAAATATTGAACCAGACTTCAAAGAAGGGGACCAAGTGTTATTGTCTACACTCAACTTCAATAAGCTCAAGGGACCAAAGAAAATGATAGATTCATTTTTGGGGCCCTTCACTATCATTAAATTGATAGGGAAGAATTCAGTGGAGGTTAGACTCACAGAGGAATTCTACAGGAAACACCCAGTATTCCCAGTGAGTCTGGTCAAGCCATAATTCCAGACAGGAGAGGACACATTCCCCTCCAGTAAGAAGACTACCACCCCCGCAGACATAGTGGAAGTGGAAGACTCCCCTGGACCTGTGAGGAAGATCATCAAGGCTAGGAATATTAGAATGAATGGTAAAGACCAAAGACAGTATTTGGTCAGATTTAAAAACCAGACAGCAGATAAAGACAAATGGTTGGCAGAGGATGCCATAACACATAGAAACCTTCATCTAAGGAGATTCAGGGGCTCTAGGAGGATTTAAAATTCTGATCAATGATGAGCCTTTTCTGGAGGGAGGGTATGACAGCCTGTGACTAAAAACCAGAGCACAAGCATGACAGCCAAATACCATGAACCAATGGTAAAGCCAAGATACCACCAAAACATGGAACCGAGAAAAATAGGCTCAAAAGGTATCAAAAGGAAGAGGAAACTCACCACTTTCCAAAAATAAAAGTCCCATCATGATAGGAAAAAAATATCAAAGTTATTGCTGAGCATAAACCTCAATTTTCACCTCTCATCTTCAATCTGGAGGAAGAGGCTTGACACCAAGAAATGGGTATTTAAATTGAAGCTCTACATTAGGGAAATCCAATGGTATTAGCCAAACTGAGCTAACACCAAAATTACAAAAGTTATTGCCAAAATAAGGTCAAATAAGGGTGAACAATATATTCACCTCTCATCTAACTTCTAAAATTTTGGTGTGAGATGCTTAAAGTGTGGTATTTTTGGAAAGAAAAAAATAGGACTATATTATGGTGCCTTTCATATCTCAATATCTCAGCTAGAACAAAGGTTTTGGAGCAAACAAGCTCCATACAGATATTGAGAAAATTATATGTCTGAATAACAAAACTTGTACATGGCTGGACTTTGACATATTTAATTCTACACACACCAAATAAACTACCATTTTGTAGATCTCATCCAGGGCTACACAATGAACAAACCTCAAGCCCAATATCTCAAAAACTGACAAATCTATAGCAGCTTTAAGGTTAAATTCCCACAATTGTGCCAATATACCTTTTCTGTGCAATAATATCCCACAACTATGATTATGAGGTGTCAAAAAGACAAAGAAGCATGTTTATACTTCAATAACCCATAGTTAATTCAATACTGGGGTCCTATACACGTTCTGTGCAGCATTCTACACTTCATACACGTTGGAAGAGCGCTGTGTGGTCCCCAGATGAAAATTCTCACCCTGCATTGGTGGAAACTTCCCAGATGTGGTTTCAAAATCACATCTGAGCGCAATAAAGTGTATAAAGGATTTTTTGAAACCACAAGTCAGTACTAATAAGTCAAAAACTCTTCACTTCCTCTATGTGGATTGCCTAAAGGAAGTTTCCACCCCATTTTGTGATACAAGAAGGCCTTTTCTCCACCAGAAAAGGTTTCCTCATCCTTCTCTTGAGCTCCTATATAGTACAACTATAAAAAACAGCTATAATATTGGAAATAATAAGGTATAATTATATTCTCAATTATTGTAGAATTTGTTATAATAATCCAATTGGTAAGGCTACACCCAGGGCTTTCAACAGCGCTCACCACCACTCAATCTGTTTAGAAAAGCCCTTAATTATCAATTAAAAGTATTTCATTATCATTTTATCCGTTTCACAGTCATAGTTGAAGTTGTATATACTATTTTTATCACTTTATCAATGACTTAGCCCGACATAAATATACCCTAATATTAGTGATGTGCATGTGTGTGGCACTTAAAATTACAGTATTCCCACATAACGTTTTGGTAAAACCATAGTGAACTACTATTTTTGATGTGAAAATAGCTAAGGGTGACAAAAGAAATCAAAGAGCGCCAGGGTACCCACCTTCTGAGGCCTCTGAGGTGTGCATAGCTCTAAATCTTGGATCAATGGCTAATGATGACCCAATTTGTATACTAAAAACCTTTGGGAACTTGGTTACCAGATTAAATTCTCATTAAATCATAAGGAAATTGCAAATAAGATGCTATTTTGATGTGACAAGGAGGTAAAGAGAAATTTAAAATCATGTAACCATGTCAATTATCAATGATTTTCCATTGATAAAACTTAAAAGATTAATTAAAAACCTATTTGACTATTATCAATTTATTTACCTCATAGCAACCTGCTATAATGTGCTATTTGCAATTCTACATAGAAATAAGGTAAAAACTTCAAAAATTCATTTAAGATACACTTCCTAATGAATATTTCTGAAGCTTTCAGGGCCAATGAGGAATATTGTTATCAATAATGAAACCAAAAAATAATTACAATTTAACAAGTAAAATTGAACTTCTTCCTTAAAGTTCCTCTTTGATGATTCCATGTGAAACAGGGAATCTTCAAAAATGAACAGAAAATACAACCTGTGATGAAATTTCCAATCAAATTGATAAAATTGAGAAATTAATGTTTATTTTCAAATAAAAGAAGATTTGAAATTTTCATTTCTTTTCTTCTTAACCATAAATGGGTTGGTAGTCACATAAAAGCCTTATTCAAGTAATTAGAATAATTTTACATGAAAACAGATGATGCAATCATTAATCCAAAAAGGACTACTTCTTTCTTACTAAGTGGTCTTTCAGTTTAATCCATGGCATGCCTCTGTGAGCTGTTGTTGACTTAAAAGAGGCATCCTCTTGCTTTTTTTCCAAATGATCTTCTTATCTAATTATAACTCTATTTACAAAAAAATATGTATTAGTTAAATTTCTGATCAAGTGTTTTAATCTTTCATATTAGCTAATGAAGACGTGAGATCATAGAAATAAACCATAATTTGTTTTAATACTGTTATAAATCAATTTTGAACCTTTAAATCCACAATTTCTCTATCAATCTATCTACCAACTCTTTCCAAGGTTCATGGGAGTATTAGTGAGTGGTTTTAATTCAATTATTAAATTTTTTCTCCAGTATTAGTTTCCTTTAAAAATTATAGTTATAATTGTTCTTGCAAGAAATAATTATATATTAAAATAATTTTATTATTTTAATAAAAGAAGTTTTATTATTAAATACTTCTTGTAATTGATTCTTGTAGACAATTACTTCTTACTGTGATAGTCACTAGTAGTATATAACAAGCAAAAAAATAATTAATTACTTTAACTATTTAATTGTGGTTATAATAAGATTTATTATTATATTTCATAAGAACAGTCATAGTGCTGTTGAGTAAAAGTAATATCATCAACAGTTTCATACACCCATCTTACATTCAGATGGTTTGGAGCTGATGGCTTGATTTTAGGTGTGAGCCTTGAGGTATATTTTACATCCCCAAATAGGCCACAATTGTCTTTAAGAATACCTTTTGAGCTATGAATAACCCATAAGTCATGCATATATTGAAAATTCATCATTTTTGATTTCAAACAAGATGAATAACTTTTTCTTGAGTAAGTGAATCCATGGATTTAATGCCATATTTGGATTCTACACAAAGTTTCACCTAGGGTAGCTGCCTAGAGTTGATACACTTCAATTAACTCTATGAGGTGATAATGTGGAAAATACTTCAATACCACATAAAATAATTGTGAATTTTTTTCCCAATTTTAGACCAAAATCATGGGAATGTGAGAAATCTCATATTACATATACACTAAGAATACTGTTATGCATGTTTGTGGCACTTAATGTCATGGTACTCTTAGATACATTTTTGATACACCCATAGTGGATATCAGTCTTTAAGCCTGTATATCTATTTTATGATGTGAAAATAGCCAGCAGGGACAAAACACATCAAAGAGAGTCAATTTACCCAGCTTCTGACACCTCTGAGGCATGGATAGCTCTAAAGCTTGGATCCATGGCTGAAAATGGCCCAATTAGTGTACTAAAGCCTTATGGGAACTTGGTTACCAAGTTAAAATCTCATTAAATCATAAGAAAATTGCAAATAAGCTGCTATTTTTATCTGCCAAGGAGGTCAAGAGCTACTTAGACTCTTGTAACCATGTCAATTATTAATTATTTTCCATGGATAAACCCTTAAAGAGTAATTAAAACCCT
Source organism: Austropuccinia psidii (assembly GCA_023105745.1). Classification (NCBI taxonomy): domain Eukaryota; kingdom Fungi; phylum Basidiomycota; class Pucciniomycetes; order Pucciniales; family Sphaerophragmiaceae; genus Austropuccinia; species Austropuccinia psidii. Next base: position 53,310,422 of record JALGQZ010000007.1, on the reverse strand, counting down.
CTTTAGACTAGTATCCATTGATTTACCCCATAGCAACCAGCCATATTGTGCTATTTGCAATTCTACATAGAAATGAGGTAAAAACTTCAAAAATTCATTGGAGATACAATTATGAATTTATCTGACTGAAACTTACAGGACCAATTAAGAACAGTAGGATTCATAAATAAATTAAAGATAAGGAAAGTTTCATAAGTAAAATTAAAAGTTTTACCTACAGTCCATTTTTGATAATTGCACATGAAACACTGAAACTTCAAAAATTCACAGAAAATACAACCCATGATGAAATTTCCAATAACATTGATAACTTTGAGAAATTAATGTTAATTTTGAAATAAAGACAATTTACAGTTTTTAATCCTTTTATAATTAACTATATTTGGGTTTGTAGTCACATAAAAGCATCAATTAAGTAATTATGATAAGCTTACATGACAACAGATGATGCAATTATTAATCCAAAAAGGATAATTGTTTTCTCACCCACTGGTTTTTCAGTTTTATCTATGGCACGCCTCTGTGAGCTGTTACTTACTTAAAAGATGCATCCTCTTGCTGTTTTTTTGAAATTATCTTATTATCCCATCATAGCTTTATTACCAACAAGTAAGTATTACTTAAAGCTTTTCTTAATTGTTTTAATTCTTTCAGAATCAATCATAAACATGTTAAATCATAGAAATCAACTATATATTGTTGTAATACTGTTATAAATTATTTTTTGATCATTTAAATCCACAAGTGTCTGTCAAATCTCTCTACCAAAGTCTTTATAGGCTCATTAGAGTATTAGTGAGTGATTCATTATTAATTCTTAAAGTTTTTCTCTAGTATTTTTTTTCTTCAATAATTCTAATTAAAATTATTCTTGAGAAAGATAATTATATATTAAAATAATTTTATTATTTAAATACTTCTTGTAATTGATTCTAGTAGACAATTACTGCTTACTGTTATAATCACTAGTAGTGTATTAAAAGTAAAAGAAATAATTAATTAATTAATTATTTGATTGTGGTTATAATATTTCTTATTATTGTATTTCATAAGAACAGTCATAGTACTGTCGATTAATAATAATATTATCAGCAGTTTCATAGACAAATCTTACATTAGGAGTTGGGATTAGTCTGAGTGAGTAGTTCTCATGGTTTCCAGGATAAGTCAATATATTTTCCTTGATTATGTCTTAGTTTCCCAGATTTGAGTGTCTTGTGTATATTCCCCTAATTCTCTTCCTGGGTGGAGATGGCAGTCCTTTGGCATGTGATGTAGTGTGTTGTGATCAAAATTTTCTTCAATAAGAGGTTCATGCATGGCTTCTTTGGAATATTAATCAGGATTCTCAACAAAGTAAAATTATTTATCATTGTCTGTCACCATAAAGCTGTTCCAACCAAGGTACAAAGTGGGAAAGTTGAGTTCCATCTCTGATTTTAGAGATGAGAACTCCTTTTAAGAGGAAACAATCTCCCTATTGTGATATAAATTCTTGGAGCTAAGCTTTAGTATTCTCTATGAGGAGTGTAGCTATATCCTAATAATACTCTGGCTCCACCTACTTGAGATAAATTCCAAGACCACTTTTGATTAGGTATCGAAAATGAGACTTTGCAACCAAAGACTCCTCTGTAATTTAGGTGATTTATTCCACAATAAGTGAGGAGAGTGATTGTTTATTGACACAGTTGGTATTATATTTGTGAGAAAGGTAGCTATTTTCACATCTTCTTCCAAGTAAATGTCTGGAATATAGGACATGAGAAGTAAACATCTTTCCTTGTATAGGATTGTTGTATTGGCATGTTCAGAAACTCTGTTGTGCTCTGGGGTGTATGGTGTTATTATTGAATGAAAAAAGAAATTTTCATTTGAAATTGACAAATTATCCTCCACTATTGGTCACTATATCCTCTATATTCCTATCTTAAAGGTTTTCCATATAGATTTTAGGTATAAAAAATTCTTCTAGTGTGTCAAATTTGTGTTTTAGGAATCATTCAATTTTATGGGAAGAGAATTGATTGATAATTTTGAGTATGTAAAAATTTCCAGAGGCTGACAGAGGTGTAATTTGTCAAACAATAGCCATGTTTATACAGACTAATAGAGAAAGTTCTTCAGAAAAATGTCCCTTAAATGGCAGTAGGGTCATTTTTCCTCTTACACAGGTGCTGCAGGTATTTGAAGGTTCATTACAAAGTCCTAGTGAATTTAAAAGTTCTTCTTGAAATGAGTTATAGTTATATATCTTTTAATTGCTATGTTATCACAATTGTAAAAAACCAGTAATAGTAACACTTAGATAAAACAATTAATCAATATACACAATACTCTAAAGTAAGATTAAAAAGTAAATATACCTAGAGTTAGAACAACAACCGATACAAAACACTACAAAGATGAGTTTTTATAATCACAAATAGAAAACACTCTGAAAAGTATAATAATGAGAAAAGGTTAGCCTTCACGCAAGTTCATGGAGCGGGAGGTAGAGTATGTATACCTAATCAATACCCAAGCCTCATAAGTAAGAGTGAGATATAAATGTGATGATAAAAATAAAATAAAAGAGTAAACGAGAATAAAAGATAATAATGAACTGAATAATGTTCTTATAAACGAGTAACATAAACCACTATTTATATACAACTAAGACTGCTTATGGGTGATGGAAATATATGTATTAATTGAGCTAAGTAGCCGGAAATCCATCACGCTCAGGCCTAAGATCATACCATTCTTACTCTTGATTCGAAAGGGGAATCTGATTCAAAACACTTCTTTAGGGTGACCCAGTAAGTAACCCCATGGTTTCTGGAGAAATTTTATATTTGGGAGTAAGCTTGGTTTATTGAATGTTATTATCATTAGCTTATTGATCAAGGGTCCCCAAATGATTTATCCTCTATTGTTGGAGAGGTTGAATGTTGATTGGATTTTGGAGATGGTGATTTGTTTTTCACTTAAGTCTAGAATACTAAAAAGATTTTTTGCCATATTGAGGAAATAAAGACAATCCTTGAGTGTGAAAGTTTTACTTTTCCTTTTCCTTTACATTCTAGGTTACTCAAGGAATCACCTTTATTTAATTTGTCCCCTGAAATTTTTGAGAAACGGTTAAATACCTCCTTTGTGTTGAACATGGAGTGTGTAGAGCCACAGTGAATGAAAATATTAAGGGTTTTTTTCCAAATGTTGTTTTTATTTGTTACAAGAGCTTCCAGTCCAGTTTGATGAGATTCAGAATCAGTATTTTTATTTTTATTTTCTTCCTTGGGGGAGGTCGCAACTCAGGATGTTTTATCGAACAGCTTTCTGCTTTGTGAGATCTGTTCTGTGGATTATGTTTTCCGTCTTTACATGAATACATTGTTTTATAAGGAAACTCTGTATTTTATGTTGAGAGGGAAGAGCTTTGATTTTTGATAATTAATTTTTGTATTTTTGTTTTGCATTGGTTCAGAGAATTTTTCTAGGACTAATCGAGTAGAGATAGTCGAGTTCATATTCAATACCATTGAATCAATTACGTTGTCGTAGGTACTGCTATCTCTACTAATTTTTCCAAGAATAGAATAGACCATTATGTCTGGTGGTAGGTTTATTCCAATACCGCCAATTCAAAACATTATGTTTGAGAATTGTTTGAAATATTCCTCAATCTCACCTCTGAAATGCAAGAATTCCCATTTCAGCCAATTTCTTCCTCTATTGGTGACAGGGTGTGAGTAGTATTTTGAGTTAATTTCCGTCCATAGTTCTTTATAATTTTTGAAAGTTAGCCCATATAATACACTTATAATTATGTCTTGATTTATCCTACTTAGGATTGATTGTACTGCTTTTATATTGGCTAGATTCCAACTGATGATTGTGTTGGGATCTGAAGCTGGTGGAGAGTCAACATCACATAATTCACGTAGTACTCTAGAAGAAAGTTCCAGGTCCATCATAAAATTCCAGATCGTATAGTTTTGACAATCAAGAATGGGCATGTGGGACGCTTTTATTTGATTTCTTTCTGGAATTTCTTTGCACCTTCTCATTTTAGCACCGGACTTTAGATATTTAAATTTTATAATTAAACTGAAGTTTTTATATTGAAAATAAATAACGAAGACATTGTGATACAAATGAACAGAGATGTAACTGAAGGTGAAAAGCAAAGTATACCACTGGACTATGTAGTACAATAGGTCCTAATGGGATTAAGTATTTTACAGGATGATCATACACGCAGTTGTTAGTATACTGGCTATTTCCATAGAGTTTCCAAGTGTTTTTGATGACCTATTTGGCAACACAACGTTTCTTACTAATCTTTATATACACTTATAACGATTTAAGAGAAAAAACAACACACTGATAAAAAGGTGTCAGTGTAAAAGTTTCCTAATGAGTTTAACTGCAGCTCATCAAAATTTGCCAGACCACAGTGTACCCACGCGCTGCGCCACTGCGGACTGGTTACAGCAGCGGATTTTTGGCTATAACTGCAACCAGTCCAGTGAAGAGAACACAACCCACGACCATCGCAACTTTTTATTTGCTTCCCAGTTTTTACTTCTCAGTTTCAAAACCTCAAACCCAACTACACCATTAAAATTATTGATACAAACCCACCCATTCGGCTATGATCCCTTGCCCAATTCAACCTTTCGTTAACTCAATCCAACAGCCGAAAACCAAAAGCAACAGAAATGGCTACGATCCATATGTTCTGTTGCACAATCCACCCTTTTTCCAAACTTGACCCGACTTCCGGAACCCCACCGAAACAAAATAACCATTATGTCACTGTATCATATCCAACTCACAATTCAATCTGACTGCCAGAACTAGCAAAATATTCACACGTTGAAGCAAAAAAAATCTCCCTCAAGGCTATGATCCACTTGATTCGACCTGCTCAAACTAGCCAAACTCACAATTCAATCTGAATTCCGGAACTAGCCAAATATTCACATGTTAAAGAAAAACAAAATTTCCCTCAAAAACCTGCTCCAACTAGCTGAATATTTACACCTCAAAGCATAAACATACACCTGCTTTCCTTCCATCATCCACCCAGCTCAACTAGACCTGCTTCCATCTAACTCCCCAACCAACACCACAATTATCAACATAGCTGCCTAATCACATTTTGAAGCAATCCAAGCAATACATGTCCTGCATTACTGATGATCCCAATATGGCAACTGATCCTTCATTGCCAAAACTACACAAAACTCACAACGAATAAAAAACTAACAAGCCATAATGAGGCTTCGTTTAAATGACATGTGACAGGTTTCCCATCGATAAATAATGATGTACTGGATCACCACCAAGCCAGGCAGTGTTCCCACATGCTTCAACTACCTCTCTACTTAATCTCTCTCATCAATTAAACAATTTGTGACAATTGCCACAAAACAAATAGAAATACTTTAACAAAAATAAATAAATAAATATAAGAAATATCTTTATCAATACCATTTGCCAAAACAAGCATGAAAACAGTCGGAAATGCCAGCCAGCCATTATATTTCACTTTAATAACTGAGAATGTTGAAGAGTTAGCAACAAAATTGACCAAGGGGTTGTTATATGGCAATTTATCCTGCAATTCTGGTGTTCCTGTATATGGAGAATCTATGGATGGACCCACCAATATTAATATCCCCTTATTGGCAAATACCTCCAGGAGTTGTGCACAGCAAGCTGAACCAATGTACTTTGTTACAATCCAGATTTTTAAATGTCCAGGCCTTAATACCTACACTGGTTACTATGTCCGATCGCAACTATTGGCCCCGGGATTGCCAAAAGAATTCTACCATGATCTTATTGACAAATTATAAACACATGGTCTTGGAATTGTCATTATCAAAATGGAGACAACACCTTTCACACCAGATCCCAATAATATCACACTAAAAGTTAACATCTGCCACACAGACTACACTAATGAAGTGAATATATTCAAGCTGAAAACTGATTCTTAAAATAAAGAGATCAATTTAACACCAAATACAAATGGCAGTCACATACATACTGTAAATTTGATGTCACATATTTAGTGAAGAAATGGGGAATAGCAGGAAATATGTTTGTATTATTTCAAGTTGGATGAAGACTAATGATATACAGTACTTTTATTGATTGGGAGACCAAGGAAACAACATAGTTCATTTTAGTAAGCAAAATTGTTTTCATCCAAATACTGCAAAATACTCATCCCTCCAACATACTATGTCAACCCAGTCGCAGTCACATCTGACCCCCAGGAACAGCCAACATCAATGGAAAATGAAAGTGGAGGTTTGAAATCCATCTGTGGAAGTAGAATATAAGCTACTAATTATTACCCAATTGTAACTGAAATAATTGGTTTTACTAATATACTAATATTAGATATTGTAATTCAGATACAGCCAAATGTCTCCCCCACAACAACCAGAAATGCATCAACTGGGACTATCAACTCTTCCAGCTTCTAAGACCCACAAATTCCAACCCAATAAAACAGAAATTCCAATTTAATTGTCCCCAAATACAATCCTACCCACCATGTTCCAAATATACAGTTCATAGTGGGACATCTTCCAAGTTTCAAGAAGATCCATTGCAAAAATAACTCTGAAGATGGGGAGATAGAATCTAAAGATGAATTGAAAACACATCTATTTGTTAACACCTTTAGTAATAAGAGAAAGGCATGAATTGAAAGGTCAGAAGCCCAAAATTATGAAACTCTGCTATTATAAAATACCATAGGAGATTGTATAATTAGAATCAATCAAAATATTTTAAATGATAAGCTAATTGAATTAAGAACTCTAATAATAGTTCGAAACTGCAAAAGCTTAGAGAAAAGAATGTTTTAATTTGCTATGCTAAAAACATTTGATACATGGCAGTAGACAACAAAGAAACTCCCACATATGAAAAGCAATGTCACAGGGGCTCTTCTAATTGAAGAGAGCCTGGCACTCAGTAAACTGGGACTCACTGCAGAAGGCTCAACAGATAAGATAAGGAAAAAAACTTAAGAGTTTAATGAGAGTAAGATTGCTAAGAAATACTAATATAAGAAAAAGCAGCAACAAAGAATAAGAGTAGGAAATAAAAGAGCCAAACCCAAAAAAGTCCAAGTCCACTGTTTCAACCTGTCAGAAAGAAAGAGGGGGGTTAATAAGGATATGGCCACCACACCTCACACTGAACAGGTGAGAGAAAATGCAAAGACTAACTTAATACCAAATAAATATAATACCAAAAATAAGAGTAAGAATATTTATAAAACAATAAATCAACTAAATTCATTAACTGGGGAAACCTCTCCAGGGGAGAGAAAGAGGGGCTGGTATATGTGAGAATCACCAGCCCTGATCCAGACAGAGAGTTTTCATGAGAGGGATTGATGATTGAATTGAATCTGGCCAATAAAGGTCCTGTACAATTTGTACAGGATCTGTATGGGAGGAGTGGTAGTGTTGAGTGTTCATACAGCTTCAGGATGGTGTATCCAAACTGTTTTGGGGAATTCTAATGTGTACAAGTATTGAAAGGCTGTATTGATTCACCAGGCTGTATGCATGTTTCAGCAAGGAAGATTTATGAAACACATTGCTGATACACACAGTGGATTGCTGATTTGAGGTGTTTGAGTGGATGTAAGGTTGAATACCCTTACCCCTGACTAGTGTTTGTTACAGTATCCCCCTCTTGAAACTGATGGGCTCCTAAACACCATTATACCCTGCCACTGTTGAGTGGCATCATAACATCCCCACATTTTTTCCAGAAATTTTCTTTTGATTTTTCTTTTCCTCTTGGCCATTATCCTGTAAATCCTCTCTCTCTTCTTTGTCCTTCATTATCTGTTTTCTCACCTTCTTTTAATCTTTAGTAAGTTCTTAAACCTTTGAATTATACTATTCTTCAGAATTTCAATGAACTAATTCCTTTAAAGACATGAACCTTGGGTTTTATCCAAAAACTAAGGTCTTAGAACTCTTCACCTCAAAAATTTATGAATAGTTGGTATATGAATGTATATACCCATTATTGGCCAGGCAATTGGTCCTATTGGGTTTTTTTCACCTTAATTGGCCTTTGGCATCATCCAAGGAGGGTGCTTTTCCCCATTGTCCTTAAAATTTGGCCATTTTGGACCCTCTTGAGTATTCTGGGTCATGGCCATTACTATGGCCATTTTTGATGGAATGGTGATGAGGGGCCTTTTTGGGTCCTTTTGGTGTTTGGCACGTCCTACAGTCCATGGGTGTTACTAGAGCCCCCCAAAGCCCAAATGGAGCCCACATGCCAGGGCTTCAGGGGGTCCATGGGACCATTCCTTCACCCTCATGGCCTGGGCCCATTGAGAAGGTCCAGGACCATAGAATCTGACCTTCCCCAATATTGCAGGGAAGGTCTTGGGTGAGTGATTGGGGCCCAAATTGAAGGGCAATCACTGGCTTCTGGGCCATCTTCATTGATGAATCTTTAGGATTGGAGTGCATTATTCTGACACACTGAATTCTTTTGCCTGCACAATTTCTTTAGCCATGAGTTCCAAACTGACTTAACTCACTGATTCTTCTCCTTTTGCGCCACCAACATTTTTTTTTGTGGTTCTGGAATCCTCACTCAGTTGGCTTCACCTTGGTTGGTGGCTTCCTCTGGGCACTTTGATCCTGGCCAAACTTATGATGGCTACAAGGCAGTTGAGGTTCTTGATCCTGCTTGTACTGAAATTTTGGCCAAGGGAAAAGATTTCTTTCAGAATTTCAACCCAAAGTCTTCAAAGTATCATTTATTTTTTGTTGGAAAGAAACCATTTTGTCATCCTGGGCCAGCAGCTTCCAACATCAGAAGTTATTTGTGGAGTAAGAAGGATGGGACTTCTGGGAAAGAGCTCCCAGTTTCTGAGGGTCCTACTCCTGATGCTACTTCAGGATATTCTGATTGTAAGTAAAATGAATATCTTGATTTAATTGAATACTGATATCTTGAATTAGTGACTGGTTCTAAGAAGAGGTATGTGGCAAGATGGACCAATGTTGGAGGATACATCTAGTTGGTGGTAGGCCAATCTACTCCAGCTCAGCAGTCCTGATTTCCAGGATCAATACTGAAGGTGTAGTGAAAAGAATAAGACAAATTTCTGATTCCCCACCTGATCTGGATGTTGAAGGTAGTGATGAATTGGATGGTGAAGAAGTTGAGGTGGTTAATAATCTGGTTGGCCATCAATCCAGCACTTCTCTTTCTCAGCCTCCTGCCAAAAGATTCCAAAGCAGTCTTATTCCCAGTACCCCTAAAAACTTTCAGCCAGCTATTTCTACCATTCCTACTTCCCTTCCTCCTGATTCACAAATTTCTTCACACACCAGGCCTGCCATGATTCCAGCAGTAAGACCATCCCCCATTAAACAGTCCAGAGCTTCACCCATAGTCACCTCTCAACAAATCCAACCTGAGGCCAGCTCCAGTAGAAGAAGAGAAGAGCTTTCACCCTTTCCGTTTCCTGCTGCCCAAGTATTTCAGCAAAGGGATTGTTGGCCTATCCGAGTTACCAGAGAATATCCAAATAAGGAAAGTGAAAATCAAGATCCTGTGGCCATGTTGTTTAGACAAGTTGTCAGAATAGTTGGGAGGTGATTATGTTTGTTAATGATGGAACTATTCCTGTTACTGCTTCTGAAGAGATGGCTGCAAAATTTGCCTGGTATGAAGATGAATTGATCAATGATTTCCAAAGAACGTTTGATCATATGGGTAGATATAACTAGTTTCCTTGTCCTTGTTTTTGTTTGATTTGACTACTATCCCCACTCTTATAGCTAAGAAAATAAAAAATCAAAAATAAATGGAACCTCCCAATACATTATATGGGAGGGGATTCTGCTGCTTTAGAGATAAAAGAAATAAAAAGAAATAAAATGAGACAAAAGAGATTAAAGAAAAAAAATAGATAAATTCATGAGGTTTGTGCTTCTTGTGGTGAGTTGCTCGATTTTGACCAAGAATTGTCTGAAAGATGAAAAACAAAAATTTGATGCTCACAGAGTGGCCAAGGTAATGTTTTACAAGAAGTAGAAGCCTCAGGGATGCATACAAGGAGATGGAGCTTACTTTCATAACTCCCACTCCCCACCAAGCACCATGAAACAGATAACTTTGCCATAATTTAATTTAAAGTAAGGAATGTCTTGAATAATGATGATTGGCATAAATTGAAAAAGAATGAAATGAAAAATAAAAAAGGAATTTGGCCATATCTTGAAGAAAGGTCCAAATTTGAGGGCATTGATGTTGCAAGGCCTTCTGAATCTTTCTGAAGAGTTGAAAAGTGCTCACAAAGTGGCCAAGGTGATCCTTACAACAACATTGGGGTAGAATACCCCCTTAAAGGTGCATTCCAGGAGAGGAACTTACTTTCATTCAATGCAATCCCCACCAAGCACCATAAGACCAAACTATTGAGATCATTGGGCCAGGATTTTCTGGATACAATGAATGCAAATAATTGACAAGGTCTGGTGAGTTTGTAAGGTTGGAAGCTGGTTCCCAAGTTGTTCTTTCTGGGTCTTCACTGAATACTTTCCACTCTAAAAGATACCATAATTTACCTCTTTTGAGTTACAAGTCCAGAACCTGAGCCACTTCCCATTCTTCTTCCTCTTCCACTATGACTGGTGGCGGTGAAAATTGATGTTGATTTGGGATATTTGATTGCTTCACTGGTTCTAATAAGGACACATGAAAGACAGGTTGAACTGACTTCCATTGTTGAGTCAACATGAGGTGATATGCATGGCTTCCAATCTTCTTAGGAACTTCAAAGGGTCCCAGCCATCTTTGTGAAAGTCTCTGTGTGCGTCTTGCAGTCTTGATGTTCTTGGAAGCTATCCATACCTTATTCCCAGGTTGGAACTCAGGTGGAATGGTCCTATTTCTATCTTAATACTTCTTGAATCTCCCTATTGCTGACTCTAGTTCTTCTTTGACAACTTGCTGTACTGATTGGAGTTTTGTTGATATCTTTCCAGCAGGTGAGTTTTGAGAAATATGGATTGAGTCAAAGTTGGGATTTCTTCCATAAATAGTGAAAAAAGGTGAATGCTTTGTTGATGAGTGTTCTGCATTATTATAGGCAAATTCAGCCGCAGGGAGCCAGGTGTACCAGTCATCTTGATGGTAACCAACATACATCCAAAGGTAACTTTCTAGAATCTGATTTACCCTCTCTGTCTGTCCATCTGTTTCAGGATGAGAAGCAGTTGAAAGATCTCTTGATATCTTGAGCTTCTGACATCATTGAGTCCAAAATGATGAAACAAATGAAGAACCTCTGTCACTAATAACACTGGCTAGAAGACCATGTTTGGAAAAGACATGGTTAATGAAACTTTGAGCTAAGTCCATGGAAGCAATTGTTCCATAAGCTGGAATGAAGATTTCCATTTTTGAGAACCTTTCCAAAACCACTAATATTTAATAAAAGCTGTTTGACAAGGGCAATTGAGTGATAAAGTCCATTGATAAAGAATTCCAAGGACCAGATGGAATTTGAAGAGGTTTGAGTAATCCAAACTTCTTGTGATGAATGTTCTTGTTTCTTGAACATTGCTGAAATGAGGACACATAGTCCTTGATGAATTGATTGATTCCAGCCAAATAAAAATCCCTCTTGATGAGCTTGAGGGTCTTCTCCTGGCCAGGATGGCCATCCAATGGTGAGTCATGAGGCTTTTGAAGAATATTCAGTTGGATTTCTTCATTGCTTGTGACTACCACTCTATCTTTGAATAACAAAAATTTGGCTTGAGGTTCAAGAGAATAATCTGGAACTGAGTCACCTCTTGCTAATTTCTTGAGTATTTCTTTATAGTATTTGTCCTGCCATACTTATTTTTGGATCTGGTCAACTAAATCTGAGAATATTTCAACTTTTCTTGAGAAGAATCTTGACTCTTGAATTCCATATTGCTTGATTACTCAATAAAAATTTTGAGGATTCTTGCTGATGAAGTCCATCCCCCTCTCTGGGTAAACGTTGTCCCAATGTGACAAGGCATCTGGTAAAGTGGCAAGCATGCCTGGCCAAAAATCAATAAGGAATGAACCTCAGAAAGAAATTCAGCCCAACAGGCCTGATGACAAGTAAGAACTTTGGAAGACATGAAATATTGAAGGGAAGAGTGGTCTTTCAAGACTTATAAAGGATTGGAAAGAGAAAGAAGGAAAGCTCTCCAGCGCTTGAGAGCCCAAATTATGCCAAGAAGTTCCTCATCATGAATTTCATAGTTAAGCTCAGCTGGGAGAAGCTTGGAACTATCAAATGCAATGAGATGCTTTCCTGAGTCATTCACCTGACTCAGTACAGCACCCAAGGCATAATCAGAAGCATCAATATCTACAATAGCTGTTAGAGAAGTATTGAAATGAGAAAGGATAGGAGAAGTGGTGAATGCTTTGAGTATTTGAAACTGACTAAGAGCTTCCTCATTGAAGATAAAAAGAGAGTATTTTTTGAGAAGGGAAGTGAGAGCAGTTATTTTTTTGAACTAATTTTTAATGAAACAACAATAGAAATTGTCAAAGCCAAGGAAAGATTGAAGAGCTTTTATTTTCTTGGGCTGAGGCCAATTGAGGATTTGCTGAACTTTTGAAGAATACATCTTGAGGATATCACTTGAAACAACATAGCCCAAGTATTCCACACTTGAGGCATGTAATACGCACTTGGAGGCTTTGGAAAACAAATTATTGTCCCTCATTAATTGGAGGACAGAGGCCACATGTTTGTCATGTTCCTCCTCAGAGCTGGAAAAAGACCATAATATCATCTAAACAGACTAAAACAAAAATATCCAAGAAATCTGCTAATATATCATTCACAACATTCTGGAAAGAACCAGGATCATTGGTGTGGCCAAATGGCATAACCAAATACTCATAAATACCATATTTGGCTCTAAAGGCAGTTAAGTGCTCACCCCCCTCTTTGATTCTCAGTAGACTATATGCACCACCCAGATCTATCTTTGAGAAAATAGTGGCACCATTGAATACAGTAAGAAGCTGATTAATAGGAGGAACAGGATACATGTTCTTCCAAGTGACAGCATCCAGTTTGTGGTAGTCAACACACAAATGAAGACCTCTATCCTTTTTCTTGACAAAAAGGACAGGTGCTCCTGTTGAAGAGGATCTTGGCCTTATGAAATCTTTCTCTAAATTCTCTGAAATGTAGGCCCACAGTGTTTCTGACTCTTGATTTGATAGTCAGTTGATAACACCAACTGGAGGTAGAAGACCCTCCAGTTGGATATGATGATCACAGGTGCGGTGTGGAAGAAGTTTCTCTGCTTTCACCTTGGAGAATACATCCAAATATTGGTGATAAGTGGGAGGGACTACCTTCAACACAGTTACAATTTCTTCTGACTCTTTCTCCTCATCCCACTGCTCCTCCAGGGAGCCATGAAAAGATAAAGGAGGAAGGTCCATATCCCTTTGAAAGAGATAAAGTGAAGATATAGCAAAATCTTGTCCAAAATATTTTATCTCTTTGAAGACCTCATCTCTTGATTGAAGTAATGACTGAGATTGCATGATGGAAGGGATATGGACAGAAGAAGGAATGGAAGGTGTCTTAAGTTCACCAATCAGAACAACACTGTTTACAGCAGTGGCCAAGGAATTACTAGCAGAATATTTAATACCACTTTAATCCTTATGACTAGAATCATAGGTGATCAATCCATTTTTCCAATGAATGATAGGATTAAAAGGGTAGAAGAAATGATAGCCCAATATCAGGTCTTCTCCCTTTGGTGAATCTATGATAAAAAAGTCCCATTCAAAGCTTGAAAAGGAAGAAGTGTCGACTACACACTTGGTATAATGGGTGATGAACAAGGGAGGGGATTCATTTGAATCAAGAATGAGAAGAGGAATATTTTCACGGAGCTCTGACATAGTCAATGAGTACTTGAGAACAAACTTCGATGCAATAAAAGAGTTTGTAGCACCATAATCAATGATAATACTATAAAAAATATCAGAGACAGAAAAAAAATAAGAAACTTTCAAGATTTCTTGACACTAGTATTCAGAGTGCACAATTTTTCTCTTGAAGGAAATACGTGAGAACCATTGAACACATCATGATCCACACTCATGCTTTTCCCTGCTTACTAGGGAAGCCTCTTGATGACCCAGGCTTGTTCTGAGGTTTCTTGAAGCATTTTTCAATTGGGTGCTTTCCACCACAATAAGTACACAACCCTTCTTTGATCCTCCTCTCCTTAACAGAACCAATTAATTTATGATTCTTATTAAGCAGAGCAGAATAGGGTGTGTCTTTTGAAGCTTGGAATTGCTTGCCCTTCTTGTTCTTCTTACGGTGAGGCCTTTTTGGAGATGAGTCTTGAGGAGGCGTTGAAGAATTTGATCCAGTAACAGGAGGCTTCTTTTCTTGTTGACTACCCTTCTCCTTCTGTCTCTCATAGTAGCTTATATCAAATTCCAGGGTAATGTCCATGAGTTCTTGAAGAGTATCAAAATTACCAGGGTAAGAAGCCAACTGGTCCAAAGGTTTTGATGCAAGTCCTCTTCTATAAAAATGAATGTAAGCCCTTTCTCCCCAATCTCCAATTATTGCCATCAAACTTCTAAAATATGCAATGTAAAAGGATACATGCCCACTTTCCTTAATCCTCAAATTGTCCAACTCCTGTTCAGCTGTCCTAACTTCATTGTGGTCACCAAACAGGGTGAATAATTGGGTTTCAAATAACTGCCAATTATTGAGGAGGTAGGAAAGATCTTCATTGGAAATATTTGAAAGGTAGGGCTCAATCCGTTTGCCAGATCTCCCAGTGATACAAGAAGTTTAGTACAGAACTTTCTTTCTTTCAGAGAAGAAATTTGCTGTATCATTATGGAAAATTAATTTATGGGATTGGGTAAATCCTCTCAAATTATGGGCTTGAGTACCATCAAAAGGATCAGGTTCTTTCATTGATGGAGTCTTGAATGAAGGGGCTTTGGAATTGTCCCTGGGGGCAGCTTCTTGAGAGAATTGTCCCATGATAGTAGCCATTTGCTCCATTATCTGGAGGAGAATTGGATCAGATTGATAGGGGTTAGATTAGAACCCTGGGGCACCTCTGGAGCATTTGCAAAAGCATCTGCCACTTCAATTTCCCCAGAATCTTCCTCTTCCACAGAATCCTCTCCCTCTTCATCTTCAAATTTGCCTAGACTTGCTCTTGCACCTTCAGACATGCCATGACAGCCACCCAAAAGGCCAGAGAAAGATCTTGATCTTCTTGATTTCATTCCCCCTCTTCTGGAGGGTGCTTCCCCTTCCATTGGTGGTCCTCTGTCCAAATTTGCACTCAGTTGATGAACTGATTGGGTTCTGTCAAGAGGATCCCTTGCTGTAGGAGTGAGAACAGCTGGATTTGTTTGAGATCTAGTGCTCTTGGCTGGAGGGGTATGCTGAACTGGCATTATTGAGAAATTAAGAATAAAAACTTGGTGATACTTCAAAATAAGGAATCAATGCTTGGCCAAATCAATAATCAATAAATCTTGATGATCTTGAGGAATCAATCAACAGTCTTGAGGTTAAATTGAATTTGATCAATCAATCAATCAATTCAGTCAATATCAACAATCAATCAAATATCAATAAATCTTGAATAATTCAATAATCAATCAATGTCTTCAATATAAAATCAAATAATGAGGAACCAATCAGTCAAATTTTTATCTTCAGGAATCAATTCAATCTCTTGATGAGTCAAAATAAATCAATAATCAGAATTAATTCTTGAAGATCAATCAGTTATCTTGAGGATCCAAAATCATTAAATCAATCCAATCCAAAAAAATCCTGAATCACTGAATCAAGAAACCAATGAATCCCAAATAATCAATTAACCAATCAATAAGATTCCTCATAAGACCTGAATAAGAAAACAAAAGAGAAATTTGATTTGAGATAGAATTGAGAACAAAATGAGATGGTCAGCAATGATTAAGAAATGAAAGAATCAATTTTCATATGAATATAATGAATGAGATGAAAATTGATGAAAGAAAGTCATAATCATAACCATGAAAAATCAAAAAAGAGGTCACAATCGATGAATGAGAGAAATGAAGTTCAATTAATGAAAAGAAAGAATCAAATATGTGTTAATTCATTCAATGTCACAGGGGCTATTCTAAGTGAAGAGGGCCTGGCACTCAGTAAACTGGGACTCACTGCAGAAGGCTCAAAGGAGAAGATAAGGAAAAACACTTAAGAGTGTAATGAGAGTAAAATTGCTAAGAAATACTAATATAAGAAAAAGAAGCAACAAAGAATAGGAGTAAGAAATAAAAGAGCCAACCACAAACAAGTCCAAGTCCACCGTTTCAACCTGTCAGAAAGAATGAGGAGGGTTAATAAGGATATGGCCACCACACCTCACACTGAACAGGCAAGAGAAAATGCAAAGACTAACTTAATACCAAATAAATATAATACCCAAAAAATAAGAGTAAGAATATTTATAAAACAATAAATCAACTAAATTCATTAACTGGGGAAACCTCTCCAGGGGAGAGAAAGAGGGGCTGGTATATGTGAGAATCACCAGCCCTGATCCAGACAGAGAGTTTTCATGAGAGGGATTGATGATTGAATTGAATCTGCCCAATACAGGTCCTGTACAATCTGTACAGGATCTGTATGGGAGGAGTGGAAGTGCTGAGTGATCATACATTCTCAAGATGGTGTAACCAATTGTATTGGGTAATTCCAATCTGTACAAGTATTGACAGGCTGTATTGATTCACCAGATTGTATGCATGTTTCAGCAAGGAAGATTGCTGAAACTGATTGCTGATTCACACAGTTGATTGCTGATTTAAGGTGTTTGAATGGGTGTAAGGTTGAATACCCTTACCCCTGACCAGTGGTTGTTACAAAAATAAACCCAAATATGCCATAAATTCACACCCAAATGCTGTTGCATTGGGGTAAATCAAAGTTTACCCCAGCAATATCTTAGAAAAAGGTAATTTCACCTTTGTCTGCTAATTTTTCAAGCACCTCAACCAAATTTTAATCAATCCCTTCTTCTCAAACCAAAAAATTATTTCTACACTCCTCTCCATTAGCCAATTATTGACCACAAAACCAAAAAAACCTGTACTCACTCACTCAAACTCCTTTAGAAAACCTAAAAATCAACAATTTAATAATTCCGCAGATCAGACCTATTGTTGTTGCAGACCTCCAGTATGGAAACTAAGCTATCAGAATATTCAAACACACCCATGAATCATGTTTGCTCATAAAGTTCTTGTAAGGTTTGACTATGAAACAATAAGTAAAAATTACTAATATTTTAGTTATTGTACTATGAATGTCCTTATAAATGAAATAAATAAGATAAAAATAATTATAATAATAAAGAATTATTATAATTATGGCGTAAAAATAATTATATTATTAAATAAATAAGATAATATTATTTTTATTATAAAATATAATATAATAAAATAAATATATTAATATAAAATAATTGATATATTTAATGGCACTTTATTATTATTACAGACAAAAAATAAAGGCGTAAAAAATTGTTTTTTATTAATAAAAATAATATCACCAATATTGAAGTTATAAATTAATATAAATACTATTTATATTAATTAAAGAATTATTAAATTAATAATAAAGAGAAAATTATTATAATAAGAGAAAATAAACTACTTTTAATACTTAATATAATAATTTTGAGATATTTTACACCAAAAAATGTAAATACAACTTATCCAAATTGTATTTACAATAAAAAATAGAGAAAATTACAAATATTCTTGATTTTTACGTGGAAATGAGATTTTAGAGAGATTTTTAACAAAAACAATTGAATAAATGATTTAATCACATCAAAATTGATGATTATAATAAGACAATCCTTGGTCTTTAATAATATAAAAGTTTTATATATAAAGAATAAAGATATTACCTTTTTAATTTAATTGATTTAATGTTTTTGATGCGTCTGAGGGGAAAACAAAGTAAAAATAGCTCTATTTATAGTAAATACCTCCCTCCTAGAGTCCAGCAGGCTTTTAGTAGACGTGTAATGATCATATCCACTGGAATTGATCAATATTTTAAGGTTTGGTGATTATTACATCATGATCAAACCATATTACGTCATTATTACACCATTATTTAGAATTATCACTATAACTCTAAGTTTGATTAAATCAAACGCTTGGCAGAACCCCAAAATTCGTAGATTTTATTAGTTTTAATAATAAAATAAGAGTATTCACCAATTGTATCACTCATATGACTGTTAAACTTAATTTAAGGTTACAGTGAGTGATCACAAATGATCAAATTAAGTTCAAACTTTGATCCTTAATAACGTTTGAGATTTACACGCTACAGCAATTCAGAGAGTGAATTCTAATAGCTTGGCATAACCTCATTATGCTGCCAAGAGCATTTCATTATGTCATCAAAACTCTATTTTTGATGATTTTTCTTGTAACTCATCTTTTCTGTCGAAATTTAATATTTCAAACTTCAAACCATGATTTCAAGGGGTTATACCTTGAAGACTATAGTAAAAAATACATCATTCTTCACGAATGAGCTATTAGAATACAACTGTCTACTTTTTTTTAAGTTTGGACCACTTTCACAACAAAGTGGTCAACAGCTCTGTTGATTTTAATCAAAAATCCCTTACAGGTTTTAACCTTGTTTATAACTTGTAAAATAAACCTCATTTCTGTATTTCTACAGTAATTACGTGATGACTTTATTTTTGGTTCATCACTCTATCATGAATATTTCAAAAGATATTGGCTAAAGTCCTTGAGTATATGCGTTGACCAAAAAAGTCCATATATTCAGGTTAATTCTTTAAGTATTGACTTTGGAGCTTAGCTTCTTAATTGTTTTATATGTGGACTTTTATTGAGAATTCAATAGTATCATTTATTTCACATGTTGTTTCATTGGTCTTTGAAATAAATAGGAATTTGTGTTTTTTATAAGGTATTATTACTTATAACTTATTAAATATTGACTTTACAGATATGCCATAAAAATGATATATGTGTATCTTACCATGGGGAATCAAATGGTATAATTCATTTCACATGTTTATTCATTGGTTTTTGAGTTAAACCAAGTTTTATGCCAATTTATGGTATTTTTGTAGCTTGAAGGTAATTATTTTTAATGTATAATTATTTTAAATATTTCTTGTGACCTTTTTTGGGTATGTGGTCATATCTCAAAGGTTCACAGTTCTTATAATTAATATAATAATTCCAAGAAAAAAAATTAATAATCTCACAAAAATACAAAAAGAACAAACAACCTGATGAAGATGCTAAATGTTTATGTATTTAAAAAATCTAACAAAAGAATTTCCAGCTTTCCCAATGCCTCTGGAAACAATCAACAAAAAATCACCTCAGCATTTCCAGCTGAAATTCCCCATAACTTAGAACTATGCAATGGTCAATTCTTGAAGTGTGGCACATTGCAGTGGAGATGCATGCCTGTGAAGGCTGATATAATCAAAAATCAAGCCAAATTCAATAAATGTTTTCAAAATGGAGCAGTTACCCTTCCATTATGAAACCCCTTGGTGTCAGAAAAATAAATTACATCCTTTGTTGAGGGAAATGTTTTTTTTGGAAATTCCACAAGTGAGTCTCAAAATCAACATATTAAATGCATAATTAGAATTTTTTAAGAAGTCACATGCTATCAGAGGCCAGGCATTTGTGTAATATCACAAGAGTATACAACAATGGTCTAGCATTCACATATGCTGAAGTCAAATCCAACCTCAAAGTAAAGCATTGATGTATTGATTGTTACTATGTTTGTCAAAATCTAGTACACACAATTGGATACATATTCCCAGATAATGCTGCTACACCTAGTGATTTTGAGGTGTTCACATTGGGTGACAATGACAATGAAGAAGTAAGGACACAGATGAAAAGCATGAACAGAAATGCTCATGCAGACCTAATATTCAAATGGCAAAATTTCTTAACTGATAACAATACCTATGCACAGGCATATAGAATGGCACACAATGTCCTCAACCAACATCAATCTGCAAAATTAAAACTAACCACTCTTATAGGAAATTTTTACAATCCCAACACATATAATTGCCCTACATCTAAATATTAATAAATGAATTATTTAAGAAAAAAAGATTAGGAACAATTTTTGGTTACATCTATACAATTAAATTTCAAAAGAGAGGGCTACCCAATACTCATATAATCATTATCCTCAATCCCAGCTCAATCCCTCAAACATTGAGGGATGTCAATGCAATAGTTTCTTAAAATACTCCGGAACAAGAAGCTGAACCTCAGCTATACAAATTGGTCACCACATTTATACTCCATGGTCCATGTAATAACTGTCACTGGTGCTGGGGAAAATATGGTTTCAGGTACAATTATCCACCACCACTCATTGAAAAAACCACCTTCCAGGATTATTCATACCAAGATTATTGCAGAAGAAGATGTTCTTTTGTTGAGCTGTGTGGTTATACCTTCACCAACTGCAATGAAGTACCATAAAGTAAATACTTGAAAATGCAATACAAATGTCATATAAATGTAGATATTCCTTTCAAATTAAAAGACTTAAAATATTTGTACAAGTATACATGCAAAGGTGAGGATTGATCTGCTTTAAATTTGGAATCAAACAATGAAATAAAGGAGCTTATAGATGGCTGATATACTGGGCCATCAGATGGTAGGCATTTCAGAAGTATAAAGTCAAAAGTAAAACATAACAATACTGACTATTCTATAGCCTGTTGGTAAACCTTAAAATAACCTATGTCCGGCTGAGGGTCTTAAATACAGAACTTAGAAGTGCATTTAGAAGACCAATGGCTGATTTACTTTCAAACAGACAAATGTTCAATTGAGAAGGTCATCTCAGGAATGGCTGATTACACAACAATGACATATTTCCTTCTCCTGAGCCAAGTGAATGAACTTGGTTATAGAAAACCTTCCCAAAACCTCATTTAAAGAGAGATATGTAAATATTTCAACTGGGAAAAAAAGAAAGAAGAGATGGTTTGGTAAACTCAAAGCTGAAGGATCCATAGGTTGGGTCTTTTTTTTAAACACATTTTAAAAGGAGAGAAATAGTATCTGAAACTATTTCTCAACCATAAAAGAGGAAAAACACCCTTCAAGTCATTGAGGACTTTCTCTGTGAAAGAATATGAAAAATCCAGAGCTACAGCAAAAGCAGAAGGCCTACTTTCTGGTGACAGCCACCATCACAGTAGCCTAATTGAAGCAGCCAGATGAATGAAAGGACCCACCCTGAGAACAATATTTATCCTCATCCTGATTCATGGCCAAAACGTATAATGAAGATCAACTATTTCATGAACATGTGGAAGCACTGTCTGATGATTGTGCATACCCCCTACAACACAAATTGCAAGTGTCTAATACAACTGAACCTGAAGTCACAAACCTATGCCTCTTCCTCTTACAAAAGAAGTCACACAGCTGGGGAAAGACTTTGGCGCAAGTTGGACTCAAGATGCAGTATGTTCCAGACCACCAAAATACATTAACAGATAACGTAGATAAAATTCACAAACTGAACAATCCAAAGAAAGATAAACTATGTCAAGCCAATTTAGCCAGCCAAAAATGTCAAATATTCAATGTCATAATGAACCAACTAGAGCACAACTTACAAGTCCTCCCATATATTTATGGTCCAGGTGAGTCTGGTAAGACCTTTCTACTTAATTAAATTATAATCAAGGATAAGAGCCAGAGAATAGCAACAATAGAAGTATTGGCCTCCAGACTTAATGCCATATTGTGGGTTGGTGGCACGAAAGCACACTCCATGTTAGGACTCCCATTGGACACTCACAATGAAACCTCATCTACATGGTTTCCAAGTGATTCAAAAGGTAAAAGATTCTAAGACATGAAGCCAATCATTTGGGATGAATTTAGCCTGAAGCACAGCTTTGCTGTTGAGGCCATTGATTTTTCTTTCTGTGATCTGCACCAGAAACAAGTACCGTTTGGAAGAATATCTTTTGTCTTTTCAGGAGACTTCAGAAAAATCCTTCCAATTGTCAAAGGTGGCTCAATTTCTGACCAAGAATCTTCCTGTCTCAAAAACTCTTACCTTTTGGATATACTGTATCAATTCACATCAACACAAAATTTGCACCTTGCTCCAAGCACCCATAAGAAAAATCCAAATCAAAAAACGTTTGGGGAATGGATTTTAGAAATTGGTAATGGTACACTGAAGGACACAGATACAGGCAAGATTTATGTATCATTTGTGCAGCACTACACCCACAATGACCCTGATTTGTGCAAGACATTTAGTTATAAGACCATGATTGTGTTTCAACTCAAAAAAACCAGTATAAGTAGCAGCAACTAAGAACACATATTAGTAAGCAGACTTAAAAGTGACACAAAAATTGGGAAGAAAGACAAGATACCTGATGAGAAAATGTATAAATATGATGTTATACTTATACACAAATACAATATACTTGTGCATGGTCTGTGTCACGATGAAACTATGATAAAGAGGTAAATAGGCTAGTTACAACTTTAACTATGTTTGTGACACAGTTATAAAGATTAAAATAAAAGGTTTTTTTAATATAATAAGGGTTATGAATAAATAAAAAGGGCTTTACTATTGAGAAATAGTTGTGGTGAGCACTGCTGAAAGCCCTGGGTGCAGTCTTACCAGTTGGATTACTATAATAAGAACTACAATACCAAAGTTTATAGTATAACCTGATTATTTTGAAAGAGTAAAACTGTTTTTGACAGTTTACTACATAGGAACTCAAGAGCAGGATGAGGAAAGCTTTTCTGGCTGTGAAAAGCCCCCTTTTTATCCTGAAATGGGGTGAAAAGGTGGCTAGACCTTTCCATGTAGAGGAAGTGAAGATTTTTCACTCTCGAGGACAGGCTTGTGGTTTGCAAAAGGCATGTATAGCCTGTATTGGGCTCAAATGTGGTTTTGAAACCACATCTGGGCTGTTTTCCCAATACATGGTGAAAAGTTTCATCTGGGGACCACACAGCCTGATTCTGACGTGTATGATGCGTAGAATGCTGTACAGAACCTGTATGGGACCCCAGTATTGAATGAGCTATGAGTTATTCAAGTAAAAAAAAGCTTCTGTGTCAGTTTGACACCTCATAATCATGGTTATGGGATATTATCCCATGGTAAGGCTGTATTGGTCAAAATGTGGGATTTTGACCTTAAAGCAGCTATACCTTTGTCAGTTCTTGAGATATCAACCTCAAAGCTGAATAGGTGTGTAGCCCTGTATGTACTATACACAATAATTGCTTATTTGGTATGCTTATCATTAAATATGACAAAGATATCCCATGTACCAGTTTTTTGTACATGTGTGTGTTTTTAGGCAAAAGCTGTATTGGGCTTGTTTGCCCTATAACTTTTTTTCTAGTGGTGATAGGGAGATATGGATGACACAAGAAGCTAGCCCTGATTTTGAGCTTTCCAAAAAGACCCCACTTCCGGTATCTCACAATAAAAATGTAGAAGTTAGATGAGAGATGAATGTTTTATTCATCCTTATGTGGCCTGAATTTGATCATAACTTCTGTAATACTGGTGCTAGCTCAGTTTGGTTGGTACCATTGGATAGCCCTGGCTTAGAGCTTCATTTTGCATACCAATTTTATGGGGTTGGGCGTATTACTCTTTATTTCAGATGAGGTGAAAATAAAGGTTTATGCTCAGCAACAGCTTTGAGCGGGAATAACTTTGTTATTCTTTGTCCTATGATGATGGGACTTGTATATTTGGAAAGGGGTGAGTTTACTCTCTCGTTTGATACCTTTTGAGATGATCTGGCTCAGCTCCATGCTTTGGTGGTATCTTGGCTATACCATTGGTTTATGGTATTTGGCTGTCATGCTTGTGCTCTGGTCTGAGTCACAGGCTGACATACCCTCCCTCTAAAAAGGCTCATCATTTATGAGACTTTTCAGTCCTCCTAGAGGCTCTGAATCTCCTTAAATGAAGGTTCCCATCTGTTATGGCAGTTTCTGCCAACCATTTGTCCTTATCAGCTGTCTGGTTCTTGAATCTGACTAAGTACTGTCTCTGATCTTCCTGGCCTTGATGATTCTCTTCACTGGTCCAGGGGAGTCTTCCACTTCCACTATTTCTCGTGGTGTGGGGTTCTTCTTCCTGAAGGGGAATTTATCCTCCTCTGTCTGGAAGTATGGCTTGAATAAGCTCACTGGGAATACTGGGTGTTTCCTGGAAAATTCCTCTGTGAGTTTGACTTCCACTGCATTTTTCGCTATCAATTTACTGATAGTTAAGGGCCCTACAAATGAGTTCCTCATTTTCTTAGGTCCTTTAAGATTATTAAAGCTTAGTGTAGACACTAACACCTGGTCCCCTTCCTTAAAGCCAGGTTCCATGTGTGTCTTGTCCCACCTGTGCTTGCTATATTCCTTGGCCTCAGCTATGCATCTAGCTGCTGTATCACAATCCCTCTTCCACATATCATGGAAGTCCTTGGCTGTGGGGTGGATGGTCAGAAGATTCTTCTTCAAGTGATCCACAGGCAACAGGAGATTCCACCCTTTCTCTACCAGTGCAGGTGCTTTTCCTTTGGTAGAGTTCTGACTTGTATTATAAGCCAGTTGGACAGCTGATAGGAGGGTAACCCAGTCATGGGTGTATCCCTCATGGTCCTTGTATTCCATGCCATAGGCACAGAACCTTCTAAGGATGTCCTCCATTGTCTGGATCATCCTTTAAGCTAGGCCATCTGTTTGTGGATGGTAAGCTGTGGGAAATGAAAGCTTGGTGCCAAGCATGTAATACAAGTTGGTCCCAAATTCAGATGTGAATTTTGGGTCCCTATCACTAATGATGATCTTAGGGACTCCACAGGTAGATATGATGTTATTCCAGAATAGCAGAGCAGTATCCATGGCTGTGTGCTCTTTAAGGCATTACAGGCACCTCATACTCTTGATGAACCTATCAACAATGATTAAACAGGCATTGTAGTTTTCTTTGACCCCTGGGACAAGTCCTGTGACCCAGTCCATATTGATGGTTTCCCATGGGTGTTTGGGTTCTTCTATGTGTTGAAGTAACACATACTTCTTCCTATGTTTCCTATTTGACTTTTGGCATATTTCACGAGTGTTGATGTATTAACTCAACTCTTGTTCCCACTTGGGCCACCAAGCTGTGCTTGCTACCCTCTCCTTGGTCCTGTCTTCACTCATGTGTCCCATATAGGGGCAGTCATGGCATTTCTGCAGGATCAGGGAGATGTGATCTCTATCTATCACTGTGAGTGCACTTGTATGCTTTTCTCTGTGGTAAAGCAGGCGATCTACAAGGAAGAACTTGTTATCCTTGTAGGCCCTCAACCAGGGTTCTTCCAGCTGGAATTTCAGGTCTGGGCTCCTGTATTTTTGTTGAAGGAGTTGTAGTAAGATGCCACACTGATTGTGCGTAGAATATGACTTTAGTACTGCACTGAAAAATTCATTGTGCAGTTCTGAGGAACTTATTCCCAGTATGGGTGTTTCTGTTCCTTCTGAATAAGTGTTTCCACTGTCAAAGGTACCACTTTCTGGTGCCCATTCAGAAAATCTGAAGTTCTTCTTCCTATCTATCTCCATGAAATGGATAGGGATCTTGGCTGCAACTTCAGGGTCATAAGCTGGATTGCTTTTGACATTGTCCAGGGGCCATCTGCTAAGGCCATCTACATTGGTATGGCTCTTACCTTCTTTGTATATGATGGTCATATTCCCTCTATACTCCTGGATGGCTATTTGCCATCTCAGCATGTGTCTATGTGTAGTCTTCATGTTTAGTAAAGACTTCAAGGCTGTGCAGGCTGTGTAGACTTCAAAGACTGCACCCTCTAGATAATAATGGAGTTTTTCCAGAGGCCAGAATTAGCATAGACATTCAGTCTGGGTGGCTCCATACCTGGATTCTGAATCTTTCAGTTGCCTAGAGATGTGACATATAACTCCCTCTTTTGGTTCACCATGCACAATTTGTCTTTGGTGAAGGGCTGCTCCTAAAACTTGGCTACATGCTGCATCTATGTATAACTTTAATGGTAGTTCAAAGTCAGGCAAGATGAGCACAGGGGCATTTGTGAGCTCATGTTTGATCCTCTCATATGCATCCCTCCTTTACTTGGTAATTGCAAAAACTACATCTTTTGAACATAACTTGTATAAACTACTAGTTATGTGGGCAAAATTCTTGATGTGGTTTCTGTAGTAGCTAGCAAACCCAAGGAAAGATTGCATCTCTTTGATGCTCTTTGGTACTGGCTTTTTCAGTACTGCTGCTACTTTATTCTGGTCAATTGCCAGACTAAGACCTGATACTTTAGGTCCTAGAGCTAGTAGCTCTTGTTGGGCAAAATTTAACTTTTTCAGTGAAATTTTCAGATTGATGGGTGTACATTTACTCAGCACTCTGTCTATGTATTGTACATGGTCTTCCCATGTCTCTGTGTATTTAATAATGTCATAAATATATACCAACATCCAGCCTTCCAATATTTCTTCTTGAAATATTGTGTTCATCATCCTTTGGAAATGGGCTGGCGCATTTTTGATGTCAAATGGCATTCTGGTGTACTCATATATGCCCATATGGCATATTATTCTGAGTAATTTCATGGAGTTTGGTTTAACCCCATTTTGGTGGAAGCCTTTCATACAATCCATTTTGGTTATGTATTTGGCTTTTGCCAGTTTATCCAAGGCATGAGGTATCCTGGGTATAGGGTACCTTTTGGATTTTGTGTAGTTATTCAGAGCTCTGAAGTCTCCATACAGTCTAGACTTGCCATTATGCCAGGTGATTAGGACAGGAGTGGTTATTTCCACTATTTCATTATGTCCAATCTTTCTGATGACATCCATGTCCAGGAGTTCATTGATCTGTTTTCAATTTCTTTCCTGGTTTCCAGACTTTCTGGATAAGAAGGTCTCCTGAGCATGGGTGGATAAGGTCTTTCCACATCCAGATATAGCTCTATATCATGGCCTTTGATCTTGCCCAATGGTTCTTCACCAATGGTAAATGCTGTTCTGTTCTTCCTCAGCATCTTCAGTAAACTTATTTTTTGTTTACTGGTGAGGGTAGTGCTAAACTGGCCCTCCCTGAATTCATTCAGTAGCTCCTCCAGTGGGTCATGTGTAGAGACTCAGTATATATCAAGCGAAAGTTTCTTCTCCTTGTTCGTACCAATGGTAATATGCCTGTTTTTACTATTGTAAATATCCATGCCATACATCCTTTGGTTATCTGTTCCCAGAAAGAGCCCTTGGATGTGGTCATCATCAAGCACTAAAAACTCTGTGTTGAGCCTGATATTACCCTTCCTATGAAGTATAATTATTTATTTAATAATTGTACAAATAGAAGTCATCTTTCCTGATGCACTCTTGAAGTTCTTTTCCTTGGTTGGCAAGAGCTGTTTTTCCCAATTTGGGAAGTGGTTATTCAGGCAATTTCTGGCCACTATGGAGCAGTGTGCCCCACTATCAATGATCAATGGATATTGAGCATTGTCAATACAGACAGTCATTTTTGTGGCTCTTCCATGTATATATGCCATTCCTTTGGTTGGTGTGACCAGGAATGTTTGTGCATCTTGGGTATGCTTGCACAAGTTTTTGTTGGCAGTATCCTGTGGCATCCCTTCTTCCAACTGTATGTCCTGAATTTCTAGTGGGGTTTCCTCTTGGTATTCCACTAGAAATTTTTCTCTTGGGTCTTGGTCATCATCAGATGGTTCTCTGATGGCATCACCCATGGATTCTGATTCAGAATCCTCTGTTGGGGATTCCTTCTCTGGGACTTTCTCAATGTAATAGACTTTTTTCTTTGCCTTTGGACAGTTGTTGGCATAGTGGTCTGTTGAGCCACAATTGTGACAAGAATTCCTCTTCTTTTCCGCTTCTTCCGCCCTTTCTTTGGGTTTGTCTTTAAACTCTACCCTGAAAGGTTGTTTCTCTTTGAAACCACTGCTCTTATATGGGGTGAATTTCCCTATTTTAGTTCTTTTCCTCATGTCTTGTAAGGTATTAGCAATGTCATCTAGAGTGAAATTTTGGTTGCATCTGCATTTTACTGCATGCTCTAGTTCTCCTGGCAGTTGTGTCAGAAGCTTGTGATTCCTCATTTGGATGTTCATCTGAGGATCAATGGCTTTAAGTCTGTTAGACTGTCTAAGACATCATTCATATGGATCATTGTCCACAGAGTATTTGTCATTTTCCAATGACATGGTATTTTTCCATGTCCAAGTACCATTACTGTACTTTTGGATGATTTGACTCTTCCACCATGGCCAGTTTCTTCTGCCATGGATTTCTTTCGTTTCTGTGTATCATATACTAGCATGACCTTTGTATACTGTTTTTAGTCTAGCAATAATCCAGTAATCTGGTATGCTTGGTACATCAATGAAGAGTCCATCAATATAATCTATGAGCTCCATATGATCATATTCTCCTGTTCCAGAGAATTTGGGCCAGCTTGAGGCCTCAGGAAGCTGTTTCAAGGCTTCCTTTTCAGAATAGGAAATATTATCGCCATCCTGGTATTGTGATAGAGATCTTGCCTTATTGCCCAATATGGCATCTGGTTTGCTGTCATCTGGGTGATATGGATTATCCATAACATGGCCTTGTGGTTGGGGCTTTATGTGATGTTAGACATTGAACAATTTGTTTATATCTTTGTCCAGACAATCCCTGTCCCTTCTTCTGTGGTGTTGTTCTTCAAAGACTATATTCAGTCTTTTGTTGGTTTCTTCAGAGGCTTTGCTCAATTGAGCATGTCCTTCTTGAAGAGTTTTAACAATTTTATCCATGGAGGCTGTTAATTCTTTCATCCTCTCACGGCTTGCTTAAAGTTCTGCAAACTGCTTTTGAGTTTTCTCAGCATATTGGGACATTTTTAGCCACAGTGCATCACTGTTGAAGTTACTCTCAGGTGAGACAGAATTATGTTCAATCTGAGTGGGGGTAATATTTCTATTAATACGGTATGCCGAAATCCTACATCGAAAGGTATAGGATAACGGAGGGAGTGTTTACCAGGTGAAATCCTGCGTGGTGAGGATCTGTGAGAACAGATGATCGCAAGACGGCAGTTTCAAACCTGTCCCTCATTTTTGGTTACCAAATTCACTTCCTAAAAATTATCTATATAACAAGCTTATGATCTGTAAGTGGAGTTGTTAGATGATCCGTATAAAAAAAAAAAAAAAAAAAAATAGGACTACTGATTCTAGAGTGGTTTACAACTACGTCTGGTTCTTGTGAACTTCTTTCACCAATTCCAACAGCTTCTGGATCATTGGATCTGACTCTCTCTGCCTTTTATTGAAAGAGGTCTTGTTTTTCCCCTTGTATCCTTGTCTTCTCCTGGAAACCTCCTAGAATTGTGAAGAATGGTGACTCCTGGTCACTGACTTGTTGGTTTCTGAATGGAGTTAAGCCACTGCAGAGCTGATTTGGCCTGCTCCTTGTGAGCCTGAAGGAATCTGAGTAGGCCCTGTCTGGGTTAACTCTTCTTCTATAGCTTGCATAGTGGCTTGATTCTCCCTTATCCTGTTTGCCCTTGCCTCCAGGAGTCTGAACTGCCTGGTAGGATTCCAACCTTTGGTTATTACCATAAGGTCCTTGAAGTCTATCTCTTTGAGACATATCCTCTGGCAACTTGCTCCAAGTTCTTCCCAGTGAGATGCTAGGTTGAACCTCTTGTTGTCCATGCTCCATTGAAATTAATCTATGAGTAGTTGGTGGAGCTGAAGAACTTGATCCATATCCTTCTAGTCCTCTCATTTAAGGTTCCTGTTAAATTGGAGTGTTAATGGCAGGGATGATATTATCTCCCTCATTGTTTTGCCATCCACCACTGTGTCCAAGGTGTCCTTTTCGAGGTCTTCTGGTTCTAGACAAGCCTTCTCTGTCCTCTGGCTGGTTCCTTTAGAAGCCAAGGTCTCTGAGGTGTACAGGTGGCATATCAGTGTTTGCAAGCAGTCAAAAACTTTATGTTCTTAGTATATTTATGTTTGACTGTGTCTTGTACAAATTTGCTGTCTGCTGATTTGGGCAATTTACCTTTAGAGGTTACAACTGGGTTAATTATAGTAATCTTCCCTGTACAAGTTGTTAAGGTTGGTTTACCTTGTATTGATGCAGAGTTTTGTGGTTTTCTCCTCCTTTGGGTGGCTATTGGTCTCCACTTCTTTTCTGTAATCAGGCCTTCACTGTGCCTCTTTCCTTTGCCCTTGCTTCCCTCTGGTTCTGAGGGTGTCACTGGTGTGTTGGCATGTGACTGGGTCTCTGGTGGGATATAGTTTTCCTCCACTGAATCAAAACAGGAAAAAGAGGGCTTAATGTCAGTTAAGACTTCTTAAAATGCTGTTTGCATGTCTAAGAATGGCCTCTGGGCTTTGTATATTATTACAATCTGCCCTGTATAATAACAGTTGAATTGAATTAACAATTCCACCTCAGAATTACAGCTGTTGGTACCCTGTTACACTGTTTGTGTACCAGTATCCCCCAGATTGACTTGTGGTTTTCAAGTACAATCTATATCAAGTGGTTCTGTATAAGTGTAATTGAGTCAACAATACACTTAACCACCTTTCAACTGTTGGTTTTACAGTCACAGGTGTCCTTATTTAGTCAAAAATACAGGACTTTGTAATGGCTGAAGTGTTTTTATATGTAAAACATGCCAAAAATAAAGGTCTTCTGGTTATTAGCCATGTGACAAGTACTCTTATGATATGAGTATAAAATGGTAGATACACCAATTAACAATATAAAATATATAATATATATATTTTTAAGAAAAAATATGCCTAAAAAACATAGAAACAATTGTCAGAA
Source organism: Austropuccinia psidii (assembly GCA_023105745.1). Lineage (NCBI taxonomy): Eukaryota > Fungi > Basidiomycota > Pucciniomycetes > Pucciniales > Sphaerophragmiaceae > Austropuccinia > Austropuccinia psidii. The sequence goes on along the minus strand of JALGQZ010000007.1, from coordinate 53,279,369 downwards.
AGCAACAAATAAGTGAAAAACTTACTTGTAAGGTCCAAAAATTGCAAAACAAACATGGCCAGGCCCCCAAAATGTCAGGATGAAACTATGATGAAGAGGTAAATAGGCTAGTTGCAACTTTAAGTATGTTTTTGACACAGCTATAAATATTAAAATTAAAGGTGTTTTTAATATAATAAGGGTTATGATTAAATAAAAAGGGCTTTACTATTGAGAAAAAGTGGTGGTGAGCACTGCTGAAAGCCCTGGGTGCAGTCTTACCAGTTGAATTACTATAATAAGAGCTACAATGCTAGAGCTTATAGTATAGCCTGATTATTTTCCAAGAGTAAAGCCGTTTTTGACAGTTTACTATGTAGGAATCAAAGAGCAGGATGAGGAACGCTTTTCTGGCTGTGAAAAGCCCCCTTTTCATCCTGAAAGGGGGTGAAAAGGTCGCTAGACCTTTCCATGTAGAGGAAGTGAAGATTTTTCACTCTCTAGGACAGGATTGTGGTTTACAAAAGGCCTGTATAGCCTGTATTGGGCTCAGATATGGTTTTGAAACCACATCTGGGCTGCTTTCACCAAAACAGGGTGAAAATGTTCATCTGGGGACCACACAGCCTGATTCTGACGTGTATGACGCCTAGAATGCTGTACAGAACCTGTATGGGACCCCAGTATTGAATGAACTATGAGGTATTAAAGCAAAAACAGGCTTCTTTGTCAGTTTGACACCTCATAAGCATGGTTATGGGATATTATCCCATGATAAGGCTGTATTGGTCAAAATGTGGGATTTTGACCTTAAACTAGCTATAACCTTGTCAGTTCTTTAGATATCAACTTCAAAAGTTATTCAGTGTTTAACCCTGTATGTGTTATACACAATTGTGCCTTATTTGGTATGGTTATCATTAAATATGACAAAGTTATCCCATGTACAAGCTTTTTGTACATGTGCATGTTTTTAGGCAGAAGCTGTATTGGGCTTGTTTTCCCTATAACTTTTGTTCTAGTGGTGACATGGAGAAATGGATGACACCAGCAGATAGTTGTTATTGTACTCTTTCCAACAAGACCCCACTTTAGGTATCTAACAATAAAACTGTAGAAGTTAGATGGGAGGTGAATGTTTTATTCACCCTTATTTGGCCTGAATTTGACTATAACCTCTGTAATACTGGTGCTGGCTCAGTATGGTTGGTACCATTGGATAGCCCTGGTTTAGAGCTTCATTTTGCATACCCTTTTGATGGGGTTAGGCCTTTTACTCTGTATTTCAGATGAGAGGTGAAATTTAAGGTTTATGCTCAGCAGCAACTTTGATCAGGAGACACTTTGTTATTCTTTGTCCTATGATGATGGGACTTGTATATTTGGAAAGGGGTGAGTTTCCTCTTTCTTTTGATACCTCTTGAGCCTATTTCGCTCAGCTCCATGTTTTGGTGGTATCTTGGATATACCATTGGTTTATGGTATTTGGCTATCATGCTTGTGCTCTGGCTTTAAGTCACAGGCTGACAGTCTGAGATAATGGTAAGAAGAAATAAGATTGAGAATAAAAACAATCTTTGAATCATAAATGATTAATTGACGTGGAGTTTCAGTTTTATCCCCTTCTTGAATGTGATTATCACTTAATTTGATGAAAAACCCAAATTCTGGAGATAAATAACTAAGGAGTATGAGTAATTAAATAACTACCCATGTGCTGAGCTTTACCTTGAGCCTCCTACAAACCGAGTTCAAAATACTATCCATTGGAACAAGAAAAATATAATAGAAGAAGATAATTCTCTTTGCCTCCGTTGATCCCATCTTTGAATAATGTTTCTTATACCACACAGAAATAGCCCCTGATATGATCACAAGGGTAGCTATGTGACACATTGATTTCTACACAGGAGCACAAAACTTCATTGTTGGTCTACACATAGACAATCACTCCTTATCCCCCTTACCTTTTGACAGTTTGATAGTAAAAGCTGTAGCCAATTCTACATATAGGGAATTGGGAACTGTTCTGTGTCAATGCAATGAAAATGACATGGGTGACTATTATCAACATACATTAATGATTAAAAGCTTAAAAAAAGTGCTCACAATATAAACTGCATAATCTCAGGCACCATTGCAGCTCAACAATACACCTCATAGTCAATTGATCAAGTCACAGAAGAGACAGCAGAGTCCCTGCCTGAAGAGACCCTAAGCATATTGACAGCTCCAGGATTTCCAGTGCACAAATTGGTCATAGAAGCTCATTTCCCTATCATACTGTTACACAATTTTAATTTATCTAAGGGGATGTGTAGTGGAATCCGCCTCCTTATCTTAGATATCAATCAGCATGTAATGAAATGTTTGGTATTAACTGGAATTAAAAATGGTACTATTTGTCTCATTCCATGCATAAAACTAATCTTTGACAACCACAATCACTTGGCTATCTTTTTCAGTTTCTTACAATTCCCGGTTTCTCTAGCATTTTCCATCACCATTAACAAATCTCAAGGACAATCGTTTTCTCAGGTAATTATATACTTGTGGACAGAAGTCTTTTCCCATGGACAACTGTAAGCTGCACTATAAATATAAATACAAGGAAATGGTGTCTTTATTGGATTGTTTACTGGCTCAAGCACACCAGCCACAACAAATATGTTTTGCCATGATATCATGAAATTATACATTCAGGCTAATTAAGTATCATTTTATGGAAAAGCCTTGTCATGCCTTCCTAAGTATACAACACACACGCAACCAGTTATTGCGAAATTTGGAGCACCTTCAGTAATTGAAATTAAAGCTGTGAAATAAAAGGTTAGCTTGCCCTTATAATGGTGGGCGGCAATGTGTCACTGATTTCTAGTTCCATTTATGAGAGACAGACAACAAACCACTGTTCCTGGAGATTAGTTGTGTATGATGGAACAGTTACTGAATACTGGAGCAACAACAAACTGGTAAAAAAGAACACCTGCTCTTCAACCTTTCAGGTTGGAGGGGCATCCTTATAAGATAAAGTAGTAGTCGTAAGGACAAGGAGTATCTTACACACAGTTCTTGTAATGCCGTGGTTTACACCTGAGATAGGAATAAGACTAAAGCACTGTGAAGGGATATCCTGCTCACAGAATGAGAGTTATTCTATTGTAAGAATTGGTAATCCTACTTTGATTAACTCAAGGGGTTTTTTATCAAGAATAGATTTTGAATGAAAAAATTTAATGTCCCACAAAAAAATGTTTCTTCTATCAAATATCAAAATTAGGGATCAGACCATCAGATGCTTCATCTAATGCTAAGTATAAATCCAAGCCCTCCCACCCTTCCCCCTTCTTGAGTGATTCTAAGCTTAATCCTTATAAATTCCATTATTATATTTTTTCTCATAATCCTATTTGTCTTAACCTCAATTCACTTTTTCCTCCATATAGTGCTATTGTTTCCATGGATGACAAAGTTGTTAAGCTAGAAAAAATACGACTTGTTTGAGGCACAAATCAAAACCCCTATGTAAAAAGGTGGTAAATGTAAATTCTGGTTGAACAAAGACACATTGAAGCCACTAGTAAAAGTCATAAATAAAGCCAGGAGCTTGTGGCTTTCAAGAAAAACAACCAGAGCCAACCCTTCTTATAAGGATTGAAAAAAATATGTTTATTGAAATATTGAGATAGATTAGAAAACAATGTGGTTGAAATTCTTATCTGAAGCCCAAGGCCTCACAATATTTAAGCCATGCAGGTTGACTAAAAGAAATTGAAAGAAAAGAAGACTGAAGGTTTGAATCAACCTGAGGAGACTAGTAAAAGAACTACAGTGTAAGATGTGTCTATGAAACTGTTGATAATATTACTATTAATCAACAGTACTATGACTATTCTTATAAAATGTAATAATAAGAGTTATTATAGCCACAACTGATTGATTAATTATCTAATTATTTATTGTACTTTTTATACACTACTGGTGATCATAACAGCAATAAGTAATTTTTTACAAGAATCAATTACAACAATTCAATAATAAAAAACTTCTCTATTAAAATAATAAAATTATTTTAATATATAATTATATTTTGCAAGAAGAATTAAGAAAATAATTCTTGAAGAAAACTATTACTAGAGAAAAAATTCAAGAATTGAGACAAAACACTCACTAATACTCCAAAGAACTTATTAAAGATGATAGTAGAGAAATTTGGCTGATAAATGTGGGTTTTAATGGATCAAAAGGGATTTATAACAGGATTACAACAATATATGGCTGATTTCTATGATTTCATGTATTTCTGATTGATTCTGAGAAAATAAATCACTTAATAAAAGATTAAATAATACATACTTATTGGTAATAATGGTATCATTGAATCATGTGATGATCTGGAAAAAAAAGCAAGAGGGGGCCTCTTTTAAGTCTAAGACAGCTCACAGAGGCATGCCATGGAGAAAACTGAAAAAACAGTGAGTGATAAAACAATAAACCTTTGGGGATTATTGATTGCATCATCTGTTGTCACATAAAATTATCATCATTACTTAATTGATGATTTTATGTGGCTACCAACCCAAATATGGCTAAGAACAAAAGGAGTAACAACTGTAAATCATCTTTTATTTAAAAATAAACAGTAATTTCTCTAAGTTATCAATTTTATTGGAAATTTCATCACAGAGTGTATTTTCTGTGAATTTTTGAACATTCAGTGTTTCAAATGGAATCATCAAAAATGGACTGTGTGTAAATATTTTAATTTTACTTGTAAAGTATACCTATTTTTAGTTTTATATGAATTATAATGTTTTTTTGGTCCTGAAAGTTTCAGAAAGATTCATTTATCATTGTATTTTGAATGTATTTTTGAAGTCTTTACCTCATTTCTACATAGAATTGTGAATAACACTATATCACTGGTTGCTATGAGGTAAATCAATGGATACTAGTCCAAAAGGAATTTCAATTACTCTTTTATGGTTCATCCATGAAAAATCCTTAATAATCGACATGGTTACAGGAGTCCAAGTTTCTTTTTACCTCCTTGGCATGTCAAAATAGCAGCTTATTCACAATTTCCTTATGATATAATGAGGTTTTGATTTGGTAACCATGTTGCCAAAAGGTTTTGATATACTAATTGGGCCAAGATCAGCCATTTATCCAAGAATTAGAGCTGTCCATGCCTCAGAGGCCTCAGAAGTTGGGTACCCTGGCGCTCTTTGATGTCTTCTGTCCCCCTTAAAAATTTTCATGACAACAACAGAAATTCAGGCTTAAAGACTGATATCCACTATGGGTGTACCAAAGGTGTATGTATGAATACCACAATATTAAGTGCCACAAACATGAACAATACTATTTTTAGTGTATATGTAACATGGCATTCCTCACATTCCCACTATTTTGGCGTGAAATTGAGAAAAACAAACGTTTTCACAATTCTTTTATGTGGTATTGAAGTATTTTCCATATTACCACCTCTTAGAGTTATTTTCAGCTTATTCACTCTATGGAGTTACCCTAAGTGAATTTTTGTGTAGAATCCAAATATGCCCTTAAATCCATGGACTTTCATACTCACAAAAAAGTGATTCATCTTTTCTGAAATAAGAAAAGATGAATTTTAAATATATGCATGACTTATGGGTTGTGCATAATTCAAAATTTATTTTTGGAGATATTTGTGGCCTATTTGGGTATGTAGAAGATACCTCAAGGCTCACATTCCCTCCTACCAAAAATAAATTTGTACTACAATTTTCTTAATGGTATCACAAAGAAAAAGGCCCCAAAGGGAGTTAATGTCCAATGTCCAACCTCTTTACATTACTCAGATCAAGTAATTTAAAGCACATTTATAGACATATTCAGGCTTGTGGCCTTCTTTCATGTCTAAATCTTCTGAAGAGTTTATCTGTTACAGGTGTTTCTGATTCTGCCAGCCATTCATATTCAGTACTGGAATTTTATACCTGACAAGATATCTCCTTTGATTTTTACCCCTAAGTCTCCTTTCTTTAATGACTTTCTTTCTCTTTTTGTCTTCATTCTGTTCCACTGGGGGTACAGCTAAAGGAGTTGGGTTCCTTAAAGGAAACAATTCTTTTTCAGCTGGTTGGTAAGGGTTTATCAAGCTCACTGGAAAGGTGGGGTTTTCATTTTCCAATTCACCACTCAGATCCAATTAAACTGCATTGGTTCCATGTAAGGCAACAATAACAAAAGGTCCTACATAATTGTCTTTAATTTTCTTTGGGCCTTTGATATTATTAAAGTTCAAGGTTGAAACTGGAACTAAGCCCCCTACTTTGAAGTCTGGTACTTTGTGACTCTTGTCCAACCTCTGTTTTGCATAGTCAAAAGCATAATTCATACTCTGTTTTGCATGATGTTTCACTTTATCAAGCTTTTTCTTGAAGCTGAAATATGTAGGATGAATGTAAATCAAGTCTTTCCTCAGTGTGTCTGCTGGGAGTCTTGGATACCATCCTTTCTCTAACATAGCAGGAGTTTGTCCTATGGAAGAATGGACTGATGTCTTATATGCCAGGTCCAATGCAGGTATTAGAGTGAACCATTCATGGGTAAAGCCATCTGAGTCTTTGAGCTCTAACCCATAATCACAGAATCTCCTGATCATGTGCTATAAAGTTTGGATCGTTCTCTCTGCTAGTCCATCTATTTTAGGGTGATATGCTGTTGAGAATGACAACTTAGTCCTAACCAATCTATAAATATTGGTCCAAAGTGCAGATGTGAAATTGGAATCTCTGTCATTTATGATATTCCTAACTAATCCTGTACGGGAAATAACTCTACTACCTAGAAGAAGAGCTGTATCGATAGAAGTATCATCTTTATGACATTGTAACAATATGGGAGTCTTCCTATATCTGTCTACACTGACTAAGCAAGCAGTATAGCTTTTATCACCACTTGGAGGAAGTGCGGTGAGACAATCCATATGATAAACTTCCCCAGGGGATTTTGGTTCTTGAATATAAATCATCAGTCCAAATTTCTTGCTTGTACTCCTCTTTGATTTTTGGCATCTATCACCGGTATGGCACTATTGAATGTTTTCCTTTCTCCAAGATGGCCACCATGCACAGTTTTCACTTTTTCAAGTTTTCTGTCTTATTAAAGGTGTTCAGAGTAGATGCTATCATGGAATTCATGAAGAATGGTATTGACAAGCAATCTGCTACATAATGTCATTACACAAGAACATTTGGTTCTGTGGTAAATTATCCCATCACACAAGTGAAATATTACTTCAGAATATGAATTCTTCCCAAACTCATACAGTGAATCAACTAAAGTCGTATCTTTGCAGTCTTTATCTAACAAGGAAGTAAAGATATGGCAATGCTTGTCTTTCTTATAAGATTCTCTGACCTCTTCAAAGAATTCAGTCCCAATATCATTTATGTTAATTCCTTCAATTGGAATCTGTGGTTCTGCTTCCAAAGCTACATATGCGGGGTTATCAGGAGTATTGGTTAATTCCCACCTGCTAGGTTCATGAGCATTTTTGTGAATTTTTCCTGGTTTATGAACTAGAGTCATGTTACCTCTATATTCTTGAGTGGCTATTTGCCATCTCAACATATGTCCGTTGCAAGCTTCCAAGTTAAGTAGTAATTTAACAGCATTACAGTCAGTTATCACTTCAAAAACACTGCCATCAAGATAATAGTGTAATCTCTCAAGTGCCCATTGCAAACATAAGGCCTCCATCTGGCTTGCACCATATATGGCTTCTGTTGGTTTGATTTGTCTTGAGTTGTAACAAACTGGTCCCTCTGTAGGCTTGTCATCAATAATTTGGACGTAATGTAGAGCTGCCCCTAATCCATCTCCACATGCATCACTGTACAATTTGAAAGGTATATTCCAGTCAGGCATGAGGTTTAAAGCTTCTTCTGAAAGAGCCTTCCTTATCTTCTCATAAGCTTTAATTCTTTCCTATGTCATCGCAAATATTGTCTGTTGATCACAGATTCATTATATTTATTTGCTAGAATTGCAAAGTCTTTCAGGTGTTGCCTGTGATAAATGGAAAATCCAAGAAAAGACATCATTTCTTTCTTATTATGGGACATTGGCTTAAGTAATGCTGCCACCACTTTATTTTTGTCAATACCTAAGCTTAATCCAGAAACAATATGTCCTAAAGCTTTAAGTTCTTCAGAGCCAAAGTTACATTTCTTGAGTGAAATATTCATATTAACTGCTTTAGCTTTGTCAATTACTCTTCCAAGTCTTTCAAGGTGCAAAGACTCTGAGTCAGAACATATGATAATATCATAAATATAAATGATAAGCCATCCTTCAGAGAATTCTGTGGCAAAGATGGTATTAATCATTCTTTGATAATGAGATGGTGCATTTTTGATAGCAAATGGCATTCTAAGATACTCATGAATACCACAGTGAGTGATAATTCTAAGTAATCTCTTAGTTTCGGGCATCAAAACATTCTGATGAAAGGCTTTCAATGCATCAATGGATTTTATATACTTGGCTTTGGACAATTGAGTCAAGGTTTCTTGAATTCTAGGAATTGGATACCTATCTGGAACTGTGTAGGACATTCAATGCTCTGAAATCTTCAACCATCCTTGATTTATCATTATTCCAAGCAACAATAAAAGGTGTTTTCACTTCAACCTCCTCATTTTGCCCTACTTTCCTTAGTACACCAAGTTGGATAAACTCTTGAATATGTTTTTCCAAGGCTTCTCTAGCTCTGGGACTGGCTGGATAAGCTAGTCTTCTAAGTACTGGAGGGTATGGTCTGTCAATATTAAGAGTAATATCAACTTCATGCCCTTTAATAGCACCTAATAGTTCATTATCAGATGCAAAAGCATTCTTATATGTATATAATACATCAATAAGATCATGCCTCATTTTGGGTGATAATTATGGAATAATTTGTGCTTCAACAAGTTGATTAGCCACAAATTCTTCCTTATGAGTACCTTTAAAAGAAGATATTTTGGATATTTTCTTTGGAACATTGAAAAAAGAAAATTTGTGTCTTGTATTTTCTCCAATTGTGAAATATCTGTCTTTATCGTTCTTGATGTCAATACCATAAATATTCAAGTAATCATTTCCAAGAATGATGTGTTTATATGTGCAATTTTCCATTACTACTCTCTCTGTTTTCATCCTAACACTTCCTGCTGGATGTGGAAATACAAGATTATTGTCCAATATGCCCAAAGGGTACATATTATTACTGGCACTACTAAATTGTACACCAGCTATTGGTAATAGATGCTTCTTCCATTCAGGGAGTATGGCGTGAAGATAATATTTTCCTACACAAGTACAAAATGCCCCTGTATAAAAATTTACTCTGGCTTCAATATCATTCATCACGATTGATGTGATACAAGATTCTCCAGCAGTGTATATTTTACCTCTAGCAGGTTTGGGTTTACACATTCTGGCATCTTGAATATTGATCAGGTTATGAGAATCCTCACTGTACTGTGGCAAGTGAGTATGGAGTTCTGTGACCTGAAAGAAAGCTGGAATTTTTTTCAATCGGATAGTCTTCTACTGGTGTATCCTCAGAGACTGCAGAATCTAGGTCAGATTCCTCTTTCTCTTCAGTGCACTGAACTTCTTCAATGAGTTTAACTTCATTGATTTTTTCCTTCTTTGTGCAAGTGTTGGCCAAATGTGAGCTGCTTCCACATTTATGACACTTCAAGAAAGGTCTTCCAGGCCTCTTATCTTCTCTGGAAGCTTTGGAGACCATTTTGGATTCCATAGGGACTCTAGTCCAGGTTTTACCAATTCTTGTCCTAGTAACAATATCTTCCATGGCATTGATGTAGTCTTCTGTTGAACAGGGCTCTAGACATCTGCACTTGATAGCATGTTCTAGTTCTCCTCCACATTTTCTTAATATTTTAATATTAATCATAGAGTCAGACATATCTGAATGTAAGGCAGATAATCTATCCTTCTGTTTGAGGAACCAAGTAAGTGCTTTATCCTTTTCTGAGTTAAAAATGGAACTTTTAAAAGCCTTTTCCAATTTAAATCTCCAAGAATTGTTAGCCCATTTGGTGATTTTTTCAGATTACTTCCAAGGCCAATCATGTTTACCATTATCTTGTCTCATTTTGTAATACAATTTCTTTTCAGTTCTGGTAAACAAGGAGTGTAGCTTGCCTACTATAATTTCATCAGGTATGTGAAAGTCCTCTTGCAACATATCAATTGTTTGGATTAGCTCAATATGGTTGTATTCTCCCTCACCAGAGAGTGTTGGCCATTCTTCCAGTTTTGGAATATCTTTTGCACAGATAGGACTTTCTCCTAAAAAGGGGGTCCAACTTTTTTTTACAGAAGGTTTCTCTTCAGTGAAAGGTGTAGAATGTCTTGCCATATGTGGTTCATAAATCTTGGGAATTTTCTCCACATTTGCAATTATTTCATTCTTTAATTTCTGCCTTTCACTGTCAATTTTTGCCAGATGTGTGGCAAACTGGTTAGTATTGTTAATTCTTTCCAAAACTTGACTTCTCAGAATTGCAAGTTTTTCATTGATGTGTGAAATGGAAATATCTCCTATTTCATCCTCTTGAACTTGACATTTAATTTCAATCCTGTCACATGTATTGGTAATTGACTCAAGTCTGACATTTGTAAACTTATATCACTCAGTATAGGTTTTGTCATTCCTCTTTAATTTGCTTATATCTGATGTTAGTTCATTCAAATTTTAATCAAATTTACCAAGTTCTACATCAATACTAGATTTAAAAAACTGTATTTCTTGTTTTATTTGCGTGGAAAGGTCCTGTTCATCCTTTCCTGATCTTTGGCTGTGAATTCCATGAGAGTGTGGGCCATATTGAAGACATTGTGCATGGCTGAAGGCTCCAATTTGGGGATCCTGTAGCCCTGTGGGTAAGCTATGTGCAAATTTGCTTTTCCTTTCCCCTTTCCTTGATGGTTATTGGGACCTTTCTTCTTTCTCTGAGGTCCTTTGGGCTTGTCTTTGGACACTTCTGGAGCTGGTTTGGAGCTGGTAGACACCATTGGGCCTTCTTTCTCCAAAGCTGGAGTTATTTCAAGTTCCTTCTTCAGGTCTATGGATCAAGACTTTGATTCTCAACCAGTCATTTATCTTTTTGACCTTCTCTTTGCAAGACAATGAGCTCCATCCTTCTAAGATTTATATGCTCTTCTCCGGACCCAGAAAGCTCTTGATTTGTAAAAAAGAGTTTAATGCCCCCTGCCAAACGCCTGGGCATACTTCCCACTTCCCTCATTGGCTGATCAGTATCCATTCTTGTATTGGAATTGATAAATCTCTATTTCTTCCACTTGGAAATGGTTCATCCCTTGAGATATTTTCATTAATTAGTTCAGAATCAGAGTTAACATCAAAGTTTGTGGGTGCAGACCTTGGAGAATGCGGGAAAATCTGGCATCCTCCAGATGTGTCTTTCTTGAGGAAGATGTGCCTCTTCTTTGTCCACATTCATCTGGTTGGACTCAATAGTTTCTTCCATTTCTGGTATGCACCATTTCACGTCAATTTAAGAGAAAAAATAAAAACAAAGTCAAAAATACACACCTTTTGGTGATTGGTTGGCTTTTTCTGTTGAAACAAAGTGCTTATTTTAGCAATTTGAAGTTCAATACTGTCTTCAGATTTTGCTTCTGAAGATTCTGGACTGGTGATATATCTTTTACTAAGTCTGTTACCAGCTGCACAGTATTTTATTAAAGACACTAGAGAAAAATTATAAGATAAAAAATCATTTTTTATAAGTTTATTAGTTTTTTTGATATTTAAAAAATTATTCTTTTCAAAGAAAAAAAATTTAAATTTAATATTTTGATTCAAAATTGATTCAGATTAACTCAAAGAATAATTTTATAATTTTTTGGATTTGAAAAAGCCACATGTAAAACAATATAAAATTAAACTAAATTCCTCAATGAAAAATCTTTTAAAGCCAATTTCAAAATTAAAAAAATTTCAACTTCAAATTGAAAGAAAAAATAATTAAATTAATATACATTAGAGCTTAAGAATACATTCATTGAGGGTACAATGTTCAAATAAACATGGACGGGCCCCCAAATGTAAGATATGTCTATGAAGCTGTTGATAATATTGCTATTAATCAGCAGTACTATGACTGTTCTTATGAAGTATAATAATAAAACTTGTAATAACCACAATTGAATAATTAATGAATTCATTATTTCTTTTATTTTTATACACTACTAGTGATTACAACAGTAAGCAGTAATTGTCTACAAGAATCAATTACAAAAAGAATTTCATAATAAAAACCTCTTTATTAAAAAGATAAAATTATTTGAATATATATAATTATCTTTTGCAAGCATAATTATAAAAAAATCCTTGAAGAAAAACTTTAAGAATTAAGACAAAACACTCACTGATACTCCAAAGAGCTTATTAAAGATAATAATAGAGAAATTTGATGGATAATGGTGGATTTTAATAGTTTAAAATATACTTAAAACAGGATTAGAACAATATATAGTTTATTTCTATGATCTCACGTCTTTCTGGTTGATTCTGGAAGAATAAAACACTTAAGAAAAGATTAAATAATACTTACTTGTTGGTAATAATGATATAATTGAATAATGTGATGATCTGGAAAAAACAGCAAGAGGAGGCCTCTTTTAAGTCAAAGACAGTTCACAGAGGGGTGCCATGAAGCAAACTGAAAAGCCAGTGAGGTTGAAAAGAATAAACCCTTTTGGAAAATTGATTGCATCATCTGTTGTCTTGTAAGATTATCATAATGACTTAATTGATGCTTTTATGTGACTACCAACCCAAATATGGTTAAGAATAAAAGGATTAAAAACTGTAAATCTTCTTCTATTTAGAAATAAACATTAATTTATCAAAGTTGTGATTATTATTGGAAATTTAATCACAGAGTGTATTTTCTGTGAATTTTTGAACTTTCAGTGTTTCATGTGGAATCATTAAAAATGGACTGTAAGTAAACCTTTTAATTTTACTGATAAAAGTATAATTATTTTTGGTTTTTAAGTTAATTATACTTTTCTTAATCTGTCCTGAAATTTTCAGAAAGATTTATTAATAATTGTATTTTGAATAAATTTGTGAAGTGTTTACCTCAGTTCTACATAGAATTGTGAATAATACTATATTGCTGGTTGCTATGAGGTAAATCAATGGATACTAGTCCTAAAATCGTTTTAATTACTCTTTTATGGCTCATCCATGGAAAATCATTAAGAATTGACATGGTTACAGAAGTCTAATCTGCGTTTTACCTCCTTGGCATGTCAAAATATCAGCTTATATGAAATTTCCTTTTGATATAATGAAGCTTTGACTTGGTAACCATGTTCTCAAAAGGGTTTATTATACTAATTGGGCCAAGATCAGCCATGGATCCAAGCTTTAGAGCTGTCCAGGCCTCAGGGGCCTCAGAAGTTGGGTACCCTGGCTCTCTTTGATGTCTTTTGGCCCCCTTGACTATTTTCATGTCAAAAATAGAAATTCAGGCTTAAAGACTGATATCCACTATGGGTGTACCAAAGGTGTATGTAAGAATACCTTAATTGTAAGTGTCACAAACATGCATAACACTATTCTTAGTGTATATGTAACATGGGATTTCTCACATTCCCATTATTTTGGAATGAAATTGAGAAAATTTTTTTTTACAATCCTTTTATGTGGTATTGATGATGTGGTATTGAAGTATTTTCCATATTACCACCTCTTGGGGTTATTTTAAGCTTATTCAATCTATGGAGTTACCATAGGTTAATTTTTGTGTAGCATCCAAATCTGGTCTTATATCCATGGAATCTTCCTCACAAAAAAGTCATTCCTCTTTTATGAAGTAAGAAAAGATTAATTTTGAATATATGAATGACTCATGGGTTGTGCATAGTTCAAAATTTATTTTTAAAGATATTTGTTCTCTATTTGGGTATGTAAAATATACCTTAAGCCTCACATACAGTAAGATAATGATTACCTGGAGGTGAAAGATAAGATACAACAAACAGGTCACTAGATGACTGACAATTACTAAGCTAAAATAAGGAACTCTTATCACAAGATTATTTGAGTTATTACTAAGATGAATTGCTACTGATACACAGTCTACTAACACTGAAGCATTGGAAGGAGGGAGTGAAGTTTAATATTTACAAGAGTGAATGACACTCAAACAATAGAACTCTCAGGTTTAAAAAAGGTATGCATGCAGTTAATAGTAGTGATGAAAAAAGATAGGGTTCTTTGAAGAAGCCACCCTCCTTTGTGCTTATAAGTAGTTTTAACAGCTTAAGATCATAAGTTTCAGAGACATGCAACTCTCATCTCTTTTGAGCTAATTCATGGATTAGCTTGTGAAGGTAATAATGCTTGAGGTCTTAGGAGAACATGCTCAGATCATCTTTGAGGAGCTAATTACAACAGGGTGGAAGATTTCGGAAATGGAAAGGGTAGCTTGCTACCCCAAAAATTAGCCCAAGAAGCTTTAAAAATCTATGGAACTACAGTTGGTGTTCTTATAGATTTCAATTCCCAACTTAATCTCCCACTTATTGTTTCAGCTGATGTGGATCTTTACCCTTTTCTAGCTAGTGAAATTGAGGAAGTAATAAAATTTCTCCCTAATGGTGAGGCCATATGTGTAGAATTACTCCCAAATGAGGTTATCAAAGCTGGAATAAAGCCTCTTGTTCAGGAACTGGGAGAGATTTTCAAACCCTTCATCTACAACCACTACTTCCCTAGGCACTGGAGAAAGTAAATATTTTATGCAAATCCATTAAATCTGACTATTACCAGCCTGAAGGCGGACCTAGTTTTTTCCAACTGCCAAGACGTAACCTTAAAGAAAATTGCGTGGGGTTAAAGGAAAAGCCATAGAATACTCTCTCCAGACTTCTATTAAGAACAGGTAGAGAGAAAGTATGGTTTCAGAATCCCTTTTTCTAGATATCCAAGCTGTCTATGCTACAATCAATAACAAAAGACTGATAGAAATACTAGAAAAAAGGATGCCCTTGGTCCCTTATTTGGATCCTCTGGATCTTTCTTAGCAAAGAATCAACTAAGATCAAAATCAAGGAATTTTGATCCCATGAGCTTAAAAGAAAAGGCAGATTACCACGAGGGCTCTCGCTTTGTGTAAACCTATTTATGTTAAGCTATGATAAATTACTGAAGATCTTAACAGTATTTCCAAACCCCAAAAGCACAGATAGTGGTTCCATTGATGATGTAAAACTTCTTGTGGCGGCAAAATCAGAGGAGGATGCCATAGTTTTGGTACTAAAACTTGGACAAGAAGTGATGGACTGGGAAGAATCAAATGCAGAAAAGGTTAATGTTGTTTTCTCCTAAGAGAACTAACACCACCACTTTCACTTTTGGAAATAGGTATTTGAACAAAGCCAAAGAAACAAGATGGTTACATTTAGACCTCAATACTAAGCTTTTTTTATGACAACATACTGAGCTTTTAGCCTCCATAACACATGCTACAATAAAATGCTTGAGAATTGTTAACAGGGTTTACATGGGTCTGACGCCAAAGGTAGAATTACGAAGGGTACAAAACAAAATTCAGCCCAAGATAATGTTTGGACGTCTTATTTGGTACACTATTGAGACATGAAAGGTCTATCAAAAGTGGCGCGATAAAGTTTAATTGATGCAACGCGCTATATTTTGTGCGGCTTCTGCACAGCCACTTTGGCTATATGGAAAGAAGTTGAGATATGCCTGCCTGATAGCTCTATTAATCAGGCAAGAAATGAGCTTCAAAGATCATGGGTGTCCTAGTGTTAGCCAAGAATAAGTAAAGCTGAAGTCAATCAAAAACTCCTATCTATTAAAATTAACAGAAAGAATTTTTCCTTCTTTCTCTATGGGAACAACCTCTGAAACCTCCCATAAACTTTGATATTTCAAAAGATCAGGAAAGAGAAGCCATCTGGGCTCAGATAAAAAAGCTTTTCTACAGATGGGAATTCTATCTATTTTTTGAAGGTATATTTACAAATTAAAATTAATTTTCAGCCGCTTTAGAATCAAGGGTTCTCAACTAGGATTAAAGGAACTCCGCCACAATAGCATCTCTAATACAGAAATGAAGCTATGGACCATAGAATTTTCTCTCCTGAACTTCAAGGAAGGAGTCAATCATGAAAACAAGCTAATAAAAGTAATAATTTATCCAGAACATCAACACATTCTCAAGACAATTATCTGCCGAGCCCAATCAACAAGGAAAAAATAACAAGCACTGGATTTCTCTCACATAACATATTCCATGTTGGGAAAATTTGCACTTATTACAGCCCAGTATCCAGGAAACATGGGTCTAATGTATAAGAACTATGTGAATCTATAGCAAAGATTCTATATTACAAATCCATCCTGGATTTGGAGGATATTTCGTAATCCCAAATTCAAAATAAAGTCAAGCAAGAAAACTGTAGCAGCCATGAAGATCCCTTTCTGAAAAGTCATAAAATATACTTCACCAAATGCCAACATTTAACCCACACCTCAATGTAAAATTCTTTAAAAAGATCTTTAAAAGTATAATTAAAATTCCCAGCAACACTGAAGGCTTTTTTTCAGGCTGAGAACTAAAAATTTAGGCTACAATTATTATTTATTCAGATTGAAAATACAGAAAACTGAAAAATAAAAAAACTGGAAGTTTTAGGAGACAATAAAACATGTATCATGTGAATTACTAACTTCTTCCAAAAAAGGTAAATTACTCACAAAAAAAAACCAAAAAAGAATAACATTACAATTTCACTTCAATTATTTGCTATTTTTGATTCATCATGCAGGCTTTTCTTCATATCTCAAATTTTTTAGCTCAACTGAAACAGTTCAGAAACTTTATCCCTTAAATAAAATGAAATAAATTTAGTTAAAAGCTTATTACTCTTACCTTTTCCGTAGTTGTCTAAAGCACATTAAATATTTGAATAAAGGGTAGCATGATAAAATCATGCATCTAAGGTTTCAACCCCCTATAGCAGGAGGGTGCTGTCATAATTAGAAAAATACTTTGTTGAATATTTCCTGTAGGTTTATCATGTATTCTCATTTTATCTAGATCACATAATATGGCTTTATATACCAGGCAACCCTGAACTCTCAATTAGTACAAGAGGAAAAGAGCAACTGTAGTCACCAGTTTCAAAAATGGTGTGAAATGAAGATAGTTTGAAATAAGCAAAAAATGCCTAGCTTGAATGAGGGACATAATTCAGGCCAAAAATTGCCTCGGATGATAAATTCAATGTATTCAAAATCTGAGGCAAATTTCATGGGTAATTATTTTTCTTTTTTGCATTTTGATTTCCTCCAGGTAACACCATCTACTAGAAAAAATCAAATTTGATGTGTTTAACCCAAAAATATAGGATTCAATGCCTGAAACTGAGATAATTTAAGAATATTTGAAGTTTTTTGAACTCCCACACTACAAAGTCTGAAAATTCACCAGAAAAGCTGCTCTTGGTCTGTTTGCACTATCATTTGTTAATAGCTATGTCTCATTGAAATGATGTGGATATTACTATTAATATTCAATCAAAGCTTAATTGTGAGCCTGTGAGGTATGTATTACATACCCAGAAGGCCACAACTAACATTTTTTACAGTTTATTTAGTCTCAAAAATACTTATCAATTGAAGTTGAAACAAAAAATAATGAAAAATAACAAAAAATAACAGAAATAACAGAAAATAACAAAAAATAACAAAAATAACAAAAAACAACAACAAATAACAAAAGATAACAAAAGATAACAAAAAAATAACAAAAAATAACAAAAATAACAAAAAATAACAAAGAATACCAAAGATAACAAAATATAAAAAAAATAAGTATAACTTTATTTTTAACAAGCCAAAACATAATTATAATGTCATGTTTGGATTCTAAATCAAAAATAACCCATGGTATACCCACAGGGTGTTATATCCAAAAATGGTTATTTCTTATGTTAATGAAAGGTTTGAGAATCTCACAGTCACAATATACAATTTTAGAATTTTTATCTCAATTTTTTAAATTGGTAATTTTAAATTTAAGCTTAAAAATTCATAAGGCTTATGAAAACTTTCAAAAACTTAGTTAAAATTAAGGTGTGGTGTATCTTTACTGAATTGGCTAAATATTTGCAAGAAAGGATGTAACTCCTTCTTGAGCTCAATTTCAATTGGCTTAAAGACATTGTATGGCTTCAAATAAATAAAAGGGCAAAAGTCATGCAATAAGATGGGACAAATGGAAAAAGCCAAATAGAGCCAGGGTACCCAAAGTTTGGGCTCTGCAAGGACTAAATTAAGGTTGTCACCATGTATTGGAGGCTTTCCAATCTTATTTAAGCTTGAAGATTAGACATTGATTGAATATTGAAGTTTAAACTGTGTGATCCATAATTTGGACAGGAGTTACAAGCTGCCAAAAGGCTCAATCTGCATAGGCGGACTGTCAATGCAGGTTTTAAAAACTTTGAAAATTAATTAATCTTAAGTAATCTTGAATAAGCTTAAAGTTAATAGTTAGAAGTGCTAAAACCTTATCAAAAGTTAAGGTTTGGTTTGCATTGCTATTTTATGTGTACAAATAGCAATAACTTCAAAAAACCATGGAAAATCCAGTTCTTAATGAATTTTCCTGAACATTTTACACAGTTTAAAACTAAACCTCATCTGGGTATAAATCAAATTTCAAGTATCTTTTTTAAATATGAATATTTGGTAATTAGGCTTTTGAATTATTCTTGAAATAAATTAAGATTTTTTTGAGAAATAATTAAAGATTAAGTCTAACAGATTTTGACTTGAAACTTTATTTTGAAATTGTTCATTTGATAAATATCAATATAAATGAGCTTATTTTCTCTTAAAGCTTAAAATAATTGACCCAAAAGACATTTAAAGCTACTTGGAGCTGAGAATAACACTGGAAACTTCAAATTAGAGTGAAAACATAAGTTATCTTAACTAAAGAGCCTTATTTTTAAGCCTGGCTTTTAAGTTTTGATCTGAGAATGCCTTCTTTTCCATTAGTAATTATAATAGCTTCTCTGAAGCCATAAAAAGAGCCTTCAAATCACTGGTGTTGTCCAGAATTCTGTTACAGGGGCTCTTCCAAGTGAAGAGGGCCTGGAAGTTGGTAAACCGGAACTTACTTATGGAGGGCTCAGATGGAATAACAGTAAATACACTTATTAGTTTAATACAAATGATATTTCTAATGTAAGTAAATACAAGAAAGCAGAAAAAAATAAGAATAAGAGTATAGAATAAAAGAGCCAACCACAAAAAAGTCTAAGTCCACTGTTTCAACCTGTCAGAAAGAAAGAGAAGGGTTAATAGGGATATGGCCACCACAAATCTACTAAACAGGTGAGGAAATTCAAAGACCAAATTAATACTAATAGACGATATATTAAGAAAATAAGAATTAGAATATTTATTAAATAATAAATCAAATATATTTATTAACTGGGGAAAATTGCCCAGGGGGAGAAGGAGGGGATGATATATGTGAGACTCCACCAACCCTGATTCAAAGAGTGAATTCTCTTGGGAGTAATCTTGATTGCAATTTATATTAATAATAAAGCTCATGTATAGATTTAAAGGGTATGCACAAGAGGTGTGGTGGAGTTGAGTGATCATAAAGTTTGTACAAGTTCTCACAGGATTTATTAATCAACCAGACTTTATGCATGTTTCAGCAAAAAGAGTTGCTGTAACTGATTATGTATCATGGATTTCAGGATTGCTGAGCTTGAGTGGGGTTAAGATTTGATAATCTCACCCCTCAATAGTGGCTGTGACAGTATCCCCCTCACAAAATGGGTGTGCTCCTGAACACAACACTGCCCTGCCACTGTCAAGAGTAATTGCCATTTCCCCACATTTTTTAGAGATTCTTTAGTTTCAAATTTGCTTTTCTCTTGATCATTATCCTTAAAATTCTCTGCTTCATCTTCTTTTCCCCTTTCTTTTCATGAATTAATTCCCCCTACTCTTGAGTAGGTAAAATTTCAGTTTCTTTGACTTATAAATATCGTGAGTCATCTCTGTCCAATTCTTTTTCCTTCATTGGTCTTGGGTCATATCCCAAAATGATGGCTTCCAGCTTCTTCAGCTTGAAGACTGGTAAATTTTGGATATATTTTTGTATAATATGGCAATAATTTTCCATAAAAGTCTTCTGGAGCCTCTTACTCCAGTCTTCATCATTAATATCCTTAATTTTGCTATAAGGGGTCTTGTCCCCATGGTACTTGAGGAAATTGGCCCAAAATGACTTTTGGGGTATTTTGGGTTCCTTCCACTTTTATGGCAAAAATTTGATTTATCTCCAATTTGGCCAATCTGGCCTCCTATGGTTCATGGTACATGGGGGCTATTTGAGTCCCTCAGGACAAATGTGGCCCCCTTGGTCCCAAATTTGTAGGGATTCCAGGGGCCCAAGGGAATGATATGGGTTATTTTGGCCCATATGGCCTGGACTCATTGAGAGTGGTCCAAAGACATAAAGTGTAAGATGTGACTATGAAACTGATGATAATATTACTATTAATCAACAGTACTATGTCTGTTCTTATGAAATATAATAATAAAATATTATTATAACCACAATTAAATAATTAAAGAATTATTTCTTTCACGTGTTAAGCACTACTAGTGATTTTAACAGTGAGCAAGTAATTGTCTACAAGAATCAATTACAAGAAGAATTTAATAATAAAAACTTCTTTTATTAAGATAATAAACTATTTTCATATATAATTATCTTTTGCAAGAATAATTATAAAGCTAATCCTTGAAGAAAACTATTACTAGAGAAAGACTTTAAGAATTAAAGATAAATGACTCACTAATACTCCAAAGAACTTATTGATAGATAAAAGTAGAGAAATTTGACGTAGAATTGTGGATTTAAGAGATCAAAATTATTTATAGCAGGATTACAACAATATATAGTTGGATTCTATGATTTCACGTCTTTCTGATTGATTCTGAAAGATTTAAAACACTTAAGAATAGTTTAACTAATACTTACTTGTTGGTAACAATGATATAAAATGATAATAAGATGATGATGATGCGGAAGAAACAGCAAGAGAAGGCCTCTTTTAAGTCAACAACAGCTCACAGAGGCGTGCCATGGAGCAAACTGAAAAGCCAGTGAGTGAGAAAGCATTAAACCCTTTTGGATTAGTACTTAAATCATCCGTTGTCACGTAAAATTGTCATAATTGCTCAATTGATGCATTTACGTGACTACCAACCCCAATATGGTTAAGAATAAAAGGAGTAACATTTGTAAATCTTCTTTTATTCCAAAGGAATAATTGATTTCCCAATAACAGGTTGTATTTACTGTGAATTTTTGAAGATTCAGTGTTTCACGTAGAATAACCAAAAATGGACTGTAAGTAAAACTTTTAATTTTACTAGTAAAACTGTAATTCTTTGTGGTTGTACCATAGATAATACAGGTCTAAATTAGTCCTGAAGGTTTCAGAAATATTCATTAACAGTTGTATTTTTAATGAATTTTTGAAGTTTTTACCTCATTTCTACGTAGAATTGCAAATATCAGTGTTTGACTGGTTGCTATGAGGTCAATCAATGGATACAAGTCAAAAAAGGGTTTCAATTACTCTTTTGAGGTTTATCCATGGAAAGTCATTAGTAATTGACATGGTTACAGCAGTGTAAGTAGCTCTTTACCTCCTTGGCACATCAAAATAGCAGGTTATTTGCTATTTTCTGGTGTTTTACAGTAGTTGTAACTTGGTAACCAAGTTCCCAAAGAGGTTTAGTTTACCAATTGGGTCAAGATCAGCCATGGAACCAAGCTTTGGAGCTATCCATGCCTCTGGGGCTTCAGAAGTTGGGTACCCTGGCTCTCTTTGATGTCTTTTGTCCCCCTTACTTATTTTTTATGTCAAAATAGAAATTTAAGCTTAAAGTGAGATATCCACTATGGGTGTACCAAAAGTTCATGTAGGAATACCATGATATTAAGTCCTCAAAACATGTATAACACTATTCTTAGTGTATATGTAACATGGGATTTCTCACTTTCCCATTATTTTGGCGTAAAATCAAGAAAAACAAAAATTTTCATGGATCTTTTATGTGGTATTAATGATGTGGTGTTGAAGTATTTTCCATATTACCACCTCAAATAGTTAATTTGAGATTCTTCACTCTATGAAGCTACCCTAGGTGAAATTTTGTGTAGATTCCAAATCTGGCCTTAAATTCATGGATTTACTTACTCAATAAAAAGTTATTCATCTTTTCTGAAATCAAAAATGGTGAATTTTGAATATATGCATGATTTATGAGTTATGTATAATTCAAAATTTCTTTTTAAGAAAATTGTGGCCTATTTGGGTACGTAAAATATACCTCAAGGCTCACATTCCCTCCCACCAAAAAATAAAATTGTACTACAATTTTATTAGCGATAAAAGAATAAGGCCCCAAAGGGGTTTAATGTCCACTGTCCAACCTCTTTACATTACTCGGATCAAGTAATTTAAAGCAAATTTATAGACAGATTCAGGCTTGTGGCCTTCTTTCATGTCTAAATCTTCTTAAGAGTTTATCTGAGTCAGGTATTTCTGATTCTGCCATCCATTCATCCTCATGTACTGCATTTCTATATCTGACAAGATATTCTCATTGATTTTTACCCCTAAGTCTCCTTTCTTTAATGACTTTCTTTATCTTCTTGTCTTCATTCTGTTCCACAGGTGGTACAGCTAAAGGAGTTGGTTTTCTTAAAGGAAACAATTCTTTGTCAGCCGGTTGATAAGGCTTTATCAAGCTGAATGGAAAGGTGGGGGGTTTCTTTTCCAATTAACCACTCAATTCCCCTTGAACTGCATTGGTTCCATGTAAAGCAACAATAACAAAAGGTCCTACATAAGAATCTTTAAGTTTCTTTGGGCCTTTGATATTATTAAAGCTCAAGGTTGAGACTGGAACTAAGCCCCCTACTTTGAAGTCTGGTACTTTGTGACTCTTGTCCAACCTCTGTTTTGCAAAGTCAAAAGCATAATTCATACTCTGTTTTGCATGATGTTTCACTTTATCAAGCTTTTTCTTGAAGCTGAAATATGTAGGATGAATGTAAATCAAGTCTTTCCTCAGTGTGTCTGCTGGGAGTCTTGGATACCATCCTTTCTCTAACATAGCAGGAGTTTGTCCTATGGAAGAATGGACTGATGTCTTATATTCCAGTTCCGATGCAGATATTATAGTGCACCAGTAATGGGTAAAGCCATCTGAGTCTTTGAGCTCTGACCCACAATCACAGAATCTCCTGATCATGTGCTGTAAAGTTTAAATCATTCTCTCTGCTAGTCCATCTATTTTAGGGTGATATGCTGTTGAGAATGACAACTTATTCCCAACCAATCTATAAATATTGGTCCAAAGTGCAGATGTGCAATTGGGATCTCTGTCATTTATGATATTCCTAACTAATCCTGTACGGGAAATAACTCTACTACCTAGAAGAAGAGCTGTATCCATAGAAGTAACATCTTTATGACATGGTAAAAATATGGCAGTTTTGCTATATCTGTCTACAATGACTAAACAAGCATTATAGCTTCTGTCACCACTTGAAGGAAGTGCTGTGACCCAATCCATGTGAACAACTTCCCAAGGGGATTTTGGTTCTTGAATATGGATCATTAATCCAAATTTCTTGCCTGTGCTCTTGTTTGCTTTTTGGCATCTATCACAGGTATGGAAATATTCAATGGTTTCTTTCCTCCAAGATGGCCACCATGCACAGTTCTTCACTTTTTCAAGTGTTCTGTCTTCTGACAGGTGTCCATAGTAGATACTATCATGACATTAATGAAGAATGGTATTGATAAGTAATCTACTGCACAATGTCATAACACAAGAATGTTTTGTTCTGTGGTAAATGATCCCATCAGACAAGTGAAATCTTCCTTCAGAATAGGAATTTTTCCAAATTTCATCAAGTGCATTGACTAAAGATGTATCCTTGCAGTCTTTATCTAATAAAGAAGTCAAGATATGGCAATTCTTGTCTTGTTTATAAGATTCTCTGACCTCCTCAAAGAATTCAGTCCCAATATCAGTTGCGTTAATTCCTTCAATTGGAATCTGTGGTTCAGCTTCCAACAGTACATAAGCTGGGTTATCAGGAGTGTTCACTCAAGCCCATCTACTAAGCCCATCAGCATTCTTGTTAATGTTTCCTGATTTATGAACTATATTAATGTTTCCTCTATATTCTTGAATATCTATTTGCCATCTCAACATATGTCTGTTGGGAGCTTTCATGTTAAGAAGTGATTTTACTGTATTACAGTCAGTTATCACTTCAAAAACACTGCCATCAAGGTAATAGTGTAATTTCTCAAGTGCCCATACAAAACATAAGCACTCCATTTGGCTTGCACCATATCTGGCTTCTGTTGGTTTGATTTGCCTTGAGATATAACAAACTGGTCCTTCTGTAGGTTTGTCATCAATAATTTGGACTTGACGTAGGGCTGCCCCTAATCCATCTCCACATGCATCAATGTACAACTTAAAAGGAATATTCCAGTCAGGCATGAGGAGTAAAGGTGCTTCTGTAAGGGCTTTCTTTATCTTCTCATAAGCTTTAATTCTCTCCTGTGTCATCTCAAATACAGCCTATTGATCACAGATTCTATAGAGTGATTTGGCTAGAATTGCAAAGTCTTTCAAATGTTGCCTATAGTAACTAGCAAATCCAAGAAAAGACATCATTTCTTTTTTATTCTGGGGTATTGGCTTAAGTAGTACTGCTGCCACTTTATTTTTGTCAATACCAGAGCTTAAACCAGAAACAACATGTCCTAATGCTTTAAGTTCTTCAAAACCAAAGTTGCATTTCTTAAGTGAAATTTTCATATTCATTTCTGCAACTTTGTGAAGTACTTTTGCAAGTCTTTCAAGGTGCAAAGACCATGAGTCAGAACATGTGATAATATCATCAATATAAATGATAAGCCATCCTTCAGACAATTCTGTGGGGAAGATGGTATTCATCATTCTTTGATAATGAGATGGAGCATTTTTAATGCCAAATGGCATTCTAAGATACTCAAAAATACCACAGTGAGTGATAATTCTAAGTAATCTCTTAGCTTTAGGCGTCAAAACATTTTGATGGAAGCCTTTCAATGCATCCATTGATGTTATATACTTGGCTTTAGACAATTGAGTCAAGGTTTCTTGGATTCTAGGGATTGGATACCTATCTGGATCTGTGTAGGTATTCAAAGCTCTAAAATCTCCAACCATTCTTGACTTATCATTATGCCAAGCAATGATAACAGGTGTTGTCACTTCAACCTCCTCATTATGGCCTACTATCCTTAGTACACCAAGTTGAATTAACTCTTGGATATGTTTCTCCAAGGCTTCTCTAGCTCTGGGACTGGCTGGATAAGCTGGTCTTCTAAGTACTGGGGGATATGGTCTGTCAATATTAAGAGTAATATCAACTTCATGTCCTCTTATAGCACCTAATGGTTCATTATCAGAGGCAAATGCAGTATTGTATGTGTATAAGACGTCAATAAGTTCATCCTTCATTTTTGGTGACAATGATGGATTAATTTGTGCTTCAACAAGTTGTGTGGACACAAATTCTTGCTTATAAGTATCTCTCTCAGAAGATACTACTGATATTTGTTTTGGCATATTGGGAAAAGCAAATTTTTTTCTCCTGTTCTCTCCAATTGTGAAATATCTGTCTTTATGGTTATTGATATCAATACCATAAATACTTAAGTAATCATTTCCAAGAATGATATGTTGAGATGTGCAGTTGTCCATTACTACAACCTCAGCTTTCATTCTTATACTTCCAGTTGGATGGGGAAATACAAGAATAGTGTCTAGTATACCCAAAGGGTACATATTGGTAGCGGCACTACTAAATTGTACACCTTCTATTGGTAATAGATGGTTTTTCCATTCAGGAAGTATAGCTTGGAGATAATCTTTGCCTACACAAGTGCAAAATGCTTTTGTATCCAAATTGACTTTGGCTTCAACATTATTCATCAGAATTGATGTGATACAAGATGCTCCAGCAGTATAACCTTTTCCTTTAGCAGGTTTGGTTTTACACATTCTGGCATCCTGAACATTAATAAGGCTGTAGCAATCTTCACTATACTGTGGCAAGTGGGTATGGACTTCAGTGACTTCAAAGAAAGCTGTGATGTTTTCAATGGGATAGTCCTCCACTGGTGTATCTTCAGAGATTGCAGAATCTTGATCAGATTCTTCCTTCTCTTCAGTACACTGAGCTTCCTCAATGACTTGAACTTCATTGATTTTTGTCCTTTTTGTGCAAGTGTTGGCTAAATGTGAAGTGCTTCCACATTTATGACACTTTAAGACAGGTTTTTCTGGTCTCTTATCCTCTCTGGGAATCTTGGAGGTCATCTTGGATTCTGTTGGGATTTTAGACCAAGTTTTACCAATTCTTGTTCTGGCAATGATATCTTCCATAGAATTAATGTAGTCTTCTGTTGAACAGGGCTCCACACATCTGCTTTTGATAGAATGTCCTAATTCTCCTCCACACTTTCTTAATATTTTCATATTAATCATAGTGTCAGACATATCTGGTTGTAAAGCAGATAATCTGTCTTTTTGTTTGAAGAACCAAGTAAGTGGTTTATCTTTCTCTGAGTTAAAAATGGTACTTTCAAACTCATTTTCTATTTTAAACCTCTAAGAATCGTTGGCCCATTTGGTAATCACTTCAGATTTCCACCAAGACCAATCATGTTTACCATGATCAATCCTCATTTTGTAATACCATTTCTTTGCAGTTCTGGTAAACAGACAGTGTAATTTTCCCACTATGATTTCATCAGGTATATTAAAGTCTTCTTGCAACATATCAATAGTCCTGATGAATTCAATATGGTTGTATTCTCCTTCACCCAAGAATGTTGGCCATTCTTCTATTTTGGGAATATCTCTTGCAGAGTAGGCATTTTATCCCAAGAATGGGGTGAGACTTTCTTCAACAGAACGTTTTTATTCAGTTAAAGGGGTAGAATGTCTTGGCATATGTGGTTCATGATTCTTATGAATTTGTTCCACACTTGCAATTATTTCATTCTTCAACTTCTGCCTTTCACTGTCACTTTTTGCTAAGTGTATAGCAAATTGATTGGTATTCTCAACTATTTTTAAGACTTAGTCTTGTAAATTTGTAAGTTGATTATTCACCTTAAAAATGTAAAGTTCCTCCATCTCATCATGCTGAACTTGGCACATGTTTTCAATTCTTTTGCAAGAATTGGTAATTGAGTCAGGTCTGGCATTTGTCACTTGGTGCAATTCAATGTATTTCTGGTCATTTTTCTTTAATTCAACTATATCTGATGCAATTTTAGTTAACTTTCCATCCAGTTTACCAATTTCTACATTAATACTAGTCTGTACACAAATTATTTGCGTGGAAAGCTTCTGTTCATCCTTTCCTGCTCCTTGGCTGTGAATTCCATCAGAGTCCTGGCCATATTGAAGACACTGTCCATGGCTGAAGGCTCTAATTTGGGGATCCTGTACCCTTGTGGGTAAGGTCTGTGCCAATTGGCTTTTCCTTTTCCTTTGCCTTGATGGTTCTTGGGACCTTTCTGCTTCTTCTGGGGTCCCTTGGGCTTGTCCTTGGACACTTCTGGAGCTGGTTTGGAGCTGGTAGACGCCACTGGTGCCTCTGTCTCCAAAGCTGGAGTCATTTCCAGCTCTTTCTTCTGGTCTAAGGATAAAAGACTTTGGTTCTTCAACCAATTCTTTATCTTTTTGACCTTTTCTTTGCAAGACAGGGGGCTCCATCCTCCTAAGAGTTCTATGGTCTTCTCCTTACCCAGAAATCTCTTGATGTGTAAGTAGGAGTTCATGGCCCCCTGCCAAAGGCTTGGGCATATTTCCCACTCCTCTTCTTTGGCTGCTCTGAACCAATTCTTGTACTGGCATTGATATATTTCTATTGCTGCCACTTGAAAATGGTTCAGCCCTGGAAATAATATCATGAATTAGTTCAGGCTCAGAATTCATGTCAAAATCTGTTGGTACAGACCTTGGGGAATGGGGGGAAACTCTGGCATCCTCGAGATGTGTCTTTCTTGTGGAAGATTTGGCACTTCTGGATTTGGTCTTGCCTCTTCCTTGTCCACATCCATCTGGTTGGACTGAATAGTTGCTTGCATTTCTGGTATGCACCATTTTCACGTCAATTTAAGGATAAAGAGTAAATTTAAAGATAAAAACACACCTTTTGGTGGTAATTTATTCTTTTCTGAGTTGAATTAGGTGCCTCTTTTAGCAATTTCCACCTGAATAAGTTCTTCAGATTCTGCTTCTGAAGATTCTGGACTAGTGATGTATCTTTTACTGAGTCTGTGGCCAGCTGCACAATATTTGATTAAAGACACTTTAAAGAGAAAATATGATAAAAGAAATTATTTTTTATGATTTAAGATATTTTGAAAAATTTTTTATAAGTTTTATTATTTTTTGAAATTGAAAAAAATATTCTTTTCAAAGAAAAAAGTATTAAAATTTAAGAACTTGAATAAAAAAAGTAAGTCAGAGTGACTCAAAGAATAATTTTATAAGTTTATGGATGTGAAAAAGCCACGTGTAAAAACAGTACAAAATTAAACCAAATTCCTCAATGAAATAAGATTTTAAGACAATTTCAAAAATAAAAATAATTTTTTCTTTAAATTGAAGAAAAAAAATATTAAATTAATAGATTTTAGAACTTGAAAATATTTTAATTAAGAGTACAAGGTTCAAAAAAACACGGCCAGGCCCCCAATTGTAAGATTTGACTATGAAACTGATGATAATATTACTATTAATCAACAGTACTATGTCTGTTCTTATGAAATATAATAATAAAATATTATTATAACCACAATTAAATAATTAAAGAATTATTTCTTTCACGTGTTAAGCACTACTAGTGATTTTAACAGTGAGCAAGTAATTGTCTACAAGAATCAATTACAAGAAGAATTTAATAATAAAAACTTCTTTTATTAAGATAATAAACTATTTTAATATATAATTATCTTTTGCAAGAATAATTATAAAGCTAATCCTTGAAGAAAACTATTACTAGAGAAAAACTTTAAGAATTAAAGATAAATGACTCACTAATACTCCAAAGAACTTATTGATAGATAAAAGTAGAGACATTTGACGTAGAATTGTGGATTTAAGAGATCAAAATTCTTTATAGCAGGATTACAACAATATATAGTTGGATTCTATGATTTCACGTCTTTCTGATTGATTCTGAAAGACTTAAAACACTTAAGAATAGTTTAACTAATACTTACTTGTTGGTAACAATGATATAAAATGATAATAAGATGATGATGATGTGGAAAAAACAGCAAGAGAAGGCCTCTTTTAAGTCAAAAACAGCTCACAGGGGCGTTCCATGGAGCAAACTGAAAAGCCAGTGAGTGAGAAAGCATTAAAGCCTTTTGGATTAGTACTTACATCATCTGTTGTCACATAAAATTGTCATAATTGCTTAATTGATGCATTTACGTGACTACCAACCCCAATATGGTTAAGAATACAAGGAGTAACATTTTTAAATATTCTTTTATTCCAAATTAATCATTGATTTCCCAAAGTCATCAATGTTATGGACAATTTTATCACAGGTTGTATTTACTGTCAATTTTTGAAGATTCAGTGTTTCACGTAGAATAACCAAAAATGGACTGTAAGTAAAACTTTGAATTTTACTAGTAAAGCTGTAATTGTTTTTGGTTTTACCATAGATAATACAGGTCTCAATGAGTCCTGAAAGTTTCAGAAAGATTAATCAAGAACTGTATTTTGAATGAATTTTTGAAGTGTTTACCTCATTTCTACGTAGAATTGCAAATATCAGTGTTTGACTGGTTGCTATGAGGTAAATCAATGGATACAAGTCCAAAAAGGGTTTTAATTACTCTTTTGGGGTTTATCCATGGAAAGTCAGTAGTAATTGACATGGTTACAGGAGTGTAAGTAGCCCTTTACCTCCTTGGCACATCAAAATAGCAGGCTATTTGCTATTTTCTGGTGTTTTACAGTAGTTGTAACTTGGTAACCAAGTTCCCAAAGAGGTTTAGTTTACCAATTGGGTCAAGATCAGCCATGGAACCAAGCTTTGGAGCTATCCATGTCTCTGGGGCTTCAGAAGTTGGGTACCCTGGCTCTCTTTGATGTCTTTTGTCCCCCTTACTTATTTTTTATGTCAAAATAGAAATTTAAGCTTAAAGTGAGATATCCACTATGGGTGTACCAAAGGTGCATGTAAGAATACCATAATATTAAATGCTCAAAACATGTATAACACTATTCTTAGTGTATATGTAACATGGGATTTCTCACTTTCCCATTATTTTGGCGTAAAATCAAGAAAAACAAAAATTTTCATGGATCTTTTATGTGGTATTAATGATGTGGTGTTGAAGTATTTTCCATATTACCCACCTCAAAGAGTTAATTTGAGCTTATTCACTCTATGGAGCTACCCTATGTGAATTTTTGTGTAGAATCCAAATCTGGCCTTAAATCCATGGATTTACTTACTCAATAAAAGGTCATTCATCTTTTCTGAAATCAAAAATGATGAATTTTGAATATATGCATGATTTATGAGTTATGTATAATTCAAAATTTCTTTTTAAGATAATTGTGGCCTATTTGGGTATGTAAGATATACCTCAAGGCTCACATAAAGATAGTTGCCTCCCCAGAGTTGAGGGGAGGTTCTGGCATGTTGGTTGGGGCCCCATTTTGAGGACCCTGAGCAGTCATCAATGGAATTATGGCCCCAGAACCTTGATCACCTTCAGGATTTGATATGCATATCTGACTGAAATGACTCTTTTGCTTCTATAACTCTATGAATGAGTTTCAAACTGAATGAAATCAATTAATCTTCTCCTTCTGTGGCACCACTGTCTCTTACTTGTGGGTCTGGGGTCTTCAGTAAATTAGTTTTACCCTGGTCCAGGGCTTCTTCTGGTAACTTTGCTTGTTTTCAATCCTATTTTGGGTAAAAAGAAGTTGAACACTTGAATCCACCTTGTACTGAGTGCTTGATGAAGGGTCAAAATTGTTTAAAAAACTACAACCCTAGCTCTTTAAAGTTCCATTACCGCTTTTCTGGGAAGAAGCCGTGAAAAAATCCAGGAGTGCCTTCTTCCAATGTCAAAAGATGCATGGGCCTTTTGGGAAATAATTCCAAGTCTGTGAGGTCCCTACTCCTGATGCTATTTCAGGCTATGCCAGTTTTAAGTGCTTTGAATTTCTTGTTTCACTTGAAACTGATGGCATTATTTAGTGACTGGATCCAGGAAGAGGGAGGTTGAAGCATGGATCAATGTTGGAGGGCCAATTTACTCCATCCCAGAGGTCCCAATCTTCAAGATCACCCATCAAGGTGTGGTGGAAAGAATAATACAAACATCTGATTTACCAACTGATCTGGCTTCTTAAGGGAGTGAGTGATTGGAAGGTGCCAAAGTTGAGGTCCTGAATCCATTAGTAGGTGACTCCTCAATGACTTCTCTTAATCAAGCTCCTTCCAGAGTGTTCCATAGACAAGTTACTCCCAGCACTCCAATGAGCTTCCAAGCTATCCTTTCCACTGTCCCATATTAATCTCCTCTTCCTTCATCTAAATTATCCACTTCCAGGCCTGTCCTAGCTTCACCAATTTAAACATCCCCCATACCACAGCCCAGGCCATCACCATTCCTCACCTCCCAACAATTGCAAACTGTGGCCAGAACCAGTAGAAGAAGAGATTGTTGGTTACCCTTTCCCTTCCCAGATGCACATGTGTTTTAAAATAGGGAGTGTTGGCCAATCAGGGTTACCAGAGAAGACCCAAATGTGGTGAGAAAAGGTCAAGATGGTGTTGAGAGGTTGTTTAAAGAGGTTGATAGAAATAGTGGAGAGGTGATTATGTATTCCTGGTACTGCTTCTGAAGAGATGGCTTTCAAGTTTTCCTTGTATAAAGATGAATTGATAAAAGATTTCCAGAGACCCTTTGATGATTTAGGTAAGGATAAATAGTTTTTTTGGCTGGTTTTGTGTCTGGTTTGTCTTTTATCCCCACTCTTATGCATACAAAAAGGGAAAGAGAATCTCCCAATACATGATATTTGAAGGGAAACTGCTGCTTTGAAAAAGGAATAAAAATAAACAAGTATTATACAAGTAAAGAAACAAATAAATTAAAATTCAGAGAAAAAGAGTGTTGTAAGATCTGTCTATGAAACTGTTGATAATATTACTATTAATCAACAGTACTATTACTTTTCTTATGAAATATGAGAATACAAATTATTATAATCACAGTTAAATAATTGATGAATTAATTATTCCTTTTGCTTTTTATACACTACTAGTGATTATAACAGTAAGCAGTAATTGTCTACAAGAATAAATTGGGAAAGAATTTTATAATAAAAACTTCTTTATTTAAATAATAAAATTATTTTAATATATATAATTATCTTTTGCAAAAATAATTATAAAAATAATCCTTGAAGAAAACTATTACTAGAGAAAAAATTTAAAAATTAAGACAAAACACTCACTGATACTCCAAAGAACTTATTAAAGATAATAATAGAAAACATTTGATGGATAATGGTGGATTTTAATAGTTTAAAATGGATTTAAAACAGGATTACAACAATATGTAGTTGATTTCTATTATCTCACGTCTTTCTGGTTGATTCTGGAAGAATAAAACACTTAAGAAAAGATTAAATAATACTGACTTGTTGGTAATAATGGTATAATTGAATAATGTGCTTATCTGAAAAAACAGCAAGAGGAGGCCTCTTTTAAGTCTAAAACAGCTCACAGAGGGGTGCCTTGGAGCAAACTGAAAAACCAGTGGGTGAGAAAAGAATAAACGCTTTTGGATTATTGATTGCATCATCTGTTGTCTTGTAAGATTATCATAATTACTTAATTGTTGCTTTTACACAACTACGAACCCAAATATGGTTGAGAATAAAAAGAGGTAACCACTGTAAATCTTCTTTCATTTCAGAAGAAGCATTAATTTCTCGAAGTTATCAATGTTATTGGAAATTTCATCACAAAGTTTATTTTCTGTGAATTTTTAAGATTCAGTGTTTCACCTGGAAGCATCAAAAATGGACTGTACATAAATCTTTCAGTTTTACTTATAAAAGGATAATTCTTTTTGGTTTTTATATGGAGTATACTCTTCTTAATTGGTCCTGAAAGTTTTAGAAAGATTAATTAATAATTGTACCTTTAATGAATTTTTGAAATTTTTACCTAATTTGTACAGAGAATTGTAAATAATACTATATTGCTGGTTGCTATGAAGTAAATCAATGGAGACTAGTCCAAAAATAGGTTTTGATTACTCTTTTGGGGTTTATTCATGAAAATTAATTAATAATTTAAATTTTTAAAGGAGTATAAGCTGCTCTTTACCTCCTTGGCATGTCAAGATAGCAGGCTATTTGCTATTTTGTTATGATTTGATGAAGTTTTGACTTGGTAACAAAGTTCCCAAAATGTTTTAGTATACTCATTGGGCCAAATTCACCCATGGATCCAAGCTTTGGAGCTGTCCACGCCTCAGAGGCCTCAGAAGTTGGGTACCCTGGCTCTGTTTGATGTCTTCTGTCCCCCTTGACTATTTTCATGTCAAAAATAGAAATTCAGGCTTAAAGACTGATATCCACTATGGGTGTACCAAAGGCGTATCTAAGAATACCATAATATTAAGTGCCACAGACATGCATAACACTATTCTTAGTGTATATGTAACATGAGATTTCTCACATTCCCATTCTTTTGGCATGAAATTGAAAAAAACAAAACAAAATTTTCACAATTCTTTTATGTGGTATTGAAGTGATTTCCATATTACCACCTCTTAGAGTTATTTGAAGCTTATTCACTCTATTGAATTACCCCAAGTAAATTTTTGTGTAGAATCCAAATCTGCCCTTAAATTGATGGACTTACTTCCTCACAAAAATGTGATTCATCTTTTCTGAAATATGAAAGGATGAATTTCAAATATATGCATGACTTATGGGTTGTGTATAGTTCAAAATTTATTTTTAAAGATATTTGTGGCCTATTTTGGTATGTAAGATATACCTCAAGGCTCACATTCCCTCCCACCAAAAAATAAATTTTTACTACAGTTTTATTAATGGTATCCAGAAGAAAAAGGCCCCACAGGGGGTTAATGTCCACCTTCCAACCTCTTTACATTACACAGATAAAGTTATTTAAGGGACATTTATAGACATATTCTGGCTTGTGGCCTTCTTTCATGTCTAAATTTTCTTAAGAGTTTATCTGAGTCAGGTATTTCTGATTCTGCAGCCATTCATCTTCATGTACTGGATTTCTATATCTGACAAGATATTCTCTTTGATTTTTAACCCTAAGTCTCCTTTCTTTAATATATTTCTTTATTCTTTTGTCTTCACTCCGCTCCACTGGTGGTATAGTCAAGGGAGTTGGGTTCCTTGAAGGATAAAATCTTTGTCAGCTGGTTGATATGGGTTTATCAAGATCACTGGAAAGCTGGGGTGTTTATTTTCCAATTCACCACTATGTTCCAATTGAACTGCTTTGGTACCTGTAAGGCAAAAATAACAAAAGGTCCTACATAACAATCTTTAAGCTTCTTTGAACCTTTGATATTATTTAAATTCAAGGTTGAAAGTAGAACTAAGTCCCCTCCTTTGAAGTCTGGTCCTTTGTGACTCTTGTTCCACTTCTGTTTTGCATAGTTAAAAGCGTCATCAATAATCTGTTTTGCATGATGTTTAACTTTGTCAAGCATTATGTTGAAGTTGAAATTTGTAGGACAAATATCAATCAAGTCTTTCCTCAGTGTGTCTTTTGGGAGTCTTGAATTCCATCCTTTTTTTAACATAGCAGGAGTTTGGCCTGTAGAAGAATGGACTGAAGTCTTATATGCCAGTTCCAATGCAGATATTATTGTGCACCAGTAATGGTTAAAGCCATCTGAGACTTTGAGCTCTGACCCATAAGCACAGAATCTTCTGATCATGTCATGTAATGCTTGAATCATTCTCTCTGCTAGTACATCTGTTTGAGGGTGATATGCTGTTGAGAATGATTAGTTAGTACCAAACAATCTATGAAGATTGGTCCAAAGTGCATATGTGAACTTGGGATCTCTGTCATTCATGATATTCTTCAATAATCCAGTATGGGAAATAGCTCTACTCCATAGAAAAAGACCTTTATCCATAGAAGTATCATCTTTATGAAATGGTAAGAATATAGGAGTCTGTCTATATCTGTCTACACTGACTAAAAAAGCACTATAACCTTTATCACCACTTGGAGTAAGTGATGTGACCCAATCCATATGAACAACTTTCCAAGGGGATTTTGGTTCTTGAATATGAATCATCAGTCCAAATTTCTTGCCTGTAGTCCTATTTGCCTTTTGGCATCTATCACGGGTATGGCAATATTCAATTGTTTCCTTTTTCCAAGATGGCCACCACGCACAGTTTTTCACTTTTTCAAGTTTCCAGAGTAGATGCTATCATGGCATTCACGAAGAATGGTATTGATTAGCAATCTGCTACACAATGTCATTACACAAGAACGTTTTGTTCTGTGGTAAATTATCCCATCAAACAAGTGAAATCTTACTTCAGAATATGAATTCTTCCAAACCTCATCCAGTGCATTGACTAAAGATGTATCTTTGCAGTCTTTATCTAACAAGGAATGCAAGATATGGCAATTCTTGTCTTGCTTATAAGATTCCCTGACCCCTTCAAAGAATTCAGTCCCAATATCAGTTATGTTAATTCCTTCAATTGGAATCTGTGGTTCTGCTTCCAAAGATACATAAGCTGGGTTATAAGGAGTATTGGCTAATTACCACCTGTTAAGTTAATGAGCATTTTGTGAATGTTTCCTGCTTTAAGAACTATAGTACTGTTACCTCTATATTCCTGAATGGCTATTTGCCATCTCAACATATGTCTGTTGGGAGTTTTCATGGCATTACAATCAGTTATCACTTCAAAAGCACTGCCATCAAGATAATAGTGTAATCTATCAAGTGCCCATACCAGAAATAAGCACTCCATCTGGCTTGCACCATATCTGGCTTCTGTTGGGTTTATTTGTCTTGAGTTGTACCAAACTGGTCCCTCTGTAGGTTTGTCATCAATAATTTGGACGTTATGCAGGGCTTCCCCTAATCCGTCTCCACATGCATCAATGTACAATTTAAAAAGTTTATTCCAGTCAGGCATGAGGAGTAAAGGTGCTTCTGTGAGAGCTTTTCTTATCTTTTCATAACCTTTAATTCTTTCCTGTATCATCTCAAATACTGTCTTTTGATCACAGATTCATTAGAGTGATTTGGCTAGAATTGCAAAGTTTTTCAGGTGTTTCCTTTGATAACTGGAAAATCCAAGAGAAGACATCATTTCTTTCTTATTCTGGGGTATTGGCTTAACTGAAACTGCTGCCACATTGTTTTTGTCAATACCTAAGCTTAATCCAGAAACAATATGTCCTAAAGCTTTAGGTTCTGCAAAGCCAAAGCTACATTTATTGAGTGAAATCTTCATATTAACCCCTGTAGCTTTGTCAAGTACTCTTGCAGGTCTTTCAAGGTGCAAAGACCCTGAGTCAGAACATATGATAATATCATCAATATAAATGATAAGCCATCCTTCAGAGAATTCTGTGGGGAATGATGGTATTCATCATTCTTTAATAATGAGATGGTGCATTTTTGATAGCAAATGGCATTCTAAGATACTCATGAATACCACAGTGAGTGATAATTCTAAGTAATTCCTTAGTTTTGGGCATCAAAAAATTCTTATGAAATGCTTTCAATGCATCCATGGATGTTATATATTTGGCTTTGGACAATTGAGTCTAGGTTTTTTGAATTTTAGGAATTGAATCCCTATCTGGAACTATGTAGGACATTCAATGCTCTAAGATCTCCAACCATCCTTGATTTATCATTATTCCAACCAATAATAAAAGGTTTTGCCACTTCAACATCCTCATTATGGCCTCCCTTCCTCAGTACACCAAGTTGGATCAACTCTTGGATATGTTTTTCCAAGCCCTCTCTAGCTCTGGGACTGGC
Source organism: Austropuccinia psidii (assembly GCA_023105745.1). Classification (NCBI taxonomy): domain Eukaryota; kingdom Fungi; phylum Basidiomycota; class Pucciniomycetes; order Pucciniales; family Sphaerophragmiaceae; genus Austropuccinia; species Austropuccinia psidii. Next base: position 53,242,043 of record JALGQZ010000007.1, on the reverse strand, counting down.
TGGATAAGCTGGTATTCTAAGTACCAGAAGGTATGTTCTGTCAATATTAAGAGTAATATCACCTTCATGCCCTTTAATAGAACCTCATAGCTCATTATCAGAAGCAAAGGAATTATCATATGGATATAATACATCAATAAGATCATGCCTCATTTTGGGTGATAATGATGGAATAATTTGTGCTTCAACAAGCTGATTAGCCACAAATCCTCATTGTAAATATCTTTGACAGAAGATATTATAGATATTTGCCTTGGCATATTGGAAAAAGCAAATTTTTGTCTTTAATTTTCTCCAATTTTGAAATATCTGTCTTTATTGTTATTGATTTCAATACCATAAATATTCAAGCAATAATTTCCAAGAATGATGTGCTGAGATGTGAAATTTTCCATTACTACTATCTCTGTTTTCATTCTTACACTTCCTGCTGGATGTGGAATTACAATATTAGTGTCTAATATGCCCCAATGGTACATATTATTACTGGCACTACTAAATTGTACACCAGCTATTGGTAATAGATGGTGCTTCCATTCAGGGAGTATGGATTGAAGATAATATTTTCCTACACAATTACAAAATGCCCCTGTATCAAAATTTAATCTTCCTTCAATATAATTCATCAGGATTTATGTGATACACAATGCTCCAGCAGTGTATACTTTACCTCTAGAAGGTTTGGGTTTACACATTCTGGCATCTTGGATATTGATCAGGGTATGACAATACGCACTGTTCTGTGGCAAGTGAGTATGGACTTCTGTGAACTTAAATAAATCTGTAATGTTTCCAATTTGATACCCTCCTACTGGTGTATTCTCAGAGACTGCAGAATCTAGGTCAGATTCCTCTTTCTCTTCAGTACACTGAACTTATTCAATGAGTTGAACTTCATAAATTTTTGCCTTCTTGGTGCAGTTGTTGGCCAAATGTGAGGTGCTTCCACATACATGAAACTTCAAGACAGGTCTTTCAGGCCTCTTATCTTCTCTGGAAGCTTTGGAGACCATATTGGATTCAATAGGAACTCTAGTCCAGGTTTTACCAGTTTTAGTCCTAGTAATCATATCTTACATGGCATTGATGTAGTCTTCTGTTGAACAGGGCTCTAAGAATCTGCACTGAATAGCATGTTCTAGTTCTCCTCCACATTTTCTAAATATTTTAATATTAATCATAGAGTCAGAGGTATCTGGGTGTAAGGCAGATAATCTGTGTTTCTGTTTGAGGAACCAAGTAAATGGTTTATCCTGTTCTGAGTCAAAAATGGGAATTTCAAAAGAATTTTACATTTTGAATTTCCCAGAATTGTGAGCCCATTTGGTGATTATTTGAGATTCCACCAAGGCCAATCATGTTTACCATGACCTTGTCTCATTTTGTAATACCATTTCTTTGCAGTTCTGGCAAACAAGGAGTGTATCTTGCACACTATAATTTCATCAGGTATGTGAAAATATTCTTGAAACATATCAATTGTTCTGATGAACTAAATATGATTTTATTCTCCTTCACCAGAGAAGGGTGGCCATTCTTCCTGTTTGGAAGTATCTTTTGAACACATAGAATTTTCTCCTAAAAAGGGGGTCAAACTTCCTTTTACAGAAGGTTTCTCTTCAGTCAAAGGTGTAGAATGTCTTGGCATATGTGGTTCATAATTATTATGAATTTGCTCCACATTTGCAATGATTTCATTCTTTAATTTCTGCCTTTCACTGTCACTTTTTGCCAAATGTGTGGCAAACTGGTTGATATTATTAATTATTTCCAAAACTTGACTTCTCAGAATTGCAAGGTGTTCATTGATGTGTGAAATGGAGATATCTCCTATTTCATCCTCTTGAAATTGACACTTAATTTCAATGCTGTCACATGTATTGGTAATTGAATCAAGTCTGACAGTTGTCAACTAATACCACTAAATATAGGTTGTGTCATTCCTATTCAATTCATTGTAATCTGATGTTATTTGATTTGAATTTGCATCAAATTTACCCAGTTCTAAATCAATGCTAGATTTAACAGATTGGATTTCTTGTATTATTTGCATGGAAAGGTCCTCTTCATCCTTCCCTGCTCTTTGGCAGTGAATTCCATGAGAGTTCTGGCCATATTGAAGACACTGTCCATGGTCAAAGGCTGCAATTTGGGGATCCTGTACCCCTTTGGGTAAGGTCTGTGCCTATTTGCTTTGCCCTTGCCCTTTCCTTGATGGTTCTTGGGACCTTTCTTCTTTCTCTGAGGCTGTTTGGGCTTGTCTTTGGACACTTCTGAAGCTGGTTTAGAGCTGGTAGATGCCACTGGGCCTTCTTTCTCCAAAGCTGAAGTTGATTCCAGTTTCTTCTTCTGGTTTGTGGATTCAAGAATTTGATTTTTCAACCAGTTCTTTATCTTTTTGACCTTGTCTTTGCAAGACAATGGGCTCCATCCTCCTAAGAGTTCTATTTTGTTCTCCTGACCCAGAAAGCTCTTCATGTGTAAGTAGGAGTTCATGCCCCCTGCCAAAGGCTTGGGCGTATTTCCCACCCCTACTTTGTGGCTTCTCTTTACCAATTCTTGTATTGGCATTGATAAATCTCCATTTCTGCCACTTTAAAATGGTTCAGCCCTTGTAATATTATCATGAATTAGTTCAGACTCAGAGTTCACATAAACGTTTGTGGGCGCAGACCTTGGGCAATGGGGCAAAAGTCTGGCATCCTCCAGATGTTTCTTTCTTGAGCAAGAATTTTCACTTCTTTCTCCACATCCATCTGGTTGGACTTAGTAGCTGCTTCCATTTCTGGTATGCACCATTTTAAGTCAATTTAAGAGAAAAAATAAGCACAGAGTCAAAAATACACACCTTTTGCTAATTGTTTTTCTTTTTCTGTTTGAAAAAAAATGCCTCTTTTAGCAATTTGTTATTCACTACTGTCTTCAGATTTTTTTTCTGAAGATTCTGGACTGGTAATATATCTCTTACTGAGTCTGTTGCCAGCTGCAAAGTATTTGATTAAAGACACCAGAGAAAAATTAGAAGAGGAAAAATTATTTTTTATACTTGAAAGATTTTTTATAAGCTTATTATTTTTGTGATATTAGAAAGAATTATTCCTTTTAAAGAAAAAAAAATCAAATTCAAGGTTTTTATTTGAAATTCCAGAGTAACTCAAAGAATATTTTTATAAGTTTTTGGATGTGAAAAAGCCATGTGTAAAACAATATAAAATTAAACCAAATTCCTCAATGAAAAAAATTTCAAAGACAATTACAAAACAAAAATAATTTTAACTTCAAATTGAAAGAAAAAAATTTGGATTAATATATTTTAGAACTTAAAAATATATTAATTAAGGGTACAAGGTTCAAAAAAGATAGCCAGGCCCCCAAATGTAAGATGTGTCTATGAAACTGTTGATAATATTACTATTAAACAACAGTACTATAGCTTTTCTTATGAAATATAATAATAATAATTATTAAAACCGCAATTAAATAATTAATTATTTCTTTTACTTCTCATACACTACTAGTGATTATAACAGTAAGAAGTAATTGTCTAAAAGAATCAATTACAAGAAGAATTTAATAATTAAACCTCCCTTATTAAAATAATAAAATTATTTTAATATATATATTTATCTTTTGCAGGAATAATTATAAAAAGAATCCTTGAATAAACCTATTACCAGAGAAAAACTTTAAGAATTAAGACAAAAGACTCACTAATAATCCAATGAACTCATTAAGGATAATAGGAGAGAAATTTGATGGATAATTGTGGATTTAATGGATCAAAATGGATTTATAACAGGATACAACAATATATAGTTGATTTTTATGATCTCATGTCTTTCTGATTGATTCTGAAAGAATAAAAGACTTAAGAAAAGATTAATTCATACTTACTTGTTGGTAATAATGGTATAATTGAATAATGTGATGATTTGGAAAAAACAGCAAGAAGAGGCCTCTTTGAAGTCTAAGACAGCTCACAGAGGCATTCCATGGGGAAAACTGAAAAAAGAGTGGGTTAGAAAGCAATAAAACATCTTGGATTCTTGATTGCATCATCTGTTGTCATGTAAGATGATCATAATTACTTAATCGAAGCTTTTACGTGACTACCAACCCATTTATGGTTAAGAATAAAAGGAGTAAAAACTGTAAATCTTCTTTTATTTCATAAAAAACATTAATTTCTTGAATCTATCAATTTTATTGGAAATTTCATCACAGAGTGTATTTTCTGTCAATTTTTGAACATTCAGTGTTTCACGTGGAATCATAAAAAATGGACTGTATGTAAATCTTTCAATTTTACTTATAAAAGTAAATTTTTTTGGTTTTTATATAAATTATACTGTTCTTAATTTTTTCTGAAAGTTTCAAAAATATTTATTAAGAATTGTATTTTTAATGAATCTTTGAAGTTTTTACCTCATTTCTATGGAGAACTTTAAATAATACTATATTTCTGGTTGCTATGAGGTAAAACAATGGATACTACTCCAAAAGGGTCTTAATTACTCTTTTGGGGTTTATCCATGGAAAATAATTAAGAATTGTCATGTTCAAAGGAGTCTAAGTTGCTTTTTAGCTCCTTGGCATGTCAAAATCACAGCTTATTTGCAATTTTCTTTTGATATAATGAAGTTTTGACTTGGTAACCAAGTTACCAAAATGTTTTAGTATACTAATTGGGCCAAGATATTCCATGGATCCATGCTTTAGAGCTATTCATGCCTCAGAGCCCTCAGAAGTTGGGTACCCTGGCTCTCTTTGATGTCTTTTGTCTCCCTTGACTATTTTCATGTCAAAAATGGAAACTCAGGATTAAAGACTGATATCCACTATTTGTGTACAAAACATATATGTACGAATACCATAGTATTAAGTTCTATAAGCAAGAATAAAGCTATTCTTAGTGTATATGTAACATGGGATTTCTCACATTCCCATTATTTTGGCATGAAATTGAGAAAAACAAAAATTTTCACAATTCACTATGTGGTATTGAAGTATTTTCCACATTATCACCTCATAGAGTTAATTGAAGTGTATCAACTCTAGGGAGCTACCCTAGGTGAATTTTCGTGTAGAATCAAAATCTGGGCTTAAATCCATGGATTTACCTACTCACAAAAAAGCTATTCATCTTTTCTGAAATAAGAAAAGATGAATTTTGAATATATGCATGAATTATGAGTTATGAATAGTTCAAAATTTATTTTCAAAGATATTTGTAGCCTATTTGGGTATGTAAAATATACCTCAAGTGTCAGGGTGAGTCTATATAGTAGCTATAAAATGTAAATACAAGCTAGTATTATGACTGTGACACGTCAAAAACAAATAATAAATTAAATCTTCAGGTCCTACTGCTATGTGGTAACAGTGGTGATGAGTCTATTGAGGACCTGGGTTGCAATGCTCTAATATCTTTGACTGTGAAGAAACACTACAATAATTATATTCTAATTATATCTTTAATAATTCTAAGGACACTACTGATGGATAACAGTCTTGTCACATAAGAATATAGGTAAAGTAAGATAAGATGATAGTTTTTTGAAGGAAAAAAACCCTTCTTTTTATATCTTTCAAGACTGTCAAGAGTTATTAACTCTTCACACGTCAGAGGAGTGAAAATTTTTACTCCAATGGTCAGTCTGTGGTTCTGGATCCTCAATTCTGACGTCAGTAGAGGCAGAATTGTGGTTTTGGAACCACACATGATCATTCTGGATCAATACAGGGTGAAAAAACTTTTCACCTGCCACGTCAGCACTTGGATGACGTTGTTCTGCTGTCTGTATGATCAATACTAGTCATTCTGGGCGGGTTTAAGCTTTGAACAACCATTATTTTGAGTATCAAGACAGTACTGGTTGGTACAGGTTTGGTACAGGCCAGTATTGGTCAAAATACTTCCAACCAAGATATCTTAGTCAGTTTTTGAGATATCAAGAAACCAAGAGCACAGAATTGAAGGGCTTAATGAGCTCTTCAATTTGGTATTCTTCATTTTTACCCTTCTTTCAAATAGCAAAAGTTATAAGGGTTTTAAGTTTTTGGATGTATTTTTGTACATCAGTATGAGGCTTCAAAAACTTCCATGCCAGATATCTTCTTCAATTTGGAAGATATCTGTATTCTGATGATACAGTTTTGTAGGGCTTGATTAGCTCTACAGTTTGGTATATTACACTGTCTGTATTTCTGGTTGTTAAACCTTTGAACCAAGATCCCTCAGTCAATTTAGGAGACACAGAGGTCTAATGTATCTCAAATTAAAGCTCTTGTTTATATCTTTAATTTGGTTATACTTTTGTATAGTTTTGTACAAGCCCTCTTTGACTTTCAGGGGGGTCTTGGTTTTGAAATAAAGGTCATATGGTATCTCCAGTTGTAGTGGTGTTACAACAACATGGATGATATCATTGTGTAGCTCTCTATGTGAGCTTTAAGAAAAATACCATTTTGGTATATAATAACTTAAATATGCATAAGTTAGATGAGAGGTGAAAATAAGGGTTTTGACCTGTTTATTCTCCTCTAGGTTTCCTTATTCTGTTTGGATAAGGTTGGTGTTTAATTTAAGAGGATTGTTTTCTCTTATTTATTACCTGTATTGACTATGTTTGTTCAATAATTGTTATACCATTATTTATGGTATGTTGGATGTCATGCTAGTGCTCTGTTTTGAGTCACAGGCTGACATCAAGGCTCACAAGTGTAAAGAAACAAGAAATAAAGAAAATTCTGAGAGTTGTCCTTCTTGAGGTAAGCTGCTTCGTTCTGAAGATAAATGTTCCTGAAAAGATAAAAAAAGCATTTTTCTGGTAATAGAGTTGCCAAGGTCCTGTTTCAAAACAATTAGAAACCCTCAGAGATGCATACCACAAGATAGAGTTTAATTTCATAGCTTCAACTACCCATCAAGCACCATAAAAGAACAGAAAAAGCTTTTGCCATGTAATGAATTTAGGTAAGGGCTTTCTTACATAATGATTAATTTCATAAATAAGAAAAGAAATAATTATAAAGGAATTTGGCCATATCTTAATGAAAAGGTCCAAATCTGAGGGTATTGATGTTTCAAGGCTTTCTGAATCTGTCCAATACAGGTGAATTCCATGAGAGGAACTTACTTTCATAACTTTTACTCTCCACCAAGCACCATAAAATCAAACTTTTGAGGTATTTGCGCCAAACCTTTCAGGATAAAAAGTATGGAAATCCTTGAAAAGGTCTTATGAGTTGGTAAGGTTGGAAGCTGGTTTGCAAGCTGTTATGTCTGGGTCTTTGCTCAATCCTTTCAGCCCTACAAGATACAATTATTTTCCTCTTTTGAGTTTTGAGTCCAGAGCCTGAGATACTTCCCATTCCTCCTGCTCTTTCACAATCACTGGTGGTGGTGGCCAATTCTCTTGGTTTGGGATAGTTGATTTCTTGACTGGCTCTGATAAGGACACATGAAATACAGGCTAAACTGACTTCCATTGTTGAGGAAACTTGAGTTGATATGCATTAATTACAATCTTCTTCAACACTTCAAAGGGTCCCAACTATCTTTCTGAGAGGGTCTTGGTGGGTCTTGTAGTCTTTATATTCTTTGAGGCTAGCCATACTTTGTTCCCAGGTTGAAAATCAGGTGTAATGGTCCTATTTCTATCTGAATACTTCTTGAAACACCTTATTTCTGACTCTGATTCTTCCTTGACAAGTTGACTTACTTAGTGGAGTTTAATTGACAACTTTCCAGAAGGGATGTTTTGTGAAATGTGCATGGATTCAAAGCTGGAATTTTGTCCATAGATGGTGAAAAAGGGTGAGCGTTTTGTTGATGAGTTTTCTTCATTATTGTAGGAAAATTCAGCCAGAGGCTTCCAGATGTTCCAGTAACCTTGATGGTAACTGACATAAATCCAAACATACCTTTTTCGAATCTCATTTAACCTTGTTGTCTGTGTATCTTTTTCAGGGTGAAAGGCAGTTGAAAGATCTCTTCAAATCTTGAGCTTCTGACATAATTGGGTCCAGAATGATGAGACAAAGAATGTAAGGTGTGGATATGAAACTTTGATTAAAAATCAAGTACTTTTCCTGTCCTCAAAATTTGTATAAGGTAAAAATCAATTAAAAATAGTAAAGAATATTATTTTTAAGAGAAAAAACGCCAATTTCATTTTTTATACCTTTCTTAGTATAAAACAATAATATTATAAAAATTTATTGTTTTACCAACCATAAAGATTTATCCAAAAAATACTCTACAAGAGATATTTTAAGGCTACAAAAGAAATTTCTTCAAGAGAAATTTCAATTGGAATTAATTGAGCAAAGAACTGCAAGCAATTAATTAAAGAACAACGTCTTTAGAAAGAATATTAAAGAGAAAACACGCCCAAAAGTGACCAGAGTGAATTTGGAAACAAAGTGACAAAGTTTACAGTGATGAAAGATGCTTTAATTCACTTTTGGGGTGGCTCAGGGGTAAAAATGATTATAAAAGTTACAAACAATGATTAGAATGATTTTTTCACGTGGTTAAAAGGTTTAAAATGATATAAGAAAGGTGGTTGGAGTCTTCTATTGATTGGTTTAACAATGTTTAAACTAATTATAAAAGGAAAAGATTCTAACATGAAGAGAAAAGTGGGGCAAAGAAGACATTCTTTTATAGCCATAAATTCTCTCACTCCAAAAGTAAAATTTACTCCTGTCAGTCGTGAAAAACAGTCTGACAACAGAAAAGCCAATTATGGCATCATTGAACCCTGGTTTAGACCAAAAAGGGCTGGTTTAAGCCATTTTTAGCCATTTTAGACCCTTAAATCAGCCATTACTATAGCAATACCAGGCCTAGAGCCTTCAAAACACGTCAGAATGTGTGTCAGAGATGTAGAAACCAGTTAAGACTGTTTTTACTATGATTGTTTTATCTTAAGGGTAGTTTTACCCTCTTGGCAATAGCTAAAACTACCCCAGTTGGTATCAAAACCTCATCATCAATTGAGTCCACAGACCCTGTAACTCAATTCCAGGCCAAAAGTGATGAACTTTTGCATGAATTTTGACATCCCACGCCTGTCAGAAAGGATTTTGGGGGTCTAGCTCCCCCTTAGAGCTGAAGTTCCTTTTCCCCCCAAATTTAATCTTTCCAATTTATTTTTCCTTTAATTCCTCATCATGTATTATACTTATAATTTACATATGTAATTCAATTGAATTGTACAGTAAAATACAGTAGTAATTGACACCTCATATGTAAATCAAAGTTCAATTATGTAATACACGCGCACATTTTGACATTTCAATTGAATTCAATTGAAAATACTTCAACTCCTCATAACTTCTAAACTAAACACAACACCTCAATTTCAACACAAAAATTGATGGTTAACACCACATGTGGTGTTAATTAAATTAAAGTTTTGAGGATTTTTAACTTTTGTATTGAAAATACTAAAAACTTAATTTAAGCTTATTTAGAGTTGAGTTACAAGAATTTCACTCAGAGGTGACCCCACCTGATTTTTTATGAGGAATCCAATGGTGAAATAATTTTTATATGTTTATTTATTGGATAAAAAGTTATAATAATTTTTGTTTAACTTTTTTCCAAATTTATTTATTTTGTCACAATTTTGTTAAAATTTCATTTTTACTTAATTTTTTCAAGTATAAATGTAATTTTATACTTACAAAATTTAATGTATTTTTATTTTTAAATTGTGATTAGTTTCTTATTTTTAATATAATTTTATATTTATATTTTGATTTTTATTCAAATAATATAAATTTTATATATATTAATATGTTATTTTTGTATTTGTGGTCTTTTCGGTATATGAAATTACCTCTAAGGCTCACAAAGAAGGAATATCCATCACTTAAAATACTTCTTGTGAGTCCATCCTTGAAAAATACATGGCTTATGAATGTTTGAGCCAAGTCCAGGGCAGTAGCGTTTGGATAAGCTGCAATGAATATTTCCATTTTTAAGAATCTTTCCACAACTACTAAAATTGAATCAAAGCTATTTGACAGCAAGAATTGAGTGATAAATTCCATTTATAAGGAATTTCAAAGGACAAGATGGAATTTGAAGTGGCTTGAGTAATCCAAACTTCTTATGCAAGGGCTTATAGTTCCTTGAACATTTCTGACATGAGGACCTATATTCCTTGATAATTTGATTCATTCCTGCCCAATGAAGATCCCTCTGGATGGGCTTGAGGGTCTTCTCCAAGTCAGGATGGCCACCCAATTGTTAGTTGTGAACCTTCCAACACATGTTCAATTGAGCTTCATTATTCAATTGAATAAACAATATATCTTTGAAAAATAGGGCTCAAGAGAATAATCTTAAGCTGATTCACTTCTTGCTAATTATTTTAGTATTTCTTTTGAATCTTTATCTTGCCATAATTCTTTGTGAATCTGATCCACTAAATCTGATAAAACTTCATTCTTTTTTGAAAAGAATCTTGACTCTTGAACGACATCCTGCTTAAGAATTTGAGGAAAGGCTTGAGGATTCTGCATGATGAAGTCCACCCCCCTCTCCGGGTACACTTCTTCCTGACATGAAAAGGAATCTGGATAAGTGGCAAGACTTCCTGGGCAGTAAGTGATAGTGAAATTGAAATTGAGAGGGAAATTCATCCCAACAGGCTTGATGGAATGGAAGAAATTTAGAAGAAATTAAGTACTGAAGATAGGAATGGTCTGTCGATAGTTGAAAATAATTGGAAATAGAAAGGAGAAAATCTCTCCAGTTCTTGAGAGCCCAAACTATTCCAAGGAGTTCCTTTTCATGAAGTTTGTAGTTGAGCTCAGCTGGTAGAAGCTTGCAATCATAAAATGAAATGGGGTGCTTTCCTAAGTCATTCACCTGACTCAGTACAGAACCCAAAGCATAAGAAGAAGCATAAGTATCTAAAATAGCTGGTAGAGAAGGATTGAAGTGAGAAAGGATAGGAGAAGTGGTAAACCTTTTTTGAATATTTGTAAATGACTAAGAGATTCCTTGTTGAAGATAAGATGAGAATCACTTTTGAGAATGAAAGTGAAAGAAGTACTTTTTTGGAATAATTTTTAATTAAAAAACAATAGAAATTTGAAAAGCCAAGAAAAGATTGCAGGTCCTTGATTTTCTTGGGCTGAGGTCAATTGAGGATTTTTTCAACTTTTGACAAATCCATGTTTAGTACATCACTGGAAACAACATAGCCCAAGTATTTCACACTTAAGGCATGGGATAAAAGCTTTTAGGCTTTAGAAAACAAATTATTCTCCCTAAGTAATTGGAGGACAGAGGGCAAATTTTTGACATGTTCCTCCTCAGAACTAGAGAATACCATAGTATCATCTAAGTAGACTACAACAGAAATATCCCAAAAGTCTGTAAGGATATTATTCACAATATTTTGGAATAAAGAAGGAGCATTGGTCAACAAAATGGAATAAATACCATATTTGGTGCTAAAGGAAGTTGAATTCTCATCCCCATCGTTAATTCTAAGGAGATGATAGACACCATAAAGAGCTATCTTGAAGAAGATAGTGGAACTGTTAAAGGAAGTAAGAATCTGGTTAATTTGAGTAACAAGATACCTCTTCTTCCTAATGACAGTATTGATTTTGCAATATTCAACACACAAACAAAGGTCCCAACTCTTTTTCTTTACACAAAAGACAGGCACTCATGTTGAAGGGACGGTTTACCTAATGAAACCTTTCCCTAAATTATCTGAAATGTAGGCCCACAGTGTTTCCAACTCATTGTTTGATAGAGAGTAGATAACACCAACTGGAGGTAGAGACCCCTATAATTCAATATGAAGATCACAGACACAGTGTGGAGGAAATGTTTCTGCTTTGACCTTGGAGAATACATCCAAATAATGGTGATAAGAAGGAGGGAATACCTTAAACACAGTTTCAATTTCTTGTTGCTCTTCCGCCTTATCCCAATTCTCCTCAAAGGAGGAAGGTCCATATCCCCTTGAAACAGATGAAGTGAAGATATAGCAAAATCTTCTCCAAAATCCTTTTTCTCTTTATGGAATTGATGACTGAGAAGGAGTGATAGGAGAAATATGGACAGAAGGAGGGGGAAGGTGTGGTAAGCTCACCAAAAAGAGCAAAATTGTTGAAAGAAGTGAATACGTCATTACTAGTAGAAGGAACAATACCACTAGAATCCTTATGACTAGAATCAAAGGGTGATCAATCCATTTTCAAAATCAATAATGGGATTCAAATGGCAAAAAAAATCATAATCCAACAAGGTCTTCTCCCTTGAGGGAATCAGTGAAAAAAGTCCCATTCAGAGCTTGGCAAGGAAGGCAAGTCAACAGCTCACTTGATATAATAGGTGATGAACAAGGAGTTGGTTTCATTTGAATCCAAAATAAAAAGGATTGTCTTTTAAGTGAGCTCTAAAATAGTCAATGAGTATGTTAGAACAAAAGGCTTTTCAATAAAAGAGTTCCTGGCACCAGAATAAATGAGAATACTATAAGAACATCAGAGACAGAAGAGAAAATAAGAAATCTTAAAGAGTTAGTGAAACTAGAACTCAGAGTTCTGAGGGAAACAAGTGAGAACCATTGAGCACATCATGATTCCCACTCAGGCTTTCCCTCCTTGCTAGGGAAGACTCTTAATGACCCAGGCCTATTTTGGGGCCTTTTGAAGCATTTTTAAATTGGGTGTTTTCCACCACAATAAGTTCATGAGCATTCTTTAATCCTCCTCTTCTTGTCAGAAACAATACATTTTTTGTCCTTATTAAGGAGAGCAGCATGAGGCTTATCCTTAGAAACTTGAAAATTCTTCCCATTCTTATTCTTCTTGTGATGAGGCTTTTTTGAAGATGAATCTTGAGGAGGCGTGAAGACATTTGATCCAGTGACTGGAGAATCCTTCTCTTTATTACTACTCTTTTCCTTATGCCTCTCATTGTACCTTTTATCTAACTCAAAGGTAGTTTCCACAAGTTTTTGAAGGCTCAAAAGCTTACCAGGGTGAGAAGCAAATTGGTCCAATAGTCTTGATTCCAAGCCTCTTCTATAAACATGAAGATGTGGCCTTTCTCCCCAAACTTCTATTCTTGACATAAAGATTCTGAAATTAGATATGTACAAAGAGGAATGACGACTTCCCTTCATCCTTAAATTCCTTAACTCTTTCTCAGCTATCCTAACTTCATTGGGATCACCAAACCAAGTTAATGACTGGGATTCAAACAACTTCCAGTTTGTGAGGAGATAAGATTGGTCCACATTGGGGACATTTGAGAGATATTGTTCAATTTATTTTCCAGCTCTATAAGTGAGAAAAGAAGTTTAGTAAAGAACTTTCTTCATGTTGGAGAAGACGTTTTCTGGGTCTTTATGGAAGATTAATTGACAGGATTGAATGAATATTCCCAATTTCTGGGCTTGAGTACCATCAAAACAATCAAGTTCCTTCATGGATGGAGTCTTGAATGCTGAGGCTCTTCAATTTTCGCCGGAAGAAAATTCATTAGTAAGCTGTTTCATTAATTGAGTCATTTTCTTCATTATCTTGAGGAAATTCGGTTCACCTTGAGAGACAACATGTTTATTAGAAAGGGATATATTTTGGGCATCACAAGCTTCAGGGTCACCTGGCAAGGCATCTGCCACTTCAGTATCCTCCCCCAATCTTCTCCTAGGCCCTTGGAAAATGCCAGGGTAGCCACCCATTAAGCCAGAGAATGATCTTGAGCTTCTTGAATCCATACCTCCTCTTCTGGATGATTCTTCTCCTTCCATTGGTGGTCTTCTCTCTAAATCTTCACTCAGTTGATAAATTGATGGTGTGCGGTCAAGAGGAATGCTTGCTGTAGCTATCAGAAAAGCTTTCTTGATGATAATTTGAAAATAAAACAAATGGAGCTTGATCAATCCAAATAAAACAAGGATCTTGAGCAATCATTCAAAATCTTGAGGTGAAATCACTGTGAATAATTCTTGAAGGAGTAAAGTCAAAGAGGCAAAATACTATGAATAATGAATGTCTTGAAGAACTTCAAATCAAGTTCAATTAATAAATCAATCACTTCAAAATCATTATCAATTATGTCTTGAGCAATTAAGTCAATCATTCAATTTTTGAGGAATCAAATTCAAATCAAATCTTGAGGATCAATAAACTATCTTGAGGAATTAAAATCAATTAAATTAAATCAAATCAATCAAAATCTTGAGGTGAAGTCAATGTTTTGAGAAATCTCAATCACAATTTAACCAATCAATTCCTGAGGAATTCAAAATCAATAATAATCAATTCAAATCCAATCATAAATCCTGAATTTCTGAATCAATTACAAAAAAAAACTTCAATCAATAATAAACCTGATGAAAACCTGAATTTCAACAGGAAAAATAAAATTAATAATAAAATAAAAATTGCAGCAATTAAGAAGAAATGAGAAAAAAAGACAATTTTCATATGAATCAAATTATTGAGATGAAAATTGATGAGAAATAATAAGTCATAAAAACCATAAACTAATGAAAAGGACATAATTGATGAATTAAAGAAATGAGTATGAATGAACTAAAGGGAAGAAGCAAGTATGAGCTAATTAATATAATCTCACAGGGGTTTATCTAAGTGAAGAGGCCTGGCACTCAGTAAACTAGAGCTCACTTATGGAGGGCTCAGATGGAATAAGAGTCAATACACTTAAGAGTGTAATAATAATGATATTTCTGATGAAATTCAATCTAAGAAAGCAGAAATAAATGAGAATAATGGTAAATAATAAAAGAGCCTACCACAAACAAGTCAAAGTCCATTTCTTTGACATGTTGGAAAGAAAGAGAAGGGTTAATAGAGATATGGCCACCACAACTCTACTGAACAGGTGAGGAAATGCAAAGACCAACTTAATACCACTGAATAATATATCCCAGAAATAATAATAATAATATTTATTAAATAATAAATCAAATATTTTAATTTACTCAGGAAACGTCTCCAGGTTCAGAACTAGGGGCTGTTATTTGTGAGAATCCACCATCCCTGATCCAAAGAGTGGATTTTCTTGAGATTTATTTGTATAATACAGCCCCTTTACAAGAGATGTGGGGGATTTCAGTGATCATAAAGCTTAAAGCTTGTGAATACAACCTTTAAAATTATTTACAGGATGTATTGATCAACAAGAATGTATGCATGTTTCAGCAAGAAGATTTGCTAAGACTTATTACACACCATGTATTTCTGTATTACAGAGTTTGAGCAAGTTTAATATTGAATAATATTACCCCTGGATAGTTGCTGTGGAAATTCATTCATTAAATAAATCATATTAAAGATCTAAACAGGTAAAGTTTTATCAAATATGTAACATTATCTTTAGAATTAATTTTCAATAAATTAATTCTTTATAAATTTTAGATTAAACATTTAAAGTGATATAATTCTGATTTTATTATTGTAATAACCAATGACAAATTCTATCTTGAAAAATTATTGTCTTAAATATCTTTCAAAATCCACAAATTCCCCTAAGAGGTCTTGAATATTATTTTGGTCCTTCAAAATATTGACTTTTGGTGTGTTTTTAACTTATAAAAATTATTTAATCCCAGAAATGTTGTTTTTTGATTTATTGTATTAAATAAATATTATGAGTAAGCTTCCTCTGATTATTTTCCACATATAATTGTGTCATTAAGAGCTTTTCTATTTACTACCACTATAGCTGTCAGTGAATACAATAAAAATAGAATAATTATGAAATTTTATAATCATGAAGATCTTTTCATTATTAGCTTATTCAATAATACTTGATGCTTCATTTCTTATATATAAATTTTGGATAATCATATTAATTGGTTTCTATAGTATTTCATTGTATTATATTTTATACTGAGAAAAGGCATGTTAATATTGATATTTGTTACTATTTTCAATAGTTTAATAGAAAAACGTGACAAAGTTTGGGGGTTAACTTTCCAATTCTCCTGGCAATTTTACTTGCATTGCATTTTTCCAAAGAAGGGTCCTGAACAGGAATATTTCAATTTCTTTGGACCTTTAATATCTTTAAATCTCAATTATGAAACTAAGATTAAGTGTTCAACTTTGAAATATGGGGTCTTATGATTTTTGTCCCATTTTGGTTTATCATATTCAAAACCATCAGTCATGCTTTGGTTTTCATTATGCCTCACTTTATCAACCAGTAATTCAAATATTCATGAAGTTTGATGAGTATCCACTAAGTCCTTCTTCAGAGTATTAACCAAGATTTTGGCTTCAATTGTTTTTGCAAAATTGCAGAAGTTTTTCCTGTTCAAGTGGGGATGGATGTTTTTTAGGCTAATTTCATTCCTGGTATATGTGTATAGCAATCATTAGTGAAGCCATAAGAATCTTTAAGCTCTAGTCCATGAGCACCAAGTATTCTTATCATGTCCTCAAGGCTCTGACTCATTCTTTCCGCTAGTCCATTATTTGTTGGTTGATAAGCTGTTGAAAATGATATTCTAGTGCCTAAAAGCTTATGTAAGCTTTCCCATAAGGCTGGAGTAAATTTTGAGTCTCTATCACTGTTGAATTTTTCAAAGAGACCAGTATGAGATATTACTTCATTCCAAATTAAAAGAGCTGTATCCATATCTGTGTCATATTTATTAAATGGTAAAAAGAATGAATTTTTGTTGGATCTCTCCACAATAACAATTCATTCATTGTAATTTTTCACACCACCAGGGAGTAAGGCAGTCATCCAATCCATATGAGCAACTTCCCATGGATTACTTGGTTCTTGGATATGAACTGTGAAACCAAAGTTGTCAGCCTGTGACTCAAAACCAGAGCACAAGCATGACAGCCAAATACCATAAACCAATGCTAGAGCCAAGATACCACCAAAAAATGGAGATGAGCCAAACCTGCTCAAAAAGTATCAAAAGAAAGAGGAAACTCGCCCCTTTCCAAATATACAAGTCCCATAATCATAGGACAAAGAATAACAAAGTTATTCCTACTCAAGGTTCCTGCTGAGCATAAAACTTATTTTCAAGCTCTCATCTGAAATCCAGAGGAAGTAGCTTAACCCTGTCAGATGGGTACTCAGAATGAAGGCTTTAATTCAGGGCTACTCAATGGTACTAGCCAAATTGAGCTAGCACCAGAATTACAGATGTTATAACCAAAATAAGGTCAAATAAGGGTGAATAAAATATTCACCTCTCATCTAGCTTCTACAGTTTTAGTGTGAGATACCTGAAGTGGGGTCTTTTTTGAAAGAGCACAATCATGGATATCTGATGGTTCCATCCATCTCCCCAAATCTTATCCAGAACAAAAGTCATGGGGAAAACAAGATCCATAGAGCTTTTAAGTAAATAATACATATGTACAAAAGATCTTGTACTTGGCATAACTTTTCCATATTTAATGATAGCCATATCCAATGAGATATCATTGCTTAGAAAACATCCCGTGATACAAGATGAACCAACTTTGAGCTTTATATCTCAAAGACTGACAAAGTTATGGCAGTTTTAAGCTCAAAATCTCACAGTTAGACCAATACAGCCTTACTGTGGGATATTCTCCGATAAGTATGCTTATGAGGTGTCAAATACAAAAAAAGAATGTTTATACTTCAATAACTCATAGTTCATTCAATACTCAGTTCCCAGACAGGTTCTGTACAGCATTCTACACATCATACATGCCAGAAGAGGGCTATGTGGTCCCCAGATAAAAATATTCACCCTGTATTGATGAAAACTGCCCAGATGTGGTTTCAAAACCACATCTGAGCCCAATACAGGCTATAAAGGCCTTGTGAAAGCCACAATCCAGTCCTTGGAAGTGAAATATCTTCACTTCCTCTACGTGGAAAGGTGTATGAGCCTTTTTCACCCGATTTTAGGATAAAAAGGGACCTTCTCTCTGCCACAAAAGGTTTCCTAATCCTTCTCTTGAATCCCTATGTAGTACAACTGTCAAAAACAGTTATACTCTTGGAAAATAATCAGGTTATACTTCAAATTATTAAGTATTGTAGTTCTTATTATAGTAATCCAACAGGTAAGACTGCACCCAGGGCTTTCAAAAGTGCTCACCACCACTATTTCATAATAATAAAGCTCTTATTACTATATTGTGAACTTTTATTACTTATAATAAACTTCTTTTAAATTAATTTCACTGTGTCACAGTCATCTTCAAAGTTTAAAATAGCCTTATTACACCTTCATCATAGACTCAGCCTGAAAAAATATCTTACAAGTAGCCTTATTAGCCTTTTGAAACCTATTAAAAATATGAAAGTAACCACAAGTCTTAATTATTTCCATTGTTCTGTCTTCATACTGATTTCCAGAATAAACTCTGTCATGGAACTCTAGTAATATGCTGATAATCAACATCCTACTACATAAGACCATTACCCATGTGTGTTTAGACCTGTGATATAAGATACCATCAAATAAATGTAATCTTCCATGATCATATGATTTTTTCCATATATAATTAGAAGAGCTAGCTAAATCTCAATCTTAGAAATCTTTTGCAAGTAGAGAAGTAAGAATATTACAATTCTTATCATTCTTGTATCTTTCTCCAGCTTCCTCAAAGAGTTCTGTACCTGCATCTGAGATGTTAATATGTTCAATTGGAATTTGATTTCCTGCATTTGTGGAACATAGGCAGGAGTGTCAGGTGTATTGGGTAATTCCTATGTACTCAATCCATCAGAATTCCTATGAGTATTTGGAGCTTTATTTACTATAGTCATATTCCCTCTATAATCCTATATAGCAATCTGCTATATAAACATGTGTCTGTTTGGATTTTTCATATTAAGAAGAAATTTAAAAGAATTCAAATCAGTAATTATATCAAAAAAACTACCATCAACATATTCCTGAATTTTTCTTAGAGCCCATACAAGGAAAAGACACTCCATTTTTCTTGCTCCATATCTAGCATCAGTAGGTTTTATTTTTCTTGATATATAACAAACTGAACCTTCATAAGGATTTTCATTGGAAATTTTAAGCTTGATGGAGAGATGAACCTAAACCCTAATAAAGTTCATAAATATATATCTTCAAAGAAATTTTTCAGTCTGTAATAAATGATAATGGTACATTGGTCAAGGAATTCTTGATCTTTTCATATGCCTAAATTATTTCTTGTGTCATTTCAAAGACAGTTTGTTATTTGCAAATTCTGTAGAATTATCTGGCATGGATTCTAAAATCTGTAAGGTGTTTCCTGTAACTACTAGAAACACTTAAGAAGGAAATAATTTCTCTCTTGTTATGGGGAATCTGTTTCAGTAAGGCTGCAGCCACTTTTTTTTTATCAACACCAAGGCTTGGTCCTGAAAGTACATGTCCCAGAGCTTTTAGCTTGTGAAACACAAAATTCAATTTATGGATAGATATTTTTATTCTCAATTTAGGATTTTCTTTAAATACTATTGAGAGTCTTTTTCAATGCAATCACCTGGTTTGTGAAAAAATGATAATTTCATCAATATATATGATTAACCATCCCTCTGATAGTTCATGTGGGGAAATGGTATTAATTATTCTTTGATAATGAGAGGGTGCATTTTTGATTCCAAGCGCCTCCTAAGATATTCATAAATACCAACACTTGGTAATCATTATCACTAATCTGCTAGCATGAGGTGAAAAACAATTCTGATAGAAACCTTTAGTTGCACCCATAGATGTAATTAATCTTGATTTGAATAATTGAGTAAAAGTCCCAATGACTCTTGGGATTGATTAATTGTCTGGAATGGTATAGTAACTAACTGCTATAAAAACACCAACAATCTTTGATTCATCATGATTCCAAGTAATTATTACACAGGCTGTGACTTCTAGTTCCCCAATATGTCCAACCTTTCTGAGACCTCTCAGCTTCATTAGTTCATAAATATGTGATTCTAATGCTTCTATAGCTCTAGGGATAGATGTGTAAGCTGATCTTCTTAATAGTAGAGGATATAGTATTTATGCTTTAGGCATAATGTGCACTTCTTGGCCTTTAATGGCCCCTAGTGGTTCATTATCAGAATCAAAGGCTTCCCTATATGGAAATAGAAATTCAATAAGGTCTTCTTTCATGTCTGATGTCAATTCAGGACTAATTTTTCTTTAATCAATTTATCAGTCACAAAATTCTGTTTATTGAAATTTTTCATTCATTTTATAACAATTATTGCTCTCTTTTCTAGAGGAAAATTGAACCTTTGTCTTTTCTTTTTTCCTATAGTGAAATATCTATATTTATTATTATTAATATCAGTACCATAACTATCAAGATAATCATTTCCAAGTATGAACTCTTGTAAGGTACAATTGTCGATAATAACAAATTCAACCTTCATTCTAAACATCCTGCAAGATGAGGAAATATTATTTCTGCTTCAAAAATGCCCAAGGATGCATATCTTGGCCACAGCTACTGAGCTTGAGAACTTCAATTGGCATCAATTTGTCTTGCGAATTGGTAAAATGTTTATCTAGCTAAATTCTACCAGCATAGGCACAGAAAGATCTGGAGTCAAGATTTATCTTGGCTTCTTTTTTATTTATCACAATATAAGTGATACAAGAGTATCCATATTTCTAAACTTTACCTCTGGCGGGTTTGGCTTTCTGCATATTAACATCTTCTACATGTATGAGATTCATAAATTCATCAATATATTGTGGCAACTGAGTATGCACTTCTGTCACTTCAAAAGACACATTGATACTTTCTATACTAAGTTCATCTAGTATCTCTTATTCTTCAGAAGGTTCAGAATCATTTTCTTGTACAGTAGCTTCACTGATTTCCTTGGTGTGTTGAGTATTTTCAAGCTCTATCTCATCAATTCTTTCTTTCTTAGGACAAGTTTTACCCAAATGAGATATACTTCCACATTTATTATATTTCAGAGGAGCTCTTTATTGTGGTTTGTTTGGTATTTGTTTTGAAATTAGTTTTCCACATTTCCTACAGTCTATTGGGGGTTAATACCAATTTCTATCAATTTTTGTTATGGTATTAATTTCTTCCACATCATTGCTCAAAAAATCTTCTTTTTATAGTATGCTCTATATCACCACCAAATTTTATTAATATAATTTAATGTGCCATTGATTCAGGAATATTGGGATGGAGGCCAGTTAATCTGTACTTCTGCTTAAGAAACCTGGACATGGGCCAGTCCTTCTCAATATTAAAAATGGATTCTTCAAAATAATTTTACATTCTTAATATCCATGAGTCATTTTCCCATTTGTAAGTTTATTTTTTCCAACACCGCCAGGACTTTTTATCATGGTTTTTTCTGATTTTATATTACTATTCCTTGGCTAATTTGGTAAATAATGAGTGTAATATAGATCTTATGT
Source organism: Austropuccinia psidii (assembly GCA_023105745.1). Taxonomy (NCBI): domain Eukaryota; kingdom Fungi; phylum Basidiomycota; class Pucciniomycetes; order Pucciniales; family Sphaerophragmiaceae; genus Austropuccinia; species Austropuccinia psidii. Next base: position 53,220,624 of record JALGQZ010000007.1, on the reverse strand, counting down.
AAGCATCTGGTATGTTAAAGCATTATTTGAAAATAGCAATTTTTTTCATAAAGTCCATATGATTCTATTCTCATTCACCACTGAAGGTAGGCCATTCCTCTAAACTTGGAATATTTTTAAAGCTAAGGGCAGGCTTCAGGTCTGCATTAACTGGGATCTTATGATGATGTAATTTATTATTATTCAATTTCAACACATTTCTGTCTAGAATTGGTGTATAATGTCTTGGTAACTCATTTTTCAATGACAGTCTTTTAATACTTGATTGTATATCTTATTTCAATGAAAGTCTTTCTTTATCACTTTTTTCTGATTGTTTTTGGAAAAGGGCCACATTGTGACCAGTTTAATTTTCCAATTTTTGAGCTTGTATTCTCATATCTTTTAACTTTTTGGTAATAACAGAAACAGAACTATCATCTTGCTGATTAAGAAATGTAGCTTTGGATTCTATCCTGTCAAAAATATGTTTCAAAGACAATATATTGTCTTTATTTGAGTTTTCTAGATCCATAATCATCTTTTTTAACTCTATCACTTGTAAACTTGATTTACCCATCTTTTGTTGGATATATTCAAAATTGATAAGCTTTGTTAAAATTTCTTCATGAAAAGCTTCAATGTAAGATACAAGATTTTCAAAATCTATTTATTTGGGAAGGACTGATTCATTCTTTTCTCCTCCTTGCTTTTGAATTATATCAAATTTCTTGCCATACTTAACACATTTTCCATGGCTGTCCTTTCTTTCTTTGGAATTCTACAGCCCAATGGGTAGAATTTGTTCCACTTGAACCTTCCCCTTCTCTTTGCCTTTTTCTTTCCCTTCTGGTTGATCTTTGGTGCCTTCTTGACTTTTCTGCACTTGTGGAGGCTTGGGGAGCTTCCACAGAGGTGGTTTCCTTCTTTTGGGCCAACTGCTTCTTCTTAACCTCCAATAATATGCCTAGGAGCTGGGCAGAAGTTTCCACTGCTGCTGCTTTGCTTCCATAAACCAGTTCTTGTACTGATACTGGTATATCTCCACTGCTGCTGCCTTGAATTTGTCCAGATATTAAAACAGGAATAGAAGTAATGTCAGCTTCTGGACTCTCAGGAATATTTTCAAAGGTGCTGGCTGATCTTTGGGAACTGGTGGAAGCTCTGGAATACTCCAGAGGTTCCTTCCCTCTGCAATATTATTCTTGTCTTTTCAATTTGAGATTTGAATTTACATGTCCAGATACATCTGAGTTGATGGAGTAGTTGCTTCCACTTCTAGTAGGAGGAATTCAATGTCAATTTCAAGAAAATTTGACTATGAAATGGGTTAAATTACGCTTCTGGAGTCTTAAAGAGTTCTTTCTTGAGTAAACATCTTGGTCATTGAATGGCTTCAATTTTAAAACTTGACCCTGAAATGCTAGAGTCAGAAGATCTTTCTTTTATAGATGACACTAGAATAAGAAAATGAAAGTTATTTTATCAAAATTAGATAAGAATAAAGATACTTTATAGCTCAGCTCATTGGATATATTATTTATAAAGTAATCTATAGTAAATTATGTCATAAAAAAAGAAAATTATGCAAGGAGTAAAAAAAAACTCAAGTAAATATTTGTTATTTTTATTCTCTTTAATAAATAATAATCATTTAATCAATAATCTTATTAATAAAACTTGTATCAGCATCTACTTTATACTAGAATAGCTCAAAGAATAAATTTCAAGTCTTTTATGTGAAAACTCTACTAGTTAGACAATAGAAATTCATTCCAAGTCACTTAATAGTATACTGTTTTAAAAGTTATTTGTAAGAAAAAAAACTTTATTGATATTATAAATATTATTCTTAAGGGATAAGTCACAAGAAGTCCAGATATAAGTAAATATGGCAATTTTACATCAAAATAGAGTACAATAAGGTCTAGAATATTTTTATGTCCCAAAGACTTTTTACACTCATGGCCAGGCCCTCAAAGGTAAGGCTTTTCCTATGAAAATCTTGATAATAGTAACAAATATCAAGAGTACCATGACTGTCCTTGGTATAAAATATAATATAATTATTCAAAAAAGCTATATAAGAAAAGAAGATCATTCTTAAATAATTCAATAATTAAAGAATTCTTCATAATTTTAATAAATTTTAATTCCTCTGTTTTTATTATAGTCACTGAAAAATGTAATAATAAGAAATATAAAGGCTCTAAATGAGACAATTAATGTGCAAAATAATAATATTTAAACACGTATAAATAATATAAATATTATTTAAAAAGGAAATATAAAAGAAACATTAAAAGATAAATCTTATGGAGAAATTCCACATAAAAAAAACTAATACTAGATAAAAATATATAGAAATTTGGTAAAGAGCTATTTATAATATTTATTTAATACAATAAGTCAAGAAACAACAGTCGTAGTATTATATAATACTTATAGGTGAAACAAACACCAAAAATTAATATTTTAAAGGAATTAACAACCTTTTCATGATAAAAGAATATTTGAAAGTTCTTGGAGGAAATCTGTAGTTTTTTACAGATATTCAAAACAGCAATTTCATAAGCCAAAATATATTATTGGTAATTAAAATTATACAATATTAATTCTATTATTTCCATTATTTATTTAAACCTTAGAAATTACGAAATAAATTTAGAATTAAATTAATAATGAGATCTTATATTCAGTGAAACTTGAATGGTTTAAATGTTTAATTTGATTTGTTGAATGATGATGAGCAGCAAAAACCAGTCATGTGAAGGCTTCTTTTATGACTTCAGAGAATCCCTCAAAATTAATATTGGATATAGAGGGTGTGCTCAGATCCAAACTGAAATCCTGTACTCAAAAATTATGTTCTTAAAGTAAGGTATCTTGTTTTGTATTGCAAGTTCAGGTAATAGGTTTTATCCTTAACTGCAAGTAACTGCATTCCTAATTTAAGTTTGTTATTTTAAGTTTCAACATAAAGTTGACTTATTTATATTAAGTTCAATAATATTAATGAACTTAATAGAAACTTTCAAGACAGAATCTTTCAAATGAAATTTTGAATTAATTTTCAAAGAAACCTTCATTTTCTTGAGGAGTAATTAATAAAGGTTTTTCAAGGCTAAATACCAAAGAATAGTTCCAATGAAAGCCAGTTAAAAACATTTTCTACACATATAAAATTAATTTCTAATCTTTGTTAAATTTCCAATTAAAGAAAATGAGAATTGAATTTTCTGGGAATTTTTGAAGTTATTGCTATTTTTCAATGTAAAAATAGCAATACACACTAAATCTTAGCTTTTCATAAGTTTAAAATGTTCTTAACTTTAATTTTATGCTTATTTAAGCTTTTTTAGCTTAAATAAGCTTTTACAGTCCTTAAAACCTTGAGTACAAGCCTGCATATGGGGATTTACCCTTTGGAAGGTTGTGATTCCTGTCCAAATTGGGGATAAATCACGTTAAGCTTCAATATTGAATTAAAGTCTAATATTGAAGCTTAAATAAGGTTAGAAATCCTTAAATACAGCAGGAAAACCTTATTTGGTTTCTTGCAGATCCCAAAAGCTGAGTACCCTGGCTCTTTTTTCCCACGTTCTTGCATGAATTTTGCCCTTCTTTTTATTTAAAGCCATAAAATGGCTTCAAGCCAGTCTAAATTGAGCTCATACAGGATTTAAAGCCTGTATGGAAAGTTGTTAGCCAATTCAGTAAATATACACAACACCTCAATTTTAACTAAAGTTTTGTAAGTTTGCATAAACTTTATACAGCTTCAAATTTAAGCTTGAATTTAACAATTCAAAAATTTCAGTAAAAATGTGTATTTTGTGCAATATGACGGTGAGGCTCTTAAGTCTTCCAATTAAAAAAGTAATGACCAATTTTGGGTATAACACCCCCTGGGGGTTCCCGAGTTTTTTTGGTGTGGAATCTAAAAATAACATAATATTTATAACTTTTTTTATCAAAAATAAATTTATACTCAGTTTTTGGGTTTTTATTTGAAATTCATTTTAAAAGTATGTTTATGGATAAGCAAAATTCATAAAATGTTTTTTTGGCCTTATGGGTATCTCATACATACCTCCCAGGCTTACAATCTTTATTAAAATTATTTTTTGAAGAACTTTCTGGAAGACTGACTTGTCAAGATGTTCTGGAGTTTGGTATGAGGATTAACATGTATGAGTAATAATTTAAATTGGACTACAAAATTCTCCCCTGTGTTTTTGATTCTTATTTTCCAGAGTCACCAGGTTATTTATTTCTCCTTCCCAGCATAAATAAATCAAGGGTTGTCCATAGGTGAAAATAACTTGAGATGAATGTTGAGGTATGTAAATATTGGTTTTTGGATTTAAAGTTGGGTTCTGATTTCCCCATAAGCTCTGGCATTAGTGAATAAAGAGATTTTGAAATAAATCTTTTTGAGCCTTCAAATTGAGTGGCACATTGAAATGTTGACTAAAGTGGAAGTGGTTGAAAAGAGTGTTTCTTTGGAGGGATCTTTATTATTTTCATAATTCCATTTGGGAATCATTAATAAGACAGTTTTACTGTATATAAGACGAGCCAATTAGAATCCTTTGGTGTTCCACATGAAAAAATTACCATACTCCTGGGTATATGGGTTCTCACTGATGGAAGGATACTTTTCTGTATACCTTCACATAGAAATTCAAGCTCCTCAGTGGTTATATTAAGTTTTATATCAGAGTTCCCAAATAGTGGTGATTCAGCAGATCTGTCTTTTTTCAGGGAGAGAAATGAAGATCCCATTAAAAATGAGCTTATGAAGGTAGTCTTAGTATTTTTGCCTGATTCCTTTGCGAATATACCAGGTTATTGATGAAAAATTTCTTGGGATAATGTATAAGTGAAACTTAGTTAAACCTCCTTTCCCTTTCCTCTACAAAACCATTTCTTTGATATCTTCTCAGGAGTACCTTTTGATAAAATCTGTGATGATCTTCTAGGTTGAGATATTGACTGAGGGTGAGGGCTTGCAAAAGGCTTGAGCCTATAGGGTTTCTTCATTCAAAGTGAGATCTTGGCTTGTGAAGCACTTGAAAGTTAGGTGATGTACTGATATCTGAGCTTCACTCCCTCTTCATTATTAACATATCTCAGTGGCGCAGTAGATTTATTCATATTCTGAATTATTTGAAGTTTTCCTGAGTTTTAACCCGTATACTTTGGAATTACCAGGGTTTTCCATTATTTCAGTGTCCCTCCTTTTTAGCTTACACAAATTTGATATCGAAGTTCCAAATGCTGAAGTATGTATAATTTGTTTTTGTTCTTTCCTTTAGTGAGAAATATTTTCCACAATTTCAAATTTTGAGATAGGTTAGGCTATAATCACTCAGCATACCCAATAAAAAATTATGCATAACATCACTAGTCACCATTTGGGAATAGTTCCAGTACGAAAGGTCTCCCACTTTAGTTTAACAAGAGCCATTTTCTGTTAAAGCTTTCTTTCTTGATTAGTTGTGGGTCATTTAATCCATTAATCAATTTTTAGATGATTCTAATCTTGATACGTTTCGGGCCAAGTGGCTTTTGAATATTTTTAATATCTTTCATGGGTAAATTACAATGTTCACAAAATTTACTAACTGAGTGAGATGCTAAACATTAAATTTTTTGAGAGCTGAAATATCCCCAGTTGTTAAGAGCAGTGAAGCTTTATTCAGAGGTCCATTGTGCAAGGTGGATGCTTAAGTAAGCTGAACACCTGTCTACAGCTTCTTTAGTTCAGAAAAAAGTGGCTTTAATAACCTGTTCAATTGATATTATGTAGGCTTTTTGGGGGTGCAGTTAATCCATAAAAAAAAGGCTTCAATAATGATATTTTTTCAGGGAGAATATGAAGCAAATTTAAGCTATAGCACCTATCAAAATACTTCTACAGCCAATGTTAGAAGAATTGGGATTATTTCAGTCAATGTAAAAGCCAAAAAGGCAAGCTTCCAGGATTATCAGTGAAATTCAAGCTCTCATTCTTTACAATCATTTTTCAAAATTTCCATCTGATACCTCAGAGGAGCTTTCTTCTTTGCCATAAGTTTATCATTATGGTTATCTAAGGTTTTTTTCTATTAATCTCTCAACAAAATGAACATTATTATGACTTTTGTAATGAAATATAATAAAAACTATTACATCCACAATTTTAATTATAAAAATGGAATATTTACGACTTCAATATTATCAATAATAATTAAAGAACTCAATCATTACTCTGCTACGTAATATACACTACCAGTGGAATATTATAAAGAGTTAGTTTTCTAGAAGATTCAATATATCTATTTTATATTGAAAATAAACTACTCAATGATAATATAAACTATTATTATTGACAAGGATTATTAGGATAATTATTGGAACAAGAATGCTACAGTAGAGATAGAGATTGTGAGAGAAATACTAAGAATTTATGGGACTCTTATAGAGAAAAGTATTCAAAACACATCCAAAACTATTTCAAAGACTGATTGAGAGAATTAAGAAGTACTTCAGAGGAATTGTGGACTCGAAGATATTCAAAGTATTCAAAACAACAAGTAGTCTAGAGGTTGAAATACTATACCCTCTAGCAATTTTCATCATTTAATGTCTTTTGATGATTTAAAAATATTTAGAATTTCTTTGATTGCTACTAATACTGATATTCATTCATTCAAGTGTAGGCAAGTGCTAGACAATGTGGGAAAATAGTAGTAAGAGGGTTCCTTTCAGGTTTTCTAAAGTCTGAAAGGGCAATAGAGAATGGGAAAGGAAGAATAATGAATACTCATGAGGTTATAAATTATTGAATATTTTTGGATTTGAGATTACATCACCTTGTTATGTAATAAAATGATTCAATTCCTAATTCATGGATCTCTAAAGACTACTAACTCATTTATGGATAATAAATAATCAAGTTACTCATGAAAATATTTATTTAATTCAGAATATTCCTACATTTCCCCCATTTATCCATGTTATTTGTAGTTCCATAATATATTACAGTTTCCGTGAATCTTTGAAGCTATAGTGCTGTACATGAAAACATCAAAAATGCTTCATAATTGTCACTTGTAGTTAAGCTTTTGAGCCTCTGATTCCTTTTGGATATAGTCAAATATCACCTTTTTATACATTAATTCTTAAATCTTCAGTAAAATGCATCAAGAAATGTATCTCTGATAAATTTTTGAATTTTTCATCATTTTCTTTAGAATAGTAGGATTTTTACTTATTATTTACCAATTTTTACCTGTCCTAAAGTGGGTTTTTAGTCTGGGAAAGCTTAAAAGTGGCTTATGGGCACCCTTCTATTCCTTAGAAGACCCAGAAATTCAGGTACCCTAGCTCTGAATAATATTTTTCCTTGCCCCCTCTCGTCTAAAAGAGTTTCCTATAACATTATTTCCATAATACCATAATTTGTATATGGTAAGATAGAAATGAACTCTAATATTATGAATATTTATTGCATATATTCATGCACCTATTCTGTACAAATCTTTACATAACCATGGTATCTTTAGAATTATATTAATTTGTTCTGAAATTGCCTTTTAAGCTTTCAATAAGGGTTATTTTTATGAGCATGGGCTTAGCAGGTTATCTGCTGAACAGTTGAAGGAATTTCTGATCTTTTTGCTTATATATAGAAAATCATTAAGGGAAAAATTTGGTTCTACCTCCCATGAGGGTACCTAGGCTGAAGTTTGTTCTCAAATCCTAGGATTTACTTACTCAATAAGAGGCTATTAATTTTTTTCTACTTCAAGAATGATTAATTTTTTTTCATAAACAAGGATTGTGAGTTTTTCATGGTTATTGAGCTATTCTGGTTTTAATTAATGGCCTATTTAGATATTTAAAACATACCTCAAGGCTCACTGATAAGTGCAGTGCACTTTCAAAGGCTGTAATAATAATAGTTTTGAAATCCTATTCTTAATTATTGGAAGTTGAACTGTTTTGTGGGTTGTAGTTTTTGGTTTTTTATATTTTTCTGATATAAGAAGGTGTTGCATTCTTGTTTTTGTGTATATGTTTTCTAATAATTATGTATACATTGAGGTATTTTTGCATCTTCATGACATTTTTTTCCAAAAATAATGTTTTTCTCTAAATATGAATACAAAAAGACTGACAACATATTTGGGTTTTGAATTCACACAAAATTTGCAATTTTTTTGAGAGTTTTCAGAATTGAAGGAATTTAAAAGCTGAAATTTGATTCTTTTTTGTATTTTGGCACTTTTTCCAATTTTCTTGTTCCAATTTGACACTGCTCTCACAGTTATGGGCACTAATGTATTTTGAATGCAATTTGAATAGTGGACAAAAATACTGTTGGATTTTGATACAGGAAGGAAGGAATTTTAATTCTGGTCAAACAGTAGATTTTCTCAATATTGGGGAGTAGGTTTGCAATTGCCAATGCCTTTATGGAAAGATGTGGATTTTCTCAAGTAAAAAGAGAATTTTGGATATCTGTATCAAATTGAGAATTATATCAAATAATAATAATAATAATAATAATAATTTAGTCAGCATAATTCACTTTGGTGAAGCAATTTAGAACAAAATAACTAGCACTATTCTTTGAGCTGTTTTCCTGAGAGGCAAGTGAATTCCTCTGGGTTGAATGATCAAGAATCGCATTCTGAAATATAAAACATTTTAGAATGATAGTCCTTTCAATATTTATTAATGTCTTCTTTGATTCTGCTATGATTTCCACTCACCTTTAGGCTTTTAGATAAGGACTGTAAGGTGTGGACATGAAACTTTGATAAGATATCAAGTACTTTTCTTGTCCTCAAAATTTGTATAAGGTAGAATTATTTAAAAATAGTAAGAAATAGTATTTTTGAAGAGAAAATATGCCAATTTTATTGTTTTTAACTTTCTAAGTATAAAACAATAATATAATAGAAATTCATTGATTTACCAACAATAAAGATTTATCCAAAAATACTCTACAAGAGATATTTAAGGCTACAAAAGAAATTTCTTCAAGATCAATTTCAATTGGAATTAATTAAGCAAAGGACTGCAAGAAATTAATTAGAGAACAAATTCTCTAAAAAGATATTTAAAGAGAAAAAACTCCCAAAAGTGACCAGAGTGAATTTGGAAACAAAGTGACAAAGTTTACAGTGATGAAAGATGCTTTAATTCACTTTTGGGGTGGTTCAAGGGGTAAAAATGATTATAAGAGTTACAAATAATGGCTATAATAATTTTTTCACGTGGTTAAATTGCTTAAAATTATTTAAAAATGGTTTTTGGAATCTTTTATTGATTGGTTTAACAGTGTTTAAACTAATTATAAAAGGAAAAGATTCTAACATGAAGAGAAAAGTGGGGCAAGGAAGACATTCTTCTATAGCCATCAATTTTCTCACTCCAAAAGTAAAATTTACTCTTGTAAGTCGTGAAAAACAGTCTGAAAACAGAAAAGCCAATTATGGCATCATTGAACCCTGGTTTGGACCAAAAAAGGGCTGGTTTAAGCCATTTTTTGCTATTTTTAGCCATTTTAGACCCTTAAGTCAGCCATTACTATAGCAATACCTGGTCTAGAGCTTTCAAAACAAGTCAGAATGTGTGTAAGAGATGTAGAAGCCAGTTAAAGCTGTTTTTACCAAAATTGTTTTGAATTAAGGGTAGTTTTACCCTCTTGGAAGCAGTTAAAACCACCCTGGTTGGTATCAAAACCTCATCATCAATTGAGTCACAGACCCTGTGACTCTATTGCAGGCCAAAAGTAATTAACGTTTGTGTGGATTTTGACATCCCATGCCAGTCAGCAAGGAGTTTGGGGGTCTAGCTCCCCCTTAGAGCTAGAGTGTCTTTTTTCCCCCAAAATTAATCTTTCCAATTTATTTTTTCTTTAATTCCTCATCATGTAATACAACTGTAACTTACACATGTAATTCACTTGAGTTTCTGATTACACATCTGTAATAATTGATACCTCATATGTAAATTAAAGTTCACTTATGTAATACACGCACACATTTTGACATTTCAATTGAATTCAATTGAAAATACTTCAATTCCTCATACCTTCTAAACTAAACACAACACCTCAAATTTAACAAGAAAATTGATGGGTAACACCACATGTGGTGTGAGTTAATATAAGGTTTTCAGGATCTTCAAACTTTTGTACAAAAATACTAAAAACTTAATTTCAGCTTATTTGGAGTTGAGTTACAGAAATTTCATCCAGAGGTGGGCTCACTTTATTTTTTATGAGGAATCCAATGTTGTGATAATTTCTTTATGTTTATTTGTTGGATAAAAAGTTATAATATATTCTATATAATGTTTTACCAAAAATATTTTAATTTCACAATTTTTATTAAAAATTCATTTTTACTTCATTTTTACAAGTAAAAATGTAATTTCATAATTTTAAATTTTATTGTAATTTTATTTTTAAATTAAAATTAGATTTTGATTTTTCAATATGAATTTGTATTTATATTTCAATTTTTATTTTTATAATATAAATAAATTTAGGGTGTTGGTAAAAGCACGTAAGCTTTTAGGAAAAACACGTAAGCCCTTATGTGTTTTTACCAAATTATGGCCAAAACACATAATTTTATGGTAAAAACACGTAAGTGACCTCATTTTTTTATAGAAATTCCTCAGGATCAGTTTTGAGAATTTTTAACATTTTTTTTTGCCATATTTTTTCCAACATGGGATGTGAAGGTCCCCAAATTTTTTCAAATTTTTTTTTTTGCCCAATTTCTCCATTTTGGGCAATTTGGCAAAATGGCCCTTTTTTTGAAAAAATTCATCAAAAATGTTTCCACTTATGAATTTCCATAATTTCTTTTTGAAAATGAAGGTGAGAATGTTGAGAATAAAAACCCAGAGGTCTGAAAATTTGGGATTTTTTTTGCCAGGACAATTGTAGGCCCAAAAAGTTCCTTTTTTCTGTATTTTGTTCATGTCTGTAATTAAGTTGAAAATATCATTTATGACAACAATTCAATTAAAAATATAATTGATGACATTAGTGGGATTTAAAAATTCTATTTGTGGAATTAACAGTGCCATTTATGGCATTAAAAGTGCCATTTATGGCATTAAAAGTGCCATTTATGGCATTAAAAGTGCCATTTATGGCATTAAAAGTGCTATAAATGGCATCACAAATGACATAATAATGCCATAAATGGAATCAAAAGTGCCATAAATGGCATCAAGAATTATATATATGCCATCAATGGCATTACAAAAATGCCATAAATGGCATTGTATAGCCTTAACAATGCCATAAATGGCTTCAAAAATGCCACAAATGGCCTCAAGAATGCCATAATTGGACTCAACAATGGCCAATTAAAGCCTTGACAATTCCCATTTATGGCCTCAACAATGCCATCAATGGCCCCAACAATGCCATCAATGGTAATAAGAATTCCATGAATGGAATTACCAATGGTCATTTATGGCTTCAACAATGCTATAAATGGCTCTAAAAATTCCATTTATGGAATTAAAAGTGGCATTTATGGAATTAAAAGTGGCATTTATGGAATCAACAATGCAATTGTTAAGGCCAGTCATGCCATAAATGGCCTTAAGAAATGGTATTAATGGACTTAAAAATGCCATAAATGGCCTTAAAATGCCATAAATGGGATTTTTAATTCCATAAATGGATTTTCTGATTCCATAAGTGGCATCAATGGCTTCAGAAATGCCAAAGATAGCTAAATTTTATTCAAAAAACACCCCTTACGTGTTTTTACCATAAAATTAAAAACAATTAAGTTATTAGTAAAAACACATAAGCTCTTACATGTTTTTACCAACACCCTAAACTTATTTTATTTATATTTGTATCTTAATTTATCATTTGTGGTCTTTTGGGTATATGAAAATACCTCTAAGGCTCACAAAGACTCTTAATGATTTTTCTGATCCCTTTTTGGATATTTCAACTGCTTGGTATGTACTCCCCTCAATTCTGAAAACCTTGAGGATGCAAGTAGTGCATTTTCAAAAATACTATTTTCCAAATATTTGCACATATATAGTTGGAATTTTTTATTATTATATATTTTGAATGATGATAAATTTAAATTGAATGTATTCAATTTCAATTTCAAACTTTGGATTTTTTAAAAGGAGAAAGATATTTATTATAATTATATTATCTATAATATTTGTTTTAAGCCAATGATTCAAATAAGTTCGACAGTATTCAAAGATTTTGATGAGGTACTTTATCAAAGTGGAAGTTAATTTGGAGACTTCCCTTTGATATGGAACTGAGACCTTCAAAGGAATGTATGAAATTTTTCATGAATTATATCACAATTAGCTTAATTAATAGAGTAAACCTCTGCTTAATGCATCTGCTGCATTTTGATAAAGCTTTTTATATTTATTGTCTTATTTCAGTTTATGAATATTATTAATCCAGCTACAAGAATTTTGGATATTTATAACTCAATTAAACCACTTATTACCATTTTATATAAAGAGTTCCACCCTCAAATTTGGCGAAATATCACATTATTTTAACTGTATTGTGCATGTCTTTGGGATTTAATTGGACATTTTATCTAGCCTTTTTTGGTGGGAAAGTTCAATCTCAATAAGCGTTTTACACAGATATACAATGTCAAAATATATAGTTCATACCTTATCTCTTATATTTGTAAAAAAAGTAAAATAAAGCTTTGTAACTAAGAAGACTGTTTTCATGAAGAAGAAATTACAAAAAATAGTTAATTTTTCATGTTTTGAAACATGTTCAAGAGGTTAAATTAGGCCCTTTTTATGCTTTCATATATTAGGACTGAGTAACAATTGAAGTTCTGGTCATAGATCTCAGTTTATTCATGAAAAGTGAGAGGTCAACAGGTTCTTGAAGCTTTATTCCCCTTATTTCCACCTCTGTCACTTACTCCAAAGCTTCAGGTGTACCCAATTTGATGGAATATTATTGGGTATATTGCTAAATTCTTTATTGTTGGGTAGATTAGGGTCTTGTATAAGCTGTTGTACTTTTTATTGCAGTCCCTTTTGGCTCTTTAATTGTTGGAAATCTGTTTGTAGCCCTCATAAAGAAGCTAGAAAAGTTTGCTCTTTTGATTTTATCTACAAGAAGTTCAGGGAAGTGGATGGCCAGGAGCTTCTGGATCCACATCAGACATCATTCCATGAACCAAAAATACTGCAGCTACTCTTGGATTAAAATTGGGGATAGTTTTGATGCCACCTCTTGGTGAATCGTTTTTTCTCTATGATTTTAGATTTAGGAATCTGATTCAGCTTTAGAATACATTTTATGGAAGCCGATAAAAATCATTTGAGTATCTTTTTCTTGCCATTTGTCAAGCTACTGGTTTTTCCTACTTGGGATAGATTCCATCAATCCAGGTGGGTTTTGCTTCTCCCAAGGATCCATCTATCAACAATTGCAATTTGTTTTTCCTTTTAATTCAGATTATCTTCAATATGTTGGTTTATTTTAAAACCATTACAATATCTCAACTCCCAATAATGACGAATAATAGCTTTTGTGGATGGATTCCGGGGTGATTAGGGGGAGAGTTCCAAGAAAAGGTACATCAGGGGAATCCACAATTTTTTTAAAATTTTATTTCCGTAAGAAAGCCATCCTTTCCTATGTTAATTTATTGCTTGCGCTGAAGAACTTCCAACTGAGTATTGACTAAGAGGCAGTATTTTTTTTTTACATTTCTTTGAATGATAATTGTTGAAAAAAGTACTTTCTACTATCAATGAGACTTCCATATTCCCTTTCAGATTAATCCAAAGAGCCTTTCAAATTCATTGTGTGTTTCTGTTTAAAAGCTAGAAAGTGTATTCCAAGTTATTCAATCTCTTCTTCAGTGGGTGGAGCTGGAAGTAAGAAGGAGGGAGCTTGGATTCCCAACATAGCCTTTACCCAATTCAAAATTGATCTGGTCAATCCTGTATTCGAAGCTGGGTTCGCAGAGTTTCTAGCATATCTTGATACACTTTTTGATAATTGTGAATTTTACTTTTTTTTCTCTTTGCTCTTTATATTAGCCAAGAATCAAATGGGAAGCATCACTGTAATAGTTTTGATTTTCTAGAGGAAGAGTTTCTACAAGGTTGGTAAATGTTTCTAAATCTAAAATTTCGCGTTTAAATAGAATTAAGCTCAGGTTGAATGAAAGAGTATAGTAATCTTTCAATTAAAATAATTGATGAAGCAAATATTCCTTACCCTCTGAGTTTGGTGTGTCTAAAAGGTTTGGAAGATTTACTTTTAAAGGTGGCTTGATTCTTTTTGAAACTGTATTAATGCGAGTTAGGTTCAAAAAAGGGATCTGTTTTTAAAAAATTCAAATTCGAAAATGTGATTTTTTCATGTCTCTCTTTAATCTTTGAATACACCCTTTCTCAATAGAGGACCAGTTTAATATTCAAATGATATTGGTTATTAATAATATTTTGCAAGATATTGTGATAGAAAAAAAATACAGGATATATTTGAAATGGAAAAATTGTGAAGTTTATGTGTTTATTTTGGAAAGCTGGTATGGGGAATTTAGGAATGGGATTGTTCAAGCTTATGAAATGAATTGATATATTATTAGTTGAGGGAATTGATATATTATTAGTTGAGCTGCTATAATTTCAATTGATACAAAAGATAAGTGAAAGATCAATTAGTAAAATTGAGTCAAAAATTAAAAGTGTTTGTTTGGAAAACACTTCAGCAAAATTTCAAGCACAACCTTAAAGTTGATATTTGAATGATGAAGTTTTTGAAATCAATACACAGAGTTCAGAGGTGTTAATGTAAAGCAAAAGGACTTATGGAAGTGGGCTTTCAAAATTGATTCTATTGAATGTATCTATTTATTGATATGTATTATTAAAATTGATTAGGGCTATACTTACAAAATTAACATGAAAAAATGAATTTAAGGTAAAATTGTGAAGGTGATATAGTTAATTAAGTTTGAAGACATCTTTGAAAAAAATTGAACATGAGTTTGCGCTTATGACATAATTATGTCAATCTTAGCTCTAATCTACCCCCTCCACACTTTTGCAGCTTATATTAAAAGACTCAATAGATTTGCAAGTGAGTCAGGAACAGGGAGTTACAAAGAAGTTCAAGGAGTAAGAAACGAATAGCTGGATTGCAAGAGTAGAGCATACCTAAAAGACTCAATAGATTTGCAAGTGAGTCAGGAACAGGGAGTTACAAAGAAGTTCAAGGAGTAAGAAACGAATAGCTGGATGAAGATTCAGCTATTCAAATCTCCTTGCTCTATATATAGTAGTTTCAGATTTAAGGTCCGCATTATTACGAACGGGACTTGTGATTACTCTTAGCAATAATGAAATGAAATTTTAAATAGACCTGTTGGTAAGGATACATGATCAGAGTGTGCTATTGTCGTCAATGAAGATTACATTAACACCCCCTTATGCTCAATCTTGCACATCTTGAATACCTAGAGAAGCACGATGAGTTGCGTGAGTTTGACGAGGTAGGGACTTTGTCATTATATCAGCCATCATATTGGTGGTGCTGACATACTCGGCCTGAATGTGCCCTGCATTGAATAATTCCCTGCACCAGTGCAATCGGAGTTTGATATGTCGAGTTCGATGTTGATACAAAGGATTCTTGAGAAGGGAGAGAGCTCCCTGATTGTTGCATAATAACTTGCCCTTCAATGTGAGGCCAAAATCGTTGGTTAACTCCAGCAACCAGCTGATGTCTTGACAGCAACTTGATACGGATCGATACTCAGCCTCCGTAGATGATAATGCCACAACCTCTTGTTTTGACGTTTTCCAGCCGACCAGACCGTAACAGAACACACAGCTTCCTGAGAATGACCTTGAATTGTAATTCGACCCCCAGTCCGCATCACAAAATGCCACAATAAGTGAATTGTCAGTCACATTCCCCAATGTTATTCCCAAACCCTTGGTTCCCTTCAAATATCGAAGAACATGCTTGAAGGCATTTTCATGCTCAATGCTCGGAGCATTGAGGAACTGGGCTAAGCAAGATGCGGCGAACGCGATGTCGGGTCTTGTGCAGGAGACCAAGTAGTTCAGTAGTCCCACAGCCCTTCTGTAGTTGATACCAGCAGGATTGACGTCACCAGTACCAATAGGATCCAGTCTTGACGAAGGGACGAGAGGAGTAGATGCCGGCTTGCAATCTTGCATGCCAAAGTCTTTGAGGAGATTGTCAACGTACAGTTCTTGAGATAGAGAGATAGTCCTCATTGACCTGTTTCTGGTTACTTTCATTCCCAAAACGTATTTTAATTCACCCAAATCTTTCATTTCGAAGGTTGAGATTATTTTCCTTTTAAACATGTGTAAATTTTGACCGCCAATGACAAGATCGTCGACGTGAAGAAAAACAAAACAAGGCTCTCCACCCGTTTTTATGAAAAAGCAGGGATCAGCAGCTGATGGACAAAAACCGGCTTCTGTAAAGAACCGCTTGATACGGAGGTACCAGTTTCTTGGGCTTTGTTTGAGCCCATAGAGTGATTTGGTTAGCTTCAGGCACACCTCCCCCTTCATCGTCGGGGTATAGCCTTCAGGAATCCGTATAAAAATCTCCTTGTCCAAATCACCATGAAGGAAGGCAGTCTTCATGTCCATCTGCTGAATGTCGAAGTCGTTGCTTGCACAGTATCCTAGAAGGAACCTTAAAGTAGCCAACCGACCAGTAGGTGGAAAAGTCTCATGGAAATCCACATCTTCTATCTGACGAAACCCTTTTACACAGAGACAGGCTTTTTCTTCAGTGACATTCCCTTCAGCGTCAGTCTTCTCGCGAAAAACCCAAGTGGTGTCCAACAGCCATTGGTTCTTTCCCCAACTGACCTCCTTAACCACCTGGTGTCGTTCAAGACTGGCGAATTCCTTTGCGATCGCATTAAGCCAGGCACTTGATTTTGAAGAAGCCATGGCCTCCCCAAATGAACGAGGAACCAAGCCAACTACCGCCCCAGCAAATCGATTTGGTGGCGCTCTGGAGCGTCTTCCAGAGACAACATTTTCCATAGAAATTGCACTTGTGACATCTTTGGGGGCTGTCTCAGCCACCGGTTCGTACGTCCAGCCCTTTGGTAAGGGTTTTTCAAGGGGGACAACGGGCTGAGGAAGACACACCTCGACCGCCTCAGTAGATTCATTCTCCCCTTCATCACACAATGCTTTTACCATCTCTGGGCTAGAGACGTCCTCAGAGACTTCTGGCACGGATATAACAGGGAGGTCAGCAGGAAACGAAAGGTTGGATGGCAGAGAGAGAGAAGACGAGGGAAGGGATGAGGAGTACAAAGGCCAAAAAGCCTCACCGTCCTTGAAGGTGCAATCGTGAGTGATTAGAATTCTTCCCGATTCAGGATCGTATAGGCGAAAGTTGCGAGGTCCCTCAACATTCCCCAAAAACATACACAGGACCCCCGTTGGACCAACCTTTGAAGATCACCTCTCTTTGGGCAAGTGTATTACGGCAGTGCATCCAAAAGGATGTAAGTGGTCAACACCAGTAGACGGAGCAGGTGCAACCCACTTACTGATGGGAGTTTGGAAGTTGAGAGAGGAGACTGGAGCTCGATTCAACAGATAGGTCGCCATAGAGCAAGCTTCACCCCACCATTCTGCTGGAACCTGATAGTCCAGCAGAAGAACCCGTATTCTCTCTAACAGAGACCGATTTGCCCTTTCTGCTATCGGATTTTGCTGAGGAGTGTACGGTGCTGTAGGAAGATGAATTATTCCGGCTTCCTCAAAAAGGTTTAAGAACCCTTTGTTGATGAACTCACCACCATTATCAGACACAACAGTCTTGATCCTTCGACCAGTTTGGTTTTCCGCCATCTTCTGAAATCTAGAGAAATAGTGATAACAGTCGGATTTTAACTTCATCGGAAAATTAAACCTCATGTGACTGTGCCCATCAACAATCTGAAAGATATAACGATTACCCCCTCGAGTTGCTGGATTGATCGGTCCACAGACGTCCATGTGGATAACCTCAAGAACATCGGACGGAAGAGGAAATTGACCAGGAAAAGGCAGGCGATGGCCTTTTGAACGCAAGCATGAGTTGCAGTCTACATCCGAGAAGTCGTATCTGGGAAGCATTTTGGATGCAGCTGCCTTGCCTGGATGCCCTAGTCGCTTGTGAAGTAATATTAGGCCTTCTGCTGACACCGCGTTTATTGAGTTTACTTTTGCAGTGTCAATGACCAAGATGTTGTTTACCAACCGAGTTTTAAGCAAAAGTTTTCCCTCTCTGTTGAAAAGATCCACTCCCCCAGTATATCCCCTGAGAACAGCTCCCTCATTAAGGAAAGGTCCCATCGCAATTAGGGTGGAGGTAGCAGAGGGGACAAGAAGAGCATTGGAGATTTTCAAATCGCCTTTGGTAGTTTTTACTCGAAAGGTTCCTTCAGCCAAGACATTCATGTCGGAGCCATTTGCAGCTTGAAGCCTCTCTTCAGATGCCCTTGTTTGAAGAAATAGTTGTTTAAAGGGAGTAATGGTGTTTGAGGTTCCACTATCCAGTATGGGAAGACTTGATACAAGGTTGCATACACTAAGCGCAGTACCTACTTCGTGGTGGTTACGTCTTTTGTGATACGCATCACATTTTTCTGGATACAGTTGAAAACACTCGCTTTCCAAGTGAGGAGCCAAAGGATTGTGCTTACCCCTTGAGCACAGTTGTCTCTTGGGCTTTGCTGATACCTTCAGAGCCAGATTAGATTCATCATCATTATCAACGCGACGAACAATGTCTAGTTCAACCTCTTTGAATACCTCCTCTACAGTCGGTATTTTGGTCAATACTTTGATCAAATGAAAAACAGCAGTGGACACATGACGACAAGGTTCGGGAAGCATGCGCAGCACATAGAAGGCCAGAACCTGGGGCATGATGTCCCCCATAAAGAGCTGAGGAGATAGCGAACGAAGTAGTTTGAGAGTTGAGCGAAAACATGAGATGGCCTCGGAGAGACCTGAGGAGGAGGAAGGGAATTTTATGCTGAAAAGCTTTCCAAAGTGAGTAGCAATATTTTTGGCCGAAGTAGACGCCTAATGCTCCTTAATTGTCCTCCACAACCTTCCCTGATGCTTATCTTCATCTACTACAAATTTGTCGTAGTTTTCAGAATCCAAGTGGCCAACTATGAAGTAATATACCGTCTGACGTTGCCTCTTAATTCCACTATCTTCCTTGTCTTCAATAGTGGTTTCTTCAAGGAAACTTTCCAGATTTCTCATGCCTAGGGTGGCAATCATGCTCCTTTTCCATGGGAGGAAGTTATTTCCATTGAGTTTTTCAATGTTTTTAACTTCAAAGAGTGAAGTGGAAGTATTTTCCATCTTGCCAGTGAATGATGAGTGAGAAGATTGAAATTCTTCAGAGTTTGAATATTCAGAGTTATTTGTTTGATCCAGTTTGTCTTTGTACGCTTTTCAGAGCGCTGGGCCCATAACCTAAAAGACTCAATAGATTTGCAAGTGAGTCAGGAACAGGGAGTTACGAAGAAGTTCAAGGAGTAAGAAACAAATAGCTGGATGAAGATTCAGCTATTCAAATCTCCTTGCTCTATATATAGTAGTTTCAGATTTAAGGTCCGCGTTATTACGAACGGGACTTGTGATTACTCTTAGCGATAATGAAATGAAATTTTAAATAGACCTGTTGGTAAGGATACATGATCAGAGTGTGCTATTGTCGTCAATGAAGATTACATTAACACATATATGTATGTAATCCAAGATTTTTCCCCATTTCCTTTCATATTCATCATTTTCACTTTGTCCCTTTCTTAGTGAAGTTCTTAATAATCAATGAATCACATGGAAAAGAGTATTTTGAATTCTATACTTGATATAATTTATTTATGCAAAAATCTTTCTTATTATTTTTAATACCCATAGTTTTCATATTTTTCATTTTATCCAATATAAAATTTCCAAAATGGATTATAATTTGCTCAACAATATTTGGTTTAGAATATATTTAATTATGAAAAATTCCACAATTTAAGTTCTAAATCTTAAGATGTTTGAGATTTTATGATTTACTTTTGATAGGTTATAATTTTTAATTAATTTCTATACGATAAAGAAAAGATATTATGAGGTAAAGATAAAAAAGATGAAATTCTATATACATGTTTTTGGTCACAAATGATGTCTATTTATCTAGTAGGAGCCTCCTGCGTAGCCTTTGTCTTGAGTAATCGACACAATACTTTCTATCCAAAAGTAAGTGTGTCTTTCTCCTTTTGTTAATTTTCGCATCAGCATCATCGGTGCTTCTTTTGTTGTGTTTTGCTTTCCTTCTTTCTGTGCTTACTTCCAAGACGTACTTTTTACCAAAAGCCCAATCTAAAGTTTTTTCCATATTCTTGATATTTTTATTGATAATTTCTAGGTCGGAACATTTGATGATCACTTTTCCAACACACCCCCTCGATCTCAAATGTGGGTTTATGTCTTTATTGACTTTGAGTGCTAAATTTCCCGATGAATTCAAACATCCTATCATACCCATTAATTTTACGAATTTGTTCTGTTTATTTCTGTCAAGGGCTTTCTTAAGGCAGTCTGCAATTAGTTGTTTGGTTGGCAGATATTTTATGTCAATTTCTTTATTTTCTACAAGGTCTCTGATACTGTTGTAATGGACATCAATGGGCTTAGTCCTTGAGTGATAGATTGGATTCTTAGCCCGACTTATTGCTCCTTGGTTATCATTGTAGATGGTCATTTGTTCACAATCTTCATTGGTTACTTCACTCTGTAGTAAAGATAGCCACTTTGCTTCATGAAAAGAAGATAAAAACGATCTGAATTCGGCTTTGGTTGAGGATCCACTGACACCTCCTAGCTTCTTGCTTTTCCAACTAATTATTCCTCCAGACATTGTGAAAATGTAACCAGACCAGGACCTTCGACCTAAATCTTCAGCCCAGCTTGAATCAGAATACCCTACTATTTTGTTCTCCCCAGTTTTATGGTAGTTGATTCCAAGCTCTTTGGTTCCTTTTAAAAATCTTAATACCCTCTTGAAACTAGCCCAGTGTTGACAGCTTGGTTTTTCGAGGAATTGGGAGAGATGTCCTACGGCATATGCAATATCCGGTCAAGTACACTGAGATAGGTAGTTGAGTGATCCGATTGCTGATCTATAATCTTCATTTAGCATTTTAAACTCATCCTGTTCTGCCTCTGTTGCTGGTTCAAGCTTCAAATTACTTTGCATTGGTATCAAGATAACTTTACAGTCTTCCATTTTGTATTTCTTGAGTAGTTCTTCTATGTAATGCAATTGATTTATCTGTATTACTTCCTCGTTATTTCTTGTTACTTTTATCCCTAGGACATGACTGGCCAGACCAAGGTCTTTTATTTTGAAGTATTTTTTTAATTCTGTTATGATTTTATCAGACTCTTTTCCTATTAATGAAATGTCATCGACCCAAGCATATAGGAGAGTGTTCCTTTTTATGAATAGACAAGGGTCAGCTTGACTGATTCTAAATCCATATGCAACCAACCATCCTGAGAGTGTCTGATACCAACTTCTTGCCGCTTGTTTGAGGCCATACAATTACTTGTTGAGTTTGAGTACAAAATTGTTTGGCTGTTTGAGTACTTGCTTAAAATGCTTTTCCTCATAGAATTTGGGTTTAGTTTCTTTCACCCATTCTATGAATCCATCTGGTAAAGTGGTATAAACTGTTTCATCATCCCTAAGTTTTGAATTGAGGTACGCTGTTACAAAATCAGCTAGTCGAATTTTTTGACTTGTTTGTACAGTGTAGCTGATAATGTAGCAAAGAGTTCACAACCTTCCAGTGGGTGAGAAGGTTTCTTGATAGTCGATTCCTTCTTTTTGCTTAAAACCCCTTGCTACACAGCGGGCCTTGTATCATTTTAAGTCGCCATTTCCATTGAATTTTTTATTAAACACCCATCTGGTACTTATTATAGTTTTTCCTTTTGGTACGTCTTCCTTTGAATATACATCAAAAACGCCTTGTTCTGCAATGGAGTCTAATTCGGAAAAATATGCTTCTCTCCACATAAACCAATCATGCCTTCTTTTTGCTTCAAGAAGGCTGTCTGGGTTTTCATTGTTTTCTTGTGTTTCAACATACATAGCGATGGAGCTTATGAGGTCAGTTTTATTGAATGCCTCTGTTTTCTGATTTATTAATTCACCAAAGAAAGCATGATCTTTCTGTTCATCTTTTGTCCAATCAATTAACTTTGTCATAAGTGCCTGTGCTCGTTGTCTTGTTCTTGAGCGTATCATGTGTTCTGCAGATAGTTTTGAGCTGATTTCTTTTGGGGCTTTCTCTCTTAGTTCCCATTCCCAGCGTGGTCGGGTAGTTGTGTTTTCTTTATTCCCCCCCTCAACAACTAGATTGTTTTGTTCTAGGTGTTGTATATTTCTTGTTTTGTTTTGTGTATTGGGAACGCATAGCCTGACTGTTATTGGTTGTCTATCTTCAGTATGATGATTGCTTTCATGTGTTGGTATTAATTCTTCTGCTAGTTGATTTTTACCTGGCTTAATTGGGTAGTCAGAGTCATCTGCATATTGACTTTGAATTTTTTCTGGTAATTGTGCAATTTTGTAGGGCATTTCTGTTTGCACAAAACTGACATCCCAAGTTCTACCAATCTTGCTGGAATTGTCTAATAATACTCGGTATACCCCAAAGTCTTGTTCATACCCTACCAACACACCTTTCTCAGACCTCTAATCAAGTTTTCTTTTATAACTGTTCTGGGTAACATATACTCAACATCCAAAACGTTTGATCCTGTTTTGGTTAGGTTTTACATTAAAGAGTTTCTCATATGGACTTTTTCCTTTTTCTGTTGTTCTTACTCTTAGGAAGTTAGCAGTATTTATCAATTCTTCCCATAGTTCTTTTGGTAATCGCAAATCGGCTCTTAGAGTCCTAGCTTTATCCATTAGCGTTTGATTTGTTTGTTCTACAATTCTGTTGTGTTGGGGAGTGTATGGAGTAGTAACAATTAGGTTTATTCCTCTGTTATCACGAAATTCCTTGAGAATTTTGTTTACAAATTCTTTCCCACCATCACAGATGATTCTTTTCACATTTTTTTCAAATCTATTTTCTAATTGTCTTATGATTTTCAAAACTTCCTCCTTGGCTTCTGATTTTTCTTTGAGCATACAAACCCAAGAAAAACGAGACCCAGTGTCTATTTCCACAAGTACATATTTAGATCCTCCTAAAGAAGTTGGAGTGATGGGTCCCATCAAGTCAATTAAAATTTCTTCAATTGGGTCAGTATTGCGTTTGATCTTGTTTTTGAACTGGGATCTGGTTCCTTTTCCAAGATGACAGGCTTCACACCCTTTTTCGGTTCCACTATGACTGAGGCGCTCATGTTCGCTCTGTCGAAATCCAGAAAGTTCCAGAAGCTTGAACAAGTTCCCTTTCTAACCTAACCACTTACTACAACCTTCTCGTCAAATCTACCACCACGAAATCTCTAACCTAACCACTTACGACTACTTTCAAAAAAAAAAAAAACCACTACTACCGGTTATCCACTCCGGTCTCGATCTCAACCCTTTTTTTTCCTTACTCTTTCTTTATCCACCTCTATCTTTCTCTTAATATTTAAACCATGACTCTCGTCTCATTTCTCTTCTCTCAAGTTAAACCTTCATCACTTCTTTCTCTAAAAAAAAAAATTATTTACATTCAAATTTCACTCGTGTTTTGTTCTACTCATACTTCTCTATCATATCTCCATTACCTATGTGCGACATTTCTTTTTCTCTGTAGTATCATTAATTTCTTACTAATACCTTTGTTCTTAGCATACATTGTTCCATCTCGCACGCGTATCTTAGCCTATTATTATTCTTACATTAATCACTTGTCCTTTAGGTATTGTTAACTTTACTGTTGTCCTATAACGTTGATCTTCTTATTGAAATCTACCTTTAGTTTTACGTCTAAAATTAACACGCTCATCATGGCTTTTTGGTTATCAAATTGTATGTGAAGTAAACCATTATCTATTTTTCCACCAAAAATCCCTTTTTTTGTTTTTTAATATACTGAAAGAATTGTTTCCTACTTTCTTGAGGTCCCCTCCTTTGTTCCATAGCTGTGTTAGTGAGATTAGGTTATAAGGAAGTTGAGGGACGTATAGCGCTTTTTCAAAAATGAGTTTCTTTCCGTTAGAACATTTTACAACCCTTCCTCTTCCTTCAATTGGTATTTTTACACCTTCTTGACCAATTTGTACGCTGCCATTACTTTTTTCAATTTTTTCAAAATCTTCCTTGTTAGTGAACATATGATCGCTGGCACCAGAATCCAATATTGTTTGTTTCTGAATACCTGCAACGAAGGCTTCTCCCTCCGTAGTGTTGCTTGTCTTAAATACCACAAAAGCAACGCTTTCTTCTTTGTTTTTGCTTTCTGTTCGGGCTAATCTGGCTTGGTGTGTTCTCCTTTTATTTTGATTATTGTTTCGATTGAAGCAATATTTAGCTGTATGAACAACCTTACCACAACTGTAGCATGTGTAGCTCTTTGGGTTATTTCTATCCGCTGTTAATGCCATCTTGTCCACATTTGATGTCTTTCCAAATTGAGCTTGGTCTGACTCTAGGCAGGAGATGATATCCTCTATACTAGGATATCTATTTCCATGGGTGATCACTCTTACTAGTGACTCAAACTTGCTTGGTAGCGCCCTTATTGATATTCTGGATATGATATCATGTTCAATTGACACCTGAGATAATTCCACTTTCCTAGTACTTTTGCGAAGGTTCTCAATCCATTGATCCAATGTCTTGAATTTAAGGTCTAGGAATCGATCAAGTGCAGCTCCCTTCGCCTGGATGCTACTTCCAATAAATTTTTCTTTCAACAAGTTCCAAAGAACTCTTCCATCTCTTTCATCTTGAATCTTCATTTTATTGCTGATGAATGATACCACAGTCTCATCGATATACCTAGTGAGCAAGCAGTAGGATTTGACCTTCTATTCACCACTAGGGTCGTCCTGTATTCCTTCAATGTATTCTAGACAGTTGATATTTCTTAACTCGGTTCGCATGGAGAAAGTCCATGCAACGTAGTTGCGTTTGTTAAGGATTATTCTTTGGCTTTCTGTTTTTTCCATTGTTGGTGGTTATTTAGTGTGTTTTTTTTTTTTTTTTTTTTTAAAAAAAAGTTCTTGGTACTGATAATGTCTTAAGATGTTTGAGATTTTACAATTTAATTTTGATAGGTTATAATTTTTAATTAATTTCTATACGATAAAGAAAAGATATTATGAGGTAAAGATAAAAAAAAAGAAATTCTATAAACATGTTTTTGGTCACAAACGGCGTCTATTTATCTAGTAAGAGCCTCCTGCGTAGCCTTTGTCTCAAGTAATCGACACAATACTTTTTATCCAAAAGTAAGTGTCTCTTTCTCCTTTTGTTACTTTTCGCATCAGCATCATCGGTGCTTCTTTTGTTGTGTTTTGCTTTCCTTCTTTCTGTGCTTACTTCCAAGACGTACTTTTTACCAAAAGCCCAATCTAAAGTTTTTTCCATATTCTCGATATTTTTATTGATAATTTCTAGGTCGGAACATTTGATGATCGCTTTTCCAACACTAAATACCAAATTTTGGTACAAAAAGATCTTCAGAAAAACTTGTTCACAATTTTATTAAAGCATGAAAGTGTAATAGTTATTTCCAAAGCTTGAATTAACTTTTTGGCAGATGTACGCCATAAAGTGGCCAAATACCAATCAAAAATGATTGAAAGACCTTTTGACAAAAGTCCTGGTAATTATTCACACTAAGGCGTAAATGGTAAGAAAATTACCCAAGAAAATGTAAAAATGGGTGTATTCTTCTAATTATTGGAAAAATAATTGTAGAATAAATGTTTCAAAAAATATTTTTTTATTCTTCATGATCAAATTTCTATTTCCTTTGTAAATTACCTTAGAATTTGTAAGAATTTCCTAAAAAACAACTATTCCCATTTCATTCTAACCTTGGCCCAGGCTCAAAAATCAAGCTTTGGATGATAGAAAATCAAATGGGTCACATCCCACTTAGATGGACAAAAAAAATTCAATGCTCAATTCAAAAAAAGACAAAAAACCAAAAAATATTTTTTTTACATTCTATAAATAGTCATTATGAAAAAAAATAATAGGAAGTTTTTTATATCTCATTTGGATGGAGCTGATACCTCAATCCACAGAAAAACCCATTGTTGAAAATGTGTTTAACTCGTTTAACCAGGGTCTGTGTGTAGCTTTTTTGCTTATGTAAGATTGTCGAGAATTTTTGACAATAATACATAAGCAAAGGGATTTAACTTTTTAATCCCATATATTTCAATTTTCAATTGTTTATTTGCTTATTTTTTAGTTTCACAGTCAACAATAACTTGTATTTCAGTAAGCAAGCTATTGGTGTTTACTGAACTCTATTATTATTGTCGACAATCATACTAGGGTTGAATGAAGCCAACTGCTAAATCCAACAAATCCTATTTCTTTTTTTAGAAAGACTTATTAATTTGAATGTATTGCGAAAAATTCAATCTAAAAATATTTATAGGATTCTTGTTTTGAAAAAGATATAATGATTTTCCTATTGATTGATTTGAAAAAATGCCAATAGTGGAATTTTTACAAAATTCTTTTATTTTTCAATACTTATAAACAGAGTTTGTCTCAATTAATAAATTAAATGACAAAAACTTTCTGAGAAATTTAAATTTGAATTAAATTATTGAATTTATTTTCAATGACCAGTTTTCATGTTGTGATGAAACCTGTTTCAAATAAATTTTGAAGTTGAATTATCTGGACTAGTACATGTTTTCAAACATGAATTGAATAAACAATCACATATAACAATAAATGAAGCTCTGCAATTCTTTGAAAAAACTTAGAGATTCCAATAAATCAATTGAGCTAAGAAAATTTCAATTCCCAAAGATTAAAATACAGATTGATTGTTTGTGCTAATCATGTTTTTGCCCTTTGACCCTCCTTATCATACTTTGACTTTATTCCCATCAAACTCCAATTGATAATTTTTTCTCTCGACTCATTATAGTCATTATATCAATATTTTTCGGCCTCAAGTCAATTCAGATAGCTTTGTGACCTTTGTCATGGCCAATTTTTCTGGTAAGCTTACTATTTTCAATGGTCGATCCTTTTAAATTGAGACTGCTATTCACAAAATAGGAATCTCCTATCATACACCATATTTAAAGTGCACAAAAACCTGTTACTTTCAAGAAAAAACGTTTAAGAAGTTATCAATCAAAGAAAAGCAGAGTACCTTCCAGAACTTAAGCTTAAAAGACAAAAATGTATTTAAGATCAAGTAAACAAATTAATCTTGAAACTTCCCATATTAGTCTTAGCACTCCTGGAAAGCCTCTTTCTCATAGTACCAATCAGAATTTTGGAAAAAAACTCCTCAAAGGCTTGAAAGATCCTCATCTGTTTCACTTAGAGAATATTTTTCCTTGAGAGGGAAAAACTTAACTTCCAAAACTTTATTCATAAGTCCTTCACAAGCAATTCAAAGGCAGAGGTTCCACTCTGAAAAATTAATTAGTGATTTTGATATTTAAAAAACCAATTTATTATTATTTTCTACACTTTCTGCCTTGATTATACACATTCTTTTTAACATTCAAATAAATTTCACCTTTCATGCTTGTATAGACCCACCTGTAATCCCACTCCTGCCATATCCACAAGCAATGACAACACACCAGTCGCCTCACCCACCCAAATCAATCTGAATGCCTTTTTTTGCAGATCGAAAAAAGTCCAAGAGACAATTGTTTCCCCAATTTGTCTCATTATTCCTGTTACTTTGACTTGTTAAGTCCCAATACTTGCCTCAACCATTTCTGATAAACCCCCTCAAGCAACATAATTGGTACTTAATTTGTAAGTAGAAACGTTCAATAAGCCAATAAAAACCCCAAAAACAGTTACTATTAACTTACCACTTGTAAACTTCATTGAAACCACAACATTATTTCTGATTATCCCTTCCAGTTTACCCCATAAGCTTTCACCCACACTATAGACTTCCTTGTATCCTTATTTTTGATATACTTCACAGATATTTCAAACATTTTCAGTGACTCTTTGTTAGCTTAATAATCTTCCAACTGTTGCTCCACAACAAGATTATTCAAATTACCCTAGCCTACCAAATTGAAACCTTCCTAAGGCCAAAGGCAGAGCTTTTCAAGTATCATCAAATATGTAACCGGTTCCTCAAAGTCGTCCTGAATTTGGGTAATCATTATATCAAAGTAGAAACTTATCATACTAACCATCATTTTTTAATTGTCCCAGCTATCAAGACTCTTTCTGAGGGTGCTATGAAAAGCATTTCACAATTTCAAGCCCAAATGAAAGGAAATTAATAGTATAGAAATGCACTTTGAAATATTTCTTAATTGTGAAAGAACTTCCCAAATTATTGGACTATAACATTCCCATGGCCCATGTGACTGGAAAACTCCTCACAAAAGATATTGAGACTGTTCATATGAGGGTGAAAAATGGTCAGTGAATCCTGAAATAGTTAAATTATTATCAAATTACTGACACTAAATATCACACAATATTTTTTCTGATTATAGCGCATATTTTTGTTTTCGTGATTAAATAATAGACCATAGCCTCATTAATAAATTTCAAAAAATTGAAGTGACTGCAGGTTCTGATTTAAGTGAAACCATCATATACATACCAGACCCCCTTCACATACCTGTCACTCTCCCACACTTCAAGGGG
The DNA here is from genome assembly GCA_023105745.1 of Austropuccinia psidii. Lineage (NCBI taxonomy): Eukaryota > Fungi > Basidiomycota > Pucciniomycetes > Pucciniales > Sphaerophragmiaceae > Austropuccinia > Austropuccinia psidii. The sequence goes on along the minus strand of JALGQZ010000007.1, from coordinate 53,191,724 downwards.
TGATTCAAGATATTCCAATGTTTTCTTGACACCAAGAGTTCCTCAATACCTCTCATTCCTTGTGAAATACAGACCCTACTTCCAAAATGGCCTTTATTATGTTTTGCAAAGTTTTCTGATGCCTTCATGGTGGAAAATATTTAATCCAAAAATTTCCCAACAAAAAAAGGCCGAAATCTAATTGCAAGCAAGGCTATTATTAATTTGAATCTTTAAATGTTGAAATAAGAATAGTGCATGACCAAATTACTGCAGTAATGGAAGGAATCATGACCATTTTGTATGATTAAAAAGATGGAGTTCTTCCAGAGGATAATCATACAGTAAAAGGGACTTGTCTTCACAAGATCAAGCTTGTTTAATCAACTTCAAACAAAATTCATTTGGGTCCACCTGTACTATTTGCATACTCAACTTATAAAAATAAATACCTCATCTGAAAATCTTTTGTGGCACTTCAAATCGGAAAAGATCCCATCGACTATAATCTCTAGACTCCACAACAAACCCCCAATCAAATAATTCTGGTGAATTTAGAGTTCCTTTGTTGAAAAACTTGGTAAAATGGCATTTTATTGTCTCTTAGGTAATATCAAATGGGAAAGGGTTCTTGATATATACCATACAGAATTTCCTTTTAGTAAGCTAAGAGATTTCTTAATTGAGGATTTGGAGTTAGTTCTTGATTTCAAATGGAAAAAAGGTCCTTTTATGAACTCAATGCACCCGTTTCTTGGAATAATCTCAAGTTCTGGTGTTAAAAATTTACATTATTTCCCCTGTAGCTTTATAAACGATTTAATGTTTGTTATTATCTTAATCTAGTTTACTTTTTCTGTTTTAATTTGAATGAAATTTGCTTTGTGCTATCATAACAAGAAATTCTGGAACATAAAATGAATAAGACAGGTGGAAGCTTTTCATCTGGAAATTTCACAAAAATGATTCAAAAGGAACTACCAAGAGCCTCCCAAAGAGCTTATATAAGAAGAGCCTAGTGATATCCTTTTCGACCAAACATATTACCATCCTTATAGTGCATTGATATTGAATACAATTTAGGACTAATTTTTCATAATAGCAAGATTATAATAAAACCAACATTACAATTTATATAGGAGCTTTTATAAGAACTTCATTAACCAATATTTTCTAAATATTCCTTTTATGCTTTTGAAAATAATGAATATACTAGTACATCATACTAAGCTCTTCACCTCAGCTAGAAGAATAAACAAAGAAGTTTTACAGTACCTTTTGAGCTCAAATGACACCGGTACATATTTCCTGTACCTTTCCAGAAATTTATTTTAAGTAATCAATTTTTCATATTTTTGTCACTTTTCAGTCACTTCTAAATCATTATTAAGGAAATTTTACTCATATATATGTAACTGTTATCACACATAGAGTTTAGAATTGCGTAAATTTGGTTACTATCACAGATCAAGCACCTGGGAATTTATTGCATATTCAGCTTCACTCCTTTTAAGAGTATTCATATTCCCAAAATGAAAAATTTGAGTGATGGATGAATTTTTCTGATTATTGACTCTTAGGTAGTTAAGGTTACCGCAAGATTTTTTCCAATGTTAAATTCATGTTTCTTTATCAATTATAATTGTAAGATTCTCTCCAATTCCCAAATGGTGGACATAAATAAGCCCAAAAGATAGCATGAGTCAACTTGACACCCAATTTTTGAAATGTGCTATAGATATCCTAATTGATATTTATATCAAACAGAATAGCACTTTTAGGTTTCCATAAATCTTTTCAACTTGGCACAGTGAATAATCTGAATGATCTCAAATTTTATTTCATAAATAATTGGTGATGGTATTACCTAAGTGATGAAAATATTATTTTATTCATAATAAAGAATCCTTATATCATATGAGCTGTATCTAGATGTTCTTAATGAAAAGAACTTTCCTTTTACTGCATTAGTATACTAAAATCCTCACCGATGAGTACTCAGATATGAGATTAGAGCTCCTTTTCAACTATGAGAATTGATAAACAATATTTTTTCAAATTATGTCTATTTCTTTTTGGATATAACTGGAAATATTTTTTCTCCTCTAATCAAAGATTAATGAATATTGTGAATATCCAATCAGAATATTAATTTCACATGCTTCAATTGCCATTTTATGTATCTATATTTCAATATATATTAATGAAAATACCCTAGGTAGTTTTCTACTCTCCCTGCAGGGATATTTCTATTGCATATAGGTGTTTTATTGATCAAAAGACATTTGAAACTAAAAATATATCAATTTAGAACCGTTTTTAATATTCTTAGCACATGAATTTGAGTTGAAATATATAGAAATATCTTCATAAATAACCAACCCATTTCCCCAGTATTGTAAGCTCAGTTTCGATTGGCTCATTATTAATTTCTTTTGGTACTTTCTATATTAATGTTGGGATGAAAGCTTTGGCCTAGGAACTACCTATATCAATTCATATTAAGAAAAAAGGACTTTATTCAGCTAAATCAAATTGCATTGTTCCCTATTCCAAATCTGTTTAGTTTCAGAAATATAAATATCAGGAAATAGCTCAAAAATTCTAGATACTGACAAGATAATGGCAGGAATTGATTCTCATAAACATGGGAAAGAGTAATAGGAAAGCATGAAATTAAGCTTTTGTAAAGTCCAGTATGCAGGATTTCAGGTGTGATGAAAGAGACCGAATTCATATAAATGGCCCAGAAATAATAAATATCTACGAAATAGGTTATGCAAAAGGGACCTTTGAAGTCATGCAGAGCCTTAGATATGGTGGCATTTTGGCACAGGAAGCGAAAATTAGCCAAAATTATATGTGGAGATTCAACTATTGGGACATAATCCAGTTTCATCTTTTTTCAATGAAATTAATCCATTCTTTGACATTGAAGAATTCTTCCTCATGTGAGTATCATGGATATTTTGAATCAGAATAACAGAAAGCTTAGGGGAATACAAAACAGTCAAATATCTGTCCAAATGCCATCATTTTACATTATTAGAAATTGATTTATGGTGTAGAAGAGGGAGAAATACCTTTGGAAAATTTTAATATATGAGGCTTTAAAGCTATTATTCTTTGATTCAAAAATAAAAGGTCCTTTCCTGGTAATTCAAATTCACTCAGGAATCTGAAAGGCACCCAATTAACTTTCCAAACTGCTTTTTTTGAAAGAAATCACTGTATATGGCGGTGCAGGCTGAAACCTCTTGAAAAAATGTTGAGATATAAGACTTTGGATCTCTTAATCTTTCATGAAAGGATAAAATTTCTCATAATAAGAACGAGAATACCTCGATTGAGGTAAAAAAAAAACAATTCATTTTTCAAACTCCATAGTTTTCCACCAACAAAAATAAATGTATATGACGGCACAGGGGGGGACCTCTTGGAAAAACTTCGAAATACGAGGCTCCAAAATCTTTACTCCTGCATGAAATTGTAAACAATATTTCCCTCGGAATCTAAATGTACTCAGGGAACTGAAAAGCATCCCATTGATTTCCCAAATTGCATGGTTATTTATAAATAATAGTCAATGTATGTGGTCCCAGTGGGGGAAAGCTTTCGCAAAGAACTGAGGTATAAGGCTTTGAACTTGAATTAATGTCTATGGTGGTACAGGGGAAAACCTCTTGGAAAAATATTGAGATCAAAGCCTCCGAAATTCTTATTCTTGCATGCAAGAATAATTCATATTTCCATTAACTTATGAATTTACTCAGGAATCTGAACAACAGCCAATCAAATGGCCAAATTCCCTGTTTTTTTATCAATAAAAACCAATGTATTTGGTGGTACAGGGGTAAATCTCTTTGATATTTGTTGTGATATAAAGCTTCATATTTCTTTCACTTGTATGAAAGCATAACCAATCTTTCCATGCACATATACGTTTATCCACCATATGGAAAATATCTAATTCATTTTCCAAAAGCCCTGGTTTTCCACCAATGAAATAAATTTATATGGCAGAACAGGGGAAACATCCTTCAAAAATTTGGAGATATAATAATTCAGACCTTCTAAACATCCATTTTCCATTAAATCATAAAGTATTTTTACCAGGAAATTTAAATATACTTTTGAAACAAAATGATGAATAATGAATTGAAAAATGGATAAACTCAAATCAATTTTTATGGTGTAATTGGGGAATATTTCTATCAAAAGCTCACATAGATTGAAATTTGAGGCTTCCGTTTTTTCATCAAAGCATAAGCCCCTTCCTGAAGGCATGATAAAATGATCTAGAACACTCAGGGTATTGTATACTATCTACCAAGATTGAAATTTCAATAACTGAATTGCTTTCAGGTAAAACAAATCTACATTTTCTCATTATTATGCATTCCAAAATTAATGGATTATATTACATAGCACCAAAATATTTCACCCAAAAATTTGAATTCTCATAATTATCTTCTCAATTAATTCTTAGACATTTTTTCTGTGAAGTGACTCTTCCAATATTTCCTATCATGAAGCCACTTCTGCTAGCAAGTAACATTTTTTTGTTCCAGTATCATTTTTAGCCATTTATTAGCTAAGTAGGCCAAAATTCAAATTTCATTTACTATAAATTCTACCTATCATTTCATTCAACCAAAATAAATTGTACAGTATACTTATCTCCATTTGACTCTAGTGAAATGAATTAAAGTGTTTTTTGAAACAAGAGAAAAGAAATATTTGTGAACATTAATATATCTTTATTCAAATAACCCCTGATAAATACTCATATTTCATACGATATTTTTCTTCTATTTAGTATGGTTTTGTGTTTGATTTATAACATCAAATGAATAAAAAAGACCATAAGGGAAGAATTTACCATGTCTCATAGTTGTTTATTCTGATCTTGAGTTTTCAAGCTTTTTGCATGCAATTTATGAGCTATTCATTTCTTTTAAGTAAATTTAAACATTATTTTGGCTTATTATTTTTTGTAGCTGTATGAGAGGTAAACATTCCTTTTCTTATCCTTACTTCCTCAAAAATTTCCTTCCTTTTCGGTCTTTCCATACTTTTTTTCTTAATATTAATATTTTACAACTCCTCTTAGTATCCCTTTCATCAATATTTATTTTTGAAAGTTTCAATAAATGAACTCATTAATTATGAGCACTTTGATATGCTTATAATGAGAAATATTGCATTTTCTTAGAGAAAAAACTCTTACATTCATACCAAAAAATATGATAGATTCCATTATATCCAAGGCTTCAGCTGCTACTGAGGTGAACACCTTAATAAAGGAAAGGGAATTTGAAGTGATGCCTTACAATGTGACCATAATGTGACTTTGTGTCACTTTCCAGAAAGTGAGTTAAAATCTTCCCTGATGTGATCAAATCTGTCGTTTACCAAGAGATTTTCTTAAAATTGAACTTGGAATTTCCACTTGTGGAGCTCTCTTACCAGAAACACCTTCATAGCCACTTATCTCCAATTCATTTCATTCAAATACTGAAGAATAAGCTTCAGATGAATATATTCCTTTGTGTAAGATGTGACTATGAAACTGATGATAATATTACTATTAATCAACAGTACTATGTCTGTTCTTATGAAATATAATGATAAAGTATTATTATAACCACAATTACATAATTAAAAAATTATTTCTTTCACGTGTTAAGCACTACTAGTGATTTTAACAGTGAGCAAGTAATTGTCTACTAGAATCAATTACAAGAAGAATTTAATAATAAAAACTTCTTTATTAAAATAATAAAATTATTTTAATATATAATTTATCTTTTGCAAGAATAATTATAAAGATAATTCTTGAAGAAAACTATTACTAGAGAAAAACTTTAAGAATTAAGAATAAATGACTCACTAATACTCCAAAGAACTTATTGACAGATAAGAGTAGAGAAATTTGACGTGGAATTGTGGATTTAAGGGATCAAAAGGATTTATAACATTATTACAACAATATATAGTTGGATTCTAGGATTTCACGTCTTTCTGGATGATTTGGAAAGATTTAAAACACTTAAGAATAGCTTTAACTAATACTTACTTGTTGGTAATAATGATTTAATCAATTGATAAGATGATGATACGGAAAAAACAGCAAGAATAGGCTTCTTTTAAGTCAACAACAGCTCACAGAGGCGTGCCATGGAGCAAACTGAAAAACCAGTGAGTGAGAAAACAATAATCCTTTTTGGATTAATGATTGCATCATCTGTTGTCACGTAAGATTATCATAATTACTTAATTGATGCTTTTACGTGACTACCAACCCCAATATGGTTAAGAATAAAAGGAGTAACATCTGTAAATCTTCTTTTATTCTAAAATAATCATTGATTTCTCAAAGTTATCAATGTTATTGCCAATTTCATCACAGGTTGTAATTACTGTGAATTTTTGAAGATTCAGTGTTTCACGTAGAATGGTCAAAAATGGACTGTAAGTAAAACTTTTAATTTTACTAGTAAAACCATAATTCTTTTTGGTTGTACCATAGATAATACAGCTCTTCATTGGTCCTGAAAGTTTCAGGAAGATTCATTAAGAATTGTATTTTTAATGAATTTTTGAAGTTTTTACCTCATTTCTACGTAGAATTGCAAATAGCAGTATTTTGCTGGTTGCTATGAGGTAAATCAATGAATATGGATCCCAAAAGGGTTTAATTACTCTTTTAGGGTCTAGTCATGGAAAGTCATCAAGAATTGACGTGGTTACAGGAGCCTAAGTAGCTTATTACCTCCTTGGCACGTCAAAATAGCAGGTTATTTGCTATTTTTCTTATGATTACAGTAGGTGTAACTTGGTAACCAAGTTCCCAAAGAGTTTTAGTTTACCAATTGGGCCAAGATGAGCCATGGATCCATGCTCTGGAGCTATCCATGCCTCTGAGGCCTCAGAAGTTGGGTACCCTGGCTCTCTTTGATGTCTTTTGTCCCCCTTGCCTAATTTTTATGTCAAAATAGTAATTTAAGCTTAAAGTGAGATATCCACTATGGGTGTACCAAAAGTCCATGTAAGAATACCATGATATTAAGTGCTCAAAACATGCATAACACTATTCTTAGTGTATATGTAACATGGGATTTCTCACTTTCCCATTATTTTGGCTAAAAATCAAGAAAAACAAAAATTTTCACGGATCTTTTATGTGGTATTAATGATGTGGTATTGAATTATTTTCCATTTTACCACCTCAAATACTTAAATTGAGCTTATTCACTCTATGGAGCTACCCTAGGTGAATCTTTGTGTGGAATCCAAATCTGGTCTTAAATCCATGGATTTACTTACTCAATAAAAAGTTATTCATCTTTTCTGAAATTGAAAAATGATGAATTTTGGATATATGCATGACTTATGAGTTTTGCATAATTCAAAATTTCTTTTTAAGATAATTGTGGCCTATTTGGGTATGTAAAATATACCTCAAGGCTCACATTCCCTCCCACCAAAAAATAAAATTGTACTACAATTTTATTAGTGAAAAAAGAATAAGGCCCCAAAGGGGGTAATGTCCACTGTCCAACCTCTTCACATTACTCAGATCAAGTAATTTAAAGCACATTTATAGACATATTCAGGCTTGTGGCCTTCTTTCATGTCTAAATCTTCTTAAGAGTTTATCTGAGTCAGGTATTTCTGATTCTGCCATCCATTCATCTTCATGTACTGGATTTCTATATCTGACAAGATATTCTCTTTGATTTTTACCCCTAAGTCTTCTTTCTTTAATGACTTTCTTTATCTTTTTGTCTTCATTCTGTTCCACAGGTGGTACAGTTAAAGGAGTTGGGTTTCTTAAGGGAAACAATTCTTTGTCAGCTGGTTGATAAGGCTTTATCAAGCTGACTGGAAATGTGGGGTGTTTATTTTCCAATTCACCACTCAATTCCACTTGAACTGCATTGGTTCCATGTAAAGCAACAATAACAAAAGGTCCTACATAAGAATCTTTAAGTTTCTTTGGGCCTTTGATATTATTAAAATTCAAGGTTGAAACTAGAACTAAGTCCCCTACTTTGAAGTCTGGTACTTTATGACTCTTGTCCCACTTCTGTTTTGCATAATCAAAAGCATCATCCATACTCTGTTTTGCATGGTGTTTTACTTTATCTAGCATTAATTTGAAGCTGGAAGCTGTAGGATGAATGTCAATCAAGTCTTTCCTCAGTGTGTCTGCTGGGAGTCTTGGATTCCATCCCTTTTCTAACATAGCAGGAGTTTGTCCTGTGGAAGAGTGGACTGATGTCTTGTATGCCAATTCTAATGCAGGTATTAGAGTGCACCAGTCATGGGTAAAGCCATCTGAGTCTTTGAATTCTAATCCATAAGCACAAAATCTCCTGATCATGTCTTCTAAAGTTTGAATCATCCTCTCTGCTAGCCCATCTGTTTGAGGGTGATATGCTGTAGAGAATGATAACTTAGTCCCAAACAATCTATGAAGATTGGTCCAAAGTGCAGATGTGAATTTGGGATCTCTGTCACTTATGATATTCTTAAATAACTCTGTATGAGAAATAACTCTACTCCATAAAAGAAGAGCTGTATCCATAGCATTGTCATCTTTATGACATGGTAAGAATATGGGAGTTTTTCTATATCTGTCTACAATGACCAAACAAGCATTATAGCTTTTGTCACCACTTGGAGGAAGTGCTGTGACCCAATCCATGTGAACAACTTCCCAAGGGGATTTTGGTTCTTGAATATGGATCATCAATCCAAATTTCTTGCCTGTACTCCTGTTTGCTTTTTGGCATCTATCACAGGTATGGCAATATTCAATGGTTTCTTTTCTCCAAGATGGCCACCATGCACAGTTCTTCACCTTTTCAAGTGTTCTGTCTTCTGATAGGTGTCCAGAGTAAATGCTATCATGGCATTCATGAAGAATGGTACTGATAAGCAATCTACTACACAGTGTCATCACACAAGAATGCTTTGTTCTATGGTAAATAATCCCATCAAACAAGTGAAATCTTCCTTCAGAATAGGAATTTTTCCAAACTTCATCAATTGCATTAACTAAAGATGTATCTTTGCAGTCTTTATCTAATAAAGAAGTCAAGATATGGCAATTCTTGTCTTGTTTATAAGACTCTCTGACCTCTTCAAAGAATTCAGTCCCAATATCAGTTATGTTAATTCCTTCAATTGGAATCTGTGGTTCAGCATCCAAAGGTACATAAGCTGGGTTATCAGGAGTGTTGGCTAAAGCCCATCTACTAAGTCCATCAGCATTCTTGTGAATGTTTCCTGCTTTATGAACTATAGTCATGTTTCCTCTATATTCTTGAATGGCTATTTGCCATCTCAACATATGTCTGTTGGGAGTTTTCATGTTGAGAAGTGATTTTACGGCATTACAGTCAGTTATCACTTCAAAAACACTGCCATAAAGATAATAGTGTAGTTTCTCAAGTGCCCATACCAAACATAAGCACTCCATTTGGCTTGCACCATATCTGGCTTCTGTTGGTTTTATTTGTCTTGAGATATAACAAACTGGTCCTTCTGTAGGTTTGTCATCAATAATCTGGACTTGATGTAGGGCTGCCCCTAGTCCATCTCCACATGCATCAATGTAAAATTTAAAAGGAATATTCCAGTCAGGCATGAGGAGTAAAGGTGCTTCTGTAAGGGCTTTCTTTATCTTCTCATAAGCTTTAATTCTTTCCTGTGTCATCTCAAATACAGTCTGTTGATCACAGATTCTATAGAGTGACTTGGCTAGAATTGCAAAATCTTTCAAGTGTTGCCTATAGTAACTAGCAAATCCAAGAAAAGACATCATTTCTTTTTTATTCTGGGGTACTGGCTTAAGTAACACTTCTGCTACTTTATTCTTGTCAATACCCAAGCTCAAACCAGAAACAACATGTCCTAATGCTTTGAGTTCTTCAAAACCAAAATTGCATTTCTTAAGTGAAATTTTCATGTTCACTTCTGAAACTTTATGAAGTACTCTTGCAAGTCTTTCAAGGTGCAAAGACCATGAGTCAGAACATATAATAATATCATCAATATAAATGATAAGCCATCCTTCAGACAATTCTGTGGGGAAGATGGTATTCATCATTTTTTGATAATGAGATGGAGCATTTTTAATGCCAAATGGCATTCTAAGATACTCAAAAATGCCACAGTGAGTGATAATTCTAAGTAATTTCTTAGCTTTAGGCGTCAAAACATTTTGATGGAAGCCTTTCAATGCATCCATTGATGTTATATACTTTGCTTTAGACAATTGAGTCAAGGTTTCTTGAATTCTAGGGATTGGATACCTATCTGGAACTGTGTAGGTATTCAAAGATCTAAAATCTCCAACCATTCTTGACTTATCATTATGCCATGCAATAATAACAGGTGTTGTCACTTCAACTTCCTCATTATGGCCTACTTTCCTTAGCACACCAAGTTGGATTAACTCTTGGATATGTTTTTCCAAGGCCTCTCTAGCTCTGGGACTGGCTGGATAAGCTGGTCTTCTAAGTACTGGAGGATATGGTCTGTCAATATTAAGAGTAATATCAACTTCATGTCCTCTTATAGCGCCTAATGGTTCATTATCAGAGGCAAATGCATTTTTATATGTGTATAACACATTAATAAGCTCATTCCTCATCTTTGGTGACAATGATTGATTAATTTGTGCTTCAACAAGTTGATTAGTCACAAATTCATCTTTGTAAGTATCCTTGACAGAAGATACTACAGATATCTGTTTTGGCACATTGGAGAAAGCAAATTTTTGTCTCTTGTTATCTCCAATTGTGAAATATCTGTCTTTATGGTTATTTATATCAATACCATAAATATTCAAGTAATCATTTCCAAGAATGATGTGCTGAGATGTGCAATTATCCATTACTACAATGTCAGTTTTCATTCTTACACTTCCTGCTGGATGTGGGAATACAATATTAGTGTCCAATATGCCCAAGGGGTACATATTGTTACTGGCACTACTGAATTGTACACCTTCTATTGGTAATAGATGGTTTTTCCATTCAGGAAGTATAATTTGGAGATAATCTTTGCCAACACAAGTGCAAAATGCCCCTGTATCCAAATTTACTTTGGCTTCAATATTACTCATCAGAACTGATTTGATACAGGATGCTCTAGCAGTATAACCCTTTCCTCTAGCAGGTTTTGTTCTACACATTCTGGCATCTTGGATATTGATCAGGTTGCAGCAATCTTCACTGTACTGTGGCAAGTGGGTATGGACTTCTGTGACCTCAAAGAAAGCTGAAATGTTTTCAATAGGATAGTCCTCCACTGGTGTATCTTCAGAGACTGCAGAATCTTGATCAGACTCCTCTTTCTCTTCAGTATACTTAATTTCTTCAATGACTTGAACTTCATTGATTTTTGTCTTCTTAGGACAAGTTTTGGCTAAATGTGAAGTACCTCCACATTTATGACACTTCAAGACAGGTCTTTCTGGTCTTCTTTCCTCTCTAGGAATCTTTGAGACTATTTTGGACTCTATTGGGTTTTTAATCCAAGTCTTACCAATTCTTGTCCTGGTAATGATATCTTCCATAGCATTAATGTAGTCCTCTGTTGAACAAGGCTCCACACATCTGCTTTTGATAGCATGTTCCAGTTCTCCTCCACACTTTCTTAATATTTTCATATTAATCATAGTGTCAGACATATCTGGGTGTAAAGCAGATAATCTGTCTTTTTGTTTGAAGAACCAAGTAAGTGGTTTGTCTTTTTCTGAGTTAAAAATGGCACTTTCAAAAGCATTCTCCATTTTAAACCTCCAAGAATTATTGGCCCATTTGGTAATCACTTCAGCTTTCCACCAAGACCAGTCATGTTTACCATGATCAATCCTCATTTTGTAATACCATTTCTTTGCAGTTTTGGTAAACAAACAGTGTAATTTTCCCACTATGATTTCATCAGGTATATTAAAGTCTTCTTGCAACATATCAATAGTTCTGATGAATTCAATATGGTTATATTCTCCTTCACCAGAGAATGTTGGCCATTCTTCTATTTTGGGAATATCTCTTGCAGAGTAGGCATTTTCTCCTAAGAATGGAGTCAAACTTTCTTTTACAGAAAGTTTTTCTTCAGTCAAAGGTGTAGAATGTCTTGGCATATGTGGTTCATGATTCTTATGAATTTGCTCCACACTTGCAATTATATCATTCTTCAATTTCTGCCTTTCACTGTCACTTTTTGCTAAATGTATAGCAAATTGATTGGTGTTCTTAACTATTTGTAAGACATGGTCTTCAAGAGTTTTAAGTCTATCATTTACTTTAAAAATGGAAGGATCCTCTGTGTCATTATTTTGACATTGGGTCTCAATTCTTTCACAAGCATTGCTAATTGACTCAAGGGTGACAGTTGTCACTTGATGCCAATCAGAATGTTGCTTGTCATTTTTCTTTAAATCATTGATGTCTAATGTAATTTGCTTTAACTTTGACTCAAGTTTTCCAATTTCTACACTAATACTTCTATGTACATCATTTATTTGCGTGGAAAAGTCCTGTTCATCCTTTCCTGCTCCTTGGCTGTGAATTCCATAAGAGTTCTGGCCATATTGAAGACACTGTCCACGGCTGAAGGCTCCAATTTGGGGATCCTGTACCCTTGTGGGTAAGGTCTGTGCCAATTGGCTTTGCCTTTGCCCTTGCCTTGATGGTTCTTGGGACCTCTCTGTTTCTTTTTAGGTCCTTTGGGCTTGTCCTTGGGCGCTTCTGGAGCTGGTTTGGAGCTGGTAGATGCCACTGGTGCCTCTGTCTCCAAAGCTGAAGTCATTTCCAACTCTTTCTTCTGGTCTATGGATAAAAGACTTTGGCTCTTCAACCAATTCTTTATCTTTTTGACCTTGTCTTTGCAAGACAGGGGGCTCCATCCTCCTAAGAGTTCTATGGTCTTCTCCTGACCCAGAAAGCTCTTGATGTGTAAGTAGGTGTTCATGGCCCCCTGCCAAAGGCTTGGGCAGATTTCCCACTCCTCTTCCTTGGCTGCTCTGAACCAGTTTTTGTACTGGCATTGATATATTTCTATTTCTGCCACCTGAAAGTGGTTCAGCCCTGGAAATATTACCATAAATCAGTTCAGGCTCAGAATTTACGTCAAAATCTGTTGGTACAGACCTTGGGGAATGGGGGGCAACTCTGGCATCCTCCAGATGTGTCTTTCTTGTGGAAGATTTGGCACTTCTGGATTTGGTCTTGCCTCTTCCTTGTCCACATCCATCTGGTTGGACTGAATAGTTGCTTCCATTTCTGGTATGCACCATTTTCACGTCAATTTAAAGATAAAAGGTGAAAATATAAGATAAAATACACACCTTTTGGTGGTAATTTAGCTTTTTCTGAGTTGAATAAAGTGCTTCTTTTAGCAATCTGCACCTCAATACTGTCTTCAGATTCTGCTTCTGAAGATTCTGGACTATTGATGTATCTTTTACTGAGTCTGTTACCAGCTGCACAGTATTTGATTAAAGACACTTAAAGAAAAAAAATATGATAAAAGAAATTATTTTTGTGTTTAAAAGATTTTTTATGAATTTGATTATTTTTTAATATTAAAAAAATTATTCTCTTTAAAGAAAAAAATTAAAATTTAAGATTTTGAATGAAAATTAATTCAGAGTAACTCAAAGAATAATTTTATAAGTTTTTGGATGTGAAAAAGCCACGTGTAAAAACAGTATAAAATTAAACCAAATTCCTCAATGAAAAGATTTTCAAAACAATTTCAAAAATAAGAATTATTTTAACTTTAAAATGAAAGAAAAAATTATTAAATTAATATATTTTAGAGCTTAAAAATATATTAATTAAGGGTACAAGGTTCAAAAAACACGGCCAGGCCCCCAAATGTAAGATGTGACTATGAAACTGATGATAATATTACTATTAATCAACAGTACTATGTCTGTTCTTATGAAATATAATAATAAGGTATTATTATAACCACAATTACATAATTAAAAAATTATTTCTTTCACGTGTTAAGCACTACTAGTGATTTTAACAGTGAGCAAGTAATTGTCTACTAGAATCAATTAGAAGAAGAATTTAATAATAAAAACTTCTTTATTAAAATAATAAAATTATTTTAATATATAATTTATCTTTTGCAAGAATAATTATAAAGATAATTCTTGAAGAAAACTATTACTAGAGAAAAACTTTAAGAATTAAGAATAAATGACTCACTAATACTCCAAAGAACTTATTGATAGATAAGAGTAGAGAAATTTGACGTGGAATTGTGGATTTAAGGGATCAAAAGGATTTATAACAGTATTACAACAATATATAGTTGGATTCTAGGATTTCACGTCTTTCTGGATGATTTGGAAAGATTTAAAACACTTAAGAATAGCTTTAACTAATACTTACTTGTTGGTAATAATGATTTAATAAATTGATAAGATGATGATACGGAAAAAACAGCAAGAATAGGCTTCTTTTAAGTCAACAACAGCTCACAGAGGCGTGCCATGGAGCAAACTGAAAAACCAGTGAGTGAGAAAACAATAATCCTTTTTGGATTAATGATTGCATCATCTGTTGTCACGTAAGATTATCATAATTACTTAATTGATGCTTTTACGTGACTACCAACCCCAATATGGTTAAGAATAAAAGGAGTAACATCTGTAAATCTTCTTTTATTCTAAAATAATCATTGATTTCTCAAAGTTATCAATGTTATTGCCAATTTCATCACAGGTTGTAATTACTGTGAATTTTTGAAGATTCAGTGTTTCACGTAGAATGGTCAAAAATGGACTGTAAGTAAAACTTTTAATTTTACTAGTAAAACCATAGTTCTTTTTGGTTGTACCATAGATAATACAGCTCTTCATTGGTCCTGAAAGTTTCAGGAAGATTCATTAAGAATTGTATTTTTAATGAATTTTTGAAGTTTTTACCTCATTTCTACGTAGAATTGCAAATAGCAGTATTTTGCTGGTTGCTATGAGGTAAATACATGAATATGGATCCCAAAAGGGTTTAATTACTCTTTTAGGGTCTAGTCATGGAAAGTCATCAAGAATTGACGTGGTTACAGGAGCCTAAGTAGCTTATTACCTCCTTGGCACGTCAAAATAGCAGGTTATTTGCTATTTTTCTTATGATTACAGTAGGTGTAACTTGGTAACCAAGTTCCCAAAGAGTTTTAGTTTACCAATTGGGCCAAGATGAGCCATGGATCCATTCTCTGGAGCTATCCACGCCTCTGAGGCCTCAGAAGTTGGGTACCCTGGCTCTCTTTGATGTCTTTTGTCCCCCTTGCCTAATTTTTACGTCAAAATAGTAATTTAAGCTTAAAGTGAGATATCCACTATGGGTGTACCAAAAGTCCATGTAAGAATACCATGATATTAAGTGCTCAAAACATGCATAACACTATTCTTAGTGTATATGTAACATGGGATTTCTCACTTTCCCATTATTTTGGCTAAAAATCAAGAAAAACAAAAATTTTCACGGATCTTTTATGTGGTATTAATGATGTGGTATTGAAGTATTTTCCATTTTACCACCTCAAATACTTAAATTGAGCTTATTCACTCTATGGAGCTACCCTAGGTGAATTTTTGTGTAGAATCCAAATCTGGTCTTAAATCCATGGATTTACTTACTCAATAAAAAGTTATTCATCTTTTCTGAAATTGAAAAATGATGAATTTTGGATATATGCATGACTTATGAGTTTTGCATAATTCAAAATTTCTTTTTAAGATAATTGTGGCCTATTTGGGTATGTAAAATATACCTCAAGGCTCACACTTTGAGAAACCATCTACAGAAACAAACTTTCAATGAGGAAGAAAAGGAATTCCAGGTATGCATAAAGATCAATTTACTTCCCAGAACTTTGGCTTTATAATTAAAAACCTTCCTTTCACTTGAGCTTCAAACCATCACATAATGGGACAGTATGTTAATTTTAGTTTCTCCAAAGCACTGGCTTCATTCATTTGAAATAGGCTCTTTTAAAAATCATACCTTTGATCCATCTAAATACAAGACTGAAACAGTTTTGGTAATTTCTGAAAGATGGTTGAGAGTAAAGAAAGACAATTTTATGAAGCCAAAACCAACCATCAATACAAGGAAAAAGTTTCATTTAACATTACTAGTGAAAAATTCTGAAATAGGCATAGAATAATGGGATACTGGATTATTAGATAATCTTGAAGGCTACTTAAACATAGAGTATTCACATCAAAAAGGTACCTTGGACAAGAAATTACCTCAAAAATCCTTCCCTTTCCTGACTGTTTCTCTGTGACTGAAGAGGATCTGGAAGTGAGTTTTTATTCAACAATACTTCACTGGAGGACTGTGGTTTTTTTTCTTCCATGAGGTATATAGTCATTAGAATTAAGGATATTTACTAAATAAAGACCCCTTCTTCCTCTGTTACTCCCTCAGGCACATCAAATCCAATAAAATATTAAATGAAAAGGTAATCCACTTTGTTCTTTTAAATATATCTCTTATATTGAAAAAGACTAAATCCATAACTTTCAATAGTCTTTCATCTTTTTGTGACCGTTTATTATTATTTGTTAAATTCTCTTGAAATGTCTAACTCCACATAAAGATAGTAAAAATTGTATTTCTCTCTATTTTTCATTGTAACTAAATTCTGATTAATTTTTAGTTACTTCTTCAGGCACAAAATAATTTTAAATTATTATATTAAGTGTCAAAATCAAGTTATTTTTATCTTATTATAACATTTCTCTCTTAATTTCTCTATATAATTAGCTCTTATAAATTTAAATAGTATTTGTATTGAATTATAACTTTGGTAGTGGTAATATTTGAGTTTTAAATTTCTGTTTATTATTATTCTTGTTCGTTATATGTACCAACCAGGAGGCTTCTTATTATCAAGCTCTCTTAGGATAGTTTTTTGGAAGTGAATTTGGTAACCAAGAATGAAGGACCAGATTGTTAGTAATAATAATAATTTTCCATAATATATTTATTTTATCATATCATCTTGTCTTTATAAGTAATATAATATCTTTTATTCAATAATTATAATTATTTTAGTTTTTCCTATCAACTATTATTAGGAAATTCAGAGTACAATTATTAAAATATTGGTATTTTTAACTTAGTCTTTCATACTCAAGCCTTACACTATGGAATGTGTAGCAGATTTTCTCATGGTGGATGGTGGTATAGAGAAATATATTTCATGATATGGACATAATTCAAACATAATTATTGATTATTATTTGTCTAATATTTTTGGTAATGTGTAATATATTGCAAATATTAAATGGATTTTCATTTGGAAGAGCCATTTGGACCATCTGGATACTGAACCCAAGAGTCTCAAAAACCCACTTCTCCAAATAAATCCTAAATTTCTTAAATATAAAAGTACACTCATATTTATTCTTACTTATGAGAACAAATAATCAAAGAAATCAATGATCCATTACAAAAGCTTTATTATTAATATAGCTTTGTTGATATTCATCATTTCAACTCAAAAAGCGCTTGCACATTTGTATTGTTTTGTCTTGCTTATAATTATTAACTTCTATAATAGCTATGAATGAGCATTTATTACATCTTCTAGTGCATCTCAACCTCATTTTTTCAGGGCCACTATCCAGGGGGTATTCAACCTTAAACCCACTCAAGCTCAAAAACCAGCAATCCATTGTGTGTATCAGAAATCATTTTCAGAAAAGTGTTTTGCTGAAAAGTTCATACAGTTTGGTTCATCAATACATCCTGTCAACACTTGTACAGGTTATATTCACTAAATCCAGTTTTGGATTCACAAGTCTGAAACTGTATGAGCACCCAACTCCACCACATCACTTTTACAGACCCTTTACATCTATACAGGGGCTGTATTACACAAATAAATTCAAATAAAGATTCCTCTCAAGAATTCTCACTCTTGGTATCAGGGCTGGTGGATCCTCAAATATACCAGGCCCTCTTTCTCCCTCTGGGGATTTTTCCCTACTTAATTAATATATTTGCTTTATTATTCAATAAATATTCTTACTTATTATTTTTAATTATTCTATTTCTTAGTATTAAGTTGGTCTTTTCAATACTCCTTTTTTCAGTAGAGTTGTGGTAGCGATATCCTTATTACCCTTCTCTTTATTTATGACAGGTTGAAACAGTGGACTTGGACTTTTTAGGGTTGGCTCTTTTATTCTTTACTATTATTCTTAATTTCTGCTGTCTTCTTATATTTACTTTCATTATAAATAGCACTTTCATTTCACACTTAAATGTGTTCATTATTATTCCATCTGAGCCCTCCATAAGTTATTTCCAGTTTACTGAGCTCCCAGCCCTCTTCACTTAGAAGAGCCCCTGTGAAATTATACTAATTAAATCACAACTGCTTCTTTATTTTCATCAATTTGATTTCATTCTTCTCATTCATGAATATTTATATTTTCATTATTTTATAATTTTATGCTTTTTTATTTTTTATGAGCTTATTATCCTTCATCAATTTTCATCCCATTCATTTTATTCATATGAAAATTGACCCTCTTTCTCACGCCTTAATCAATTTCATATTTCTCTTTTCTCTGATATTGAGTTTTTATCAGTTTCTTAATTTTATTAGATTGAGATTGATTATTTGTTGAGTTGGAATTTCTCAAGATAGCTTCTTGATGTTTGAGAATTTGTTTTGATTTAATGCTTTATTTGACTCATAAATACACTGATTTTTATTTTTAAGAAATTGATTGATTACTTGAATTCTTCAAGACTTAATGAAATTAATTCTCAATCCAATTGATAATTGACTGAATTGATTGATTGAACAATTGAAATTGATTTGATACTCTTCAAGAAGCTTGATTAATTGATAAGACTTTACCTTTGTCACTTTCACCTCTCAAGACTTTCACATTGATTTTACCTCAAGACTGTTGATCAATTGCTCACGTTTAATCAATGAATCTCATTTTATTTGATTTGGTCAGGCCTGATTGTTGTTCTCCAAAGGACTTTAAAGCTTATTTCATTTATATTTCTCAGAATGCCTGTTCAAAATAGAACCCCCGCAAAGAATACTAGATACTAAGGAAGTCAAGCTATTTTAATTCCTACAGAAAGGGCTCCTCTTGACTACACACCATCAGTTCATCAACTGAGTGCAAATTTGGACAGAGAAAGGCCAATGGAAGGAGAAGTACCCTCTAGAAGAGAAGGTATGAAGTCAAGAAGATCAAGGTCAGTCTCTGGCTTGTTGGGTGGCTACCCTGGCATTTCTCAAGGTCCTAGAAGTATATTGGCGGATGCTGCAGATGAAGAGGGAGAGGAGTATGAGGAGATTGAAGTGGAAGCTTCCTTGGAAGGTGCCTCTGAGGCTTCTGAGGCCTCAAACCTAGCACTTTTTATTCAACCTCTTGCCTCTCAAGCTGATGGAGGGAATGACTCAATTAATGGGACAACCCACTCAAGCAGCCTCCCCCAGATAACAAGACTCCATCCATGAAGGCATCTGATCCTTTTGATGGTACTCAAGCTCATAAATTTAGAGGATTGATCCAATCCTGCCAGTTAATTTTCCATTATGACCCAGCAAATTTCCTCTCTGATAGGAAGAAACTTCTTCACTCAACTTCTTTGGCCACTGGTAGGGCTTTAAAATGGATTGAACCATATCTCTCAAATATCTCCAATGAAGACAACCCTTCCTACCTCATGAATGATTGGCAAGTTTCTAATCCCACTTATTCACTCTGTTTGGTGATTGCAATGAAGTAAGGAAAGCTGGACAAGAGCTGGACAATCTAAGGCTGAAAGAAAGTGGTAATTTCTTTTTGTACATTGCTGATTTCTGAAGCTCAATTTAAAGAATTGAAGATTGGGGAGAAAGGGAATATATCAATTTGTACAGAAGCCCATTGGCATCAATATTATTGAACCAATTGGCTTCTCACCCTGAGAATTTTTATAGCCTTCAAGACCTCATGGTAATTTCCTTGGAGATAGATACTGGGTACCATTAGAGGAAGAAATAAGATAGTAGCCATCAAGGGAAGAATCCTCCTGTCACTGGATCCAATTACTTCAGGCTTAATCAAGCCTGATCTTACAAGAAGCCCCACAAGAAGAAGAACAATATGGGGAAAATGTTTCAATTTTCTAAGGATATGCATCATGCTTCTCTTCTCAATAAGGATAAAAAATTGATTTTTTACAAAAAAGTAGATGAGGATTAAAGAAGGCTTATTCACTTACTGTGGTGGAAAGAACCCAATTTAAAAATTCTTCAAGGGACCTCAGAACAAGCCTGGGTCATCAAGAGACTTCCCTAGTAATCTGGGAAAAGCCTGAGTGGGAATCATTATGTGTTCAATGGCTCTAACTTATTTCCTTCAAGAGCACAATTGTGCACTCTTAAGACAAGTGTCAAAAACTCTTCAAAATTTCTTATTTTCTCTTCTGTCTCTGTTTTTTGATAGTATTATCATTTATTTGGTTGCTACAAACTCTTTCATTGTAAAACATTTTGTTCTCAAGTACTGATTGACCATGTCAGTGATCTGTGAAGATATTCCTCTTTTCATTTTGGATTCAAATGAATCCACTTTCTTTTTCATCACCCATTATACTAAGTGGGTTTTTGACTTTCCTTCTTTACCAAGCTTTGAAGGGGACCTTTTTATCACAGATTCCCCCAAGGGAGAAGACCTCATATTGGGCTATGATATCCTTTACTATTTTGATCCCATTATTGATTGGAACAATGGATTGATCACCTATGATTCTAGTCATAAGGATTCCAGTAATATCATTATATCTAGTAGTAATGACTTTGCCACTGATTTCAACAGTGTTTCTCTGGTTGGTGAGCTCAAGAGACTTTCCCTTCTTTATTCTGTCCATGTACCTCCCATCATTCCCTCTCAGTCAATACTTCCATCAACAGATGAAGTACTCAAAGAGATAAAAGATGTTGGAGAAGATGTTTCTATATCTTCACTTCATATCTTTTAAGGGAATATAGACCTTACTCCTTTATCCTTTCATGCCTCCCTGTAGGAGAAGTGGGATGAGGAGGAAGATCCAGAGGAAATGGAAACTGGGTTGAAAGTAGTCCCTACTTCTTATCACCAATATTTGGATGTATTCTCCAAGTTGAAATCAGAGAAACTTCCTCCACACAACACCTGTGATCATCATATTGACCTGGAGGGGTCTCTACTGCCATTTTGTGTTCTCTACTCTCTATCTAAAAAGGAGTCAGAAGCACTACAGGCCCACATTTCAGAGGATTCAGAGAAAGGTTTCATAAATCCAAGCTCCTCTTTAACAGGAGAACCTTTCATTTTTGTCAAGAATAATAATGGTGGCCTTTGTTTGTGTGTTGAATACCCCAAACTCAATGCTGTTACTAGTAAGAACAGTTCAATTTTTCCTCCAATGAACCAGCTTCTTACTGTCTTTAGCAGTTCCACTATCTTCTCCACGATAGATTTGCATGGTGCTTATTATCTCCTGAGGATTCAAGAGGGGGATGAGCACTTAACTCCCTTTAGAACCAAATATTGTAGTGATGAGTATTTTCTTATGCCACTTTGCTTTACCAATGCTCCTGCTTCATTCAAAAAGCTTGTGAATGATCTATTTTCAGATTTTTGGGATATTTTTGTAGTACTCTCATTATATTATATCATTGTCCATTCTGGTTCTGAGGAGGAACATTTCAAAGATGTGTCCTTTGTCCTCCAAATACTGAGGGACAATAATCTGTTTACTAAAGCCCAAAAGTTTTTATTTCATTCCTGAACTGTGCAATACTTGTGCTATGTTGTTTCAAGCTATTTCCTCAACATAAGTTTCTCAAGAGTTCAACAACTCCTCATTTGGCCTCAGCCCCATACCATTGAGGCCCTTCAATCATTTCTTGGCTTTTCCAAATTTTATTGTTGGTTCATTTAAAATTAT
Source organism: Austropuccinia psidii (assembly GCA_023105745.1). Taxonomy (NCBI): domain Eukaryota; kingdom Fungi; phylum Basidiomycota; class Pucciniomycetes; order Pucciniales; family Sphaerophragmiaceae; genus Austropuccinia; species Austropuccinia psidii. The sequence continues at coordinate 53,169,741 of JALGQZ010000007.1, read as the reverse complement.
TGCAAAAAGGCACTGTGCTCACTTTCCTCCTTGAAAAACATTCTCCCTTTATCTTCGATGAGGAAGCTCTTGGTCAGTTTCAAATACTCAAACAAACCTTCATCACTTCTCCTATCCTCTTTGATTTCAATCCTTCTCTACAAGCTATTGTAAGGACTGATGCTCTGTTTATGACTTGGGTGCTGTACAGAGTCAGGTAAATGACAAAAGAAAGAATCCCATTTAATTTGATAGGTGGAAGAATCTCCAGGCTGAACTCAACTATGAAATGCATTAAAAGAAACTCCTTGGCATAGTTTGGGCTCTCAAGTTCTGGAGAGCTTTCCTTCTTTCTCTGTCTAATTTTTTTAAGTCTTAACAGACAACTCTTCTCTTCAGTATTTCATTTCTTCCAAAGTTCTTACTTGTCGTCAAGCCAACTGGGCTGAATTTCTGTCTGCATTACATTTAGGTACCAATTACTTCCCATGAAGGCTGGCCACATTACCAAATGCCTTGTCATATCAGGACAACATGTACCCAGAGAGGGGGGTGGAATACATCAGCAATAATCCTCAAAATTTCTATCAAGTTCTCAAGAAAGATCGAATTAAGGAGTCAATGTTCTTCCCAATTAAGGTTGAAATTTTTTCATATTTAGTTGACCAAATTGAGACATAAGTATGGCAAGACAAAGTCTATCAAGAAATACCCAAGAAACTAGTAAGAGGTGAATAAGTTTTAGATTATTCTCTTGAACCTCAATCCAAGCTGTTATTATTAAAATATAGAGTATTTATCCCAAGAAATAATTAAATTCAATTGGATATCCCTAAAACATTTCATGACTCACCTTTTTCTGGCCATACTGGACAGTAGAAGACCCTTGAGCTCATCGAGAGGGATTTTTATTGGGCTGGCATGAATAAATTAATCAAGGACTATGTTTTCTCATTTCAAAAATGTTCCAGAAACAAAAAAATGCACCATAAGAAGCTTGGCTTACTCAAGCCTCTCAAAATTCCATCTGGTCTTGGAATTCATTATCAATGGACTTTATCACTCAATTTTTCCAGTCAAAAAACTTTGAGCCAATTCTCTTTAGTGGTGGAAAAATTCTCAAAAATGGCAATCTTCATTCCAGCTAATGCAACAATTACTGCCATGGAATTAGTGAAAAACTTCATCAGCCATGTCTCTTCCAAGAATGGAGTCCCAGTCAGTATTGTCAGTAATAGAGGTTCCTTGTTTGTCTCATCATTCTGTAACCAAGTATGTCAGCACCTCAAGATATCAAGAGATTTTTCAACTTCCTTTCACCCTGAAACAGATGGACAGATTGAGAGGGTAAATCAGATTCTAGAACAGTATCTCCAGATTTATTTCAGTTACCATCAATATCACTGGAACATCTGGCTCCCTGTGGCTGAATTTTCCTGAAATAATGCAGAACACTAATCAAAAAAACAATGACCTCTTTTCACAATTTATGGAAGAAATCCCAACTTTGATTCAATTCACATTTCTCAAGACACCTCTTCTCAAAAGTTCTGAACAAATCCCCAATAAATACAAGAAGTTGTCAAATAAGAATTAGAGTCAGAAATAAAAAAATTAACAAGTATGTGGTTAGAAATAGGAAAATTACACCTGATTTCCAATTTGGGGACAAAGTATGTCTAGCTTCCAAGAACAGCAAGACAACAAGACCCACCAAGAAAATCTCAGAAAGATGAAGGACCTTTTGAAGTTCTGAAGAAGATTGGAAGCAATTCATATCACCTCAATTTCGCTCAAAAATGGAATTCAGTTCACCCTCTCTTTCACATGTCCTTGTTAGAAACAGTCAAGCAGTCAACTATCCCAAACCAACATAAACTTCCACCACCATTATGAATATTGGAAGAGCAAGGGGAATGGGAAGTGGTGCAGGTTCTCTACTTGAACCTCAAAAAAGGTAAATTATGGTATCTTTCAGAGTGGAAAGTATTCAGTGAAGAGCCAAAAAGAACAACTTGGGAGACAGCTTCCAACATCACCAACTCAACAGACCTTTTCAAGTCTCTCCACACTTTTTATTTTGAAAAGTCTGGCCTGAATGCCTCAACCATTTAATTTTATCATGCTTTGTGGTGATTGGAGTTTATGGAATTAAGTTCCTCTCCTGGCATGCAGCTTTCAGGAGGTATGCTACCCAAATTTGTTGTAAGCATCACCTTGTCCACTTTGTGAGCAGTTTTTGGATCTTTGGACAGACACAGAAGTCCTTGCAATGTCAATGCCCTTAAATTTGGACCTCTCATAAAGATATGGCCAAATTTCTTTTCTCTTTGTTTTTGTTCTTATCCATGCTATTAAAAGCTATTCAAGAAATTTCTTGCATCAATTAATTGTATTGAGAATATTTTTCTGCTCTTATATGGTGCTTGGGTGGGAGTGGAAGTTTGTAAATTACCTTCCATTTGCTTGTATGCATCTCTGAGGGTTTCCAATTCTTTTAGAAAAGGATCTTAGCCACTCTGTGAGCACCAAATGCTTGGTTTTTTCTTTTTCAGGAAATTCATGGCAAAAAGAAAGCAATTCACCTCAAGAAGGACACCTATCAGAAGTTTATTTTATTTCTTTTTCTCTTAATTCTTTTAATTTTGTTATTTCTTTACTTGTACAGTTTGTGTTTTACTTCTATTTCTTTATCAAAGCAGAAGCATCCCCTCCCTTATCATTTGTTTGGAGGTTCCATTTTTATTTTGTAGAAACAATAGTGGGAATAAAATACAAACCAGATACAAAAAAAAGCCAACAAACTAGTTATCTATACCAAAATCATCAGAAGTTATCTTTAAATCAATTATCAATTCACCTGAATAACAGTAAAACTTGGCAGCCATCTCTTCAGAAGCAGTACCAGAAATTATTCTATCATTGGCATACATAATTACCTCCCTACTATTTCTATCAAATCTTCTTAAAATCCTTACCACAGCATCTTGAACTTCATTCACCACATTTGCATCCTCTCTGGCAACCCTTATGTGCCAAACCTCCCTTCTTTGAAACATTTGGGAAGCTGGGGATGGAAAAGGTGACCAATCTTCTCTTCTCCTAATGGTGCTGGCCACATGTTGCAATTGTTGGGAGGTGGGTACTGGGGATGGAATTTGCAATGGAATGGGTGATGGACTTATTGGTGAAGCTAGGGAAGGCCTTGAACTGTATATACTAGGTGAAGGAGCAGGAATTGAAGATGGGAAAGTGGAAAGGACCTGTTTGAAGTCTCTGGGGGTACTGGAAATGACTTGACTATGAAATTTGTTGGAAGGAGGTTGAGTAAGTGCAGTGCTTGAAAGGTGGAAAACAGATTCATTTACCACCTCAAATTCTTCACCATCCAATTCATAACTTCCTTCAGCATCTGTATTGGTTGGTTAATCAGGAATTCTTCATATTCTTCTCACCACACCTTGATTATTGATTCTGGAGATGGGGACCTCTGAACTGGAGTAAACTGGCCTACCACCAGTGGGAAGGGGCCCTCCATCATTGGTCCACCTTTCAATCTCCCTCTGCCTGGATCCAGTAACTAAATCAAGTCATCAGTATCAAGTAATAACAAGAAAATCACATCACTTATAGCTTGAATAACCTGAAGTACCATCAGGGGTAGGGGCCTCAGAGACTGGGAACTCTTTCCCAAAATTCCCAACCTTCTTTCTCCACAAATAACTTTTGAAATTTGAAAGAAGAACTCCTGTATTTTCCAAAACTTCTTCTGGTGTGGGATGAAATAAGGCAGTATCTTGAGGGAGAAATTATTGTTAAGCTTGTTGTTTATTGCATAATTTTCCAATACCATGGGTGGTAAGGTGTATTAGCTGCCCTTCTGAGTAATACTGAATATTCAGCCTACAGATAATCACAAAATAAAATGATATTTGTGGATTTAACAGATATAAAAGAATTATCAGCAGTCTCTAAATCAGACCTATCAATAACACTACAGTCAAAACTCTGATTAAAAGCTAAAATTTTTTATGAAATAAAGACCAATTTCTTTTGTTATTTTAATAAGATGAATAAGAAAATATATATATATTATTATGGTCTTATGTTTATTATAATGATTTTTTTAATATTGATACTGATAATAAATCTACTGGATTTGATTCTTTTAATATTTATTTATTAATTTTTTAATACTGAGTTTATATCAATACTTCTTTTTGTTCAATAATACCAAGTTTCTGAGGAAAGCTACTAATCTTTAACTATGGTTATATTACTTTTTTCAATACCACTAACCTACTGAGAAAGGCTACTGAGTCTTTCACTACAGTTATACTATTATGCTTCAGCAATACTAACCTATTGAGCAAGGCTATTGAGCATTTCCCAACTAAAAAACTACTACTATTATAGATATCCTGCTAGTTCAGGTATGTTTTTGATCCTGGATAGTGGGAAATATTTTAATTATTGTTGGAAAAATGTGGGAGACAAGACCTCTATTTATATCTTTTGGGCCACCATAGAGTTTCTCTAAACACAGTACTTAGAAAGATTATAGTTGATATTTTTTAGCTGGTGAGGCATGTAGTTTTGGTGTAAAAATGTTTTTCTGAGAGAATCTTTCTGGTGGTGTTTTTCCTATCCAAATTATGTGATTTAATTGGGATAAGTTGGCTGGTTACATTTTCTTTTCCCAGGAAAGTGGAGAAAAGACACAATTGAAATTTCTCCTAGTCATAGGACATCTTTGAAAGAACTTGGCTGGTGAGATATTTCTTTTTTGGTGACTTTGTTATGTGTTTGCTGAGAAAGTTGTCTGGAGGTGTTTTTACTATCAAAAGAATGTGATTTCATTGAGATAATTTGTCTGGTGTGAGTTTCTTTTGGCCAATAAAATGGAGAAAATACAGCTTCTGACAATTGATCTTTCTTCTAGTCACATGATATTTTTGAAAGAATTTTTCTGGTGAATTTTTTATGTGTTTTCTGAGATAATTATGCTGGTGGTTCTGTTTCTCATCAAAGTCATTTTATGTCTTTGAGATAAATTTCCTGGTGATATTTCATTTTTTGCCAAGAAAGTGCATAAAATACAGCTTCTGAAAATTGAAATTTCTTCTAGTCATATGATATCTTTGAGAAGATTTATCTGTTGTTGTTTTCTTGAAGGTGGGTAAAGTGTTTTTTTTCTATTTTCCTGTATATAATTTATCACTAATCCTAACTTTGATATTCAGTATTGAGGGAATTTTTCTGGTGGGTTTCTTTTAGGATTTTATCATTTCACATGGATGTCTCATCATGTCTATTGAGTTTTATGTGTGTTATTATTACTAATAAAACCTTTTATATTAAGAAAAATATTTTAATTTATTCATAGCCTTGAGTTATTTCGTCTTTCAATTGAACCAAAGTGGCTATAATACAGCTCTGATGTTATGGTCCATCTTCATATATCTGTATTTAGATTAATTACTTTGAATTGCATAACTTGTTATTGATGATGCAATAAGGTAGAGAATCTTTGTGATAATATACTGTTTGAATCTAAATTCTTATGCACAAAAATTCATGCTTGAGTGTTTTCAGATATTTGTGGGGATAAATATTCCCTAGTATTGAGAAACCATGTTATTTTGCACTGTTTTGATAACATCTTACATCTGTGTATTGTATATGTCTGTGTGAAGCTTTTAGTTGTAATATGTAAATATGTTTTGCTTAATTTTTCTATTATCATTTTTATTTTATTTTATTGGTAATCTTGCAGCTGGTATAATTGGTATGGAATACTATAATATTGACATGGCTTTTTCCCAACAAAGCAATGATGGAACCTTGAATACCTGGGGTTAAAGGGGTGGAAACACTTCTTCTCCTTCTTCAAGCACTCAGTACAGGCAGGATCCAAATCTTTAACTCCCTTGTACCCATCATATACTTGGAAAGGATAAAAATTGCCTTAAAAATCCATGGATCAGGGTGAACCCAATCAACTGAAGATGCCAGACCCACAAAGGAAAAAAGGAAGAAGGAGAAGATTAAGTGAGTTCGCTAAGTATGGAACTCATTTCTATATTTATGGAAGAAAAAGAGTAAATTTAGTCAGATATGCATATCAAGCTGGAAGGTGATCAAGGTTCTGGGGCCATAACTTCATTTAGGGCCCCCTCAAGGTCCTCAATATTGGGCCCCAATCAGAAATGAAGGACCTCTGTAAGCTTTTTCTATGAGACTCTTGATAATAGTAGCAAAATCAAGAGTACTATGACTGTCCTCAATAGAAATATATAATATAATAAAATATTATAACCACAAATTTAAATATAATTATAAAAATAATTATATAAAAAAAATAAATTTAAGTATTATTATAAAAATATAATAATAATAAATAATAATTATAATTATAATAAATTATAATTATTCTATTATTGTTATATTCACTGACAGTTATAACAATAAGACGTGTAAATCTCTTAATGAGACAATTACACGTGGAAATATGAATATAACCACTTATAAATAATATAAATATTATTTATAAAAGAATTATAACACACACTGTGCAGAAATAATTCTGATAGAATAAAATTCTATATAAAAAAACTAATACTAGATAAAAAAGATATAGAACTTTAGAGAAAACTTACTTATAATATTTATTTAATACAACAAGTTAAACAACAACAGCTATTTTATTAAATAATGATTATAAGCTCAAAACACACCTAAAATCAATAATTTTAAGGATCAAACAACTTTTTATGATAAAATTTAAGATTAAAGATTTTTTAAGAGGAATTTGTGGATTTTAAAAGATATTTAAGATGATAATTTTATAATATAAAATATATTATTGATGATTACAACAATAATCTGAATTCTATGACTTCAATTCTTTAATTTACAATTAATAAAGAATAAAATAACTTAAGAATCACTTTAATAATAAGATTTTATAAATAATAAAACTTTAACTGTTTAAATTTCTAATATGATTGGATTGATGATGAATGATGGACAAAAACAGTGATTAAAAGACTCTTTTTATGTCTTCAGAGCAGCTCTCATGATTAATAATGAATATAGAGGTCGTGCTCAGGTCAAAACTGAAAAACCATACTTAAAAACAAAGTTCTTAACTTAAGGCAACTTGTTTTTAATTCCAATTTAAAGTTACCAGTGTTATTCTTAACTCCATGTAACTTTAATCCTCATTTAAACTAATTATTTTAAGTTTTTAATATAAACAAACTTATTTATATTAAACTTCATCAAATGAACAACTTAAAAATAGAGTTTCAAGCAGAAATCTCTTAAACTCAACTTTTAATTGATTTTTAAAGAAATCATAATTTTCTTTGAGCTTAATTAAAAGAGTAAATTTCCAGGCTAATTACCCAGGAAATTTGTTTATAAAAGATACTTAAAATTTAATTTATATATATATAATATTAAATTCTAAGCTGTGTGAAATTTTAAAGCAAATCCATTAAGATTTGTATTTTTAATGAATTTTTGAAGTTATTGCTATTTTTCCACGTAAAATAGCAATACACACCAAACCTTAGCTTTTGTGAAGGTTTTGATGCTTGTAACTTTAAAGTTTTAAGCTTTATTAAGCTTTGACAGTTCTTAAAACCTTGATTTCAAGCCTGCATATTGGGATTTACCCTTTGGCAGCTTGAAATTCCTGTCCAAATTGGGATAAAACCAGTTTAGACCTTAAGGTTGGATCAAAGTCTAATCTTAAAGTTTAAATAAGGTTGAAAATCCTCCAATACAGGTGGAAAACCTTAATTGAATCATTGCAGATCCAAAAAGTTGGGTACCCCAGCTCTATTTGGTCTTTTTCCTTTGTCCCACCTTTTTGCGTGGATTTCGCCCTTTTATTTATTTAAAGCCATACCATGGCTTTAAACCCTTTTAAATTGAGCTCACGCAGGATTTACATTCTGTATGGCAAATCCTTAGCCAATTCAGTAAATATACACCACACCTCAATTTTAACTAAAATTTTGGTAAGCTTGCATTAACCTTATGCAACTTTAAATTTAAGCTTATTTAAGCTTAAATTTAACAATTTTAAAAAAATGTTAAAAAATTTACATTAGTACTTTGAGACTCTTAATTCTTCTAATAACACAAGAAATAAGTGTTTTTGGGTATAACACCTTATGGATGTACCCTAGGTCATTTTTGCTGTAGAATCCAAAAATGACATAATATTTATAACTTTGTTTATCCAAAAAAAAGCTATACTTATTTTTTGTTATTTTTTATTTTAATTTCAACTAAAAGGTCTGTTTAAGACAAAATTAACTGTTTATAAAATCATTTGTGGCCTTATGGGTATGTTATACATACCTCAAAGGCTCACATTCCCTACCACCAAAAAAAAATTGTACCACAATTTTTCTTTTGTAGTTTACCCCCAAGTTATTTGCGAGGGGTATAATCCACTGTCCAACCTCTCTACTTATACCTTTAAGTATCTAAAGCACACAATTCAAACTTTTTATTGAGCAATTGGTCTTCTCTCATGTCTAAATCTTCTGAGAAACTTTGGGGAATCAGGTATTTTGCTTTCTACAATCCACTCATCTTCATGTTGTGGATTTTTATACCTGACTAAGTATTCTCTTTCATTTTTTCCCCTAAGTCTTCTTTCTTTCTAGACTTTCAGTACCTTTTTCTCCTCACTTAGATCTAGTGGGGGTACTTCTAAGGGTGTTTCATTTCTTAAAGGAAATAATTCCTTGTCACTTGAAGTGTAATGCTTTACTAGACCGACAGGGAATGTTGGATGTTTATTTTCCAGTTCTCCTGACAGTTCTACTTGTACTGCATTTGTCCCATGAAGGGCTTTAATAATAAATGGTCCTGCAAAAGAATCTTTCAATTTCTTTGGACCTTTAATATTATTAAAGTTCAACGTTGAAACTAGTATTAAGTCCCCTACTTTGAATTCTGGGGTTTTATGACTTTTATCCCATTTCTGCTTAGCATATTCCAAGGCATCATTCATGCTTTGATTTGCATGATGTCTCACTTTATCAAGCAATAGCTTAAAGCTTGAAGCAGTTGGATGAATGTCAACCAGATCTTTCTTCAAAGTATTAATTGGAAGTTTGGGGTTCCATCCTTTTTCCAATATTGCAGGGGCCTGCCTGTGAAGCATGGATGGAGGTCTTGTAGGCTAATTCCAATGCTGGTATAAGAGTACACCAATCATGGGTAAAGCCATCAGAATCTTTAAACTCCAGGCCATAAGCACAAAATCTTCTGATCATGTCCTCAAGGGTTTAAATCATTCTTTCTGCTAACCCATCTGTTTGTGGATGTTATGCTGTTGAGAATTATAATTTTGTACCCAAGAGCTTATGTAAATTAGTCCATAAGGCTGATGTAAATTTTGGGTCTCTGTCACTAATGATGTTTTTAAAGAGACCAGTATGGGATATTACTCTATTCCAGATCAAAAGAGCTGTATCCATAGCTGTGTCATCTTTGTGACATGGTAAAAATATTGGTGTTTTTCTATATCTGTCTACAATAACAAGACATGCATTGTAACTTTTATCACCTCCAGGTGGTAATGCAGTTACCCAATCCATGTGAGCCACTTCCCATGGGGTACTTGGTTCTTGGATATGGATCATCAGACCAAATCTTTTACCAGTAGCTTTATTGGCTTTCTGTCATCTATCACAACTATGACAGTACTCAATGACATCTTTTCTCTCAGATGGCCACCAGGCACATGTCTTAATTCTTTCCATTGTTCTGTCTTCAGACAGATGTCCAGAATAAGTTTTATCATGGAATTCTAGTAGTATTGTGTTAATCAACATTCTACTACATAGGACCATGACACATGTGTGTTTAGATCTATGATATAGTATACCATCAAACAAATGGAATATTCAATTATCATAAGATGTTTTCCAAATATCATCCAGAGAATTAGCCAATGCTGCATCTTTGCAATCTTTATCAAGTAGAGCAGTAAGTATATGGCAATTTGTATCTTGCTTATAGCTTTCTCTAACTTCCCCAAAGAATTCTGTTCCCACATCTGTGATGTTAATTCCTTCAATTGGGATTTGAGGTTCTGCACTTGTAGGAACATAGGCAGGATTTTCAGGTGTATTGGGTAATGCCCATCTACTTAAGCCATCAGCATTCTTGTGAATATTTCCAGCTTTATGTACTATGGTCATATTGCCTCTATACTCCTGTATAGCAATCTGCCATCTTAACATGTGTCTGTTTGGAGTTTTCATGTTAAGAAGTGACTTTACTGCATTACAATCAGTAATTACTTCAAACACACTACCATCAAAATAGTAATGAAGTTTTTCCAGAGCCCAAACAAGGCAAAGGCACTCCATTTGGCTAGCTCCATATCTGGCCTCAGTAGGTTTAATTTGTCTTGAAATAAAGAAAATTGGACCTTCATAAGGCTTGTCATTGACAATTTGAACTTGATGAAGAGCAGCTCCTAGACCTTCACCACATGCATCAATATACAGCTTGAAAGGAGGTTTTTAGTCTGGCATTAGTAATAATGGTGCATTGGTCAAGGCATACTTTATTTTATCATATGCTTTAATTATCTCCTGAGTCATTTCAAAAACAGTTTGTTGATCACATATTCTGTATAATGATCTGGCATGGATTGCAAAATCTTTAAGGTGTTGCCTGTAATAACTGGCAAACCCTAAGAAAGACATCATTTCTTTTTTGTTCTGGGGGATCTGTTTCAGTAAAACTGCAGCCACTTTGTTCTTATCAACACCAAGGCTTAGTCCTGAGACTACATGTCCTAGAGCTTTTAACTCATGAAACCCAGAATTACATTTTTTAAGAGAAATTTTCATGTTCACTTGTAGAAATTTCTTAAGTACTAATGAAAGTCTCTCTAAATGTAACTGCCAGGTTTCTGAACAAATGATAATGTAATCAATATAAATGATTAACCAGCCCTCTGATAATTCATGTGGGAAGATAGTATTCATCATTCTTTGGGAATGAGAGGGTGCATTTTTAATACCAAAAGGCATCCTCAAATATTCATAAATACCACAATGAGCAATTATTCTCAATAATTTTCTAGCATGAGGTGTCAAAACATTCTGGTGAAAGCCTTTTAGAGCATCCATGGAAGTAATGAATCTTGCTTTGGATAATTGAGTCAAAGTCTCATGAATTCTAGGGATTGGATACCTGTCTGGGATAGTATAGATATTCAGTGCTCTAAAATCACCAACCATCCTTGACTTATCATTATGCCAAGTAATGATTACTGGGGTTGTGACTTCTACCTCCTCATTGTGTCCAACTTTTCTAAGAACTCCCAGTTTCATTAGCTCATTAATATGATTTTCTAATGCTTCTCTAGCCCTAGGGCTAGCTGGGTAAGCTGGTCTTCTTAATAGTGGTGGATAAGGCCTTTCCACATTAAGCATAATGTCCACCTTCTGGCCTTTTATAGCCCCAAGTGGTTCATTATCTGAAGCAAAGGCTTCCCTGTATTGAAATAAAATCTCAATAAGCTCTTCCTTCATTTACAGTGTTAACTCAGGACTAATTTGTGCTTCAATTAATTGACTTGACACAAATTTTTCCTTATTAACATTTCTTACTTGTTTAATGACAGTAATTTCTCTTTTTTCTAGAGGAAAAGCAAATTTTTGTCTTTTATTTTCCCCTATAGTGAAATACCTGTCTTTATGATTATTAATATCAATACCATAGATATTGAGATAATCATTCCCAAGTATAAAGTGTTGTGAAGTACAATTATTCATAACTACAATTTCAACTCTCAGTCTTATACTTCCTGCAGGATGAGGAAATATGATTGCTGCTTCAAATATACCCAAGGGGTGCATATTTTGGCTAGCACTACTGAATGTTATACCTTCAATTGGCATTAATTTGTCTTGCCAATTGGTATAAATTTTGTCAAGATAATCTTTTCCAACACAAGTGCAAAAAGCACCTGAGTCAAGATGTGTCTTGGCTTCTGTGTTATTTATTACAATATTAGTGATACAAGATGACCCAGCTGTATGACCTTTACCTCTGGCAGGTTTGGTTTTTTGCATTTTGGCATCTTGCACATGTATGAGATCCATACATGCATAACTGTACTGTGGTAAGTGAGTATGTACCTCAGTGACCTCAAAAGAGACATTAATGTTCTCTATACCAAGTTCTTCCGATACTTCTTCTTCTTCTGAAGGCTCAGAATCACTTTCATGTAAAGATATATCAGTTTATTTTGTGTCTTCCACTTTTTCAACATTTATCTCATTGACTCTTGTCTTTTTTGGACAAGTGTTTGCCAAATGAGATGTGCTTCCACATTTATGACATTTCAAAGGAGGTCTGTCATGTGGTTTATTTGGTTTTGAAATTGGTTTCCCACTAGTCTTGTTGTCTATTGGGGTTTTGGACCAATTTCTTCCAATTTTTGTTCTAGTAGTGATGTCCTCCATAGCATTGATATAATCTTCTGTAGAGCAAGGCTCAATAAATCTGCTTCTTATAGCATGCTCAAGGTCACCACCACATTTTCTTAATATCCTTTTATGTACCATTGTTTCAGACATATCAGGATGAAGGGCAGTTAACCTGTCCTTCTGTTTAAGAAACCAAGTCATGGGCCTGTCCCTCTCAATATTAAAAATGGCTTCTTCAAAAGAATTTTCCATTCTAAATCTCCAGGAATCATTTGCCCATTTGGAAATAATTTGTTCTTTCCACTATGGCCAAGAATGTTTACCATGGTCTTGTCTCATTTTATAGTACCATTTCTTTGCTGATTTGGTAAATAATGAGTGTAATCTGGCACTTATGTATTCATCTGGTATGTTAAAGTCTTCTTTGAACATATCAATTGTTTTCATATATTCCATATGATTATATTCTCCTTCACCATTGAAGGTTGGCCATTCCTCTAATCTTGGAATGTCCTTGAAATTGCAAACAGTTTCCACATCATGACTTGAAATTGTATGATGTAAATCATTATTCAAGTTAAGAACATTTCTGTCAAGAATTGGTGTGAATTTCCTTGGCAATTCATTTTTTAGTGATATATTATTAATACTTGATTGAATGTCTTCTTTCAATTCAAGTCTTGCTTTATCACTTTTTTCCAATTGTTCTTGAAAAAGAGCTGCATTGTGACCAGTTGAATTTTCCAAGTTTTGAGCTTGTATTTTCAATTCTCTTAACTGTCCAGTTATAAAAGAAATTGAGTTCTCATCTGGTTGATTGAGTAAGGTAACTTTAGACTCAAGTCTTTCACAAATTTGCGTCAAAGACACAATATTGTCTTTATTAACATTTTCAAGGCCAATAATAGTCTTTTGTTGTTCCTTCACTTTCAATATCTCATTACCCAGCTTCTGTTGGACATAATCAAATGCTTTAAATTTTGCCATAATTTCTTTATTACAAGATTCAAAGTGAGTTACAAGTTTTACAAGATCTATTTCTTTGGGAAAGATTGATTCAATCTTTCCTCCTCCTTGTTTTTGAATTCCATCAAGGTTCTTGCCATATTGAACACATTGTCCATGGCTGTCTTTTCCTTCTTTGGGATTCTGTAATTCTGAGGGTAAGGCTTGTTCCACTTGGGCTTTACCTTTCCCTTTGCCTTTTGCTTGCCCTTCCGGTTGGTTTTTGGGGCTTGCTTGGGCTTGTTTGGCACTTGTTGAGGCAGATTTTTGCTGGTGGATGCTTGGGGAGCTTCCACTGCGCTGGTTTCCTTGCCTTGGGCCAACTTCTTCTTCTGATCCTCTGATAACATGCTTTGGTTTTTCAACCAAGCTTTTATCTAGTGGACTTGTCCTTTGACAGACATGGGTGTCCAACCCATCAGAAGGTCTTCTGTCTTTTCTGGTCCCATGAACTTCTTCACTTGAAGATAAGAGTTCATGGTGCCTATCCAAAGACTTGGGAGAATTTCCCACTCTTGTTGTTTTGACGCCAATAACCAGTTCTTCCATTGAGATTGATAAATCTCCATGGCTGCTTGTTGGAAATGGTTCAGGTCTAACAGCAATAGCAGTTATGTCAGCTTCTGGACTCTCAATAAGAGGTTCAAAGGTGCTTGCTAACCTTTGGGAACTGGTGGAAGCTCTGGCATCCTCCATTTGTGCCTCTCCTCTGGGAAGAAATTCTTGCCTTTTGGATTTGTGGCTGGAATGTCCTGGTCCAGATCCATTTGATTGGATGCAGTAGTTACTTCCACTTCTACTAAGAGTCATCTCACGTCAATTTTAATAAAAAATAGAGTAAAATTGAATTGAATTCACCTGCAGGACCTTTAAAGGGCTCTTTGGTTATCAAACCCCTTGGTGGTGGGCTGGTTTGAATTTCAATACTGGACTCTGAGGTTTCAGAGTCTGAAGAATTTTCTCTGATGGAAGACACTAGAGAAAATTAAAAAAATATGTTATTTTATCAAATAATAAAAATAACTTATAAACTCAACTTATTAAATAAAGTTGTTTTAATGTAATTTATGGCAAATTACGTCAAAAATAAAGAAAAATGTCTAAGACAAAAGAAAAAAATGTTGTTTAGTAAATATTTTTATTTTTAAAGATTTCTTATTTGATTTATTATTTTTCTTAAAGAAATAATAATTATGCAATTAACAAGTTAATTAATCAAAATTGTATTATTATTCACTTTATACTAGAATAACTCAAAGAATAAATTTCAAGTCTGTGATGTGAAAAATCCACTAGTTAGACAAAAGAAATTTATTCCAAGTCACTCAATAGTATATTGTTTCAAACAATATTCTTAAGAAAAAAATAACTTTATTAATATTATAAAGATTATTTATAAGGGATAAGTCCCAAAAAAGCCAATATTAAGATAAATATGGCACTTTTACGTCAAAAAACATTAAAATAAGGTCTAGAATATGATTTATGTCCCAAAAATTGGTTTAAAATCACGGCCAGGCCCCCAAATGTAAGGTTTGTCTATGAAACTCTTGATAATAGTAGCAAAATCAAGAGTACTATGACTGTCCTCAATAGAAATATATAATATAATAAAATATTATAACCACAAATTTAAATATAATTATTAAAAATAATTAAATAAAAAAAATAAATTTAATTATTATTATAAAAATATAATAATAAAAAAAAATAATTATTATTATAATAAATTATAATTATTCTATTATTGTTATAGTCACTGACAGTTATAACAATAAGACTTGTAAAGCTCTTAATGAGACAATTACACGTGGAAATATGAATATAACCACTTATAAATAATATAAATATTATTTATAAAAGAATTATAACACACACTGTGCAGAAATAATTCTTATAGAATAAAATTCTATATAAAAAAACTAATACTAGATAAAAAAAGATATAGAACTTTAGAGAAAACTTACTTATAATATTTATTTAATACAACAAGTTAAACAACAACAGCTATTTTATTAAATAATGATTATAAGTTCAAAACACACCTAAAATCAATAATTTTAAGGATAAAACAACTTTTTATGATAAAATTTAAGATTAAACATTTTTTAAGAGGAATTTGTGGATTTTAAAAGATATTTAAGATGATAATTTTATAATATAAAATATATTATTGATCATTACAACAATAATCTGAGTTCTATGACTTCAATTCTTTAATTTACAATTAATAAAGAATAAAATAACTTAAGAATCACTTTAATAATAAGATTTTATAAATAAGAAAACTTTACCTGTTTAAATTTCTAATATGATTGGATTGATGATGAATGATGGACAAAAACAGTGATGAAAAGACTCTTTTTATGTCTTCAGAGCAGCTCTCATGATTAATAATGAATATAGAGGTCGTGCTCAGGTCAAAACTGAAAAACCATACTTAAAAACAAAGTTCTTAAGTTAAGGCAACTTGTTTTTAATTCCAATTTAAAGTTACCAGTGTTATTCTTAACTCCATGTAACTTTAATCCTCATTTAAACTAATTATTTCAAGTTTTTAATATAAATAAACTTGTTTATATTAAGTTTCATCACATGAACAACTTAAAAATAGAGTTTCAAGCAGAAATCTCTTAAACTCAAGTTTTAATTGATTTTTAAAGAAATCATAATTTTCTTTGAGCTTAATTAAAAGAGTAAATTTCCAGGCTAATTACCCAGGAAATCTATTTATAAAAGATACTTAAAATTTAATTTATATATATATAATATCAAATTCTAAGCTGTGTGAAATTTCAAGCAAATCCATTAAGATTTGGATTTTTAATGAATTTTTGAAGTTATTGCTATTTTTCCACGTAAAATAGCAATACACACCAAACCTTAGCTTTTGATAAGGTTTTGATGCTTGTAACTTTAAAGTTTCACGCTTTATTAAGCTTTGACAGTTCTTAAAACCTTGATTTCAAGCCTGCATATTGGGATTCACCCTTTGGCAGCTTGAAATTCCTGTCCAAATTGGGATAAAACCAGTTTAGACCTTAAGGTTGGATCAAAGTCTAATCTTAAAGTTTAAATAAGGTTGAAAATCCTCCAATACAGGTGGACAACCTTAATTGAATCATTGCAGATCCAAAAAGTTGGGTACCCCAGCTCTATTTTGTCTTTTTCCTTTGTCCCACCTTTTTGCGTGGATTTCGCCCTTTTATTTATTTAAAGCCATACCATAGCTTTAAACCCTTTTAAATTGAGCTCATGCAGGATTTACATTCTGTATGGCAAATCCTTAGCCAATTCAGTAAATATACAGCACACCTCAATTTTAACTAAAATTTTGTCAAGTTTGCATTAACCTTATGCAACTTTAAATTTAAGCTTATTTAAGCTGAAATTTAACAATTTTAAAAAAATGTTAAAAAAGTTACATTAGTACTGTGAGATCCTTAAATCTTCTAATAACACAAGAAATAAGTGTTTTTGGGTATAACACCTTATGGATGTACCCTAGGTCATTTTTGCTGTAGAATCCAAAAATGACATAATATTTATAACTTTGTTTATCCAAAAAAAGTTATACTTATTTTTTGTTATTTTTTATTTTAATTTCAACTAAAAAGTCTGTTTAACACAAAATTAACTGTTTATAAAATCATTTGTGGCCTTATGGGTATTTTATACATACCTCACAGGCTCACAACCTCCCCTTCATCTCTTGGGAGGTCACTCCTTTATATGGTCCTGAAACACTCTCAATGGATCTTAATGGCCCATTGTGGTCCCCTGGAGACACATGAAATTTGGGTTCAGGGGGACTGCAGGCTGTGGACTGTAAAAACCCAAAATTGGCCAAAATGGCTAAAAATTTCAAAAGCTCAAGAATTGCCATAAGCATGGCAGGGACCGAAAATGATGCAAAAGGTCATTTGGGCCAATTTCTTCAAATATTATGGGGACAAGACCATTCATTTTAGGACATGAAGATATGCATATTTTGGACTGAATGCAAGGAAAGGCCCCAGAAGACCAATTTGGCCAAATGATGCAAGGTTATACAATCCTATAACCATTATTCACCAAATTTGAAGTTGAAGAACTTGGCAGCCTTCATTTTGGGATACACCCCAAGGCCAATTAAGGGAAATGAGTTCTGGACAGAAGGTAATCAAGCCAAAGATATAACTCAAAGAAACTGAAGATTCCTTACTTACTGAAGGGGGAAAGTGGTTAATGGAAAAAAGAACAAAGAAAATGAAAGCAGGAGATTTTCAGGGTAATTATTAAGAGAAAATTAAATTAAAATTTAAATATTTTGATAAAAATGTGGGGATATGGGGATGACAATTAACAGTGAAAGGTTATTATGGTTTTTGAAAGCCCAAAAGTTTCAAGAGGGGGATACTGTCTTGGTAACTAATTGGGGATAAGGGTATTAAACCTTAAACCCACGCAAACTCATCAAGACGGACATTCATTGCATATATCAGTAATCAGTTTCAGAAAATCTTCTTGCTGAAACATTCATAAATTTTGGTTCATCAATACCTCCTGTCAACACTTTTACATTTTTGATTCACCAAAGACAGTCTTGAACTAACAATCCTGAAACTGTATTATCACCCAACTCCACCACACCTCTTGTAAAAACCCTGTACATCCCTATAGTGGCTGCATTATTCAGATCAGTTCATTTTAAGAATTTTCACTTTTGGATCAGGGCTGGTGTCACAATTCTGTCTGCCAGACCTCAGAAGAGAGAACTCTTTCCAAAAAGGCTATCAATGTCACAGGGGCTCTTCTAAGTGAAAAGGGCCTGGCACTCAGTAAACTGGGACTTACTTATGGAGGGCGCAGGATATGGTAGGAAAAGAGTACACTGGAGAGTGTTAAGAGATGAATTACTATATAAAAGAATATAAGAAAAGCAGAAACAAATAATAAGAGTAAGAATAAAAGAGCCAAACACAAACAAGTCGAAGTCCACTGTTTCAACCTGTCAGAATGGAAAGAGGAGGGTTAATAAGGATATGGCCTCCCAACTCATACTTTACAGGCAAAGACTAACTCAAAATCAAATAATCATAATACCCAAAATAATGTTAAGAATAATTATAAAATGATAAATATACTAAATTAATTAACTGGGGCCAAGTCCCCAGGGGGGCAAAAGAGGGGCTGGTATATGTGAGAATCACCAGCCCTGATCCAGACAGAGAATTTTCATGAGAAGATTTGATGATTGAATTGAGTCTGGCCAATACAGGTCCTGTACAGATGTACAGTATCTGTACAAGAGTAGTGGTTGTATTGAGTGATCATACAGTTTTTAAATGGTGTATCCAAACTGTATTGGGTAAATCCAACCTTTACAATTATTGACAGGCTGTATTGATGAACCAGACTGTATACATGCTTCAGAAAAGAAGATTGCTGAAGCGGAATACTGATACACACAGTGGATTTGCTTGTTTGATGTGTTTGAGTGGGTGTAAGTATGAATACCCCTACCCCTGATTAGTGGTTGTTACAGTATCCCCCTCTTGAAACTGGTGGGCAACTGAACACCATAATACCCTGCCACTGTTGAGTGGCATCTCAATATCCCCCATTTTTCAAAAAATTTCTTTTTAATTATAATTTCCTCTTGACCATTATCCTTAAAATCCCCTCTCCATTTCTTCACTGTAATACTTTATTTGAATTATCTTCCCCCTTCTTTTAGCTTTAGTAAGTGCTTTTAGCTTCAAAATATGCTTCTTCTTTGGATTCAGTATGTTCCTCCCTTTCAAGGCCTGGCCTTTGGGTTGTATCCCAAAATTAGTGCCTTAGAATTTTGATGGCCAATGAGTATATGTTCATATACCTCATTGTGAATTGGCCAAATTGATGTTTTGGCCCTTCTTGCCCTGATTGGAATCCCTTCAAAAAGTCTTCAAAAGGGGGGTCTTGTCCCCATTGTCCCTGAAAATGCCTCAAAATGTGTATTTGGGCCCAATTGGCCCCACCATTGATTTTGGGTCATGGCACTTTTTATGGTTATTTTTGATTATTTTGCCTTCAGGGAATTTTTGGCCCAATTTGGTCTTGGGCTTATTCTGGGGTCCTACAGTCCATGGGCCATGGGCTGTATGCCGCGGTCCGTGGCTGTGGGGGCTATTGGAGACCCCCAGGACCAAAAAAAATGACCCCTGAGCCCAAATTTGCTGGGGCTTCAGGGTGACCATGGCCTGGGCCCATTAGAAGGGTCCCAGACCATAAAGATTCTGACCTCCCCAAAGTTTCAGGGGAGGTCCTGGGTGGTGACTTCAGTCCAAAAGAGACATAAACTCCCGACCTTAAGGACTTTGAGGGGGCCATCATTGAGCTATGGCCCCCACTTCCTTCATACTTGAAGTGATTTAATCTGACTCCTTGAATCTTCTGCTTGCATATTCCTTAGTCATGAGCTCCAAACTGACTGAAATAACTTAATCTTCCCCTTTTGCGCTGCCACCATCTGTCCTTCATGGTTCTGGCATTCTCAGTTGATTTTCTTCACCATAAATGGCTTCTTCTGGTCATTTTGATCCCACCCAAACTTATGTTGGTTACAAGGCAGTTGAAGTTCTTGATCCTTCTTGTACTGAATTTTTGGCCAAGTGAAAGGATTGTTTTGAACATTAAAATTCCAGATCTTCAAAATGCCACTACTCCTTTATTGAGAAAAAGACATGTCCCTGTACTTGAAAGCAAGCTTCAAATGTCAGGAAGTATTTATGGAGTAAGAAAGATGGGCCTTTTGGGAAAGAGTTCCCAGTTTCTGAGGCCCCTACTTCTTATGGTAATTCAGGCCATTCCAACCATAACCTTTGTGATATTCTTGGTCCTATGTGATTCTGATGTCTTGCTTTAGTTGCTGGATCCAGGCAGAGGGATGTGGCAGGGTGGACCAATGTTGGAGGGCCAATTTATTCTAGTTCAGAGGTTCCAATTTCCAGGATCAACAACCAAGGTGTGGTGAAAAAAATGAGAAGAATCTCTGATTCACCCACCAATCCAGATGCTGAAGGAAGTTACAAATTGGATGGTGGAGAAGTTGAGCTAGTGAATCCTACAATTTACCACCACTCAAGCACTTCACCTCCTCAACCTGCTACCAAGAGATTCCAAAGCCAAGTCATACCTAGTACCCCAAGGAATTTTCAGGCTTTCCTATTCACCATTCCATCTTCAATCTCTCCTCCTTCACCAAGCCCATCCACTGAAAGGCCTTCCCTGGCTTCACAATTGAGGCCATCTCCTATTCCACAGCCCAGAAAATCACGAATGGTCACCTCCTAACAGCTAAAGCCTGTGGCCAGCTGCAGCAGAAAAAGAGGGGATCAATTGCCTTTACTGTTCCCTGCCCCTCAAGTGTTTCAAAGAAGAGAACATTGGCTTTTCCTTGTCACCAGAGAAAATTCCAATATGGAAAAGGAAGGCCACAATGCTGCTTCCACGTTGTTTATAATAGTTGATAGAAGTAGTAGGGAGGTTATTTTTTATGCCAATGATAGAATTATTCCTGGTACTTCTTTTGAGGAAATGGCTGCTAAGCTTGTACAGTATGAAGATGAGTTTATCAAGGATTTCCAAAGAACTATTGATGACTTGGGTAGAGATAACTATTTTTATTTTCCTTGTTTTGTTTTGGTTTGTCTTTTATTTCCACTCTTCCAAAATACTAAAATTAAAAAATAAATGTAACCACCCAATACATGATATGGGAGGGGATTCTGCTTTATAAAAGAAATAAAAAGAAACAAGAGTTATAAAAGTAAAGAAAATAAAATAAAATAATAATTAAGGGAAAATGAGACTGAAGAAAAATAAAAATAACAAAACTTCTGAGGGATTTCCTTCCTGTGGTGAGTTTCTTGATTTTGGCCATAGATTTTCCTGAGACATAAAACCAAGCATTTTATGCTCACAGAGTGGCCAAGGTGCTTTTTTACAAGAATTAAAACCCTTAGAAGTTCATACCAGGAGATGCAACTTACTTTCATAATTTCCACTCCCCACAAAGAAAAATAAAAGAACAGAAAAGCCTTTTTCATAATTGACTTGATGTAAGGAATGTCTTTAATCTTTATAAATGGCATAATTCAAAAAATAAAAAATAAAAAGAAATTTGGGCCTATCTTGATGAAAGGTCCAAATTTGAGGGTATTGATGTTACAAGGCCTTCTGAATATGTCCAAAAAATTTAAAACCTCTAACAAAGTGGCTAATGTGATTCTTACAAAAAATTTGGGTAAAATACCCCCTTAAAGGTGCATTCCAGGAGAGGAACTTACTTTCATAACTTCTACTCCCCACCAAGCACAATAAGATCAAACTCTTGAGGGTTTTGTACCAGGCTTTTCAGGGTACAATGTATGTAAATCTTTGACAAGGTCTGGTGAGTTGGTAAGTTTGAAAGCTGGTTCCAGAGTTGATCTTTCTTGGTCTTTTCTGAATCCTTTTCACTCTGCAAGATACCATAGTTTACCTTGCTTCAGTTTTGAGTTCAGAACCTGAGCCCCTTCCCATTACTCTTTCTCCTACACTAGAGCTGGTGGTGGTGGCAATTGATTTTGATTTGGGATGCTTGACTGCTAGACTGGTTCTGATAAGGACACATGGAATACAGGGTGAACTGACTTCCATTGTTGAGGCAGCTTGAGGTGATATGCATGGCTTACAATTTTCTTCAAGACGTAAAATATTCACAGCTGTCTTTATGAAAGCTTCTTGGTGGTTCTTGTGGTCTTGATATTCTTTGAGGCTGGACATACATCCTTCCCAGGTTGGAAATCAGGTAGAATTTTCCTATTTCTATCTGCATACTTCTTAAATTGCCATTTTTCTGATTCTAATTCTTCTTTGATCATTTGCTGTACTGATTGGAGTTTTTTGATAACTTTCCAGAAGGTTTGTCTTGAGAAATGTGAATTGAATCAAAGCTTGGATTTCTTCAATAAACTTTGAAAAAAGGTGACTTCTTGCTCAATGAATGTTCTGCATTATCATAGGAAAATTCTTCCATAGGAAGCCATATGTGCCAGTCATCTTGATGGTAACTGTCATAAATCCAAAGATATGGTTCTAGAGTTTGATTTACCCTCTCTGTCTGTCCATCTGTTTCAGGGTGGAAAGAAGTTGAAATATCTCTTGATATCTTGAGCTTCAGAAATAATTGGGTCCAGAATGATTAAAAAAATAAGGATCCTCTATCACTAAAAATACTTATTGGAAGGACAAGCTTGGAAAAGACATGACTGATGAATTTTTAAAATACGTCCAAAGAAGTAATTATTGAGTAAGTTGGAATTAATATTTTCATTTTTGAGAATCTTTCAACAACTACTGAAATTAATTCAAAGTTGTTGGGCAATGGAAATTGAGTGATACATATCATTGATAATGAATTCCAAGGAGAAGATGGAATTTGAAGAGGCTTGAGTAATCCAAACTTCTTATGATGAATTTTCTTGTTTCCGGAAAGTTGCTGACATGCTGACACAGAGTCCTTGATTATTTGGTTCATGCCAGCCCAATGAAAATCCCTCTTGATAGGCTCAAGGTGTGCTTGTGGTGAGGGTGGCCAGCCAACAGTGAATAATGATGCTTTTGAAAGATATCCAAGTTGAATTATTAATTTCTTTGAATAACAACTCTATCTTTGAATAATGATAACTTGGTTTGAGGTTCAATGTAATAATCTGGTATTGATTCACCTCTTTCTCGTTTCTTGAGTACTTCTTTAAAATCTTTGTCTTTCCATACTTCTTTTTGAATTTTATCAATTAAGTCTGAAAACATTTTTACCTTGTTGGAGAAGATTCTTTATTCTTGAACTTTATCTTGCATAAGAACTTGATAAAGATTTTGAGGATTCTGGATGATGAAGTTCACCCCACTCTCTGAGTAACTTCTGTCCCAAATTGACAAGAAATCTGGTAAAGTGGCCAGCCTTCTTGGGCAGTAAGTAGGATTGAAATGAGAGTTGATAGTAGCAGTGGTGAATGCTTCTTTGAGTAACTGAAACTGACTAAGAGCACCCTCATCAAAGATTTAGGAAGAATCTACTTTAAGAAGGGAAGTGAGAGCAGTGAGTTTTGTGAAGTGGTTCTTAATGAAACAGAAATAAAAATTGGAAAAGAAAAGAAATTTGTGAAGAGCTTTGATTTTCTTATGCTGACGCCAATTTAGGATTTGTTGAATGTTTGAAGAATTCATCTTGACGCCATAACCTGAACCCACATATCCAAGGTATTCCACACTTAAGGCATGGAATACACACTTTGAGGCTTTGGAAAACGGATTATTGTCCCTCATCCTTTGGAGGAAAGAGGCCACATACTTCCCATGTTCCTCCTTAGTTCTTGGTAAGACCCTAATATCATCTAAATAAACTACAACAAAAATATCCAAGAAATCTGTAAAGATATCATTTACAAGATTCTGAAATGAAGCAAGAGAATTGGTTAAGCCAAATTACATGACCAAGTACTCATAGCTACCATAATTGCTTCTCAAGGCAGTTAACTGCTCATCCCCCTCTTTAATTCTAAGGAGATTATAAGCAGCACACAGATCTATCTTGCAGAAGAGAGTGGAACTGTTTAAGTTGAGTGACATCATTGAGTTTGCAGTAGTAAACACACAAACAGAGGCCACCATCCTTTTTCTTAAAAAGAATTACAGGTACTCCTGTTGAAGAGAAGCTTGGCCTGATGAAACCTTCCTCTACATTCTCTGAAATGTAGGCCTGTAGTGTTTCTGACTCATGATCTGATAAATGGTAGATAACACCAACTGGAGATGGAAGACCCTCCAATCTGATATGATGAGCTCAGGCAGGGTGTGGAGGAAGTTTCTATGCTTTCACCTTGGAGAATACATCCAAATATTGGCTATAAGCAGGGGGACTACCTTCAAAACAGTTTCAATTTCTTCTGGCTCTTCCTCCTCATCCCACTTCTCCTCCAGGGTGGCATGAAAGGATAAAGGAGGAAGATCCATATCTCCTTGAAAGAGATGAAGTGAAAACATACCAACATCTTTTATCTCTTTGAAGACTTCATCTCTTTATTGAAGTAATTACTGAGAGGGAATGATGAGAGGGATATGGACAGAAGAAGGGAGTGAAGGTGTCTCAAGTTCACCAACCAGAGAAACACTGTTGAAAGAAGTGGAAAAGCTATTACTAGTTGAAGAACTAATACCACTAGAATCCTTATGACAAGCATTATAGGTTATCAATCCATTTTTCCAATCAATCACTGGATTAAAATGGTAAAAGAAATAATATCTAAATAAGAGGTCTTCTCCCTTAGGTGAATCTATGATAAAGAAGTCACATTCAAAGTTTGGGAAAGAAGGAAATTCAACAACCCACTTGGTATAATGGGTGATGAAAAAGGAAGTGGATTCTGTTGGAATACAAAATGAAAAGAGAAATCCTTTCAAGGTGCTCTGAAATGGTCAATGAGTAATTCAGAACAAAATTCTCTGCAATAAACACCATGAGCAAAATGGCTACACCTGAGAGCAGGTGTTCCATTTGGAAATTAGCTTGGACCCATTCTAGAATGAGGTGGGACCCTTCCTGTGAACTAGGTTAGTCCCAGGATTTAATTGTTTGTTAGTGCTCTAAGTTCTTCCAAGCCACTGGAATATTACATAACTTCCAAGCTTTTCTTACTTTTTTCAACTGCATGTAGTAAGTGGATAATGAATAATACATAAAAATAATTTCTTTTTCTATTTTACTCTTCAAATTGATTTATTGCAAGATAAAAATTTTGTCTCACTATTCAATTTACATTTAAAAAATTCCATTTTTTTTGAAGGCCAAAAGAACTCAAACCCACTATCAATAATGAGAAAAGCCTTTATCTGTCTCTATTTATGACTTATTACTACATCTAAGAAATATTTATTCTTATTTCTAATTCAAAAACTGGCTCAAAAAGAATAAAATAAGATTTTTTAAATCAAATCCTCTTCTGAAGAAACTGGATTGATAAGAATTTTTGTTTCTGATATTTTTTAATCGTTTAAGCCTCAGAACAAAAAGATAACAGCTTTTATATTCTTTTGAACATAATGATTTCCCAAAAAAATACAAAAGACACTTATTAAATCGTTTTCTTCATTGTTTGAAATTCCCAGACATAAGTCTTATCTGTATATTTTCATTTTATGTATTATTTGTATCATTGCTTAATTTCATCTATTTTTACTATCATCACCAACATTTATCCTTTTTGAAACAGATAGTCTTCTACTTTGGATTTCTTAACAGTTTTATTTGTCAGCTCAAAAGAGAATTTTTGGGCTCTATTCAAGAAAGCCCCTAATTTAGTAAATCAATAATTTTTATAGAAAATTACAGTAAAGATAGCATACTGGAAGCTATTGTAAGCTTGTCTACAATCATACACAATATTACATAAGCAAGAGTAACAGTTCCTGTACTGTAATGAGCTTGACACATGTAAAAAACTACAGTAGCATGCTTTGTAAAGGCCTGCTACTGTAATTTTGATTAAAAAACAGAATATTGAAGAAAAGAAAAACATATTTAGAAATATAATATATAAATTCAGGAAAACTCAAGCAAAATATAAAATAGTGAATTAATCAAACACTCCAAATAGCATATCAGCGTAAAATATGGATAACAAAACTTAAAAAAATGAAAACATAAAAAACTGTTTTAGAGTATCAGAAATTCAGATTTGTCTACTTCTTTTCTCCAAAACATATAAAAATAGCTTTATCTCAATAATAATATTAAACTCAATTCACCTTCAGAAATGTTAGTATACTTCATTTTTTTGAGGTACATCTATCATTTTTCATGAATTATTTGTTAAAAAATCATTTTTTAAGATATTTTTTAAGGTTTTTTGTTTCTGTTTTCATTTTAAATAATGCAATTAAATAACATTTCTTTCTCAAAAAAATAGAAATACAAATAGGAGTATATATTTAATCAGATATATTTTTAATACTATGAATCAGAAATTAAAACTTTTGTTTTAGTTTTATTAATGAGGACCAGTTCACTCAATATATGAGAGATCTCTTCCCATAAATCATAGTATTATGTCAAAAAAATATCAAAAAATTTATTTTACTCCAATCCTGTTCAAATATTTTTAAGATTAATATTAATTTGTATTATTTCATTTTCAAAAGGCTCAAAAGACCTTTATTCAATTCAAAAAAACATATATTTGAAAATTTGTATCACAATCTCATTGATAAGGGAATATAATTAATTATTTATTTTAATAAGAATTATATTTATTGTAAAAAATATATTCATGGGTTCAAAAGTTTTTGAATATACAATTTCCACATATTTAAATCAAAATTTAATATTAACAGTGTAAATTAAAGGCCAAACTATTTATAATGAAAATTGAAAAATTGAAACATGATTCAGACCATGTTTTGACTATGAGTGAACATGGCTCTGAAGTGATATTTTCTCCACTGGAATCTTGATTACAAAAAGTATATATCTTACTTATGTGACCCCTCTTTATTGAATGATACTTTGATAAATGCTTTCAGCTTTTCATTGAGCAAAAATATCCAAAGAAAACAAGAAATATTACTGCATAATATTTTACAAACACTTGACAGAGCTAAATATATCCTTTTCTTAACTGGATTTTACAAACAGCTCCTTATTGTCAATTTATTATCATTTTAGGCTGTATAAATATATAAAAATAGCCTAAAATTCACAATACTACCAAGATCTTCATAGATATTCTTTGAGATATAAATTTCTCAAAAGAACAAATTTCTACCAATTGTTTTGACTTTCTATGATAAAGCATTCCTATTATGTAAAAATGAAAAAAAAAATTGTAGTATTTCTTCATACATCTGAGGTTTTGAATTATTTTTGATTTCTTCTGGAAATTTCTATTAGCTTAAGTTAAATGATTAAAATTATTATATAAAGGTTTCCTCCATAAATTTAAGGAAATATTAGTATAGAGAAATTGGAAAAGTATTTTTTGAATTAGTTTTTATAATCTTATTTTTTTTATTGTGTATTATTGAGAGGGTGAAACATACATGTTTACATACTTAAATCTATCAACCCGCCAAGCTCATATACAATTGAGTATTTCAGTGCATGGAGAGCTCTCCATAGCTCATGATCACTACAAAATGTGCTCAATTTCAAGGAAATTGAAGTTAAAGTGTAGGTAGAATATACAATACATCCAAAATAATCAAAGTTCATTCCATAGAAAGCTTTATTAATTAAGTATTCAAAATTAAAATCATTTATCAAATTGATGTTTAGCTATATTTATACATTAAAATTGAATTTAATCAAATTTCACACAAATACTTGCATTATTTGAGCTTTATTTGATTTCTTGATACAGAAACTACCCTAATTTCCTTCAAATAACAACCCAAATTATCTTGTGTTTTCACATTTTAAATTAATTCACTAGGTAAAGATTGTTGAATAAAAACTGAGTATTTCTCCAGAAGAATATAAAATGTTAATTTCAGTTGGTATAAATAAACAAAAGTTTCAATCCTTGAAAAAATTGAAGAAGCCCATTTTTTTATTTTTATGAGGTTAAGAATTCTTTCATCAAAAGTTTTTTCTAGAAATATTGGAAGATTTGTTAGTTTAAAACATGAAAATGAATAATAAAAAGGTGGCCAATTTTAGAACTAAAGCCAAATATTCCAATTGGAATATTTATATCATCTATCTATAAGTTTAAAGCCCTCCTCTCAAGAACTTGATGCGCTTAAATAGGGGTTATGGTCTTTCAATATATAATACATTCCTGTTGGTCCCTTCTTAAATTGACTTTGTCTCATAATTCTTGACAGCTTGTTTCAATTTTTATTAATCTCTTAATATAAATGGAGGAAAAAGAAAGGCATAAAGATTCTCACAAAATAAGTATTTGGATTGAGAGTAAACCATTCAATGGTAGGGTATTCTTCTCATAATATATATATGTGAAGGAAGTTCCAAAGTATGTAAGAAATTTTATTATTTATGGGAGATTCCTCTGAATTTTGGAGTGCTTAACTTGATATATTATTCATCCATGTGCTCCTATAAGTTGGCTTGAAAGGAATTGTTATTGAAACTAAAATATACATGTAAAAATACATAAGAAAGACCCCAAAAGTTGGGGCTTGTGTAAATTAAATGATACAAAGTAATAAAAATCTATCCAAACAAAGGGAGATCTGAAATAAGTTTTTGAATCATGTATTTTTGAGCTACTGGGATTTTAAAATCCCAACCAAGAACTGCTATTTAATAAACTGAATGGATACTTTGTGGCTTGCATTTGTGGCTTTAATTTCTTCCAAAACTTATATTTCTAAATTCAATTTCTGTCCTATCTCCAGCCTGAATCCAATCTAACTCCCATTTCAAATTCCAAATGCAGCACCTACTGTCAGGTGTAGCCACTTTGCTCATGGTGAAAGGAGTTTTTAGCACCATAATCAATGAGAATACTATAAAAAATATCAGAGACAGAATAAAAAATAAGAAATTTCAAAGATTTCTTGACACTATTATTCAGAGTGCACAATTGTGCTCTTGAAGGAGATAAGTGAGAGCCCTTGAGCACATCATGATTCCAACTAAGGATTTTCCCAGCTTGCTAGGGAAGCCTCTTGGTTACCCTTCCCTATTCTAAGGCCTCTTGAATAATTTTTCAATTGGGTTCTTTCCACCACAATAAGTGAATAAACCTTCGTTAATCCTCCTCTCCTTTTTAGAACCAATTAATTTATTTTACTTATTGAGTAGAGAAGAATGAGGCTTATCCTTTGAAGCTTGAAAACTCTTCCCCTTCTTACTCTTCTTGTAAAATGAATGTTGAGGAGGCCTTAAGGAATTGGATCCAGTGACTGGAGGCTTCTTCTCTTTCTGACTACTCTTTTCCTTCTGCCTCTTGTGGCTTCTAGTATCTAATTCCAAGGTAATGTCCATTAGTTCTTGAAGAGTATCAAAATTACCAGGGTGAGAATCCAACTGGTCCCAAGGTCTTGATGCCAATCATCTTCTATAAACAGGAATATAAGCCCTTTCTCCCCAATCTCCAATTCTTGACATTAATATTCTAAAATCAGCATTGTACAAGGATACATGACCACATTCCTTCATCCTGATATTATAAAACTCTTTTTTAGCTTTCCTGACTTGATTGGGATAAACAAACAGAGTGAATAACCAGTTTTCAAACAACAGCCAGTTATTGAGGATGTAGGATGGGTCTTGTTTGGAGATACTTGAGTGATATGGTTCAATCCATTTTCCAGCTCTACCAGTGCAAAAACATTTTAGTAAAGCATCTTCTTCCTGTCATTGAAGCGTTCTGGGTCATTATGAAAAATTAATTGACAGTATTGGCTAAATCCTCTCGGCTTATTGGCTTGAGTACCATCAAAACAATCAGGTGCCTTCATTGATGGTGTATTGAATTTTCCCTGGGGGCAAATTCTTGGGTGAGTTGCACTTTGCTCCATCATGTTCAGAAAATTTGGTTCATCTTGAGAGACAAGAGGTTGCTTATAAAGGGATATATTTGGAGCTCCAGAAGCCTCAGGGGTACCTGCCAAGGCAGCTACCACTTTGGTTTCCTCAGACTCCTCCACTTTTTCATCTTCTGCCTCAAGGCCTTTTAAAAATACCAGGCTAGCCACCCAACAAGCCAGAGAATGATCTTTATCTTCTTGATTTCATACCTCCTCTTCTGGAGGGTGCTTCTCCTTCCATTGGTGGTCCTCTGTCCAAATTTTC
Organism: Austropuccinia psidii; assembly: GCA_023105745.1. Classification (NCBI taxonomy): domain Eukaryota; kingdom Fungi; phylum Basidiomycota; class Pucciniomycetes; order Pucciniales; family Sphaerophragmiaceae; genus Austropuccinia; species Austropuccinia psidii. Next base: position 53,139,453 of record JALGQZ010000007.1, on the reverse strand, counting down.
ACTCAGTGTATGAACTGATGGTGTGCATTCAAGAGGAGCCCTTGCTGTAGGAGTGAGAACAGATGTATTTCTTCGGGATCTTGTATTCTTGGCTTCTGGGATATTCTGAACAGATATTCTTTGAAAAGTGAAATAAACTTGATGATAATTTAGAACAAAATTAGGCTGGACCAACTCAAATCAACTGAGAATCTTGAGGAATCAAGAAAATATTGAGGTGAAATAAATATCTTGAAGAACTTCAATAAATGTCAATTAATAAACTAATGAATTCAATCAATTCAGCTCAAATCAAAATCAATTCTGTATTAAGGATTTCAGTAGATCAGTCAATATTTCCAAAGGTCAATTCAATATCTTGAGGAATCAAATTCAAATCAATCAATCAAATCAAATCTTGAGTATTAATCAGCTATCTTGAGGAATCAAATTCAAAATGAATGAATCAAATAAAATCAATAAAATTTTGAAGTGAAAATTAATATCTTGAGGACTCCCAATCACAAATAACCAATCAATTCTTGAGGAATTCAAAATCAAATAACAATCAATCCAAATCCAATAAAAATACTCAATTTCTGAATCAATTATCCAATGAATTCCAACTAATCCAAACTTGAAAAACACCTGAATTCAGACAGAAAAAAAATTGAGAATTGCTCAAGAATTAAGAGCAAAATGCAAGGGTTAGCAAATGAAGAAATAATAAAGAAGTTCAATTTTAATATGAATGAAATGAATGGGATGTAAACTGATGAGAATAATAAATTCATAAAATCATGAGAATGAATAATTTATGAATGAGAGAAATGAATGTAAAGGACTGAAAAGAAAGAAACAATTGTGAGTTAATTAATATAATCTCACAGGGGCTCTTCAAAATGAAGAGGGCCTGGCACTCAGTAAACCAGAACTCACTTTTGGAGGGCTCAGAAGGAATAAGATTAAATACATTTGATAGTGTAATAAAGATAGAATTTCTAATGAAATAAATATAAGAAAGAAGCAACAAAAAAATTGAATAGCCAACCACAAACAAGTCCAAGTCTACTGTTCCAACCTGTCAGAAAGAAATAGAATGGTTAATAACTGTATGGCAACCACAACTCTACTGAAAAGGTGAGGAAATGCAAAGACCAACTTAATACCAATAAATACAATACTCCAAAAGAAAGCATGAGAATATTTATTAAATAATAAATCAAATATATTAATTAACTGGAAAAAAGTATCCAGGGGGAGAAAGAGGGGCTGGTATATGTGAGAATCCACCAGCCCTGATCCAAAGAGTGAATTTTCTTGAGAGGAATCTTCATTTGCATTGATTTGGATAATACAGCTCCTGTATGGATTTACAGGGTTGGTACAGGAGGTGTGGTGGAGTTGGTTGATCATACAGTTTCAGGCTTGTGAATCCAAAACTGTATTTGGAATATCCAGCCTGTACAAGTATTGACAGGCTGTATTGATGAACCAAGCTGTATGCTTGTTTCAGCAAGAAGATTTGCTGAAACTGATTCCTGATACACATACTGGTTTTACTGGTTTGATGAGTTTGAGTGGGTTTAAGGTTGAATACCCTTACCCCTGATAGTGGCTGTGACAGCTGGTGGATTCTCACATATACCAGCCCCTCTGTCTCCCCCTGGGTATTTTTCCCTAGTTAATTAATATATTTGATTTATTATTCAATAAATACTCTTACTTCTTATTTTGAATTATTTTATTTATTGGTATTAAGTTGGTATTTTCAATCCTCACCTGATCAGCAGAGTTGTGGTGGACATATCCTTATTGCGCATTCTCTTTCTTTCTGACAGGTTGAAACAGTGGACTTGGACTTTTTTTTGGTTGGCTCTTTTATTCTTTACTCTTATTTGCTTCTCTCTTCTTATATTTACTTTCATTATTAATATAACTTTTATTACACTCTTGAATGTATTCATTCTTATTCCATCTGAGCCCTCCATAAGTGAGTGCCAGGCCCTCTTCACTTAGAAGAGCCCTTGTAACACATTTTATGCAAGGCCACAGTAAATATATAACTATACAGATATATAAAGTAAGAGTCAATTAATTGTTTTTCTTATCATGTATATATTTCAAATCTTCACCCCCATGCTATTATATTAAATATAACACTTATATTAACTTCATAATCATATTTTTAATTCCATTAAATACATTTTAGAATTTTTTCAGAATCCCCATAGAATTATATAACTATTAAAAGATCCTTTATTATTGAGTTTGAAATTTTTTCCAAGCTCTTAAACTTTATTCAAATCTTTAATTTTTCCTAAGATGAATACTAAGTTACCATTTTATACAATTCTTGTAGTCTTGATATATATTTCTTATTTATTTGTTCTCAGAGCTGAAGCTCTTGATAGATAGAAATTATTTACAGAGTTAATTCAATATCCATAAGTGAGAGACAGTATTTCAACTTCTTTCCTAATATTTCTTACTCTCACAAAGCTTCACTAATAGAGGTTTCATTGTCTTATAGATACCAGAACTCTCACTTGATAAAAATATCCAATGATATGATCAGTAGTAAGATACTTTATAAGATAAGAAACACAGCTATAAAACTTATTCTTTTATATCATCCCGACTATCTTGGCATTCAGGTGTAATGAATTTGGATTTCTTTACCTTTTAAAGCCCAAGATAACAATAATTTCACAAATTTTGAAAAAAACTCTCTATAATATGTCAAATCTGAAATATCTTCCAAGCTTCTTGTCAGCCAAAGTCTTTTCAGCTAGAAAAAAAGAGAAGTTAATTTAACTTTTATATCTAAAATATGTATGACCTATCTTTATTCTTTAGAGTATTCATTCTCAATAGCTGTCAATTCTGGCTGTGGTTTTTTTCGAATGCATATCTGTAAATTATGATACATTTATCTTGATCTTTTTAATTTTGTTAGTAGGTTGGTTAATTTTACTTATAGTTGAAACAAAAATGTTTATTCCCTGAACTTCCAATTTTTAATTGGCCAAACATCGAAGTTGATTGATGTTTCACACAGTTATCAGTATTTTTATGGAATTAGTATCCTGTGAGACCCAATATCTAACCTTTCTAATTCAAGAATCTTGGCTTCCCTGGGCTTTTAGCATGAGGAGGTAGCTCAGAAACCACCATTCCACTGGTCTGAGGATGCTTGAATCTGAGCCAAAGCTGATTGCTTGAGCTTGAAGTGTGCTTCATCCCGGAAGAGCTGGTTTGGATGGAATCATGATGCTTGAGATTGGAAATGGATAAGCGGCTGGTGCATGCTGGGCGGAGTAGGAAGCCGCCACGGTCAAATCCTCAATTTTCGTTCGTCCATCCGAGAAAATTCTGATTCCACGATTCTCGCCGAAAGACAACATCTACCTCGATCTTGATGATGGCGTGAGTACTCATCTTCGTTGGTTATCTATTTCTCTGAAAACGTGCCGATCCAACAAAATCTCACTTTGCTTCAGAGAGCAACAATTGGAGAACTTTTCGGCAACCGATCAAGATCTGTCTCATCTTTCCAATCTTCAAGCCTTGTCTTCGAGGTGAGCCAGTTATTTCTGATCGAAATCCAAAAAACGAACGAGCTAAAAATTGATGGGATGGTCTCCTATGAATCACGGTCTTGATCTTGAAGCCATGATCCTCAATCAGATTTTGAAAATTTGGCATCCTTGCCAAATCCTCCACAGTTATCTCCTGCGACGATTCGTCATCTTGAGGGCGTTTCTAATTCATCAGTCAAACCCAGCCAGGCTGCGTCTCACACAGGTGATAGGCTTTTCTTTAAGTTATCTCTGTTTTATGTATCTTATTGGGCTCGCCATTAATCATCATAACTTTTATCCTAAATTAGATGAAATCGTTCAACTGGGTTCACCCCAACAGGATCAGCAAAATGCGTCTGTTCCTAAGCCTGTCGATCAAGCCCCTAATGAACTAACACAACCCACTTCCCAAGAAATCAAAGCCGCTTCAGTAAATAAAACTCCTATAGCTGAAACTCTTCTAGAGACACAAGATCAACCCAACCAGATCCCTCAACCAGCTGTCACGTCAATTCCCGATCCTGTTGTAGAACCATTACTAGATTCCAATTCAAAAAAATTAGTTGAGGAAGATTTAAAATCGTCTTCTGATATGGCGATCGAACACAAAGAAATTCAGGAAAATCTTAACCTCTCTATTAAACAACGCAACATGTCCGCTTTTGACGCAAGTCAAGTCAAAGATTGGCTGGACTTATCCCAAAAGGAAGTTCAATATGCTGGTAAGTCATCATCCTAACCTAATCAGGAAAATTGACTAGATATTAATCCCATCGCCGTAATTTATCTAGCCTACTTGTTTGTGATTCCATGGTGTTCCGTTCTTCTCTCCCTCAGATCTTTAAATCAAATTTTGTATTTGATCTTTGACTGGGCCTTATTAAACCCAGTCACTGGTATACCCATGTCAATCATCGCCCCCACAATAGTTTATGGAAGTTTGGTTGCACTCTTCATATCTTTTGCTCAAATGATTTAGTGCTAAAAACCCGTTTAAATCTTTAAAAACATTTATTTTGGCAAAAGCAGTCAATATATTTGAGTAGACATTCTAGATTTGAATTCACAGAAAATCGGTATTGAACGACCAGTTTTAATGAATAGAAAAAGCTTTTTAGGCTCTGATAACTTTATTCAAATCACAAGTAAAAGCAAGGCGAAAAGGCCTATTTTGTTTATTATTTTTGAAAGATATCCTCCCCAACCTTCTTAGAAAAACGCAATTCTTGTTAGTTTTACTCATATTTTGCAATACAGCATGATCCATACATTATTGGTTTTTTCTGCAAAAACATTTGTCATATACTTCTCTTTGCTATCAGTGATTTATTTTGAAAAGCTTTTTTTATGTTAATTAGACCTAGGCCACTAATGCAGGTTAGAAGGATTGCGGCAAAGCTCTTAGGAACCAACGAAATTAGCAAGGGTAGGTCTGGCATATCTTGTGGATTATGACTGGCGCATTGTAAATGATCTTTATCATCCCAGCCCCAAAACGGAAACTGTTCACATTAGACGGCGAATTTCGACAAGACAGACAACTCCTGACAATCAGGCAGCCTAAGAATGACCTATCTAGTGGATGTTTATTGTCCCCGGCGCATTTCACATTTGCGTTACTCTTCACACCAATGAGCAAATCAAATCAGTGTTATTTCTTAGGATGTCAAAAACTGTAAGTGAGTAGGGTAACCAAAAGATTACACCCTCCCCGCTGCATCTCTGCAATGGACTTGCTCTTACTCTTTCAAAGACAAGGCCTTAATTAGCTACACTGTCGCATCAATTTTAGGATGTGCACTTGGATGAGGAACCTATAACTTCTGCAAGTTGACAAAACTATATACCATTTAGGGCAGTTGCAATTCTTTCTTTAAACCCGTTCAGTGGCGGGGTTTTACAGGAAAAGTTTCCTTTTACTCAGTCATCTTCTGTACCGATTTGGTAATTATGAAATTGCGGAACTTTCTGGGACACCAACATAACTTTATGCTGGCCCTACAGAATTGACTAACGCTTTTGAAAATTTCGCTATAACTCCATTTACATAGATTTCTATTTTTTCAAAAATAAGAAAGAAATTATGCACATTTTTTATTTTAACTTCTGATTATTTCTTTTAGTTCAAATTCTTGCTTCATGTCTTCACACCCTCATCTTCCATTTTCACAAATAAAGAAACTGTTTCAGCTAGCAAAAAGGAGAAAAGAAAGGCAAAATCATGCTCACCACTTGATAACCGTTGGAAGACGAAAAAGTAGCAAATTTGTGGGTTTATATGAGTGAAGATCTGAAGTCATCTGACAATCACACAATAGAAAATGTTTACCAATGTATTTTATGAACACTTCAAAATGTTCAGAAAAACCTTTCAGAATGATTTAGATTAAATCCCCATTTGATATGTTATTTTATTGATTTTTTTTAATTAATGAAGACTTATTTTTTATATTTTGATCATATTGATCGTAATGAAAACTGCTACATGGAGGTTTTTCAGAAATTTACCATGATTGATGCTTCAACCAGCCGAATTATTTCTCTCCTTTTGATTGGATGAAGATGGAAAAAAGATATGTATGGAAAATGTTACAGGGATTTTTTTTAGCTTGAAAGGAACATCAGAAGCTGTATGAAAGGAGATATTAGTTTTAAAGAATAAGTCAATGGCAGGATAGATATTTTAGTATATCCATTACACAGAAGTCTACCTATGTGAGAAATATTTACCTTTAATCACATATTAAGAGAACCAAGGTCCCCTTATATAGACCATTTCAGTTTATCCATCACCAGCTCTCACTATTACAATTTTTATTAACCTGGTGCATATATATGGTTCAATGTAAATATAGACTTGGTTTCATCTCCACTAGACATAGGACCAGGATTTGTATCTAGTATTCCTTATCTTATTATTTCTCTCTTTCTTTGTCTACAGATTTTCAGTAGTTTTGTGTTGTCCTGTCCCTCCCTGTTGTCTTCTACATCCCTACCAAGACTTAAAAAAGTCAATGGTCCTTTTACCACTTCATTCCACATATATTATGAGACAGGTCTTCCCTACTAAAAATTCAGCTTGGAATAAATTTGTTAAAAGTATTAGTAATTGGTGAATCAACCATTGAGCTAGATTATAAACACAAAATCAATTTTTTCATCTGCCTAGGACAGAGAAGAATGAACCCCCTTATCAGTCTTTGTAGATCATACAATCTTGTAACCAACAATGAAACTCTCCAGTAGAGCATACAGAAATATAAGGCAGATATTGAAAGAAAATTTATTTCCTTTCAAATCATTTTCCTAAAATTTGAAGTTTAAATTCTATCCAAATTTACTAATGAAGCCAATGGTAACGCCAAACTCTTGTGGAATAAAATTGAGAAATTTAATTAACAAAGATCAATCATAAATAGAACAAAATATCTAGATCAAATCTCCTAATAAATCCTCTAAAAATTTAAACAGTGATATTCCTTAAATAATTTACTATTGATAACTAAAGAAGTATTTAGCTTAATCAACAGAAAAGAAATAAAACTTGCTAACCTACTTGATTCTTTATTAGCAATTTGGGACTTAAACAATCTTCCACACGACTACAAAAATGTTTTTCAAGTATTTTTAAAGCAATTTCAAATGTAAAATAAAGCACAAAATTTATTAATAACAATCAAGAAGCTTATAGGCTTTAACCTCAAAGCTGAAGAATTTAAAGAAAAAGGAAAAAACTAAAAAAAAAGACAAAAAAGTCTATCAAATATTTGAAAATGGAGTGAGAAACCCCTTAGCTCATCATAAAACTCAATATGTCAAAAAATCTATAATCAAAAATCAAAAACAGTGTAAAATTTCAGCCTGTGACTCAAAACCGGAGCACAAGCATGACAGCCAAAATACCATAAACCAATGGTATAGCCAAGATACCACCAAAACATGGAGCTGAGCCAAATCAGCTCAAAAGGTATAAAAAGAAAGAGGAAACTCACCTCTTTCTTAAAATATAAGTCCCATCACCATAGGACAAGAAATAACAAAGTTATTCCTTCTCAAAGTTATTGCTGAGCATAAACCTTAATTTTCACCTCTCATCTAAATTCTAGAAGGAGAGGCTTAACCCCATCAAATGGGTACTAAAAATGAATCTCTAAGCCAGGGCTATCCAATGGTACCAGTCAAACTGAGCTAGCACCAATATTACTGGAGTTATGGTCAATTTCAGGCCAAATAAGGGTGAACAAAACATTCACCTCTCATCTAACTTCTACAGTTTTAGTGTGAGATACTTGAAGTGGGGTCTTTTTGGGAATAGCACAATCAGGGATATCTGATGGTGTCATCCACTTCCCCATATCTCAACTACAGCAGAAGTTATGGGGCGAACAAGCTCAATACAGCTTTTTGCCTAAAACATGCATATGTACAAAAATCTTGTACATGGCATAGCTTTTCCATATTTGATAATAACCATATCAAATAAGGTACCATTGTGTAGAGCACTTACAGGGCTACACACTGGTTCAGCTTTGAGGTTAATATCTCAAGAACTGACAAAGTTATAGCTGTTTTAAGGTCGAAATGCCACATTCTGACCAATACAGCCTTACCATGGGATAATATCCCATAACCATGAATATGAGGTGTCAAATAGACAAAGAAGCTTGTTTTACTTCAATACCTCATATGTAAGTCAATACTGGGGTCCCATAAAGCTTCTGTACAGCATTCTACACGTCATACACGTCAGAATCAGGCTGTGAGGTCCCCAGATGAAAATTTTCACCCTGTATTGGTGAAAACTGCCCAGATGTGGTTTCAAAACCACATCTGAGCCCAATACAGGCTGTACAGGCTGTTTGCAAACCACAATCCAGTACTAGAGAGTGAAAAATCTTCACTTACTCTACATGGAAAGGTCTAGCACCCTTTCCACCCCATTTCAGGATAAAAAGGAGGCTTTTCACAGCCAGAATTGTCTCCTCATCCTGCTCTTGAATATCCTACGTAGTAAACTGTCAAAAAAAAATTTACTCTTGGGTAATAATCAGGGTATAATTATAATCTTAATTATTGTAGTTCTTATTATAGTAATCCAACTGGTAAGACTGCACCCAGGGTTCTCAATAGCACTCACCACCACTATTTCTTCAATAGTAGAACCCTGATATTATATTATAAGTCATTATATTAAATTAAATCTCTTATTTAAAAATTATTTCCATGTGTCACAGTCATAGTTCTTGCTGTAAATAGCCTAACTACAGCTTCAACATAGACTCCAGCTGACATAAAATCTCTTTATTCTTCCACTCTTTCATCCCAAGATTAACTAACTCAGAGGGAATTCTTTGATATCATCTCAGGGGATACAAACTCAATACTAAAGAAACAAAAATATTTCAGAGATTTGAAAGAGACTACATAAAATATTTAATTGGAAAATGGCTCCATCATTAAGGCAAATTGAACAGGAACAGCTTCCAAAGAACTCCCAATCTCTATCCTTGAAATCAGGTATCCACACTTAGTTACTGAGGTAACCTTAAAAATTATTGTTTCAAATTAGAAGAACCTGGCTATTCAATCAGGAAAAATGGACTTAAAAGTTCTTTTTGATAAGTAAATAACAATCCTAAGAGTAATTTATGCATAAGAAAGCCTAAAGGCTCCGGAGTATGAAAAAATCCCCAAGAACCACTCTTATGCTACATCAACAATATTCACATCTTTCAAAAGAATCGTTGAAAATAGTTTTTCCTACCAAAAAAATTCCTCAAAATTGGAAGTAAAACATGGGCCTATTTGAGATCACTAAAAATCCCTTTGGTGGACAGTTCTTACACGAATATGAAAATTAATAATTCATCCATGCAGATTTCTGTGGACCAATAAAACCTCTATCAATATTTGGTACACCAAATTTCCTCTTTATAGTGAATTGCTTCTCTCATTTTTTTTGGATAAAAGCTTTAAACACAAATTATAAGTATTAAAAGTTCTTGGACAAAAAATCACAATTATTGGGAGAGAAGAGAAACTTATTGTACTACATTTAGTTTCAGACAATGGCTCAGAAGCTTCCAATAAACATCTCACTGAATTCTTGATAAATAGAGAAGAAAAAACTCAGAGATATACCCATGTTCTTCATAGCACAACCTTATAGCTTTAAAAGGTAATAGAAACACGGGTAGTAAAGCTATATGTCTTTTGAGAGACTCAAGATTAAATATTGAATTTTTTTAGAATCACAAACATAGCTGTTTTTATTGATAATATAACACATATCAAATTATTGACCCAGCAAAACCCCTTTCAAAATGGTTTGGGAGAAAAAAAAGCTACAAATATCTAAATCCATTTGGTTTTCTAGCCAAATTTGTCAATAGTTGAAATCAAGAGATAGTCTTAGTAGAAGGGCTTAAAGTAATATTTGTTGGCTATATGGATTGAAGCTATACATTGAGGATCCTTGACTTGGAATAAGGAAGCATTAAAGTCACTCATCATTCCTCTTTTATCCTTCATGTTTTTCTTGGAGAAGAAGATTCTCCCTTCCCAAGAGAATGGTAATAGGACTTATAGCTTCACCTCCCCTATCCACACCACTCCAGAAGGGAATTCTCAATAAATTGAAGATAATAATGAAAACTTGGAAACTTAATCTGTAGAATACAATTACTCATATTGATTCAACTCAAGAAAATTGATAGCACAAGTAAAGGAAGATAAAAGGAAATCCTTATGATCCCAAAGCCAAAAACCAATTTCCTAGAAAGATGTACCAGATCACAGAGGGTAGTATTTGGTCCATGAGAAGCAATTATCTGGCGCATCAAAAGGAAATATTGAGCTAAATATATGAAAAAAGATTATATGAACCTCTTGGAAAAACACCCACTATTCCAATGCTTCAAACATTTTCAAAAGCACTGATCCAAAAACATACAAAAAAAAATTCTTCATCTAGGAAAAATGTGTTCTATCATAAAGATGATAAGCACCTGGGAAATGTGGTATCTGGATTATTCCTTCAAATATACAAACCAAATGTGAAAAAATATTACTGGAGCCCATGCCTCAGAGAAAAATAATTCAGTTATCCTTAGGATTTTTTTGTCTTGGACAGCATATTAGTAATTTTGATATCATAGAAAGGCCCCTTTATAAGATATTTGATGAAGAGCATGAAAGAACTTGGGTCATTAAGAGAAGCTTTTACCAATTACCCCCTGTTACTCACTCCATAATTCATGCTTCACTTCAGCATTTGTATTGATGCATCAAGAGTATGAGCCTGTGAGATATGTATGACATACCCATAAGGACACAAATAGCTTTCTACACAGTTGATTTAGTCTTAAACAGACCTATCAATTCAATTTAAAATAAAAAATTACAAAAAAAAATATATCTTCTTTTTGATAAACAAAATTATAAATATTATTTCACTTTTGGATTTTACACCAAAATAACCTAGGGTAGGCCCATAGGGTTTTATACCCAAAAATGGTTATTTCTTACGTTATTAGAAGATTTAAGAATCTCACAGTACAATTGGAAGTTTTTTTAAAAAAACTATAAGGCTTATGCCAACTTACCAAAATTTTAGTTAAAATTGAAGTGTTGTGTGTATTTACTGTATTGGCTAAGAATTTGCCATAAAGAATGTAAATCCTGCATGAGTTCAATTTAAAAGGGTTTGAGGCCATAGTATGGCTGTAAATAAATAAAAGGGAAACATCCACCCATAAAGGTGGGACAAAGTAAAAAGACTAAACAAAGCTGGGGTACCCAGATTTTTGGATCATCAAGGATTCAATTAAGGTTGTCCACCTGTATTGGAGGATTTTCAACCTTATTTAAACTTTGAGATTGAGCTTTAATCCAACCATAAAGTTTAAAATGGTTTTATCACAATTTGGACAGGAATTTCAAGCTGCCAAAGGGTAAATCCCAATACACAAGCTTGAAATCAATGTTTTAAGAACTGTTAAAATCTAAATAAGCTTAAAAATTTCAATTTACAAGTATCAAAACCTTATCAAAAGTTAAGGTTTGGCGTGTAATGCTATTTTAAATGGAAAAATAGCAAGTACTTCAAGAATATATTGAAAATCCAATTCTTAATGGATTGGATTGAAGCTTTCACACAGCTTAAACATTAATTTTATATATGTATGAATTAATTTTTTTTTACAAACAGGTTTTATATCTAATTAGCCTTGGAATTAACAATTTTAATTATTCTTAAAGAAAATTCAGATTTCTTTAAAAATTGATTGAAAATTCAATTTAAACAATTTTTTCTTGAGAGTTTACTTTTAAGTTTTTCATGTGATGAAATTTAATATAAATAAACCCATTTTATATTAAAACTTATATTAATTGATTCAAAAGAAGATTAAAGTTACTTGGAGTTAAGAATAACACTGATAATGTTAAATTGGAATTAAAAATAATTTACCTTAAGCTAAGAACCTTATTTTTAAGTATTGTATTGCAGTTTTGACCTGAGCACATCCTCTATATCAATTATGAATCATAAGAGATGCTCTTCAGGAATAAAAGAAGACTACATATCACTGCTTTTTCCAAGAACCAATCATCAATCCAATTAATTAGACATTTTAAACAACTAATACTTTATTCAATATAAACTCTTATATTGTTAAATTAATTCTTGAGTTATTTTACTATTTCTAAGCTATAAATAAAGAATTTATATCAAATAATTTAGATTATAATGTTGTAATAACTAATAATAGATTTTATTATATAAAATTGTTCTCTTAAAATATCTTTTAAATCCACAAATTCCTCTGAAAACTCTTAAATATTATTCTTTTATCATGAAAAGCTGTCTTATCTTCAAAAATATTGATTTTTGGTTTTTTTTTAACTTATAAACATTATTTAATATAATAAATGTTTCTGTTGAACTTGTTGTATTAAATAAATACTATAAGTAAGTTTTCTCTCAAATTCTATATCTTTTTTATCTATTATTATTTTTTTATAGAATTTTTATATAAGAATTATCTCTGAAAAGTGTGTGTGATAATATCTTTTATGAATAATATTTATATTTTATTTATAAGTGGTTCAATATTATCATTTTCCATGTGTAATTGTCTAATAAAGAGCTTTACACTTCTTATTTTTATTACTGTCAGTGACTGCAACAAGAATAGAATAATTATCATTTATTATAATTATTAATATTTCTTCATTATTGAATTACTTAATAATAATTAAGTTTCTTTATTTATATAGTTATTTCTAATAATTATATTAATTTGTGGTGATAATATTTGATTATATTATATTTTCTACTGAGCTAAGTCATAGTACTTTTGATATTTCATACTATTATCAAGGGTTTCATGGAAAAACCTTACAAATATTTTTTCTTGCATCAAATGTGAGCCTTAGCAATATTCTCAGAAACCCAAATTAACACAACTCAAAGTGTAATCAACAAAGAAAAATTCAATGATTATTACAAATTCTTGAAATGAATTTTATCATAAAATAAAATATAAATGTGAATTTTCACAAAAATTATAAAAATACTGTTTTACTTGAAAACATTAATTCAAAATAAGAATTAAAAAAATTTGAAAAAATATAAGGAATAATTCCTGATAAATAAGCTTATAAGTTTTATTTCACCATTTTCTTCCTCAGAGAGTTTCAGACTGGGCCACCTATGAGTTGAAAATATGTAACTAAACTACAAACAAGCTTCAATTAGGTTAAGAGTATCTTCAGCATTAAAAAATGAAAATTATCAAACTTGATTCTAATTTGCACAGCTAACAATAATTTTCTGTCTAAAAATGAAGTATGGTGTATAAATAAGAATTTATGATAAATCAAATAATTTTGGATTTAATGGCCAAGATGTGCAAATTCTTGCATAAGTGTGCTTAAATTTGAAGATGATTAAATGAGAATTACAGCTATGTAGCTTAACATTTCAATTGAATTACATATGTAAAAATTTAATTATATTAAATTTGAAGGAATGGAATAAATATACATTGAAAATAATTTATTTTGAGGGGGGAAAGCATAATGGATCTAAGAGGGGAAGGATCTCCAAAATCTCTTTTTTCCAGGTTCGGGATTTCAAATGCCATGAATAACTTCAGCATTTTTGTCTTTTTATTGAGGAACAGGTTCTTTGACTCAAGCAATGATGAGGCTTTGATATCAACAGGGGAATATTCAAATGTATTCAAGTGGTAAAAACTACCCTTAAGCTGTTTCAAGAATCTTTGAGAAAGGTTTAGCTTTTTTGAAGGGTACTTACACTCATTCCTACATGCTTTAAATACTCACAACCAGCCAGTACAATTGTAATGACTGGTTTGTGGGAATATGTCACAGGGGCTCTTGAACAGAAAACAAGAGTGGCCTGGCACTCAGCAATCAGGGAACTCACTAGGAAGACTCCAAAAGAATAAAGAAATAAAAATAAAAGAATAAATTCCTCTAAGAAATATTCAGGTACAAGATGAGATGCAATAAGAGGAAAGAGAAGCCAAATGGGCAAAGAGCCAACCGATTCAGTCCTTAATCACTGTTTCAACCTGCCAAGATGAACAATGGAATTAGTAAGGATATGACCACCAAATATCCATTGAAAGACAAAGAAAGAAAAGAGAGTAGGTGCTAAATGACTGACTTGATAACATCAGTATTCACTTAACAAGAATGATAAGATAAATAAAGATAAAATAAAATCAGATTATATTAATTGCCTGGTGAAAAACCCCCCAGGGTGGAAAGGGTAGCCATTATATGTGAAAAGCTGGGAGCTTGAGTTCTTCAGGCTGAAAAATGATCTGTATTGATCCTTGAGGCTGTATTGATTGTTTTGGGAATTGATACAGCTGGCTAATATTGAAATTGAAATGGTTGATTGAATTTCCCATACTTGAAAATACAGTTCTTGATGGATCCAGACTGTATTGAAATGAAGGTGGTTGCCAAGATGGATTGAGTGGAGCTTTGACACTTGACACATGAATGAACTTCCTCTTGAATCCCTTGAGAATGATTGAACAGTATTACCTTGGAGGAATACTGTGAATGAAATTATCCAATGACATCTTGATGGCGTGATTGGTCTTTGATGCTGAAACACTTGCTCTTGACCCTTGATGAGTCCTCTGAATGACTGGGTGCCTTGATGACGTGATGATATGTTGGAATATTGACATGACCATTTGATATTTCCACCATTGAATTGCTGTTGAAAAATGATGCATAATGATATATAACATCATTTATGGCATATTGGTTCATTGGAAAGAAGCTTACGTCCAAAGGTCTTGAGATGGAAAGGCAGAGGGTAAAAAGATGGATGTGATGGCTTCAGAGCTTGGAAAGGTGTTTCTGGGTCCTTTGGGGTTTTTGGCCACTTTTGGGTTCTGAGCCAAAAACTGGCCCAAAGGGCGGGAAAGTGTCTTTTGGACACTTTGCATCAAAGTGCGCAAAGTGCATAAATGCGCATTATGAGCCCAAATTGCCAAAAAAAGTCATTTGGGCCATTTCCCCTGGTTTTGAGGGAAATGACCAGAAATACCCAATTGGGCATAAATTGCTGCTATGGCTTCTGGATTGAGGTGAAGGGCCATGAAGGCCCCAAACGACAAATCGCCATAGATGGTACATAAGATGATGACGTGGCCATATTGGCCACTGGTGATGGATATGGCCAATTGGCCATAAAAGGACTGTGACTTGATATGCCATATGGAGATCTAAGGAGGTGAATTGCCATGGTTGTGACAGAATAAAAAAATCAAAAAAGGGATTGGGGCAGCGCTTTGTGGTTCAAAACACATTTCAATGATCTCATAAGTGGATTTTCTGTTTCAAATGTGTTTTTAGTAGGTAGTGGGAATAACTATTACCTTGGTAGGAAGAACATCTGAGCCAAAAGGGAGTCTTCTTGGCTGCATCTTTTCTTTTCATTTTGAAAACTTCTCCTTTCATAATCAAATTGATTACACTTAAACTAGTCAATAAACAATTTCTACATTCATTTTTAGCACCTGTGAAAACTTTCAAGAACATTCAAAAAATCACTATAATCACTTTTTGTGTGTATTCATAGTCATTTTTATGATTTTACCACCCCAAAAGTGGATTAAATTATATTTTATCACTGTTAGCTTTGTAGCTTTCCTTTCAAATTACTTCTCGCAAATTTCAGGTGTGTCCCTTTTCCGTTTTTTTGAATACTTCATTGTCATATAAACATCCTGAAGTTATTTTCTCAATTCATTTTAATTAACATTTTCTCGAGAAAATTACCTTTGTAGCCTTGAATATATTTTTAAAATTATCCTTTGATAATTTTTTCTTTTTGGTAGATCAATAAACCCCCATAGCATTTTTTTATACTAACAAGGTGAAAAGCAATTATTTCAACATATTTTTTCTAAGCCTGTTTGTGAGCCTTATAGGTATTTTTATATACCCAAAAGACCAAAAATAATAAAAAATTATACAATTATAGGTAAAATAAGTTTATTTATGTTATTAATAATAAAATCAAAATATAAATATAAAATTTATATAAGAAATTGAAATTTTAATTATAATCTAAAATAAAAATTACTTGGGAATTTAAAATTGTGAAAACACATTTTTTCTTGAAGAAATTGAGTAAAAATGAATTTTCAACAAAAATAATAAAATTAAAATTTTTTTGGAAAAAATTTAAATAAAAATTATTATAACTTGTTATTCAACAAATAAATATATTAAAATTATTTCACCATTGGACTACTCATAAAAAATAAGGTGGGGTCACCTCTGGGTAAAATTTCTGTAACTCAAGTCTAAATAAGCTTAAACTAAGTTTTTAGTATTTTATGTACAAAAGTTGAAAATCCTCAAACCCTTGACTTAATTCACATCACATGTGGCTTTAACCATCAATTTTTGTGTTAAAATTGAGGTGTTGTGTGTAGTTTAGAAGTTATGAGGAATTGAAGTATTTTCAATTGAAATGTCAAAATGTGTGCATGTATTCCATATGTGAGCTTTAATTTACATATGAGGTATCAATTATTTCAGTTGTGTACTGTAAAACCCAATTGAATTACATATTTGAACCACAATTATGATACATGATGACAAATTAAAGAAATAATGAATTGGAAAGATTGATTCTGGGGGAAAAAGGAATCTTGGCTCTAAGGGGGAGCCAGACCCCCAAATTCCTTGCTGACAGGTGTGAGATGCCAAAATCCACACAAAATTTCATCACTTTTGGCCTGGAATTGAGTCACAAGGTTGTTTTCTTAATTGATGATGAGGTTTTGATACCAACCAGGGCAGTTTTAACTGTTGCAAAGAGGGTAAAACTACCCTTAAGATAAAACAACCATAGTAAAAACATTTTTAACTGGTTTTGACGTCTCTTACACACATTATGACATGTTCTGAAGGATTGAAACCAGGTATTATAATAGCAATGGCTGATTTCAGGATTCAAAATGGCTAAAACAAACCTTTTTTTGGTCTAAACCAGGGTTCAATGATTCCACAATTGGCTTTTCTGTTGTCAAAGTCTTTTTAACTACTGAAAAGAGTAAATTTTACTTTTGGAGTAAGAGAATCTGTGACTATAAAAAAATATCTTCTTTGCCCCACTTTTCTCTTCATGTTAGAATATTCTCCTTTTATAATTAGTTTAAACACTGTTAAGCCAATTAATAAAAGATTCCAACCACCCTTTTATTATCATTTTAACCCTTTCAACCACGTTAAAAAATCATTATAATCATTGTTTCTAACTTTTATAATCATTTTTACCCTTGAACCACCCCATAAGTGAATTAAAGCATCTTTCATCAATGTTAGCTTTGTCACTTTGTTTCCAAACTCACTCTGGTCACTTTTTGGGCATGTTTCATCTTTAATATTCCTTTTGAAGACTTTTTTCTTATATTAATTTCCTGAAGTTCTTTTCTCAATTAATTCCAATTGAAATTTCTCTTGAAGAAATTTCTTTTGTAGCCTTGAATATCTCTAGTAGAGTATTTTTGGATAAATTTTTATAGTTGGTAAAACAATAAATCTTTATAAGATTATTTTCTATACTTATAAAGTTAAAAGCAATAAATTTGGTGTGTTTTCTTTTAAAAAGTTTAATTATTAACATTTTTAGTCATATTTTTACCTTATACAAACTTTGAGGACAGGAAAAGTACTTGATTCTTAATCAAAGTTTCATATCCAAACCTTACACTGTTGAAACTACTTATTTGGAATAATTTTGACTTCTCTAAATTTTGAGGAAAGGTAATGTACTTTATTTTTAAGAAAATTCTCTTATTAAATCCTTCAATGTTTGGCCCAATCATAATTTTAACCTATTAGATAATTCTTTATTTCTTTAATCCTTTTATTAAATTGAGAAGATTCAAAATTTTCTAAAAGTACTCATAATTGAAAAAAATTGATAGAGAATTCTTTTTCATATAATAAGTGAGGATCTGTTTTCATTTTTCTTCAAAAGTATTTCTTTTTACTTAAAAAATTGTTTTCTTCTTTTATTTAGTGTCTGACAGCTGAAAATACAATGAAATCATGAGACAGCTTGAACAGTAAGAATAATTATTTCTGCAAGTAATGAAAATCTTGATCATTTTAATATATTTAGCATAGCTCAGAATACTCAAACATAACTGTTTTGGAAAATTGATCACTTTGGAAATAAGCAACAAAAGGCAAATATTTTGTTATATAGTGAGTTTTTTATTATGAATTTTTGTTTCCAAGATTTGAAGCTCATAATAATTCCTTTAGCTTTATTAGAAGAAATATATATCTTCTCAAAACAGCCCCAAAGAATCCTATAGAAATTATTATGGCGCGAGATAATCAGGTAAAGAAGCACAAGGGTCAGTAAATGAACCAAAAATTGACATTTTATTCCATTTTGGAGCTGATGAGTATTTTTTTCATTCAAATATGGTTGGAATCACTGCAAGGAGCCTCAGTAGACAATTGAAAATCCAGATATAAGGAATAAAACAATGCCATTGAGAGCAAAGAATATGATATTTTGGGAGATATTTTGAACAATTTCATGAAATGCTATTTGACTTTAAGGAAGCTCCTGGGTCATACCAAAACTTTCAAATTTCTGAATGGGATGGCTTCAATTCATGGAAAGGAAAAACAGGATGATTTTGAAATAAGAATGTATGCAAAAACCCAAAAGACAGCCAACCCAGTTCTAAATAAGACCCCTTCATTATCCAGAAGAAGTAGTTCCAATGTGAAAAAACATCCAAAGCCTCATATTCAGTGCAGAGGCAAGGAATCAGACACAGATCAATATATCCATGACATCAGAATCCCAAAGCTTTGACACAATTGCATGGAAAATGTGTTTCAGATATTCAGAAACATGACGGAAACACAAGAAAAGGACAAAGACATACCAAAATAACAGAAATTATTTCCAATATTTTGGATTGTTTTAGGGATTTGTATTTAGCCTAAAATAATGTAAAGAGTAAATTTTCTGATGAAAGCTCAGAAATTTGTAACAACCTAAAGACCAAAAGTCCAAGCTTGACTCAAATAAAGTAAAAATAGATTTCTTTTGAGAAGGTTCCAAGAATAATTAATTCATTGAATACAGATGAAGAAATATTAAAAAAACTAATGAATCAGCTGTCATAATTCAAGAATTAAAAAATGACTTTATACTCTTGATTCAATATTGATGAAATGATTGAAACAAGACTACATAAATCCATAAATATTTTTGAAGAATATGATAATTATATTTTCAATGATATTATGAAGTCATTTTCTTAATTAAAATAAAATTTTCATGAAAAGGTGTTTTCATACTTCACAAGAATAATGATAAAAATTCTCAGAAAAATCAGACAAGGTTCTCTCTGATAATACCAGACAGAAAAGATAATGTCAAGAAATGAAAATGAAATAAAAAATGTACAAAATTGAATTTATTTATTTGAAATAAGGACTTAAACCTGATTCTATAACTTCTACAAGGAGTAACTCAAAACAAAGATAGAGAAAATTCTAATCCATCAGTATTTAATGTTAAAAATTGACAATGAAAAAATCAATTTTCCACCTCTTTTCATAATTTGGGACCATAAATGGGTCAGGAACTACTTATTGTATTACCAAAACTGAAGGAATGGTCTCACTTCAGTTCTGAATAAAAATATGATTATATTAAGCTTATTAGAGGTGTTGACATAAGCAAAGAGAACTTTAAATCACCTGAAATATTTCAAGTAGATGAATTTAACACCTTTTTTACCAAATAAGCTCATGAATGGTATATAAAGCTGAGAGACATACATGGAAGCAAACCTGGCCTTAGTGGAAAACCCATATCAAAAACAAATGGGTAAATGATGCTTGTAAGTTCAGGGTTGAAAAAAGCCTTGAAAGCTGCAAAAATTCAAGGCTGAAAGATATAGAGCCATACTATTCTATTTTCAAGAAAACAACACAGATATTTAATGATTTATTATTGAGAGAAATCCCTAAAAGAATGTGGAGGAGAATTAGAGTATTTTGTTGAAATTATGATCACTTGAAAAACTTGAGCAGAATCCAGTATCAATATTTTGGAAGAATCAGCCACTAAAGTAAATTTTCTTTAGTGAAATTAATCTTAAAACCAATCTTTGAACAACTTGGAGAGATTCTGTGGATAAACCTTCCTAGGAAAATACTATAAATGTAAGGTTTGACTATGAAACAATAAGTAAATATTACTAGTATCTTACTTATGCTACTCTTAATTTCCTACTTTTAATGGGGAATAAGATTCAAAATAATTATAATAATGAAGTGTTATTATAATTATAGCATGAAAATATCTATATATTTGAATAAAAAAAAATATCAATATTCAATAGTTAATATACTTATGACTATTTATTATTGTTATGAAAAATAATAAATGTGTTAAAGAAATTTTTTTAATAATAAAAAACAATTCATAACAATAATATTACTAATATTAAAGTTATGTATTAATATAAATACTATTTATATTAATAAAATAATTATCAAGAGTGATAATAAAGAGAAAAATATTATAAGAATAGAAAATAACCTACTTTTGATACTCAATATGATAATTTTGAATACGTTTATGCCTAAGAATATAAATACAACTCATACAAATTGTATTTACAATAAAAATAGAGACAATTACAAATTTAAGTATTTTTATGTGGAATTGAGAATTTTGGAGAGAATTTAACAAAAACAAAAAGTATTGGATTAGTCATGTCAATGTTTTTATTACTAAAAGGCTGATCTTTTGTATTTATTAACATGATAGTTCTATATATAAAGAATAAAGAAATTACCTTTCAATTTAATGTTTTTATGTTTGTGATGTGTCTGAGGGGGAAATAGAGGGAAAAGAGCTCTGTTAAAATCAAACTCTACCCTCCTAGATTCCAGAAGGCTTATAGTGGATGTTTAATTATGGTATCCACTAGAATAGATTAATATTTCAAGCTTTAGTGATGATTACATCATAATTAAACCTTCTTATCTCATTATTATGCCATTATTTAGAGTTATCACTGTAGCTCTAAGGTTTCTGACCTCATAGGCTTGAAAAAAGATTAAAAGTAGTGTATTTTATTCTTTCAATCATAATGTAGTAGTATACACCAGTTTTATCACTTATTTCACTGTTAAACTTAAGACAAGATTACAGTTAGTGATCATGAATGATCAGGTTTAGGCTTTAACTTTGTTCATTAATAATTTTTGAGTTATTTATGCTACAGCTATCTAGAGAGTGAAAGCTGATAGCTTGGCATGTCCTTACTAATATTTTAAGATCATTGTATTGAATCATCAAAACTCTATTTTGGATGATTTTTCTTGTAACTCATCTTTTCTGTTGAAACTTACTATTTTAGACTTGAAACCATGATTTAATGTGGTTGGACCTTTAATATAATGATAAACATTACATTATTATTCACCTATGAGCTATTAGAATCTGAATATCCACATTTTTCTAAGTTTGGACCACTTTTGAATTCAAGTGGTGAACAGCTATTGCTATTTTGCTCAATAAACCCTTGTAAGTCTTAACTTTGTTTGTAGCTTCTCAGATAAGCTTTATATCTGTATTATTAAGGTTAATTTGTTGTAATTGTCTTTTAGATCAACTCTTCATAATTCATAATTTAAGAAATATGAGCTAAAAACCATTAATATATGCAATGATCATAAGAGCGCATATATTCAGGTTATCTCAGTAAGTATTGAATTTACAGATATGAAATCAAAATTACGTATGTGTAGTTTTGGATGGAGAATAAAATATTTTAGCTTATTTCACATTTTTATCCATTGTTTTCTGAGATAATCAAGGATTTATGCCATTTTATGGCATTTTTACTTATTTTATGATACAAATTTCAGTTCTTATTGTTAAAATAAGTTTTGTAAAGTTTTTTTTTGACATTTTTGGATATGTTTTCATATCTCAAAGGATAACAATTAATGTGTAAGATGAATCTTCAGAGGTGTCAAAGTAACATACATTTAGCAGATACTTGTGCAAAAGGGAGAAATAAATTGAACAAGGAGTGATAAAGAATCAAAATGGTATAGTGATTATTCCACCAAAGAGGACTCATATGAGTAATAATCGATATTATCTGAGTCCTCAAAAGACATAGAGAGTTTCAATTCTACCTTTTATATCATTGAACCCAACTTCAACCTACCAAATATGGGTAATGATCAATTTTATTTGTCCAAAATTCAAGATGTGAGTATCATGGAGACCATATCAAAAAGGGGATAAGGTTATATAGCCAGAAATCTGTGTTTAGCTGAGCTTATTGTCGAAGAAAACATACTAAGCTTTTACTCAACCCAGGAGAAATCTTTTCTTGTGTGGGGAAAATATCCCCCAACGTTTTTGTGCCCAATACTGAATATCAATTATTTCCAGGTGATGGTATCAAATTCAACATTGAAAGTAATTCTTTAAGGTCTAAACCTGAAATAATGAGTAAAAATTAATAATTTTCAGCTTATTTTACTATGAATTTCAATATTAATAGATAATCATAAGATTAAAATAGTTAAAAAATGGAAATATTTGTGATTATGACATAAAGCTTAGAATATGGTTTATTTAAAACAAATAATAAATAATATAATTTCCAAATAATTATATAAGAGGAAATAATTTATATATTTATTAAGCAATTATTACTTTCAAAAACGGATAATGCTTCCATAAAAATCTTTATTTTATAAATCGATGAGAGTTTATAACCAAAATATCACCAATATTCAGGTTATAACTGGTATCATTACTATTTACGTTATCAAATGATTATTTCTGATTTTTCAAAGGGAGATAAATTATAATGCAGATACGAAGATTAATCCTAACATATAATCTAAGAATACTGGAGGCTTTTATTCTGTAAACACTTTATACAACTAATTTTGGATCATAGTTTAGATTTTAGAAAATAGTAATATTACAAGTTTTACTATTTTTACATGTAATGGAGAGCTTAGAGAAAATTCACAAAAAAGAAAAAAATCTTATCATATTTACTATGAATTGAGTGAGCTCTAGTATTAATAGATTTAGTCTTAAATATCAAATTATATTCTATTAAATAATAAATATTTTACCTTTAGTATCTTAGTATTTTGGTAATTTTGTGATGTCTCAGGGAAAAATACAGGAAGAAGGAGTCCTTCTATATTAAAGGCCTTCCTTTCTGATGAACATCATGATGGAAGAAGCTTTTTAAATATTTTTTTAATTGAATCAATCAATTTTTCAAGGTTTTAGTAGTTATTATTTCATAATAACATCATATTACCTCATTATAACACCATTAATTACAGCTATCCCTATAGGATTAATTTATTGACATCATTGGATTTTAAAAAAATTGATTTTGTTCTATTTGTTATTTAAAACTCTGAAATACTTAGTGCAATGAATATTATCTCTTTAAAAACTTTTCAAATTTATTTTTGATAATTCCTTTCAAATAAAGAATCATTTTTCCTTAAATTTAGTCTTGAATAGATTTTTTTTACTCACACCATCATCAATTAGAGAGTAAATTATGACATCCTGAAATTTTCTCAATAAGGTGTCAAGAGAATATAATTACATGATAAAAACTCTCTTTTTTATGACTTTTCTTGTAGCTATTCTTTTCATTCAAAATTTTCTATTTTAAACTTCAAATAATGATTACTCAGATTTTTACCTTCTTAACTATTACAAAGATTATCTCATTCCTAATGTATGAACTATCAAGACCTGGATGTGTTTTCTATTTCAAATTTTACCCACTTTTGGTTATGAGTGGTCAGCTTGTAGGCTCATTTTTGATCAATATCTATTTATTACTCTTAACATTATTAAAGCATTCTTAACAAATCTCATAGAAGTAGTATTAAGTTAATTAAATGATAAACTCACCCCTGGATCAGCCATTAATACTGTATACTTTGAGAGATATGAGCTGAAAACTATTAATATATGCACTGATCACTAAATATGAATATATCCAGGTATCTCAGTAAGTATTTATCTTAAAGGTATGACATCCAAGGAAAAATACAAGTAAAGCTGGATGAGGGATTATATGATGTAATTTATTTAACATTATTTTTCATTGGTTTATGATATAAACAAGACTTATTTTTTATACATTTTTTCTCATATTAATCTAGGTATATCATAAAGTATTTTAATTTGATTAATTTTCATAAATTATTATCTTCATTATAAATAATTTTCAGTTATTTTTTACTTAAAATTATATATCAAAATATTGTGATTTTTTTTGGGTATCTGGTCCTATTTTCAAATTTCACAAATACCTTTAAGCCATTGATAATATCTGGAAACTCCGTCACATTTCCCCATCTAAATTTTAATTTAGGAATCAATTTCCCATTTCTTTGAATGAAAAACTGATCCATTACCTATTATATACTGGGAAATAGTTATTCAATAATTTATGTAATTTCTTTGCACAACAAAAGAGGAAGATAATTTACTTTTGGAAACGATGAAACTCAGATATTTATATTCTTACTTTTTCAAATACAAATAACAGTAAATCAATTATCACCATTCAGCTTAGACACAGAGAAATTAAAATCTGGAAAGAATAGTGAGGATCAAGTAATTCTTCATCTTAGTGATATAAAAGGAAAAGAACTTTTTGGTGTTTTATATAAAAATAGAGAAACCTTTGCTTTATATAAGGAACTAATAGGCTTCATATTAGGTAATTCATTTGACATTATTTTGAATACCAATACACCTTAACCATCACTATCAGGGAGGCCTGCATACCCAGAAATCCTCAAATAAAAATATGCTCTGAAATTAAGTTCCATAGAGATTTTTGAACTAAATTTAATAAGGAAACTTGGTCAAAATGAGGATGTGGAGATTACTTAACAAGTCATATTGGCATGGCATAATTGAAAATGAAAAATTCTGGTGGCATTTAGATCCTTCATTAATTATACTGTTCCAGGAAGGTACCCAATACAAAAAATCAATATTTTCCTCCCTAAAGTATCTTCAGAGCTGTACATCAGGGATTTTAACAACATTTTTTAACACCTCAAGCAAGGAAATAATTGAGTATTTTTTGTTCATTGTGAAATTTATGAGTAACCAAGAATTCTGTTTGTTATCAAGAATGAAAATTCACACTTTCAAAGGATTATGAATAAATGTCTTCCCGAAGAGCTATCAAAAGGATTGAGAATCTTCTATATTAATGAAAATACTTTTTCTCCAAGATTTGGGAGTATTGCATGATAATACTGACCCGATTTTTAGATAAAATCTTGGAAAAACACAAAGACACATTCAAATAATTTTCACCTTGGTTACAGATATTTCAAATATTGAGAACATGTGATATCTGGTATATCCCTTGGAGCTTATAAAAAGAAAGCTTCATAATTTGTAGTTAATTCCTCAGAGAAAGAATGAAGTTGGAATATTTCTTGGATTTTCTGGGTATTATAGACAGAATATTCAATATTTTTCATCAATTAAAATACCTCTCCAAAAGCTGTGTTACATGGAGAAAGTACTTTAAATTAATGTTTACAGAGTGATAGGCTTTTCATCTCTGTTATAAGGCTTTACCACTTTCCCACAATTTCTAATTATAGATTTTGAGCTACCCTTCAAGCTTTATGCTTATTCATAAGGCCATGTTCTTTGAGCTTCAATCTCCCAATCTTTATTAATTAGTCACAAAAGAGTGGAAGAACACATGTGTTTTAAAACTAGTCAAAAAAAATCCACTGAGTCTAAAAATGTATTAAGTTGATTTGGGTTTCTATTTCCTTTTTAGGTATTGGAGAGATTAAATTTTTCCTTGAAGGATGTGTTTCTGAAGTCATAACAGATTCTTAATATTTAAAATCACTTCTGAAAATAAAGACACCAAAGAAACATATTCCTAGTTGTAAAATGGACATCCAATAATATAGAGATATGACCATTGTACACAAAGTTGGGAATATTCACAGGAGCTCTGATTGATTAAGAATATTTCCTTTTTGATATTAAACTCATGATCCTTCATATGGTCAAGAGGAAGATTTGCCAAAAAAAACTATAGGCAGATCTGGTTAAATATCTGAGCACCACCTTCCTTCAAGAAGCAATAAATAGCTATACCCAAGACAAGAATTGTAGCAAACTACACCAATTACTTTTCAAAAATGCTGAGGATACTTCTCTGAAAGGTTTTTATATGGAATGTGGAATAAATCTTATCATTAAGGAAAAGTTCTTCCTCCTGATGGTATAATATTTCATATAATAAATCATATCTGTGTTAGAAAACTTAGATACAGCTCTTTGATTAACCTTGTACCCAAATAATTCCATTATAGCCCCTATTCACAAACACTCTCTGAGCATAGAAAAAGATAAATATTGATACCTTAATATTATTTCATATGTGGAAAAATAATGTTGCATAATATTGTAAGTTCTGTGGGAGTTTTCAGAAATCTAGTAAGCTCACTGGGAAAACATTTGGAAACATTATAAATATCAAAAAAAAGATTATACATTTTGAGAAGTTGAATATGGACTAGAAAACGGGTCTATTTTCAGGAGTTTATAAAGTTTTTAATTTCTTCCTATTCATTTTTAGAAGCTTCATTAAAACTCCAATTTTTTTGCAATTTCAAAAAGATGATAAATCCACAGAAAAAGCTCTTATGAAGTGGAGCTTAGTAGTCTCATGGACTAGTATCTTAACTAACAAAAACAAACTTCAGAACTTCTAAGAAATCTTCTCTAATCATTTTTTACAAGATGTTACTGTTTTACCACTTACCACCCAAAAACTGATTCTTTAGCTAAAAGAATGATACAAAGCTTGGATGATATGTTCTGAAGTCTGTGTGCATTTTTTTGGACCTCAATCATTGTGAGTTATTTATGTATGATTGGTGTACCTCTTTTCCTACACCAACTTTGTCATATAAACCCCTGTTCATGATAGTGCTAATCAGACTTTTTCTATTGTTGAAAAAGGATTGAATCCAATATTACCCCTGACTCTTTGACAAAATATTTGGTTGAAATAAATCTGAAATCTGAAATCTTCAAAGGAATTCTTCACAAAATGAAGAAACATGCAGTAAGATTTATGGAAGAGTCATTTTCATATTTCAAAGATAAATTGGATAAGCCACATGCAACTCCACACTTAAGCTTGGGGTACCTAGCTCTTTTATCTACCACAAACCTCAAAAATGTCAAAGGATTCAGATGCTATAACTATTCCTTTCCAGGACCTTTGGTAATTAATACCTTGCATGAAAAAACTTCTGTAGGAGTGAAAATATATGAAGATATATATTTTGAGTACCCCTCATTTCCTGCAAGTCTTATTAAGCCCTAATAGTCTTGAGATTCTGGAATTTTTCTCTTAAATAATATGCTTCTTCCACATACATGTCATTGTGAGACATCTGGAGCCCAGAAGATTATCAAAGCTCTCAAGGAAATAAAATGAGAACCAAAACAGTAAGAGATTAACTCTTCAGATATAGGGATATAACCTGTGAGGATCAACTTTTATAATTAAACATTATACCTGAACCTACCAAGATTCTCATAATAATCAGGCATACTAGAAGAAGAAATATTACAGATTGATGTCTTTTTTAGCAGGAGGGAATGTAAACCTTAAAAGTGTCGCCATATACCCAAATGAAAAAAAATGAGAATATATCTAATCAATTAATATGAGATTATTTTTTCAATTATGAATATATATTTAATAATTGAAGAAAGAATCGATTTGAATTGAGATCAATATCATAAGAATTATCAAAATTTTGAAAGTACATTTTTACTTGAAAATATCAAGTAAGAATGATAATTGAATTAAATTCTTGAAAATAATATATCTCTTGATACAATTTAGTAAAATTTATTATAATTTTTTTCCTCATGTATCAGCTTATGGATTTTATATCACCATTGGATTCCCCATCAAATTCAAGGTTTTTTCACCTCTGAATGAATATTCTGTAGCTCAACTCTAAATGAGCTTAATCAAAGCTCAAATGTTTTTCAATATCTATATCTGAATATTGTCAAAGTTTAATTTCATTCTCATCACATGTGGAATTGAATATTTTTTAAAAAAAATGAGGTTTGGGCTGTAGTGTGGTATTCCATACCTTTTTTGTTTTCAAGCCCACATAAGAAATTTGTTTTACTTGAAAAAGGTTATAAATTAACAAATAAATCAAGGGAATTTTCTTGAATAAAAATTATACACCTCAAATCAGCCCCTATAATAATGTAATTCAGCTCAGGTAATCAGCAAAAAATTGAATGATAGTAAAGTGAATCGTGGAGTTACTTCAAATGGCCCTCATATCATCAATACTATACTTCTTAGAAAGAAAGATAAAAGAAGAAAACCAGAAATATTATATCCATCTTAACTCCCTCAGAAAGCCTAAAATCCCCAATATAGTATAAAACTCAAAACATTCCCCTAAAAAGCACTGGGGGATTAAATTTTAACGATTCCAGCAAGTTCAAACTTTAAGATTTAATAGTTATTTCTCTTATTAATAGTGAATTCTCATTGCACAAGTACAAAAGTTTTCCAACAGGAAACTCAACTGCAAAAGCTCCTCTATTCAATTTAAACACCCCCTTCATGAGCTCATCAGTAAACCAGTAAGCTTAATTTCATAATTAAAAACTAAAAGTCCCTTCCTCAACCTCCTTAGAGTAGTTCAGCCATATGATTAACAGTGAAAATTCCTCAGAGAGCCTCTCACTAACTTTAAAATAAATCACACATCATATGATGGGAAGAAATTACTTCAATGAGTGTCCATAACCTTCTTCAACAGTCCTCAACTACCCTACATGAACTCAACAGTAAAATGAAACATTGAATCATACCCCTTCAATTCTTTTCAAGTGCATTAAATTAAAGCCAACAAATAACTTTATCAGACACCTCAAGCAGTTCAATTAAGATCCCTTGCTTAAAACCTCAAAGAACAACACTGGAAATCCACTAGAAAAATAAGTTCACCTGACCTTGTCCAATAAGATTTTATTGTAATATAATCACTCAAGGCTGTAAAATATTACTAAATCAATTATGCACCTCAATCACCTTAGGTATTTGAGAGAATCACAGAATCTGAAATTTCTGAAGGGAAAAAATTAATTTTTACAGTGAAAAAGGAAGGTCTCAATGGGGAACAAGGGGTATATCAAATAACATAAATGGAGCCTCTCTCATATCTAATTTCATTTTCCCTTCCTCATTGCAAGGTGTGGTTATGATACTTTGATTTAAAATGAAGTACTTTTCCTGTCCTCAAAATTTGTATAAGGTAAGATTTGCTTGAAAATAGTAAATTTTAGAGGTTTCAAAAGGAAACACACAAAAAGTATTGTTTTTAACTTTGTTAGTATGAAACAATAATATTATAAAGATTTATTGTTTTACCAACAAAAAAATATATTCAAAAATACACTACAAGAGATATTTAAAGCTACAAACAAAATCTCTTCAAGGGAAATTTCAATTGGAATTAATTGAACATAGAAATCAATGAAGCTCATATAAGAGCAAAGGCTTT
Source organism: Austropuccinia psidii (assembly GCA_023105745.1). Lineage (NCBI taxonomy): Eukaryota > Fungi > Basidiomycota > Pucciniomycetes > Pucciniales > Sphaerophragmiaceae > Austropuccinia > Austropuccinia psidii. The sequence continues at coordinate 53,109,658 of JALGQZ010000007.1, read as the reverse complement.
CAAAATAATATTAAATATAAAACACATCCAAAAGTGACCAGAGTTAATTTGGAAACAAAGTGATAAATCCAACATTGATGAAAGATGCTTTAATTCACTTTTGGAGTGTTTCAAGGGTAAAAATGATTATAAGGATTTTTTCACGTGGTTAAATGGTTTAAAATGATATAAAACCTGTGGCTGAAATACTTTATTTATTAGCTTAACAGTATTTAAATTAATTATAAAAGGAAAGGATTCTAACATGAAGAGAAAAGTGGGACAAAGAAGATACTATTTTATAGCCACCCATTTCCTTACTCCAAAAGTAAAATTTAGTATTTCAAGTATTTAGAAGCACTCTGGAAACAGAAAAGCCAATTATAGAATAATTGAACCCTGGTTTGGACCAAAAAAGGGCTGTTTTTTTGCCATTTTTTCCTATTTTCAGCCATTGCTATACTAATACCTGGTTCCAAGCCTTCAAAGCACTTCATAATGTGTGTAAGAGACTTCAAAGGTATTTACAACTTTTTTGTAAATATTTTTTTAACTTAAGGGTAGTTTTAACCTCTTGACAACAGTTAAACCTTCCCTTGTTCGTATCAAAACCTCATCATCAATTGAGTCACAGACCCTGTGACTCAATTGCAGGCCAAAAATGATGAACCTTTTCATTAAGTGTGACATCTCATTCTTTTCAGCAAGGAATTTGGGGGAGTCTTGCACCCTTGGAGCCAATATTCCTTTCCCCCCCAGAATCAATCTTTCCAAGTTTTTTTCTTCAATTCCTCATCATGTATTATACTTGTAATTTACATATGTAATTCAATTGAGCTTTTACATTCCACACCTGTAATAATTGATACCTCATATGTAAATCAAAGTTCACTTATGTAGTACACATGTACATTTTGACATTTTAATTCAAAATACTTCAGTTCCTCTTAACTTCTAAACTGCACAATACACCTCACATATTTCAATTTTTTTTGTCTAATATGAATAAATTTAGTTATTTATAATTATAACATAATTTTTTATTTGTGGTCTTTTGGGTATATAAAGATACGTCTAAGGCTCACATTCCCTCCCCTTGAAAAAATAATATTACTTTGTAATATTGTTATTTCTAGTGTTTCTGAACCTTGTGGGTGGTTTGGTAGCGTCAGGTATGCCTTTTTCTGCTATCAATTCATCTTCACAGGTTGGGTCACTGTACCTGACAAGGTACTTCCTTCCTGTCTTTGTGGACTGTGGTAATTTTTTTAACACCAGATGGTTCAACAGGATGTATATTCTGAGGAACTTTATTCCTTAAAGGGAATTTTGCAGAATGACCAGATTTTTAAGGCTTTATCAATCTTACTGGAAATTTAGAATGCTTATTAATAAAATCCTCAGATAATTCTACTTCAACAGCATTTTCCCCATGGAGGGCCTTGATAACAAAAGTTCCTGAAAATCAGTCTTTGAGATTTTTACATCCCTTTGTTTTATTGAATTTAGTGGTAGATACAAGTACTAAATCTCCTATGTTGAAGTCTGTAGTAGCATGTGATTTTTTCCATTTGTCTTTGGCATATGCAAATGAGTCCTCCATTCACTTTTCTGCATTCTTTCTAGCTTTTTCTAGCATTAATTTGAAGCTAGAGTCTGTGGTATTTATCTCAGCAAAATCCCACCTCAAGTAGTCTTGAGTTAGTCTGGGATTCCATCCTTTTTCTGGAACTGCAGGAGTCTGATTGGTACTGGCATGAATGGATTCTTTATATGCTAATTCCAGTTCAGGTAGAAGGTTAAACTACTCATGGGTGAATTAATGACATTCTTTGAGCTCTAGGCTGTATGCACAATGTCTTCTGACCATTTCTTCCAAAGTTTGGATCATTCTTTCAGCTAGACCGTCAGTTTTTGGGCGGTAATCTGTAGAGAAGAATAACTTTATTCCAAATAATTGGTGAATTTTTGTACATATCTCTGAGGTGATTTTGGGATCCCTGTCACTAATGATGCTTTTCAATATTCCAGTACATGATACCACTCTATTCCATATCAGAAGAGCTTTATCCATGGCTGTATCATCATTTTGAAATGAAAAAAATATTGGTGTCTTACTGAACCTGTCAAAAATCACTAGGCAGGAATTATAGCTTCTATCATCCCCTGGTTGTAGGCCAGTTACCCAATCTATATGGACAATTTTCAAGGTTCTACTGGGTTCTTGGACTTTGATCATATTTCAAAGTATTTTTCTGGTGGGTTTGTTTGTCTTTTGACATCTATCAAAGGTTCTGCAATATTCTGAAACATATGAAGGTCTTGATTTTCTCCCTTGTTCTGTACACAAACAGGTGTCCTGAGAAGGGACTGTCACAGAAATTGTTTAATACAATATTGATTATGGATCTCTCCATGACTTTCATTACACATGTGTGTTTACTTCTATGGTAAATTATACCATCAATTACATTAAATCTTTCTTCATAATATGATTTCTTCCATATTTAATCCAAGGAATTTATCAAGGAGCTATTGTTAGAGTCTTTAGTAAGTAATTGGCATAGGATTTTACAGTTCTTATCCTGAGTATAGCTGTTCCTTACTTCCTCAAAGAAGGTAATGTTCAGGTCTGTAACACTGATTCCTTCTATTGGTATTTGTGGGGAAGCTTCTTCTGGTACATAAGCAGGATTTTTAATGTCATTTGGTAATAGCAATCTTCTTAGTCCATCTGCATTTTTGTGGATATTCTCATCTTTTTGTACAATGGTCATATTACCCCTATACTCTTGCATGGCTATTTGCCATCTGGGAATATGTCTGTTGGAATTTTTCATGTTTAGAAGTGATTTAACATAGGTACAATTTTTTATAAGTTCAAAAACACATCTTTGAAGAAAGTAATTAAGTTTTTTTAAGGCCCAGACAAGGCATAACCATTCCATTTGACTTGCCCCATATCTGACTTCAGTAGGTTTGGGTGGCCTAGATATTAAACATATGGGTCCTTCCACAGATTTCTCATTAATAATCTGGACTTGATGAAGTGAAGTTGTGAGTCCATCTCCTTATTCATAAACATAAAGTCCAAAGGGCAGCTTATAATATGGCATAGGTAAAATTGGAGCAGTGGTCAAGGCTTGTCTCAGGGATTCAAAGGTATTTACTCTGTCAACAGTAATTTCAAATATTGTGTCTTTTTCCCACAATTTATAGAGAGGTCTTTCTAAGGATGAAAAGTCTTTATTTTTCTATATGTAGTATCCTGAAACTCCCAAAAAGGACTAAATTTCCTTTTTGTTCTCAGGAATAAGTTTGAATAATACTGCTGCAACTTTATTTTTGTCAATTCCAAGGGATAGACCAGATAACACATGTCCTAGGGATTTGAGTTCCTTAAATGAAAAATTACATTTCTTTAAGAAAATTTTCATGTTTACAGCTTGCATTTTTCCCAAAACTCTAGATAGTATAGACATATGTTCTTCCCAAGTCTTATAACAGACAATAATCTCATCAATGTAGATGATAAACCCTCCTTCTGAAAGCTCCTCAGGAAAGATTTCATTTATCATTCTCTGAAACCGTGAAGGTGCATTTTTGATACAGAAAGGCATCCTTAAGTATTAATACACTCCACAATGAACAATAATTCTCAAATATTTTCTTTCTCTTGGTGTCACTACATTTTGACGGATTCCCTTTAGGGAATCCATAGTTCTTATGTATACTGCTTGAGATATTTAAATTAGGGAAGTTTTTATGTCTGGAGCAGTGTAAGTGTTTATAGCTCTAAAGTCCCAACCATTCTTGATTTTCCATTATGCCATGCCACTATGACTGTTGGAGTTATTTCTGCCTCTTCATTGTGGCCAACCTTTCTTATTACACCAAGGTCCAGGAGTTCTTTAATGTGAAGCTCAAGGGCTTCTCTTGATTTTGGGATTGATGGGTATGCAGGCCTTCTTGAGAGTGGTGGATAAGGTCTCTCAATGTTCAAAATAATACCAAATTCATGACCAATGATTGCCCCCAATGGCTCTTTATCTGTTTAAAAGGCTTCTTTCTGTTAATATAAAATGTTAGAGATTTTATTCTCTTGTATATCAGTAATATGAAGAATTACTTCAGCTTCATTCATTTGTTCTTGTTTGAATTTTTCTAACTTTGAGCTGACTGGTCATATTCTATTTGCTGTAATTTTCCTCTTAAAAGGTAAAAAGGAACATTTTTGACACTTATCATCCCCAATATTAAAGTATCTGTATTTATTGTTATATAAATCTATGCCATACATGAGTAAATAATCATTTCCTAATAGAAAAGGGTAATAGAGAAGTTTTCCATAATAACAAATTCACCATTAATTCCCAAATTTCCATTTATATTTGGAAAAATTACCATTGTTTCAAATATGCCTAATGCTTTCATTGGATTACTTGCACTATTGAATTTTATTCCATCAATTGGTAATAATTGATCCTCAAAATTTGGTACACAGTTCTTGATAAAATATTTTCCAAAACAAGAGCAGAATGCTCCTGGGTCAAGTAATTTTTTGGTTTATTTGTTTCAATTACCACTTCTGTTACGGAGGAATTACCAGCTTTATAACCTTTCCCCCTGTTTGGTTTGGTTTTCATCAGCTGTGAATCTTTGAGTTTTGACAAATTAAGTTGACCATTTCTTAATTGTGGAAAGTGGGAATGAGATTCCATGATTTCAAATGTGAAATTGATATTCTCTCTATCTTTTGAAGATTCAAAAAATATTCATGATTTATCATCTGAATTTTCCTCATTTACATCATCTTTTTCAACATCAGGTTCTTTCTCAATGTCTATTTCCTTTGATTTCCCTCTTTTTGGACATGTATTAGCTAAATTTGTGGTTCTCTGGAAAAAATGGCACTTTCTGATTGTATATGCAGCTTTATATTTCATATTATTACAATTTCCTTTGGTATTTTTGTCCACAGACTCCTTGCAAGGTGTATTAATCCTTGTTTTAAGATTCACCCTACTAGAACCAATTCTGGCTCTAGTGGTTACTTCTTCCAATATATTTATAATATCTTCTTCTTAAGATTTTTCAGTAGTCCTTCTTTTGATAGCATGCTCTAAGTCACTTTCACATTGTCTCAGAATTTCTCTGTGAATAATAAACTCTGAGATGTCAGGATATAATTCTGTTAAGCTGTCTTCCTGTTGGCAAAACCATTGTAAAGATTTTCTTTGTAATAATTAAATTTAGCAAATTCAGAGGCTGTTTCCACTTTAAATCTCCAAGTATCATTGGCCCATTTAATAATAGTTTGGGTTTTCCACCAAGTCCAACTCTGGTGTCCATGTGCTTGTCTTAGCTTTATATACAATCTATGAGCTTATTTGGTAAAAAAGCTGTTGAGTCTTTCTGTTACCAATCTGTCTGTTAATTCAAAGTCTTCTTTTATCATTTCAATACCTCTGATGAATTCCATATGGTCAAATTCTCCTTCACCACTGAAGTGAGGCAATGCTTTAAGTTTTGGTACTTCTTTCAAAAGTGCTTGGCCCATTGATGGTTCCAAGCTTTCGAAAGAAGTGGAAAATTCATTGTGAATTTGTGAATTTTCTAAATATGATACTTTTGGGTTATAATCTTTTTTACCCTCATTTTAATTCAGAGGTTTAGACATTCTTGGTAAGGTTTGCAGTAAGTGTTCAATATCATTAATTTTACTCATGCTACACCTTTGGGAATTTCTGACTTCATGTTGAAAAACCTTTATTAAATTGATCAACTCAATTTTATACATTTCTTCTTTAATTGTCATTTATTGCCATAATTCTGTCTGTCTAGTATTATACTAAATCACTTGATTCAATTTCATTGTTAATTTTGATACTTCCTCTTGTGAGGTTCCAAAACACTTTTTCAAGGCAATGATGGTATATGTCTTTGATTCAGTCAATGAACTTGAAATATCATCAAGGACTTTCTTATTATCTAATTTGATAATACTTATGGCTTTTTTTGTTCTTGTTTCAATTATGTCATCAATATTTAATTTAGAATATTTATGTGTTAGTTCTTTTATAATGGAAGATTTTTCATTTATCTTGTTTCCAAATGAATTTTCACTATTTGAAGCTTTAATTGTTCTTAAAACCTTTTCAAAACATATAACTGGTTAATTCATTTATCTCAAACTTAGATTATTTGTTTTAATATTGTTACAAATTGTTGAATTTTAATCAGAAATATCACTTTTTATGTCATTTATAGCTATATACAACTTTTGAATGCCATTCAGAATTTTAGAAATTATTTCTGACATTTTAATCTGTCTTCCTCCTTTTTCTGTAATCCCATCATGGTTCTGGACATCTGAAACACATTTTTTATGGGATTCTGTAGCCCTTTCTGTATGGTTTTGTGGCTTGTGCTTTGCCTTTTCCCTTGTTGTGCACTTGTGGCTAATTTTTCATGTTGGAACTGCTTCTGTTGGCTACTGGGGCTGGTTTTGTCACCTTCTTGGGTGGTGAAGGGTTTTACTCCTCCATTCTGCTGTTAGAAGCATCATATTCTTCTTTTCCATCAATTCAGTAACGTGCAAGTGTTGGGGTGGCCTATAAATTTGCTCACAGTCAGGTAAGATTTAATTCAGTTTTTCCAAAGATCTGCATAGATCTGGTTCTCTTTCTTCTGTAAGGCATTGTTGTATGCCTTCTGGTTGCCCTTTTCTATATCCCCTGAGGCTTCTTGTGGTGGTGTCAGCTCTGTTTGAAGGTAAAACAGTGTTATCAGATTCAGAAGGGCATAGTTTGTCAGTTTGGGCTTCATTTACTTACCCTTGTCCTTCTGTAACTGATTGGCTTCAACCATAATCACGTCTATAACCTCCTTTGGTAGCTTCTTGAGGGGCTATAGCTTGCTCCTTATCTGGTTGAAGGCATAATTATGATTAAAAATCTTGGAAATAGTATTTTTACGTCAAAAAACTTAGTATTGGCCAACTTCTTTGCCTTTTGGAGTGTATTACTAATTTCCAAGCTGATTAATTCAGAGAAGTTGGCTCTGTTTTGTTATTCTGAGGTATAATAACAGTGCTATTATGTTCATAATTGACAGTGCTGACAGAAATAATTCTAGTAGCTGTTGATGATGGTTCAATTTTTCTTGTCTTACCACATTGTCAGACAATAAAATTAAATGAAAAAGAAATTAATTAAGTAAAAAAAGGTTTTTTCAAAAAATAAATGAAGAAATAAAGCCTGACTTATAATATCAAAAAACATTTATTTTTTTATGATTTTTTGAATTATAAGTATTTTTTATGGATTTTTGAATTTTTCAAGATAAGAAAAATGTTAAAAAAAGTGAAAAAATATGTCACAGGTAAAATATAATGGCTGTTCCCCCAAATGTAAGGTGTGGATATGAAAGTTTGATTTAAAATCAAGTACTTTTCCTATCCTCAAAATTTGTATAAGGTAAAATTTAATCAAAAATAGTAGATTTTCAGAGTTTTAAAAGACAAAAAAAGAAATCAATTGCTTTTAACTTTTTCATTATATAAAAAACAATATTATAAAGATTCATTGTCTTACCAACAATGAAAATTTATCCAAAGCTACTCCACAAGATATATTTAATGCTACAAAAGAAATTTCTTCAAGAGAAATTTCCATTGGAATTAATTGAGCAAAGAACTGCAGGCAATTAATATAGGAAATTTCTTTTAAAAAGAATATTAAAGAGAAAACACACCCAAAAGTGACCAGAGTTTATTTGGAAACAAAGTGACAAAGCTAACAGGGATAAAAGATGCTTTAATTCACTTTTGGGATGGTGCAAAGGTAAAAAGGATTATAATAATTGTTTAATGTGGTTAAATGGCTTCAAGTGATATCAAAGCTGTGGCTTGAATCTTCTATTTATTCGTTTAACAGTTTCTAAACTAATTATAAAAGGAAACGATTCTAACATTAAGAGAAAAGTGGGGCAAACAAGACATTCTTTTATAGCCACTAATTTTCTTACTCCAAAAGTAAAATTTACTCTTTTCATTCTTCAAAAACACTCTGAAAACAGAAAATCCATTCTGACATAATTGAACCCTTGTTTGGACCAAAAAAAGGGCTGGTTTTAGCCATTTTAGACCGTTAAATCAGTCATTTCTTTAGTAATACCTGGTTTAAAGCCTTCAAAACACTTCAGAATGTGTTTAGGAGACATTAAAACCCGTTAGAACTGGTTTTACTACAATTGTTTTAGCTTAAGGGTAGTTTTAAAGCCTCATCATCAATTGAGTCACAGACCCTGTGACTCAATTCCAGCCCAAAAGTGATGAACCTTTTCATGAAGTTTTACATGTCATTCTTGTCAGAAAGGAATTTGGGGGAGTCTGGAACCCTTGGAGCCAATATTCCTTTTCCCCCTATAATTAATCTTTCCAAGTTATTTTTTCTTTAATTCCTCATCATGTATTATACTTGTAGTTTGCATATGTAATTCAATTGAGCTTTTACAGTTCACAACTGTAATAATTGATACCTCATATGTAAATCATAGTTCACTTATGTAATACACATGTATATGTTGACATTTCAATTGAAAATACTTCAATACCCCATAACTTCTAAACTACACACTACACCTCAATTTCAACACAACAATTGATGGTTAACACCACATCGGGTGTGAATGAAATTAAGGTTTTGAGTATTTTCGGATTTTCATACAGAAAATACTCAACAATTCAATTTAAGCTTATTTAGAGTTGAGTTACAGAATTTTCACTCAGAGGTGACCCCACTTAATTTTTTATGGGGAATCCAATGGTGAAATAATTTTCATAAGTTTATTTATTGGAAAAAAATTTATAATAATTTTTATTTAAATTTTTTCCAAAAATATTCTATCTTTGATATTTTTGTTGAAAATTTATTTTTACTTGCTTTTTCAAGTAAAATTTTATTTTCACAATTTCAAATTTCAATGTAATTTTTATATTATATTATATTAAAAAAAAAATTTGTATATAAATTTTAAATTTATATTTTATTTTGTTTGTTTGATATGAATTTATTTCTTTATTTATAATTATAACATGATTTTTTATTTGTGGTCTTTTTGGTATATAAAAATACCTCTAAGTCTCACATTCATGGTATTTCATACTATTAAATGATTATTTCTAGATAAATTCATCAAATAGAACAATTCCTGAACCTTTCAGGTAGTCTAGTCAAAGCTAAAACCTTATGACACTAATTAGCTAATAAGAGAATAAATAGAATTTTCATCCTTACCCTTATGATAACCTAATACTATTAGTAGTCATGGAAAAAAGTCTGTTGAAATCACATTACCCACTATTGATATTGATGAAAAAACTAAATGAAAAGCTCTTCAACATTATTATTTACAAATTATTAAAAATTAAATTTAAGCAGAAAATTACAAGATATTTTATCCATGAAATTAATTTTCTTTTATTGAGTATTATTACTAGAATTTGACTTTAAAAAAATTGAAACAAACAAATTTTCTTCTTTAAAACAACTCAATTTTATCTTATTAATATTTATTGTGATTTCTTATTAGGTATGATAAGAGACTGATTAAGTTTTCTTCTCTCTTATTAAAGCCACAACTTTTTTGTTCATTGGTCATAACAGTATGAATTTTGTTTTTGTATAGTCAGAGGGGAAGCTAAATTTGCATTAGTACTTTGATTACAGGAGCCTTCAAAAATTCAAACATTTTTACCTGTGATTTCTCTCTCAAGGATTTCCACATCAAATCCCACATTAAAAGGAGTTTCAAAGTAGCTAATAAGCCATGAGAAATTGAGGAATTTTTATGTGCATTGCATGAGTGAGCTTAAATTTACAGATTAGGTTTGTTAATTAAAGCTGTGTACTATTATTTTTTATTTCAAGTACATTCATAGAACTCTAACTATAGTAAATGTGAAGGAAATAAATAAAAATTCATTTTAAATATTAATTTATGAGGGGAAATAGGAATCATGGCTGTAAGGGTACCACACCCCCAAAAAATCCTTTCTTCCGGACTTTCAATTTCAATATCCATTCAAACTTTCATTAATTTTGGCCTGCAAGTAAGTCACAGGCTTTGTGACTCAGATTATTATGAGTGTCTTATATTAACCAGGAAATTTTAAACTTTCTAAAAGTAGGTAATACTACCCTGGAGCTGAATAAAGGATAGAAAAAACTTTTTTCACTTCTTTGAACAGTCTTTACACACCTTCCAACAAGTTTTGAAGACTTTAAAACAACTGTCTTTATGGTAATGACTGGTTTTCAGGGCTAAAAATAGCAAAGAACTTCCCTTTTTGGTTCAAACCAGGGTTCAATTATTCCATGAGTTTTTTTTCTATTTCCAATTTTTCTCTCACAGATGGTAACCAAAATGTTTACTCCTTATGGAAGAAAATTGGAGGCTATAAATGTTTTCCTTTTATAGCTAGTTTTATTACACTTGAACAAATCAATAAAATATTCCAAGAACCACCTTGAAGGTATTCAAAACTTTTGACCTTTGTGAAAATTTATTATTCTCATGTTTTTAAATCTTGATAATTATTTTCACTCTTGAACCACCCCAAAGTGAAAAACATATTCTTCACATAGTTAGTGTTGTAGCTTTTCTTTCAAAATCACTTCAGTCACTTTTGGGAATTTTTTTTACTTTCTAGTTCTTTTTAGAGAATCTGTTTTTATAAAACTTTGCTGAAGTTAGTTTCTTAATTAATTTCATTTAAATTTTTTCTTGAAGGAATATCTTTTTCAACATTAAATATCCCTGTTATAGTATTTTTTTATAACTCTTTATTGTTGGTAAAATAATAATATTAGAAAAATTAGGCATTTTTTTTCTCCAAAAAATCTTGAATTTAATACGTTCAAAGGACTTCACAATATACAGATTTTGAGAACAGGAAAATTACTTGATTTTTCATCGTATTTTCATATCCACACCTTACATATAAGCTCAAAAAAGTGAAAATAATTAACTAAAGTCCTGTGGAAGGACCCATCTTTTTATATCCAGTAATATTAGACCTACTCAATCTATTTATGAAACAAGTCAAATTTCTATGCCTTTTTTGGTCTTAAGTGAAATTAAAATTTGATTATTTACTTGAAGTCTGTTTTTTGAGGTGATAATAGCTTTGATATCTGTTAAATACCTCTTGAAAATTAATAAATACAACAAAAACATACTCAGATAGAAGATGGTCTGATGATATCAGATATTCAATATTTACCATTAGCAATACCCAATAACATCCTAGAAGGTTCTCCCATTTTACTGTTATTTTAGACTTATGTTGGATTCAGGTTGAAACCTAGGCTGGGATATAGTTTGAAATCCAACTTTCAATTCTGGTTTCAAGAAAATTTCATACTAAGCTTGTAATTTTTGAATCCTTTGAAATGCCAGAGTATTCAAAGTCACAATAACTTCAAAGAATAATAAAGAGAAGATAATTTGATTTTAATGTATTTTTTCCAGTGCATTTCTTGCTTAATAATTTGAAAAGTGTAACATAATTTATTTTTATTGTTTCCTAAAATCATATATCTCAGAGGGTACTTCATATTAATTTCCACCACAATTATAATCAAAAACAATCAAAAACCTCAGTAAAAAGAAATACTTTGGAGATTGAATGTAAGATTTCTGTATTTCAGAATTAAAATTAATTTTTAAATAAATTTACATATTGAAGATACAAATATAAATGGTAATTTTCAGGAACACATAGCTAATTCTCTTCATATCTACTAAATAAAAACCATTTTCTTGCAGTAATGTTCCAAATGTGAAATTAAAAAAAAATTAAATTAAAGAGTTGCTATTTATGAAGTTTCTATCAACAAATTACAAACCTCTTGCTGAATGAATTTTGAAATTTTAGATTTGTCAAGATTAAAATTTATCAAAAATGTTTTTGGGCACAACAAGATTATTTATCATTTGTATTTTTTTCTATTCAAAATTTCTATACCATATGTTTCCATAGTATTCTAAAATGAAAGCTTGGGTATTTACCTGTCTTACTCAACTCTTTTCAAGCTCAAATAACAGAATCTTCAATCCAGATGAGACAAATTAAAGCCATCTTTACTGTTCAAATTTTGTGAAATTGATGAACTTCATGAAATAATTGAAAAGTTTGGTTTTTTTTATTTCCATCTTATTTCAAGAGGAAGAACTTTATTTATTTGGAGATATTTATAGCTGAAAACTTCAATTTCTCTATCAATTTTGGAATAAATCCTGAAAATAATTCAATTATTCTTTCTAAATCAAAATAAACTTTTTAATAATATTCCAAAAACACTTTTGATAGTATTTCTAATTTTTTCATAGGGAGAAAGGATATATAAATAATCTAATATTCATTCTATTTTCATTTATTTTAAATTAATTTACCCTCAAAGTTCATAACATTATTTATAAAAACAATACTTTTGATTTCCATTTAAAATAACTTTGCAGACTATTGCTATATTTGGATACAATTTGACTAAGCTAAAAGTATGTGATTCAATTTTTTCCTTTTTCAATCAGCTTTCTATACAAATAATGTGTACAAAAATATGATTTGAAAAGTAATTAGTAGAGCCCTTCTTGCTTTTGGATCTTCTTGTCTCTTTTAACTATGTAATATTTCAGATCTTTCCAATTCATAATATCCTTAAATTTCCCCATTTAATCAATATAAAAGCTGACAGTAAAACTTATATTAAGATGAAGTCCAAATTTTTCATCCAAATGAATAAAAATTTATCAAGAGTAATTTTCATAATTAGAATTTAAATGCCTCATCTTATTACTATAGATTTATAATATAATCATATATTATGGAAGCCTTTGGACAAAGATAGTAAATCATGATTTACTTATTAAACAATTTTTTTAATTTCTCAATATCCTCACATTATTTCTTAGACTATTTTGAGTATTTAAGATAGTAAAAGTAAGTTTAAAGGTGCTATTTTTAGATATTCTGAAAAGATAATAAATATGTAATCCTCAAAATTGGTGACTAAATTGATATCAAACTAATTCTATGGGTAATGGATCCATTTTTTAAGATAATACTTCAAACCATTTCAAATTATGTTATCTTAATGATATCTCATGTTAATTAAGCATTAAAAGTGGTAAAAGAATGGTTTTATTTTCAAATAATGTTTTTATCAGTTTATTTTTGAATTGAATTTCAATTTCTACCAAGAAAATGGAGAGAGAACACTTGAAGATATAAGTTTGAAGCTTAAAATATCACATTTTGATGGAAAGAATCTCAAAGGGAAAAGATTTATCAAAATTATAGCTTTTCTTATTTTGTGATATTACTATAGGATAATATTCAAAATATGATCAGGTATCTCAGTACAATATTAGAGCCTTACTTGGGTAAAACTAATTTTTCTTGAATAAATTAACAGATAAGGGTAGAATTTGAGTTATTATTGGTCATATAGTCAGAATGCTGAGGGAATAGATGACAAATTTTGGGTATAGTGGAAACTTGATGTTCTAAATTCAAACAGAATAATACAGTTTCCAAGCCTATAAAGGCATGTGTTTTGATTGATAGTCATAACCTCCAATAAATGGTGAAATGATTTGAAGGAATAATTTAATTTTGACTTAATCATACTTGAAGTTCACAATTCTGATTCATTATGATAAAAAAATCTTCAAAGATTTATTAATGGAAGTACATGTTCTGTATGGAAGCTGTTAAATTTAAAAAGGTCTTTTTTTCTTTAATTTTACCCAAAATTCATAATAATATCAACATTTTGGAAAGCATAAAATACTTCTCTTTATTTTAATTACTCTTAGTTGATTGTTTTTTATATGGAAGAATAGTTTTTCAAATAAATTATATTCACTGTAATTTCTATAAATGAAATTTTCTTGAATGTGATTTCTTTCAAAATGTAAGATGTATGTATGAAACTGCTGATAATACTACTATTAATCAACAGTATGGTGACTGTTCTTATGAAATATAATAATAAGAATTATTACAACCACAATTAAATAAGTAATCAACTAATTATTTCTTTTACTTGTTATACACTACTAGTGATTATAACAGTAAGCAGTAATTTTCTACAAGAATGAATTACAAGAAGAATTTAGCAATAAATCTTCTTTATTAAAATAAGAAAATTATCTTGATATATAATTATATTTTACAAGAATAATTATAAGAATAACCCTTGAAGAAAACTATTACTAGAGAAAAACTTTAAGAATTAAAACAAAACACTCACTAATACTCCAAAGAACTTATTAAAGATAATAGTAGAGATATTTGAAAGATAATTGTGGATTTAAAGGATCAAAATTGATTTATAACAAGATTACAAAAACATATAGTTTATTTCTATTATTTCATGTCTTTCTGATTGATTCTGAAAGAATAAAACAATTAAGAAAAGCTTAACTAATACATACTTGTTTGTATAAAGGTATAATTGAATAATGTGATGATTTGGAAGAAACAGCAAGAGGAGGCCTCTTTTAAGTCAACAACAGCTCATAGAGGTGTTCCATGGAGAAAACTGAAAATCCAGTGAGTGAGAAAGCAATAAACCTTTTTAGATTATTGATTGCATCATGTGTTGTCACATAAGATTATCATAATTACTTAATTGAAGCTTTTACATGACTACCAACCAAAACCTGGTTAAGAATAAAAGGAGTAACAGCTTTAATTCTTCTTTTATTCCAAAATAATCATTTATTTCTTAAAGTTATCAATTTTATTGGAAATTTCATCACAGAGTGTGTTTTCTGTGAATTTTTAAAGATTCAGTATTTCACATGGAATCATCAAAAATGGACTGTAAGTATAACTTTTAATTTCACTTATAAGATAATAATTATTTTTGGTTTTTATATTAATTATACAGTTCTTAATTGGTCCTTAAAGTTTTAGGAAGATTCATTAATAATTGTATTTTGAATTCATTTGTGAAGTTCTTACCCCATTTCTACGTAGAATTGCAAATAGTACTATATGGCTGGTTTCTATGAAGTAAATCAATGGATACTAGTCCAAAAATTGTATTGATTACACTTTTGGGGTTTATCCATAGAAATTCATTCAGAATTGACATGTTTACAGGAGTCTAAGTTGCTCTTTACCTCCTTGGCACGTCAAAATAGCAGCTTATTTGCTATTTTCTTATTATATAATGAAGTTTTGACTTGGTAACCAAGTTCCCAAAAGGTTTTAATATACTAATTGGGACAGGCTCAGCGATGGATTCAAGCATTAGACCTGTCTATGCCTCAGAGGCCTCAGAAGCTGGGTACACTGGCTGTCACAACCATGGCAATTCACCTACTTGGATCCCCATATGGCATATCAAGCCACAGTTCTTTTATGGCCAATTGGCCATATCCATCACCAGTGGCCAATATGGCCACGTCATCATCTTATGGACAATTTATGGCCATTTTTGTTTTGGGGCCTTCATGGCCCATCACCTCAATCCAGAACCCATAGCGGCAATTTATGCCCAAATGGGTATTTCTGCTCATTTCCCTCAAAGCCAGGGGAAATGGCCCAAATGGCTGTTTTTGGCCATTTGGGCTCATAATGCGCATTTGCGCATTTTTGCGCACTTTGACACAAAGTGTCCAAAAGACACTTTCCCGCCTTTTGGGCCAGTTTTTGGCTCAGAACCCAAAAGTGGCCAAAAACCCCAAAGGGCCCAGAAACACCTTTCCAAGATCTGAAGCCATCACATCCATCCTTTTCCCCTCTGCCTTTCCATCTCAAGAACTTTGGACGTAATCTTCTTGCCAATGAACCAATATGCCATAAATGATGTTATATATCATTGTGCATCATTTTTCAACTGCAATTCAATGGTGGCAATATCAAATGGTCATTTCAACATTCCAACATCTCATCACATCATCAAGGCACCTAATCATTCAGAGGAATCATCAAGGCTCAAGAGCAAGTGTGCCAGCGGCAAAGACCAATGACGTCATCAAGCAGTCATTGGTTATTCTCACTCCAAGTATTCCTTCCAAGGGAATACTATCAATTCATTCTCAAAGTGTATTCAAGAGGCAGTGCCAAAAGAAGTTGTCAAGTGTCAAAGCTCCACTCAATCCATCTTGGAAACCACATTCATTTCAATACAGTCTGGATCCATCAAGAACTGTATTTCACTTTCAAGCATGGGAAGTTCATTCAACCCAATTCAATTTCAATATTAGCCAGCTGTATCAATTCCCAAAACAATCAATACAGCCTCAAGGATCAATACAGATCAGTTTTCAGCCTGAAGAACTCAAGCTCCCAACTTTTCACATATACCGGCTACCCTTTCTACCCTGGGGGGTTTTTCCCCAGTTAATTAATAAACTTTGATTTTATTTTATCTTTATTTTCTTTTCATTTTAGTTAAGCAAATACTGATATTATTAAGTCAGTCATTTAGCACTTTTCTCTTTCTCTTTCTTTGCCTGTCAATGGATATTTGGTGGTCATATCCTTACTAATTCCATTATTCATTTTTGGCAGGTTGAAACAGTGATTAAGGACTTACTTGGTTGGCTCTTTGGCCATTTGGCTTCCCTTTCCTCTTTTGCATCTCATCTTGTACCTGCATATCTTTTAGAGGAATTCATTCTTATTATTTTATTCTTTATTTTTTTGGAGTCTTCCAAGTGAGTTCCCTGATTGCTGAGTGCCAGGACACTCTTGTATTTCTTTCCAAGAGCCCCTGTGACATTATATTAATTAACTCATAATTTCTTTTCATTCTGTTTATTCTTTTTTTATAATTTCATTCACTCATTTCATCAAAATTATGATTCTTTTACGCTTATGAACTTAATGATTCATCGTCACCTCTCAATTTTCTTTCATTCATTCTTCATTTTTAAAATTGAAAGCTGACCCATTTTTATTTTTGTTATTCTTTTTAAATCTTTTTCAAATCATCAAATTTTCATTTCATTCATAATTCAGGCGTCATCTTGATTTTCTTTGATTTTCAAATTTTTCATCAAGATATTCAGACACATTCTTCACATCAAGATTCATAATTGATTCATTCTTCAAGAATTTTGGTTTTTAAAGAAGAATTCACTTGATTTTGATTGATTGATTGATTTGACATATTTGATATTGACCTCAAGAAAATTGATTGACCTGAAGATTTCATTGATTTTGCTGATTTTTTCACATCAAGAATTTTGACATAACTTGATTTTTCTTCAAGATTTCATTTGATTGATTGATTTTTGGAAGATTTTGATTTTGATTGATTTGATTCATTGATTTATTGACTTGAAGACTTCATTTTGATTTGATTCATTGATTTACTTCAAGACATTGATTTTGATTTTGACTTCAAGACCTCATTTGATTTTGATTTATTGACGTACTTGAAGATTTTCATTTGATTCATTGATTTTCCTCAAGATTTGATTTTTGACTCTTTCACTTCAAGCAAATTTTGTTTTTTAATTCATTTATTTCATTTTTATTCCTGAAATAATGCCTGTTCAACATTCACCTCCGGCAAGACAGACAAGATCTCAGGCCAGAGCTCAAGCTGTTCTCACTCCAACTCCAAGAGCTCCTCTAGATGGCACCCCAGCAGTTCCTCAACTGAGGGCCCAATTAGATAGAGGACCCCGAATGGAAGGAGCAGCACCATCCAGGAAGGAAGGAAGAGGGCCCAGAAGATCAAGTTCCTTTTCAGGAGTAGTTGGCGGATTTCCAGGAACCTCAAGGACTATTTTCAAAGGTCCAGGTGAAGATGGTGAAGAGGAGGAGGAGAATTCTGTGGAAGAGGAAGAGTCCGATGGTACTGAAGGTGTCCCTGCTCCGGTGGAGGCATCCCAAGGTACTGGAGGACCAACTCTAGCCCAGTCTAATCAGCCTGTCTCTCATCAGTCTGAACCATCCTTATTGGCCATCATGCAGAAAATGACTCAGATTATGGCCAATCTTCAAGCAGCTTCATCCTCTGAAGCATCAAGACCACCAGCCTTCAAGACTCCATCTATGAAGGCACCAGAATTCTTTGATGGGAATCAGCCCTTCAAAGTTAGAAGCTTTATTCAATCCTGTCAATTGATTTTTCATAATGATCCGGCAAACTTCGCTCAAGACAGAAAGAAGGTCCTTTATGCCACTTCATTTCTTATTGGCAGGGCTTAAAAATGGATTGAGCCTTATCTTTCCAATCTCACTAATCAAGACTCAAATTACCTTCTCAATTCTTGGCCTTTATTTGAATCTCAACTCTTCACTCTATTTGGTCATCCAAATGAAGTCAGAAAAGCAGAAGCTGAGTTGGATTCATTAAGAATGAAAGAAGGTGGGCATGTATCCTTATACATTGCTGATTCCAGAAGTTTAGTCTCAATAATGGGTGATTGGGGTGAAAGAGCTCTCATCCATCATTTCAGGAAGGGATTGCCATCCAGGATTTTGGATCAATTGGCCTCCCATCCTTCAAGAATTGACTCTCTTCAAGACTTAATGGACGTTACCCTGGAACTTGATACCAGGTACCATGAGAGGCAAAATGAAAAGAGTCATCATCAAGAGAAGAAGCCAAAAGCCTCAAAGTCAAGTTCTTCAAGCTCAAGTCATAAGAAGAAGAAGAATTTTCAGAAGAGGGACAAGCCCCATTCTTCTTTATTGAATAAAGATTTCAAGCTCATGAACTCTGAAAAAGAAAGAAGAATCAAGAAGGGTCTTTGTACCTATTGTGGTGGGAAGCATAGTCTTGAGTCCTGTTTCAAAAGGCCTCAAAACAAGCTTACCCAACCGTCAGGCAAATTTCCCAGCCAGGGAAAAGCCTGAGTGAAGATCATGTTGTGTTCAATGGTATTCACAGTTTTCCATCCAGAGCACAATTGTGCATTCTGAATACTGGTGTCAAGAATTCTCTTAAATTCTTTGTTTTTTCTTCTCTTTCTGATGTTTTTTACAGTATTCTCATTGATTCTGGTGCTACCAACTCATTTATTGCAAAGCAGTTTGTTCACAAGTATTCATTGACTACGTCAGAACTTCCAGAGAAGATTCCCCTCATCATTTTAGACTCCTCTGAGTCTCCTTCTTTATTTGTGACTCACCATACTAAATATATGGTTGAGCTCCCTTCCTTCCCAAGCTTTGAATGGGACTTTTTAGTCATTGATACTCCCAAGGGAGAAGACCTCATATTGGGCTTTGACTTTCTTAATCATTTTAATCGGTTTATTGATTGGAGGCAAGGACTGATCACCTTTAATTCTGATCATAAGGACTCTAATGATCCTTCAATTTCTTTTAGTAATGACTTTTCTTCTGCCAAATCATGTGCAGCTCTGGTTGGTGATTCTAGAACACCATCATTTCCGTCTTCTGTCCATATTCCTTCCCTTAATTCCCATCAGTCATTACTATCATCTAGAGATGAAGTCTTCAAAGAGATTCAAGATGTTGGAGAAGATAATTCTGTATCTTCACTTCATCTCTTCTTTGGGAATATGGACCTTCCTCCTTCATCTTATCATGACTCCCTGGAGGAGTTGTGGGATGAAGAGGAAGAGCCAGAAGAAATAGAAACCGTGATGAAGGTTGTTCCTTCTGTTTATCACCAGTACTTGGATGTATTCTCCAAGGTGAAAGCAGAAAAACTTCCTCCTCACCGCGCCTGTGATCATCATATCGAGCTGGAGGGGTCTCTACCTCCAGTTGGGGTGATCTACTCTTTATCAAACCAAGAGTCAGATACACTCAGGGCCTACATTTCAGAGAATGTAGAGAAAGGTTTCATCTGGCCAAGCTCCTCTTCTACAGGAGCACCTGTTCTTTTTGTCAAAAAGAAGGATGGTGGCCTCCGTTTGTGTGTTGATTACCGCAAACTCAATGCTGTTACTAGGAAGAACAAGTATCCTGTTCCTCCTATGAATCAGCTTCTCACTTTTTTCAATGGTTCTTCTATATTCTCCAAGATTGACTTGCGTGGTGAATATAACCTGCTCAGAGTCAAGGAAGGTGATGAACATTTGACTTGTTTTAGAACCAAATATGGTAGTTATGAGTACTTGGTTATGCCATTTGGGCTTACCAATGCTCCTGCTTCTTTTCAATGATATTTTTTATGATCTTCTTGATGTTTATGTTGTGGTTTATTTGGATGACATTATGGTCTTTTCCAAATCTGAGGAAGAACATGTCACTCATGTGTCCACTGTTCTTTCCAGACTCAGAGCCAATAACCTCTTTGCTAAGGCGTCCAAATGCCTATTCCATGTTTCTAGTGTAGAATATTTAGGTTATGTTGTTTCTTCTGAAGGCCTCAAGATGGACCAAGCAAAAGTCCAGCAAATTCTCAATTGGCCACCTCCAAAAAACCCTAAGGCTCTTCAATCATTCCTTGGCTTTGCCAATTTTTACCGCCGTTTCATCAAGAATTATTCAAAGAAGATTAGTTCACTCACAAGTTTCCTCAAGAAAGATTCCCATTTTCCCCTCAATGAGGAAGCTCTTAGACAGTTTCATCAACTCAAAGAGTCATTCACCACTGCTCCAATCCTTTCTCACTTCAATCCTTCTCTACCCACCATTGTAGAGACTGATGCATCAGATTATGCCTTGGGTGCTGTACTGAGTCAGGTCTCTGACTCAGGAAAACATCCCATTGCATTTGATAGCCGCAAGCTTCTCCCAGTTGAGCTCAATTATGAGATTCATGACAAGGAACTCCTTGGCATATTCTGGGCTCTCAAGCGCTGGAGAGCTTTCCTTCTTTCAATCTCTTCCCCTTTTGAAGTTCTCACCGATCATTCATCTCTTCAATATTTTATGTCTTCCAAGATTCTCACTTGCCGTCAAGCCCGCTGGGCTGAATTTTTATCTGAATTTCATTTCTCAATCACTTACCGCCCTGGCCGATTGGCCACCCTTCCAGACGCCTTGTCACGTCGGGATGGTGTTTACCCAGAGAGGGGGGAGGATTTCATCAGCAAGAATCCAATGAACTATCAGAATATAATCAAGCAAGATGAAATTCAAGCCTCAAAGTATTTTGCAGTCAAGGTGGATTCATTTTCAAATTTGATTGATTCAATTCAGAAGGCAGTGTGGCAAGATTCTCAATATAGAAGTGTCCTTGAAGATTTGGGTAAAGGTAAATCTGTCCAAGATTATTCTCTTTATTCCTCTTCCAAACTTCTCCTTTTCAAAGATTGGGTGGTGGTCCCAAATGACCCCACAAGTCAACTCAGTATACTTCAAAATCGGCATGACTCTCCTCTAGCTGGACACCCTGGCCAAGGGAAGATTCTCAAGCTTGTCAAGTGGGATTTCCACTGGTCCGGCATGACTCAATTTATCAAGGATTATGTATCATCCTGTCAACAGTGTTCAAGAAACAAAAACATTCATCACAAGAAGTTTGGACTCCTCAAGCCTCTTCCAATTCCAAGTGGTCCTTGGATTTGTCTTTCAATGGATTTCATTACTCAATTGCCACTGTCCAATTCCTTTGACTCAATCCTTGTCATAGTGGACAGATTTTCAAAAATGGCGGTTTTTATTCCAACAGTGTCTTCAATAACTTCACTAGATTTGTCCCATTTATTCATCAAGAATATTTTCTCAAAGCATGGCCTTCCTTCAAGCATTGTTAGTGATAGAGGTTCTCTTTTTGTTTCTTCTTTTTGGACCAATCTTTGTCAGCAGCTCAAGATTTCAAGAGACTTGTCAACTGCTTATCATCCAGAAACTGATGGACAGAAAGAGAGGGTAAATCAGATACTAGAACAGTACCTTTGGATGTATGTCAGTTATCATCAAGATGATTGGAACACCTGGCTCCCTCTGGCTGAATTTTCCTACAATAACTCTGACCACTCTTCAACAAAACAATCACTGTTTTTCACTGTTTATGGAAGAGATCCTCATTTTGACTCAGTTCACATCACTCAAGATACTCTGGCTGGAAAGTTATCAACAAAAATCCAATCAGTACAGCAAGATGTCAAGAGAGAACTTGAAGTTGCCATAAACAGGTTTAAGAGGTATGCAGATAAAAGTAGAGCAAGTCCACCCGCTTTCAATCCTGGTGACATGGTATGGCTTTCTTCCAAGAACATCAAATCAACCAGACCCACCAAAAAGCTGTCTGAAAGATGGCTGGGTCCTTTTCCAATCTTGAAGAAAGTCGGTACTCATGCCTACCACCTCAAGCTCCCATCTCAATGGAAGTCCATCCATCCAGTTTTCCATATTTCTCTTTTGGAACCAGTCAAGACGTCAACAATCCCAAATAGGCATCAAGAGCCTCCTACTCCAATAATCATTGAATAAGAAGAAGAATGGGAAGTCTCTCAAATACTGGACTCAAAGCTCAAGAGAGGAAAATTATGGTATTTGGTGGAATGGAAAGGTTTCAGTCAAGACCCAGAAAGATCCACTTGGGAACCAACTGAAAACCTCAATAATTGTCCTGAACTTGTCAAAGATTTTCATTCATTATATCCTGACAAGCCAGGACCGAATTCTTCAAGAGCTTGATTTTTTATGGTGCTTAGTGGGGAGAGGAATTACCAAAAGTAAGTCCCACTCCTGGTATTCACCTTTAGGGGTATTCCACTCTGTTTTGTTGTAAGCATCACCTTGGCCACTCTGTGAGAACTTTGCAGTTTTGGACACAGATCTTTGGCATGGCTTTCAACTTCATTTCCAATCTTATGGCCATTTTCACTTGGGACAATGGGCCATTCACTTTTCAATTCATTTCCAAGACTTCAAAATTCAAATTCATTCCTTCAGAATTTTGTTTTATTTTTATGGCACTGGCGGGAGTGGTGATTACCAAAAGTAAGTTCCTCTCCTGGTGTGCACTTCCCTGAGGGGTCTACAATCTTTTCAAAACATCACCTTGGCCACTTTGTGAGCACCTGGAATCAAATTTCTCTTTCCAGGTCCTTGGCCAATTTCAAAATCAGTTATCAACCTCCATGATGAAGATTGGAACCTCCTCAAGATTCAATTCATTTTTCTCTTTTCTTTTATTTTCTCATTTTCATTTTCATTTTTTATTTTTATTTTATTTTCATTTTAAATTTGCTCTTATCATGTTAATTATCACGTCAAAAAATTTTCATTCATTTAAAAATTCAATTCAAATCATGAAGCCAATGTCAAAAGAAGATCAAGCAAGTCCTGCGTCAAATTTCAAATTCTTAATATCAGTTTTCAAATTTTTACCTTAATCAGTCCTCTTGAATCACTCTCTCAAAATTTTTCCAATAGCCTCAACAGGCTTCACCTTGTATTGTTGCTCAGGAGCTCACCATTTCAAGGTGGGGGGTACTATCACAACCATGGCAATTCACCTCCTTGGATCCCCATATGGCATATCAAGCCACAGTTCTTTTATGGCCAATTGGCCATATCCATCACCAGTGGCCAATATGGCCACGTCATCATCTTATGGACCATTTATGGCCATTTGTGTTTTGGGTCCTTCATGGCCCATCACCTCAATCCAGAACCCATAGCGGCAATTTATGCCCAAATGGGTATTTCTGGTCATTTCCCTCAAAACCAGGGGAAATGGCCCAAATGGCTGTTTTTGGCCATTTGGGCTCATAATGCGCATTTTGCGCATTTTTGCGCACTTTGACAAAAAGTGTCCAAAAGACACTTTCCCACCTTTTGGGCCAGCTTTTGGCTCAGAACCCAAAAGTGGCCAAAAACCCCAAAGGGCCCAGAAACACATTTCCAAGCTCTGAAGCCATCACATTCATCCTTTTCCCCTCTGCCTTTCCATCTCAAGACCTTTGGACGTAATCTTCTTGCCAATGAACCAATATGCCATAAATGATGTTATATATCATTGTGCATCATTTTTCAACTGCAATTCAATGGTGGAAATATCAAATGGTCATTTCAACATTCCAACATCTCATCACGTCATCAAGGCTCAAGAGCAAGTGTTTCAGCGTCAAAGACCAATGACGCCATCAAGCAGTCATTTGTTATTCTCACTCCAAGTATTCCTTCCAAGGGAATACTATCAATTCATTCTCAAAGTGTATTCAAGAGGCAGTGCCAAAAGAAGTTGTCAAGTGTCAAAGCTCCACTCAATCCATCTTGGAAACCACATTCATTTCAATACAGTCTGGATCCATCAAGAACTGTATTTCACTTTCAAGCATGGGAAGTTCATTAAACCCAATTCAATTTCAATATTAGCCAGCTGTATCAATTCCCAAAACAATCAATACAGCCTCAAGGATTAATACAGATCAGTTTTCAGCCTGAAGAACTCAAGCTCCCAACTTTTCACATATACCGGCTACCCTTTCCACCCTGGGGGTTAATCCCCAGTTAATTGATATACTTTGATTTTATTTTATCTTTATTTTCTTTTCATTTTAGTTAAGCAAATACTGATATTATTAAGTCAGTCATTTAGCACTTTTCTCTTTCTCTTTCTTTGCCTGTCAATGGATATTTGGTGGTCATATCCTTACTAATTCCATTATTCATTTTTGGCAGGTTGAAACAGTGATTAAGGACTTACTTGGTTGGCTCTTTGGCCATTTGGATTCCCTTCCCTCTTTTGCATCTCATCTTGTACCTGCATATCTTTTAGAGTAATTCATTCTTATTATTTTATTCTTTATTCTTTTGGAGTCTTCCAAGTGAGTTCCCTGATTGCTGAGTGCCAGGCCACTCTTGTATTTCTGTCCAAGAGCCCCTGTGACACTGGCTCTCTTTGATGTCTTTTGTCCCCCTTGACTATTTTCTACATCAAAATAGAAATTTAGGCTTAAAGTGAGATATCCACTATGGGTGTACCAAAAGTGTATTCAAGAATACCATGATATTAGATGCCACAAAAATGCATAACACTATTCTTAGTGTATATGTAATATGGAATTTCTCACATTCCCATTATTTTGGCATGAAATTGAGAAAAACAAAAAAATTCACAGATCTTTTATGTGGTATGGATGATGTGGTATTGAGGTATTTTCCATATTACCACCTCAAATAGTTGATTTGAACTTATTCACTCTATGGAGTTACCCTGGGTGAAATTATGTGTAGAATCTGAATCTTGGTTTAAATCCATGGATTTACGCACTCAATAAAAGGTTATTCATCTTTTCTCAAATCAAAAATGATGAATTTTGAATATATGCATGACTTATGGGTTATGAATAGTTCAGAATTCATTTTTAAGATAATTGTGGCCTATTTGGGTATGTAAAATATACCTCAGGGCTCACATTCCCTCCCACCAAAAAATAAAATTGTTCTACAATTTTATTAATGGTATCAAGAAGAAAAAGAGCCCAAAGGGGGTTAATGTCCACTTTCCAACCTCTTTACATTACTCAGATCAAGAAATTTAAAGCACATTTATAGACATATTCAGGCTTGTGGCCTTCTTTCATATCTAGATCTTCTTAAGAGTTTATCTCAGTCAGGTATTTCTGGTTCTGCCAGCCATTCATCTTCATGTACTGGATTTCTATATCTGACAAGATATTCTCTTTGATTTTTACTCCTAAGTCTCCTTTCTTTAATGAATTTCTTCATATTTTTGTCTTCACTCTGTTCCACTGGTGGTATAGTCAAAGGAGTTGGGTTCCTTAAGGGAAAAAATTCTTTGTCAGCTGGTTGATAAGGTTTTCTCAAGCTGACTGGAAAGGTGGGGTGTTTTTTTCTAATTCACCATTCAATTCCACTTGGACTGCATTGGTTACATGTAAGGCAACAATAACAAAAGGTCCTACATAAGAATCCTTAAGTTTCTTTGGGTCTTTGATATTATTAAAGTTCAAGGTTGAAACCAGAACTCAGTCCTCTACTTTGAAGTCTGGTACTTTATGACCCTTTTCCCACTTCTGTTTTGCATAGTCAAAAGCATCATTCATACTCTATTTTTCATTATGTTTCACTTTATCAAGAATTATTCTGAAGCTGGGAGCTGTAGGATGAATGTCAATCAAGTCTTTCCTCAGTGTGTGTTCTGGGAGTCTTTTATTCCATCCTTTTTCTAGCATAGTAGGAGTTTGGCCTGTAAAAGAATGGACTTATGTCTTATAGAGACATCTGAGTCTTTTAATTCTAACCCATAAGCACAGAATCTCTTGATCATGTCCTTGAAAGTCTATATCATTCTCTCTGTTAGTACATCTGTCTGAGGGTAATATGCTGTTAAGAATTATAACTTAATCCCAAACAATCTGTGAAGATTGGTCAAAGGTGCAGATGTGAATTTTGGATCTCTGTCACTCATGATATTCTTAAATAATACTGTATGGGAAATGACTCTACTCCATAGAAGAAGAGCTGTATCCATAGCAGTTTCATCTTTATGACATGATAAGAATATGGGAGTTTTGCTATATCTGTCTACAATTACTAAACAAGCATTATAAAATCTGTCACCACTTTAAGGAAGTGCTGTGACCCAATCCATGTGAACAACTTCCCAAAGGGAATTTGGTTCTTGAATATGAATCATAAGCCCAAATTTTTTTCCTGTACTCCTGTTTGCTTTTTGGCATCTATCACAGGTATGGCAATATTCAATGGTTTCATTTCTCCAAGATGGCCACCATGCACAGTTCTTCACTTTTTCAAGTGTTCTGTCCTCTGAAAGGTGTCCAGATTAGATGCTATCATGGCATTCATGAAGAATGTTGTTGATAGGCAATCTGCTACACAATGTCATTACACAAGAATTTTTGGTTCTTTGGTAAATTATCCCATCAAACAAGTGAAATCTTCCTTCATAATAGGAATTCTTCCAAACTCCATCCAGTGCATTGACTAAAGATGTATCTTTGCAGTCTTTATACAGTAAGGAAGTCAAGCAATGGAAATTCCTGTCTTGCTCATAAGATTCTCTGACCTCTTCAAAGAATTCAGACCCAATATCAGTTATGTTAATTCCTTCAATTGGAATCTGTGGTTCTGTTTCCAAATGTACATAAGCTGGTTTATCAGGAGTATTGTCTAATTCCCACCTGCTAAGTCCATCAGAACTCTTGTGAATGTTTCCTGCCTTATGAACTATAGTCATGTTACCTCTATATTCTTTAATGGCTATTTGCCATCTCAACATATGTCTGTTGGGAGGTTTCATGTTAAGAAGTGATTTCACAGCATTACAGTCAGTAATCACTTCAAAACCTCTGCCATCAAGATAATAGTGTAATTTCTCAAGTGCCCATACCAAACATGAGCACTCCATCTGGCTTCTATTTGTTTGATTTGTCTTGAGATGTAACAAACTGGTCCCTCTGTACATTTGTCATCAATAATTTGGACTTGATGTAGGGCTTCCCCTCATCCATCTCCACATGCATCAATGTACAACTTAAAAGGTATATTCCAGTCAGGCATGAGTAGTAAATGTGCTTCTGTAAGATCTTTGCTTATCTTCTCATAAGCTTTAATTCTTTCCTGTTTCGTCTCAAATACTGTCTGTTGATCACAGATTCTATAGAGTGACTTGGCTAGAATTGCAAAGTCTTTCAGGTGTTTCCTGTAATAACTGGCAAAGCCAATAAAAGACATCATTTCTTTCTTATTCTGGCATATTGGCTTAAGTAACACTGCTGCCACTTTATTTTTGTCCATACCCAAGCTTAAACCAGAAACGATATGTCCTAAAGCTTTAAGTTCTTCAAAGCCAAAATTACATTTCTTGAGTGAAAACTTCATATTCACTCCTGTAATTTTTTCAAGTACTCTTGCAAGTCTTTCAAGGTGCAAAGGCCATGAGTCAGAACATATGATAATATCATCAATATAAATGAACAGCCATTCTTCAGATAATTATGTGGGGAAGATGGTATTCATCATTCTTTGATAATGGGATGGTGCATTTTTAATACAAAATGGCATTCTTAAATACTCATAAACCCACAAAGAGTGATAGTTCTAAGTAATTTCCTAGTTTTTGGGCATCAAAACATTTTGATGAAAGCCTTTTAATGCATCCATTGATTTTATATACTTGGCTTTAGACAATTGAGTCAAGGTTTCTTGAATTCTAGAAATTGGATACCTATGTTGAGCTTTGTAGGTATTCAATGCTCTAAAATATCCAGCCATACTTGATTTATCATTATTCCAAGAAATAATAACAGGTGTTGTCACTTCAACTTCTTCATTATGGCCTACTTTCCTGAGTACACCAAGTTGGATCAACTCTTGGATATGTTTTTCCAAGGCTTCTCTAGCTCTGGGACTGACTGGGTAAGCTGGTCTTCTAAGTACTGAAGGGTATGTTCCGTCAATATTAAGAGTAATATTAGCTTCATGCCCTTCAATGGAACCTAATGGTTCATTATCAGAAGTAAAGGCATTCTTATATGTGTATAATACATCAATAAGGTCATGCCTCATTTTGAGTGATAAAGTAGATTAAGTTGTGCTTCAACAAGCTGATTAGCTACAAATTCTTCCTTATAAGTATATTTAACAGAAGATATCACAGATATTTGCTTTGGCATATTGGAAAAAGCAAATTTTTGTCTTTTATTTTCTCCAATAGTGAAATATCTGTCTTTATGGCTATTGATGTCAATATCATAAATATTGAAGTAATAATTCCCAAGAATGCTGTGCTTAGATATGAAATTGTCCATTACTACTATCTCAGTTTTCATTCTTACACTTCCTGCTGGATGTGGAAATACAGGATTAGTGTCCAATATGCCTAAAGGGTACACATTATTACTGAAACCACTAAATTTTAGACCCTCTATTGGTAATAGATGGTTCTTCCATCCAGGGAGTATGGCTTGAAGATAATCTTTGCCTACACAAATACAAAATGCCCCTGTATCCAAATTTACTCTGGCTTCAATATCATTCATCAGGATTGATATAATACAAAATGCTCCAGAAGTGTATCCTTTACCTCTAGCAGGTTTGGCTTTACACATTCTGGCATCCTGGATATTGAACAGGTTATGACAATCCTCACTGTACTGTGGAAAGTGATTAGGGACTTCTGTGACCTCAAGGAAAGCTGTAATGTTTTCAATAGGATAGTCCTCTACTGGTGTATCCTGAGAGACTGCAGAATCTAGGTCAGATTCTTCTTTCTCTTCAGTACACTGAACATCTTCAATGACTTGAGCTTGATTGATCTTTGTCTTTTTGGTGTAAGTGTTGGCTAAATGTGAAGTTACTCCACATTTATGACACTTCAAGACAGGTCTTTCAGGTCTCTTGTCTTCTCTGGAAGTTTTGGGGACCATTTTTGATTCCATAGGAACTCTAGTCCAGGTTTTACCAATTCTTGTTCTAGTAATGATATATTCCACAGAATTGATGTAGTCTTCTGTTGATCAGAGTTCTACACATCTGCACTTGATAGCATGTTCTAGTTCTCCTCCACATTTTCTTAATATTTTCATATTAATCATAGAGTCAGACATATCTGGGGGTAAGGCAGATAATCTGTCTTTCTGTTTGAGGAACCAAGTAAGCAGGTTATCCTTTTTGAGTTAAAAATGGCACTTTCAAAAGCATTTTCCATTTTCAATCTCCAATAATTATTAGCCCATTTGGTGATTATTTCAGATTTCCACCAAGGCCAATTATGTTTACCATGATCTAGTCTCATTTTGTGATACCATTTCTTTGCAGTCCTGGTAAACAAAGAGCTTAGCTTACCCACTATTATTTCATCAGGTATGTGAAAATCTTCTTGCAACATATCAATTGTTCTGATGAACTCAATATGATTGTATTCTCCTTCACCAGAGAATGTTGGCCATTGTTCCAGTTTGGGAATATCTTTTGCACAGATAGGATTTTCTCCTAAAAATGGGATCAAACTTCCTTTTACAGAACGTTTCTCTTCATTCAAAGGTGTAGAATGTCTTGGCATTTATTGTTCATAATTCTCATGAATTTTCTCCACATTTGCAATTATTTCATTCTTTAACTTCTGCCTTTCACTTTCACTTTTTTCCAAATGTGTGGCAAACTGATTGGTATTATTAATTATTTCCAAAACATGATCTTTTAGAATTCCAAGTTGATCATTGATGTTTAAAATGGAAAGATCTTCCATTTTATAATTTTGGGCTTGACATTTACTTTCAATTCTTTCACATGTATTGGTAATTGAATCAAGTCTGACATTTTTCAACTTATACCACTCAGTATATTTTTTGTCATTTCTTTTTAATTCACTTATATCTGATGTTATTTTATTTAACTTTGCATCAAATATGCTAAGTTCTACATCAATACTAGACTTAGAAAATTGTATTTCCTCTATTATTTGCATGGAAAAGTCCTGTTCATCCTTTCCTGCTCTTTGGCTGTAAATTCCATAAGAGTCCTGGCCATGTTGAAGACACTGTCCACAGCTGAAGGCTCCAATTTGGGGATCCTGTACCCTTTTGGGTAAGGTCTGTGCCAATTTTCTTCACCTTTTCCCTTGCCTTGATGGTTCTTGGGACCTTTCTTCTTCTTCTGAGGGCCTTTGGGCTTCTCTTTGGATGCTTCTGGAGCTGTTTTGGAGCTGGTAGACACCACTGGGCCTTCTTCCAAAGCTGGGGTCATTTCTAATTCCTTCTTCTGGTCTACAGTTAAAAGACTTTTCTTCTTCAACCAATTCTTCATCTTTTTGAACTTTTCTTTGCAATACAATGGGCTCCACCCTCCTAAGAGATCTATGGTCTTCTCCTGACCCAGAAAGCTCTTGAGGTGTAAGTAGGAGTTCATGGCCCCCTGCCAAAGGCTTGGGCATATTTCTCACTCTTCTTCCTTTGCTTCTCTGAACCAATTTTTGTATTGGGACTGATATATTTCTATGGCTTCCACTTGTAAGTGGTTCATCTTTTAAAAAATTACCTTCAATTAGTTCAGGCTCAGAGTTCACATCAAAGTTTGTTGGTACATACCTTGGTGAAGGGGGGCAGTTCTGGCATCCTCCAGATGTGTCTTTCTTGAGGAAGACTTAGCAGACCTTGTTCTGGTCTTTCCTCTTCCTTGTCCAGGTCCATCTGGCTGGACTGAATAGCTGCTTCCATTTCTGGAATACACCATTTTTTCACATCAATTCAAGAGAAATAATTGAAAACAGAAAACACACACCTTTTGGTGGTTGTTTGGCTTGTTCTGTTTTAAATAAAGTGCCTCATTTAGAAATTTGCACTTCAATACTGTCTTCAGATTCTACTTCTGAAGATTCTGGACTGGTGATGTAACTTCGACTTAGTCTGTTACCAGCTGCACAGTATTTGATTAAAGACACTAGAGAAAAAATTTGATAAAAGAAAATTATTTTTTTTATACTTTTAAAATATTTTTAAGATTTTTTATAAGTTTTTTATTTTCTAATATTAAAAAAATTATTCTTTTTAAAGAAAAAAAATTAAAATTTAATATTTTGAATTAAAATTAATTCAGAGTAACTCAAAGAATAATTTTACAAGTTTTTGGATATGAAAAAGCCATGTATAAAAACAGTATAAAATTAAACCAAATTCCTCAATGAAAAATATTTCAAAACAATTTCAAAAATAATTTTGACTTTAAATTGCAAGAAAAAAATAATTAAATTAATATATTTTAAAGCTTAAAAATATATTAATTAAGGGTACAAGGTTCAAAAAAACAGCCAGGCCCTCAAATGTAAGATGTGTCTATGAAACTGCTGATAATATTACTATTAATCAAAAGTACTATGACTGTTATTATGAACTATAATAATAAAAATTATTATAACCACAATCAAATCATTACTCAATTAATTCTTTCTTTTACTTGTTATACACTACTAGTGATTATAACAGTAAGCAGTAATTGTCTGCAGGAGTCAATTACAAGTATTTAATAATAAAACTTCTTTATTAAAATAATAAGATTATTTTGCAAGAATAATTATAAATATAATTATTGAAGAGATTTATTGCTAAAGAAAAACTTTCAAGAATTAAGACAAAACACTCACTAATACTCCAAAGAACTTATTGAAAGATAATAGTAGAGAAATTTGACAGCTAATTGTGGATTTAAAGGATCAAAATTGATTTAGAACAAGATTACAACATTATATAGTTTATTTCTATGATTTCATGTCTTTCTGATTGATTCTGAAAGAATAAAACATTTAAGAAAAGCTTAACTAATACTCACTTGTTTGAATCAAATAATGTGATGATTTGGAAAAAACAGCAAGAGGAGGCCTCTTTTAAGTCAACAACAGCTCATAGAGGCATACCATGATGCAAACTGAAAAACCAGTGAGTGAGAAAACAATAAACCTTTTTTGTATTTTTGATTGCATCATCTGTTGTCACGTAAGATTATCATAATTACTTAATTGAAGCTTTTACATCACTACCAACCCAAATATGGTTAAGAATAAAAGGCGTAACAACTGTAATTCTTCTTTTATTCCAAAAAAATAATTTATTTCTCAAAGTTATTAATTTTATTGGAAATTTAATCACAGAGTGTATTTTCTGTGAATTTCTAAAGATTCAGTTTCACCTGCAATCATCAAAAATGGACTGTAAGTAAAACTTTTAATTTTACTTATAAAATTAGAATTGTTTTTGGTTTTTATATGAATTGTACAGTTCTTAATTGTTCCTGAAATTTTTAGCAAGATTAATTAAGAATTGTATTTTTAATGAATTTTTGAAGTTTCTACCTCATTTCTATGTAGAATTTCAAATAGTACTATATGGCTGGTTGCTATGAGGTAAATCAATGGATACTAGTCCAAAAAGGGTTTCAATTACTCTTTTGGGGTTTATCCATGTAAATTCATTAATAATTGACATGGTTACAGGAGTCTAAGTTGCTTTTTACCTCCTTGGCATGTCAAAATAGCAGCTTATTTGCTATTTTCTTAGGATATAATGAAGTTTTGACTTGGTAACCAAGTTCCCAAAAGGTTTTAGTATACTAATTGGGACAAGATCAGCCATGGATCCAAGCTTTAGAGCTATCTATGCCTCAGAAGCCTCAGAAGTTGGGTACCCTGGCCCTCTTTGATTTCTTTTGTCTCCCTTGACTATTTTTTACATCAAAATAGAAATTTAAGCTTCAAGTGAGATATCCACTATGGGTGTACCAAAAGTGTATGTAAGAATACCATAATACTAAGTGCCACAAACATGCATAACACTATTCTTAGTGTATATGTAACATGGGATTTCTCACATTCCCATTATTTTGGCATGAAATTGAGAAAAACAAAAAATTTCACAGATCTTTCATGTGGTATTGATGATGTGGTATTGAAGTATTTTCCATATTGCCACATCAAAGAGTTGATTTGAACTTATTCACTCTATGGAGTTACCCTAGGTGAAACTTTTTGTAGAATCCAAATCTGGCCTTAAATTCATGGATTTACTTATTCAATAAAAAGTTATTCATCTTTTCTGAAATCAAAAATGATGAATTTTGAATATATGCATGACTTATGGGTTATGCATAGTTCAGAATTGATTTTTAAGATAATTGTGGCCTATTTGGGTATGTAAAATATACCTCAAGGCTCACACAAAATCTCCTTTTCTATATAAATTTTTCAAAAATTATAGTATATTGAATTTTTAGAAATTATTTTTATTTTTCTTTTTACTTTTGTTACCTAATCAATTGGATGTCCAAAATCTTATTAATTAAAATAAGCCCTCCCTTATTGTAACAAAAATGTGTATATCATAGAATATATATCTCAATAATATTGTCAGTCTTAGTAGATTTATTACCACCTTTAATTGAAAAGCTGATTTTTAACATGATCTATTTACTTTTTGAAAAAAAATGTAAGTAATAGTCCCTTAATTAGAATATCTTTCCATATTTATTATTATCAATTATGTAATAATAGATTCTTCAATCAGTGTCTTTTTTTCCTAAGTATGAAGTATTAGTTTGAAGCATTTTGTTACCTTAAACTTATAATACAAAAAATAATTTCATCAAAATTTAAGTTATTATTCTTAATTAATTAATTCAAAAACAAATTTGTATTAGTCAATTCAAAATTATAATTTATTTTTATTTTTTTATGTATTATCTCATAATAAGGACCTTTAACAAAAAAGGCTCATTTTTGTTTTTAATAAAGATGGAAATTTGAATTATCTTTTAATAAAAAAAAGGAAATACATAACTTCTTTCTTTTTTAAGATCAAAATTATTATAATGCTTTGATTTTATTTGGATTTTTTTGATTCTTTTTTGAAAATGTTTTTAAATATCATATAAACAAACAAACATTAAAAAAATAAAAAAATAAAAAAATAAAAAAATAAAAAAATAAAAAAATAAAAAAATAAAAAAATAAAAAAATAAAAAAATAAAAAAATAAAAAAATAAAAAAATAAAAAAATAAAAAAATAAAAAAATAAAAAAATAAAAAAATAAAAAAATAAAAAAATAAAAAAATAAAAAAATAAAAAAATAAAAAAATAAAAAAATAAAAAACACAATATTCAATTAACTTTATAAATAATTGATCACAATTCTGTTTTTTTTTAAAAAAAAAGTTATAAATAAAATAATCAAAAAATGAATATTTAAAAACTGAATAACCAAATTTTTTTCAGTATAAATCTTCAAGATTTAAAAACCTTTTCTTTTTCTGGATTTCAATATGTGACTCACAAATTGTTGAAAGTTCATCTTTCTGTGAGCTTTTTTGTTGAGTTTGGCTGAAATGGGTGATTTTTGTTTGTGTGACTTACCATCTTTCTGATCTGACGATTCTTCCCTTTCTTCAGGAATTTTGCTTTCTGAAATCCTTGACTCAAGCTCACCCCAAGTACTACCAGTTGCTTTTCATTCTCTTGAATCAACAGTTGTCATCACATATGTAACATTTGTTGATGAGACATGCATGGATATGGTGACTTTAAGAAAAATGGTCTATTTTGGGTAAAATGTATAGCATATTTGAAATGGCTGGTATTGAACTAATATCATTGTTATTTGTATTTGAATCATCCGATCCAGGATAGGGTAGTCGTCAAACATGGTTATTAAAAAATTGAAAGGGAAAATTTTCATAAACCATTATATCACAATACTAAACCACGGTGTAAAAATGTTTCTTATCATAAAAGTCCATGAATAAAAAAACATATGTAAAAAAGGAAATGAAATGTGTTACAACAATAGCCGATGAGTGAAAACTATAATATGTACAAGTAGTAATTGTTACATTTATCCATGAGCGAGAATTATAAAAAACTACATGTAAAAAGTGAGGCGAAAAAAAGATACAGCATGGACAAATATAGTTTGTGCAACTCGCGGCTGCTGACAAGTCTGCTCATAACCCCGCGCAATCTTTATGGGGAAAAATGTGCCTCAGCATGATTATACAAAAATGCGTGGTCCAGCCGAAATGGAATTTCGATGAGTCAAGCTGAAGACTGCTTACGTACTCCTATGTCTCCCTTGATTGGTCGAGTATTAACTGCGAGCGGTCATTTATGCATTTGACTGACTCCGTGGCCTGCTGCCTTAAGTTGAGTAATGGTTGTATGAATTTTTTCGAACATTTTTCCAGGCTTTTCAATCCTTTTATTAGGGTAAGTATTAGAGCGACTGCGACCTCTGTTTTTTTTTTTTTTTTTGAATTTCATCCACCTTTCTGCTAGCTCTTTCTGCGCGATTGATAGTTTTTTGGAAGGAATCAATGTGTTTCTCCAGTGATGCTCCAAGTTTACATCGTAAATTCATGAGTGGTTGTAATATACGTCAAATGACTACGGGAGTTTTTCCCATACGCACTGCCCAAGCCTCTCCACCAGTCGTAGAATGAGGCTTTATTTTCTTAAGATAACGCCTTCGAAATTGGAGCTGACCCAAGACTAGAAAAGTGCTCCACCAATATTTTTGTTTTTTCAAGGCAGCGGTGATTTTTCCCGCTTTACTAAAGGATTGAAATCTTCCATTCATTTCACAGTCAGGTAAGTTCACTGGACCTAATTAGTGGTAGAAGTTTTGTTATTTTTGTTGTGATTGTTTGTTCCTCAGAAGAGGGATGTTCGATAGGTTCAAGGTATTTTGACTATTATCCTAAATGAAACGTATTGCACCTCTGGCCTTTTTACTCATAAGTAATCAGACAACCAACTCTTGCAATGATGCAATGGAAAGGTCAAGATCTTTTGATTACTTTAAGTAACAAAAAAACCTGTAGAAGGTAATACCAATCACAATAATAGTCAATATCTGGACACTGTAGTATGACAGCAAGTAATTTACCTTATTAATATTTACCTATCCTTTTATAATTCCTTTTATAATAATAATCCTATTTCAATCTACTGATAGCGGGTAAGATCATTATAAATCTCGTCTATAATGAAATACCCCGTGTTGAACCACCATGTTGTGTGACATCCTAAATGTAGAAGGATGTGATCTTCAATAATCAGCCTTTTCACCTTCGACAATGAGAGTAATATCCTCAACACGCACACTTTTCAATGAATATATAAATCGGCTTGTTTGGACAAAGTCAACATTAACATTTATGACGATTTAAGAATTTACTTCGGTCAGCTCAATGATAATTTATATAGAAAAGATAATTTCAAACGCCTCGTGACCTAGCTGATAGAATGTCACCGAGACAAAGACCATCATGGCTGCATCATTGTTGGTTTTTGTAAACCACAGGCTAAGTCAAACTTGGTAAATTTGGGAATTGTCGTGACCAGTTGTTGAACAAGCAAATCAAGCTTTATTCCTAAAACAGCTTATATAAGACAATGATGCCCCGCGCAATTCGAGAAAAGCTTTTTTTAAAAGACAGCAACTAAATCTCAATAACATTTTGCTTAGAAATTAAAATGAACACCAAAAAAAATGTCACTTTTTGCAAAATTTTGTCGAAGCTAATACTGTACTTCGAGATTTTATGTTATCCCTTTCACAAGTTTAAAATGTGATTTTTCCAGTTCTTCGTTTAAAAGCAAACGTGATATATTCTTTTGTTAAAACAAATAAATAAGTTAAAATTGGTTGAAAAAAATGGCTTGCCTTGCGAAGATATCACCAAATTAAGTGTGAATTTTTTTAATTAGTCAAGTTCACCATCTTCCATGTCACTTAATGAAGATTCTCCTGTGCTGCCTTCATCGTTGTGTTTGATGATGCAGGAACCATTTTGTTCAAGCGATTGAGAATCCAATGAGGTCAATGTTGATTGAGAAGTTCCATGTCGAGTCAAAAGTGACTCGATGGGTCCAGACTTATCATGCGTGCCGTTGGAAGCCGTCGAATCCTCGTTTTTAAAATGTTTGGGGTAAGGCATTAAGTCATTAGCCAAGGAGTCTGGGGAACGAGACCTTTTAACAAAATGGTCTGAGTCAAAAGAGTGATTGAATTGGCCATTATCATCTACTACCTTTTCTGATTTGATGGCTTTGCTACTTGAGGACGCAGCCGGCAACTCATACGACAGTTGTTGCATTGTGTTCTCAGATGTATTTCGAGAATGACCTGATGGACCTGCGTGGTCAATACTGGATTGTTGATTAATATACTTTTGCTGAGTGATGGTTGAGTATGATGGCTCAGCAGAGTGGACATAGGGGTTGATAGATGAAGGGAATGCAATACTGGTCGGTTCAGGTTCGAAGTTTTCAACAGGGTTAGAAAACAAAGATGGCGCGGGGAATCGAGGAATCTATAATAAGAACCGAACCAATCAGGGGCCATATATGACTGATTTGAGTTACCCGGTAAAGTTTAGGACATAAATACTTTGCTGGCTTGATTGCGAATAAATGGAGAGGTTGAAGAACGATACTGATCCAGCATGGCATTGGCGACACCTGAAGAGGCAAGATTTTAGCACGCAGTCCAGCTTTAAAAAAATGAACGATGAGCATTAAAAGATAAAAACTGACGAAAAACAAGTTCAAGGTTCGAAAGGTTAAAAGCTTTAATCCAAGATTGATGAGTAGGTTCGCTTTGAAAACCTTGATTGCGGAAGTTGTACAAATCAGAATATCTATCAAGATAAAACTTTTCAACCGATTTGTCATCATCTTCATCCTGTTTGACGGGGTTTTCAGACGGGCATTCACATATACGATGACAGAGGGCAAGTAAAAAAGCTGAGGCGGCAATGACTTCAGGTCTGACAAGGACACAAAGTGGAGTCATTAGAGAATCGTTTACAAAGCCCCAAGCAGCCTGGGCGATTGATTTGGCTTTGGCAGGATCAGATAGCTGTACTGAGAGTGAAGGATTTGACGCAAAACTGCTAGATAGAGAAGTAGGAATTAAGTTGACAGCTTTGACCAAAGGAATATAAGGATGATCGACGGATAAATCGAAACAAAGTAGGCGTAACAAGATATCTTCAAAGTATAAAATTTGTTGTTTGAGAAGTTGAAATTCCTGTTGGAAAGGGAGATTGATTGAAAGATTCAATGATATAATAAATAGATTGAATTCAAGAGAGCAAGAGATACGTTTGAATCCTCATTTATCGAACCTCTCTCTTGGCCAAGATCATCGAATTTCAAATATTCGCGTACAACGTACTCCAATTTCCTAGGGACTTCTTCGACTTTGGTTGCAAGAAATAGAGCAGTAGCGCTCATGGCCTTGAAAGAATATTTTTGAATTGGTTTCCGCATATAAAATCGATGAAGATAAGCAGAAGCAGTGGCGATGACAAGTTGAGGCAATTGAAGAGAGATGGAGATTCTTATGATCCAGTTGATGGCCTGAGACCTAACATGAGACTCTTCATCCCAAGACATTCCCAATCTTCCTGAGGGAGTATCACTTAACGATTCGACCGGCCATAACCATTGATCGAAATGAGTGCTCGAGTCGCCAGAAGTAGAATATTCGGAGTGATGACGAGATTTTGGAGATGGGAGTGGGTGGATGTAATCTGTCATGAGGATTGATGGTCAACAAGGTCAACAGCGGCGAGGCGGGCGGTCAAGAAGGAATCATGCGGGAGCGCGCCAAATTGAAAAATCGAAATTGGATGAGTTTGACTCTCAGGGGCAAGGGGGGCTTGCTGAGGACAAACCAAACCCCCTTTTGCTGCTCATCGGCCTCTATGGCAATTTACAGCGATGAGTTTCAAGCTACACTATTTAAGAAGCGTTGCGCAAGCTAGAAGTGGCACCAGATAACTTTTAGTAAAATACAAAATTTGTCACTTATTTTACAATCTTACGAAGAATTTAAGTAGACTACTTAATATTAGATTGTTTAGGAAACTCTTTAGCATCTTAAAAACACCTCCGCTCGGTGATCAGTGTCAGATTGGCTACAAAACATGGGTTGAGGCTATATTAAGTGCCTTTCATTAGTGACCAAAGTAGTCTTGATAACTTGTCCATCATTCCCCGAAAGAATCTCACTAAATTACAATTTGATAGACATCACAAAAGAACGTGATTATTAATTACTTGCACCTCCGTAGAAAAAAGTTAGTTCTGGTTAGATCTTGCTCTAGCTTATCTCATAATCTTAATCAAGTTTTCCTTGAATTAAAGCTATCAAAACTTAATAATATTCTTAAAAATGGAACGAACCCAAAGTAGTTCTCAAGGACCATCCCAAGCAAAAATGTCGACCTTTTCCGTGGCCAAAATATGGCTTCAGCGACACCAAAACCTATCAAAACAACTGCTCAACTCCCGAAAAAGAAAGCTTGACTGGTCTGGAAGAATTGTCCAGATTCAAACTAAGCTAAGACAAGTTGAATCAATACCTTATTATTCAAGCACTTCTACCTCAGAAACTGATTTGACTTTAAGCAATCACCCTCAATCTTCACAAAAAGTGACCAAAAGCTCAACATTGAGCACTGAAAGTGATTCTCATGAAGAAACTACAATAACCAACAAGGAAAAAGAGGAAATATCTCATCGTATAAATAAAAGAACTAAAAAAGAAAAACTTCATGGTAATCATAGAAAGGCCGGATACTTTAAACTTCCTATTAATGACAAAAGTAAAGGTCTTAGAATATAAATTTCAAATAAATCATATCTGGTAAAGACAGATTTTTAGATAGAATTACTTTAATTAACGCCACTACACTCTCAAAAGCTTTCATTTATAATTGATGAACAAAAACCAATCATCTCTTTTCTCATTTATATTTTGTTCATGCAATCCTACCTCAGAAACTGATTTGAATTTAAGCAATCACCCTCAATCTTCACAAACAGCGACTAAAAGCTCAACATTGAGCACTTAAAGTGATTCTCGTGAAGAAACCACAATAACAAACAAGGAAAAAGAGGAAATATCTCATCATATAACCAAAAGAATTAAAAAGGCAAAACTTCATGGTAATCACACAAAGGCCGGATACTTTAAACTTCCTATTAATGACAAAAGTAAAGGTCTTAGAATATAAATTTCAAATAAATCATATATCTGTTAAAAACAGATTTTTAGATAGAATTACTTTACTTAACGCAAGTACGCTCTCAAAAGCTTTCATTTTTAATTGATGAACAAAAACCAATCATCTTCTTTTTCATTTATATTTTGTTCACGCAATCCTACCTCAGAAACTGATTTGAATTTCAGCAATCGGTCCCAATATCCACAAAAAATGACGAAAAGTTCAACAATGAGCATTGAAAGGGATATTCATGAAGAAGCCACAATAACAAAAAATCAAAAAGAGGAAATATCTCATCATAATAAAATAACCAAGACAAAACTTCATGGCAATCACAGAAAGGCCGGATACTTTAAGCTTCCCATTGGTGATAACAGTAAAGGTATTAGAATTTGAATTTCAAATAAATACTACCTGGTAAAAATGCATTTTTACAATATAAAAAGGTTCCATTTTTTTCCTATAGCCAAAAACAAATTAGCTCTCTTTTCATCTATATTTTGTTCACTCAATCCTACCTTAAAAGCTGATTTGAATTTAAGCAATCAGCCTCAATCTTCAGGAAAAGTGACGAAAAGCTCAACATTGAGCACCGATAGTAACTTTCATGAAGAAACCACAATAAAAAACAATTCGCATGACATGAATTCTTCTCAAGAAGCAAAACAAAAAGATGAAATTTCTCATCGTACAAATAAAAAACTGAAAAGGCAAAACTTCATGGTAATCACAAAAAGGCCGACTGCTTGATTTAAGCTCCTCATTACTGATAAAATAAATGGTCTTGAAGTTTAAATTCTCAAATAAATAATTTCTGGTAAAACTGGATTTTTGAATAGCTATAATAAATGGAGTTAATTTTATTAATACCAATTAACGCTAGTTTCTTTTCGAAAACCCTCCATTTTAGTTTTTCTGTGATTGAAACCACTATAAAGAGGTTTCATTCATATTTAAGAATCAAAACCAAAGTTTATTTTCTATAATTTATATATTTTTATAGCTAAAATGGATATTTCTCTGTTTTGGTAAAACAGAGAATTGATATTTGAATTATTTGAAACATGCTTAGATTCCTTCTTGTCTCTCAATAAATTCTTTAAAGGAGATCGTTCAAGTTAGCCAAAAAGTCGCGTCAAAATTAAAGTTGACTTTATTGAGAAAGTACCTCATCACATTCCAAAGGAGCTCATTTTCTTGATTATCTCAAAATATTATTTTCATCGGCAAATTCTGCATGGCCCCTCAGCAGAAATTTGAAAAAGCAACGCTTGAAAAAAATTTGCTCATAGGGCTGCTGATGAGTTTGATTGAAGTAAATTAGAAATGATCGAATCTAAGCCCATCTCTTATATTCCAAGCAGAAAAGTATCTGCGTCAGCTGTATTAGGGCCATTGTCCCCAGCAGCCTCGAAAGGTAGAAGATGGGTTTCCTTGTGAGTGTTTGGTGCATGAAGCAGAATTTAAGCTTAGGCAAGCACAAGAAAAAAATATAACATTAAGAGGCCCCCCAATGAAATAGCAAAATAACAACTAAAAATTATATCAAATTAATTTGAGATTATTTTAATTCATAAATTTTGATTGAAATTTAATTTTTCGTTGAGAAGAATTAATATGTATGAGAAACTTTTCTGTTTCATCCAAAAATCAAAAGAATTCATCATAAATTGATATTTTGATTTTTTTTCTCAATTAATGAACTTTTTGATATTTCATTGGAATTAAATTAAAACGTCTTTGAAATTAATTAAAAATAATGTCATTATAAATATCTTCTTATTTAAGAAGCCAAATATCATAAATAGTTCATATAGATAAATCGTATAAAAGACGCGATATTTTTTCTGGTGATTTAATTTGTGCTTCTTTCTTGAAAAGTCTAGTTTGTTTTTTTGAAAAAAATGCGATATCTTACTAGATTCTGAATACCTCCTAATTAAAGTTAAATTGGAAAAAAACATGAAATCGCTTTTGTTTAGTGTTCATTTATTTTTTGGACAAAACTAAAGAATATAAAATTGAAAAGGACGTCATAAATTCACATATATGGTATATATATATATATGTATAGTATCTGAAAGTAAATAAAATGAATAATCAGTTTAAGAAATAGAATTATTGAAACTGAATACATTATTAGAACTGGAAAACAAGAAAATTTGAGAGAGTTTTTTTTGTACGGACTATCCAGGATCAAGCTCCCTCTGTGGGATAGTTTTTTTGGAAGTGAATTTGGTAGCCAAAAATGAGAGATAGGATTTCAACTGCCGTCCCCAAAGGGTCCCCCATGTAATGGGACCTGATCACAGAGGTT
Organism: Austropuccinia psidii; assembly: GCA_023105745.1. Taxonomy (NCBI): domain Eukaryota; kingdom Fungi; phylum Basidiomycota; class Pucciniomycetes; order Pucciniales; family Sphaerophragmiaceae; genus Austropuccinia; species Austropuccinia psidii. The sequence goes on along the minus strand of JALGQZ010000007.1, from coordinate 53,066,908 downwards.
TTCATCTGGTAAACACTATTCCCATCATCCAGCGCCAAGGGGCTCAGATAATGTGCAAGAGACACCAATTCAAGAGTAATTGGGATACAGTCAAAGAAACCCTTCCTTTGGCTAGGCTCATACCAGAAACACAGTATACCATGATAAAATGGGAATTAATTATCTCAAAGGAAGAGAGTGTATTCCAAATCTCTTCCAAAAACCAAAAAATGATAGTTTTCCATATAACTAAACCTCTTCAAAACAACTTCTTCCCTCAGCCTCATTTCTTTAGATATACTTATAGCTATTTTGTTCTGAAAAAATTCTTATGCGGTAGCTTAAAATCATTTCAATATAAATATAATATCTTGATTTCTTTCTATTCTTAATTCATTAATGCTTGATTTATACATAATACTTATTTTTATTCAGTACTGAACCCAATAGTTATATTTGATATTATTTCTCCCCTAGAATTTTTCGATTAATTTTTTAAAATTTATGCTACTAATCAAGCTTTGAATATGAATTGTTCATTCATTTTAGCTTTTAAATTTGTTCTTCCCCATCAAAATCAAATCCTCTAATCTGTATTTCTAATACTTTACTTTGTAAGAAAGCTGTAAAAGACTTTTACTATTGATTAACTATACCATTTCCATTCCAGAAATAACAAATATTCTTTTTTAATTTAAACTATTTCATCATAATTTCATTAGAAATTTGAGTGTTAAAAATTTATCAAAAAATAAGTAAAGGGAAAGAAAGTATTCAACTTATATGTATAACTTCAATAATCTGTAAGGAAGTATCTATTATGAATATGTGGATTTATCTTAAGTTTTTCATATACACATAATTAATTTTAAAGGAAAGAAATTTTTAAAATCCAAAAGGAAGTTTTTGAATTTTTCCACATATATGATATAAAATTGAATATATTTAGATTTAACTTTGAATATTATGATTTATTTATGAATTTTATAATCAAAAGCTATATAAATATTTCTTTCTTTAAGAAGATATTAAATATCTTTGAGTTTGAGAACGATTATATTTAGCTAATTCATTTGTTTTTGATTATAAACACTTTCAAATATATCTTTGATAGTATATATCAAGAAGAAAAATTAAATTTTTAAAATTTGATAAGTTAATTTTTTAGGTAAATGCATTGTTATCTACCTTAAAGTAATACTTTGAAAAAAAGATCAATTTTAAATACAAATATTTATTATTTAAATTTTGTATTGTAATACAAAAATATATACTGAATTAAATTTAATTAATAATTTTTTTATCTTTCTCTCAATAGAATTTCTCAGTATTAGCCTCTTTTAGTTTTTACTTAAGATGAAATATAGTGAGATAACTTTATACTTTGAATATCCAAAGTAAATATTGATTAATAACTCTCAATTATTGGTATTTTAATTGTTTGAGTTGTTTTTTGCATAATTAATGAGAAAAAGAATGAATTTCTGAACATGAATTTTCCATAAGTCACTCAACCAATATGAATTTGAAGTTTTGACAAATGAAATTATTGTAACTCATTTTTTAATTAATTCATAAAAATATTAAGGAGATGTATTTCATTAAAAAATAAGTTTCTTATAAAAAATGATAATTTATATTTTGAACTAAAATTTTATGAGTTTTTACTTTTAAATAGAGATTTTAATTTATTTCTTTTCTAATTTGAAGATAATCTCATTTTGATTAGGATACAAAATCAAATCAAGCAAAATGAATTTTCTGTATTTAAATCTAAAGAAACCATTTTTTTATAAAATAAATCTTAGATTAAAAAATTGAGTTAATAATGAGAATAAATTTACAGGAAAATTTTAAATTCTTTTCATTAAGATTTCAAATAAGATAGAATTTCCTTTTTATGTATTGGAATATTTTTTACATACCCAATCTTAGCTTAAATAATTTTTATTATTTTAAATTAAAAATCTATGGGTGGAACTTCACTATAGCTACAGAAATCTCCTTTAAGAAAAGCTTTTGAATTCATTTGACTCAGAAATTTGTTATGAAATATTTAAAAAGTTTTATCAATTAGGATTAGTTGATTAAATGATTTTTTTAATTATGATTATTTAATAATTAAGAAATGTAATTAATTTAGTATTGATTCATTCCTGAAGGCTAATTTATCACTTGGAGTAACTTTTGTTTAATATTTCAAGTAAAAAAATGAAGTTGGATATTTCCAAGGGACTAAATACTTAAAAAAATATGATTTTCAAAAGAAATTGTAAAAATAATTTGAAAATGATTAAAAATCTCAAAATTGACAGAAATCACAATGATTTTTGAGATAATTTTATAATATGTATACATATATTGTAAGATTTGTCTATGAAACTGCTGATAATATTAGTATTAATGAACAGTACTATGACTGTTCTTATGAAATATAATGATAAAACTTATTATAACCAAAATTAAAAAATTAAATAATTAATGATTTATTTTAATTTTTGTACACTACTAGTGATTATAACAGTAAGCAGTAATTGCTGACAAGAGTCAATTACAAGAGGTATTTAATGATAAAACTTCTTTATTAAAATAATAAAATTGTTTTAATATATAATCATCTTTTGCAAGAACAATTATAAATATAATTCTTGAGGAAAACTATCACTAGAGAAAGCTTTTCAAGAATTAAGACAAGACACTCACTAATACTCCAAAGAGCTTATTGAATGATAATAGTAGAGAAATTTGATGGATAATTGTGGATTCAAAGGATCAAAATTGATTTATAACAAGATTACAGAAATATATAGTTGATTTATATTATTTAATGTTTTTCTGATTTATTCTGAAAGAATAAAACACTTAATAAAAGATTAACTAATACTTACTTGTTGGTAATAATGGTATAATTGAATAATGTGATGATTTTGGAAAAAACAGCAAGAGGAGGCCTCTTTTAAGTCAACAACAGCGCACAGAGGCATTCCATAGAGAAAACCAAAAGAAAAGTGAGTGAGAAAAAAATAAAACTTTTTGGATTATTGATTTTGTCATCTTTTGTCACATAAGATTATCATAATTACTTAATTGATGTTTTTATGTGAGTACCAACCCATTTATGGTTAATAATAAAAGGAGTAACAACTGTAAATTTTCTTTTATTTCAAAATAATCATTTATTTCTCAAATTTATCAATGTTATTGGAAGTTTCATCACAGAGTGTATTTTCTGTGAATTTTTGAAGATTCAGTGTTTCACGTGCAATCATCAAAAATGGACTGTAAGTAAAACTTTTGATTTTACTTATAAAATTACGATTATTTTTGGTTTTTATATGGATTATACTATTCTTAATTGGTCCCAAAACCTTCAGAAATATTCATAAAGAATTGTATTTTGAATGAATTTTTGGAGTTTTTACCTCATTTCTACATAGAATTGCAAATAATACTATATTGGTGGTTGCTATGAGGTAAATTAATGGATACTAGTAAAAAAAGGGTTTCAATTAATCTTTTAGGTCTTAAACATGGAAAATCATTAATAATTGACATGGTTACAGGAGTCTAAGTTTCTCTTTACCTCCTTGGCATGTCAAAAGACCAGCTTGTTTGCTATTTTCTTATGATTTAATGAGATTTTAACTTGGTAACCAAGTTCCGAAAAGGTTTTAGTATAAAAATTGGGCCAAGATAAGCCATGGATCCAAGATTTAGAGCTTTCCATGCCTCAGAATTTGGGTACCCTGGCTCCCTTTGATGTCTTTCCCCCCCTTGGCTGTTTTTACATCAAAAATAGAATTTCAGGCTTCAAGACTGATACCCACTATGGGTGTACCAAAGGTTCATGTAAGAATACCATAATATTAATTTCCACAAAGATGCATAACACTATTATCAGTGTATATGTAACATGGGATTTCTCACATTCCCATTATTTTGGTGTGAAATTGAGAAAAACAAAAATTTTCACAATTCCTTTAGGTGGTATTGAAGTATTCTCCATATTACCACCTCTTAGAGTCAGTTTAAGCTTATTCACTTTATGGAGTTACCCTAGGTGAACCTTTGTGCAAAATCCAAATCTGGTCTTAAATCCATGGATTTATTTACTCACAAAAAAGTTATTCATCTGTTCTGAAATAAAAAATGATGAATTTTGAATATATGCATGACTTATGGGTTATGCATAGTTCAAAAGGTATTGTTAAAGATATTTGTGGCCTATTTCAGTATGCAAAATATACCTCAAGGCTCAAAGTCCCTCCCACCAAAAAAGAAAATTGTACTACAATTTTATTAATGGTATCACGAAGAAAAAGGCCCCAAAGGGGATTAATGTCCACTGTCCAACCTCTTTACATTACTAATATCAAGTAATTTAAAGCACATTTATAGAAATATTCAGGCTTGTGGCCTTATTTCATGTCTAAATATTCTAAAGAATTTATATGAGTCAGGTATTTCTGATTCTGCCAGCCATTCATCTTTATTTACTGGATTTCTATATCTGACAAGACATTCTCTTTGATTTTTACCCCTAAGTCACCTTTCTTTAATGACTTTCTTTATCTTTTTATCTTCACTCTGTTCCACTGGTGGTACAGCTAAAGGAGTTGGGTTCCTTAAAGGAAACAATTCTTTGTCAGCTGGTTGAAAAGGTTTTATAAAGCTGACTGGAAAGGTGTGGTGTTTATTTTCTAATTCACCACTCAATTCCACTTGAACTGCATTGGCTTCATGTAAGGCAACAATAAAAAAGGTCCCACATAAGAATATTTAGGTTTCTTTGGGCCTTTGATATTATTAAAACTCAAGATTGGAACTAAAAATAGGTCCCTTACTTTGAAGTCTGGTACTTTGTGACTCTTGTCCCACTTCTGTTTTGCATAGTCAAAAGTTTCATTCATACTCTGTTTTGCATGATGTTACACTTTAACAAGCATTATTCTGAAGCTGGAAGCTGTAGCATGGATGTCAATTAAATCTTTCCTCAGTGCGTCTGCTGAGAGTCTTGGATTCCATCCTTTTTCTAACATAGCAGGAGTTTATCTTGTAGAAGAATGGACTGATATCTTACATTGCAGTTCCAATGCAGGTATTAGAGTGCACCAGTAATGGAGAAACCTATCTGAGTCTTTGAACTCTAACCCATAAGCACAGAATATCCTGATCATGTCTTCTAAAGTTTAAATCCTTCTCTCTGCTAGTCCATATGTTTGAGGGTGATATTCTGTTGAGAATGATAACTTAGTCCCAAACAATCTGTGAGGATTGGTCCAAAGTGCAGATGTGAACTTGGGATCTCTGTCACTTATGATATTTTTAAATAATCCTGTATGAGAAATAGCTCTACTCCATAGAAGAAGAGCTTTATCTATTGCAGCATCATCTTTATGACATGGTAAGAATATGGGGTCTTGCTAGATCTGTCTACAATGACTAAAAAAGAATGATAACTTTTGTCACCACTTGAAGGAAGTGCTGTTAACCAATCCATATGAGCAACTTCACAAGGGGATTTTGGTTCTTGAATATGAATAATAAGTGCAAATTTCTTGCCTGTACTCCTGTTTGCTTTTTGGCATCTGTCACAGGTATGGAAATATTCAATGGTTTCTTTTCTCTAAGATGGCCGCCATCCACAGCTTTTAACTTTTTCAAGTGTTCTGCCTTCTGAAAGGTGTCCATAGTAGATGCTATCATGGCATTCATGAAGAATGGTATTTATAAGCAATCTGCTACATAATGTCATCACACAAGAATGCTTGGTTCTGTGGTAAATTATTCCATCAAACAAGTGAAATCTTCAATCAGAATAGGAATTCTTCCAAACCTCATCCAGTGCATTGACTAAAGATTTATCTTTGAAGTCTTTATCTAACAAGAAAGTCAAGATATGGCAATTCTTGTCCTGGTTATAAGATTGTCTGACTTTTTCAAAGAATTCAGTCCTAATATCAGTTATGTTAATTCCTTCAATTGGAATTTGTGGTTCTGCTTCTAAAGGCACATAAGCTGGGTTGTCAGGAGTTTTGGCTAATGTCCATCTGCTAAGTCAATCAGAATCTTTGTGAATTCTTCCTGCCTTATGAACTATAGTCATGTCACCTCCATATTCTTAAATGGCTATTTGCCATCTCAACATATGTCTGTTGGGAGTTTTCATGTTAAGAAGTGATTTCACAGCATTACAGTCAGTTATCACTTCAAAAACACTTCCATCAAGATAATATTGTAATTTCTCAAGTGCCCATACAAAGCATAAGAACTTTATGTGGCTTGCACCATATCTGGCTTCTGTTGGTTTGATTTGTCTTGAGATTTAACAGACTGGTCCCTCTGTAGGTTTGTCATCAATAATTTGGACTTTATGTAGGGATGCCCCCAATCCATATCCACATGCATCAATGTACAATTTAAAAGGTATATTCCACTCAGGCATGAGGAGTAAAGGTGCTTCTGTAAGAGCTTGCCTTATCTTCTCATATGACTTAATCCTTTCTTGTGTCATCTCAAATATTTTTTGTTGATCACAGATTCTATAGAGTGATTTGGCTAGAATTTCACAGTCTTTCAAGTGTTGCCTGTAATAACTGGTAAATTCAGGAAAAGATATTATTTCGTTCTTATTCTGGGGTATTGGCTTAAGTAAAACTGCTGCCAATTTATTTTTTTCAATACCCAAGCTTAAACCAGAAACAATTTGTCCTAAAGCTCTAAGTTCTTCAAAGCCAAAGTTACACCTCTTGAGGGAAATCTTCATATTCACTCCTGTATCTTTTTCAAGTACTCTTGCAAGCCTTTCAAGGTGCAAAGACCATGAGTAAGAACACGTGATAATATGATAAATATAAATGATAAGCCATTGTTCAGATAATTCTGTGGGGTAGATGGTATTCATCATTCTTTGATCATGGGATGGTGCATTTTCAATACAAAATGGCATTCTAAGATACTCATAAATACCACAGTGAGTCATAATTTTAAGTAATTTTGCAGTTTTGGGCATCAAAATTTTTTGATGAAAACCTTTCAATTCATCCATGGATGTTATATACTTGGATTTAGACAATTGAGTCAAGGTTTCTTGAATTCTAGGAATTGGATACCTATCTGGAACTTTGTAGGTATTAAATTCTCTAAAATCTCCAACCATCCTTGATCTATCATTATGCCAAGCAATATTAACAGGTTTTGTCACTTCAACCTCCTCATTATGGACTGCTTTTCTTAGTACACCAAGTTGCATCAACTCTTGAATATGTTTTTCCAAGGCTTCTCTAGATCTGGAACTGGCTGGATAAGCTGGTCTTCTAAGTGTTGTAGGGTATGAACTGTCAATATTAAGAGTAATATCAAATTCATGCCCTTTCATAGCGCCTAGTGGTTCATTATCAGCAACAAAGGCATTCTTATATGTGTATAACACATCAATAAGATCATGCCTCATTTTTGGTGATAACAATGGATTAATTTGTGCTTTAACAAGCTGATTTGCCACAAATTCTTCTTTATAAGTATCTTTACAGAAGATATTATAGATATTTTCTTTGGAATATTGGAAAAAGCAAATTTTTGTCTTTTATTTTCTCCAATTGTGAAATATCTGTCTTTATGGTTATTGATGTCAATACCAAAAATATTCAATCAATCATTTCCAAGAATGATGTGCTAAGATGTGCAATTGTCAATTACTAATATCTCTGTTTTAATTCTTATACTTCCTTCTGGATGTGGAAATACAAGATGAATGTCCAATATACCCAAAGGGTACATATTATTACTGGAACTACTAACTTGTACACCCTCTATTGGTAATAGATGGTTCTTCCATCCAAGGAGTATGGCTTGAAGATAATATTTGCCTACCCAAGTACAAAATGCCCCTGTTTCCAGATTTACTCTGGATTCAATATCATTTATCAGGATTGATGTGATACAAGATGCTCCAGGAGTGTATCCCTTACCTCTAGAAGGTTTGGTTTTAAACATTCTGGCATCCTAGATATTGATCACGTTATGACAATCCTCACTGTATTGTGGCAAATGAATATGGACTTCTGTGACCTCAAATAAAGCTGTAATGTTTTCAATGGGATAGTCAGCTACTGGTGTATCCACAGAGGCTGCAGAATCTAGGTCAAATTCCTCTTTCTCTTCAGTACACTGAACTTCTTCAATGACTCGAAATTCAATAATTTTTGTCTTCTTGGTGCAAGTGTTGGCTGAATGTGAGGTTCTTCCACTTTTATGACACTTCAAGACAGGTATTTCAGGCCTCTTATCTTCTCAGGAGGTTTTTGAGACCATTTTAGATTCAATAGGGATTCTAGTCCAGGTTTTACCAATTCTTGTCTTAGTAATGATATCTTCCATGGCATTGATGTAGTCTTCTGTTGAACAAGGTTCTACAAATCTGCAATTGATAGCATGTTCTAGTTCTCCTCCACATTTTCTTAATCTTTTCATATTAATCATAGAGTCAGACATATCTGGGTGTAAGGAAGACAATCTGTCTTTCTGTTTGAGAAACCAAGTAAGTGGTTTATCCTTTTATGAGTTAAAAGTGACAATCTCAGAAGCTGTGAGCCTCTGAGATATGACCCCATATCCAAAAGGTTCACAGCAAAATTTCTGTAATAATTATACTTATGATAACTATCTCAAAAATTAGTGAAATACCATAAATAAGTACAAAATCTGAGTTAAAGCAGAATCTAATGAATAAAAATGTGAATTAAACTACACCATTAGATTCCTCATGGTAAAGTACACATATATTATTTTTATGGCATATCTGTAAAGTCAATATTTAATGAGTTATAAGTAATAGTACCTTATAAAAAACATAAACCATTAATTATTTCAGAAACCAATGAAACAACATGTAAAATACATTGTACCATTGGATTCCCCACAAGGTTCCACACATAAAACAATTATAAAGCTATTCTCTCAAGTTCATAATTGAGGAATTAAGCTGAATATATGCACTTTTTTGGTCAATGCATATATTCATTGTTTTTAGCTAATATATCTTGAAATATGCAAGGTAGAAAGTTAAACCAAAAATAAAGTTACAACGTAATTATTGTAAAGGCACAGCTATGAACTTCACTTTACAAGTTATAAACAAGGTTAAAACTTGTAATGGTTTATTTATCAAAATCATTGGAGCTGTTGACCACTTTGTTGTGAAAGTGGTCCAAACTTAAAAAAAAATAAAGTCAGATTCTACTAACTAATTCATGAGTAATTATGTAATTTTTATTATAATACTCAAGGTATAACCCCTTGAAATCATGGTTTGAAGTTTAAAATATTAAATTTTGACAGAAAAGATGAGTTACAAGAAAAATCATCAAAAATAGAGTTTTGATGATGTAATAAAGTGCTCTTGAAAGTTTAATAGGGAAATGCCAAGCTATCAGAATTCACTCTATGAATAGCTGTAGTGTGTAAAAGTTGAAATTTATTAAAGATGAAAGTTTGAGCTTAATTTTGATCATTTATGATCACTCACTGTAATCCTAAATTAAGTTTAACAGTCATATGAGTGATAGAATTGGTGAATACTATTATTTTATGATTAAATATAATGAAATAAAGGAATATTGGGGCTCTTCAAAGTATATGACATCATCAAACTTAGAATTATAGTGATAAATCTAAATAATGGCATAACAATGAGATAAGATGGTTTGATCATGATGTAATCATCACCAAACCTTAGAATACTGATCATTTCTAGTAGATAGCATCAGCAAACGTCTACTGGAAGCCTACTGGACTCTAGGAGGGAGGTATTGACTATAAATAGAGCTCTTCTTGCTCTATCTCCCCCTCAGACGCATCAAAAACACTAAAATAATTAAATCAAAAGGTAAATTCTTTGTTCTTTATATATAAAAATTTCATATTATAAAAGAACAAAGATCATCTTTATTAAAATCATCAATATTGAAATTATTACATAAATTCTTTAATTGTTTTTGTTCAAAAATCTCTTTAGCTCAATTTCCATGTAAAAATCAAAGAATATTTGTAATTTCTCTATTTTTATTTGTAAATACAGTTTGTATAAATTGTATTTACATTATTTTGGCGTAAAATCTTTCAAAATTATTATATTAAGTGTTAAAAATAGCTTATTTTCTCTTTTATGATAATTTCTCTTTATTATTATTTTTAATAATTATTATATTGATATAAATAGTATTTATATTAATTTATAAATTTAATATTAGTAATATTATTTTTATTAATTGTTTTTTATTTATAAAAAACAATTTTTTATGCCTTTATTATTTGTTGGTAACAATAATAAAGTGCTTTTAAATATATTAATTATATTATATTAATATACTTATTTATTATATTATTTTTATAATATGATTATTTTTAAGCCATAATTATAATCATTCTTTAATATTATAATTATTTTTTATCTTGTTTATTTGATTTATAAGGACATTCATAGTACAATAAGGAAAATATTAGTAATGTTTACTTATTGTTTCATAGTCAAAACTTACAAAAGCATTTGTCATTTTAAATCTCCAAGAATTGTTAGTCCATTTGGTGATTATTTTAGATTTTCACCAAGGCTAATCATGTTTACCATGATCTTGTCTCATTCTTTAATACCACTTTTTGCAGTTCCAGTAAACAAGGAGTGTAGCTTGCCCACTATAATTTCATCAGGTATGTGAAAATCCTCTTGCAACATATCAATTGTTCTGATGAACTAAATATGATTGTATTCTCCTTCACCAGATAATGTTGGCCATTATTCCAGTTTGAAAATATCTTTTGCACAGATAGGATTTTCTCCTAAAAAGGGGGTAAAACCTCCTTTTACAAAATGTTTCTCTCCAGTAAAAGGTGTGGAATGTCTTGGAATATGTAGTTAATAATTCTTATTAATTTGCTTTACATTTGCAATGATTTATTTCTTTAATTTATTCTTCTCACCATCACTTTTTGCCAAATGTGTGGCAAACTGATTGGCATTATTAATTATTTCCAAAACCTGATATCTCAGAATTGCAAGTTGGTCATTGATGTGTGAAATGGAAATATCTCCTATTTCATCCTCTTGAACTTGAAATTTACTTTCAATTCTATTAAATGTATTGGTAAGTGAATCAAGCTTGACATTTGTCAGCTTATACCACTCAGTAGGGGTTTTGTCATTTCACTTTAATTCACTTATATCTTTTGTTATTTTATTTGACTTTGCATCAAATTTACCAAGTTATACATCAATACTAGATTTAAAATTGTTTATTTCTTGTATTATTTGCGTGGTAAGGCCCTGTTCATCCTGTCCTTCTCTTTGGCTGTGAATTTCATGAGAGTTCTGGCCATATTGAATACACTTTCCATGGCTGAAGGCTCCAATTTGGGGATCCTGTACCCTTGTGGGTAAGGTCTGTGCCAATTTGCTTTGCCTTTGCCTTTCCCCAATGGTTATTGGGACCTTTCTGCTTCTTCTGAGGTCTTTTGGGCTTGTCTTTAGACACTTCTGGAACTGGTTTGGAGCTGGAAGATGCCACTGGGCCTTCTTTCTCCAAAGCTGGAGTCATTTCCAGTTCCTTCTTCCGGTCTATGGATAAAATACTTTGGTTCCTCAGCCAATTATTCATCTTTTTGACCTTGTCTTTGAAAGACAGTGGGCTCCGGCCTCCTAAGAGCTTTATGGTCTTCTCCTGACCCAGAAAGCTCTTGATGTGTAAGTAGGAGTTCATGGCCCCCTGCCAAAGGCTTGGGTATATTTCCCACTCCTCCTCTTTGGCTTCTCTGTGCCAATTCTTGTATTGGTATTGATAAATTTCTATTTCTTCCACTTGAAAATGGTTCAGCCCTTGAAATATTATCATGATTAGTTCATACTCAGAGTTCACATCAAAGTTTGTGGGTGCAGACCTTGGGGAATGGGGGGAAACTCTGGCATTCTCCAGATGTTTCTCTTTTGATGAAGACCTGCCACTTCTGGACTTGGTCTTGCCTCTTCTTTGTCCAAATCCATCTGGTTGGACTGAATAGCTGCTTCCAATTCTGTCATGCACCATTTTACGTCAATTTAAGAGAAAAAATTGAGAATTAAAGTCAAAAATACACACCTTTTGGTGGTTGTTTTGCTTTTTCTGTATGAAACAAAGTTCCTCTCTTAGAAATTTGAACTTAAATACTGTCTTCAGATTCTGCTTTTAAAGATTATGGACAGGTGATGTATGTTTTACTGAGTCTGTTACCAGCTGCACAGTATTTGATTAAAGACACTAGAGAAAAAATTTGATAAAATATCATTATTTTTTTTATATTTTTGAAATATTTTCAATATTTTTCACAAGTTTTTTATTTTCTAATATTAAAGAAATTAAAATTCAATATTTTGATTTGAAATTAATTCAGAGTAGCTCAAAGAATACTTTTATAAGTTTTTGGATGTGAAAAAGCCACATGTAAAACAATATAAAGTTAAACCAAATTCCTCAATGAAAAAGATCTTAAATACAATTTCAAAAATGAAAAATAATTTTAGCTTGATATTGAAAGATTAAGAAGAATTAAATTAATATATTTTAGAACTTAAAAACAATTTTATTAAGGGTACAAGGTTCAAAAAAGACAGCCAGGCCCCCAAATGTAAGATGTGTCTATGAAACTGTTGAAAATATTACTATTAATCAAAAATACTATGACTCTTCTTATGAAATATAATAATGAAGATTATTATAACCACAATTAAATAATTAATTACTTAATTATTTATTTTACTTGTTATACACTACTTGTGATTAGAACAGTAAGCAGTAATTGTCTACAAGAATTTAATACTAAAACTATTTTAATATAGAATTATCTTTTGCCAGAATAAGTATAAGAATAATCCTTGAAGAAAACTATTACTAGAGAAAAAATTTAAGAATTAAGACAAAACACTCACTAATACTCCAAAGAACTTACTGAATGATAATAGTAGAGAAATTTGATGGATAATTGTGGATTTAAAGGATCAAAATTGATTTATAACAGGATTAAAGAAATATATAGTTTATTTCTATGATTTCAAGGCTTTCTGATTGATTGTGAAAGAATAAAACACTTAAGAAAAGATTAACTAATACTTACTTGTTGGTAATAATGGTATAATTGAATGATGTGATGATTTGGGAAAAAACAGCAAGAGGAGGCCTCTTTTAAGTCAACAACAGCTCACAGAGGCATGCCATAGAGAAAGCTGAAAACCCAGTGAGTTAGAAATCAATAAGCCTTTTTGGATTATTGATTTTGTCATATGTTGTCACGTAAGATTATCATAATTACTTAATTGATGTTTTTACATGACTACCAACCCATTTATGGTCAAGGATAAAAGGATTAACAACTGTAAATCTCCTTTTATTTCAAAATAATCATTGATTTCTCAAAGCTATAAATGTTATTGGAAATTTCATCACAGAGCGTGTTTTCTGTGAATTTTTGAAGATTCAGTGTTTCATGTGGAATCATCAAAAATGGACTGTAAGTAAAACTTTCAATTTTACTCATAAAAGTATGATTATTTTTGGTTTTTATATGAATTACACTGTTTTTAATTGGTCCTGAAAGCTTCAGAGTGATTAGTTAAGAATTGTATTTTTAATAAATATTTGAGGTTTTTACCTCATTTCTACGTAGAATTGCAAATAATACCATATTGCTGGTCGCTATGAAGTAAATTAATGGATACTAGTCCAAAAATAGTTTCAATTACTCTGTTAGGGTTGATCCATGGAAAATAATTAAGAATTGACATTTTTAAAGGAGTCCAAGTTGCTTTTGACCTCATTGGCATGTCAAAAATAGCAGCTTATTTGCTATTTTCTTATGATATAATGAAGTTTTGACTTGGTAACCAAGTTCCCAAAAGGTTTTGGTATACTAATTGGGACAAGATCAGGCATGGATCCAAGCTTTAGAGTTGTCTACGCCTCAGAGGCCTCAGAAGTTGGGTACCCTGGCTCTCTTTGATGGCTTTTGCCCCCCTCAGCTATTTTTACATCAAAAATAGAAATTCAGCCTCAAAGACTGATATCCACTATAGGTGTACCAAAGGTGTATGTAGGATTACCATGATATTGAGTGCCAAAAACATTCATAACACTATTTTTAGTGTATATGCAACATGGGATTTCTCACATTCCCATTATTTTGGTGTGAAATTGAGAAAAACAAAAATTTTCACAATTTTTTTATGTCATATTGAAGGATTTTCCATATTACCACCTCTTAGAGTTAGTTTAAGCTTATTCACTCTATGGAGCTACCATAGGTTAATTTCTGTGTAGAATCAAAATCTGGCCTTAAATACATGGATTTACTTACTCACAAAAATATCTTTTCTCAAATAAACAATGACGAATTTTGAATATATGCAAGACTTATGGGTTATGCATAGTTCAAAATTTATTTCTAAGGATATTTGTGGCCTATTTGGGCATGTAAAATATACCTCAAGGCTCACAATTTCACAAGGGATCTTCAAAGTGAAGAGGGCCTGGCACTCAGTAAATTGGGACTCCCTGATGCAGGGCTCAAGGATTGGAATAAGAGTGAGTAAACTTAATAGTGTAAATAAGATAATATTTCTAACAATAGAAATACAAGAAAAGAAGTAGCAAAGAAAATAAGACTAAGATTGAAAGAACCAACCACAAAAATTCCAAGTTGTCACAGGGGCTCTTCGAAGTGAAGAGGGCCTGGCACTCAGTAAACTGGGACTCACTTATGGAGGGCTCAAGGATTGTATAAGATGAGATACACTTAAGAGTGTTAAAGATGGATTACTAAAAGGATGAATATAAGAAAAGCAGCAACAAAAGAAATAAGAAGAAGAAAATAGAAGAGCCAACCACAAACAAGTCCAAGTCCACTGTTTCAACCTGTCAGAATGGAAAGAGAAGGGTTAATAAGGATATGGCCACCCAACTCATACTGTACAGGCGAAGAAAGAAAAGAGGCAAAGACTAACTTAAGATTAAATAAATATAATACCCAAAATATAAGGATAAGAATATTCAGTTAATAATAAATCAACTAAATTAATTAACTGGGGAGAAGTCCCCAGGGGGGAGAAAGAGGGGCTGGTATATGTGAGAATCACCAGCCCTCATCCAGAGAAGAATTTTCATGAGAATAATTGATTGTTGACTTGAGTCTGGCCAATACAGGTCCTGTACAGCTGTACAGGACCTGTACAAGAGGTGTGGTGTATTTGAGTGATCATACAGTTTCATACTGGTGTATTGAAACTGTATTGGGTGAATCCATCCTGTACAAGTATTGACAGGCTGTATTGATGTACCAAACTGTATGCATGTTTCAGAATGAAGATTGCTGAAACTGACTGCTGATGCAGATACTGGATTTGCTGATTTGAGGTGTTTGAGTGGGTGTATGAATGAATACCCTTACCCCTGATGGATGGTTGTTACACAAGTCCACTGTTTCAACATGCCAGAAAGAGAGAGAGGTTTTACTAAGGATATGGCCACCAAACCTCTACTGAACAGGTGAGGAAAAGATGAAACAACTAACTTCATAGCAAAAAATATAATACCCAAAAATAAGATTAAGAATATTCACTAAACAATAAATCAACTATATTGATTAAATGGGGAAAGGTCCACAGAGGGAGAAAGAGGGGCTGGTATATGTGAGAATCCACTAGCCCTTATCCAAAGAGTTAATTTTCTTGAAAGGAATCTTTATTTGAATTAATTTGAATAATACGGCCCCTGTATTAATGTACAGGTTTGTACAAGAAGTGTGGTGAAGTTGGGTTATCATACAGTTTCAGTCTTGTGAATCCAAACTGCATTTGGAATATCCAGCCTGTACAAGTATTAACAGGCTGTATTAATAAACCAAGATGTATGCATGTTTCAGAAAGAAGATTTTCTGAAACTGATTCCTGATATACATACTTTATTTGCTGGTTTCATGAGCTTGAGTGGCTTTAAGGTTGAATACTCTTACCCATGATAGTGGCTGAGACAGTATCCCCCTCTTGAAACTGGTGGGATCCTGAACAACATCATATCCTGCCACTCTTGAGTTTCATCCCCAATTCCCCAAAAAATTTCTAAATTCTTTAATTTTCAATTTCTTTTCCTCTTCATCATTATCCTGAAAATAATCCCCTTCAACACTCCTTGTTCTTTCTTCCTTTATTAAACACAAATACTCTTCATTAAGTTAGTGATTCTTCTTTCTTGAGTTATTTCCCGCCTGAAGTCTTGTTTCTGCTTTAATCAAGGAGTGTTGGTGGCCATGGTCTGAATCCCAAAATGGAGGAAACCATCACCTCCAGCTTGAAAAATGGTGAAGGATGGCTATATTAATGCTTAGCAACCCCCAAGAATTGGCCACAAACTACTTGAGCCCTCTTCTTGTACCATATTCCTCAATATTCATATCTGAGAAGGGGGCTTGTCACGATTATTATTGAGGAAATGGGCCCAAATTGCCTTTTGAGGTCATTTGGGTCCATTTTGGTGCATTTTAGTCCCTTCCCATAGTATGGCAATTTTCTTTGAATTTTTGAATTTAGCCACTTTTGGCCATTTTTGATTCTTATGGCACACAGCCTGCCCCCCATGGTACGTGGGGCAATTGCAGTCCCCCTGGGCCCAATTTTGAAGGGGTTACCAAGAGGCTAAGGATGATGATTGTGGCCAATTTGGCCCATATGGCCTGGACTTCTGAGAACAGTCCAGGAACACAAAAAGGGGGCCTCCCAAGGATTGCAAGGGAGGTCCACCCTTGCTGATTGGGCCCAGAATTGAACATGGCCCCAGAACCTTGATATGCATATCTGATGCTCTTGCCTCTTTTGCTTCCATAACTCCAGAACTGAGTTCCAAACTGACTGAACTCACTGAATATTCCCCCATCTATCCTTTGTGGCTCTGAAATCTTCAGTCAGCTGTGTTCCCCTTGGTCAATAGCTTCTTCAGGTCATTGTGATCCTTCCCAGAATTATGATGGTACAAGGTAGTTTAAGGTATTGATCCTTCCTGCACTGAATTCTTGAAGAAGGGTAAAAAATTCTTCCAGTGATATAACCCCCAATCTTCTAAGTGCCATAACAATTTTGTTGGAAAGAAACTTTGTCAACATCCAGGGGCTCCAATTTCCAACTTTAGGCAGTATTTGTGGAGTAAGAAGGATGGTCCTTTTGGGAGAGAGTACCCAATTTCTGAGGTGCCCACTCCTGATGGTACTTCAGGGTATTCCAGCTGTAAGTGTGGGGGTTTTGTCGATTGATTGTGATACTGATATTTTGCTTTAGTGAGTGGATCAAGGCAGAGGGATGTGGTTAGGTGGACCAATGTTGGAGGGCCCATTCCCACTGGTTGTAGGCCAATTTATTTCAGTGTAGAGGTCCCCATTTCAAGGATCAACAGCCAATATGTGGTGAAGAGAATGAGAATAATTGCCAATTCACCCACCTATCCCAATGCTGAAGGTGGTACCTAACTCTATTGGCCACCAATCCAGTACTTCACCTTCCCAACCTTCTTTCATAATACTTCAAAGTCAATTTATACCAAGTAACCCCATTAACTTCCAACCGGTCTTTTCTACTATTCCATCTTCTATTCCTCTACCTTTACCACATTCTTCCACTTCCAGGCCTGCCCTGTTTTCACCAGTGAGGCCATCACCCCTCCTGCAGCCCAGAAATTCTCCAATAGTCACCTCCCAACAACTCCAACCTGTGGCCATCTCCAGGAGAAGAAAAGAAGATCGATTGCCTTTATCATTTCCTGCTGCCCAAGTATTTAAGCCAAGGGAACATTGGTCTATCTGGGTTACCAGAGAAGATCCAAATATGGAAAACAATGGCCAAGATTCTGTGTCCAGGATTTTTAGAAGATTTTACAGAAATAGTAGGGAGGCTATTACTTATGCTAATGATAGGATTATTCCTGGTACTGCTTCTGAGGAGATGCCTGCTAAATTTGCATGGTATGAGGATAAATTGATTAATGATTTCCAGAGAACCTTTGATTATTTGGGTAGAGATAAATAGCTTTATTGTTCTTGTTTGTGTTTGGTTTGACCTTTATCCCCACTCTTATAGCTACTAAAATTAAAAAAATGGAACCTCCCAATACATGATATGGGAGGAGATTCTGCTGCTTTATAAAGAAGTAAAAAAAATTATAGAAGAAAAGAAAGGAAAGAAAGTAGAGGAAAAGAAAAGATAAAATAAACTTGCAAAAGATTTCCTTTGTGTGGTGATGTCACAGGGGCTCTTCTAAATGAAGAGGGCCTGGCACTTAGTGAATAGACTTACTTATGGAGGGATCAGAATAACTACTCAATTGATAAGAGTAATGAGATAAGAGAAATAAATTACTAGTCATAAAATAATAATAATTAAAAGATATGAGAGAAAAAACAAAAGAAACAATAAAGAGCCAACCACAAATAATCCTGTACCACTGTTTCAACCTGTTCAGAAAAGAGAAAAGGATTAATAAAGGATATGGCTGCCAGGACTTTACTGAAAAGGTGAGGGAAGGCAAAGACTACTTAATAATTAATAAAAAAATATTTCTTAATGAGAAATAAAATAATATTAAATACTAAATCCAATATTTTAATCAACTGGGAGAAAAACACCCAGTTGGGTGATAGGGGGCTGGTATATGAAAAAAAGTGCCAGCCTGGAGTTTGAGTGTTGAGAAACCATTATTGTGTGATTGGAGAACCTGTATTTGAGATTTGAAACTGTATTGGTGTATCTGATACAGTTATTTGAATAAATACAGGTGTTTGCACCTGCATTGAAGGCAGGCCTGTATTTGGGTTCTGCCTGTATTGAGCTGTATTGAGGTTTGAAACTGTATTTGGTGAATCTTCCACAAACCCCTTGCTTATTAGGTGTTCAAAGATTTTCCATAAGTAATGAATGGTAATTCCCTGTCTGTCTCCATGGCTATGACATTATCCCCCTCTTGAAAGTGGTGAGCTCTGAGCACCATAAGAGCAAGTGAATCTTGATGAGGTCAAATGAAACTTTCTTCCCCCCCAATTACCCAATTTTCATCCCCTCATAATTCTTCTCCATCAATCATAATTTTAAGCTGCTTCATCTTCACAACTTGTAGGTCCTTCTTCCTTGAATTGATTCTGATTCCTCCTCCCTTCTTTGAAAATTTTCTCTTCATTTCTTCTGTTCTTCTATATATTTTTTGATCTTGTTCTTATTGCAGTGTTCTTCACCCAATTTTTCTTGAGTCCTCATGGCTCATGATAAATGGTGATTCAGGTTTAGGTCCTAAGACCTTACTGTCATGATATCAAATTGTCTTCATTTTGCGATTTGGCCAAATTGGCTTTTTCTTGCTTTGGGTCCTTGCAGGATCAATTAAAATTTTGTTCCCAATTGTTGTTTTCTGGGTTTTTTTGGCTGATTTGGCCAAAATGCGCAAAATGAAAGATATTGAAGAGTTTGATGATTTCTTGATTGAAATGACTGTTTTGGCAGTTTTCTCATGATTTGAAGAAGTAATAGCCAGAAATGTGCAAAATGCACAAATATGCCAATATGACTGAAATGGCATATTTTGATGAATTTTTTCAATGAAATGAAGTTTTTGAAGGTTTTGGACATGAATTAGTTAGAAATTTGCAAATGCACCAATTTGACTATTTTCTTTGAGTTTTGATGTTTTCATGGCTTTATGTGCAAAATGCGCAAAAGTGCCCAAATGCCTAAAAATGGCCAATTTGGCCAATGAAACAGCTTTTGATGATGATTTCTTCTTTTTTCTTGTGCTTCACTCTGTTCTTGAAGTTCAAATTGCCATATTTGACTTGCTGACTTGGATTTTTTCCATGATTTGCTTGGTCTTTGCTTTGAATCTTGACTTGAAGCTGAGTTCAAAGCTGACTTCCATTTGTGACTCTGATCACTCTGATTCCCCGCCTTCTGTACTTCATGGTGCTGGTGTCTTTGATAACTTGAGGGAGCTTTCTGAAGAGATTATGGCCCCTCCAGAGATTTGGGACATCAATAAAACCTATAATGGGTTTAAATCTGTTAGAGTTATTGAGCCACCCTGCATCAATTGTTGGAAGAAGGGGGTTCCTTGTGTTGAATCTGCTACTGCTAAGTCTACCAGGTGCCAATTCTGTAACCTTGGGAAAAGAAAATGCTCTAAGGACAACCATAATTTCCCAGACAGTCCCAGAAGATTATGGAGCAGCATCAAGAAGGGTGGAAGATTTGGGCTGGAAGCTCCTGTTGATGAACCTCCAACTTCTGATGCCACCTCTGGCCACTCCAATTGTGAGTTGATTGATCAAGGAATTTCTGAGTTAATGACTTCTGTGATTTTCTTTTCTTCTGCTTCAGTCACTGGATCCAGAATGAGGGGTGTCCAACAATGGACTAATACCAGCAGTTCTTGGGCCAAAGCTGGAGGACCCATTCACCCCAAGGAAAACCCATTTGAGTAGCCGCAGAAGTTCCTATTTTCGTCACCAGAAAGGATGGAAGACTTGGAAAATTGAAGAGAAATTTGGTGGTTCAAGATGAAAATGATACTGATGCTGAAAGCAGTGATGGGCTTGATGGAGAAGAACTTGAAATGACTACCCCCATCCAGAAAAGAAGAATTTAATCCACTTCACTATCCCCAGTCCAAGCCAGTACCACCACCAATGAAGTGATCAGGCCTCCCCAACCACCTCAACCTCCAATTAGATCCCCAACCAGGCCATCCACACTTGCCTCCACCTATGGCCAGCACTTCTAGAGACCCAATGTCTCCAGAATCTGAATCAATCTTTGACAACCATTGCTGCTGGAATATCACTGGAAACCTCACTGATCAGAAGAAGGTAAATAAGAAGGTGGTCACCTCCCTATTTGCTGAAGTCAATGCTTTGACTGAGGTGTTTGTTGATAAGGCTATGAAGAGTGCTATTCCAGGGGAACCCACTATTTCTTTGGCCCAGGAGGAAGTTTCTTATGAAGATGCCTTGGTTGTTAAGCTTAGAGAAGCCTTGAAGAAAGTTTGATGAGGATTATATGTAGTTGGTATTTAACATTACTAGTGTTTTCTCTGATTATTAAATAAACTGACTCCCCAAACAGGATATGGGAGATGACTTCAGCTTTTGAAAACAAGAAATAAAAAATAAAATTATACAAGTAAAAGGAAAATGAAATAAAATAAAAGAATAATTGAGAGAAAAGAGAGTAAAGAAAAGAAAATAAAGAAACTTCTGAGGATTGATTTTCTTGTGGTGAGGTTTTTGATTTTGGCCATAAATTTTCCTGAAAAGATAAAACCAAACATTTGATGATGACCGAATGGCCAAGGTATTGTTTTTACAAGAAGTAGAACCCTCAGAGATACATACCAGGAGATGGAGCTTACTTTCATAACTTCCACTCCCCACCAAGCATCAGAAAAAGAATACAAACTTTGACATAAATGAATTTTGAGCTAAGGAATGTCTTGAATGATATTGAATGGCATAATTTGGAATAATAGAATATGAAAGAAAGAGAAGGAATAAAAAGAAAAGAGGGAATTTGGCCATATCTTGATGAAAGGTCCAAATTCAAGTGTATGGATGCTGCAAGGCCTTCTAAACCTGTCCAAAGAAATTGACAAGAGCTCACAAATTGGACAAGGTGATGCGTACAACATATTTGGGTAGAATACCCCCTTGAAGGTGCATGCCAGGAGAGGAACTTACTTTCATAAACTCCAATCCCCACCAAGCACCATAAATAAAACTCTTGAGGCATTTGGGCCAGGCTTGTCTGGATACAAGGTATGAAACTCCTTGACAAGGTCTGGGGAGTTGGTAAGGTTGGAAGCTGGTTCCCAAGTTGTTCTTTCTGGGTCTTCATTGAATACTTTCCACTCCACTATATACCATAATTTTCCTCTCTTGAGTTTTGAGTCCAGAACTTGAGCAACTTCCCATTCTTCTTGCTCTTCCACTATTACTGGCGGTGGTGGAAATTGATGTAAATTTGAGATAGTTGGTTGCTTCACTGGTTCTAATGAGGACACATAAAAGAAAGGGTGAACTGACTTCCATTGTTGAGGCAACTTGAGGTGATATGCATGGCTGCCAATCTTCTTGCAAACTTCAAAGGTACCCAACTATCTTTATGAAAGCTTCTTGGTGGGTATTGTTTTCTTGATGTTCTTGGAAGCTAGCCATACTTTGTCCCCAGGTTGGAAATCAGGTGGAATTGCTCTATTTCAATCTGCATACTTCTTAAAATGCTTTATTGCTGACTCTAATTCTTCTTTGACAACTTACTGTACTGATTGGAGTCTTGTTGATAACTTTCCAGCAGGTGTATCTTGAGAAATGTGAATTGAGTCAAAGCTGGGATTTCTTCCATAAATGGTGACTTTTTTGTTGATGAATGTTCTGCATTATTATAGGCAAATTCAGCCAGAGGGAGCCAGGTGTGGCAGTAATCTTGATGGTAACTCACATACATCTGGAGATACTGTTCTAGAATCTGATTTGCCCTCTGTCTTTCCATATGTTTCAGGGTGAAAGGAAGTTGAAAGATCTCTTGATATCTTGAGCTGCTGACACAATTGGGTCCCAAATGATGAAAAAATAATGAACCTCTATCACTAACAATACTTCTGGGAAGACCATGTTTGGAAAAGACATAACTAATAAAGATTTGGGCTAAGTCCAAAGAAGTGATTGGTGAATAAGCTGGAATAAATATTGCCATCTTTAAAAATCTTTCTACAACTACTAAAATTGAATCAAAGTTGCTGGAAAAAGGCAATTGAGTGATAAAGTCCATTGATAATGAATTCCAAGGACCAGATGGAATTTGAAGAGGCTTGAGTAATCCAAACCTCTTATGGTGAATGTTCTTGTTTCTTGAACATTGCTGAAATGAGGACACATAGTCCTTGATAATTTGATTCATGCAAGCCCAATGAAAATCCCTCTTGATGAGCTTGAGGGTCTTCTCCTGGCCAGGGTGGCCAGCCAACGGTGAGTCATGATGCTTTTGAAGGATATCAAATTGAAGTTCATGATTGCTTGCAATGACTACTCTATCTTTGAATAATAAAAGTTTGGCTTGAGGTTCAAGAGTATAATCTGAGACTAATTTGCCTCTTGCTAATTGCTTGAGAATTTACTTATAATCTTTGTCTTGCCATACTGCCTTCTGAATTCAATCAACTAAGTCTGAGAAAACTTCAACATTGACTCTTTAATTTCATTTTGCTTGAGAACTTGATGGAAGCTTTGAGGATTATTGCTGATGAAGTCCACCCCCCTCTCTGGGTACATGTCTCCCTGACGTGACAAGGCATCTGGTAAAGTGTCCAGTCTTCCTGGGCGGTAAGTGATAGAGAAGTTAAATTAAGAGAGAAACTCTGCCCAACGGGCTTGACAGCAAGTAAGGACTTTGGGAGACATACAATATTGAAGGGAAGAGTGGTCTTTCAAGACTTCAAAGGAATCAGAAAGAGAAAGAAGGAAGGCTCTCAAGTGCTTGAGAGCTCAAACTATTCCAAGGAGTTCCTTGTCATGAATCTCATAGTTGAGCTCAGCTGGGAGGAGCTTGCGACTATCAAATGCAATGGGATGCTTTCCTGAGTCATTAACCTGACTCAGTACAGCACCCAAGGCATAGTCAGAAGCATCAGTCTCTACAATAGTTGGTAGAGAAGGATTGAAATGGGATAGGATAGGAGCAGTGGTGAAAGATTCTTTGAGTATTTGAAACTGACTAAGAGCTTCCTCATTGAAGATGAAGGGAGAATCTTTTTTAAGGAGGAAAGTGAGAGAAGAGATTTTTTTGGAATAATTTTTAATGAAACAACAACGGAAGTTGGAAAAGCCAAGAAAAGATTGGAGTTCTTTGATGTTCTTTGGCTGAGGCCAATTGAGAATTTTCTGAACCTTGGAAGAATCCATCTTGAGGCCTTCACTCAAAACAACATAGCCCAAGTATTCCACACTAGACGCATGGAATACACACCTTGAGGCTTTAGCAGACAAATTATTGTCCCTCAGTCTTTGGAGGACAGAGACCACATGTTTGACATGTTCCTCCTCATAACTAGAGAAAACCATAATATCATCTAAGTAGACTACAGCAAAAACATCCAAGAAATATGAAAAGATATCATTTACAAGATTTTGGAAAAAAGCAGGAGCATTGGTCAAGCCAAATGGCATAACCAAATACTCATAACTACCATATTTAGCTCTAAGCGCAGTTAAGTGCTCATCCC
Source organism: Austropuccinia psidii (assembly GCA_023105745.1). Classification (NCBI taxonomy): domain Eukaryota; kingdom Fungi; phylum Basidiomycota; class Pucciniomycetes; order Pucciniales; family Sphaerophragmiaceae; genus Austropuccinia; species Austropuccinia psidii. The sequence goes on along the minus strand of JALGQZ010000007.1, from coordinate 53,042,612 downwards.
CCTCTTTGATTCTCAAGAGATTGTAAGCACCAGGAAAATCTATTTTGGAGAAGATAGTAGATCCGTTAAAGACAGTCAGGAGCTGATTCATTGGAGGAACAGGATACCTGTTCTTCCTAGTGACAGCATTAAGTTTATGGTAGTCAACACACAAACAAAGGCCACCATCCTTTTTCTTAACAAAAAGGACAGGTGCTCCTGTTGAAGAGGAGCTTGGCATGATGAAAATCTTTTCTACATTCTCTGAAATGTAGGCCCATAGTGTTTCTTACTCATTCTTTGATAAAGAGTAGATAACACCAACTGGAGGTAGAAGACCCTCCAGTTTGATATGATGAACACAGGCACAGTGTGGAGGATGTTTTTCTGCTTTAACCTTGGAGAATACATACAAATATTGATGATAAGCAGGAGGGACTACCTTAAGCACAGCTTCAATCTATTCTGGCTCTCCCTCCTCATCCCACTGCTCCTCCAAGGAGGCATGGAAAGATAAAGGAGGAAGGTTCATATTCCCTTGAAAGAGATGAAGTGAAGATATAGCAACATATTCTACAACATCTTTCATCTCTTGACAGAAGTAATGAATGAGAGGGAATGATGGAAGGGAAGGTGTCTTAAGTCCACCAAACAGAGCAACACTGTTGACAGCAGCGGCAAAGTCATTACTAGTAGAAGAAGTAATACCACTAGAATCCTTATGACTAGAATCATAGGTGATCAATCCATTTTTCCAATTAATAATGGGATTAAAATGGTAAAGAAAATCATAGCCCAATATTAGGTCTTCTCCCTTGGGTGAATCTATGATAAAGAAATCCCATTCAAAGCTTGGGAATGAAGGCAAGTCAACAACCCACTTGCTATAATGGGTGATGAACAGGGAAGTGGATTCATTAGAATCCAAAATGAAAAGAGGAATCTTTTCAGGGAGCTTCAACAGGGTCAATGAGTACTTGAGAACAAAAGTCTTTGCAATAAAAGAGTTTGTAGCACCAGAATCAAAAAGAATACTATAAAAAATATCAGAGAGAGAAGAGAAAGTAAGAAATTTTAAAGATTCCTTGACACTAGTATTCGGAGTGCACAATTGTGCTCTTGGAGGAAATAAGTGAGAACCATTGAACACATCATGATTACCACTCAGGCTTTTCCCTGCTTGCTAGGGAAGCCTTTTGATGAACCCTGCCTATTTTCAGGCCTCTTGAAGCATTTTTCAAATGGGTGCTTTCCACCACAGTAGTTGCACAAGCCTTCTTTGATCCTCCTCTCCTTTTCAGAACCAATTAATTTATTGTCCTTACTGAGGAGAGCAGCATGAGGCTTGTCTTTGGACACTTGAAAAATCTTCCCCTTCTTATTCTTCCTGTGATAAGGCTTCTTTGATGATGAAATTTGAGGAGGCTTGGAGGAGTTGGCTCCACTGATTGGAGGCTTCTTCTCTTGATGGCTAGCCTTTGCCTTCTGCCTCTCACGGTACCTTGTATCTAATTCCAAAGTGATGTGAATGAGTTCTTGAAGGTTATCAAAGTTTCCAGGGTGAGAAGCCAATTGGTCCAACAATCTTGATTCCATGGCTCTTCTATACACATAAATATAGGCCCTTTCCCCCCAGTCTCCAATTCTTGACATTAAGCTTCTGAAATCTTCTATGTAAAAGGAAACCTGACCACCTTCTTTCATCCTGAGATTGTCTAACTCTTGTTCAGCTTTCCTGAATTCATTGGGATCACCAAGCAGAGTGAATAACTGAGTTTCAAATAACTGCCAGTTATTGAGGAGATAAGAAGGATCTTCATTGGAGATATTTGAGAGGTAAGGTTCAATAAATTTTCCAGCTCTACCAGTGAGAAAAGAAGTTGAGTGCCAAACCTTCTTCCTGTCATAGAAGAAGTTTTCTGGGTCATTATGGAAGATTAATTGACAAGATTGAATAAATAATCTCAATTTATAAGCTTTAGCACCATCAAAGAAATCAGGTGCCTTCAATGATGGAGTCTTGAATGCTGGGGCTTTTGAAGTGTCCCTTGGGGAAACTGCTTGAGTTAATTGTCCCATGAATTGAATCATCTGCTCCAAAATTTTGAGAAAATTTGGTTCAGCTTGAGAGAGAAGAGGTTGATTAGAATGGGCTAGATTTTGAGATTCAGAAGCCTCAGGGGCACCTGCCACTTCAGCTTCTTCAGACTCCTTCTCTTCCACAGACTCCCCCTCTTCATCTTCAGCTTCCCCTGATCTACTTCTAGGCCCTTGAGGAATTCTTGGATAGCCACCCAACAAGCCAGAGAATGATCTTGATCTTCTTGACTTCACGCCTCCTCTTCTGGAGGATGCTGCTCTGTCCAAATTTGCACTCAGTTGATGAACTGATGGTGTGCGGTCAAGATGAGCCCTTGCTGTAGGAGTGAGAACAGCTTAATTTCTTTGAAATCTTGTATTCTTGGCTGGAGGGCTGTGCTGAACGGGCATTATTGAAGAAAGAAAATAAAATTTGATGAGACTTGAGAATGAAACAAGGCTTGACCAAATCAATCAAATGAGAATATTGATGAACTTGAGAAAATCAATCAATAGTTCTGAAGAATGGATATGACAAAGTCAAATTCCCATGAATAATCAATTTAAATCAATGAGTCAAGTCAGGTCAATCAATAAATCAAATGAAATCAATCAAGTCAATTCAAAATCAAATCAATTATGTCTTCAGGAATTAAATCAATATCTTCAAAAATCAATTCAATTTCTTGAGGAATCAACTTCAAATCAATCAATTAAATCAATCTTGAGGATAAATCAGCTATCTTGAGGAATCAGATCAGGTCAATCAATAAAATCAAATCAGAATCTTGAGGTAAAGTCAATTTCTTGAATAATCAATCAATCAACCAATAAACATTGAGAAATTTCAAAATCAACCAATGATAACACCCAATTCAATGAAAACTCCTGAAACAATGAATCAATTAACCCAAATTACAATCAATTAAACCTGATAAAGAACCTGAGTTCAGACAGAAAATGAAAATAAAATTTGATTGAGAATTAAGAAGAAAATGAAATAGTCAGCAAAATTTGAGAAATGAGAAAGAGAATCAATCTTCATTTGAATGAAATGAGTGAGATGAAAATTGATTAGAGAGAATGAAATCATAAAAATCATAATTGAGAATGAATGAAAGGAAAGAAGCAATTATGGGTTAATTAAAATAATGTCACAGGGGCTCTTCTAAATGAAGAGGGCCCGGAACTCAGTGAATAAACTTACTTATGGAGGGCTCAGAATAAATACTCAATTGATAAGAGTAATGAGATAAGAGAAATAAATTCCTAGTCATAAAATAATAAGCATTAAAAGATATGAGAGAAAAACAAAAGCAAAAATAAAGAGCCAACCACAAATAATCCTGTACCACTGTTTCAACCTGTTCAGAAAAGAGAAAAGGATTAATAAAGGATATGGCTGCCAGGACTTTACTGAACAGGTGAGGGAAGGCAAAGACTAACTTAATAATTAATAAAATAATATTCCTTAATGAGAAATAAAATAATATTAAATACTAAATCCAATATTTTAATCAACTGGGGGAAAAACACCCAGTTGGGTGATAGGGGGCTGGTATATGAAAAAAAGTGCCAGCCTGGAGTTTGAGTGTTGAGAAACCATGATTGTATGATTTAAGAACCTGTATTTGAGATGTGAAACTGTATTGGTGTATCCAATACAGTTATTTGAATCAATACAGGTGTTTGCACCTGTATTGAGGGAAGACCTTTATTTGGTGAATCCTGTACTTGAGTTCTGCCTGTATTGAGCTGTATTGAGGCTTTAAGCTGTATTTGATGAATCTTCCATGAAACCCCTTGCTGATTAGGTGTTGGAAGATTTTCCATTAGTAATGAATGGTAATGCCCTGTCTGTCTCCATGGCTGTGACAGGTGAGTTGCTTGCATTTTGGCCATGAATTTTCCTGAAATATAAAACCAAGTATTTGTTGATCACAGAGTGTCCAAGGTGTTGTTTTACAAGAATTAGAAAACCTCAAAGATGAATACCAGGCGATGGAACTTACTTTCATAAATTACACTCCCCATCAAGCACCATAAAAGAACAGAAATTTTTTTTCCATAAATAGCTTTGAGTTAAAGAATGTCTTTAATAATGGGAAATGGAATAAGTAAACTGTTCCATAATTTAACTGAATTTAACAAATTTCTTTAATGATGATAAATGGCATAATTTGGAACAAGAAAATACAAGAGAAAAAGGAGGAATTGAGCCCTATCTTTATGAATGGTCCAAATTTGAGGGTATTGATGTTGCAAGGCCTTCTAAACCTGTCCAAAGAAATTGAAAAATGCTCACAAACTGGACAAGGTGATTTACAACATATCTGGGTAGAATACCCCCTTAAAGCTGCATGGAAGGAGAGGAACTTACTTTAATAAGTTCTACTCCCCACAAAGCACCATAAAGTAAAACTATTGAGGTATTTGGGAAAGTCTTGTCAGGGTTCAAAGGGTGAAAATCCTTGACAAGGTCTGGTTAGTGGTAACGTTGGAAGCTGGTTCCCAAGTTGTCCTTTCTGGGTCTTCACCTATTTAAAATTTCTGACATGAGAACACATAGTCCTTTATGATTTTATTCATGGCACCCCAATAAAATTTCCTCTTGATGAGCTTGAGGGTATTCTCCTGGCCAGGATGGCCAGTTAATGATGATTCATGAAGCTTTTGAAGGATATCAAGTTGATTTTCTTGATTGCTTGAAAGAACCACTCTAACTTTGAATAACAATAACTTGGATTGAGGTTCAAGAGAATAATCTGGTACTTATTCACCTCTTGCTAGTTTCTTGAGTACTCATTTATAATCTTTTGATTTTCATACTTCTTTTTGAATCTCATCAACTAAATCTGAGAGCATATCTACTTTGATTGAAAAGAATCTTGATCCTTGAATTCCATATTGCTTAAGAATTTGATGAAAATCATGAGGATTATTTTCAATGAATTGCACCAACCTCTCTGAGTACATGTCCTGCTGAAGTGACAAGGAATCTGGTAAATTGGCCAGTCTGCCTGGGTGGTAAGTGATGGTAAAATCAAACTCAAAGAGAAATTTATCCCAGCAGGATTGACAACAAATGAGGACTTTGGAAGAAATGAAGTACTGAAGATAATAATTGTCTTTCAAGACTTCAAAAGAATGAGAAATAGAAAGTAGGAAAGCTCTCAAGTGCTTGAGAGCCCAAACTATGCCAAGGGGTTCCTTTGCAAGAATTTCATAGTTGACCCCAGCTGGGAGGAGCTTGCAACTATAAAATGGAATGAGATGATTTTCTGAGTCATTCATCTGACTCAGTACAATGACCAAGGAATAATCAGAAGCATCAGTCTCAAAAATAGTTGGTAAAGAAGGATTTAAATGAGAAAGGATAGGGGCAGTGGTGAATGCTTCTTTGAGTAATTTACACTCACTAAGAGCTTCCTCATTGACAATAAAGGAAGAATCTTTTTGAAGGGAAGTGAGAGCAATGATTTTTTGGAGTTATTTTTAATGAAACAGCAATAGAAAACGGCAAAGCCAACAGTTTATTTAAGAGCCTTGATGTTCTTGGGCTGAGGCCAATTGAGGAGTTGTTCAAATTTTGAAGAATCCATCTTCAGGCAATCACTTGAAAAAAAATAGCCAAGGTATTCCACCCTTGAATCATGGAATAGATAATTTGAGGCTTTGACAAACAGATTATTGTCCCACAGCCTTTAGAGCACAGCAGCCACATGTTTGACATGATACTCCTCAGTTCTTGAGAAGACCACAAGATCATCTGAATAAACTACAACAGAGATGTCCAAGATATCTGAAAAGATATAATTTACAAAATTATAGAATGAAGCAGGAGGATTGGTTAAGCCAAATGGAATCACCAAACAATCAAAAATACCATATTTGGTTTAAAAGGCAGTTAAATGCTCACCCCCCTCTTCAATTCTCAGGAGATTATGAGCACCACACAAGTCTATCTTGGAGAGGATAGTGGAACAGTTGAATATAGTGAGAAGCTGGTTCATATGAGGGACAGGATACCTGTTCTTCCTAGTGACAGAATTGATTTTGCAGTAGTCAACACACAAATAGAGGCCACCATCCTTTTTCTTAACAAAAAAGGAGAGGTGCTCCTGATGAAGAGGAGCTTTTCATCATGGAAAATTTCTCTAAATTATCTGAAATTCAGACCTGCAGTGTTTTTGACTCATGATTTGATAAAGAGTAGATAACACAAACTGGTGGTAGAAGACCCTCCAGTTCAATATGATGATCACAAGCATTGTGGTGACAAATTGTCTATGCTTTCACCTTGGAGAACACATACAAATAGAAGTGATGAGCGAGATTTACAACCTTCAGAATGTTTTCAATTTCTTCCGGCTCTTCCTTGTCATGCCACTGCTCCTCCAGGGAGGCATGGAAGGATGAAGGAGTAAGGTCCATATCCCCTTGAAAGAGATGTAGTGAAGATATAGAAACATCTTTTGCAACATCTAATATCTCTTTGACTATTTCATCTATTGATGGAAGTAATTACTGAGAGGGTATGGTGGAAGGGATATGGACAGAAGAAGGAAGGGAAGGTATCTTAAGTTCACCAACCAGAGCAACACTGTTGACAGAAGTCAAAAGGTCATTACTTGTATAGCAATTAATACCACTATAATCCTTATGACTAGAATAATAGGTGATCAATACATTTTTACAATCAATAATGGGATTGAAATGGTAAATAAAATTATAACCCATTATAAAGCCTTCTCCCTTTGGTAAATCTATGATAAAAAAGTCCCATTCAAAGATTGGAAAATAAGGCAAGTCAAAAACCCATTTGGTTTAATGAGTGATGAACAAGGAAGTTTACTCATTGGAATCCAAAATGAAAAGAGGAATTTTTTCAGCAAGCTCTCACATAGTCAATTAGTACTTGAGAAAAGAATTCTTTGCAATAAAAGAGTTTGTAGCACCAGAATCAATGAGAATGCCATGAAAAATATCAGAGACAAAAGAAAAAATAAGAAATTTCCAAGATTTCTTAACACTAGTATTCAGAGTGCACAATTGTGCTCTTGAAGGAAATAAGTTGAACCCATTGAACACATCATGATTCCCATTCAGGATTTTCCCTGCTTGTTAGGGAAGCTTCTTGATGATCCTGGCCTATTCTGAGGCCTCTTGAAGCATTTTAAATTGTGTGTTGTCCACCACAATGAGTGTATAAACCTTTTTGAATCCTCAGATCCTTTCCAGAAGAGATCAGCTTATTGTGATTATGGATGAGAGCACATGAGGCTTATCCTTTGAAACTTGAAAATTCTTCCCTTTCTTGCTCTTCTTGTGATGAGGCTTCTCTGAATATGAATCTTGAGGAGGCCTGGAAGAATTGGATCCCGTAACTGGAGGCTTCCTCTCTTGATGACTACCCTTTTCCTTCTGCCTCTCATGGTACCTTGTATCTAACACAAAAGTAATTTCCATGAGTTCTTGAAGAGTATCCAAGTTACCAGGGTGATAACTAAACTGGTAACGAAGTCTTGAGGCCAATCCTCTTCTATAAACATGAATATAAGCCCTTTCTCCCCAATCCCAAATTCTTGAAATTAAGCTTCTTAAATAAGCAATTTACAAGTATACATGACAACTTTCCTACATCCTGAGATTATCCAGCTACTTTTCAGATTTCCTAACTTCATTGGGATCACCAAACATAGTTAATAACTGGGTTTCAAACAACTGCCAGTTATTGAGGAGGTAGGATGGGTCTTCATTGGAGATATTTGAGAGATATGGTTCAATCCATCTTCCAGCTCTACAGGTGTGAAAAGAAGCTTATTGAAGAACCTTCTTCCTGTCAGAGAAGAGGTTTGCTGGGTCGTTATGGAAAATTAATTGACAGGATTGGATGAATCCTCTCAATTTATGCAATTGAGTGCCATCAAAAGATTCAGGTGCCTGAATTGATGAATTCTTAAATTTCTGGGGCTCTTTAATTGTCCCTGGAGGCAGCTGCTTGAGTGAGCTGTCCCATGAATTGAGTGATCTGCTCCATAATAGTGAGAAAATTTAGTTCAGCTTGAGAGAAAAGAGGTTGATTAGAAAGGGCAAGATTTGGGGCTTCAGAAGCCTCAGGGGTACCTTCATAGGCAGATGCTACTTCAGTTTATTCAGACTCTTCCTCTTCCACAGACTCCTCCCCCTCCTCATCTTCCTCTCCCCCTAATCTCCTTCTAGGACCTTGAGAAATCCTTGAATAGCCACCCAACAAGCCATAAAATGATATTTATCTTACTTGTCTTCACATATCCTCTTCTGGAAGGTGCTTCTCCTTCCATTGGTGGTCCTCTGTCCAAATTTGCACTCAGTTGATGAACTGATGGTGTGTGGTCAAGAGGATCCCTTGCTGTAGGGGTGAGGACATGTTGACGGCTATGAGATCTTGTATTTGTGGCTGGAGGGCTATGCTGAACTGGAATTATTGAAGAATAAGAAAGATAAGAGCTTGGTGATACTTTGAGAACAATATTGAGGCTTGACCAAATCAACTAATAGAAAATGAGAGTCTTGATGAACTTGCAGAATCAATTACCAGTCATGAGGTGAAAGAAATGTGAAAAAATATTGAGGAATGGAAATGACAAAGTTGAATTCTTTTCAAAAAATCTGCCTTCTTGAAGATTTTAATATAAATTTCAATCAATAAATTCAATCAATTATCAAGTCAATCCAAAATAAATATCAATAATATCTTCAAAGCAATTCAAGGTCCTGAGGTATCAAATCAGTCAATCAATACCTTGATGAGTCAGGATCATATCAACAAATAATGTAAATTCTTCAGATCAATAAATCAATCTTGAGGAATTCAACAGTCAATCAAAATCAATCCAATCCAGTAAAGCCCTAAATCTGAATCAATTATCCTAATGAATCACAATAAATTAAACAATCAATATAGTTGCTATAAGCCTGAATCAAACAAAGAAAGAAAATTTGAAAATGATTGAAGAATGAGGATAGAGAGAAATGGTCAGAAGAATTAGGAAATGAAAATAATTCAATTTTAATATGAATTAAATTAATGAGATGAAAATTGATGAAAATCATAAAATTCTGAAAAATCATAAATTTTTAAAGAGATCACAATTGTTGATTAAGAGAAATAAATTTTAAAATAATTAAAAAAAGAAGCAATTGTGAGTTAATTAATATAATTTCAAAGGTGATCTTTAAAAGGAAGGGGGCCTGGAACTCAGTAAAATGGGACTCACTCATGGAGGGCTCAAGGATTGGAATATGAGTGTATACAATATAAGATTGCTAAGAAGATAAATACAAGAAAAGCAGAAAGAAAGGAAATAAGATTAAGGATAAAAGAGCCAATTACAAACAAGTCTAAGTCCAATTTTTCAACCTGTCAGAAAGAAAGAGAAGGGTTAATATGCATATAGCCACCAAAACTCTACTGAACAGGTGAAGAAAAGATGACAAGAATAACTTCATACCAATAAATATAATACCCAAAAAAAAGAGTAAGAATATCCATCAAATAATGAATCAGCTATATTAATTAGCTGGGGAAAAGTCCCCAGAGGCAGGAAGAGGGGCTGGTATATGTGAAAATCCACCAACCCCAATCCAAGGAGTGAATTTTCTTGAGAGAAATCTTCATTTGAATTTATTTGAATAATACAGCCCCTGTATAGATGTACAGGGTCTGTACAAGAGGTGTGGTGAAGCTGGGTGATCATACAGTTTCAGTCTTGTGAATCCAAACTGTATTTGGAATATCCAGCCTGTACAAGTATTGACAGGCTGTATTTATGAGTCAGCCTTTATGAATGGTTCAGAAAGAAGTTTTTCTCAAACTGATTCCTCATATACATACTAGATTTTTTGGTTTCATGAGTTTGAGTGGCTTTAAGTTTGAATACCCTTACACCTGATAGTGGGTGTGACACTAAACCAAGTTCATATCATTGATGATAAACAAACAGAAGAAACAGTTGGTTTAATATCAAAGGAAATAAAATCAGAAGAAGCCATATATGAGGCAAGAAAAATGGAATTATTTTTAGTATGGGAACTTCAGAAGCTATACCTTTATCTTTACTGAAGTTTCAGTGAAGTAATAGCTGAATTTAATTCATTAAAATAAGCTTCAAACATGAATAACCCAGAAGACATATGTCAAGATGGAAACTAGGCATTAAAGAATGTAAAGCAGGTATTACAATATATCATAAAGCAGGAAGTATCCACAAGAATTCTGATGGACTTAGCTGGTGGTCATTAGAAAACACACCTGATAACCAAGCTGATGTGCCTCTAGAAGAAGAAGCACAAATTCAAATTGAAGTAATTAACATGAATGACATTGGGACTGAGTTCTTTGAGAATGTAAAAAATTCATACAAGGAAGAGCAGAATTGCCATATCAGAAAATTTGTATTGGATAAAGACTGTAAAGACACATATTTAGTCAGTTTATTGGATCAGTCATAGAAAAATTCCTATTCTGTATGCAAGCCTTGAGGTATATCTTAAATAACAAAACTAATATACAAATAAAATTTGAAATATCCATAGCCCATAATTCATTTATGTATCCAAAATTGATCATTTTTCGTCCAAAAAAGACCAATAACATCTTTTTTGTAAGTATCTCTATGTATTCAAAGCTATATATTGATTCTAAACAAAAATTTACCTAGGGTACCTACATAGGGTGAATAAGCTCAAATTAATAATTTGAGATTGTAATATGAAATTTACTTCAACAACACATCCTCAGTACCTCATAAAAGAATTGTAAAGATGTTTATTTTTCTCAATTTTATGCCAAAATAATGGGAATGTGAGGAATCTCATGTTACATATACACTAAGAATAGTATTATGTATGTATGTAGCACTTAAAATTACTTTAGTGTTAACTAAAGTTTTGATACACCCATAGTGGATATCAGTAAGCCTGAATTGCTATTTTTGATGTAAAATAGCAAGGGGGAAAAAACATCAAAGAGAGCTAGGCTACCCAGATTCTCAGGAATTTAAGGTGTGGTAAGCCATAAAGATTGTATACATGGCTGATAATGACTGAATAAGTCTATCAAAAACTATTGGAAACCTGGGTAACAAGTTAAAGTCTCATAAGATAATACAAAAATAGCAAATAAGCTGCTATTTTGATGTGACAAGAAGGTATTGAGCAACTCTGACTCCTTTAACCATGTCAATTATCAATTATTTCAAATTTATCAACTCAAAAAGAGTAAATAAAAGCTTTTTTGCACTAGTATCCATGATTGTAACTCATGGTAACTAGCTGTAGCTATTCTATTTACCTTTCCATGTGCAAATGAGGTGAAAACTTCAAAAATTTATTTAAAATATAATTCTTGATGAATACCTCTGAAGCATTCTTGACCAATGGAGAAATGAATAATTAATATTCAAGCCAACAAGAATTATGACTTCACAATACAAATTTAATATTCTACTTCCATTCCATTTTTGATGATTTTACATCAAAAAATTAATCTTCAAAAATTTCCAGGAAATACAATCTGTGATGAAGCTTGAAATAAGGCTAATACCTTTGAGAAAATAATGTTCAGTTTGAAATAGAAGAATATTCACAGTTCTTAATCCTTTTTTTCTTAACCATAAATGGATTGGTGCTTCTTCCAATATCATCAAATTATTTTGACTTATCATTAATGACAACAAGTCAGTATTGGCTATAATAGTTCTTGAGAATTTTCAGCTTTCAAAATAAATCTAAAAGACATGAGATCAAAGAATAATTCTGTAGGAAAAATTATTCAACTATTCATTTTTGTATTACTTTTCTAAATCAATTCTTGATCCCTTCAATCCCCAAATAATCTTTCAAATCACTCTGCATATTATTTTCAAGCTATTATTTGAGTATAAGTGTATTTTTTATTCAATTATTGAAGTGTTTTCTTAAAGTTTTTATTTGATTGAAGAATTCATTATAATTATTTTTGCAAAATATAATACTAAATTAAAGTCATTTCATATTATTTCATAAGAAGTTTTGTTCTTAAATACTTCTTGTAATTTACTCTAGTAGAACCTTACTGCTTACTATTACAATCACCAGTAATTTATAGAAATTAAAAGCAATAATTAAGCAGTTGATTATATATTTGTTGTCATAATGAACTCATTCATTATATTTCATAAGAACAGAAATGGTAATCTTCAGCAATAGTGTTATTATCAATAGTTTCATAGTAAGGTCTTAAACTCAAGGATGATATAGCTTTTTTTATGGAATGCTCTATAAAAGAACTACAAATTCCTTTTTCATGAAGTTATTCAGTACATTGCTCAACAATACCATTCCCCATGGATGTTATAATACCATATATTCTGGACACCCATCAGAGGACAGACAATTCAGGGAGTCAAAAACTTAGTGAGGTTCTCATCTTGGAGGAAAGAGACCATTTCATATTGCCACACTTGTGACAGATTCCAAAACGCAAACAGAAGAAAAGGAAAGTAATTTGAGCTTATGATTCATATTAAAGAGCCAGAATCCCGTTGTAAAGTAATTTGAACTTATGACTCATATTCAAGAGCCAGAATCCCCTTGGGAAGTATTTGACATTGATTGGGTCACAGAAATACCTCCAAGTGGTGACAGAGGTTATGATAATTGCTCATTAGTAGTAGAAAAATATAGAAACACTCCCCCATTTTTACCATTATATGCAGATGACACTGCTATGGATATAACTCCCCTCCTGTGGAATAGATGTATTTCTCATTCAGGGATATTTAATAATTTCATAAGTGACAGAGACCCAAAGTTCACATCTGAACTCTGAACCAATATTCACAGATTGATTGAGAAAAAGTGATCTTTTCTATTGAATACTACCCTCATACTGATGGACTAGCAGAGAGAATGATTAAAGCCTTAGAAGACATGATGAGGAGATCCAGTGCTTATCTTTTAGGATTGAAAGATTCAGATGGATTTACCAATGAATTTTACACCTCAATGCTTTCATAAGGACTGGAATACAAGAAATTGGCTCATTCTTCCACAAGTAAAACTCCTTCTATGTTACAAAAAGGATGGAATTCAAGACTTCCAGAAGAAACACTGAGGAAAGGATTGATTATAATTCATCCAAAAGCTTCCAGATTCAATCTAATTCTTTATAAATCAAAACAAAATGTAAAATAAATTATGGATCTAGCTTTTGAATATGCTAAAAAGAAGGGGTACAAGAGTCATAAAGCACCAAACCTCAAAGTAGGGGACTTCTAGTTACAACCTTAAATCTTAATAATATTGAAGGCCCAAAGAAATTTAAAGATTTTTATGTAGGATGCTTTTTTATTGTAGCCTTACATGGAACCAATGCAGTTAAAATATCATCTAGAATTGAGTTAAAAAAATTATTCCACCTTCCCAATAAGCTTGATTAAAACTTATCAAACAGCTGAAAAAGATTTTTCTCTAAGAACCCCACTCCTTCAACTGTACCACTAAGGGAAAGGAATTAAGACAGGAAGATAAAGGAGACCTGGTGGTAAGAATCAAAGCAAATATCTAGTTTGATATAGAAGCCTAGTACATGAAGGTGAGTGGCTGGTAGAATTATGCATACCTGACTCAGGTATGCTTTTGAGAATATTTTGGCATGAAACAAGGCCAAAAGCCTGAATATGACTATAAATGTACTTTAATTACTTTATCTGAGTAATATGAAGATGTTGGAAAGTTAAAATTAACCCCCTTTTGGACTTTTCATTTTTAACTCACTAAAAGAGTTTTAGTTCAATTTTCTTTTTTGGTGAGGTAATGTGAGTCTTGAGATATATTTTAAATACCCAAATAGGCAACAATTGATACAAAAATAACTTCTGGAAAATAAATAGCCCATAAGCCATGTATATATCTAGACTTCATTCAATTCATATAGGAAAATAAGAATTCCTTGTTGGGAGTAATAAAATCCATGAATTTAAGGCTAGGTTGGAATTCTACACAAAATTTCACATAGGGAAGCTCCATAAAGTGAATCAGCTTAAATTACCTCTATGACATTTTAATATGCAAAATGATTTAATAAATTATCATCCATACCACATTAAATGATTGTGAAACCTTTTGTTATATGCATTTTAATGCCAAAATATGGTTTATTAAGATTCCCATGGCACATTTACACTAAGAATAGTGTAATGCATTTTTACGGCACTCAATATTACTTTATGATTACATAAAGGGCTTGGTACACCCAAAGTGCATATCAATTTGCAAGCTGGAATACTATTTTTGACATGAAAATAGCTAAGGGGGACTACACATCAAAGACAGCCAGGGTACCCAACTTCTGACTCCTCTGAGGCATGATTAGCCCCAAAGCTTTGATAAATGGCTGATTTTATCCCAATTTATTAATTGAAACATTTTGGGGACCTTGTCACCAAGTCAATGTGCCATTGAATTATGATATAATGCAAAAAAGGTATGATTTTGACATGACAACAAGGTAATGAGCATCTCTGACCCCTGTAAAAATGTTCATTATATATTTATTTTCCATTGGCAGACCCAAGAAAAATGATGAAAACACTTTTGTGACTTGTATCCACTAAATTACCTCATGTCAACCAACCCTCACTATGATATTTGTTTTAACGATGCAGAAAGGGAGGCAAAACATCATAAATTTATTCAAAGACATTCTTTCTCAACCCTTTGGGAAATTACAGGACCAATTGAGAAGGGATAATCAAAATTAAAGCAAAATCAATTATTACTTCATAATCAAATCAAAAGCTTGACTTCAATTGGATTTTTGACGATTTCACATGAAACACTGAATTTTAAAAAAATTCACAGAAAATAAAAACTGTGATTAGAACTTGGATTAAATTGATACATTTGAGAAAACGAATTTTTTTTTGAAATGAAATGATATTTACAGTAGTACATCCTTTATAAAAGAATCATAAAGGTGTTGGAAGGGCCATAAAAAAAATTCATTAAGTAATTATGGAAATCTTACATAGCACTAAGTGATTTGGTAAACATCCCAATCAAGATGACTGGTTTCTAACCCACTTTATTTTCATTTTTTCTCAATCAAACACCTCTTTTAGAAGTTTTAGACTTAAAAGAAGTCTACTACTGCTGTTTTTAACAGATATCCTAGTATCTTCAGTAAATTACTTCAATCATTGATACCACCAAAGTAAGCATCATTTATCAAACAATTCTAAGAATTTTAAATCTCTTTGATCATCAAGAAAGAGCTGATTTCACAAGATATTGGCATTGAAAATAGTAGTCTAGCCTTCCTTTTGGTATATTATTGTTTAATCCCATTTTTTATTCTTGATTTCCATAAATTATAGTCCAAATCACTCTACCCAACTTTTCCAGGTATTTTTGGAGTATTAGTGAGTTTTTTGTTAAGTTCTGAAATTTTTTCTCTAGTTTTTAGTTTAATAAATAATTTATAATCCTAACACTTTCAAAGGTTATTTATTAATTAAAACTATTATCTATTACTTTAACAATGGTTTTTATAATGAAATCTTCTTCCAATTTATTCTAGTAGACAGTTACTGCTTGCTGTTAGATTTACCAGTAGCATAAAGTAAAAAGAGATATAATTAAGCAAATTGCTGACTATTGTGTTTCATAAGAACAGCCATAGTACACTTCATAAATAGTAATATTATCAAGAGTTTGATAGAAAAATCTTACAATTTCACAATTGGTCAAAACACATCAACCAGGAAGATGCAGTATTTCATGATAATCAGGAAATCTGAGTTTCTCTTCTTTTAGGTGCATCAACAATAACATAGGAAGAATAATTAAAGGGCTTTCTCTTGGTTTCTTATACTTGAGAATTGATGGATGACATTTCCTGTAATTGAGACTTAACTCTCTGAAAACTTTCTAGCTGACCAGATTTCCTCATAAAAGATCCCTAAATCAGACCTGGGATTCTGGATTATTTTTATTATGATTATTTTTCAGAAAAAAAAATTCCCATACTCAGTGAGTTGGTTTCACCTTTTAATAAGAGCTCACTATCTCTTGCCACCATATTTACATATTGCATTGAGTGGGAGCCACTGAAACAACTGTGTGGGGATGTGAATTGAATAATTATGGCTGGGTTTGATATAAATTTGTGGTGAGGGCACATTAGATGTGCTTTCATATGTCTTTTATTTCTGAGAAAAACTTGCATCTTCTTTGATTATGTATTGGGCTCCAAAAAATTTGGTGCATTGAGAAAAAGGAGGTGATCCATGTGTCACAACCATGGCAATTCACCCTCTTGGATCTCAATATGGCAGACCCATTCCATTTCAAATTTATGGCAATTTGGCCATATCCATAATCATTGTCCAAATTGGCCATTTCATCTTTTTTGGCCTTTTATGGTCATTTCACCATCTGGGCCCAGCTTGGCCCCTTCATCATCATCAGGCCTTTCCTGGCCAGGTTTTGCTTTTGAGAAGTCTTTTGTATTTTCCAGTCAACAGGGAAAATACAGACCAAAATCCTGTATTTGGCTATTCAAGATGAAAATCCAGATTTGCACATTTTTGCTGTATTAGCCATTTTAGGCCATTTTACCATGTAATATGGAAAATATTCCCAAATGGCCATATTAGGCTACTTGACGCTTAACTGCAAGATTTGTGCACTTTGCGCAAATACAGTTTCAAAGCTGTATTAGCTGTATTTGGCCAGAAACACAAAAATGGCCAAAACACCCAAAATACACTTTGTCCCCTCTGAAGACACCAAAACCCATTTTTCACTCTTATCCTCCTGGAATCAATCCAAAAGACCTTTGGCCACTTTCACCCTCCAATAACCAAAAGTGCCATAAATGGTGTTATACACCATTATGTATCTTTTTTCACCAGCAATCCCATGGCGCCAATATCAAATGGTTATTTAACTTTTTATCAGGTCATCCAGAGGATTAATCAAGGATCAAGGACAAGTTTCAATCTCAAATACCAATGGCGCCATCAAGCAATAATTGGTTATTCTGAATCACAGTATTTCTCCAAGGGAATACTGGTAATAAATTCTCAAGGGATATTCAAGAGGCAGTTCCAAAACAATCTGCCAAGGGTCCATGTGCCATCAATCCACCTCAGAAACAGCATTCATTCAATACAGTCTGGATTCATCAAGACCTCTATTTCATTCATACACCATGGGAATTTCATCCAACCCAGTTCATTTCCCAATTTGGCAAGGTATACACTTAATCAAGCCATCAAATACAGCTTCAAGGATTCAATACAGACCTGCTGTCAACCTGAAGGAGTCAAGCTCTCAACGTTTCACATATAACAGCCTCATTTGACCCTGGGGAATTTTCTCCCAGTTAATTAATATATTTTGATTTTATATTACCTTTATCTTCTTTTAATTCTGTTAAGTGAATACTAATATTATCAAGTCAGTCATTTAGTACCTCTTCCATTTCTTTCTTTTCCTGTAAATGGATATGTGGTGGTCATATCCTTACTAATTCCATTGTTCATTTTGGAAGGTTGAAACAGTGATTGAGGACTTGGCTGGCTCTTTAGCTATTTGGCTTCCCTTTCCTCTTATTGCATCTTATATTTGTACCTGCATATTTCTTAGAGGAAATAAATTTGTTTATTTTATTTTATTTATTCTTTGAAGTCTTCCAAGTGAGTTCCCTGATTGCTGAGTGCCAGGCCACTCTTGTTTTCCACTAGAGCCCCTGTGACATTATATTAATTAGCTCATAATTTCTTTTCATTATTTTAATTCTTTCTTTACAATTTCATTCACTCATGTCATTGAAATTATGAATCTTTAATGCTCATGAACTTTATGATTCATCCTCACCTCTTAATTTTCTCTCATTCATTATTCATTTTGAGAATGGAAAGCTGACCCAGTTTTATTTTTGTTTCTCTTTTTAAAATATTATTTCAGCTCATCAAATTCATTTCATTCATAATTCAGGATTTAGTTTTAAATTTGATTTTCAAATTGCTCATCAAAATTAACTCAGACACATTCTTCACATCAAAATTCATATTGATTCATTCTTCAAGAAATTTTGATTTTGATGAACTCACTTCATTTGATTTGATTGATTGGTTTGACATAATTGATATTGACTTCAAGAAAATTGATTGACCTGAAGATCTCATTTGATTGACTAATTTCTGAAAGATTTTGATTTGATTGATTTGACATATTGATTTATTGACTTGAAGATTTCATTTTGAAATTTGATTGATTGATTTACCTCAAGATTTCATTTTTATTGATTGATTTTTCTTCAAGAAAGTGATTCTGATTTTTATTTGACTTAAAGTTTCCAGTTGATTTGCCTCAAGCTTTTCACATTAAAATTGTTGATTTTATTAAATTCAATTAATTTTATTCCTGAAATCATGTTTGTTAAACACTCACCTCCTGTAAGACAGACAAGATCTCAGGATGTTCTCACTCCAACTCCAAGAGCTCCTCTTGAAAGCACCACAGCAGTTCCTCAACTGAGGGCTCAATTAGACAGAGAACCCATTTTGGAAGCAAGGAAGAGGGCCAATGAGATCAAGTCTATTTTCAGGAGTAGTTGGCGGATTTCCATGACTTTCAAGGACCACTTTCAAAGGTCCTGGTGAAGATGGTGAAGAGGAGGAGGAGAATTATGTGTAAGAGGAAGAGTCTGATGGTACTGAAGGTGTTCCTGCTCCTGTGGGGCCATCCCAAGGTGCTGGAGGGCCAACTCTAGCCCAGTCTAATCAGCCTGTCTCTCATCAGTCTGAATCATCTTTATTGACCATCATGCAGAAAATGACTCAAATAATGGCCAATCATCAAGCAGCTTCATCTTCTGAAGCATTAAGACCACCAGTCTTCAAGAATCCATCTATGAAGGAACCAGAATGCTTCAATGGGACTCACCCCTTCAAATTCAGAAGCTTCATTCAGTATTGTAAATTAATATTTCATAATGATCAGGAAAATTTCTCTCAAGACAGAAAAAAAGTTCTCTATTCCACCTCATTTCTCATTGGCAGGGATGAAAAATGGATTGAGCCACATCTTTCACATCTCACCAATCAAGATCCAAATTACCTGCTCAATTAATGGAGATCATTTGAAGCTCAACTCTTCACCTTATTTGGGGACCCAAATGAAGTCAGAAAAGCTGAAGCAGAGTTGGATTCTTTAAGCATGAAATAAGGTGGGCATGTATCATTATACATTGCTGATTTCAGAAGTTTGGTCTCAAGAATTGGAGATTGGGGTGAAAGAGCTCTCATCCATCATTTAAGGAAGATATTGCCATCCAGGATTTTGCATCAATTGAGCTCCCATCCATCAAGAATTGACACTCTTCAAGACTTAATGGATATTACCATGGAGCCTGATACCAGGTACCATGAGAGGCAAAATGAAAAGATTCATAATCAAGAGAAGAAGCCAGAAGCCTCAAAGTAAAATTCTGCTCATCCTCAAAATTCTCAAAGCTCAAGTCAAAATAAGAAGAATAATTTTCAGAAGAGGGACAAGCCCCATTCTTCTTTATTGAATAAAGATTTCAAATTGATGAATTCTGAAAAAGAAAGAAGAATCAAGGAGGGTTTATCTACCTATTGTGATGGGAAGCATAGTCTTTAGTCTTGTTTCAAAAGACCTCAAAACAAGTTTGCCCAACCGTCAGGCAAATTTCACAGCCAGGGAAAAGCCTGATTGAAGATCATGTTGTGTTCAATGGTCTTTACTATTTTCCATCCAGAGCACAATTGTGCATTTTGAATACTGGTGTCAAGAATTCTCTCAAATTCTTTGTTTTTGCTCCTCTTTCTGATGTTTTTTTACATTATTCTCATTGATTCTGGTGCTACCAACTCATTAATTGCAAAGCAGTTTGTTCACAAGTATTCTTTGACTATGTCAGAGCTTGCAGAGAAAGTTCCTCTTATCATCTTTGACTCCTCTGAGTCCCCTTCCTTATTTGTAACTCACCATACCAGATATGTGGTTGAGCTTTCTTCATTCCCAAGCTTTGAATTGGACTTTTAAGTCATTGATACTCCCAAGGGAGAAGACCTTGTATTGGTCTTTAACTTTCTAAATCATTTTAATACATATATTCATTGGAAACAAGGGCTGATCACCTTTAATGCTGATAAAAAGGACTATTATGATCCTTCCAAATCTTTCAGTAATGCCTTTTCTTCCGTCAAATCATGTGCATCTCTGGTTGGTGATTCTAGAACACCCTCATTCCCATCTTCTGTCAATATTCCATTGCTTAATTCTGATCAGTCATTACTATCCTCTAGAGATTAAGTCTTCAAAGAAATTTAAGATGTCAGAGAAGATAATTCTGTATCCTCACTTCATCTCTTCTTTGGGAATATGGACATTCCTCCTTCACCTTATCATGACTCCCTGGAGGAGTTGTGGTATTAAGAGGAAGAGTCAGAATAAATAGAAACCGTGATAAAGGTTGTTCCTTCTGATTATCACCAGTGCTTGGATGTATTATCCAAGAAAAAAGCAGAAAAACCTCCTCCTTGATGCACCTGTGATCATCCTATTGAACTGGAGGAGTCTCTACCTCCAGTTGGGGTGATCTACTCTTTATCAAGCAAAGAGTCAGATACACTCAGGGCCTACATTTCAGAGAATGTAGAGAAAGATTTCATCCGGCCAAGCTCCTCTTCAACAGGAGCACCTGTCCTCTTTGTCAAAAAGAAAGATGGTGGCCTCTGTTTGTGTGTTGATTACTGCAAACTAAATGCTGTTACTAGGAAGAACAAGTATCTTGTTCCTCCTAAGGATCCGCTTCTTACTGTTTTCAATGGTTCTTCTATCTTTTCCAAGATTGATTTGCGTGGTTCATATAAACTGCTCAGAATCAAGGAAGGTGATGAACATTTGGCTTGTTTTAGAACTAAATATGGCAGTTATGAGTATTTGGTTATGCCATATGGGCTCACCAATCCTCCCACCTCTTTTCAAAAACTTTTCAGTGATATTTTTTATGATATTATTGATATTCATGTTGTGGTTTATTTGGATGACATTATGGTCTTTTCTAAATTGGAGGAAGAACATGTCACTCATGTGTCCACTGTTCTTTCCAGACTAAGAGCCAATATCCTCTTTGCTAAGGCCTTTAAGCTCCTATTTCATGTTTCTAGTGTAGAGTATTTAGGTTATGTTGTTTTTATGAAGGCCTCAATATGGACCAAGCAAAAGTCCAGAAAATCAACAATTAGACAACTCCAAGAAACCTCAAGGCTCTTCAATAATTCCTTGGCTTTGCCAACTTTTACCACTGTTTCATGAGGAAGCTCTTAGAAAGTTTCATCAACTCAAAGAGGCTTTCACCACTGCTCCAATCCTTCTATATGCACCATTGTAGAGATTGATGCTTCTTATTATGCCTTGGATGCTGTACTGAGTCAGGTCTCTGACTCAGGAAAACATCCCATTGCATTCAATAGTTGCAAGCTTCTTACAGCAGAGCTCAACTATGAGATTCATGACAAGGAACTCCTTGGCCTATTCTGGGCTCTCAAGTGCTGGAGAGCTTCTCTCCTTTCTCTTTTTTCCTCCTTTGAAGTTCTCACCAATAATAGTTCACTTCAATACTTCATGAAATCCAAGATTCTCACTTGCCGTCAAGCCCGCTGGGCTGAGTTTCTCTCTGAATTCCATTCCTCAATCACTTACTTCCCTGGCCGCTTGGCTACCCTTCCATATGCATTTTCATGTCAGGACAACTTTTTCCCAGAGAGGGGGGAAGATTTCATTAGCAAGAATCCAATGAATTATCAAAAAATAATCAAGCAAGATGAAATTCAAGCCTCAAAATTCTTTTCAGTCAAGGTGGATTCATTTTCAAATTTGATTTATTCATTTCAGAAGGAATTATGAAAAGATTCTCAATATAGAAGTATTCTCCAAGATTTGGGTAAAAGTAAATCTGTCCAAGATTATTCTCTTGATTCCTCTTCCTAAAGTCTTCTGTTCAAAGATTGGGTGGTGGTTCCAAATGACCCCACAATTCAACTCAGCAGACTCCAAAAGAGGCATGAATCTCCTCTAGCTGGACACCCTTGCCAAGCTAAGACTCTCAAACTTGTCAAGCGGGATTTTCACTGGTCTGGCATGACTCAATTTATCAAGGATTATGTATCATCCTGTCAACAGTATGCAAGAAAAAAAATATTCATCACAAGAAGTCCTAATCCTCAAACCTCTTCCAATTACAAATGGTCCTTGGATTTGTCTTTCAATGGATTTCATAACTCAATTGCCACTGTCCAATTCTTTTGACTCAATCCTTTTCATAGTGTACAGATTCTCAAAAATGGAAGTTTGTATTCAAAAAATGTCTTCAATAACTTCACTGGATTTGGACCATTGATTAATCAAGAATATTTTCTCAAAGCATGGCCTTACTTCAAGCATTCTCATTGATAGAGGTTCCCTTTTTGTTTCTTCCTTTTGGACCAATCTTTGTCAGAATCTCAAGATTTCAAGAGATCAGTCAACTGCTTACCATCCACAAAATGATGGACAGACAGAGAGGGTAAATCAGATACTAGAACAGTACCTTTGGATGTATGTCAGTTATCATCAAGATAATTGGAACACCTGGCTCCCTCTGGCCGAATTTGCCTAAAATAACTCTGACCACTCTTCAACAAAAAAATCACCAACTTTCACTGTTTATGGAAGAGATCCTCATTTTGACTCAGTTCACATTACTCAAGATACTCCTGCTGGAAATTTATCAAAAAAAATCCATTCAGTGCAGCAAGATGTCAAGAGAGAACTTGAAGCTGTCATAAACAGGTTTAAGAGGTATGCAGATAAAAGTAGAGCAAGTCCACCTGTTTTCAATCCTGGTGAAATGGTATGGCTGTCTTCCAAGACCATCAAATCAACTAGACCAAAAAAAAACTGTCTAAAAGATGGTTGAGTCCTTTTCCAATCTTGAGAAAGTCAGAACTCATGCCTACCATCTCAATGGAAGTCCGTCCACCCAGTCTTCCATATTTCACTCTTGGGGCCAGTCAAGACATCAACCCTCCCAAATCAGCATCAAGAGCCTCCTCCTACAATAATCATTGAAGAAGAAGAGGAATGGGAAGTCTCTCAAATACTGGACTCAAAGCTCAAGAGAGGAAAATTATGGTATTTGGTAGAATCAAAAGGCTTCAGTTAAGAACAAGAAAGATCCACTTGGGAAACAACTGAAAATCTCAAGAATTTTCCTGAACCTATCAAGGATTTCCATTCTTTATATCCTGAAAAGCCAGGAACCAATTCTTCAAGAGCTTGATCATTTATGGTGCTTGGTGGGGAGAAGAATTACTAAAGGTAAGTCCCACTCCTGGTATGCACCTTTAGAGGTATTATACCCTTTTTATTGTAAGCATCACCTTGGCCACTCTGTGAGCACTGTGCAACTTTTGGACACAGATCTTTGGCCTGTCTTTCAACATCAATTCCAAAATTTAGGGCCATTTCACTTGGGAAAATGGACCATTCCTTTTCTCAATTTCTTTCCAAGTCTTTCCAGTTCCAATTTATTCCTTAAGAAATTTTCTTTTCTTTTAATGGCACTGGCAGGAGTGGTAATTACCAAAGGTAAGTTACCCTACTGGTGTGCACTTCCCTGAGGGGACTACATTCTTTCAAAACATCACCTTGGCCACTCTGTGAGAACCTCGCATCAAATCTTCTTTTCCAGGTACTTGGCCAATTCAAAATAATTGTCAACATCAGTGATCAAGATTGGAACCTCCTGAAAAATTCATTTCTCTTTATCTCTTTTCTTTTCTTATTTTGATTTTCATCCTGTTATTTTTATTTTATTTTTATTTTTAAATTTTCTTTTATCATGTCAAATGTCATGTCAAGAATCATCATGCATTTTCAAAATCACATCAATCATGAAGCCAATGTCAAATGAATGTCAATAAAGTCCTGCGTCATATGTAAAATTCTTAATATAAAGTTCAAATTTTTTACCTTAATCATTCCTCTTGAATCCCTGTCTCAAAATCCTTCCAATAGCCTCAAAAGGCTTCACCTTGTATTGGTGCTCAGAAGCTAACCATTTCAAGGTGGGGGTACTGTCACAATTATGGAAATTCACCCTCTTGGACCTCAATATGGCAGACCCATGCCATTTCCCATTTATGGAAATTTGGCCATATCCATAATCATTGGCGAAATTGGCCATTTCATCTTTTTTGGCCTTCTATGGTCATTTCACCATCTGAACCCAGCTTTGCCCCTTCATCATCATCAGTCCTTTCCTGGCCAGGTTTTGCTTTGGAGAAGTTTTTTGTATTTTCCAGTCAACAGGGAAAATACAGCCCAAAAGCCTGTATTTGGCTTTTTAAGCTTAAATACAGATTTGCACATTTTGTGCATTTTTTCTGTATTAGCCATTTTAGGCCATTTTCCCATGTGATATGGAAAATATTCCCAAATGGCCATATTGGGCCATTTGGGGCTTAATTTCAAGATTTTCACATTTTGCGCAAATACAGTTTCAAAGCTGTATTAGCTTTATTTGGCCAAAAACACAAAAATGGCCAAATAACCCAAAAGATACTTTGTCACCTCTGAAGCCACCAAATCTCATTTTTCACTCTTATCCTCCTGGCATCAATCCAAAAGACCTTTGGCCACTCTCATCCTCCAATAACCAAAAGTGCCATAAATGGTGTTATACACCAAAAATGCATCTTTTTTCACCAGAAATCCAATGGCGCCAGTATCAAATGGTTATTTAAGTTTTCTATCAGGTAATCAAGGCATGTTGTCATCCAAAGGATCAATCAAGGCTCAAGGGAAAGTGTAAATCTCAAATACCAATGACACCATCAAGCAATCATTGGTTATTCTCATTCACAGTATTCCTCCAAGGGAATACTGGCAATACATTTTCAAGGGATATTCCAGAGGCAGTTCCAAAAGAATTTTCCAAGGTTCAATGCTCCATCAATCCACCTTGAAAACCACATTCATTAAATACAGTCTGGATTCATCAAGACCTGTATTTCATTCATACACCACTGGAATTTCATTCAACCCAGTTCATTTCCGAATTTGGCAAGGTATACTGTGAGCGTTGAGGTATATTTTACATACCCAAACAGGCCACAAATAAATTTAAAAATAAATTTGAACTATGCATAACCCTTGAGTCATGCATATATTCAAAATTCATCATTTTTGATTTCAGAAAAAATGAATAACTTTGTATTGAGTAAGTGAATACATGGATTTAAGGCCAGATTTGGAGTCTACACAAACATTCACCTAGGGTAAGTCCATAGAGTGAATAAGCTTCAAATAGCTCTAGGAGGTGGTAATATGGAAAATACTTCAGTACCACATAAAAGAATTGTGAAAATGTTTGTTTTTCTCAATTTCATGCCAAAATAATGGGAATGTGAGAAATCCCGTGTTAAATATACACTAAGAATAGTGTTATAAATATTTGTGGCACTTAATATTATTGTATTCTTACATAAACCTTTTGCTACACCCATAATGGATATCAGTCTTGAAGCCTGAATTTCTATTTTTGACATGAAAATAGTCAAGGGGGACAAAAGACATGAAAGAGAGCCAGGGTACCCAACTTCTGAGGCCTCTGAGGTGTGAAAAGCTCTAAAGCTTGGATCAATGGCTAATCTTGGCCAAATGAGTATACTAAAACCTTTTGAGAACTTGGTTACCAAGTAAAAATCTCATTAAATCATGAGAAAATAGCAAATAAGTTGCTATTTTGACATGACAAGGAGGTAAAGAGAAACTTAGACTCCTGTAAACATGTCAACTCTTCATGAATTTCCATGGAGAACCCTCAAAAGAGTAATTAAAACCCTTTTTGGACTAGTATCCATTGATTAACCTCATAGAAACCAGCAATATAATAATATTTACAATCCTTTGTAGAAATGAGGTATAAACTTCAAAAATTCATTAAAAATACAATTATGAATGAATCTTTCTGAAACTTTCAGGAAAAATTTCAAACATTATAATTTGTATCAAAAACCAAAAGAATTATACTTCTGTAAGTAAAATTAAAAGTCTTACTTACAGTGCCATTTTGATGATTCCACGTGAAACACTGAATCTTCAAAAATTCACAGAAAATGCACTCTGCAATGAAATTTCCAATAACATTGATAAATATGAGAAATTAATGATATTTTTGAAATAAAAGAAGATTTACAGTTGTTACTCCTATTATTCTTAATCATAAATTGGTTGGTATTCACATAAAAGCATCAATTAAGTAATCACAATAATCTTACATGACAACAGATGATGCAATCAATAATAAAAAAAAGGTTTATTGTTTTCTCACTCACTGGTTTTCAAGTTTGATCCATGGAATGCCTCTGTGAGCTGTTAGCAACTCAAAAGAGGCCTCCTCTTGTTGTTTTTTTCCAAAATTATCACATTATTCAATTATACCATTATTACCAAAAAGTAAGTATTAGTTAAAGCTTTTTTTAAGTGTTTTATTCTTTCAGAATCAATAAGAAAGAATTCAAATAATAGAAATTAAATATTTATTGTTGTAATCCTGTTATAAATCAACTTTGATCCTTTAAATCCACAATTATCCATAACAGTTCTCTACTATAATCTTTCAATAAGTTCTTTGGAGTATTAGTGAGTGTTTTGTCTCAATTCTTAATGGTTTTTTCTAGTAATAGTTTTCTTCAAGGATTATTCTTATAATTTTTCTTGAAAAAGATAATTATATATTGAAACAATTTTATTATTTTAGAAAAGAAGTCTTTATTATTAAATTCTTCTTGTAATTGGTTCTTGTAGACAATCACTGCTCAATGTTATAATCACTAGTAGTGTACAACAAGTAAAAGAAATAATTAATTAATTAATTATTTAATTGTAGTTATGAGAATTTTTTTTATTATATTTCATAAGAACATTCATAGTACTGTTCATTAATAATAATATTATCAACAGTTTCATAGACACATCTTACATATACACTTCATCAAGCCGTTCAATACAGCTTCAAGGATTCAATGCAGACCAGCTGTCAGACTGAAGGAGTCAAGCTCTCAATGTTTCACGTATAACAGCCTCCTTTGACCCTGGGGGGCTTTTCCCCCATTTAATTAATATATTTTGATTTTATATTATATTTATTTTCTTTTCATTCTTCTGAGTGAATACTGATATTATCAAGTCAGTCATTAAGCACCTCCTCCTTTTCTTTCTTTGCCTGTAAATGGATATTTGGTGGTCATATACTTACTAATTTCATTATTCACTTTGGTAGGTTGAAATAGTGATTAAGGACTTACTTGGTTGGCTCTTTGGCCATTTGGCTTCTCTTTCCTCTTATTGCATCTCATCTTGGTAACTGCATATTTCTTAGAGGAAATCAATTTGTTGAGTTTATTTTCTTTATTCTTTGGAGTCTTCCAAGTGAGTTCCCTGATTTCTGAGTGCCAGACACTCTTGTTTTCCACTAGAGCCCATGTGACACCATGGGGCCAAGATCCCAGAGAAGATCCATCAACACTAAACATAAGTAAACCTGAAACATAATTTACCATTAATTGGCTTTCAACTTTCAATTTGGGGATGTACAAAATTTAATTGGCACATGACTGAGCCCTTTTGGAACAATGACTTCTCTAATGTGCTTTTCAATTTTTTCTTCAGCACAATAAATTTCACTCTGAAAAAATTCATTTTTTCTGAATTGCAAATCATCAAAAGTTTCTCCACTGAATTCTGATTCAGAGCCTGATACATCTGATTGTGAAAGTTGATTGGCAATTGTAGAAAAATCAATGCATCATCAATAATAATCATGTTGCTGTAAAACACCTTTTTACCAGTAATGAATTACACCAAATGCCATTTTTGCAACTGGATCCCAATATGGAAAGTGTTTGAGCTCGCAGTATTTTATGATATTTTCTTTTGAGAAAATTTCCTGTAGTTTGGCTTCTCTTGCCTCATTCAATAAATGAGATAGTGTCACAGGGGCTCTTTGAAGTGAAGAGGTCCTGGCACTCATTTGACTGGAGCTCACTTATGGATGGCTCAAGGATAAGATAAGGTAGATTATACTTGAGAATGTAATTAAGATAAAATTTCTAAATAAAGAAATATAAGAAAAGAAGCAACAAGAAAATGAGAAAGAAACAAAAGAGCCAATCACAGAAAATTCCAAGTCCACTGTTTCAACCTGTCAGAAAGAAAGAGAGGGTCTAATAAGGATATGGCCAGCACATCTCAGACTGAACAGGTGAGAAGAAATGCAAAATAATAACTTAATACCAGCAAATATAATACCCAAAAATACAAGTCAGAATATTCATAAAATAATCAATCAACAATATTAATTAACTGGGGCAAAAGTACCCAGGGGGGGAAAGAGGGGATGGTATATGTGAGAATCCACTAGCCCTTATCCAAAGAGTGAAAATTCTTGAGAGTAATATTAATTGGAATTCATTTGAATAATAAAGCATCTTTATGGCTTTAAAGGGTCTGTACATGAAAGGTTTGTCTATGAAATCCTTGATAATAGTAACAACATCAAGAGTAGTATGACTTTCCTCAGTAGAAAAATAGAATATAATAAAATATTATAGCCACAAATTAAATAGAATTATTGAAAAATAGTTATATTAATAAGAATAAATTTAATTATTATTATATAATATAATAATAAATAATTAATAATTATAATGAATTATAATTCTTCCATTATTGTTATAGTCACTGACAGCTATAGCAATAAGAAGGGTAAAGCTCTTAATGAGACAATTACATGCCGAAAAAATCAATATTTAACCACTTATAAATAATATAATTATTATTTATAACAAACAAATCATAACAAACACTGTGCAGATATAATTCTTATGAAAAAATTCTATAAAGAAAACTAATAATAGATAAAAAAATATAGAATTTTTAAGAAAACCTTACTTATAATACATATTTAATACAACAAGTCAAATACAACAGTTATTATATTAAATGATTATTATAAGTAAAAAAAAGGCCAATGATCAATATTTTAAAACATAAAACACCTTTTTATAATAAAAGATCTTATTGAATAGTTTCTAAGAGGAATTTGTTGATCTTAAGAGATATTTTAAGGCAATGATTTTATAAAATAAA
Source organism: Austropuccinia psidii (assembly GCA_023105745.1). Classification (NCBI taxonomy): domain Eukaryota; kingdom Fungi; phylum Basidiomycota; class Pucciniomycetes; order Pucciniales; family Sphaerophragmiaceae; genus Austropuccinia; species Austropuccinia psidii. Next base: position 53,013,299 of record JALGQZ010000007.1, on the reverse strand, counting down.
ATATTTTGATGATTACAGAAATAATCTAATTTATATGATTTCAATTCTTTAATTTAAGATTAATGGAGAATGAAATATTTAAGAATTACTTTAAGAAAAGATTTTATATATAATAAAACTTTAACTGTTTAAAATGTCTAATATAATCTGATTGGATTGAATTTATGGACAAAAACAGTGATGAATAGACTCTTTTTATGTCTGCAGAGTAGCTCTCATAATCAAGAATGGATATAGAGGGAATTCTCAGGTCAAAACTGAAAAACAATGCTTAAAACTAAGGTTCTTAACTTAAGGTAACTTATTTTTAATTCCAATTTAAAGTTACTTGTGTTATTCTTAGCTCCAAGTAGGTTTAATCCTAATTCAAGTTAATTATTTTCAGCTTTAATATAAATTAAGTTTATTTATACTAAATTTCGTCACATACAAAGCTGAAAAATAAAGTTCCAAGAAAAAATCTCTCAAACTCAATTCTTAATTAATTTTTAAAGAAATCTTAATTTTCTCTAGGTATAATTAAAAGGTTAATTTTCCAGGATAATTACAAATAAAACCTTTTTATAAAAGATACTTGAAATTTAATGTATACACAGATAACATTCAATTGTAAGCTGTGTGAATATTTAAAGAAAATCCATTAAGATTTGGATTTTTAATGAATTTTTGAAGTTATTCCTATTTTTCCACGTAAAATAGAAATACACACTAAAACTTAAGTTTTGATAAGGTTTTAATGCTTGTAAATTTCAAGTTTTAAGCTTATTTAAGCTTTGACAGGTCTCAAAACTTTAATTTCAAGCTTACATATTAGAATTTACCCTGTGGCAGCTTGAAATTCCTGTCCAAATGGGGATAAAAACAGTTTAAGCTTTAAGGTTGGATAAAAGTCTAATCTTAAAGTTTAAATAAGATTGAGAATCCTCCAACACAGGTGGAAAACCTTAATTGAATCCTTGAAGATCCAAAAAGTTGGGTACCCCAGCTCTAATTGGTCTTTTTTCTTTGTCCCACCTTTTTGTGTGGATTTTGCGCTTTTATTTATTTAAAGCCATACTATGGCCTTAAACACTTTTAAATTGAGCTCACACAGGACTTACATTATGTATGGCAAATCCTTAGCCAATTCAGTAAATATACACAACACCTCAATTTGAACTAAAATTTTGGTAAGTTTGCATAAACCTTATGCAACTTTAAAGTGAAGATTATTTAAGGTTAAATTTAAAAAATTTAAAAAAATGATGAAAATGTTACATTAGTACTGTGAGATCCTTAAATCTTCCAATAACTTAACAAATAAGCACTTTTGGGTATAACACCCTATGGGTGTACCTAGTTTATTTTTGGTGTAGAATCCAAAAATGACATACTAATTGTAACTTTGTTTATCCAAACAAAAGTTATACTTATTTTTTGTTACTTTTCTTTTAATTTCAACTGAGAATTCTGTTCAAGACTAAATCAGCTGTATATAAAGTTATTTGTGGCTTTATGGGTATGTCATATATACCTCACAGGCTGACAGTAAAAGAGGTGCAGTGGAGCTTGGTGATCATAAAGTTTCATTATTGTGAATACAAACTGCATTTGGGAATAGCCAGCATGTAAAAGTATTGACAGGCTGTATTGAAGAACCAAGCTGTATGCATGTTCCACAAGAAGATTTTCTGAAACTGATTCCTGATGTACATACTGGAATTTCTTTTTTATTGTGTTTGAGTAGGTTTAAGGTTGAATACCCTTACCCCTGATAGTGGCTGAGAAAGATACAGTAAAAACAGTTCTTTTTTTGCCAGGCTCCCTAAGCTTCACCTCAGATTTCTGATGGTCTTTAAGCTCAAACAAGGAGAAAATATATTTTTCAGAATGAAAAATAAAACCACCAAGCTTGTGAGTAGCTTTTGTAATACCTTTTTTACATTTTGATATTTTGGTGTAATGATCTTTACACCATGTTTTGATTGGAGAAGTTTCTTTGTAAGAGGCTTCATGATGTTGGTAATGACGACAATATCTGGCTTGTTTTGCAATGGTATCACCTCAGCCAGACAGGTGTAGTTCTGTTTAATTATCTTCTGTGGTTGAAGGTTTAAGTAATGAAGCACTATGATTAAAATTGAATTTTTATTACCCAAAATTCTGTTTCCTCTGGGATCAAACAAGTATGAAAATAATCCAAATTATATTTCTGAGTTTATGTTTGAGCTTTTAAAGAAGGTGTCTTCAAAAACACTACCTCATGCTAGATCAGAAGTATTAAAGCTTTTACAAGATACTTGTAGTCTTCATTGGTAAATTCCTTCCTCAATTCAATGAATATTAAGAAAACCACTAATACATGTATGAATGTATTTCAAAATATCTCTTGCTTCTGGAATCCAAAGATGTTCTTAATCAGATAATGGAACTTGACAAGGCTGTAAAGGTGGATATCAGGAGGTTTTAATGGTTTGAAAAAGTGTATTAACCAAAGCAGACTTATATTATGAGCCTGGAAAATTGTGCTTGTATGTGCACTCTTCAGGTGCGACTTCGACATCCTAGAGGTAGTGGCACTTTGGGAAGTAAATGTGTTTTTTGATTGTAAAAAATAGCTTCAATAACTTTAGAATAATCTAAAGATCATAGTGAATTTTTGATGAAATCAAATTTTGAAGTATGTCTTTTTGGGAAATGACTCAAATTATAGCAGTTATAATATATCTTGCTTTTCAACAATTCTCTCAGCTGAGTCCAGAAATGAGTTAAATCCAAATTATTCAATTTAATAACATTACTGAAAGCAATTTAAATTAGCTAACTGGTAAACATTTATAAGAAAAAAGGAAATTTAATAGTAGATCTTTTGGTATTGTAATTATGATTATTTTCCCTGGGAATTGAGTGAAATAAGAGGAAAAAAACTTTTGATTCAATTTTCTTCCAGCTCAGGAAGAACTCTTTCTAGTAGCTTAATGGTATGCTGTTCTCAAAAAAAACCTGGTAATTTTTTCATTGCGAAAGTACAAGCTTACTTGATACATCCTGGGAAGGCTCAAAGTTTCATAGCAATTGATTCTTTGATCTGTGAGGAAACGTTGCAGAAGAAACTAGATTCTATAAGTCATTTTACAATAAAAAAAAGATAAGATGGATAATTTAGATAATAGAAAAAGTAAAATTACTGTCCTTCTTCGATCAAAAGAAAATTTAAAACTGAATATTTGATTGGGCAACTTGATTTTCATCAATAAACATTTAGATAACAAAACTAAAATTTGAGAATAGATTTATATTTCAAAAACTTTCAAATTGGGGAGAAAACATTTTAATTTTTGAAATATGATCAATGAGCTAAAGAAATTAATAATAAAATATGTCAATTTAACCAGATTTTTGCATATAATACTGAAATTGGATAATAAATTTAATTTTTTGAGCTTTTAAAGTTAGATAAAAATGAATTAAATTTATTGAATGTTCAAATTTTTAAGAAAAAGAAATTTTATTGAAATTTTTTTTAAAATGTAATAATAAGCTGAAATAGGCAAAATGTGAAAAGAATATTTGCAGAAGATCATAAATGCTGTGCCGCATTAACCTCAAGACTGCATAGGACACATGGATTCAATGATTCATAAGTCAAGATGACCTATGCATTTTCAAAAAGCTTAATTACTGGGGTTAATGGCAAGTTATTATGGCTTTATTTTCATTGAACCAAGGTCCTGGGGTTGATTCCTGCCTCTGTGATCAGGTTTTGGAAACTCCAATCATGCTGGTATCATATTAATTCCCCGGTGGGGGGTTCTCTGTACTGATGGCCTCCTTTCTGTTGAGTTATGATGATATTTAAAGAAATATTTAATGAAATTATTGGTATTTTGGTAAGCACACACCCCCTTCAATATATATTACTAATTTCTTCAATTGATAAATTTATGGACCAGATTCATGGGAGTAAATAAAATATTGGGTAAACCATTAAATATTGGCCTGAAATTATTCATCATACCATTTTTTGTTTGTTTTTCATTTGCTGATTGTTAGGCTATCATTTGAATTGAAATATTATTTTTCACTAGTTTGCTTTTTATATATAAGTTGGTGATTTTTGATTATCACTTCATTTTGTGCTGTGCTTCCATTTTTTCATCATTTTTTAATTTCCTTTTTTCAATTTATTAGAAAATTTGACTATTCTTCAGTTGAAATTACCTTTCATCCTACTTTCAATTTGATACCTTATCAATTTTAATTATTTTTACTTGTTAATTCTGAATTAGCTTTCTTTTCTAGATTTGATATGGATTTGACGACTTTACTCTTACCTGTATTTGGGTTTTGTGTATGTGATTGAAAAATGATGTATAGGTGATTTACTGTGATAGGTTTGGATACAGGTTTTATCTTGAAATTGATTTAAACTACTCATCTCTATGTAGATAGGTTAATTATGACTGGTGCTCATAATTTTGATGTTTTCTAAAAATGAATTTCTGTACTTTTTTTCAGGAAGATTTATCTCATTGACCAAAATAAAACTGTGAGTAATAGTTTTGATATCTTTATATTATGGTACCTTCTTTTGGTTTATATGAACACCTTTTTTGTTTTGTAATCTGTTTTTTCCTATAAAAATGCTGTTCCTTTCTTTTCTCTATTCAGTTTACCAAGTTATGACCAAGGATAGTCATTTTGATATTTTGAAATTCATGTGTCTTCCTGAATTGTATCTGGATACTCTTTTTTGTTTGGTTTTATCCCAAGCCACATCTCCTTTTTTTCATATATCCAAAAGAAAAATTGTGACTAAAGTTCATGATTTTGAAATTTTAAGCTATTTGTGTCTTCCTTTTTTCTTTATCCAAACACCCTTATTTGATTTATTTTTATTAAAAAGTATATTGATAAAGGCCTATGGGCCCACACTTCTCCAAACTTGTTCTATTTTCTTGTAGAATGAAGTGGAATAAGAATAGATAATCACCACTTTTTTTTTGTTTTTTTGAACTAGCATCATTATATTTATACATTTAAAGTAATTGTTTCCAATCCTGAATTTGAAATCTTTTCTTTAATACTTTTACATAGCCTGAATTTTTTTTCCTCAATTTTATTATTTAATTATTTCCAATTATTTTGTTTAGAAATTTAACATTTATAACTGTGGGAGAAGGGTTTTTTCAGTTTACTCTTTAAAACTATTTTTCTAAATCATTTTTGTGAGCTTTCTCTTGAGTCCCAAAATGAATATTCTTTTTTTCTTTTTTAACCTTACTGAAAAAAATAAGTCCTCTTAAATCCAATCCAAATCTTCTTTCTTGAGATTATAATTATGAAAATCAAGACAAATAATTACAGGTACAAAATAATATTTTCAAAAAATCTCCCAATGGGAATTTCAAATAACAAAATTTCCAGCCTTCAATGAATTTTTCCTTCTGGTATTTTTAAATAATCCAATAAAAGTCCTCTTTAACTTTCAAAATAATCAAAATAATCTTTTCTTCTGCATGATGTATCTGCTATTATAACCTCTTCCCATTAGATGTTTCCTAAATTTCCCTTGATACCTTCATGCTTGACGAATTACAAAATTTCTAATAATTAAATATACAAACCTGGAAAGTGTCTCCAAATTTTAGATTCTTGAATATTTTCACATTTTTCTGAAAAACCCTAAAATTTGAAAATTCTGAGTATGGAATACATATTTGAAAAATCCTCAACTTCTTACACAATTGGTTTTCCATGTTCATTCACTCCCTCTTAAAATTCTTCAATTTTGAAATTCAAATATGTCCATCCTTCTTTATTCCAACCAAGATTTCATTCTCATTCATTTTGAGGTGTAAGTTAGGAGTCCATGAATTTGTAGGTCCTTTTTGAGCTTTGGTTTGATTATTTAGTTTCAATATAAGTGATAATTCCCTTTGATAATTCCAGAAGTCACTTCCACTGAATGATTAAAATATTTTGGATGGGTTTTTTTAGATTTTTTGAAGTAATTTCAATAAATTGAAATTTCCCTGTGATAAGGCAGGCAGTTACTGCCACTGAGTAATGGGAGTATTGAAAAAGATCTTTTTTTAAGTTAGTTTGAATAATTTGAGGTTACTTTTTCAAAAGCAAGGAGGTCACTTCCCTAATGCTAATACAAATAAGGAGAGGTTTTTATGGTAGTGTTAAAATCTTACTACTTTTTCTATGGCTTTTTGTGTTTTAATTGGTGACAAAAAAGGATCACTTTATCTTTTATTAAGAAATACTTAATCTTCCATTGTGAGTTAGTGAAAGAAAAATATTTCTTTCAATATATATCAAAATTTCTTGCTGTTTTTTCTCTTTGTTTATTTCCTTTTTATTATAAATCACACCCTTTGTCTTCATGGATAAACATATATCCAAAATGAAACCAGTAAGAGTTCCTCCTAAGATTCCCAAACCATCTATATTCAAATATTCCTGAGCCCATAGATTGTTGTATTACAGTCCTTCTATTTTCATCTGATAATATCTAAAATCCTTCTTCCAATAAGAATTTTTTGAATTTTCTTTGACTCAAATAGTGATAAGTAATTACAAGGACTCAAAATTTCTGAAATTTGACCCAGGTTGTTTCAATATATATTTTCTTTGTATTATTAATGAATGTATTTAATTATCGTAAGATTCTTGAAATGTTATGATTGGATTTATGAAATAATCTTCCACTCCTTGAGACTGTAGTATCTTGGACTTTATACAATTGTCATAACTGTTTTTGTTGATTGAGTTGGAGTTATCTTATTGATCTTGATTAATTTAATCAGTTGAGTTTGAAAGTGAGATATCTGAAAAACTGCATATTTTTCATATTCAGGAAGAAATCCAATCAAAATTTCAACTTTTTGATTGTGTTTCAGAATGGCGATTACAGCTTTCCTTTGTGAGATTTTTCTCAACTCTCTCTCTTCTAGTTCTTTACATATTCTTCCTTGCTTAAATTTATATTTTCAATTTCCATTATTCTGTTGATACAGAATCAAGTCATTTTCTGACTCTACCAATTTTTCTTCCGCTGGAACTTTTACCTTTGTTTCTTAACTATATTGTCCATATTGTTATCCTCAAATTGATGTAGGTCAGGCTGAGTCTATTATGAATCTATAGTAATGCTATTTACAGCTTAAACTATGACTGTGACATGGTGTAATTTATTCAAAAAAGGTTTGAAGATGATGATAATGGGTTGAAAATAAGGTATTAAGGGCTTGAATATTAAGAAATAGTGGTGGTGATCATTGTTGAAAACCCTGGGTACAGTCTTACCAGTTGGGTTACTATAATAAGAACCACAATACTAAAGCATAAAGTATAACCTGATTACTTTCCAAGAGTATAGCAATTTTTGACAGTTTTACTACATAGGAATGCAAGAGAAGGATGATGAAACCTTTTATGGTGGAGAAAAGGCCTGTTTTTATCCTAAACTTGGGTAAAAAAGTCTTCTAGACGTTTCCACATAGAGTAAGTGAAGATTCTTTACTTCCAAGGACTGGCTTGTGGTTTTAACAAGGCCTGTATAGCTCTATTGGGCTCAGATGTGGTTTTGAAACCACATCTGGGCTGTTTTCACCAATACAGGGTGAAACATTTCATCTGGGGACCACACAGCCGTCTTCTTATGTGTATGATGCATAGAATGCTGTAAAAAACCTTTATGGGAGACCATTATTGAATGAACTATAAGGTATTGAAGTATAAACATGCTTCTTTGTCTATTTGATACCTCATAATCATGTTTATGGGATATTATCTCACAGTAAAGATGTATTGGTCCAACTATGGGATTTTGACCTTCAAACTGCCATATATAGTTTTTGGTTTTTGAGATATCAATCTCAACATTGGTTCATAGTGTATCCCTGGATTTTTTCTACACAATGGTAACTCATTTGAAATAGCTATCATTAAATATTGCAAAGTTATGCCATGTACAAGATTTTTTGTACATATTTATGATTTTCTTAAGATCTGTATGGAGCTTGTTTGCCCCATAATGTTCTTTCTAGATGAGATATGGGGAAATAAATGGAACTATCAGATAGCCCTCATTGCACTCTTTCCATAAGGGCCCCACTTTAAGTATCTCAAACTAAAACTGTAGAAGTTAGATGAGAGGTGAATATTCTTTTCACCCTTATTTGGCCTTATTTTGGCCATAACTTCTGTATTTCTGGTTCTAGCTCAATTTGGCTGGTACCATTGGATAGCCCTAACCTGAATTATAAATTTAAATACCCATTTGATGGGGTTAAGCCTCTTCCTCTGGATTTCAGATGAGTGGTGAAAAATAAGGTTTATGCTCAGCAACAGCTTTGAGCAGGAATAAATTTGTTATTCCTTGTCCTATGATGGTGGGACTTGTATATTTGGAAAGTGGTGAGCTTCCTTTTTGTTTTGATACCTTTTGAGCTGATTTGGCTCAGCTCCATGTTTTGGTGGTATCTTGGCTTTACCATTAATTTATGGTATTTGGTTGTCATGCTTGTGCTCTGGTTTTGAGGCACAGGCTAACATACCCTCCCTCTGAAAAAGGCTCATCATTGATGATACTGTTCAGTCCTCCTAGAGCCCCTGAATCACCTTAGGTGAAGGTTCCCACCTGGTATGGCCTCCTCTGCCAACCATTTGTCTTTATCTGCTGACTGGTTTTCAAATTTGACCAAGTATTGCCTTTGGTCTTTACCATTCAGTCTGATCTTCTTGGCCTTTATGATTTTCTTCACAGGTCCAGGGGAGTCTTCTGTTTCCACTATTTATGTTGGAGTGGGATTTTTCTGCCTTGAGGGGAACCTATCCTCCTCTGTTTGGAAGTATGGCTTGACCAAGCTCACTGGGAATAGTGGGTGTTTAATAGAAAGTTCCTGTGTAAGTTTGACCTCCACTGCATTTTTCCCTATCGGCTTAATGATAGTGAAGGGTCCTACAAATGTATCTATCATCCTCTTAGGTCACTTAAGTTTGTTGAAGTTGAGTTTGGACACTAACACCTGGTGCCCTTCTTTAAGGTCAGGTTCCATGTGGGATTTGTCCCATCTCTTCTTGTTGTATTCCTTTGCCTCAGCCATGCATCTAGCAGCTGTATCACAAGCCCTCTTCCACATATAATGGAAGTCTTTGGCTGTTGGGTGGATAGTCAGAAGAGTTTTCTTCATGTGATCCACAGGCAATAGGGGGTTCCTCCCTTTTTCTACCAGTGAGGGTGATTTCCCTCTGCTAGAATGCTGACTTGTGTTTTAGGCCTGTTGGACTGCTGGTAGAAGTGTAACCCAGTCATGGGTATATCATTCATGGTCCTTATATTCCATGCCATATGCACAGAACCTTCTAAGGATATCCTCCATGGTTTTTATAATCCTTTCAGCTAGTCCATCTGTATGTGGATGGTAAGCTGTAGAAAATGCAAGCTTTGTACCTAGCATGTCATAGAGGTTGGTCCAAAGTTCTGGTTTAAATTTTTGGTCACTGTCACTAATGATGATTTTTGGGACTCCACATGTGGATATGATGTTATTCCAAAATAACAAAGCTGTATCCATTGCTCTGTCTTCTTTCTTACATTCTAGGCACCTCATACTTTTGCTATAACTATCAACTATGACTAGACATGCATTGAAATTTTCTTTGCCTCCTGGGAAGGGTCCCATGACCCAGTCCTTATTGATGGTTTCCCATGGGTGTTTGGGTTCTTCTATGTGCTGAAGTAACCCATACTTCTTCCCATGCTTTCTGTTTTCTTTCTGTCATCTTTCAAAAGTGCTGATGTATTCACTCAACTCTTGTTCCCATTTGGGCCACCAAGCTGTGCTTGCTACCCTTTCTTTGGTCATGTCTTCACTCACGTGTCCCATATAGAGGCAGTCATGACATTCCTGTAGGATCAGTCATATATGGTCCCTGTCTATCACTTTGAGTGCACTGGTATTCTTTTCTCTATGATAGAGGAGGCTATCTATAAGGAAAAACTTGATGTCATTATAGTCTCTCAACCAGGGTTCATCTAACTGGTATTCCAGCTCTGGGCTCCTGTAATTTATTTGAAGGAGTTGCAACAATATGCTACACTGTTTGTGTTTGGCATATGTCTTCATTACTGCACTGAAAAATTCATTATTCAATTCTGAGGAACCTATTCCTAATATGGGAGTTTCTTTCCCTTCTGGTTCAATGTCTCCACTGTCTGGGTACCACTTTCTGGTGCCCATTCAGAAAATCTGAAGTTCTTCCTCCTATCTATTTCCATGAAATTAATAGTAATATTGGCTGTTCCTTCAGGCTCATAATCTGGGTTGCTTTTGACATTTTCTCATGGCCATCCACTGAGGCCATCTGCGTTGGTGTGGCTTTTGTCCTTGCTGTATATAATAGTAATATTTCCTCTATAATCTTCAATGGCTGTTTGCCACCTCAGCATGTGTCTATTGGTAGACTTCATGTTCAGTAAAGACTTCAAGGCTGTGCAGTCTTTTTAGAATTCAAAGACTGCACCCTCCAAATAATATTGGAGTTTTTCTAAAGCCCAGACTAAGCATAGGCATTTGATCTGGGTGGCCCCATACCTGGCTTCTGAATTTTTCAGTTGCATAGAGTTGTAGCATATTACTCCCTCTCTTGGTTCACCATCTACAATTTGTCTCTGGTGAAGGGCTGCGCCTAAGCCTCGGCTACAGGCTGCATCTATATATCACTTGAATGGTAGTTCAAATTCAGGAAATATGAGCACAGGTGCATTAGTGAGTTTATCTTTGATCCTCTCATATGCATCCCTTCTTTCCTTGGTAATCTCAAAAACTACATCTTTTGAACATAACTTGTATAGTAGCTAGCAAACCAAAGGAAAGAATGCATCTCTTTGATGTTCTTTGGTACTGGTGTGGTATGCCATACCATTTCTTTCAGTTTGGATTAATAATAAAAAAAAACTAGGATTACATAATCAATTACATCATTTCCCCACAATTTCCCCACAAAATCACGAACTCAATTAAAGCACAGACCTCTCAATTCAATTACCACCAAACCTTAATTTGAAGACCTGAAAAATTCTAAGTCCCTTTTTTTTGACACTCCCATGGAGGCCCCAAAAGCTATAAATAGAGGTCCTCTCCCCCCCTCATTTTTTTTTCCTCATGGCCTAGACAGAGGTCCATCACAAAAACATAACTTCTTAATATTCTTTCTGAGGGAAATCCCCTCCATCCATCCACATTATCCTAATTTTTTAGGAATACTCAGTAGCTAAGCCCAGAAGTATAGTTATCCCATCCCCATTCCTAAATCTGCTCAGTAGCCAAGCTCAGTAGCACTGTCTGGGTGTTTTATATATAATATTAGTTAACAGTTGGTCTACATTATTTTATAAATCCATCCCATTGACAAAGCTCTTTACTCAGTAGCCAAGCTCAGTAGTAAACTGAACAATAGTAGTGTCTGTTATCCCAGGTTATCATCATAAAATTATTAAACCCTTAAAAAAAAGTGTTTGTTATTATTATTTATCATATTATCAACAGTGTTATAATGAAAATTGGAAATCCCTCAAGGTGTTACTGTTCTCATTAAAGGAATTAAAAAGTCTTTTCCCAGTTTTATATCTTTATTTATTTGTGTTAAGGTTTACTAAGCCATTGTTTCCAGATCAAACAAAGTCTGATAGAGTTTGTTGAATATACTTTTCTGACCAGCCACCATCAAAGAAAATAAATTGATTGTGAACTCAAGTTAAGATAATTCAGCATTATTAGGAAGGGCAGTCTAGAGTATTCTAGCACACAAGAAGAGCAAGGGTTACAAGCTTGAACAGCAATTCAACACTGTTTTCTTGTAATTTCCCCTTCCAGGTACTGCCTCATTTATCCCACACAAGAGGAGTTCCCACATCTGGTGTCCCAACAGTGGCATGCAGATAGGAATAAAATTCAGACATTATTCAGCTTGATCTTAAAACAATAAAATTAACCAAATAAATCAAATCAAAACTGGAAACAAATAAAATTGTCAATCAAAACTCATCATCAAATAACTCACCATCATCTAATCCATCATCATCCTCCTCATATCATTATTATTATCCACTTAAACCCTCAACACCCACTGGTCAAGAATATCAAGTAGAATATAGCAATCTTATCCCAACACCAAAAACAGAAGAAAAGGAAAGGGAGAAGATCAGGAAGTTCTTCTTCAATGTCATTCAAGAATCAAGAAAAGGAATAAATAAATCAAAGGAGCTAGAAGGAAAATATTATAAAGTAGAAATGGATCAACAATCCACCTCAAATTTACCACCATTACCACCTGAGGATACTGGGGAAGACCAGTATGCTGAGGAAAGTGAAGAAGAATATCAAACTGTACAAATTCAGAGTTTGATTAAACAAATGCAGGATATACTATCAACTCAAAGTAAAAAAAGGGAAAGAGAAGAGGTTCTACATCCTATACACCTGGAGGAAGCCCTAGTGAATCAACACTACCAAGGCATGTAAGACCAGAAGAGTCACCCTCATCACCTACACCTGGACCTAGAGTTACATCCACTCCAGCAACAGAACCCAGACATCAAACTCATCAAAGGAGAGCATTCTTTTCCACACCTACTGTGGTATACCATGACAGTTCAGCTGAATAAATTTTTTAATTTTATGGTAATTATTTATATAAAAGAGGATATCAATAGTATGAAATCACCTTTGAGGAAAAGTAACAGTAAAATAAACATGGAATAACACAAATGATATATTCATTAAGGAAAATTGACCACAGGTTTGCTCTTCCAGTGTCACCCCACTGCACTATCCAACACATAATTGTGATGGACAGTACCCAAATCAAAGACATTTTTCAATTTTCTCTGTAAATAATTCTTTTTAATATTTTTTTTAATATGCTTAAATATAAGCAATTGGGTGATTAATATAATCAGAGTCACAATGAGGATGCCAATTAATAAAGAGCAGAGTTGTAGACATCATAGGGGACATAGAAGATTCAAGGTGTGGAACAAAACACTTTTGAAGTATCAATTTTGGGAAATTTCATGTGTTTTTGCTGTTATGAACCACCCAAAGAGAGGATAAGCATCATTGAGTTCCTTTAGATAATTAAATGATTAATTTTTGAAGACCGAAATAATTTATTGCTGAATTGGAAAGGCCATATTACATCAGCTTTTCTGTTAATGTAACCCCCAAATTTCTCATTGAAGCTGCAGAGATGAAGAGTGGGACTGAATTTTGGAAGGAATATAAAAGATTTAGGAATTTTCAGGAAGAATACAGGTAATACAGGTAATATAGGTCAATGAGTAATACAGGAAGGCAGAAAACTAAGATACAGGAAAATCAGCTGACAGATTAGTAATCAATTGAGTAATACATGGAGATAAGGGTTCCAGGGCCAGAAATTAAGGTTTAAACTGTATTACACAGCCACATGTCACATGTAAATGGGAGAGATAAGAATGAATGGATCTGATTGGTCAGAAACACGTCACGTCATTAGGAAAAGTCAAGTGAAGCAATCTGATTGGTCAGAAATCCAGACTCGTGTCACGTCACAACACATTGCACTTAAAATCCACAATTAAAGTTTGCACAGCTTTGCACAGCCACCAGGGGCTGAAAATTTCTAAGTCCCCTCTTTTTTGCACTCCTTAGGAGGGCCCCACGGATATAAATAGAGGCCCTCTCTCCCACTTTTTCCCTTTTCCCCATCTAGAAATTGTAAATTCAATTTATTTTTTCTGATCCCTCTTCTAGGAGGTATACTAGAAATTTTGATAAATTAAGCCTAGTAACTGAGGTTCGTTGTTGACATAGATCAAGAGAACCAATAGTGTGAAAAGACTTTAATTCATCCCTTACTAGCAGGTAGACTAGTGCCTTATTCAATTAGGATCTTAAAGCTTGAAGCTCATGAGCAAGGTGTCTCTGGAGTTTAGTGTTTAAATCCTTAAAAGTAATTTTTAGAGAGTTTTAAAATAAAACCATCAAACCAAAGTAATTTTTTAGGCTTTAAAATAAAACCTAACCATTATAATTAGTTTTGGGCTAGTTTTTGTTGAAAACTTCCTCAAAGAAAGTAATTTTGCTTGTTTTAAAACAAAACCTGCACAACCAAAGTAATTTTACTACTTTTAAAATAAAAGTGGATTTGTATTTATTGGGTAATCCCTAATAAATTATCATCAAGGAACAAAATAAAATTAAATACATTAGTGTTTGGTTCAAATTAATATTGAAACTATAACAATTAGATATTATTATTATCGGAAAACCAGAAGAGATCATATAATCTATTATTAAATGAAAACACAAAATATAACCTTAAACTACCCATATTATGCTATATTATTAACCATTATTAGAGTATTATCCCATCCATCACATCATAAGGGCTTGAAATATATTTTTATCCCATTCAAGTTTATTATTTCAGAGAATTGAAGATTGTTGTTATCCTAGCTATTAGTTTCTATATCTATTAAAGAATTATCAAGAAAAGAATATTTTGTGGTTTTGTATTAGAAGATAGTGTTTCCTGTTATTTTTTTTATTTATTTTAGTTATTATATTACTTTATATATTGTTGTACTATCATCTGGTGGAATCCACTCAGCCTACTGAAAGTTTTAAAAAGAATTTATTTGTTAAGGTTTTAAATAACCATTGTTTTGAGTAGAGCAAAGTCTGATTAGAGATTGTTGAGTCTAATATTTTCTGATCAAGCCACTATCAATAATAAAATTGATTTGGTGAACTCAGTAAAGATAACTTAGCATATTAGGAAGGGCAGTCTAGATTATTCTAGCACACGAGCAGAGCAAGGGTTACAAGTCTCAAACAGCAATTCAAAACTGTTTTCTTGTAATTTCCCCTTCCAGGTACTGCCTCATTTTATCCCACATGCAGAGGAGTTCCCACATCTGGTGTCCCAACAGTGGCATGTCAGATTGGAATACCCTTAGCATCTCTTCAGCTTGATCTCAAAACAATAAAATTAACAAAATAAATATCTTTTAAAAACTGGAATCCACCAATCAAAAATCATCATATCATAATTCACCATCATCTCGTCAATCATCATCATCCTCATATCATTATTATTATCCACTTAAAAACTCAACACCATCAGCACAAGAATCTCAAGTAGAATATAGTGATCTTATCCCAACACCAAGAACAGAAGAAAAGGAAAAGGAGAAGATAAGGAAGTTCTTCTTTAATCTCATTCAAGAATCAAGAAAAGGAATAAATAAATCAAAGGGGTCAGGAGGGAGTATTTATAAAGTAGAGACCATGGATCAGTCCACATCAAAATTACCACCATTACCTGAGGATACTGTAGAAGGACAGTATGAGGAGGAAAGTGAAGAAGAAGATCAGAGTGAATATCTCATGAGGCTTTTCAAAGAGACACAAGAGCAAATGGCACAGAAGTTGCAGGATACTATCAATAATCTAAGTAAAAAGAAGGGAAAGAGAAGAGAATCAACATCATATACACCAGGGGCTAGCCCTAATGAATCCAGCTTACCTAGACATGTTAGACCAGAAGAATCACCAATATCACCAACACCTGGACCTAGAGCAACATCTACTCCAGCAACAGAGTACAGACCATCAAATATCCCAAGGAGAGTTTTTGTTTCAACACCAACACATCCAAGTCCACTACAACAAGAGATCCCAAGGAAAGAAAGATCAGTAGTAAAAATTAAAGCAAAGAATTACAACCTCAATTTCAATGGTGAAGAAGTTGAAAAATTTATCAAGAAGATTGAAAGAATAGCCCAAATTGAAGGTGCAACAGAAGAAGATCTGGCAATGCAGATGGCATTTTGGACAACAGATTCCAAAATTAGTGATGCAATAGAAGCTATGCCAGGATATGAAGAAGCAAATTGGACGCAGCTTAAAAAGGACCTTATAACAAAATGGGGGAGAGTTGAACCTGAAAGAAGATATAGAAAGGATTCCCTTGTACAGCTATTTAATGATACACAGGATGAAGGTGGAATCAGTAATCTTTCACAGTATAAGAGATTTATGGGAGAATATGAGACAATTATTACTTACCTTTTAAGATATAAATATATTCCTCAAGATAATATGTTTCATGAGGATCTGTTTGACTGTCTCTCTGCAGACATAAAAGGAGCTATCAGTAAAGAAATGATAAAGGAAAATGTCATGGTTAGAGCAGAAGATGGAGGATACCTCATACCACCAATGAAGATCTTGAAGAAGTACATTGAACAGGAATTGGAAGCAAGAGTATTAGTCACCAAAAGACTTTCACCCTCAAGGATAGCTGAAAAGAAAGAATTAAAGAATAAGGAAAGGAGAGTTCAATTCAAGGAAGAGGTATTTCCAGGAATGCAAGAAGCTCTTAAGAAAATGAAAGAACTTACAAAAACCCTAAAAGAACAAAAGGAAGTAGTCAAGGAGGAGGCACCTACTGAAAATGAAGATGTCAAACAGTTCATGGATCAATTAAATGAATTAACTAATGTAGCTACACCCCAAAAGAAAATAATTAGTAACCCTCAGTCAAACAATCAAGGATTAAGACCAAGAGATAATGTTTCTCCACCACCAAACAGAAGTGTACCCTATGTTCCAGCACAGAATGTACCAAAGTTTTCTGTTAAATGTTACTATTGCATGGAAGAAGGTCATTCAGTTGGAAGATGTAGTGAACTAGTGGAGGATCAAAACAAGAAATGGGTTATCAGACAAGGTTTCAATTATTTATATCCCAATTGGGAAAGGGTCCCCAATGATGGAAAATTTCCACCAAAATATTTAGTCAGAGAATTTCAGAAGGAACAAGAGGAACTCAAAAGAAAGTTAGAGGAAAAGACCAAAGAGGAAGAACAAAAGAAAAAGGAAAAATCAACTGCCTTTATATCAATGGATAATTGGGGTGATTGGGAACCACCATGCATTTCAACAGGATTAGAAGAACCTCTTGGTTATGCTTATGGCTTGAGAAACACAAAGCAAAGGATTGAAAATCAAGAGAAATCTAAGGCCCAACCCCTTCCCTCAAAAGAGACTATTCAACCCAAAGACACTATAAAAAAGAAGACAAGTATTCCTGGTGGATTCATTGAAGAAGAGAAGGTAATAATACCTACAAAATATAAATCATCAAAGCCACAAGAGGTTATTAAACCACAAGAACCAACCCAACCTAAGCCTACTGCACTAGCTAAAGAGAAGGATATTGATAAGAAAGCAGTAATAAAAGTACCAAAGATGGAGGTTAATAAAAATCCTTTAGTTGAAGAAGAAGGATCAATAATTGAAAAAGTCATGAAGAAGGTCATGGATCAGAAAATCAACCTCACCTTAGAAGAAATAGTCACAATCTCACCCAAGTTTAAGCAAGAATTGAAATTTCTCTCAGATAAAGAAAGGAAATACTTAATGTCTCTTAAATCAATTAGTACTCAGGAGAAAACAACCACTCAAGAAATAATAATTCAAGATAAAATGCATTACTCTTGTCCCCTTGGAATGATTGAGGTTTCAGTTGGGCAGGAAGGACATATAGTAAAAGCACTAGTAGATACTGGAGCTGAACTCAGTATAATACCAGAAGTGGAATCCATAAAAGCAAGATTACCCATGAGGGTTCTGAACATGAGGCTTAGAGGAATTGGAGGTCACAGCACAGCAATTGTGGGATTATCTGAAAATACCTTGCTTGTCTTACCATCTGGTGATGAAAGAAGAATTCACTTCTTTGTAGCCAGAGGTGCGGTTCACACAGTTATTGGAAGACCTTTTCTTGCTGACAATGGTATTAGACTTGAACACTCCCAACAACAAGGTGAAATTCTCAGTTACAAAGAATCAGATGGAAGAAGATTGTGTATACCTATATGTACACCAGAATCAAAAGGATGGCATACAGGACCACCAAGAGGAATGGAAATGTGTAATATGGCTAGAATAACAGGACTGAAAAATGAAGAACCAAAATCAAAATCACCCCCCAGGAAAGTTCAATTTGATATTGAAGAAAAGAAAAACTATAGTGGCAAGAAAACAAATGAGTCAATATATCATTTGAAAGAAGAGGAACCTCAAAAAATTGAACCATTATTAGTATCTTCACAGAGAATTAGCAACCTAGACAATAATGACCCTCTTCTCCATCCAAAATTTGAAAATACTTATAGCTCTAACATGGAAGCTTCCACTATTGAAGTGGAACCAGTACAAAAGAAAGGCTTAAAGCCAAAACAGCTAGTCAAAAGTGTTTCAAATAAATATGGGAAGAATGGTACTTATTGGAAAAAGAAAAAGGATGCAATCTCTAATGAAGAATACTGTAATGATTCCAAAATGAAGGGGTCCTCTAAAATCAAAAGATATTTTTCAAAAATTATTTCTAAAATAAAAAATAATCATAAATCTGAAGTTCAATGGGACTTTCAATGCCCTGGAGCTCAACCAACCATTTTAGAAGAAATAAATCCAACTAACATTGAAAGTAGCATTACTGAACTTGAAGTGGAACCAACAAATCAAAAGTTAGAAACCAACTTATCAGAGGAAGGATCAATTCAATCTCAAGAACCTTTGCGCTTAGACAAAGCAATTAAAAAGTTAAATTTTATGGAATTAGAAATAGCAAGCAGCACAGGATCTATTGGTAGTGACAACTCTCAAAAGAATTCCTTTGCTAATTTGTCACCCAATTGTGAATTCAACTCACCAATTTATGTTAGAGTAGGATGGGAGCAATATCCTGTTATGGCAATTATGAACCCAAGCCTAGAAGAAAATATTTTGCCATTAAAAATTGGATTAAGTATTGGAATGAAGCCCAAGAAGAAAAATAAAACAAAACATAAAATTTTAATGAAAAAAGTACAGATTGTTATGCCAACTGATGAAACCATTTACTTACCATTTACAGTTGAAGGATCAGCAAACCATTTAATTTTGGGGAAGGAATTTTGTCATTACTTTTCTGTTATAAAGAGTATTCATAAGTCATCAATAGAAGATGAAGAAAGCAAAAATTCACAAGATATTGGGATAGAAGGAGAAGAAGAAATGAAGCAAAAGGGAGAATTTTACCACTCAAAAGAAGAAGAGGAGGGGGAAAACAGTCTGAGTACCTTCAAAGTAAACACCTTCCATTCAGAGGGAATTTATGATATGGAACACACTCATAAAGTTAACGAAGACCTTTCAGAAGAAAATCAAGAATTATTCAACATTAGACAATCAAAAGCATTCAATCTGTTTGAGAGGGACAAGAAACCAATTCAGGAGACATTGGCATTGGAAGAAGAAGAAATCAAAGCTATTCTGGAAGAAATATTCAAAGGAAATACTTGGGATAATGAACTATTGTCTCAACCTCAAGCATCAAGCACACATCAGGAGATTTCTTCTCTCTTTATACAAGAATTCAAGAAAGATTTGGATATAAATCCTCAAGATCCCCACTTCCAAGTAAAAATTCATGAACCCTCAAATTATGAAGTCAAATTCTCAAAGGAAATGGACAGAAAGCCATCTGAGGGAATTTTGAAGAAAGAAGATGATGAAAACCAACCTTCAGCTAATTCTGAGCAAAAATGTCAAGACCAGTTAACCTCTGAAGAAAAGGGAATCTTAAAACTGTATGATGCATTCTTTAATATGAACAACCAACAAGTTGAAACAACAAATTTGGCCCAGAGATTAGAGTTGAATAACTCTCAACTTCCACAAGAAAATAACATTCCTTCAGGCCATATGTCTGGAATTCTACATGATAACACTTTGGCTCAACCAATCCATATTTCTAGAGAAAGAAAAGTCACTAGGAATACAAAAACCAGAAAATTCTCTATCAGAAATCAAAATAATGAACATACCTCAAGAAATAAAATTGAAGTTAATCTCATACTTACTTATAATAATCCTCAAGAGAAAATTCCTCTTCCTCTCAGAGTTCTCAAGCATAAAATTAAAAAACAATTATATAATTTCTTTAATCATAAATTTAAAAGTGAAATGTCTTTTAAATTTGAAAGACATAAATCCAAAAGGGGATCAAAGTTTAAGCCTCAGAGGAGTATCATATGTTAACCCATTTACTCTATTACAATATACATATATATTGTTTTGTCTCTTATACTTATCATGTAGTTTATTGTCCTGTATTAATTGTTATGAATCATTTATTTAATTATGGATTCATTGTGTTTTTTTTATTTGGTTTTATTTTTATTATTTTTTTTCTTATTGATTTAGTTGGGACATTTGATTTTTTTTACCTATGTTACACAATCAAATTATTTTGATCATTTTTTTTCATTTTATTCTACTCTATTTTATTATATTTTTATTTTTATTTTATTTTTTTTCAGCACAGCTTTGCTTCAAGTTTTTTTTTTTAAAAAAATATTTTTTTTACTTCATTAAATTGAGTTTTTTTCAATATAATCAAGCTCTAATCTGTCATAAAAATAACTAAATTATGAATAAAGTGATTTCCTTCTAACACGAAATGAATAATCATAAGAAATAAAGAAATCACCTCACTTTATTATTTTTCAACTTTTCATCATTATTATTTTACTCATGATTAGAAAATACTGAATTAATTCTTTCCCATATGATAAAACTAATGAATTATTACAAGATGATTTGGTTTCAATTAGTTTTATAGTGGAAGCGAAGTTAATAATATTATGAAACAAATAGATCAACCTACATAATCATTATTTTTTTTTCTCTGCTCATTTTGAACAATCTTCAAAATTAATGCTCTACCTAAATTGTTTGCTGGATTACTGGAGAAGTAGTCAAATTATAATGATTTTATTTATTTTTAATTATCATTAGCTTCCAAGCGAACCAAATAAAACCAAACATTGAATAAAAACACATACTCAATCATTCAACTCATCATAGGTACTATCAGTAATTGAAGTGCTCAGATATTAAATTTATTCTATATCTAGCTGAATGATAAAAAAATGGATAAATAGAAGTTGTTTTATTAATATTAGCTCTGAAGCGAAATGATTTAAGATCTAAAATGAATGAGATTACTTAACTAATCATATAGTAGTATTGTTGATTATCCTATTATTGATTATTATTATTTTGTTTTTCTGATATTTTTCAATTGAAAACCTACCAACAAGTTGAAAATAATAAATTAATAATAGTTTTATTCTCTCCTATGTTGAAGCGACTTCAAAAATAATTAGATATAAATATACTAACTTACTTTAACTCCAGCAACCTATCCTGAACAGTTTGAATTGAAAAAGTGATTATTTTGGGTGATTTTCATGATGAATTGATGGAGTAAGGTTGAAAATTGATAGTTTAGATGTTTGCAGTTAGTTTGGTAGTGGAAGCGAAATGTAAAAGAATAAATTAATGATTAAATTACAACTCAATATTAGGAAAGAGTAATATTGAATAATCAAAAATTCATTATTCTAATTGTTCTATTTTTATTTTTATTTTTGAAAAAAAAGAAAAATAGAAATTGGGATAAAAAAAAATTTAATACTTAGTACTAGTGTTTTGTGATGGGTTGGAATTTAATTTCAGGTTACTGAATTTTGATTGGTCAGGATCTGTGTATGATTTCTGATTGGTCAGAATTCAATTATGGTATTTAATTGGTCAGGATTCGACATTTTTTGTGATTGGTCAGATTTTTTTTCTGCATTTTGATAAAATGGAATTAAGGTGGGCTTAAAATACTGAAAAAGAATATAAAAGGAGGGTGCTGTTTACCCTCACTTTAGTCCTAAACAAGACTCTAAACTGTTGTTTTAATTTCTATTCCATTTGGTCCTCATGACTCATTTAATTTATCAGTTTTCTTTTTTACAATTATGTTGTATTTAGATATATATATTTTATTTATCCCTTCATCTGCAAAAGGGGAACTTTTGAAGCTTCTATTACATAAACATTATTTTTTATTCTATTTAATATTTAAAAGCACTCTACATACATTACTGCAATAAGCTTTTCAAATCTTCTTCACAAGCTTTGATTCATTTATAACTTTGAGTTTGTAGACATTATTGATTCAGAAATTGATGATCTTTAATGGCCTCCCTGCATTAGGTGGTACTTGGACCGGCAGACTAGGTGTAAATTCATATTGATAAGCACATACTCTAAGCAGCCAAGGTCAGACATAGTCTGATGAGGGGAAATAACTTTGAGTTGATTAAAGTTATGTCCTTGGTGACGACCACTATATAGTGTCAGGGCGCTATTTAAAGTTAAAGATTCTCTTGAGTATGAACAATAACAATATAAAAAAGAAGTATTAATCCATATCAAGGGTAATAAGAAAGATAAGAAAGACTTGGAGTATCAATGTTAGAGTGTTCAGCTGTTTTCTTTTTATTGGATATACATATGGTTTTTTTTATCAAATGGAGAGGGGTATGTTACCCTTTCCATAAATATAAAGGTCCTGAGCAAGACATAAAACTGCATCATTGTTTTTTTATATACTTTCTCATTTTCTATGGATATTTCATGAAGATTCTCTTTTGTTAGAGTAAAAGGGATATACCTTGTGTTTGTTTTGGATTGAAGTCTGATGTAGTTTGTTTTGGAAGAGGCTATGATTATTTTTTTTAAATGGAGAGGGGTTTCAACCCCTCTATTCTCAAAAGAAAAGAGGATATGCTAATGAAGGGATATCTTTTATGTTTGGTGTTATAATTTGTTTTTTTTATGTATTAGTATCATTGTTATGGTTGACCTGTTATTTGTAATGAAAACATATAAAGAATAAGGGGTGGTGCTTGTTTCTTTACATCACACCTTATGATGTTAAGTTTTGGGGTATTAGTGGAAATTATTTAAGGGGATCATTTCTTTTTTTTTTCATGCACTGGATATATTAAATTATGGATAGGAAGAGAATAGTAGTAGAACATCAAAGGACTATATTGCGGATGTCATAGTATAATTCATTCAGCTTCACTTGGAATGCTGGGGACAGCATTAAATGGAGAGGGGGATGTGGTATACCATGACAGTTCAGCTGAATAAATTTTTTAATTTTATGGTAATTATTTATATAAAAGAGGATATCAATAGTATGAAATCACCTTTGAGGAAAAGTAACAGTAAAATAAACATGGAATAACACAAATGATATATTCATTAAGGAAAATTGACCACAGGTTTGCTCTTCCAGTGTCACCCCACTGCACTATCCAACACATAATTGTGATGGACAGTACCCAAATCAAAGACATTTTTCAATTTTCTCTGTAAATAATTCTTTTTAATATTTTTTTTTTAATATGCTTAAATATAAGCAATTGGGTGATTAATATAATCAGAGTCACAATGAGGATGCCAATTAATAAAGAGCAGAGTTGTAGACATCATAGGGGACATAGAAGATTCAAGGTGTGGAACAAAACACTTTTGAAGTATCAATTTTGGGAAATTTCATGTGTTTTTGCTGTTATGAACCACCCAAAGAGAGGATAAGCATCATTGAGTTCCTTTAGATAATTAAATGATTAATTTTTGAAGACCAAAATAATTTATTGCTGAATTGGAAAGGCCATATTACATCAGCTTTTCTGTTAATGTAACCCCCAAATTTCTCATTGAAGCTGCAGAGATGAAGAGTGGGACTGAATTTTGGAAGGAATATAAAAGATTTAGGAATTTTCAGGAAGAATACAGGTAATACAGGTAATATAGGTCAATGAGTAATACAGGAAGGCAGAAAACTAAGATACAGGAAAATCAGCTGACAGATTAGTAATCAATTGAGTAATACATGGAGATAAGGGTTCCAGGGCCAGAAATTAAGGTTTAAACTGTATTACACAGCCACATGTCACATGTAAATGGGAGAGATAAGAATGAATGGATCTGATTGGTCAGAAACACGTCACGTCATTAGGAAAAGTCAAGTGAAGCAATCTGATTGGTCAGAAATCCAGACTCGTGTCACGTCACAACACATTGCACTTAAAATCCACAATTAAAGTTTGCACAGCTTTGCACAGCCACCAGGGGCTGAAAATTTCTAAGTCCCTTCTTTTTTGCACTCCTTAGGAGGGCCCCACGGATATAAATAGAGGCCCTCTCTCCTACTTTTTCCCTTTTCCCCATCTAGAAATTGTAAATTCAATTTATTTTTTCTGATCCCTCTTCTAGGAGGTATACTAGAAATTTTGATAAATTAAGCCTAGTAACTGAGGTTCGTTGTTGAAATAGATCAAGAGAACCAATAGTGTGAAAAGACTTTAATTCATCCCTTACTAGCAGGTAGACTAGTGCCTTATTTAATTAGGATCTTAAAGCTTGAAGCTCATGAGCAAGGCGTCTCTGGAGTTTAGTGTTTAAATCCTTAAAAGTAATTTTTAGAGAGTTTTAAAATAAAACCATCAAACCAAAGTAATTTTTTAGGCTTTAAAATAAAACCTAACCATTATAATTAGTTTTGGGCTAGTTTTTGTTGAAAACTTCCTCAAAGAAAGTAATTTTGCTTGTTTTAAAACAAAACCTGCACAACCAAAGTAATTTTACTACTTTTAAAATAAAAGTGGATTTGTATTTATTGGGTAATCCCTAATAAATTATCATCAAGGAACAAAATAAAATTAAATACATTAGTGTTTGGTTCAAATTAATATTGAAACTATAACAATTAGATATTATTATTATCAGAAAACCAGAAGAGATCATATAATCTATTATTAAATCAAAACACAAAATATAACCTTAAACTACCCATATTATGCTATATTATTAACCATTATTAGAGTATTATCCCATCCATCACATCATAAGGGCTTGAAATATATTTTTATCCCATTCAAGTTTATTATTTCAGAGAATTGAAGATTGTTGTTATCCTAGCTATTAGTTTCTATATCTATTAAAGAATTATCAAGAAAAGAATATTTTGTGGTTTTGTATTAGAAGATAGTGTTTCCTGTTATTTTTTTTATTTATTTTAGTTATTATATTACTTTATATATTGTTGTACTATCATCTGGTGGAATCCACTCAGCCTACTGAAAGTTTTAAAAAGAATTTATTTGTTAAGGTTTTAAATAACCATTGTTTTGAGTAGAGCAAAGTCTGATTAGAGATTGTTGAGTCTAATATTTTCTGATCAAGCCACTATCAATAATAAAATTGATTTGGTGAACTCAGTAAAGATAACTTAGCATATTAGGAAGGGCAGTCTAGATTATTCTAGCACACGATCAGAGCAAGGGTTACAAGTCTCAAACAGCAATTAAAAACTGTTTTCTTGTAATTTCCCCTTCCAGGTACTGCCTCATTTTATCCCACACGCAGAGGAGTTCCCACACTACAAATCCAAGTCCCTTGCAACATCAAATAGTTAGACAGGAAAGGCCTGTTGTTAAAATCAAAGCTAAAGATTATAACCTAAATTTCAATGGAGAAGAAGTAGAAAAATTTATCAGCAAAGTAGAAAGGATAGCTCAGATTGAAGGAGCTAGAGAAGAAGATTTAGCAATGCAGATGGCATTTTGGACAACTGATTCAAAAATAAGTGATGCTATAGAAGCTATGCCAGGTCGTGAAGAAGGAAACTGGAGTCAACTAAAGAAAGACCTTATAACTAAATGGGGAAGAGTTGAACCAGAAGGAAGATATAGGAAGGACTCACTTATCAATTTATTCAATGAAACTCGAGCTGCAGGAGGAATTAGTACTCTCTCACAATATAAAAGGTTTATAGGGGAGTATGAAACTATCATTACTTATCTTCTTAGATATAAATATATTCCTCAAGAGAATATGTTTCATGAAGATTTTTTTGACTGTCTCTCTGCAGACATAAAGGGAGCTATCAGTAAAGAAATGATAAAGGAGAATGTCATGGTTAGAGCAGAAGATGGAGGATATCTAATACCACCAATGAAGATATTGAAGAAGTACATTGAACAGGAATTGGAAGCAAGGATATTAGTCACTAAAAGACTTTCACCTCCAAGAATATCTGAACAAAAAGAATCAAAAAATAAGGAAAGAAGGGTTCAATTCAAGGAAGAGATATTTCCAGGAATGCAAGAAGCCCTCAAGAAAATGAAAGAACTTACAAAAACCTTGAAAGAACAAAGGGAAGTAGTCAAGGATGCAGCACCTGCTGAAAATGAAGATGTTAAACAGTTCATGGATCAATTAAATGAATTGACTAATGTGGCTACACCCCAAAAGAAAATAATTAATAACCCTCAGTCAAACAATCAAGGATTCAGACCAAGAGATAATGTTTCTCCACCACCAAACAGAAGTGTACCTTATGTTCCAGCACAGAATGCACCAAAGCCATTTGTTAGATGTTATTACTTTTCAGAAGAAGGACACTCCACAGGAAGATGTAATGAGCTTATTGAAGATCAAAACAAGAAATTGGTTATCAGACAAGGTTTTAATTATTTATATCCCAACTGGGAAAGGGTCCCCAATGATGGAAAATTTCCACCAAAATATTTAGTTAGGGAATTTCAGAAGGAGCAAGAGGAACTCAAAAGAAAGTTAGAGGAAAAGAACAGAGAGGAGGAGCAAAAGCAAAAGGAAAAATCAACTGCTTTTATATCAATGGATAATTGGGGTGATTGGGAACCACCATGCATTTCAACAGGATTAGAAGAACCTTTTGGGTATGCCTATGGCTTGAGGAACACAAAGCAAAGGATTAAAAACCAAGAGAAATCTAAAGCCCAACACCTTCCCTCAAGAAGAGACTATTCAACCCAAAGACACTATAAAGAAGAAGACAAGTATTCCTGGAGGATTAATTGAAGGAGAAGAAGCTGAAGAAGAAAAGGTCATAATACCCACAAAATATAAGTCATCAAAACCAGAAGAGGTTGTTAAGCCACCAGAACAAACCAAACCAAACCCAAATACACCAGCTAAAGAGAAGGATAATGATAAGAAAGCTCTAATAAAACTACCAAAGATGGACATAAACAAAAGGCCTTTAATTGAAGAAGAAGGATCAATAATTGAAAAGGTGATGAAGAAGGTCATGGATCAAAAAATTAACCTCACCTTAGAAGAAATAGTCACAATCTCACCCAAGTTTATGCAAGAATTAAAAATTCTCTCTGATACAGAAAAGAAATATTTAATGTCACTCAAATCTATTAACACTGAAGAACAAGAGTTACCTCAAGGGAAAATTATTGTCATAGATAAAATACATTTTTACTGCCCACTAGGAATGATGAATATTCTTATTGGTCAGAAAGAGTACACAGTCAAAGCTTTGGTGGATACTGGAGCTGAATTAAATATCATACCTGAGAATGAATCAATCAAAGCAGGATTAGCTATGAGGACTTTAGACATGAAACTCAGAGGAATAGGAGGACACAGTACTGCAATTGTTGGTTTAGCAGAAAATACACCCATAATATTACCATCTGGAGATGAAAGAAGAATTCACTTTTTTGTAACCAGAGGTGCTTTTCACACAGTCATTGGAAGAACTTTCCTGGCTGATAATGGAATAAGGCTTGACCATTCACAAGATCAGGGAGAAATTCTAAGCTATAAAGAACCTGATGGAAGAAGATTTTGCATCCCAATATGCTCACCAGAAACCAAAGGATGGCATATACACCCACCAAAGGGAATGGAGCTGTGTAATTCTACCCAAATTGAAGAATGGAAGATAAATCATATATGTAATATCAGAAGATTTCAAGAATTACCTCAAGAAAATCCAAGAATAAACAAAAATCAAGTACCTATAAAACAAAATCCAGAAATTCATCTCAAACATTCCAAAGCTGAAGTAACTAGCAATGAATTGAAAATTAGTATAAACAATAATTTAAAACCTAATTACCCTCAAAAATTTGAGAATACTCATAGCTCTAACATGGAAGCTTCCACTCAAATTGAAGTGGAACTAGTACAAAATGAAGGCTTAAAGCCAAAACAGCTATTCAACAGTGTCTCACCTGTGTGTGGTAAAAATAGCTGTCATGTTGTTAAGGAACAAAAACCTGTTTCTGAACTCTACAAACCATTTGTAGAAGCTATATTTTCAAAACCAAAGCATAGTCTTTCACCAATGGATTTGTTGAGAGTGACTTCTGGTGCTCCAATCAGGTTTACCCAAAACTTTTTCAATAAATTCAGAAACAAGAAAATGCCAAAACAATTTAAGAGAGATTCACCTGTTGAAAACCAAAATCAAAAGAATGAAGAAATATGTTCAGAGTTATCTTATATTAATTCTAGTCAAGAAGAAACCCATCAAATGAAAAATCACCAAATTAGTCCAAGCCTTGAAGATTCTATAGCCAGTAGGAAGACCTTGAGCCTCATTGAAGATAAGCCTTCATCCCATAAAGAACAAAACATAAAAATGAATAATCAATTATTCAGTAATTTAAATTACTTCAGTATTCAGAAAGAAGATAAAATTAAAGCAATTAATGAACATCAAGAATGTAACACAAAAAATGAAAATATGACCCAAGTGGAGGAATTCAACTCACCAATTTATGTTAGAATAGGATGGGAGGAATATCCTGTCATGGCAATTATGAACCCAAACATAGAAGAAAATTGGATTAAGTATTGGAATGAAGCCCAAAAAGAAAAACAAAACAGAACATAAAATAATAATAAAGAAAGTACAGGTTGTTATGCCAACTGATGAAACAATCTATTTACCATTTACTATTGAGGGAGCAACAAACTTTATAATTTTGGGGAAGGAATTCTGTAATTACTTTACTGTTATAAAGAATATTCATGAAGCCTCAATAGAAGTTGAAGAAAGTACAAACTTACAAGATAATGGAATAAATGAAGAAGAAGAACAATATTCTAATATCTTTAGTTTTAGAATATTCAACAATTCAGAAGAATCATTTAATACAGAAATAAGAATTATAAAAAATAAAGATATGCATAATGAAAATTTTTGTAAGGTATATAAGCCTGAAATAATTGATCTGACCTTAGAGTCACCTACAACATTTCTGAGAGAAACCAAAACTTTACCACCACCATCAATAATATCAATAGAAAGTGAACCAGAAGTTACCATCATGCAAAAATTCCCTAATTCAAATAATATACTGATTCAATCACAACAAGAAATGTGCAAAATAGAATTACTAGCACATCAACAAACATTCAATCAGAATATGAATCAAGATTCATCAGCCTTAAACTATTTGATTGACCCAATTTTATTCAATTATAACAATAATCAATCATCATCCTCACCTCACTCTTTAGAGGAAGAATTGATAGATCTCACCCTCATCAGTACAGAAGATAAATTATTAAATAAAGTAAAAAACAAAAGAACTCAAGAACTTAATGTTCATAAAGAAGATTTTCAACCTTCAAATCATGAAAACAATCAGGAAAAAGAGTTTCAGTTAGAAGATTTAATTCATCAAGAGTACCTTTTATCACCTTCTGAATTGGAAAATTATAATTTTGGATCACCTAGTCAAATTATTAAAAGCCTCAACCTAGAAGATTCAGAATACTTTAGTCAGCAAAATATAGTACCTCAAGAAGATACTGTGATTACTTTACCTGATGAAATTTTGGATAAATTACAACCCCTTGAAGAAAACATACCAGTCACAAGCCTTGAGATAATAAATAATCTTCAGCCAAAAGAGTATTACCAAGAATTGACACAAGAGGAAGAGGACTGACTTGAAAAATATGTTGGATTAATCAATCCAAATAACAAAAACAAGAAAGAAAAGACAAATGATGAAATGAGTTTAATTGAGGAAGAAAACAATGATAGCTCTTCAATTGACTTACTTTTCATTAATGAAGACAAGAAAATTACCAAAAGTAAAATAACAAAAAAGTTTATAAATGGATTATATAAACAAAATTTTAATTTTGATGAAAGGGTTGATGTTGAATTAAAATTGAAATTTAAACATCATAAAACCCCATTATATCTCAAGAAACTCCAATTTAAAATTGAAAAAGAAATTCAACATTTTTTGAATAATAAGTTTGAGAGTAGTATAATTTTTAATTTAAAAAGAAAAAACTCTACAAAATCCCCAAAAAACAAAAAAAAAAATCAATTCAAAATTAAATGTAATATAGCTATTTTTTATTTTTCTTACTTAAAATTTCTTATTTTTTTTTCTGATCAAAAAAAATAATAATAATAATAATAAATAAATAAATTTACTAGCTACTGTAATTAGGAAAGATAATGATTGCGCGAGCTTCAAATTTAAAGCGTTTGCAGCGCTACGCAGCACGCGCGACTCCCACAGCCAGTTTCCTCTTATTTTTTTACTGTTTCTACCTATTACTTAAATATTGTATGTGTTTTAAATTAATATATATATAATATAGTAGAAAATTTTATATTAAAATGTAGTCAATAAAATAATATTAGTATCTAATAGTTAATTAAATAAGACACTATATATGGAATATATATATTTAAATCCATACTGAATAATTTGTTTAAAAAAAAAAAAAAAAGTATATATTATGGTTATTTAAATAGAATTAGCTTAAAGTATAAATTAATTAATTATTTGTCATTAAACATACTTTAAATTTATATATATAAATAAAACATTTAAAATAGATAATAATAAATAATTAAATAAAATGTTTTCAGAAGAAAATTAAAAGTTTAATTGAATTCAACAGCATAAATTTTAATACCACTTTTTGAACAAATATAAAAAATATAATATAATAATTTAAATAAATAAAAACAATATTTTTTTACTTATATACATTCATATATTCATAAAATATTTACATATATATAAATTCAGACTTTTTAACAAAAATAATGATGATAATAAATATATAATTAGTGTATTCAACATTTGTTTGGAAAAGGAACTACGCCTTATCCAATATGATTTTTTTTTTCCATTTGAATTCATTTTTTTACTAATTAGATATATATATATATAATAATAACACATAATTAAATTAAAAAAAAATATATAAATAAAAAAAAATAAAAAATAAAAATAAAACACTCTTACTGGACCATTAACAACTAAAAAAAATATTTTAATATTTTTTATATTAAAATATTTTTTTTTAAATGGAGAGGGGTTGAAACCCTTCTAGCCCTCAACATTTCCAGAACAAAATGATACAACATAAAATAATAATAATAAAACATCAACAACAACAACAAACAACAACACAGATATGGTCCTTGACATGACCTGAAAATGTCCAAATCCTCTTTTATCATTATCTAAATTATATTCTTTTTTAATTATATAAAACTCCTCAAAATTCAAAATATGGTCCTCAGTATGACCTTAAACTGCATCATCAAGATTTGTCAAATTCACTAATCACATCAAGAAATGAATTTTCTGATTGGAGTTAGTCCAGATGGTACCAATAAATAAATAAAAGAAATCAGTAAAACAAAGAGAAAATTTAAGAAAATGATCTTATCAAAGAGAAGAGGAGGATAATAGAGCTCAAAAGGCATAAAACAGGAATGAAGAAAAACCAGTATAAAGAATTGCAATCAGGAATTAAAACAAACTCTCATGGGAATTGGAGTTTTTTTTTCTTTTGAAAGAAAATTACCTCAAGATCATAGCAAAAAGAAAGAAAGAGAGAGAGAGAAATAAAGAAATCAAGAAAGCATACTCAATAAACATCATTATTCATTTCAACCAGCAAATAAACAGGAATTCAGGGTTTTTTTATTAATCCTCACTGGAAATGCTGGGGAAAGCATTAAATGTAGAGGGAGATGTGGTATGCCATACCATTTCTTTCAGTTTGGATTAATAAAAAAAACAAACAAACTAGGATTAAATAATCAATTACATCATTTCCCCACAGTTTCCCCACAAAATCAAGAATTAAATTAAAGCAAAGACCTCTCAATTCAATTACCACCAAGCCTTAATTTGTAGACCTGAAAAATTATAAGTCCCTTTTTTTTGACACTCCCATGGAGGCCCCAAAAACTATAAATAGAGGTCCTCTCCCCCCCTCAATTCTTTTTTCCTCATGGCCTAGACAGAGGTCCATCACAAAAACATAACTTCTTAATATTTTTTCTGAGGGAAATCCCCTCCATCCATCCACATTATCCTAATTTTTTAGGAATACTCAGTAGCTAAGCTCAGAAGTATAGTTATCCCATCCCCATTCCTAAATCTGCTCAGTAGCCAAGCTCAGTAGCATTGTCTGGGTGTTTTATAGATAATAGTAGTTAACAGTTGGTCTACATTATTTTATAAATCCATCCCATTGACAAAGCTCTTTACTCAGTAGCCAAGCTCAGTAGTAAACTGAACAATAGTAGTGTCTGTTATCCCAGGTTATCATCATAAAATTATTAAACCCTTGAAAAAAAGTGTTTGTTATTATTATTTATCATATTATAAACAGTGTTATCATCAAAATTGGAAATCACTCAAGGTGTTACTGTTCTCATTAAAGGAATTAAAAAGTCTTTTCCCAGTTTTATATCTTTATTTATTTGTGTTAAGGTTTACTAAGCCATTGTTTCCAGATCAAACAAAGTCTGATAGAGTTTGTTGAATATACTTTTCTGACCAGCCACCATCAAAGAAAATAAATTGATTGTGAACTCAAGTTAAGATAATTCAGCATTATTAGGAAGGGCAGTCTAGAGTATTCTAGCACACAAGCAGAGCAAGGGTTACAAGCTTGAACAGCAATTCAACACTGTTTTCTTGTAATTTCCCCTTCCAGGTACTGCCTCATTTATCCCACACAAGAGGAGTTCACACACTGGCTTTAGCGGTACTGCTGCTACTTTATTCTTTTCTATGGCCAGACTAAGACCTCAGACTTTGTGTCCCAGTGCCAGGAATTCTTGTTGATCAGAATTGCACTTCTTAAGTGAGGTTTTCAAATTAATGGGTGTGCATTTATTTTGGACTCTGTCTATGTACTGAAGATGGTATTACCATGTCTCTGAGTATATAATGATGTCATCAATATATACTACCAAACCACCTTCCAATATTGCTTCTTGAAATATTGTGTCCATCATGCTCTGGAAGTTGTAACGTTTGGATATGGAGCTTTGATGAAATATCAAGTACTTTTTTTGTCCTCAAAACTTGTATAAGGTAAAATTATTTAAAAATAGTAAGAAATAGTATTTTTAAAGAGAAAAAACACCACTTTTATTGTTTTTAACTTTGTAAGTATAAAGCAATAATATAATAAAAATTTGTTGTTTTACAAACAATAAATATTTATCCAAAAATACTCTACAAGAGATATTTAAGGCTACAAAAGAAATTTCTTCAAGAGTAATTTCAACTGGAATTAATTGAGCAAAGAACTGCAAGCAATTAATTCAAGAGAAAATTATTGAAAGAGATATTTAAAGGGAAAACACACCAAAAGGTGACCAGAGTGAATTTGGAAACAAAGTGACAAAGTTAACAGTGATGAAAGATGCTTTAATTCACTTTTGGGTTGGTTCAGGGTAAAAAAAATTATAATGATTTTTTCACATGGTTAAGGGGTTTAGAATGATGTGCAAAGGGTGGTTGGAATCTTTTATTTATTTGTTTAACATTGTTTAAACTAATTATAAAAGGAAAAGATTCTAACATGAAGGGAAAAGTGGGGCAAAGAAGACATTCTTTTATAGCCATCCATTTTCTTACTCCAACAGTAAAATTTACTCTTGTGAGTCGTGAAATACACTCTGACAACAGAAAAGCCAATTATGGCATCATTGAACCTTGGTTTAGACCAAAAAAGGGCTGGTTTTAGCCATTTTAGACCCTTAAATCAGCCATTACTACAGTAATACCTGGCCTAGAGCATTCAAAACACGTCATAATGAGTTTAGGAGACATAGAAACCAGTCAAAACTGTTTTTACTAAGATTTCCTTATCTTAAGGGTAGTTTTACCCTCTTGGCAACAGTTAAAACTGCCCTGGTTGGTAACAAAACCTCATCATCAATTGAGTCACAGACCCTGTGACTCAATTCCAGGCCAAAAGTGATGACCGTTTGCATGGAGTTTGACATCTCACGCCTATCAGAAAGGATTTGGGGGGTCTGGCTCCCCCTTAGAGCTAGAGTTCCTTTCCCCCCCCAAATTTAATCTTTCCAATTTATTTTCTCCTTTAATTCCTCAGGTAATACAATTATAATTTACATATGTATTTAAATTGAGTTTTTCTCTACACATCTGTAGTAATTGATACCTCATATGTAAATTACAGTTCACTTATGTAATACATGCACACGTTTTGACATTTCAATTAAAAATACTTCAATTCCTCATAGCTTCTAAACTAAACACAACACCTCAATTTTAACACAAAAATTGATGGTTAACACCACATGTGGTGTGAATTAAATTAAGCTTTTGAGGATTTTCATATTTTTGTCCAAAAACATAAAAACTTAATTTAAGCTTATTTAGAGTTGAGTTACAAAAATTTCATCCAGAAGTGACCCCACTTTGTTTTTTATGAGGAATCCAATGGTTTGCTCATTTCTTTATGTTTATTTATTGGATAAAAAGTCATGATATAAGTTATATAGCTTTTTACCAAAAATATTTCAATTTCATAATCTTTATTAAAAATTCATTTTTACTTAATTTTTACAAGTAAAAATTTATTTTCGTAACTTTAAATTTTATTGTAATTTTATATTTAAATTAGAATTAAATTTTGATTTTTAAATATAAATTTGTATTTATATTTCAATTTTCATTTTTATAATATAAATAAATTTATTCTATATTTTTATCTTAATTTATCATTTGTGGTCTTTTGGGTATATGAAAATACCTCTAAGGCTCACAGAACGACAATTGTGACAACAATTTTTCTTCTTCTCTGGGTTTCTCTTTGAGCTCCACTCTGAAATGTTGTTTCTCTTTGAAACCACTGCTTTTAAATCTGGAATATTTTCCTATATTTGTTCTTTTCCTTACATCTTGTAAGGTATTTGCAATGTCATCTAGAGTGCAATTTTGGTTGCATCTGATTTTTACTGCATGCCCTAGTTCTCCTGGAATTTGTGTCAGGAGTTTGTGATTCCTCATCTGAATATTCATTTGAGGATCAATGGCTTTAAGTCTTTTAGACTGTCTGAGACACCACTCATATGGATCATTGTCCACAGAGTACTTGTCATTTTCAAATGACATGGTCTTTTTCCATATCCAAGTACCATTTCTAAACCTTTGGATATTTTGGCTCTTCCACCATGGTCAGTTCCTTCTGCCATGGACGTATTTCACCTCTGTGTACAAAATACTAGCATATCCTTTAAATGCTTTATTCAATATATCAGTAATCTACTTGTCTGGTATGCTTGGTATATCACTTAAGAGTCCATACATATAATCAATGAGCTTCATATGATCATATTCTCCTGTTCCAGAGAATTTTGGTCAGCTTGAGGCCTCTGGAAGGTGTTTCAAGGCTTCCTTCTCAGAATAAGACATATTATCTCCATCTTGGTATTGGGATGAAGATCTTGCCTTATTCACCAATAAGGAATCTGGTTTGATGTCTTCTTGGTGGTATGGATTCTCCAAAGCATTTCCTTGGGGTTGGGGCTTCATTTTTTGTTAGACATTGAAAAATTTGTTTATGTCTTGATCCAGACAATCCCTGTCCTTATTGCAGTGATTTTGCTCTTCAAAGACTTTATTCAGTCTTTTTTTGGTTTATTCAGAGGCTTTGCTCAATTGTGCACAGCTCTCTTAGATGGCTTTAATTGTAGCCTCTTGTAAGATTTTATTTCTTTGAAACCTTTTCTTTTTCCTCTTTAAATAATCAAGTTATTATTGAGTTTGAACTGAAAATTGGGATATTTGTAACAACAGTTTATCACTATTTAAGTTACTCTCAGGTGTAGCAACATTATGTTCTGTCTGAGTGGGGGTAATATTTATAATAGTAGGGCTACTTATTCTAGAAGTATTTAAAACTATCTCTTGCTTTTGTGCACTTCTTCCACCAAGTCCAACAGCTTCTGGATTATTGGGTCTGACTATCTCTGCCGTTGGTTGAAAGAGGTCTTGTTTTTGCCCTTGTATCCTTGTCTTCTCCTGGAAACCACCTGGGTTTGTGAGGAATGGTAACTCTTGGCCACTGATCTGTTGGTTCCTGAATGGTTTTCAGCTGCTGGAGAGCTGGTTTGGCCTACTACGTGTGAGCCTGAAGGAATCTGAGTATGCCCTGTCTGGGTCAGCTGTTCTTCTATAGCTTGGATAGTGGCTTGATTCTCCCTTATCCTTCTTTCCCTCTCCTCAAGAATTCTGAACTTCCTGGTGGGATTTCATTCTTGTATGATTACCATAAGGTCTTTGAAGTCTATCTATTTGAGACATATCTTCTGGCAACTTGCTCCAAGTTCTGCCCAGTGGGATGCTAGGTTGAATCCCTTGTTGTCCATTCTCCATTGGGGAAGCTCTTTGAGGATTTGGTAGAGCTGAAGAACTTGATCCATATCCTTCCTGTGAACCTTTGAGATATGACCACATACCCAAAAAGGTCACAAGAAACATTTAAAATAATTATACATTAAAATTAATTATCTTAAAACTACAAAAATGCCATAAATAGGCATAAAACTTGGTTTAAATAAAAAATCAATGAATAAACATGTGAAATAAATTATACCATTGGATTCCCCATGGTAGAATACACATATCCCATTTTTATGGCATATCTGTAAAGTCAATATTTAATGAGTCATAAGTAATAATACCTTATAAAAAACATAAATCCTTAATTATTTCAAATACCAATGAAACAACATGTGAAATAAATAGACCATTGGATTTTCCATAAACCTCCACACATAAAAAAATTAAGAAGCTAATCTCCAAAGTCAATACTTAAGGAGTTAAGCTGAATATATGCACTTTTTTGGTCAACGCATATATTCAAGGAATTTACCTAATATCTTCTGAAATATGCATGATAGAGTGATGAACAAAAAAAAATTCATCACCTAATTACTGTAGGAATACATAAATGCACTTTATTTCACAAGTTATAAGCAAGGTAAAAACCTGTAAGGAATTATTGATTAAAATCAATAGAGCTCTTGACCACTTTGTTGTGAAAGTGGTCCAAACTTAAAAGTAAGTAGACAGTCACACTATACTAGTTTTTTTGTGAAGAATGACTTAATTCTTATTATAAAATTCAGGGTATAACCCCTTGAAATCATGGTTTTAACTTTAAAATATTAAATTTTGACAGAAAAGATGAGTTACAAGAAAAATAATGAAAAATAGAGTTTTGATGATGTAATAAAATTCTCTTGGAAGAATAATGAGGTTATGCCAAGATATTAGAATTCACTCTCCAAATTTCTGTAACGTGTAAAAATCAAAAGTTATTAAGGATCAAAGTTTGAGCTTAATTTGATCATTTATGATCACTCACTGTAACCTTAAATTAAGTTTAACAGTCATATGAGTGATAAAATTGGTAAATACTGTTAGCTTATCATTAAAACTAATAAAGTCCACAAATTTTGGGGTTCTGCCAAGCCTTGAAGTCATCAAAACTTAGAGTTATAGTGATAACTCTAAATAATGGCGTAATAATGAGATAAGATGGTTTGATGATGATGTAATCATCACCAAACCTTAAATTATTGATCAATTCATGTGGATATGATCACTACACGTCTACTAGAAGCCTTTTGGACTCTAGGAGGAAGGAATTTAATATAAATAGAGCTCTTCTTACTCTGTTTCCCCCTCAGACACTTACAAAACATTGAAAAATTAGATAAAAAGGTAATTTCTTTATTCTTTATATATGAAATCTTTCTATTATTAAAAACCAAAGATAATCTTATAATAATCTCCATCTCAGACGTGATTATTGCAATTATTTAACTGTTTTGTTTAAATTTCTCTTAAAAACATCAATTCCACGTAAAATCTAGAAAATTTGTAATTTCTCTTAAATTTTATTGTATAAACAATTTAAATAAGTTGTATTTATATTTATAGGTGTAACATTATCCAAAATTATTATATTAAGCAATAAAAGTAGGTTATTTCTCTTATTATAATAATTTTTTCTCTATTATTACTTTAATAATTCTATAATTAATATAAATAGTATTTATATTAATTTATAGCTTTAATATTAGTAATATTATTGTTATTAATTGTTTTTTATTGATAAAAAACAATTTTTCACGCCTTTATTATTTGTTGGTAAAATAATAAAGTGCTTAAAAATATATTAATTATCTTATATTAATATATTTATTTTATTATATTATTTCTTTATAATATAAATTATATTATTATATTTATTTAATAGTATAATTATTTTTACGCCATAATTATAATAATTCTTTATTATTATAATTATTTTTATCTTATTTATTTCATTCATGATGAAATTCATAGTACAATAAGTAAAATATTGGTAATTTTTACTTATTGTTTCATAGTCAAACCTTACATTTGGGGACCTGGCCATCATATTTACTCTAAAAGACCTTGAAAAGGATTCCAATTGGGTTTATATAATAATAAATTATAATCATAATCATAAAACTACATAATAATTTTATATTTATTGATTCTAAATACTATTGAGGCATTTGGAAAGCAATTGTACTGTCTTACACGTGGTTTTTCACATCCTTAGACTTGCAAGAACTTTCTTTGAGTGACTCTAGTAAGTAAAAAAGATATTTTATAAATTAAAAATAATTTTATATTTTAAATTAATTTTAAAAAGAATCATATCCATTCTTATCTTATTCTTTAAAAATAAAAACATAAAAATATAAAAAAAATATTAAAAACCAATAAAAAAGTTATTTTTATTTCATTTCTCTAATTACTTTCACTTTTTAAAGATATAAAAGCAATTTTTACATGGAAAATTGCCATATCTTACCAAAAATAACACTTTTTATAAAAAAGACTTATATTTATTTGTCTTTTTTAGTGTTTGAAGACAATCCAACAGAGGACAACCAAGCCACTGTTGAAAGATTTGTGGAAGAAACTTGCCCAAGTTCTCCAACACCAATTGTCACCAAGAAAAAGAAAGCTAAGAAATTAGACTTTCCAGGACCCACAATTCAGGACTCTGAAGGTGAGTACCTCATTCATAAATTTCCATAAGAAGAATTCCTGTTCTGAAATCCTCTTATTTTCTCATTTTTTTAAATCATGACTACCAGAAGAGGATCCCAATACTCCATCCAATCAGATGGAGCTGGACTCAGAGGTAAAATTGATTCTTCAAAAGGGAAAAGGAAGGGCAATATCCCCAGTGGAACAGAATCCACACAAGGAAGTGCCTTATCCCAAAGGCAAGTCCCAGAAATGCCCATAATATCTGAACCAGAGTTAGAACTAAGAATGAGTGACTCAAACAGGTACAAATCACATTCAGGGGGCTCAAATAGACATTTAAATGAGCCAGTACAAACAGTACTACACAGTGTACAAAGACAAGGATTGGGAAATGTTGCCACAAATCCAACAAGGAGTGATTAACTCCTGGCACATCCTGAAAAAGTTCCTCAAAGAGGAGGAAATAGTGAGATACTCCAATGGATGGAATCCACTACCATCGAAACCTTAAATCAAAAAGATCAAGGAGTACCATGCGAAAAAGAAGGAGGTAACCAAGGAAGAAGCCCCAAGCCAACCCGTGTCCCCAAGAAGGGAAGAAGAAAAATAAAAAGAATTGAAGAAAGCCATATTCCCCAAGCTACAGGATTCCAAAAATCCAAAAGGATGCCATGGACAATGTATTCAACATGGCCAGAACCTTGATGGAATTCAAAGACAAAGAGGAGCAAAGAATGAGACAACCCCATTTCCCAAAAAAATAACCTTGTTTCCTGATGTTGTAAATACTTTAACAGAGCTTAAAAATAGTATTTTACCTCTTAAAGACATTGAAAATAGTTTATTATCTTTCCAAGAAATAAATAATAGCTTATCATCTTTAACAAAACTTGTTGTACAAAATGAAAAAGAAATTGATAACAGAAAATTTATGATTGAAAATAATAAACCAAAAGTATTGATTGATAATACTCAGAAATTAATACAAGGACAACAAGAGTTGTATAAATAAATAAGTGATATCAAATAAAAAACTTTGACAATCAATTATGACGTGAGTATTGATAATCTTACAGAAAAACTAAACAAATTAAGCATTTCTGTAGAAAAATTTGAAAAATGACTTCATCACACAAAAAATTACTTTTGGACAATGTGGAAAAGAGTGATGAAGCAAGAATGCATCTGAAAGATGAAATTCAAAGTGAAATAAGGCTTATTACTGAAAAAATGGATAAAATTAATGAGGCTAACTCAAATATGCCAAAGTTATCAACCCCATTTTCTCACATAAGAAGCCCAGTTAAACCAAAAGAGGAATTGACAAATCCATTTATAACAGACTTAAGTCACCAAGACAATAACCAAATCTTAATGAAGGAAGCACCTCAATTAAAAGAATGGCCAAAATTCACAGGAGAAGGTGAATATGATCACATGTCATTTATCAAGACAATTGACATGCTACAAGAAGATTATGCCATACCAGATGAATTAATTACTGCAAGATTACATTAACTGTTTGAAAAATCTGCAAAAAGATGGTATTATGGCATAAGACAAACAAATGGCAAAAATACCTGGTCTTGGTGGAAACAAGAAATAATCACCAAGTGGGCTAATGATGCCTGGAGGTACAAGATAGAGAATGCATTTGAAAATTCTTTCTTTGACCCAGATAAAGAAAAACCTTTAACTTGGTTCTTAAAACAAGTTGAAAGACTCAATGCATTGTACCCAGAAATGTCACAAAAGATGGTGCACATGAAAATACTTAAGAAAGGTGGAGGAGAGCTAGAACA
Source organism: Austropuccinia psidii (assembly GCA_023105745.1). Classification (NCBI taxonomy): domain Eukaryota; kingdom Fungi; phylum Basidiomycota; class Pucciniomycetes; order Pucciniales; family Sphaerophragmiaceae; genus Austropuccinia; species Austropuccinia psidii. Next base: position 52,972,349 of record JALGQZ010000007.1, on the reverse strand, counting down.
TTCCCTGAGAGGCAGGTGTATAGAACCATGCTCCACAGAAGATTATATCAATGCACTAGAGGACATAGTGACAAGAAAAAAAATTGGCAGGACTTGGAAGAAATTGGACATTAAAAGTCCAAGTAAGCCATTTATCAAAAAAGATAAATCAAAAGAAACTTTCAAGGCCAATATATCCAACAATAATGAGCAAAGAAAATGCCATAAATGTGGAGGTATTGGACACTTAGCCAATAACTGCCTCAAAAAGGCAAAGATTAATGAAATTGTGGAGGCAGAAAACCACAATGACAAAGAGGAGGAATCTGACTCTGAAAAACGAACAGAAGAGTCAGAAAGCTCTGAAAGTGATGAAATTAATATAATTAATGCACAAATTAATAATATTGATATCATTTATGAATTACTAGATGTCAACTCAAACTTACCACAAGTTGGAACATCTGACACAAACCTGACAAATATAAAAGATGCCAAAATGTATAGAACCAAACCTGCAAGAGGAATGGGATATACAGCTGGAAAATCAAGTATAAGTATTGTTATGGTTGATAACCAAGAAGCAAAAGTGAAATTGGATACAGGAGCATATTGTACCTGTGTTGGTAAAAGTTATTTAAAAACAATTGTCCCAGATTGGCAAGAAAAACTTATGCCAATACAAGGTGTCAAATTTAGCAGTGCAAGTGAGAGCATGAAGCCCCTTGGAATAATTTATTTAACACTAATTTTTCCTCACCCCTCACAATGTGTCAGAATTAAAGTAGAGTTTGTAGTGATGGACAACTGTACTAGTAATCACTTCATACTTGGAAATGACTACTTATCAATTTATGGTATAGATATCTCCAACCAAAAAGATAGATATTTTACCATAGGAGACAACAAAAGGCAAACGTTTGGCTTCTTAAATAACAAAAAACAAATCACAGTTAATAAGAATGAAGAGAAAAGTCCAGAAAAGGAACTTTTTATATCTGAACAGCTCAAAGAGGCAGAATTCAATCAAGAATTAACAGAAAATTTGAAAGAAAAATTGATTTACCTCTTATTTAAGTACAAAAATGCCTTTGCAACTGACAAAGAGCCACCAGGTTCCATAATTGGGCATGAGGTAGATATAATCCTTAATGTGGAAAAGCCTTACCCACCCTTACTAAGGAGACCTGCTTACCCAGCTAGTCCAAGGACTAGAGAAGCCTTGGAGGCACACATTAAAGAATTAATGGACCTTGGAGTATTAAGAAAAGTAGGACATAATGAACAGGTAGAGGTCACTACACCTGTCATTATAGCTTGGCATAATGGAAAATCAAGAATGGTAGGAGACTTCAGAGCCCTGAACACCTATACCATTCCAGACAGATATCCAATACCCAGAATCCATGAGACATTGACACAATTGTCACAAGCTAAGTTCATTACAGCCATGGATGCCTTAAAGGGTTTCCATCAAAATGTCTTAACAGACAATGCCAAGAAGCTACTGAGGATAATAGTCCACTGTGGGATTTTTGAATACTTAAGAATGCCATTTGGCATAAAAAATGCACCTTCCCATTATCAAAGAATGAAGAATACCATATTTCCTGAAGAATTATCAGAAGGATGGTTAATTATCAATATTGATGATATCATAGTTTGCTCAGAAACTTGGGAAAATCACCTTACAAGACTAGAAAGGGTACTACAAAAAATAGTGCAAGTGAATATGAAAATTTCCTTGAAAAAGTGTCATTTTGCATACAATGAAGTAAAAGAACTAAGACATGTTGTATCTGGACTTAGTCTAGGCATAGACAAGAATAAAGCAGCAGAAGTATTACTTAAACCAATGCCTCAAACCAAAAAAAATGCAATCATTTCTAGGATTTTCTGGTTACTATAGACAGCATATAAAGGACTTTGCAAAAATTGCCAAATTCTTGTATAAACTATGTGATCAACAAACAGTCTATGAAATGACAGAAGAAAGTGTCAAGGCATATGAAGAATTGAAAAATTACTTAACAAATTCCCCATTTTTTCTAATGTTAGATTGGAAACTACCTTTCAAACTTTACATTTCTTCTTGTGGAGAAGGACTAGGTGCTGCACTACACCAAACACAAATTATCAATGATAAACCAGTGGAAGGACCAATTTGTTTTATTTCAAGACAGATAAAGCCAACAGAAGCAAGATATGGAGCAAGCCAAATGGAATGCCTCTGCTTAGTGTTGGCTTTAGAAAAATTACTTTATTACTTGGATGGAACAGTCTTTCATATGATTACAGATTGTAATGCTGTAAAATCTCTATTAAATATGAACACTCCAAATAGACACATGCTGAGATGGCAAATTGCTATCCAAGAATATAGAGGAAATATCCCTATTGTTCATAAATCTGGTAATATTCATAAAAATGCAGATGGTGTTAGCATATGGGCACTAGCAAATACCCCTGACAATCCAGCATGGGTACCACAGGAAGAGCACCATATAGAAGGAATATTCCTTACAGACATTGGCACAGAATTCTTTAACCAAGCTAAAGAAAGCTAGAAGATAGACAAGAATTGCCATATCTTAAGCCAACTTCTAATAAAAGACTGCAAAGATCCATCACTTTCATACAAATTAGATGAAACATGGAAAAAGGCATATGATGAAGGAAGATTCTACCTCCTTGATGGAATCCTTTACCATAGAAAAAAACACACATGTGATATGGCCTTAACAGATAGAACCATGATAAACACTATTTTACATGAGTGTCATGATAGTGTTGCAGCTGGAAATCTTTCAGAAGACAAAACACTAGAAAGGGTGAAAACCTGCTCTTGGTTGCCAAATTGGAAGAAAGATATTGCAAAATACTGCCAAACCTGTGACAGATTTCAAAAAGCCAACAGAGCCACAGGAAAGAAATTTGGAATGATGATCCAAATCCAAGAACTAAAATCCCTTTGGGAAATAGTCCATATGGATTGGATAACAGAATTACCTCCAAGAGGAGACAGAAGCTATAATGCATGCCTAGTACTAGCTGACAGGTATAGCAAAACTCCCATGTTCCTACCATGTCAAAAAGATGACACAGCTATGGACACAGCCATAATGATATGGAAAAAAGTCATTAGCCATACAGGCATATTCCAGAATATTATAAGTGACAGAGACCCAAAGTTCACTTCAGCATTATGGACAAATCTCCATAACTTATTTGGGACAAAGTTATCATTCTCAACAGCTTATAATCCTCAAACTGATGGTTTAGCAGAAAAAATGATACAAAACTTGGAGGACATGATCAGAAGATTCTGTGATTATGGACTAGAACTCAAAGATTCTGATGGCTTTACCCATGATTGGTGTACACTAATACCAGCTCTTGAACTGGCATATAAAACATCAATCCATTCTTCTACTGGCAAAACACCAGCAATGCTAGAAAAAGGTTGGAATCAAAGACTTCCTTATGATACCCTCAAAAAGCACTTAGTTGATATACATCCAACAGCAAGCAGTTTTAAGATAATGCTTGACAAATCAAGACACCATGCAAACAGATGTATGCAAGATTCTTTCAAATATGCAAAAGAGAGATGGGATAAAAGTCATTAACCACATGACTTCAAAATAGGGGACTTGGTCCTAGTATCAACCCTTAATTTCAATAACATAAAAGGTCCAAAGAAATTGAAAGATTCCTTTGCAGGACCATTTATGATAAAGGCACTTCATGGAGCCAATGCTTTGGAATTGGAACTCACAGGTGAATTAATGAACAAACACCCAACTTTTCCTGTAAGTCTGATAAAACCTTACAGCTCAAGTGACAAGGAGTTATTTTTATTAAGAAATAAACCCCCACTTGAAATTCCCCCCTTGGAAGAAGGAGAGGAAAATAAAATTGTAAGAGTCCTTAAAGAAAGAAGGACAAGAAACAAAAAAGAAAGAGAATACCTTGTAAGGTATAGAAATTCAACTCAAGAAGATGAATGGCTACTTGAGAAAGATATAAAAAATGCTGACAAACTACTAAGAAGGTTCAGACATGAGAGGAAACCTAAAGAATAGAAAAGTTAAGCATTATTGAGCTTCAAGACTAACAAAGTCTATTGAAGAGGTAGGACAGTGGATGATACCCTAGTTACATATATCAGATTGTGGTACAATCTTTTTTGGTGGTAGGGAATGTGAACCTTTGAGATATGACCACATACCCAAAAAGGTCACAAGAAACATTTAAAATAATTATACATTAAAATTAATTGTCTTAAAACTACAAAAATGCCATAAATAGGCATAAAACTTGGTTTAACTTAAAAACAAATGAATAAACATTTGGAATAAATTATACCATTGGATTCCCCATGGTAAAATACACATATACCATTTTTATAGCATATCTGTAAAGTCAATATTTAATGAGTTATATGTAATAATACCTTATAAAAACATAAATCCTTACTTATTTCAAATACCAATGTAACAACATGTGAAATGAATAGTACCATTGGATTCTTCATGAAAGTCCACACATAAAACAATTAAGAAGCTAATCTCCAAAGTAAATACTTAAGGAGTTAAGCTGAATATATGCACTTTTTTGGTCAATGCATATATTCAAGGATTTTAGCTAATATGTTTTGAAATATGCATGATAGAGTGATGAACTAAAAATAAAGTCATCACTTAATTACTGTAGGAATAAAGAAGGGAACTTCATTGCAAAAGCTATAAACAAGTTTAAAACCTGTAAGGCATTATTGATTAAAATCAATAGAGTTGTTGACCACTTTGTTGTGAAAGTGGTCCAAACTTAAAAATAAGTAGACAGTCGGACTCTAATAGTTTGTCCTTGAAGAATGAAGTAATGTTTATTATAAAATTCAGGGTATAACCCCTTGAAATCATGGTTTGAAGTTTCAAATATTAGATTTCAACAGAAAGGATGAGTTACAAGGAAAAACATCAAAAATAGAGTTTTGATGATGTAATAAAATTCTCTTGGAAGAATAATGAGCTTATGCCAAGCTGTTAGAATTCACTCTCTAAATTGCTGTAGCATGTGAAACCTAAAAGCTATTTAGGATCAAAGTTTGAGCTTAATTTGATCATTTATGATCACTCACTGTAACCTTAAATTAAGTTTAACAGTCATATGAGTGATACAATTGGTGAATACTGCTAGTTTATGATTGAAACTAATAAAATCCCCAAATTTTGGGGTTCTGCCAAGCCTTGATGTCATCAAAACGTAGAGTTATAGTGATAACTCTAAATAATGGCGTAATAATGAGATAAGATGGTTTGATCATGATGTAATCATCACCAAACCTTAAAATATTGATCAATTCCGAGGGATATGATCAGTACACGTCTAATAGAAGCCTGTTGAACTCTAGAAGGAAGGAATTTAATATAAATAGAGCTCTTTTTACTCTATTTCCCCCTCAGATGCTTACAAAACATTAAATCATTGAATAAAAAGGTAATAACTTTTTTCTTGATATATAAAACTTTCCTATTATTAAAGACCAAAGATAATCTTATAATAATCTCCATCTCAGACGCGATTATTGCAATTATTTAACTGTTTTGTTTAAATTTCTCTTAAAAACATCAATTCCACGTAAAATCTAGAAGATTTGTAATTTCTCTTAGATTTTATTGTAACTACAATTTAAATAAGTTGTATTTACATTTCTAGGCGTAAAATTATCCAAAATTATTATATTAAGCCTTAAAATTAGGTTTTTTCTCTTATTATAACAATTTTTTCTCTATTATTACTTTAAAAATTCTATAATTAATATAAATAGTATTTATATTAATTTATAAATTTAATATTAGTAATATTATTGTTATTAACTGTTTTTTATTAATAAAAAACAAGTGTTCACACCTTTATTATTTGTTGGTAGCAATAATAAAGTGCTTATAAATATATTAATTATCTTATATCAATATATTTATTTTATTATATTATTTCTTTATAATATAAATTATATTATTATATTTATTTAATAATATAATTATTTTTACGCCATAATTATAATAATTCTTTATTATTATAATTATTTTTATCTTATTTACTTCATTCATAAGGACATTCATAGCACAATAAGTAAAATATTGGTAATTTCTACTTATTGTTTCATAGTCAAACCTTACACTTCCAGTCCTCTGGTTTGAGGCTTCTGTTGGATTTGAAAGTGAATGGCAGAGTGGGTATGATTTCCCCTAATGTCTTTCCATCCACAACTGTGTCCAAGGTGTCCTCTTCCAGGTCTTCTGGTTCTGCACAACCCTTCTCTGTCCCCTTGCTGGTTCCTTGGGATGCCAAGGTTTCTGAAGTGTACAGGTGAAATATCAGTGTTTGAAATCAGTAAACAACTTAATCCTCTTGGGGTATTTACCTTTGACTGTGCATTGCAAAAATTTGTTGTCTACTGCTCTTGGGAATTTGCCTTTAGAGGTTACAACTGGGTTAATGATTGTAATCTTCCCTGTACAAGTTATTAAGGTTGGTTTACCTTGTATTGATGCAGAGTTTTGTGGTTTCCTACTCCTCTGAGTGGCAATTGGTGCCCACTTCTTAGCTGTGATAAGGCCCTCACTGTGACTCTTTCCTTTCCCCTTGCCTCCCTCTGGTTTTGAGGGTGTCACTGGCATGTTGGCCTGTGACTGCGTTTCAAGTGGTATGAATTTTTCTTCCAGTGAATCAAACAGGAAAAATAGGGCTTATTTGTCAGTTAAGACTTCTTAGAATGCTGTTTGCATGTCTAAGAATGGGTTCTGGGCAATATATTTCTATATTATACCCTTGTATTATGAAAGTGAAATTGAAATTATCAATTACACGTCAAAAAATACAGCTTGTGGATTTCTGGCACACTTTTTGTATACCAGTATCTCACAGATTAACTTATAATCAACAAGCGTAATCTAACAGTGGCTATGTAAAGGGTAATTGAAATTATCAATATACCCAGCCACACCTCTAATACTGTTGATATACAGTAAGAGAGGTTTCTTTTTTAATTAAAAAAGGACAGTATTGATGGCTTAAAATTTTCTAATATGTAAAACAAGCCAAAGAAAAAAATGCAGGTTTTGTGGTGATTAAATTGTAATCAACCATGCAACAAGGCAATTAAAGTGGAAAAACACAATGGTATATGGTCATATACCACTCAAAAAAGAAATATAGGATATGTTTTATATTATTTTTTAAAGAATTTTTACGCCTCAAAAAAATAAAGAATGGTGTCAGAATTAAGAAAATGAAAGTAAATACTCAGTTTTGGCATAAAAAAGGGTGCAAAAATCCAAAAAAACACAGCCAGGGCCCCAAATTGCCAGGCTGAATCTATAATGAAGGTGTAATAAGGCTATTTACGACTTCAACTATGACTTTGACATGGTAAAATTCAATTAAAAGAAGTCTATAATGGATACAAAAACTTTAAGATTGAATAACAAGGGCTTTACTATTATAAAATAGTGGTGGTGAGCGCTGTTAAAAGCCCTGGGTGCAATTTTACCTGCTGGGTTACAATAATAAAGTCTGAAATACTAAAGTTTATAGTATAACCTGATTATTTTTTGGTAGTATAACTGTTTTTGACAGTTGTACTATTTAGGAATTCAAGAGCAGGATGGGGAAACCTTTTTGGGTGGAGAAATGGCCCCCTTTTATCCTGAAATGGGGTGGAATGGCCCTCTAGACCATCCACATAAGGGAAGTGAAGCATTTTTCACTTCAGTATAGTGGCTTTTGGTTTTCATAGTGGGTTTATGCTCCGCATTGGGTTCAGATGTGGTTTTGAAACCACATCTGGGTATTTATTACCAATACAGGGTAAAAGGTTTCATCTGGAGACCACATAGCCCTCTTCTGACGTGTATGACATGTAGAATGATGTACAGAACCTGTATGGGACCCCAGTATTGAATTAATTATGAGGTGTTGAAGTATAAACATGCTTCTTCATCTATTTGACACCTCATAATGATACTTATGGGAGAATATCCCACAGTAAGAGTGGATTGGTCTAACTGTGGGTTTTTTACCTTAAAACTGCCATATATTTCTTGTTTTTTGAGATATAAAGCTCAAAGTCGGTTCATTGTGTAGCCCCGGATGTGTTCTACACAATGGTACCTCAATTGATATGGCTATCATTAAATATGGCAATGTTATGCCATGTAGAAAATTCTTTGTACATATATATGTTTTTCTTAGAAACTGTATAGAGCTTGTTTGCGCCATACCTTTTGTTCTAGAAGAGATATGGAAAAATACGTGGTACCATAAGATAGCCCTGACTGTGCTCTTCCCAAAATGACCCCACTTTAGGTATCTCAAACTAAAACTGTAGAAGTTAGATGAGAGGTGAATATGTTTTTCACCTTATTTGACCTTATTTTGGTCATAACTTCTGTAATTTTGGTGCTATCTCAGTTTGGCTAGTACCATTAAGTATCCCTGACTTAGAGCTTCATTTTGAATAACCATTTGATGGGGTTAAGCCTCTTTCTCTGTATTTCAGATCGGGGTGAAAAATTAAGGTTTATGCTCAGAAACAACTTTGAGAATGAATAACTTTGTTATTCCTTGTCCTATGATGATGGGACTTGTATATTTGGAAAGGGGTGAGCTTCCTCTTTATTTTGATCCCTTTTGAGCTTATTTGGCTTAGCTCTATGTTTTGGTGGTATCTTGGCTATACCATTGCTTTATGGCATTTGGCTGTCATGCTTGTGCGCTGGGTTTGAGTCACAGGCTGACAGCACAAGCCATGCAGAACTGCAAGTGGCACTTACACATTGAATAAAAAAATTCCATTTTCTTGCATTCAGGTTACCAAATTACGATTTTCAAAGATTTTTGGAATTATGATCCACCTTGTTAATGTGGGACATTAATTTCCCTCTGTGATGATCTGAAATTCCTCCCTTTTTTTGAGATTTGATTGCAGTCCAAACAAAATCTTTCACTTCTCATTCTGAGTTTCTGAAGCTGCCTTGCAATGACCCTTCATGTTTCCAAGAAAATGCTTCTATACTTGTAATAATGCTGTAATATTCCTTCAATCCAATCATGAACTATGCCAAGTGTCAGGGTGAGTCTATGTAGCATCTCAAAAGGAGTAAATAAAAGCTGGTACTATAGCTGTGACCTTTTAAATTAGTCAAAAATAATAAGTAAGACCCTACTGTTATGGGTAACAGTGGTGATGAATCTACTGAGGGTCTTGGTTGCAGCTGTTGAATATCTACTAACCATGAAAATCAACTACAATAGCTAATAATATAATTCTAAGAGTACTACAGGTTATTTGCAGCTTTACTATGTAAGAATTCTAAATATATGACCATGAGGTCCTTTTCCAATGGGAAAAGGCCTATATTTATCCCTTTGGGGAGCCTGAAGGGTCTGGTAATTTCTCCACACCTCTGAAGAGTTGTAAGGTGTGGATATAAAACCTTGATTAAAAATCAAGTACTTTTCCTGTCCTAAAAATATCTATAAGGTAAATATTTGATTAAAAATAGTATGAAATACTATTTTTGAGAGAAAACAAACCAAATTGATTGTTTTTAACTATATAAGCATAAAAAAATAATATTATAAAGATTTCTTGTTTTACCAACAATAAACATTTATCCAAAAATACTCTATGTCAGCCTGTGACTCAAAACCAGAGCACAAGCATGATAGCCAAAATACAATAAACCAATGGTATAGCCAAGATACCACGAAAACATAGAGCTGAGCCAAATGAGCTCAAAAGGTATCAAAAGAAAGAGGAAACTCACTCCTTTCCAAATATACAAGTCCCATCATCATAGGACAAAGAATAACAAAGTTATTCATGCTCAAAGTTATTGCTGGGCATAAAACTTAATTTTAACCTCTCATCTGAAATACAGAGTAAGAGGCTTAACCCCATCAAACGGGTATGCAGAATGAAGCTCTATGTCAGGGCTATCCAATGGTACCAGCCACACTGAGCTAGCACCAATATTACAGAAGCTATGGTCAAATTCAGACAAAATAAGGTTGAAGAAAACATTCACCTCTCATCTAACTTCTACAGTTTTAGTGGGAGATACTTAAAGTGAGGCCTTTTTGGAAAGAGAAAAATCAGGGCTACTTGATGGTGTCATCCATTTCCTCATATCTCAAATATAGCAGAAGTTATGGGGAAAACAAACCTAATACAGCTTTTTGCATAAACCACGCATGTGTATAAAAATCTTGTACATGGCATACCTTTGCCATATTTAATGATAACCATATAAAATAAGGTACCATTGTGTAGAGAACCTACAGGGATACACACCGGTTCAGTTTTGAGGTTGATATCTCAAAAACTCACAAAGTTATGGCTGTTTTAAGGTCAAAATCCCACATTTTGTCCAATACAGTCTTACCATGGGATAATATCCCATAGGCATGATTATGAGGTGTTAAAAAGACAAAGAAGAATGTTTGGGATTCAATACCTCATAAGTCAGTCAATACTGGGGTCCCATACAGCTTCTGTACAGCATTCTACGCGTCATACATGTCAGAACAGGGCTATGTGGTCCCCAGATGAAAATTTTCACCCTGTATTGGTGAAAACTGCCCAGATGTGGTTTCAAAACCACATCTGAGCTCAATAAAGGCTATACAGGTCCTTGAAAACCACAAGCCTGTCTCAGAGAGTGAAAAAATCTTCACTCCCTCTACCTGGAGAGGTCTAACAGCCCTTCCACCCCATTTCAGGATAAAAAGCAGGATTTTCACAGCCAGAAATGCTTTCCTCATCCTGCTCTTGAATACCCTACATAGTAAACTGTCAAAAACAGTTTTACTCTTGGGTAATAAACAGGTATAATTAGAATATTAATTATTATAGCCTTTATTATTGTAACCCAACAGGTAAAGCTGCACCCAGGGCTTTCAACAGCGCTCACCACCACTATATTTCATATAGTAAAGCCCTTTTATTCTTAAATTAAAACATATTTAACTCTTAGAAATCTTTTGAAATCCTTTTTTACCATGTCATAGGCATAGTTAAAAGTTGTAAATACATTTTAATACTTTTATCATAGACTCAGCCTGACACTCTACAAGAGATATTTAAGGCTGCAAAAGAAATTTCTTCAAGAGCAATTACAATTAGAATCCATTGAGCAAAGAAATGCAAGAAATTAATTAAAGAATAAAGTATTCAAAAGATTATGAAAGATAAAACACACCCAAAAGTGACCAGAGTGAATTTGGAAATAAAGTGACAAAGTTTACAGTGATGAAAGATGCTTTATTTCACTTATGGGGTGGTTCAGGGGTAAAAATGATTATAATGTGTTTCTCATGTGGTTAAAAGGTTTAAAATTATTGAAAAAAGGGTTGTGATATTTTATTGATTGGTTTATCAGTGTTTAAACTTATTATAAAAGGAAAAGATTCTAACATGAAGAGAAAAGTGGGGCAAAGAAGACGTTCCTTTATAGCCATAAATTTTCTTACTCCAAAAGTAAAGTTTACTCTTTTCAGTCGTGGAAAACAATCTGACAACATAAAATACAATTATGGCATCATTAATCCCTGGTTTAGACCAAAAAAGGGCTGGTTTTAGCAATTTTAGACCCTTAAATCAGCCATTACTATAGTAATACCTGGTCTAGAGCCTTAAAAACACATCAGAATGTGAGTAACAGATGTAGAAACCAGTTAAAACTTCTTTTACTAAGACTTTTTCCCCTTAAGGGTAGCTTTAACCTCTTGGCAACAGTTAAAACTGCCCTGGTTGGTATCAAACCTCATCATTAATTGAGTCACAGACCCTGCTACTCAATTACAGGCAAAAATTGATGAACTTTTGCGTTGATTTTGACATCTCACACCTTTCAGCAAGGATTTTGGGGGTCTGGCTCCCCCTTAGAGCTAGTGTTCCTTCCCCCCAAATTCATATTTCCAATTTATTTTTCCTTTAATTCCACATAATGTATTATACTTGTAATTTACATATGTAATTCACTTGAGTTTTACAGTACACTTACTGTCATAATTGACACCTCATACTTAAATTACAGTTCAATTATGGAATCCACGCTCACATTTTGACAATTCAATTGAAAATACTTTAATTTCTCACAACTTCCAAACTAGACACAACACCTAAATTTTAACACAAAAATTGATGGTTAACACCACATGTGATGTGAACTGAATTAAGGTTCTTAGGATTTTCAACATTTGTACAGGAAATACTAAAGCCTTAATTCAAGCTTATTTAGAGTTGAGTTACAGAAATTTGACCTAGAGGTGAACCCACCTTATTTTTTATGAGGGGTTCAATGGTGAAATAATTTTCATGTGTTTATTTGTTGGATAAGAAGTTATGATAATTTTTATCTAATTTTTTTGCAAAAATATTTTCTATTTTGGTAGTTTTGTTGAAAATTCATTTTTACTTAATTCTTTCAACTAAAAATGTGTTTTCACAATTTTAAAATTTAATGTAATTTTATTGTTAAATTTTTATACATAAATTTATATATATATTTCATTTTCATTTTGATAATATAAATAAATTTATTTTATTTATATTTATATCTTATTTTATTATTTGTGGTCTTTTGGGTATATGAAAATACCTCTAAGGCTCACATTCCCTCCCCCTAAAAAAAGAATATTACTTTGTAATATTGTTTTATTTCTAGTGTTTCTGAACCTTCTGAGAATCTTGGTAGCTTTGGGTATGTCTTTTTCTGCTAACCATTCATCTTAACAAGTTGGGTCACTGTACCTAAAAATGTATTACCTTACTTTATTGGTTCTCAACTTTTTTTCTTTGAGAGCTTTGCTAATTTTCTTAATACTTGATGATTAAATAGGAGGTATAGCTCGGAAAAATTTTATTCCTCAAAGGAAATTTCAGCATCATTAGATTTATATGGCTTTATTAATCTCACTGGAAATTTAGGATTCTTATTGCTAAGTTCCTCAGATGATTCTACTTCAATAGCAATTTATCCATGGGGGGCCTCAATAGCAGAAGGTCCTGCAAAGGAGTATTTGAGCTTTTTACATCCTTTGATTTTGTTGAAGTTAGTGGTGGATACAAGTCCTAAATCCCCTACTTCAAAATCTGCAGTGGCATGTGATTTGTCCCATTTGTCTTTAGCATATGCAAATGATTCTTCCATGCACCTTACTGCATGCTTTATAGCTTTTTCTAGCATTCCTTTGAAGCTAGCAGCTGTAGGATGTGTCTCAACCAAATCTTTCCTCAGGAAATCCTGAGGTAATTTGGGATTCCGTCCTTTTTCTAGAACAGAAGGAGTTTGATTGGTACTGGCATGAATGGATGTCTTATATGCCAATTCTATTTCTGGTAAAGGGGTATACCAATAATGGGTTAATCCATCACAATCTTTAAGTTCAAGGACATATGCACAAAATATTCTTACCCTATCTTCCAAGGTTTGGATCATTCTTTCAGCAAGACCATCAGTTTGTGGGTGGTAGGCTTTAGAGAAGGATAAATTTGTCCCAAATAGTTGGTGAAGATTTGTCCATAGTTCTGAGGTTAATTTGAGATCTCTTTCACTAATGATGTTTTTGAATATGACAGTCCATGATACTACTCTATTCCATATCAGAAGAGCTGTATGTGTGGCTGTATCATCTTTGTGACATGGTATAAAGATTGGAGTATTAGTAAATCTGTCCAAAAGCACTAGGCAAGCGTTATAACCTCAATCACCCCCTGGTGGTAGGCCAGTTACCCAATACATATGGTCAATTTCCCAAGGTCTGCTTGGTTCTTGGTTCTTGATCATATTTCCAAGTATTTTGCCAGTGGATTTATTTGCCTTTTAACATCTGCCACAGATTTTGCAATACTCTGCAACATCTTTCTGCCACATTGGCCACAATATACATTTCTTTATCTTTTATCTTGTTCTTTCTTCAGACAGATGTCCTCAGAAGGGGCTGTCATGGAATTATTTCAGTACAATATTTATTAAGGACCTGTTCACAACTGTCATGACACATGTATGCTTAGTTATGTGGTAAATTATACCATCAAGTAAGTGGAATATTCTTTCATCATATGAATTTTTACATATTTCACCTAAGGCATGTATCAAAAAGTTGTCTTTACAGTATTTAGTAAGTAATTGGCATAAAATGCTACAGTTTGTATCCTGAGTATAACTGTTTCTTACTTCTTCAAAGGAAGTGGTTTCCAGATCTGTGATACTGATTCCTTCTATTGGGATATGTGGGGAAGCCTCTTCTGGAACATAAGTAGGATTATCAATATTATTTTGTAATGGCCATCTGCTCAGTACATCTGCATTTTTATGAATAATCCCATCTTTGTGAGCAATAGTCATATTGCTCCTATACTCTTGTAGGGCTATTTGCCATCTGAGCATATGTCTGTTAGGTGTCTCCATGTTTGAAAGTGACTTAAAAGTGGGACAATTTGTTATTACTTCAAAGGCACATCCCTCCAGGAAGTAATTTAGCTTTTCCAATTCCCAGAAAAGGCATAAAAACTCCATTTTACTTGCTCCATATCTGGATTCAGTTGGTTTGATTTTCCTGGATATGAAGCATATGGGTCCTTCCACAGCCTTATCATTGATAATCTGGACTTGATGAAGTGCAGCGCCAAGCCCATTTCCTGATGCATCAATATAAATCTCAAAAGGCAGGTTAAAGTCCGGGGTCAGTAAGAGTGTAGAAGTGTTTAAGGCTTTTCTTAACGATTCAAAGGCTTTGACTCTGTAAATAATCATTTCAAACACTGTGTCCTTGTCACACAATTTATGCAGAGGTCTTGCTATGGATACAAAATCTTTAATATGCTGTCTGTAATATCCTGAAAACCCCAAAGATGACTGAATTTCTTTTTTTTTCTGAGGCATAGATTTCAGTAGTACTGCTGCAACTTTGTTTTTGTCAATTCCAAGGGATAAACCAGATACTACATGTCCCAGTGCTTTATGTTCTTTGAATCCAAAATCACATTTCTTCAAACAAATTTTCATGCTTACAGATTTTATTTTGGTCAGAACTCTTGATAATCTGTATATGGTTTCTTCCCAAGTCTTGGAACAGACAATAATGTCATCAATGTAAATTATTAACCATCCTTCTGAAAGTTCTTCAGGGAAGATTTCATTAATCATTCTTTGGAAGTGTGAAGGTTCCTTCTTGATATCAAAAGGCATCCTCAAATACTCATATACTCCACAATGATCAATAATTCTCAATGATTTTCTTGCTCTTGGTGTCACCACATTCTGATTAAATCCTTTGAGGGCATCCATAGTGCTTATATACACTGCTTTAAATATCTGGGTAAGGCAAATTTGGATTTTTGGTATTAGGTACCTGTCTGGAATAGTGTAAGTGTTTAGCGCTCTAAAGTCCCCAACCATTCTAGATTTTCCATTATGCCATGCCACTATGACTGGTGTAGTTATTTTTAATTCCTCATTATGCCCAACCTTCCTTACTACACCAAGATCTACAATTTTTCAATATGGCATTCCAGAGCTTCTCTTTATTGAGGACTTGCTAGATATGCAGGTCTTCTTAAGAATGGTGGATAAGGTTTTTCAATGTTGAGGACAATGTCAACTTCATTACCAATACATGCCCCCAGAAGTTCTTTGTCTGATGCAAATGCTTTTTTGTGGTCATATAAAAGGGCAGAAAGTTCACTTTCTTGTTTATCAGTCAGATGAAGGCTTATTTCAGCTTCATTTAAGTGTTGAGATTTGAATTTCTCCAGCTCTAAGTTGACTGGTGATCCTTTGCTTACTGTAATTTGTCTTTTAAATGGTAAAAAGGTAAATTCGTGACACTTATTGTCTCCAATAGGAAATTATCTATCCTTGTTGTTATGTAAGTCTATGCCATACATGATTCAATATTCATTTCACAATATAAACTGGGTACTAGAGCAATTTCCCATAACAACAAATTCAACAGTGATTATTAGATTTCCATTTATGTGTGGATATATGAAAGTAGTCTCAAATATGCCTAATGCTTTCATTGGACTACTTGCACTATTACATTTTATTCCATCAATTGGCAATAATTGATCTTCAAAATTTGGTACACAAGTCTTAAGAAAATATTTGCCAACACAAGAGGAGAAAGCTTAGTGGGTTTTTTGTAAATTACCACTTCTGTTATACAGGAGTTACCAGATGTATAACCCTTCCTCTATTTGGTTTGGTCTTCATAAGTTGTGCACCTTGAATTTTTGACAAAGAAAGTTGACCTTTGCTCAATTGAGGCAAGGGGGAAAGAGATTCCATTATGTCAAATGTGGCATTGATATTTTCTATATCTTTTGAAGATTCAGAAAATATTGACAATTTATCATCTGAATTTTCTACATCATCATCTTTTTCAACATCAGGTTCTTTTTCAATGTCAATTTCATTGATTTTTCCCTCCCTGGGACATGCATTAGCTAAATGTGTGGTGCTTTGGCAAATATGGAACTTCCTGATTATATCTGAAGATTTATATTTCATATTATTAGAATTTCCTTTGGGATTTTTGTCCACAAAATCTTTCCAAGGTGTATTAAACCTTTTTTTGAGATTCACCCTACTAGAACCAATGATGGTTCTGGTGGTTACTTCTCCTAATATATTAATGGTATCTTTTGCTGAAAGTTGTTCAGTAGTCCTCCTTTTTACAGCATGTTCTAAGTCACCCCCAAATTGTCTTATAATTTTTCTGTGAGTCATAAATTCTGACATGTCAGGATGTAATTCTGGTAATCTGTCTTGTTGTTGGAAAAACAATGGTAAAGCAATGTCTTTATCAGCATTAAATTTGGCAGATTCAAACGCTGTTTCAAATTTAAATCTCCAAGAATAATTGGCCCATTCATTAATAATTTGGGTTTTCCACCAAGTCCAACTTTGGTGGCCATGTGCTTGTCTTAATTTGCTATACCATCTGTGGGTTGATCTGGAAAACAAGGTGCTAAATATTGCTGTTACCAATATTTTTGGTAATTCAAAATCTTCTTTAATCATGTCAATACCTCTGATGAATTCCCTATGGTCATATTCTCCTTCACAAATGAAGAGAGGCCATTCTTTAAGTTTTGGTACTTCTTTCAAAAGTGCTTGGCCCATTGATGGTTCCAAGTTATGAAAAGAAGTGGAAATTTCACTTTTTAATTGTGAATTTTCAACCTCCAATACTTTTGGCTTTGGAATTGTTGTTCCCTCATTCTGATTCAAAGGGGTAGACATTCTTGGTAAGGTGTGAAGTAATTGTTCAATATTATTCATTTTACTGTTGCTACTGTAACAACCATGGAAATTACCCTCCTGGACTCCATATGGCATATCAGCACCATATCAATCTTATGGCAATTTGGCCATATCCATGATCACTGGCCAAATTGGCCTTCTCATCTTTCGTGTCCTTTTATGGTCATTTCACTCCTGGGGCCAACCTGGCCTTTTCACCATCATCAGGCCCTTCCTGGCCTTTCTCTGATTTTGGGCACTCTTTGGTATTCTCCAGTCAACAGGAAAGATACAGCTCAAAATCCTGTATTTGACTTATTTAAGCTATAAATACAGTTTGTGCACTTTGCACAAATACAGTTTTAAAGCTGTATTAACTGTATTTAGCCAAAAACCCAAAAATGGCCAAATCACTCAAAAGACACTTTCTCACCTCTGAAGCCTTCCAAAACCCAAACTTCATTCATATCCTCCTGACATCACCTCAAAGGACGTTGGGCCCATTTCAACCTTCAATAACCAAAAGTGCCATATATGGTGTTATACACCATTATGCATCTTTTTTCAGCAGAAATCCAATGGAGGAAATTTCAAATGGTAATTTCAACTTTTTAACAGGTCATCAAGGCACACCTTCCAGAGGATTCATCAAGGGTCAAGGGAAAGTTTCATAATCTCAAATACCAATGACGCCATCAAGAAATCAATGGTTATTCTCACTCACAGTATTCCTTCAAAGGAATAATGGCTGTTCATTCTCAAGGGATATTCAAGAGGCAGCTCCAAAACAATATGTCAAGGGTAAATGCTCTGCCAATCCATCTTGGCAACGCAATTCATTCAGTACAGTCTTAATTCATCAAGACCTGTATTTTTCATTCATACACAATGGGAAGATCATTCAATGCAGTTCATTTCCCAATCTGGCAAGGTATACACTTCATCAAGCTGTTAATACAGCTTCAAGGATTCAATACAGACCAGCTGTCAGCCTGAAGGATTCAAGCTCTCAAATTTTCACATCTACCAGCCTCCTTTGACCCTGGGGGTTTTTTCCCCAGTTAATTTATATATTTTTATTGTATTTTATCTTTATTTATCTTATCATTTTTGTTAAGTGAATACTGATATTATTAACTCAGTCATTTAGCCCCTTTTCTCTTTTCTTTCTTTGCCTGTAAATGGATGTTTGGTGTTCATATCCTTACTGGTTCTATTGTTCATTTTGGCAGGTTGAAACAGTGATTAAGGACTTACTTGGTTGGCTGTTTGGCCATTTGGCTTCCCATTTCTCTTATTTTATCTCATCTTTGTACTTGCATTCTTCTTAGAGAAATTCAAATCTTTATTTTTGTTTTCTTTATTTTTTTGGAGTCTACCAAGTGAGTTCCCTGATTGCTGAGTGCCAGGCCACTCTTGGTTTTCTGTCCAAGAGCCCCTGTGACAGCTACACCTTTGGGAATTTCTGAATTCATGTTGTAAACTTTGTATTGAATTCATTACATCAGTTTTATTTTTTTCCTCTGTTTTTGTTAATCATTTCAATATTTCTGTTTTTCTAGTATCATCAGAAGTGACTTGAGCCAACTTCACTGTCAATTTTGATATTTCCTCTTGTGAGGTGTCAAAACAATTTTTCAAGTCAATTTTATGTTTTTACTTCAGTAAATCATTTTGAAATATTATCAAGAACATTTTTATTCTCCCCTTTGAAATTAATTATTGCTTGTTTTATTCTTGTTTCAATTATTTCATAAATATTGAATTTAGAATATTTGTCTGTCAATTCTTTAATAATGACAGATTGTTCATTTAACCTGTTTCCAAATGAATTGTCATTATTCAAAGTTTCAATTGTTCTTAAAACTCTTTCAAAACACATAAGTGTCTTTTTTATTTGGCTCAGACTTGAGTTATTTGTCTTCATATTGTTACAAATTGATGAATGTTTTTTGGAAATATGACTTTTTATGTCATTTATAGCTTCATACAACTCTGGGATAGCATCAAAAAGGTCAGAAATCATTTCTGATATTTTAATCTGGCTTTCTCCTTCTGTAGTTCTATCATTATTCTGGCCATCTGAAATACATTTTCCATGGCATCCTGCTGAATCTTTGGGATTCTGTAACCGTGGCTGTAAGGTTTTGTGGCTGGTGCCTTTCCTTTTCTATTGTTATGAGCTTGTTGCTGCTTTTTCACGTTGGAATTGCTGCTGCTGGCTACTGGGGCTGTTTTTGGCAATTGCTTGGGTAGTAGAGGGTTGTTTTTCCTCCATTCTGCTGTTAAAAGCATAATGTTTTTCTTTTCCATAAATGGATGCCATCCATTGAGTAACTTGCAATTGTTGAGATGGCCTAGGAATTTTCTCACAGCCAGGTAAGAATTCATGCAGCTTTTCAAAGGATATGCAAGTATCTGGTACTCTTTGTGCTGCAATGCATTGTTTTAGGCCTTCTGGCTGGCTTTTTTTATGTCCCCTGAGGATTCTTGTGGTGGTGTCAGCTCTGTTTGAAGGTAAAACAGTATTATCAGCTTCAGAATGAACTACTTTTTTACTTTGGTAGTCATCAACTGACCCTTGTCCTTCTGTGACTGATTGGCTTCTGCCATAATCATGTCTATGACCTTTTTGGGATATTCTCGAGGGGTTGGAGCTGACTCCTGATCTAGTTGAAGGCATATTTATGATTAAAAAAGCTTAAAAATAGTAATGTTACATCAAAAGCTTACTATTGGCCAAATGATTTGCTTTCTGAAGAGGCTTACTTATTCAAGTTAATTAATTCAGAAGAAATTGGCTCCGGTTGATTCTTCTGAGTTATAATAACTGTACTATTATGGTGAGAATTAACAGTACTTGAAGGAATAATTCTGGTTACTGTTGAAGATTTTTCAATATTTTCTTGACTTACCACATTTTAAGACAATAAAATTAATGAAAAAGCCAATTGATCAAGCAAAAAATGATTTTTTCAAAAGAGAAATGAAAAATAAACCCTCACTTATAATATGAAAGATTTTGTTTTTTATGGATTTTTTGAATTATAAGAATTTTTTATATGTTTTTAAATTTTGAAATATAATGAAGAAAGATTTAAAAAGAGTAAAAATCACTTCAAAGGTAAAATATATTGGCTGGGCACCCAAATGTAAGGTGTGGATATGAAAATTTGATTGAAAATCAAGTACTTTTCCAATCCTAAAAATTTGTCTAAGGTAAAAAGTTGATTAAACATAGTATGAAATAGTATTTTTAAGAGGAAACATGCCAATTTTATTGTTTTTAACTTTATAAGTATAAAACAATAATATTCTAAAGATTTATTGTTTTACCAACAATAAAAATTTATCCAAAAATACTCTACAAGAGATATTCAAGGCTACAAAAGAAACTTCTTCAAGAGCAATTTCAATTGGAATTAATTGAGTAAAGAACTGCAATAAATTAATTAAAGAGAAAAGGCTTTAAAAGATTATTAAAGAGAAAACACACCCAAAAGTGACCAGAGTGAATTTGGAAACAAAGTGACAAGGTTTACAGTTATGAAAGATGCTTTAATTCACTTGTGGGGTGGTTCAGGGGTAAAAATGATTATAAGAGTTACAAACAATGATTAGAATGTTTTTTTCATGTGGTTAAAAGGTTTAAAATTATTAAAAAACTTGGTTGGAATCTTTTATTTATTGCTTTAACAGTGTTTAAACTAATTTTAAAAGGAAAAGAGTCTAATATGAAGAAAAAAGTGGGGCAAAGAAGACATTCTTTTATAGCCATCAATTTTCTTAATCCAAAAGCAAAATTTACTCTTGTCAGTTGTGGAAAACACTCTGACAACATAAAAGCAAATTATGGCATCATTGATCCCTTGTTTAGATCAAAAAAGGGCTGGTTTTATCCATTTTAGACCCTTAAATCACCCATTACTATAGTAATACCTGGTCTAGATCCTTCAAGACACGTCAAAATGTGTGTAAGAGATGTAAAAACTAGTTAAAGCTATTTTCACTAACGTTGTTTTAACTTAAGGTTAGTTTTACCCTCTTGGTAACAGTTGAAACTGCCCTGGTTGGTATCAAAACCTCATCATCAATTGAGTCACAGATCCTGTGACTCAATTATAGGCAACAAGTGATGAACGTTTGCATTGATTTTGACATCTCATGCCTGTCAGAAAGGATTTTGGGGGTCTGGCTCCCCCTTAGAGCTAGAGTTCCTTCCCCCCCAAATTCATCTTTCCAACTTATTTTTCCTTTAATTCCTCATCATGTATTATACTTTTAATTTATATATGTAATTCAATTGAGCTTTACAGTACACTTACTGTAATAGTTGACACCTCAGATGTAAATTACAGCTCACTTATGTAATACATGGGCACATCTTGACAATTCAATTGAAAATACTTCAGTTCCTCATAGCTTCTAAACTACACATAACACCTCAATTTTAACACAAAAATTGATTGTTAACACCACATGTGATGTGAATTGAATTAAGGCTTTGGGTATTCTCAACGTTGGTACAGAAAATACTAAAAACTTAATTTAAGCTTATTTAGAGTTGAGTCACAGAGATTTTATCCAGAGGTGACCCCACCTTAATTTTTATGAGGAATCAAATGGTGAAATAATTTTCATATGTGTATTTGTTGGATAAAAAGTTATGATAATTTTTATTTAACTTTTCTCCAAAAATATTTCAATTTTGATATTTTTGTTCCAAATTCATTTTTACTTAATTTTTTCAAGTAAAAATGTGTTTTCACAATTTGAAAATTTAACGTCATTTTATTGTTAAATTATAATTAAATTTTAATTTTTATATATAAATTTATATTTATATTCCATTCTAAATTTGATAATGTAAATAGATTACCTTTATTTATATTCATATCTTATTTTATTATATGTGCTCTTTTGGGTAAATTAAAATACCTCTAAGGCTTGCAAGAGTGCATATTTTCACTCTGGAGGCTGGGCTTTGGTTTTGTATTTTCAATTCTGAAATCAGCATAGTCAGAATTGTGGTTTTGGAACCAAAAATGATCATTCTGGATTGAGACAGGGTAGCAAAACTCTTTACAGTCCCTTCAGCACTGTTCTGATGTCAAAAGGCTGTTTGGAAGACTAACATTAGTCATTCTGGGAGGGTTAAGCTTCCAAAACACATCATTTTAAGTTTCAAGCCAGTACTGGTTGATATAGAATTTGTACAGACCAGTTTAGGTTAAAAAGCCTTCAACCAAGAAATCTCCCTCAGCTTTCAAGATATCAAGAATACAAGAGCATACAATTGAAATTCTTGATGAGCTCTTCAATTTTTCATTCTTCATATGCACCCTTCTTCAAGATAGCAGAAGTTATAAGGGTTTCAAGCTTTTTGATTTATTTTTGTACATCAGTATGTGGCTTCAGAAAATTCCAAGCAAGATATCTCTTCCAATTTAGAGAATACCAGAATTCAAATGATACATATATTTAGGGATTCCTTAGCTTTACAGCTTGGTGTACTTCACTTTACAGCTGTATGAATATATGACAAAGATAAAAGGGCTTTGTCCTATTGCTATTGTCTGAATTCCTGTCTTTTGAGTAATTAGCCTTTGAACCAAGATCTCTCTTCCAATTTTTAATATACAGATGTCTCATGTATCTAAAATCAATGCTCCTGTTTAGATATTAAAATTGGTTAGACTTTTGTACAGTTTTTTGTCAGCCCTCTTGGACCTTTGGAGGGCTCTTAGTACATAAAGGTGGTGTAGCAGTACCTCCTGAAGTAGGAATTCTCCAAATAAATTTGTGGTAACATTGGATAGCTCATTTTGAGAGCTTTAAGAAAGATAAAACTTTAGTGTGGTTTTAACTAAATATGAGTAAGCTGAATGAGAGGGGAAAATAGGTTTTTTGCTTATTTGGTCTTACTTTGACAGGGTATAGTTTTGTCATTTCTTATCCTATTTGAATAAGGTTGCTAAATTTATATTTGTGGATTTTCTTGTATATATTTATACCTTTACTGGCTTGTCCTTTCCAATACTTGCCATACCATTACTTATGTTATTTGGATGTAAAGCTGGTGCTCTGTTTGGAGTAACAGGAAGACCTACCCTCCCTCCAAAAAAGGCTCATCATTGATGAGAATCCTTTGTCCTCATGGAGGCTCTTTATCCCTTCAACTGAGAATCTTGATCTGAAATATTCTCCACTTTTACCCCCTGGTCTTTTTCTGGTGGTTTATTCTTTTGTTTTCTCATATCCTCTTATTGGAATATCTTTTGATTTGATTGGGGTTGTCAGTTTGAAAGTAGTACTTTTTATTAGGATGCAAACTGAAAGATTTTGTATTTCATCAACAAAATTGAAGTTTTTAGTGCAATAAAAAAATAAAGAAAACAGGTCCACCTGAAAGTTGAAAAGATGATACAAAAGACTTATAGTGAAGGTACTGTTGAATTAGACGATTTGTGTAACTACTATGTAATAAATATCAAGTCAATTTGAGTATTTCATTTGTAATTTGGAAAACAAATTACCTGTGTTAATAATAATAAGTGAATGATTAAGAATAAATGGGTCACGTTTTACAACACACTAATGTGTTGGGGAGAACAAAGAAAAAGTGACAAGGAAGTATGCTTTAAGTATACAATAATTTAATTCTAAGTGTTAAATTAACTTATGATTGGAGTTCTCCGAGGAAAAAGATGGAAGTGCTTAAGTGGGCTTTTTTATAGTAATGATCATCTGAATGATCATTACGTCATTCTTTGTTTGAGAGAGCATTTTCAATTTCAAATTCATCTGTGTTTTTCACGTGTGATCTCTGGCTTTCAGCTACTCGTTTTTCTTTTCTTTCAACACGTTTTTCTTCACTTTCAACACCCCCCTTTTCTCTCTGACAAAGAACCCCCAAACTGAGTAAGCACTTTTGCAGTGCCGGTCAACATACTGATTTTGTTAAAAAATCAGCTAACATTTCACATGATGGTACATAAAGTACCTCTATCTTCTTCAACTTAATTACTTCCTTGATGAAGTGCAACTGTATCTCGATGTGCTTCATCCTCCTCCCATATGAGTTGTAATCTCCATTTGCAGTATTAAATCCAACCTTGATTGTCATCAAAGATCATCACAGGTCTTTAGATTGTCATTAGATTGAGTTCTTGAATTAATTGTCTAAGCCAAAGAACTTCAGTGCTGAGATCAGCTAGCACCTTGTACTCCGCCTCACTGGTTGACAAGGATACAGTTGGCTGTTTCCGTGTTTTCCAAGTGACCAAGCAATCACCTATCAGTATCACAAATCCTGTAGTTGATCGCCTGGTGATCCTACAGTTCCCTCAATCTGCATCAGAATAGGCAACAACTCTTGCTTCCTGGTGACGTTGATACATCAGAAAAAAAGAGGAGATGCCCTTTAGGTATTGTAATACATGGATGAAGGCATTCCAATTCTGAATTCCCGGATTTTCCAGAAACTGCGATAGACTACTGACAGAAAAAGAAATCTCAGGACGATTTGCAGTGCTCAAATAGCTGAGACAGCCAATAGCGCTTCAATAGTTGACATTTAGATTTTTAAATGCAACAACATTGTCCTCAGCTGCTTTATCCAGATGTTGATTTGGTATCATAGGAGTGACAAGAGGTCAACAGTCACTCATGCCATACTGATCAAGAAGTGATTCTGTGTAATGAGCTTGTGAAAGAAGTACACTATCACTGAGATGACATATACTTATTCCCAGCATCAGCTCAAAAGTGCCCATGTCATTAACCTAAAATTCCTTTTTAATTTTGGATTTGAAATGTGATAGTTCTCTGCCAAAAATGGCAAGGTCGTCAACATGTAAAACAACCACACAGGGTTAGTGCTGCAGCATTAGAACACACATGGATCTGAGATTGAAGATTTGAAATTTATTTATTTTAACCACACCATCAATCTATTGTACCAGGCAAGAGGAGCTTTCTTCAAGCCATAAATGGCCTTGTGAAGCTTTAGGCAGACCCTTTTCTTGTCAAGAGGAATGCCTTGAGGTATTGAGAGGTAGACATCTTCTGTAAGGGGCGCATTCAGGAATGCACTTTTAACATCCATTTGCTGAAATTCAAGCCCCTTCATAGCAGAGAAAGCAATCAGTGTTCTCAAAGAGTTCAAACGTCCAGTAGGTGCAAAGGATTTTGAGTAATCAACCCCCAAGGTTTGTGAGAATCCCTGAGCACAAAGTCAAGCTTTGTACTCGGTGATTCTATTCATGACATCTTGTTTAGTTCTAAACACCCAAGTGGTGCCTACTAGCTTCATTGACGGTTTTAAGTCAACAACTGACCATACTTTCAAGTTCTCCATTGAATTTAGTTCTTTGGAAATAACTTTCTTCCAATCTTCACAGTGGCTGTCAGAAAGAGCACTTTGATAGGAGATAGGGTCTCCATCTTTCACTGTGACAAAGGGTTTTGGTCAACGAGAGTACAGAAGTATGTTTGATTGAGAAATGTCCCCACTGATGATTGTTGGATGTTGTGGACCCACTACTCTCAGCCTTATAGGTCTATCATCGGGTGTTGCGTCTTGAGCAAATTCTTCGCCTTGTTATTGAAGACATTCAGCACCCTCTGTGATTTCAGATGATCCTTGATCTGTCAATATTTCTTCATTGCTGATGCACTCATCCCTTTCTTCACAAAGATCAATCCATCTATCAGAATGAGGTTCACTATTAGGATTTGAATCAATAGAAGGAAA
Source organism: Austropuccinia psidii (assembly GCA_023105745.1). Classification (NCBI taxonomy): domain Eukaryota; kingdom Fungi; phylum Basidiomycota; class Pucciniomycetes; order Pucciniales; family Sphaerophragmiaceae; genus Austropuccinia; species Austropuccinia psidii. The sequence continues at coordinate 52,946,294 of JALGQZ010000007.1, read as the reverse complement.
GTGATTTTCTGCAAACAGAGCATGCCTTGTGATGACAATAGTCCTGTCTCTGATTCTAAGTATTCTGTAAGCAGAATTTTTATTTTCATAACCAAGCAGTATTCCATCTTCTCCAGATGGAGAGAATTTCCATGATTGTAAATGTTTGGTAATTAAAATCACTGCTTTACAACCAAAAGTTTTAATGCGCTTTATTCTTGATGACCTGTTTGACCATAAGGAAAAAAGAGATAGTTTATCTCGTGACGGAGTTGGCGGTATTGACAGCTTTGGCCCAATAATGTTTAGGCAAGTTTGATCCAATCAGCAGACACTTCGCTTTATCGAGTATAGTTTGATTAGCTCTCTCTGCAAAGCAGTTGTGCTGAGGAGTTGCTGTAGGTGAGCAATCATGAGTGAATCCACATTTCAATGCTAACATTTTAAATGACATATTTTCAAATTCTCCTCCTTTATCGGATATAACTCTTTTTATTCGTTTATCGTGTAAATTTTCAGCAAATGTCTTCCAATTCACAAATTCCTCATAGAAGTTCTCTTTCTTTTTAAACATTTAACTGTTTTATATGAAGAAAATTGATCAACTATTGTAAGAAAATATCTGTGACCAGAAACTGAGGGAGGTGATATTGGACCAACAAGGTCCAGATGAACACATTCAAGGGTTTGATTGAATTTGTCAAATTGTCCTAAAAATGGTAGCAATGTTGATTTACCACGCATGCAAATTTGACAAGAATCGTTTAAAGGAGACAGTCCAAGAGTCTTCAAGGTTTTATTTGATGGATGCCCTAATCTTTGATGCCATGGATAGGATGTTGTTAAGTTAGATTGTGGAGGATTACAATCAACCACCAGCAATCGATCAGCTATTTCTCCAGTGATTTTAAAATCCTGACTTATGATTTCAAATAGGTTGGCTGGCAGTTTGCAAATTGTGATGTCTTCATCAAATATTTGGAGCAAGCTGATAAGATTTTTGGATATTTGTGGAGCATATAGACATCCCTTCAACTCGATTGTGCTACCATTAATCTTCAAGCTCACTGATCCTATTCCTTCACCATGAGGTGTACTGGAAGGATCGCCAGTTGAAAAAACAAAAGGTGTCATTTCAGAGAGTTCAGAAAAGAAAGATTTTTGATTGAACATATGATGAGTGGCTGCACAATCTATTATTACTTGTGAACTCAATGATTCCATCTTTAGGTTGGTCATCAAAGCCTGTGCAGTGGATAGGTGAGTGGTCGGTGAAGATTTTGTCAAGGAGTTCTCTTTGTCCTTTTCATTTTTCCTTTTTGGACAAAGATGCGGAAATTCAACATAACATCTGTTAGGTTTATGTGTGGTATTCAATGGATTGTGAGTTCCATTTGCACAAAAGTAGACCATTTTGCTTGGAAATTGAGTATTCACGTTTGTTGCTGTGATCAAAGCTGCAGAGTTCTTTTCAGGTGCTGATGAGTGGTGTTTAGACTCCTGGTGACGTGCAAAGCTCTGAAGACGATTAAGAGTGGTATTGTGATTTTCAGTAGCATCTGGTGACATGGCTAGACTATCAGCGAGATGATACATATTGCTATCGTCACGTAATTTTCCAAGAATCCAGTATGAGAGAACATCTGGAGGGATTTTAATGTTTACTGAGGCCATATCAATCATGGTCTTTTGACATTTTATGATGAAGTCATCAAGGTTACCTTTGTACGAAATGGCTACCCAGTCCATCACAACTCTGCCTCTATTTATCGCGGTTTTAGAGGCATATTGCTCATTAATTTTATTCCACAGTAGATACGCATCATCAATAGTTTCATCGTCTATGACTTCTGCAAAGACAGTGGGATCCAATTTGCTAGAGATGAAGCTAATTGCATCACTGCTAACTTTTGCCCACTTGTTTTTAACAGCAGTGTTAGCATCAGCATCAACTTGATTGATACATACATCAAGTAGCTCTTTGGATCGAAGGAAGATTTTGATTCTTCGATACCATTCACTATAATTGAGACCGTTGAGTACTGGAATATTTGAGCTGTCTTTGGCCTCCAGTAGTTTGTCGGTCATTGTGATTTCTTTTCACCTATCAGTTTTGGGATTCTTGCTCAGAGCCTCGAGACTGTAAATCTATTAGGATGCAAACTGAAAGATGTTGTATTTCATCAACAACATTGAAGTTTTTAGTACAATAAAAAAATAAAGAAAACAAGTCTACCTGAAAGGTGAAAAGATGATACAAAAGAATTATAGTGAAGGTACTGTTGAATTAGACGATTTGTGTAACTACTATGTTTGTAATAAATATCAAGTCAATTTGAGTATTTCATTTGTAATTTGGAAAACAACTTACCTGTGTTAATAATAATAAGTGAATGATTAAGAATAAATGAGTCACGTTTTACAACACACTAATGTGTTGGGGAGAACAAAGAAAAAGTGACAAGGAAGTATGCTTTAAGTATACAATAATTTAATTCTAAGTGTTAAATTAACTTATGATTGGAGTTCTCCGAGGAAAAAGATGGAAGTGCTTAAGTGGGCTTTTTTATAGTAATGATCATCTGAATGATCATTACGTCATTCTTTGTTTGAGAGAAAATTTTCAATTTCACATTCAGCTGTGTTTTTCACGTGTGATCTCTAGATTTCAGCTACTCGTTTTTCTTCTCTTTCAACACGTTTTTCTTCACTTTCAACACTTTTTTCCTTTTCTTCCCCAAGTTTCAAGTGATTCTCTGTGGAATTATGTATTCTTATGCCATATATGCTGTGGTAAAATTTACCTATCAATAATCCATCACTCTCAGAGTTTCCAAGTACCACGAATTCCATGTTTAATCTGAGGTTTGCATTGTTTTTGGTATTATAGGCACTTTTTGGATTATTCCAAGTGACTTCATCTTTCCTGAAGCACTTTTAAATTATTTTTTTTGTTACAAGTATTTCTGCATGCCACATTCGGTATTCTTTGTCCCACTATTCCTTGGATACCACTGAGAAAGTTTCTCCTGTGTCAGAAATAAAAGAATTATTTTTATTATCAATCTACACATCACGATTTTATTTTTCTCTGTGAATAAAGGCCATACCCATTTTGGGATTTTCCAAATGATCTTTGGAATAAGTGATGCTCCCACTAAGGTCTTCCCCATTTTGAGATTGACTGTGTTCAGGTTTCAAAGAGTTTTCCAGGATTGATTCTGGTTTCTCATTTTCATACTCCAATACATATTGCTCAATAGGTTCTGAGTCACTGTCTGAATCCTCTCTTGGCCTATTTCCCATACTTTCAGAGTAAGATTTGTACATTGTGTGTTCTTCCACTGACTCTTTCTCTATTGAAAATAGTTTCCTTTTTCCTCTGGGGCAATTATATGTATAATGGTCAGGTGATCCAAAACTATGAAATGTGTTTATTCTCTTTGGTGTGTTCTCACTATTGGTAGTTTGATGTCTTTTTCAAAGAGTAGATTTGGTAATCCTCTGCTATCATGTGACCTATATAGTGGACAACTTCTAGTTGATTTATTTTTTCTGCCACCTTATGTGAAATGTTCTATGTCTCAATTCTTCTTAGTTTTCTGCATTTTCAATTTACTGCATGTTCAAAGTCTCCTGAAAGCTTTTTCAGAAGATTTTGCTTTATCATCTTTATTTTAATTTTTGAATCAATAGATTTGAGTCTTTTGGTTTGTTTAAGGCATAATTAATATGGGTCTTTCTCTGTAGAGTATCTGTGACTCTCAAAAGAGATGGTTTTTTTCTAAATCCAAGTACCACTGCTATAATTTTGTAAAATCGTGTTCCTCCACCATGGTCATCTTTTCGTGAAAGGTATTTTCTTCATTTCAGTTTACCATATGTTGGCATAGCCTCTGAGTTTAGTTTTGAGTCTTTTTATTATCCAAGCCTGGTATCTTTGGAAGATCAACAAAGAGTCAATCAATATAATCAATGATTTCCATGTGATCATACTCTCCAACTCCTGAGAGTCTTGGGAAATTTACCACTTCAGGTCATTTTTTCAGTGCTTGTTTCCCAGAGAAACTGAGGTTTACATCATCTTGGTAAATAGAGTAAAATTTTAAACTTAGATCCTGGTATGCAGAAACTTGGTTTTCTGATTCCTCTTCCTCTTTTAACGCTTTGAGCTTGGTGATGTGTTTATCACCTTGATTTGTTTTAAAGAAGAAAGTATCTTCTTGTTCCTACTTTTCATAGAGAAAATCCACTACTTTTCCCAGGCTTTTGTGGTGATGTTGGATGTTTCTTAAATCTCTTCTCACAATTTTTTGTTCCTCTAGAATTGAGTTCAACTGTCTGTCTTTCTTTTCAAATTCTTGATAGATTTGTATTCAATTTTTTGATTTCTGCGGGTTGGAAGGCATTTTCTTCCTTTAGTTTTTTCATTTCAGAACTAAGTTATTGTACAAAATAAGATTTCCATTCCTTTAATTTGCCCATTTTGGATCATGTGAAACTACTACCTCTGGAATCATTTGTTTCAAATTTATGAGGGGTTATTTTATCATCAATAGGCCTAATCTGAGGATCAATTTATTTTGAGCTAGAAACACTATTGTTATTCACAGTTCCTTTTTGACTTTTTGTACTTTTTGGAATAGTTTTATTAATTGTTTCATCAAAGGATCTGATTTTATCTTTTCTTTTCTCAAAAAATTCTTTTTTTACTATTTGGGCTTTATTTCCTCTGCTAGAAGCTACCAGGGATGACTTGAGAGTCTTGGAAAAAAATTCCTTTGTATTTTAAGTCCTGTAGCTTTTGTACTGTTTTGGAGAGGATAGAATTTCTTCCTGAATGCCTTGGTGTTCCTGAATATCATTGAGATCTTTGATATGCCAAGAATTCTTCATTGCTTGGATTTCTTCCTGATTTCTTCTGATTCAGCTTTCTTTCTCTTCAAAGAGTATAAAATATCTGTTGAGATCCTAACTTTTCATCTCTTTCAGAAGCTTTTGGAAAGTCATTGGATTGATTCATATTTCCTTACTCATTGTTCCAATTTCTTCCCATTATACTGCCATGGTGAAAGGTTGGGTGTCCATACTCCATGTAAACAACCCTTTCAGGAGTAGATGCATATTAGTAAACTTCCCTGCATCTTTGAAATTTTTTGATTGGACTTGGCTGAATTTGGTATGGAATGTGACTTTTGGCAGAATATTCCTGATGGTAAGTCCCTTTCTGGTTATTTGATTCAGCAGGTGGTTGTCTTATTACTCTTCTATTGATTCCTTGCCATATTTCTGGCTCATTTCTTGGGTATCCAAGCCCTCTCATAAATAAAAGTGCCATGTTAGACAACTACAAAAGACAAGAAATACTGAATTTCCAAGTTTTATCCACCTTTATATGACCCTTGAACAGATCTTTTCTTCTATACTATTTGGCAATTTGCCTTTGTAGTCTATAAGTGTTGTAAAAACTGTTATTTTATTGTCAATCTTTATCGTTGATTCAACCTATTTGGTTTATTTTTTCTTGGGATGACACCAATGGATTTTTCTATGATTTTGTCTCAAGTGGATTTTTTCTTTTTCCAATTGAAATAAAATATAGAAAAATTGGTAATTCAACTTGAATCACCAGAATTTTCAATTTTCAATTCTTGTTTCTTCTGGATTTGGTTGGATCTTTTGTATTTTGACTTTCTAAAATATTTCTTTTGTTAATTTTTTGAAAAAAATGAAACTTTCAAAGATTCTTGTTTTACTTATTCATACAACTAAAATATTTGAAATAAAAATATTTATTTTATCTTATTAGGCTTTTATTCCAAAAATGAGTTATTCACTTATTGAAATTAAAAAAAACTAAACTTTCAATAATTCAATTTTCATTTTTTATTTCTCTTTGGAAGAAAAGGAGTTCAATTTGTTAATTTCTTTAAAAAATAAAAGTTTCAAAGATTTTTGCTTTACTTATTCTTATAACTAAGATTTTTGAAATAAGAAAATTTATTTTATCTCATTAAGCTTCCATTTCAAAAATGAGTTATTCACTTACTGAAATTAAAAAAACTCAACATTAAATAATTTGGTTTCCAGTTTTTCTTTCCGTTTGGAAGAAAAAAGTTCAATTTCTTAACTTTAAAATAATTTTGTTGTATAATCAAGTTTATTTTGTTTTTTGTTTTGCTTTAATTATTTATCAAATGAAACAAATTTTAATAAGGTTTCTGCTCATTTGAGTCAGAACATATCTTATTAAATAATATTAAATTAGATATAAAAGAATGAGAATTATAATAAATTTATTATTTAAAGATTTATTGTTGGTTTCTCAATAAAAAATCTTATTTCAATGAATCTTTATACAGTTTGATGCAAAATAATATTCTTTTCTTTTAAATACACTATTTTTATATGAAAATTAAATTTAATTCTTAATAATAGCTACTTGCTATTATTAAGTTTTATTTTATTTTGATTATTTATTAAGAAATATGAATCAATTTTTCCTGGAATTGTGTCAAAAACATTTTTATTTAATCATATCAAGCTTTGATATGGAATAATTGAAGTAATAATATAGTTATTATTAAAATATTTATTTTTGAATTAGCAATAAAAATTATGATTTCAATTAAATTTTACACCACTTGGTAAGAAATGATATCTGTTAATTTGAATATACTACTTGTATATAAAAATAAGTTTGAATAAATTATATTAATGAGTTATTATTATTGATTTTCATCAAACGCTAAAAGTTAAATCTTTGAAGATTATATAAAGTCAAATAAACAAAAATATATTCTTTAATATATTTTTGAAAAATAAAATATATGGAATTATATAAATCATATTTTAATGATACAAGCTATAAAAATAAGGATAAAATGAAAAGAAAACTCGAAATTTGACTTACTTCTATAGTAAAAAAACCTTCAAAAATAGTGAAAACAGTCAAAAATGCCCAAAAATGGTTCATAATAGGTTGAAAGCATGGTCAGACCCTCAAATTATCAGGGTGAGTCTATGTAGAAGTTAAAAAATAGTAAGTTCAAGTTGGTACTATAACTCTGACGCAGTAAATTGATTCAAAAAAGAAATAAGGCCCTACTTTTATGAGTAACACTGGTGATGAATCTACTGAGGGTCTTGGTTGCAGCTTTTGAGTATCTTCTGAATAAGAAATTCAACTAAAATAACTAATTAAATAATTATATCAATATAATTTTAATAGCACTACTGGTTATTAAGAGGTTTACTATGTAATAATTGAAATATATGAGAATGAGGTCTTTTTCCAATGGGAAAAGCCCTCAATTTATACCTTTTGGGGACTGTTAAGGGCTATTGACCTCTTCACACGTCTGCATAGTGAAACCTCCACTCTGGAGGCTGGGTTGTAGTTCTGTACCATCAATCCTGAAATCCACATAGTCAGAATTGTGGTTTTAGAACCATTAATGATCATTCTGGATCAATACAGTGCAAAATCACTCTTCACAGGAGACGTCACCACTGTTGTCACATGTCCATAGTTTTTGGGTGACTAATATTAGTCATTATGGGCCATTTTAAGCTTTGAACATCCATTATTTTAAGTATCAAGCCAGTACTGGTTGGTACAGGTTTGGTACAGACCAATATTGGTCAAAAAACCTCCAACCAAGAAAGCTCAGTCAGTATTTGAGATATCAAGAATCAGAGAGGATATAATTGAAGGGCTTTATCAACTCTTCAATTATTTATTCTTCATATTCACCCTTCTCAAAACTAGCAGAAGTCATAAGGGCTTCAATCCTTTTGATGTATCTTTGTACATCAGTATGTGGCTTCAGAAACTTCCAAGCCAGATATCTCTTTCAATTTAGAAAATATCAAAATTCAAATGATACAGATTTTCAGGGCTTTCTTAGCTCTAAATCTTGGTGTAATTCACTGTACAGCTGTATTAATATATGGAAAAGATAAAGAGTTTTCTCTCTATTGCTATTGTCTGAAGTCCTGTATTTTGAGTAATTGACCTTTGAACAAAGATCTCTTTGTCAATTTTGGAGATACCGAGGTCTCATTTATCTCAAATTAAAGGTCATATTGATATCTTTAGCTTGGTTATACTTTTGTACAGTGTTTTACGAGCCCTTACGGACTTTTGAAAGGCTCTTAGTTAATAAAGATGGTATAATGGTATCTCATGAAGTAGTAATTTCACATAGAAATGGATGGTAACATTGGATAGCTCTCCTTGAGGGTTTTGGGAAACAAATATTTTGTTAGGGTTTGCATTTCATATGCATAAGCTGGATGAGAGGTGAAAATAAGGGTTTTTCTCATTTGATGTAATCTTAGACATGGTAGATCTTTGTCATTTCTTATCCCATCTTGTTAAGGTTGGTATATTTATATTTAAAAAATTTCCTCTTTATATTTATACCTGTATTGGTTTTTTTTCCAATGCTTTCTATACCATTACTTATGGTATTGGGATGTCAAGCTGGTGCTTGGTTTGGAGTCACAGGCTGACACAAGGTTGGTAAATTTGTATTTGAGGATTTTTGTATTTATATTTATACCTTTATTGGATATTGTTTTCCAATACTTACTATACAATTACTTATGGTCTTTGGATGTCAAGGTGGTGCTCTGTTGGGAGTCACAGTCTGACTCCATGAGTGATGTTCAAAACAGGACGCCAATATGGTAGGTAGTTTAATTCTGACCAGCATACTCCAGTCTTCTTTTATTTTGATTCGAGTTCATACTACTTGTATGATATGCTGCAAACCTCTTGACCAAAAAGTTTGCCTTCCAAGCTTGAGATCTCTTCATTTACTGCACTCAATTTCACACCAGTTACAAATGTTTTTTGCTGAGGGAAACATGAAACTGACAGCTTTCTAGGTGGCCAAAAAATCTCCAATCAAAGCTTCCAGCTTCACACCAGCTCTTCAGCCTGTGGGTTATTTTGGTGTACAAACTGCAAGTTTTCTACTTCGTTTGAGGAGCTTATTCACTAGAGGACTCAATATTTTGCTTATTATAAACATGTTGGGCTGCTTGGTTCCAGGGATTATTCCTGAAAGAAATGTATATTCTGGTGGAAGATCAAGCAGTTGAGTGCAATTAAGCCTGTAAATACTTTTCCACCTGCAATATTTTGCCAGAATTGAGTGTACCAATCAAGGAATAGACTTGATTCTACATTCCAGCTGCAATCATTTCTTGATTTTGTAAAGCGTTTTGGCCAGATAGAACCATGTGCAAAATCAAGGATTGGCTCTTGAGGTTGGCATTCTAATTTATGTTCCCAAGTCTAAATTATTTCTTAAAAATACAAAACATTTCAATACCAGTTCATCAAATTAGCAATACTATGCATTATTTATTAATTCTTCTGGAATCCTGGATTTTTCTGTGTGACTAGGACAAAATTTACCATTCAACCACTTTGTTTATTTGGTTTACAAGCCTCTTTGTAAAAATCTTTATTTGATCTCCTGGTAAGATTCTATGAGAATGGAAGAAATTGGCACCACATGGCTTAGTAGCAAATTCAACCTGATAGGCAACTTCTTCTGATTCTAGCTCAGAATCATTAAGAAAAAAGCAATTTGAACAACATAAAGTTTTTTCAAATGCAACTTCAAGGTTAGGATATTTGATGGTTGTAAGAATGTCATGTGGGATTGGGTTGGTGAATTTCCATTTCTCATGATTTTACTTGAATTTTTTGTCTACTATCCTAATGACCTGATATTGTGATATTTGAAACTGTTTTGTTGGTTAGTGTGAGCCTTGAATTATATTTTACATACAAAAATAGGCCACAATTATGCTAAAAATGAATTTTGAACCATGCATAACTCATAAGTCATGCATATATCCAAAATTCATCATTTTTGATTTGAGAAAAGATGATTAACTTTTTATTGAGTAAGTAAATCCATGGATTTAAGGCCAGATTTGGATTCTAAACAGAAATTCACCTAGGGTAGCTCCACAGAGTGAATAAGCTCAAATTAACTCTTTGAGGTGGTAATATGGGAAATAATTCAATATCACATAAAAGATCCATGAAAATGTTTGTTTTTCTTAATTTCACGCCAAAAGAATGGGAATGTGAGAAATCCCATGTTACATATACACTAAGAATAGTGTTATGCATGTTTTAAGCACTTAATATCATGGTATTCTTACATGGAATTTTGGTACAACCATAGTGGATATCTCACTTGAAGCTTATATTTCTATTTTGATGTGAAAAATAAGCAAGGGGGGCAAAAGACATCAAAGAGAGCCAGGGTACCCAGCTTCTGAGGCCTCAGAGGCGTGGAAAGCTCCAAAGCTTGGATCAATTGCTTATCTTGGCCTAATTGGTAAGCTAAAACCTTTTGGGAACTTGGTTACCATGTTACAACTACAGTAAATCTCAAGAAAATAGCAAATAACCTGCTATTTTGACGTGCCAAGGAGGTAAAGAGCTACTTAGACTCCTGTAACCATGTCCATTCTTAATGATTTTCCATGGATAAGCCACAGAAGATTAATTAAAACCTTTCTTGGACTTGTATCCATTAATTTACCTCATAGCAACCAGTTAAACACTGATATTTGCAATTCTACGTAGAAAGGAGGTAAAAACTTCAAAAATTTATTAAAAATAAAATTCGTAATGAGTCTTTCTGAAACTTTCAGGACTAATACAGAACTTCATTATCTATGGTACAACCAAAAAAAATTATGGTGTTACTAGTAAAATTCAAAGTTTCACTTACAGTCCATTTTTGACTATTCTACATGAAACACTGAATCTTCAAAAATTCACAGTAATTACAACCTATGATGAAATTGGCAATAACATTGATAAATTTGAGAAATCAATGATCATTCTGGAATAAAAGAAGTTTTACAGATGTCACTCCTTTTGTTCTTAACCATATTGGGGTTGGTAGTCACATAAAAGCATCAATTAAGTAATTATGATAATCTTATGTGACAACAGATGATGCAATAAATAATCCAAAAGGGTTTATTTTTTCTCACTTACTGGTTTTTCAGTTTGCTCCATGGAAAGCCTTTGTGAGCTGTTGTTGACTTAAAAGAGGCCTCCTCTTGCTGTTTTTTCCACATCATCATCATCTTATTATCCATTTATATCATTGTTACCAACAAGTAAGTATTAGTTAAGCTATTTGTAGGTGTTTTAATTCTTTCAGAATCAATCAGAAAGACATTGAATCATAGAATCCAACTATATATTGTTGTAACCCTGCTATAAATCATTTTGATCCCTTGAATCCACAATTCTATGTCAAATTTCTCTACTTATATCTTTCAATAAGTTCTTTGGAGTATAAATGAGTCATTTATCTTTAATTCTTAAAGTTTTTCTCTAAGATTAGTTTTCTTCAAGAATTATCTTTATAATTCTTTTGCAAAAGATAATTATATATTAGAATAATTCTATTATTTTAATAAAAGAAGTTTTTATTATTAAATTCTTCTTGTAATTGATTCTTGTAGACAATTACTGCTCACTGTTAAAATCACTAGTAGTGTTTAACACGTGAAAGAAATAATTCTTTAATTATTTAATTGTGGTTATAGTAATAACTTATTATTATATTTCATAAGAAAAGACATAGTACTGTTGATTAATAGTGATATTATCGTCAGTTTCATAGTCAAATCTTACATTTGGGGGCCTGGCCGTGTTTTTTGAACCTTGTACCGTTAATTAATATATTTTTAAGTTCTAAAATATATTAATTTAGTAATTTTTTCTTTCATTTTGAAGTTAAAATAATTCTTATTTTTGAAATTGTTTTGGAAATCTTTTTCATTGAGGAATTTGGTTTAATTTTATACTGTTTTTACACGTGGCTTTGTCACATCCAAAAACTTATAAAATTGTTCTTTGAGTTACTCTGAATTAATTTTCATTCAAAATCTTAAATTTTAATTTTTTTTCTTTGAAAAGAATAAATTTCTTTAATATTAAAAAATCTGAAACTTATAAAAAATCTGCAAAAATATATTAACAAAAGTATAAAAAATAATTTTTTCTCTTTTATAGTTTTTCTAGTGTCTTTAATCAAATACTGTGAAGCTGGCAACAGACTCTGTAAAAGATATATCACTAGTCCAGAATCTTCAGGGGCAGAATATGAAGACCATATTGAGGTGCGAATTGCTAAAAGAGGCACTTTATTTAACTCAGAAATGACTAAATTACCACCAAAAGGTCTGTATTTTATCTTATATTTTCACCCTTTAACTTTAAATTGACGTGAAAATGGTGCATACCAGAAATGGAAGCAACTATTCAGTCCAACCAGATGGATGTGGACAAGGAAGAGGCAAGACCAAATCCAGAAGTGCCAAGTATTCCACAAGAAAGACACATTTGGAGGATGCCAGAGTTGCCCCCCATTGCCCAAGGTCTGTACCCATAGATCTTGACGTGATTTCTGAGCCTGAACTAATTCATGACAATATTTCCAGGGCTGAACCATTTTCAAGTGGCAGCAATACAAATATATCCATGCCAACACAAAAATTGGTTCAGAGCAGCCAAAGAAGAGGAGTGGGAAATATCCCCAAGCCTTTGGCAGGGGGCCATGAACTCCTACTTACACATCAAGAGCTTTCTGGGTCAGGAGAAGACTATAGAACTCTTAGGAGGATGGAGCCCCCTGTCCTGCAAAGACAAGGTCAAAAAGATAAAGAATTGGTTGAAGAACCAAAGTCTTTTATTGATTAGACAAGAAGAAGGAACTGGAAATGACTCCAGCTTTGGAGACAGAGGCCCCGGTGGCATCTGCCAGCTCCAAACCAGCTCCAGAAGTGTCCAACGACAAGCCCAAAGGACCTCAGAAGAATCAGAGAGGTCCCAAGAACCATCAAAGCAAGGTAAAAGGAAAAGCCAATTGGCACAGACCTTACCCAAAGGGGTACAGGATCCCCAAATTGGAGCCTTCAGCTGTGGACAGTGTGTTCAACATGGCCAGAACCCTAATGGAATTCACAGCCAAGGAGCAGGAAGGGATGAACACGACCTTTCCACACAAATAAATTATGTACAAAGTAGTATTAATGTAGAAATTGGTAAACTTGATTCAAAGTTAACTAAAATAACATTGGATATCAGTGATTTGAAAAGACATGACAAGAAATATACTGCATGGTATAAATTTACAAATGCCAGATTTGATTCAATTATCAATGCTTGTAGAAGAATTGAGAGTACATCTCAAGTTCAGAATGATGAAATAGAAGATCTTTCTATTTTGAGAATGAATGATCAACTTAAAATTCTAAAAGATTGTGTCTCAAAGATAGTTGAAAATACCAATCAGTTTGCTACACATTTAGCAAAAAGTGACAGTGAAAGGCAGAAGTTAAAACATGAAATCATTGCAAATGTAGAAAAAATTCATAAGAATTATGAACCACATATGCCTAGAAATTCTACACCTTTGACTGAAGAAAATCCTTCTGTTAAAGGAAGTTTTACCCCACTTTTAGGAGAAAATGTTGTCTCTGTTAAAGATATTCCCAAACTGAAAGAATGACCAACACTCTCTGGTGAAGGGGAATACAACCATATTGAGTTCATCAGGACTATTGACATGTTAGAAGAAGACTTTAATATACCTGATGAAATCATAGTGGGTAAATTACACTGTCTGTTTACCAGGACTGCAAAGAAATGGTATTACAAGATGAGAATAGATCATGGGAAACATGATTGGTCTTGGTGGAAATCTGAATTGATTACCAAATGGGCCAATAATTCTTGGAGGTTTAAAATGGAAAATTCTTTTCAAAGTGCCATTTTGAACTCAGAGAAAGATAAACCACTTACTTGGTTCTTCAAACAAAAAGACAGATTATCTGCTTTACACCCAGATATGCCTGGCACTATGATTAATATGAAAATATCAAGAAAGTGGGGAGGAGAACTGGAACATGCTATCAAGAGAAGATTTGTAGAGCCCTGTTCAACAGAGTACTACATTAACGCAATGGAAGATATCATTACCAGAACAAGAATTGTTAAAACTTGGACTAGAATCCCTATGGAATCCAAGATGGTCCCAACAATTCCCAGAGAGGATAAAAGACCAGAAAAACCTGTCTTGAAGTGTATTAAATGTGAAAGTACTTCACATTTAGCCAACACTTGCACCAAAAAGACAAAAATCAATGAAGCTCAAGTCATTGAAGGAATTCAGTGTACTGAAGAGAAGGAGGAATCTGACCAAGATTCTGCAGTCTCTGAGGATACACCAGTGGAGGACTATCCCATTGAAAACATTACAGGTTTCTTTGAGGTCACAGAAGTCCATACCCACTTGCCACAGTAAAGTGAGGATTGCTGCAACCTGACAAATATCCAAGATGCCAGAATGTGTAAAACAAAACCTGCTAGAGGAAACGGTTACACTGCTGGAGAATCCTGTATCACATCAGTTTTGATGAGTGATATTGAAGCCAAACTAAATTTGAATACAGGGGCATTTTGCACTTGTGTGGGAAAAGATTATCTCCAAATTATACTTCCTGAATGGAAAAACCATCTATTACCAATAGAAGGTGTTCAATTTAGTAGTGCCAGTAACAATATGTACCCCTTGGGTATATTAGACACTAATCTTGTATTTCCACACCCAGCAGGAAGTGTAAGGATGAAAACTGAGATGGTGGTAATGGATTATTGCACATCTCAGCACATCATTCTTGGAAATGATTACTTGAATATTTATGGTATTGACATAAATAACCATAAAGACAGATATTTCACAATTGGGGATAAAAAAGACAAAAATTTGCTTTTTCCAATATGCCTAAACAAATATCTGTAGTACTTTCTGTCAAGGATACTTAGAAAGATGAATTTGTGTCTAATCAACTTGTTGAAGCACAAATTAATTCATCATTGTCACCAAAAATGAGGAATGAACTTATTAATGTGTTATACACATACCATAATGCATTTGCCTCCAATAATGAACCATTAGGTGCTATAAGGGGACATGAAGTTGATATTACTCTTAATATTGACAGGCCATATCCTCCAGTACTTAGAAGACCAGCTTATCCAGCCAGTCCCAGAGCTAGAGAAACCTTTGAAACACATATCCAAGAGTTAATCCAACTTGGTGTACTAAGGAAAGTAGGCCATAATGAAGACGTTGAAGTGACAACACCTGTTGTAAGGTTTGACTATGAAACAATAAGTAAAAATTACTAATATTTTACTTATTGTACTATGAATGTCCTTATAAATGAAATAAATAAGATAAAAATAATTATAATAATAGAGAATTATTATAATTATGGAATAAAAATAATTATATTATTAATAAAATATGATAATATAATTTATATTATAAAATATAATATAATAAAACAATATATTAATATAAAATAATGAATATATTCAAAGCACTTTATTATTGTTACAAAAAAATAATCAAGGCGTAAAAAATTGTTTTTTATTGAGAAAAAACAATTAATAACAATAATATTACTAATATTAATATAAATACTATTTATATTAATTAAAGAATTATTGAAAAAATAATAGAGAGAAAATTATTATAATAAGAGAAAATAACCTACTTTTAGTACTTAATATAATAATTTTGAGATATTTTACGCCAAATAATATAAACACAACTTATCCAAATTGTATTTACAATAAAAAATAGAGAAATTACAAATATTCTTGATTTTTACGTGGAAATGGGATTTTAGAGAGATTTTTAACAAAAACAATTAAATAAATGATTTAATCACATCAAAATTGATGATTATAATAAGATGATCTTTGGTCTTTAATAATATAAAAGTTTTATATATGGAGAATAAAGAAATTACCTTTTTATTGTATTGATTTAATGTTTTTGATGTGTCTGAGGGGAAAACAGAGTAAAAAGAGCTCTATTTATAGTAAATACCTCCCTCCTAGAGTCCAACAGGCTTCTAGTAGACGTGTACCAATCATATCTACTGGGATTGATCAATATTTTAAGGTTTGGTGATGATTACATCATGATCAAACCATTATTTAGAGTTATCACTATAACTCTAAGTTTGATGACGTCAAAGACTTGGCAGAACCCCAAAATTCATGGATTTTATTAGTTTTAATCATAAACTAATAGTATTCACCAAATTTATCACTTATATTGTGGTATACCTGTACCAGTTTGGATTGATGGACAAACTAAGCAGGAATATTTTTCAATTTTCCTTAGGCTTTTTCCAATATATTGTTGTATTCTTTTTTTTTAAAATAAATTATAAGAAGAACTAACACCATTAAAGCTTAATAAATGCCGTTTGTTAATAAATGAACTTGACAATTATGATGTGACACCCCAATGCACCACCCAGATTAATTAACTTTCAAGGGATTGGTCAACCTAAAACAATTATTTTTTATATATATTTTGATTTCTTAATTTTCTTTACTTCAATTTTCTTTACATATTGTGGGTAGTAAAAATCAACAAACATATACTACAGCACAGAAGGTCCTAGTTACAATGAGGATGCATGGAATTATATTCCAGGGCAGAGTTGTAGCATAATAGGGGTCATAAATATTAATTAAAAGTTCATTTATATAACAAAAAGGTATAATTGGGTATTTAGATGAAAATTAGTCTTTCTATTAATTTTGAGAGGGAAATGAATATTAAATTTAGAGGATTAAATCTAGGAAAAGTGTTTAATTCAGGCTTAGGATATCATTGAAACAAGAAAAGTACAGGTGTATTGAATTCTCTGACTCCTTTGAGTGATCATTGTGATGTTAGAAGGAAGAAATTCAACATTTAGGGTGTAGAGAGATGGTATAATGGTGTGGAATGTGAACGAAAATAGGCTAGGAAGAAGAGATTAGACAGTAGAGATATCACAGTAGTATTACAGAAGGTTCAGAGCAAGATTACAGAAGTTTCACAAGGGTGTACTGTAATACAGTTAAAGCTACAGGACACCTAGTTACAGAAAAAGACAGGATAATACAGGAAAACTATAGTACAGTGGTCAGGGAGATAAGGATTCCAGGGTTTTCAATTGATTACATAATCAATGACATCATCAACAGGAATTAAACCAGGATTACTAATCAAGGAGATAAGGATTTGAGGAAACTCAATTGATTATGTAATCAATGACATCATAAATGACATCATCAACAGGAATTAAATTAGGATTACTAATCATGGAGATAAGGATCCCAGGAAACTCAATTGATTACATAATCAAATGACATTATTTCCCAACAATTTCAAGAACTCAATTAAAAATACAGGTCTCATGATCCAACACCACCAAACCTTATTTCATAATACAGGTCACATGTCAAAAACCCAGATTGGAGACCTGAAAAATTCTAAGTCCCCTTTTTTTTGACACTCCCATGGAGGCCCCAAAAACTATAAATAGAGGTCCTCTCCCCCCCTCAATTCTTTTTTCCTCATGGCCTAGACAGAGGTCCATCACAAAAACGTAACTTCTTAATATTTTTTTCTGAGGGAAATCCCCTCCATCCATCCACATTATCCTAATTTTTTAGGAATACTCAGTAGCTAAGCTCAGCAGTATAGTTATCCCATCCCCATTCCTAAATTTTGCTCAGTAGCTAAGCTCAGTAGCACTGTCTGAGTGATTTATAATTAATAGTAGTTAACAGTTGGTCTACTTTAATTCATAAAATCATCTCATTGACTATCTCCATCCCATTATTGCTCAGTAGCTAAGCTCAGAAGCACTGTCTGAGTCTTCTTTATATAATTAATAGTAGATAACAGCTGGTCTACATTGATTTATAAATCAAACTCATTGACTATCCCATTGATATTGTTACCCCATTCCTAAATTCTGCTCAGTAGCCAAGCTCAGTAGCATTGTCTGGGTGTTTTATAGACAATAGTAGTTAACAGTTGGTCTACATTATTTTATAAATCCATCCCATTGACAAGGCTCATTACTCAGCAGCCAAGCTCAGTAGTAAATTGAACAATAGTAGTGTCTGTTATCCCAGGTTATCATCATAAAATTATTAAACCCTTCAAAAAAAATATAGTAGTGTTTGTTATTATCAGTTATCATATTATCAACAGTGTTATCATCAAGAATTGGAAATCCCTCAAGGTGTTACTGCTCTCAGTAAAGGAATTAAAAAGTCTTTTCCCAGTTTTATATCTTTATTTATTTGTGTTAAGGTTTGCTAAGCCATTGTTTCCAGATCAAACAAAGTCTGATAGAGTCTGTTGAATATACCTTTCTGACTAGCCACCATCAAATAAAATAAATTGATTGTGAACTCAAGTCAAGATAATTCAGCATTTTCAGGAAGGGCAGTTCAGATTATTCTGACACACAAGCAGAGCAAGGGTTACAAGCTTGAACAGCAATTCAAAACTGTTCTATTGTAATTTCCCCTTCCAGGTACTGCCTTATTTATCCCACACAAGAGGAGTTCCCACAATATGACTGTTAAACTTAATTTAAGGTTACAGTGAGTGATCATAAATGATCAAATTAAGCTCAAACTTTGATCCTTAATAACTTTCAAGATTTACACGCTAAAGCACTTCAGGGAGTGAATTCTGATACATTGGCATAGCCTCATTATGCTTCCAAGAGCATTTCATTACATCATCAAAACTCTATTTTTGGTGATTTTTCTTGTAACTCATCTTTTCTGTCAAAATTTAATATTTTAAACTTCAAACTATGATTTCAAGGGGTTATACCTTGAATATTATAATAAAAAATACATCATTCTTCACGCATGAACTAGTAGAATCCAACTGTCTACTTTTTTTAAGTTTGGACCACTTTCACAACAAAGTGGTCAACAGCTCTGTTGATTTTAATCAATAATTCTTTACAGGTTTTAACCTTGTTTATAGCTTGTGAAATAAACTTCATATCTGTATTCCTAAAGTAATTACGTGATGACTTTATTTTGGTTCATCACTCTATCATGCATAATTCAAGAGATATTAGCCAAAATCCTTGAATATATGCGTTGACCGAAAAAGTGCATATATTCAGGTTAATTCCTTAAATATTGATTTTGAAGCTTAGCTTATTAACTGTTTTATGTGTGGATTTTTATGGGAAATCCAATGGTACCATTTATTTTACATGTTGTCCCATTGGGTTTTGAAATAAATAAGGATTTGTGTCTTTTATAAGGTATTATTAATTATAACTTATTAAATATTGACTTTACAGATATGCCATAAAAATGGTATATGTGTATTTTACCATGGGGAATCCAATGGTGTAATTTTTTTCACATGTACATTCATTGGTTTTTAAGTTAAACAAAGTTTTATACCAATTTATGGTATTTTTGTAGTTTTAAGGTACTTATTTTTAATGTATGATTATATTAAATATTTCTTGTGACCTTTTTGGGTATGTGGTCATATCTCAAAGGTTCACACCTGTTATCATTGTTTGGCATAATGATAAGTCAAGAATGGTTGGAGATTTCAAAGCATTGAATACCTACACAGTTCCAGATAGGTATCCAATCCCTAGAATTCAAGAAACATTCACTCAATTGTCTAAAGCCAAGTATATAACATCAAGTGATGCATTCAAAGGCTTCCATCAAAATATTTTGACGCCTAAAGCTAAGAAATTACTTGGAATTATCACTCACTGTGGTATTTATGAGGATCTTAGAATGCCATTTGGCATTAAAAATGCTCCATCCCATTATCAAAGAATGATGAATACCATCTTTCCCACAGAACTGTCTGAAGGATGGCTTGTCATTTATATTGATGATATTATCATATGTTCTGATTCTTGGTTCTTACACCTTGAAAGACTTGCAAGAGTACTTCACAAAGCTGCAGAAGTGAAAATGAAAATTTCACTTAAGAAATGCAATTTTGTCTTTGAAGAACTCAAAGCATTAGGACATATTGTTTCTGGTTTAAGCTTGGGTGTTGACAAAAACAAAGTAGCAGCAGTGCTACTTAAGCCAATACCCCAGAATAAAAAAGAAATGATGTCTTTTCTTGGGTTTGTTAGTTACTATAGGCAACACTTGAACAACTTTGCAATTATAGCCAAGTCACTTCATAGAATCTGTGATCAACAGACTGTATTTGAGATGACACAGGAGAGAATTAAAGCTTATGAGAAGATAAAGAAATTTCTTACAGAAGCACCTTTACTCCTCATGCCTGACTGGAATATTCCTTTCAAATTGTACATTGATGCATGTGGAGATGGATTAGGGGCAGCCCTACATCAAGCTCAAATTATTAATGACAAACCTACAGAAGGACCAGTTTGTTATATCTCAAGACCAATCAAACCAACAGAGGCCAGATATGTGGAAGCCAAATGGAGTGCTTATGATTGGTATGGGAACTTGAGAAATTACACTATTATCTTGATGGAAGTGCTTTTGAAGTGATAACTGACTGTAATGCAGCAAAATCACTTCTTAACATGAAAAAACCCAACAGCCATACATTGAGATGGCAAATAGCCATTCAAGAATATAGAGGAAACATTACCATAGTTCACAAAGTAGGCAACATGCACAATAATGCTGATGGACTTAGCAGGTGGGCATTAGCCAACACTCCTGATAACCCAGCTTATGTACCTTTGGAAGCTGAACCACAGATTCCAATTGAAAGGATTAACATAACTGATATTGGGACTGAATTCTTTGAATAGGTCAGAGAATCTTATAAGAAAGACAATAATTTCCATATCTAGACTTCTTTATTAGATAAAAACTGCAAGGATACATCTTTAGTCAATGAACTAAGCAAAGTTTAGAGAAATTCCTATTCTGAAGGAAGGTTTCATTTGTTTGATGGGATTATTTACCACAGAACCAAACAGTCTTGTGTAATGACATTATGCAGCAGATTGCTTATCAATAAAATTCTTCATGAATGCCATGATAGCATCTATTATGGACATCTGTCAGAGGAAAGAACACTTGAAAAAGTGAAGAACTGTGCATGGTGGCGATCTTGGAGAAAAGAAGCCATTGAATATTGCCATACCTGTGACAGATGTCAAAAAGAAAACAGGAGTACAGGCAAGAAATTTGGACTTATGATCCATATTCAAGAACCAAAATCCCCTCGGGAAGTTGTTCATATGGATTGGGTCACAGCACTTCCTCCAAGTGGTGACAAAAGCTATACTACTTGTCTAGTCATTGTAGACAGATATAGCAAGACTCCCATATTCTTACCATGTCATAAAGATGACACTGCTATGAATACAGCTCTTCCTTTATGGAGTAGAGTTATTACTCATACAGGATTATTTAAGAATACCATAAGTGACAGAGATCCCAAGTTCACATCTGCACTTTGGACCAATGTTCATAGATTGTTTGGGACTAAGTTATCATTCTCTACAGCATACCACCCTCAAACAGATGGGCTATCAGAGAGGATGATTCAAACTTTAGAAGACTTGATCAGCAGATTTTGTGCTTATGGATTAGAATTCAAAGACTCAGATGGCTTTACCCATGACTGGTGCACTCTGATACCTGCATTAGAATTGGCATACAAGACATCAGTCCATTCTTCCACAGGACAAACTCCTGCTATATTAGAAAAAGGATGGAATCCAAGAATACCAGCAGACACACTGAGGAAAGACTTGATTGAAATTCATCCTACAGCTTCCAGCTTCAAGATAATGCTTGATAAAGTAAAACATCATGTGGAACAAAGTATGAATGATGCTTTTGATTATGCTAAACAGAAGTGGGACAAGAGTCATAAAGTACCAGACTTCAAAGTAGGGGACTTAGTTCTAGTTTCAACCTTGAATTTTAATAATATCAAAGGCCCAAAGAAACTTAAAGATCCTTATGTAGGACCTTTTGTTATTGTTGCCTTACATGGAACCAATGCAGTTCAAGTGGAATTGAGTGGTGAATTGGAAAATAAACACCCCACTTTTCCAGTCAGCTTGATAAAGCCTTATCAACCAGCTGACAAAGAATTGTTTCCTTTAAGGAACTCAACTCCTTTAACTGTGCCACCAGTGGAACAGGATGAAGACAAAACAATAAAGAAAGTCATTAAAGAAAGGAGATTTAGGGGTAAAAATCAAAGAGAATATGTTGTCAGATATAGAAATCCAGTACATGAAGATGAATGGCTGGCAGAATCAGAAATACCTGACTCAGATAAACTCTTTAGAAGATTTAGACATGAAAGAAGGCAACAAGCCTGAATATGTCTATAAATGTGCTTTAAATTACTTGATCTGAGTGACTTAAAGAGGTTGGACAGTGGACATTAACCCCCTTTGGGGATTTTATTACTCATACCATTGATAAAATTGTAGTACAATTTTATTTTTTGGTGGGAGGGAATCGGAGCCTTGAGGTATATTTTACATACCCAAATAGGCCACAATTACCCTAAAAATGAATTTTGAATCATGTATAACTCATAAGTCATGCATATACCCAAAATTAATCATTTTTGATCTCATAAAAGATGAATAACGTTTTATTGAGTAAGTAAATCCATGGATTTGAGGCTATATTTGGATTCTACACAAAATTTCACCTAGGGTAGCTCCATAGAGTGAATAAGCTCAAAATAACTCTTTGAGGTGGTAATATGGAAAATACTTCAATACCACATCATCAATACCACATAAAAGACCTGTGAAAATTTTTGTTTTTCTTAATTTCATGCCAAATTAATGGGAATGTGAGAAATCCCATGTTACATATACACTAAGAATAGTGTTATACATGTTTTGAGCACTTAATATCATGGTATTCTTACATGGACTTTTGGTAAACCCTAGTGGATATCTCACTTCAAGCTTATATTTCTATTTTGACGTGAAAATAAGCAAGGGGGACAAAAGACATCAAAGAGAGCCAGGGTACCCAACTTCTGAGGCCTCAGAGGCATGGAAAGCTCCAAAGCTTGGATCCATGGCTGATCTTGGCGTAATTGGTAAACTAAAACCTTTTGGGAACTTGGTTAGCATGTTACAACTACAGTAAATCTTAAGAAAACAGCAAATAACCTGCTATTTTGACATGCCAAGGAGGTAAAGAGCTACTTAGACTCCTATAACCATGTCAATTCTTAATGATTTTCCATGGATTAGTCCATTTCTGACTATTCTACGTGAAACACTGAATCTTCAAAAATTCACAGTAATTACAACCTATGATGAAATTGCCAATAACATTGATAAATTTGAGAAATAAATGATTATTTTGGAATAAAAGAAGATTTACAGATGTTACTCCTTTTATTCTTAACCATATTGGGGTTGGTAGTCACATAAAAGCATCAATGAAGTAATTATGATAATCTTACGTGACAACAGATGATGCAATAAATAATCCAAAAGGGTTTATTTTTTCTCACTCACTGGTTTTTCAGTTTGCTCCATGGCACACCTCTGTGAGCTGTTGTTGACTTAAAAGAGGCCTCCTATTGCTGTTTTTTCCACATCATCATCATCTTATTATCCATTTATATCATTGTTATCAACAAGTAAGTATTAGTTAAGCTATTCTTAAGTGTTTTAATTCTTTCAGAATCAATCGGAAAGACATTGAATCATAGAATCCAACTATATATTGTTGTAACCCTGCTATAAATCATTTTGATCCCTTTAATGCACAATTCTACATCAAATTTCTCTACTTATATCTTTCCATAAGTTCTTTGGAGTATAAGTGAGTCATTTATCTTTAACTCTTAAAGCTTTTCTCTAAAATTAGTTTTCTTCAAGAATTATCCTTATAATTACTCTTGCAAAAGGTAATTATTTGTTAAAATAATTTTATTATTTCAATAAAAGAAGTTTTTATTATTAAATTCTTCTTGTAATTGATTCTTGTAGACAATTACTGCTCACTGTTAAAATCACTAGTAGTATTTAACACGTGAAAAAAATAATTCTTTAATTATTTAATTGTGGTTATAGTAATAACTTATTATTATATTTCATAAGAAAAGACATAGTACTGTTGATTAATACTAATATTATCATCAGTTTCATAGTCACATCTTACAGTTAGACCACAATTTAAATTCAGAAATCTAATATAATTCATTCA
Organism: Austropuccinia psidii; assembly: GCA_023105745.1. Lineage (NCBI taxonomy): Eukaryota > Fungi > Basidiomycota > Pucciniomycetes > Pucciniales > Sphaerophragmiaceae > Austropuccinia > Austropuccinia psidii. Next base: position 52,922,188 of record JALGQZ010000007.1, on the reverse strand, counting down.
CAACACTCATTTTAAAGAAAGATTGAGTTTAAATCTCATTAGTCACTAATTTTTAAACTAATACAACAATAACTTACAGACTATCCCCAATTCTTTCATGAAATCTTTTTTTTTACTATCAGATGTTCCTTCTATTGAAGCCTTGTTTTGTGGATTTATAAGATGATTTTTACATCCTTTGAATGATAGTTTAGTAAGTAATTTTGAAACTCTTCCTTCAAATGGTTTGTTAATTGAGATATTTGAATTTTTGTTTCTTTTACTATAATGAACAAGAACACCTATTTTGATAGTTTCATCAGGTCTTGTGATGGTTTACTTTGACCACTTTTAACAAGTACATAATATCATAATCAAAAGTGGTTGTTTTTTGAATGATAGGTGATTTAATGTATTTTCTAATTTGTTCATTGTATTAAATATAAGATTGAGTTGAGTGCAATTTACCATTAATACATTCCTTGATAAACGATCCTATATCTATTAAATTCAAGAATTCTGTGAGTATGAATTTTTTGGTTGCAAAACTATTGAAACTTGCAGGAGTCAAATGATGAGAAAATAAAGCTTAGCTTGCCATTGGTAGTAGGGTAATAGTGAATTAAAGATGAGTTCTCAGTTACGTTTGTGGTGAAAGAAGGGTTTTGCATCATATGATACCTGGAAAAAAAAAATTGGCTCAGTAAGTAAGGTAAGGCCTAAGCGCAGTACACATTCTTGTTTTAAACGATGCTGACTCTGAGAATCATATTTTACTTATATAATCGATATTTCAGTAAACAAAAGAAAACAGACAATTAGAATCTATTAGAATGTATATAACATTAGAATTCTCTTGAGGATTGGGATCAAGAAATGAATTCAAAAAAAGAAAAATAACAGATAGGAATAAGCGAAGATTCTTGGAAGATTTGGAAACAGAAGTTGGTCATAGAGGGCCCAAAACCCTAAAACCTAACATGAGGTGCATATACTGCGGAATTTAAAAAATAAAACACTTACCAAGGTTAAATTTTTATACAAAAATGTTTTCAAACATTCCTTTTTAAAATAGTAAATATTTTTTTCTCATATTTTCTTTTTTTTTCATTTGTTTTTCAATATTTAGTTTCATTAATTCAAACCAAAGGCTAAATCATCCTTAATGATCTTCAAAAAGCTTTTTTAAGCTGAACTGCGAATTTTTCCAACATTATAAACCAAGGAAGATTTTATTGATGCATGATGGTTGATTCATGGCCTCCATTGAACCTCACTAAATACTGAAGTAAGCATTCTTTCATTCAAAACCTTTTACCTTATAGTCATTAATTAAAAACACCTTCCTCCTATCTTTTAATGCTCCTAAAAATAATACTTTATTCAAAAAGCCATTATCTCTTAGTTTTCTACGTATGAAATCGCATTTTAAGCTTACCATTTCAGATTTTTAATTCACTCAAAAAGATTCTCAATTTTTTATTGCTGTGTACTTATTTAATTTTTCTATCTTACCTCCTAGACCTAAATCATCACATTTATTTCATTATCTATCTTACTTCTTTTCACAAAAAAGTCTATGAATCCCAACACCAAAACAAAACCCAGAAACAAGCTCTTATATCCAATTTTTGGAACTTATAAAGGAACCAGTAAACAAAAAAATGCCTTTTGAATGTTAGCTTGAGAAAAGAATTTGAAAATGAAAACACTGTTAGCTAAATTGAAAGTTTCAGAGAGAGATATGTTGGTAAGTCTTTTTTCTTGTAATATAGCTTTATGTGCTAGCTAGCTCATTAAGTTTTATTATTTCACAAGTTAGTTTCATAAGCCTCAAGAAGAAGTGAAGAAAAAGATTTGAAAAATCTGGACCATTTATAACACATAATGCAGTATTTGAATATATCAGGAAGGAATACTCTTCACATTTCAAATTCTTTATTTTTGGTTTGTTAAAGAAAGCATTACCTGCATAATAATTTGTATGTACTATTTTTTCAATTGGTCTATTAGTTGTATTACCAAAATTATTCTTTGGAAAGCACCACTACATGTTTACTTTTGATTCAAGGGTTATGGGGGTAGGATTCTTGTAGCTGAATTGAAGTTATTTTGAAAAATAAACTCCAATTAAAAATGCTTTATTTCAAAAATGTCAGTGAGGTCAAATAACACCAAAAACTCTTCCATGTTGCAAACACAATCTCTACTGAGCATATTTATTAATGAGTGAGATTCGCATGGTTATCCAAGTATGTAAGTCCATATGCACTAGTGGTTTAAGTAAGATAGATAGACTTTTGATTTTTGAGCTTCAATCCATTATTCTATTGATAGAAATACTTTTTCCTAGTTTTTAGTTTGTCAAACAAAACCAAATTATTAGCTCTAGAGAATTCCCTTGAAATACAGCTATGGGCCTTTTTTGCACAGATGCCATTTTCTTGGCCCGAAGTACCAGTTTGATTACTTTATCTCATTGATAAACACTAGTTCACTTTTTTTTCCTTGTAATTTTCATAATAAATTATTATTGGTAAGATTTAATATGGTAGTAAAGGTATGGAACGCAAAAATTAAAATTGAAATGAACCATTCAAAGGTATTTTTCTCATATCCAGAGAGAAACAAAACCTATATCTTACAAATATGTTTTAGCCTCTTGTCACATTTTTCAATTCCAACTTTCAGACCACAAATCTGCAATTCAAAGACTTTCAGTGCATCTTGAACCTCAACAACTTATTTATTTCAAAAGGAGCAAGGCTCCATTGATAGTTTGATGTCAGCTTATGCTGAAAAAAAAATTTGGCTGCCTTTTTAAGCTGAAAATGCTAAAACTAATTGGGAGAGTCAGGCAAGAAAGAGACTCATTATAAAATGAAATCCCAAAGTATTCCTACTTGTTTCAAAAACAAATTTCCTTCAGGAAAAAAGGAAAGTGGAGCAGTTGGATGCCTTTTTTCCAGAATCACAGCGGGTGAGCATTATGTTTTAAGATTTCTATTGTTTCACTGAATAAGAATGACTTCTTTTTCAAATATTCAAAATTTGTACAGGGAACAATTTCCAAACCTTTGCCTTCCTTCATAATACCTTAAATTTTTTTTATCTGATAGCCACTACAGTACCTCTTTGAAGGAGGCTGGGACTTGGATAATACATCATTTCCTGAGAGGTATTTTTGTAACTTTAAGGTGTGGATATGAAGCTTTGATTAAAAATCAAGTACTTTTCCTGTCCTGTAAACTTGTATAAGGTAATAATTGATTACAAGTAGTATGAAATAATATTTTTAAGAGAAAACACACCTATTTTATTTTTCTTAACTTTATAAGTATAAAACAATAATATTATGAAGATTTATTGTTTTACTAACAATAAAAATTTATCCAAAAATACTCTACAAGAGATATTTAAGGCTAAAAAAGAAATTTCTTCAAGAGCAATTTCAATTGGTATTAATTGAGCAAACAACTGCAGGAAATTAATATAAGAACAGAGTATTTAAAAAAAAGTTAAAGAGAAAAAACACCCAAAAGTGACCAGAATGAATTTGGAAAGAAAGTGACAAAGTTAACAGTGATGAAAGATGCTTTAATTGACTTATGGGGTGGCTCAAGGGTAAAAATGATTATAATAGTTACAAGCAATGATTATAAATTTTTTTCACATTGTTAAAAGGTGCTTGAAATCTTTTATTGATTTGTTGAACAGTGTTTAAACTAATTATGAAAGGAAAAGATTCCAATGTGAAGAGAAAAGTGGGGCCAAGAAGACATACTTTTACAGCCATCAATTCTCTTACTCCAAAAGTAAAATTTGCTCTTGTCAGTTGTGAAAAACACTCTTACAGCAAAAAATCCAATTATGGCATCATTGAAACCTGGTTTAGACCAAAAAACGGCTGGTTTTAGCCATTATTTGCTATTTTTAGCCCTTTTGGACCCTTAAATCAGCCATTGCTATAGTAATACCTGGTTTTAAGCCTTCAAAACATGTCAGAATGTGTGTAAGGAACATAAATTCCAGTTGAAACTGTCTTTACAGTGGTTTTTCATTATAAACGTAGTTTTACCCTTTTGCAAACAGTTAAACCTGCCCTGGTTGGTATCAAAACCTCATCATCAATTGAGTCACAGACCCAGTGACTCAATTCCAGGCCAAAAGTGATTAATGTTTGTGTGGATTTTGACATCTCATGCCTATCAGAAAGGACTTTGGGGGTCTGGTTCCCCCCTAGAGCTAATATTCCTTTTCCCCCCAGAATTAATCTTTTGAATTTATTTTTTAATTAATTCCTCATCATGTATCTTACTTAGAGTTGACATATGTAATTCAATTGAGTTTTTACAGTAAACTATAGTAATAATTGATACCTCATATGTAAATTAAAGTTCACTTATGCAATACATGTGCACATTTTGAAATTTTAATTGAAAATACTGCAATTCCTAATAGCTTCTAAACTACACACAACACCTCAATTTTAACACAAAAATTGATGGTTAACACCAAATTTGGTGTGAATTGAATTAAGGTGTTGATTATTTTCAACATTTTAGCAGAAAATACTGAAAACTTGATTTAAGCTTATTTAGAGTTGAGTTACAGAAATTTTAGCCAGAGGTGACCCCACCTTAATTTTCATATGTTTATTTGTAGGATAAAAAGTTATAGAAAATTTTATTTAAATTTTTTCCAAAAATATTTCAATTTTGGTATTTTTTGGACATTCATTTTTACTTAATTTTTTCAAGTAAAAATGTGTTTTCACAATTTTAAATTTCAATGTAATTTTATTTTTGGATTACAATTAAATTATGACTTTTGTGTACAAATTTATATTTATATTTTGATTTTTGTTTTGATAATAGAAATAAAATTATTCTATTTATAACTATACTTTGTTTTATCATTTGTGGTCTTTTGGGTATTGGAAAATACCTCTAAGGCTCAGAGTAATTATTCTCATCAAGTCTCAGCCTGTGACTCAAAACCAGAGCACAAGCATGACAGCCAGAACACCATAAACCAATGGTAGAGCAAAATACAACCAAAACATGGAGCTGAGCCAAACCAGCTCAAAAGGTGTCAGAAGCAAGAGGAAACTCACCTGTTTCTAAATATACAAGTACCATCATCATAGGACAAAGAATAACAAAGTAATTCCTGCTCAAAGAAGTTGCTGAGCATAACTCTTAATTTTCACCTCTCATCTGAAATACAGAGAAAGAAGCTTAACCCCAGAAAATGGGTATTCAAATTCAATGTGAGCCTTTGTGATATGACCACATATCCAAAAAGGTCACAAGAAAAATACTATAATAATTATACTTATAATAATTATCTTAAAGCTAGTGAAAATACCATAAATAGGTACAAAATCTGAATTAACTCAGAGTTTAATTAGTAGAAATGTGAATTAAGCTAGAACATTAGATTCCACATGGTACAATACACACATGTCATATTTATGGCATATCTCAAAAGTCAATAATTACTGAAGAATAAGTAATAATACCTTAAAAAAGACACAAAAACCTATTTAACTGGGAAACCAATGAAACAACATATGCAATAGTCTGTACCATTGGATTTTCCATAAAATGCCACACATGAAATAATTATATGGCTATTCTCTAACGTCAATACTTAAGGAATTAAGCCAAATATATGCACTTTTTTGGGCAATGCATATATTCATGGTTTTTAGCTAATATATCTTGAAATATACAAGATAGAGACTTTAACCAAAGATACAGTCACCATGTAACTAATGTAGGAACACAGATGTGGGTTTATATTCTACAGGTTATAAACAAGGTTAAAACTTGTAATGGTTTATAGAAAAAAATCACTTGAGCTGTTGACCACTTTCTTGTGAAAGTGGTCCAAACTTAGAAAGAAAGATACAGTCAGACTCTACTAGCTCATACGTGAAGAATGATGTAATTTGTATTCTGATATTAAAGGTATAACCCCTTAAAATCAAGGTTTGACGTTTACAATATTGAATTTCAACACAAAAAATGAGTTACAAGGAGATTCATGAAAAATAAAGTTTTTATTATGTAATTAAACTCTCTTGGAAGTTTAATATGGACATGGCAAGATATCTGAATTTACTCTCAGAATAGCTGTAGCATGTATAATCTCAAAGCTATTAATGATCAAAGTATAAGCTCAAAATTGATCATTTATGATCACTTACTGTGATCTTATTTTAAGTTTAACAGTTATATAAGTGATAGGGCTGGTGATTACTATTTGATTATGATTAATACTAATAAAATCCACGAAGTTTAGGCTTCTTCCAAGCCTATGATGTCATCAAACTTAGAGTTATAGTGATAACTCTTAATAATGGCACAATAATGAGATAAGATCGTTTGATCATGACGTAATCATCACTAAACCTTAAAATAATGATCATTTCTAGTGGATACCATAAGTACATGCCTACTAGAAGCCTACTGGACTCTAGAAGGGAGGTATTTACTATAAATAGAGCTCTTTTTACTCTATTTCCCCCCCAGACGCATCAAAACAATCAAACAATTAAAACCAAAGGTGAAATCTTTTATTCTTTATATATAAATCTCTTATACTATCAAAGACCAAAGTTTATCTTTACTATAATCATCATTTTTGACATGATTAATCAAATTTTTCTCTTGTTTTGTTATAATTCCCTTAAAAATCTCATTTCCACATAAAATCAAGAAAATTTGTAATTTCTTTTATTTTTATTTGTAAATACAATATGAATAAGTTGTATTTACATTACTTAACATAAATTCATTCAAAATTATTATATTAAGCATCAAAAGTAGATTATTTTCTCTTATTATAATAATTTCTCTTTATTATCACTATCAATAATTCTTTAATTAATATAAATAGTATTTATATTAACATATAGCTTGAATATTAGTAATATTATTGTTATTAATTGTTTTTTATGGCTTTATTATTTGTTGGTAACAAATATGGAGTGCTTTTAAATATATCAATAATCATATATTAATATATTTATTTATTATATTATTTGTTCATAATATAAGCTATATTATTATATTTATTTAATAATATAATCATTTTTTATGACATAATCATAATTATTCTTTATTATTAGAATTACTTTTTATCTTATTTATTTTATTTATACAGATATTCATAGTAAAATAAGTAAAATATTAGTAATTTTTACTTATTGTTTCATAGTCAAACCTTAGATTTGGGGTCCTGGCCATGATATCCATTTTAATGACCTTTAAGAAGATTCTTATTGGGTTATCTAATAATAAATTATATTTATAACCATAAAATTATATAATAAATTTATCTTTATAATTTTAAAATCTATTGAGGCATTTGGAAAGCAATTGTACTGTCTTCCATGTGGTTTCTCACATCCTTAGACTTGCAAGAACCTTCTTTGAGTGATTCTAGTGATTAAAATAGATATTTTATAAAGAAAAAAGAAATTTATATTATAAATTAATTTTATAAAAGAATCATCTTCAATTTTATTTTATTCTTTGAAATTAAAAATATAAAAACCAAATGAAAAAGTCATTTTCATTCAATTTTTTATTCATTTCTTTATTCATTTCACGTATTATGAGATATAAAAGAAATCTTTACATGGAAAATTGCCATATCTTACAAAAAATAAGACTTTGTACAAAAGACTTATATTTATTTGTCTTTTTAGTGTTTGAATACAATCCAACAGAGGACAATCAAACCACTGTTGAAATATTGGTGGAAGAAACTTGCCCAAGCTCTCCAACACCAATTTTGATTAAGAAAAAGAAAGCTAAGAAATTAGACTTTCCAGCACCCACTATTAAGGACTCTGAAGGTGATTACCTCCTTTATAAATTGCCATAAAAAGATATTACTGTCCTGAAATCTTTTTATTTCTTATTTCTTCAATTATGACTACCAGAAGAGGCTCCCAATACTCTATCCAATCAGATGGAGCTAGACTCAGAGGTAGAATTGATCCCTCAAAGCGGGAAAGAAAGGGAAAAATCCCCAGTGGAACAGAATCCACACAAGGAAGTGCCTTATCACAAAGGCAAGTCCCAGAAATGCCCATAATATCTGAACCAGAGTTAGAACTATTTATGATTAACTCAAATATGTACAAATCACATTCAGAGGGCTCACATAGACGTTTACATGAGCTAGTACAAGCAGTACTAAACAGTGTGCAAGGACAAGGATTGGGAAATGTTGCCACAAATCCACCAAGGAGTGATGAACTCCTGGCACATCCTCAAAAAGTTCCTCAAAGAGGAGGAAATAGTGAGACACTCCAATGGATGGAATCCACTATCATCCAAGCCTCAAATCAAAAAGATCAAGGAGTACCATGCCAAAAAGAAGGAGGCAAACAAGGAAGAAGCCCAAGTAGCTTCTACCAGCAAGCCCCAAGCCAACCCACTTCCCCAAGAAGGGAAGAAGAACAAGAAAAAAAACTGGAGAAAATCACATTCCCCAAGCTACAGGATTTGAAAAATCCAAAAAGATGCCATGACAATGTCTTCAACATTGCCAGAACCTTGATGGAATTAAAGGACAAGGAGGAGCAAAGAATGAGACAACCTCATTTCCCAAAGAATGAACAGAAATCAAAAAAAGGATTTTACCTCTAAAAGAAATTAAAAATTGTTTATTATCCCTACAAGAAATAAATAATAATATATCTTCATTAACAAAAATTGTTGTACAAAATAAAAAATAAAATGACAACATTAAATGTATTGTTGAAAATAATAAACCAAAAGTTTTAATTGACAATACTCAAAATTTTTTACAAGGACAACAAGAACTGTATAAATATATAAAAGATATCAAAGATAAAACTTTGACAATCAATTATGATGTGAGTATTGATAATCTTACAGAAAAATCGAACAAATTGAGTATTTCTGTAGAAATATTTGAAGAAGAGACTTCATCACACCAGAAATTACTTCTAGCCCATGTGGGAAAAATTGATTAAGCAAGAATGCATCTAAAAGATGATATTCAAAGTGAAATAAGGCTTATTACGGAAAAAATGGATAAAATTAATGAGGCTAACTTAAATATTCCAAAGTCATCAACCACATTTTCTCACATAAGAAGTCCTGTTAAGCCAAAAGAGGAAATAACAAATCCATTCATAACAGACTTGAGTAATCAAGACAATAACCAGGTCTTGATGAAGGAAGCACCTGAATTAAAAGAATGGCCAACATTCATAGGAGAAGGTGAATATGACCATATGTCATTTATTAAAACAATTGACATGTTACAAGAAGATTATGCCATACCAGATGAATTGATCACTGTCAGATTACACTCACTGTTTGATAAATCTGAAAAGAGATGGTATTATGGCATAAGGAAAACAAATGGCAAAAATACCTGGTCTTGGTGGAAACAAGAAATAATGACCAAGTGGGCTAATGATGCCCGGAGGTACAAAATGGATAATTCATTTGAAAACTCCTTCCTTCCCCCAAACAAAGAAAAACCTTTGACTTGGTTCTTAAAACAAGTTGAAAGATTATATTCACTGTACCAAGAAATGTCACAAAAAATGGTAAACATGAACATACTTAAGAAATGTGGAGGAGAATTGGAACATGCCCTGAGAAGCAAGTGTATAGAACCATTCTCCCCAGAATAGCATATCAATTCACTAGAAGAAATAGTGACATGGACAAAAATTGGCAGAACTTGGAAAAAATTGGACATTAAAAGTCCAAATAAACCATTTATCAATAAGCGTAAGCCAAGAGAAGCTTTCAAGCCCAATACATCTAACAGTAATGAGCAAAGAAAGTGCCACAAACGTGGAGGTATTGGACACTTAGCCAATAATTGCCTCAAAAAAGCAAAAATTTATGAAATTGTGGAAACAGAGGAGCACAATGATAAAGAAGAAGAATCTGATTCTGAAAAAGACACTGAAGAATCAGAAACTTCTGAAAGTGATTAAATTAATGTAATTAATGCACAAATTAATACTATTGATTTAATATATGAAGTACTAGATGTCAATTCAACCTTACCACAAGTTGGAACATCTGATACAAGCCTGATAAACATACAAGATGCCAAATTGTATAGAACCAAACCAGAAGAAGTAATGGGATATACAGCTGGGAAATCAAGTATAATTACTGTCATGGTGGAAAAAAAAGAGGCAAAAGTGAACTTAGATACAGGAGCATATTGTACCTGTGTTGGTAAGAGTTATTTAAAAATAATTGTACCATATTAGGAAGGAAAACTTATACCAATACAAGGAGTAAAATTGAGTAGTGCAAGTGAAAGCATGAAGCCCCTTGGAAAAATTGACTTAACACTCATCTTCCCTCATCCTTTGCAATGTATCAGATTTAAAGTAGAATTTGTGGTAATGGATAACTGCACTAGTAACTATTTTATACTTGGAAATGACTGCTTTTCAATTTATGTCACAGATATCTCTAACCAAAAAGATAGATATTTCACCATAGAGGACAATAAAAGACAAAACTTTGGCTTCTTCAATAACAAAAGACAAATTAAACTTATTAAGAATGAAGAAAAAATCCCAGAAAAAGAATTTTTTCATAACTGAACAGCAAAAAGAGGCATAATTCAATCAGAAATTCATAGAAAAAATGAAAGAAAAATTGATTGACCTCTTATTTAAATATAAAAATGCCTTTTCAACTGACAAGGAACCACTAGGCTCCATAATTGGACATGAGGTAGAAATAATCCTTAATGTAGAAAAACCTTATCCACCTCTATTAAGAAGACCAGCTTATCCAGCTAGCCCAAGAGCTAAAGAAGCTTTAGAGGTACACATTAAGGAATCAATGGACCTTGGAGTATTAAGGAATGTAGGACACAATGAACAGGTAGAGGGCACTACACCTGTCATTATAGCCTGGAATAATTGAAAATCAAGGATGGTAGGGGAATTTAGAGCTCTAAACACCTATACTATCCCTGAGAGATATCCAATACCCAGCATCCATGAGATATTAACACAAATATCTCAGGCTAAGTTCACCACAGCAATGGATGCTCTAAAGGGCTTTCATCAAAATGTCTTAACAGACAATGCCAAAATACTACTGAGGACAATAGTCCACTGTGGAATTTTTGAATATCTGAGAATGTCATTTGGTATAAAAAATGCACCTTTCCATTATAAAAGAATGATGAATACCATATTTCTTGAAGAATTGTCAGAAGGATGGTTAATCATGTATAGTTATGATATTATAGTTTGCTCAGAAACTTGGGATAGTCACCTAAAAGGACTAGAAAGAGTCTTGCAAAAGATAGTAAATGTAAAAATGAAAAATTCCTTGAAAAAGTGCCATTTTGCATACAGTGAACTGAAAGCACTAGGACATGTTATATTTGGACTAAGCTTGGGCATAGAAAAAAACAAAGTAGCAGCAGTACTATTGAAGCCAATGCCCCAAACCAAAAAAGCAATGAAATCATTTCTAGAATTTTCTGGTTATTGCAGACAGCATATAGAAGATTTTTCAAGAATTTCTAAGTCTTTGTAGAAGCTCTGTGACCAACAGACATTCTATGAAATGACTGAAGAAAGAGTCAAGGCATATGAAGAATTTAAAAATTCCTTAACAAATGCCCCATGTCTTCTAATGCCAGATTGGAAGCTGCCTTTTAAGCTATACATTGATGCTTGTGGAGAAGGACTAGGTGCTGCACTACACCAGACACAAATCATCAATTACAAACCTGTTGAAGGACCAATTTTCTGCATTTCAAGACAAATAAAGCCAACAGAAGCAAGGTATGTAGCAATCCCAATGGAATTCCTCTGCTTAGTTTGGGCTTTGGAAAAATTACACTATTATTTGGATGGAGCAGTGTTTGATGTAATTACAGATTGCAATGCTGTAAAATCTTTATTAAACATGAAAACCCCAAATATACATATTCTAAGATGGCAAATTGCCATCCAAAAATATAGAGGAAATATGACTATAGCTTATAAATCTGGTAATATTCATAAAAATTCAGATGGTCTTAGCAGATGGGCTCTGGCAAATACACCTGAAAATCCAGCATGGGTGTCACAGGAACAGCACCATATAGAAGGCATATTTGTTACAGATATAGGCACAGAATTCTTTAACCAAGTTAAGGAGAGCTATCAAATGGAAAAAAACTGCCATATCTTATGCCAACTTCTACAGAAAGACTGTAAAGACCCATAAATTTCATCAAAACTAGATGAAATATGGAAAAACGCATATGATGAAGGAAGATTCCGCCTCCTTGATGGAATCCTCTACCATAGAACTAAACATGCATGTGTTATGCCTTTAACAGATAGAACTCTGATAAACACTATACTACATGAATTTCATGATATTGTTGCAGCTGTGCATCTCTCAGAAGACAGAACACTAGAGAGGGTAAAAACCTGCTCTTGGTGGCCAAATTGCAAGAAAGATGTTTCAGAATATTGTCAAACCTGTGACAGATTCCAGAAAGAAAACAGGGCCACAGGAAAGAAACCTGAAATGATGATCCAAATCCAGAAACCAAAATCCCCTTGGGAAATGGTTCACATAGATTGGGTAACAGCCTTACCTCCAGGAGGAGACAGAAGCTATAATGCATGCCTAGTATTAGTTGACAGATACAGAAAAACTCCAATGTTCTTACCATTTCATACGGATGAAACAGCTATGGACACAGCCATAATGATATGGAATGAAGTTATTAGCCACACAGGCTTATTTCAAAGCATCATAAGTGATAGAGACCCATAATTAACTTCAGCATTATGGACAAACCTCCATAACCTGCCTGGAACAAAATTATCACTCTCAACAGCTTACCACCCCCAAACTGATGTTCTAGCAGAAGGAATGATACAGACATTAGAAGACATTATCCGGAGATTCTGTGCTTATGTACTAGAACTCAAAGATTCTGATGGTTTTACCCATTATTGGTGTACATTAATACCAGCTCTTGAACTGGCATGTAAAACATCAATCCATTCTACAAATGGCAAGACATCAGAAATGCTAGAAAAAAGGCTGGAATCCAAGACTCCCTTATGATACCCTCAAAAAGGACTTAGTGGATATACATCCAACAGCAAGTAGCTTCAAGCTAATGCTTGACAAAGCAAGACACCATGCAAACAGATGTATGCAAGATTCTTTCAAGTATGCAAAAGAAAGATGGGATAAAATTCATAAACCACCTGACTTCAAAATGGGAGACTTGGTCCTAGTGTCAACTCTAAATCTCAATAATATAAATGGCCCAAAGAAATTGAAAGATTTCTTTGCAGGAACATTTATTATAAAAGAACTACATGGACCTAATGCTGTGCAACTAGAGCTCACAGGTGAATTAATGAACAAACACCCAGCTTTACCTGTAACTCCGATTAAACCTTATAGCTCAAGTGACAAGGAGCTATTTCCACTAAGGAATAAACCCCCACTTGAAATACCCCCTTTAGAAGAAGGAGAAGAAAAGAAAATTGTCAAATTCCTTAAAGAAAGACGGGGGATACCTTTTAAGGTATAGAAATCCAACTCATGAAGATGAATGGCTACTTGAGAAGGACATGAAAAATTCTGATAAGCTACTAAGAAGGTTCAGAAATGAAAGAAATCCTAGAGAATAGAAAAATCAAGCATTATTGAGCTTCCAAACTAACAAAGTCTATTGAAGAGGTAGGACAGTGGATGATACCCTAATTAACCATATCAGATTGTGGTAAAATCTTTTTTGGTGGTAGGGAATGTGAGCCTTGGGGATATGACCACATATCCAGAAAGGTCACAAGAAAAATACTATAATAATTATACTTATAATAATTATCTTAAAACTAGTTAAAATACCATAAATAGGTACAAAATCTGAATCACCTAAGAATATAATGAGTAGAAATTTGAAATAAATCACACCATTAGATTCCTCTTGGTAAAATACACATATGCCATTTTTATGGCATATCTGAAAAGTAAGTAATTACTGAAGAATAAGTAACAATACCCTAAAAAAGACATAAAACCTTATTTAACTCAGAAAACCATGAAAAAACATGTGCAATAATCTGTACAATTGGATTCTCCATAAAGCGCCACACATAAAATAATTATATGGCTATTCTCTAAAGCCAATACTTAAGGAATTAAGATGAATATATGCACTTTTTTGGTCAATGCATACATTCACGGTTTTTAGCTAATATCTCTTTAAATATACAAGATAGAGAGTTAAACCAAAAACAAAGGCACCATGTATTACTGTAGGAACACAGGTATGAACTTTATTTTACAAGTTATAAACAAGCTTAAAACCTGTAATGGTTTATTGAACAAAATCACTGTAGGTATGGACCACTATGTTTTTAGAGTGGTCCAAACTTAAAAACAAGTAAAAAGTCAGATTCATTTAGCTCATATGTGAAGAATGATGTAATGTTTATTATAAAGTTCAAGGTATAACCCCTTGAAATCAAGGTTTGAAGTTTGAAATATTGAATTTCAACAGAAAGGATGACTTACAAGAAAAATCATCAAAAATATAATGAAATGCTCTTGGGAGTTTAATGAGAACATGCCAAGCTATCTTAATCCACTCTCAGAATAGCTGTAGAATGTATAACTCAAAAGTTATTAGTGATCAAAGTTTAAGCTTAAAATTGATCATTTATGATCACTCACTGTAATCTTATTTTAGCTTTAACAGTTATATAAGTGATAAAACTGGTTAATACTATTGGATTATGATTAATACTAATCAAATTCATGAAGTTTAGGCTTCTTCCAACACTATTATGTCATCAAACTTAGAGTTATAGTCATAACTCTTAATAATGGCACAATAATGAGATAAGATCGTTTGCTCATGACGTAATCATCACTAAACCTTAAAATAATGATCATTTCTAGTGGATACCATAAGTACATGCCTACTAGAAGCCTACTGGACTCTAGAAGGTAGGTATTTACTATAAATAAAGCTCTTTTTACTCTATTTCCCCCCCAGACGCATCAAAACAATTAAGCAATTAAAACCAAAGGTAAAATCTTTTATTCCTTATATATAAATATCTTATATTATCAAATACCAAAAGTCATCTTCATTATAATCATAATTTTTGAT
This sequence comes from Austropuccinia psidii, assembly GCA_023105745.1. NCBI lineage: Eukaryota > Fungi > Basidiomycota > Pucciniomycetes > Pucciniales > Sphaerophragmiaceae > Austropuccinia > Austropuccinia psidii. Next base: position 52,907,026 of record JALGQZ010000007.1, on the reverse strand, counting down.
GTGATTACTCCAATTTTTCTCTTGTTTTGTTATAATTCTCTCAAAAATCTCATTTCCACGTAAAATCAAGAAAATTTGTAATTTGTTTTATTTTTATTTGTAAATACAATTTAAATAGGTTGTATTTACATTATTTGAAATAAATCCATTTAAAATTATTATATTAAGCATAGAAAGTAGGTTATTTTCTCTTATTATAATAATTCCTCTTGATTATTACTATCAATAATTCTTTAATTAATATAAATAGTATTTATATTAACATATAGCTTTAATATTAGTAATATTATTGTTATTAATTGTTTTTTCTTAATAAAAAACAATTTCTTACAGCTTTATTATTTGTTGGTAACAATAATAAAGTGCTTTTAAATATATCAATTATCATATATTAATATATTTACTTATCATATTATTTGTTCATAATATAAATTATATTATTCTATCTATTTACTAATATAATTATTTATTTTTCCATAATTAGTATAATTCTTTATTATTATAATTACTTTTTATCTTACTTATTTTATTTATAAGGACATTAATAGTACAATAAGTAAAATATTAGTAATTTTTACTTATTTTTTCATAGTCAAACCTCAAACCCAAGCTCTAAGTCAGGGATATCCAATTTTACTAGCCAAATTGAGCCAGTACCAAAACTATAAATGTTATGGCCAAATTAAATCAAAATAAGGAGGAAAAAAGTATTCACCTCCCTTCTAACTTCTATAGTCTTAGTATTAGATACCTGAAGTGGGATCATTTTTGTAAAGAGAACAATCAGGGATATCTGATTGTGCAATCCATTTCCCCATATCTCATCAAAAACCAAAGCTATGGGGAAAGCAAGTTCCATAAAGATCTTTAGATAATCATATATCTGGATAACTGAAATTGAACATGGCATAACTTCACCATATTTAATGTTAACCATACCAAGAGAGATACCATTTTTGTAGATCTAATCAAGGGCTACACAATGAACCAACGTTGAGCTCAATATCTTCAAAACTGACAAAGCAATAGCAGTTTTAAGGTTAAAATCCCACATTTGGACCAATACAGCCTTACTGTGGGATACTATTCAATAACTATGATTTTTAGGAGTCAAATAGACAAAGAAGCTTGTTTATACTTCAATACCTCATAGCTCAGTAAAATACAGGGGTCCATACAGGTTCTGTACAGCTTCTGATGCATAAGAAGCATCAGAACACACCAGTAAACTCCATTGGTGAAAATGTTCACCCTGTATAGGGTAAAAATGAAAACTTGTGGTTCTGAAACCATATTACTTCCCAATTCTAGTCTTTATTGAGTGTGTAGAACCACAAACCAGCCCACAGCAGAAAAAAGCTTCACTCTGTGGTCATGTGCTGAGGTAAACAACCTCCCACTACCCCAGAACAAGATCAAAGTATCCCTTTTCTCACCATAAGGCCAATCCATCATCCTGTTCTTAGTATTCTTACATGGTATAGCTTCTTAAAGAAGTGGTACCCTTAGAATCCAACAGGTATAGCTATAATTGTAACTATTGTGGGGTTTATGATTGTAAACCAACAGGTAAATACTGCACCCCAGGCAATCAATATCACTCACAATCACTAATTTATTTATTATGGCCCTTTTAACCATCTCATCATTAATTAATTATCATTATTTTTGTGTCACACTCACAGATATAGATTTTATTATCATCTTGAAGCTATATAATAGAGTAACCCTGACATCAAGAGCCCTCCTGCATATCCATTGAAGTTAACTAGGAAAAATCTCAATATACTCTCAGATTATAGCAAACAATATCTGTGAATCAATTTGGAAATTTCAGACCCTACAGAAAATGAAGTTTAGGTCTATGTGCTGAACATTTGAGCAAAATGTTGAAAAATCACCATACTGATCTTTTTCAAGTTTGTCTTTCAGAAGTAAACCGATTCACTACATAATTGGAAGATTTGGTAACAACATGTAATATTTATTAAAACCTGAAGAAAGTGTACTTTAGATTTCTTCTTAAACCCACACAAACATCAATTCTTGACAAAATATCATATTTGTTGAAATATTGAAACTAGGCCATTACATATATTGATGGGGCTGATGGATCTGGAAAACCCTTTTTATTGAATATGATATTAAAAGACTTTCGAGAACTACAATTCAGGACTGTTGCATTGTCTCCTTTAGACATTGCTGCACTACTCCTTACTGGAGGGAGGACTTTAAACTCTACATTTGGAATTCCTTTGATATTACATGTAGTTTCTTACCAAAGAAACAAAAATCATTATTTTCGTAAACTGCTAATTGAATTTTATGGGAAAACTCTAAATTCAACACAAATATCCTGTTAATGCAGCTGAAAGATCCTTACAAGAAACGATGCAAAATAATATCCCTTTTGGGGGTATCTCAGTGATTTTTTCTGAATACTTCCAACAGATATTATGGATTGTCAATAAAGCGGCAATATATGATCACACAGAAGTATTTCTGAAAAAATCATTCATATGGATATTTTTGGAATTGAAAACTGTTTATGAGAGACTTTTTCTGTTACATTACTATTCCAACCCACTTCATTATCAATTTGGCAATTGGCTATTGCAAATAGGGAATGGATAAATTCAAGACCAAAATTCCAGAAATGATAGTTTTGATATTTCACGAACAACTAGAAGTTTTAATCAACCACTAAATGTTTGACTACCTGCCGGTAACCAAAGTAGCCTTTCTTTTAACCTAACCACCCAATATTAATTGTCATCACTCAATAACCCACTAATACTACTAGATCTTTCTCTCTCCAGTTTATTCTTGTACCTTCCATTTCTACACTCCATCCTCTAATCCTTATTCTCTATATGACACAACCTTCTCCCTCTTTATTCCATCTCTTTCCTCAAGAAAAACATTCCTTTTTATTAAAATCAATCTTTTTCTTCATTCCTACTATTAACCACTTATCTCTATCATTCATCACTACTTTTACCATTACTACTATACCTCTTCCTCATATTTGTACTTCTATTTTACCTATTATTTTTATTCATTAAAAACTCATATACTATATTTCCATAGTTCCTTTGAGCTAAGACCAGCTCTATGACTAATATAGGGATTATTGACTAATCATGTATCTTTTCATTTTCCTATCTCTTTGTTGTAATATTGTATCCTAGCCATCTCTATCTTTATATTTGTACTTTTTACTCATCCTTTTAGGTACATCTCTTCTTCTCATATCTATGCTATTATGAATTTCTTAATTACTGAAATAATATAATTTTAGTTGATTGTCTAAAATTAAATAGATAGTTTCCAAAAGGTAAATAAAATTTCTCACCTATCAGAGGAACATGGAATATCAAGAGTTAAGAAATTTGTGTATGGAGATGTAAAGGAAGTCATCAGTCAAAATAAACTATTGTATTTATGTCAGTACTTCAAATATAGGTGCATAATCTCTCCTTTGAATTTCCGCATAGCAAAAATAAATGGATCTTTACTGAGGTTTCCACCTGTTTCGCAGTTTATGTCAACATCTATCGGTCAAATGGAAGAATAAAGCCCTCAGGAAGTTCCAGAAGAAGTGCTTAAAAGCAGTACTCCAGGTGGATTTCAAGCGCATTTGTTGGAACTAAACAAAGGAATAGGATTCATGTTTCTTTTTAATATCAATGTGGCAAAAGGTTTAGCAAATGGCACCTTCTATTTGGTGAAGGACCTCAAATGGCACATCATACAATGTGTAATCATTATTGGGGAATCAAAAGGCATTAATATTTTCATTCCAAAGATAAAATTGCATCTTGAAGATGAGAATGAGCTTATCGTTAACTTCTCTAGGTATCAGTTTCCAATACCTGATGATTTTGCAATGACTATAAACAAGTCTCAGGGGCATTCCTTGGAAAAGGTTTGTGTATACTTTCCAAAGAATGTATTTGCATATGGCTGACTGTAAGTGACTCTATCATGGATCCAAAATATTTAGGAATGTTGGTGGGTGCAGTGGGCCCAACCATAGAAACTACCACAACTAATATTTCATGTAGAAATTTCTTGCAATAAGTATGATTGCATCTTTGTAATTCATGCTCCAATGTCTTGGAAAAATGGTGAACCCAATTTATATGGGCTGGAAGTCTGTGCAGCTAACCCTGTCTCCTAGTTTACTCTTAATAAATGATTTCTTTATGAAACACAACAAAAAGTGTCAGGAAGAAAAATAAAGTTATCTGTCATTGAGCTCAGTAACTCTAGTGAAATCTGTAATAGTTTAAATAAATACAATGATTAAACTGTAAAGAAGCAGAGTCCTCCAGAGGAAAAGAGAGAGGGCTACCATGACACACTTTCTTTTATATTGTAACTAATGTTTCATGACATTAGTATTAATTTGTTGATCATTATGTAATTGTTTTCTTTAACCCTTTTTTGAGAGTTAAAAGCCTTCTTCTTCTGTCTTTCATTTTCAGTGTAAGCATATTCAATTTGTAAGATGTGTCTATGAAACTTTTGATAATATTACTATTAATCACCAGTACTATGAATGTTCTTATTAAATATAATAATAAAAATTATTATATCCACAATTGAATAATTGATTAATTAATTATTTCTTTTACTTGTTATACACTACTAGTGATTATAACTGTAAGCAGTAATTATCTACTAGAATCAATTACTGGAAGTATTTAATAATAAAACTTCTTTTGTTAAAATAATAAAATTATTTTAATATATAATGATCTTTTGCAAGAATAATTATTAATATACTTCTTGAAAAAATAAATTACTAGAGAAAAACTTCAATAATTAAGATAAATCACTCACTAATACTCCAAAGAACATATGAAAGATAATAGAAGAGAAATTTGATGGATAATTGTGGATTTAGAGGATCAAAAATGGATTTATAACAGTATTACAACAATATATAGTTGATTTCTACAATTTCACCTCTTTCTGATTGATTCTGAAAGATTTAAAACACTTAAGAAACGTTTTTAACTAATACTTACTTGTTGGTAATAAAGATATAATTGAATAATGTGATGATTTGGAAAAAACAGAAAGAGGAGGCCTCTTTTAAGTAAACAACAGCTCACAGAGGAGTGCCATGGAGAAATCTGCAAAGCCAGTGAGTGTGAAAACAATAAACCCTTTTGGATTATTGATCACATCATCTGTGGTCATGTAACATTATCATAATGACTTAATTGAAGCTCTTATGTGACTACCAACCCTTTTATGGTTAAGAATGAAAGGAGTAAAATCTGTTAGTCTTCTTTTATTCCAAAAAAATCATTGCTTTCTCAAAGCTACCAATGTTATTGGAAATTTCATCACAAAGTGTATTTTCTGTGAATTTTTAAAGATTCAGTGTTTCACCTGGAATCATCAAAAATAGACTGGAAGTAAAACTTTGAATTTTACTTATAAATGTATAATTCTTTCTGGTCTTTATATTAATTATACAGTCCTTAATTGGTCCTGAAGGCTTCAGAAAGATTCATTAAGAATTGTATTTTTAATGAATTTTTGAATTTTCACCTCATTTCTATGTAGAATTGCAAATAGCACTATATGGCTGGTTGCTATGAGGTAAAATAATAGATACTAGTCCAAAAAGTGTTTTAATTACTCTTTTGGGGTTTATCTATGGAAAATAATTAAGAATTGACATGGCTACAGAGTATAAGTTGCTCTTTACCTCCTTGGCACATCAAAATAGCAGCTTATTTGCTATTTTCTTACAATATAATGAAGTTTTGACGTGGTAACCAAGTTCCCAAAAGGTTTTAGTTTACTAATTGGGCACACATCAGCCATGTATCCAAGCTTTGGAGCTGTCCACGACTCAAAGGCTTCAGAAGTTGGGCACCCTGGCTCTCTTTGATGTCTTTTGTCCCCCTTGACTATTTTTTACATCAAAATAGAAATTCAGGCTTCAAGTGAGATATCAACTATGGGTGTACCAAAGGTGTATGTAATAATACCATAATATTAAGTGCCACAAACATGCATAACACTATTCTTAGTGTATATGTAACATGAGATTTCTCACATTCCCATTATTTTGGTGTGAATTTGAGAAAAACAAACATTTTCATGGATCTTTTATGTGGTATTGAAGTATTTGCCATATTACCACCTCAAAGAGTTTATTTGAGATAATGTACTCTATAAGGCTACCCTGGGTGAAATCTTGTGTAGAATCCAAATCTGGCCTTAAATCCATGGACTTACTTACTCAATAAAAATTTATTCATCTTTTCTGAAATCAAAAATGATGAATTTTGAATATATGCATGACTTATGGGTTATGCATAGTTCAGAATTCATTTTTAAGATAATTGTGGCCTATTTGAGTATGTAAGATATACCTCAAGGCTCACACAATTTCAACAATTTTCAATTTGTGGTAAGAGTTGTTGAAAAACAGAGCCGTGAAGAGATAAGTTTAGTTCCATCCCAGCCCAAAAACACTTAAAAATGCCGTAGGAAGCAAGGCATAGATCAGAAACTAACTCTGATACATTCCTACAGACTTAATTCACCAATGTAGAAGTAACTACAGATCATTTCTGTTGTTAAATGGTGACAACAGAATCACATAGTGATCTTAATCATAATGGATTTGCTCTTACTATACATAGAATACCTTATGACAGGAAGCTAGAGCAAACAATAATGCTAATGGATAGCTATCAGTTTTTGTTGTAACCAAAATAAAATATCTTAATAACTTTTTTGTATTCCTATCACCAAAAATACTCTCTGTAAAACATTTTCTTCAAAAACTGTCTCCCACTCATATTTTAACAGATTTAAAGTCTTGAGTCTCTCAGCTACTACTAAAATAAATCAAATTACTGAAAATATGAGTGAGAAAACATTCTACATCAAGGACATCTCCACTATGCCAATCCTTGATGGATCCAACTATGGCCATTGGAAAATGAGAATGAAAATTTATTTACTAGCCAGAAAATTTCTTGACGTTTGCAACAAATCCCGCACCAACAATGCCTCCACCAGTGCATCGAACTGATGGTCAAAGGCTAGCTTTGAAGCCATCAATGTTATTACCACTGGAATAGGAGAAAGGGTATTAAGAGAAATGATTGACTCTGACACAATTTAAAATTCTTATCTACTATGGTCAAACACTTCCAAGAGAGCCTTCAACAGAGGAAGAGTATGGATAGACTGGCTGCTTTTCTTCTTCACAGAAACTTACAAAACTTTATAGACAACTTCCAAAAACTCATGATGGAATTGGATGCAGTGAGAATTGTTGTTCCAAATTAGCTCCTCTCTTACTTACTGCTTGGGAAAATAGGAGGGAATCCACACTTAAGCCAATTTTTCAAAACTCTCATCTTAAATGAAGATATAATTGAAAAGCCCCTTGTTATCTTATCTCGGCTCCAGGATTTTGCCAGCCATAGCATCCATAACAACAACACTCAAAATAAAAAGGAGTCAAACTCCTCTGCTCTCCTCACTGAATAGAATGAACCACATAAAATTATTTTTATTGTAGCCAAGGCAAACACAACAAAAAATGCACCACACACAAAAAAGAGGAGTGTTGGGCAGAAAACCCCCACCTTAGACCATCACGTCAAGAAAAAAGGTGGAAAAATAATCCAAAATCTTACCCCTCCATAGCATAGGCCCTTGCAACAATAGCAGGCTTAAAAGCTCCTATGCATAACCAGGTTGTAGTTAACTGTGGTGCTACCCATCCCATGTTAAACTCTCCTAAATTCTTTCCAAACTCCTTTGAACAGATAAAATCCAAAGTTTTCACTGGAGACTCCCGGAGAAACCTCCTAGCTCATGGAATAGGTAACGCCGGGCTTAAATGCAATGGTCGAATAATTCATCGTAAAACTTGTCTGTTTGTGCCCAAATTGAAGTGCAACCTGATTAGTATGTTAGAACTATTCAAGGATCAGCTCACTATCCGAAAAATAGATAGCTCCTTCTCCCTCAGTCCAAAAGAAAAAGTGCTTCTTTAAGGGGAGATTCATGACAGATTGATGTACATCACTTACAACCTCCCCCAAACATTGCTCACTTTGGGCAATGGAAATCTTTGGCACTGTTGTTTAGAAAATCCTGGACGTTCTTCGTTAAAGAATCTTTGTCTACCTGATCAGAGCGCCCTTGCTTAACCTGCAAGACTAACAAGTCTCACTGACTTCCTTTCCTTCACCATTTTGAACCGGCTAGGTACCATGTAGACACTGTCCACATTGACATAGTAGGCCCTATCACACCAGAATCAATCTCTGTCTCTCGATCCCTGCTCACCATTGTGGATCAAGAAGCTTTTTTCAGAATCATCAATTTTCTTAAAAGAAAATCTGACCGATTTGACCAGTTTTTCATCACCAAAAAATATATGGAGAACTGGAACAACAGAAAAATAAAGGAATTAGTCTCTGAAAGAGGGGGTGAGGTTCTCAACCAGAAATTTATAAATCATTCTAATGAGTGTGGATTCATGCACATTTGAATACAACGGATATGCCAAAAGAGCAAACTTCACGGTTCTGGAAAAGGCATGTTACCTAATGAGCCATGCGAACTTACCCAATCAATATAGGGCAGAGGCAATAAACACTGCTTTATTTCTCTCTAACTTTTCCCCCACTACCTCTAGAGGAAACAAATTGCCTCACTTTCTCTGGACCAATACCCCCACCAAGCTGACCAAACTTTGGAATTTTGGATGTGAGGCTGTCATCCATAGTCTCAAAAGACAACGGGGCTGGTAGATGGCCCCACCTGGCCAGGAAGGTGTCCTAGTTGGCTTTGAGAATGGGAATACGGCTTATCAAATATTGAGACTTTCTGACTTAACGGTTGTTCCTACCAGAAATGCCACCTTCAATGAAAAAGTATTTCCTGCTGTAGCAAATGAAAAAGCCTCACCACTCTGTAACATTGAAGGTGAGCACACTGGAAACAAATATTCTGATCTCCTTACCAAACTTTTCAAACACTCTCTCTTTGGCAATCCTCAAATAGTGGACAAAAAACACCAATTTCCTTGAGGAACCAGCTGCAGAACCAGACACTGGATCCATTTCTTCCCTCAACAGTCCAGTTCCCAATGGTCATTTGGAACCATTTAACCAAAAACAATGAGGGAAGAAAATACAACTCAGAGTCATTGGTCCATGTCATCCAACTCTTATCAATCCTGAAATAGACCCAGCTCACATTCTTCCTTACTCAAGAACAGAAAGAGCCTTTGTTACAACATCCAACAATGTTCCAACAACATATTGACTTGCGCTCCAATGAAATGACAAGACCAAATGTATGATGGCCATAGAAAGAGAACTTTCAGTGATTAAAAAGCTAAAAGTGTGAGACATTTTTTAGCTTACAACTGACTAAACACTGGTGGGTACAACCTCAGTGTTCAGGGTTAAGAAAAATCATCTCCACCATGCCTTTGTGCACAGAGATTCACCCAAACACTGGGTGTGGATTTTGAAAAGACTTATGCCCCAACTTGACAATGGAACTACTTAAGATATTTGATTGCACACTCTTGTGTTGATGTCTTAAACTTTCATCAGATAGATGTGAAGAGCATGTTCTTGAATTCCCTTATAAAAGAAACAGTTTATTTTTCCTTAAGGACTATATATTGAGTGCAGAAAATATTTCCTAGGACTGAATAAGGCCATATATGGCCTCAAGCAAGCCCCTTTGGCTTGGTACAATTGTCTCAAATACTGGCTGCAAAGTGTTGGCTTCAATGCATGCAAGCTGGATTCCTGTGTATTCAATCAAAAAACAGATTCATTGCGGATCTATGTCCACATTGATGACATGCCAATTTTTGGTAAAAATATGCAACCATTCAAAGAGCAAATCAACAAGGAATTCAGTATCAAGGATATCAGTCCAGCTGACCTGTTTTTAGGAGTAAAAATCCAGAAGCTGGAGGATTGAATCACTCTTGATCAACAACACTTTGTCAATTCTCTACTAGACCTCTATGGGATTCAAAACTGTAAAACAGTCAGCACCCCACTTGTTACTAATGAATACCTTTTGCCAGAAACTGATGACAAAAGGAAAAAATTAGAAGAAATGGGAATTAACTTCAGACGCGCGGTTGGTAGTCTCAATTACCTAAGCACTGCAACTTGTCCAGACCTGTATCATGCAGTGAGAAGCCTGCCACAATACCTAGAAAAACCTGGTACATAACACTGAAAGGCTTTTCTCCACATCCTAAAATATTTGCCTGGAACCCAAGGGTTAGGGCTATATTACAATCAACAGTGAAATCCAGGTTTACTTGCATTCACCAACACAGACTGGGGTAATTTCCAGTTGACACAATGTTACACCTCTGGATACCTAGCACAAGTACATGGTTTCTTAGTCTTCTGGAAAACTAGAAAGCAGCCATTGGTATTAATTTCCACTTCTGAGGCAGAGTATAAATTTCTCTGTGATTTGCACTCAGAACTGCTGTGGTTTCAACAATGGTGCCAAGAAGCAGACATATTTCACTTCAACAGTGCAATCCCTGTGTAGGAGGATAATCAAGGTTGCATCAAAACTGTTACAGTATGAAACTAAAAAATGGATTACGTTAATGAATGTAAACACGGGATACTGATAATGACAATTGAGAAAGTACCTAAATGGTGGACCACAAGGTTTTACAAAAAATAACTAGGCACTTCTGGATTTGGATGCTACAAGATCAACAAGCACTGATTGCAATGCAGTGTATTTAAGTGATTCTTGTAGGAGTTTTATATGATTTTAGAAAAGAAATATACTCTACGTGAATCAATTAAAATGAATTTGCAATGAGAAGTTCTTTAATACACCTTATAATTTCTATGGGTAATAACTAAAGTCAGTAGTTAATGTTACTAGAATAAAGCATATGCAATCGTAATTAACATAATAGAGAATGTTTAAGAAGGTATTATAAAAGTACCTAATATTTTGAATATATTTTATTCAAAAGATAAAAAAAAAATGCTTTAATAGCATGCAGTGATAATACTCTAATTGTTTAATAACAAAATGATATTTAGTAAAAAAATGTTGTATGTTATGTAATAAAATTAAATATCTTTGCTCCTCCAGAACAAGAAATTTGATAAATAGAAATCAAGAAAAAACAATTAAGTGTTAAATCCTAATAGTGAAAGGATTAAATCTTTCTTGTTTCTTAATTGAAGTGGTGAACAAGCTCTATATTTATAGTAAAAAATCGCAGAAAATACAAAGATGAATAAGTGATAAATATGGACATTAAGATAAGTTAGTTTCTATTTTGACCCATGTTAAACAGGCTTTATTATTATCTCAAATGTTTTATGAAATATTTTGTTAATGGGCACTGGGAATTCATCTACCCATGTGTCCAGGTTTTTGATACTCTTCACTTCCACAATTATCACTTAATTTTCCAACACTCCTCCATCATCTGCAAGGTGAAGTTGTGAATAAACTTCATTTAACTTTTTTACTCCCAATGGTTTGGTTAGTACATCAGCAATCATTTGTGTTGTTAAGATTTGAATTATGTTTAATGAATTTCCTAAAACACGATCCCTCAGATATTTATAATGTACTTCAATATGTTTGGTATTTGTGTTTAGTAAAGCTTGTTTAGATATGATAACAGAACCTGAGTTTTCATTAAAAGGTGTTGGTTTTTCAAATCTTTGACCTAGATCTCTTAACACAAAACTTAACCATTGCATTTGTTTAGCACAAATATTCATTGATATATACAGAGCTTCTGTAGTAGATTGCGCTACTACTGATTGCCTTTTCCTTAACCAACAAACACGATTATCATAAACGTGAACAAAATATCCTGAAATAGATTTACAGTTGTCTCTAGCATTTGCATAATATGTGTCTGCCCATCCCATAAGCTGGTTAATGACTGAAGATGATTGAGATTTTGTGTAACTTAGATTCAATTTTATTGTTCCTTTGAGATATCTTAATTAATGCTTCAATTCCGTCTAATTTTTTGTAGTTGGGCTGTTACTAAACCGTGAAAGTTGATTTATGGTAAACATTATGTCAGGTCTGGTGTGTTGTGCTAGATAGTTTAATGAGACAGTTTCTTGCTGATATTCAGTGAGATTAGTGACTTCCAAACTATTGTCTATTTCTTGAAGAAAATTACCATTACAAGGAGTTTTGTCAGCCTTACACTTGATCATATCTGTTGAGGAATCGAATGAAAAGCACACCTTAGAAGACAAGGCTAGTAATTCTTATAAAGGCAGAGAGCTAACCAAGCTTAAAGAACTGAATCTAAGCCAAATCACAAAGCATGTCATCCTCAACAAGTGTAACTATATTTCCTGGACTTTGGAAATGAAGGATGAATTACGTTTTATCAATTGCCTGAAGTATGTCGAAGGCACTGAACCAGATGTTTCAGGGGACAAAAAGGAGAAATACTTTTGTCTACTCATCCGATGCTTAGACAAAAATTCACTATCTTTTGTTAAAAACAAGATCCAACCTCAACAAGATGGGGATGGAAAAGCGTTGAGGAACTTACTTAAGGAGAAGTTTGTGGGGAGTGGTGTACAAGCTTGAGGAGCTGCTTTGGATCAATTCTTTGATCTAAATTTTTGAACAGTGGAGCAATGGGTTGAATACTTACGCAAATACACTAGGAATATCCAGTTGTCTGATGTTTCCATCAACAACAATATTATATCAAGATTTGCAATAAGGTTGTTACCATCTAAGCTTGAATCACTCATCAGGATGTTGACACACTTGGATAGGTATCCTGAAATCGAAGCTATCATTGATTGTGTTGAATCCGATCAAGCAAAATTCTCAAAGGCCTTCATTAAGAGCGAAGTTGCTCTTTCCGCAAAAAAAAGATCAGTCAAAGAGAAAAGAAAGTGCCATTTCTGCAAGAAAGTTGGACACTTAGAGAAGGACTTTTGGGAGAAGAAAGGATTAAGAACGCCTACTCACCATGGTAAGCTTGCTGAAGAAAAAGATCGTCACAATGAGGTAATAGGATCTGTTTCAGCAATGGAAGAAGAATCTAGCCCTATTGCTCTGATACAAGAAAACAAAATACAATAAACCATTGACTCTGGTGCAAACAGGCATATGTTTGCAAGCCAAAAATATTTTGTACAGTACAAACCATGTGATGGCCAGGTACAAATTGGTAAACAAGGAAGCAAAGTCACCTTAGCTGGTCAAGGAAATATTTGAAAAAAATTTCATGGACAATTAATCCTATTTAAAAATGCCTTGCACGTACCTGAAATACCATATAATTTGATTTCACTATATTAGATCTGGGAAAACAATGGTATATTAAAAAAGAAGAATCATCATAGATTCTCAATTTGTAAAGGAAAGGATGAGACTTTCAATGGAAATATTAGAACCGGCCTACTCGGAGTGGATTTTGATGACAAAGTAATCAATGCTCAGGTTTCAGAGCATGAAGGATTGGGACACATTTGACAAACAGGAAATTGTGAAGCCTGCAATATTGGGAAAACAACAAGATCATCCTTTAAAAAAGATTGAGAAAGAACTAAGGCGCCTCTTGAGGAATTGTCAGTAGACTTAATGGGACCAATCACTCCAACGTCAATAGGAGGCTCTCATTATGTACCAGTAGTTGTTGATACAGCTACTAGATTCTCTTGGGTCAGATTCTTGAAATCTAAAGACAAAGCTAAGGACAAATTAATTGAAATAAACAATAAAGCAGGCACAGGTTGGAAAAATCTGTAAAGAGGATACTTACCAATGGAGGAAAAGAATTTGTAAATAAGTTCACTTTAAATTTCTGTGCAAATAGAGGAATAGAAAACATAACTACTACCCCCTATACTCCCCAACATAATGGCATTGTTGAGCGTCTCAACTGTACTCTCTTAGATAAAGCTAGAGCTATGAGGGTAGAAACAGGAGTTCCAAAAGAATTCTGGGCTGAACTTATTGACACAGCCAATTTCTTAAGAGTAAGAACATCTGAAGGAGGCATCAGTCCTTGGGAAAAAAATTTCAATATGAAGCCAAACCTCAAAAGAATAAAAATATTTGGATGTTGAGCATGGGTAGCTACAAATAGCTACAAAAAGAGGTTCGACAATAGAGCTGAAAAAGGTATCTTGGTCGGATATGAGCCTGAATGGGGTGTCTACAGAGTATTATTGGAAGAAAAACGAGTGGTTATTTGATCAAGAGATGTAAGATCTGATGAAGACAAACTGCCGCTAATAAATAAAGCTATTGATAATACTAAACAGATTGAGTATGGAAGCTTCAAGAGGATAGAACCTGGAGACAAAACAGTTATATCAGCTCTTTAAGACACACAAGAAAGCCAGATTAATGCCCCAGTATCACCTTTGGAGACTACACAAACCAAAACAGAAAATGCAGATCTGTCATGTCAGGAAATAGGTGAAACTAATGAGGGGGTGAGAATTACAAAAAGAAGATCTAATAAGCCTGCTTGGGATTGGAAAATTCAACCAGAAGCACCTCAAAACATTAGTTCCAAAATTTGTACTGACAATATTCTGACAAATTGACGAAGAAATCAAGCTCAAATTGCAGAAAATATAACTGAACCCCTAGAGGTAGATAACAACAATTGCATATCTGTTGCATTAACTGCTAAAGAGACTGTCAATCAAAAATTTCCAGCAACCTATGAAGCAGCTAAGAGAAGTCCTGAAGCTATTAAATGGAAAGAAGCAGATTTTTTAGAATTTGACTCAATTATTGATAGAGGAGTTTTTGAGCTGATGAGAAGAAAAAATGTGCCCAATGAAAAAAATATAATAAATACAAGATGGGTATTTACCAAAAAAGTTTATGAAAAAGGACAACTTAAGAAGTATAAAGGAAGATTTTTTGTCAAAGGATTTAAACAAAAAGAAGGAATAGATTACACTGAAACCTTTTCCCCAACAGGAAGACTTACTACTTTGAGATTCCTTCTAAGCCATGCCACTCTAACCAACCAAAAAGTAAGACAAGCCAATTTTGTGACAGCTTATCTTAACTCTTAATTACCTGAAGATGAATCAGCTTATATTGAATTACCAGATGTATTTGTAGACTGGTTAAAAGAAACAAAACCAACAACTTACATTGAAGACATTGGAATCAAATTAGTCAATAATCCCAAACCTTTTGTAATAAAATTAAAAAAGGCCTTGTATGGACTGAAACAAGCTGCTGGAAGTTGGTATGAAACTTCGGGAAACTGGCTTATCAAGAATGGTTTTGTCAAGAGTATGGCGGATGCATGTCTTTTCATTGGGAAAGATGTAATATTATTTGCTTGGGTAGACGATATTATATTAATTGGCAAAGAAGCCAATAATATCCCCAACAAACTATAAAAAGACTTCAGAATCAAGGATCTTGGATTAGCAAGTCATATCTTAGGAATAAAGATAACACAATCTGACCATATGATAGCTCTAAGCCAACAATATTTCATTGAAGAATTAATAAGTCAATATGGTTTGGAGGATAGAGAATTAAGTATGACCCCAATGCATAGTAAGGTCAAGCTTGAAACCGCAACAGACAAATAACACAAAGAGTTCAAGAAACTAAAAATTAATTATAGAGCAGCGATAGGCTCTTTAAGCTACTTATCACAGTGTACAAGACCAGATTGGCATATACTGTGGGAACAGTATCACAGTTCCTTGAAAAACCAAGTCTGAGTCCCTGGTTGGCATTCAAAAGAGCATTGAAATATCTAAGAAAAACCAAAGACCTAGGACTAACTTACAGTATGAATGGTAGTTCTGATATTATAGGATATTCTGATTTGAGCCGGGCTGAAAAAACAACAGGAAATCATGTTGCAGATATGTTTTTAATTATGGTGGAGCAGCTATAAGTTGAAGAAGCAGGAGATTAAACGCTGTTAGCATCTCGTCAACAGAATCAGAATTTTGTGCACTGCTTGGAACATGTCAAGAAGAAAAATGGCTCTGTTGAATACATAGTGATATTACAAGCACTTATCCAAAACAGATGCTTGTATATTGTGATAATAAGGGAGCAATAAATAGAGCCAAGAGTGAGGTTTATCATTCTAGAACAAAACATATTGATGTACACTATAACTTTGTTATATATTGTATCAAGAACAGCTTCATTTGTCTTGAATATATCACTACAAATGAGAAGTTTTCTGACTGCATGACTAAAGCCTTAGATCGTATAAAACATCAATCATTCAATAACCACATGGGCTTAAACAACATTGAATCCTACATTGCAAATATTTCCCTATGTGTGCTTGGATCAAGGGAGTGTGTTGAGGAATTCAATAAAAAGCACACCTTAGAAGACAAGGTTAGTAATACTTATAAAAGCAGAGAGCTTTTAAGAAGAAAAACTCCCTTTTACATTAGCTCTAGCATCGTAAAAAGACAAAAGAAAAGTAAGATACTTTTATATTGTCACATTATGTACTATGACCGCGATGGAACAACGTTCCATCTCTGACAACCAGTCTATAAATAGACCGCCGTCTAGTAACTTGTAAATAAATTTAATAATTATATCTCTTACTTTTATCATTACTTTAATTACTATTATCTTTGTTTCAATAAAAACACATTACCACATTAACAATATCATATCCATTTAATAGCTTGTATATTAAATCAGATTTGTTGATTAAAATTTCATTTTTTCTCCATATTAAAGTATATCCTAAATGTTGATTTGGTTGTTTTTTGAACTTAAGTTTGATTTTAGAGTTTAAGATTTCTAAGAACTTGATAATGGTTTTTTCAGACTTCCCAACCAGAAAACCATCATCTACCTGAATTTTTAGAATTGGTGAATAATCTTTAGTTATTAATGATGATTTGTCTGGCTTTGAGCTAAGTAGATCTAAGTTTTCTAAAACTTCAGTGAGTTTTTCTTTCCACATTCTTGGGGCTTGTTTTGTTCCGTAGAGCAATCTGTTTAACCGCCATACCCACTTTTCCCTACCAGCTTGCTTGTAGCCTTTAACTTGTTTGACGTGCACTATAGTATCTATGTTACCATGAAAAAATTCCATTTCTATATCAAGCTGGTAAGCAATCAAGTTTAAATTAATTACTAATGAGAGAATTGTTTCAAATGTCTCATTTCTTCCCACAGATGCCCAAGTATCAGAATGATGTAGTGAATGATCTTTATGATTACCAAAAACTACCCATCATGCCTTGTAACAATATACTTCGCCAAATTCATTCCTTTTTCAAGTAAGACACCAAAATCCTCCTATGACATTCTCATTATTGTTAGGATATGGAACTAATTCTCCTGTGTTGTTATTCATGAGAGAATTAAATTCATTATCCATAGCCTTCTTCCATTGGTTTTTCTCTGAAACATTTGTAATGGCCTGAGTATAAGGAACAGTATCAGTTAACATTAATCAACTGGGTAATTTTTTAGATCTATTTCCTTCAATAATGTTGTCTGAACTGATATTACTTGAGATTTTTATCAGGTTTTTCATAAAATGAAATGTAATCATAGTGCTTGTTGATTGATATTCTCTGATTTCCACCTGAGCTCATAGATACCCAAAGGGGGTTCTGATTCTCAACAATACTTTCTTGTATAGGTAGTGTTTGTTTTGGTGGCTCATCATTGCCTGGTAAATTCAATAACATTCTTACCGTTGAGTATTGTGGTAGTGTATTTTCAGGTTGTCAAATTACTGCGCTTATTGGATTTGGTGATACAGCATAGTCTCATGTGATTTTAATTTTTCCAGTCTGAGAAACTAACACTCTTAAAGCATCTGAATACTGTTCAAAGGTAAGTGCCTTCATTTTTCTTCCCAGCATATCAACTTTGATTGATGTTGTATTATTTTTAACAATTACTTTAATACCAAAAGGTAATATTTTGTTAAAATCAATCCTTGGTTCAATTCTGCTGTTGAATTCATCCACCTTATCAATTGGAGATTTGAAGCTTAGATACTTATGTGGTAGTTGATTCAGAAGAAATGATGAATGTTTAGCTGCTTCATCCCATAGATAAGTAGGAAAATTGGATTGACCTATGATACAACTCATTTTTGATAATAATGATTGGTTGAATAGCTCCACTACCCCATTGGTTTGAGGTGAGTTTGGAGGTCCTTGTTCAAAACAAATTCCTTTCCCTTTTAGCTTATCCACACAGGTTTTTGCACTAAATTCTCCACCACGGACAGTATGCAAATAGACTGGTATAATATTCAATTTATTCCTTATTTTGTTTACATAGGATTATATATATGCTTCAGCTTGATGTTTGTGAGTTAGATAGTAAATTCTGTTGTATCGACTGTAATCATCAACTAATACTAGAGTTTAATGATGACCCTTTCGATTTGCTGGTGATAATTGAAGAGTTTCCACATGCAATTTGAAGAACAGTGATTTATTTTGAGGTAGTTGAGCTGAATGGGAGCCATTTTTTATTTTTTCTATCTTGCATACTTCACACCCTGATGACTTAGTGTATTTTCCAGTAATAATACCTGATTTAATCATTCTTTCCATGTAATTATCATTCGGATTTCCTAAAGTAATGTGCCAATCTATATTATTAATTGTAATTGAATATATTTTAGGTGTGGGAATCTTCATAGCAAAGATATTTCCTTCATGATGAAAAATTTCCACTATCTTATTATGCTGTTTAACCACCATAATATTTGATTTAGTGGAGATTTTTAAACCATGATCACATAGTTGTGATACTGATAGAAGATTGACTGGCCCATCAGGTACATAGTACACAGGGTGTATATGTATTCCTTTGAATATTAATGTACCTTCATACTTGACAGTTACTGGTAAGGAAAAGCGTCCATTTGTTTATTCACCCTACCTTATTTTGCAGTAGTGATAAATCCTTTAAGACTGTTCTTCAAGCACCTGAGTCTAGATTTTTGGTGTTTTTGTCTGAGTCCATTTGGCCAGTGAATGACAACAATAAATCATAAATTCATCTGAGTCTGATTCTGGAGGATCATTAATATTAGGAGTATTGGTAACATTTACTGATGAAATCTTGGGTGTTGATTGTAACTTGTTCATTAATTTTTCTAGATTTTCTAGTCTTTTATTAGGATTAGATCAATTAGATTGGGGAGGATTGCTAGGGTTTTTGTTTGAAAAACCCTTTTTCTTTGATTTATTACCGTTTTGTATTTGTACAGACATTGCATTGTCTTGCTGGTTTGTTTTCTTCAAAGGTTCCTTTTGTTTGTTTTTATCTGCTAACAGCATTATAGATGTGTCATTCTGCCTACGAGATTGCTCAACAGCTACTCTATCTGTTATAGTGTTTAATTCAAAAAATTTCAGATCATACATTGTTTGACACAAACCACTCAATTCTTTATCATTATCCAAACTATGTAGAAAAAATATAGCTGCCATATCATTAGTGAGTTGCATGCTACTAGTTTTGCTGGCTGTTAAGGACTGATAATGTGCGTGTAGTTTATGATTTTCCAGAGAAGAACCTAGTTCATAACAAAGATTAATTAATTTTTGAAGAGTTTGACTAAGTGTAATTATAGAGTTCTTTCCGCAAGCTCCCAACATTTAAGACCTGAAGTTTTGTTGTTTAACAGAATGCCTTCAAATTCAGGAGAAATACTTGACCATAGAAGTGTGATGGAACAACTATCTTTCTTCCCTAATTTGTTAGTTTTTTTAACTTCTTCAGTTGGTGCAGAAAACAAGTTGTCCATGCCTTTACTAATGAAATAGGTTTCAACTTGACAGCTCCATTGAACCCAGTTTGTTTGTGTGAGCTTAATCAATTTTGTTTTGATTAGTTCCTCCTCAGATGATGAATCTTCAGTTTTGATAGGAATTTCAGGAGTTTTGCCTACAAATATTGATATTTTAACTCTGACTTTAATTTTTTACTTTTAGACAATTAACTAACTAACTCTTGCTAACATGCAATGAGAAGTTTTTCAATATATCTTATGATTGCTATGAGTAATAACTAAAGTTAGTAGTTCATAATACTAGAATAAAACATATGCAATCGTAAGTAACATAATAGAGAATGTGTAAGAAGATATTATAAAAGTACCTAATATTTTGAATATATTTCATTTGAAAGATAAAAAATAAATGCTTTAACAGTAAGCAATAATAATAATCCAATTTTTGAATAACAAAATAATAATTAGTAAAAAAATGTTGTATGTTATGTAATGAAATTAAATATTTTTGCTCCTCCAGAAAAAGGAATTAAATAAATAGAAATCAAGAAAAAACAATGAAGTGTCAAATTCTAATAGTGAAAGGATTGTATATTTCTTGTTTCTTAATCAAAGTGTTAAAGAAGCTCTATTTATGGTAAAAAATCAAAGAAAATACAAAGATGAATAAGTGATAAATATGAACATTAAAATAAGTTAGTTTCTCTTTTGCCCCATGTTAAACAGGCTTTATGATTATCTCAAAAGTTTTATTAAAGATGTTGTTAATAGGCACTGGGAGTTCATTTACCCATGTGTCCTGGTTTTTGATACTCTTCATTTCCACAATGATCACTTAATTTTCCAACAGAATGTTCTAGCCTTAAAGAAATAAATAAAAGAGAAAAAAAGAAAAAGGAGATAGAAGGAAATAATGGAAAGTAAAAGGAAGAAAAGAAGAAAAGGAGAAGGTAATGAAAAAGAATACTGGAGGTAGTGTCAAATGTCAAATTGATTCTTCAGGGAGTTGAATATTGTCGGGTGTTGGTTTGCAGATCATGTGCAGGATCTGCGCATGATCCTCTTGTCAATATTCAGGTTATCTGCGCATTGGGTTTTTGTGTCAATTGTTGTGGAATTAGGAAGTTTCAGAAGTGAACTAACTTAATTTAATAGGATGATCCATGACAATTCCATTGCTGATCTTGCAATAAATAGCTAATCTATTTCCTTGTAGTCATCACCGTGGAGTTAAGAAAGATTTTGTTTTGTACTCACTATCACAAATATGCTTGTGTGTTTGTTAAGTATAAATCCCTCAACAAACTTATGTTGTATTTCCTCTTCCTTATCTATTCGTGATAGTGCTTTTCTCTTTGTTAAACTTTCTTAACTTCACAGGTGGGTCCCTCATATTTCTGTTTGCTCTGTTTATGCAATCTTATCTATTCGTGATAGTGCTTTTCTCTTTGTTAGACTTTCTTGACTTCACAGGTTATGGGCCCAGAGCTACTTCAATAAAAGAGATACTTCCTTTTGTTCTTCCAAATAGATCAATATAGCAAGAATTGCACTATTCTTTAAAAAGTTATAAAATGGAAAGCAAGGCCTTTGTTTATCTCAAAAACAGAATGATCCGGAATTTGGCTCATCAAACTCTTTCTCAAATGCTTGAGAAAATTTCAAATGCTGAACCTCTTACAATCACTAATTACCTGAAATGGCAGAATAGTATATACTTTGCATTTAAAATGCAAAGTTTAGACTTCTTTCTTGATAGTAATTGGATAAGTAACTTTCCAAGAGATGCGGTAGAAGAAGAGGAAGCTTACATCTTTCGGGAAGGTTGAGAAAATATATTTTATTGGCTCATATCTCATCTGGATGAGGAAAATGTGAATAAGTTCTACAATCAGAATAGTATTTATTTTAATCTGGATACTCTATGTGAAAGGATAAAACAGCACTATGCTGCTACCTCAGTGGAAAATTGCTCAAACATCATAACCACGATCTTTAATTTAAGAATGAATGAGCAATCTGTTTTGGCAACACTAAACGAGTTTCAATATCTAGTAAATCAGCTTTGAATGGCGGGACCACAGCTGTTTGAAAACAATATAATACTTCAAATTTTATCTTTTTACACTTTGAAACTGCTTCCTTCTTCAATTAAGTTTGTTGCAAATAATGTGTATCAGTCCACAAAAATGACTGGTAACATGCCGACATTGGAAGAGGTATTTTCTCAAATAGAACTTGCTATGGTGCAACAGGGTGAAAGTGTGGTTAAAGAAGACCCTTTAGCATTGAGAGTGCAAGGAAGAAAGGCCAGATGTTTTGGCGGAAAACATAATCCAATGGAACCTCATCAGGAATTGGAATGTTTTCAGCTGTATCCTGAAAAGAAGGAGACGTTTTTCAGAATATTAAAAAAGAGAAAAGAGGAGGAAAAGTCAAGTGAACCCCATGCTTATGCCATATATTCTGCCTCTATAGGAGATAACTCTGCTATTCTTGATAGTGGAGCCTCTTTTTTTCTATTTAGAAATGCAGAGAAATTTATATCTCTCAGGAAGACACATATCCAACTACAGTTGGCCAACAGAAAAACCATTATGGCGGAAGCTCTTGGTACTGCTGTGGTGCTATCGGAATCTGGTTTTCCAATTTATCTAAAGAACTCTCTGATTGTACCCTCTATCACTTCTCCCCTTATTTCATTATCTCCTTTCCTTAAAAATAACTGTTGCCTAAAAGGGGAAGGAAATGTTGCAAAACTGTAGAGTGAGATAGGAAAATTATTGTTCAATGGTAAAATTGTGGATAATATAATTTTAATCAAGGTTTTGTCAACAGTGGCTGCGAGGGTGACCATCAATGAAGATCCATTAGTACTACATCAAGCGCTGGGGCACCCAAGTGAAAGCTATGCCTCACCATTATATCCCCTGGTCAATTTCTCGGGAATAAAATGTGAAGCATGTCTAAAGTCAAAATCACACAGGCTACCTTTTAAAGAGACTTTTCCAGTGCTAAGCTATCCTTCGGAGGTGGTTCACATGGATCTCTGTGGTCCTATCACCCCAAATTCAAGAGGGAATAGTGTGTATGTAATGCAAATTATTGATGGCTACTCATGATTTTGGCATGTCTATTTTCTTACTCTAAAGCCACAGGAATTTGAAAAATTTAGGATGTTTAAAATTTATGTGGCAAAACAAACTGGTCGTGAAATAAAGGGAATAGTATCAGATAATGGAGGAGAGTTTACCAGCAAAGAATTTAGGGATTATCTAATGAAGAATGGAATTAAATTCTTGTCGATGTCTCCATACACACCACAGCAGAACCCTATTTCCAAAAGGGCCAACATGATATTAATGGAGAGGACTTGCTGCTTGCTTTTAGACTACCAGCTTCCAATGATCTGGTGGGGAGAGGCAGCTGCCACTGCAGCCTATTTACTTAATCAAACTCCTTCTGAAACTCTTGGCATGAGAACATCTTTTGAGAAGTTTTATAATAGAAAAGAAAACTGTGAAAATCTACATCCTTTTGGGTGCAAGTTTTACATAAATATAAACAAACAAAAATTAAAGTCCAAACTCAATCCCAGAGCTCAATAAGTTGTCTTCTTAGGTTATGCAGAGGATCACAAGAATTCCAAAGATTTTAGCTCTGAAACAGGTAAGCTCCAAATTACTCATGACTGTATCTTTCTAGATAAAGAAATGGGAAGTTTTGAAAACCACAAACTTGTTAACCTTAAAGTTCCCAAAGAGCACTTCTCTTTGTTATTGGACTTTAGTCTTGAAAGTCCTTCTAAAAAGTTATTCAACTATACATCTTCAATTATTTTAGAGGGCTCAAGATCTTCCTCATCTTCGCTACATGAGATAGGGAATCAATCAAGCCCAGAACAAATGGATGAAGAGAACAATAATGAAATATATCATCCTGATCCTAACTCTTCCTTGTGTTTCAATAAATCTCTATTACTTGACACCTCAGGAGAAGTTCCTGAAGAAGATCTTGTTGACATTCCACTTGTGTCCTTGTCAGGTGATGCAGTCAGTGACATAAAGGGGCTTCCCAAAGGATGGGTAATGGAGAATGTTCCTGAAATAGCAACCAAAAATATTTTGTGCAATATTGATGAAAGCAATATTATCTCCAGAAAAAGGGAACAGAAACAACCTGTTTACATTGCTACTGTTCACAGCTTACCAATGAATGATCATGCTGCTGTCAATCATCCAATGGCATCTGAATGGATTAGAGCAATCAATGAAGAGGTGAAAAGTATTGCAAAACATTCAGTATGGAAAGTGGTAAAAATTCCTCAGAATGCTAATCTATTGGGATCTACATGGGTTTTCAGAGAAAAAGAAAACAGTGCAGGGGTGGCCATACAATATAAGGCTAGGCTGTGTGTGCAGGGCTTTGCTCAAATTGAGGGAATAGACTTCAATGAAGCATTTGCACCAACCAGAAGGCTGAATTCTCTAAGGTTTATTTTATCCTACTGTGCTCATAAAAATCTTGAAATCCATCAAATGGATGTCAAGACAGCCTTTTTGTACTGAAGGCCTGAAGAAGATGTTTTTATGAAATATCCTGATGGATATCCACATGAGCGGCAGGAAGGAACATGTTTGAAACTAGAATGATCACTCTATGGTTTGAAGCAGAGTCCTAGATGTTGGTATCAACATCTGACCTCTGTTTTCAAAAAAGTAGGATTTAATCCAAGTCTAGCTTATCCGTGTTTGTTTTTAAAAGTGTGAGCCTTGAGGTATATTTTACATACCCAAATAGGCCACAATTATCTCAAAAAGAAATTTTGAATTATGCACAACTCATAAGTCATGCATATATCCAAAATTCATCATTTTCAATTTCAGAAGAGATGAATAACTTTTTATTGAGTAAGTAAATCCATGGATTTAAGACCAGATTTGGATTCTACACAAAAATTCACCTAGGGTAGCTCCATAGAGTGAATAAGCTCAATTTAAGTATTTGAGGTGGTAAAATGGAAAATACTTCAATACCACATCATTAATACCACATAAAAGATCCGTGAAAATTTTTGTTTTTCTTGATTTTTAGCCAAAATAATGGGAAAGTGAGAAATCCCATGTTACATATACACTAAGAATAGTGTTATGCATGTTTTGAGCACTTAATATCATGGTATTCTTACATGGACTTTTGGTACACCCATAGTGGATATCTCACTTTAAGCTTAAATTACTATTTTGACGTAAAAAATAGGCAAGGGGGACAAAAGACATCAAAGAGAGCCAGGGTACCCAACTTCTGAGGCCTCAGAGGCATGGATAGCTCCAGAGCTTGGATCCATGGCTCATCTTGGCCCAATTGGTAAACCAAAACTCTTTGGGAACTTGGTTACCAAGTTACAACTACTGTAAAACACCAGAAAATAGCAAATAACCTGCTATTTTGACGTGCCAAGGAGGTAATGAGCTACTTACACTCCTGTAACCATGTCAATTACTAATGACTTTCCATGGATAAACACCAAAAGAGTAATTAAAACCCTTTTGGGACCCATATTCATTGATTTACCTCATAGCAACCAGCAAAACACTGCTATTTGCAATTCTACGTAGAAATGAGGTAAAAACTTCAAAAATTCATTAAAAATACAATTCTTAATGAATCCTTCTGAAACTTTCAGGACTAAAGGAGAACTGTATTATCTATGGTAAAACCCAAAAGAATTACAGTTTTACTAGTAAAATTAAAAGTTTTACTTACAGTCCATTTTTGGTTATTCTACGTGAAACACTGAATCTTCAAAAATTCACAGTAATTACAACCTGTGATGAAATTGGCAATAACATTTATAACTTTGAGAAATCAATGATTATTTTAGAATAAAAGAAGATTTACAAGTGTTACTCCTTTTATTCTTAACCATATTGGGGTTGATAGTCACGTAAAAGCATCAATTAAGTAATTATGATAATCTTACGTGACAACTGATGATGCAATCAATAATCCAAAAAGGTTTATTGTTTTCTCACTCACTGGTTTTTCAGTTTGCTCCATGGCACGCCTCTGTGAGCTGTTGTTGACTTAAAAGAGGCCTCCTCTTGCTGTTTTTTCCAAATCATCATCTTATCAATTTATTAAAATCTTTATTACCAACAAGTAAGTATTAGTTCAACTATTCTTAAGTGTTTTAATCTTTCAGAATCAATCAGAAAGACGTGAAATCATAAAATCCAACTATATATTGTTGTAATACTGTTATAAATCCTTTTGATCCCTTAAATCCACAATTCCACGTCAAATTTCTCTACTTTTATTATCAATAAGTTCTTTGGAGTATTAGTGAGTCTTTTATCTTTAATTCTTAAAGTTTTTCTCTAGTAATAGTTTTCTTCAAGAATTATCTTTATAATTATTCTTGTAAAAGATAATTATATATTAAAATAATTTTATTATTTTAATAAAAGAAGTTTTTATTATTAAATTCTTCTTGTAATTGATTCTTGTAGACAATTACTGCTCACTGTTATAATCACTAGTAGTGTATAACACGTGAAAGAAATAATTTTATAATTATTTAATTGTGGTTATAATAATTTTTTTTATTATTATATTTCATAAGAACAGACATAGTACTGTTGATTAATAGTAATATTATCATCAGTTTCATAGTCACATCTTACAAAAAGGAACACCAATTGTATGTATGGTTTATGCTCATGTTGATGATATCATGACAGGAGGAACGTTAGAAGAGGTGTCAAAATTTAAAACCAAAATACAAGAATACCTCAATATGGACAACTTAGGGGAAGCTAACTTTTTTTTAGGAATCAAGATTGAAAGAATTAGAAATCAAAAACTAATATATCTACGTCAACCAAATTACATCAAAAAAATACTTGGCGAATTTGGAATGATCAATTGCAATTCTGTGTCTACTCCTAGGATTCCTAATTCAAGACGTATCCCCATCAAAGAAAATGAAAAAAGCCCTGAATTTGACTACCAACAGGCTATTGGACTTTTGAATTACTTGGTCTCATGCACTAGACCAGATATAGCTTTTTTTACTTCCTGTGAGCCTTGAGGTATATTTTACATACCCAAATAGGCCACAATTATCTTAAAAATGAATTCTGAACTATGCATAACCCATAAGTCATGGATATATTCAAAATTCATCATTTTTGATTTCAGAAAAGATGAATAAATTTTTATTGAGTAAGTAAGTCCATGGATTTAAGGCCAGATTTGGATTCTACACAAAAATTCACCTAGGGTAGCTCCATAGAGTGAATCAGCTCAAATTTTATCTTTGAGGTGGTAAAATGGAAAGTACTTCAATACCACATAAAAGATCCATGAAATTTTTTGTTTTTCTTAATTTCACACCGAAATAATGGGAATGTGAGAAATCCCATGTTAAATATACACTAAGAATAGTGTTATGCATGTTTTGAGCACTTAATATCATGGTATTCTTACATGGACTTTTGGTACACCCATAGTGGATATCTCACTTGAAGCTTAAAATTCTATTTTTATGTGAAAAATAGGCAAGGGGGACAAAAGACATCAAAGAGAGCCAGGGTACCCAACTTCTGGGGCCTCAGAGGCGTGGACAGCTCCAAAGCTTGGATCCATGGCTGATCTCGTCCTAATTGGTAAACTAAAACTATTTGGGAACTTGGTTACCATGTTACAACTACTGTAAATCTTAAGAAAATAGCAAATAACCTGCTATTTTGACGTGCCAAGGAGGTAAAGAGCTACTTAGACTCCTGTAACCATGTCAATTCTTAATGATTTTCCATGGATAAACCCCAAAAGAATAATTAAAACCCTTTTTGGACTTTTATCCATTGATTTACCTCATAGCAACCAGTGAAACACTGATATTTGCAATTCTATGTAGAAATGAGGTAAAAACTTCAAAAATTCATTAAATATACAATTCTTGATGAATCCTTCTGAACCTTTCAGGACTAATGGAGAACTGTATTATCTATGGTGCAACCAAAAATAATTACAGTTTTCCTAGTTAAATTCAAAGTTTTACTTACAGTCCATTTTTGACTATTCTACGTGAAACACTGAATCTTCAAAAATTCACAGTAATTACAACCTGTGATGAAATTTCCAATAACATTGATAACTTTGAGAAATTAATGATTATTTTGGAATAAAAGAAGATTTACAGATGTTACTCCTCTTATTCTTAACCATATTTGGGTTGGTAGTCACATAAAAGCATCAATCAAGTAATTATGATAATCTTACATGATAACAGATAATGCAATCAATAATCCAAAAAGTTTTATTGTTTTCTCACTCACTGGTTTCTCACTTTGCTCCATGGCATGTCTCTGTGAGCTTTTGTAAACTTAAAAGAGGCCTCCTCTTGCTGTTTTTTCCACATCATCATTTTATTATCATTTAAATCATTATTACTAACAAAGTATGTATTAGTTATAGCTATTCTTAAGTGTTTTAAATCTTTCAAAATCAATCAAAAAGACGTGAAATCATAGAATCTAACTATATATTGTTGTAATACTGTTATAAATTCATTTTGATCCTTAAAATCCACAATTCTATGTCAAATCTCTCTATCTTATCTATCAATAAGTTCTTTGGAATATTAGTGAGTGATTTATTTTTAATTCTTAAAGTTTTTCTCTAAAATTAGTTTTCTTGAAGAATTATCATTATAATTTTTCTTGCAAAAGATAATTATATATAAAAATAATTTTATTATTTGAATAAAAGAAGTTTTATTATTAAAATCTTGTAATTGATTCTTGTAGAAAATTACTTGCTCACTGTTAAAATCACTATTAGTGCTTAACACGTGAAAGAAAGAATTATTTAATTATTTAATTGTGGTTATAATAATATTTTATTATTATATTTCGTAAGAACAGACATAGTACTGTTGATTAATAGTGATATTATCATCAGTTTCATAGTCAAATCTTACATTTGGGGGCCTGGCTGTGTTTTTTGAACCTTGTACCCTTAATTAATATATTTTTAAGTTCTAAAATATATTAATTTAATAATTGTTTCTTTCATTTTGAAGTTAAAATAATTCTTATTTTTGAAATTGTTTTGGAAATCTTTTTCATTGAGGAATTTGGTTTAATTTTATACTGTTTTTACACGTGGCTTTTTCACATCCAAAAACTTATAAAATTGTTCTTTGAGTTACTCTGAATTAATTTTCATTCAAAATCTTAAATTTTAATTTTTTTTCTTTAAAAAGAATAAATTTCTTTAATATTAAAAAATCTAAAACTTATAAAAAATCTGCAAAAATATATTAAAAAAAGTATAAAAAATAATTTTTTCTCTTTTATAGTTTTTCTAGTGTCTTTAATCAAATACTGTGAAGCTGGCAATAGACTCTGTAAAAGATATATCACTAGTCCAGAATCTTCAGGGGCAGAATATGAAGACCATATTGAGGTGCAAATTGCTAAAAGAGGCACCTTATTTAACTCAGAAATGACTAAATCCCACCAAAAGGTCTGTATTTTATCTTATATTTTCACCCTTTATCTTTAAATTGACGTGAAAATGGTGCATACCAGAAATGGAAGCAACTATTCAGTCCAACCAGATGGATGTGGACAAGGAAGAGGCAAGACCAAATCCAGAAGTGCCAAGTCTTCCACAAGAAAGACACATTTGGAGGATGCCAGAGTTGCCCCCCATTGCCCAAGGTCTGTACCCAAAGATTTTGACGTGATTTTTGAGCCTGAACTAATTCATGACAATATTTCCATGGATGAACCATTTTCAAGTGGCAGCAATAGAAATACATCAATGCCAGTACAAAAATTGGTTCAGAGCAGCCAATGAAGAGGAGTGGGAAATATGCCCAAGCCTTTGGCAGGGGCCCATGAACTCCTACTTACACATCAAGAGCTTTCTGGGTCAGGAGAAGGCCATAGAACTCTTAGGAGGATGGAGAACCCTCTCTTGCAAAGACAAGGTAAAAAAGATAAAGAATTGGTTGAAGAACCAAAGTCTTTTATCCATAGACCAGAAGAAGGAACTGGAAATGACTCCAGATTTGGAGACAGAGGACCCAGTGGCATCTGCCAGATCCAAACCAGCTCCAGAAGTGTCCAAAGACAAGCCCAAAGGACCTCACAATAAGCAGAGAGGTCCCAAGAACCATCAAGGAAAGGTAAAAGGCAAAGCCAATTGCCACAGATCTTACCCAAAGTGGTACAGGATCCCCAAATTGGAGCCTTCAGCTGTGGACAGTGTGTTCAACATGGCCAGAACTCTAATGGAATTCACAGCCAAGGAGCAGGAAAGGATGAACAGGACCTTTCCAAGCAAATAAATCATGTACAAAGTAGTATTAATGTAGAAATTGGTAAACTTGATTCAAAGTTAACTAAAATAACATTGGATATCAGTGATTTGAAAAGACATGACAAGAAATATACTGAATGGTATAAATTGACAAATGCCAGATTTGATTCAATTATCAATGTTTGTAGCAGAATTGAGAGTTCATCTCAAGTTCAGAATGATGAAATGGAAGATCTTTCTATTTTTAAAATGAATGATCAACTTAAAATTCTAAAATATCATGTCTTAAAGATAGTTGAAAATACCTATCAGTTTGCTACACATTTAGCAAAAAGTAACAGTGAAAGGCAGAATTTAAAGAATGAAATCATTGCAAATGTGGAACAAATTCATAAAAATTATGAACCACATATGCCAAGAAAATCTACACCTTTGACTGAAGAAAAACCTTCTGTTAAAGGAAGTTTTACCCCACTTTTAGGAGAAAATGTTGTCTCTGTTAAAGATATTCCCAAATTAGAAGAATGGCCAACATTCTCTGGTGAAGGAGAATACAACCATATTGAGTTCATCAGGACTATTGATATGTTACAGGAAGACTTTAATATACCTGATGAAATCATAGTGGGGAAATTACAATCTCTGTTTACCAGAACTGAAAAGAAATGGTATTACAAAATGAGAATGGATCATGGAAAGCATGATTGGTCTTGGTAGAAATCTGAAGTGATTACCAAATGGGCCAACAATTCTTGGAGGTTTAAAATGGAAAATGCTTTTGAAAGTGCCATTTTTAACTCAGAGAAAAATAAACCACTTACTTGGTTCTTCAAGCAAAAAGAAAGATTATCTGCTTTACACCCAGATATGTCTGACACTATGATTGATATAAAGATATTAAGAAAGTGTGGAGGAGCACTGGAACATACTATCAAAAGCGGATGTGTAGAACCCTGTTCAGCAGAGGACTACATTAATGCAATGGAAGATATCATTACCAGAACAAGAATTGGTAAAACTTGGACTAGAATCCCTATAGAATCCAAGATGGTCCCAAAGATTCCCAGAGAGGATAAAAGATCAGAATGTCACGGGGGCTCTTCAAAGTTAAGAGGGCCTGGCACTCAGCAAACTGGGACTCACTTATGGAGGGCTCAAAGATATGGAAAGATGGAATACACTTAAGAGTGTAAGGAATGAATTACTATAATAAAAGATATGAGAAAAGCAGCAACAAAGAAATAAGAATAAGAAATAGAAGAGCCAACCACAAACAAGTCCAAGTCCACTGTTTCAACCTGTCAGAATGGAAAGAGAAGGGTTAATAAGGATATGGCCACCCAACTCATACTGTACAGGCAAAGAGAGAAATGCAAAGACTAACTTAAAATCAAATAATTATAATACCCAAAATAAGGATAAGAATGATTATCAAATAATAAATAAACTAAATTAATTAACTGGGGAAAAGTCCCCAGGGGGGAGAAAGAGGGGCTGGCATATGTGAGAAACACCAGCCCTGATCCAGAGGAAAAATTTTCATGAGAGGATTGAATTATTGAATTTAGTCTGGCCAATACAGGCCCTGTACAGCTGTACAGAACCTGTACAAGAGGTGTGGTGTTTTTGAGTGATCATACAGTTCCATAATGGTATATTGAAACTGTATTGGGTGAATCCACCCTGTACAGGTATTGACAGCCTGTATTGAAGTACCAAGCTGTATGCATGTTTCAGCAAGGAAGATTGCTGAAACTGAATGCTGATGCAGATACTGGATTTGCTGATTTGAGGTGTTTGAGTGGGTGTATTGATTAATACCCTTATCCCTGGTGAGTGGTTGTTACAGTATCCCCCTCTTGAAACTGGTGGGCTCCTGAATACCATAATACCCTGCCACTGTTGAGTGGCATCTCAATATCCCCACATTTTTTCAAAAAATTTTCTTTTTAATTTTCTTTTCCTCTTTACCATTATCCTTAAAATCCTTCTTCAATTATTCTCTATCAAATTGAATTGATTCCCCCCTTCTTTCAAGTTTTGAGTAAGTATTCCACTTCGAAATATGCTTTTCTTTTCTTCTGATTCAATCACCTTGCCCTTGGGGTGTGGCCTTGGGATATATCCCAAAATAAGGGCCACTGAGCTCTTGTGCTCAAAAAATGATGCCCAATGAGTATATGAAGTGTAATCATTGGGCAAGGCTTAATACAATGAAATATTGAAGAAATTTCCTCCAAGGGGTCTTGTCCCCATTTTCCATGGAAATGGCCCCAAACAGCCCTCCAGAGTGTTTTTGGTCTGTGGCCTCTTCCTTGATGAATCTTGATATTTTTGATTTTTATGGCCTTTTGGGCCTTTTTTGGGTGCTTTGGTGAATTTGGTCATTTAATGAATTTTTGGCCATTATTGGCCATTTTGGGTCTTTGGGGTCCTATGGTCCGCGGGCGGTATGCCGTGGTTGGCAGTACTTGGGGGCTATTGGAGGCCCCCAGGACCAAAATGGAGCCCCTGGGCCCAAATTTGATGGGGACCCAGGGTGACCAAGGGGCCCAGAATTGGCCCAAGCTCAAATTTTCACCCTATATGGCCTGGACCCATTGGTGGGGTCCAGGACCATCAAGATCCTGGCCTCCCCAAAGTTGCAGGGGAGGCCCTGGGTGATGGGTTCAGCCCCAAAGGGGTATGAACCTTCACCTAGAGGCTTTGAGGGGGGGCATAATTGAGTTATGGCCCCCATTTCCTTGAGGTCCAATCTTTTTCTTGATATGGAGTGGATTGATTCTGACGTCTTGAATCTTCTGCTTGCATATTCTTCAGTTATGAGTTCCAAACTGACTGAACTCACTGAATCTTCTCCTTCTGCACCGCCACCGTCTGTTCTTTGTGGTTCTGGCGTCTTCAGTCAATTGTCCTCCCCTTCCATGGCGTCTTCTGGTCATTTTGATCCCTCCCAAACTTATGATGGGTTCAGAGCAGTTGAAGTTCTTGATCCTGCCTGTACTGAATGTTTGGCCAAGGGTAAGGATTGCTTTCAACATTACAATCCTTGATCTTCAAAATGCCACTTTTGCTTCATTGGGAAGAAACCATGTCGTTGTACCGGGTCAACTTTGTCCAACGTCAGGAGGCACTTATGGAGCAGGAAAGATGGGCCTTATGGGCAAGAATTCCCCATTCTTGAGGAACCTACTTCTGATGCAACCTCAGGATTTTCTCAATGTGAGTGATTTGCCTATCTTGATTGAATTAGTACTAATATTTTGATGTAGTGACTGGTTCCAGGCAGAGGGATGTGGCCAGGTAGACTAATGTTGGAGGGCCCATTCCAATTGGTGGTAGGCCCATACACTACAGCTCAGAAATCCCAATCTCAAGGACCAATACTGATGGAGTAGTGAAGGTGGTGAAAAAACTAAGAAGAATTGTTGATTCCCCAACAGATCCAGATGCTGAAAGAAGTGATGAGTTGGATGGTGAAGAAGTTGAAGTTGTTCCTCATTTAGTTGGGCATCCATCCAGCAATTCCTCTTCTTAACCTCTTGCCAATACTAGATTCCAAAGCCAAGTTATTCCCAGCACTCCAAGAACCTTCCAACCAATGCTTGCTCCTATTCCTACAACCCTTCCTCCTCCTTCACCAACTACTTCCCACACCACCAGGCCTGCCTTGAATCCAGCAGTAAGACCATCCCCAGTTCAACAATCTAGAAACTCACCCATAGCCACCTCCCATCAACTCCAACCTGTGGCCAGCTCCAGCAGAAGAAGAGATGGATTGTCCCCTTTGCCGTTTCCTGCCGCTCAAGTTTTTCAAAGAAGAGAACGTTGGCCTATCCAGGTTACCAGAGAAGATGCCAATGCGGCTAGTGAAAATCAAGATGCTGTGCCCAAATTGTTCAGGAGGGTTGATAGAAATAGCAGAGAGGTGATTATGTATGCCAATGACAGGACTATTACAGGTACTGCTTCTGAAGAGATGGCTGCAAAATTTGCCTGGTATGAAGATGAGTTGATAAATGATTTCCAGAGAACTTTTGATGATTTGGGTAGAGATAACTAGTTTTCCTTTTCCTTTTTTGTGTTTGGTTTGACTTCTATCCCCACTCTTATAAATACTAAAAATGGAAAAATAATGGAACCTCCCAATACATGATTTGGGAGGGGATGCTGCTGCTTTAAAGAAATAAAAGAAAGAAAATTATACAAGTAAAGAAAGAAAGAAAAATAAAAGAATAAGAGAAAATGAGAGTAAAGAAAAGAAATAAAGAAAAATCCTGATGGTTGGTCTTTCTTGTGGTGAGTTGCTTGATTCTGGCCAAGAAGTGTATAAAAAATGAAAACCAAATATTTGATGCTCACAGAGTGGCCATGGTAATGTTTTACAAGAAGTAGGACCCTCAGGGATGCATACCAGGAGATGGAACTTACTTTAATAACTTCCACTCCCCACCAAGCACCATAAAATTGAAATAAATTGCCATAAATGACTTCTGAAGTGAATTGCCGTAAATGACTTGAAGTAATGAATGTCTTGAATTATAATGATTGGCATAAATTGAAAAGATAAATAAGAGAAAAGGAATGAAGATAAGGAAAGAAGCATTTGGCCATATCTTGATAAGGTCCAAATCGGAGGGTATTGGTGTTGTATGCTTCCTGAACCTGTCCAAAGAATTGACAAGTGCTCACAAAGTGGCCAAAGTGATGCTTACAACAACATATGGGTAGAATACCCCCTTAAAGGTGCATGCCAGGAGAGGAACTTACTTTCATAACTTCTTCTCCCCACCAAGAACCATAAATCAAACTCTTGAGGTAATTGGACCAGGCTTGTCTGGATATAATGAATGGAAATTCTTGACAAAGTCTGGTGAGTTGGTAAGGTTGGAAGCTGGTTCCCAAGTGGTTCTTTCTGGGTCTTCACTGAATCCTTTCCACTCCACAAGATACCATAATTTACCTCCTTTGAGTTTTGAGTCCAGAACCTGAGCCACTTTCCATTCTTCTTGCTCCTCCACTAGGATTGGTGGTGGTGGCAATTGATGTTGATTTGGGATAGTTGAATGCTTGACTGGTTCTAATAAGGAAACATGAAAGACAGGGTGAACTGACTTCCATTGCTGAGGCAACTTGAGGTGATGTGAATGGCTGCCAATCTTCTTCAGAACTTCAAAAGGTCCCAACCATCTTTCTGATAGTTTCTTGGTGGGTCTTGTTGTCTTGATGTTCTTGGAAGCTAGCCATACTTTGTCCCCAGGTTGGAAATCAGGTGGAATTGTCCTATTTCTATCTGAATACTTCTTTAATCTCCTTATTGCTGACTCTAATTCTTCTTTGACAACTTTCTGTACTGATTGGAGTTTTTTTGATAACTTTCCAGCAGGTGAGTCTTGAGAAATATGGATTGAGTCAAAGCTGGGATTTCTTCCATAAATGGTGAGAAAAGGTGATTGCTTGGTTGATGAATTTTCTGCATTATTATAGGCAAATTCAGCCAGAGAGAGCCAGGTGTACCAGTCATCTTGATGATAGCTGACATACATCCAAAGGTACTGTTCTAGTATCTGATTTACCCTCTCTGTCTGTCCATCTGTTTCAGGATGAAAAGCAGTTGAAAGATCTCTTGATATCTTGAGCTGCTGACATAATTGATTCCAAAATTATGGAACAAATAAAGATCCTCTATCACTGACAATACTGACTGGAAGGCCATGCTTGGAAAATACATGACTAATGAAAATTTGAGCTAAGTCCAGAGAAGTGATTGTTCCATAAGTTGGAATGAAGATTGCCATTTTTGAGAACCTGTCCACAACTACTAGAATTGAGTCAAAGTTGTTTGACAAGGGCAATTGAGTGATAAAGTCCATTGATAATGAATTCCAAGGACCAGACGGAATTGAAAGAGGCTTGAGTAATCCAAACTTCTTGTGATTAATGTTCTTGTTTCTTGATCATTGCTGACATGAGGACACATATTCCTTGATAAATTGATTCATGCCAGCCCAATAAAAATCCCTCTTGATGAGCTTGAGGGTCTTCTCATGGCCACGATGGCCAGCCAATGGTGAGTCATGACGCTTTTGAAGAATATTGAGTTGAAGTTCTTCATTGCTTGGGATTACCACTCTATCTTTGAATAATAATAATAACTTGGCTTGAGGTTCAAGAGAGTAATCTGGAACTGATTCACCTCTTGCTAGTTGCTTGAGTATTTATTTATAGTCTTTGTCTTGCCATACTTCTTTTTGAATCTTGTCTACTAAATCTGAGAAAACCTCCACTTTGATTGAGAAGAATCTTGACTCTTGAATTCCATCTTGCTTAAGTACTTGATGAAAAGTTTGAGGATTCTGCTGATGAAGTCCACCCCCTTCTCTGGGTACACGTCATCCCAACGTGACAAGGCATTTGGTAAAGTGGCCAGCCTGCCTGGGCGGTAAGTGATATTGAAATGAAATTCTGAGAGACATTCATCCCAACGGGCCTGACAACGAGTAAGAACTTTGGAAGACATGAAATACTGCAAGGAAGAGTGGTCTTTCAAGACCTCAAAAGAATTGGAAAGAGAAAGAAGAAATGCTCTCCAGCGCTTGAGAGCCCAAACTATGCCAAGGAGTTCCTTGTCATGAATTTCGTAGTTCAGCTCAGCTGGGAGAAGCTTGCGACTATCAAATGCAATGGGGTGCTTTCCTGAGTCATTCACCTGACTCAGTATGGCACCCAATGCATAATCAGAAGCATCAGTCTCTACAATAGTAGGTAGAGATGGATTGAAATGGGATAAGATAGGAGCAGAGGTGAAAGCTTCTTTGAGTGCTTGAAACTGACTAAGAACTTCCTCATTGAAGCAGAAAGGAGAATCTTTTTAAGGAGGGAAGTGAGAGAAGTGATTTTTTTAGAATAATTTTTAATGAAAAAACGACAAAAATTGGCGAAGCCAAGAAAAGATTGAAGTGCTTTGATGTTTCTGGGCTGAGGCCAGTCAAGGATCTGCTGAAATTTTGAAGAATCCATCTTGAGGCCATCACTTGAAACAACATAGCCCAAGTATTCCACACTTGAGGCATGGAATACACACTTGGAGGCTTTGGCAAATAAATTCTTTTCTCTGAGTCTTTGTGTCACAACCACAAGTTTTGGCCCTCCTCCTTGATGGCTGCGGCAATCCAACCTGGAGCCAAGATGGGGCCAATTGGTCACGTCATTTCCTTTATGGCCAATTGGCCCCCTTGGGTATTTTATGGTTTTTACGCCATAGCCCCTCTCAACCATCATTTATGGCCTCAGGCCATATCCTGCCATCATCGGCCTTCTTGGCCAATTTCCACCTCACCAACCCCCAGGCCTTCATCTTTTATTTTGGGCCTGGGGGGGTCCTTTTATCTTGCAGGGGGTTCTGGACCCCCTAGCCATCATCATTGGCCCCTGGCCAACCCCTTTCATTATGGGGGTTTTGGCCTAAATGGCCTTTTTGGGCCATTTAGGCCCCCTACGGCTTCTACGGTCCGTAGGCCAATTAGGCCCCTTTTGGCCTAATCCAATGGGGCCAAAAGGGGCCAGCCAGGTGGGTGTCAAACCACAATTGGGCCCATCTGAGCTAATTTTGGCCATGACTTCCTTGGACCCAAAAATGACCAAATCCCCCTTGGACACCCTTTTTGGCCATAAATCCCGTAGGACCCAATTTTGGCCATGGACCACCATGGATTAATATTTCCACCATGGCCTCTGGCAACCACCAGAGGCCACCAGATCAGCTCAGCAAGCCTTCCCCTCAACTTAAGGGGAATTCTTTTGTTTCCTTCATGCACTCCGTACTCAAGATTGCAGGTGTGGTGCATATATGGTATTATATACCATTATGCACCATTTTTACTCAGCAATCAAATGGTGACGTTTTCAGGACCCAATTCCACCTTTCCATTTGAAGGTCCATAATTCCAACGCCGATTTTGAAGGAGGACTTTTCAGCTCATCAGTCTGGCAATCCATGGCGGCAATTCAGAAGATCATTCAAGGACCCCAACCACCTGTACCTGCAGGAGTTGGGTTGGTACAGTTCATTCAGGATTATTTTAAGGTCAATTCTCAAGAGGTATTACATCATTCAAATCAGTTGTCAAGACATCAAGTATTCAATACTCCTTGGACAACCCAATTCATCCGTACAGGCCTTATTCAATCAACCTGTATGGCCTTGACCCAATTGGGCCATTTCTTATTCCACTGTGTGAATTCCATCACACAGTTCAAATTTCAAAATGGCCATAACTGTATTTCCTGATTCGGACAATACAGTCATTGATCCACCTTCCAGGATCAATCTTTCAGCTTTTCACATATACTGGCCACCTTTCATCACCTGGGGACTTTTTCCCCAGTTAATTAATATATTGGATTTATTTTTATCCTTATTTTCTTTTACATTATTAAAGTTAATACTGATAATCTTAAGTCAGTCATTAGCACCCTTTTCTCTTTTCTTCCTTTGCCTGTCAGTGGATATTGGTGGTCATATCCTTTACTAATTCCATTGTTCTTTCTGGCAGGTTGAAACAGTGAATTGAGGATTCACTTGGTCGGCTTCTTGGCCTTGGTTTTATTTTATCTTTGGCCTTGGCTTCCTTCTTATCATTCTTTGTTCTTTGGCATACTTGTCCTTTCTTTTATTCCTGCTTAAGAAATATATTCCATAATATTTCTTATCATCTTTTGGAGCCCTCCAAGTGAGTTCTTGATTCCTGAGTGCCAGGCAACTCTCGTATTTCCACAAGAGCCCCTGTGACACTTTGGAGGACAGGGGTCACATGTTTGACATGTTCTTCCTCAGAACTTGAGAATACCATAATATCATCTAGATAAACCACAACAAACACATCCAAGAAATTTGCAAATATATCATTCACAAGATTCTGGAAAGAAGCAGGAGCATTGGTCAAACCAAATGGCATGACCAAATACTCATAACTACCATACTCGGTTCTGAAGGCAGTTAAGTGCTCATCCCCCTCTTTGATTCTCAGGAGGTTATATGCACCACGCAAATCTATCTTGGAGAAGATAGTGGAACCGTTGAATACGGTAAGGAGCTGGTTCATAGGAGGAACAGGGTATCTGTTCTTCCTAGTGACAGCATTGAGTTTGCGGTAGTCAACACACAAATGAAGACCTCCATCCTTTTTCTTGACAAAAAGGACAGGTGCTCCTGTTGAAGAGGAGCTTGGTCTAATGAAACCTTTCTCTACATTCTCTGAAATGCAGGCCCGTAGTGTTTATGACTCTTGATTTGATAAGGAGTAGATAACACGAATTGGAGGTAGAAGACCCTCCAATTTGATATGGTGATCACAGGCGCAGTGTGAAGGAAGTTTCTCTGCTTTCACCTTGGAGAATACATCCAAATATTGGTGATAAGCAGGAGGAACAACCTTCAGCACAATTTCAATTTCTTCTGGCTCCCTCCTCATCCCACTGCTCCTCCAGGGATGCATGAAAAGATAAGGGAGGAAGGTCCATATCCCCTTGGAAGAGATGAATTGAAGATATGGCAAAATCTTCTCCAACATCCTTTATCTCTTTGAAGACTTCATCTCTTAATGGAAGTAATGACTGAGAGGGAATGATGGGAGGGGTATGGACAGAAGAAGGAAGGGAAGGTGTCTTAAGTTCACCAGCCAGAGCAACACTGTTGACAGCAGTGGCTAAGTCATTACTAGTAGAAGGAATAATACCACTAGAATTCTTATGACTAGAATCATAGGTGATCAATCCATTTTTCCAATCAATAATGGGATTAAAATGGTAAAGGAAATCATAGGCCAATATCAGGTCTTCTCCCTTGGGTGAATCTATGATAAAGAAGTCCCATTCAAAGCTTGGGAAGGAAGGCAAGTCAACTACCCACTTGGTATAATGAGTGATGAACAAGGCAGGGGATTCATTAGAATCCAGAATGAAAAGAGGAATCTTTTCAGGAGCTCTGACAGAGTCAATGAGTACTTGAGAACAAAATTCTTTGCAATAAAAGAGTTTGTAGCACCAGAATCAATGAGAATACTATAAAAAATATCAGAGATAGAAGAAAAAATAAGAAATTTTAAAGATTTCATGACACTAGTATTCAGAGTGAACAATTGTGCTCTTGAAGGAAATAAGTGAGAACCATTGAACACATCATGATTCCCACTCAGGCTTTTCCCTGCTTGCTAGGGAAGCCTCTTGATGATGACCCAGGCTTGTTCTGAGGTCTCTTGAAGCATTTTTCAATTGGGTGCTTTCCACCACAATAAGTACACAACCCCTCTTTGATCCTCCTCTCCTTTTAAGAACCAATTGATTTATTGTCCTTATTGAGGAGAGCAGCATGAGGCTTGTCCTTTGAAAATTAAAATTGCTTGCCCTTCTTATTCTTCTTCTGGTGAGGCCTCTTTGAAGATGAGTTTTGAGGAGGCCTAGATTGATTGGATCCATTAACTGGAGGCTTCTTTTCTTGATTTCCACCCTTTTCTTTTTGCCTCTCATGATATCTTATGTCTAACTCTAAAGTGAAATCCATAAGTTCTTGAAGAGTATCAAAATTTCCAGGGTGAGAAGCCAACTTATCCAATAATCTTGATGCAAATCCTCTTCTGTAAACATGGATATAAGCTCTTTCCCCCCAATCTCCAATTCTTGACATTAAGCTTCTGAAATCTGAAATGTACAAGGATACATGACCACTTTCCTTCATCCTCAAATTGCCCAGCTCTTGTTCAGCTTTCCTGACTTCATTGAGGTCACCAAACAGAGTGAATAATTGGGATTCAAATAATGGCCAATCATTGAGGAGGTAGGAAGGGTCTTCATTGGAAATATTTGAGAGATAGGGTTCAATCCACTTTTCAGCTCTACCAGTTAGAAAAGAAGTTGAGTAAAGAACTTTCTTCCTGTCAGAGAAGAAATTTGCTGCATCATTATGGAAGATTAATTGACAGGATTGGATAAATCCTCTCAATTTATGAGCTTGAGTACCATCAAAAGAATCAGGTGCCTTCATGGATGGAGTCTTGAAAGCAGGGGCTTTGGAATTGTCCCTGGGAGCAACTGCTTGAGTGAGTTGCCCCATGAATTGAGTCATCTGCTTCATCATCTTGATGAGACTTGGGTCAGTTTGAGACACAAGAGGTTGACTAGAAAGGGCTAGATTAGAACCCTGAGGCACCTCTGGAGCATTTGCCAAGGCATCTGCCACTTCAGTTTCCCCAGAATCTTCCTCTTCCATAGACTCTTCCCCCTCTTCATATTCAAATTCCCCTAATCTTGCTCTTGCACCTTCAGACATGCCAGGATAGCCACCCAAAAGTCCAGAAAAGGATCTTTATCTTCTATATTTCATTCCACCTCTTCTTGAGGGTGCTTCTCCTTCCATTGGTGGTCCTCTGTCCAAATTTGCACTCAGTTGATGAACTGATGGTGTGCAGTCAAGAGGAGCCCTTGTTGTAGGAGTAAGAACAGCTGGAATTTTTTGGGATCTAGTGTTCTTTGCTGGGGGACTAAGCTGAACTGGAATTAGGAACAGAAGTTGAACAAAAGAAACTTGATGGTATTGAGAACAGAAATAAAAACTTGGCCAAATCAATAACAATAAAATCTTGATGAGTCTTGAGG
The DNA here is from genome assembly GCA_023105745.1 of Austropuccinia psidii. Lineage (NCBI taxonomy): Eukaryota > Fungi > Basidiomycota > Pucciniomycetes > Pucciniales > Sphaerophragmiaceae > Austropuccinia > Austropuccinia psidii. The sequence continues at coordinate 52,865,232 of JALGQZ010000007.1, read as the reverse complement.
AATCAATTCAGTTCTTGAGGTGAAATCAACTTCAATCAACGATCAATCAATTCAATCAAAAATCAACAATAAATCAAATTCAAATCAAATATCAATAATCTTGAGTAATCAAAAATCAATCAATATTCAATCAATAATCAATCAATCAATAAATCAGTGTCTTCAATGTGAAATAAAGGGCTTGAGGAATCAATCAATCAATTTCAAATCTTCAGAAATCAATTCAGATATCTTGATGAGTAAAATCAATCAATAATCAAATCAATTGTTGAGGATCACTAAAATGTCTTGAGAATTCAAAGTCAATCAATCAATCCAAATGAAAAAATCCTGAATCACTGAATCAATAAACCCAATGTATACCAATGAATAATCCAATCAATTAAACCAATCAATAATTCCTAAAAAGAACCTGAATAAGAACACAGAGAAAATTTGATTTGATAAAATATAAAATGAAGCGATGAAATGGTCAGCAATGATTAATAAAGAAGAAAATCAATTTCATATGAATGAAATGAATGAGATGAAATTGATGAGAGAGATAAAATCATAATCATTAAAGATCATTAAATCATAAAAGAGATCACAATTGATGAATGAGAGAAATGAATAGAAATGAATGAAAAGAAAGAGTCAAATATGAGTTAATTAATTTAATGTCACAGGGGCTCTTCGAAGTGAAGAGAGCCTGGCACTCAGTAAACTGGGACTCACTTATGGAGGGCTCAAAGATATGGAAAGATGGAATACACTTAAGAGTGTAAGGAATGAATTACTATAATAAAAGATATGAGAAAAGCAGCAACAAAGAAATAAGAATAAGAAATAGAAGAGCCAACCACAAACAAGTCCAAGTCCACTGTTTCAACCTGTCCAAATGGAAAGAGAAGGGTTAATAAGGATATGGCCACCCAACTCATACTGTACAGGCAAAGAGAGAAATGCAAAGACTAACTTAAAATCAAATAATTATAATACCCAAAATAAGGATAAGAATAATTATAAAATAATAAATAAACTAAATTAATTAACTGGGGAAAAGTCCCCAGGGAGAGAAAGAGGGGCTGGTATATGTGAGAAACACCAGCCCTGATCCAGAGGAAGAATTTTCATGAGAGGATTGAATTATGGAATTGAGTCTGGCCGATACAGGCCCTGTACAGCAGTACAGAACCTGTAAAAGAGGTGTGGTGTATTTGAGTGATCATACAGTCCCATAATGGTGTATTGAAACTGTATTGGGTGAATCCACCCTGTACAGGTATTGACAGGCTGTATTGATGTACCAAACTGTATGCATGTTTCAGAATGAAGATTGCTGAAACTGAATGCTGATGCAGATACTGGATTTGCTGATTTGAGGTGTGGTAGTGGGTGTATTGATTAATACCCTTATCCCTGGTGAGTGGTTGTTACACAGAAAGACCTGTCTTGAAGTGTCATAAATGTGAAAGTACTTCACATTTAGCCAACACTTGCACCAAAAAGACAAAAATCAATGAAGCACAAGTCATTGAAGGAATTCAGTGTACTGAAGAGAAGGAGAAATCTGACCAAGATTCTGCAGTCTCTGAGGATACACCAGTGGAGGACTATCCCATTGAAAACATTACAGGTTTCTTTGAGGTCACAGAAGTCCATACCCACTTGCCACAGTAAAGTGAGGATTGCTGCAACCTGACAAATATCCAAGATGCCAGAATGTGTAAAACAAAACCTGCTAGAGGAAATGGTTACACTGCTGGAGCATCCTGTATCACATCAGTTTTGATGAGTGATATTGAAGCCAAACTAAATTTGAATACAGGGGCATTTTGCACTTGTGTGGGAAAAGATTATCTCCAAATTATACTTCCTGAATGGAAAAACCATCTATTACCAATAGAAGGTGTTCAATTTAGTAGTGCCAGTAACAATATGTACCCCTTGGGTATATTAGACACTAATCTTGTATTTCCACACCCAGCAGGAAGTGTAAGGATGAAAACTGAGATTGTGGTAATGGATTATTGCACATCTCAGCACATCATTCTTGGAAATGATTACTTCAATATTAATGGTATTGACATAAATAACCATAAAGACAGATATTTCACAATTGGGGATAACAAAAGACAAAAATTTGCTTTTTCCAATATGCCTAAACAAATATCTGTACTATCTTCTGTCAAGGATACTTATAAAGATGAATTTGTGTCTGATCAACTTGTTGAAGCACAAATAAATCCATCATTGTCACCAAAAATGAGGAATGAACTTATTAATGTGTTTTACACATACAAGAATGCATTTTCCTCTGATAATGAACCATTAGGTGCTCTAAGGGGACATGAAGTTGATATTACTCTTAATATTGACAGGCCATATCCTCCAGTACTTAGAAGACCAGCTTATCCAGCCAGTCTCAGAGCTAGAGAAGCCTTGGAAAAACATATCCAAGAGTTAATCCAACTTGGTGTACTAAGAAAAGTAGGCCATAATGAGGAAGTTGAAGTGAAAACACCTGTTATTATTTCCTTGCATAATGACAAGTCAAGAATGGTTGGAGATTTCAGAGCATTGAGTACCTACACAGTTCCAGATAGGTATCCAATCCCTAGAATTCAAGAAACCTTGACTCAATAGTCTAAAGCCAAGTATATAACATGAATGGATGCATTGAAAAGCTTCCATCAGAATGTTTTGATGCCTAAAGCTAAGAAATTACTTAGAATTATCACTCACTGTGGTATTTATGAGTATTATAGGATGAGATTTGGCATTAAAAATGCTCCATCCCATTATGAAAGAATGATGAATACAATCTTTCCCACAGAGTTGTCTGAAGGATGCCTTATCATTTATATTGATTATATTAACATATGTTCTGATTCATGGTCTTTGCACCTTGAAAGACTTGCAAGAGTACTTCACAAAGTTGCAGAAGTGAACATGAAAATTTCACTTAAGAAATGCAATTTTGTCTTTGAAGAACTCAAAGCATTAGGACATATTGTTTCTGGTTTAAGCTTGGGTTTTGACAAAAACAAAGTAGCAGCAGTGCTACTTAAGCCAATACCCCAGAATAAAAAAGAAATGATGTCTTTTCTTGGGTTTTTTAGTTACTATAGGCAACACTTGAACAACTTTGCAATTATAGCCAAGTCACTTCATAGAATCTGTGATCAACAGACTGTATTTGAGATGACACAGGAGAGAATTAAAGCTTATGAGAAGATAAGGAGAGCTCTTACAGAAGCACCTTTACTCCTCATGCCTGACTGGAATATTCCCTTCAAATTTTACATTGATGAATGTGGAGATGGATCAGGGGCAGCCCTACATCATGTCCAAATTATTGATGACAAACCTACAGAAGGACCAGTTTGTTAAATCTCAAGGCAAATCAAACCAACAGAAGCCAGATATGGTGCAAGCCAAATGGAGTGCTTATGTTTGGTATGGGCACTTGAGAAATTACACTATTATCTTGATGGCAGTGTTTTTGAAGTGATAACTGACTGTAATGCAGTAAAATCACTTCTTAACATGAAACCCCCAACAGACATATGTTTAGATGGCAAATAGCCATTCAGGAATATAGAGGAAACATCACTATAGTCCACAAAGCAGGAAACATCCACAAGAATTCTGATGGACTTAGCAGGTGGGCATTGGCCAACACTCCTGATAACCCAGCTTATGTACCCTTAGAAGCTGAACCACAGATTGCAATTGAAGGGATTAAAATAACTGATATTGGGACTGAATTCTTTGAAGAGGTCAGAGAATCTTATAATCAAGACAAGAATTGCCATATATTGAATTCTTCATTAGATAAAGACTGCAAAGATACATCTTTGGTCAATGCACTAGATGAAGTTTGGAGAAATTCCCATTTTGAAGGAAGATTTCACTTGTTTGATGGGATTATTTACCACAGAACCAAACATTCTTGTAAAATGACATTATTCAGCAGATTGCTTATCAGTACAATTCTCCATGAATGCCATGACAGCATCTACTCTGGACACCTTTCAGAGGACAGAACACTTGAAAAAGTGAAAAACTGTGCATGGTGGCCATCTTGGAGAAAATAAACCATTGAATACTGCCATACCTGTGACAGATGTCAAAAGGCAAACAGGAGTACAGGCAAGAAATTTGGACTTATGATCCATGTTCAAGAACCAAAATCCCCTTGGGAAGTTGTTCACATGGATTGGGTCACACCCCTTCCTCCAAGTGGTGATAAAAGTTATAATGCTTGCTTAGTCATTGTAGACAGATATAGCAAGACTCCCATATTCTTACCATGTCATAAAGATGACACTGCTATGGATACAGCTCTTCTTCTATGGAGTAGAGTTACTTCTCATACAGGATTATTTAAGAATATCATCAGTGACAGAGATCCCAAGTTCACATCTGTACTTTGAACCAATCTTCATAGATTGTTTGGGACTAATTTATCATCCTCTGCAGCATATCACCCTCAGACAGATGGGCTAGCAGAGAGGATGATTCAAACTTTAGAAGACATTATCAGGAGATTTTGTGCTTATGGGTTAGAATTCACAGACTCAGATGGTTTTACCCATGACTGGTGCACTCTGATACCTGCATTAGAATTGGCATACAAGACATCAGTCCATTCTTCCACAGGACAAACTCCTGCTATGTTAGAAAAAGGATGGAATCCAAGACTCCCAGCAGACACACTGAGGAAAGACTTGATTGACATTCATCCTACAGCTTCCAGCTTCAAGATAATGCTTGATAAAGTAAAAAATCATGCAAAACAAAGTATGGATGATTCTTTTGATTATGCAAAACAGAAGTGGGACAAGAGTCATAAAGTGACAGACTTCAAAGTAGGGGACTTAGTTCTAGTTTCAACCTTGAATTTTAATAATATCAAAGGCCCAAAGAAAGCTACAGATTCTTATGTAGGACCTTTTGTTATTGTTGCCTTACATGGAACCAATGCATTTCAAGTGGAATTGAGTGGTGAATTGGAAAATAAACACCCCACCTTTCCAGTCAGCTTGATAAAGCCTTATCAACCAGCTGATAATGAATTGTTTCCTTTAAGGAACCCAACTCCTTTAACTGTCCCACCAGTGGAACCAAATTAAGACAAAAAGATAAAGAAAGTCATTAAAGAGAGGAGACTTAGGGGAAAAAATCAGAGAGAATATCTTGTCAGATATAGAAATCCAGCACATGAAGATGAATGGCTGGCAGAATCAGACATACCTGACTCAGACAAACTCCTGAGAAGATTTAGACAAGAAAGAAGGCCACAAGCCTGAATATGTCTATAAATGTGCTTTAAATTACTTGATCTGAGTGATGTAAAGAGGCTGGACAGTGGACGTTAACCACCTTTGGGGACTTTTATTATTTCTATCATTGATAAAATTGTAGTACAATTTTATTTTTTGGTGGGAGGTAATGTGAACCTTGAGGTATGTTTTACATACCCAAATAGGCCACAATTATCTTAAAAATAAATTTTGAATTATGCATAACTCATAAGTCATGCATATATCCAAAATTCATCATTTTTGATTTCAGAAAAGATGAATAACTTTTATTGAGTAAGTCAATCCATGAATTTAAGTCCAGATTTCTATTCTACACAAAAATTCACCTAGGGTAGCTCCATAGAGTGAATAAGCTCAAATTAAATCTTTGAGGTGGTAAATTGGAAAATACTTCAATGCCATCATCAATACCACATAAAAGATCCGTGAAAATTTTTGTTTTTCTTAATTTCATGCCAAAATAATGGGAATGTCAGAAATCCCATGTTACATATACACTAAGAATAGTGTTATGCATTTTTTGAGCACTTAATATCATGGTATTCTTACATGGACTTTTGGTACACCCATAGTGGATATCTCACTTTAAGCTTAAAATTCTATTTTTACGTGAAAAATAGGCAAGGGGGACAAAAGACATCAAAGAGAGCCTGGGTACCCAACTTCTGAGGCCTCAGAGGCGTGGACAGCTCCAAAGCTTGGATCCATGGCTGATCTTGGCCTAATTGGTAAACTAAAACTCTTTGGGAACTTGGTTACCATGTTACAACTACGGTAAATCTTAAGAAAATAGCAAATAACCTGCTATTTTGACATGCCAAGGAGGTAAAGAGCTCCTTAGACTCCTGTAACCATGTAAATTCTTAATGATTTTCCATGGATAAACCTCAAAAGAATAATTAAAACCCTTTTTGGACTTGTATCCATTGATTTACCTCATAGCAACCAGTGAAACACTGATATTTGCAATTCTATGTAGAAATGAGGTAAAAACTTCAAAAATTCATTAAATATACAATTTTTAATTAATCTTTCTGAAACTTTCAGGACTAATGGAGAACTGTATTATCTATGGTTAAACCAAAAAGAATTACAGTTTTACTAGTAAAATTCAAAGTTTTACTTACAGTCAATTTTTGACTATTCTACGTGAAACACTGAATCTTCAAAAATTCACAGTAATTACAACCTGCGATGAAATTGCTAATAAATTTATAAATTTGAGAAATTAATGATTATTTTGGAATAAAAGAAGATTTACAGATGTTACTCCTTTTATTCTTAACCATATTGGGGTTGGTAGTCACATAAAAGCATCAATAAAGTAATTATGATAATCTTACGTGACAACAGAGGATGCAATCAATAATCCAAAAAGGTTTATTGTTTTCTCACTCACTTGTTTTTTGGCTTACTCCATGGCACGCCTCTGTGAGCTGTTGTTGACTTAAAAGAGGCCTCCTCTTGCTGTTTTTTCCAATCATCATCTTATTATTCATTTAAACCATTATTACCAACAAAGTAAGTATTAGTTTTAGCTATTCTTAAGTGTTTTGAATCTTTCAGAATCAGTCAGAAAGACGTGAAATCATAGAATCCAACTATATATTGTTGTAATACTGTTATGAATTCATGTTGATCCTTAAATTCCACAATTCTACGTCAAATCTCTCTATCTTATCTTTCAATAAGCTCTTTGGAATATTGGTGAGTGATTTATTTTTAATTCTTAAAGTTTTTCTCTAAAATTAGTTTTCTTCAAGAATTATCATTATAACTATTCTTGCAAAAGATAATTATATATTAAAATAATTTTATTATTTTAATAAAAGAAGTTTTATTATTAAAATCTTCTTGTGATTGATTCTTGTACACAATTACTTGCTCACTGTTAAAATCACTAGTAGTGTTTAAAGCGTGAAAGAAATAATTGTGTAATTATTTAATTGTGGTTATAATAATATTTTATTATTATATTTCATAAGAACAAACATAGTACTGTTGATTAATAGTAATATTATCATGAGTTTCATAGTCAAATCTTACACTTCCGCTTTATCTCAGTTCTTAGAAAGACCCTCAAATGAGCATGTTTTTGCTTTCAAAAGAGTCTTGCAATATTTTCAAGGAACTAAACATTATTGCTTGGTTTTGGGAGGAGTTCTTGCTCCAAAAAGTATGGAAGGCTTCTCAGACTCAGATTGGGGAAACAACTAAAATGGACGATCTTTTTCTGGATATGGGATTAATTTAGGGGGGCTAATCTGGTGGAAATCTAAAAAACAACCTATTGCTGCTTTATCCTCAACCAAATTGGAATTAAGATCCATGTCAGAGTTATTGCAAGACTTATTATGGCTTGAGAACTTGGTCAAAGACTTCAAAATCACTATGCCTATTGAGCTATGGTGTGATAATCAAGGGGCCATTGCTCTTTGCAAAAATCCTCTATATCATTACCGTACCCATCATATCAACTTTTGAATGAATTGGATCTGAGACACTATTAAAATAAGAAACTTTTAGTTAATTATATTGCCACACATGAAATGTGGGCAGATATACTCACCAAGGGACTTGGATGACTAAAACATGAAAAATTTTGTAAAGAAATTAATCTAATTGCCTAAACAAGCATAAGGGCGTGTCAAGATCAGAAAGAGTTTCCGTGGTATTACAATTACTAAAGTAGTTTTTCTTAATATGATGATCAATGACAATTCCATTGCTGATCTTGTTATAGATAGCTAATCTATTTCCTTGTAGTCATCACCGTGGAGCTAAGGCAGATTTTCTTTTGTACTTACTATCACAAATACGCTTGTGTGTTTGTTGAGTATAAATACCTCAACAAACTTATGTTGTATTTCCTCTTCCTTATCTATTTGTGATAGTGCTTTTCTCTCTGTTAAACTTTCTTAAATTCACAGGGGGGTCCCTCATATTTCTGTTTGCTATGTTTATGCAATCTTATCTATCTGTGATAGTGCCTTTCTCTTTGTTAAGCTTTCTTAAATTCACATATTGCTGTTGTTGAATGATGACAACACAATCATGTAGTGATCTTAATCAGAATGGATGTGCTCTTACTATTAATAGATTAGCTTATGATGGGAAGCTAGAGAGTGTTGAAAAACAAAGCCACATAGAACTAAGGTTAGTTCCATCCCAACCCAAAACAACCAAAAATGCTGTAGGCAGAAAGGCATAGATCAGAAACTAACTCTGATCCATGCCTACAGACCTAAGTCACCGACATAGCAGAAACTACAGTTGACATGGCAGAAACTAAAGTCTATTTCTGTTGTCAAACAATGACTAGAGAATCACACAGTGATCTTAACCAAACATGTGTGCTCTTGCTATAAATACATCCCTTGTGATAGAAAGTAGAAAGGGGCATCAACTACTGGAGAGTCACCATTCTATAAAATATCAACTTAATGAATACTTTATTGCAAATTGTACTTTATTACAGGCTGTCATCTTTTTGCAATTCACTCTCAATCACACTTGTACTATAACAGATTTACAGTCTTGACTGTCTCTTTGAATTTATAACTTCAAAAAGTAGAGTACTAAAATAAATAACAAAACATTAGACATCAAAGACATCTCTACCATACCCGTGCTCTATGGGACAAACTACGGCCACTTGCAGATGAGAATGAAAATTCACTTAAGATCCAGAGATCTACTCAACGTCTGCAAAAACTCTCAACCTAATGATACCTCAACCAGTTCCATTAACAAATGGAAAAAGGCAAGCTTTGAAGCTATCAACCTGATCACCATCAGAATCACCAAAAGAGTACTCCGAGAGGTAGTCAACTCTGAAACTATCAAAAATTCACACCTACTTTGGATGAAGATCTCAGAACAGCATGCCTCCAAACGCGCCATAAACAGAGGACAAGTCTGGATTGATTGGCAATGCTGTTTCTACAATGGGAACCTACAGAACTACATCAATAACTGTCGAAAACTCATGATGGAGTTAGAGGCAGTCAGCATTGTGGTTCCAAACAAACTTCTTTCATACTCCTTGCTGGGAAAGCCAGGAGGTAATCCCCACTTAAGCCAGTTTGTTGAGACCCTCACTTTCAACAAAGATATAATTGAAAAGCCCATGATAATACTGTCACTAATTCAAAATTTTGCTAGCCATATCAACCACAGTAACAGTCCCAATGCAAAAAAGGAGAGCAACTCCTCTTCCTTGATTACCTCCTTTGAGGAACCGCACAAGATAATTTTCTACTGCAGTAATGGTAAACACAACAACAGATGTACCACACACAAAAAGGAACACTGTTGGGCCAAAAACCCACACTTAAGGCCCTCTCGACAAGAAAAGAAACATAAAAATAATCCTAGGTCTTACCTTTCTATAGCCCAGGTCCTGACAACAATAGGAGGCGCAATGTCTCCTATGTGCAATCAAGTCATAATTGATTGTGGTGCTACTCACCACATGTTCAATGCCCCTGAGTTCTTTCCCAACTCCTTTAAAAATATCACATCCAAAGTTGCCACAGGAGACTCACAGAGTAGTCTCCTAGCTCTTGGAATAGGTAACACAGAACTCAAGTGCAATGGCAAAGTACTTAAACTTGAGAACTGTCTTTTCGTGCCCAAACTAAAATTTAACCTGATTAGCATGCTATAATTGTTCAAGGACCAGCTAACCATTCAACAAAAAGATAACCTTTTTTCTCCCAGTTCTAAAGGAAAAATATTTCTTGAAGGAGAAATCCGTGATAGACTGATGTACATCACATATGAGTTCCCCAAAACACTACTCACCTTTGTCGACGCAAATCTTTGGCATTGTTGTCTAGGACATCCTGGATGTACTGTGCTGAAAAGCTTTGGCCTACCTGATTCAAATCACTCTTGTCTAACCTGCAAAACCAAATAATGTTGTTGACTTCCCTTTCTCCATCATTTTGAACCAGTTAAGTACCCTTTGGATACCATACACATTGATTGAGTGGGACCCATTACTCTGGAATCAGTATCTGGCTCTTGCTTCCTACTTACTATTGTAGACCAAGCCACTTCGTACAAAATAATTAGGTTTCTTGCAAAGAAATCCAAGAGCTTTGATCAGTTCATGGTTGCTAAAAACTACATGGAGAATCACCATGATAGAAAGATAAAAAAACTAGTGTCTGACAGAGGAGGTGAATTCCTTAATCAGAAATTTGAGGACCTCTCCACCAAGTGTGGATTTGTTCACATCTTCTCACCTCCGGAAACACCAGAACATAATGGCTTTGCCAAAAGGGCAAACAGTACGGTTCTGGAAAGGCTGGCTGCCTTTTGAACCACTCCAACTTGCCCAATTGGTATTGGGCAGAAGCGGTAAGCACCGCCATCTTTCTTTCCAATTTATCACCTACTGCATCAAGAGGAAACAAATCTCCCCACTTCCTTTGGACTAATTCCTCTTTCAAGCTGACAAGAATTTGAACCTTTGGATGTCAGGCTATATTCCATAGTCTTAAAAGAAAATGGGACTGGAAGTTGGCCCCCTCTGGACAAGAAGGGGTTCTTCTTGGTTTTGAGAATGGTAATATAGCGTACCAAATTTTGAGACTTTCTGACTGAAAATTTGCTGTCACCAGAAATGTTACTTTCAACAAAAACGTTTTTCCAATTGTAGCGGGAGGGAAAAGATCACCAAACTGGAGAATTGAGGATGAATACACAAAGCAAGGTGCCAGCCTCCTCACAGAACCAACTGGAAACTCAACTTCAGCTGACACAAAAACAGTGGAAAATCGCCGCTCTGACCACTCTGAGGTACCTGAATATTCATCCATTGAATCTGTTTCTACTCTCAACAGCCCTACTCTTCCTGCTGTCAATAATGATCTGGTGAATCTTGGAGATTTTCCCAATCAACAGCAGCCAAGGACCAACAACAGGACACATTGTCTTAAAGTCCTTGGTCCACGTCATCCTACTCTGATCACCTCCAATGTAGACTCAATCCACATTCTCCCTTATTTGAGAAGGGCAAAAACCTTTATCACGACATCCACCACTGTCCCAAGAACATATTGGCTTGCCTTACAATGTAAAGACAAGGAGAAATGGACAAATGCCATAAAAAGAGAGCTTCTGTCTATGAATGAATTGAAGGTATGGGACATTGTGGACCTTGGAAGTGACTACAAGTTGGTAGGTACAACATGGGTATTTAAGCTAAAAAAGGACCATCTTCATCAAACTGTGGAGCACAAAGCACGCCTTTGTGCACAAGGATTCACTCAGACACCAGGCGTAGATTTTGATAAAACATATGCTCCAATGGGGCAATTAAATTCCTTGAGAGCACTGATTTCTCACTCATGTGCTAATGGTTTAGATTTCCATCAGATAGATGTAAAGAGTGCTTTTCTGAATGCCTCTTTGACAGAAACAGTTTACTTGTCCATTCCTCAGGGTCTGGAGATTGATCGACAGAAATATTGCCTAAGGCTAAAAAAGGCCATATACGGCCTCAAACAGGCTCCCCCGGCCTGGTAAAATCGTCCCAAGGACTGGCTGCATAGTGTTGGCTTTAACGCATGCAAGCTAAATCCCTGTGTATTCCATCGGAAACACCCTGATGCCTTATTGATTTATGTCCATGTTGACAACATGGCTATCTTTGAAAAAAATGTCCAGCAGTTTAAGGAAGAAATCGACAAAGAATTCAGCATTAAAGACATTGGTCCAGCTGAACTTCTCTTGGGAGTAAAAATCCATCAGATGGATGGTTGTATCACTCTTTATCAACAACACTTTGTTGATTCTTTGCTAGATCTCTACGGTATGCAGAACTGTCAAACCGTCGGCACTCCCCTTGTGCCTAATTAATATCTCTCACCGGCAACCGACGACAAGAAGGAAGCATTCGAAAACTAAGGTATCAACTTCAGAAGCGCAGTTGGTAGCATCAACTACCTAAGCACTGCAACTCATCCAGAGCTGTCACATGCAGTAAGCAGTCTATTGCAGTATCTGGAAAAACCTGGTATACGGCACTGGAAGGCCTTTCTTCAAATCCTCAAATAATTGCGTGGAACACAAGAATTAGGACTATATTACAATCAAAAATTCAATCCAGGTTTGATTGTTTTTGCAGACGCTGACTGGGGCAATTGCCGCCTAACGCAACGGTCCACCTCAGGGTACCTAGCACAACTACATGGCTGCTTGATTTGCTGGAAAACCAGAAAACAGCCATTGGTATCAATTTCCACTGCTGAAGCAGAATATAAATTGCTCTGTGATCTTACCTCAGAGCTACTTTGGTTCCAAAAATGGTGCCAGGAAGCAGACATCTTCCACTTTAACAATGCTATCACTGTGTGGGAAGACAATCAAAGTTGCATCAAAACTGCCAACGGCAACTGCAACCTCAACACAAAGAGGATGAAACATGTGGAAATCCAACTCCACTTCGTAAAAGAGGCAATAAAAAATCAGCTCATTGAGCTTAGCTACACACCAACATTGGACATGCTAGCAGATTTCTTAACCAAAGCAGTGCCGAAGTTAACCTTACATAGGGCCCTTGAGGCCCTGGGAGTTTTGAGGCTAGGATTGAGGGGGGGTGTTGAAAAACAAAGCCACCAAGAACTAAGGTTAGTTCCATCTCAGCCCAAAACACCCAAAACTGCCGTAGGCAGCAAGGCATAGATCAGAAACTAACTCTGATACATGCCTACAGACCTAATTCACCAACATGGCAGAAACTACAGTCTATTGCTGTTGTCAAACAATGACTAGAGAATCACACAGTGATCTCTACCAAACATGTGTGCTCTTACTATAAATACATCCCTTGTGATAGAAAGTAGAAAGGGGCATCGACTACTGGAGAGTCACCATTCTATAAAATATAAACTTAATAAATACTTTCTTGCAAATTGTACTTGATTACGAGCTGTCATCTTTTTGCAATTCACTCTCAATCACACTTGTACTCTAACAGAGGGAACAATAACACTCCTAGATAGCTATCACTTTTCGTTGTAAACAAACTTTATTATGTTAATCGCTTTCTTGTACTCTTATCACAGAAAATACTCGCTGTAAAACATTTTCTTCAAAAACTGTCTACCACTCGTATTTTAGCAAGAGTGATGTAAACTACTATAGCAGATCAGTCTTGATCGCTATTTTCAATATCATGGTCATCTTCCGAATTTCATTATCTTTATTTCCAACTTGGACTTTACAACTGACCGATACATACAGAAACTAATCACAAGAGATAGTTGAACTTTTTTCTTCGCTGATAGACCATTGGTTGGGTAGCAGGAAATATGTGGCAACTCAAATGTCACATATTTGGTGCTTCCTTAATTAGGTTCAATTTGAATTCTCTCAAGTTGTCCCAAACATAATGATGTATTCCACAACAATTAGGCACACTCGACTTCAATCACCAAAATGACAATGATCTGTTGGAAGATCAATCAGCTTATGCTTGAGTGTTTAAAAAATTCTCAATGGATCAGAAAGAAAGCATCTTTAATAACAAGTCTAATGTGCAAGAGCTTTAGTTTAAGATGTTTATTGCTTTTCTTAACTCAATAAAAAACAGTAGCAGTAAGAGCAGCTAACAGAAAAACACAGTAAGTATTGTATATCATGTCCCAAAGCGCATAGACGGATATACCTGTTTTAACTATTCAACTACTTAATGTATATATATACCTATGAAGGGTATTTGGAGGTTCAACAGCTAAGCCTGTGACAATACCATTAAACAGTATTAGTGAGTGGGTAAATTAGTCGGACACAAGACCATCACTCATATTTACCTATCAACTGGCAGGACAGTTTATCTATCTATATGTGAGAATCAGATAGAGCTAGAAGAACAAATGCCCTTGTAATTTGGAAATAATAAAAAACCCATTAAAGACTATACTACTCTCAGACAATAAGTGTAATCAATACCTTATTGCTCCTCCTGAGTGATAACTTCCTGAATATGATTGATTAAATGTAAGCATGAGTGGATTGAAAGATAGATACTTGAAAAAAATTAATTGCTAGAAACTCTAGGTGAATTTGCTTCTATTGATCCTCAACATGACATCCCTTTCCTTATTCAATACTATCGTTAGATTACCTAAGTAGGAAAAAGCAGTTTGAAGTTGATGGTCATGACCAGTAGGCATGTCAAGGGGGAAGAATGATCTTCTACCCAAAAGCAATCACTACCGTTGAGCTACCTCTTCTTTCCTCCTTACTTTGACACTCCTCCTTGATTCTTGAGGTGTAATTGTTTACACATACTGTCAACCTTCTGAGCTCCCACAGGCCTTTATAGAACACAAATGTATTTTAAGGGTAAATTACAAAAGATAATTGTCAGCAATTAGGTAAAATTTGTAAGATGAATTTAGTATTTATTATATAATGATAATTGTTCAATTCCCCCTTTTTGCCAACATCCTCCTGGATGTCTTTTGATAGTGTTCTTATATCTTTGGCATATGATCACATTTGTACCCAGGCATACTCAACGGACTATTAGCTTTCCATACTTTGTGTTGTTTGGGCTATGGATGTAAGGTCAGAGTAAGTTGCTGATGCTATGTTACACTGACTGTGGCAGATAGTGTTTTTAGGCTAGGATTGACTAACCTCAGCTCATTATGGCTTTTGTTTTTTGACATCCCCCTCACTCCTAGTCTAAAAATTCCTAGTTTTGCTGATTCCCATACGAGAGTGGGATTTGGTACTGATTTTGTAAGGAAATCAGCCAGCATCTCTGTAGTTGGGGCATATTGAAGTGTGATGAGGTTGGATTGGATTGCCTCTTTCACAAAGTGAAGCTGTATGTCCACATGCTTCATCCTTTTGTTATTGAAGTTGCAATTACCATTTGCAATGTTAATGCAGCTTTGGTTTTCTTCCCAGATGGTTATTGCCATGTTAAGTAGGAGAATGTTTGCTTCCTGACACAGTTTGCGGAACCACAGCAGTTCAGAAGTTAAGTCACAGAGTGACTTATACTCAGCTTCAGCTGTAGAAATAGACACCAAGGGTTGTTTCCTGGTTTTCCAAAAAGTCAAGCAGCCATGAAGCTGTGCTAGGAAGCCGCAAGTGGATTGTCTTGTCTCACAACAGTTCCCCCAGTCCCCATTGCTATAAGCAATGAGGCCTACCTCTCCTTTCCATGAGTACCATAATCCCATTTCTTGTGTCCCACAAAGGTATTTGAGAACATGGAGGAAAGCCCTCCAGTTTTGTATACCTGGTTTTTCAAGGTATTGAGACAGGCTACTCACTGCAAAGGATAGATCAGGCCGTGTCACCGTACTGAGGTAATTAATGCTCCCAACGGCACTTCTAAAGTTTATTTGAAGAGAATGAAAGGCAATTCTCTCTTCTTCTGTAGCAGGCACCGGATGTTTGTTGGGTACAAGAGGGGTACTGACGGGTTTGCAGTCTTGCTTCCCATACAGCTCAAGCAGGGATTCAACAAAATGTTGTTGATCCATACCAATTCCCTCCTCCAGCTGACTAAGTTTCACTCCCAGTAAGAGATTCAGGGTCCCATATCTTTGATTTCTTTCTTGAAAATGTGAAGATTTTTCCCAAATATTGCAATGTTGTCAACATGGACATAAATCCACACTTTTTCCGGATTTTTTCTGTGGAAAACGCAAGGATCCAGCTTACAGGTTGCAAAACCTGTATTTTGCAGCCATTCCTGAAGATGAGTGTACCAGGCCAGTGGGGCCTGTTTAAGGCCGTAAATTGCTTTGTTAAGGCGCAGGCAGTATTGTCAACGATCAATGGCAAGTCCTTGAGGAATGTTAAGGTAGACTATTGTGTTCAGTGGCACATTTAGGAAGGCGCTCTTGATGTCAACCTGGTGAAAGTCCAGTTTTTTAAGGCAGGAATGTGCAATTAGTGCCCTTAAGGAATGTATCCTTCCTGTTGGGGAATAAGTTTTATCAAAGTCCACTCCAAGGGTTTGTCTGAACCCTTGAGCACAAAGACAGGCCTTGCGTTCTATTACTTGATTGAGGTGGTTTTTCTTTACCTTAAAGACCCACATAGTACCAATGAGCTTATGTTCCTTCTTGAGGTTGATCACATTCCATACCTTCAGCTTGTCAATATTAGAGAGTTCTTTTTCTATTTCTGTTACTCAAGCTGATTGATTATCTGACTTTAGGGCACTGTTGTAAGTTTTCAGTATTTCTTCTGATACTGTTAGATAACTTCTTGGCCTTCGTGTGTATGATAGTATGTGGAGAGGATCAATGTTGGAGGTGATCAGGGTTGGATGACGTGGTCCAATGACCTTCAGCCTTGAAGTTCTGTCATTGGTGCTTTTCTGTTGTTGGTCCACCAAGTGTTCATTGTTGCATATACTCTCTGCTTCTGTTTGGGCATGGAGAGTATCTACTTCTTCAAACACTGTTTCTTCAAGTAAATTGTCAGTGTGTGTAGGGTTTTTCTCAGTTGTTTCTGCTGATTTGGAGCGATTGATTTCTGGAGGAAATAAGCTCAGTTCAACAGCTGATGGGACTGAACTTTTGGTAGGTTGATTAGATATTTCTTCCACAGTCCATGGTGTTTTGCTTCTTCCTTCACGGACCCGCGGAAAGATGTTCTCATTGAAGATTGCATTTCTGGTTATGACAACTTTTAGGTTGGCCAATTGTAAGATTCTATAGAAGGTATTTTCATTTTCAAAACTCAAGAGTAACCCCTCCTGACCAGGGGGAGACAGTTTCAAATCTCTTTGATTTATTGAATTGTATATCACAGCACAAAATCCAAAGGTTCTTAACATTTACAATTTAGGTAAACAGTTGTTCCATAGCTGATATGGTGACTTGTTTCCTCTTTAAGGCGTGGTAGAAAGGTTTTCTAGGAATACAGCAGTGTTGACTTCCTCAGCTTAATAATGATTCGGTAGGTTTGCCATGCTCATGAGGCATCTAGCTTTTTTGAGGATAGTACAATTGCAGCCTTCGGCATATCCGTTGTGTTCCAGTGTGCTAGGTGGTGAAAGGATGTGTGTGAAGCCACAGTCTTCAGCCAATTTTTTAAATTTTTCATTAACAAACTCACCTCCCCGGTCTGACATGAGTCTCTTCATTCTTCTATTTTGTTGATTTTCCATGAAGTTTTTGGCTATTATGAATTGGTCAAAGCTTTCTGTTTTTCTTTTCAGAAATTTCATAATTTTAAATGATGATGATTGGTCAACAATTGTGAGGAGGTACTTAAATCCTGATAGAGATGCCGGTGTTATTGGCCCAACCAGGTCAATGTGAATAGAATCCATGGGATTCTGGACTGGGTCAAAGTGGTGGGTAAACAGAAGTCTATGAGCTTTGCTTATTTCACAGCTTGGACATGATGTTTCAATTTTAGGAAGGCCTAGAGTTTTCAAGACAGATGGCCCAGGATTTCCTAGCCTGTTGTGCCAGGAATGTTTTTCTGCAATTGTGAGAAGAACAGTGGGTAGTTCATAGCTAATGAACATAAGTCTATTGATTATTTCTCCAGTGAGAAACACTTCTTGGTTTGAAATGAGGGAAAAAGTTTTATCTTGTTGGTGCACAGTTAATTGGTTCTTAAATATTTCCAGCATGCTGACAAGGTTGCATTTCATACCTGGAACGAGTAGGAAATTTTTGAGTTTGAGAGTGTTGCCATTGAAGTTCAAAGTCACTTTGCCAATTCTAATGGCTATCAAGTGGCTTTGCCTGTCTCCAGTTTCCACTTCTGATCTTATGGATCTAGGATGGTTGGAGAAGAACTTGATGTTATTGAACATGTGGTGCATACAACCACAGCCAATGACTACTTAGTTGAAGGGAGGTTGTGTTGGTTCTGACAAGGTTATTAGATCTTGGACAATGGATAAGTGAGCTGAAGGATTATTTTTGTGTTTCTTGTCTTTTCAAGATGGTCTTAGGTGTGGGTTCTCAGCCCAACTTTCTTCCCTTTTATGTGTTGTGCTTACCATTACCACAATAGAGTACTATTTTGTGAGGTTTGTCAGACAGGGTTAATAGCGCTGTGGAGGTGGATTCATTTCTGTCTGGGTTGTGATGATTGTGATTGGCAAAATATTGCAGTTGCAAAAGAATGAGCAATGGTTTTTCAATGATTTCCTCATTGAAAAACAAGTTTTCAACAAATTGACTGAGGTTTGAGTGTCCTCCTAACTTTTCTAGTAAGGAGTAGGATAGGAGTGAAAGAGTTTTAGTTTAACAATCTTTATCGCTTGAATAACTTAATAAAAACCAGTAGCAGGAATAAAGAGATAGAACTAAAACACAACTTAGTGAGGAAATCAATAGAGATAACAAGATATGAGAGAGATAACAACAGTACCTACTTTTTTAACAATAGATATCAATATCACTTTTATAAGCTCAACGTATATGTATAGCAGTATGAGTAATCAGGCAATCAAACTAAAAAATAATATAGAGATAAGTAAAGACACAGCTATGTGTGGTGACAGTGAAATAAATACCTGATTAACAGTAAGAGTACTAAGAAACAAATTATAAGTGTTTTTATTCTAAAAAACTATGCCTGACACCTCTAACACTGATTTGTAGGAAGAAAACAATTAACAACCATACCAACATAGTGAATTGACGTATAACTACCTGTAACAATCCTCCCAAGCATTATGGATGAGAGTGTGAAGAACTTGAGTGATTGAAGACTATGTGTGAGTAAATTTTGAATTATAAGAGAGGACTGAAGTTTTTTCTTGCTCAAGTTGTATCTGATGTTGGTTGCTTTTATCATGAACATTCATCCCTGGCTTGTTGAGTGATGGTGATGAGTTAAGGAGAAAATAAAGGAAAGAAAAAAATAGATTATCAAGGAGAGCGGGAGCCTAAGATGGAGGTAAGGAGAGAGACGGAGCTGAAAGCAATTAAACCTAACCCATGTTCAGGGTGATATCCCAAACTATTCCAAAACTCCTCCTCAATTCTTGAGGTGCAATTTTCTTAGTGACTCAGCAATTGTTAGTGTCCCAAGAGGCTTTGTGAGCACATCGGCAATCATTTCAGTTGTACTGACTTGTCTAACGTCAATGAGCTTCTTAAGTAGCATGTCTCGTAAATATTGATATTGGATCTCAATGTTCTTTGTGTTAGGATTGAGACTTGCTTGCTTAGAGATGGTTACTGCTCCAGAGTTATCATTTCAAATGACTGGCTTATCGTAGTGAAGACCCAGATCGTTAAGGAGAAAGCTCATCCATCGAAGTTGCTTTAAGCAGAAATTCATGGATATAAATTCCGCCTCTGTTGTTGATTGTGCAAAAATAGACTGCTTTTTACTGAGCCATGATATTGGATTTCCACAGTAAGTAATCATGTTACCTGTGATTGACTTCCTTTCTATTCAATCATTAGCGTAGTCGGCATCAGCCCATCCTACTAGGCCCCTCAGGTCACTGCTGCAGTGTTGAATAAAACATAGTGATAGACTAAGGGTACCCTTGAGGTAATGAAGGAGATGTTTAAGTGCCACCCAGTGCTTGTTGTTTGGGTGAGTGGCATACCTTGACAGTGAATTTACAGTGTATGAGATGTTGGGGAGAGTGTGTTGGGCTATGTAATTAAGTATATCTATTGCTTGCTGATACTCCGTAAGCATGATCACTTCTCCGATGGATTCCAGTTCCTTCAGGAAGTTTCCATTACATGTGGTTTTTACTCCTTGGCTCTTCTCCATGCCATGAGTTTTGAGTAGCTGTGAAATTAGATCCTGCCGACTTAACTGAACATTCCCATCTGGCAACCATTTGAGACGGTATCCTAGGTGCTGTGATGGTTTTTTCTGTGATTTCAGTTTGAGTATTCCATTTAGATTTTTTAAGAAATTTACAATTTCCTTCTCTGATTTACTGATTATAAACCCATCATCTACATGAACATGAAGAAAGAGAGTTTTTCTTTCATTGACATATAGGGAGTCGTCGGACCTTGAAAGGAATAGCCCAAGATCGCTTAGTACCTTAGCCAGCTTCATCTTCCAAATCTGAGGGGCTTGCTTAGTCCCATAGAGTGACTTGTTAAGCTTCCAAACCCAGCCTTCCCTTCCAGGCACCTCAAAAACTTTAACCTGTTTGACATAGACATTAGCATCCATTTCCCCATGAAGGAAATATGTCTCAATGTCAAACTGATATGGAATAAAGCCTTTATTTACTACCATTACAAGCATAACTTTGAAGGTCTCATTCTGTCCAACTGATGCCCAGGTGTCATAGTAATGAAGCATATGCTCTTGATGATTACCAAGTACCACCCATCTAGCTTTATGACAATAAAATTCTCCAAATTCGTTCTTTTTCCTGGTGAGTATCCATACACCCCCAATGACCTTTGAGCCATCATTAGGATAGGGAATGAGCTCACCAGTGTTATGAGTGGTAAGTGAGTCAAATTCATGGTTCATTTCTGTCCTCCATTCTTGTTCTTCAGTGAGATCAGATAGTACCTGACTGTAGGTTAAGACATCGGCCAGGAGTAAAGGTTCAGGAGGATGTTGGTTACATGGGCTTCCTTCAATTATATTTCCAGTGCTAATCCTACTGGACACATTTTGTGGAGCTTTTTCATAATACAGTACATAGTTATAGCCTCTTGATGATTCAGATGGCCCTGCAGGATTAACCATCTGATTGTCTTTGTTGGTTGAGCTGTCAAATACTTGAATAATGGGAGAATTTGACATTGTAAGAGTTGGAAGAGGGATGGTTGGAACATTAACTTGATTTTTTGATATCGGCAACAAAGAGGGATTTTTCCTTAGTATGACCAATGTCTCAGACTTCAGCTGGGAATAGTCCCGTGACACCTTGATCTTGCCTGTGGCAGTGTCCAGGACTCTAAGAGCATCAGAGTATGGTTTGAACGTCAAAGCCTTCATTGCTTGACCTGTTGGATTAATTTTACTGGCTGGATACTCCTTCTTGATTAGTACCTTAACTCCAAAGGGAATGATCTTGGTTAGGCTGAACACTGGCTGAATAGTCATCTTCTTTTCAATCAGTATATTGTTTGGTTATCTCATTTCAAAGAAATTATGAGGAAGATGACTCAAAAGAATAGAGGCATGCATAGAAGCCTCATTCCAGTAGCAGATTGGGATATTAGATTGAGCCAGCAGACACCTAATTTTTGTTAGTAGGATTTGGTTAAAGCATTCTGCCACTCCATTAGTTTGAGGAGAGTGAAGTGGTCCTGTTTCAAGACTGACACCTTGAAAAACCAGTGCATTTCAGAAAGTGGTGGAATCAAACTCTCCTCCTTGATCATTATGTAAGTAACCAGGAGTGACACCAAGCTTATTTTTGAGCTCAGTGAAATAAGAAAGAATAATTTCTTCCGCTAGGCCTTTTTCTGTCATGAGATGTATCAAATTGAAGCAACTGTAGTAATCAATTAACACTAGGATATACCAATGTCCCTGCTGAGTAGGAGGTGAGATTTCAAGAGTATCTGCATAAATATTAACAAAAGGACAATCAACAGTGGGTAAGCATTGCAAATGAGGTAGTCTTTTAATCTTAGCATGTAGACACACCTGGCATTCTTTAGAGGATTTAAATTGTCCTGAAACACTTTGTTGTTAATTAATTTTTTGATTTATGTATCACTAGGGTGTCCAAGGATGCTATGCCAGTCTTGTTTAACAGTGGGGGTATCAAATGAGTATGCAAACTGAGACACTATCTTAGATGCAAAAAAATTTCCTGATTGGTTGAATGTAGCCACAATGCGGTTTCCTTGCATAATTAGAAATGAGTTTCCTTTTAGAACTGGTTTGAGGCCATGGTCAATGACCTCTGATACTGAGAGTAGATTGACCTTTCCTTTGGGTGCGTAGTACACCGGTGAGATGTCAATTCCTCGGAAGGATAATGTTCCTTGATGAGTTATGCTCACAGGATCAGAATAGGTATTAACTTGCTTGTTGACTTTTATGATATTAGCCAGCGAAGAGAGGTTATTCACAACAGATCATCCTGCTCCAGAGTCAAGATAGACTTGGTTTTTTAATCCAGATCCTATGTTAAGTACTTCATCTTCCAGAACAAAGGCATCTGAATCAGATGAGTGAGGTGCAGCAGCTGGATCCTTGCTGTTTTCAGAGACAACATTGGCATTGTTGTTCTGTTTTTCATCAAGTTTAGCAAATATTTTTCAAAGACGCTCAAGTCATCTGACTGAGTCTTCTTCATTTCTAGGGTTTGTTTGTGTTTTTCCTTTTCCTTGACCTCAGGCGGTTCTTTGGCCTCTACCTTGATGCACTCCACAAGTTGGTGGCTTTGACTGATCAGGTTGTTTCTGTTTATCCACTGCTAGTGCTTGTTATTGAGCAGGGCCTTCAACGTGAGTGTTCAACTTCCACTCGATTCATGACAGATGTCAACTCAAAGGGCTTGATATTGTACAGCATCTGAACAAGGCCTGTAAGTTCATTGTCTTTCTTCAGGCTTCAAATGAAGAAAGCCTCTGCAATGGTTGATGATATTTCCATTTTTCCTTCTGCCTCATAGGTTATTTATTTGTAGCTTGATTACACTGTTTGAAAGAGGTCAATGTGTTTTTCCAAAGAGGAGCCAGGTTCGTATTGAATTGAAATGAGCTTGAATAGGGTTTCACACATGATGACAGTGGAGTTCTTTCTGCATGCCTCCCCCAATGCATTCCATGATTCGTAGAAAGAGCCCTTGTTGGAAAGAAGTACTCCATGGAAATCGGAACTGACACACGTCCACAATAGTGCAAGTGCACTTCTGTTTTTCTTTTTGAATTTTAGAGACTTTATTTATTCAGTAGTTGAAGGAGATAATAAGTCTTCATTACCTCTTCCGGTAAGGAAGTTTTCAAGCTGGAAGCTCCACTGGACCCAGTTTTCTCAGTTGAGAGTGATGATTTTGGTTCGATAACCGTCATCTTCAGAGGAGGATTGGCCGTTTTTTTCCATCTCAAACTAGATTTCTTTTTTTTCTTACTCCGGTTTCCTATTAAGCACAATTGCAACTAACTCTCGCTACCATGAAAGAGTTTTAGTTTGACAATCTTTATTGCTTGGATAACTTAATAAAAACCAGTAGCAGTAATAAAGAGATAGAACTAAAACACAATTCAGTGAGGAAATAAATAGAGATAACAAGATATGAGAGAGATAACAACAGTACCTACTGTTTTAACAATAGATATCAATATCACTTTTGTAAGCTCAATGTATATGTATAGCAGTATGATTAATCAGACAATCAAACTAAAAAATAATATAGAGATAAGTAAAGACACAGCTATGTGTGGTGACAGTGAAATAAATACCTGACTAACAGTAAGAGTACTAAAAAAAAACTATAAGTTTTTTTATTCTAAAAAACTATGCCTGACACCTCTAACACTGATTTGTAGGGAGAAAACAATTAACAACCATACCAACGTAGTGAATTGACGTATAATTACCTGTAACAATCCTCCCAAGCGTTCTGGGTGAAAGTGTGAAAGACTTGAGTGATTGGAGACTACATGTGAGTAACTTCTGAATTATAAGAGAGGACTGAAGTGTTTTCTTCCTCGAGGTGTATCTGATGTTGGTTGCTTTTATCATGAACATTCATCCCTGGCTTGTTGAGTGATGGTGATGAGTTAAGGAGAAAAGAAAGGAAAGAAAAAATAGATTATCAAGGAGAGTGGGAGCCTAAGATGGAGGCAAGGAGAGAGAGGGAGCCGAAAGCAATTAAACCTAACCCATGTTCAGGGTGATATCCCAAACTATTCCAACAATTAGTTCATTTGGAACTACAATGCTAACTGCATCCAGTTCCATCATTAGCTTTTCGCAAGTGTCAATGTAGTTCTGTAGGTTACCATTGAAGAAGCATTGTTGCCAATCCATCCATACCCTACCTTGGTTGACCAATTGTTTGGAAGCATATTGATCAGCAATTTTGGACCACAGTTCGCGGCAATCCTCAATAGTCTCAGAGCTCATAGCTTCTCTAAAAACTCTTTCATTTATTCTTTTTGTGATGAGATTGATAGCTTCGAAGCTTGCTTTGGTCCATTTGTTTACTGCACTAGTGGAGGCATCAGGAGCAATTGATTTCTTGAAAACTTCCAACAGGTCCCTTGATCTTAGGTGAGTTTTCATACGCATTTGCCAGTTTCCATAGTTTGTTCCATCAAGGATAATGATTGTTGATATATCTTTGATATCAAGTGATTTTTCATTCATTATGTTATAAGTATTTATATGGAAGAAACACAAGACTGTAAATCTGATAGAACACAAATGTATTTTTAAGGGTAAATTACAAAAGAT
Source organism: Austropuccinia psidii (assembly GCA_023105745.1). Classification (NCBI taxonomy): domain Eukaryota; kingdom Fungi; phylum Basidiomycota; class Pucciniomycetes; order Pucciniales; family Sphaerophragmiaceae; genus Austropuccinia; species Austropuccinia psidii. The sequence goes on along the minus strand of JALGQZ010000007.1, from coordinate 52,840,552 downwards.
AATTGCCAGAAATTAGGTAAAATTTGTAAGATGATTTTAGTATTTATTATATAATGATGATTGTTCAATTCCCCCTTTTTCTCCAAAGTCCTCCTGGAGGTCTTTTTATAGTGTTCTTATTTCTTTGACATATGATCACATTTGTACCCAGGCAAACTCGACGGACTAGTAGCTTTCCTTACATCGTGTTGCTTGGGCTATGGATGTAAGGTCAGAGTAAGTTTCTGATGCTATGTTACGCTGCCTGTGGCAGATAACTACGTAGTCTAGTGCTTTTAGGCTAGGATTGACTAACCTAAGCTCATTATGGCTTTTGTTTTTTGAAAGGCTTCGTTAGCGCGTCAGCAAGCATATCATTGGTTACAACTTGCTTAACTACCATCAGCTTTTTCACAACTAGATCTCTAACGTATTGGTATCGGATTTCAATATGCTTTGTCTTGGCATTCAGGCTGGCCTGGCTGGATATAGTCACAGCTCCTGAGTTATCGTTGTAAATCACTGGCTTGGCTACCCTTTGATTGAAGTCATTCAGTAAGGAAGCAAACCAACGGAACTGCTTGGCACAGATATTCATAGAGATAAACTCGGCCACAGTCGTAGACTGAGCAGCGACAGATTGTTTTTTGCTCAACCATGATACCGGAGTACCAAGAAAATTGATTAGAGTTCCGGTTATAGATTTTCATTCTACTTTATCGTTGGCGTAATCTGCATCAGCCCAGCCTACCAGCCCATCACAGGAGTGGGTGTCTTGGTTTGAGTAATGTAGACAGAGTCCACTGCTCCCTTTAAGGTAGCGGAAGAGAGGCTTGAGTGCAACCCAATGCCTTGCTGTAGGGTGACTCGCATACCTCAAGAGTGCATTTACAGTATAGGAGATGTCTGGTCTGGTGTGTTGGTCTAAGTAGTTCAAACTACCAATGGCTTGCTGGTAGGACGTAATTGAGATAGGATCACCAATAACTTCCAGCTCTTTAAGGAGATTGCTGTTACATGGAGTTTTGACACTTTGACTTTTTTCCATATTGTGATCCTTGAGTGGTTGAGATATCAGATCTCTATGGCTTAACTGGACGGTTCCTTTGAACAACCAGTCAATACAATAACCTAGGTTATGGGTTGGCCTTTTTTGGTACGTAAGCTTCAAGATTGCATCTAACATGTTGAGGAAAGAGAGTATTTAATTCTCAAATTTCCCTATCAAGAAACTGTCATCAACATGGACATGCAAAAACAAACTTTGGTCCCTGTTTGAATATATCGAATCATCTGCTCTTGTAGGTCACATTCCTAGACTACCAAGCACTTCAACCAACTTAGCTTTCCACATCCTTGGGGCCTGTTTTGTACCATACAGGGACTTATTTAGCCGCCAAACCCATCCTTCCTTCCCAGGACCTTCAAACCCCTTGACCTGCTTGGCATAGACATTTGTGTCCATTTTTCCATGTAAGAAGGCAGTCTCAATATCAAGCTTATAGGGTATGTATTTGTTAAAGACAACTAGAATTAGCATGATCTTGAAAGTTTCATTTTGGACCATTGAAGCCCAGGTGTCGAAATTGTTAGAATCAAAAAACTAAACGGTAACATTGCATTCATGATGGTGGAAGTAAATATGTATGAATGAGAAGATTGTACCTAAACGGTGGACTACAAATAGCTATAATCAAGAGAAGTAGCAAAGGTAGGCACAATTGAATATGATCTGAATCAAGCAGGTGAATCTTAATAATAATCAAAACGGAAGGAAAGAGTATGAGAGATGTAAAGAATAGAAAGAGGAAATGATATTGGAAAGGAGAGACAAAGAAAGAGAAAGGAAAGGAAAGAGTGTAAGGTTTGAGAAGGAATTGAGAAGGAATGAATGACTTGATTCAGGTTTCTTGTTGGTGGTTTATAAGCTTAAGAATGTTCAATTATGCGTGGTGATCTGCACATGTCGATCTTGGTTGGTTAGTTTTTTAATAGTGGCGGTGTGGCTTCAGTTGGACTAGGAGTGGTGTCTTGCTGATCAAACTGGTCTTGATTGTGATTTTCAACATCCCCCCTCACTCCTAGTCCAACAACACCGATTGAAAGCAGAGAGCAAGAAAGGATTGGCCTGCTGACTGACTTAGTGAGGAAGTCAGCCAACATGGACAAAGTTGGTGTATAGATAAGGGAGAAAATCAAAGACTTTATTGCCTCTTTGATGAAGTGAAGTTGTATGCCAACGTGCTTTATTCGTCGATTGTTCAAATTGCAGTCCCCGTTTTCAGTGTTGATGCAAGACTGATTATCCTTGTAGATTGGTATTGCTGAATAGTCAACAAGAAGGTTACATTCAAGACACCACTGACTTAGCCAAAAGAAGCTCCAAAACTAAGTCACACAAGGCCTTATACTCTGCCTCAGCAGTTGAGATAGAGACAGAAGGCTGCTTGCGCGTTTTCCAGAGAATATGATTACCACAGCATTGAGCAATATAACCAATGACCGATCTCCTCGTGCTCCGGAAATTACCCCAGTTGACGTCACTGTACCCCACTATATCACAATGATCCCCTTGAGTGTATACCAATCCAAGCCCCTGAGTTCCCTTTAAGTACCTCAGAATTTGGAGAAAGCCATTCCAATGGTTGATGCCGGGACTTTCAAGGAACTGAGAAAGAGAGCTGACCGCATGTGAGAGATTGGGTCTTGTGGCAGTGCTGAGATAATTAATGCTGCCAATCGCACTTTGGTAGTTAACTCCAAGAGATTGAAGCTTTGCCAATTCTTCAACAGTAGCAGGATGAAGATGAACATGAGGCTCAAGAGGCGTTGTGACCAACTTACACTGACTGAGTCCATACATATCTAGAAGGGACTCAGTGAAGTGACTCTGATCAAGGGAAATGGACCCAATCCCATGGGTAACTTTAATTCCTAACATCAAGTAAGAACAACATATGTCCTTGACGTCAAATTCTTGAGCTATTTCTCTTTTGAATGTCGAGACGTCCTCCCCAAAAATGGCAATATCATCAACATGAATGTACAACCAGGTCGGAGTTCCTTTGGAGCGGAAGAAGACACAAGGGTCAAGGACACATGAAGCAAAACCTATCTTCAGAAGCCATTCCTTGAGACACTGATACCAAGCAAGCGGCGCCTGCTTGAGACCATATGTGAACCTTTGGAATATGACCACATACCCAAAAAGGTCACAAGAAATATTTAATATAATTATACATTAAAAATAAGTACTTTTAAAATACAAAAATACCATGAATTGACATAAAACTTGGTTTAACTTAAAAACCAATGAATAAAAATGTGAAATAAATTATACCATTAGATTCCCCATGGTAAAATACACATATACCATTTTTATGGCATATCTGTAAAGTCAATATTTAATAAGTTATAAGTAATAATACCTTATAAAATACACAAATCCTTACTTATTCCAAATCCAATGAGACAACATGTGAAATAAAGGGTACCAGTTGATTCTCCAGAAAATCCATATATAAAAAAATTAAGAAGCTAAGCTTCAAAATCAATACTACAAGGAATTAACCTGAATATATGCACTTTTTTGGTCAACGCATATATTCAAGGATTTTAGCTAATATCTCTTGAATTATGCATGATAGAATGATGAACCAAAAATAAAGTCATCATGTAATTACTGCAAGAATACAGAAATGAAGTTTATTTCACAAGTTATAAACAAGGTTAAAACCTGCAAGGAATTATTGATTAAAATCAACAGAGCTGTTGACCACTTTGTTGTGAAAGTGGTTCAAACTTAAAAAAAAGTGGACAGTTGGATTCTACTAGTTCATTCGTGAAGAATGATGTATTTTTTATTATAATATTCAAGGTATAACCCCTTGAAATCATAGTTTGAAGTTCAAAATACTAAATTTCAACAGAAAAGATGAGTTACAAGAAAAATCATCAAAAATAGAGTTTTGATGATGTAATGAAATGCTCTTGGAAGAATAATGAAGTTATGCCAAGCTATTAGAATTCACTCTATGAATGGCTTTAGCGTGTAAATCTTGAAAGCTATTAAGGATCATAGTTTGAGCTTAATTTGATCATTTATGATCACTCACTGTAACCTTAAATTAAGTTTAACAGTCATATGAGTGATAAAATTGGTGAATACTATTATTTTATGATTAAAACTAATAAAATACACGAATTTTGGGGTTCTGCCAAGTCTTTGACGTCATCAAACTTAGAGTTATAGTGATAACTCTAAATAATGGTGTAATAATGATGTAATATGGTTTGATCATGATGTAATCATCACCAAACCTTAAAATATGATCAGTACACGTCTACTAGTAGTCTGTTGGACTCTAGGAGGGAGGTATTTACTATAAATAGAGCTCTTTTTACTCTGTTTTGCCCTCAGACGCATCAAAAACTTTAAATCAATACAATAAAAAGGTAACTTCTTTATTCTTTATATATAGAACTTTTATATTATCAAAGACCAAAGATTATCTTATCATAATAATCAATTTTGACGTGATTAAATCATTTATTTAATTGTTTCTGTTAAAAATCTCTCTAAAATCTCATTTCCACGTAAAAATCAAGAATATTTGTAATTTCTCTACTTTTTATTGTAAATACAATTTGGATAAGTTTTATTTATATTATTTGGCGTAAAATATCTCAAAATCATTATATTAAGTATTAAAAGTAGGTTATTGTCTCTTATTATAATAATTTTCTCTCTATTATTCTTTTAATAATTCTTTAATTAATACAAATAGTATTTATATTAATTTATAACTTTAATATTGGTAATATTATTGTTATTAATTGTTTTTTATTAATAAAAAAAACTTTTTTACGCCTTTATTATTTGTTTGTAACAATAATAAAGTGCCTTTGAATATATTAATTATTTTATATTAATATATTTATTTTATTATTTTATATTTTATTAATAATATAATTATTTTTACGCCATAATTATAACAATTCTTTATTGTTATAATTATTTTTATCTTATTTATTTCATTTATAAGGAAATTCATAGTACAATAAGTAAAATATTAGTGATTTTTACTTATTGTTTCATAGTCAAACCTTACACCATAAATAGCCTTTTTTAGACAAAGACATGACCTCTGCTGGTTAATGTTGAGGCCCTGAGGGATTGATAAGTAGATTATTTCAGCCAAGGGGGCATTTAGGAAGGCACTCTTCACATTGATCTGGTGAAAGTGCAACCCTTTCAAAGCAGCATGTGCAATCAAGCACCAAAGAGGGTTCAACCGGCCAGTAGGAGCGTAGGTCTTGTGAAAATCCACTCCTGGGTTTGAGTAAACCCTTGAGAACACAAGCAAGCCTTGTGTTCCACTACATTGTTCAAGTGATCCCTCTTGATCCAAAACACCTATGTGGTTCAAACGAGCTTGTAGTCAGGAAGGAGGTTGACCAAATCCCAGACATCCAAGTGATTCATTGAAGCAAGTTCCTTGCTGATCACTTTCAACCAGGAGTCTTTTTTGAGAGAGTTGACAGCCTGATTAAAATTACGAGGAGCTTTTGACATGGAGGTGACCAAGGTCTTCGGCTGTCATTGATAGGGCAGGATGTTTCTGCTGTCTACATCACCTACAATAAGTGTTGGATGCCTTGGACCAATGACTTTGATGCAAGAGGAGCTTATTGGGTCAGAGTCTGTAACGGTTTTGGTAACAACAGCAGTTTCTTGGACTTCATCTACCATTCTTGAAGAACCCTTTGATGGATGACAGGGAATATCTTCTTGGGATTCAGAAACCGATGAAGGACTCAATGGTAGGATGTTCCTGGCTATATCTTCTGTTTCAATAAAACCATTTCATGGAACAAGCCATGCCTCTTTGGTTGAAGTAGTACCTTGAATGTGTGGAAAGAAATTCTCTTCAAATTTGACATGCATAGAGATGACAATTTTGAGATCAGATAAACAAAGAATTTGATAGGCTGAATTTTCATTTTCATATCCCAGAAGTACTCCTTCTGCTCCAACAGGTCCAAGCTTCCAACTTCTTTGACTTCTAGGAATGGATATTACAGCCCTACATCCAAAGATGCGAAGCCTCTTAATCCTGGGAGGCAGGCCTTTCCAGGAAGCATATGGGCTGATATTGTTCCTGGATGGAGTGGGAATGAGATTGGATAGGAAGGTAGCAGTTTTTATTTCCTCTGCCCAGTACCTTTTTGGAAGATTGGACTTATTGAGGAGGCATCTTGCCTTTTCAATTATTGTACTATTAGCTCTTTCCGAAAACCCATTGTGTGGAGGGGTTTCGGCTGGGGATAAGATGTGAACAAAGCCGTCAGTTTTGGCAAGTTTTTTGAATTTGTCATTAACAAATTCACCACCTTGGTCAGAAACTAAGGTTTTCAGCTTTTGATAATGAATACTTTCCATGCGATTCTTCACAATAACTAACTTCTCAAAAGAATCAGACTTTAGCTTTAGCAGATGAATAGTTTTAAATGAAGTGGCTTGATCCACTATGGTGAGAAAGTATTGGAAACCAGAATTTGAAGCAGAGAATAAGGGCCCTACAAGGTTGAGATGAACACGGTCAAGAGGTTGACTTACTTCTTAAAAGTGCTTTTCAAACAGAAGCATGTGCATTTTGTTTAAGTCACATGTAGAGCAAGTTGAATTGATGACAGGAAGTCCCATCATCCTGATTGCTTGATTTCCTGGATGACCTAATCTCTCATTCCAAGGATTAAAGGCAGTGGTGGTGAGTTGATTTTCAGGAATTGAATATTCAACATGCATTAGGTTTTTAGTGATTTTTCCTTTTATTATTCCAAAGTTGTCGGTTTTGAGTGAAAAGTGTTCATTTTCCCTATGAATGAATATTTTCTTTTGGCTTAGTGCCAAAAGAATAACTAGATTGCAGTTCAGTCTTGGAACAAAAAGTGAGTTCTCAAGAGATAGAGATTGATTGCCGCAGAGAATAACAACGGTACCTATTCCTGTTGATAAGAGAGTGCTAGCCAAGTCCCCAGTGCTTACACTTATTTGCGGTGTTTTAGAGAAAGAAGTGAAGCACCTTAAAGAGTTAAACCTGTGGTGCATTGCACCACAGTCAATGATCAACTCTTGAGGTTTAATGAGGTCCTGGTTGCCAGTGATCAGGGCTTGAGCAGTTGACAGATGTGCTGAATCCTGATTCTTCCTCTTTTTATTTCGATGAGGCAGCCTAAGGTGAGGATTTTCGGCATAAAATTGATCTTTGCTATGAGTGGTGAACATAGGGTTGTGTTTCCAATCAAACAAAAATAGGTAATCTTGTAAGGATATGCTGATTCAGATATGAGTGCAGAGGTTGGATTCAAGCTGGATTTTTCCTAAGATGAACTGTTGTCGTGGAATTCTTGCAATTTGGCAAGAACTAATTCAGGATCTTTAATGAGATCTTCATTCAGAGTTAGGAATTCAACATATGAATGAATTTTGGGATCTCCAGTGAGTTTCCCCAAGAGAGAAAAGGAATGACACTCATTTGGAACAGTGATATTGATGGTTTTGAGTGCCATCATCAACATTCTACTGTTGTCAATGTAGTTCTGAAGATCTCCATTATAAGCAAATTTTATCCATTGCATCCATACTTGCCCTCTGTTGACTGCCTTTTTTGATGCATACTGCTCCTCGAGTTTTTTCCATAGAAGATGGGCATTTGTAGAGAATTGCTTGACCACTTCAATGAAGACTTGGTTGTTTACTCAACAAGTAATGATGCTAATTGCATCAAAGCTTGATTTGTTCCATCTATTTGTTGCTGTTGTAGAGAGATCAGAAGGAATTGGTTTCTCACATACATCTAGTAGATCTTTTGATCTTAAGAGGATGGTGATACGAGCAACCCATTCTCCATAGTTGGAGTTGTTGAGAATGGGAATTGAGTTGACTTTGGCATTGCTTTCAAAGTTCATAGCAAGTTTGATAATCCACCGTCGTTTATTGAGATCAATGAGAGCTCAAGACTGTAAATCTGTTATAATCAAAAAACTAAACGGTAACATTGCATTAATGATAGTGGCAGTAAGTATGTATGAATGAGAAGATTGTACCTAAACAGTGGACTACAAATAGCTATAATAAAGAGTAGTAACAAAGATAGGCACAATTGAATATGATCTGAATAAAGCAGGTGAATCTTAATAATAAGTAAAACAGAAGGAAAGAGTATGAGAGATGCAAAGAATAGTAAGAGGAAATGATATTGGAAAGGAGAGATGAAGAAAAAGACAGGAAATGAGAGATGGAAGGAAAGGAAAGAGTATAAGGTTTGAGAAGGAATGAATTACTTGATTCAGGTTGCTTGTTGGTGGTTTATAAGTTGAAGAATGTTTGAGTATGCGTGGTGATCTGCGCATGTCAATCTTGGTCAGTTAGTTTTTTAATAGTGGTGGTGTGACGTCAGTTGGACTAGGAGTGGAGTCTTGCTGATCAAACTGGTCTTGATTGTGATTTTCAACAAAAATAATGAATCATATGTTCTTAATGGTTTCCCAATACCACCCAGCAAGCCTTATGATTGTATACTTCACCAAACTCATTTCTTTTGCAAGTTAGTTGCCAAATTTCTCTGATTACCTTTGTGCCATCAGATGGATAGGGCACCAATTCTCCTGTGTTATGATTCATAAGTGAATCATACTCTTGCTTCATTTCTGTCTTCCAGGCTTCTTCCTCACACGGATCTGACAACGCTTATTTGTATGTTACCACATCAACAAGCATGAGTCAGTCTGGGGCCCTTTGCTGGTATTTAGTGCCTTCAATAATGTTTTGAGTCCTGACTTGACTGGATACATATGATGGTGCTGTTTCATAATAAGGAACATAGGCATATTTTGGAATTATTTTGTTTTGGATGACCATCATTTGGGGCATTGGTTGATGGCTTGGTGATTAATTTTCAATTGGATCTGGAGAAACTGCATCAAGATGGCTGCTCATTGGGGTGTTTGATTGGGGAAGGAAATCCTTTAATATGGGAAGATCAACTGTTTGAGGTGTCCTTACGGGTTTCCTTGGTAGGACACATGGGTCCTTTCTAAGTGTGACTGTGTTTTCTGACTTGAGCTGGGAATAGTCATGGGTCAGCCTAATTTTCCCTGTGACTACATCTAAGACTCTTAGTGAGTCTGAGTAAGGCTCAAATGTAAGAGCCTTCATTGCTTGATCAGATGGATCAACCTTGCTACTAGGATTCTCATTCTTGACAAAAACCTTAATTCCAAAGGGTAGGAAGCAGTTTAAATTATGCATGGGCTGAATGTTTGATGATTTCTTCAGCAGTACGTCATTTGGCGAACTCATATTCAGAAACCTGTGGGGCAAATGATTTAATAGGAGTGAAGCCTGAAGCACTGCTTCGTTCCAGTAGGCAATTGGAATGTTTGATTGAGCCAATAGACATTTTACCTTGGTCAGCAAGCTCTGGTTAAAGCGCTCTGCAACTCCATTAGTCTGAGGAGAGTGAGCAGGGCCACACTCCAGACAAATCCCTTTAGCAAGCAGGTTCTGTTTAAAATTGTTGGAATCAAACTCACTGCCTCCGTCAGTATGTATATATGCCAGTGTGATATTTAGGTTTTTTTAATTCATTTAAAATTGAAAAAACAAATCCTTCTGCCCCCCCTTTTTCAGTCATTAAGTAGATACAATTGAAACGACTAAAATCATCTATTATGGCCTGTACATAACTATAACCTTGACAACTAGGAGGTGAGATTTCCAGTGTATCCATGTGAATCTTGGTGAATGGAGAGTGGGTACTTGGTAAGTGTTGGGAATGAGGTAGTCTTTTAATTTTAGCATGAAGGCATACCTGGCATTCACTAGAAGAAGTGAAAGTTCCGGTAATTCTCTTGTTACTAAGTAGTTTTTTGGTATACTAATCACTTGGATGTCCTAGGAGGGAATGCCAGTCCCTTTTCTTTACTAAATCAGGAAGGGAAAACACAAATTGAGACTGAATTCTTGTTGCAAACAGATTTCCCATGCAGTTGAATTTTGCAATGATTCTTTTTCCTTGCATGATTAACAAGGCTCCACCCTTAAACACAGGTTTGAGTCCATTATCAGTAAGCTGTGATGTGGACAGGAGGTTAACCTTTCCTTTGGGCACGTAATATACTGGATAAATGTGTACTCCTCAGAATATTAGTACTCCCTGATGGGTAATATTTACCGGTTCCAGATATGTGTTAACTTGTCTTTGCGCCTTGACAACATTGGTAAGACTCCTTAGATTGTTTACTACGGATCGCCAGCCCCATAGTCCAAGAATATTTGGTTGCATATTTCAGATCCCAACATGAGTATTTCATACTCAATAACATAAGCATCTGAGTCTGACTGCTCAAGGTTTGCAGATGGCTCTTTTCAGGATTCTGAAACAACATCAATGTTAGGGTTCTTTGAGGTAGCTTCAAATCTAGCAAATAGTTTTTCAAGCTTTTCAACTCTCTTCAAAGAATCGTCTTCTCTCCTTGGTTGAGAGTTTTCATTTCCTCTTCCACAACCTTGATCAGTTCCCTTACTTCTGCCATGGGTTGGGGCTTTACTTTTATCTGACTTTTCCTGTTTGTCTAATGCCATTACCTGGTCTAGTTCTGGGCCTCGATGACAATGTTCTGCCGCTTCTCAATTTAGAACAGTGTTTAATTGAAGAGGAGTGATATCATATAAGGTTGGAATAAGTCCTGATAATTCTCAATCCTGGTTGAGACTATGAATAAAGAAGGCAGCAGCGACCTCTGAAGATATGAACATTTGATTCTCAGAGTTCTGGGTGATGGACTGATAACTGGCATATTTCTTTTTGAAGACATCCATATGTTTTTCCAAGGAAGAACCAGGCTCAAATTGTATTGAGATGAGTTTAAATAATGTTTCACACATTATAAGGACAGAGTTTTTACCACAGGTTTTTCCTAAATCTTCCCAAGAGTTGTAGAAGGACATTTTCTTAGCCAGGAGTATGCCATGCATATCTGGGCTAGGGCACTCCCATTCCTTTTTTTGAATTTCAGAGAGACCTTATCGGTTTCAGATGGAGGAGAAAGGAGAGATTTGTGGCCTTTTCCTAGGAGGAAGTTCTCAAGTTGGCAGCTCAACTGGACCCAATTTTCTTGGGTAAGAGTGATACTCTTGGTCCTATAACCTTCATCGTCTGATGGTGGATGATCAGCCGGAGTTGGTGTATGTTCGGTCAACATTTCCTAGATTTATTCTGACTCTGTTTTTTTATTGAGTGCAATTACAACTAACTCTTGCTACCATGCAAGAGTTTTAGTTTAAGATGTTTATTGCTTTGATTAACCCAATAAAAACAAGTAGCAGTAATAGCAGCTAACCAAAAAACGCAGTAAGTATTGTATATCATATCCCAAAGCACATAGACCGATATACCTGTTTTAACTATTCAACTACTTAATGTATATATATACCTATGAAGGGGATTTGGAGGTTCAACAGATGAGCCTGTGACAATACCATTAAACAGTATTAGTGAGTAGGTAAATAAGTTGGACACAAGACTATCACTCATATTTACCTATCAACTGGCAGGACAGTTCATCTATCTATATGTGCGAATCAGCTAGAGCTAGCAGAACAAATGCCCTTGTAATTTGGAAATAATAAAAAACCCATTAAAGACTATTAAGGGAAATAAATCTTAGTAGGGCAAGACAAATACATCTTAGCCACGTAGTAGGGTGAGGAGAGAGCAGGCACAACAAACCTAGAGGGAACAAAAGAGACAAAAAGAGATAGAAAGGAACACAACAGTAAGGAATAGCTTGGGTTTGAATAGTCTAGGTACATGGTCAATAGAGATCTACAATGATTGGCAGGTCTTGAGCTATTATTTCATCTGATTACCTCATTTGGTAAGTGTGTTCTGTTCCTGTGTTTATTCTTTTACACCCCCTTACTTTATTAGTCTTGATTGTCAAATATTAGTCTAAGGTGGTTGATGCTTTTGGGGTAATTGTTGTTTTTAGTCAGTGAGTCAGCTATCATTTTTTTGGTGTTGAGATATTCTATTTTCAGGTTTTCTTCTTTGATTGAGTTCCTGATGAAGTGTAATCTAAAATTTACATGTCTTGTCCCATGGTGGTAAATGTGGTTTAAGGCTATTGATATGGCACTTTCATTGTTGGTGTATAGCATTTGTTGTTTTCTTTCCTTGGTTATTTCAAATGTTAGATTAGATATCCATTGTAAGTCTTGAGTCCCTTTGGTAATTGCATTATATTTGGCTTTGGCAGATGATAGGGAAACCACCTTTTGTTTGTGGCTTCTCCATCCAATTATGCCATGGTAATAGATAATTGATGCTGAAAACAATTTGTATCCTTCACTGCCACCCCAGTCACTGTCAGTGAAGGCCATTATTGACTTGTCTGGTTTTTGAAGGATGTTCTGTCCTAGTTGGATTTTTTAATGTTTGGTGCTGTTGAAATATGTTAGTAGGTGTTTGACTGCATTGTAATGTAAGTCTTTTGGATCTTTGAGGTATTGGGATAGGAAAGAGGTTGAAAATGATAGGTCCGGTCTTGTGCATTGTACAAGATACTGTAATAGGCCTATAGCTCTTCAATAATTGAATGGTGGACTGACCTCTTTAGTTGGGATGATCCTGAAGGATTTTATATTGCTTGGAAGAGGGCAGTTAGTGTGTTGGGTGTTGGTTAGTTGGAATTCTTGTAGGATGTTTTTAATGAATTTGTCTTGGATTAGGCTGATGTAATTGTCCCTTTGAGAAATTTGTATTCCCAGAGAATATTTCACTTTACCTAATTGATCCATGTCAAAATGAGTTTTGATTTTGGTTGTAAATTCATTGTTCCAAGACCCTCCAAAGATGAGATCATCTACATGTACGTAAAAGAGCATTTGTTTGTTGGAGTTGGGTGAATAGAACAGGCATGGGTCAGTCTGAGAGGGACATAGACCCATTTTGAGGAGTGTGTTTTTTAATTCTTTGTTCCAGCACCGGGGGCTTTGTTTGAGTCTGTAAAGAGATTGATTTAGTTTAAAATATTTTGTTGGGTCAAATTTGCTATAGCCATTGGGTCTTTTAATGTATAGGTCCTTGTCCCGTTTGTCATTAAGAAAGGCACATTTTACATCCATCTGTTCTATGGGGAATTTATTGATGTGGCATAGTGTGAGAAATAATTGGAGGGATGTCAACCTTCCTGTTGGGGAAAAAACATCTCCGTAATCAAGTCCTTCTCTCTGGTGGATCCCTCGTACACATAGATGGGCCTTGAACTTGCTTAGGTTTCCATCTTTGTCAGTTTTTTGCTTAAAGACCCAGGTGGTCAAGAGTGGTTTCTCAGCTTCACCTGGTGTTATTGTCATTGGGGACCATACACAGTGTTTCTCCATGTTGTCTAGTTCGGTTTGGCTGGCTTTTGACCAATCGTCTCTGAAATTGCAGTTCATAGCCTGTTGGTATGTTTTTGGATCTTCATGTATTGAGTGCATTGCATAGTTAGCCGTATGTCTTTGTCTTCAGTTTGAGTCAATTATGTTTTGCGGATAGCCAACTTCTCCATGGATTACTTTTGGTGGTGGACAATTTTTAGGTATCCATTTGTAGTGTATTTTTGCTTTTGGGTTTTGCGGTTCCTTGATTGGCAATATTTCTTCTTCATTTGGTTATTCATTTCCAACTGGTTCATGGATTCTTGTTTCTGCTTCAAGCGGGATTGCTTCTGGGGAATTGATAGCAGGACTACTGGGTTTTATATCTGCAAGAGGGGAGTTATTAGTTTCTACCAAGGGATCTAGTTTGTGAGGAAAAATATGAGGGAAGAATTGAACATGGTGGCTGATTTTGACTTTACCTGTGCGCCCTTACAGGATTTGGTATGCTCAATGCCCCTCCTCATACCCTAAGAATATGCCTTCTGAGCCATGTTCAGTAAATTTGACTTGTTGGATGTTGTTTAAGAAAATACATTTACACCCAAATGGTTGTAAGTGTTTGTACAATGGTACTCTATTGTGCCATTGTTGATATGGATTGGAGAGGTTGACATTTTCTAGGTAGGCTGCCGTCGAAACAGCTTCTGCCCAGAAGGTTTGGTTCAGCCCAGAGTCAATCAATAGGCATTGTCCTTTAGTAATGGTAGTTTGGTTACCTCTTTCAGAAAACAGGTTTTGTTGGGGGGTGTAGGGGGAAGTGGTAAGGTGTTTTATTTGTCTGGATTCATAAAAATGGTTTAGTTTTTGATTTTTGAATTCAGTTCCATTGTCTGATATGTAGTTGGAAATTTTTAGATTTCTTTGGCACTCGATTCGATTGAAACGTTTCTGGAGATGGAATTCTATGTCCAACTTGGATCTGAGGAATACGACCCACACATATCTGCTGTACCCATCCATGACTCTGAGGCAGTATTTATCTCCTGAATTTGATGGGGTTTCAATTGGTCCAAACAGATTGGCATGAAAAAATTGAAGTTTTTTGTTCAGGGATGGGGAACTGTCCTTTGAAAGGCGTCTTAGTTATTTTTGCTAGGGGGCAGGTTTCACAGGTTAGGTTGTCAAAGTTGTGGTTGGGAAACATTTCTTTTAAGTATTCTAGGGAGGGGTGGCAAGCCGATTGATGGAGTATCTTAGCTAATTGGTTGGGTGTTTTGACTGCCAAGGCTGTGTTTTGGTGAACTGAAAGCTCAAAGTTTCCGGAGTTTTAAGTCCCATTCAAGATAATGTTGTTGTTCTGGTCAAATAGGCTGAAGGTTTTGTTTTTGTTAGTAATAATGTTGAATTTTGGTTTCATGATGGCTCCAAGAATAATGAGGTTGTAGGCTAAGGATTTAACTAGTAGGCAGTTTTGGGTTCAAGAAAACAGTGAGTCAGTTCTATTTTGACTGTGCCAGTACCAGCCAAGTGGATGGTTGACCCATCTGCAAGTTCAATAGTTTGAGTATTTGGTGTGAAGTTAGTAAATAGGCTTGAGTTATTGAACATCAAGGTGGTGGCTCCTGAGTCTAGGATGATTCAATTTGTGGGTGCTCTTGAGGTTGACACAACTAGGGATTTGACTGGTTTAGGGTTTTTATATTTATCTTTGAGAAAGTTGCACTTGCTTTTGTCATGTTTGGTTAGGGGGTTATTCCATCCTGGTGCGCATTTGGGGTAATCTCCGTCCTGTCTTCTTTTGTTTTGATTTTGTAGGTTATTATTTCCTTGTCTTTTGTTTTTTGAGGCGGCTAGGGCTTGGTTAGTTTGATCAGTTCCACTGCCGTTGCACTGGAGGAACTTTCTTATTACTTCCCACATATCGTCAAGGGATGGAGATTTCTTCTTGACTTTGCACTTTCCCAGCCATACTTCCATGGTGGTTTTGAACCTTTCAGGAATGTTGATGATTGCCCACATTGCTATAACAGAATCTATCAGATCTTCAGGAGAGATTGTAAGTCCGCAAAAGAGAGTTCAGAGGTGGAGAGTGTTTTCAAGGATGGTGGACATGTTTTCCCAAATGTGATCATCATTCAATTCAGTTGAGAAAATTTTGTTGAGGTAGGTTGTTTGGTTTTGAATGGTTTTAGGTTGAAAGAACTCTTGTGTCAGTCTCCAGAATTCCGCCGGGTCTTTATTTGAGTCGATGTAGAATTTGTTGCCTAGTCTTACTATGCAATTTATTTTTAGTAGAGCAGCTTTCCTCTGCCTTCTTCTTGGTTCTAGTTTATCATTGTTGGCTTTTTCTTCAGGTGTTTCTGAGTTGGTTACTAGTCCATAGTAGTTTTCCAGGGTCACAATGCTTTCCATTTGAGATACCCAATCTAGATAGTTTGAATCATTTAGTTTATCACTCTCATTGAGTTCTAGCGTAAATTCCCCCATTTTGTGGTGGGTGGTTTTTGGCCTGGTTGGTTGAAGCTTCTGGTCTCATAATCTAAGGGAAATAAATCTTAGTAGGGCAAGACAAGTACATCTTAGCCACGTAGTAGGGTGAGGAGAGAGCAGGCACGACAAACCTAGAGGGAACAAAAGAGACAAAAAGCGATAGAAAGGAACACAACAGTGTTCGATGAATTGCTCTACATATGGGTAATAATGCTAGTAGTTATTAAGACTTTATTAAGTAGTGCAGTACCTTGGTAGGGCAAGACAATTACGTCTTAGCCACGCAGTAGGGTGAGGAGAGAGCAGGCACAACAAACGTAGAGGGAAGGAAAGAGACAAAAAGAGATAGAAAGGAACACAACGGTAATGAATAGCTAAGATACAGAAAGTTGGGTTTAAATAGTCTAGGTACATGGTCAATAGAGATCTACAATGATTGGCAGGTCTTGAGTTATTACGTCATCTGATTACGTCATTTGGTAAGTGTGTTCCATTCCTGTGTTTATTCTTTTAACTATACTACTCTCAGAAAATAAGTGTAATCAATACCTTATTGCTCCTCCTGAATGACAAATTCCTGAATATGATCAATTAAATGTAAGCATGAGTGGATCAAAAGATGGATATTCGAAAACAAATTAATTGCTAGGAAGTCTAAGTGCATTTGCTTCTATTTATCCTCAACATGACATCCCTTTCCTTATTCAATACTATCATTGGATTACCTAAGTAGGAAAAAGTGGTGTGAAGTTGATGATCATGACCAGTAGGCATGTCAAGGGGGAAGAATCATCTTCTACCCGAAAGCAATCACTACCGTTGAGCTACCTCTTCTTTCCTCCTTACTTTTGTTGAAAATAGCAATCAAGACCAGCCTGATCAACAACCAGCCACTCCTAAACACTAACCGCCACTCAGCCACCATAACCGGTAATTCCGCGTGATACACCAGTCAAACATTGCAGATCGTGCGCATCAATGCAACATCAATCCCAACAAATATTTAATCAACATACTCCTCCAGAAATCAGTCAAGATCATCGCAATCTCTTCCTCTTTCCTTCAATCACCCACCTTCTTTTCTTTTTCTTTCTTATCTTTCTCTTCTTCTTTCACTCTCGTTCACTTCATTAGAATCCATTGTCTTGACTGATTCAGGTATAGTTGTATTTATTCTATTTACTCATCAAGATGTTAATGTACTGACTTAATAATAAAGATGTTCCTAAATCCTGTTATTAGTATTTAGTGTTGTTGTATCTTAAATTGTATTGTTTTGGTTACTTGTTTTCCACCGTTTAGGTATAACACTGTTTTTGTCTTACTACCAAATCACTCCTTCTAATAACAGAAATCTAATACATACCGTTTAGTTCTGCATTCTAACAGATTTACAGTCTTGAGAGCTCCAATCCCAAAAACAACGGTGGAACTCATCTTAAACCATGACAGAAAGCAACATTGAAATCTCCTCCATTCCAATCCTTGATGGCTCCAATTATGGAGAATGGAGTGCGAGAATAGTCATCTTGCTTCAATCCAAAGATTTACTTCATGTCTGTGAAAACATTGCAGCACCGGATCTTTCAACAACAGCACTAAATAAATGGAACAAAACTAACTTCAACGCAATCAGCATCATTACCTCTCAAGTCAGCAATCAAGTGTTCATTGAAGCGGTAAAACAAAACTCCACAAACGCCCATGTGCTCTGGACCAAGCTTCAAGAAAAGCAATAAATTGGGGACGTGAATGGATGCAATGGTTAAAGTCTACTTACAATGGGAATCTCCAAGAGTACATTGATGACAATAGAAAACTTATGATGGCTATGGAGACTGTCAACATTATCGTACCATCCAAATTATTGTCTTTCACCTTACTCGGAAAATTGTCTGGAGACTCGAAAATTAATCAATATGTAGAAACTCTCTCTCTCAATGAGGAGTTGATTGAACTTCCTGATCTAATTCTCTTGAAGCTTCAAGATTTTCACAATAACTCATTCATCCAAGAAGAACCAATCAAATCTTCCGTCACCGCTTTACTATCTGAATCAGCTCATCCCTATAAAATTCTTTATTACTGTACTAATGGAAAACACAACCCAATGTGCACTTCTCATACAAAACAAGAATGTTTTGTTGAGAATCCTCACTTGAGGCCACCTTGTCTTAACAACAAACAAAGAGCTCAAAACAATCAAAACGTATCCGCACATCTATCCACTGCTCAAGCCTCAGTTACAGGCAACAGTACATCCACCTCTCTCTCTGATCTCATAATTGACTGTGGTGCTACTCACCACATGTTTGATTCTAAAGAAATGTTCTTGTTTCTTCAAGTCACACCTTCAATTAACGTTTGCACTGGAGACATATCCAGCTCATTGTCCACTGAAGGAATTGGCACCGTGTCAATCATCTGTGGCAAACAAACCCACACACTGACCAACTGTCTTTATGTTCCAAAGCTCAATTGTAATCTCATCAGCCTACTTGGACTCGGACACAACAATGTGACTATTAATCAAAAAGAAAACCATTTCAGTCTTCTCTCAGGAAACCAAATACTCTTTGAAGGAAAAATTATGAACAATTTAATGAAGGTGGATTGCTTAATAGCTAAAGCATTAATTATGCAAATTCCGAAGTTATGGCACCAAAGACTGGGCCATCCCGGAGATCAAATCATCCGGTCTATGGGACTTCCGGGTGAAAATACTAAATGTATCACATGCGACAAGAATAAAATTCACTCGCTTCCCTTCAACGATCAATTTGAACAAGTAAGTCTACCTTTAGATAGTGTTCACATTGACCTTGTCGGTCCTATTTCTCCTGCCTCCATGTCTGGTCTTGATACTTCCTCACCATAGTGGATCAAGCCACCTCTTATAAAATCATTCAATTGCTCAAAAACAAATCTGATGCTTTTTATCAGTTTGTTCTAGCTAAAAAGGCAATGGAGAATCAGCACGATCAAACCATAAAAAAATTGGTATCAGATTGAGGAGGAGAGTTCCTCAATCACCAATTCAAGAAACTCTCTAAAGAATGTGGGTTCCAACATACAATGTCTCCAGCTGAGACTCCTCAGCACAATGGCTTTGCTGAAAGAGCGAATCGGACAATATTGGAAAAGGCAAAATGCCTCCTCAACCACTCAAATCTTCCAAACTGTTACTGGGCAGAAGCCATCAATACCGCTACTCTCCTCAGTAACATAACTCCAACTCCATCCCGATTCAATCTTAGTCCTTATCAATTATGGAAAGGCCTACCTCCTTGAATTAAGAAACTACGAGTATTTGCTGTCAAGCCATTGTTGCCATTCCAAAAACTCATTGAAAATGGAAGCTCAGTCCCATTGGCGCTGAGGGAATCCTGTTGGGATATGAAAACGACAATACTTCCTATCATGTTCTCAGGTTAAATGATGGCAAGGTAATAATCTCTTGGCATGTAATCTTTGATGAAGTGCTCTTTCCAACATTGAAATCTTCTCGCTCAAATTCGGCCCTTGTTATTCCTGAAAATGGCCCAGCGGCAGCTATGGTGGTAGATGAATCCCACCCTGCTGACATGGGATTGGTAGATGAAATCCAACCCATGGAACCAGAACTAGAAGACACTTCAAGAATGGTAGATGAATCCCATTTGTCTCTAGAACTGGATTCCGCTGAGGTTGCTCCTCCTATCTCAAGAATAAAAGTAATCAGGCCTCAACATCCTACCATCATCTCCTCTGCTGTGGATAGTCATCACATCCTTTGTTACAGCAGGAGACCTAAGGTGTTTCTCTCCGTTCATGATGGATCTCCAAGGACCTTCAAGCAAGCTCTCAATTCCTCAAAAAGGGAAGTTTGGAGCTCCGCCATCCAGAAAGAGCTGTCCTCAATGAATCGCCTTCAGGTATGGGAAGTTGTCGACTTAAAACCTGATTACAAACTTGTTGGTACAACCTGGGTATTCAGAACAAAACGCAACCACTTGAATGAGATAATCGAATACAAAGCCCGGCTCTGCCCCCAGGGGTTCACTCAAACACTTGGTTTGGACTTTGAGAAGACTTACGCTCCAACTGGAAGATTGAACTCTCTTCGAACCTTAATCTCATTTGCAGCTTTGAAAAATCTTCATTTCCATCAAGTGGATATAAAGAGCGCATTTCTAAATGCCCCGCTGACTAAAACTGTGTACCTTTCTATTCCTCAGGGTCTGGATCTCGACCAGCACGAGAATTGTCTTTGTCTGAACAAAGCCATCTATGGCTTGAAACAGGCGCCCCTGGCCTGGTACGAAAGGCTCAAGAACTGGTTAACCAAAGTTGGTTTTATCGCCTGCTTACTTGACCCTTGCGTCTTTTTCAGAAACACGCCAACACCTATGTGGCTGTATGTTCACGTCGACGATATTGCCATCTTTGGTTCAGATGTTCAACCATTCAAAGACAAGATCTCAAAGGAATTTGAAATCAAGGACATGGGCATGGCCGATTTGATGCTTGGGGTCAAAATCACCCACAGCAACGATTTTATTTCTCTTGATCAACAGCATTTTGTTGAATCCCTTCTAAAGTTGTATGGCATGGACAAATGCAAACCAGTTTGCACTCCTCTTCCACCTCAAACCCATATTGGACCTGCCTCTGAAGATGAACTGGAAAAATTCAAAAATCTCAACGTCAGCTACCGGAGCACAGTAGGAAGCATTAACTACCTTAGCACTGCAAATCGACCCGACTTATCTTACGCTGTCAGCTCCTTATCTCAGTTTTTAGAAAATCCTGGCATCAATCACTGGAACAGCTTCTTTCACGTGCTAAAATATCTCAATGGCACCCAAGATATTGGCCTTGTTTACTCTCGGGGCTCCAAGGAAGGAATAAGGGCGTACAGCGATGCAGATTGGGGGAATTGTCAGGAAACTCGTCAGTCAGTGACCGGTTTTTTGGTCACCTTCAAAGGCAACTTAGTTATCTGGAAAACCAGAAAGCAGCCGACTGCCAAAGCTGAATATAAAGCTCTGTGTGATCTGACCTCAGAAATAATTTGGTTCCGGCAATGGTGTAATGAAAGCTCTCTGTACACCAACTCCGA
The DNA here is from genome assembly GCA_023105745.1 of Austropuccinia psidii. Classification (NCBI taxonomy): domain Eukaryota; kingdom Fungi; phylum Basidiomycota; class Pucciniomycetes; order Pucciniales; family Sphaerophragmiaceae; genus Austropuccinia; species Austropuccinia psidii. Next base: position 52,819,550 of record JALGQZ010000007.1, on the reverse strand, counting down.
GCCAATCCCAGTTCATGAAGACAATCAAAGTTGTATCAGTACAGTGGAAGGGGACTCAAATTTGAACCAAAGAAGAATGAAACATATCGATATTCAACTTCATTTTGTGAAGGAATTTGTCAAAAACTCAAGCATTTGACTAATCTATACTCCAACCAACTTAATGCTAGCGGACTTTCTTACAAAATCCATAAGTCGTCTCTCTCTTTCTCAATCATTGGATTCTCTAGGCGTTTTGCGTCTAGGAGTGAAGGGGGGTGTTGAAAATAGCAATCAAGACCAGCCACTCCTAAACACTAACCGCCACTCAGCCACCATAACCGGTAATTACACGTAATACACCAGTCAAACATTGCAGATCGTGCGCATCAATGCAACATTGATCCCAACAAATATTTAATCAACCTACTCCTCCAGAAATCAGTCAAGATCATCGCAATCTCTTCCTCTTTCCTTCAATCACCCACCTTCTTTTCTTTTTCTCACTACTTCTATTTTTCTTTCTTATCTTTCTCTTCTTCTTTCACTCTCGTTCACTTCATTAGAATCCATTGTCTTGACTGATTCAGGTATAGTTGTATTTATTCTATTTACTCATCAAGATGTTAATGTACTGACTTAATAATAAAGACGTTCCTAAATCCTGTTATTAGTATTTAGTGTTGTTGTATCTTAAATCGTATTGTTTTGGTTACTTGTTTTCCACCGTTTAGGTATAACACTGTTTTTGTCTTACTACCAAATCACTCCTTCTAATAACAGAAATCTAATACATACCGTTTAGTTCTGCATTCTAACAACTTTGACATAACGTCTGTTCATAAAGTGCAAGGAATATTTAGTGAAAATGTGTAAATACAAGTAATCATGAATTGAAATTTCTTCATGACAGATAATTTTATATAGTAAAATAAAGCTCGTAAAAAGGGTTTCGTTGGAAAGAAATTCGATTTAATCATTGGGGTCATCCGAATGGACTGAAAACCTCCCAAATCAACGCCGTTGCTGAGACACCACGGTCGTGCTCACCAAAACCGGTAATCATCGTCATCTTCATATCTTTCCTCATTGTAAATTTGGCCCTTGTTGTAGCTTTTGTTGTAGTAATCCAGTTCTTTAGATGATTTTTCAGCATATGGTTGGTTGTAAGAGTTAAATCCTGCCTTTGCGCTATCAGAAGCTTCACGAAATCTTGTAGTGCCACCCTTGCTCCAGGAAGCCCCAGATTGTTGGTACTCATCGGGGCTACGTGAAACTAAGGTATTCTCAACCTTTCGGAGAGAACATTACTTGGTTCAGTTCTAATCACTCGGTCATATCTCATGGAATTGTCTTTCTTACCTTGTTTCCAACTTGAAGCGGTGCGCTGGCGACGAGGCCCACGATGACAAGTAGACTTTGAAACAAGATAAACCTAGGAGAAACCATCTTGATTGGTAATTGTTAAATTCAATGTAGAAACTAAAGAATATATTTCAGTAACATTAGATAGGTAAGGACATAGGGAATACTAGAAATACCTAAAGGATAGTACAAATATGATAACTAAGAGGACACAGTGGATAAACAACAAGATAATCCCTTGACGTAACACTAGTAATAGAACAAAATAAGAATGTTTCTGATAGTACTAAGACATGTCTAAAAAAAGTTCTTACCACGCCACAACACACAAACCGAAGTAGAAGGGATATTAAGGGTGAGAGTATTTTAAGTAAAAAGAAAAGAAACAACAAAAGGTTTTTTTTTTGAATAAACTGTAGAGGGATAGCGAGAATGGGAGTCATTTTATAGAGATAGAAGCTGAAGGAATTCCTTCAGCTTTGACATAAAAACGTTGGATAGAGATGTCTGTGGTTAGTCATCTGATACATCTTTAGTCATACTCATTGATGGTGTCTGAGCGAAAAAAAAACTGCTAATTACTAGTAGTTTCTTATCCCTGATTCCAACAGCCCCCTTTGCGAACGACTTCGGAGTTAAGCAGGTTCAGTAGAGATTCAGGAAACGTCGAGAACGTAATAAGATGGTTTTGCCGACTGACTTAGTTAAGAAGTCAGCTGCCATAAAATTAGTTGAGATGTATTTTAAGTTGATGACTGAATTTCTAATTAGGTCACGGATATAGTGATATTTAATGTCCATGTGTTTGGTTTTGAATCCATTGTGATTCGCGTTTGATAATGCCAAATCAATGGCTCCTTTATTGTCGTTGAACAATTGAGGAGTTGAGTTTTCTGTGTTCACGTTAATTTCTTTTAGAAGCTGCATCAGCCATTCCACTTCTTTCGTCATGTCGGAAAGAGCCTTGTACTCTGCTTCCGTAGTTGAGTGTGATACGGTGGGCTGTTTCTTCGTTCTCCAAGACACCAGATGTCCATTGACTGTTACAATGTAGCCAGATGTTGATCTTCTATCAATTACCGAGTTGCCCCAGTCAGCATCTGCGTATGCTTCTATTCCCTTGTTACCTTCTTTGGAGTAGTGCAGCGATAGATCTTTTGTGTGATACAGGTACCTTAGTACCTGTAAGCATGCCGTCCAATGTGTCATCCCAGGTTTTTCCAAGAAACGAGATAAGTGACTTACTGCGAATGTGATGTCAGGTCTGGTGTTGGTACTTATGTAGTTGAGAGCACCTATGGCGCTTCGATAATTGATATTAAGATTAGCGAACTCAGCTTCCTCCTCCTTGGTGGCGTTGTTTAATTGAAGATTTGGTTTGAGGGGAGTGTTTACTGGTGAATACTTCTCTAAGTCATATTCCCGAGCCAAAGTATTGATGTAGTGCTCCTGTGATAGCGTGAACCCATTGTTGATGTGGGTAATCTTTATCCCAAGTAATAAGCTTGCTTCCCCAAGGTCTTTCATTTCGAATGAGTTTTTTATTTCTGTTTTGAAATCTAACAGATCAGGTCCAAATATTGCCAGATCGTCAACATGCACATAGATCCACACCGGTTTAATTCCCTTTCTGAAGAAAACGCATGGGTCTGACACCGCAACTACGAAACCAGTATTTTTTAGCCATTTCGATAGATAGTTGTACCAGGCTAGCGGAGCCTGCTTTAGGCCGTAAATCGCTTTGTGTAGTCGGAGTACTTTTGATTTTGAATCCTCGTTTAGTCCATCTGGAATTTTTAGTGTGAGATCTTCTTCCAGAGGTGCATTGAGAAAGGCACTCTTTACGTCCATCTGGTGGAATTGAAAACCTTGCGATGCTGCATGAGCGATTAATACTCTTGGTGAACTAACTCTTCCAGTTGGCGAGAACGTATTAAGATAGTCAAGACCTTCTATCTGATGAAAGCCTTGTGCACATAGTCGTGCCTTGTGCTCAACGATCTTGTCATTGTGATCCCTTTTTACTTTGAAGACCCAGGTTGTAGTGATAGGATGGTCGTTTGCCTTTTTGTCTTCAATACTCCAGACTCCTAGCCTCTTCATGTTATCCAATTCTTTTTTGATTGCTAACGTCCACTCCTCTTTGTTGTTGCCTTCAATCGCCTTTTTGTAGCTGGTCGGTGCCGGGGAACCTTTTAATAGATCAGTCTTGTGCGCTCTCCTGCTGAAAGGTAGAATGTTATCGGTTCTAATTTCACTCGAGATTAGAGTGGGATGCCTAGGCCCTATCACTCTGATTCGCCTTGCAGGTAGCTCTTCCAAAGCGTCATGAAAGACGTCTCCTTCGGTAGCACTGTCAGAGGTTAAATCAGATGTGTCAGCACTCAGATTCCGATGATCGTCGTTAAATGAGAAATTGAGAACTGGAAACTGCAGAGGAACATTTGGAAAATTTGTGGAGAGAGCAGGAAAGACAGATTCTTCAAATTTAACATGCCTGCTTATTATTACTGTGTTGTCTACTTTTCTCAGAACTCGATATGCTGTGGCTTGGTTGGTATAACCTAGAAATATGCCCTCCCATGCCACAGGGTCAAATTTTCTCTTTCTGTTTGCCTCAGGTACTCGTACCCATGTTCTACATCCGAACGGTCGTAACTTGTTGATTGGGGGTGCTTGAGCATTCCAGAGTTGATAAGGTGTCTTTTCCCTTTTCTGTACCAAGTTGCATAGCATAGTAGCGGTAGTTGCTGCCTCCGCCCAAAAACAAGGTGGAAGTTTTGATTGCAGCAGTAGACAGTGTGTCTTTTCAATGACAGCCCGATTCCCTCTTTCAGCAATCCCGTTATGTTGCGGTGTGTAAGGTGGACTGATTATGTGAGTAATACCACTTTCATCCGTTAGTCTCTTGAAATTGCTGTTTACAAATTCTCCTCCTCCGTCTGATGTGATGTTGCAGATTTTTCTTCTTTGTTTATTTTCGGCAAGTTCTTTGAAGTTGCGGAAGTGTGTGTACGCGTCATTCTTGTGCTTCAGGAATCTGATGTTGATGTAGCCTGTGAATTGGTCGACTATAATCATGAAGTACCTTGCTCCCCCAATTGATGCAGTCTGCATTGGACCGCATAGGTCCAGATGGATATTCTCTAGTGGATGCTTTGCGTCTTGAAAATTGTGTTTAAACGGTAATCTTGGAAATTTGCCCTGCACACAGATTGTGCATGTTCCTTCTTGTTTGAATTTGGGGATTAATCTTTTGATACCTTCTTCATGCATGTGCCCCAGTCTGTCATGCCATGACTCATTCATTGTATACAAACTTATCGGTTTGGGTAATGTAATTGTTGTCTCCAATATTCCACTGTTTGTTGCGCAGTAAAATGCTGGTGTGTTGTAATTGTTCAGGAAGACCTCGTACACGCTTCCTTTATTCTTAATGGTGATTTCTCTGGCTAGTCGAGAAAGTGCCACCAGATTAGTTGTTAAATTTGGTACGTACAGACTGTCTCTTAATATCCAGATTTTTCCGTTTCTGTCCATTAGTTTTACCATCCCCTCTCCTGCAGCATTCAGTGTCGACTTATCACAACCTGTCGATATTTCCATGTTTACTTCTCGTTTGATGTCTGTGAAGAAATGTATATCGTTGAACATGTGGTTTGATGCACCAGTGTCCAGAACGATGGAGCATGTTTGGCTTTTGGTCTGAGTTGTTGTCATTAGTGCTCGTGCGATTGTTAGGTTAACTTTTGGATCTCTTGTGTGTCTTTCTGGTCGAAGATTTGGGTGTAGCTGCCAGCACTTGTCGGCAGAGTGACTTGCCAGTGGATTGTGTTTTCCATCCCTACAATAATGTATTGTTTTTGAGCGAAAAATTTCTCTGTTCAATGCTAAGGATTGGTGATTGTTCTGGAGGTTGAGAGCTTCTTCCTTCAGAGCAACGTCGTGTAGTAGATTTAGTATGGCATTGGGGTTTCCCAGAGTCTCTGTGTTTTCTGTCACTTTTTCAACTATGTTGTGATAATCTTCTGGTAGTTTGGTTAAAATGGTGAAAGCCAATGTAGGTGTTCCAACTTCAACTTTAACGCTGATTACTTCATTTAGGCATTGTCTCACCTCTGAGATAAAGCTTCGTAGGTTTCCGTTGTAAGTAATCCTACAGAATCTCATCCAGATTCTTGCTTGGTTATTGAAGGTGGAGGATGCGAAGCGTTTTGTTAGCTTATTCCATAGAAGGTGCGCATTTTCCATTGTTTCATCATCATCAAAGATTTCGGTAAATGTGTTAGAGTCTAAAGTCCCTGCAATTAGGTTGCAGGTTTCTGCATTGGCATCGATAATTTTATTATCCGCTGCTGATGGTCTGGAGTCGCTGTTTACAGACGGTAAGGTTTCATCTACGCAATGTTGGTAAAGTTTTTTATGTTTTAAGAGCATGACGACCCTCCTTCTCCATTCTGGATAATTGTTTTCAGAGAGGGTTGGGAGAGGTCGACTTCTATTTTTGTTGTCAGCTTCGGATGCCATTATCTATTGTCCTATCCTTTAGTTTGTAATTGGTTGGTTCGTGGATTTATTTATCGAGACTGTAAATCTGTTAAATTCAATGTAGAAACTAAAGAATATATTTCAGTAACATTAGATAGGTAAGGACATAGGGAATACTAGAAATACCTAAAGGATAGTACAAATATGATAACTAAGAGGACACAGTGGATAAACAACAAGATAATCCCTTGACGTAACACTAGTAATAGAACAAAATAAGAATGTTTATGATAGTACTAAGACATGTCTAAAAAAAGTTCTTACCACGCCACAACACACAAACCGAAGTAGAAGGGATATTAAGGGTGAGAGTATTTTAAGTAAAAAGAAAAGAAACAACAAAAGGTTTTTTTTTTGAATAAACTGTAGAGGGATAGCGAGAATGGGAGTCATTTTATAGAGATAGAAGCTGAAGGAATTCCTTCAGCTTTGACATAAAAACGTTGGATAGAGATGTCTGTGGTTAGTCATCTGATACATCTTTAGTCATACTCATTGATGGTGTCTGAGCGAAAAAAAAACTGCTAATTACTAGTAGTTTCTTATCCCTGATTCCAACAGTAATTTGGATTTGAGAGATTTTATCAGAGAGCAAGTGATCAAAAGATACAAGCGTATTGAAGAAGCAACGTTAACTGTGCCGTTGCCAACGTAAGACAGGGGAGGACGTTTGTGGGGCCGCCACAGACCAGAGACAGGTCCTATTTATATTAGTGACTTGCCTTGCCCTTGCTCTTTTGCAGAGTACGGCTGTGCGAAGTTGCCATAACGAGGGATGGCCAACAGCTGCTTGCTCGAGGCTGAAGTGTAAACTCAAGTGATGTACAAACTGTACAGTAACAGTTACACTCTCGGAGAACATAATATTTCTTGGCTTCGGCCTCTCAACTGGTGCGGTAACGCATCGGGCCGTGGTTTGGCATCCACTCACTACTGGCTCTAAAGGAAATCTGTTAGAAACACTCAAGAGAACAGCTCAGCAGCGTATAGAGGTTCTCAAATTATCGACTGAGAAATTTCCCTTGATTGCTATCTCATAAGATGTTCAAAATTCAATCCGAGGAGAGCGGACGGCGCACAGAAAATATTTTATGTGGTTCAAATTTAGTAATCCTGTCATTAGGGGGCTTCAATTCTTTCCGGAAAGGCAAGAAATCAGTTTGCGGATATAGGGCCCCAAACAGTCATGAGAAAGTGCAATATCCGTCACAAATATAATCAAATCCTGAACCCCAAAATGGCTACAAGCTGTATCTTAACCTAGCATGCTAACCCCTCCAACCAACAAAATCATTTTGCTTTTTACATTTTTTGCCCCATCATTTTTCCCCTACATTAATTCTGGTTATTTGATGTGCATCTCTCACTATGCTGGCCCTCTCTCCACTTCACCACTTCTGTTTTGACTGCATCAATTGGATCCACTAATCTTCAATTTGACAAGTGACCACCAATTCAATGAGTGAGCCATCTTGGTCAAGTTAAAGACATTGGTAAGTGAATTTTCCTTCTGAATGATCATATTCTTGCATTTTCATTTGTGAAATTTTACCTTTTTATGCTACTCCTCATATATGGGAACTATATTGTGTGACTTTTTTAGGACATGTACCTTTGAATGGGATCTCAGGTAAATTGTGTTATTGGCTGGTTGAATTTTTCTGTGAATCTGGGGCTGCCAATATAGGATTTTAGATAAATGGCTATGAAGGAAATCTCATCATGCCTGATGTTGTCAAAGGGGCTCTTGGGGAAAACAAGAGTGGCCTGGTACCCAGGAATGAAGAACTCACTTGGAGGGCTCCAAAAGGATAAAGATATAAAAGAAGAATATTTTTCTTCAAATGAAAATAAGCGCAAGTACAATGTATTCCACAAGATAAGAATGAAGCCAAAGGCCAAAGAGCCAACAAAATGAATCCTCAATTCACTGTTTCAACCAGCCAGAAAGAAAAATGTAATTGGTAAAAGATATGGCCACCAATATTCACTGACAGGAAAAGAAAAAGGTGCAAATGACTGACTTGAGAATATCAGTATTTACTTTAAATAATGAAAAGAAGATGATAATAAAAATAAATCCAATATATTAATTGATTGGGGAAAAGGTCTCCAGGGATGGAAAGGTGGCCAGTATATGTGAAAAGTTAAAGACTAATCCTGGAGGGTTGATCACCCAGATGTATTGACTGTTTTGGGTCAATACAGATCTGGCCATCTTGAGAATTCAACTGTGTGTCTTGAAATCCCACAGGGGAATATGAAGCTTCTTAAATGGGCCAATGCCATACAGGTTGCCTACATACCACCTGCATGGACCAATTGAGTTGTCCAAGGAGTGCTAGAGTGCTTGATGCCTTAACAACTCATTTGATTATTAACAACCTCTTCAAATTTCCCTTGACAAATCCTGGGCGAGTATTGCCATGGGGAAATACTGTTTAAATGAAAGAAACAATACTTGAAGGTCAGGTGATTGGTGTCCTCAAATGGTCTTCTGGTAGCCACCATGGATTGCAACACCAAATCACAGAAGTCTTCCTTTGACATTAGGTGATGGACTTGGGGACTTGAGATGAATAGGTGCAATGAAGTCCTGAAACCATCACCATTGGATTTCTGACGAAAAATGATGCATAATGGCATATAATACCATATATTCATAAGACCTCCTTATTAAAGACTTGGGTCCATTGAGCTGGGTCAAAGATTCCCTGATATTGAGGGGAAAAGCTTTTTTAAGGTGGCTGCTGGCCTCTGGTGGTTGCCAGAGACCATGACTTGAGGGTTGAGGTCAATGGCCAGTTATGGGCACTTTGAGTCCCTTGGGGTTTCTGGCCCTGAGGGATTGTTGGGCCAGATTATGGTTTGGAGCTTGAGGTATAGCCCCCTTGGTCCCTTTTGGCCCATTGGAATTACACTGAAGGGGGCCTAAGTGGTTCCACAGGCCATGGAGGCCATAGGGGGCTAAAGGGCCCAAAGACCTCTGGAGCCCAAAATCAAGGAAATGACCTGGTTTTTGCAGGGTTAAAGAATTGGCCAAAGGAGCCAATTAAGCAGGATATGTCCGGGGAAAATGAATGTGGCACACAGGCTATCAAAACACCATAAAAGGCCAATTGGAATATAATTGATAATATGGCCAATTGGCCATATATTGGTTGAGGCCTGATTTGCCATAACACACCAATTGGGAGTGCTCTTCTCTGCGGTTGTGAAAGTACCCCCCACCTTGAATTCTGAGCTCCTGAGCATCAAGACAAGGTAAAAGCCTGCTGAGGCTTCTGCAATTTATTAAAAAGAGGGATTCCACAGGTGTTGAATCTTGAAAACAGAATTTAATAACTGAAAAGAGGTTGGCATATGATGTGAGGATGATTTGGTCTTCTTTTGAAATTTGGCTTTTGGATTAGAAGCATTGAGTTGATTTAAGAATTTTGGCATTAAAACTATAAAGAAAGAAATATTTTGGAAAAGTATAATTAAAGCAAATGAGAGAAAATAAATAAAGGAGATGAAGTTCTGAGGAGGTTCCAATCTTGATCATGGATTTTGAGAGATGAATTGGATTGGCCAAGGACCTGGAAAGAAGATTGAGGGGAAAAACAATTTAAATAAAGTGTATTTATAATCTTAAACATAAAAGTATTCAAAATTATTATATGAAGTGTTAAAGGTAGGTCATTTTACCTTATTAGAATGTTTTCCTCTTTATTATTATTCTTAATAATTTATTTATTAATATAAACAATACTTATATCAATATATAACTTTAATATTAGTGATATTATTGTTAAAAACTGTTTTTTATTGATCAATGACAATTTTTAAGCATTGAATATTTGTTGGTAACAATGATAAATTGGCAAAAATATATTGATTATTAAATATCAATATATTAATTTCTTATATTATTTTATTTATTTAAAATAATATAAATACTGTATGCCATAATTATAATCATACTTTACTATTATTATTATTTTGAATCTTATTCTTCATTTATATTAGGATATTCAGAGTACAATAAGTCAAATATTACTAATTTTTACTTATTGTTCCATATTAAAAATTTACAAAAGGGAAGGAAAACTAAGCCTTTTAAAAATCCTATTTTGGAAAGCCTCATGGAATATGTTATTCTATGCATGATTTCATTGCAATTATCAGGGTGAGTCTATGAAGAGGTGATAATAATAGTATTTACAGCCTAGACTATGACTGTGACATGGATAACAAAGATAAAAAATGTTTTAATTGAAATAAAAAGGGCTTTACTAAAAGGGTTTTAGTGGTGGTGAGCACTGTTGAAAGCCCTGGGTGCAGCTTTATCAATTGGATTATTATAATAAAAGACTACAATAATTATATGTATAGCTATACCTGTTTATTTCCAAGAGTATAGCTGTTTTTGGACATTTGTACTACGTAGGCATTCAAAATCAGGATGAGGAAATCTTTTCTGGTGGAGAAAAGGCCTCTTTTTATCCTAAAATGGGGTGGAATGGCCCTCTAGGCCATCCATGTAGAGGAAGTGAAGAGTTTTTCACTTCTGAGTACTGGCTTGTAGCTTCCACAAAGCCTGTATACACTGTGTTGGACTCAGATGTGGTTTTGAAACCACATCTGGGAAGTTTTCACCAATACAGGGTGAAAGGCTTCATCTGGGGACCACACAGCCCCTTCTGATGTGTATGATGTGTAGAATGCTGTACAGAACCTTTATGGGACCCCAGTATTGAATACAATATGAGTTATTGAAGTATAAGCATGCTTTTTTGTCTTTTTGACACCTCATAATCATAGTTGTGGGATATTATCCCACCATAAAGGTTTTTTGGCCCAATTGTTGGATTTTAACCTTGAAACTGCTATAGCTTTTTCAGTTTTTGAGATATTGAGCTCAAAGTCGGCTCTTTGTGTAGTCCTGGATAGGATCTACACAATGGTACCTCATTTGGTATGGGTAACATTCAATATGGCAAAGTTATGCCATGCATAAGTTGTGTTATTCAGACATATTATTTTCTCAATATCTGTATGGAGCTTATTTGCTCCATAACGTTTGTTCTAGATGAGATATGGAGAAATGAAAGGCACCATCAGATAGTCCTGATTGTTATCTTTCCAAAACAACTCCACTTTAATTATCCCACACTAAAACTGTAGAAGCTAGATGAGAGGTAAATATTTTCTTCACCCTTATTTGACCTTATTTTGGCCATAACTTCTGTAATTTTGGTGTTAGCCCAATTTGGCCGGTACCATTGGATAGTCCTGACATTTAGCTTCAATTTGAATACACATTTTCTGTGGTTAAGACTCTTCCTCTGGACTTCAGATGAGAGGTGAAAATTAAGTTTTATGCTCAGCAACAACTTTGAGAAGGAATTACTTTGTTATTCTTTGTCCTATGATAATGGGACTTGTATATTTTGAAAGAGGGGATTTTCCTCTTTCCTTTGATACCTTTTGAGCTGATTTGTCTCAGCTCCATGTTTTGGTGGTATTTTGGCTTTACCATTGGTTTATGGTATTTGGCTATCATGCTTGTGCTCTGGTTTTGAGTCACAGGCTGACAGAAATACCTTTTGCCACATAATCTTGTGGCAAATTATCTGGGAAGAATATGTTTTATGAATTATCTCTTTAATTGGACCAAATAATCCAAATTAGGAGATTTAGTTCGAGTCAAAAAGTACTAGGAAGACTCTCTTTGTAGCAAAATTACTCTGAAAGGGATTATAAGATTAATTTATAATCTGTACCAAAGAATATCAGTGCCTAAGAAGATATCTAGAAATTATGATATTTTTTCTCACCTTATTATGAAATTTATATAACTCTCCTCACATATTACTGGGTCAGTTTTTTTGCTTAGATATTTATTAATGTGTATGAAATCTCAGGAGATATTATTTTAGTAAATGAGTATTCTTGGAGATATTTAATATTCCATATTCAGTATGTGTAGAATTTTCCAAATTTTAATCATTACGTTTTCTTAGATAACGACCACACAAGTTTTATTCATTTGTTATTATTGTTAGAAAAGCTCCATTGAATTTATAAATAAAGATAGGATAGATTTTCTAAACAGGAACTTAAGTATTGAATCAAGCTATAAATGATGAAGTTAAGATAGAAGTCATTTTTTGTATCAATATGAAATGGTTTCAAATATTGATGAATTAAGGTCCTTTCAGCTTATTGATATAATAGCTTTCCTTTCGGATGGATTATAATTATCAGTAAAGCTCAATAACAACATATTTAATTAAAAAATTTATGATTTGGAAGAAATAAAAACTCAACTAAGATGAATTTGATTTTATTAAATGTTTGTGATAGGTTTCAAATTTCAAATTAATGATAGAAGAAATATTGTTTGGGGTGAAATGAATACATGAGTCCTTTTAAATGTTAAAAACACAAAATCCTTTTCCCAAATCCATGGTTTTTCAATCTTCAAACATTCAGATATAATTGCTTATATTTTCCCTTTATTTTCACAATGTAAATTATTTTCTTCCACAAATGTAGTACTCATATGTTAAAGAACTGAATCTGATTACTTCAAACTAGAAAATCCCCTAATTATATCAGAAGCAAAGCTATAATTCCATATATTTTGTAAAATATGGGTACCATTAAGAGGACAAGCTGTTCCTAATTATGTGTTTTATTTTGGAATATTTGGAGCACAGATTCAACTATGAAGTTCCATTAGAATAATTCATATTGTGTGAATTGGAAGAGAGATCAATGTTATTATCTATAGAATAGTATTCTAAAGCCCTTTGAGCCAATATATGTAATTAATGTAATGGTTCCTTTTCTATAAATACTTCTTGTTAATTTCAATTTCAATTTTTAAATAATCAATTAATTTGTTATAGTTTTATATCACTGAAAACAAAGGGAGTTTAGAGAAAAACATTATATAAAATTATGAGTATGCAAAACACTCCAAAAATACAGCTTTAACAAGCATACTCAAACAAACTGCACAAGATTTTTGAGAATATATGTCTTTATTTGTGCCTTGATCACAATAATGAATCCCTTGATGACTTATCTGAGAATTTTATTAGTTGTTTGAATTTTCACTCCCAATAATCTTTACTATAGGCTATGAGGGTATATATTCTCTTTCCATCAGAATACCCATACTGTAGGAGAAATTGGAATTTCAGTGTATATGAATTGAATTAAGTAGTTTTTTCATGATTTGGAATTGGAAATATAAATTCCCCTCCATCTTTTCAAAAGCGGTCATGATTTGAGATATTTTTACTTTCAATAAAACTTGCTACAAATTGAGGAGAAATCTGATATTTTAATTTGTATATTATTCCCAAAATATTAACTTCCCCATCTCAAATGAACAATTTCCACTATTAACATGTAGAAATAAAAGCAAACCATACATCAATTTTAATGTGAGCCATATCACCCAAATATTAAATTCCTTACAAAATAGTATATCTTGGTTGTTAAAAAAATTCCAATAATTTAATTGAAGATAAACCTGATGATAAAAACATCTTTCTGGAGGTTAGAGATTTAAATTCATGATATGATTTGAGAAATTTCCCCTTTCATTATGTAAAAATATGATAAAATATTTTAATAGTTCCTTTTGGGAATCAATTAATAAATTTATTTGTTTATTTCTATATGATAAGAATTTTTCCTTTTTGAAAAGCCTACAGAATAAATTTTCATTGTCTTTCTATTAAGCTGATTGAATCAATAGGAAGTCTAGGGATAGGATAAGTGTGTATATTTCCTAAATTAATTGTCATCTTTCATGAGAAACATTCCCTTATTTCTATCTCTGAATCATCAACAAGCAGAATCTCAGTCAACAAAGAGTGACATATTTGATACCTTTAAAAAGCAAAATTTGTGCCCTCAAAACCCATTCTTTTTGTCTTTTTGTGTGAGAAAATGAAATATGTATGCTTGATGATACTTTGGTTTGTAGATTTAAAGCTTTTTTCTTTCCCCTTCCTGTGTTTTCTTACTTTTTGGAAGATATTTTTCTATTATTTTTCATTTTCCATTTTTCAACAAAAATTTGTCATTCATTGTGGGCCTAAACTTTGCATGAAACTCTAATAAAATGGGGTTACTAATATGCCTTGATGATGGCTAAAGGGGCCATAGGCCCCTTAAAGTATGAGAAGAGCCCCCATCCCAATTCCAGTGAGGTGGGCTAGGGGGAAGAGATTATGGAAATGGGCCAAAATTGATTGGGTTCAGGATATAGGATGTGGCCATAATTGGCCAGGAATCTAGGTATGAAGCAGATTCCACTAAGAACTACAAGGGGCGCCAATTTTCCATAAAATTGTGAAGGAATAGAATTTCCAAAAATCACTGAATCGGGGAAATTTCTCATGGTTGTGAAATTTCTCCCCTTTGAATGGCAATCACCTAAGCACCAAGACAAGGTAAAATGCCTTTTGAGGCTTCTTGAGCTGAATTTGTAATAGGTGTTCCAGAGGTGTTGAGATTTTGAAACTAAAATTGCAATTGAAAATGAGGTTGGCATATGATGTGAGGATTATTTGGTCTTTTTGTGAAATTTGACTTTTTACTTGAAGGAATTTGAGTTTGATGTAAAATATTTCATGATTTTTATGACAGAGAAGAGAATCTTTGAATAAATATAATGAAGAGAAAATGAAAGAAAAGAAAAGAATAGTAAAAGGGTTGTTGAGGAGGTTTCAAATCTTAATCACAGAATTGAAATGCTGAATTGCATTTGGCCAAGGACCTGGAAAAGGAAAGAATTCCAGGTTTTGAACGGATGGCCAAGATGATGTTCTCATATATTTTATACTCCTAAGGAAACACCGGTGCCATAAATCTAAAAAAAGAAACTAAAGATTGACTTAAAGTATGAAATCTTGAAATTTGAATGTGAAAGGATGGTCAATTTTCCCAATTTAAATTGCCATAAAACATGGAGTTGAGTGTTGAAAGCTTTGTACAGGATCCCATGTCCAAAGAATTGACAAGTTATCACAGAGTGGCCAAGGTGATTCTTACAATAAAAGGGTAGAATACCTCTAAAGTTGCATAGCAGGAGTGGGACTTTCCCTTTCTAATTCCTCTCCCCACCAGGAACCATAAAGGCTAACACTCTTGAAGAATTTGGTCCTGAGTTTTCACATTACAATGAATGAATATTCTTGACAGGTTAAGACCAATTCTTGAGGTTTTTGGCTGATTCCCAAGTTCTTCTTTCTGGGTCTTGACTAAAGCCTTTTGTTTCCACCACATATCATCCCTTTTCTCTTCTGAGCTTCAAATCCAGTATTTTAGAGGCTTCCCATTCCTTTACTTCTAAAGGAATTATTGGAGAAGGAGGCTCTTGCTGCTGATTTGGTATTTTTGTATTCTTGACTGGTTCAATGAGGGAGGTATGAAGAACTGGGTGGATGAAATTCCTTTGGGTTTTTCTTGAGATGGTAGGCATGAGTACTGACTCTCTTCAATATTTTGAAAGGACCCAACCATCCTTCTGACATCTTCTTGGTGGGTCTTTCTGACTTGAATTCCTTGGAGGGAAGCCATACTATGTCACCTCAATTTCAAAAAGGTGGAAATGCTCTAATTTTATCTGTATACCTCTTAAACCTGCTTCTGGAAACTTCACGCTCTCTCTTGCAATATTGCTATACTTATTGAACTTAGGAATATAACATTCCAGGAGGAGCATCTTTAGTAATGTGGACTGAATCAGATTTTGGATCTCTTCCGTAAACAGTGAAAAACAGTGATTTTTTGTTGAATATTGGTCAGATTTATTGTAGGCAGATTCAGAAAAAGGGAGCCAGGTGTGCCAATAATCTTGATTCTAACTAACATACATCCAAAGCTACTTCTCACATATTTTCTTTACCCTCTCGTCTTTCCATCAGTTTAAGGGTTGTAAGCAACTTGAATATCTCTTAAAATATTCAGCAGCTGACAGAGGTTGTTCCAGAAGGAAGAACAAGACAGTGAACCTCTATAACTGAACAAGCTTGATGGAAGGCAATGCTTGAAAAAGATGTTCTTGATGAATAAATGTGCCAAATCCAGTGCAGTAATGGAAAACATTGTTGAAATGAATACTGCTATTTTTGAGAACCTGTCCATTGTCACCATAATTGAGTCAAATTAATTGGACAGTGGAAGCTGAGTGATGAAGTCCATTTAGAGACAATTCCAAGGATCATTTAGAATTGGAAGTGGCTTGAAGAGGCCAAACTCCTTGTGATGGATATTTTTATTTCTTAAACATTGTTGACAGAATTATACATAACCCTTGATGAATTGAGTCATACCAGACAAGTGGAAATTCTACTTGACAACTTTGCAAGTCCTTCCTTGGCAAGGATTTCCATTTAGAAGAGAGTCATGGTTATTTTGAAGTATACTGAGCTGAAATGTGCGGTCATTTGGAACCACCACCCAATTTTTGAAGAGAAGAATTTGGCTAGAGGGATCAAGAGAACAAACAGTTTTACAGATCTACCTTTACCCAATGATTGAATAATACTTCTATACTGAGGATCTCGAAAAACTTCTTTTTGAAATTAATAAACCAAATTTGAAAAATACACAACCTTTATGGAAAATAATTTCAAGGATTGGACTTCATCTTGCTTAATTCTTGTTGAGATTTCATTGGATTATTGTTGATAAAATCCTCCCCCCTATGTGGGTAAATTTTGTGCCAGAATAAAAAAGCATCAGGAGGAGTAGCAAGGTGTCCACATAAGTAATTGATTGTAAAATAAAATTTGGAAATGAACTCAGCCCAGCGGGCTTGACAGAAATTAAGGACTTTGAATGTCAGAGATTCTTGAAGAGAGGAATGATTGTTAATAACTTCAAAGGGATGAGAAAATGAAAGGAAAAAGCCCTCCAATTAATGAGATTACAGACCATTAAAAAGAGCTCCTTGTAACAAAACTAATAGTTCATATCTTCTGAAATAATCTTGGAGATATCAAATGCAATGGCATGTTTTCCTGAGTCAAAGGCCTCACTTCATACAGCTCCCATGGCATGATCTTATTAATTTGTCTCTACAAGAGCTTGTAGAGAAGGATTTGAGAATTGGTGAAAGCGTCTTTGACTTGATAAAATTAGCTAAAAGCGTCCTCATAAAGGTGGAAAATTGAATCTTTCTTGAGGAAATTGGTGAGAAAATGAATCATCTTTGAATAATTCTTGATTAAATAGCAGTAAAAATTGGCAATGCCAAGAAATTATGGAAGAGCAGTGAGGTTTTTTGGAGGATACTAATTAAAGAATTGATGAAATTTTGCTTTGTTCATCTTCAGGCCTCAATAAAAAACAACATAACCTAGATATTCAATGCTTGAAGCATGAAAAAGGCACTTGGATGCCTTGGCAAAAAGGTTACTAGCTCTGATTATGGCAAGAACATTGAACACATGAGTGAAATTTTTTGCCTCAGACTTGGAAAATACCATTTAATAATCAACATAAACCAAGGAATAAACATCTGGAGGGTCATAGAAAATAACATTGAAAACATTTGGAATAGAGTCAGGAGCATTGTTTAGCCAAAATGGCATAACCAAGTACTCATACCTGCAATATTTGGTTCTAAGAGCTGTCAAATTTTAATAACTGGAAGGTGTGGATATGAAACTTTGGTAAAATATCAAGTACTTTTCCTTTCCTCAAAATTTGTATAAGGTAAAATTATTTAGGAATAGTAAGAAGTAGTATTTTTGAAGGGAAAACATGCTGATTCCATTTTTTTAACTCTGTAAGTATAAAAAAATAATATAATAAAAACATATTGTTTTACCAACAATAAAGATTTATCCAAAAATACTCTAAAAGAGATATTTAAGGCTACAAAAGAAGTTTCTTCAAGAGCAATTTCAATTGGAATTAATTGAACAAGGAGCTGAAAGCCATTAGTTAAAGAACAAAGCCTTTAAAAAAATGTCAAGAGAAAACATGCACAAAAGGGTCCATAATGAATTTGAAAGTTAAGTGACAAAGCTAACAGTGATGAAAGATACTTTAATTCACTTCTAGGGTAGTTCAAAGGGTAAAAATGATTATAAGAGTTACAAAAAATGATTATAATGATTTCTTCATGTGGTTAAAAGGTTTAAAATGATATGAAAAGGGTGGTTGGAATATTTTATTGATTTGTTTAACAGCTTTTAAACTAATTATAAAAGGAAAAGATTCTAACATGAAGAGAAAAGTGGGGCAAAGAAGACAATTGTTTATAGCCATCAATTTTCTTATTTCAAAAGTAAAATTTACTCTTGTCAGTCATGGAAAAAACTCTGACAACACAAAAGCCAATTTTGGCATCATTCAACCCTGGTTTAGACCAAAAAAGGGCTGGTTTTAGCCATTTTAGACCCTTATATCAGCAATTACTAGAGTAATACCTGGCCTAGAGCCTTAAAAACACGTCAGAATGAGTGTAAGAGACATAGAAACCAGTTAAACCTGTTTTTACTAAGGTTGTTTTAGCTTAAGGGTAGTTTTACCCTCTTGGCAACAGTTAAAACTGCCCTGGTTGGTATCAAAACCTCATCATCAATTGAGTCACAGACCCTGTGAGTCAATTGCAGGCCAAAAGTGATGAGACTTTGTGTGGATTTTGACATCTCACGCCTGTAAGCAAGGATTTTGGGGGTCTGGCTCCCCCTTAGAGCTAGAGTTCCTTTTCCCCCCAAATTTATTTTTTCCAATTTATTTTTTCCTTTAATTCCTCATCATGTATTATACTTACAATTTACATATTTAATTCAATTGAGTTTCACAGGACACTACTGTAATAATTGACACCTCATATGTAAATCAAAGCTCACTTATGTAATACACGCGCACATTTTGACAATTCAATTTAATTCAATTGAAAATACTTCAATTCCTCATAACTTTTAAACTATACATAACACCTCCATTTTCACACCAAAATTGATGATTAACACTACATTTGATATGAATTAAATTAAGGTTTTGAGGATTTTCAACTTTTATACAGAAAATACAAAAAACTTGATTTAAGCTTATTTAGAGTTGAGTTACAAAAATTTCACTCAGAGGTGACCCCACCTAATTTTTTATAAGGAATCCAATGGTGAAATAAATTTTATATGTTTATTTGTTAGATAAATAGTTATGATAAATTTTATTCAACTTTTTTCCAAAATTATTTCATTTTGGTTAATTTTGTTGAAAATTCATTTTTACTTAATTTTTTCAAGTAAAAATGTGTTTTTACAATTTTCAAATTTAATGTATTTTTATTTTTAAATTATAATTAAATTTTTTTATTGTGTATATAAATTCATATTTCTATTTTAATTTTTATTTTAATAATGTAAATAAATTTATTTTATTTGTGTTTGTATATTAATTTTTTGTTTGTGGTCTTTTGGGTATATGAAGATACCTTTAAGGCTCACATTCCCTCCCCCCAAAAAAAGAATATTACTTTGTAATATTGTTATTTCTAGTATGTCTGAACCTTCTGAGAAGTTTGTTAGCTTCAGGTATGTGCTTTTTTTCTAACAAGTCATCTTCACTAGTTGGGTCACTGTACCTAACAAGGTATTCCCTTAATTTTTTAGTTCTTAATTTTCTTTCTTTAAGAACTTTGGTGATCTTCTTAATACCAGATGTCTCAATAGGAGGTATAACCTGGGGAAATTTATTCTTGAAGGGAAACTTTTCAGCATCACTAGATTTATATGGCTTTATCAAGCTCACTGGAAATGTAGGATGCTTATTACTAAGTTCTTCAGATAATTCTACTCAAACAGAATTCTCTCCATGGAGGGCTTTAATAACAGAGGTCCTGTAAAGGAGTCTTTGAGATTTATACATCCTTTGATGTTATTGAAGTTGGTGGTGGATATTAGTACTAAATCACCCACTTTGAAATCTGGAGTGGCATGTGATTTGTCCCACTTCTCTTTAGCATATGCAAATGAGTCTTCAATGCATCTTACTGCATGTTTTTTAGCTCTGTCTAGCATTCCTTTGAAGCTGGAAGCCGTAGGATGTATTTCAACCAGATCCTTTTTTAAAGAATCTTGGGGTAACTTGGGATTCTATTGTTTTTCTAGCATAGTAGGAGTTTGATAGGTACTGGCATGAATTGAAGTCTTATATGCCAATTCTAATGCTGGTATAAGATTACACCATTCATGGGTAAATCCAAAACAATCCTTGAATTCAAGGCCATATGCACAAAATGTTCTTACCATGTCCTCTAAGGTTTGTATCATCCTTTCAGCCAGACCATCAGTTTGTGGGTGGTAGGCTGTAGAGAAGGACAGCTTAGTGCCAAATAATTGGTGAATATTTGTCCATAGTGCTGAAGTGAGTTTGGGATCCCTGTCACTGATGATATTTGTAAATATTCCAGTCCATGACACTACTCTATTCCATATCAGAAGAGCTTTATCCATGGCTGTATCATCTTTGTGACATGGTAAAAAGATTGGAGTTTTACTGAATCTGTATACAATCACTAGGCAAGCATTATAGCCTCTGTCACCTTTTGGTGGTAGGCCAGTTACCCAATCCATATGGACAATTTCCCAAGGTCTTCTGGGTTCTTGGATTTTGATCATATTTCCAAGTCTTTTGCCTGTGGATTTATTTGCCTTTTGACATCTGTCACAGGTTTTACAATACTCTGAAACATTGTTCTGCCACATTGGCCACCATATGCAGGTCTTCACTTTTTCTTTTGTTCAGTCTTCAGACAGATGTCCTGTAAAGGGGCTGTCATGGCATTTTTCAGTACAAGATTGATTAATTACCTGTCCACAACTGTCATTACACATGTGTGCTTGGTCCTGTGGTAAATTATACCATCCAGTAGGTGAAATCTTCCTTCATCATAAGATTTCTTCCATAATTCATCAAAGGCATGTATTAGAGAGTTGTCTTTACAGTCTTTGTTAAGTAATTGGCATAAGATGCTACAATTCTTATCCTGAGTGTAACTATTTCTGATTTCTTCAAAGAAGGTGGTGTTCAAGTCTGTAACACTTATTCCTTCTATTGGGATTTGTGGTGAAGCTTCTTCTGGCACATAAGCAGAATTATCAATATTATTTGGTAATGGCAATCTGCTGAGTCCATCTGCATTTTTATGAATATTCCTATCTTTATGAACAATAGTCATATTGCCCCTATATTCTTACATGGCTATTTGCCATCTGAGCATATGTCTGTTGGGTGTTTTCATGTTTAAAAGTAATTTAACAGTGGTACAATCTGTTGTTACTTCAAAAACACATCCTTCCAGAAATTAATTGAGTTTTTCTAAAGCCCAAACAAGGCATAAACACTCCATATGACTTTCTCCATATCTGGCTTCAGTTGGTTTGATCTGCCTGGATATGAAACATATTGGCCCTTCAACAGGGTTATCATTTAAAATTCAGACTTGATGAAGTGCAGCAACAATCCCATCCCCTGATTCATCAATGTAAAGCTTAAAGGGAATTTTAAAGTCTGGAATCAGTAAGAGTGGAGCAGTGGTCAAGGCTTGTCTTAAATATTCAAAGGCATTTACTCAGTCAACAGTCATTTCAAATACTGTGTCTTTGTCACATAACTTATAAAGAGGTCTTGCTATGGATTCAAAATCATTAATGTGTTGCCTGTAATATCCTGCAAAACCCAAGAATGATTGAATTTCCTTTTTGTTTTGAGCCATAAGTTTCAGTAAGACTGCTCCAACTTTATTTTTGTCAATCCCAAGGGATAGACCAGATACCACATGTCCTAGTGCTTTGAGTTCCTTAAATACAAAATGACATTTCTTCAAAGAGATTTTCATGTTCACAGATTGGATTTTGGTCAAAATTCTGGATAATCTGTACTTATGTTCTTCCTAAGTCTTGTAACAGACAATAATATCATCAATGTAAATGATCAACCATCCTTCTGAAAGCTCTTCAGGGAAAATTTCATTCATCATTCTTTCAAGGTGTGAAGGTGCATTTTTTAATCCAAAAGGCATCCTCAAATATTCATAAGCTCCACAATGAACAATAATTCTTAAGTATTCCATTGCTCTTGGTGTCACTACATTTTGATGAAATTCTTCAAGGGCATCCATAGTGCTTATATACATTGCTTGAGATATTTGGGTGAGGGAAATTTAGATTTTTGGTATTGGGTACCTGTCTGGAACAGTATAAGTTTTCAGAGCTCTAAAGTCCCCAAACATTCTAGATTTTCCATTATTCCATGCCACTATGACTGGTGTAGGCATTTCTACTTCTTCATTGTTCCACAATTTTCTTATTACACCAAGGTTGAGAAGTTCTGTGATATGCATTTCCAGGGCTTCTCTTGATTTTGGACTTGTTGGATATGCAGGTCTTCTTAAGAGTTGTGGATAAGGTCTCTCAATATTTAGAGTAATGTCAACTTCATGACCAACAATTGCCCCTAGGGGTTCTTTATCTGAAGCAAATGCTTCTTTGTGGTCATATAAAAGAGCAGAAAGTTAATTTTCTTGTATATCACTCAAATAAAGGTTTATTTCAGCTTCATTTGACTGTTCAGACTTGAATTTCTCTAACTTTAAGTTGACTGGTGATACTTTGTTCACTGTAATTTGTCTTTTAAATGGTGAAAAGGAAAATTTTTGGTGCTTATTGTCTCCAATAGTAAAGTGTCTGTCCTTGTTGTTATGTAAATCTATGCCATACATGATCAAATAATCATTTCCCAATATTAAATGGGTACTAGAGCAATTTTCCATAACAAAAAAAATTCAACAGTGAATCTTTAATTTCAATTTATATGTGGAAATATGACACTAGTTTCAAATATTCCCAATGCTTTCATTTATTTACTTGCACTATTAAATTTTATGCCATCAATTGGCAAAAATTGATCTTCAAAATTTGGTACACAAGTCTTAAGAAAGGATTTACCTACACAAGAGCAGAATGCTCCTGGATCAAGTAGTAGTTTAGTGGATTTGTGGCAAATTACCACTTCTGTTATACAGGAGTTACCAGCTGTATAACCTTTCCCTCTGTTTGGTTTGGTTTTCATTAACTGTGCATCTTGAATTTTTGATAAATCAAGTTGGCTATTGCTCAACTGTGGTAAGTGTGAATAAGATTCCATGATGTCAAAGGTGGAAGTGATATTTTCTATATCCTTTGAGGATTCAGAAGATATTGATGATTTATCATCTGAATTTTCTTCAATTATATCATCTTTTTCAACATCAGGTTATTTTTCAATGTTAATTTCATTGATTTCCCCCCTTTTTGGACATGTATTGGATAAATGTGTGGTGCTTTGGCAAATATGGAACTTCCTCATTGTATCTGAAGATTTATATTTCAAATCATTAGATTCTTTTGAGGGTTTTTGTCCACAGAATCTTTCCAAGGTGTATTAAACTCTGTTTTGAGATTCACCCTACTAGAACCAATTTTGGTTCTGGTGGTTACTTCTTCTAATATATTGATAATATCTTCTACTGAAGATTGTTCATTAGTCCTTCTTTTGACAGCATGCTCTAGGCCACCTCCACATTGTCTTACAATTTTCCTATGAATCATAAATTCTGACATGTCAGGGTATAATGCTGTTAGTCTGTCCTTTTGTTGGCAAAACCATGGTAAAGCTTTGTCATTATCAGCATTGAATTTTTCAGATTAAAAGGCCGTTTCAACTTTGGACCTCCAAGAATCATTGGCCCATTTGTTTATAATTTGGGTTTTCCACCCAGTCCAACTTTGGTGTCCATGTGCTTGTCTCAATTTGATATACCATCTGTGAGCTGATTTGGTAAACAAGGTGTTAAATCTAGCTGTTACTAATCTGTCTGGTAATTCAAGATCTTCTTTGATCATGTCAATACCTCTGATGAATTCCATATGGTCATATTCTCCTTTACCACTGAAGTGAGGCCATTCCTTAAGTTTTGGAACTTCTTTCAAGAATGCTTGGCCCATTGATGGTTCCAAGTTATGAAAAGAAGTAGAACATTCAATTTTTAACTGTGAATTTTCAATATCCAATACTTGTGGATTGGGAATCCTTGTATCCTCATTTTGATTGAGAGGTGTAGACATTCTTGGTAAGGTGTTTAGTAGTTTCTCAGTATCATTCATTTTACTGATGTTACACCTTTGTGAATTTCTTAATTCATGTTGCAAGCTTTGTATAGAGTTCATTACATTCTTGTTATGATCATCCTCTTTATATGTCAGTTCATTCCATAATTCTGTTTGTTTAGTATTATCAGAGATAACCTCATTTAACTTTCTTTTTAACTTCAATATTTCCTCCTTTAAGGTATCAAAACACTTTTTCAAGGCAATTATATGTGTCTTTACTTCAGTAAATGATTTTGAAATATCATCAAGAGCTTTCTTATCATCCTCTTTGATAGTACTTATGGCTTGTTTTATTATTTCTTCAATTATGTCATCAATATTGAATTTAGAATATTTGTCTGTTAATTCTTTAATAATGGCAGATTGTTCATTTATCTTATTTCCAAAAGAATTATCATTATTGGAAGTTTTAATTGTTCTTGAAACTTTTTCAAAACATATAAGTGTTTCATTGATTTGGCTCAGACTCAAGTTATTTGTTTTAAGATTGTTACAAATTGATGAATTTTTATCAGAAATTTGACTTTTTATGTCAGTTATAGCTTCATACAACTCTGGGATACCATCAAAAATGTCAGAAATCATTTGTAATATTTTAATCCGGCTTCCTCCTTCTTTTGTAATTCCATCATGGTTCTGGCCATCTGAAATACATTTTCCATGGCATCTTGTTGAATCTTTGGAATCCTGTAGCCCTGGCTGTAAGGTTTTGTGGCTGGTGCCTTTCCTTTGCCCTTGTTCTGAGCTTGTGGCTGCTTTTTCACATTGGAATTGCTGCTGATGGCCACTGGGGCTGTTTTTGGCACTTGTTTGGGTGGTGGAGGGTTGTTTTCCCTCCATTCTGCTGTTAAGAGCATCATGTTCTTCTTTTCCATCAATGGATTCCATCCATTGAGTAACTTGCAAGTGTTGGGATAGCCCAGGAACTTTTTCACAGTCAGGTAAGCATTCATGCAGTTTTTCCACAGATCTGCAAGGATTTGGTACTCTTTGTGCTGCAATGCATTGTTGTAAGCCTTCTGGTTGGCTTTGTAAATGTCCACTGAGGCTTCTTGTGGTGGTTTCAGCTGTTTTTGAAGGTAAAACAGTTTTATCAGCTTCAGAATGACACAATTTATTAATTTGGAGGTCATCAACTGACCCTTGTCCTTTTGTAATTGATTGGCTTCTGCCAAAATCATTTCTATGACCTTTCTGGGAGCTGCTTGAGGAGTTATAGCTGGCTCCTAAACTGGTTGAAGGCATATTTTATGATTAAAAAGCTTTAAATAGCAATTTTATGTCAAAAAAACTTACTATTAGGCAAATTCTTAGCTTTCTGAAGAGTATTACTTATATCCAAGTTAATGAATTCAGAAGAAATTGGTTCAGGTTGATTATTCTGAGTCACAATAATAGTACTATTATGGTCAGAATTAACAGTACTGGAAGGCATAATGCTGGTAACGGTTGAGGCTATTTCAATGTTTTCTTGTCTTACCACGTTGTCAGACACCAAAATTAATAAAAAGCAGATTAATTAGGGGAGTGATATTTCCACGCCTTAACCTAAAACTTACGCCTACGCCTACGCATAAAATTGTGGATTCAGATACGCCTTCACGCCTTTCATGGATGTAGTTTGCTAAATGCACGCATCCAAGTGATTACTAAAAAAACGCCCCCATTTTCTTTAATCCAAAAGAACTATAATTTCACAGTTACCCACTTTCAATTTTGATGTTCATATGAGTCTCTAAGAAAAGTTTTGATAGCTCAGCATATGTCAAAGTACTTGCTAAAGTTGTTCTTACATGAAAAAAATAACCACCATAAGGACAGGAAAATAAAATCCAATGAGTGATTTCAATGATTAAAAATGTACACACCTTGCCAAAGTACGCTTCCTCTGTTGTACCTGTAATTCATAAATATAAAATAAGTGGTTCTAAATTTTTCATTAAATAAAACTTCTTATGAATTAACATACCCTTTGCATGTTTATCTCCACTGTATCAGGTGATATAAAATGGTATGCCATTACATTTTTCCTTTGTCCAATACGATGTAGACAATCAATAGCTTGATCTTCAGCAGCTGGATTCCAATGAGGCTCCTAGACATATATTAGATATATAGTTTATATTAAAATATTGCCTCATGGTCATATAATCATAATTAATACCATTATAAATACCACGTCTGCACAAGTTATATTCAGGCCAACCCCTGCAGCCCCTATTGAAGCCACAAGTACTTCTACATTGCTGTTTTCCTTGAATTTCTTGAGTTCTGCTTCCTGTGTAGCTTGGCCTATTGTTCCATCAACACGTGTAAAAATGATCTTATTGTTTTCTAAGACAATTCCAATCCTACCAGTTTATCACAAATAATTGTCAATCAAAAGCTTCATCATTATCAAAGGAGAGGTACAAAGCAGAAGCTTAATATACAAAATAAGGGAAATAACCAAGCTTACAAATCAAGAAATGTTGTAAACTGTGAAAAAATCACTGATTTTGGGGTTGAATTTTTAATGTTTTGGCGTGATAAAAGAATTTTAAGGAGCCTCTGAATTTTAGTGCTTTGTAGACATGTTTTGACATCAACATGTTCTGTTATGGTACTATTAAAAAAAACCCCTTCTATCTTTGTCCCATATGGTGAGATCATACCTTCAATGTCATATATACTTTCACTAAGCAAGTGATGATTGCAACAAAGGCAAAGCTTGTTTATATACTTGAAGAACATTTCTGGGCCTTGATTAGATGATGATATGACCTCTTTGTAAATATCATTATATCTATCTAACGTCCAATCTGAGAGAGGTTCATGGATATAATCATGATTAATTTCAGGTAGATCATTTAAAATGTGGTCCTTGTTTGTTTGTAGGCAAAGATGCCTCAGGCATAACTGAAGGGGGCTATAATTTCCTTTTTTGAGCTCTTCCAATATATTTGGTACCCAATTCTCTTGTTTTTCACTTTTAGGTGCTGTAATGAAGGTGATTAGGCTCATTAAGTCATTTATACTGTTTTGAATAGGGGTTCCTGTGAGGCAAATGCGTCTGGATGTTTGTATTGCCCCAATTGCTTTGAAGAAAGTTGACTCCTGACTTCTTATCTGACTAGGTATTTCAATTTAATTTATATATCTTTCATCAGAATTCCACAATTTTTAAATAATACTTTGAAAAACTCACTGGGCCTCATCTAAGACAACTCGGTACCATTCACTATGGTAAATCCAAGAGTTTTCTATATTATTAGGCTTACCAAACTCATGAGCTAACAAATGATAGCTGGATATTACAATATCAGCTTCAGACCATTTTTTCAGTCCAATCTCCTTTCTTTTCTTCCCATGGTAGGTGACAATCTTTAGTCGGGATATGTCTGTATGTAATTTTAATTCATCTTCCCAATTCTTTATCAAACAAGGTAAGCATATTATGAGTGTGGAGTGTTTCTGTTTTTATTAATAAAGTGATTGGATGGTGGAATATCTCTTTTGGAATCTTCAAGAGTCATACATATGAGTGATATGCACTGAATTGATTTCCCTAGTCCCATGTCATCTGCAAGCAGACAGCCCAAGGGAGTATGGCTGAAGGTGTCTTTGAGGTTATTTACTTGCTTCTTTGTGATTCTATGTATCAAATTTATTCTTCTAGTTGAGGATGATGGTTTACTTAACCACAGAGAATTTGCCGATTTTCCATTTGGGGCTTCTCTATCTAGGAGAAATGCTAATCCTTGCTTTTGATGAGGCTTGAGTGAAGATTTTAGGAATGGTATTACGGATCCGATTTGTGGAAGGTCATTCCCACTTGGAATCTTCAGGAGCTGTGAGTGCAGCTCAGGTGACAACAATACGTTCTGAGAAGAGATAACAGGCTTGGGCTCCAGGTGTGAGATAAGTGAACACCCACAATGTTCCAAGCTGTTGTATGTGGCTGGTTGGTGAATTAATATTGAATTCTGCCTAATGAGGTCAAATATATCAATGCTTGCTGAGGAAAACAGAAAAATAAACATTACTATTGGAATAGTGATGTTTTTCTTGTTGTAAAGGTTAAATTGGAGAAAGCTTTCAATGAATACTTTCTGGTTGGGGTTTTTCTCTAGATTGGTGTGCCACATGCCAGAAGGACCACAGGATATGAAGAAATTGGGTTCACCCAATAATGGTACGAGTGCAGAGGTGACATCCAGAGGAAGGCTACCACAAGCTTCTCTTTGATGTCGTGTATACAAGAATAAATTTTGACTTGTATGACATAAGAAAATCCAATCATCCGGAGGAAAAGGTTTCTGAATGGGATTAGTGAGGCATACATGGGTTTTCAATATACCAAGGCAATATGGCTTGGAAGAATCCATATTTAAAAAAAAGATTCAGTTTGATCTTGACAGGAATGAATGGTAAATGCAATGAACTGGAGAGCAAGAATATATACTAAAGTAATTTTGATACTAATCAGGCCGGCTTGTGGTTTGCAGTTACTATTTGTATTATAAATAGAAACATGCGACATTCAATAAAAGATTGTTTGAAAAAAAGAGCTCAATTTAGAGAGGCAAGGAAATTTATTATTGGATATGTCAATATAATTGTATCAATCTCTGAATGAGAAAAATCTTTCTATTTGAAGTCCTGACTTCAAACAGAATACATGAAGCAAATTCCAAAGGAGACTTAAGGACATATATTTCAAGAAAGTCATCAAAGGAAAATATGTACTCAAGTTTGCATCAACCATCCCATTTCATGCATAAGTATCCTAGTCTAAGGTTGAAAAGCTACATCAAAAGAAATGGAAAATTACAAGAAATTTATATCTTTGAAAGCTTCATTTTTTTCTGTTGATGTCTTTGCTTTTCATTTTGAATCCTTTCTTGACATCCATATGTCTTCTCTTCTTGGGTTATTGGATCCATACATATAAGGCTTTTAGCTCTTGAATATAGCTTGGAGTTGATTTGGAAAGAACAGCCAAAGTGAGTTATGGTGGGAAGTTCATCAAAAATAGGAGGTGGCTGAGTGGTCTGGTGAAAAGTGGTCAAAGCTTTCCAGAGAAGCTCAATAATACCTTGTTTGCAAGAAAAATCCAAAAGTGTGGAGTATTCAGGAAATGAGAGGCCATAGCCACAGGAGCGGATGGGAGATGGAATTGGTTTTATGGCTGATTTGTCAAAGAATGTGAACAGACCGTAAGTCCAAGTATTCATGTCCTTTTCATCTCTATGAACACAATTATGAAAACCATTTGTTGTTATGATTACATTGGAGAAAGACCGTAAATTTTGGTGGAACATTGGATTCCATTCAGGTAGCTGGGCTTCTTGCATGATTTCATTATTCTCACAGGCAGCAGACATAGAAAGAAGCTTGATGCGGGAGGAAACAAAATTTTCAAACTGAGAAAGGGTCATCCATTCTTCATTATCTGCGTCTAATACTTCTGGATTCATTGTGGTCTTCCTGGCATAAACACCTAGTAAAAGGAGAATAAAATTAACAAAAAAACTTGAATATAATTTTTTAAATACTCACCTAAGGATTTACCATTATCACTTCCACAGCGAAATCCAACTCCTTTCATATGACCATCAATAAGATCACTATTGGATTTAATATGAGGACGATTTTGGGCTAATTTGTAAAGTGATATTATTAATTGATTTAATGAAGTAAAAGTTGGAGAAGGAATATGAAATGGATGCAAGCGATAAATGAAGAGGGGCTCATGATTTTTTGAATTGAAAACAATTGAAGAATTTGGTGTTTCATTTATGGAAGGTAATAAAAGCTTATTTATTCTATTTGGCTTGGGCTTAACTAGATTTGTACTGAATTCGCCTCTGCTTCTTGATGCATGGTCCAAAATTTGGGTGAGTAATTTTTGTGCAATTTGAAATCTTCTATGTGAATGATTAGATTTCTTATTTAGAGATGAGTCATTTTTGGATAAGGGGGAATCATTCACAGCTGGTGAAATAGTCCTTCCCATGGAATGATCCTCAGAATGCAAAAATGACTCATCCTTTCCGTTTGTGCTGTGTAAGCTTGAGTTTTGAAGGGTTTTTGGATGCATTGAGTCACTAATTGATGAAGAAAAATCATTTACAACTGGTGAAATAGTCCTTCCCATGAAATGTTTTTCTTCATCATTAAGTGACTCCATACATTTTGGGAGCTCAATGAGTTGGTATGGCAACTGTTGATTCATGATCGGTGAAAAAGCAAGAAGCAACAGGTGAGGCTTTCCCCTAGAATGATTTTTATTTAAAAAAAAGTCAAATAAGTAAATAAAAATCATGGTTGCTTAAATTTTATTAAAAAAAAAAAGAATAAGGCTTTTTTGAAAAAATAATGGTTGTAACGAAATTGAAAAAAATTAGTAAATATAAATTTAAATTTTTTCTTTTAAAAAATTCAGAGTTTACAATTGAATTAACACAAAAACAACCAAAAAAATAAAAAACCATTGTGATTGCTGGGGCTGGCCCCAGTGATCAATTTAAATTAAAAAAAAAATTCAAAAATTGGAAATGTTTTTTAAAAAATAAAAAATAAATAAAGTAGAAATTAAAATTTTTTAAAAAAAAAAAATAGAAACCTTTTGATTTCTGGGGCTTTAAGGGGTCCAGCAGTCAATTTGAATTAAAACAAAAAAAAAATAAAAATAAAAATGTTTTTCAAAAAAATTGAAAAAACATCGTGATTGCTGGGGCCCCAGCAATCAATTTAAATTAAGAAAAAAGAAAATAAGATAATTGAAAATTCAATTTTGTTAAAAAAAAAATTAATGTTTCTTTTTTGAAACTTTTATAAAAGCTTTTTTTCTAAAAAAATCAAAAAAAATAAAATAAAATAATTAAAAATTAATTTTTTAAAAAAAATAAATAAAATAAAAGTAAAAATTATTAAAAATTAAATTTTTTTAAAAAAAGATAAAAATTGTTTTTTTTTAAATAATTTTTGATCAAAACAAATAAAATAAAAATGAAATTTTTAAAAAAAAATAAAAAAAGTTTTTTTTTTGAAAAATTTTGATCAGTGGGGCTTTAAGAGCCCCAGCAATCACTTTCAATAAAAAAAAAATAAAAAAAAATTAAATTAATTAAAAATTAGATTTTTTTTAAAAAAACTTTTGATCGCTGGGGCTGTAAGAGCCCCAGCAATCAAATTAAATTAAAAAATAATAATAATAATTAAAAAAGAAATTTTTTTAAAAATAAATAAAAAAAGTTTTTTTTAAAAAACTATTAATAAAAAAAAATAAAAAAAAATTAAAATAATTAAAATAATTAAAAATTATATTTTTTTTAAAAAAAAAGAAAAAAGTTTTTATTTTAAAAAACTTTTGATTGCTGGGGCTGTTAGAGCCCCAGCAATCAATTTAAATAAAAAAAAATTTAAAAAAAATCAAAATAATTAAAAATAAAATAAGTGTTTTTTTAAAAATCTTTTGATCGCTGGGGCTGTCAGAGCCCCAGCAATCAATTTCAATCCAAAAAGGTTTTTTTTTGAAAACCTTTTGATCGCTGGGGCTGTAAGAGCCCCAGCGATCAATTTAAATAAAAAAAAAATAAATAAAAAATAATAATAATTAAAAATAAATTTTTTTAAAAAAAAATAAAAACAGTTTTTTTTTAAAAATCTTTTGATTGCTGGGGCTGTAAGAGCCCCAGCAATCAATTTAAATAAAAAAAAAACCAAAAAAAAATAAAAAAAAAATTAAAATAATTAAAATAATTCAAAATTATATTTTTTTTTTTTAAAAAAAAAAAAAGGTTTTCTTTTGAAAACCTTTTGATTGGTGGGGCTGTAAGAGCCCCAGCGATCAATTTAAATAACAAAAAAATAAAAAAAAATGAAAATAATTAAAAATCAAATTTTTTCAAAAAAATTAAAAAACGTTTTTTTTTAAAAATCTTTTGATTGCTGGGGCTGTAAGAGCCCCAGCGATCAATTTCAATCAAAAAAATAATTAAAAAATTAAAAATTTTTAAAAAAAAAACAGGTTTTTTTTTTGAAAACCTTTTGATCGCTGGGGCTGTAAGAGCCCCAGCTACCAATTTAAATCAAAAAAAAAATAAAAAAAAAGAAATAACAATTAAAAAATAAAATTTTTCAAAAAAAAATAAAAAAAGTTTTTTTTTTAAAAATCTTTTGATCGCTGGGGCTGTAAGAGCCCCAGCAATCAATTTAAATAAAAAAAACAAAATAAAAATTATAATAATTAAAAATTAAAAGTATTTAAAAAAAAATCCAAAAAGTATTTTTTTAAAAGACTTTTGATCGCTGGGGCTGTAAGAGCCCCAGCGATCAATTTAAATAAATAAAAACAAAAATAATTAAAAACTAAAATTTTTAAAAATAAAAATAATTAAAAATCAAAAAATTTTAAAAAAAAAGAAAATGTTTTTTTTTGCAAAAAATTGTGATCATATTGGTAAATTAAAAATTAAAAATGAAACTCACTTGGGTAACTTTTAATTACAAGTGTTTGGTTATGAGTATTATTTTGTATCAAAGAAAATAATATTTTGAATTAAAAAAAAATAGGTTTCAGTGATGATATCGGAAGTGAAAAGGATGCAGGTGGATTGGGGATTTTGCTCCCAAAGTGTAGGAGGAAGTCAATGTGATGTGAATGACCTACACCACCGCAAAAATGCTGATGTAAGCACAACCGCGTTGCACTGACGTAGGTATGAGGTCAGTGCAAGGTTGTTAATCTGTGAGCGCCCATTATGTGGAGTTTCCATCATCGTTCCTCCTCAGTAACTTCACAAAGGCACACAAAGGTATCGTAATTTCTAAATCTTTTTATTCTAAAAGCTAATTATAAAGCCTTTCTCTCAGGGTCAAAAAATAATAATGGGATTGTTAATTTTAATAAATAACTCCTTTTGTTTTTTTTTTCTGTGTAGCATTAAGAATCAAAGAACGGGGAAACGATGAAAAGGGGAAAGGCCGCAATGTATGCTTACTTCTTTATCAACGGGATTTGAACCCTTCTGGAGCACAACAAAGTATGTTTTCATACTTCATTTTCTTTTATTTAAAGTAATCATTTCAAAAACATCTTCATTCCTTCTATACCCAAATCGTTTTCTCTTCCCCTCATCCTGTTTTATCACATGCCTTATTTCTCTTGGTTTCTTTTCCTAATTTGTGCGATTGTTTCATATTACCTTATTTTTGAAGTCTTTTATTATCCATTTCTTTATTTATATTATTTCGTCTCCTATTTTTTCTACTTTGTCGATTATATTTCTTATCTTTTCTTTGCTGACTCACCAATAATTAATACTCTAGACCTTTCGAACAGTGCCATTCCACATACTATCCAGTTGGTCATTAACATTACCTATGAATTTTGGGTACCACAATAGCTCTCAAGCCTTTTCATCGGCATCATCACTTGGACCTGAATTGAATGTCCTCCTCAATTCACAGGCTGACCAAATTCAACAACTCCAACAACGTCTTGAAGCTCGTGATCAGGAATTTGAGATCTTACTTTCACAAGTAAATGATCTTCATGTTTAAAACCAAAATCAACCGATGTCCACATCAAAATCGAAAGGTAACAAAAGAAACCAAACCCTCACCCCCCAACGAATCACCAATACCACAGAATAACATAGCAAGACCCCTCACTACAAAAAGTTAGTTTCAGCACAAAAAAAGAAAAAAAACCAAACCCCAACCCCCAAAAAGCAACATCCTCACCAGCTAACTGTCAAAGAAACACCAGCGGGGTTTGAACCAACCAAGGTGAGGAATTCCTCTGCTCAAATTCGTGTCTTTCTTTCAAGATGCTTCTAATGTATTGAATTTTTAGGAGGCATTTTCCATACACATCAAAGTATTATGGGGCGTTATCTATCAAGATTCAATCCCTATTCCACCTGATTATTCCTTGCTAAAACAGTTAAACACTCAATTTTCATTTTCTGAAGAAATTTCCAATTTGATTCAAAGCCCTATTGCAGTATCCTTGATACCAGAACAAGACGTTATCACCCTACGAGGAGTCCAGCCAGGAATGAAGAAACTCGCCCGTGGAATAATTAATTTAAAGGATTTTCACATTCAATATGTTCATTCATTATTATCCAAGCTTGGCATTTGAAGATGGGCTCCAGACCTTGATAACCCAAGTGACACGCTTTATAATGAGGCCTGTCGTATCAGTGCAATCCAAACATTTTGACAACTTTCTGCTGGGGGAGCTTATGAGTACACAAATATAAACTTGAAGTTTTTGAACGATATTCAATTGCTTGAGGCAACCTACAACCATATTGTCTATTGGTCACTAGCTCAACGATACAAGAAAGAATTGAAACAATCTGGAAAGTACAAAAAGGATAAAGAATGGAGTGCAATCTTACGAGCCAGACTAAGGGTCAGTCAAATATCTTTCTTCATCAAACTTTCTTTTGGCTAATTTACCTTCTGTATTTAGTTAAAAAAGGCTTGTTACACATTTGGTGTTGCACAGGGATTTCCTAACCGCTATTTAAAAATATTGTCAAACATTGATGCACACAGCGATGATGAACGCGGCCCCCAAGGGAAGAGGTATATTATCAGAAGAATTGAATGTCGATCTGAACAAGCAAACATCTTTATGCGCAGGGTGGATGAAGAGATGGAGAAGGTTGACCAAGACAATGGCGTGAAATCTCAACAACGCGAACGATATGTCCCTGCTATACCTGCAAAATCGATTTGTACTCGAGTACCCAAGGGGCTTCCAATAGATTTCTATGACCCAACCTGGTTCAATAGTCGTCCACCAGGACAAAAGACTGTAATTGCTGATCATCTAAATGTGGCATTCTTGCCAGACACTTCAGCATCAATTTGGGGAATTCAACATACCGATGAAAAATTAAGTGATAGGAAATTTACTGAAAAGTATTGGGCCATATGATATTTCTCACGAAATTCCTAATGAAGAATCAGATGAAAGTGAAGGTGAGCTTAGTGATGGTTCGGATGTGGTCTCCAATCAAGAACAGAGTGAAGACGAAGAATATGAAGAAGCCTCTGAAGAAGGAGAAATCAATCCTGGGTTGGAACAAGACACCAAGATGGCACATGCACAAGATCTCAATTGTTATACTGTGCCTCATGAAAATGATTGGGTAGGATGGTAGATGCTTTGTTTCTGTTATTCCAAATTTTCCTATTAGTAGAATGTCAGTTTGGTTTGAAAATCCCTCCTCAATTTATTTTCAATGTGGTTTTTCTTTTATTTATCTTGGATTGTTATAGAAAAAATAGACTTGTAGATAAAAAAGTTTGATTTGATGACCAAAAGACTCAGAATTTGAATATTTTATCAATAAATTAACTGGTCTTTAAAATGAATTCATTGTTTTTTTATGTAAATGATTGTTGATTGAAAAATTCTTATCAAGTCTTGTTAAAAAGTTGGTATTTTTTATCACAACTTGTTAATTTAAAAGGTGACAAAAGCGCTTTTTTCATGGTGCAATGAAAGAACCAAATATGAGAAGCAAAGAAAAAGATTTTCGCAAAAAACATTTCATGTGTGAACGCTAAAACAAGAAAGCTGCCTGTGAAAACATAAAGTATTGAATGGGAAAAAATGGCTACATTCAAGGAAAATATTTATAAATATTTTTTTACCTGTTTTAAGCTATGCGAAATGGATTAGAACTTATATTTTTTGTTTATGACATTTCGATAATTGAAAAAAAAACAAATACAATAACAATCAAGCTAAACCAAAGCTTCAATACCTACAAGCTTATCGATTGGGCGAGCCATCAGGCTTGTTTTTGTGCAACCTAATGTCCAAGCAGGAAGATTACGATACGCACCTAGCCCCAATACCTCAGACAATGATATAAAACTAAAATCATTGGTCAATATCAAGTGTCTCAGTTTCCAAGAATCCAAGATTGAATCAAGGGCCTCAAAACCATCTTCACGGTTTTTAACATCATCTAACCAATGTATCAATAAGACCGGACCTTTGTGAATTTCATCACATTCACAATTGAGAATGTGACAAACATAACCAAATTGAATCTTGTTTAAGCCTTTTTTAACATATATGAGATTGTTTTGTGGGCTCTTTGAAACCTTCAATCCAAAACGCCATTCAAAGACATGGTGTTCTGTTACATAATTTTGAAGCACAGGACCATTGTAAGGTAGAATCCGGTAATTGTTCAGAACAGGAAGGCTTGTTTTGAGATGCTTGAGTAACTGAGAATATGTTTTATCATCCAATTCTTTGCGGTTTGACTTTTTAATGATCACCTTTTTTTGCTTTATGCATTCCTCCTGTTTCTTTGTTGTATCTTGAAGTCTTTGCATCTTTCCAAATTTTTTCATCAATGTCTCCTCAATGGCTCCTGTTATATTGAAAAAGAGAAAATTTTAATTTTATTCGTTTGAATATGTTGAAGTTTTTACATGCCATTGATAGAATTTGTCTTGAACTTTGTTAAAGTCCCAATCAACCTCTCACCACAAAATTCCGACACTCCCATTAATGGTCCCCAGCACATTGGTTGTTCAGGTATATGCATTGAATAGTGATGATTTGGCATTACTTTGATTCTTGGATAGATTTCATTCGCTGTACTTTGATATAACTTGTATTGCTGAGTAAACAAAGCTGCATCATCCTTGGTGATTGTCTTGGCCCTGACTATTTCCGTGCATTGCAGGAGTGCCCCGGTATTGACAAGTAGAAGGATGTTGTGTGGTTCATTTTCCAAAAAACAATCCAGGAATACTAAAGGGATGTATACTGAAAATAAAACACGCCACTCGCTAGCCTTAAGCTTCCCATTGGCAGCTTCACCAAATTGAGATGTTATACGTGTCACACCTTTGGGTACAATAACCTCACCGATCTTTGTTCTGATTTTGTTCTTCATGTCGTTTGAAAGAAAACCATTTGTGCCTTCTCCGATTTCTTCATTGCAACTTTCATAATCATCTATGTCCATTGTGTCAGAATCTGCCTCAGAGCTTTCATTCTCAATAAGTACTTCCTTGACAAAAGCTGAATCAAAACCCCACCGAAATCGTAAATGGTGCTGTAGGACTCCTTCGTACCAATTATGCATTACACCAAGTGTAACACATTGAACTGGATCCCAATATGGTAGCCAATTGAGCTCAGACCATTGTACGCCTGTTTTTTTTGCCAACTGTTCACGTGACGCCTTTGATTCAGTGCTTTTCCATCTCCATGATAAAGCGAGTACTTGATTTCCATGACAAAGATTACCCAATTTGCACTCGCCTCGCTCATCATGGTTGATGTCGCACCATGAGCAAAACTTCCTGGCTGAATGTGACATGAAGCCTGACACCTTGTGTGTGGCTACAATGTCACCGATCAAACTAACAAGCCGGAAAAATACTTTGCGTCCTTGTGGGTATTTTGGTCTGATGATTTTGATGCCTTCATTCAATTTGAGAAGCTCGTCTACTAGCGGTCGCAGTACATTGTTTGTTGTTAGCATATTGGGTTGATTTGGTGCTGGTATCAATCCTGCAATGCATGTATTATACTGTTGGAATTGCAGCCGGGGTGGAAGGTTAAGGCAATTTAAAGCAATGACGCCCATCAAGACTTGCTTTCCTGAAATCCGGTTCCCTCTTGGATTGAACCAATCAACAAAAAGGCAGAACCTTAAGTCAAGACTTCCTGGAGACCGATCTTTGTTGAACATTTTCTTCCAAACATTTGCTTGTGAGACGTCAATTATAATGTTGCTTTTGCCAGATAGTAATGAAGCCCATTCATCAATCTAATTTTCTATTCCAGGAACATTAATAATCCATTCAATCCATGTGTGTAAACTTTGCGAAATGAAGCTCGTATGAGGAATTCGAAGAGGAGGTTGTCCTGACAAACGAATTTGACCTTGTTTACGAGGTTTCGGAGAACCAACTTTTCCTGTTGTTTCAAACTGTATGCAAGGGAAAGGTTTGAATCTTGATTGGCAAAAAAGGTCTGTTCCACACAAGGCATCCTTGCATGAAGCCTTGAAGTGACATTCATCTGGGGCGACTTCAATATCATAAAGTGAGTAACATGTTGGACAACATACATAGCGTTGCATCGGAAATGTAAGCTTGAAATGTTTTTCAATTGTTTGAAGGTCACGAGGAATGCTTGCCGAAACTGAATTATTTGAATATTTTTGACCCAAAACAAGTTGAATTATATGGACAATCATGTCCCTCACTTTTTGACAATCCAACTTGCTAAGCCCACATGAAAGATAAAGCCATATTATAAAATATGACACAAATTCTGAAAGAAAAATCAATCAGAAAATTAAAAATAAAATAGAATAAAATTGAATTTTACCTACAGATAATCTCCAAGCTCATCCTTTGATTTTGGCTAGACATATTTATGTGCGTATCATTCTTTTTTTTGTTTGATGATTTATTCTCCTTTTGTTGAAAAGAAAGATGAGGGAACATTTCTAAAACCGTAGTTTCGCAAGATTCAGAAGAAATTTGAGCCCAATGACGAGTTCGAGTACTTCGATGCACCATTAAGCCTTGTTGAGAAATACCATTGGCATCCATAGATTTGTACTTTCTAAATTTTGGACAGGTGCAGAAATCCATGATGGTAGATATAATTGTTGATTAAACCAAATGATGAAAGCAAAAAAATTTAAATAAAACAAAAAAACACAAATTACAAATTTAAAGAAGAAGGTAAAATTGGGATTTTTTTGCAACAGTGATGAATCCATTCTTACCTTTGAAAGGCTCACAAGCTCACCTAACCCTAACCTCAAGTTGATTTTAGTCTCACCCCGCTGTGTCTGCCAGTGATTTAATATCACAACATCTGTGTTTTTTTCATCTCAGATTGCTTTCCTTACCACACTTTTGATCACTCTTGCCACAACCCAAACAAAAATATTCCCAATGTAAGTCTTACCGAGCTATAATTTCTCTTGTCAAGACCAGTATTGCTAATATCAGCCTTCTTATTTATTTTTTCAAATTCTTTTCAATTTTCCTTTGGACTATTTTTCATTTTTTTACGCTAGCATCCACAAAATCTATGGAAATTTTTTGTCTCACATTTTATCAATCCGGTCGTAGAGGGGGGGCCAGAGGCAATTCTGGAAGAATTACTAAACAGCTTAACAGTACCTGGATTTACCTTACACCAGCTGCGCTTGAAAGTAAACACCCCCAACTTCTTTTCAAGAAGCTCGAATATTTCGCAAGGCCTATGCAATAGTGCCCGTTTATTGATTGAGGAAGTCAAGGCGAACGTCTTGAAATGTGCAGTCCTTACTGGTGTCAAAGCGAGACAGATAACACTCCTACTAACACTCACGCTTATACACAAAGACCAAGAAAACTAGGGAATAGTCTTTCATTGGTATCAATTGTGAATAGCACAGGCATTCGCTCACTCAAGTTTGTCACAGCCGGTTTGTTGTTATTCAATGTTTCCCGGTGAGGTACTTGAAATTCGCAATTTCGACTTTATAGGAAGATGGACACTCAGCAAAACCTACCTGCAAAATCAGATGGTTAACTGATGCTGCTTCCGCACCCGTCTCAAAATTCTTGACTTTACATTTGTCATCTCTGTTTTTTTCAATAAAAGAAATCTCATTTGACTTTGGCAACAATTTTTACATTCAATTTCTATTTAAAAACTTCTGCACTCATCGGGTTATTTTAAAACCTCCTCCTTTAACTTTGCAAACAAAGTTTGATTTCAACACTACTTTATATTAGTTAGTCATCATATTAAAACCATGTCTTAATTTGCTAACTAAATTTGAATTTTATTTCTCTTTCTTTTAAATTCAATACCATTTGATCACGAATTCATCCTAGAGTTGTATCATGGATGAATTCAACCAATACTTTAACATCAATGACTACGAAGTGCCGCGAGCGAATAGAAGAAATCAACCCGCCACTGTCAGTGAGTGGCTGCACACACTTGACTTGATTGAACTGGCTGCCCTTGTAAGTATCCTTTTTGGTCTTTTGAATGCAGCGACTGACCTTTTTATAGACCTCAATATGTAGATTAGACTACTTTGGTTTCAGCTTTGAAACCATTGAACGTGAACATAGACAAACGGTTGATTACATGTACGACTTGGGGACCTTTGCAGAGCGTCTCAAAATACGTCATCATAGACCAAGGGATGAACCGTGGTTGCGAACAAGGTTTGTTGGGGCAATGACCAGGTTGGCGCACAACATTTGTGTCATGAATGCCCAATTTGAAGACGCTCGTGATCGTGTGAGACAAAGGTAACGTCTAATCGTTTCTAACCAAGCAAGACTCTTTCAATTCTAACGATAGTCTACGATCAAAAAAAAAAAATTAGATAAACGACTTCTTTGCCTTTGGTGTTCATGACACTTGCGTGATTTAATTGGTGTTGTTGTTTTTTTTTCCGAAATTAAAATTGCTATTCATCGTTTGGTTTTGTAATCACATATTTGTGAGACTAAGTAAAAAAATAACATGAAAAAAAAAATTGAGCAGGTGTCAGGTGACATTGCACTTTCCACTGCTGACCCCACAGCTGATCTGAAAACTGAGGACTGCCAAGCTCATAGCAACGTCAGTGCGACGTGGTTTTCCTTACGTCAGCGTTTTCGTGGTGGTGATAATGGTTAGAGCATGTGCCTCTCAAAATGGTTGAGAGGTAGCATGTTCGATCCTGGGCGCTGGCCAGACTCACCCGGGGGCACCTGGGTTGTGAATCTGGGTGGTTGGTGACAATAGCTTTGGCAAACCAAATCCAACTCATTCCTCCTTGGTGGAACAGGTAGGCTCTGTGGGTTCAAGCCCCTCAGAAGGTCCCTGGCATCACTTCTCTCATATGTTTCTTTTTTACACTAAATTCCCATAAGCACAATTATTCTCCATTGTGATACTTGAGGCATCAACTTGTTACCCATGACTTTTTTTGCACTCAGGTGACAAAAGCACACTGGACAATCTTATAAGCAGCTTGGCACAAAGCTGTTCGAAGTCATGACTCCGCACAGTGAGCATATCCTGCACTCAATAGTGATGAATTACAGGTCACAGGTAATAATAAGTAATATGACACACACACACTCTACTACACCTTTTGAATTTCTTTGTCAATACCAACCTTTTTAGGTAAGTTCATGATTAAATTAGACTCCAAAGGGTGTTTTTTTTGCCAAGCCTCACTAAAATCCAATGCTAAATATTCTGCAAGGCGGTATTTGCTGGGGCAAATTGGTGAAGATGAAGGATTCGAGAAAAAGCTTT
The DNA here is from genome assembly GCA_023105745.1 of Austropuccinia psidii. Classification (NCBI taxonomy): domain Eukaryota; kingdom Fungi; phylum Basidiomycota; class Pucciniomycetes; order Pucciniales; family Sphaerophragmiaceae; genus Austropuccinia; species Austropuccinia psidii. Next base: position 52,778,162 of record JALGQZ010000007.1, on the reverse strand, counting down.
CATGAAGGATTTCACATATATACTTGTTTGCGCGCTTCCAAATATCTTCATCTGGCAAGGATTCTTTTCTCTTGAGCATTGATGTAATTTCCAGAAGCTGAAGGGTCCCTTTTGCTGAACTAATGCAGTAATCAGCTGAACACACCAGAAGTCCACGCACACCCCCTGTAAGGAATGCTGCAATCAGATTGTAGCATGGCCTTCCAGCCTTCATCTGATCTTGAATGGTCACCAACTCTTGCAAAGGATCCACTCCTCTCTTGACCAATTGCTTTCCAATTTTCTGAGTAGTTTTGGAATCAACCTTAGTATGTGCCCGAACCCAATTAAATGCAATCATCAGCTGGAGGATATTATCGACCAAGCCAGTCAAAGTTGGTGTTAAAATTCCCTTTGATGTGATACTAGTACCTTCTTTACTTTCATTGCTTTGTGGAACAAGTTGAACCTTGTTGACACTCAAACAGGAGCCCAAATATCGCATAGCACTAATTTCCACAGACAAAGAATCACTGGAAGCTGAATCAGAAATATTGAATGTAACCGGAGGGTTCTGATCATCCATATAAAGTGCAATGGCTTCAAATAAAATGTTGGCAACTCGCTGCTTTTGATGTTGACTTGGTTGAACAAGATTGTGCACCAATAGATACAGTGCATGGAGCCTCTTGGGTAAACCTGCCAGTATGGACATGTTGCTTTGAAATAATGACATATTCCAAATCGTCTCATAGATTAACGGCTCCTCAGATATTGGTGAAAACAGATCTAAGCCTATGAAAAAATGAGATTAGTGAGATACCAATGTATATATTTCTGAAAGCCTGTTTACCAGCTGCATGGAGCTCTTCAAGCCACTCTTTCATTCTAATGTCCCTACAACTCTTGTAGCGAATCCCACATTGGAGCTTGGTCGGAAGTTCATCCTTTGGAACAAGTGATTTGCGCTTCATTAAGGTCATTTGAATGAGTGAATTAAATTTGATCCAATCTTCCCTTTTGAATACATGATATGACATTAGAATGTAATCAAATTTTTTTTCATTTTCCAATATAATTTTCATGCACAAAGGACTTGGAGTTAGAGTTAGTGAACGAGTAGCTGAATCCATTGATGGGTCAGAATTTGTTTGGGTCAATACAATTTCATCCTCAGCCACTGTTCTTTGAGTTTCTGTACCAATATTTTCATTGGGAGCAGTAGTTGCTTCCTGAGTGTCCAAATTTGGACGTGGAACAATGTTTTCATGATGATTCGTTACACCTCCAAACTCAGGAATTTCAACAGGGTGATTGTTTGTGATGTTTATTGGATTTCCATTATTACTTTCATTAGCAGAAGGACAAAGAGCCCCTGATTCCCCCTCATTAACTTCAGTGGCCAATTGAAAAGTTCTGCAAATTTTCTTTTTTGCTTGATTCTTTGAAGTTTTGAACTTCCTTTTTGAAGAAATGTTTGTCATTGTACCAATTTTAACATGTGATTCGGGAGGTAGTGTATTGCCCGATTTGACCCCTAAAGTTATAATTCCAAGAAATTAGGGTGGAATGTGAAATATATGAGATAACAATTTTTTATACATACAATCAATATCAGCAACCAGCAGTTCTCTAGCCTCCTGGAGCTTCTCTCGTACATATTGAGGAATACGTGCATCTTTGGACATTCCTTCTAATCTTGGGGCTATTTGTGATGAATTTTTCAAGAACTGTTCCTTTGTAATCACTTCTATTTCAGCCCCAAAAAGCACCTCAGTAGATATTTCGGTGGAAGAAGCCCAATGAGCATGGGGTGCCTCTATGTTGCTTTTGTGCATTATTTCTGATTAATTGAGATACTGATAAGACTGATTTGTTCAGAAGTAAATTCCATTCAAAAAACATACCTTCTGGAAATTCTGGAGGTGGATTGGGGATGGCTGTACTAATTGCAATGATACTTTCACTTGATGAGCACCCCACATAAGAAGATTCAGGAGAATTGAATTGCTTTTGAGGACCCATATCAGAGGTGTTAGTAGTATTGGCGTCCATAGAGACAAAAACGACTAATTGTAGATAAATATTGTATATGTGCTTGGAAGTGAAGTATCTTTATGAAATTATAAGAAAGGGTTGTAGTTAAAGGCTACAAATTAAAATGAGAATCCCTTTTATAAACTCAATGAGGAGACAAAGAGGGCCAGAATGTGGTTATTGAATTTCTTGGTCTAGAAGCTTCTAATTCATATGAGAATACATAATTCAAAATAGTACCACACATAACAAGACCTGAGGGGAGCTTTGTATTTGCTCCCCTTACAGACTGAAACCTAATGAGAGCTGTGATTAGACTGAAATTGTACACCTGTCACTGAATTCATCTTCCTGTTCGGAGTTGCCACATCAATCAATAATCCATTTGAGAAATATATACAGCTATTTGAATACTTCAAAGATGTTCCAAGTGTATTTTGATGTGTTCACAAATCTATCTTTGATTGTTACCTGAAAGACTCAAACAAAAGCTCCCTTGGAATAGAACTTTATTCCACATTCCATTCTAGTATGATTCTATTTTGATATCCAGATGTTGGTTGATTCAATTGAAAAGACCAAATAAATCTTAATTCAAATCATTAATAATCACAATTTTCTTGAAAATTCTATTACCAAATCATTCTCACTCTAACCACAAGTTGCCAATATTAGTGTGAAAGAATTGGAAAGGTGTTCCTCTTTTACAAAATATATAAATTCCACCATTATTACAAGACTGTTAAGCTATTCATATCAATCTATATTCCACCAAAAACCATTTTTAGACCTCTATTTCTTAAACACATCAATTGTTTCAAATATTTTCGTCATCTACCCCTTTATGTCCCCTATCTTTCACTTTGAGCCTGATTACTCCCAATTTGATACCCATCCAGTCCATTATAATGAATCAGAGTGCTCATATCCTTCTCAAAATACTATATTAACACCTGGGAAAACCTTGAAGCCCCACAGCCTTCCACCACCTGAATGCTTGACCTCTAGAATGGAATCATTACAACCCATTGAAGCTATGAATCTTCATGAATCTGGGACAACTCAGTTTAAAGGTGATATTGAGGAAATAAAATCATCTATACAGGCCACTACTCATTGCACACCTGCTTTTTCAGTCCCTAATGAACAATTCCCTCTCATTACCGACCCAGATAAATATGATTACTCCACTGGACGTAAGCTTACATATATTTCCATTCATCCACTACACTTTTACTGATTTGAATAACTATATAGTGAAATTAGAACCACCTCCACTTGCAAGGTTCAATGATGTAGATACCCTCATCCAGTTTGCACAAAAGTGGGCTAAAAGTCATGGCTATGCATTAACAAAGAAAAATTCTCACCAAGGGAAGAACGTTTACTTGGCATGTGACCGATATGGTGAATATATAAAACTTAAAGGACCTACCCAGAGGCAGTCAACAACCAAAAAATGTGGATGCAAGTTTAGGCTCAGAGGCTCTATTTCTGCTCTGAGTAAGTCATCAAATATACTGTACGTATTTACTATGTTCTTACCATTAAGGTGATATCAATTCTGAGGAAGTTCACACAATTCACCTCACCAGATCTGGCTATTGAATTTTAGTCCCACTAGAAATTCTGCACAATCATCAACCCTCTACAACCCCATTAGTACATCCCATTCATTGTCGGCTTAATGAAAAAGAACTTGTGCAAGTTGAAGGATTGATGAAGGCAAATGTCCGTCCTAATCAGATTTTAAGCCAGCTTTATTCCCAAGGAAATACCTGTACCACTAGCAGAACTCTGTATAACTACAAAGGACATCTATCAATCAAGGAAAGGAATGGTCAATCTCAACTGGAATATCTAATACGTCTTCTGAAAGAGAGCAATTGGATTCATAGTAATAAAATCAATTTAAATGGGATTATTACCAACCTATTCTTTGCACACCCAGCCTCCATTGAATTGGGTCATATAAACCACCATGTGATATTAATTGATGCCACTTACCGGACATGCAAGTACAATTTGCCACTTTTCCACATGGTTGGCCAAACTGCAACTGGACACACCTTCTCATTAGCCTTTTGCTACATGGAATGGGAAAATGACGATGGATACATATGGGCCCTTCAAGAACTCAAAATGTTATTTCAGCCACCCAGAATTCCCAAGGTTATTATCACAGATTGTGAGCCAGCTCTGAAGATGGCCATTGAATTGGTCTTTCCTAGCTCAATCCATAATTATTGCACATGGCACATCAGCAAAAACCTTATCCAAAATTGTCGCAAATATTTTCAAGAGGATGATTGGAAGGATTATCAGACATCCTGGAACCTACTGGTCAGTTCCAAGTCAACCGAGGAATATGAGAACAATCTTGAAAAAATCAAAGAGAAGTCAAAAGATTACTCAGGAGCATGGTCATATATCTCAAGCAACCTACTCCCATTCAAGAAAAAGTTTGTCACTGCTTGGGCAATCCAGCATCCTCACCTAGGAAATCAAGCCAGCTCCCGTGTTGAATCTGCACACTCCTACATAAAATCATTTATTAATAATTCTAATGGAGAGCTTTCTACAGTATTCCAAAATTTCAAAACAGCAATTGATATTCAATTGAAACATATCCACCATACTATGGGAAAAGAAAGAGTTCAAAAATTGACTGATGTTTCCCCACCTTTCGAGCAACTACTTGGCACTATATCAATAAAAGCAATAAAAATTATTGAAGACCAATTTCAAAAGCTCAAACACCAACCAAATCTTCAGCCATGCTCCAAAACACTAACTAATGGCATGGGGATTCCTTGCTCACATGAAATTGAGAAACTTCTTAATACTAAAGGCTACATTGGAAGTGAAGATTTTCATCCACAATGGAATCTACTTTATAATCCTCTTGAAGTAGGTGACATCTTATTTCTGATATGTGTGATTGTAGTCATGCTAAAATCATGTTTAACAGGACCATGGTTCTAATTCACAATGGAATTTGAAACAACAAATGGAAAAGATTGAAAAGGAAGTTGATGAACACAAAATACCATTACAAAAAAAATTGATCAAGAAAATTCAGGAGCTACTTAGCTTTCAATACACAACCATTAAGCTTTGTCACCCCAAAAAGGCTTTAATTTCACGTGGTAGGCCATCACTAAAAAGGAAAAGGGTAAAGTCTACCAAAAGGCTTCCATCCAAGTTTGAAATTAAGCAGGATATCCTGAATCGTCACAAAAGATTTCTTAAAAAGATGCACAGAGCTACTATTGGTCCCAACACTCAATTTATGAGGGGGGAAAAGTTCTATTTGATGAAAAAAGAGGCAAGCCAAGATGATGAAACTACCACAAAAAGAAAAAGAAAACTATTAAATGATATAGGAAAATTGGAAAGAAACTTGAGACCCCGAAATAACTCAAATTGTTTGGAAGAACCAGTGAGTGGATAAAATTCGATATGCAAATGAATAACTGAAAAATAACCTCCTTTTCAAAGACTCTCTATATTGATCAGATACAGCCACCTTTCATGCACAAGTTTATTGAGAAAATTTTTAATCCTCCTGCAGATGGAAATTGTGGATTCCATGCAGTGGCAAAAGGATTGTCACTTTCAAGCCCACAAAAGGAAAAGAGCTGGAGAGAAGTGAGACAAGATTTGATAGAAGAAATTAATAGGAATCGCAATTATTACAACGAAATATTGGGAGGAGCCGTGGAAATGGATAAGATAAGAGATAATCTGATGGCTACAGCTATTACAAGAATGGATAACTGGTTAAGTAAATGGGATCATGGACCAATATTGACAAATACATATAAGCGTCCATTTGTATTTTTCCATCCAGATTGCCAGAACTTCCCACCACAAACATTCCTTCCAACCCTATGCAGTCCATGTGGAGTTTCAATTATGCATCCAATCTCCCTAGGTCACATAAATGGTAATCATTGGATACTCATTAATTTCAATGAACATGAGATAGGCAAATTACCTCTTCCCAAATTGCCACCGCAGTGGCCCGGGGCACATTCACATCAATCAGCTTCAAATTGGAGAAGAGTATATTCCTCATCAATAAGATTATTCCGCAAATGTAGACAGATCACTTGTATATAGCATTTTTTCATTTTAGAGTTTTTTGTCAAATTTCTGAGATAAACATCTTATTTGGTATGGATTTAGTAATCACTTGGATGCGTGGATTTAGCAAACTACATCCATGAAAGGCATGAAGGCGTATCTGAATCCACAATTTTATGCGTAGGCGTAGGCGTAAGTTTTAGGTTAAGGCGTGGAAATATCACTCGCCATTAATTAAGTAAAAAAAAGGTATTTCAAAAAGGAAATAAAAATATAAGCCTCACTTATAATATGAAAAGAATTATTGTTTTATGGATTTTTTGAATTATAAGTATTTTTATATGCTTGTTGAATCTTTCAATATAAGAAAAAGGATGAAAAAAGAGTAAAAAATTTTTTCAGAGGTAAAATATCACGGGTGGGAGCCCAAGTGTAAGGTGTAGATATGAAACTTTGATAAAATATCAAGTACTTTTCCTGTCCTCAAAATTTGTATAAGGTAAAATTATTGAAAAATAGTAAGAAATAGTATTTTGAAAGAGAAAAGACGCCAATTTTTTTTTTTTAACTTTGTAAGTATAAAAAAATAATATCATAAATATTTAATGTTTTACCAACAATAAAGATTTATCCAAAAATACTCTACAAGAGATATTTAAGGCTACAAAAGAAATTTCTGCAAGAGCAATTTCAATTGGAATTAATTGAGCAAGGAACTGAAATAAATGAATTAAAGAGCAAAGCCTTTAAAAAGACATTTATAGAGAAAACAGGCCCAAAAGTGACCAGAGTGAATTTGGAAACAAAGTGACAAAGTTAACAGTGATGAAACATTGTTTAATTCACTTTTGGGATGGTTCAGGGGTAAAAATGATTATGAGAGTTACAAAAAATGATTTTAATAATTTTTTCACGTGGTTAAAAGGTTTAGAATGATATGAAATGGGTGGTTGGAATCTTCTATTGATTGGTTTAACTTTGTTTAAACTAATTATAAAAGGTAAAGATTCTAACATGAAGAGAAAAGTGGGGCAAAGAAGACATTCTTTTATAGCCATCAATTTTCTTATTCTAAAAGTAAAATTTACTCTTTTTAGTTGTGGAAAACACTCTGACAACAGAAAAGCCAATTATAGCATCATTCAACCCTGGTTTAGACCAAAAAAAGGCTGGTTTTAGCCATTTTAGACCCTTAAATCAGCCATTAATATAGTAATACCTGGCCTAGATCCTTAAAAACACGTCAGAATGAGTTCAAGAGACGTGAAAACAAGTTAAAACTGTTTTTTACTAATATTGTTTTCTCTTAAGGGTAGTTTTACCCTCTTGGCAACAGTTAAAACTGCCGCAGTTGGTATCAAAACCTCATCATCAATTGAGTCACAGACCCTTTGACTCAATTTCAGGCCAAAAGTAATGAACCTTTGTGTGGATTTTGACATCTCACGCCTGTCAGCAAGGATTTTGGGGGTCTGGCTCCCCCTTAGAGCTAGAGTTCCTTTTCCCCCCCAAATTCAATCTTTCCAATTTATTTTTTCCTTTAATTCCTCATCATGTATTATACTTACAATTTCCATATGTAATTCAATTGAGTTTCACAGGACACTACTGTAATAATTGACACCTCATATTCAAATCAAAGTTCACTTATGTAATACACGTGCACATTTTGAAAATTCAATTGAATTCAATTGAATTCAATTAAAAATACTTCAATTCCTCATAACTTCTAAACTATACACAACACTGCAATTTTACCACAAAAATTGATGATTAGGTTTTGAGGAATTTCAACTTTTATACAGAAAATACAAAAAACTTAATTTAAGCTTATTTAGAGTTGAGTTACAAAAATTTCACTCAAAGGTGACCCCACCTAATTTTTTATAAGGAATCCAATGGTGAAATGAGTTTTATATGTTTATTTGTGAGATAAATAGTTATGATAAATTTTATTTAACTTTTTGTTCAAAATTATCTTATATTGGTTAATTTTGTTGAAAATTCATTTTTACTTAATTTTTTCTAGTAGAAATGTGTTTTTACAATTCTCAAATTTAATGTATTTTTATTTTTAAATTAAAATCAAATTTTTGATTATGTATATAAGTTCATATTTATGTTTTAATTTTTATTTTAATAATTTAAATAAATTTGTTTTATTCATGTTTTTATATTCATTTTTTTGTTTGTGGACTTTTGGGGATATGAAAATACCGCTAATGCTCACAATCACCCTCCTTGATTGTGAGAAAGCTATATGAACCATGCAAAAAAATATCAGAAAAGATAGAATAAACACCAAAAACAGTGAGTATTTTATTCATAGGAGGACTAGGATATTTGTTCTCCCTAGTAACAGCAATGAGTTTGTGGTAATTAACACACAAACAAAGGCCAACATCTTTCTTCTTAACAAAGAGAACAGGTTCTCATGTTGGAGAGGAGGTGGGCTTGATAAAACCTTTCCCTACACTCTCTGAAATGTAGGCCCTGAGCATTTCTTAATCTTGATTTGACAAAGAGTAGATGACTGCAATTGGAGGTAGAGACCCCTCCAGTTCAATATGATTATCACAGGCATGGTGAGGAGGATGTTTCTTTGCTTTCACCTTGGTGAATATGTTCAAATAGTGGTGCTAAGCAGAAGGAAAAACTTCCATCATAGTTTCAATTTCTTCCATCTTTTCCTCTTTATCCCACAAATCTTCCAGGGAGTCATGCTAAGATGAAAAATGAAGGTACACATTACCATGGGATAGATGAAGTAAAGAGATAGAATTATCTTCTCCAACTTCTTTTTTCTCTTTTAATACTTCATCTCTAGATAGTAGCAATGACTGAGTGTAATTGAGAGAAGGAATATGGACAGAAGTTGGAACTGATGGTGTTCTAGAATGACCAACCAGAGCTGCACATGTATTGGAAAAATTACAGTCATTACTGAAATATTTAAAAGGATGATCATAGTCCTTATGATCTAACTTAAAGCTGCTGAGCCCCTGCCTCAAATCAATAGATGGATTAAAATTATTGACAAACACAAAGCTTAATATGAGGTCTTCCCCCTTGGGAGTATCAATTACTAAGAAGTCTGTAAGGTATGGATATGAAACTTTGATTAAAGATCAAGTACTTTTCCTGTCCTCAAACTTTTTATAAGGTAAAAATCAATGAAAAATGGTAATAAATATTATTCTTAGGAGAAAACACACCAATTTTATTGCTTATAACATTATTAGTATAAAACAATAATATTATAAAGATTTATTGTTTTACCAACAATAAAAATTTGTCCCAAAAATACTCTACAAGAGATATTTAAGGCTACAAAAGAAATTTCTTCAAGAGCAATTCCAATTGGAATTAATTGAGCAAAGAACTGCAAGCAGTTAATTAAAGAACAGAGTCTTTAAGAGGAATATTAAAGAGAAAACACGCCCAAAAGTGACCAGAGTGAATTTGGAAACAAAGTGACAAAGCTAGCAGTGATGAAAGATGCTTTAACTCACTTTTGGGGTGGTTCAGGGGTAAAAATGATTATAATGATTTTTCACGTGGTTAAAAGGTTTTACAATGATTGAACAATGGTTGTTGGAATCTTCTATTGATTGTTTTAACAGTGTCTAAACTAATTATAAAAGGAAAAGATTCTAACATGAAGAGAGAAGTGGGGCAAAGAAGATATTCTTTTATAGCCATCAATTTTCTTACTCCAAAAGTGAAATTTACTCTTGTCAGTCGTGAAAAACAGTCTGACAACAGAAACGCCAATTATGGCATCACTGAACCCTGGGTTAGACCAAAAAAAGGCTGGTTTAAGCCAATTTTAGCCATTTTAGATCCTTAAATCAGCCATTACTATAGCAATACCTGGTCTAGAGCCTTCAAAACACGTCAGAATGTGTGTAAGAGGCCTAGAAATGAGTTGAAGCTGTTTTTACTAACATTGTTTTAACTTAAGGGTAGTTTTACCTTCTTGGCAGCAGTTGAAACTACCCTGGTTGGTATCAAAACCTCATCATCAAATGAGTCACAGACCCTGTGACTCAATTCCAGGCCAAAAGTGATGAACGTTTGCATTATATTTGACATCTCACACCTGTCAGCAAGAATTTTGGGGGTCTGGCTCCCCCTTACAGCTAGAGTTCCTTTTCCTCCCCAATTTTAATCTTTCCAATTTATTTTTTCCTTTAATCCCTCATCATGTATTATACTTGTAATTTACATATGTAATTCAATTGAATTGTACAGTAAAATACAGTAATAATTGATGCCTCATATGTAGATTAAAGTTCACTTATGTAATACACACGCACATTTTGACATTTCAATTGAATTCAATTGAAAATACTTCAAGCTAAATAAAACACCTCAGTTTTAACACAAAAATTGATGGTTGACACCACATGTGGTGTGAATTGAATTAAAGTTTTGAGGATTTTCAATTTTTGTATTGAAAATACTGAAAACTCAATTTGAGCTTATTTAGAGTGGAGTTACAAACATTTCACTCAGAGGTGAGCCCACCTAATTTTCTATAGAATCAAAATGTGAAATGAATTTTATATGTTTATTTATTGGGTAAAAATTTATAATAGATTTTATGTCAATTTTTACCAAAAATATTGTAATTTCAGAATTTTTATTGAAAATTCATTTTTACTTAATTTTTACAAGTAAAAATGAATTTTCATACTTTTAAATTTTATTGTAATTTTATTTTTAAATTATAATTAAGTTTTGATTTTTAAATATAAATTTGTACTTATATTTCAATTTTTATTTTTATAATATAAATAAACTCATTTTATTTATATTTGTATTTTAATTTATCATTTGTGGTCTTTTGGGTATATAAAAATACCCCTAAGGCTCACAAAGTCCCACTCAAAGCTTTGGAAAGAAGGGAACTCAACCATATATATTATTGTGAGTCACAAATGAAGAAGGGGACTTTGAGGAGTCCAAAATGGTAACAAAAATCCTCTCACAAACTTCTGACATGGTCAAATAGTACTTTTGAACCATGTAATTTGAAATAAGTGAGCTTGTAGCATCAGGATCATTGAGAATACTGTAAACATATCCAGTAGGGAAGAAAAAACAAAATTTCTAAGTGATTTTTTACACCAGTATTCAGAATGGACAATTTTGCTGTGGGTGGAAAACAGTTAGGACCATTGAACACAAAACTTTCTCCACTAAGGCTTTTCCCTAGATGGTAAATCAGCCTGCTGGTTGGGTACACTGATTTTGAGGCCTTTTGACACAAGCATCAATAATATTCTTTCCAACACAATAGGAAAAAAAGCCTTCCTTCATTCTTCTTTCCTTTTCAGAACCCATCAACTTGTATTCCTTATTAAGAAAAGAAGAATTGGGCTTGTTGCTCTTCTGGAAATTAGATTTCTTCTTCATCTTGTTCCTTGAGATTGAAAAATTTTTAAGGTTTGAAGAACTTGATTTTTAGGCTTTAGTCTTCTTTTCTTTTTCCTTCTCATGGTACCTGGTATCAAGCTCTAGGGTAACATCCATCAAGTCTTTAAAAAAATTGATGATTTGAGGATGGGAGGTCAACTGATTCAAAATTTTGGAGGCCAATTCCTTCCTCAAATAATACATATAAGCCATCTGACCTCAATCTCCAATTATTGGAACCAAACCTCTGATCTCAGCATATTATGATGTAACATGACCTCCTTCCTACATTCATAGGCCATCTTTTTCTGATTCAGCTTTTCTGAATTTGTGTGGGTCCCCAAATAAAGTAAAGAGTTTTTATTCAAATAATGATCCATTAGTGAGGAGGTAATTTTCTGATGTATTGGTGAAATTGGAAATATAAGGTTCAATCCATTTTGCAGCCCTGCCAGCTTAAAATGAAGGGGAATAAAGAGGTTTCTTTATATCTGCAGAGAAATTTGCCTTTTCATTGTGAAAGATAAGATGTCAGGACCATAGTAAGCTCCAGAAATTGAAGGGTTGAGTCCGCTCAAAGCCATCTGGTGCATTCACAGATTTTGCCTTTAATGTTGATGGTGTTGAGGCTTCAGAAAATGAGGTTTATTGAATATTGTCCATAATATGACTCATTTGTTGCATGATGGCCAATAAATATTTTTCAGACTGATTAGAGACATGCTCATTATACTGGGCTAGAGTTAGCCCTTCAGTACCTTGAGATGCCTCCACAGGAGCAGGGGCAGCCTCAGTACTGTGATTTTCACATGGTGGAATGTGATCTATAACTTTCCAGTATTAACTGGTCTTTCAACCTGTTTAATAGCCTTTTCTGAAAGAGTTCCCTTTTCTGAGGTCTGGAAGACAGCATTGTGACAATAAACCGGTTACCAACGTCATGGGTTTGATTTCAGTTGGAGACAAGAGGAGGTCTCAATCAAACAACCAGACATTGCTGGGTTTTCCACTCCATTGGCCTACAAGGATTCCTCCCCTTGGGAGTTCCTTGTAGGCTCCCGTTGTGACTAATATAACTCCATGAGGGTGACATGGGTAATACCATCAATTAAATGCACTTCATGATGCAGTACTCTAAGCCTGGGGGTACTGTCACATGGTGGAATGGGATCTACAAATTGCCACTATTAACCTGTCTTTCAACTGGTTTAATAGCCTTTTTGGAAAGATTTCCCTTTGCTGAGGTCTGTCAGACAGCATTGTGACAGTGAGACTCTTCCTCTTCCACAGAATTCCCCTCCTCCTCTGCATTGTTCTCACAAAGACCTTTGAGAGTGGTCTTGAAATACCTGGAACACTGTCAACTACTCCTGAAAATTGATTCGACCTTCTTAGATGGTGCTTCTCCTTCCATTATTGGTCCCCTGTCTAAGTGATCTCTCAGTTGAGGGACTGCTTCAGTGCCATCAAGAGGAGCTCTTGGCATTGTAATCAGAACAGCTTGAGTTCTGGCCTGATATCTTGTCTATCTTGCAGGAGGTGAATGTTGGATAGAAATATTGAGAATAGAATGAAAATAAAATTTGAATAAGATCAAAAATTTTATATGTGTCACAGACATGGAAAATCAACCTCTTGGTATATTTTATTTCATTTCAATTCCATACCAAATTTATTGCAATGTTGACATATTCATCTTTGTCTTGCCAAAGTGGCTAATTTTACCTTCATGGCCTTTTATTGCCATTTCATCATCTGGGGCCAGCCTGGTCCCTTCACCATCATCGGGCCATTTTTGGGCACTTTTTTGCTTTTAACACTTTTGTGAATACACCACTCAACAGGGAAAACATAGCCTAAAAGGCTGTGTAGTGCTTTTAAATTTTTGAATCCGGTTTTCATCAATTTGAGAACTTTTGTGCATTTTTTAATAATATTCTTTCTTCCCATGAGATATGGGAAATATTTCCAAATGGCCATATCAGGCCATTTGTGGAGTTTGGGAATTTTTTTTTCACTCTTTGTGAATTTTGGGAAAAAAAATATTCAAGCCTGTACAGGCTTCTTTTAGCCAAAACATGCAGAAATCCTATGAAGCCTTCAAACCCACCTATTCCAATTTGTTTCAGTTCCCTCCTCCAGAACTCTTTTGTCTTCTTTTCTTTTTAAGAACCAAAAATGTGATAAATGGTGTTCTACACCATTATGCACCTTTTTTCAACAGAAATCCAATGGTGACCAAATCAAGGGGCCATCCTTAAATATTGAAAATACCTTTTAGTAATTATGGATCAATATTTTCAAGAATATTGATCATGAATCAATATTTTCAAGAATATTAATCATTGATCAATATTTTCAAGAATATTGATCATGGATCAATATTTTCAAGAATATTGATCATGGATCAATATTTTCAAGAATATTGATCATGGATCAATATTTTCAAGAATATTGATCATGGATCAATATTTTCAAGAATATTGATCATAGATCAATATTTTCAAAAATATTGATCATGGATCAATATTTTCAAGAATATTGATCATGGATCAATATTTTCAAGAATATTGATCATGGATCAATATTTTCAAGAATATTGATCATGGATCAATATTTTCAAGAATATTGATCATGGATCAATATTTTCAAGAATATTGATCATGGATCAATATTTTCAAGAATATTGATCATGGATCAATATTTTCAAGAATATTGATCATGGATCAATATTTTCAAGAATATTGATCATGGATCAATATTTTCAAGAATATTGATCATGGATCAATATTTTCAAGAATATTGATCATGGATCAATATTTTCAAGAATATTGATCATGGATCAATATTTTCAAGAATATTGATCATGGATCAATATTTTCAAGAATATTGATCATGGATCAATATTTTCAAGAATATTGATCATGGATCAATATTTTCAAGAATATTGATCATGGATCAATATTTTCAGGAATATTGATCATGGATCAATATTCTCAAGAATATTGATCATGGATTGAGCTCAGTGTTTCTTCAATAAAAATCATCTGAATCAGCAGGTATTGGTTCTTTTCAAGCATGCAGTATTCCCCAAAGGGAATACTTGCAGTTTCAATTCCAAGGGATATTCAAGAGGAATTTCCAAGCTTGTTGTCAAGTTTCAATGCTTCATAAGTCCACCTTTGCAACTACATTCATTCAATACAGTCTTGTATTCCCCCAAGGAAATACTTGAAGCTTCCATTTCAAAAGATATTCAAGAGGCAGCTGCAAACCAGTTGTCAAATTTTGATTCTCCATCAACCACCTTAGAAACCACATTAATTCAATAAATTCTTTTTCCATAGAGGCCTTTATTTAAGCCATAGAATCTGGGAGGATCATTGAACACAGATAATTTCCCAATTTGGACAGTTGTACGTTTTCTCAATCAGTCAACACAGCTTCAAGGATTTAATATAGACCAGTTTTCAGATTGAAGAAGTCAAGCTCTGAGCTTGTAATATATATCAGCATATCTTCAAACCCTGGGTGTTTTTGCTCCAGCAGTTGATTGATGTATCATTATTTCATTTTATATTGATTTTATTTCATTCGTTAAGTGAATACTGATATTATCAAGTAATTCATTTATTACCTTTTCTTTTTTCATATGTCAGTGGATACTTGTGGTAATATCATTTTCTAATTCCATTATTATTTCTGAGAGGTTGAAATAGTTAGGAAAGATTGACTTGGCTGGGTGTTTGGCCATTTGGATTCTTTTCTCTTATTGAATCTCATTTTGTACTTTCATACCTTACTAGAAAGCTGTATCATTTTATTTTATTTCTCTAATTCTTTGGAGTCTTCAAATTTAGTTCCCTTTTTTCTGAGTGGCAGGACACTCTTGATATTCCAAATAGCCCCTTTGACAATATGTAAAACTTGAGGCAAAAAAAATATGAAAACTTGAAGTCAATATCAAAATTCACATCCTGTAGGACAATCAGAAGCAATAATCTATTGAGATCATTCAATAAATCTGAAATCTTGAGTAATTCAATCAAAAAGTGTTGAGGAAAAATTCATCAATGATTCAATTGAAATCAATAAAATCTTCAGCTAAATCAAATTCTTGAGGTCAAAATCAATTATACGTAAAATCAATATATAAATTAAAATAAAATAAAAAGATTTTTGTGAATAAAAGTTCTTGAAGAATATCTCAAAATTAATCTTTGTAAATGCAGATTTCTATATAATGTGCTTTGCAAACAATTTGAAATCAAAATTAACCTGGGAGCTGAATTAAAATTGAATTAAATAAAGATGACAAAAAATGGTCAGCAAAACAATTTTAAAAAAATGAGTCATTTGATAACAATTAAAGGAACATTATAAGCAGGAAATCCATTTTAAAAAGGGAAAAATTGATTGAAAATTGAGATAATTTGTGTAGAAATCATTAAGATCATCAAAGCATGATAATTGATGAATGAATAATTTTTTAAGAAAAAAAGTAAAATAAATGAAAAGAATGAATCAATCATTAGCTAGCTTATCTAACGTCAAAGAGGCTCTTGGGGCCAACAAAAGTGGCCTGGTGCTCATGAATCAAGAACTCACTGAGAGGGCTCCAAAAGAGCAAAGAGAGAGCTGTACAATATATCTCTTTAACAAAGATAAGAGCAAGTAAAAATACGCAGAAGATGATGATTAATCCTCCAAAGGCCCCAGAGCCAACCAAATGAATCCTCAATTCCCTTTTTCAACCTTCCACAAAGAACAATGCAATGAGTAAAGGATATGACCACCAATCTCTAATGACAGGCAAAAAAGAAGGTGCAAATGACCTGCTTCTGAGTATTGTTATTTAATTTTGAAAATTAAAATAAAATAGTGATACAAATAAATCTAATAGATTGATTAATTTGGGAATAATTGTCCAAGGGTTGAAAGGGTGGCCAGTATATGTGAAGATCTGTAGAACTGATGCTGGAGGGTTAAGGAACCAACTGTACAGCTGTTCAACAGCTGTGTTGACTTTTTTTCAGAAATACAGCTTGGCTTTCTTGTGAAAATAACTGTGTGTACTGAATCCCCATATTTTAAGAATGATTTGACCCAAAAGGTCAATGCAAGGAGTTCTGGAGCTCTTGATTTCTAGAAAACATATGTGAGAAATGACAACCTCTTGAATTTAACCTTGGAAAAATTCCTTTGCCAGTATTCTCTTGGGTGAATACTATTGAAATGGAAATAACCAACACCTGAAAGTCCAGGTGATTGGTTTCCTCAAATGCCCTTTTGAGTGTCTCCCTGGAATCGCAAGTTTGAGCCCTTGGAAATCCTTCCATAAGAATTGAATTTGTGGACTGGTGACTTGAATTCAGATAGGAAAATTGAGTCTTGAAAAGGCCACCATTGAATGGATGGGCAAAAATGATGCATAAAGGTATATAATACAACATATGCCCCATACAAGATCCCTGCAGACCTGGACTCCAGATTGAGGAAATATTTCCCTTTTTATTGAGGAGAAAGCCTTTTAATGATGACTGATGTCCTCTGGTGACTTCCAGAAGCCATTTCTTTAGCATGGAGGGCCCATGGTGTAAAGGGCCAGTTTTGAGGTTTTTGGCCATTGTGACCCATGGAGATTTGGTGGGTTAATATGGGGCCAGGTGAGCCAAAGGGTATGGCCCATTGGCCCCTTTTGGCACAATTGGCTTTAGCCCAAAAAGGTATCTACAGTCAGTGGACTTTAGTATGTGGTCTATGAATGTGGTTTATGGGCTGTAGAAGCTATAGGGGGCCTAAATGGCCCAAGAACCCCTAATAAAAGGGGTTGGAAAATGGGGCCTGATCATGGCTGATGGTGCCATAGGCCCTGGAAGGATGAGGAGACCCCCAGGCCCAACTCCAGGGGGTGGCCTGGGGCAGGGATCATGGAAATGGCCTGAAAGGGAATTGGGTTCCAGATATGGTCTGTTGCCATTAATAGAGGTTGAAGCTAGCATTCTCCAGGAAGGTGGGTGTGGCCCAGAGGCCACTAATACCAACAAGGATGGCAATTGGCCAAAAATGGTTAAGGCAGAGAATTTCCAGAAACCACCAATTGGGAGGAAATTTCTTGTTGGCACATCTTGTGATTTACTTTACTAGGTATCAGTTTCCAGTAACTGAGCTTTTGAAATTACTATAAAGAAGGCTCAGGGGAAGTCCTTGGAAACAGTGTGTGTATACTTTCAGAATGATGTATTTGCACAGGCCAGTTGTAGTTGAATCTATCATGGACCCAAAATAATTTACAACTGTCAGTGGGTGCAGTGGGTCCAACAATTAAAACTGCCACAACTAATATTTTATGTACATATTTCTTGCAATAATTATTATTGAATCTTTGTAATCTATGCTTCAATTTCTTGTAAAAATTGTAAACTCAATTTATAAGGGCTGGAAGTCTATGCAGCTGACCGGTTCTTCTAGTTTATGCTCAATAAATGATTATTTTATGACACACAACAAAAACTTTCAGGAAGAGCAATAAAATTATCTATCAATGAGCTCAGTAACTTGAGTAAAGTAAGTAATAGTTGAAATAAATGCAAGACTTAAAATGTAAAGAAGTGGAGGTCTCCAGAGGTAAAGAGAGAGGGCTACCATGACACATCTCTTTTTGTATTGTCACTAATGTTTCATGGCGTTGGTAATCATTCATCAATGATTATGTCATTTTTTTCTATCACCATTTGTTTGAGAGTTAAAAGCCTTGTTTTTCTGTCCTTTTTCTGTCTATCATTTTCAGTGTAAGCATATTCAATTTCAACAATTTTGAAGTTGTGGTGCTGTGGCCATTTTGCATGCAAGAGTGACGTAAACTACTATAGTAGATCCGTCTTGATCGCTCTTTTCAACATCATGGTCATCTCCCGCATTTCATTATCTTTGTTTCCAACTTGGAATTACAACTGACTGATACCTACAGAAACTAATCACAAGAGATAGTTGAACTTTTTTCTGTTAAAGTATGAAACTAAACGATAGATTACGTTAATGATTGTAAACACAGGATGACATGAATGATAAGTGAGGAAGTACCTAAACGGTAGACTACAAGTGTTTACAAATAATAATTAGGCTTTTTGGATGCTACAAGATCAACGAGTACTGAATGCAATGTGATGGATTTGGGTTAGTCTAGTAGAGGTTTATGAGTGTTTTTTGAAGAACAAGAAATACTCTACCTGAATCGATTACAAAAAGAAATTAATAATTAAACAAACAGTAAAAGGTAAAAATAAAAGGAAAGGAGTAGAATGGGATAAGATACGGAAAATGGAAAATGTAAACTAGTGAAAATAAGAAATAAAAGGGAATAAAGAAAAGAGCAAAGAGATTAAGAAAAAAATGTTAATCGATGAGGTTTGTTGAGACAGTTCTTCAGGAGTTTAAATATTGTTGAGTATTGATTAGCCGGTCATGCGCAGGGTCTGCGCATGGTCCTCTTGTCGAACGTTAGGGTTAGGTTAGCTGCATGTTGACGTTTGGGTGTTGGAGGATTTAGAAGTGAACTCGCTATTTTGATTTTCCACATCCCCCCTCTCTTCTAGAGTGAGAACACCCAATTGACAGAGAGAACGCGTGAGAATTGGCTTGCTGACTGACTTGGTGAGAAAGTCAGCCAGCATCCCGTCAGTCGGAGTGTAAATTAATTTGATTTGAGAGGACTGAACGATCTCCTTGATGAAGTGGAGCTGAATGTTGACATGTTTCATCCGTTTGTTGTTTAGATTACAGTTGCCGCTTGCTGTGTTGATACAGCTCTGATTGTCTTCGTGTACAGGTATGGCTTGCAAGAAGTTGTGAATTTGACACTCAGTGGACCATTGTCGGAGCCACATGAGCTCAGAAGCCAAGTCACATAGGGACTTGTATTCTGCCTCGGCTGTGGATAAGGAGACGGAGGGTTGCTTTCTTGTCTTCCAGGTGGTTAGACAGTTATTAAAAAGAACAAGATAACCAGCCGTGGAACTACGGGTTGACCTACAATTTCCCCAGTCCGCGTCGCTGTAGGCTCTTACCCCTCCGTCGCTTCCTCTTGAGTAGGCAAGACCCAGGCCGGGTGTACCCCGTAGATATTGCAAGACATGCAGAAACGCCTTCCAATGCAAAAGGCCAGGACGCTTGAGGAACTGCGAAAGCAAGCTGACTGCAAAGGATAAGTCCGGGCGTGTTGCAGTGCTAAGATAATTTATACTCCCGATTGCACTGCGATAACTGATTCCCAAAGCGTTGAAGGAGGAAATTTCTTCGTCAGTGGCAATGGCTAGGTGTTCATTTGGAAGTAGTGGAGTCGAAGCCAACTTGCAGTTCGACATGCCGTACAGGTCGAGAAGCAACTCAGTGAAGTGTTGCTGATCTAGTGCCAAGCCGTCAGGGGAGTGGGTGACTTTTATACCTATCAGAAGGTCGGCAATACCAATGTCCTTGATGTCAAATTCGGAGGCAATCTCTTTTTTGAAAGGTTCAATGTCAGCCCCAAATATGGCTATGTCGTCCACGTGTATGTACAGCCAAAGTTTAGAGGGCTTTTGGCGGAAGAATATGCAGGGATCCATAAGGCAGGCATGGAACCCAGCTTCAGTGAGCCAGCTTTCAAGCCTCTCATACCAGGCCAAAGGTGCCTGCTTTAAACCGTAGATGGCCTTTTGAAGCTTAAGACAATACTTCCTTTTGTCGGTTGGCATGCCCTGCGGAATGGACAGGTAAACCGTTTCCACCAAGGGGGCATTAAGAAAGGCACTTTTGACGTTGACTTGATGAAACTGAAGATGGTGAGTTGCAGCCATTGCGATGAGAGTGCGAAGGGAATTCAATCGTCCGGTTGGAGAGAACGTTTTGTGGAAGTCAACACCAGGTGTTTGAGAGAAACCCTGTGCACAAAGTCAAGCCTTCCGTTCTATGATGTTCCCTTGAGGGTCCCGCTTGGTTTTGAAGACCCAAGTGGTGCTGACCAGCTTGTAACTGGGTTCAAGCTCTACAACATTCCATACCAAAAGTTTGTTCATGGAGGAGAATTCTTGATTGATGGCCTCTGTCCATTCATCACCTGCTGAGCTGTTTAGGGCATTTTTAAATGTTCGAGGAGTGTCGTCACTTGTTGTCAATAATACCTTAGGACGGCGCGAGAAAGATAGAATGTTTTGGTTATTGATTTCACTACTGATCAAAGTAGGGTGCCGCGGTCCGATAACTTTAATGCGCCTGGGTGCTTGAGACGGTTCCTCAACTGGAGCGCCAGGTTCAGCAGGTGACTCAGGAACATCAAGACTGGGGGCCAAACTTTCTGCGGGGTGGGTTTCATCTACCACTGCCGCATCATCGGGTTGGACTTCATCTACCAACCCTGAGTCCATTCTTGAGCCTCCCCAGCTGATAGTTAGCGGTACAGAAGAAACGGCCTTGAGCAAAGGAAAACAACTTTCATCGAAGGTGACATGTCGACTGATGATGACCTTTCTATCGGACAGGCGCAGAATCTGATAGCTGGTATTGTCGTTTTCGTAGCCTAAGAGAATTCCTTCGACTCCAGTGGGTGAGAGTTTCCATTCACAATGAGTTTTAGTGAGTGAGACCACTGCCCTGCAACCAAAAATCCGGAGCTTCTTGATTCGGGGAGGGACACCCTTCCAAACAGAATAAGGACTTAGATTGTGTCTAGAGGGAGTCGGAATGAGATTGCACAGCATGGTGGCCGTGAGGATGGCCTCTGCCCAGTAGTTGCTGGGTAAATTTGAGCCATTGAGCAAGCAGCGGGCCTTTTCTAAAATGGACCAATTTGCTCTCTCGGCGAAGCCATTATGCTGAGGGGTTTCTGCCGGAGAGAAGTGATGGACAAAGCCATCGCTGTTTGCCAGAGAAGTGAAACGGTGGTTAAGAAACTCACCACCTCTATCGGAGACCAGTTTCTTCAGTTTTCGGTCATGTAAGTTTTCCATGAGGTTTTTCACAATGACAAATTGCTCAAAGGCATCCGATTTCGACTTTAGTAAACGAACCGTTTTGAAAGAGGTGAATTGGTTGACTATTGTCAGAAAATACTGGAAGCCGGAGATGGAAGGGGGAAGGGTAGGCCCTACAAGATCGATGTGAACACAGTCCAATGGATGACTTATGTGTTCGAATTCATCGTTGAAAGGAAGCAAAGTTGCTTTATTGACTTCGCAGACCTGGCAATTTTTCTGGAGAGAAGGAAGCCCCATTGTTTTGAGAGGAGCTTCACCCGGGTGACCAAGTCGCATA
The DNA here is from genome assembly GCA_023105745.1 of Austropuccinia psidii. NCBI lineage: Eukaryota > Fungi > Basidiomycota > Pucciniomycetes > Pucciniales > Sphaerophragmiaceae > Austropuccinia > Austropuccinia psidii. Next base: position 52,756,349 of record JALGQZ010000007.1, on the reverse strand, counting down.
TGCCACAGGTTAGATGGAGCTTGAACTGTGAGGGAGGTTGGGAGAGAGTATGCGACTTGCATGAGATTGTTGATGATGGTACCTTTAAGAATTTGGATTCCATCGGACTCGAGAGTGAAAGAGTTGTTGGTGCGTTTGATGAGCATGTTGTCTTGACAAAGCTCCAGAAGACTGATAAGGTTGCGGTTTAGTTTTGGAACATACAGGCAGTTTTTTAAGCTGACAATTTTGCCATCACAGCTGATGCTAACTGTGCCGACTGCTTTAGCAATGAGAGAACTTGACGAGTCTCCAGTTGAAACCTGGATATCGATAGTTTCTTTGAAGGAGGAGAACATCTTCTTCGAGTTAAACATGTGATGGGTGGCACCACAGTCGACAATGAGAAATTGGCCAGGCGAAGGCAAGTTGTTGCCAGTGATGAACACCTGAGCTGCAGATGCAAAATGAGCAGCTGGACTTCAATTAGGTCCAGTTTTTCTTTTATTTTCTCGTTGTGGTGGTCAAAGATGGGGATGTTCTGCGAAGCATTCCTCCTTTGAGTGATTGGTGCAGTTTGGGTTGTGCTTGCCGTTGGCACAGTAGTACATGATCTTGTATGGTCCTGAAGATTCAGAGAGGTGAGCGGAGGCAGTGATGGATAAATTTTCTTTTAAGCAAGAGTTGTTGTAAAAGTCTTGATGTTTAGAGAGAATGAGATTGGGTTTTTCAACAAGATCATCGTTAAGGGTAAGTACTTCAACGTATTGATGGAGTTTTGAATCTCCCCTCAACTTTCCCAAGAGGGTGAATGAGAGGAGTTCAGCTGGAACGATGATGTTCACCGACTCTAAATCCAACATAACTCTTTGGCTGTTATTGATGTATTCTTGGAGATCACCACTGTAGCTTGAGTTGAGCCAATCCATCCATACTCTGCCTCTGTTGATGGCTCTCTTTGAGGCATATTGCTTGTTGATCTTTGTCCAGAGTGAGTAAGAGTTTTTGATTGTTTCTTGATTGAGGCATTCAAGGAACACTTGGTTGCTTACTCTAGAGGCGATGATGTTGACAGCCTCATAGCTCGACTTCTTCCATTTGTTTGAAATAGTGGTCAAAGCTTCTGGATCCAGTGGTTTTTCGCACATGTCGAGTAAATCTTTTGATTGTAACAAGATGGTGATACGACCATGCCATTCACTGAAGTTGGTACCAGTTAGAATGGGCACAGAAGATATATCTCGATCAGTGTTATTTTCAGCCATAGTAAGTCCTGTCGTCTACCGTTGATTAGTTCAGAGCTATCAAGACTGTAAATCTGTTAAAGTATGAAACTAAACAATAGATTACGTTAATGATTGTAAACACATGATGACATGAATGATAAGTGAGGAAGTACCTAAACGGTAGACTACAAGTGTTTACAAATAATAATTAGGCTTTTTGGATGCTACAAGATCAACGAGTACTGAATGCAATGTGATGGATTTGGGTTAGTCTAGTAGAGGTTTATGAGTGTTTTTTGAAGAACAAGAAATACTCTACCTGAATCGATTACAAAAAGAAATTAATAATTAAACAAACAGTAAAAGGTAAAAATAAAAGGAAAGGAGTAGAATGGGATAAGATACGGAAAATGGAAAATGTAAACTAGTGAAAATAAGAAATAAAAGGGAATAAAGAAAAGAGCGAAGAGATTAAGAAAAAAATGTTAATCAATGAGGTTTGTTGAGACAGTTCTTCAGGAGTTTAAATATTGTTGAGTATTGATTAGCCGGTCATGCGCAGGGTCTGCGCATGGTCCTCTTGTCGAACGTTAGGGTTAGGTTCGCTGCGCGTTGACGTTTGGGTGTTGGAGGATTTAGAAGTGAACTCGCTATTTTGATTTTCCACATTTTCTTCTCTGATAGACCATTGGTTAGGTAGCAGCAAATATGTGGCAACTCAAATGTGACATCTTCGGTGCTTCCTTAATTAGGTTCAATTTGAATTTGCTCAAGTTGTCCCAAAATAATGCTGCAGTTAGGGTGGTTGGCGACACTCAAAAAAGGGGTGGCGCACACTGGCGCACAAAAACACACCAGATCTCTTGCCAATGGCAGATGGCGCCCATGGCGACATTTTAAGGGGCAAACAAAAGGCGCTATTCATTTCTTGGGATAACACAAGCAAAGACATTCATAACATACAATATTCAAATAATTAGAAAATAAGAAATCAAACCCTACTAGCACGATACTTATTGTGCTTCTCTGTTCTTGGAGAAAACTTGGGCTGGATCCCATTCTCCCTCATCATAATGAGGATTTATCATATCATCGACATTTGCCTCATCGCCTGCAGTGGATTGTTCCATAAGCTCAAAGTCAAATAAGGTTTCCATGAAGGCATCTTGCCTTGAAGGGAGTGGGTCCTCCTCAAACCCAAAGACGCCTTCTTCGAAATCTTCCAGGTCGGCGGTGGTATCAAATGCATCATATCCAGTCATCCGATCGTACTCAGTGGCTGAACTAAAGGGGTTACTCCTCCTTGAGCTTTGAGTTTGTCGCTTGTTACAAGAGGTTTGAGAATGGAGAATTCCCAGTTTTATTTTGCTGATCATTTTCAGCACTGATGGACGCATTGGATTTCGCGATTTTGTTTTAATCGCTGACATCATCGAAAATAGCCCCTCAACACCAGCTGCATGTGGGACAATCTCACCCACTTTGATTGCTAATTTCTTCAAGGCTTGCAATTCTTTGATGTCTGGTACTCTCATCCAATAGTCCAGAAGTCTCATATCTGATTTATTACCTAAAAGGAAATCATAATATCAGTAACCCATTTAAAGCTATAAAAACAAAAAAGTGCCCACCTGCGATCATGGTATTGTATGGATAATGTCCATTATAAAAGTGTAAGACTTGAGTTGATATCATTTCGGCATCACTCCTTAGAAATTTCCAGTCTTTGGCCAGTTGCAGGATCATCATGGTTATGTTGTCCAAGGAGTGCTTGCGGGAAACAGCTATCTTGCAGTACAATGGATGTAAGAAAAAGGCAACAACGTACAAAACATTATCAACGGCTCTTGCTCGCTGATGTAAAATGTTGATGCAGTGCTGCTTAAATGGCTCATATTGTTGATAAACATCGATCGATTTGATTTCAAGATATATTGCTATGAGCTCCTTCCAGATATCTGAAAGGCAGGTTTTTGCCTGTTCTAGTCGTGCAAGAATGTCAACGACTGGCTTAAGTAAGGAAACAAGGACCTGATTTGAAGTAAAGTGATCACGATTTTGTATGATGTTGACTACTGATTTCGTTATTGTCGGTGTATCAACTGATGGATTGTTACTCATTGATAGGCACTTTTTAAAGCCTTCTTCATGCTGTTGCACACCAACGCAGACCTTGGCCATGGAATACCATCGCGTTTCACAGAAGCTAGACAAACCATGTTGCACATTGTTTTCTTTGGCCCAGAGGTGAAGTTGTTTGCTCCAAAAAATTGATGAACTGAAGAAGTTGACCAGTGATCGATTATTCTTGACGGTGTTGGCTATCGATGGGTGTGATACCATATTCTTGGCAACAAGATTGAGAATATGTAATATACAAAATATTTTCTGTATGTGGGGGAATTCTTTTTGAATGAGGGCCTGTTTGAGAAATTGAAAGACATGTTATTTTGATGTCATATTTACAAAACAATCAAAAAAACAAACCTGAAATTTTACCATTACTGAAGGTGAATCAGTAACAACCGCTGAAATCTTTTCAGGAAGAATATTCTTGTCCTTGATGACTTGTTTAATGGCTTTGAGAATGTTATCGGAGGTATGTCGAACGCAGTTGAGGTCTAGTATCTCTACAAATCTCTTGAAGTATTGCCCACGTAAGAGTAGCATGGCGTAAATGCTATTTCCAGATACGTCAGTCCAACCATCTAGCGATAGAGTAAGATTGTCTTGATTATTCAAGTCTCTCATGAGTAAGAGCTCATGCTTTGCATGCATCTGGGGTAGGATGTTATTGGAGATTTCAAATCGATTAAGTAAATTAAAGGGTGATCGCACTAGTTCCTCTTGGAACTGTTGGAAGAAGGGGTTCTCCACAAATCTAAACGGGATGTTTGAAGTAATAAGGGCCTTGAGTAATAGTTCATGTATGTGGGATGTTTTTTCTTTTGAAATTGGTCGGAAGTATGAGGCGGAAGACGAAACTTCTGAATGTGACCTCTTGCTTGGTATGGTAATTTTGAGAGACGGTGTTTGCGAGTGTGTGCCACTTGCGATTGTTGAGTCAACATCATTATCCATTTCCATGACTTCAATTTCGGAGTCAGATGGAATTGAGCTATTCAGTACAGATTGAAGGTAATTGGACTTCTGGGTGAGTGAAATCGATCGGCAGCTGTCTTTGATATGTGCTAGGAGATGGTGAGGTCTTGCTTGAGGAAATATCTTCTGGCAATGTGTACATTTTGCTTTACGTCGGTGAGCATTTTTTTGAGAAAAATCTTGTGACATCAAGAAACCAGACCATCAAGGACCATGATAAGATGAAGGCTTTATCCAGTGGCCTTCATTCATAAGTCAGGAGACGAGTAAGGAGGAAGGAGAAAAAATAAAGAGTAATTTTTTATGAAACAAAAACGAAAAAAGGGCAAGATAAAAAAACAAAAGAAATAGAAAACCAGGATACCAGTAAGGAAGAGAAATGACTAATAAAATGGGAAACGATGAGGAATAAAGGAGGAAGGAGAAAAAATAAAGTGGATTTTTTTATGAATCAAAAAATAAGAAAGGGGGAGAGAAAAAAACAAAAGAAATAGAAAATGGGGCAAGCGAAGCGGAGAAAAAACTATCTGATCCGCAGCACAGCCTTGCGCCCTCTCGCCAAACCTAATCTGGGGATGGTGGCGAGAGGTTAGGGTATGGGTACCCAGGCGCCATAGTTGGCGCGCAAGTAGGCGCCTCGCCAACCACCCTAGTCTTAGCCAATCAACTTAAAATTGAAAATAGGATCACAGCCAATATAATATACAGGACCATAAAAAAAATTAAATAAATCAAAAGATAAATACTACAAATAATAAAATACCAATAGAAATAACAACCATAATTATAGAATATATGTGAAATAAAGATATCTATAAAAGAAAAGGGATTAATACATCCATCATTTATATATATATATATATTTCTATCATGCTTTTTATTTTATTTATATATTTTCATTTTTTATTTCTTATTTTTTTTTAAGTATACTCATTGATACTAAATATATTACTTATAAATATTCATATTATATAAGTATTCCTCAGCAAATTAATCTTAGATTTGGATTAAAATCAAAAACATAAAAAATAAGAAAAATAAATAAATAATAATAATAATATTAAATAAACAAAATAACAAAGAAATAAGTATATAAAAAAAATAAATATAATTGAAAAAAGTGAATTAATTAATAAATTCCTCCGTAGTGCAGGTATCTTCTGTTTTAAATCAACTTTTCTCTATTTGATAATATTATCATTTTACTTAAAGTTTCAATTTTTTTTTTATATCAATTATTATTATTATTTTCAAATATGAACATATATCTTTTTTTTACTCTTATCTTATTAATTTTTTATTATTTCATCTATAATATAAGTAAGGACTGATAGTTACTGCACTAGTAGCACAGTAGGTCTCTTTTTTTCCTTTTTTTTTTGTCATTTCATTTATATATAAACTTTCTTTTTCTCTTATATATATATATATATATTAATTATTATTGATTTTTTTATAATTGTATAAATATATATATATATATTTTTAATTTATATTGGTACTGTAAAACAAAGAAAAGCTGCTCAGCATTGCTGCGCTACTGCAGCAGCTGTCTCTTTTCATCATCGCGTGCAGATTTTATTATCATTATATTTATATTTTATTTTATTTTATATTTTTTTTTAGTTGCATAAATCTATAAATTTATATATATTAATTTATATTGATTCCATCAACGAAAAGAGAGTGGCTCAGAATTGCTGCGCTACTGCAGCAGTCGTCTCCTTTCAATATCGCATGCTGATCTTATTATTATCATTTTATTTTATTTTGTTTCATTTTTTTTTTTATTATTTTTATTATTTTATTATTATTATTTTTTTGCAGTAATTGCATCGCAAAGGAAAATAAATAAATAAAAAGTCTCTAGGAATCGCTGCGTGACTGTAGCATTGTTCTGCTCTTCTTAGGTCGCGCGGTGCGTTTTTCTTTTATACCATGTTTTATTTTATTAAAACTCTTCTTTTATTATTTAGTAATTAATTTATTATTATTATTATTATTATATATAAAAAAAACTAATTTATAATGTTTTTTTTTTTTACAGTTATTGTATTGCAAAGGAGAAACTAAAAAAAATAAAAAGAATCGTTGTTGGAATAGCTGCTACTGTAAAATTTCTTCGCATTCTATTGTCGCAGGGTTTTTTTTAAAACTATATTTATTTTATTATTACTATTATTATGATTTGGTAGGTTTGTTTTGTTCTATATTCTTTTTTTTTAAAAAATTATTTGACTATAAAAAAATCTAATTTATAATGATTATTTATTTATTTATATTTTTTTTTTGGATTGTTTCATTGTAAAGGAAAAGATAAAAATAAAAAAAAATCATTGATAATTGCTGCGCTACTGCAGCATTCTTCCTTTTCTACAATCGCGAATCAGGGCTTTTTTTTTTTTTTTTTTTATTGTTAATATTCTTCCTTTATATTTTTATTACTTTTTATTTTATTTTTTTTTACTTTATTATTTTTAATAATTAAAACTGATTTATTAATTTATTTATTTTTTTTTACAATTTACGTCATTTTAGATAGAAAGAGTTGGGGAAGTGGTGGCTGATAACCCGTGGGTACAATGCAGCAGTTTAATCCCTATTTCTTTTGCCGCCATCTGTGGCTTGTTTTTTTTACAGGTAATCGTACAGTTTTAATTATTGTTTTTTATTTTTTTTATTTTTTTTTAATTTATGTTTAATATTAATTTTCGACTATTTCTATCTCAATGCTGATCAGTGATCTTCAATGCCACTGATGTATGCTAGTGAGTGCTTTTCTCTCATTTTATTTTATTTTATTTTATTTTTTTTTTTTGAAAAAAAAAAATCTAATTGATATTTTATATTTTCTTTATTTAAATAGTTGATAAAATTTCCACCTGACATCAGTAACCTCAACGCCACCTAAATTTTTAATTTGGACTCCCAATAGCACCACCGACTTTTGAATTTTGAGGTGAGTTATTTTTTTTTTCTTATCTTTTTTATTCTCAATTTCCATCACTTGATGACCCTTTTTTTTAGTTTAATTTGTTTAATTAACTCACATTTTTTTTTACATGTTGCGATAAGAAATTCAAATTACAATTAATTTCTTGAATTGTATGTAGGAACTAAAAAAATATGGGGTGAGCTAATTTTGTTTTATCACTTGAATTGTACTGATTGTTTTTTTTTTAATTTTGTCGGATGATGATGCAAGTTAAGGTAAGTTGGTTTATAAGTAGGCAATTGTTCCTTCTCTACTCAGCTTTGTTTCCCTACCTCTATATTTCTTTTTTTTTTATAGCCAAAAAAAAAAAACATTTATTTTTTTAGTTTTTTATTTTTTTTTAACATTATTATGCCATTTACCTTAGAAATCCAACCTATCGCTGATGGTGACCAAGAAGTCACTATCTCTCTTGACTCGATAAATTATAGCTTTTTGATTCCTTCTCGCGGTCTACCCACTTTCAATCTATACACCCGCTCCGAACATGAAGATCCGACCCCGATTAATCCTTTAGTTGGCCATGTTGGCCTCGCACCCAGCTCTTTCAACCAATACCCAGCCTACTACACCAGAGTCGGAGGGTAACAACCCTTTTTTTGATAATCATACATCTCCTCCGTCGATCCAATCACTATGAGCTGATTTCAGCTATTATTTCCGCCTGTTCAATGGCGAAATGAACGATGTGCATGCTCACATGGAAAACTTCTATGTGAATCGCACACCAAATTCTTTTTTGTTTCAAAAAGAGCACCAAATAATCAAAAATTTGGTGCAGTCATGTTTGCACTGGTATAGGCACATGATCAAGTAAGTCCAAGTTTTACTTTTTATATATATATATATATATATATTATTAATTTGTTTATATATATAATATATATATTATTATTTTTTTTTAAAAAAATAAATAAAATAGTGCTGCTGTACGTTTAGCCGAGCAGCAAGAAACTCCACCGTTATATTTTCGCTAAACGTTAAAGTATGTCATTTTTCCTTTTTTTTTTTTTTTTTTTTTAATTTTAAACTCAATTCAAAGAAACATCGCTAATAATCCCTGTTATTATGTAATTAATTTTTTTTAAGGGGCTTGTCCTAGTGAACCCAAAAGTGCTTTTTGCTTTTTTTTTTGTTTTTTTTGTTTTTTTTTACTTTTTAAAAGAAAATTCTTTGTAAATCCAAAAAAAAAGAATAAATAAAATGAAATAATAAAAAAATAAACATAAATAAAAAAATGTTCTTACTTTAATTATGCCAGCTAGTAAAACAATTTTATCTCTTTTTTTTTTTTTTTTTTTATTTTATTTTATTATTTTTTTTATCAGGCTACGTTTTTGAAATGGAATGAGATATAAATAATAATAATTATTATTATTTTTTTTTTTTTAATATCTTGGCTTTCAGCCTTCCCCCCATTGATAATATTGAAGCAAGCAAAGAAATAAATAAACAAAAATAAAGAATCACATAAAACTAAACAAAATGAAAAAAAATATAAGAGATAAAGTATATGTAAAAAGATTATTAAAAATAATACGTAAAGTAAATAAGTGCACAAGAGCAACAAAAAGGAACCAAGAAAAACAATTACTATGTAGAAAGTAATAATAATAAATACTTGGTTCTGGATTAAGGTTAATTGGATATATGATAAATTTACTCTCTTTTTTTTTTAATTAAACCCTTTTCTTTTTTTTATAATACTTATATATTTTTCTATTTATTTTCTCTTTATCTATATATATTCACAGAAAAATTAAACAGAAATGTTACATATATCATGTATACATTTATACATGGCTTGAAAAAAAATAAACAAAAATCCAATGAAATAAAATATAAATAAAAATAATAAAATAAAAAATAAATAAATATTCACCAAAACTCAATCATACTATAATATAATATTCAAAAAAAAGGAAAAAAAATAAAATAAAATGAAATAAAATAATAATAATTAAAATAAAACAATAAAGAAAAAATCAAATAAATTAAATAAAATGAAGTAGAAAATAAAAAATAAAAATAAGAAATAAATAATCAGTTGATCAAGTTATAAGATCAAATTTTTCAACATGATTTCCTTGCTCCAAATTTGTATTTGGATCCTCTACTTGATTTGTTTCTTCTTTCAAATATAAAAGACATTTTACTTTCCATTTTACTATTGAAAAACCTATTTAACTCCTTTTCTAGGTTCAATTGAAGCTTTTTAAAGAAATATGGTCTTTTTATCTCATTACTAAAATCTAAGTTTAAACTAACACTGACCTTATTCACAGATATAAAATTATCTTTCTGACCATTTTTAGTAAATTGCTTGACCCTTCTATTTCTAGTAACTTTCTTTTCTTCAAGAATTGGTATTGGATGATTTGTAGCATCATTTTGAGAATGGGATTGAATATTTGGGATTTCTTCAGGGTAAGTGTATTTTTTATTAAAGTAATCAGGATTATTTAACTCCATATTTTGGGCTAAACTTTTTGCTTCTGAGTTTTGAGCTTCAAAATTAAAAAAACCATTGAATAATTCTAGTATTTCTTTTTCCTCTTCTGTGAGCTGATTCTGATTATCTCCACCATGCTCTTCAGGTAAATTCTCTATATTGGTCCAGGATTCTCCCATATTTTCAGCTAAGTCCTTAATTAAATTATCTTTGCTTTCATCTTTTATTAATAATTCTTCATAATTTGTTTCCATTAGCTTGGAGCTATTTACATTGAACTGATAATCTTCATCCTTCTTTTCCTCTTCAAATAGCTTATTGAATTTCTGAACCAAAGAAAAATAATCACAGAATTCTTTACCTAAGATTAAATGATTTTCATTACCCTCAATCATGAATAACATGTAGATTGTTTCATCTGTAGGTAGTACTATTTGAACTCTGTTCATATACCTTTTAGTGAGTTTATTTTCTAACTTTCCTTTTGATTTTCTTTTATTAGGGCTTACTCCAATGTGTAAAGCCATTTTCATTGGTATAATATTTATGTCTAAGTTTGGATTAATTATTGCCATAACAGGATATTCCTCCCAACCTACTCTGACATATACTGGTGAAAAACTAGGAGAAATAGGATTCAAGCTATTATAAAATTCATTTTCTTGTTCAGAAGACTCACCTTTCTCACTTACAATGGATTTTTCTTCCATTTTAATATAGCTTATGTTCAATTTTGGTTTGGGTTCAGGTGATATGATTTGTTTTCCTTCATAAGCTTTATGTTCCTCTAGTTCATTCAATTGATAAAGAGTTGGTTGCAATGTGGTTGAAACAGGTTGAACTTCATTCAAATTCAAAGGTATAGAACTATCTTCTAATATAGTTGGTGTAGCACCTTTACATTGGAAATCAAAGCTAATAACCTCAATTTTATTCCTTTTCATTTTCTCAACTGCCTTTGCTAACATTCTCTTAACTTTATGGTGGTCTTTATCCTTTTTTACCACTGTAGTTTCCAGTTCTTTTTGTTCTTGGTTGACTTTGATTGGTTTTGAAAACTTCAATTTTTTAAAAAATGCTTTTAGTTTACTAGGTGGGTTTGACTTAATTGATACATTCTGACCTTGACTTAGAATATTACTCTGATTCTGATTATCCAATTCTTCTTGGATATAGAAATTAACATTTTTTTTGCCATTTGAAGTGACAACATTTGATATCTCTCTTGGTTTAATTTTAGAATTATCCTCATCTGCATCTTTCCAGTCTGAAGCTTTCACCATGTTACATAATTCCATCCCTTTTGGTGGTACTGAATGCCATCCTTTTTCTTCAGGTGAGCAAATTGGAATACAAAGTCTTTTACCATCTGATTCTCTATAACTCAATATTTCTCCTTGAGCTTGAGAATGCTCAAGTCTAATTCCATTATCAGCTAAAAGTGGCCTAACAATTACAGTATGAACTGCACCTCTGGCAACAAAAAAGTGAATCTTCCTCTCCTCACCAGATGGTAGAACTAACAGAGTATTTTCAGCAAGTCCAACAACTGCTGTACTATGGCCTCCAATACCTTCTAGACGCATATTCAAGGCTCTCATGGTTAATTTTGCTTTAATAGACTCAAGATCTGGAATAATATTCAGCTCAGCACCAGTATCAACCAATGCTTTCAGTTTATAGCCTTCTTGCCCAATTGCTACATCCATCATACCTAGGGGACAAGCATAGTGCATTTTTTCATCAATAATCACTTCTTCTGGAGTTACTAATTGTTCTTGGTTGTTAATTGACTTCATTGACATTAAATACTTCTTTTCTTTTTCAGATAAGAACTTGAGTTGGTCTGTAAAACTGGGTGAAATTGTCAATATTTCTTCTAAGGTGAGATGATTTTTTTTGATCTAAAACTTTCTTCATAACCTTCTCAATTATTGAATCTCCATCTTCTTCTTTTATTACTGATTTTTTAGGTGTCAAATCCTTGTGAACTAGCTTGGAAAACAATTTTTCTGATTCTTGTTTCTTCACAGGGGATTTTTCTTTAATCCCTTCAAGAATTGGCTGTTGAACTGGCTTAGATTCTGGTTCTTTAATAATATTTGGATCCTTAGGCTCCTTGTATTTTGAAGTTATAATAACTCTTTCACCTTCCTCTGTATCTTCTTCTTCAATATATCCACCTGGAAAACTAACTTTCTTTTTTATTACCTCTTTAGATTGGACTGGTAACTTTTCAGGGATATCTAGAGATTGTGATTTATTTCTTTCTTCCCTTTCCATTCTTTGCTTAGTCTGTCTTAATCCAAAATTAATATTTGATTGCTCTATTCCAGTAGAAATGCATGGTGGTTGCCATTCACCCCAATCTTCCATTGAGACTACAGCTGTTGACTTTTCTTCTTTATTTTGTTCTTCAGCTTTTGGTACTTTTTTATCTTTCTCTTCTAGAAACTTCTTGGTGAGAACTTCTTGTTCAGCTGCAAACTGTCTTACTAGATCCCTTGGTATCTGTTCTCCTTCAATTGGGACTCTTTGAAAATTAGGAAAATAGAAAGAACTTCCAGTTTTACGTACAATACGTTTTTCAATATCTTCTGTTAAATCATTACACCTGCTAACAGTATGTCCATCCTTTAGACAATAGGTACACTTATACTGTGGTCTAGGTCCTTGTTGTTCTGGAATATAAGGGAAATGACTTGATGAAGCTGGAATTTGATTAGATTTTGTATTTAATTCGTGATTTGATGTCTGAAATTGAATTGGGTTTCTTTTCTGAGTTGTAGCAAGACTTGTTAGCTCACTAAGTTGATCCATGAACTGTTTAATATCATCCTTTTCCTTTAATATTTCTTTTTTAGGTGGTTCCTGCTGTTCTTTGAGGGATTTTGTAAGCTCTTTCATCTTCTTCAGTGCTTCCTGTATTCCTGGAAATGACTCTTCTTTGAACTGTACTTTTCTTTCTTTCACTCCATAGTCACCTCTTTCTTTCCTATGTGGGGAAGAAAGCCTTTTGGTTACTAATATTCTAGCTTCCAATTCTTGCTCAATATACCTTTCCAATACTCTCATAGGTGGTATAAGATATCCTCCATCTTCTGCTCTAACCATTACATTTTCTTTAATCATCTCTTTGCTAATAGCTCCTTTGACATCAGAAGAAAGACAATCAAAAATATCTTCATGGTACATATTATCCTGGGGAATATACTTATATCTTAGAAGGTAAGTGATAATTGTTTCATATTCTCCAATAAACATTTTATACTGTGAAAGAGTACTAATTCCTCCATTATATTGGGTATCATTGAATAATTTTAGCAGGGAAGCCTTTCTGTATCTTCTCTCAGGTTCCACTCTTCCCCACTTAGTAATGATATCTTTCTTGAGCTGTGTCCAGTTTCCTTCTTCATAACCAGGCATGGCTTCTATTGCATCACTAATTTTTGAATCTGTGGTCCAGAAGGCCATCTGCATTGCCAGATCTTCTTCTGTTGCACCTTCTATTTGAGCAATCCTTTCAATTTTTTAATAAACTTTTCAACTTCTTCTCCAGTGAAATTAAGATTATAATTTTTTGCTTTTATTTTCACTACAGATCTTTCTTGTCTTGGAATTTACTGATGTAATGGACTTGGATGTGTTGGTGTTGAAACAAATACTTTTCTTGGAAGATTTGATGATCTTGGCTCTGTTACTGGGGTAGAGGTTGCTCTAGGTACAGGTGTTGGTGAAATTGGTGATTCTTCTGGTCTAACATGTCTGGGTAAAGTAGGTTCACTAGGACTAGCTCCTGGTGTGTATGATGTTGATTCTCTTCTTTTACCTTTCTTCTTCTTTGATCCTGTCAGGAGAATTTGCAATTGACTTAAAATATTTCTTACATGTTCAGATTGATCTTCTTCTTCACTCTCTTCCTCATACTGTTCTTCAACAGTATCTTCAGGCAAAGGTGGTAATTTTGATGTTGACTGTTCCATTTGTTCTATTTTGTAGGATCTTCCTTCAAATTTTCCTTCTTTCTGCTTTCTGCTCTTGAAATCTTGAATAAGGCTGAAAAAGAATTCTTTCAGCCTTTCCTCCTCCTTCTTCCTTGTTTTTGGGGTGGAAACCAGTAAGCTAGAATCTGCTTGTGATTCTTGTGCTGGTGGTGTAAATTGTTTTAATGGGTAATAGTAACGATATGATTCAGATGAGGCTTTTGATGATGAATGGGGAGATGATGATGTTTCCTTCTTATATGTAAAATTATTTGTTTCCAGTTTTCAAAAGTATATTTGTTTGGTTATTATTATTTTTAAGATCAAGCTGAAAGTATTCTGATTATATTCCTATCTACCTGCCACTGTTGGGACACCAGATGTGGGAACTCCTCTGCGTGTGGGATAAAATGAGGCAGTACCTGGAAGGGGAAATTACAAGAAAACAGTTTTGAATTGCTGTTTGGGACTTGTAACCCTTGCTCTGCTCGTGTGCTAGAATAATCTAGACTGCCCTTCCTAATATGCTAAGTTATCTTTACTGAGTTCACCAAATCAATTTTATTATTGATAGTGGCTTGATCAGAAAATATTAGACTCAACAATCTCTAATAAGACTTTGCTCTACTTAAAACAATGGTTAGTTAAAGCCTTAATAAATAAATACTTTTTAAAACTTCCAGAAAATCTGGTTGGATTACACCAAAATAATTTTACAAAAGATAACAAATGAATTAAAAAAAAGAAGAATAACACACTTCTTACTATTAAACAATCCAAACAAAACCCTTATATATATATATTTTGTGTTTTTTTAAGTGAAATAGTACAGACAGTTACAATATAAGAAAGAAATAAATAGCACGTGATATCACTTATAAAAGTATATGATTCACAAGGGAAAAATAACTTGAAATATATTCAGGTAAAATAAGTTAAATTGACTGGGTGTTGAGCTATATATATAACCTAACAAAAATCAACTACTATAGTATAATATGTGATATGTTTGTGAGATTATAAAAAAAATAATAAATTTATAGCTTATTATTTCAACAAACTCTTTGGTCTTATACAATGGTAAGCTGTTGGTTTTGAATATTGATTGTAGAATAGGAAGAGTATTAAATTAATGTAAATTTATTAATTTGGTGATAGTTTATTACTGAAAGAAATATATTTCCAGTATAATATGAAGATTGGTACTTATAACTTCTGAATAGATAGGTGATTAATGTGAATAGGAATGTGAAAATGTTGTTGATTATGTTGAATAATTTAGTTGAGGTTGTTGATGGGTTTTATTTTAGTTGTATATGTATCTTGATGAAATTGAATTGATTTAAGGGGTTCTACTTTAGCTTAAAAGTAGTAAAATTACTTTGAAAAATTCAGGTTTTATTTTAAAATCTGAGAAAATTACTTTAAAGTGATGGTTTTATTTTAAAACTCCCTAAAAATTACTTTTAAGGTTTAATCACTAAACTCCAGAGATGCCTTACTCTTGAGCTTCAAGTGTTAAGATCCTAATTATTATGATTACTAGTCTGCCTGCTAGTGAGGGATGAATTAAAATCTTTTCACACTATTGGTTCTCTTGATCTATTTCAACAACGAACCTCAATTACTAAGCTTAATTTATCAAACAATTTTCTAATTTAACCTCTTAGATAAAGGATTTGGAAAAAATAAGTAGAAGTTACAATTTCCAGATGGGAAAAGGTCTGGAGAGGAAAAAAGTTTGACTATTTATATTCTTTAGGGGGAATAGGGTTAGGGTTTAGGGTTTTCACAAACTGTTTCATGCATATGCATATGAATACTAGCTCTTATTCAATTTCCCCTGGATTACTAAGCATTTTATAAACCCATAGCTAATTTACTACCACCAAGATAAGGTTTTATACCTTCACTCCACTCATCACTCTTGTCACCCTTCAAACTATACAACCTTAATTATATTTTTTTTCCTAATAATAATCAGCACTACTAATCAACTCAATAATTTACACCATTACAATTTAAAGCAATTCCCTTCCACTATCATCATCTAAATGGAATACCTAAACAAATCCATACTACTACTATTCTATAACAAAAAATAGAATGAAATCAAAATAAAATAAATATACCTTTACTAACTCAGAATAATAATATTTTTTTAATTCAAACAGAGCTCATCTCAATACTTTTCTTAACAAAAGAAACTAAATAAGGCTTCCACAAAATATTTTGAATTAAAACCAACCACAACTGTACAATTTCCACCAATAAGAGAAATTAATTCCCATGTAATACTACAATAGCACAGCTCTCATAATTTATATCATTATTGTTTTTTTTTTGTTAAAAAAATTTTACACAAAATTAGAATCCAAAAATTAAATAAGGGGGTTTTTCTTTTCTTGAATTCAAATATTCATTAAATCAGTAGAATACTGACTTGACTTGTTTTGGTTTGGTTTTTTTTTATAGAATATGAGTTTTTAAGGCTACACAATCAGGTTCTTTGGATTATGATGTTGATTTCTTTTTTTTATACTGGTCCATTAAGCTAAACTGGTATAGGTATACCACATTGGACATAGGGATTCCAGAGGTTTTGAATTGTGAAAACGGAATTTGATAACTGACAAGGGGCTGGCATATGAGTTGAGAATGATTTGGTCCTCTTTTGAAATTTGGCTTTTGGATTAGAAGAATTGAGTTGATGTAAGAATTTTGGCATCAAGATTATAAAGAAAGAAGTTTTTTTAAAAAGGTATAATGAAAGCAAATGAAAATAAATAAATAAAGGAAATGAAGTTCTGAGGAGGTTCCAATCTTGATCATGGATTTAGAAAAATGAATTGGATTGGCCAAGCACCTGGAAAGAAAGTTGATGGGAAATACAATTTAAATAAAGTGTCTTTATAATCTTAAACATAAAATTATTCAAAATTATTATATGAATTATTAAAATTAGGTAGTTTTCCCTTATTATAATGTTTTCCTCTTTATTATTATTCTCAATAATTTCTCTATTAATATAAAAATTACTTATATCACTTTATAACCTTAATATTAGTAATATTATTGTTAGAAACTTTCTTTTATTATTAAATGACAATTTTTTAAGCATTTACTATTTGTTGGTAACAATAATAAATTGGAATAAATATATTAGTCATTAGATATTAATATGTTAATCTTATTATATCATTTTATTTATTTTAAACAATAAAGATAGTGTATTCCATAATTGTAATAATACTTTATTCTTATAATTAGTTTTAATATTATTCTTCATTTATATTCAGATATTCAGGTTACAATAAGTAAAATATTACTAATTTTTACTTATTTCTCCATACACAAAATTTACAAAAAGGAAATAAAACTGAGCCTTCTCAAAATCCTATTTTGGAAAGCCTCATAGAATATGTTCTTCTATACATGATTGCATTGCAATACCCTTTGCAACATAATCTTGTGGCAAAATATCTGGAAAGAATATGGTTTATGAATTATCTCTTTAATCGGACTGAACAAGCCAAATAAGGAGATTTAGTTTAATTCAAAAATTACTGGGAAGACTCTCTTTGTAGCCAAATTACCCTGCAAGGGACTATAAGATTAATTTATAACCTTTACTGAAGAATATCAGTGCCTAAGAAGATATATAGAAATTATGATATTTTTTCTCACCTTATTGTGCAATTTATAAGATTCTACTCACATATTACTGGCTCAATTCTTTTCCTTAGATATTCATTCATGTGTATGAAATTTCGTGAGATATTATTTGATTAGATGAGGCTTCTTGAAGATATTTATTATTTCATATTCAGTATGCGTAGAATTTTAAAAGATTTAATCATTACTTTTTATTAAATAAATAAAACACAATTTTTATTCATTTCTTATAATTGTTAGAAAAGCTCTATTGAATTCAGAAATGAAAATAGGATAGATATTAAACAGGAAATTAAGTATTAAATCAAGCTTTAGATAGTGAAGGTAAGATAGAAGTAATTTTTTTTATCAATATGAAATTCTTTGAAATATTGATAAATTATCTTCATTTCAACGTATTGATATAAGAGACTTCCTTTAGGATGTATCACAAAGATCAGTAAAGATCAATAACAACATATTTCCTTTGAAAATTTATGATTTGGAAGAAATAAAAACTCAACTAAGATGAATTTGATTTTATTACATGTTCATGATAGATGTCAAATGTCAAATGAATGATAGAAGAAATATCATTTAAGGTGAAATGAATAAATGAGTCCTTTTCAATGTTAGAAACAAAAATTACTTTTCCCAAATTCATGGTTTTCCAATCTTCAAACATTCATATATAATTGCTTAGATTTTCCCTTTATTCTCACTATTTAACTTCTTTTATTCCCATAAATGTAATATTCATATGTTGAAGAGCTGAATCTAATTACTTAAAGCTAGAAAATCCCTTGATTCTATCAGAAGAAAAGCTATAATTTCATATATTTTGTAATATATGGGTACCATTAAGAAGAAAAGCTGTTCCCAATTATGTGTTTTATTTTGGAACATTTGGAACAAAACTTAAACTATTAACTTCCATTAGGATAATTCATATTGTGTCAATTGGAAGAGAGATAAATGTTATTATCTATAGCATAGTATTTTATGGCCCTTTGAGTAAGTATATTTCATTAATGAAATAGTTCCTTTTATATGAAAACTTCTGGAGAATTTAACTTTCAATTTGGAAACAATAAATTCATTATTTATAATTTAATATCACTGAAAACAAAGGGAGTTTAGAGAAAAAACATCATATCAAATTATGAGTACGCAAAACACTCTAAAAATACAGTTTTAACAAGCATACTCAAACAAAATGAACAAGAGTTTTGAGAATATATGTCTTTATTTGTGCCTTTCTCAAAATAATGAATTCCCTATTTACTTATCTGAGAATTTTATTAGTTGTTTTAATTTTGACCCCCAAAAATCTTTACTCTAGGCTAGGACGGTATATATTCTTTTTCTATCAGAATACCCATACTGTATGAGAACTTCAATTTTTAGTGTATATGAATTAAATTAATGAATTTTTTCATGATTTTGAATTTAAAATATGAATTCCCTCCCATATTTTGAATAGAGGTCATGATTTGAGATATTTTTACTTTTAATAAAACTTGCTACAAATTCAGGAGAAATCTAATATTATAATTTGTATATTATTCCCAAAATATTTATTTCCCATCTAACATGAACAAGTTGCACTATTGACATGTATAAATAAAAGAAAACCCTACATCAATGGTAATGTGAGCCATATCACCCAAATATTGAAATCTTTAAAAAATAGTATATTTTGATTGTTAAGAAAATTCCAATAATTTAAGTGAAGATAAACTTGATGATAAATACATTTTTCTGGAGGTTAGGGATGTAAATTCATGATATGAGTTGACAAATTTCCCCTTTAATTGTGCAAAAAGATGTTAAAAATTTTATATATTTCGTTTTGGAAATGGATAAAAAAATTTATTTGTTTATTTCTACATAATAAGAATTTTTTCTTTTTGAAAATCATACAGAATGAATTTTTGTTGTCTTTCTATTAAGCTGATTGAATAAATAGGAAGTCTAGGGATAGGATCATTTCATATATTTCTTAAATTAATGGTCATCTTTCATGAGAGAAATGCTCTTGATTCTTTTTTTGAATCATCAACAAGCAGAATCTCAGTAAAGAAGGACTCACTTATTTGATACCTTTCAAAAGCAAAATTTGAGCCCTCAAAGCCCATTCTTTTTGGCTTTTTGTGTGAGAAAATGAAATATACATGCTTGATGATACCTTGGTTTGTAGCTTTGAAGCTTTTTTCTTTACTATTTCTGTGTTTTCTCACTTTTTAGTAAACCTTTTTCTGTGTTTTTTTCATTTTTTCATTTTTAATCAAAAATTTGTCATTAATTTTTGTTTGGTTGTCCTGAGTTTACCATAAGGCTATGATAATTTGAATTTTTAACATTATATTTCATATCTCTACTTTCTTGTATATATTTTATAGAAACTTATTTTATGTTGTTTATCATTATTTTTGTTGTGATGTATATTTTCTTCCCAATAGATATGTTATTTTTTTGGGTGTTTCCTTTTACAATTGAGCTTTATAGTGATACTTGATTGAATTTCATTTGAACTCTTCCATTTATTCATATAGTCTATTGATGTCTCTTGTTTTATAACTTGGAAATTTTTGGCTTATATTTTTTTCTTTCTCCTTAATTCATTTTGTTATAAGTTTCAAAATAAAAGTAAAAACTGAATGCAGAAAAAGGCTTAGAAAAAGATGAAAAATAGGGCATAAACACAAAAAAATAAATCCAAAGAATAGAATAAATCAAAAAAAAAATACTTTTATAAAGGAGAAAACTATTAAAAAACATGATAAAATACAGTTGACAGCATAATGAAGCTTATATGATAGAGCCAGAAAAATTGCAATATTCTTGGAGTGTTTATTAATGTTGAGTTTGTGCTTTTCAAGAAAATTTCATGATTGCCTTTGAATATGGATTCCTTCCATTTGATCACTCTCAATGAGTATATTTTTTCACCCATGGTATAATGTAAGAAAAGTTAGTAATTTGTTGTATTGTGCTTCAGCATATTTTTGGAAATTAGAAAAAAGAAGTGGCTTATAGTTCAAATATTATTTCAATAAATGTTTCTTAAGATTTTGAAATAACCTCTGTGTGTCGGGTAAGGATACTTGCTGAGTAATGCTAGAGAAAAAATGGATTAAAGAATTCTCTAAAATCCATATTTGAGACATTGGTGATATTTCTTTGGATTTCAAAATCACATTAATTTTGTTTACTAAGGATGATAATAGAAAGCTATTAACTCCGAGACTTTGTTCTGGGATATTTTATGTAATAGTTGCAACTGCTAAGCATTTTTTCAAGCTAAATCAAAGAATAATTCGCAGAAACTACCCACTGGTCAACAAACAGAAGTTTCAAAAGTTTAATTGGTGTCAAAAATTAAACCTATATGTTTCAATAATAGTTCAAACAAAATTTCACCCCATTTTTGAGGCTTCTGAAGGCTTTGTTTCACACATACTCAGCCGCCTTTTGGATTCCAACCATTCAAGATTGTAAGGATGTATATACTGGAAATGAAAATTATGGTAGAACTCCTTTAGGGCTATAAAACTGAATCTAAATTGTATTTCATTTTTTTCAGACTGAGAGATTCTTTTTCATAAAATATTAAATTGAACAAATTTTATAATAATATGTGGATGCTGATGAAAACACAGAATCTGTAAGGTTTGTCTATGAAACTCTTGATAATAGTAGCAAATATCAAGAGTACTATGACTGTCCTCAGTAGAAATATATAATATAACAAAATATTATAACCACAAATTTAAATATAATTATTAAAAATAATTATATATAAAAAAATAAATTTAATTATTATTATAAAAATATAATAATAAAAAAAATATAATAATTATAATAAATTATAATTATTCTATTATTGTTATAGTCACTGACAGTTATAACAATAAGAAGTGTAAAGCTCTTAATGAGACAATTACAAGTGGAAAATATGAATATTAACCACTTATAAATAATAGAAATATTATTTATAAAAAAATTAAAACACACACTGTTCCAAAATAATTCTTATAGAATAAGATTCTATATAAAAAAACTAATACTAGATAAAAAAGATATAGAGCTTTAGAGAAAACTTACTTATAGTATTTATTTAATACAACAAGTCAAACAACAACAGTTATTATATTAAATAATAATTATAAGTTAAAAACACGCCAAAAATCAATATTTTTAAAGATAAAACAACTTTTTATAATAAAAATTATGATTAAAGAGTTTTTAAGAGGAATTTGTGGATTTTTAAAAGATATTTAGGATGATTAATTTTATATAATAAAATATATTGTTGGTGATTACCACAATAATCTAAATTATATGATTTCAATTCTTTAATTTTAATTAATAAAGAATAAAATAACTTAAGAATTACTTTAATAATAAGATTTTATATTTAATAAAACTTTACCTGTTTAAATTTCTAATATGATTGGATTGATAATGAATGATGGACAAAAACAGTGATGAAAAGACTCATTTTATGTCTACCAAGCGGCTTACATGATTCATAATGGATATAGAGGGCGTGCTCAGGTCAAAAATGAAAAACCATGCTTAAAAATAAAGTTCTTAACTTAAGGTAATTTATTCTCAATTCCAATTTAAAGTTATCAGTGTTATTCTTAACTCCATGTAGCTTTAATCCCCTTTTAAACCAATCATTTCAAGTTTTTAATATAAATAAACTTATTTATATTAAATTTAATCACATGAACAGCTTAAAAATAGAGTTTCAAGCAGAAATCTCTTAAACTCAATTTTTAATTAATTTTTAAAGAAATTATAATTTTATTTGAGCTTTAATTAAAAGAGTAAATTTCCAGGCTAATTACCCAGGAAATTCATTTATAATAGATACTTAAAATTTAATTTATATGTAGATAATATTACATCGTAAGCTGTGTGAAATGTTCAAGCAAATCCATTAAGAATTGGATTTTTTTAATGAATTTTTGAAGTTATTGCTATTTTTCCACGTAAAAATAGCAATACACACCAAACCTTAAGTTTTTATAAGGTTTTAATGCTTGTAACCTTAAAGGTTTAAGCTTATTTAAGCTTTGAAAGTTCTTAAAACCTTGAATTCAAGCCTGCATATTGGGATATACCCTTTGGCAGCTTGAAATTTGTGTCTAAATTGGGATAAAACCAGTTTAAACTTTAATGTTGGATCAAAGTCTAACCTTAAAGTTCAAATAAGGTTAAAAATCATCCAATACAAGTGGACAACCTTAATTGAATCCTTGCAGATCCAAAAAGCTGGGTACCCCAGCTCTATTTGGTCTTTTTCCTTTGTCCCACCTTTTTGCATGGATTTTGCCCTTTTATTTATTTAAAGCCATACTATGGCCTTAAACCCTTTTAAATTGAGCTCATGCAGGATTTACATTATGTATGGCAAATCCTTAGCCAATTCAGTAAATATACACTACACCTCAATTTTAACTAAAATTTTGGTAAGTTTGCATAAACCTTATGCAACTTTAAATTTAAGCTTATTTAAGCTTAAATTTAACAATTTTTAAAAAATGTTAAAAAAGTTACATTAGAACTGTGAGATTCTTAAATCTTCTAATACCATAAGAAATAAGCGTTTTCGGGTATAACACCTTATGGGTGTACCCTAGGTTATTTTTGGTGTAGAATACAAAAATGACATAATATTTATAGCTTTGTTTATCCAAAAAAAAGTTATACTTATTTTTTGTTATTTTTTATTTGAAATTCAATTAAAAAGTCTGTTGAAGACAATTTTAACTGTGTATAAAGTTATTTGTGGCCTTATTGGTATGTTATACATACCTCACAGGCTCACAGAATCATTCTTAATTTTCTTAAAGAGAAAGATTCCTAGAAAAAGTGTGATTATTTAAGTTTGGTGGTTTATAAATTCTTCATTGTATAGAGAACCTATCTATGATGATCAGAAAACCTTATCTGACCTTTTGCTTTAATTATTTCTTTCCAGTGAAATGAACATGCCACCACATTTTTGTATTATTTTCCTTTTTTTTGAAGTGGAAAGAAATTACTTTCTGCTATTATTAAATATTCTTTTTATCTCTCAATTTAATGAAGATATTGAGATTTCTGTTATATTTGAATCTTTATAAAACAAATAAATCGACATTTATTCAAAATTATATCGTAAAGCCCCAAGAGCTTGAATAAATGACTTTAAAAATTAACATTTTTTTGGGTGATTCATTAATATTAATATTCAAACAGAAATTTTGGATATATTCCAAAAAAAATGAATATATTAAGAAAAAAGGATTAAACAGCGCTCCAATATATTATTTATCAAAAAACATGTCCAAAAAATTAAAGAACCATTGATAATATGTGAAACAAACATCATGAAAGATCCATAGTACCTCTTTCAAAGATGAAAATTACTAATTAGAGTAAAACAAAATCATGATTAAACACAAAAGAAAAAGTATTTTGTAGATTACTTACACAGATGGCCTTCTAAGCTTAATAACCTATAAGTTCTCCTTCAGGGAAAAAATTCTTCTTGTCTTCTGGCAGAAGTAGAAAATTTGACTTAAAGCTGAAAAAACTACAAATCCTCTTGAGAAATAATATTTTTAGCAATTACAGGGAATTTAACTTTATTAAATCAAATGAACACTTCTTTTATAAACGAAAGTGATGGAATAGGCAAGTAAAAAAAGCTAAAATCAGTGATGACTATTTCTTTTATCATTAAACAGACATCTAGGAAATAATTATCGAAATGTTTACTCAAAAAGTAGGAGAGTTTCCCTGGATACTTGAAAGAATATATCACATATAAGGATATGTGATATATTTTGTGGAATATTTTGTTTCTGATTCTTTGATGGGCCTTCTCATTGAATACATTATTTGTATTTATGACTTTGAAATCATGTTCTACCCTTTATGGTATATGATATGAAGTAAAATCACATTGCCTTGGTTATTACGACTTATGAAAAGAAAACAAAAAATTTAGTTATTAGGGATCTTAAAACAAGTACATTTTCTGTATATATGGAAGCTCGGAATTCCAAGATATTTTTTTTAGCGTCTGAAACCTAGTTTCATATATAGATTCTCAATATCGATTTATAGTAAAAAAAACTTCTGGCTCAAAATATGTATCTAAAAAATGAACATTCAGTTTTTCTGACACGAATTTCCTAAAGAGAATTTATCAAAGTAAGCTGTGAAACAAGAAGAAAATTTTTATAAATAGCTTTTATTCAAATTTCATCGTGGATCCTCTAGCAGAGTCTCCATGGGTGGGTAAAATGCGTTTGGTAAGAAGAATAATGACTTGAATGTGAAAAACTCAATATTTTCCAAATGTATATTAATCCCACTAATATTTAACTCATGATCATTGATTCTTGTGAGCTCCTGAAATAGTGTTGTAACAAAAATATTTTTGGTAGGAGATATTTTAAGAACTCGAAAGCATATAATGAATTCAATGTAGAAAAGTATCAAAAAAACAACTCAAAAATACAGAAACTCCAATTATAAGTACTTTATGAAGAGATTACAGATATAATATGAAAAACAATTTGAAATCCCTTGGTGAGACAGAAACCATTGCTTTAGACACAATGAGAAATCAAGATATAACACAAAAAGTTTTCCTCTCACGCATTTTGATTGATAAACTCTCCACTGCTCAATAAAATTTCCGCATACTGTTTATATATTCATACAAGAACAAAACTCCTTAGCTCTTTTTATTATACCTACAAAAAAGACCATGAATAAAATTCTTCTTTATTATCTTGGGATATTGCACAAAACTGTTACTGAGCAACTGCTATCCTGATTTTCCTTTGAAATAATAAATTGAGCTGCCTTAATCAAGAAAAGATGTGAAACATATTCCTGTTGGAATGAAGCAAATCAGCATTTTCTGAAATGTGGAATAAGATGTCTGATTTAACCCAATCAAATTTCGGTTTGAGCACAATACTGAATCCTCCTATTCTTCCTGAAAGAATATCTTGCTTCCAAAATAACACCACCACTTTTTTGGGTTGCAAAATAGTGTACTGCGATTGAATTGGACCTAAAATGGTGATAAAGCAGAATATACTACATCTAACCTGTAAGAAATAAAAACCTTCAGTCCACCATCTACAGATTTTGATTGGCCTGGAGTTAAGAGGGATCTGGGTGGATCTTAAGCAGGATGCCATGTGTTTTGTCAGTGAGTATAAATAGCCCTCCCTTCTTTGAGCATTTATTTGCTTTCCTTCCTGTTATTTTTTTTTGTTTAATTGTTTTTGATTTTGGATAGGAATACAGTGCTACCAAATAGATTTAAATACTGGATTTTGATTTTAAAGTTCCCCTGTGGTTCCAAGAGTTGTATTCACAATATTTAAATTATTCAATCCAGAACCTGTTTTCTTCTGGTTTTCTTTAGCTGTATTGATTGAATTTCAAGGTCCCATAATGTAACTTCTATAATTGTAGCTACACAATAGATTTTAAAACCACATTTGCCACATTTTTAGGGTTATTAATGTCTAGTAAGGTTGTTTGCAAATGTGATCCTGTTTCTGTATTTGTAAGCTACAGACATGAGTCATTCTTTGTATTTCTGTAGTGAGTCTGTGTAAGTATTTGTTGAAGTCATCTTCATCTTCCAATAATGAAAAAAATAAACCAAGATTTTTCCTTTATCTCCTATGAAAAAAGGAACACATGAGATAAATTAAAAATGTAGTCTAATTTTTACATGAATTGTAAATTTTCAAAGAAAGCAAAGTAACAAAAAATAAACAAATAAAATTATAATAAAAAACAATAGTCAGTGATGAATTTTTTGCTTTATCAAGCAAACTATATATATATAGCATTTTATCATTATATTATGATCATTTTTTCAAAAAAAGATAACAAAATTTATCTAGGATATATTTCACTTGAATTGAATTTTTATTGAACAAAATAAGAAATGCATAAAATAAAGGTAAAATAAGCTCGTAATAATCTTGAAATGATATTCTGTACCAAAGCTCAATGATGTTTTTTTTATATTCTTGGAAAATCTAAATATACTGGCTTGTTCAATATGTTTAATATCTAAAAAATTAAACCTGAATAATGTCCAAGGTATTTGAATGTTAATATATGTTATTTCACTTATTATATAGGGATTAACCTTCAATATCATGTAAGTTCTTCTTATTATTATTATCACCTAAAGTGATATTACCTGAAGATGATAATATTGATTATTTATAGGATTCTTTCTTTTTATGGAAATAAAAACCAAAAACCAATTCCCATTAATAACTGAAGTATTTAGGACTTAGCAGCTGATATATATATTTTTTCTAGTTCCCCCTTTTTTTTGGTCTTGAGGAAAACAAATATAGCTAATAAATATTTTTAATATCAGGTAAGCTTATATTTTTTTCCTGTAAGCTTATGTGCTCTGAAAGTAATTCTTTATTTTTTTATTTTTGAAGGTGAGTATGAAAAAAAATCAAATTAAAAAGAGGAGAGATAATGAAAAAATGGAAGAAAAAAATAATAATAATATCAATAGAAGTAGCATTGGGTATGAAGAAAGGAATTGGGGACTTAGCAGGTGAGATCTATTTTAATTCCTTTGACCAAGTATTTTTCTTACTAATTCTTATTTGGTCATTTTAACTCCCCTCCCTTGTTCTTTTTTAAGAGTTTTAAAGAGGTATTATTGACAGAAGGAATTCCAATCTTTTTTATTAAGCTTAGTTGCACCATCTTGAAGGCTGAGGATTCCTGGTATAAGTTTTTCTTCCCAATGACAGTCCCATATTGAATTCTCTACAATCTGATTTCTTGATATCTTGCTAATTGTTCCTTTTTTAATTTGAAAATCATGCAGATTGAACCAGCCTTGGGATGCACAGGTCCTCCAAAATAGTGATTTCCTGAGATGTTTATCCATGTGGAATATTTCATTCCAATATTGGTTTCCAAGGTTGCCATCAATTCCATCCCAGGTCAGTAACTGTAGAAATTTGTATTTTGTAAGGTTGAATCCAAGTAATTCTTTCAATGGATGTATAATCAAGCTTCTGATGGTGATTCTTCTATTTCAAAGATTTCCTCAAACTAAATATTTGGAATTATTATTGTGGAAATATCTGGACAGGGTTTTGTTATGTTTGTAAGAACCACTCAGGATATTCACTCTCTTCTTGAGGATTCTTTTAATTGGCCCAGACTTCCCTTTCTTATATCCAGCTGATGTTGGTGTGCAATGACCAGGAATTTTCTTCAAGTAATGGCCATGATTCCATTTTGAAGGATTTGGTGTATTTTGAAGTGTTAAAGGTAAGATGAATTGGAATTAGTATCAGTTTTTTTATGAAAAGAATATTGATTGGATGATTTTTTTTGTTTAATGTTGATTAACTGGTAATATTCTTTGTTAAGGCATGAAGTTACTTCAAAGACTCTAATAGTATGAAAGTGAGTTTAATGAGTTACGGTTGACTATTTTGGGTATGAATTTGGATATTCCTATTTGATAAGGCAGGAGGTCACTGCCTAGTGATCTTATGGTTAATTTTTTTTGGTGAGTGAAATTATTGATGTGAGTTGATAAGAGTTAATATTCCTCTTTGATAAGGCAAGAGGTCCCTTCCTAGTGATGCTTGATTTTGGGTGAGTTAAATTGGTTATTTTTGTTGATAAGAAATTATTTTCCTCTTTGATAAGGCAGGAGGTCACTGCCTAGTGATTGATTGAGTTGGAATCTGACTATTTGATTTGATTTTTTATTTTTAGAGATTTTATGTGTCTTCAAGATGGGCCTTAATGGTTTGAATTGTAATTTGTACATTATTTCTTGAACAATTTGATTATTGGTTTTGTAATAAATCTCAATAACTTTCAGTAATTCCTTGATTTTTGGAAGTTCTTGGGGTCTTGATATTGATGGAGTATATTTAAAGTTCCAAAGTTATTCTTTATTAAAATCTTCACCTTATTCTTTCCAAATTGAATCTTAATTAACAATTTGGAATTCTTCCATTAATTCTTCCCCATAAGAGCCAAGAATTGGTGAATTGGCCATGGTGGAGGTGATGAATGTTTTTGAATGTCAGGTTTTTTTTAAGAAATACATTGTTGATGAATTTCTTCTTTTTTAGGAAGGAAGTCACTTCCTAGTGATTTTTAATTTGAGAAAAATTGACAAAGGAAACTAATTGTCACAGGGGCTCTTCTAAGTGAAACGGGCCTGGCACTCAGTAAACTGGGACTCACTTATGGAGGGCTCAAGGATATGGTAAGAAAGAATACACTTGAGAGTGCAAGAGATGAATTACTAAAATAAAGAATATAAGAAAGCAGAAACAAAAGAAATAAGAGTAAAGAATAGAAGAGCCAACCACAAACAAGTCCAAGTCCACTGTTTCAACCTGTCAGAATGGAAAGCAAAGGGTTAATAAGGATATGGCCACCCAACTCATACTGTACAGGCAAAGAAAGAAAATGCAAAGACTAACTTAAAATTAAATAATTATAATACCCAAAAATAAGGATAAGAATAATTATAAAATAATAAACAAACTAAATTAATTAACTGGGGAAAAGTCCCCAGAGGGAGAAAGAGGGGCTGGTATATGTGAGAATCACCAGCCTTGATCCAGATAGAGAATTTTCATGAGAGGATTGAATGATTGAATTGAGTCTGGCCAATACAGGTGCTGTACAGTTGTATAGAGCCTGTAAAAGAGGTGTGGTGGAGTTGAGTGATCATACAGTTTCATAATGGTGTATCCAAACCGTATTGGGTGAATCCAACCTGTACAGATGTTGACAGGCTGTATTGAAGTACCAAGCTGTATGCATGTTTCAGCAAGGAAGATTGATGAAACTGAATTCTGATGCAAATAGTGGATCTTCTGATTTGAAGTGTTTCAGTGGGTGTATTGATGAATACCCTTACCCCTGGTGAGTGGTTGTTACACTAATGATACAATTGATGAATGATACTAATACATGTTCAGAGAGAAATTCTTGATTTTGTTGATTTTATTTAGAGTCCAACTTCCCCAAATGAGAAATGTGAGTGTTGTTTTAGTAACCTGGCCACAATAAGGTCTTTAAGGACTTCCAAAAAGGAATTTCTTTCTTCAAATTCCTGTTCTGATGGAAATTATGACCACCATAAGTCTTCATCAATGAATATGTATCCATCTCCAACCCATTCCAGCCTTCCTGTTTGGTATTTTGATCCATTCAATCCAAGGTACCATTGGGCCCAAATTTTATGGAATTAGAGTCTTCTTCTTGGTAATATTCCAATTTCCATTTTTCTTGCCAGAGTTGATTTGAGAGGTTTCCTTTAATTTCTTCTTCAGTTAATAGCTCTAGGAATTGGATTTCGTTCAAGTTTGCTCCTAGAAGCTGACATAAATATTTATCTTCACATAAACTTTCTTGAGCTTCATCCTCATAAAAGTATTCAAAGGTAATATATGGAAAGTAAAGGTAGTTGTATCTATTTTCTAGGTTTGATTCTGTTTCTTCATCTTCATTGGGAGATTGCTGGATGAATTCAAGGTTTTCCACCTGCAATTAATAAGGTTCTTCTTGTCTATTCAATGGTATGTCCAACAAGTTGATATGGTATGTATCTTTCAAACTTTGGTCTCTTTCTTCCATAATTTTTAAGGATTTTTCTATTTAATTGATAATTTCTTCATATGAAAGCTCATGATGTTCACTAAATCTGACTTTCTTCTTTTTGAGTTTGGTTTCAAAAGGGTTTCCATCAATCTTTTCATTTCTATCCACCAAAATCTGCAAGGCTTCTTCAGTTTTATTGATTGGCTTGTAAATTATGTTGCATAATTCATCTTCAGAGATTGATTCTTCAATATGTCTTTGTAGGTTGTTTGGCCATTTTTGGTTTTGTAAATTTTGGCAAAATTTATCCCTTTTTGGAGATATGGATAAATCTTGGGTCCTCTGGGTCAACCTAAGAACGGTATTGTCTCCTTTTGCATTTTAAAATTTCATTCCTGGTGTATTTCTGACCAATTTTGCCATATTTCATAGATCCATTCCTCTAGGTGGATCAGTATTCCATCCAAGTGCTTGAGGTTTTCATATTGGCATGCATAATCTTCTCCCATCAGGTTCTTGTTGGCTCAAAATTTCACCTTGCTTATGGGAAACTTCCAGCCAAATTTTATTGTCTGCCAAGAAGGGTCTTTCAAGTACTGTATGGACAGATTCTCTTGCAATGGAAAAGCATATTTGAGTTTATTCTCCTGAAACCAAAATTATTGGAGTAAATTCTGAAAGTGCCACCAATGAAGTAGTATGGTCTCCAATTCCCTTAAGCTTAATGTTAAGATTTCTTTCTGTGAGGGAGGCTTTTATTGATGTTTCTTCTGGTATGATGTTGAGTTCTGCACCAGTATCCACTAGTGCTTTTATTGGATATTCCTCCTTCCAAATGAAGATTTCCATAAATCCCAAAGGACAGGCATAATGAATCTTGGGCTTTGGTATTTCTCTGAATCCAAATGTTAATAGTATTTCTTGAAGATCCATTGAGCTGAGTGATTTAATTTTTTCCTTGTCTTTTTCTGATAATTCCTGTAATTGATGGACATAATTTGGTGAAATCCTCAAAATTTCTTCAATGGTGAGGTTTATCTTTTGTTGCATAATTTTTTTAGTAATTTTGTCAATTTAAAATTAATTTTTAACTTATTTCTTTTGAGATTTTCTGATCTGCTTTTCTTCTTTAGAAATTTCTTCATCTTCAATCTTATTGGAAATATTTTGAATTTCTTCCTCAGGTTGGTCTGGTTTTGAAATATTTGAATTTTGGAATTTGGTAGTAATGATGACTCTTTATTCTTCTTTTTCTTCTTCAATATAAGTTCATGCAATAGCTGCCTTATGCTTTGGCTCTTGATTTTGGGCATGTCTTTCCATTCTTTGTTTGGTCTGCCTTAGTCCAATGTGGGATTCAAAGGGATCATTGGCTGAGGAAATGGTAGGTGGTTTCCAATTTGAACAATCTTCAACATGTACAATTGAGGTTGATTTATCCTCTGATTTCTTTTCAGTGGGCTTGACCTCTTCTTCTGGTTTTGGTTTGACAGTAGATTTTTCCATAAATTCCTTTTTTGAGTTCTGCTTGTTCTTTTGAAAAAGCCCTGACTATGTTTTTGGAACTCTTGTTTCCTTCCATAGGTACTCTCTGATAAGTAGGAAAGAGGTAATATGCTCCTTGAGTTCTGAAAATTCTTTTGTCCAAATCTTCAGAAAGGTGAGTACATCTAGTGGCTGAATGGCCTT
The DNA here is from genome assembly GCA_023105745.1 of Austropuccinia psidii. NCBI lineage: Eukaryota > Fungi > Basidiomycota > Pucciniomycetes > Pucciniales > Sphaerophragmiaceae > Austropuccinia > Austropuccinia psidii. The sequence continues at coordinate 52,724,612 of JALGQZ010000007.1, read as the reverse complement.
CTTCATTGCAGTAAGCACATTTCAATGGTGATCTTGGAGCCATTTGAGCTGGTATGTATGGTTGGTAACTGGATTAAAATGGTGATAGGGGATTCTTTGGCCTGTCTGGCTGATTATTTTGAGGGAATTTTTGCTCTTGACTATTGTTTTAATTCATTCTTGGTGTATTGACATCTTCTGATAAGGCTTTGAGTTGATTTAAAACTTCTTTAACTGATGCTTTTCCCTCATTTCTTGGTTGGGGTTCTGGTTGTGGGGAATTTTTGAGCTTGTGGGTGAGTTCTTTTACTTGTTTTAAAACTTCATCCCAACTTCCATCCTCAAATTTTATCTTCTTCTCTGGAGGTTTTGGTTTAGAAAATTCTTTTTGTTGAATCAGAACCTTGGCCTCCAAGTGCTGTTCAATGTGTAATTTCAAAATATCAAATCTTGGTATGATGTAACCTCCATCTAAGGCTTGAACCATTGCACTGTCTTTAATCATTTCTTTATGAATTTATTATTTAGAACTATTGGAAAGGTTGGTCAATATTTCTTGATTATGGTTTATATCACCTTGGATATATTGGTATCTTTTGAGGTAAGTGATTATTGCTTCATATTCCTGAGTGAATTTTCTATAATGTGTTATTTTTTTATTCCACCTTCTTGTTTAGTTTTTGTGAATAATTCAGTGATTGAGGATAATCCTTATCTTCTTTCAGGTGAGACTGTCCCCCTTTTTCATTTCATATCCACTTTTAATTGATCCCAATCAGCTGTTTCATATCCTGGCATTCCTTCAATATCATAGCTGATTTCTTTATCTTTGGTCCAAAATTCTATTTTTCATGCAATGTATCTTCCACTTTCTCCTTCAATTTCTGCAATATTCTCAACTTTTTTGATGAATATTTCAACATATTTTCCATCAAACTACAAGCTATAGTACATGACTCTGATTTTTACTATTGGAGTAGTGTTTCTTGGAATTTCTTGAGGAAATAGAGTTGGGATTTGGGAAGAAAGGTTTACTCTTCTTGGTAAACCATTTTTTCTTTGTTATCTATAAGATGTTGATGTGGCCATGGGTCTTGGATAAGGTGAAGGTGATCCATGTGGCCTGAATGATCTTGGAAGGGTAGTCTGTTCCTCAAGAGGACTATTTTGTGGAGTATAAATTGATGATTTTTTTACTTCCTTTTTTATTAGTGCTAGTAATTGTTCTTTCATTTCCAATATTTTCTTATGAAGTCTTTCTGTTGAAGAAATTTCTTCCTGTCCTTCAACAGTCTCTTCATTGAGGTTTTCTTCATGGATCTCTTCAATACTGGAGGGTAATTTTGATGATGAAGGTTTATCAATTTTTGATTGATTTATTTCTTGCTTTGATTTTGGTGTTGATTTATTGATTTTATTTCTTTCCAGGAGATCAAGGAACAACTTATCCACAACCTTCAAGTCCCTTTTATTGGTTCTTGGTGTTGCACTATGAAATTTAGAATATATTCCTGATTCCTCTGGTAATTGTGTTTCTTTATTGGGTGGATAATAGTGGTGGTCAGAATGAGTTGATGATTGGAATTCTTGAGATGATGATTTTGACCAATTTTTATTATTTGACTTCATTTTTTTTATGTTAGTAATTTTTTTGGTGTAGTTTTTTTGATTGATTTTAATGGAATTAATTGTTTTATTGAAATTTGAGGCTGAATGGGCCACTGTTGGGACACCAGATGTTGGAACTCCTCTTGTGTGGGATTAAAATGAGGCAGTACTTGGAGGGCCAAATAACAGGTAACTAGTTTTGAATTGCTAATATGTCCTGTAACCAAGGATGGCAAGGGTGTATTGCCTACCCCTCCTAAAATACTGGACAAAATCTTCCTTGGAGCTCACAAACCACAATAAGATGAGTAAGTGGCTTTACAACTTCAGAAGACAAATCTCAGAAGTCTCAGATCAGATGTATTAAATATATAATATGAAAAATAATTTCAGTAATCTTGGTTAATTTGGAGAGTTTAATGAAATAATTTTTTGTATAGTTTTCATTTTTTAGTGAAATTGGGGTGAGTGGTTTCTTCTTGGTGATAAACGTTTGGTAAGATTAGTTATTTAAGGTGTTCAGAAACATTTGATGAGTGTTGATAAAGGTAATTCTGTTAAGGTATAGCTATAATAGTGCAAAATAATTTTTTAGAGATTTGTTATTTTTTTAAGACTGGTTGTGAATAAAATAAAACTGTATTTGTTACATTCAAGAGGGAAGATTCTCTGATATTGGATTTTAAAGGGGTTAGTTAATTTTAAGTCCTAATGAAGAGTGTGGATTTTACTGGATAAAATATTTTAATAGAATAGTAACCCTAATATTGGGTAATGGATAATTTTTATTTTTTTGAATAATAAGATTCCACTGAGCTTAGATACTGGTTAAGCTTCAACACTATATTTCCTCTGATATTAGCTACTGGGCAAGTAAGTTTACTATAATATACTGGACTACCTCCCAGGTGAAGGATAAATTATTCCTTTGCTTCTACTGTGCATGGGATATAATGTGCATGGGGGGAGAGAGCCCCTCTACTTATACCTTTTGGGAGACCAGGGGGCCTCCATGGGATCTGTCTTTCTCCACTTCAATTCCTCTTGATTCCATCATGTGACTTTGTTTTTGGTGAGGGCTTTTCTTGCATGGGTCAGTTAAGCTAAGGTTTGGTGATAATTGTTTCTCTGCACAGCCTCCCTTCATCACATGATGGTCTTTTAGTGAACTAATTATGATGTGATATTCTTGGATTTTGCTTGCATGCATGTGGTGATTCCATTTTGGCTGAGGATATTTCTTGTGCACAGAATGTTTTCTGTCACATGACATGCTGTTGGTGGGTGCAGTATCACATGATGACCTTTTATTTCATTCTCATATGTCATTTTTAGGCTTGGTAGAAGTGGCTGTGTAATTTATGCTAGTGTCCTGGCTATGTTTCTTCTTTTTGAGCTTTAAAATGAGGTTGGGTGATACTCTGCACTGATGAATTTATGTATGCAACCTGTTGTAACTAGTTTTGAGTTGCATGAAGTGATAAGTGTTGTAAAGAATTTTCATGCTTTTTGGGGTTTCAAGTGAGATTACTGTGGATATAAATGGGCTTATGCTTGTGGCTGTGCTTTAAATGACTTTCAGGAAGTCCATGGAGTTGTTTGCATCATGTGACTTTTCCATGTTAAATGAAAGGTGGGTATGTAATTAATGAAGGTTTGATTTTCTTGCTGCATGAATCTTGTGGCTATAGAGGGGTGTAAATAGGGGTGGGGTGTGTAATTTAAAGGGTGGTACGTTATTTGTTGTAACTAGTTTGCTATATGGAACTTAATTTTTACATATTAATAATGGAATTGGATAATTTATTTAAACACATACACTTCCCTTCGAGGCCTGTGCCATGGCTTTATGAGTCAAATCCAGCTTCTTGCTGTAAAAATGACCTTTTGGTGTAAAATTTGACTGTAATTCTGCCTTTGGCTTGAATTTTATGCTTTTATAGTGTACTATGAGATTGGGCCTGGTGGAAAAAATGGTATGGAATATAACAGCACAAGCCCTGCTTATTACAGACTTGGGTAAATTGAGCTGGGTCAAGGTTTCCCTGATTTTTAGGCGCAAAGCATTTTGAAGGTAGCAGCTGGATTCTGGTGGTTGCCAGAGGTCATGACTTGAGGTTTGAGGTCAATGGAAAGTTATGTCCATTTTGAGTCCCTTAGTCTTTCTGGCCCTGAGGGATTGATGGGCCAGATTATAGTTTAGGGCTTGAGGTATAGCCCCCTTGGCCCCTTTTGGCCTCATTGGATTTAGGCTAAAAGGGGCCTAAGTGGTTTGACAGGCTGTAGAGGCTGTAGGGGGGCTAAATGCCCCCAAAACCCCTAATAAAAGAGGGTGGGCCAGGGGCCAAAGACCCCTATAGCCCCAAATCAAGGGAATGGCCTCTGGTTTGCAGGGGTAAAGAATTGGCTAAAGGGGAAAATTAAGCAGGATATATTTCCAGGGAAAATGAGTGTGGCCCAAAGGCTATCCAGACACCACAGAAGATTAATTGGCCTGAAATTGATAATATGGCCAATTGGCCATATATTGGTGGAGGCCTTATTTGCCATAACAGACCAATTAGGAGGGCTCTTTCCTGTGGTTAGGACAGTAACCCCACCTTGCATGCTGAGCTCCTGAGCACCAAGAAAAGGTAAAAGCTTTCTGAGGCTTCTGAGATGTATTAGAAGTAGGGATTTCACAGGTTTTTAATCTTTAAAACAGAATTTGATAACTGAAAAGAGGTTGGTATATGATGTGAGGATGATTTGGTCTTCTTTTGACATTTGGCTTATGTAGTAAAAGAATTGAGTTGATGTAAGAATTTTGGAATTGAGATTATAGTGAAAGAAACTTTTTGGAAAATTATGATGAAAGAAAATGAAAGAGAATAAATAAAGGAAATAAAGCTCTGAGGAGGTTCCAATCTTGACCATGGATTTTGAAAGATGAACAGGATTGGCCAAGGACCTGGAAAGAAGATTGATTTGAAATACAATTTAAATAAATTGTATTCATAATCTTAGGAATACAAGTATTCAAAATTATTATATTAAGTGTTAAAAGTAGGTCATTTTCTCTTATTATAATATCTTTCTCTTTGTTATTATTCTTAATTCTTCTTTTATCAATATAAATAGTATTTATATTAATATATAACTTCAATTGTAGTAATATTATTGTTATAAACTGTTTTTGATTATTAAATGAAAATTTTTTATGCATTTATTATTTGTTGGTAACATTAATAAATTGGCATAAATATATTAATTATTAAGTATTAATATATTTATTTTATCATATAATTTTATTCATTTAAAAGAATATAAATAGTGTATGCCATAATTATAATAATAATTTATCATTGTAATTATTTTTAATCTTATTCTTCATTTAAATTAGGACACTCATAGTATAACAAGTTAAATATTACTAATTTTTACTTAATTTTATGTATTCAAAACTTACAAGAGGGAAAGAAAACTAAGCCTTCTAAAAATCATATTTTGGAACGCCTCATAGAATATGTGCTTCTATATATGATTGCATTGTAATACCCTTTGTAACATAATCTTTTGAGAAATTATCTGGGAGGATTATAGTTCATGCATCATATCTTTAATTGAACTAAATCAGCCAAATAAGGAAATTTAGTTGAAATCAAAAATTACTGAGAAGATTCTCTTTGTAGCCAAATTCCTCTTCAACAGACTATAAGATTAATTTATAATTTGTACCAAAGAATATTAGTTCCTAAGAAGATATCTAGAAATTATGATATTTTTTCTTCCCTTATTTTTCAATTTATATATTTCTACTCACATATTACTGGTTCAATTTCTTTTCTTAGATATTTGTTCATGTGTATGAAATTTCATGATATATTCTTTCATTAAATGAGGCTCTTGAGGATATTTATTATTCCATATTCAGTATGTGAATAATTTTAAAAATCTTTCATCATCACATTTACTTCAAAGAAGCATAACAAGTCTTATTAATTTCATATTATCGTTAGAAAAGCTCTATTGAATATAGAAATGAGCATAGGACAAATTTTAAACAGGAACTTTGTCAGCCTGTGACTCAAAACCAGAGCACAAGCATGACAGCCAAATACCATAAGCCAATTGTAAATCCAAGATACCACCAAAAAATGGAACTGAGATAAATAATCTCAAAAGGTATTGACAAAAGGGGAAACTCACTGCTTTCCAAATATACAAGTCCCATAGTCATAGTACAAAGAATAACAAAATCATTAATGCTCAAAGCTGTTGCTGAGCATAAAACTTAATTTTCACCTCTCATCTGAAATAAAGTGGAAGAGGCTGAACCACAGCAATTGGGTATAAAAATTAAAGCTCTAAGTCAGGGCTATCCAATGGTACTAGCCAAATTGAGCTAACACCAAATTACAGAATTTATGGCCAAAATATGGTCCAATAAGGGTGAACAAAATATTCACCTCTAATCTAACTTCTTAAATTTTAGTGTGAGATAATCAAAGTTGGGTCTTTTTAGAAAGGGAAAAGTCAGGGATATGTGATGGTGCCTTTCATTTTTCCATATCTCATCTAGAACAAAAGTTATGGAGCAAACAAGCTCCTTACAGATATTGAGAAAATCATATATCTGAATAACAAAACTTGTACATGGCATAGCTTTGCCATATTTACTGTTACCCATCCCAAATAAAGTACCATTGTGTAGATGCCATCCAGGGCTACATAATGAACCAATTTTGAGCTCAATATCTTAAAAACTGAGAAAGGTATAGTAGTGTTAAGGTTAAAGTCCCAAAACTGGGCCAATACACCTTTCCTGTGAGATAATATCCAACAACTATGATTATGAGGTGTAAAAAAGACAAAGAATAATGTTTATACTTCAATACCTCATAGTTCACTCAATACTGAGGGCCCATACAGGTTCTCTACAGCATTCTATGTGTCATACACGTCAGAAGAGGGCTGTAGGGTCCCCAGATGAAAATGTTCACCCTGTATTGGTGAGAACTTCCCAGATGTGGTTTGAAAGCCATCTAAGCCCAATAAAGTGTATACAGGCTTTGTGAAAACCACAAGCCAGTACAAAGAAGTGAAAAACACTTCACTTCCTCTACCTGGATGGCCTAGAGGGCCATTCCACCCCATTTTAGGATAAAAGGGGGCCTTTTCTCCAGAAGAAAAGGTTTCCTCATCCTGATCCTAAATTTCTATGTAGTACAACTGTAAGAACCAGCTATACTCTTGGAAAATAAACAGGTATAATTATAGCTTCAATTATTGTAGTCTTTATTATTTTAGCCCAACAGATAAATACTGCACATAGGGCTTTCAACAGCGCTCACGACCACTAAAAATCTTTACTAGGGCCCTTATTAAGCTCTTGAAAACCCTTTTTAACTATCTTCATCTGTGTCACAGTCATAGTTAAAGCTGTATATACTATTTTAATGACTCTATCATAGACTCAGCCTGACAAACTTAAGTATTGAATAAAGCTATAGATAATGAAGGTGAGATGGAATTCCTTTTTGTATCAAAATGAAATTGTTCCAAAAATTGATAAATTATTGTCCTTTCAAGTTATTGATACAAGAGCCTTCCTTTACAATGAATCACAAATATCAGAAAAGCTCAATAACAACATATTTCATTTGAAGATTTATGATTTCGGAGAAACAAAAACTCAACTAAGATGAATTTTCTTTTATTGAATGTTCTTGATAGGTTTAAGATGTCAAATTAATGACAGAATAAATATTATTTGGGGTGAACTGAATACATAATTCCTTTTAAATGTGTAAAAGACAATTCCCTTTTTCCAAATCCATGGCTTTTCAATCTTCAAACATTCATATATAAGTGCTTAGATTTTCCCTTTATTTTCACTATGTAAATTGTTTTCTTCCCACAAATGTAATATTTATATTTTAAAGAACTGAATATAATTACTTAAAACCAGGAAATCCCCTAATTTTATAAGAAGAAAAGGTCAAAATTTCATACATTTTGGAAAATATGGCTAACATCAAGAAGACAAGATATTCCTACTTATGTGTGAGCTTTAAACACTTGGAATGAAGCTTAAGATATGAAATTCCATTAGAGTAATCTATTTTGTGTGAATTGGAAGAGAGGTCAATGTTATTATTTATGGAATAGTATTTCATGGCCCTTTGAGTCAATGTATATCATTAATGAAATTGTTCCTTTTCTATAAACACTTCTTGATAATTTCACTTTCAATTTTGTAATAATAAATTCATCTTTTATCATTCAATATCACTGAAAACAATGGGGATTTAGAGAAAAACATTATATCAAATTATGAGTATGCAAAAAACTCCAAAAATACAATTTTAACAAGCCTACTCAAATAAGATGAACAAGAATTTTGAGAATATATGTATTTATTTGGACCTTGATCAAAATCATGAATTCCTTGATTACTTATCTGAGGATTTCATTAGTTATTTTCATTTTAACTCCCAAAAATCTTTACTCTAGGTTATTAGGGTATATATTCTCTTTCGATAAGAATACGCATACTGTAGGATCAATTGGAATTTCAGTGTATATGAATTGAATTAATTACTTTTTTATGATTTTGAATTGGAAATATAAATTCTTCCTCATATTTCCAATAGAAGTCATGATTTAAGATATTTTCACTATCGATTCAACTTGGTACAGATTCAGGAGAAATCTGATATTTGAATTTGGATATTATTCCCAAAGTCTTTATTCCCCCATCCCACATGAAGAATTTTCACTATTAAGATGTAGGAATAAAAACAAACCCTACATTAATGGTAATGTGAGCCATATCACCGAAATATTGAATTCCTTAAAAATAGTATATTTTGATTGTTAGGAAAAATACAATAATTTAATTGAAGACAAACTTGATGATAAATTTTTTTTCTGGAGTTTAGGGATGTAAAATCATACATCATTTGAGAAATTTGCACTTTAATTGTGTAAAAATATGTTAATATTCGCTAATAGTTCCTTTTGGGAATTGCGTAATAAATTGATTTTTTTATTTATACATAAGAAGAATTTCTTCTTATTGAAAATGCTACATAATGAATTTTAATTCTCTTTCTATTAAGCCTATGGAATAAATAGGCAGTCTAGAAGAAGGATAATTTCGTATATTTCTTAAATTAATGGCCAACTTTCATGAGAAACATGCCCTCAATTTTATTTTCGAATCATCAACAAGGAATCACTTATTTCATACCTTTAAAAAGCACGATTTGAGCCCCCAAAAACCATTATTTTTGGCTTTTCCTGTGAGAAGATGAAATATGTATGCTTAATGATACTTTGGTTTGTGGCTTTGAAGCTTTTTTCTTGAAACTTCGTGTTTTTTCTTACTTTTTAGAAGATATTTTTCTATTATTTTTCATTTTTTCACTTTTCACCAAGGATTTTTCATTAATTCTTGTTTTTTTGTCCTGAGTTTACATAAGTTTATGATAATCTCACTTTTCATCAATATCTTTCATGTCTTTACTTTCTGTATATATTTTATAAAAACTTATTTTATGTTGTTTGTGATTGTTTTTGTTGTAAAGTATATTTTCTTCCCAATAAATATGTTTTTTTTGGTTTCCTTTTCCAATTGAGCTTTATATCGATACTTGATTGAATTTAATTTGATATTTTTCATTCATACATACAGTCTATTGATGTCTCTTGTTTTATAACTTGGAAATTTTTGGCTTATATTTTTTTCTTTCTCCTTCATTTATTGTGATTGCAGTTTCAAGTTAAAGCTAAAATTGAATGCAAAAAAAGGCTTAGAAAAAGATGAAAAATATCAGATAAGCATGAAAAATAAATCCAAAGAATAGAAGAAATCAGAAAAAAATACTTTTATCAAAAAGAGATCTATTAAAAATATGATAAAATACAGTTTAAAGCGTAATGAAGCTTATATAAGAGAAACTGAAAATCTGCAATATTCTCAGAGTGTTTATTAATTTGGAGTTTGCGCTTTTCAAAAAAAATTCATAAGTGCCTTTGCATATGGATTCCTGGCATTTAATCACTCTCATTAAGTAATTTTTGCACCCCTGGTATATTGTAAGACAAGTTAGCAATTTGTTGTATTATGCTTCATAATAGATTTGGAAAGTAGAAAACAGACGTGGCTTAAAGTTCACAAATTCTTTCAATTAATCTTTCTTAAGATTTCCAAATAACCTCTGTGTGTCAGGTAAGGATACTCGCTGCGTAATTTTACAGAAAAAATGGATTGAAGCATTCCCTAAAAACCATATCTTAGACAGTGGTTAATTTCTTTTGTATTTAAAAATGAAGTTAATTCTGTTTACTAAAGATGATCAAAGACAGTATTTTCTCTAAGACTTTGTTCTGGAATATTTTATATAAGAGCTACAACTGCTAAACGTTTTTTCAAGCTTAATAGAAGAATAATTCACAGAAACTGCCCAATTTGTAACAAACTGAAATTTAAACATTTCAATTAGTATCAAAAATGAACCCAATATGTTTCAGTAAAATACTCATTCTACCACTTTTTTTTATTATTTTCCTTTTTTTTGAGGTGGTAATAAAGTATTTTCTGCTGTTAATAGATATTTCCTTTTTTATCTCTAAAATGAAGATATTTAGATTTCTTTTATATTTGGATCTTTATAAAACGAAAAAATGGACGTTTATTTTAAATTATATACTCAAACCCCAGGAGCTTGAATAAATGACTTGAAAAATTAACATCTTTTTTCAATAATTCATTAATATTGATATTCAAACAGAAATATTAGATATATCACAACCAATATAAATATCTAAAGACAAAAGAATCGAGCAGCGCTCCAATCTTTCATTTTTTGAAATACTTCTCCAAGAAATTGAAGAACCATTAATAATATTTGAAACAAACATAATAATACCTCTTGCAAAGGATAAAATCATTAATTGGAGTCAAACAAAATCATAATTTAAAACATAAGAAGTATTATTTTCTGAAGTAGCTACACAGATCGCCTTCTAAGCTTAATAATCTATTACTTCTCCCTCAGGAAGAAGTTTCTTCTTGTCTTCTGGTAGAAATAGAAAATTTGACTTGAAGCTGAGAAAACTGAAACTCCTCTTGTTAAATAATATTTTTAGGAATTACAGGGAATTTACCTTTATATATCAAGTGACCACTTCTTTTATAAATTAAAGTAATGTAATAGGCAAAGAAATAAAGCTAAAATCAGTAATTAATATTTTTCATTATTAAACAGAAATCTAGGAAATAATTCTTGAAAATCTTATCTAAAAAGAGGGAGAGTTTCCCTGGATATATGGAATAATATATCACCTACAAGAATATCTCATATCTTGTGAATTGTTTTTTTCTGCTTTTATGATGGGCCTTCTCATGGAATAATTTTTTTATATTTATGAGTTTTGAAGTCAAGTGCTACCCTTTATGGTATATGTAAGATCACGTTCTGTTGGCTATTCTGACTCATTAAAAGAAAACGAAAGATTTAGGTATTAGGGATCTTAAAACAAGTACATTTTTGGTATATATGGAAGGTTGGAATTTAAAGATATTTTTTGAGAAGTTTTCAGTTTTCTTTTACTCTAAATATACTCAAGCTTAAGAAACTAAATATCCCTGAAATTATATGAAAAAAGGTATATAGCTGTCATTTCTGTTCAAATTACAGCTGGGTTGATACAAATATTTTTAATTTCCTTGAAAGATATATTTCAGGTTAAATTAGGAGAAAGAAAAAAATTAGAAGAATTGATCAGCTGATTTTAAATGACAGGGATAAAAAAGGGAATCCCCCATTCAACATATTTCGTTGGAATTTGAAATATCTACTTTTCAAGGGGGGAAATATTCCAGGATTCCTTCCCCATTTGTGGCTTGAAAAGAACAAGATATTTATTGAAATATTTTTTGGTTTTCATAAATCCTTTCACCTTGTAGGAATGAATGATTACAAAATTATTTATACCAAAAATGGATATTAATTACTTCAATCCAATAACCAATTAATGAATTAATCTTTATTTTAATTGAAAAAGGGGAAAAATACCACAACATTTTAGTTCATCATTGTCTCAGAATAGGTTCTGGACTGAAACGATTTCTATCTACTCTTTCAAAATAAAATTTGGGCTCGAAGTATATCAAATTTCAGTCTTAAGAGCCACAGTGATTGTATCAAGAAACTCCGCCCCCAAAACTTATTCTTAACTAATTTGACAAAAAGACTTATCAAAACTACACAAACATGGTTATATTTAATTTTCTAATAAGCCGCTAAATTATAAAGATTTACTTCTTATTGAGCTCTCATCATTAAAACAAAGTATACATTCAACGGACTTTATGCTAGGTCCATTAGCATCGAAAATTTTCATCCCGATTTCCTCCTGTCACTAAGCCACACAATGGGCTCTTAGTTTTATACATTTAATAGAGGAACTAAAAGACGTATGTAGGAAATGGCTATCTTATACTTGACAGACGTGTTATTCCAATATAATTTTTCATTTTGATTTTTTTTAATTTCGTACTTCTAGGTACAACACTTGATGGATCGAAGAAGGTTTGAGATTCTAACCTTAAAAAGTCTATCAGAATTATAGATATTTCATTTTGAATGGAAAAAGCCAAAAGCAGTTTGATACTTGGGAAATTAAAGTAAATAGTGTGTTACTATACTCTTGTAGGTGGAAAAATATGAATTAAGTTGTGAATCCCATGATAAGAGATCAAATGAACTATAAACTAACATCTTCAAGAATTTTTAGCATCTGAAACTTAGTTTCATAGACTCTTAATATCAATTTATAGTAAAAAAGAACTTTTGGCTCAAAATATGTATCCAAAAAATAAAAAATTTGGTTTTTCTGACACTGATTTCCTAAAGGAAATTTATTAAAGTAAGTTGTTAAATGGGAAGAAAGTTTCGATAAATAGATTTTATTCAAATTTTATCTTGGATCCTCTAGCAGAGTTTCCATGGGTGGGTAAAATGCGTTTGGTAAGACGAAAAATGATTGGAATGTGAAAAATCTAATATTTTCCAATTGTATATTAATCCCATAATATTCTAGTCATTATTATTGATTCTTGTGAGCTCCTGTAATAGTGTTGTAACAAAAAATATTTTTGGTAGGAGTTATTTTAAGAGCTCGAAAGCATATAATGAATTCAATGTAGAATAGTATCAAAATGACAGCTCAAAAATACAGAACCTTCAACTCTAAGTACTTTATGAAGAGATCACAGATAGAATATGAAAAACAATCTTAAATCCCTTGGTAAGACAAAACCCATTGCTTTAGACATAATGAAAAATCAAGATATACACAAAGATCATTCCTCTCACACATTTTGATTGATCAATTATCTACTTCTAAATAAAGTCTCCACATAGTTCTGATATCTTCATGCAAGAACAAAACTCCTTATCTCTTTTGATTAAACCTACAAAAAAGAACATTAATAAAATTCCTCTTTATTATCATGAGATATTGCACAGAACTGTTACTGAACAACTCCTATCCTGATTTGTCTTTGAAATAATGAATTGAGCTGCCTTAATCATGAAAAGGTGTGAAGTAACCTCCTCTTGTCTAGTCCCATAAGATCTATCAATAATTAGTTGTATCATTTTGAATTTCTTGAAATAAAGGCTGACTTTGATTAATTTTGAGTATTTTGAAAACTTAATAATATTAACAACCTTCATTTTTTTGAAAATTCTTCATTAAAAAATCTTGAGCTCAAGCCATATTAATAAATAATAGAAAAATTAGTCTTGAAAAGATTTTCCCTAAGAAAAATTGAGATTGTAATTTAATATATTCATCAAGCTAATCCATAGCTACAGCTAACAGATAATTCAAATATTAGAGAAAAACAATTTTTGCAAAGGCCCCAATTCCAATAGATTGGTGGAGGTGCAATTTATACTTTGAAATCTTATCATGTTTATTTGAAGGCTAGAGGCATTTAAAAGCTTGCTATTGAGCACTGCGAATTTTCAACTATTTACTTCTATAGATTTTAGAGTGACACATTTTCTGCTTTCAGTGAGACACACAGACATTTCTGTCTGGAAAACTCCATTTGTTGGAAAGGAAAGACTAGAAAGTATATTTAAAGGCCTCTTTTTATAGTTCATTTCTTTAATCACCTGTAAAATATTTATTGGGATCTACCATTTAACAATATTAATGATTTCACTTCTGAAATAGCTAATTGACTAGTGAATATATTCAAATACATAAGACAAACCAATTTTTCTTTACTCTTGTCTTAGGAACTCAAAATGGTTCTTTTCTTTTTGAAAAAGAAGATGGAATTGTGTAGAGAAAAGAGTTTTTCTTCAATTGTTCACCACATCATTCTTTAAATACTGTATCCAAAATTTCAAATGGAAACAACTATGGTGAATCAATTAGGGATTAGCCTGATTTGAAAGAGATTATTTCAGCTATAGCTCAATTATCATGTAAAACCTACACATTTCTTATAATTTATGTCTTTTCAAATCAAACTTAACAAGAATATTTCATATCTCATAGGGGTTTTAAAAAATATAATGAAAAATTTCTCCTATTACCTTCCCAGATTTGAAAAAAAGAAGACCGTGTTAAATAATTGATGAGGGAAACTTACCCAGAAGGTTTTTTATTGAGAGCTCTTGCAAATCCAAATTTCTACATTAAATTCATTCTGAACTTTTTTTGAAATACTTTGAAATTATATTCTTCAGAAAAAAATGGTGCTCAATTTTAACATGAAAGTTGAACTGATAATTATAAATAACTGCTCTCATTTTAAAATCTCGAATATTTCAAAGGAAAAATATTGAGAGATCTTGGAGCACTAACTATTAGAAGCTTGATATCCTGAAAAGTCAACTGCTTTGGTGTGACGTTTTTTGTTGTTAAATACAAATAACTAACATAGTTATGTTTTCAAAATTGAATCCTAATAAAAAAATATTAAGAGAAATTAAATATCTAATTACAACTGGTCTCCATGTGTCAAGAGAAGAAATTGATTATCTCAGTAATATTTGAGATTAACATAAGTAACATAGCGGAGTTATTTAAAACCCTTTTTCCCTTAATTTCAACTATATATGTCATGGGTGCATTTGTTGATGTATCAAGGGCTAAAAAGGTTCTATAAAATGTGCTTACAAATATATAATGCTGAGACATGAAATAATTTTTTTGTTACACTTTTAGACCCACAAACTGGAAATCCAAATTCATACAGCAGAAACCTTTAAAAGAGTCTTGAAGAGAACAGTCTATGGCAAATTCACGACTAAAAATTACTGATATACTCAATAAGACTAAAATTCATTATTTTTCACTCATTTGAGCCTTAAACGTTTTTAATTAAGCTTCATTAAACTCCCCAAGGTTGAGAGAAATATATTTCAGCTTCAAGACTTCCTGCATATTCAGAATAATACAGAGATATAAAATAACTTATAAAATGATAATAAATTTGTGAGACTCAGCTTGAGAAAAGAATTGATTCAATATTCATGGTTAATTTTAATATTTGATTTTAAATCCCTGTGCTTTAAAGCAAATTTGAATATTATCTTCAATATTTTAAAGATTAACTGATGGTCCTGTTGTATTCTGTGAGGAGTCTCACCAAATTTCATTAAAAAGAGGCACAAACATTTTGATTTTTTGGAACCAAATATGCATAAGATCTATAGTCCATATTATCATATGTGGCTTTAAATGGGAGAATTAAGTTTATTGAAAATACATACTTGTCACAAGGGCTCTTCTAAGTGAAGAGGGCCTGGCACTCAGTAAACTGGGACTTACCTATTGAGGGATCAGGATATGATAAGAAAAGAATACACTGAGTAGTGTTAAGGAATGAATTACTAAATAAAAGAGTATAAGAAAAGCAGAAACAAATAATAAGAGTAAGAATAAAAGAGCCAACCACAAACAAGTCAAATTCCACTGTTTCAACCTGTCAGAATGGAAGGAGAGGGGTTAATAAGGATATGACCACCCAACTCAGACTGTACAGGCAAAGAAAGAAAGAAGGCAAAGACTAACTTAAAATCAAACAATTATAATACCCAAAATAAGGATAAGAATAATTATAAAATAATAGATAAACTAAATTAATTGACTGGGGAGAAAGAGGGGCTGTTATATGTGAGAATCACCAGCCCTGATCCAGACAGAGAATTTTCTTGAGAAGATTTTATGATTGAATTGAGTCTGGCCAATACAGGTCCTGCATGGATGTACAGGGTCTGTACAAGAGGAGTGGTGGTATTGAGTGATCATACAGTTTGAAAATTGTGTATCCAAACTGTATTGGGTAATTCCAACATGTACAAGTATTGAAAGGCTGTATTGATGAATCAGATTGTATACTGGTTTCAGCAAGGAAGATTTCTGAAACTGAATTCTGATACACACAGTGGATTTGCTGCTTTTGAGGTTGTTGAGTGGGTGTAAGGATGAATACCCTTACCCCTGATTAGTGGTTGTTACAGTATCACCCTCTTGAAACTGGTGGGCTCCTGAACACCATAATACCCTGCCACTGTTGAGCGGAATCCCAATATCCCCCCACTTTTTTTTCAAAAATTTTATTTTTTAATTTTCTTTTTAATTCTCTTTTTAATTTTCTTTTTAATTTTATGTTCAATTTTCTTTTTAATTTTAATTCCCTCTTGACTATTATCCTCAAAATACCCTCTTCACTTCTTCACTGTCATACTTGATTTGAATTATCTTCCCCCTTCATTAACTTGAGTAAGTGCTTTCAAATTTGAAATATGCTTCTTTTTTGGATTCAGTCCTTTTCTTCCCTTCAAGGCATGGCCTTTAGATTGTATCCCAAAATGAGTGCCATAGACCTTTTCTTCTCAAAAATTGATTTTCAATGAGTATATGTTCATATACCTCATTGTGAATGGGCCAAATGGATGTTTTGGTCATTCTTTCCTTGATTTGAACCCCTTCAAAAGTCCTCAAACAGGGGGGGCTTGTCCCCATTATACCTGAAAATGCCTCAAAATTTGTTCTTTGGGCACAATTGGCCCCACCCTTGATTTTGGGTCATGGCCCTTCCTATGGTGATTTTGGGTCATTTTGGCTTTAGGGCATTTTTTGGCCCATTTTGGTCTTTTTGGTGGTTTTGATGTCCTATGGTCCGCAGGGGTTATTCGAGGCCCCCAGGGCCTAAATTGGCCCCTGAGCCCACATTTGCTGGGGCTTCAGGGGTCCAGGGCCATAAAGATTCTGACCTCCCCAAAGTTGCAGGGGAGGTCCTGGGTGGTTAATTCAGTCCAAAGTGACAAGAACCCACCACCTTAAGGACTTTGACGGAAGCCATCATTGAAGTATGGTCCCCACTTGCTTGAGGGCATTTTTCTTCAGACTTGTCTGACTTTTGAATCTTCTGCTTGCCTACTCCTTAGTCATTAGCTCCAAACTGACTCAAATCACTGAATCTTTGTGAGCCTTGAGGTATATTTTACATACCCAAATAGGCCACAATTATCTTAAAAAGAAATTTTGAATTATGCACAACTCATAAGTCATGCATATATCCAAAATTCATCATCTTCAATTTCAGGAAAGATGAATAACTTTTTATTGAGTAAGTAAATCCATGGATTTAAGACCAGATTTGGATTCTACACAAAAATTCACCTAGGGTAGCTCCATAGAGTGAATAAGCTCAATTTAAGTATTTGAGGTGGTAAAATGGAAAATACTTCAATACCACATCATTAATACCACATAAAAGATCCGTGAAAATTTTTGTTTTTGTTGATTTTAAGCCAAAATAATGGGAAAGTGAGAAATCCCATGTTACATATACACTAAGAATAGTGTTATGCATGTTTTGAGCACTTAATATCATGGTATTCTTACATGGACTTTTGGTACACCCATAGTGGATATCTCACTTGAAGCTTAATTTTCTATTTTTACGTGAAAAATAAGTAAGGGGGACAAAAGACATCAAAGAGAGCCAGGGTACCCAACTTCTGAGGCCTCAGAGGCGTGGATAGCTCCAGAGCATGGATCCATGGCTCATCTTGGCCCAATTGGTAAACTAAAACTCTTTGGGAACTTGGTTACCAAGTTACACCTACTGTAATCATAAGAAAATAGCAAATAACCTGCTATGTTGACGTGCCAAGGAGGTAATGAGCTACTTAGACTCCTGTAACCACGTCAATTCTTGATGACTTTCCATGACTAGACCCTAAAAGAGTAATTAAAACCCTTTTGGGACATATATTCATTGATTTACCTCATAGCAACCAGCAAAATACTGCTATTTGCAATTCTACGTAGAAATGAGGTAAAAACCTCAAAAATTCATTAAAAATACAATTCTTAATGAATCTTTCTGAAACTTTCAGGACTAATAGAGAACTGTATTAATTATGGTACAACCAAAAAGAATTATAGTTTTACTAGTAAAATTAAGAGTTTTACTTACAGTCCATTTTTGACCATTCTATGTGAAACACTGAATCTTCAAAAATTCACAGTAATTACAACCTGTGATGAAATTGGCAATAACATTGATAAATTTGAGAAATCAATGATCATTTTAGAATAAAAGAAGATTTACAGATGTTACTCCTTTTATTCTTAACCATATTGGGGTTGGTAGTCACGTAAAAGCATCAATTAAGTAATTATGATAATCTTACGTGACAACTGATGATGCAATCAATAATCCAAAAGGGTTTATTGTTTTCTCACTCACTTTTTTTTCAGTTTGCTCCATGGCACGCCTCTGTGAGCTGTTGTTGACTTAAAAGAGGCGTCCTCTTGCTGTTTTTTTCCAAGAATCATCTTATCAATTTATTAAATCATTATTACCAACAAATAAGTATTAGTTACAGCTATTCTTAAGTGTTTTAAATCTTTCAGAATCAATCAGAAAGACGTGAAACATAGAATCCAACTATATATTGTTGTAATCCTGCTATAAATCATTTTGATCTCTCAAATCCACAATTCTACGTCAAATTTCTCTACTTTTATCTATCAATAAGTTCTTTGGAGTATTAGTGAGTCATTTATCTTTAATTCTTAAAGTTTTTCTCTAGTAATAGTTTTCTTCAAGGATTAGCTTTATAATTATTCTTGCAAAAGATAATTATATATTAAAATAATTTTATTATTTTAATAAAAGAAGTTTTTATTATGAAATTCTTCTTGTAATTGATTCTTGTAGACAATTACTGCTCACTGTTATAATCACTAGTAGTGTATAACACGTGAAAGAAATAATCTTATAATTATTTAATTGTGGTTATAATAATTTTTATTATTATATTTCATAAGAACAGACATAGTACTGTTGATTAATAGTAATATTATCATCAGTTTCATAGTCAAATCTTACAATCTTCCCTTTCTGCACTGCCACCATCTTTCCTTCATGGTTCCGGCATTCTCAGTCAATTTTCTTTTCCATGGATGGCTTCTTCTGGTCATTTTGATCCCACTCACATTTATGATGGTTACAATGAAGTTGTTGATCCTGCATGTACCAAATGTTTAGCAAAGGGGAAGGATTGTTTTTAACATTACAATCCCAGATCTTCAAAATGCCACTACTGTTTCATTGGGAGGAAGCCATGCAGCCGTACTGGGAAGCAAGCTTCCAACGTCAGGAGATATTTATGGAGTAAGAAGAATGGGTTGATAAACTATTTCCAGAAAACTTTTGACTATTTGGGTAGAGATAACTGGTTTCCTTTTTCTTGTTTGTATTGGGTTTCACTTCTATCCCCACTCTTATAGCTACTAAAATGAAAATTAAAAAATAAATGGAACCTCCCAATAGATGATTTGGAGGGGATGCTGCTGCTTCAAAACAAAAATAAAAGAAATATACAAGTAAAGAAAGAAAGAAAATGAGAGAAAAAGAGAGTAGAGAAAAAGAAAATAGAGAAATTCCTGAGGTTTGTCCTTCTTGTGGTGAGTTGCTTGATTTTGGCTAAGAATTTTCTGAAAGATAAAAACCAAGAATTTGATTCTCACAGAGTGGCCAAGGTAATGTTTTACAAGAAGTCAAACCCTCAGGGATGCATACCAGGAGATGGGACTTACTTTCATAACTTCCACTCCCCACCAAGCACCATAAAAAAGATAGCTTTGCCACAATTGACATTGAAGTAATTAATGTCTTGAATAAATAGCATTGGCATAATTTGGAAAAGAATATAAAGATAAAAGATAAAAAAGAAAGAAGAAATTTGGCTATATCTTGATTAAAGGTCCAATGTTGAGGGTATTGATGTTGCAAGGCCTTCTGAATCTGTCCAAAGAATTGACAAGTGCCCACAAAGTGGCAAAGGTGCTGCTTACAACAACATTTGGGTAGAATACCCCCTTAAAGTTGCATGCCAGGAGAGGAACTTACTTTCATAAGCTCTTCTCCCCACCAAGCACCAGAAGAAATCAAACTCTTGAGGTATTTGGACCAGGCTTGTCTAAATACAATGAGTGGAAATCCTTGACAAGGTCTGGTGAGCTGGTAAGGTTGGAAGCTGGTTCCCAAGTTGTTCTTTCTGGGTCTTCACTGAATCCTTTTCATTCTACAAGGTACTATAATTTCCCTCTTCTGAGTTTGGAGTCCAGAACTTGAGCCACTCCCCATTCTTCTTGCTCCTGCAGTAGAACTGGTGGTGCCAGCAATTGATCATGATTTGGGATACTTGACTGCTTGACTGGTTCTAGTAAGGACACATAGAATACAGGTGAACTGACTTCCATTGTTGAGACACCTTGAGGTGATATGCATGACTTCAACAGGTCCCAACTATCTTTCTGAAAGTTTCTTGGTGGGTCTTGTAGTCTTGATGTTCCCGGGAGCTAACCATACTATATCCCAAGGTTGGAAATCATGGGAATTGACCTATTTCTATCTGAATACTTCTTGAATCTCCTCATTTCTGACTCTAATTTTTCTTTGACAACTTGCTGTACTGATTTGAGTTTTGTTGATAACTTTCCAGCAGGCAAGTCTTGAGAAATATGGATTGATTCAAAACTAGGATTCCTTCCATAAATAGTGAAAAAAGGGGATTCCTTTGTTGATGAATGTTCTGCATTATTTTAGGCAAATTCATCCAGAGGGAGCCAGGTGTGCCAGTCATCTTGATGGTAACTGACATACATCCAAAGATACTGTTATAGAATCTGATTTGCCCTCTTTGTATGTCCATCTGTCTCAGGATGGAAAGAAGTTGAAGGATCTCTTGATATCTTGAGATGCTGACATAAATTGGTCCAGAATGATGAAACAAATAAATATCCTCTATAACTGAAAATACTGACTGGAAGTCCATGTTTGGAAAAGACATGGCTGATAAAGATTTGAGCTAATTCCAGAGCAGTGATTGTTCCATAAGCTGGAATGAAGATTGCCATTTTTGAGAACCTGTCCACAACCACTAGAATTGAATCAAAGTTGTTTTACAAGGGCAATTGAGTGATAAAGGCCATTGATAAGGAATTCCAAGGACCAGATAGAATTTGAAGAGGCTTGAGTAATCCAAACTTCTTATGATGAATTTTCTTGTTTCTTGAACATTGCTGACATGAGGACACGTAGTCCTTAATGAATGTATTCATTCCAGCCCAATAAAAGTCCCTCTTGATTAGCTTGAAGGTCCTCTCCTGGCCTGGGTGGCCAGCCAATGGTGAGTCATGATGCTTTTGAAGAATATTGAGCTGCATTTCTTCATTGATTGGGAATACAACTCTATCTTTGAATAATAATAACTTGGCTTGAGGTTCAAGAGAATAATCTGTAACTGATTTACCTCTTTCTAGTTGCTTGAGTATTTCTTTATAGTCTTTGTCTTTCCATACCTCTTTTTGAATCTTGTCAACCAAATCTGAGAATATTTCCACTTTGATTGAGAAGAATCTTGACTCTTCAATGCCATCTTGCTTGATTACTTGATGAAAATTCCAAGGATTCTTGCTGATGAAGTACACCCCCCTCTCTGGGTACATGTTGTCCCGATGTGACAGGGCATCTGGTAAAATGGCCAGCCTTCCTGGGTGGTAAGTGATAGCAAAATGAAACTCAGAGAGAAATTCAGCCCAATGAGCTTGAGTACAAGTAAGAACTTTGGAAGACATAAAATACTGAAGAGAAGAGTGGTCTTTCAAGACCTCAAAAGAATTGGAAAGAGAAAGAAGAAAAGCTCTCAAGCGGTCAAGAGCCCAAACTATGCCAAAGAGTTCCTTGCCATGACCTTCATAGTTCAGCTCAGCTGGGAGAGGCTTGCAACTGTAAAATGCAATGGGATGCTTTCCTGAGTCATTCACCTGGATCAGTACAGCACCCAAGGCATAATCAGAAGCATCAGTCTCTACAATAGTTGGTAGAGAAGGATTGAAATGAGAAAGGATAGGAGAAGTGGTTAATGCTTCTTTGAGTATTTGAAACTGACTAAGAGCTTCCTCATTGAAGATAAAGGGGGAGTCTTTTTTGGGAAGGGAAGTGAGAGCAGTGATTCTTTTGGAGTAATTTTTAATGAAACAATGATAAAAATTGGCAAATCCAAGAAAGGATTAAAGAGCATTGATTTTCTTTGGCTGAGGCCAATTGAGGATTTGCTTATCTTTAGAATAATCCATCTTTAAGCCATCACTTGAAACAACATAGCCCAGTATTCCACACTTTAGGCATGGAATACACACTTGGAGGCTTTTGAAAACAAATCATTGTCTCTCACTATTTGGAGGACAGAGGCCACATGTTTGACATGTTCCTCCTCAAAACTGGAAAAGACCATAATATAATCTAAACAAAATACAACAAATATATACAAGAAATCTGAAAATATGTCATTCACAAGATTCTGGAAAGACACTGGAGCATTGGTAAGGCCAAATGGCATAACCAAATACGCATAGCTACCATATTTGGTTCTGAAGGCAGTTAAGTGCTCATCCCCCTCTTTGATTCTCAAGAGATTTTATGCACCACGCAGATCTATCTTGGAGAAGATAGTGGAACGGTTGAATATGGTAAGAAGCTGGTTCATAGGAGGAAAAGGATACCTGTTTTTCCTAGTGACAGCATTGAGTTTGCGGTAGTCAACACTTAAACAAAGACCTCCATCCTTTTTCTTGACAAAAAGGACAGGTGATCCTGTTGAAGAGGAGCTTGGCCTTATGAAACCTTTCTCTATATTCTCCGAAATGTAGCCCCGCAGTTTTTCTGACTCTTGATTTGATAATCAGTAGATAACACCAACTGGAGGTAGAAGACCCTCCAATTTGATATGATGATCACAGGTGTGGTGTGGAGGAGGTTTCTCTGCTTTTACCTTGGATAATACATCAAAATATTGGTGATAAGCAGGAGGGACTACCTTCAACACAGCTTCAACTTTGTCTGGCTCTTCCTCCTGATCCCACTGCTCTTCCAGGGAGGCATGAAAGGACAAGGGAGGAAGGTACATATCCCCTTGAAAGAGGTGAAGTGAAGATATAGTAACATCTTCTCCAGCATCTTTTATCTCTTTGAAGACCTCATCTCTTGATTTAAGTAATGACTGAGATGGCATGATGGAAGGGATATGGATAGAAGAAGGAAGGGAAGGTGTCTTAAGTTCACCAACCAGAGAAACACTGTTGACAGAAGTGTTCAAGGCATTACTAGCAGAAGAATTGATACCACTAGAATCATTATGAATAGAATCATAGGTAATCATTCCATTTTTCCAATCAATAATGGGGTTAAAATTGTAGAGGAAATCATATCCCAATATCAGGCCTTCTCCTTTGGGTGAATATATGATAAAAAAGTCCCATCCAAAGCTTGGGAAGGAAGGCAAGTCAACTACCCACTTGGTATAATGGGTGATGAACAAGGTAGGGGATTCATTTGAATCGAGAATGAAAAGAGGAATATTTTCAGGGAGCTCTGAAATAGTCAATGAGTACTTGAGAGCAAAATTCTTTGCAATAAAACAGTTTGTAGCACCAGAATCAATAAAAATACTATAAAATATATCAGGAACAGAAGAAAGAATAAGAAACTTTAAAGATTTATTGAAGCTAGTATTCAGAGTGCACAATTGTGCTCTTGAAGGAAATAAGTGAGAATGTTTGAACAAATCATAATTCCCACTCAGGCTTTTCCCTGCTTGCTAGGGAAGCCTCTTGATGACCCAGGCTTGTTCTGAGGTCTCTTGAAGCATTTTTCAATTGGGTGTTTTCCACAACAATAAGTAAATGACACTTCTTTGATCATCCTCTCCTTTTCAGAACTAATTAATTTATTGTCCTTATTGAGGAGAGCAGAATGAGGCTTGTCCTTTGAAGCTTGAAATTGCTTTCCCTTCTTATTCTTCTTATGGTGAGGCCTTTTTAGAGATGAGTCTTGAGGAGGCCTTGAAGAATTGGATCCAGTAACAGGGGGCTTCTTTTCTTGATTACTAAATTTCTCTTTCTGTCTCTCATGGTATCTGTTATCCAATTCCAGGGTAATGTCCATGAGTTCTTGAAGAGTATTAAAATTACCAGGGTAGGAAGCCAACTGGACCAGAAGTCTTGATGCCAATTCTCTTCTATAAACATGGATATAAGCTCTTTCTCCCCAATCTCAAATTCTTGACATTGAACTTCTGAAATCAGCAATGTACAAGGATACATGACCACTTTCCTTCATCCTCAAATTTTCCAGCTCTTGTTCAGCTTTCCTGACTTCATTGGGGTAACCAAACAGAGTGAATAATTGAGTTTTGAATAACGGCCAACTATTGAGGAGGTAGGAAGGATCTTCATTGGAAATAATTTAGAGGTAGGGTTCAACCCATTTGCCAGCTCTACCAGTGAGAAAGGAAGTTGAGTATAGAGCTTTCTTGCTGTCAGAGAAGAAATTTGCTGGATCATTATGGAAAATCAATTGACAGGATTGGAGATATCCTCTCAATTTATGAGCTTGAGTACCATCAAAAGAATCAGGTGCCTTTATTGATGGAACCTTGAATGCAGGGGCTTTGGAATTGTCCCTCGGGGCTGCTTCTTGAGAAGGTTGTCCCATAATAGTAGCCATTTGCTCCATGATCTTGAGGAGACTTGGATCAGATTGAGAGACAAGAGGTTGATTAGTAGGGGCTAGATTGGAATCCTGAGGTACCTCTGGAGCATTTGACAAAGAATCTGCCACTTCAGTTTCCCCAGAATCTTCCTCTTCCACAGACACCTTCCCCTCTTCATCTTCAACCTCTCCCAGTCTTGCTCCTGCACGTTCAGAAATGCCAGGATAACCACCCAATAAGCCAGAGAAGGATCTTGATCTTCTTGATTTCATTCCCCCTCTTCTGCAGGGTTCTGCTCCTTCCATTGGTGGTCCTCTGTCCAAATTTGCACTCAGTTGATTAACTGATGGTGTGCGGTCAAGAGGAACCCTTGCTGTAGGAGTGAGAACAGCTGGATTTCTTTGAGATCTGGTGTTCTTGGCTGGAGAGCTATTCTGAACTGGCATTATTGAGAAGTTAAGAATAATTAGAATAAGGGATCAAAGCTTGGCCAAATCAATAATCAATAAAATCTTGATGATATTGAGGAATCAATCAACAGTCTTGAGGTGAAATGAAATTCAATAAACAATCAATCAATCAATTCAACCAATATCAACAATCAATTCAGGTTCAATATCAATAATCTTGAAGAATTCAATAATCAATCAGTCAATTCAACCAATATCAACAATCAATTTAAATTCAACATCAATAATCTTGAAGAATTCAAAAATCAATCCATCAATCAATGTCTTCAGGGTCAATTCAAGGTCCTGAGGGATTAATCAATCAAATCAATATCTTCAGGAATCAAAATGAATCAATAATCAATAATCAATTCTTGACGATAAATCAGTTATCTTGAGGAATTCAAAAGTCAATGAGTCCAATCCAAATAAAATACTGAATTGTTGAATCAATAACCCAAATTAATCCCAATCAATCAACCAATCAATTAGCCAATCAATAACCCCTGATAAGACCTGAATAGAAAAACAAAACAAAAGCTAAATTGGATTTTGAGATAAAATTAAGAATGAGATTGAGATGGTCAGAGATTATTAGGAAATGATGAGAATCAATTTTAATATGAATATAATTAATGAGATGAAAATTGAAGATAGCAAGATCATAATCATGAGAAATCATAAGATCATAAAAGATTCATAATTTGATGATTGAGAAAATTGTAGTTAAATGAATGAAAAGAAAGAATTAAATATGAGCTAATTAATTTAATGTTACAGGGGCTCTTCTAAGTGAAGAGGGCCTGGCACTCAGTAAACTGGGACTTACTTATGGAGGGCTCAGGATATGGTAGGAAAAGAATACACTGAGTAGTGTTAATAGATGAATTACTAAATAAAAGAGTATAAGAAAAGCAGAAACAAATAATAAGAGTAAGAATAAAAGAGCCAACCACAAACAAGTCCAAGTCCACTGTTTCAATCTGTCTGAATGGGAGGAGAAGGGTTAATAAGAATATGACCACCCAACTCAGACTGTACAGGCAAAGACTAATTTAAAATTAAATAATTATAATACCCAAAATAAGGATAATAATAATTATAAAATAATAAATAAACTAAATTAACTAACTGAGGAGAAATACCCAGGGGGGAGAAAGAGGGGCTGGTATATGTGAGAATAACCAGCCCTGATCCAGACAGAGAATTTTCTTGAGATGATTTGATGATTGAATTGAGTCTGGCCAATACTGGTCCTGTATGGATGTAAAGCGTCTGTAAAAGAGGAGTGGTGGTATTGAGTGATCATAAAGTTTGTAAATGGTGTATCCAAGCTGTATTGGGTAATTCCAACCTGTAAAAGTATTGAAAGACTGTATTGATGAACCAGACAGTATGCATGTTTCAGCAAGGAAGATTGCTGAAACTGAGTTCTGATACACATAGTGAATTTTCTGTTTTGGAGGTGTTTGAGTGGGTGTAAGCATGAATACCCTTACCCCTGATTAGTGGTTGTTACAATACTGTGTGGAGAACAATGAATTTAGCACAATGAAGCAACCAAAATGATATTTATCTCAAAATTTAAATGATTTTTTGAGAAATGGTAAAAAGGAATAATAAATAATCTTGATATATAAGAAAAATTTAATGCCACTCAAATTTTGCACATTCAGAGGTCTCAATTATATTACTCCTTTTAATAGATGAAATTGAAGTGTAACACAATATTAATTCAAAAAATCAAATCTATTAGAAAAGGACACAGAAAGCAATGCCATGAGATCTCAAAAGATATTTTCTTTATATCTGGTATTCCTTTAATAGAATTCTCCTTATGTGCCAATGGAATGAATTTTGAACCAAAATTTATTATAAATCTATTGGAGGGCTATCCTCCATAGCAAGTAAAAAGTCTATCTATAAGAAATAAACTTTTTTTAATTGGAAATACGCAGTGTTTGAAAGAAATTCATAAAAAATTCAATAATGACAGATAATTTATTATCAATGTGAGGAAAATATGGGAAACTTTCAAGATCAACATTAATTATAGTTCTTATGACTTTGGGTTCACTAATGAGGCCGGTGTGTATATTCTCAGATGCACCCCTGATAATTTTTTAATTTAAAGCTCATCTACAGATTATTATTAATACCTTTAATTTATATGGTTATATCATTTCTATATTTTTTATTCAGCTGATAATAAAATATATATGTACACCTATAACATCATAGTCTGAAATTAGAGGAAATGAATAAGACTCTATTCTTTAAATCTTCCCAAAAAGCTTGTTTATTGTGGCTAAGAAGATGGCCAAAAGGTATCAGGGTTGAACCTATTTTTGACCCATGTTTGATTAATAATGATGTTCATTATTCTATATTTGTTGAACCTGAAGCACCTGACCACAGGACATTCTTTTTTATTTTGATTGTTTCTTTGGTAATTTCTGAACTACTACTGACATCAGGGAGGACTGTGCACTCTAATTTTTCATTTAATTAAAATTAAATGAAGAACAAACATGTATTTGGTTACAAAAAGACCCAAAGGACTGACTTTTGGAAGCTGTTAATTGAATCTTATGGGACAAAATCACACTTCAACACAAATATTCTTTTGAGGCAGTTGAAAGATCCTTACAAGACATGATGCAAATTACTCTTCCTTTTGGGGGTATCTCAAGAAGTTTTCTAGATATTTCACACAGATATTGTCAATTGTCAATAATGGGACAATTTATGATAACACAGAAGTATGTCTGGAATAATCCTTTATCTGGAGATTTTTGGAATTTGAAACTCTTTTTGAAAGAGTTTGTCTGTTACATTTCAATTCCAACCCACTTCATCATTGATTTTCCAATTGGCTAATTCAAATAAGGAATAGTGAGCTTAAAGAGAAAGATTCCATCAATTATGGTTTCCAAAAGGTAAGTAAAATCTCATATATATCAGAGGAACATGTGATATCAACAGTTCAGGAGTTTTTGTGTGAAGATGTAAATAAATTCAACAGTAAGAATAGACTATGGGATTTGTGTCAATACTTCACAGAAAAGGCAATAATATCTCCTTCAAATGTCAACATAGAAAAATTGAATGGTTTTTTCATGAGATCACCACCTGTTTTGGAGTATATGTCAACATCTATTGGTCAAATGGTGGAAATACAGAACTCAGAAAGTTTCACAAGAAGTACTGAAAAGAATTGATCTAGCAATATTTCCAGCTGATTTGTTGTATCAAAGAAAAGAATATTGGTCATATTTCTTTGTAAGCTCAATATGGAAAACAGTTTAGTAAATGGTATCTGCTTTCTGGTAAAGGATATCAAATTTCACATCTCAAAATGTGTAATCATGATTGGGGCATGAAAAGTAATTGATTTCCTCATTCCACAAATAAAATTGAATCTTAAAGATGAGGATGAGCTTGTGTCACAGGGGCTCTTGGAAACAATCAAAGTGGCCTGGAACTCAGGAATAAAGAACTCACCTTGAGGGAACCAAAAAATACAGAAATAGGTGAAAAATATATTTCTTTAACAAAGAGAAAAGAAAGTATAAAGATTCACAAGATAATAAGAAAGAAGCCAATGGTGAAAGAGCCAACCACATGAGTTCTCAATTCACTTCATCAACATGAAAGAACAATTGAATTGGTAAAGGATATTATCAGAAATCTCCACTGACAGTTGAAGAAGAATTTGAAAATGGCTGACTTCTGAATATCAGTATTTACTTCCAAAAATGAAAAGAATGGTAATAAAAATAAATTAAATAGATTAATTAACTGGGGAAAAAATTCCTCAGTTGTTGAAAGGGTAGCCAGTATATGTGAAAAGCTGAAATGAAAAAATACATATCCTGGAGGGGTGATACCCCAGCTGTAGAGCTGGTAGAAAGCTGTATTGAATGTTTTGGGAAAATACAGCTTGGCCATCTATTGAAAAAAACTGTGCATGCTGAATCCCACAGTTTATTAATGAGTTGACTGAAAATGTCAATTCCATAAAGTTTGCTTGAATACATCCTGTATGGATCAATTCAGTTGTCCAAGGAGTGATGCAGCTCTTGAGTTTGTGACAACTGATTTTGGGGATAACAACCTCTTCAATTTATCCTTGGAAAAAATCCTTTTCCAGTAATCCCTTGGGGGAACATTGTTGAAATGAAAATGACCAAAAATTGAAAACTAGGTTCTTGGTGTGCTTTTATGGTCTTCTGAGTTACCCCTTTGAATCAAAAGCTCCATCCCTTGAAAAGCATTTCTTTAAAATGGGTTTTTCAACTGGTGACTTGAATTAAGATGGGAGTATTGAGTCTTTAAATGTTCACCATTGAATTGATGAGTAAAAAGGGTGAATAATGGTATATAATACCATATATGCCTCATACAAAGCCCATGAAGACTTGGACCCAATATTGAAGAATAATTTCTCTTTCTCTTAAAGCTATGGCCTCTGGTGACTTCCAGAGGCCATTGCTTGAGCTTGGATGGCCGTCAGTGCAAAGGGACACTTTTGAGGATTTTGGCCCATTTGACCCCTTGAGATTGGTTGGTTGAAACTTTTGTTTGGAACCCAAAGGGTTTAAGGCCCATTTTACCCTTCTGGCCTCATTGGGCTTAGGCCAAAGGGGCCTACAGTCCAAGGATCATAATACAGTCTACAGATGGAGCTTATGGGCTGTAGAAACTGTGATGGGCCTAAATACCCCATGACCCCCTAATCAAATGGGGTTAACCACAGGGCTTGATGATGGCTGAAGGGGAAAAACGCCCCTGGAAGTATGAGAAGACCCCCAATCCCAAGTCCAGTGGGGTGGCCTAAGGGGAATCAAGTATGGAAATGGCCCAAAAAGCCATTCAGCTCAGGATATGGCATGTGGAAAGAATTGGCCAGGAATCTGGGTGTGGACCAGAGGCCACTAAGACATACAAGGGGGGCCATTTGGCCGTAAAATTGTGAAGGCATAGAACTGCCATATAACATTAATTTGGGGGAATTTTCCATGGTTGTGACATTTTCCCCCTTTAAATGGTGAGCTCTCAAGCACCAAGACAAGGTAAAATACCTTTTGTGCTTGTTGAGCTGGATTTTACATAGGTGTTCCAGAGGTGTTGAGAGTTTGAAAAGAAAATTGAAATTGATAATGAGGTTGGCATATGATATGAGTATTATTTGGCTTTGTTGCCGGAGGAATTTGAGTTTGATGTAAACTTTTCATGATTAAAATATTTGAAGAAATATAATGAAGAGAAAATGAAAGGAAATAAAAGAATATCAAGAGGGTTGATGTAGAGGTTTCCAATCTTCATCACAAAATTGAAATGATGAATTGCTTTTGGCCAAGGAACCGCAAAAGGAAATGGTTCCAGGTACTCAAACAGTGGATAAGATGATTTTTTCATAGATTGTAGACCCCTAAGAAAATTTAACACCAGGTGAGGAACTTACTTTTCATACTTACCAATTGGACCAGTGCCATGAAGCTAAAAAAAGAAACTAGAGATTGAATTAAAGTATAAAATCTTGAAATTTTCATTTGAGAGGATGGTTGATTTTTCCAAGTGCAATGGAAATTAGACATGGATTTGAGTGTTGAAAGCTTTGGACACAATCCTGTGTTCAAAGAATTGAAAAGTTATCACAGAGTGGCCAAGGTGATGCTTACAATAAAAGTGTAGAATACCTTTAAAGGTGCACATCAGGAGTGGTACTTAATTTTTCTAATTACTCTCCCCGCAAAGAACCAAAAAAAATCAAGCTCTTGAAGAATTTGCTCCTGGTTTGTCATAGTAAAATGAATGAAAATCCTTGACAGGTTAAGACCAATGCTTGAGGCTTTTGGCTGGTCCCCAAGTCAATCTTTCTGGCTCTTGACTGAAGCCTTTCTATTCCACCATATACCATTCCTTTTCTCTTTTGAGCTTGTATCTCATATCTGAGAGGCTTCCCATTCCTCTCCTTGTAAAGGATTATTGGAGGAGGAGGCTCTCCAACCTGATTTGAGAATGTTGATTTCTTGACTGGTTCAACAAGGGAGATATGAAGAACTGGGTGGATGGACTTCCATTGGGATTGTATCTTGAGCTGGTAGACATGAGTACTGACTTGCTTCAAGATCAGAAATTTACCCAACCATCCTTTTGAAATTTTCTTGGTGGGTCTTGGGTCTTGTTGGTTTGATGTTCTTGAAGGTAAGCCATACTATGTCACTAAAATTGCAAACAGGTGGAATCACTCTAATTTTATCTGTATGCCTTCTAAACTTCCTTCTGGAAACTTCAACCTCTATCTTGACATATTGTTATACTTATTGGACTTTTAGAGATAAACCTTCACCATGAGTATCTTGAGTAATGTGGACTGAGTCAAATTTTGAATATCTTCCACAAACAGTGAAAAACAAAAACTTTTTGTTGAATATTTGTTCAAGTTATTGTAGGCAGATTCAGCCAGAGGGAGCCAGGTAAGCCAATCATCTGGATGATAACTAACATACATCCAAAGGTAATTCCCAAGTATTTTCTTCACCCTGTTTGTCTTTCCAACATTTTAAGGGTGGTAAGCAGCTTGCAGCTCTCCTAAAATTCTGAGCTGCTGAGAGAGGTTGTTGTAGAAGGAAGAAAAAAGAGTGAATCTCTATCTCTGACAATTCTTGATTGAAGGCCATTCTTGAAAAATATTTTCTCTATGAATAAATGTGCCAAATCCAATGAAGTAATTTAAAACATTGTTTAAATAAACACTGCTGTTTTGGAAACCCTGTTCATTATAACCACAATTGAGTCAAAGGGATTGGGCAGGGAAAGTTGAGTGATGAAGTCCATTTAGAGACAAGTCCAAGGATAATTTGGATTCGGAAGAGGCTTGAAGAGGCCAAACTTCTTGTGATGGATATTTTTATTTCTCAAACATTGTTGACAGAATTATACATAATCCTTGATAAATTGAGTCTTCCCAGACCAGTGGAAATTCCACTTGACAAATTTGCAAGTCCTCTCTTGGCCAGGATGGCCATCTAGAAGGCAGTCATGGTGATTTCAAAGTATACCTAGTTGAAATTTGGGGTCATTTGGAATCACCACCCAATGTTTGAAGAGAAGAAGTTGGGTAGAAGGATTGAGAGAACAATTTTGACCAATCTACCTTTACCAAGTGCTTGAAGAATACTTCTATACTAAGTATATTTCAAAAAAAAAATTGAAATTAATCAACCAAATTGAAAAAGAATAAACCTTTATGGCAAAGAATTTTGAGGGTTTCACTTAATCTTTCTGAATTAGGTTTTGAGATTTTGATGGATTATTGTTGATGAAATCCCCCCTGTCTGGGTACATGCTGTGCCAGCATAAAAAAGCATTGGCAGGAGTAGCCAGGTGGCCATGGCAGTAATTGATTTCATAATGAAATTTAGAAAGTTAATCAGCCCAGTGGGCTTGACTTAAATTAAGGATTTCAAATGTCATAAATTATTGAAAAGATGAATTATTGACAAGACCTTCAAGGCAATGATAAAATGAAAGAAGAAAAGAGCTCCAGTTATTGAGAGTCCTGACTATTCCAAGGGGTTCCTTGTCGTGAACCTGATAGTTGAGCTCTTCTGGAATATGCTTGGAGGTATCAAATGCAATGGGATGTTTTTCTGAGTCAGAGACCTCACTCAGTACAGCACTAAAGTAATGATCTGATGAGTTTTTTACTACAAGAGCTGGTAGAGAATGATTGGAGAAGTATTGAAAGTCCCTTTGAGATTAACAAACTGGCTAAGAGCTTCCTCATCAAGGGGGAAAATTGAATCTCTGTTGAGGAACTGATCATATTTGAATAATTGTTGATGAAACAGCAGTAGAAATTTGCAATGCCAAGAAATTATGGGAGAGCCATGAGGTTTCTTGTAGGATACTGATTAAGAATTTGATGAATTTTTAGTTTTTTCATCTTCAGGCCTTCAGAAAAAACAACATAACCTAGATATTTAATGCTTGGAGCATGAAAAAGGCACTTGGATTCCTGTCCAAAAAGCTCATTAGCTCTTGGTGCAGCTAGAATATGGAAAACATGAGTGACATTCCTTTCCCCAGACTTGGAAAATACCATAATATAATCCAGAGAGATTACAGCATAAAAATATAGACAATCATAGAAAATAACATTGAAAAGATTTTGAATGGAGTCAGGCTCATTGGTGAGCCCAAATGGAATAACCAAGTACTCATGACTGCCATGTTTGGTTCCAAAAGATGTTAAATTTTGATCACCCTCATTTATTATGAAACATTTATATGCACCACACAAATCAATCTTGGAGCAGATAGAAGAACAACTGAAACCAGTGAGAACTTTATTCATAGGAGAATAGTATATTTGTTCTTCCTAGTAGCAGAATTGAATTTGTGGTAATTAACACACAAACCAAGTCCACCATCTTTCTTTTAAGCACAGAGGAAAGGTTCTCATGTTTCAGAGGAGTTTGGCTTAATGAAACATTTCTCTAAATTCTCTGAAATTTAGTCCCTGAGTGTCTCTAAATCTTGATTTGACAAAGATTAAATGACTGAAACTGGAGGTAGAGACCCTCCAGTTCAATTTGATGATGACAGGCATTGTGAGGAGGATGTTTCTTTGATTCCTCCTTGGTGAATACATTCAAATAG
This sequence comes from Austropuccinia psidii, assembly GCA_023105745.1. Classification (NCBI taxonomy): domain Eukaryota; kingdom Fungi; phylum Basidiomycota; class Pucciniomycetes; order Pucciniales; family Sphaerophragmiaceae; genus Austropuccinia; species Austropuccinia psidii. The sequence continues at coordinate 52,690,816 of JALGQZ010000007.1, read as the reverse complement.
TGGTTCTAAGCACAAGGAACAACCTTCATCATTGCTTCAATTTCTTCTGGATTTTCCTCTTGATCCCACAGATCCTCCAGGGAGTCATGCTAAGATTAAAAAGTAATGTACACATTACCATGAAATAGATGAGGTAAAGATATAGAATTATCTCCTCCAACATCTTTTTTCTCTTTTAAGACTTCATCTCTAGATAGTAGCAATGATTGACGGTAATTGGGAGAAGGAATATGGACAGAAGGTGGAACTGATGGTGTTCTATAATGACCAACCAGAGCTGCACATTTATTGGAAGAAGTAAAGTCATTACTGAAATTTTTAGAAAGATCATCATAGTCCTTATGATCTGAATTAAAGGTGCTGAGCACTTTCCTCCAACAAATAGATGGCTGAGAATGATTGACAAACTCAAAGCTAAACATGAGGTTATCCACTTTGGAAGTAGCAATTACTGAGAAGTCCCATTCAAAGATTTGGAAGAAAGTGAGCTCAACCATATATTTATTATTGTGAGTCACCAATAAGTAAGGGGACTCTTAGCAGTCCACAATTAGAAGAGGAATCTTCTCTGGGACTTCTGACTTGGTCAAATATTACTTGTGAGAAAAGTACTTTGAAATTAATGAGCTTTTAGCATCAGAATAAATGAGAATACTCTAAAATATATAAGAGAGGGAAGAAGAAAAAAAAGCTTTAAGGAATTTTTTGAAAGCAGTATTCAGAATGGAAAATTTTGCTCTGGGTGGAAAACAGTGAGGACAATTGAACACAAAATGTTCTTCATTAAGGCCTTTCCCTGGATGGTATATCTGCCTTCTGGTTGGGTACGCTGATTTTGAGGCCTTTTTACCTGAGCATCAATACTATTCCTCCCAAAAAAATAGGAAAACAAGCCTTCCTTCATACTTCTTTCCTTTTAAGAACCCCTCTACATTTAGTCCTTATTAAGAAAATAAGAATAGGGTTTTCCCTCTTCTGGAAATTAGATTTCTTCTTCATATTGTTCCTTGAGATTGAAAAATCTTTGCTGTTTATAGAGCTTTATTTTGAAGCTTTAGTCTTCTTTTCTTGTTGCCTCTCATGGTACCTGGTATCAAGCTCCAGGGTAGCATCCATTGAGTCTTGAAGAGAATTAATGATTGAAGGATAGGAAGCCAACTAATCCAAAATCCTCAAGGCCAATCCCTTCTTAAAATAAGACATATAAGCCCTCTTGCACCAATCTCCAATTCTTGAAATCAAACCTCTGATCTCAGAAAAGTATAAAGTAAAATGACTCCCTTTCTACATTACTAGTCCATCCTTTTCTAATTAAGCTTTTCTAACTCTTTTTGGGTCCCCAAATAAAGTAAAGAGTTTTTATTCAAATAATGCCCAGTTTTTGAGGAGGTAAGTTCATTATGTATTGGGGGGATCGGAAATATAAGGCTCAATTTATTATGCAAATCTTCCAGTGAGAAAGGAATGGGCATAAAAAGTGTTCTTCTTGTCTTCAAAGAAATTTGCCTTGTCATTGTAAAAGATAAGATGGCAGGACTGAATTAAACCCTTGAATTTGAAGGGTTGAGTCCCCTCAAAGCCATCTGGTTCCTTCATGGATGGTTTCTCAAAGGCCGGTGTTATTGGAGCTTCATAATATGAGGCTGTTTAAAGATTGTCCATAATATGAGTCATTTGTTGCATTATGGCCAAAAAAGATGATTCAGACTGATAAGAGACAGGGTGATTAGGCTGAGGTAGGGTTGGCCCTTCAGTACCTTGAGATGCCTCCACAGGAGCAGGGGCAGCCTCAGTACTTTCAGAATTTTCTTCTTCCACAGAATTCCCCTCCTCTCCATTTTTCTCACCACAAAATTTGAGATTGGCTCTTGAAATACCTGAAAAAGTGCCAAATACTCCTGAGAATGAATTTGACCTTCTTAGATGGTGCTTCTCCTTCCATATTTGGTCCCTAGTGTAAGTGATCTCTCAGTTGAGGAACTGCTTCAGTGCCATCAAGAGAAGCTCTTGGCATTGGAATGAGAACAGCTTGAGCTCTGGCTTTATATCTTGTCTGTCTTGCAGGAGATAAATGTTGGATAGCCATATTGAGAATAAAATGAAAATGAAATTCAAATATGATCAAAAATTAAATATGTGTCACAACCATGGAAAATCACACTCTTGGACTATTTTATTGCATTTCAATTCCATATGAAATCTATTGCAATTTGGACATATCCATCTTTTTTTTCCCAAAGTGGCTAATTTTAAGTTGATAGCCTTTTATGGCCATTTAATCATCTGGGGCCAACCTGGCCCTATCATCATCATCATCATGTCATTCTTGGGAAATTTCTTTCTTTGTACAATTTTGGGGGTTTCCCCCTCAGCAAGGAAAATATAGCGCAAAAATCTGTATGGTGCTTTTTAAATCTTAAATATAGTTTGAATCAATTTGAGAACTTTTTTTCATTTTTCATCTTTTGGTGCATTTTGTCATAATATGCTTTCTTCCTATGAAATATGGTAAATATTCCCAAATGGCCTGATATGGCCATTTGGGGCTTAATTGAAATATTTGACTTTTTTGAGCAGTTTTTCACAATTTGTGCATTTTGTAAAAATACATTTTCAAACCAGTACAGGCTTGTTTTAGCCAAAACACGCAGCAAGCCTATGAAGCCTTAAAACCCACCTCTTCCAATTTTTTTCATGCCCTTGTCCAGAAGTGTTTGGTCTTCTTTTTTCTTTTCAGAACCAAAAGTGTGATAGATGGTGTTCTACACCATTATGCACCTTTTTTCACCAGAAATCCAATGGTGACCAAACAAAGGGGCCATCCTTAAATCTTGAAAATACCTTCCAGTAACTATGGCTCAATATTTTAAAGAAGAATAATCATGGATCAAGCTCAGTGTTTCTCCACACCAATCACCTCAATCATCAGGTATTCATTATTTTCAAGCATGCAGTATCCCCCCAAAGGAATACTTTCAGCTTCAATTCCAAGTGATATTCAAGATGAAGTTCCAAGCTTGTTGTCAAGTTTCAATGCTTTTTCAATCCAACTTTGTGACCACATTCACCCAATATGGTCTGGTATTCTTTCAAGGGAATACTTGCAGTTCCCATTTCAAAGGATATCCTAGAGGCAGTTATAAACCAGTTCTCAAGTGTCCATTCTCTACCAATCAACCTGAGCAACCATGTTCATTCAATAAATTTTTTTTCCCTAGAGGCCTGTATTTCAGCCATATATCCTGGGAGAATCATTCAAACCATTTCATTTTCCAATTTTCCCATTTTTATATTTCCTCAATTAGTCAAAACAGCTTCAAAGATTCAATACAGACAAGTTGTCATCTTGAAGCAGTCAAGCTCTGAGCTTGTAATATATACCAGCATCTCTTCCAACCCTGGGGGGGGGGTTCCAGAAGTTAATTGATGTATCATGATTTGATTTTATCTTTATTTTCTTTCAGTTGTTATGTGAATACTGATATTATCAAGTAGGTCATTTATTACCTTTTCTTTCTTCACCTATCAGTGGATATTTGTGTTAATATCCTTTCCTAATTCCATCATTCTTTCTGGGAGGTTGAAACAGTGATTGAGAACTTATTTAGTCGGCTCGTTGGCCATTTGGCTTCTTTTCTCTCACTGCATCTCATTTTGTACTTGCATAACTTATTAGAAAAATTTCTCATTTTATTTTATTTCTCTAATTCTTTGGAGTCATCTAAGTGAGTTACCTTATTTCCAAGTGGCATACCACTATGGTTATTCCAAAGAGCCCCTGTTACAAAATGAAAACGTGAGGTGAATAAAATGTTAAAGATTCAAGTTAATATCAAAATCAATATCTTGAAGGACAATCAGACTCAATATTATCTTGAGATCAATCAATTGATATAAAATCTTGAGGAATTCAATCAAGACATGTTGAGGAAAATAAATTAATAATTAAAATGAAATCAATGGAATCTTCAGCTTAATCAAATTATTGAGGTCAAAATCAATTATATTCAAAATTAATCAATAAAGTCAAATAAAATTAGAATATTTTTGTGAATGAAAATTCTTGAGGAATATTTCAAAATGAATAATGATGGATGAAAATTTGTGTATGATGAGCTTTGCAACCAATTTGAGGACCAAAATTAACCTGGGAGCTGAATTTAAATTAGATGAAATAAATATTACTCAAAATGGCCAGCAAAACAACTTTAAAAGAATAAAATATTTTATGCAAATTGAAGGAAAATTATAAAGAGGAAACCACTTTTCAAAAGTTAAAAATGATGGAAAATTGTAAAAATTTGAGTATAAATCATTAAGATAATAAAAGCATAATAATTGATTAATGAATGGTTCCAAAAATAAAAAATAAAAAATAAAAAATAAAAAATGAATGAATCAATTATGAGCTAATTGATCTAATATCACGGAGGCTCTTGGGGAAAACAAAAGTGGCCTGGTGCTCAGGAATTAAGAGCTTAATTAGAGGGCTCCAAAAGAACAAAGAAAGAGCTGTAGAATAGATTTCTTCAGCAAAGATAAGTTCAAGTACACATATGCATAAGATAATAAGTAAGCATCCAAAGGCCAAAGAGCCAACCAAATTAATACCTAATTCACTGTTTGAGCTGTCCACAAAGAACAGTGCAACTTGTAAAAGATATGACCACCAATCTGCAATGACAGGCAAAGAAGAAGGTGCAAATGACTTACTTATGAATATCAGTATTTAATTTCAAAAATGAAAAGAAAATAGTAATAAAAAAAGATCCAATAGATTATTCAACTGGGGAGAAAATTTTTCAGGGGTTGGAAGGGTGGCCAGTAGATGTGAAAAGCTGAAATACTGATCCTGAAGGGTTAAGAAACCAACTGTATAGCTGGTATACAGCTGTATTGACTGTTTTGGGGAAATACAGCTTACCTATCTTTTGAAAATAACTATGTGTACTGAATCCCCAAATTGTTAGAATGCATTGACCCAAAAGGTCAATCCCATACAGGTTGCTTGAATATATCCTTTTGGACCAATTGAGTTGGCCAAGGAGTGCTGGAACTCTGGATTTCTTGAAAAATTATTTGAGAAATAACAACCTCTTAAATTTAACCTTGAGAATATCACATTTGGGAATACTATTGCAATGGAACTGACCAACACCCAAAAGTCCAGGTGATTGGTGTCATCAAATAGGCTTGTGAGTGTCCCCCTTGGAATCACAGTTTTGAGCCCTTGAAATTCTTCCATAAAAATTGGTTTGGGGACTGGTCAATTGACCTCAGATGGGAAAATCAAGTCTTGAAAAGGTGACCATTGAATTTATGAGCAAAAATGGTGCATAATGATATATGACACAATATATGCCCCATACAAGATCCCTGCAGACCTGGACCCCAGATTGAGGAAAGATTTCCCTTTGTATTGAGGAGACATCCTTGTAATTATGGCTGATGGCCTCTGGTGACTGCCAGAAGCCATTGCTTAATTATGGAGAGCCCATGGTTCAAAGGGCCAATTTTGAGGGTTTTGGCCATTTTGACCGCTTGAGATTTGGTTGGTTAATATGGGGCCAGGTGGGCCAAAGGGCATGGCCCATTTGCCCCTTTTGGCCTCATTAATTTTAGCCCAAAAGGTTCCTAAGGCCAGTGGACCATAATATTTGGACTTTGAACTGCAGCTTATGGGCTGTAGAAGGTGTAGGTGGCCTAAATGGCCCAAGACCCCCTAATCAAGGGGGTTGCCCTGTGTGGCCTGATGATGGCTGAAGGTACCATAGGCTCCTGGAAGGATGAGGAGACCCCCAGGGACAATTCCAGTGGGGTGGCCTGGGATGGCATTGGGTCCAAGATATGGCCTGTGGCCATCAATAGAGATTGAGGCCAGAATTCTCCAGGAAGGTGTATGTGGCCCAGAGGCCATTAAGAATCACAAGGGGGCCAATTGGCCAAAAATGGTTCAGGAAGAGAACTTCCACAAACCACCCATTGGGGGATAATTTCTCGTGGGTGTGACAGCTTGTTATTAAGTTTCCTAGGTATTAGTTTCCAGTAACTCCACTTTTGCAACTAAGATAAACGAGCCTCATGGGAAGTCTTTGGAAACAGTGGGTTTATTCTTTAAGAAAAATGTATTTGCATCTGGCCAGCTGTAGTTTAATCTGGCATGGACCCAAAATATTCTAGGACTGTCAGTGGGTGCAGTGGGTCCAACAACAAAAACTGCCACAACTAATAATTTGTGTAGATATTTTGGACAATAATTATAATTGAATATTTGTAATTCATGCTTCAATTTCTTGGAAAAATTGTGAACCCAATTTATAAGGGCTGGAAGTCTGTGCAGCTGATTTTTTCTTCTAGTTTAATCTTAATAAATGCTTGTTTTATGGCACACAACAAATAAAGTTATCTATCAATGAGCTCAGTAACTTGAATAAAATAATCACTAGTTGGAATAAATGCAAGACTTAAAATTTAAAGAAGTGGAGGTACCCGAGGAAAAGAGAGAGGGCTACCATGACACATCCTTTTTATATTGTAACTAATGTTTCGTGGCGTTGGTAATCATTCATAGATCACTATGTCATTTTTTTCTGTAACCATTTGTTTGAGAGTTAGATACGTTCTTTTTCTGTCCCTTTTCTGTCTTTCATGTTCAGTGTAAGCATATTCAATTTCAACAATTTTGAAGTTGTGGTGCTGTGGCCATTTTGCATGTAAGAGTGACGTAAACTACTGTAGGAGATCAGTCTTGATCGCTATTTTAAACATTATGGTCATCTTCCGCATTTTATTATCTTTATTTCCAACTTGGACTTTACAACTGACTGATACCTACAGGGACTAATCACAAGAGATAGTTGAACTTTTTTCTCCTCTGATAGACCATTGGTTGGGTAGCAGCGAATATGTGGCAACTCAAATGTCACATATTCGGTGCTTCCTTAGGTTCAATTTGAATGCGCTCAAGTTGTCCCAAACATAATTCTGCAGTCCACAGCAATGAGGCACACTCGACTTCAATCGACAAAATGACAATGATCTGTTGGAAGATCAATCAGCTTACGCTTGTGTGTTTGAAAAAGGCTCAATGGATCAGAAAGAAAGCATCTTTCATAACAAGTCTGATGTGTGTTCATAAAGTAAAAGAAATATTTAGTGAAAATGCGTAAATACAAGTAATCATGAATTGAAATTTCTTGATGACAGATAATTTTATATAGTAAAATAAAGCTCGTAAAAAGGGTTTCGTTGGAAAGAAATTCGATTTAATCATTGGGGTCATCCGAATGGACTGAAAACCTCCCAAATCAACGCCGTTGATGAGACAGGACGGTCGTGCTCACCAAAACCGGTAATCATCGTCATCTTCATATCTTTGCTCATTGTAAATTTTGCCCTTGTTGTAGCTTTTGTTGTAGTATTCCAGTTCTTGAGATGATTTTTCAGCATATGGTTAGTTGTAAGAGTTAAATCCTGCCTTTGCGCTATCAGAAGCTTCACGAAATCTTGTAGTGCCACCCTTGCTCCAGGAAGCCCCAGACTGTTGGTACTCATCGGGGCTACGTGAAACTAAGGTATTCTCAACCTTTCGCAGAACATTACTGTCAAACAATAGGCCAATATGAGCCTAATTGTTTACTTTATCAATAAGAGTAAGGTTAATAATCTACTCTCCTACTTGCCGAATAATCAACAAAAATAAATTGACCGTGTTAATTAATAACAGGTCCGTGATCTACAAAAATGTTCATGTCTCCTTGTGGCACATGATCACAAGAAAACTTGTCGTGAATAAGGAAAGAAAATTACTCTCCTTTTCACATAGTTGGGAAGAATGAGACCAGCTCCTATTTCATTATAAAAAGACCTACTTGTAACTAGAATTGAACTCAATACATAGACACGAAAAAGTGGTCTCTAGTCTCTTACTCTTTCGACTTAGTTCACTTAGATTTTTTTCTGTATCATACTTAAGACCATCATCTGGCATTTGTACTGTACTGTCGATTTGTAGGACTACATTGATCAGTCCACCTTTTTAAGGTACTGAATTTATATCTTAAACTACAGTCCTATTCTTACGTAGTTGTGCTAATGATCAGTCCACCTTTTTTAAGTTCTAAAAATTTCACAATTACTTGGTTCAGTTCTAATCACTCGGTTATTTCTCATGGAATTGTCTTTCTTACCTTGTTTCCAACTTGAAGCGGTGCGCTGGCGACGAGGCCCACGATGACAAGTAGACTTTGAAACAAGATAAACATAGGAGAAACCATCTTGATTGGTAATTTGGATTTGAAAGATTTTATCAGAGAGCAAATTATCAAAAGATACAAGCGTATCAAAGAAGCAACGTTAACTGTGCCGTTGCCAACGTAAGACAGGGGAGGACGTTTGTGGGGCCGCCACAGAGCAGAGACAGGTCCTATTTATATTAGTGACTTGCCTTGCCCTCGCTCTCTTGCAGAGTACGGCTGTGCCAAGTTCCCATAATGAGGGATGGCCAACAGCTGCTTGCTCGAGGCTGCAGTGTAAACTCAAGTGATGTACAAACTGTACAGTAACAGTTACACTCTCGGAGAACATAATATTTCTTGACTTCGGCCTCTCAACTGGTGCGGTAACGCCTCGGGCCGTGGTTTGTCATCCACTCACTACTGGCTCTAAAGGAAATCTGTTAGAAACACTCAAGAGAACAGCTCAGCAGCGTATATAGGTTCTCAAATTATCGACTGAGAAATTTCCCTTGATTGCTATCTCATAAGATGTTCAAAATTCAATCCGAGGATAGCGGACGGCATACGGAAAATATTTTCTGTGGTTCAAATTTAGTAATCCTGTTGTTAAATTCAACGTAGAAACTAAAGATATATTTCAGTAACATTAGATAAGTAAGAACATAGAGAATCCTTGAAGTACCTAAAGGATAGTACAAATGTGATAACTAAGAGAACACAATGGATAAATGAGATACATGATCTCTCCCAGTCTGTGAGCAACTATAAGTCTCCGTTATTGCCGAGTAGCGAATCTGCTAGGACTTAAGACTGACTTCAAAAGTATTATGCCGTGGGAATAAGGTCATGCGTACCTTTATAAGGAGCATGACCTGTTGAATGGAAAACGGGAGTATTGTGATCAATTCCTAGTTCTTAATAAGATTTGTTAGAATGCAGAACTAAAGGTGCATTTCATTAGTCTTTCACGTAGCTAGAATCACAAGGATAATGGTGACAATACCTAAAGGTGGATAACAAGTGAACAACAATGATAAATAATGGACAACGATGCAACGACTTAGAACAACAAACAGCTAGAACAACAAGATTAGTTAGTTAATAGTTTGTAGTTAAGGAGTGATAACATGTTTGGTTTTTACTATACCTGAACAACTGAGAACAAGAGATTGTAAATATGAATGTAAAGGAGAGTGAGCGAATAAGTAAAAGAAGAGGAAAGAAAGGAAAGAGTTTGAGAGTCAAGAAAGTAGGAAAGGTAGAAAGGTCGATAATGGTTCTTGTTAAGAGTTGAGAGGCGAGGTTTAAGTAGTGATGATCATCAGTAATGATGAGCATTGACTGTAATTGTGGCGGTTAGGAGATTTGTCAATTGATGTGGCGGTTGACAAATGACGACAATCATTGTGGCGCATATCCGGTTTTAGTGGTTAATTGCTCGGACATTTTTGGGCCGTTGGAGTGTCAGTTGGTCTGATTTTTAACACCCCCCCTCACTCCCAGGCTCAAAACTCCCAAAGAGTCCAAAGCATGAGTGAGGACAGGTTTTGACACAGATTTGGTGAGGAAATCTGCTAGCATGTCCTTAGTCGGTGCGTATTTCAACCGCATTCGGCCCGATTTGATAGCTTCCTTGATGAAATGAAGCTGGATGTCGACATGTTTCATGCGTCTCCCATTAACATTACTGTCCCCATTTGCCGTGTTGATACAGCCTTGATTATCTTCATAAACTGGAATTGGGTCCTCGCATGCTGAGATGCCGGACTCCTGACACCATTGTGTCAGCCAGAGAAGCTCCGAAGTGAGATCGCACAGAGATTTATATTCTGCCTCAGCTGTTGATAACGATACAGTAGGCTGCTTCCGTGTCTTCCAAATTACCAAACTTTGATCGAAACAGGCAAGGTAGCCTGTGATAGAACGTCGAGTGACTTGACAGTTCCCCCAATCAGCATCACTGTAGGCTGTGATACCACATCGCTCCTTTCCCCCATACACCAGCCCTAAGTCTTGAAAACCGTTAAGGTATCGTAAGACTTGAAGGAAGCCCTGCCAATGTTTTATGCCGGGCTTTTCCAGGAACTGGGAGAGAGTACTGACGGCAAATGACAAGTCCGGGCGAGTGGCAGTGCTGAGGTAGTTAATACTCCCTATAGCACTTCTATAACTAACTCCTAGGGAAGCAAACTCAGCTATTTCTTCCAAGGTGGCTGGCAAGAGATGGCTATTCGGAACGAGAGGAGTTGACGCTGGGCGGCTTTTCCCCATACCATATAGCTCCAGGAGTGACTCGGTGTAGTGTTGTTGATCGAGAGTGATGACCCCACCTTCCTGAGATATTTTTACTCCAAGCATAAGATCAGCCATCCCAATATCCTTGATCTCAAATTCACTGGCAATCTGAGTCTTAAAATCCTCAACTTCTTTACCGAATATTGCTATGTCGTCTACATGTACGTACAACCAAAGGGGATGGTTCCCCTGTCGATGGAATACGCATGGATCGAGAGTACAAGCCTTGAATCCAACAGTGGTCAGCCAGCGCTTCAGCCTTTCATACCATGCCAAGGGAGCCTGCTTTAGTCCGGAAATAGCCTTATTAAGACAAAGGCAGAACTTTCGTCTGTCCTCATTGAGGCCTTGAGGAAGGCTGAGGTAGACTGTCTCCGAGAGAGGAGCATTTAGAAAAGCGCTCTTGATTTCAATTTGATGAAACAGAAGGCCATTGGAGGCTGAGAAGGCAATCAGCGTTCTCAGGGAATTTAGCCTTCCAGTTGGAGAATACGTCTTGTCGCAGTCAATTCCTGCGGTATGAGTGAATCCCTGAGCGCAGAGACAGGCCTTGTGCTCAATGATTTCATTCAGATGATTTTTCTTCGTCTTGAAGACCCAGGTGGTACCAACAAGCTTGTAAGATGGATCAAGACTGACGACATCCCAGACTTTGAGCTTTTCCATTGACAGAAGCTCCTTGTTGATGGCTGCAGTCCAGACTTCCTTGGCGTCACAGTTTAACGCCTGCTTGAAAGTGCGAGGTGTCTCATCTGCAGACGTCAAGAGGGCTCCAGCTCGCCTGGGGTAGGAAAGTATGTTCTGCTGATTGATATTGCTGCAGATAAGAGTCGGATGGCGTGGGCCAATGACTTTGATTCGACCAGGAGGTTTAGATTGAACAGTGCGAAGAGGCGAGGAGTCAGTTTCATCCACCGGAAGGACTTCATCTACTTGATCCGGATTGGATGTGGGCGTAGTGTCTTGAGAACCAGTCATCCGGACTTCATCTACCGGTTCCAGAGGACACTCAGACGGAGAGTGGGGTTCATCTACCACCTCCTGCCCTTCAACTGCATCCCAGGAGATATCCAGAGGAGCAATATCTCATTATTGCTGCTTCAACTCAGGAAAGATTGACTCATTGAATTTGACGTGTTTCGATATAACAACCTTCCTGTCCGAGAGGCAAAGGATACGATAAGCTGAATCATTTTTGTATCCAAGAAGGATCCCTTCTTCTCCCGTAGGACCAAGCTTCCATTGTCGATGTTCTTTGGGGGTCATGACAAAGGCTTGGCAGCCAAAAACCCGGAGTTTTTTAATTCTTGGAGACAGCTTTGTCCACATCGCATGGGGAGAGTGATTGTGTCTAGAGGGAGTAGGGATGTAGTTGGACACAAGTGTCGCAGTACTGACGGCTTCGGCCCAGTAGGATTTTGGAAGTTTTGAAGCATTGAGCATACACCTGGCCTTCTCAAGAATCGTACGATTAGCCCTTTCGGCAAAGCCATTGTGTTCAGGGGTGTATGCTGGAGAAAAGACGTGAGTGAATCCACACTCGTCTGAGAGCTGCTTGAAATGCGAGTTCAAAAATTCTCCGCCTCAGTCGGATATCAGCCTCTTCAGTGATCTATCCTGTTGAGTCTCCATCTTCTTTTTGGCTACAGTGAACTGTTTGAAGGCATCCGATTTGTTCTTCAGGAGTTGGACGACTTTGTAAGAGGTGGCTTGATCTACAACAGTTAAGAAGTAACAAAACCCAGAGATTGATGGAGGAGAGACAGGTCCTACCAAATCTATGTGAATACAGTCTAGAGGGAGATTAACAGGTTCGAAATGGCTTTTAAAAGGGAGGCGATGGATCTTGTTGAGGTCGCAGATTTTGCATGCCTCTTCCGATGGTGGTAGACCCATTGATTTAATAACAGAGCTACCTACATGTCCAAGTCTTTCATGCCATGGGTTTTCTCTGGTAATTGTCCTATAGGCAGTTGGAAGTTGATAATCGACTTTCATGAGGTTATTTTCCGTTCTTCCTTGCAGAATTTCTTTGCCTTGTTCGGTGAGCGTGAATGAGTCCCCGTCGCGATTAATGGTTAGCTCTTTATCGAAGATTTTTAACAAGCTGACAAGGTTGCAATTTAGTTGAGGTACGAAAAGAGTATTCGGAAGTGTCAGAACTTGGTTATTGCTGAGGAGGTTGACTGTTCCCGTGCCTTCAGCCATCAGATTGCTGGATGAATCTCCTGTGGTGACTGTGAACGTAGTATCCTTGGATAAGGAAACAAATGCATCTTCTGAGTAGAACATGTGGTAAGTTGCTCCACAGTCTACTACCAATTGTCCAGGGGATAATCGGTGATTCGCATTGGTGTAGAGAGCTTGAGCAGTCGAAATATGGGCTGCTGGCTTGGGATTAGGCGCTTTCCTCTTATTATCTCGTCTTTGTGGTCTCAGGTGTGGGTTTTCGGCAAAGCATTCCTCCTTTCTGTGGGTTAAACACTTTGGGTTGTGCTTCCCATTCGAGCAAAAGTAGATTATTCAATAAGGTTTGTTGCTTGTTGATGATTCTAGTGCTGATGCCGGTGCTGATGAATTTGGTTGAGCATCTTTGGTTTGGCAATGATTGGCATATTCTTGTAGACGTGAGAGGATCTGGTCAGGTTTCTCGATAATATCTTTGTTGAGAGTGAGTAGTTCAACGATTTGAGTGAGTTTTGGATCTCCTGCCAGTTTCCCCAGGATGATATACGACAGTATTTCAGATGGCACCTTGACACTGACAGATTCGAGTTCAAGGAGAAATTTTCGAGTTTCTTCAACATACTGATGGAGATTTCCAGAATAGTTAGCTTTTTGCCAGTTCATCCAAACTCGACCTTTGTTCATAGCCCTTTTTGAGGCATATTGTTCGTTGATCTTGGACCATAAAAGATTAGCTTTTTCAGAAGTTTCAGAGTTGATGACTTCCAAGAATACAGGTCGATTAATTCGAGAGGTAATTGTAGTGATTGCTTCAAAACTTGATTTGGTCCACCGATTGACTGCGGAAGGAGTTGCATCTTGTCCAATGGCTTTTTCACAGACCTCTAAAAGGTCTTTTGATCAAAGAAGGAAACACATCCTGAGGTACCATTCACTGTAGTTGGTACCATCTAGGATTGGTATAGAAGTGTTATCCTTTTCGTTATATTTTTCTGCCATGGTAAATTTTGAAATCCACCTGTTCTGTTTCTTTTGAGCGTAGCGACAAGACTGTAAATCTGTTAGAATGCAGAACTAAAGGTGCATTTCATTAGTCTTTCACGTAGCTAGAATCACAAGGATAATGGTGACAATACCTAAAGGTGGATAACAAGTGAACAACAATGATAAATAATGGACAACGATGCAACAACTTAGAACAACAAACAGCTAGAACAACAAGATTAGTTAGTTAATAGTTTGTAGTTAAGGAGTGATAACATGTTTGGTTTTTACTATACCTGAACAACTGAGAACAAGAGATTGTGAATATGAATGTAAAGGAGAGTGAGCGAATAAGTAAAAGAAGAGGAAAGAAAGGAAAGAGTTTGAGAGTCAAGAAAGTAGGAAAGGTAGAAAGGTCAATAATGGTTCTTGTTAAGAGTTGAGAGGCGAGGTTTAAGTAGTGATGATCATCAGTAATGATGAGCATTGACTGTAATTGTGGCGGTTAGGATATTTGTCAATCAATGTGGCGGTTGACAAATGACGACGATAATTGTGGCGCATATCCGGTTTTAGTGGTTAATTGCTCGGACATTTTTGGGCCATTGGAGTGTCAGTTGGTCTGATTTTTAACAAGATTATTGTATGAAAAACACTCACTCAAGAAATTAGTGTGTGTTTTACGACTGATTTATTAATAGATAAACATTTGAGTTATTTACAATTTTATATTAGTGTGTTGTATAGCGTTAGGTTGGTTTGTCATTATTTCTCATGTTATGAGCACTCTACTAACCCATTCACCTTATCTATTGTGTTAGGAGTTGTGTCTTGTGTGGTGATAGACTTGTTAAACATATTAGTGCTTTTGTTCACTCTTAGGTACTTAACCATTCTTGGTTTACTATGTCTCATTTCAGGTTGTATTGTGATGTTAATACTATACTCTTAGTTTGCTTAAACTTTCAAGAACTACTACGGGCTAGCAGTTCGTATCGAACACTAATCACACATCAGATGACAGAGCATGGTCATCTCTGTCCAACAGGCTTAGGACAAAGCTGATTTAACTCATTCCTTGTGTGCTATAAAATCTTGTACTACTTACTATTCTCACATCTGAACCCATATTTTTTCTCTCTTCCTTATTCTTTTATTTCTCATATTTTTCCTATTTTTCCTGCTACGTGTTGTGTGTGTGTATTGTGGTAAGATCTCTCAACCACGCCTTACTATAGTTGTCAACCTTCTGGTTAATCATGTATCTCTTTACTAGCACTATGCCAAGGGATTACCCTGCTGTTCTCAGTCTCATTACTTATTTACACAGTTGTATTGTCTTTTATTTTATACGTTAAATTCATCATAAATAACAAGGTAATCCCTTGACATAGCACTAGTAATAAAACAAGGTAAAGAATAAGAATGTTGCTGGTAATAGTAAGACATGTTTAAGAGTTCTTACCACGCCACAACACACAACCCAAAGTAGGAGAGATAATTTAAGACTGAAAGTAATTTTAGTAAAGAGAAAAGATACAAAGGTTTTTTAATGATCCCCTCCGGAGGATATCAGGAATAGGAGTTATTTATAGAGCTAGAAGCTGGCCGAATTCCTTCAGCTTTGACATAAACTGTTGGATAGAGATATCTATGGTCAGTCACCTGACACGTTTTTAGGCACACTCATTGATAGTGTCTGAGTGGAGAACTGCTAGCTTATAGTGGTTTTTATCACAGATTCCAACAGCCCCCTTTGCAAATGACTTTGGAGTTAAGCAGATTTTAGCAAAGATTCAGGAAACACCAAGAACGTAATAGGATCATTTTTCCAATTGACTTAGTTAGGAAATCAGCTGCCATAGAATTAGTTGAGATGTATTTTAAGTTGATGACTGAATTCCTGATTAGATCACGGATATAGTCATATTTAATGTCCATGTGTTTGGTCTTGAATCCGTTGTAATTTGTGTTAGATAATGCCAAATCAATGGCTCCTTTATTGTCATTGAACAATTGTGGAGTTGAGTTTTCTCTGTTCAAGTCAATTTCCTTCAGAAGCTGAATCAGCCATTCCACTTCCTTAGTCATGTCGGACAGAGCCTTGTACTCCGCTTCCGTAGTTGAGTGTGATACGGTGGGCTGTTTTTTAGTTCTCCAAGACACCAGGTGTCCATTAACTGTCACAATGTAGCCAGATGTCGATCTCCTGTCAACTACCGAGTTACCCCAGTCAGCCCAGTCAGCATCTGTGTATGCTTTTATTCCCTTGTTACCTTCCCTGGAGTAGTGCAGCAATAAATCTTTTGTGTGTTATAGGTACCTTAGTACCTGTAAGCATGCAGTCCAATGTGTCATCCCAGGTTTCTCTAAAAAATGAGATAAGTGACTTACTGCAAATGTGATGTCAGTTCTGGTGTTGGTACTTATGTAGTTAAGAGCAGCTATAGCGCTTCAATAATTGATGTTAAGATTAGCGAACTCAGCTTCCTCCTCCTTGGTGGCCTTGTTTAATTGAAGCTTTGGTTTGAGGGGGGTGTTTATGTTGAAAATCTCGATCAAGACTGTACCTGATTGTCTGAATGCCACTCCTATTCGTAATACTCCGCATCGCCACACTCAACTTTATTACCCAAACTCAACTGACCATGCAGATCACTGCACATAAACAAAACCTCTACTTCTCAAATATATAAGACGAGCACCTTACCCCAACATTATCAACCAGACTTCAATTCTTTTTTCTCAAAACTTTCCTTTCCCATATATTAAAATCTTTTGATTCACTTTTATATCATTTATTTTTTCCTTTCTGTAAGATGTGACTATAAAACTGTTGATAATATTACTATTTATCAACAGTACTATGTCTGTTCTTATGAAATATAATAATAAAATATTATTATAACCACAATTAAATAATTAAAGAATTATTTCTTTCACGTGTTAAGAACTACTAGTGATTTTAATAGTGAGCAAGTAATTGTCTACAAGAATCAATTACAAGAAGAATTTAATAATAAAAACTTCTTTTATTAAAATAATAAAATTATTTTAATATATAATTATCTTTTGCAAGAATAAATATAAAGCTAATCCTTGAAGAAAACTATTACTAGAGAAAAACTTTAAGAATTAAAGATAAATGACTCACTAATACTCCAAAGAACTTATTGATAGATAAAAGTAGAGAAATTTGACGTAGAATTGTGGATTTGAGAGATCAAAATGATTTATAGCAGGATTACAAAAATATATAGTTGGATTCTATGTTTCACGTCTTTCTGATTGATTCTGAAAGATTTAAAACACTTAAGAAGAGTTTTAACTAATACTTACTTGTTGGTAATAATGATATAAAATGATAATAAGATGATGATGATGCGGAAAAAACAGCAAGAGAAGGTCTCTTTTAAGTCAAAAACAGCTCACAGAGGCGTGCCATGAAGCAAACTGAAAAACCAGTGAGTGAGAAAGCATTCAACCCTTTTGGATTAGTACTTACATCATCTGTTGTCATGTAAAATTGTCATAATTGCTTAATTGATGCTTTTACGTGACTACCAACCCCAATATGGTTAAGAATAAAAGGAGTAACATTTGTAAATCTTCTTTTATTCCAAAGTAATCATTGATTTCCCAAAGATATCAATGTTATTGACAATTTCATCACAGGTTGTATTTACTGTGAATTTTTGAAGATTCAGTGTTTCATGTAAAATAACCAAAAATGGACTGTAAGTAAAACTTTTAATTTTACTAGTAAAACTTTTAATTTTACTAGTAAAACTTAAATTTTGTTTGGTTGTACCATAGATAATACAGTTCTCAGTTGGTACTGAAAGTTTCAGAAAGATTCATTAAGAATTGTACTTTGAATGAATTTTTGAAGTTTTTACCTCATTTCTACGTAGAATTGCAAATATCAGTGTTTGACTGGTTGCTATGAGGTAAATCAATGGATACAAGTCCAAAAAGGGTTTTAATTACTCTTTTGGGGTTTATCAATGGAAAGTCATTAGTAATTGACACGGTTACAGGAGTGTAAGTAGCTCTTTACCTCCTTGGCACGTCAAAATAGCAGGTTATTTGCTATTTTCTGCTGTTTTACAGTTGTTGTAGCTTGGTAACCAAGTTCCCAAAGAGGTTTAGTTTACCAATTGGGTCAAGATCAGCCATGGAACCAAGCTTTGGAGCTATCCAGGCCTCTGGGGCCTCAGAAGTTGGGTACCCTGGCTCTCTTTGATGTCTTTTGTCCCCCTTGCTTATTTTTCATGTCAAAAATAGAAATTTAAGCTTAGTGAGATATCCACTATGGGTGTACCAAAAGTGAATGTAAGAATACCATAATATTAATTGCTCAAAACATGTATAACACTATTCTTAGTGTATATGTAACATGGGATTTCTCACTTTCCCATTATTTTGGTGTAAAATCAAGAAAAACAAAAATTTTCACAGATCTTTTATGTGGTATTAATGATGTGGTGTTGAAGTATTTTCCATATTACCACCTCAAAGAGTTAATTTTAGCTTATTCACTCTATGGAGCTACCCTAGGTGAATTTTTGTGTAGAATCCAAATCTGGCCTTAAATCCATGTATTTACTTACTCAATAAAAAGTTATCCATCTTTTCTGCAATAAAAAATGATGAATTTTGAATATATGCATGATTTATGAGTTATGTATAATTCAAAATTTCTTTTTAAGATAATTGTGGCCTATTTGGGTATGTAAAATATACCTCAAGGCTCACACTTTCCTTACTTTTATTTCTCTTTCAACTACTTTCTTTTTCTTTTATTTTATCATTAATTGAATCGATCTTGTTCTGATTCAGGTATTGTCTAGTCTTGTTAAAATCTAAAATCATAACTGTTTTGTTTACTAATCTTACTCATCCATTATTAGTTGGCTATTGTTCCATCTTGTTGTTGCTGTGTGGTACTTTATTTGATAGTTAATTATAGCCCACCATTTAGGTATTTCTTCATTCTTAAAACCACTATTGTTTGTGTTATAATTATTAATGAAATACTATTGTTTAGTTTTGCATCATAACAGATTTACAGTCTCAAGGCTCTAATTAACAAAACAACGGTGGACTTTAATTCTAAACTATCATGACCAAATTTAACATTGAAGCAGCTTCCATTCCAATACTAGACAGCACCAATTATGGGGAATGGAATGCTTGTATCACTATTCTTCTTTGGTCAAGAGAATCATTAGAGGTATGCAAAAAGGACTTACCTTTTGACACAACTGCAACAGCAAAAAATAACTGGAACAAAGCCAGTTTTGATGCCATCAGTCTCATATCCTCTTGAGTTAGCCATAGAGTTTTCATTGAGGTAGTCAAACACTATTCAAAAAACTCACATCTTCTTTGGACAAAACTTGAAGAGAAATATGCATCAAAAAAGGCAATAAATAGAGGAAGAGTATGGATGCAGTGGCTGAAATCAACTTACAACGGAAATCTTCAAGAGTACATTGATAACAGCCAAAAGTTTATGATGGCTCTCAAAACAGTCAACATTCATGTTCCTGCCAAACTGCATACATTTATGCTTCTTGGAAAATTTCAGGAGATCCAAAAATCCATCAATATGTAGAAGTCCTCAGTCTTAATGAAGATCTCGTCAAAAAACCCAAACTTGTCATATCAAAACTTCAAGACTTCCATAACAATTCAAAAACACAAGTACCACCTCCACTTCCTCTGTCACAGCCTTAATAGCTGAATCATCTGGACCTTACAAGATCACTTATTATTGTTCAAATGTGAAGCATAATCCAAATTGTACTTCCCACTCAAAGGAAGAATGCTTTGCCAAGCACCCAGAACTAAGACCTCTGAATCGTCAAAACAACAAAAGAAAGGCTGGTTACAATCAGAATGCCTCTGCACACATTTCAACTGCTCAAGCACTAATCACTCGTAGAGCATATCTCCTTAACAGCATGGAATTCATAGTTTATTGTGGTGCTATGCATCACATGTTCAACTCAAAATCATGCTTATCTACGCTTGAACAAACTCCACACTTAGAGGTGTGCACCAGAGACTCTACCAGCTCTCTTCTATCTGAAGGTATCGGAACAGTTGTTCTCCTTTGTAACAATAAAATATTCACCTTAAATGATTGCCTGTTTGTTCCAAAACTAAACTGTAATCTCATTAGTTTACTTGCAATCTGTAAGGAAAAACTCATCATCACTCAAGATAATGGGAACTTCAAGCTAGAATTGAATCACCAAACTCTAATTGAAGGAAAAATAATCAATAATATAATGCGAGTTGAATTCTCCATTCCAAAAGCACTGTCAACCCAAGCCACAAAAAACATTTGGCATCAAAGGTTAGGACATCCAGGAAATCAGGTCATCAAGAGCATGGGTCTCCCTGAAGTTGCATCCGATTGTCCAACCTGTGACATTAATAAAATGCACATGGTTCCCTTCAGCAATCAATTTGAACACGTAAGTCATCTTCTGGACTGTGTTCACATTGATCTTGTCGGACCTATTACTCCGTCTTCTGTCTCCGGATTCTGCTACTTTCTTACAATAGTAGATCAAGCCACTTCCTTTAAAATTGTACGATTGCTGAAACATAAATCTGATGCTTTCAATCAGTTTGTAATTGTCATAAAGGAAATGGAAACACTTCATGATCGACTTCTCACGAAATTGATATCAGATTGTGGCAGAGAATTCTTGAACAAAAAATTCAAAAAACTCTCTGAAACTCATGGATTTATCCATGTGTTTTCCCCAGCAAACACTCCTCAGCATAACGGCTTTGCAGAAAGAGCTAACCAAACTATACTGGAGAAAGCCCGATGCATTCTCAGTAATTCAAATCTTCCCAACACTTATTGGGCGGAAGCCATCAACATTTCAACCACCTTGTGCAATCTTGTTCCTACACCTTCAAGAAAGAATCTCAGCCCCTATAGCCTCTGGAGGAAAGCTTCACCCCGAATTAAGAAGCTTTGTGTCTTTGGATGCAGGGCAGTGTGTGGAAATATTTACCCAAAAGGGTTTAGGTAAGCACGGCTCCATACCCAGTGCAAAAGCATAAAGAACTACCAAAGACTAACTGAGTCTTGCTTGCTCGGATAAGCATCTACGCGGACACCGTCCAGCAGTAACTTTTCTATAAAAACCGGGAATAGTATTTACGCGGACACCGTTCAGCAGTAACATCCCGTAGGATTAGTATTTACGCGGGCACTGCCCAGCAGGAACATCCCGGTTCTTAAAATCACTGCTCAAGGACAAAGATGATAGCCTATAAGAAGGCAACTCTTCTCCACGACAAGAAGGAAAGAAGTCCTTGGGCCAATAGAACATTTTCTCTTAACTATTTTTCATCTATTGCTCATCTCTGTAGCTAGATACATTGTGTTTTTCTCTTTATTACATTTATTTAAGAAATCAAAGACCATTGCTGCGGCATCATATTGTTGTATTTAGATTATTGTTGCGTTACCGCATCCCGCCTTTAAGGGTACTTACTGCTCTTACCTCTGTAAAACCTAAACCTCCTTGTTAATGCATTCCAACTTTAAAGTTCTCAAAGTTTAACAGATTTACAGTCTCAAGCTCCAAAAACTCAAGGTGGTTTGCAAGGAATAATGGCCGAAAGATTGACTGACATAAAAGACATTAGCAACATTCCATTACTTGATGGAACCAACTTTGGCCATTGGCACATGCGTATAAAAATTCACCTCAGATTCAAAGACCTCATTGATGTGTGCGAAAAATCTCCCCCTGAAGACGTATCAACACATGCAGTAAACAAATGGTCAAAGGCAAGCTATGAAGCAATTAACTTAATAACAACCCGACTCACAGAACGAGTTTTTCGAGAAGTGGTCAATGCTACAACCATGGAAAAGGCAAACTTACTATGGGCAAAAATTGAGGACCAATATGCCTCAAAGAGAGCAGTAAATAGAGGCCGAGTATGGATGGATTGTCAGAGGAGTTTCTATGATGGTAATCTACAAAATTACATTGATACATGCAGAAAGTTGATGATGGAACTTGACGCAGTTAGCATCATAGTGCCAGCAGAACCTCTCTCATACTCCTTGTTAGGAAAGTTAGGAGGAGACACAAATTTACATCAATTTGTTGAGAATCTTACTTTGAACAAAGACATTATTGAAAAACCCGAGAAAATATTAACACAACTTCAAGACCTGGCACACTTGAACAACATGGAAGTGTCTAAAAATCATTCACCAACGGCTTTATTGACCAATGGAGAAGAGCCACACAAAATAGTCTACTACTGCGTAAAAGGAAAACACAACTCTAAGTGCACCACACACAAAAAAAAAGACTGCTGGTCAGAGAATCCACACTTAAGACCTCCCAGAAGAGAAAAGAAACGTCGACATTTCGATGCCACTGCCCATCTTACGATTGCCCAAGCTCTCATGACAACGCCAGCACTCCTCCAACCAAGAGAGGATCAGCGTATACTAGACTGTGGGGCAACCCACCACATGTTCAACTCCTTAAAAGCTTTTGTTAATACTCCAAAAGCTACCAGCATACACGTGGCAACAGGAGATGCAAACAGTAAGCTCTCTGCGGTTGGGATAGGTATAGTAAAAATACTTAATAATAACAATACAATAACACTTAAAGAGTGTCTATATGTACCAAACCTCAAGTGCAACCTCATCAGCCTCCTAGAACTGTTTAAACAGAAATTGACAGTGAATCGAAAAGAAAATGTTTTCAGCCTCATCTCAAATGGAAAAAAAAATCATGCATGGCAAGATAATAAATAAATTGATGATTATCGACTACACCTTTCCTAAAACATTTCTCACCAATCAAACCAACAATCTCTGGCATGATAGATTAGGCCATCCGGGAGACTCAGTACTTATACACTTGGGACTACCAACCCCAAATGACAACTGCCTTGTTTGCGAAACAAACAAAGCACACAAGCAACCCTTCAAGAACCATTTTGAACCAGTGCTTTCAACCCTAGACTGTGTACACATGGACGTAGTTGGACCAATCAACCCTCCGTCAGTGTCAGGCAAATGGTACTTTCTCACTATAGTAGATCAATCATCATTGTACAAAATCGTCAAATTTCTACAAAAGAAATCCGAAGTATTTGAACAATTTCAAACGACAAAGATTGCCATGGAAAATACACAAGACAAGAAGTTAAAGAAGCTAGTATCAGACAGAGGAGGAGAATTCCTCAACAACGCATTCAAGAAACTATTGGACGAATGTGGTTTCACACACATATTCTCACCACCTGAAACACCACAACACAACACCTTTGCGGAAAGAGCAAATCGAACAATACTCAAAAAGGCACGTTGCCTACTGGGAGGATCAAATCTCCCTGCAAATTTTTGGGCTGATGCTGTAAACACAGCAGTGCTCCTATCCAACATGTCACCAACAGCGTCAAGAGGAAATCACTCTCCACACTTCCTGTGGACCAACACTCCCGCAAGGCTCTCAAGGCTTAAAAAATTCGGCTGTAGAGCAGTAATACACAACCTTAACCAACAAGTAAGATGGAAACTAGACCCACCTGGACAACCTGGTATATTTATTGGCTACAAAAATAACAACACAGCATATCAAATTCTTCGACTAAATGACTTGAAAGTCTCAATCACCCACCATGCAACGTTCAATGAGGAGGTGTTCCCCTCTATCCCCAAAAATAACACAACTGAAACATTCAACATTTCACTGAATGAGCCTGACGCGCCAAACATTGACCAAACAGGTAGCGAACCTCAAGACCCAATGGAAGACGAGCAAAGTCTAGAAACAAGTGACACAAGGCAACTGGAGGAAGATATATTGGAAACAACACCAACAGCTAAGGAAGCACAAGCTCCTCGTATAAAAATTATTGGTCCACAGAATCCAACTTTGATTACATCGAACCTAAACAACCTAAACATCCTGCCCTACAAAAGGCGAACAGCTGCGTTATTGACAACATCCAACAAGACCCCAAAAACTTATCTTGGTGCACTGGAATCAGCAAATCACCTCCTGTGGAAAGAATCAATCAACAAGGAGCTGGAAAACATGCACCTCCTAAAAGTTTGGGACGTAGTCAATCTGCATGAAGACTACAAATTGGTATGCACCACTTGGGTATTCAAAATAAAAAGAAACGAACTAAATGAACCAATTGAGCACAAAGCACGACTCTGTGCTCAGGGCTTCACACAATCCATGGGAGTAGACTTCAGCAAAACATACGCATCAACTGGGCGCCTAAACTCCTTACGAGCACTAGTGGCTTTTGCATGCGTCAACAAACTACAGTTTCACCAAATTGACATAAAAAGCGCATTCCTCAATGCTCAGTTAAAGGAAACAGTATACCTAGCAATACCCCAAGGCCTACAACTCAACAAACAAAAGTTCTGCCTTAGACTGAACAATGCAATCTACGGCTTAAGGCAAGAATCGTTAGCCTGGTCCAAACAACTCAAGAATTGGCTTCAGTCAGCAAAATTCTCCGTTTGCACACTTGACCCTTGCGTTTTCTACAGGACAGGCAGTATTCCAGTTTGGCTGTACATCCATGTAGACGACATTGGCATCTTTAGCAAAAATACAGCTCCATTCAAGGCGGAAATACAAAAATAATTCACCATTAAAGACATCGGTGAGGCAGACTTGATGCTGGGTATAAAGGTTTGGCATAGGGAGAACGGCATCAGCCTCGACCAACAACACTTCACGGAGGCACTCCTAGAACAATACGGCATGGACACATGCAAGACAGTGGCAACACCACTGACCCCCAATGAACATCTCTGTCCAGCCACAGACAATGAAATAACTGCCTTTAAAAACTTAAAGGTAAACTACAGGAGTGCAATTGGCAGTATTAACTACCTCAGTACAGCAACCAGACCCGACCTGTCTTCTCCAGTAAGCACACAGTCACAATACTTAGAGCGGCCAGGAATCAAACACTGGCAGGCATTCTTACATATCCTTAAATACCTAAGAGGAACCGCCAGCATAGGACTATGGTACCCCATCAACAAAAACAGCGACATCACTGCTTACAGCAATGCCGACTGGGGAAACTGCAAAGTAACACGGCGGTCGACCACTGGCTACCTTACCCGTTTTCATGACTGCCTTGTTCTATGGAAAACACGGAAACAACCCTCAGTTTCCATCTCCACGGCAGAGGCCGAGTACAAAGCCGTGTGCGACCTCACCTCAGAACTCTTGTGGTTCAAACAGTGGTGTGAAGAAGCAAAGCTAATCACCTTCAATGAGCCCATTTGCATATACAAAGACAATCAGAGTTGCATTAAAACAGCTAACGGGGACTGCAACCTGAACAACAAACGCATGAAGCACGTTGATATTCAACTACACTTCATTAAGGAGGCGATTCAAAAAAATCTGATACACCTACATTATACTCCCTCAACACAAATGCTAGCAGATTTCTTAACGAAATCTGTTAACAAGAACACGCTTGAGAACTCACTACGCGCTTTAAATCTTTTGCGACTGGGTGTGAGCGGTGATGTGGAAATATTTACCCAAAAGGGTTTAGGTAAGCACGGCTCCATACCCAGTGTAAAAGCATAAAGAACTACCAAAGACTAACTGAGTCTTGCTTGCTCGGATAAGCATCTACGCGGACACCGTCCAGCAGTAACTTTCCTATAAAAACCGGGAATAGTATTTACACGGACACCGTCCAGCAGTAACATCCCGTAGGATTAGTATTTACGCGGGCACTGCCCAGCAGGAACATCCTGGTTCTTAAAATCACGACTCAAGGACAAAGATGATAGCCTATAAGAAGGCAACTCTTCTCCACGACGAGAAGGAACGAAGTCCTTGGGCCAATAGAACATTTTCTATTAACTATTTTTCATCTATCGCTCATCTCTGTAAGTAGATACATTGTGTTTTTCTCTTTATTACATTTATTTAAGAAATCAAAGACCATCGCTGCGGCATCATATTGTTGCGTTACCGCATCCCACCTTTAAAGGTACTTACTGCTCTTACCTCTGTAAAACCTAAACCTACTTGTTAATGCATTCCAACTTTAAAGTTCTCAAAGTTTAACACAGTGGTCTTAATCCCCAAGCACCATTGAGATTGGAAGCTCGGCCCAGTAGGAACAGAAGGCATCATGCTTGGTTACGAAAACGACAATAGCTCCTATAAGATTCTTTGTCTTTCCGACAAAAGAATCCTGATCTCAAGGCATGTTAAGTTTGACAAAACCGTGTTTCCTTCATTAAAAGATAGTCCTCAGTCTCAAGAACAATTAACGATAGCATGGGAAAGTAATCTGTCAAGGACTGAGGTGGTAGATGAAATCCATCCAGTCAGGGCAGAGTCGGTAGATGAACCCCAACCTGAAGAACCTGCTGTCATCACAAGAGAAGATCAAGAAATGGTAGTTGAATCCCATTCTTCTTCTGATGATAGTCTTGGGGATGAAAACAGCCATCCAGTAGTGAATCCTTGCATAAAGGTTATTGGACCTAGGCATCCTACAATATACTCAGCTGACATCCATAAAAGCAACATTCTTCCTTTTTCTCAAAGACCCAGGGTATTGTCCAAGGACCTATAAGAAGGCCTTGGTCTCTGCCGATAAAGACCATTGGGTTTCAGCAATAGAAAAAGAGCTTGCATCGATGAATACCTTAAAGGTATGGGACGTTATTGATCTCAAACCGGACTACAAGCTGGTTGGGACTACATGGGTCTTCAGAATCAAGCAAAAACACCTAAATGAGATCACTGAATACAAGGCTTGCTTGTGTGCCCAAGGTTTCACTCAGACTCCAGGACTTGATTTCAACAAGACTTATGCACTGACTGGCCAACTCAACTCTCTTCGGACCCTAATAGCTTTTGCTGTCTCAAATAATCTTGAATTTCACCAAGTGGATGTGAAAAGTGCATTCCTCAATGCACCGTTGGTTGAAACGGTGTACCTCTGTATCCCTCAAGGACTAGTACTTGATCAAAGGAAGCTTTGCCTCAGGCTGAATAAAGCCATTTACGGCCTCAAACAGCCTCCGCTAGCTTGGTATGAACGGCTTTGAAAATGGCTTCTAGGAGTCGGTTTTATTTCCTGCATCCTTGATCCATGTGTCTTCTGTTGTCTGGGACAAGTCGCAACATGGCTTTATGTCCATGTTGATGATATCGCCATCTTCAGCTCCAGTGCATCCTCCTTTAAAGAAGAATTAGCGCGAGAATTTGACATCAAAGATATAGGCCCTGCTGATTTAATGCTAGGAGTGAAAGTCTCAAGGTCTGGTTTGTCAATTACGTTGGACCAGCAACATTTCACCAAGTCGTTGCTTGATCTCTATGGCTTGTCTGAAAGTAAGTCTGTGTCCACTCTGCTACTTCCAAATGTTCACTTGTCTCCAGAGACCGGAGAAGAAATTTCAAAGTTCAATCTCCTAGGTGTCAGTTATTGTAGCGCTATTGGTAGCATCAACTACCTGAGCACTGCAAGAAGGCCTGACTTAGCCCACAGTGTTAGTTCACTGTTGCAATTTCTGGAGAATCCAGGAATTCAGCATTGGAACGGCTTCTTACATGTGTTGAGGTACTTGAAAGGAACACAAAGCATTGGGCTCGTCTACTCAAAAACAAATGCACAAGGCATTGAAGCCTATAGTGAAGCAGATTGGGGCAATTGCCAGTTAACCAGGCGCTCTGTGACTGGTTATCTAGCAACCTTTGATGGCTAACTTGTATTAAGGAAGACTCGAAAGCAATAAACGGTGTCCCTCTCCACTGCAGAAGCCAAGTATAAGGCCTTATGTGACCTGACCTCGGAGCTTTTGTGGCTTCAGAAGTGGTGTCAGGAATGTATCCTGTCAAGAATCAACAAGCCTATTCCGATTTATGAAGACAACCAAAGTTGTATAAACACCGTCAATGGCAACAGTAATCTAAATAACAAGCAAATGAAACATATAGACATTCAGCTTCACTTCATCAAGGAAGTGGTAAGCTCCTCAAAGGTTAAACTGGTATATACCCCCACCAATCTCATGCTTGCTGATTTCCTCACTAAATTGGTCAATCGACGAATTCTCAAAAATTTGCTCTCTTCCCTGGGTGTATTGCGACTAGAAGTGAAGGGGTGTGTTGAAAATATCAATCAAGAATGTACCTGATTGTCTGAACGCCACTCCTATTCGTAATACTCCACATCACCACACTCAACTGACCACGCAGATC
The DNA here is from genome assembly GCA_023105745.1 of Austropuccinia psidii. Classification (NCBI taxonomy): domain Eukaryota; kingdom Fungi; phylum Basidiomycota; class Pucciniomycetes; order Pucciniales; family Sphaerophragmiaceae; genus Austropuccinia; species Austropuccinia psidii. The sequence goes on along the minus strand of JALGQZ010000007.1, from coordinate 52,662,825 downwards.
ACTGCGCATAAACAAAACCTCTACTTTTCGAATATATAAGACGAGCACCTTACCCCAACATTATCAACCAGAATTCAATTCTTTTTTCTCAAAATTCTCCTTTCCCATATCTTAAAATCTTTTGCTTTTACTTTTATATCATTTACTTTTTCCTTTCCTTACTTTTATTTCTCTTTCAACTACTTTCTTTTTCTTTTATTTTATCATTAATTGAATTGATCTTGTTCTGATTCAGGTATTGTCTAGTCTTGTTAAAATCTAAAATCATAACTGTTTTGTTTACTAATCTTACTCATCCATTATTAGTTGGCTATTGTTCCATCTTGTTGTTGCTGTGTGGTACTTTATTTGATAGTTAATTACAGCGCACCGTTTAGGTATTTCTTCATTCTTAAAACCACTATTGTTTATGTTATAATTATTAATAAAATACTATTGTTTAGTTTTGCATCATCACAGTTTACTGGAAAATACTTTTCAAGGTCATATTCCGGAGCCAAGGTATTGATGTAGTGCTCCTGTGATAAAGTGAACCCATTGTTGATGTGGGTAATCTTTACCCCAAGGTCTTTCATCTCAAAAGAGTTTTTTATGTCTGTTTTGAAATCTAACAGATCAGGTCCAAATATTTCCAGATTGTCAACATGCACTTAGATCCACACTGGTTTAATTCCCTTCCTGAAGAACACACATGGATCTGACACTGCAACCACAAAGCCAATATCTTTCAACCATTTCAATAGGTAGTTGTACCAGGCAAGTGGAGCCTGCTTTAGGCCATAAATTGCCTTGTGTAATAAGAGTAATTTTTACTTTGAATCCTTGCTTAACCCATATGGAATTTTTGGTGTGAGATCTTCATCCAGAGATGTGTTGAGGAAAGCACTCTTCACGTCCATCTGATGGAATTGAAAACCTTGAAATGCTGCGTGAGAGATTAATACTCTTAATGAACTGACTCTCCCAGTTGGTGAGAAAGTATTAAGATAGTCGTGGCCTTCTATCTGATGAAAACCTTGTGCACATAGTCGCGCCTTGTGTTCGAGGACCTTGTCATTGTGGTCCCTTTTTACTTTGAAGACCCAGGTTGTAGCAATAAGATGATCATTTGCCTCTTTGTCTTCAATACTCCAGACACCTAGCCTCTTCATGTTATCCAATTCTTTGTTGATTTCTAGGATCCATTCCTCCTTGTCATTGCCTTCAATTGCCTTTTTGAAGCTGGTTGGCGCCTGAGAACTCTTTAATAGATCAGTTTTTGTGGTCTTCTGCTAAATGGTAGGATGCTGTTGGTTCTAATTTCACTGGAGATTAAAGTGGGATGCCTAGGCCCTATCACTCTGATTCGCCTTGCAGGTAGCTCTTCCAAAGCATCATGAAAGATGTCTCCTTTGGTAGCGCTGTCAGAGGATAAATCAGATGTGTCAGCACTCAGATTCCAATTATTGTCCTTGACTGAGAAATTGAAAATTGGAAACTGCAGAGGAACACTTGGGAAATTTGTAGCGAGAGCAGGAAAGACAGATTCTTCAAATCTGACATACCTGCTTATTATCACTGTGTTATCTACTTTTCTTAGCACTCGATATGCTGTGGCTTGGTTGGTATAACCTAGAAATATGCCCTCCCATTCCACAGGGTCAAAATTTCCTCTTCTGTTTGCCTCAGGTACTTGTACCCATGCTCTACACCCAAACAGTCGTAGTTTGTTGATTGGGGGTACTTGGGAATTTCAGAGTTGATAGGGTGTCTTCTCCCATCTTTGTACTAAATTGCATAGCATAGTGGTGGTAGTTGCTGCCTCTGCCGAGAAACATGGTGGAAGTTTTGATTGCAGTAGCAAGCAGCAAGTCTTTTTGATGACAGCCCGATTTATTCTTTCAGCTATCCCGTTATGCTGTGGTGTGTATGGTGGACTGACTATGTGATTGATTCCACTTTTGTCATTTAATCTCTTGAAGTTGATCTTTACAAACTCTCCTCCTCCGTCTGACGTAATGTTGAGGATTTTTCTTTTTTGTTTATTTTCTGCATGATCTTTGAAGTTGTGGAAGTGTGTGTAAGCCTCACTCTTGTGATTCAGGAACTTGATGTTGATGTAGCCTGTGAATTGGTTGATTATAATCATGAAGTACCTTGCTCCCCTAATCAACGCAGTCTGCATTGGACCGCATAGGTCCAGATGGATATTCTCCAGTGGATGTTTTGGTTCTTGGAAATTGTGTTGAAATGGAAACTTTGGAAATTTGCCCTGCATGCAAATTTTGCATGTACCTTCTTGCTTGAATTTGGGAATCAGTCTTTTAATTCCTTCTTCATGCATGTGACCCAGTCTGTCATTCCAGGATTCATTTGTAGTGTCCAAACTTATTGGTTTAGATAATGTAACACTTTTTTCCAATATACCACTGTTTGTTGCACAGTGAAACGCTGGTTTATTGTAGTTGTTCAGAAAGATTTCATACATGCTTCCTTTATTCTTAATGGTTATTTCTCTGGCTAGTCGAGAAAGTGCCACCAGATTTGTTGTTAAATTTGGTACGTACAAACTGTCTTTTAATGTCCAGATCTTTCCGTTTCTGTCCATCAGCTTAGCAGTCCCCTCTCCTGCAGCATTAAGTGTTTACTTATCACAACCTGTTGAAATTGCCATGTTTACTTCACGCCTAATGTCTGTGAAGAAACACATGTCATTGAACATGTGGTTCTATGCACCGGTGTCCAGAACAATGAAGCACATCTGGCTTCTGGTCTGAGTTGTCATCAGTGCTTGAGCAATTGTCAGATTAACCTTTAGATTTCTTATGTGTCTTTCTGGTCGGAGCTTGGGATGCAGCTGCCAGCACCTGTCGGCAGGGTGACTTGCTAGTGGGTTGTGCTTTCCATCCCTACAATAATGTATTGTTTTTGAGCAGAATATTTCTCTATTTAATGCTACGGATTGGTTATTGTTCTGAAGGTTGAGTGCTTCTTCTTTCAGCACAACGTCATGTAATAGGTTGCGGATGGCATTGGTGTTTCTAAGAGTCTCTGTGTTTGCTGTTACCTTTTCAACTATGTTGTGATAGTCCTACGGTAGTTTGGTTAGAATAGTGAAAGCTAGTGTAGGTTTCCAACCTCAACTTTAACAGTGATTACTTCATTTAGGCATTGTATAACTTCTGAGATAAAGCTTTGTAGGCTACCATTGCAAGTGATCCTACAGAATCTCATCCACATTCTCGCTTGGTTATTGAACGTGGAGGATGCAAAGCTGTTTGTTAGTTTATTCCATAAAAGATGCACATTTTCAATGGTTTCATCATTCTCAAAAATTTCAGTGAATGTATTAGAGTCTAGAGTCCCTGAAATCAGGTTGCAGGTTTCTGCATTGGCATCAATGATTTTATTATCTGCTGCTGATGGTCTGGAGTTTCTGTTTACAAACGGTGATGTCTCATCAACACAATGTTGGTAAAGTTTTTTATGTTTTAAGAGCATAACCACCCTCCTTCTCCACTCTGGATAGTTGTTTTCAGAGAGGGTTGGGAGAGGACAACTTCTGTTTTTGTTGTCTGCTTCTGATGCCATTATATGCTGTCCTATCCTTTAGTTTGTACTTGATTATTCGTTTCAAGACTGTAAATCTGTTAAATTCAACGTAGAAACTAAAGATATACTTCAGTAACACTAGATAAGTAGGAACATACAGAATACTTGAAGTACCTAAAGGATAGTAAAAATTTAATAACTAAGCGAACACAATGGATAAATAACAAGGTAATCCCTTGACATAGCACTAGTAATAAAACAAGGTAAAGAATAAGAATGTTGCTGGTAATAGTAAGCCATGTTTAAGAGTTCTTACCACACCACAACACACAACCAGAAGTAGGAGAGATAATTTAAGAATGAAAGTAATTTTAGTAAAGAGAAAAGATACAAAGGTTTTTTTAATGATCCCCTCCAGAGGATATCAGGAATAAGAGTTATTTATAGAGGTAGAAGCTGGAGGAATTCCTTCAGCTTTGACACCTGTCATTAGGGGGCTTCAGTTCTTACCGGAAAGGCAAGAAATCAGTTTGCGGATATAGGGTCCCAAACAGTCATGAGAAAGTGCAATATCCGTCACAAATATACTCAAATCCGGAACCCCCAAAATGGCTACAAGCTGTATCTTAACTTAGCATGCTAACCCCTCCAACCAACAAAATCATTTTGCTTTTTACATTTTTTGCCCCATCATTTTTCCCCTACATCAAGGGCCTGTTCTGAATCCCCGCGCAACTTATTCCTTTTTAGCTTTTTGACAAAAAGTTAAAGGACAAAAACAAAACAACTTTCACATGGAAAGCTCAAGTTTCCTGCGCGTACCAAGCAAAAAGCGCACAGGTACCTGAAAGCAAATTATATTAAACTTTGCATTGGAATGACGGAAAGACTATCCCTTCAAAATGTCCTACTACCTTACTAAGCACCAAAAAGTCCTCCTTATATCATTGTACTTCATTTTGGCATGCATAGTCATTCTGGAACTTGAAGAGCGCCAACCATTCCACACTGGCTTTCTTTGTGGAAATTATATGTGCAAGATCTTCTTGCAGCTCACCCTGATAGATTTCTTCAAGTACTTCGCATAAGGAAAGAAATTTTTTTAGAGCTTATAGATGAACTACGAGTCAAAGGCTTATTAAATAATTGAAAATACATCAAGGCAACCGAAAGGATGATGCACTTCTTTTACATAATCTCAAATGGTCAATCAACTCGACAAGCTGGAGAGTGTTTCCAAAAAGGGCAGGAAACAATATACAAATCTTTTCATGGAGTGGTTGAAGCACTTTGCTCACTTTATTTTGAATATGTCACCCAGCCAACAGGGAATACAATTCCAAAAGAAATTTAACAAGATGACAAATACTCACAGTTTTGTCATTGCATTGGTGTCATAGATGGCACATTCATTCATGCGAAGGTACTCTCAGAGATCAGGGACCTTGGCGCAGCCGTAAAGGTATAATCTCACAGAATGTGTTTATGGCAGTGAATTTTGACATGTCCATTTCATATGTGTGTGTTGGGTGGGAGGGTGGTACTCATGACTTTAGGGTATTGACAAATTCTTTAAACAACAATTTGCTTGTCCCACTCAATGGCTAATACCTGGCTGATGCAGGATACCCACTTACAAGAGCACTCTTAACTCCTTATGGGGGGACATGTTACCATCTACGTGAGCAGGCCCAGGCTCATATGAGGTTTGTGATTTGAATCATGGTACTTTGGAAAGTAATTGTACACTTACTATTTTTGGTAGTTGTGAATGAAGGTCTCAGGCAAAGGAGGAGCTATTTAACTTGAGACATGCCTCACTAAGGAATGCAATTGAAAGGGTTTTTGGGATTTTAAAAATGAAATACCCCATCTTGCAGAGGCCAAGTGAATAATTTGTTCCAGTGCAAAATCAAATGATCTTTTCCATTGCATTCCTGAATAACTATCAATCACATAAGGGTCAAATCAAAATGCATCAAGACAGCAAGTCTAAGCATCTGAAGAAGTCCCTGTGGATACCAGACAAACACCTGGCAAACCCGATGATGGCCAAATGTCATCGGTCCAAACACGAATGGCAAAAGATATGTGGAATAACTATAGGACTTTTCTTGATGTGTGAAGGACATTGTAGGAAACTGAAATAGAACATTCAACTAATCATGTTTTTTAAAAAAACATCTATATTGAAACTGTTCTTAAAAGTCAACGCTTTGCTAAATTTGTTTGTTTCTGAATCCACTTAAGTGTTTTTGAAACATAAGTGGACATAGCTAGAACAAACACAGCCTTGTGATAATTTTCAAGTAAGGTAAGACAATCTACATATTCATCTTCAATTAACAAGCCAATGTATTGTGCTTTAAAAACTCAATTTCCTTGCACAATATTTCATGACTCTTTCTTTGATTAAATATGGAAGCTGATGGTTTCTACGGTGCATCAAGTATTCTCTGAAGAGATTCCCCAATCCCAGCCAAAACATTCATAATAACCTCCTTCTTTGGTGGTCAGGGTGATTTGGATTGTGAACGTCCTTCAGCTGATGGTGGTGTCACCGTTTTGAGAGGGGATCTTTTCTGTGCTTCCTTACCCTTCTGCCTTTTCAGCAATGCCTTGCTCCCCTGGTCTGATAACAATGAGTCTTCTGAATTGTGTTGGACCCTCTGCAAAACTCAGTTTTCAGCATAAAGATTGGGTACAGACTGTGCCAACTTCCCAGTGGCATAGGTTCCACCAAAAACGTTTGCACAAAGATGATAATGAGGGCACTGGACCCCACACAATTTTTTGTATCCTGCATTAGGATGTTGTGATTTGAGCTTATACAAAAAGTTGTAATCTTCCACTATTATTTGTTTTTTTGTCCCATCCAGCTCCACTGAGGGAGTGTAAAAACTCATATTTAGTATAGAGTTGTTTTATCTGGTACAACTCAGTATATTAGTATTTATAATGCAAAAATGAAGGAGTAAGCCACATACAGAATCCTTCTTATTTTTTAGTTGAGTGTTTTCAAGCCTGAGCCCAAATTTCTCATTAATTTGATTGACCAATATGGTCCAAGCCTCCTTTTCCAAATTTCCGCCATCTGTGTACTTGCCAATATCACACATTTCAGCATATTTCTCCAGGAAGAAGGCTGTCTGTTCAGATGACCATGTGTGTGCAGAAGCTGTTTTTGTATAAGATTGAGTCAAAGGTGTGTTCTGGCTTGATTAAGTTGATTAGAGATTAGCTGTGGGGATAAAATTACAAAGGCTGACTGCATAATCCAGAAGGGCTGGATCCCTTGTGATCCTGTCTTGGTAGTATTTTTGTTTGAAATGGGCAAAGAATCAAATAAAAAGTTGTAAAAATAAACTTATCCATTTTTGGCTTTCACCCTCCGGAAATGGAAAAGGAACTTATGGTTGCGCTTATTGCTTGGAACACATGCAACTTATGATCTCATAAGTAACTTGTGAAATAAGTTACTTACAATCAGAAAAGCAGATTTTCACACGTGCAGAACAGGCCCTAATTCTGGTTATTTGATGTGCATCTCTCACTATGCTGGCCCTCTCACTGCTTGACCACTTCTTTTTTGACTGCATCAATTTGATCCATTAAATTCCAATTTAACCACTTGCAACCAATTCAATGAGTGAGAAATTATGGTCAAGTTCAAGACTTTGGTAAGTGAATTTTCCTTCTGAATGATCATATTCTTGTATTTTCATTTGTGAACTGTTACCTTTTTCTCCTAGGGGCCAATAGGGGTCGGGTGGGGCCTGCAGGGATTATATATTCATGTCCCTTCTTGCTCAACCCCAGCCATTTTTTCAAATTTTTCTCACTTCACCTTTTGTTTCCTTTTGGAAAAAATTCACCAGCCTTTTGCTCTTTCTTGTTTTTTTTTCAGCTTTCTTGAAAAGGGATGCAACAAAAAATGTCATGGGTAGCAGCATCAAAACAAGAAACAAGGCACACTGAGGCAGAATACATGACACAGCAATCCCTGAACGAATCAAATTCTAATAATAAGTACTGCTGCATATGGGAATACTTTTCCAATTGTGATAAAACTCATGTTGAATTTCCCCTAACAAACCAAGCTGGAAACCAATGCAAAAAGTTGAAACAAGATCACACAGGAAGCAAAAAGTCAATGAGAAATCATCTTAATGCCCTACATCTTTTTATCAACCCAAACAGATAACTTCAACCTCCAGAACACCTGACAAATCTGTCCAAAATTGTTACCCAGAAAGTTAATCAATTTTTTCTTTTCTTGTACATAGAAATGAAATGAATTCAAATTTCACAGGGGCTCTTGTTGAAAGGCAAGAGTGGCCTTGCACTCAGGAATCAAGAACTCATTTGGAGGTCTCCAAAAGAATAAAGAAATAACAAGGATTTTATTTCTTTAAAGAAGGATAAGAGTAAGGAAAAATATGCCAATGATAAAAGAAGGAGGAAGCCAATGGCCAAAGATAATGCAAGGAAAGCAAAAAGCCAAAGAGCCAACTAAATGAATCCTCAATTCACTGTTTCAACCTGCTAGAAAGAAAAATGGAACTAGTAAAGGATATGACCACCAATATCCACTGACAGACAAAGAAGCAAAGGTGCAAATGACTGGCTTAAGATTACAAGTATTTGCTTTAATAAATGAAAATAAAATAAGGATAAAAAAAATCCAATATATTAATTAACTGGGGAAAAAGTCCCCAGGGAGCAAAAGGTAGCCAGTATATGTGAAAAGTTGAAGACTGATCCTGGAGGGTTGATTTCCTGGCTGTATTTACTGTTTTTGGTCAATACAGATCTTTCCATCTTGAGAATTGAATTGTGTGACTGAATTTCCACATTGGAATATGAATTGGCCCAAAAGGGCCAAGGTCATACAGGTTGCTTGAACACAGCCTGTATGGACCAATTGAGTCGTCCAAGGAATACTGAAGTACTTGATGCCTTGAAAGCTAATTGAATGATAGATAACCTTGTGGCATTACTCTTGGAATAATCCTGAAAAGAAAATACAACCCAACTCCTGCGGGGCCAGGTGGTTGGGGTCCTTGAGAGGTCTTCTGGTAGCCTCCAGGGATTGCAATACTGAATGACTGAAAAGTCTTCCTTGGAAACGGGTAATGGATTTGGGGACTTGAATTTAAAAGACATAATTGGGTGTTGAAAGCATAACCATTGGATTTCTGAGCAAAAATGGTGCATAATTGTATATTATACCATATGTGCACCATGCCTGGATCCTTTGGTATGGGGTACATTGCTGAAGGAGAGGTCTTCCCCTGAATTGAGGGGAAACCTTTCTGGAATCAAGCTGGTGGCCTCTGTTGCTTTCCAGAGGCCATTGCTTTAAGTTGGCCAATTTGGGTCCTGCAGTCCTTTTGGCCATTTTGGGATTGTTGATAATTGGGGACCAAATTGGGCTCAGTTGGGCCCACTTGTGGTTTGGTAGCTGGTGGACTGTCCCCTTGGCCCCTTTTGGCCTCATTAATTTAGGCCAAAAGGGGGCTAAGGGTCCCACAGACCACAGGCCATAGAGGCCATAGGGGGCTTAAATGGCCCAAAAAGGCCATTTAGGCCATAGACCCCATAATCAAAGGGGTTGGGCCAAAGGAACTGGTGATGGCTAAAGGGAAAAAAACCCATTGGCCTGGGGGTTGGTGAGGTGGAGAATTGGCCAAAAGCGCCAATGGTTGCAGGATATTGCCTAAGGCCATGAGTGACCATTGAAAGGGTATATGGACCAAAAGCAATAAACACCAAAAGGGGCCCAATTTCCCATAAAGCAGATGACATGTCCGATTGGCCATAGATTAGTTCCAGGCTAGGATTTCCGTAAACACCTATTGGGGGGGTCATTACACATGGTTGTGGCTTACAGAAATTAAAAATGGAACTAGTCTACTTCATTTTAGATTTTGATCTACCAATTTCTCTACCCCAATCACCATCTTTTCATTCTGTTCTAGAATTATGCAATCCAACTGTAGTGAACATTTTTTTGGGAAGGGAGGAATTTACATCTCACTTATCCAATATCTTTTTCTTCCATCAAGAACAACTCCAAAAATTAATATCACTAAAAGGAATCACTACTTCTTTCACCATCATGACATGGACCAGGGCAAATGTGAGAGTATTTATTTCTGTCACAGCTCACTGTGAAAATCAAGAATTCCAGTTTCAATCATTCCTTTTAGATCAAACAGAAATTCATGATAAAAACTTTGTTCTTTTAGATTATTTTACAGCTTCACAGAGTGACTATCACTAGATAATGGTTGATTGGGCAGGTGATCATTCTGCAGCTGGTGTGTTACTTGCAAACCACTTTCTAGCAATTCTAAAACAATATGAACTACAATATCATATTATCAATAACTACTGCTCATGTGTCACAGGGGCTGTTGGGAAAAGCAAGAGTGGCCTGGCACTCAGTAATCATGGAAATCACTTGGAACACTCCAAATATTGAAGGAGGTAAAATAAAAGAATAATAAATTTCTCCAAGAAGTATGCAAGTACACCATGAGATTCAATAAGAGAAATGGAAGCCAAATGGCCAAAGAGCCAACCAAGTAAGTACTTAATCACGGTTTCATCCTTCCAGAATTAACAATGGAATTAGTAAAGGATATGAACACCAATATCTACTGACAGGAAAAGATAGAAAAGTAAAGGTGCTAAATGACTGATTTGATAACATCATTATTAACTTGAAAAAATGAAAAGATAAATAAAAATAAGAAAAAATCAAAATATATTAATTAACCAGGGGAAACCCAAACAGGGTCAAGGGAGGCTGGTATATTTGAAACGCTGAGAGCTTTGCTCCTTCAGGCTGGAAGCTGATCTTTATTGGATCCTGGAAGCTGTATTTAGTGTCTGATGGAATGTATACCTTCCCGAAATGATAATTGAACTGGGTTGATTGATCCTCCAATGGTGTATGGTTGAAAATACAGGTCTTGATGAATCCACACTTTATTGAATGAATGTGGTGGCCAAGGTAGATTGAGGGAGAATTGACATTTGGAAAATTGTTTTGGAACTGCCTCTTTAATACCCCTTGAGAATGAACTTCCAGTATTCCCTTGGAGGAATACCGTGAATGAGAATACCCAATGACTGCTTGATGGTGTCATTGGTATTTGAGAGTAACATTTTTCCTTGAGCCTTGATGAATCCTCTAGATGACTTATGGGTTTTTTGAATACCCATCTGATATGGGAACCATTGAATTTCTGGTGACAAAATATGCATAATGGTGTATAACACGATTTATGGCACTTTTGGTTATTGAAGAATGAAAGTGGCCAAAGGTCTTTGAAAGGGCTCCAGGAGAATCATGCATAAAAGTTGTGTTTTGGGTGGATTCAGAGTTTTAGAAATGTTCTGGGGTGTTTTGGCCAAACACAGCTTTTACATTCTTAAAGATTTATTTGCACAAAATTCACAAAGTGTGCAAAAATGTGCAAATCTTTCATTTAAGCCCCAAATGGTCTGATATGGCGATTTAAGCATATTTCCTATAATACATGGTAAAATGGGATAAAATGGGCTAAATGTGCAAATCTGTATTTAAATCTTAAAAATCCAAATACAGATTTTTGGGCTGTATGTCCCCTGTTGAATTGGAAATACCAAAAGGCTCCCAAAAGCAGATGATGGCCAGGAAGGGCTTGATTATGATGAAGGGGCCAGGTTGGCCCCAAATGCTGAAATGGCCATAAAAGCTCAAGAAAGATAAAAGTGCCAATTTGGCCAAGTATGTTGGATATGGCATTGATATGCCATTTTGAATTCCAACAGGGTGATTGCGATGGCTGTGACATGATGATTCTGTGAGCTCAATTATGTCCGATCAAGTTCAAGCAAACACAAATGGGTTCACATCCAATATTCAGGCCATTGGATGTATGGCCCACAAAATTCACCTTGTGGAAAAAAATGTATTGAATGTTTTAGGAAAGGGAAGTCATCCATCTGTTCTACAAGAAGATCAAAGCATTGAACCACTCTCAATTTTGAATCTGATTGACCCACCTGAGGGTATCTATTTGGAGTACAGCCTTATTGTAACCCGTATAACTAGTCTTGGCTTCTACTTGTGCCAAAGTCCTCATCTTTGCAAAATATTTTTTGGAAACCATTCAAAGTCTATGTTACAAATCAAAACCCAAGTTTCCTATGATGAATTTTTTTACCAAATGGAACTAAACATATGAAATTCCTCAAAAAACATTATTGCTAAAGGGTGCATATAACCAGTTCTTTCCCCCTGATTATATGGAGCAGTATTGTCTCACTAGTTGTGAATGGGACAAAGTAAAGGTGATTATTAATATTCTTTGGCCCCTCTGTTAAGAAACCAAAATTATTTGTAGCTCTAAATATCCAAAAATGAAATATACCTTACCTCTGTATATTATTTTGATTAAATGCATTCATGAGGTAAGTTTTCACATGTTACTTGTTTCATTTTAATCAAGTTTCTTAGCTTTTTTTTTGGAGTATGATAATTCTGAGGTGCAAAAAAACAGACCATCTTCAGTTTTAATTACATCAAAGTTGAAAAAATACCTTCACACACTGCTTCATAACTCAACAATTATAGAATCTGGGATATCAGCAAGTCAAATGATGAAACTTTTTGAGGAATAAGCAAAGTTCCACTTCACCATAACCAATTTGGCTTTTCTTGATACTGAAAAACAGCCTACAGGATTATTCAATGAAGTGTATACCTCAACTGGACATGATGCAAGTACTTTACAAAATTAATTATCAATTTCTTTTTCCAAACCTTCTGAGCCCAAGTCAACCAACATTTTTTAGTTGTGGATATAAAGAGAAAGTGATTTTTAAACACTGGTGAAGATGGAATTTGAGTACTTAGAAATACCTGCCACCAGTGAACCATCCAAATGGCTGTTTTCTGGTGGGAGGAAAATCATTAAATATCAGCAGTCCACATTATCTGCTACAAATATAGAGAAATTGGAATTCTTAAGGAATTGTTCTCAGGCTTTTGGCAATCTAACTAATAAATTGTATTCTTAAGCCTCTCTTCTTATTAGTTTCATATTATTTGTTATCCAAAGTATTTGGAGACCCAATTAAATAAGACAACTACCTATCCTTGTCCCCTAGGGAGGACACAACAATTGTTCCCAAAACAATTACCCCAAGCCCCCTACCACAAATTGGTCTCTATTGGGGATTATCCCATTGACCAGGTTCAGGGGAAACCCTTATAGTAGAGCAGAAAATGAACAGAAAATATTCTTTGAGGTTCAAATTTAGTAATCCTATCATTAATTCAAATTCTGAATTAGTCCAGGCTATTGAGGAATATATCTTTCAGTGAAGCCACAAATCAAGACTCATTTAGTGGAGAGTTTCTTTGTGCATGAGTAAGATTTTGAATGTTCAATGGTTCTCACTTTCTTTTATTCCCACAAACTTTGGTTCTGCTATTTTATATTAGAGGGAAAATCACCCCCACATTTCCCAAATCACATGGATGCAATACAAAAACAAGTTGAGTGCCTTTTAAGCTACTAGTCACATGAATATAAATAAAGTAAACCTATACTGTGAGACTTTGAGGCTATGTGGAGCTTCTTTTTATAGTTTTGATCTTAATTTCCTTTTCTCTGCTAATCACTAATAAAATACTATATACAGTAGACACTTTTGTAACAACTACTTGTTGGTAGACAAAAAAAGGTACGGGCTACCATATCAGCCTTCCCTAAGCCATATACTTGGGTTTGATACTAATACCTCCTCTAACCCATAAATATGGCTTTTTTTCTCTCTTTTCTTTTATAAAATAATCATTTTTATTATGTTTTTTCAAATCCCTTCATGTTTATATATTTCATCAAAAAAAGACTCAGAGTATAATTACAATCATAGTCAAATAAAATGAAAAAAATATTAAAAGATATCTGTTTAGTAATCTCAATCTTGTAGGATCAAGAAAGTCCCATATGGATTTCTTTTGACAGTTTTTGAGCAGAGAGTAATGATACTCACATGCATTTGACTTCAGTTAGTCATGTAGAGAGTCAGCCTTTGGAAGTTCTCATTGGAGATGAACTCCATTAAGAAGCATATGGTTTTTTGGTCTGCTTTTTTTCCCATCCCTTTGACCTTGTGACTTGTTTTTATGAAAAGCAGAATTTAAGCAAAGGTGTAACTGAAGATCATCTTGGACAACTATTCCTTTGAATTTGCTTCATGATGCAGGTTGTGTAGCTTGTCCATGCTTATAATTTTCTTGGAATGGATAACCATTAATTTTATGACGAAGTTTAATTTCTATTCAACTGCCTGTTCAGCTTGAGGCAATGGTAATTTCAGCAGCTTTTTACCTGTTGGTGATGATCTTTGTTGAGAAATTAATGATTTTCAACAGGCTAACTGAGACCCATGCAAGCCTTAAAATTTTCATGGCTTCCAGGAGGTGGATATTGAGCATCCTTACAATTGGAGGCTCAGCATGATAGTTGTGAATTTCATAGGATGAAAATTGCTAGAGGTAGTAAGCCTTGAAAGTTTGGGTTGTCCTGGCTTCATGCCACAGGGGCTTTTGAGAAAAAAGAGACTGGCTTGGCACTCAGGAGTCAGTAATTCACTGGGAATACTCCAAAGAGTCAAAGAAATAAGGAAGGATAAATTTCCTTAATGATGAAGAAGTGAAAGTATAAGATATGCAGAAATAAAAGTAAGGAAATCAAAAGCCAAAAAACCAACAAAGGCCTCAATTCGCGATTTCAGCCTGCAAGGAAGAATAATAGAATTACTAAATGATATGAACACCAATATTCACTGACAGGAAAACAAGAAGGTGCAAATGAGTGACTTAATAACATAAGTATTTACTTTAAAAATTAAAATAAAATAATAATTAAAAAATACATCCAATGAGATAAATTAACTGGGGAAAAAGTTCCCAAGGAATGAAAGAGTAGCCATTATATGTGAAGGTTTGAGCAATTTATCCTAAATTATTGAAAATCTAGATGTATGATTGGTGTATGGCTGTGAGCCTTAGAGGTATTTTAATATACCCAAAAGACCACAAATAACAAGAAAAGATACAAATATAAATAAAATGAAATTATTTTTATTTTTAAAATGAAAATTGAAATATAAATAAAAATTTATATACAAAAATAAAAATTTATCTATAATTTAAAATAAAAATTATATTGAATTTTAAGATTATGAAAATGGATTTTTACTCAAAAAGATTCATTGAAGATGACCTTTAATAAAACTAATAGAATTAAAATATTTTTTACAAAACATTACATAAAATATATTATAACCTTTTATCCAATCAAGCATAAGAAAATTATCTCATCATTGGATCCTTCATAAAAATTAAGATGGGGTCACCTCTGGGTAAAATTCCTGTAACTCAACTCTAAATAAGCTTAAATCAACTTTTTAGTATTTTCTGTACAAAAGTTGAAAATCCTCAAAACCTTAATTTAAATTACATCACATGTGGTGTGAACCATCAAATTGTTTGTCAAAATTGGGGTGTTGTGTGTAGTTTAGAAATTATGAGGAATTGAAGTATTTTCAATTGAAATGTCAAAATGTGTGTGTATTACATAAGTGAAGTGTAATTTACATATGAGGTATCAATTATCACAGTTGTGTACTGCAAAAACTCAAGTGAATTTCATGTTTAAATTACAAGTGTATTACATGATGAGGAATTAAAGAAAAAATAAATTGGAAAGATTAATTCTGTGGGGGAAAAGGAACTCTACCTCTAAGAGGGAGCCAGACACCCAAAATCCTTGCTTACTGGTGTAGGGTATCAAAGTCCATGCAAAGTTTCATTACTTTTGGCCTTGAATTGAGTCACAGGGTCTGTGACTCAATTGATGCTGAGGTTTTGATACCAACCGGGGTAGTTTTAGCTGGTGCCAAGAGGGTAAAACCACCCTTAAGATGAAACAATCATAGTAAAAACAGTTTTAACTGGTTTATGCGCCTCCTACACACATTCTGACATGTTTTGAAGGCACTAGACCAGGTATGACTAGCGTAATGGCTGATTTAAGGGTCTAAAAATGCCTAGAAATGGGTAAAAATGGCGAAAACCAGCCCTTTTTGGTGTAAACCAGCGTTTGATGATGCCATAATTTTATTTGCTGTTGTAAAGTGTTTTCTTCGACTGACAAGGGTAAATTTTACTTATGTAGTGAGAAAATTGATGGCTATAACAGAATTTTTTCTTTGCCCCACTTTTCTCTTCATGTTAAAATCTTTTCCTTTTATGATTAATTTAAACACAGTTAAACCAATAAATAAAACATTTTTTATATAACTTTACACCTTTTAAAAATTTGAAAAAATTATCATAATCATGGTTTGTAACTCTTATAATCATTTTTACCCCTTGAACCACCCCACAAGTGAATTAAAGCATCTTTCTTCACTGTTAGCTTTGTCACTTTGTTTCCAAGTTCACTCTGGTCACTTTTGGGCGTTTTTTCTCTTTAAAGATCTTTTTAAGGACTTTGCTCTTTAATCAATTGCTTGCAGTTCCTTTATCAATTAATTCCAATTAAAATTACTATTGAAGAAATTTCTTTTGTAGCCTTAAATATGTCTTGAAGAGTATTTTTGCATAAATTTTTATTGTTGGTAAAAAAATAAATCTTTATGATGTCATTTTCTTATACTTATAAAGTTTAAAGCAATGAAATTGGCTTGTTTTCGCGTGAAAATACTATTTCATACTATTTTAAATCATTTTTTACCTTATACAAATTTTGAGGACAGGAAAAGTACTTGATTTTTAATCAAAGTTTCATATCCACACCTTACATTTGGGGGCCCAGCTGTGATATTTTACCTGTGGAATAATTCTTTAGTCTTTTTAAATCTTTTTTCTTATATTGAGAAATTTAAGAGCATATAAAAAATCCTCATAATTTAAAAAATCTATAAAAAATGTTCTTTTTCCATATTATAAGTGAGTCTTTCTTTTTTATTTTGCTTTTTAAAAAAAACTTTTTTACTTAATCAATTGGCTTGTCTATTAATTTTAGTGTCTTACAATGTGGTAAGATAAGAAAATATTGAAACAGCCTCAACAGTAACAAGCATTATTCCTGAAAGTACTGTGAATTCTGACCATAATAGTACAATTATGAAAACTCAAAATATTCAACTAGAACCAATTTGTTCTGAATTAATTAACTTGGATATAAGTAATACACTTCAGAAGGCAAAGAATTTGGCCAATAGTAAGTTTTTTGAACTAAAATTACTATTTTAAGTTTTTTAATCATAAAATATGCCTTCAACCAGATCAGGAGCCACATATAACCCCTCAAGCAGCACGCAAAAAGTTCATTGACATGATTATGGCAGAAGCCAAGAAGTTACAGAAGGAGAAGGGTCAGTTGATGACTTCCAAATTAATAAATTATTTCATTCTAAATTTGATAATACTGTTTTACCTTCAAAAAGAGCTGTAACCACCACAAGAAGCCTCAGTGGACATATAAAAAGGCAGCCAGAAGGCATACAACAATGCATTACAGCACAAAGAGTACCAGATCTTTTCAGATCTGTGGAAAAACTTCATGAACTCTTACCTGACTGTGAGAAAGTTCTTGGGCCATCCCAGCACTTGCAAGTTACTCAATGGATGGCATCCATTGATGGAAAAGAAGAACATGATTCTTTTAACAGCAGAATGGAGGAAAAACAACCCTCTAACGCCCACGCAAGTGCCAAAAACAGCCCCAGTAGCCAGAAGCAGCAATTTCAACATGAAAAATCAGCCACAATGTCAGAACAGGGGAAAAGGCAAGGCACCAGCCACAAAGCCATACAGACACGGTCACAGAATCCCAAAGATTTCACAGTATGCCATGAAAAATGTATCCCGTATGGCCAGAACAATGATGGAATACCAGAAAAAGAAGGAAGCCAGATTGAAATATCAGGAATGATTTATGAAATTTTTTATTCTATCCCAGAGTTGTATGAAGCTATAAATGACATGCAAAGCCATGCTTCTGATAAAAATTCATTTCATTTGTAAAAATCTTAAAGGATAAAACTCAAGTCTGAGCCAAATAAATGAAGCACTTATGTGTTTTGAGAAAGTGTTAAGAACAATGAAAGCTTCTAATAGTGAAAATTCTTTCAGAAATAAGATAAATGAACAATCTTCCATTATCAAAGAATTAACAGACAATTTTCTAAATTCAATATTGATGAAATAATTAAAACAAGAATTAGAAAAGCAATAAATATTATTAAGATAGATAAAAATAAAGTCCTTCATGGAATTTCAAATTGATTTAATGAAGCAAAGACATATAAAATTGGCTTTAAAAAGTGTTTTTATGCTTCACAAGAAGAAGTATCAAAATTAACAATGAAATTGAATCAAATCACTGCTGATAATACAAGAAAAACAGAGTTATGGCAAGAACTGACACATAAAGAAGACATGTATAAAATTGAAGGAATAAATTTGATACAAGCCTTCAAACATGAATTCAGAAGTTCCAAAAGATGTAGCAACAGTAAAATGAATGATATTGAACAGATACTAAGCACCTTACCAAGAATGTCTAAAACTCTGAATCAAAATGAGAGTACAGGATTTCCAAATCCACAAGTACTGGATGCTGAAAATTCACAGTTGAGAAATCAATTTTCCACTTCCTTTCATAACTTGGAACCATCAAGGGGCCAAGCACTTTTAAAAGAAGTACCAAAACTTAAAGACTGGCCTCACTTCAGTGGTGAAGGAGAATATGACCATATGGAATTCATTGGAGGTATTGACATGATTAAAGAAGATTTTGGATTACCAAACAGATTGGTAACAGAAAGATTTAACACCCTGTTTACCAGATCAGCCCACAGATGGTATATCAAATTAAGACAAGCATGTGGACACCAAAGTTGGACTTGGGGGAAAACCCAAATTATCAACAAATGGACCAATGATGCTAGCAGGCTTATAGTAGAAACAGCCTTTGAATCTGCCAAATTTAAAACTGATAAAGACAAAGATTTACCATGGTTTTGCCAACAAAATGACAAATTAACAGCATTGTATCCTGACATGTGAGAATTTATGATCCACACAAAAATTTGGAGACAATGTGGAGGTGACTTAGAGAATGATTTCAAAAGCATGACTACTGAACAATCTTCAGCAGAAGATATTATTAATATATTAGAAGAAGTAATCAACAGAATCAGAATTGGTTCTAGTAGAGTGAAACTCAAAACAAGGTTCACTACACCTTGGAAGGATTCTGTGGACAAAAGTCCCAAAACAAATTCTAATAATATGAAGTAAAAATCTGCAGATATAATCAGGAAGTTTTATATTTACCAAACCACCACCCACTTAGCCAATACAAGTGTAAAAAGAGGAAAAATGAAGGAGTTGACATTGCAAAATAACCTGATGTTGAAAAAGATGATAATATAATTGAATAAAATTTAGATGATAAGTCATCAATATTTTCTGAATCTTCAAAAGATATAGAAAATATCAATGCCACCTTTGACATCATGGAATCTTATTCCCACTTGCCAGAATTAAGAAATGGTCAACTTGATTTCTCAAAAATTCAAGATGAACAACTTATGAAGACCAAACCAAACAGGGGAAATGTCAGCCTGTGACTCAAAACCAGAGGACAAGCATGACAGCCAAATACCATGAATCAATGGTATAGCCAAGATACCACCAAAATATGGAGCTGAGCCAAATCATCTCAGAAGATATCAAAAGAAAGAGGAAACTAACCCCTTTCCAAATAAACAAGTCCCATAATCATAGGATAAAGAATAACACAGTTATTCCTGCTCAAAGTTGTTGCTGAGCATAAACCTTAACTTTCACCTCTCATCTGCAATCCAGAGGAAGATGCTTAACCCCATCGAATGGTTATTTAAGATTAATATCTAGGTCAGGGCTAACTAATGGTACCAGCCAAATTGAGCTAGCTCCAAAATTACAGAAGTTATGACCAAAATAAGGTCAAATAAGGGTGAATAAAACATTCACCTCCCATCTAACTTCTAGATTTTTAGTGTGAGATACCTAACATGGGGTGTTTTGGGATGTGCAAAATCAGGAATATCTGATGGTGCCATCCATTTTCCAATATCTCCTCTAGAACAAGCTTATGGGGAAAACAAGCTCCATACAGTTTTAAGTAAAACATACATATGTACAAAAAATCTTGTACATGGCATAACCTTTCCATATTTAACGATAGCCATATCAAATGAGGTACCATTGCTTAGAATACATCCAGAACTACACAATGAACCAACGTTGAGCTTGATATCTCAAAAACTGACAAAGTTATGTCAGTCTTAACCTCAAAATCCCACAGTTAGGCCAACACAGTCTTACTGTGGGATATTATCCCATAATTATAATTATGAGGTGTCAAACAGAAAAAGGAGCTGGTTTATACCTCAATACCTCATATCATGTTCAATACTGGGGCCCTGTACAGGTTCTGTACAGCATTCTACGCATCATACACATCAGAAAAGGGCTATGTGGTCCGCAGATGAAAGTTTTCACCCTGTCCTGGTGAAAACTGCCCACATGTGGTTTCAAAACCACATCTTAGCCCAATACAGAGCATATAGGCACTATGAAAGCCACAAGCCAGTATCTGGAAGTGTAAAACCTCACTTCCTCTACATGGAAAGGTCTACAAGCCTTTTTCACCCAATTTTAGGTTAAAAAGGGACCTTTTCTCCACCAGCAAGGTTTCCTTATCCTTCTCTTGAATTCCTACTTAGTACAACTGTTAAAAAAAGCTTATACTCTTGGAAAATAACCAGGTTATACTATAAACTTTAGTATTTTAGACTTTATTATTGTAACCCAACAGGTAGAGCTGCACCCAGGGCTTTCAACAGTGCTCACCACCACTAATAATCATTATTAAAGCCCTTTTCTTTTGACTGAAACCTATTTGAAACATTTTTATCCATGTCACAGTAATAGTTTAGGTTTTAAACACTTTTTATTATCACCTCTTTACAGACTCAGCCTGACAGGAAAAGGTTATACACCTGGTAACTCCTGTATAACAGAAGTGGTGATTGACATCAAACCCATTAAGCTTTTACTTGACCCAGGAGCCTTCTACTCCTGTGTTGGCAAATCTTTTCTTAAAACTTGTGCAGCAAATGTTGAAGACCAATTGTTACCAATTGATGGCATAAAATTCAATAATGCAAGTAATCCAATGAAAGCATTGGTAATCTTTGAGACCAATGTCATATTTCAACATATTAATGGAAATTAAAAAGCCACTGTTGAATTTGTTGTTATGGAAAATTGCTTTATTACCCATTTTATATTGGGAAAGGACTATTTCATCATGTATTGAATAAACTTACATAACAACAAGGACAGATACTTTACTATTGCAGATAATAAGCATCAGAAATTCGCCTTTTACCATTTAAAAGACAAATTACTGTAAGCAAAGAAGCACAACTCAGCTTAGAGTTTGAGAAATTCAAATCTGAACAGTTAAATGAAGCAGAAATAAGCCTTGATCTGACTGATAAACAGGAGAATGAACTTTCTGCCCTTTTATATGACCTTAGAGAAGCACTTGCTTCCAACAAACAACCTTTGGGGGCAATTATTGGTCATGAAATTGAAATCATCCTTAATATTGAGAGACCTTTTCCACCACTCTTAAGAAGACCTGCATATCCAGAAAGTCCTAAATCAAGAGAAGCTCTTGAAATTCATATTAAAGAATTTCTAGAGCTTGGTGTGATAAGAAATTTTGGCCAAAATGAGGAAGTAGAAATAACTACACCAGTTGTAATGGCATGCCATAATAGAAAATCTAGAATGGTTGCGGACTTGAGAGATCTGAACACTTACAATGTTCCAGACAGATACCCAATACCAAGAATCCGAATTTCCCTTACCCAGATTTTTCAAGCAGTTTATATAACCACTATGGATGCTGTTAAATGATTTCATCAGAATGTGCTGACACCAAGGGCAAGAAAATACATTAGAATTATTGTTCATTGTGGAGTATATGAATATTTGAGGATGCCTTTTGGTATCAAGAATGCACCTTCACACTTCGAAAGAATGATAAATGAAATATTTCCTCAAGAGCTTTCAGAAGGATGTTTAATCATCTACATTGATGACATTATTGTCTGTTTGATGACTTGGGAAGAACATATATACAAATTATTCAGAGTTTTGACAAAAATTGAATCTGTGAATATGAAAATTTCTTTGAGGAAATTCCATTTTGGATTTAAAGAGCTCAAAGAACTGGGAAATGTAGTATCTGGTTTGTCTCTTGGAACTGACAAGAACAAGGTTGCAGCAGTATTGCTGAGACCCATGCCTCAGAACAATAAAGAAATTAAGTCATTTTTGAGGTTTGCCAGATATTACAGGCAATATATTAAAGATTTTGCATCCATAGAAAGACCTCTTTATAAATTATGTGACAAAGACACAGCTTTTGAAATGACTTTTGACACAGTCAAAGCCTTTGAATCTTTGAGACAAGCCTTCACCGCTGCTCCACTCATACTGATTCCAGGTTTTAAACTTCCTTTTAAAATGTATATTGTTGAATCAGGGGATGGGCTGGGTGCTGAAATTCAACAAGTTGAGATTATGAATGATACACATTTGGAAGGACCCATAGCTTTCATATCCAGGAAAAAAAACCAACTGAATCCAGATATGAAGCAATTCAAATGGAGTGTTTATGCCTTGTCTGTGCCTTGGAAATTAAATTAATTCCTGGAGGGATGTGTTTTTGAAGTGATAACAGATTGTACCACTGTTAAGTAACTTTTAAACATGAATAAACCTAACAGACATATACACAGATGGAAAATAGCCATATAAGAGTATAGGGGCAATATGACTATTGATCACAAAGATGGGAATATTCATAAAAACGCAGAAGGATGGAGCAGGCGGCCACTATCAGAAAATATTGATAACCCTGATTATGTACCAGAAGAAGCTTTTCCACAGATCCCCAAAGAAGGAATCAGTGTTACAGACCTGAACACCACTTTCTTTGAAGGGGTAAGTGTCAGGGTGACTCTATGTTGTAGCTTCAAAATGATAATAAAAGCTATACCTCTGAGTGTGACACGAAAGTAATGATGATATTAAAGTGAGAATATGAGTAAAAGGCCTATACCAAAATAATTTACTGATGGTGAGTGCTTCTGATAGCACTGGGTGCAGTTTTTGAGTGTTGGTTTACAATAAAAAACCCTACAATAATCAAAACTTATACTTATAACCTGTTAGATTCTAGGGGTACCACTTCTTTAAAGAAGTTATACCAGGTAAGAATATCAAGAACAGGATGCTGGATTAGCTTGCTGGTGAGGAAAAGCCTCCTTTTATCTTGTCCTGGGGTCGTGGGAGGTGGTTTACCTGTGCACACGACCACATAGTGAAATTTTTCATTACTGTGGGCTGGCTTGTGGTTCTATACACTCAATACAGACTAGTATTGGGTGGAAATGTGGCTTTAGAACCACAAGTAGTCATTTTTACCCTATACAGGGTGAACGTTTTCACCAATGGAGTTTACAGGTGTGTTCTGATGCTTCTGATGGGTCAGAAGCGGTACAGAAAATGTATGAACCTCTTTAGTTGACTTAAATATGAGGTATTGAAGTATAAGCAAGCTTCTCTGTATGTTTGACACCTCATAATCATACTTATGGGATAGTATCCCACTATAAGGCTGTATTGGCCAAACTGTGGGGTTTCAACCTTATAGCTGCTATAAATTTTTCATTGTTCAGGATATTGAGCTCAAAATTGATTCATTGTGTAGCCCTGGATGGGATCTACAAAATGGTACCTCATTTGGTATGGTTATCATTGAATATGGTAAAGTTATGCAATGTACAAGTTTTCTTGTACACGTTTATGATTTGTCCAAAAACTTTATGGAGCTTTTTTGCTCCATATCTTTTTTTCTAGATGAGATATTGGGAGATATATGGAACCATTAGATGGCCGTGATTTTGTTCTTTCCAAAGAGACCCCACTTTAGGTATCTCACACTAAAACTGTAGAAGTTAGATTAGAGGTGAATATTTTAATCACCCTTATTTGACACTATTTTGGTCATAAATTCTGAAATTCTGGTCCTAGCTCAGCTTGGCTAGTACCATTGCATAGCCCTTACTTGGAGCTTAAACCTGAACACCCATTTGATGGGCTTAAGCCTCTGTCTCTGGATTTCAGATGGGAGGTCAAAATTAGGGTTTATGCCCAGCAATAGCTTTGAGCAAGAATAGCTTTGTTATTCTTTGTCCTATGATGATGAGACTTGTATTTTTGGAAAGAGGTGATTTTCATCTTTCTTTTGATACCTTTTGAGTTAATTTGGATCAGTCTCATGTTTTGGTGGTATCTTGGCTTTACCATTGGTTTATGGTATTTGGCTGTCATGCTTGTGCTCTGGTTTTGAGTCACAGGCTGACATACCCTCCTCCTCAAAAATGCTCATCATTGATGAGACTTTCCTGTCTTTTTTGAGGTATTAGTATGGCTCATGGGAACTTGATCAAACAACTTTCTTGTGGTCATACCCTCCCTTTCTGGTGGCTAATGTTCCAAACCATCCAGGTGTTTGGTAATTGGTTTCCTTCTTTTGGAGTGAACTGAACCAATTTGCTCTGTTACATGGTTCTTAAATTCAACCAAGTATTCCTCATGCAGGTGGGCTGACTGTATGAATATTTTATACAGCCATTCCCCAGATTATCAGAGTCAGATTCATGACCTTCTTGGTCTTTCCTTGTTACTTCCTCTCTTGCAAATATCTTTTCCCTGTATTTGGGAGAATTGTCTGCATAGTGATTGGGTGATTCACAGTTTTGAAATACTGTTGTGATTTCAGATTCTGAATCATGAGTTCCTTTGGCTTCCAGGGTTGGATTCTCACTTTTATCACCAGTACTATGGGCATCATATCTACCAATAGATGTTCTAATCCTTACTTCTTGCAAAGTAGTTGATATTTCATCCAAGGTGGATTCTTTGTAGAATCTGAATTTTATTGCATGCTCTAAGTCTCCTGGTAGTTTGGTCAACAGTTTATGATTTCTCATTTCTGTTGTTACATTAGGGTCAATGGCTATGAGCCTTTTTGTCTGTCTCAGACACTAATAATATGGATCTTTGTCCACTGTGTATCTATCATTTCCAAATGAAAGGGTTTTCTGCCATATCCATGTATCATTTCTGTACTTTTGGATTATTTGGCTCCTCCACCATGGCCAGTTTTGTCTGCCATGGATTTCTTTCATTTCTGTGTATCAAATACTAGCATGTCCTTTGAAAGCTGTATTTAATCTGGCAGTAATCCAGTAATCTGGTATACTTGGTACATTAGTAAAGACTCCATCAATAAAATCAATGAGTTCCATGTGATCATATTCTCCTATCCCAGAGAATTTGGGCCAACTTGAAGCCTCTGGAAGCTGTTTTAATTCTTCCTTCTCTGAATAAGTCATCTTATCTTAATCATGGTATTTTTATTGAGATCATGGCCTCTTCTCCAACAACGCATCTGGTTTGATGTCTTCCTGGTGGTATGGTGTGTCTCCAGAAACATTCCCTTGTGTTTGGGGTTGCATTTTTTGGCAGAAGTTCAATAATTTGTCAATATTTTGATCCAGGTATTCCCTATCCCTTTTGCACTAATTTTGCTCCTCTAAGACTTGATTTAGTCTTCTTTTGGAATCTTCCGAGCTTTTACACAATTAAGTATGGTCCTCTTGAAAAGTATGAATAGTTTTAGTTTGTAAGGTACAAACCTTGTGTAAACTTGAAATAATTCCATGGAGTCTTTCAAACTCTTTCTGAGTTTGTTCTACAAATTGGGACAATTGTAACCATAGAGTATTACTGCTTATGGTACTCTCAGGTATCACAACATTGTGTTTCATCTGAGTGGAGATATCAGTCCTTATCTTAGGGCTGCTAGCTGCATTAGAAGTATTTACAACTGTTTGTTGTTTATTTGTACTTCTTGAAACAGGTCCAGCAATTTCTGGATCATAGGATCTGAATCTTTCTGCCTCTGGTTGAAAGAAGTCTTTCTCTTGGACTATGATCCTCTTCCTCTCCTGGATTCCATCTGGGATTGGAAATCATGGTGACTCTTGGTCACTGATCTGCTGGTGCCTGAGTGGTTTGAAGCCACTAGGGAGTCTGATTGGGTTACCAGTCCTCATGAGCCTGAAAGGGTCAAAGTATGTTATCTCTGGTTCCATTTCCTTTCTAAAATAGGTTCTTTGAAGAATATATCTTTGAGGGAAATCCTCTGAATACTTTCTACAAGCTCTTGCATTGGAGAAGTTCTTGGAAGATTTGATGGGTTAGAACAAACTTTTCTATGCAAGCCATTCCTGGAGGTTTGAAGCCCATCCTGGAAAGTGTAGGGAGGTTCATTTTGCCATGTAATATGACTTTGAACAACTTCAACTTCTCTCCTTTCCACGCCTCTATTCCTACTAATGGTTGATTCTCTTTGTGAGGAATACTCCCTTGGAATTCCAAACTCTTTGAAATGAGGTGGTATCATTTTTGATTTGTGAAGTGAAAGTTTCAGCTAGTTGATTGAATTCCTGTTTTGCTAGGAATCTATAATTCACTTTGGACAAGTTATTATTGAAATAATAATTATCAAATCAGCTTTCCCCAATATAATTTGTAAATATTATGTTAAAATATCAATAAAATATGGTTTGTATTTTATTATGAAGTATTATTATTGGATTTATCAATAATAATGATAATCATAAAATCTTTGGCCAATTTTGGTGAAAAAATGAATTATAAGAGTTTTTCTTTGAGAGAAATTCAAAAAATATATACTTTGTGTATATTATGAAAAAAAGATATCAATAATAAAATATGATTTTTGTTTTATTATGAAGTATGATTACTGATATTATCAATAATAATAATCAATTTTTGAGGCCAATTTGGGTGAAAAAAATGAATTATAAGAGTTTTTCTTTAAAAAAAATTCAAACAATGTATACTCTGTATATATTATGAAAAAAAGATAAATAATAAAAGATGATTCTTATTTTATTATGAAGTATTATTATTGAGATTATCAATAATAATGATAGTAATCAATTGCTCACACCAACTAGGTTGAAAAAATGAATTATAACAGTTTTTATTTAAGAAAAATCCAAAGCAATATATACTCTGTATATATTATGAAAGAAAAGATCAATAATAAAACATGATTTTTATCTTATTATGAAGTATTATTATGGACATTTTCAATAATAATGATAATAATCAATTTTTCACGCTAATTTCGGTGAAAAAATGAATTATCAGAGTTTCTCTTTAGGAAAACTTCAAATAATATATACTTTGTATATATCATGAAAAAAAAACAATAATAAAATATGATTTTTATTTTATTATGAAAAGAGAGTATTTTATAAATATAAATTATATATTTATAACTCTTTAAAAATGATGAAAAATATTATGTTTCAAAAGGAATATGTATACAGTTTTTTTCATTTTTTTGTTTTTGAGTAAAAAAATTAAAATAGAGAAAAACCACAAAATTAACCCCCTTCAAGGCTTCTTCTGGTTTAAAAAAAGTAAAAATAAGAAATAAAACAAGTATAATAGCTCTAACAAGCATGAAAATAAGCTAAAAATAGTGAAAACAAGTTAGAATTTAGTCTAAAATGGGTAAAAAAACCAGGCCAGGCCCCCAAAATGTCAAGGGTACCCCTATGATAAAGCTTCAAAATCATAATAAAAGCTATAACTCTCAGTGTGAAACAGAAATAAAGATGATATTCAAGTTAGAATATGAGTAAAAAGGCTATACTAAAATAATTTAGTGATGGTGAGTGCTGCTGATAGCCCTGGGTGCAGTGTTTGCCTGTTGGTTTACAATAACAAACCCTACAATAATTAAGACTTATAATTATAGCCTGTTGAATTTCAAGGGTACCACTTCATTCGAGAAGTTATACCATGTAAGAATATTAATAACAGGATGCTGGATTAGCTTCCTGGTGAGGAAAAGCCTCCTTTTCTCTTGTTCTGGGGTAGTGGGAGATGGTTTACCTCTGCACACGAGCACAGAGTGAAGGCTTTCACTACTGTGGGCTGGTTTGTGGTTCTATACACTCAATACAGACTAGTATTGGGTGGAAATGTGAGCCTTGAGGTATATTTTACATACCCAAATAGGCCACAATTATCTTAAAAATAAAATTTGAATTATGCATAACTCATAAGTCATGCATATATCCAAAATTCATCTTTTTTGATTTCAGAAAAGATGAATAACTTTTTATTGAGTAGGTAAATCCATGGATTTAAGGCCAGATTTGGATTCTACACAAAACTTTACCTAGGGTAGCTCCATAGAGTGAATAAGCACAAATTAACTCTTTGAGGTGGTAAAATGGAAAATACTTCAATACCACATCATCAATACCACATAAAAGATCCTTGAAAATTTTTGTTTATCTTAATTTCACGCCAAAATAATGGGAATGTGAGGAATCCCATGTTACATATACACTAAGAGTAGTTTTATTCATGTTTTGGGCACTTAATATCATGATATTCATACATGGACCTTTGGTACACCCATAGTGGATATCTCAGTTTAAGCTTAAATTTCTATTTTGACGTGAAAAATAAGCAAGGGGGACAAAAGACATCAAAGAGAGCCAGGGTACCCAACTTCTGAGGCCTCAGAGGCATGGACAGCTCCAAAGCTTGGATCCATGGTTGATCTTGGCCTAATTGGTAAACTAAAATCTTTTTGGGAACTTGGTTACCATGTTACAACTACTGTAAATCTTAAGAAAATAGCAAATAACCTGCTATTTTGACATGCCAAGGAGGTAAAAGGCCACTTAGAATCCTGTAACCATGTCCATTCTTAATGATTTTCCATGGATAAACCCCAAAAGAGTAATTATAACCCTTTTTGGACTTTTATCCATTGATTTACCTCATAGCAACCAGTGAAACACTGATATTTGCAATTCTACGTAGAAATGAGGTAAAAACTTCAAAAATTCATTCAACATACAATTCTTAATGAATATTTCTGAAACTTTCATGACTAATAGAGAACTGTATTCTCTATGGTACAACCAATAAGAGTTATTGTTTTACTAGTAAAATTAAAAGTTTTCAGTACAGTTCATTTTTGACTATTTGACGTGAAACACTGAATCTTCAAAAATTCCAGTAATTAAAACCGGTGATGAAATTGCCAAGAACATTGATTACTTTTAGAAATCAATGATTATTTTGGAATAAAAGAAGATTTACAGATGTTACTCCTTTTATTCTTAACCATATTGGGGTTGGTAGTCACATAAAAGCATCAACTAAGTAATTATGATAATCTTACATGACAACAGATGATGCAAAAAATAATCAAAAAAGGTTTATTGTTTTCTCACTCACTGCTTTTTCAGTCTGCTCCATGGCACGCCTCTGTGAGCTGTTGTTGAATTAAAAGAGGCCTCCTCTTGCTGTTTTTTCCAAATCATCATCTTATTAATCAATTATATCTTTGTTACCAACAAGTAAGGATTAGTTAAACTATTCTTAAGTGTTTTATTCTTCCAGAATCAATCAGAAAGGCGCCAAATCATAGAATCCAACTATAATTTGTTGTAATACTGTTATAAATCATTTTGATCCCTTAAATCCACAATTCTACGTCAAATTTCTCTACTCTTATCTTTCAATAAGCTCTTTCGAATATTAGTGAGTCTTTTGTTTTTAATTATTAAAGTCTTTCTCTAGTATTAGTTTTCTTCAAGAATTATCTTTGTAATTATTCTTGCAAAAGATAATTATATATTAAAAGAATTTTATTATTTTGATAAAAGAAGATTTTATTATTAAATTCTTCTTGTAATTGATTCTTGTAGAAAATTACTGCTCACTGTTAAAATCACTAGTAGTATTTAACACGTGAAAGAAATAATTCTTTAATTATTTAATTGTGGTTATAATAATATTTTATTATTATATTTTATAAGAACAGACATAGTACTGTTGATTAATAGTATTATTATCATCAGTTTCATAGTCAAATCGTAGAGAAAATGTGGCTTTAGAACCACAAGTAGTCATTTTTACCGTATACATGGTGAACGTTTTCATCAATGGAGCTTACAGGTGTGTTCTGATGCTTCTGATGTTTTAGAAGCTGTACAGAACCTGTATGGACCTCTTTAGTTGACTTAAATATGAGGTATTGAAGTATAAGCAAGCTTCTCTGTCTGTTTGACACCTCATAATCATACTTATGGGATAGTATCCCACTATAAGGCTATATTGGCCAAACTATGGGATTTTAACCTTAAAACCACTTCAGCTTTGCCATTTTTTAGGATATTGAGCTCAAAATTGATTCATTGTGTAGCCCTGGATGGGATCTACACAATGGGACCTTATTTGGTATGGCTATCATTACATATGGCAAAGTGTTGCCATGTACAAGGTTTCTTGTACACATTTATGATTTGTCCAAAAACTGCATGCAGCTTGTTTGCTACATATCATTTGTTCCAGATGAGATATGGAAAAATGGATGGATCCATTAGATAGCCCTAATTATGTGTTTTCCAAAAAGACTCCAATTTAGGTATCTCACACTAAAACTGTAGAAGTTAGATGGGAGGTGAATATTTTAATGACCCTTATTTGACGTTTTTTGATCATAACTTCTGGAATCCTGGTCCTATCTTTGTTTGGCTAGTACCATTCAATAGCGCTGACTTAGAGCTTCAATTTGAATACCCATTTTATGGGGTTAAGCCTCTTCCTCTGGATTTCAGATGATAGGTGAAAATTAAGATTTATTCTCAGCAATAGCTTTGAGCAGGAATAACTTTGTTATTCTTTGTCCTATGATGATGGGACTTGTATATTTGGAAGAAGGTTATTTTCCTCTTTCTTTCAATACCTTTTGAGTTAATTTTTTGCAGCTCCATGTTTTGGCGGTATCTTGGCTTTACCACTGGTGAATGGTTTTTGGCTGTTATGCTTGTTCTCTGGTTTTGAGTCGCAGGCTGACAGTAAGAAACAATTATACTCAGGATAGGAATTGTATTATTTGATGCCAATGACTTACCAAGGACTGTAAAGACAATTCTTTGATACATGCCTTAGATGAGATATGGAAAAAATCATATGATGAAGGAATATTCCACCTACTGAATGGTATAATATACCACAGAACTAAGCATACCTGTGTAATGACAGTTTTGGACAGGTCTTTAATCAATATTGTACTTGAAGAATGCCATGACAGCCATTGCTAAGGACATCTGTCTGGAGACAGAACATGAGAAAAAGTAAAAACTTGCATATGGTGGCCAATGTGGCAGAATGATGCTGCAGAGTATTTCAAAAACTGTGACAGATGTTAAAAAAAATAAGTCCACTGGCACAAGACTTGGAATTGTGATCAAGACCAAAGAACCCAGCAGACCTTGCAAAGTTGTGCATGTGGATTGGGTAACTGGCCTGCCACCAGGGGGTGATAGAAGGAATAATGCTTGCCTAGTTAGTGTTGAAAAATTTAGAAAGACTCCGATCCTCCTACCATGTCACAAGGATGATACAGCCATGGATACAGATCTTATGATATGGAATAGAGTAGTATCATGGACTGGCATATTCACAAACATCATTAGTGACAGAGATCCCAAATTCACCTCAGCACTATGGACAAATCTTAACCAGCTATTTGGGACAAAATTATCCTTCTCTACAGCCTACCACCCACAAACTGATGGTCTGGCTTAAAGGATGATCCAAACCTTTGAAGACATGGTATGAAGATTTTGTGCATATGGCCTTGAATTTAAAGATTGTGATGGATTTACCCATGATTGGTGTACTCTTTTACCAAAAATGGAATTGGCATATAAGACATCCATTCATGCCAGTACCAATCAAACTCCTTTTATTCTAGAGAAGGGATTGAATCCCAAATTACCCTGAGATTAATCAAGGGAGGATTTGGGTGAAAGACATCCCACAGCTAGTAGCCTCAAAGGAATGCTAGACAAAACTAAAAATCATTCCGTGAGGTGCATGGAAGACTATTTTGCCTATGCTAAGGACAAATGGGACAAATCACATGCCACGCCAGATTTCAAAGTGGGGGATTTAGTAGTTGTATCCACCACTAATTCAATAAAATCAAAGGATGTAAAACTCTCAGAGACTCCTTTGCAGGACCTTTTATTATTAAGGCCCTCCATGGAGAAAATGATTTTGAAGTAGAATTATCTGAAGAACTTAGAAATAAGAATCCTAAGTTTCCAGTGAGCTTGATAAAACCATATACATCAAGTGATACTGAAAAATTTCCCTTGAGGAATAAAGTTCCCAAATTTATACCTCCTCTTGAATTATCTTGTATTAAGAAAATTACCAAAGTTCTCAAAGAAAGAAAGTTGAGAACCAATGAAGTAAGGGAATACCTTGTTAGGTACAGTGACCCAAAATGTGAGCCAGTGAGGTAAGTATAACATACCCATAAGGCCACAAATGATTTTATAAACAGTTAATTTTGTCTTAAACAGACTTTTTAGTTGAAATTAAAATAAAAAATAACAAAAAATAAGTATAACTTTTTTTTGGATAAACAAAGTTATAAATATTATGTCATTTTTGGATTCTACACCAAAAATGACCTAGGGTACATCCATAAGGTGTTATACCCAAAAACACTTATTTCTTGTGTTATTAGAATATTTAAGAATCTCACAGTACTAATGTAACTTTTTTAACATTTTTTTTAAAATTGTTAAATTTAAGCTTAAATAAGCTTAAATTTAAAGTTGCATAAGGTTAATGCAAACTTACCAAAATTTTAGTTAAAATTGAGGTGTGGTGTATATTTACTGAATTGGCTAACAATTTGCCATACAGAATGTAAATCCTGCGTGAGCTCAATTTGAAAGGGTTTAAAGCCATGGTATGGCTTTAAATAAATAAAAGGGCAAAATCCATGCAAAAAGGTGGGACAAAGGAAAAAGACCGAATAGAGCTGGGGTACCCAGCTTTTTGGATCTGCAATGATTCAGTTAAGGTTGTCCACCTTTATTGGAGGATTTTCAACCTTATTTTAACTTTAAGATTAGACTTTGATCCAACGTTAAGGTTTAAACTGGTTTTATCCCAATTTGAACAGGAATTTCAAGCTGCCAAAGGGTAAATCCCAATATGCAGGCTTGAAATCAAGGTTTCAAGAACTGTCAAAGCTTATTCAAGCTTAAAAACCTTAAATAAGCTTACAACTTTAAGTTTACAAGCATTAATACCTTATCAAAAGTTAAGGTTTGGTGTGTATTGCTATTTTACATGGAAAAATAGCAATAACTTCAAAGATTCATTCAAAATCCAATTCTTAATGGATTTGCTTGAAAATTTCACACAGCTTAGAATTTAATATTATCTACATATAAATTAAATTTTGAGTATCTTTTATAAATAAATTTCCTGGGTAATTAGCCTGGAAATTTACTCTTTTAATTAAGCTCAAATAAAATTATGATTTCTTTAAAAATTAATTAAAAATTGAGTTCAAGAGATTTCTGCTTGAAAATATATTTTTAAGTTGCTCATGCGATGAACGTTAATATAAATAAGTTTATTTATATTGAAAACTTGAAATAATTAGTTTAAATGCGGATTAAAGTTACATAGAGTTAAGAATAACACTGGTAACTTTAAATTGGAATTAAAAACAAGTTGCCTTAAGCTAAGAACTTTGTTTTTAAGTATGGTTTTTCAGTTTTGACCTGAGCACGCCCTCTATATTCATTATGAATCATGAGAGCTGCTCTGAAGACATAAAAAGAGTCTCTTCATCACTGTTGTTGTCCATCATTCATTATCAATCCAATCATATTAGAAATTTAAACAGGTAAAGTTTTATTATTTACAAAATCTTATTATTAAAGTAATTCTTAAGTTATTTTATTCTTTATTAATTGTAAATTAAAGAATTGAAATCATAGAATTCAGATTATTGTTGTAATCATCAAATAATATATTTTCTATTATAAAATTATCATCTTAAATATCTTTTAAAGTCCACAAATTCCTCTTAAAAACTCTTTAATCTCAATTTTTATTATAAAACGTTGCTTGAACTTTTAAATTATTGAATTTTGGCGTGTTTTTAACTTATAATTATTATTTAATAAAATAACTGTTTTTGTTTGACTTGTTGTATTAAATCAATATTATAAGTAAGTTTTCTTTAAAGTTCTATATCTTTTTTATCTAGTATTAGTTTTTTTATATATAATTTTGAATTCTATAAGAATTATTTCTGCACAGTGTGTGTTATAGTTCTTTTATAAATAATATTTATATTATTTATAAGTGGTTAATATTCATATTTCCACATGTAATTGTCTCATTAAGAGCTTTGCACTTTTTATTGTTATAACTGTCAGTGACTATAACAGTAATAGAATAATTATAATTTATCATAATTATTATTGTTTTTTTATTATTATATTTTTATAATAATAATTAAATTTCTTTTTTTATATAATTATTTTTAATAATTATATTTAAATTTTTGGTTATAATATTTTGTTATATTATATATTTCTACTGAGGACAGTCATAGTACTCTTGATTTTGCTACTACTATCAAGAGTTTCATAGAAAAACCTTACACAAAATGTGAAGATGAATGGTTAGCAGAAAAGGACATACCAGAAGCTACTAAACTTCTCAGAAGGTTCAGACACACTATAAATAACAATATTACAAAGGAATATTCTTTTTTTAGGGGGAGGACTTTTTTCTTTAATTTCTTTCAATTCTTTTCTCAATTAATTTTGATTGAAATTTCTGTTAAAGAAATTTCTTTTGTAGCCTTAAATATCTCTTGTAGAGTATTTTGGGATAAAGTTTTATTGTTGGTAAAACAATAAATCTTTATAATATTATTTTTTTATACTTATCAAGTTAAAAACAATAAAATTGGTGTTTTTTCCCTTAAAAAAACTATTTCCTACTGTTTTTAATCATTTTTTACCTTATAAAAATTTGGAGGACAGGAAAAGTACTTGATTTTTAATAAAAGCTTCATATACACACCTTACAATGGCTTTATTTATTACTTTGAAAAATACATCTTGGACATATTTTGAAATGAAGGTGGTTTTTTGACAACCACATTAGTGGAATTGAATTTATCAAAAAGGGTCAGTGCCATACAGATTTAATTGAATACAGTCTGTATGGATGGATTCAGCTGTCCAAAGAGTGGTGGAGCTTAGGAACCTCTAAACCTGATGTGAATCACTACCTATTAAAAGAATACTTGAAAATCCTTGACCAATATTCCCCCAGGGAAAGTATTGCATCAATGAAAATACCAATACCTGGGTGCAATCAATTATTCAAGTTCTTGAGTGGCCTTCTTGAAGTAATGAACATCACAATTCATGTATGTGATTTGATGCCCTTGAACACCAGCCTTGAAAAATACAATTGAGCATTGGTGACCCATCTAAGATTCAAGATTTTAGTCCTAAGAGTGGATTAATTTGATTTTTGGGGAAAGGTGGTTAATAATGGTGTATAACACCATAAATGGCCAATTTGGTCATTAAGGGACTGGTGGCCAAAAGGCATAGCCCATTGGCCTCCTTTGGCCTGATTAGATCTCGGCCAAACAGGGAGCAGAGGGGTCTACAGATGGCAGCCTATAATATATAATATATGGACTGCAGCCTATACTAAACAGAATAAAGAACATAGCCTATGGGCTGTAGACAGCATGGGGGCCTAAATGGGCCAGAATTACTCTGAAAAAAGGGTGAGGCAAGGGGACATAGGCATCTAGGTGGCTGGCAGGTCCCCTAAGGCCCAATTCCAGTGGGATAGCCTGGGGGCCAGGGATTTTGGAAAAATGCAGGATATGGCCTGTGAGGCCATAAAAGAAATTTTGGGCCAGACCCTTCATAACAGACATTTTGAGCCAGAACAGCCAAAAAGCAGGTTTCACAGCCACAATCAGGGGAAAATGGGATGCAGTCCTATCTTTAATCATAACAACCAGACTAGCGAATCAGTAGCAACAATCAAAATTCAGCTTCAGAAACTTTCCTGAAGAGCCCAATACAGTCTGGAATCCCAAATACAGCTTTTTATTATTCATACAGGCTGTGCTCACTTGATACAGCCTTGGAATAATCAATCCTGAACAGTGTGATCATCAACTCCCATCATAACTCCTGTAAAGACCCTGGGAACCAATAAAGGGTATGTAAGATACAAAATCAATTCAATCAATGAGGCCTCTAAAGAAAATTCATTTTTTGGATCAGGAATGTCACAGGGGCTCTCCTAACTGAAAAGGGCCTGGAACTTATTAATGGAGGGCTCAGAAATGGTTAGGTAGAGTAAAATTATAAGTGTAATAAGAATTGTGCTTCCTAATAAAACAAATATAAGAAAAGTCAAAACACAAATAAATAATAGTAAGGAATAAAAACGCCAATCACATACAAGTCCAAGGCCACTGTTTCAACCTGTCAAAAAGAAATAGAGGGGTTAATAAGGATATAGCCACCACTACTCTAATGAACAGGTGAGGAAATGCAAACACTAACTTAATATCAATAGATCAGATAATCAAAATATAAAAATAATAATATATATTAAATATTAAATCAAATATATCAATTAACTGGGGAAAACTTGCCAGGCGAGAATGAGGGGCTGATATATGCAAGAATCCACCACTCCTGATCCAAAGAGTAATTTTCCTTGAGATAAATCATTGTCTTATTTTCTTTTGGATAATACAGGCCCTGTATTGATGCCCAGGGTCTGTAGAGGAGGTTTGGTAGGAGTTGGTGAGCATAAATCCCTGGATTGATAAATTCAATGCTGTTTTAGAGGCCACAGCCTGTATGAATAAGAACGGGCTTTATTAGGGATTCTAGACTGTATTGAGTCATTCAAGAAAGTTTCTGAAGCTGAATTCTGATTGGTGCTACTGAATTTCTAATCTGGTTGGTATGAGTAAAGATAGGACTGCATATACCATGTTACCCTTGTTGTGGTTGTTATGGAAGGTGAGTACGGCCAATTTACAATACAGTGGTTATGACAGGAGTTTTCATAAATCCACCCATGGGGCTAATTTCCATGGTTGTGACCAGAATGGGATCTAAAAATTGCCAGTATTAACAATTCTTCAAACTGGTTTGATAGCTTATTGGGAAAAAGTTTGCTTTGTTGAGGTCTTGCAGACATCATTGTGACACATCAAGGCGCTGAACATATGATATAAAGTCAGATCAAATGTTGGTGAGATCTTCAGGGAAAGTGTGCCATTTGAATTTTCTTACAAGAAGGACAATCAAAGGCTGGAAGCTTTCATCTGTTCATCTCATCCAAGAATCCATTGTTTTAAGATTTTGGATGTCATCCATGCCTTAAAGTTGTGGTAGTACTGATAGCCCATTTAATGGGAATGTTTTGTTTTGAAGCAGCATTTTGTTTCAAATCTGCCAATGGATAAGGGTGCTTATTTTTCTGTCCCAAAAAAAATTAAATTAAAGGATATTAACAAGCCTTCTTTATGAGCCTCAATTATACAAGGCACTATGACATATAGCCCCTATCAGGGAGAATCCTAAAAACCTTCAAGAAGCTATAACAAGAGGTGGTAAATGACTGATGCACAGAAAAGGCCATTTTTGTCCATATTAAAGACATCTTTGTTCTCATATTGCTTGAGAAAGTAATTCAAGAATACAATCTCTCTTTCTACTTGTTCAGGGTTTCCCTCAGAGGCTTCAACATGAAATTGTACCTGAGTGAGCTTATTTAATGACTTGAAGTATAGATCCCAGTTATTGCTCAATGTGTTCAAGGCAATTCTCCCACTGTGGTATTCTGTACCAATTATACCAGTCTAAAGCTTACCAAATAATTGTAAATAAAAACTGCAGAATTATACACAAATTTCAAAATATCTCTGGAGAAGGAAATAAAACTGTGGAATAATTTCAGAACTACACAAGAGTTGTGGAATAATTCCAGAAATCAAAATACAATGGATGAATAGCCCTGGGTTTGGAAAGAAAATTGCAGAATAAATCTGGAGAAGGAAATCAAATTGCAGAATAACTACACAGATGGAAATATGATTGTGAATTATAGACAAATACCATAAAAACTCCAGAGAAGGACTTGAAATTCAGAATAATTTCAGATACGGCAATAGGATTGAAGAATTATAGAAGAAGTGTGGAATAATTCCAGAAATAAAAATTTAATTCAGGAATAACCCCAAAGATGGAAAGGAAATTGCAGGTCAACTCTGGAAAAGAAACAAAGTTATGGAATAACTCTGGAGCTGAAAGGAAAATTCCAGAGTAACTCAAGAAAAGGAAATAAAATTTCAGAAATCTGGAGCTATGTAAATCAAACTGTGAAGAAATCCTAGGGCATAATCAAGATTTTTGGAAATCAAGAAGATTAAAGTTTTAACAAGAATAATTTCAATTCAATTAATAAATACCTGTAAAAGCCACTCACCAGGGGTAAGGGTATTCATCAATACACCCACTCAAACACCTCAAATCAGCAGATCCACTATTTGAATCAGCATTCAGTTTCAACAATCTTCCTTGCTGAAACATGCATACAGCTTGGTACTTCAATACAGCCTGTCAACATCTGTACTCCCCCCTGGGGACTGTTCCCCAGTTAATTAATTTAGTTTATATATTATTTCGTGAATACTATTATCCTTATTTTGAGTATTATATTGATTTAATATTAAGTTAGTCTTTGCATTCTCACTCTTTTCCTGTACAGTATGAGTTGGGTGGCCATATCCTTATTAGCCCTTCTCTTTTCATTCTGACAGGTTGAAACAGTGGACTTGGACTTGTTGGTGGTTGGCTCTTTTATTCCTTACTCTTATTTCTTTTGTTGCTGCTTTCTTATATTCTTTATTTTAGTAATTCATCTCTTTGCACTCTTAAACATATTCTTTCTTACCATATC
The DNA here is from genome assembly GCA_023105745.1 of Austropuccinia psidii. Lineage (NCBI taxonomy): Eukaryota > Fungi > Basidiomycota > Pucciniomycetes > Pucciniales > Sphaerophragmiaceae > Austropuccinia > Austropuccinia psidii. Next base: position 52,624,106 of record JALGQZ010000007.1, on the reverse strand, counting down.
CTTGAGCGCTCCATGAGTGTGTTGTCAGGGTGACTCTATGATATAGCTTCAGACTGATAATAAAAGCTATAACTCTGAGTGTGACACGAAAACAATGATGATATTAGAGTGAGAATATGATTAAAATGGCTATACTAAAATGATTTAGTGATGGTGAGTACTGCTGATAGCCCTGGTTACAGTGTTTGCCTGTTGGTTTACAATAGCAAACCCTAAAATACTTAAACTTAAAGTATACCTGTTAAATTCTAAGGGTACCACTTCCTTTTTGAGAAGCTATACCACGTAAGAATATCAAGAACAGGATGCTGGATTTGCTTCCTGGTGAGGCAAAGCCTCCTTTTATCTTGTTCTGGGGTAGTGGGAGGTGGTTTACCTCTGCACACGACCACAGAGTGAAAGGTTTCACTACTGTGGGCTGGTTTGTGGTTCCATACACTCAATACAGGCTAGTATTGGGTTGAAATGTGGTTTTAGAACCACAAGTAGTCATTTTTACCCTATACAGGGTGAAGAGTTTCACCAATGGAGGTTACAGGTGTGTTCTGGTGCTTCTGACGCGTCAGAAACTGTACAGAACCTGTATGCACCTCTGTATTTGACTTAACTATGAGGTATTGAAGTATAAATACGCTTCAGCGTCTGTTTGACACCTCATAATCATACTTATGGGATAGTATCCCACTATAAGGCTGTATTGGCCAGACTGTGGGACTTTGACCTTAAAACAGCCATACCTTTTTCAGTCTTTGAGATATCAACCTCAAAACTGGCTCAGTGTTTAGCCCTGAATGTGTTCTACACAATGGTACCTCATTTGATATGGTTATCATTCAAAATGGCAAAGTTATTCCATGTACAAGTTTTTTTGTACATATGTATGTTTTGGCCAAAAGCTGTATTGGGCTTGTTTGCCCCATAACGTTTGTTCTAATTGGAATATGAGGAAATTGATGACACCATCAGATAGCCCTGATTGTGCTCTTTCCAAAAAGACCCCACTTCAGGTATCTCACACTAAAACTGTAGAAGTTAGATGGGAGGTGAATGTTTTGTTCACCCTTATTTGGCCTGAATTTGACCATAACTTCAGTAATACTGGTGCTAGATCAGTTTGGCTGGTACCATTGGATAGCCCTGGCTTAGAGCTTCATTTTGCATACCCATTTGATGGGGTTAAGCCTCTTACTCTGTATTTCAGGTGAGAGGTGAAAATTAAGGTTTATGCTCAGCAATAACTTTGTTATTCTTTGTCCTATGGTGATGTGACTTATATTTTCAGAGAGAGGTGAGTTTCCCCTTTCCTTTGATACCTTTTGAGCTAATTTGGCTCAGATCCATGTTTCGGTTGTATCTTGACTATACCATTGATTTATGGTATATTGGCTGTCATGCTTGTGCTCTGGTGTTGAGTCACAGGCTGACATGAGTCCCAGTTTACTGAGTGCCAGGCCCTCTTCACCTAGAAGAGCCCATGTGACATTAAATTAACTAACTAATATTTGATTCTTTATTGTCATTAATTTTCATTAATTTTCATTCATTTCTCCCATTCATTAATTATGACTCTTTGATGATCTTATGATTTTTCATGATTATGATTTTTCTCTCATCAATTTTCATCTCATTCATTTCATTCATATGAAAATTGAATCTTCCTATTTTTCTCAATCATTGCTGATCATCTCATTTCACTTCATTTTATTTCGTTCAAATTTTTCTTTGTCTGTTTATTCATGCCTTATCAGGAGTTATTGATTTGTTATTGATTGGGATTCATTTGGGTTATTGATTAAGCGATTTGGGATCTATTTGGATTGATTTATTTGACTTTTGAATTCCTCAAGATAACTGATTTATTACTCAAGAATTGATTATTGATTATTGATTGAGTTTGATTCCTGAAGATATTCATTGACTGATTGATTCCTCAAGACCTTGAATTGACCTTGAAGACATTGAGTGATTGTTGAATTATTCAATATTATTGATATTGAATTTGAATTAGTGTTGGTTATTGATTGAATTGTTTGATTATTGATTGAAGTTGTTTTCACCTCAAGAATTGAATTGATTCCTCAAGACTCATCAAGATTTTTCTTGTGATTGACTTGGCCAAGCTTTCATTTCTGTTCTCAATACCATCAAGTTTTTATTCTACTTCTGTTCATAATGCCAGTTTAGCATAGTCCCCCAGCAAAGAGCACTAGATCCCAAAGCATTCCAGCTGTTCTCACTCCTACAGCAAGGGCTCCTCTTGACCGCACACCATCAGTTCATCAACTGAGTGCAAACTTGGACAGAGGACCACCAATGGAAGAAGCAGCACCCTCAAGAAGAGGTGGAATGAAATCTAGAAGATCAATATCCTTTTGTGGACTTTTGGGTGGCTACCCTGGCATGTCTGAAGGTGCAAGAGCAAGATTAGGGGAAGTTGAAGATGAAGAGGGGGAAGAGTGTGTGTAAGAGGAAGATTGTGGGGAGACTGAAGTGGCAGATGCCTTGGAAAATGCTCCACAGGTGCCTCAGGGTTCTAATCTAGCCCTTTCTAGTCAATCTCTTGTCTCTCAAACCGATCCAAGTCTCCTCAAGATGATGGAGCAAATGACTCAAGTAATGGGGAAACTCACTCAAGCAGTTGCCCCCAGGGACAATTCCAAAGCCCCTGCTTTCAAGACTCCATCCATGAAGGCACTTAATTCTTTTGATGGTAATCAAGCTCATAAATTGAGAGGATTTATCCAATCCTGAAAATTAATCTTCAATAATGATCCAGCAAATTTCTTCTCTGAGAGGAAAAAAGTTCTTTACTCAACTTCTTTTCTCACTGGTAGACCTGGAAAGTGGATTTAACCCTATCTCTCAAATAATTCCAATGAAGACCCTTATTATCTCCTCAATAATTGGCCATTATTTGAATCTCAGCTATTTACTCTGTGTGAGCGTCGAAGCATGTCAACCTTTACTTGCTATACAGACTCCAATTACTTTCTTTATAATTTTGTCTCATTTTCTTTCATTATTTTGTATAAAATTCAAATACTTAAATTCATTATATTATAATTTGAATTTAATCTTGTTACTATGACTGACTCCTAAATATGTCATAGTATAAAGTTCCCACTATTTCATCAATCTTGTTTTTATATCTGCTCATGTTGCTATAACAGATCTTTCTTCATTTAAACAAAGTTATTTCATATTATTTTGAATTTGAATTTGTAATTACAATACTTAAAGAAGATTAATTCTCTTTGAATTAATCCTCAGAGCTCTTAACCAAATATATTTTTACAATTAAAATTACTTACATTTTATTTTAGAAATATTAGCGCTCTCACCTCTTGAGTGATTAAATTCACTTTTACACTTTATTAATACTGTTGAAGCCTTAATTCCAACAGTACATCACTTTAACACCAGTGACGCGTCTATTACTTTTAATAATAGTATTCCACTCCTTATTAGTTTATTAAATTACTAATATCTTAGCCTGGAAGCCACGAAAGAGGAACCAGCTAACACTCTGTTTGGTGACCCCAATGAAGTCAGGAAAGCTGAACAAGAGTTGGACAATTTGAGGATGAAGGAAAGTGGTCATGTATCCTTGTACATTGCTCATTTCAGAAGCTTAATGTCAAGAATTGAAGATTGGGGGAAAAGAGCTTTTATCCATGTTTACAGAAGAGGATTGGCAACAACATTATTGGATCAGTTGGCTTCTCACCCTGGAACTTTCAATACTCTTCAAGAAATTATGGATGTCACTTTAGAATTAGACACAAGGTATCATGAGAGGCAAAAGGAAAAGGGTGGTAATGAAGAGAAGAAGCCTCCTGTTAATGGATCCAATCCCTCAAGGCCTCCTCAAATCTCATTTCCAAAGAGGCCTCACCAGAAGAAGAACAAGAAGGGAAAGCAGTTTCAACCTTCAAAGGACAAGCCCCATGCTGCTCTCCCCAATAAGGACAATAAATTAATTGGTTCTGAAAAGGAGAGGAGGATTAAAGAAGGTTTGTGTACTTATTGTGGTGGAAAGCACCCAATCAAAAAAAAGCTTCAAGAGACCTCAGAACTAGGTTGGGTCATCATCAAGAGGCTTCCCTAGCAAGCAGGGAAAAGCCTGAGTGGTAATCATGTTGTGTTCAATGGTTCTCACTTATTTCCTTCAAGAGCACAATTGTGCACTCTTAATACTAGTGTCAAGAAATCCTTGAAGTTTCTTCTTTTCTCTTCTGTCTCTGATATTTTCTATAGTATTCTCATTGATTCTGGTGCTACAAACTCTTTTATTGCAAAGAATTTTGTTCTCAAGTACTCATTGACTATGTCAGGCCCCCCTGAAAGGATTCCTCTTTTCATTTTGGATTCTAATGAATCCCCTGCCTTGTTCATCACCCATTATACCAAGTGGGTAGTTGACTTGCCTTCTTTTCCAAGCTTTGAATGGGACTTCTTTAACATAGATTCACCCAAGGGAGAAGACCTGATAGTGGGCTATGCTTTCCTTTACCATTTGTATCCCATTATTGATTGGAAAAATGGATTGATCACCTATGATTCTAGTAATAAGGATTCTAGTGGTATTATTCCTTCTACTAGTAATGACCTTTCCACTTCTTTCAACAGTGTTGCTCTGGTTGGTGAACTTGAGACACCTTCCCTTCCTTCTTCTGTCCATATCCCTTCCATCATTCCCTCTCAGTCATTACTTCCATTAAGAGATGAAATCTTCAAAGAGATAAAAGATGTTGGAGAAGATGTTGCTATATCTTCACTTCATCTCTTTCAAGGGGATATGGACCTTCCTTCCTGGAGGAGCATTGGGATGAGGGGGAAGAGCCAGAAGAAATTGAAACTGTGTTGAAGGTAGTCCCTACTGTTTATCACCAATATTTGGATGTATTCTCCAAGGTGAAAGCAGAGAAACTTCCTCCACACCGTGCCTGTGATCACCATATCAAATTGGAGGGTCTTCTACCTCCAATTGGTTTTATCTACTCAATAGCAAATCAAGAGTCAGAAACACTACGGGCCTACATTTCAGAGAATGTAGAGAAAGGTTTCATAAGGCCAAGCTCCTCTTCAACAGGAGCAGCTGTCCTTTTTGTTCAGAAAAAAGATGGAGTTCTTTGTTTGTGTCTTGACTACCCCAAACTCAATGATGTCCATAGGACAAACAGGTATCCTGTTCCTCCTATGAACCAGCTCCTTACCATATTCAACGGTTCCACTATCTTCTCCAAGATAGATTGGTGTGGTGCATATAATCTCCTGGGAATCAAAGAGGGGGATGGGCACTTCACTGCCTTTAGAACCAAACATGGTAGTTATGAGTATTTGGTTATGCCATTTGGCCTTACCAATGCCCAAGCTTCTTTCCAGAATCTTGTGAATAATATATTTGCAGATTTTTTGGATGTGTTTGTTGTAGTTTATTTAGATGATATTATGGTCTTTTCCACTTCTGAGGAGGAACATGTCAAACATTTGGCCTCTGTCCTCCAAAGACTGCGTGATAATAATTTGTTTGCCAAATCATCCAAGTGTGGAATACTTGGGCTATGTGGTTTCAAGTGATTGCCTCAAGATGGATTATTCAAAGGGTCAGAAAAGCCTTAATTGACCTCAGTCGAAAAACATCAAGGCTCTTTAATGTTTTCTTGGCTTTGCTGATTTTTATCGTCATTTCATAAAAGATTATTCTAAAAAAATAACTTCTCTCACTTCCCTTTTCCAAAAGGATTCTCCCTCTATCTTCAATGAGGAAGCTCTTAGCCGGTTTCAATTACTCAAAGAAGCTTTCACTACTGCTCCTATCTTATCTCATTTCAATCCTTCTCTACCTATTATTGTAGAGACTGATGCTTCTGATTATGCCTTGGGTGCTGTACTGAACCAGGTGAATGACTCAGGAAAGCATCCCATTGCATTTGAGAGTCGCAAGCTTCTCCCAGCTGAGCTGAACTATGAAATTCATGACAAGGAACTTCTTGGCATAATTTGGGCTCTCAAGTGCTGGAGAGCATTTCTTCTCTCTCTGTCCAATTCTTTTGAGGTCTTGACAGACCACTCTTCCCTGCAGTATTTTATGTCTTCCAAAGTTCTTACTCATTGTCAAGCCCGTTGGGCTGAGTTTCTTTCTGAATTTCATTTCACTATCACTTACCGCCCAGGCAGGCTGGCCACTTTACCAGATGCCTTGTCACATTGGGACAATGTGTGCCCAGAGAGGGGGATGGACTTCATCAGCAATAATCCTTAAAATTTTCATCAAGTAATAAAGAAAGATGGAATTCAAGAGTCAATATTCTTCTCAATCAGAGCGGAAATATTTTCAGATTTAGTTGACAAGATTCAAAAAGAAGTATGGTAAGACAAAGACTATAAAGAACTACTCAAGCAACTAGCAAAAGGTGAATCAGTTCCAGATTATTCTCTTGAACCTCAAGCCAAGTTGTTATTATTCAAAGATAGAGTGGTAATCCCAAGCAATGAGGAACTTCAACTCAATATTCTTCAAAGGCATCATGACTCACCATTGGCTGGCCATCCTGGCCAGGAGAAGAACCTCAAAATCATCAAGAGAAATTTCTATTGGGCTGGCATGAATCAACTCATCAAGGACTATGTTTCCTCATGTCAGCAATGTTCAAGAAACAAAAACATTCATTGCAAGAAGTTTGGATTACTCAAGCCTCTTCAAATTCCATCTGTTCCTTGGAATTCCTTATCAATGGACTTTATCACTCAATTGCCCTTGTGAAACAACTTTGAATCAATTCTAGTAGTTGTGGACAGGTTCTCAAAAATGGAAATCTTCATTCCAGCTTATGGAACAATCACTTCTCTGGACTTAGCTCAAATTTTCATTAGTCATGTATTTTGCAAGCATGGCCTTCCAGTCAGTATTTTCAGTGATAGAGGATCTTTATTTGTTTCATCATTTTGAACTCAATTATGTCAGAAGCTCAAGATATCAAGAGATCTTTCAACTTCCTTTCATCCTGAAACAGATGGACAGACAGAGAGATTAAATCCTATTCTAGAAAAGTATCTTTGGATGTATGTCAGCTATCATCAAGATAACTGGTACACCTGGCTCCCTCTGGCTGAACTTGCCTATAATAATGCAGAACATTCATGAACAAAGAAATCACCTTTTTACACCATTTATGGAAGAAATCCCAGCTTTGACTCAATCCATATTTCTCAAGATTCACCTGCTGGAAAGTTATCAACAAAACTCCAATCAGTACAGCAAGTTGTCAAAGAATAATTAGAGTCAGCAATAAGGAGATGAAAGAAGTATGCATATAGAAATAGAGCATTTCCACCTAAATTATGACCTGGGGACAAAGTATGGATAGCTTCCAAGAACATAAAGACAACAAGACCCACTCAGAAATTATCAGAAAGATGTTTGGGACCTTTGGAAGTTCTGAAGACGATTGGAAGCCATGCACATCACCTCAAGTTTCCTCAAAAATGCAAGTCAGTTCACCCTGTATTCCATGTGTCCTTATCAGAACCAGTGAGGCATTCAACTATCCAAACCAGCGTCAATTGACACCACCACCAGTCTTAGTGGAGGAGCAAGAAGAATGGGAAGTGGCTCAGGTTCTGGACTCAAAACTAAAGAGCAGTAAATTATGGTATCTTGTAGAGTGGAAAGGATTCAGTGAAAGCCCAGAAAGAACCACATGGGAACCAGCTTCCAACCTTACCAGCTCACCAGACCTTGTCAAGGATTTCCATTGATTGTATCCAGACAAGCCTGGCCCAAATATCTCAAGAGTTTAATTTAATGGTGCTTGGTGGGGAGAAGAAGTTATGAAAGTAAGTTCCTCTCCTGGAATGCACCTTTAAAGGGGTATTCTACCCATATGTTTTGGAAGCATCAACTTGGAAACTTTGTGAGCAGTTGTCAATCTTTTGGACAATTTCAGAAGGCCTTACAACATCAATACCCTCCAATTTGGACCTTATCAAGATATGGCCAAACGTTTCTTTCTTTCTTTTTCTTTGCTTTTTTCTTTTCCATTTATGGAAATTGTTTCAATTTATGCCAATCATCATAATTCAAGACATTCATTACTTCAAGTAAGTTATGGAAGTTTATTTCAGCTTTATTGTGCTTGGTGGGCAGTGGGAGTTATGAAAGTAAGTTCCATCTCCTTGTATGAATCCCTTAGGGTTCTACTCGTTGTAAAACACTACCTTGGCCACTCTGTGAGCATCAAATGTTTGGTTCTCATCTTCCAGACATTCTTGGCCAAAAATAAAGCAACTTACTACAAGAAGGACAAACCATCAGGAATTTATCTCATTTGTTTTTCTCTACTCTATTTTTCTCTCATTTTTTTCTTTCCTTTACTTGTATAATTTTGTTTTCTTTTTATTTCTTTAAAGCAGCAGCATCCCCTCCCAAGCCATGTATTGGGAGGTTCCATTATTTTTTCATTTTTTAGTGTTTATAAGAGTGGTGATAGAAGCCAAACCAAACACATAGAAGGATAACAAAACTAGTTATCTCTACCTAGATCATCAAAGGTTCTCTGAAAATTATTTATCAATTCATTTTCATACCAGGCAAATGTTTCAGCCATTTTTTCCAAAGCAGTACCCAGAATAGTCCCGTCCTTTGCATACATAATCACCCTCCCTGCTATTTCTATCAACCCTCCTGAATAATCTGGCCACAGCTTCTTAGTTTTCAATCTCGGCATTGGGATCTTCTCTGGTAATTCAGATAGGCCAGCAATCTCTTCTTTGAAAATCTTGCGCGGCAGGAAAGGGCAAAGGAGACAAACCATTCCTTCTTCTACTGGAACTAGCCACAGGTTACAGTTGTTGGGAGGTGGTTATGGGTGAGTTCCTGGGTTGATGGTTTGGTGATGGTCTTACTGCTGCATTCAAGGAAGGCCTGGCATGAGAGGTACTTGGTGAAGAAGGTGGAATGGAAGTGGGAATGGAAGGTTCTGGGAGTACTGGGAATGACTTGGATTTGGAATCTGTTGGCAAGACGCTGAGAAGAGGAATTTCTGGATGGATGGCCAACTGAATGAGGAAAAACTACAACTTCTTCACCATCCAACTCATCACTACCTTCAGCATCTGGATCACTTGGGGAATCAGCAATCCTTCTTATTCTCTTCACTACCCTTTCAGTATTTATCCTGGAGATTGGGACTTCTGAGCTGGAATATATTGGCCTACCACCAACTGGAATTGGCCCTCCGTCATTAGTCCACATTGCCACATCCCTCTGCATGGAACCAGTTACTACATCAAAATAGCAGTAAGAATTCAACAAAGATATTCAAATCACTCACATTGAGAAAATCCTGAATTACCATCAGGAGTAGGTGCCTCAGAGACTGGAAATAATTTCCCAAAAGGCCCATCCTTTCTACTCCATAAATACCTCCTGAAGTTAGAAGACGGCACCCTAGTACAACGACATGGTTTCTTTCCAATGAAACAATGATGGCACTTTAAAGATTGGGGATTGTAGTGTTGAAAACAATCCTTACCCTTGGCCAAACATTAAGTACAGGCAGGATCAAGAATTTCAACTGCTCTGTATCCATCATAGGTTTGGGAGGGATCAAAGTGACCAGAAGAAGCCATGGAGGGGGAAGATAATTGACTGAATACTCCAGAACCACAAAGAACAGATGGTGGCGGTGCAGAATGAGAAGATTCAGTGAGTTCAGTCAGTTTGGAACTCATAACTGAAGAATATGAAAGAAGAAGATTCAAGATGTCAGAATGAGTCCACTCCAAATCAAAAGAAATTGACCTCAAGGAAATGGGGCCATAACTTATTTATGCCCCCCCAACACCTCTAAGGTGAGGATTCAAGACCCCTTTGGGGCTGAATTCATCACCCAGGGCCTCCCCTGCAACTTTGGGGAGGCCAGGATCTTGATGGTCCTGGACCCCCTCAATGGGTCCAGGCCATGGGCCATTTTTTGGTCCCGCGGAATCCCTGGGTCCCCAGGAGGTCCATTTTGGCCCTGGGGGCCTCTAATAGCCCCCACAGCCTGGGGACTGCAGCGTACAGCCCATGGCCCACCGACCGCAGACCATGGCATACGGTCCATGGACTGTAGGACCCAAAAACATCAAAAATGGCTAAAATGGCCAAAATGGCCATATATTCAAAAATCCAATAAAATCACCCAAGACCCAAAAGAGGACAAAAGGGCCATAAGACCAAGATTCATCAAGAATCACCATAGGAAGAGCCAAGGCTCAAAAAACTATGGAAGGCATATTGAGGCATTTCCAAGGCCAATGGGGACAGGACCCCTTGAAGACTTCATTTCAAGATATTTTTAATTGGGCCTTGACAAATGAGTAGACATTCATATACTCATTTGGCTCATTTTTTGAGCACAAGAGCTCAGTGGCCATCTTTTTGGGATACAACCCAAGGCCATACCCCAAGGACAAAATATTTGCTGAATCAGAAGAGAAAAGAAGCATATTTTGAAGTGGAATACTTACTCAAATTTGCAAGAAGGGGGGAATCCATTCAATTTGACAAAGAATAATTGAAGAAGGATTCTCAGGATAATTGTCAAGGGGGAAATGAAGATTAAAAAGAAATTATTGAAAAAATTTGGGGATAGTGAGATGCCACTCAACAGTGGAAGGGTATTATGGTGTTCAGGAGCCAACCACCCATTTCAAGAGGGGGATACTGTAACAACCACTCACCAGGGGTAAGGGTATTCATCAATACACCCACTCAAACACCTCAAATCAGCAGATCCACTATGGGCATCAGCATTCAGTTTCAGCCATGTTCCTTGCTGAAACATGCATACAGCTTGGTACTTCAATACAGCCTGTCAACATCTGTACAGGCTTGAATCACCCAATACAGTTTGGATACATCATTATGAAACTGTATGATCACTCAACTGCACCAAGCCTCTTGTACAGGTTCTGTGCAACTGTACAGGACCCGTATTGGCCAGACTCAATTCAATCATTCAATCCTCTCATGAAATTTCTCTCTCTGGATGAGGGCTGGTGATTCTCACATATACCAGCCCCTCTTTCTCCCCCCTGTGGACTTTTCCGCAGTTAATTAATTTAGTTTATTTATTATTTCATGAATATTATTATCCTTATTTTGGGTATTATATTTATTTAATATTAAGTTAGTCTTTGCATTTTCTCTCTTCGCCTTTACAGTATGAATTGGGTGGCCATATCCTTATTAACACTTCCCTTTTCATTCTAACAGGTTGAAACAGTGGACTGGGACTTGTTTGTGATTGGCTCTTTTATTCTTTACTCTTACTTCTTTTGTTTCTGCTTTCTCATATTCTTTATTTTAGTAATTCATCTCTTTACACTCTTAAGTGTATTCTTTCTTACCATATCCTTGAGCCCTCCATAAGTGAGTCCCAGTTTACTGAGTGCCAGGCCCTCTTCACTTAGAAGAGCCCCTGTGACAATACCAATTTATCAACCTTATTGCATCATCCATAAAAAAATACACAGTCCAATTGATAAAAAATAAATATGGCTATTCACACTCAAATTGAGCACATAATAAGAGCTTTATTTCTCCACCTCAGATCAATAAAAAGAAATATCTCAAGGCTATGAAAGAACTTAAAAATTTTTTACCTGTAGAAGATTTTTTCTTAATAGCACTAATACATACCAAATTCAATAGAAATGATGCAATATCTAAATGAAATTATTGAACAATAAAGTCAAACCACCAGAGAAATATCTTAAGATTTCATATAAAATTTGAAAGTTATAATCAATGGAAATACAGGAAATTTGAAAGAAACTCTTTACCCAACTTTTTTTCAAATCTAATGGTAGTGCAATAAATGACAGAAGATGTATTGTCTCCCATTTCCCCACTTCCAAGAATAATTTCATCAGCTAAATTCTCCCAAATATAGCATATGACTAGGAGAAATCTCAACTGTCAGAAACAGTAAACATTCCTCAGAAAACACATCACAAAGGCAACAAAAAGAAATGTATCACCAGCTAAAACATATTTAGCTTGTTTTTTATAAGTCACCTGTTTCTGAAGGCTCTATGGAGGACGTCTATCCCTAATTTTCTAAAAAAAATGGAGCAAGCTCCCACTATCCAGGATAAAAACCATCCCTGAACTAGCTGGATATATGGGGTAGTAGTAGCGTTTTGGTCATGAAAAGCTCAGTAGCCTTGCTCAGTAGCTTAGTATTGTTCAACAATAGTAGCAAAACCATAGTTAGAAGCTCAGTAGATGAGTACTACTGAAGAATAGTAGTATAACTGAAGTAAAAAGCTTCTTTTTATTAAATGAAAGGATTAGTGATATAAACATAGTATTAAAAAGATATTGAAGAATTATTATAGGTATTAAATGCAGTATTTATATTATTAGTATTCATATTGAAAAAAACATAATAAAACTTAAGAGGAAAAAGGAAAAATGTTTTTATTAGTCTTCTTCAAAATAAAATAAAATGGTAGTCTTTAGTTTATTCTAAATCATAGTGTTACATCAGAGTTTTTGCTAAAGACTTATTGATAGGTGTGATTTAGAGAGTAATGATAAGTCTTCTATATCTGTTAGAGCCACAAATATTATTTTATTTTGTGATTCTCTGTAGGATGACTATTTGAAATTATCTAGGCGGGCAGCTCATAAACCTGAGAGCCCATGGCTATTGGACAACTCTTAAATTCAAAAAATACTTACAAATAATTTTGACCTCAAGGTACTACCTTATTTAATCACACATCTGGTATTCAATCCATAAAAAAACTCTTTCCCAATAATGACAACTAATGAGCCTATCAATTCCATTGCTAATCAGATAACCCAAGAAATTCTCAATAATCAACAACATCAAGTTCTCCAACAAAATGATTTCATTATTATTATCCAAAAAAAGGAAAACACCAACTGGAGAAGAATCACATATAGATTATGGTATAACAGTTAGTACACCAAGAACCAAGAAGAAGGATCAAAAAATAGTTACAGATTATTTTCAAAAATTACTCAAGGAAAAGGTTTAAAGTAAAAAGAAAAGTGACAAACATAAAAATAAAAAAGAATATATGAATATGGATTAAAAATCATTATCAAAAATACCACATAATCCTTATGGATTCAAAGAAGAAATTATCATTGAAGGGAAAATGCAAAGACAAGATATATCTTATTCAGAAACACTTAATAAAAAAATTTGGAAATGAAATATTGAGTTGAATTATTTGAGAAAAAAAGAAATAGAAAAGAGTCAAGTTTTACTGGATAAACTAGCCAAATGGAAGAAATTACAACCATGCCAAGAATTTTCAGACAACCGGGGTCACAATCACCCTTTTTATGAACCATTCCCTCATCAACTAAATTCACTTTGAAAAGACCAAATACTCTACCAAAGGTGGTCCATATTCATGCACAGGATTCAATATCATTACAACTGGAAATTTTTACAAATAGCAAACCCCTTGTTAAGATTAGGCCAAAAGATCATAGCTTATGGCTTTATGGGAAGGAAGTATAAAAATTTCTCAAATGGGTAAAAAATATAGTGCAAATTGAAGGAGCAAGTGGAAGGAATATAGAAAGATAGATATCCTTTTGGACTACAAGAAATGAAATGACCTACCATATTGAAGGAATTTCTGGATAGGAAACTTGGGATTGGAAGAAATTGAAGCTGGATATGAATAGAAGATGGGGAACAGTTTCACCAGAAGAAATATAAAAATTCTCATCAATGGCTAAATTATTCACAAAGATTCAACCAGCAGCAAGAATTAGAAATATGACTTAAGATTAAAGTTTCATTAGGGAATAGGAATACATCATTGTTTATCTTAAAGGGTCTCCATATATACAACAAGATATGAATCACAACCAAATATTTTTGGCCATTCTTTCCTCAATTTTACAAGAACTAATTTCTAGAGAAATTTCAAAAGACAAGGTCATTGTGTGATATTTGGATTGTGGTTGTATAAGTCCAAGATTGAAACTCTTAAAGCTATACACTTAACATGAATTAAAATCCAAAGTCTTAATTTTACAGGAAGAATTTTCACAAGAGAAGTCACATAAAATGAAACCTAGGCTTGAAGATGAAAGGTGGGAAGAATTCTCAAATCAAATGAAATATTTTACCAAAAATATCAAAACCCCTTCACCAAAAGACAATCCATCAAAGGATAACTGGAAGGAATTATTTAATGGAGTATTTTTTCAGCTCAAATACCTTTCATAGGTATTTCAAAATCCATAGAAAACCCAATAAAGCAATAATAGATATCAGAAAATTAGACAACACCTCAAACAATTCAGGCCAAGATATCCTATCCCACTAAGGTCTTTAAGCTATTGAAAATGTTTCCCATATAAAATGGCTCCAAGAAACCAGCTAAAGTATTATTACTGCTTAGAAGGAGGACATTCCGCACTAAGATATAATCATCTCACATAATACTTGGAAAATATAATGTTCTTGAAGTGTGGAGGAACATGTGTTTTTCCAAATTTTCAGAGAGTACCCAAAGAAAGCCCTATTTCTGAAAAAAATTGATTAGACAGTTTGACAAAAAACAGGAGGAATTTTGTGAGAGTTAGAGGTATTTTAAGATACCCAAAAGACCACAAATAATGAAAAAATATACAATCATAAATAAAATAGAATGATTCATATTATCAAAAAAAAATTAAAATATGAAGATAAGTTTATACACAAAAATTAAAATTTGATTATAATTTAAAAATAAAATTACATTGAAATTTAAATTTGTGAAAACACATTTTTACTTGAAAAAATTAAGTAAAAAGGAATTTTCAACAAAAATACCGAAATTATAATATTTTTGGAAAAAAATTGAATAAGAATTATTGTAACTTTTTATCCTACAAATAAACATATGAAAATAGTTGTACCATTGGACCCCTCATAAAAAATAAGATAGGGTCACCTCTGGGTAGAATTTCTGTAACTGAACTCTAAATAAGCTGAAAATTATACTTTGGTATTTTCTGTACAAAAGTTGAAAATCTTCAAAACATCAATTTAACTCACACCACATGTGGTGTAAACCATCAATTTTTGTGTTAAAGTTGAGGTGTTGTGTGTAGTTTAGAATTTATGAGGAATTCAAGTATTTTCAATTGAAATGTCAAAATGTGTGCGTGTATGACATAAGTGAACTTTAATTTACATATGAGGTGTCAATTATTACAGTTGTGTACTTTCAAAGCTCCATTTCATTACATATGTCAATTATAATTAGAATACATGATGAGGATTTAAAGAAAAAATAAATTCGAAAGCTTGATTCTGGGCAGGAAAAGGAACCTTGGCTCCAAGGGGGAGCCAGACCCTCAAATTCCTTACTGACAGGCATGATATGTCAAAATACACTCAAAATTCATCACTTTTTTCCTGTAATTGAGTCACAGGGTCTGTGTCTGAATTGATTATGAGGTTTTGATACCCACCAGGGCAGTCTTAACTGTTGCCAAGAGGGTAAAACTAACCTTAAGATAAAACAAACATTTAAAAGACAGTTTCAACTGATTTTGAAATCTCTTACACGCATTTTTATGTGTTTTGAAGGCTTAAAACTAGGTATTACTATAGAAATAGGTGATTTGAGGGTCTAAAATAGCTGAAAATAGCAAAAAATGGCTAAAACCAGCCCTTTTTTGGTCTAAACCAGGGTTCAATAATGCCATAATTGGCTTTTCTGTTGGCAGAGTGTTTTCCGCGACTGACAAGAACAACCTTTACTTTTGGAGTAAGCAAACTGATGGCTATAAAAGAATCACTTCTTTTCCCCACTTTTCTCTTCATGTTCAAGCCTTATCCTTTTATAATTAGTTTAAAAACTGCTAAACCAATTGATACAAGATTCCAGCCACCCTTTTAATAAATTTTGAACCTTTTAAACATTCCAAAAAAATATTATAATCATTTTTAGTAACTCTTATAACCATTTTTACCCTTGGACCATCCCATAATGAATTAAAGCATCTTTCATCACTGTTAGCTTTGTTACTTTGTTTGCAAATTCACTCCGGTCACTTTTTGGAATGTTTTCTCTTTAATAATGTTTCTAAAGACTTTGTTCTTATAATGATTTCCTGCTGTTCTTTTCTCAATTAACACAAATTAAAATTGCTCTTGAACAAATTTCTTCTGTAGCCTTAAATATCTCTTGTAGAGTATTTTTGGATAAATTGTTATTTTTGCTGAAACCATAAATCTTTATACAATTATGCTTTCATAATGATAAAGTTAAAAACAATAAAATTGGCATGTTTTCTCTTAAAAATATTATTTCATACTATTGTAATCAATTTTTACCTCAAACAAATTTTCAGGACAGGAAGAGTACTTGATTTTTAATCCAAGTTTCATATCCACACTTTACATTTGGGGGACCAGCCATGATATTTTACCTGTGACATATTTGTACTCTTTTTTAAATTTGTTTTCTTATATTGAAAAATTTAAAAAACCTAAAAAAATACTTATAATTGAAACATTTCATAAAAAATAAAACTTTTTCATATTATAAGTGAGGCTTTATTTTTTATTTTTCTTTTGAGAAATCCTCTTTTTACTCCAATAATTTCTTTTTTCATTAATTTTAGTGTCTGAAAATGTGGTAAGACAAGAAAATATTGGAACTGCAGAAACAGGTACTAGCATTATTCCATCCAGTACTGCTAATTCTGATTATAATAGGACAGTTATCATACCTCAGAATAATAAACCAAAGCCAATTACTTTTGAATTAGTTAACTTGGACACAATTGATACCCTTCAAAAGGCAAAGAATTTGGCCAATAGTAAGTTTTTTGACGTAAAATTACTATTTTTAAGCTTTTCATCAGAAAATATGCCTTCAACCATATCAGGAGCCAGCTATAAACCCTCAAGCAGCTCCCAAAAAGGCTATAGGGGTAATTATGGCAGAAGCCAATCAGTTACATAAGGACAAGGGTCAGTAAATGGATCCCAAACTGACAAATTGTGCAATTCTGAAGCTGATAATACTTTTTTACCTTCAAAAAGAGCTGACACCGCCACAAAAAAGCCTCAGTTGACATATACAAAGCCAGAAAAAAGGCCCATAGCAATGCATTACAGCAAAAAGAGTACCAGATCCTTGCAGATCTGTGGCAAACTGCATGAATTCTTAACTGACTGTGAGAAAATTCCTGGTCCATACCAACACTTTCAAGCTACTCAATGTATGGCATCCATTGATGGAAAAGAAAAACAAGATGCTTCTAACAGAAGAATGAAGGAAAAAAACCCTCCACCACCCAAGCAAGTGCCAAAAACAGCCCCAGTAGCCAGCAACAGAAATTTCAATGTGAAAACGCAGCCACAAGCTCAGAAAAAGGGCAAAGGCAAAGCACCAGCCACAAACCCTTACAGCCAGGGCTACATAATCCCAAAGATTTGGCAGGATGGCATGGAAAATGTATTTCAGATGGCCAGAACAATGATGGAATTGCAGAAAAAGGAGGAAGCCAGATTAAAATATCAGAAGTAATTTCTGATATTCTACAGAGCATTCCAAAATTTTACATGGCTATAAATGACGTGAAAAGTCATATTTCTCATAAAAATTCGTCAATTTGTAAAAATCTCAAGACAAATAACTTAAGTCGTGGACAAATAAATGGGACACTTGTGTGTTTTGAAAATGTTTTGAGAACAATTAAAGCTTTAAATAAAGAAAATTCACTGGGAAATAAGTTAAATGAACAATCTTCGATTTTTAAAGAATTAACAGGCAAATACTCTAAATTAAATATTTATTACATAATTGAAGCAAGAAGAAAACAAGCCATAAATATTTTCAAAGAAGATAATAAGAAAGTCCTTGATGATATTGCAAATTAATTTTCTGAAGTAAAGAAATATACAATTTCCTTGAAAAGTGTTTTGACACCTCACAACAAGAAGGATCAAACTTACCATTGAAGTTGAATCAAGTCACTTCTGAAATTAGTAGACAGACAGAATGATGGAAAGAATAAAGAAATAAGGAAAATGTGTATAAAATTGAAATGAAAATTTTGATACAAAGATTCTAACATGAGTTTAGAAATTCTCAAAGGTGTAGCACAGCAAAATGAATGAAATTGAACAATTAGTGCACACCTTACCTAAAATGTCTACACCTCTGAAGAAAAATTAGGGTACAGGAATTCCCAATCCACAAGTATTGGATGTTGAAAATTAACAGTTAAAAAATGAATTTTACACTTCTTTTCATAACTTGGAACCATCAATGGGCCAAGCACTCTTGAAAAAAATACCAAAACTTAAAGAATGGCCTCACTTCAGTGGTGAAAAAGAATATGACCATATGGAATTTATCAGAGGCATTCACATGATAAAAGAAGATTTTGAAGTACCTGACAGATTGGTAACAGAAACATTTAACACCTTGTTTACCAAATTGGCCCACATATGGTGTATAAACCTGAGACAGGCACATGGACACCAAAGTTGGACTTTGTGGAAAACCAAATTATTAACAAATGGTCCAATGATGCTTGGAGATTTAAAGTTGAAAAATACATTAAATTTTCTAAATTTATTGCTGACAAGGACTCAGCTTTACCATGGCTTTGCCAACAAAAAGATAGATTAACAGCATTATATCCTGACATGTTGGAATTTATGATTCAACAAAGAATCCAGACAATGTGGAGGTGACTTAGAGGATGCTGTCAAAAGCAGGACTACTGAACAATCTTCAGCAGAAGATATCATTAATATATTGACAGAAGTAACCACTAGAACCAGAATTGGTTCTAGTAGGGTGAATCTCAAATCAAGGTTTAATACACCTTGGAAATATTCTGTGGACAAAAATCCCAATAAAATACTAATTAATATGAAGTATAAATATGCAGTTGTAATGAGAAAGTTCCATATCTGCCAAAGCATCACAAATTCAGCTAAGAAATTTCCCAAGAAGGGAAAAATCAATAAAATTGACATTGAAAAGGAGCCTGATGTTGAAAAGGATGAGTTAAATTGAGATAATTCAGGTGATAAATCACCAATATTTTCTGAATATTGAAAAGATATAGAGAATATCAATTCAAATTTTGATACCATGGAATCTTATTCCCACTTGCCACAATTGAGCAATGATAAACTTGATCTATCAAGAATTCAAGATGCACAATTAATGAAAACCACACCAAACAGGGGAAGAGGTTCTACAGCTAGTAACTCCTGTATAAAAGAAGTGGTAATTGAAAATAAACCCAGGAGCCTTCTGCCCTTGTGTTTGCATATCCTTTCTTAAGACTTGTGTACCAAATTTTGAAGATCAATTATTTCCAATTGATGGAATCAAATATAATAGTTCAAGTAGTCCAATGAAAGCATTCGGAATTTTTAGTAATACAGTCATATTTCCACAAATAAATTGAAATATACAAATAACTGTTGAATTTGCTGTTATGGAAAATTTCTCTAGTACCCATTTTATATTGGGGAATGATTATTTGAGCATGTATGGCATAGAATTACATAAAAACTCAGACAGATACATTACTATTTGGGACAATATGAATCAAAATTTTCCTTTTTGTCATTTAAAAGAAAAATTACTGTAAAAAAAGTATCACCAGTCAACTTAGACTTAGAAAATTTGGAGTCTGAACAGTTAAATGAAGCTGAAATAAGTCTTCATCTCACTGATAAACAAAAAAGTGAAATTTCTGACCTTTTATATGACCACAAAGAAGCCTTTGCATCAGATAAAGAGCCCATGGGAGCAATTGGTGGTAATGAGGTTGACATTATTCTTAATATTGAAAAACCTTACCCACCGCTCTCGAGAAGAACTGCATATCCAGAAAGTAATAAATCAAGAGAATCTTTTAAAATCCATATTAAAGAACTTCTAGACCTTGGCGTAATAAGAAAGGTTGGCCACAATCAGGAGGTAGAAATAACTACACCAGTCATAGTGGCATGGAATAATGGAAAATCTAGAATGGTGTGGGATTTTAGAGCTCTGAATACTTACACTGTTCCAGACAGGTACCCAATACCAAAAAACCAAATTGCCCTTACCCCAATATCTCAAGCAGTGTATCTAAGCGCCATGGATGCCCTTAAAGGTTTTCATCAAAATTTGGTGACAACAAGGGAAAAAAAACTTGAGGATTATGGTTCATTGTGGAGTGTATGAATATTTAAAGATGGCTTTTGGTATCAAGCATGCACCTTCACACTTCCAAATAATGATGAATTAAGTCTTCCCTGAAGAGCTTTCAGAAGGATGGTTGATCATTTACATTGATGATATTATTGTCTGTTCCAAGACCTGGGAAGAACATATATACAGATTATCAAAAGTTTTGAACAAAATTTAATCGGTAAAAATTAAAGTTTTTCAAAGAAATGACATTTTGAATTTGAAGAACACAAAGCACTGGGACATATAGTATCTGGTTTATCCCTTGGATTTGATGAAAACAAAGTTGCAGCAGTGTTTCTGAAACCTATGCCTCAGAACAAAAAGGAAATCCAGTCATTTTTGGGGCTTGCAGGATATTACAGGAAACATATTCAATATTTTGAATCAATGGAAAACCTCTTTATAAACTATGTGACAAGGAAATAGTATTTGAAATGACTTTTAACAGAGTCATAGCCTTTGAATGTTCAAGACAAGCCTTGACTACTGCTTAACTCTAACTGATGCCAGACTTCAAGCTGCCCTTTAAGCTTTATATTGATGCATCAGGAGATGGATTAGGTTCTGCACTTCATCAAGTCTAGATTGTAAATGCTAAACCTGTGGAAGGACACATATGTTTCATATTCAGGAAAATCAAACCAACTGAAGCTAGATATGGGGCAAGTAAGATGTAATTTTCATTTCTTGTCTGAGCCTCAGAAAAACTCAATTACTTCCTAGAAGAATGTGTTTTTAAAGTGATAGCAGATTTTACCACTGTTAAATCACTTTTAACAATGAAAACACCCAACATGAATATGCTCATATGGCAAATAGCCATACAGCAGTATAGAGGTAATATGACTATTGTGCACAAAGATGGAAATATTCATAAGAATGCAGAGGGACTAAGCATATGGCCATTGCCAAATACTATTTATAATCGTCCTTATGTGCCAGAAGAAGCTTCCCCACAGATCCAAATAGAAGGAATAAGTGTTACAGTTCTGAACACAACATTTTTTGAGGAAGTAAGAAACAGCTATACTGAAGATAGGAATTGTAGCATCCTATGCCAATTGCTTACCAAAGACTGTAAAGACAACTCTTTGATATATTCCTTAGATTAAATATGGAAGAAATCATATGATGAAGGAAGATTCCATTTACTGGCTGTATAATCAACCACAGAACTAAGCATACATGTGTAATGACAGTTCTGGACATGTCTTTAACAAATATAGTACTGAAAGAATGGCATGACAGCCCTTTCTCAGGAAATCTTTCTGAGGACATGACAAGAGAAAAGATAGAGAGCTGTATACAGTGGCCAATGTGGCAGACAGATGTTTCAGATTATTGCAAAACCTGTGACAGATGTCAAAAGGCTAATTAATCCACTGGAAAAAGGAGTGGAAATATGATCAAAATCCACAAACCCAGCAAAGCTTGGGAACTTGTCCATATAGATTGGGTAACTGCCCTACCACCAGGGGGTGATAGAGGTTATAATGCATGCATAGGGAGTTTTGAAAAATTTAGTAAGACTCCAATCTTTATACCATGTCACAAGGATGATACAGCCATGGATACACCTCTTCTGATATGGAATAGAGCAATATCATGGACTGCCATATTCACAAATATCATTAGTGAC
This sequence comes from Austropuccinia psidii, assembly GCA_023105745.1. Lineage (NCBI taxonomy): Eukaryota > Fungi > Basidiomycota > Pucciniomycetes > Pucciniales > Sphaerophragmiaceae > Austropuccinia > Austropuccinia psidii. Next base: position 52,602,214 of record JALGQZ010000007.1, on the reverse strand, counting down.
AGAGATCCTGAATTAATCTAAGAACTATGGACAAATTTTCAAAAATCTGTTGAAACAAAATTGTCCTTCTCTGCAGCCTACCACCCACAAACTGATGGTCCAGCTTAAAGGCTGATCCAAACCTTGGAAGAAATGGTAAGAAGATTTTGTGCATATGCCCTTTAAGTTAAAGATTGTGATGGGTTCACCCATGATTTCTGTACTCTCTTACCAGCACTGGAATTGGCATAAAAACCACCCATTCATACCAGTACCAATCAAACTCCTGCTATTCTAGAGAAGGGATGGAATCCCAAATTACCCCAAGATTAATTGAGGAAGGATTTAGTTAAAGTAAATTTGATAGCTGGTAGCATCAAAGAAATGCTAGACAAAGCTAGAAATCATTCTCTAAGGTGCATGAAGGACTCATTTGCATATGCCAAAAAACAAATGGGACAAATCACATGCCACTTCAGATCTCAAAACGGGAGATTTAGTAATTTTATCCACCACTAACTTCAATAAAATGAAAGGATGTAAGAAGCTCAAAGACTCCTTTTCAGGAACCTTTCTTATTAAAGCCCTCCATGGTGAAAATGGAATTGAAGTAGAATTATCTGAGGAACTTAGCAAGAAGCATCCTACATTTCCAGTAAGCTTGGTGAAGCAATACAAATATGGTAATTCTGAGAGATTTCCCTTGAGAAATAAATCTCCCCATAATATACCTCCTGCTGAATCTTCTGGCACTAAGAAAATCACCAAAGTTCTCAAAGAAAGAAATTTAAGGACCAAGAAAGTAAAGGAATACCTTGTTAGGTACAGGGACCCAACTTGGGAAGATGAATGGTTAGCAGAAAAGGACATACCTGAATCTAATAAGATTCTCAGAAGGTTCAGACATACCAGAAATAACAATATTAAAAAGAAAGATTTTGTTTTTAGGGGGAGGGAATGTGAGCCTTCAAGGTATTTCCAGATAACCAAAAAGCCACAAATAATAAACCAATATACAATTATAGATAAAATGGAATGTTTATATTATCAAATTCAAAATTAAAATATATAAATAAATTTATACACAAAAATGTAAATTTAATCATAATTTAAAAATAAAATTACATTGAAATTTAAATTTGTGAGAACACATTTTTACTTGACAAAAATAAGTAAAAATGAATCTTCAACAAAAATACCAAAATTAAACTATTTCTGGGAAAACGTTAAATTAAGATTATTATAAATCTTCATCCTACAAATAAAGATATGAAAATTATTTCACCATTGGACTCCTCATAAAACATAAGGTGGGGTCACCTCTGAGTAAATTTTCTGTAACTCAACTCTAAATAAGCTTAAATTAAGCTTTCAGTATTTTCTGTACAAAAGTTGAAAATCCTCAAAACCTTATTTTAACTCACATCACATGTGGTGTTAACTATCAAATTTTGTGTTGAAATTGGGGTGTTGTGTGTGGTTTAGAAGTTATGAGGTATTGAAGTATTTTAAATTGAACTGTCAAAATGTGTGCCTGTATTACATAAGTAAGCTTCAATTTACATATTAGGTGTCAGTTATTACAGTTGTTTACTCTAAAAATTCAATTGAATTAAATATGTAGATTATAATTATAATACATGCTGAGGAATTAAAGAAAAAATAGATTGGAGATTGATTCTCAGGGGGAAAAAGAATGTTGCCTGCAAGGGGGAGCCCGACCCCCAAATTCCTTGTTCAAAGGCATGAAATATCAAAATCCACGCAAACATTCATCAATTTTGGCCTGGAATTGAGTCATAGGGTATGTATCTCAAATGATGAGGGGGTTTTGATACCAACCAGGGCAGTATTAACTGTTGCCAAGAGGGTAAAACTATCCTTAAGATAAAACAAACATTTTAAAAACAGTTTTGACTTGTTTTCATGTCTTTTACACACACTCTGAGGTGCTTTGACGGCTTGAAACTAGGTATTACTATAGAAATGGCTGATTTAAGGGTCTAAAATGGCTAAAACCAGCCCTTTTTGGTCTTAACCAGAGTTCAATGATTCCATAATTGGCTTTTCTGTTGTCAGAGTGTTTTCCGCGACTGGCAAGAGCAAGTTTCACTTTTGGAGTAAGAGAATTGAAGGCTATAAAGGAACATCTTCTTTGCCCAACTTTTCTCTCCATATTAGAATCTTTCCCTTTAATAATTAGTTTAGCACTGTCAAACCAATCAATAAGAGATTCTAACCACCTTCTTTAAATCATGTAAAACCTTTTAACCATGTTGAAAAATCATTTTAATCATTTTTACCCTTGAACCACCCCATAAATAAATTAAAGCACGTTTCATCACTGTTAGCTATGTTACTTTTTTTCCAAATTCACTCTGGTCAATTTTGGGTGTTTTTCTCTTGAATAATCTTTTCAAATACTCTGTTCTTATATTAATGACCTGCAGGTCTTTGCTTAATTAATTCCAAGTGAAATTGCTCTTGAACAAATTTCTTTTGTAGCCTTAAAGATCTCCTGTAGAGTATTTTTGGATAGCTTTTTATTATTGGTAAAACAATAAGTCTTTATAATATTATTGTTTTATACTAATAAAGCTAAAGACAATGAAATTGGATTGTTCTCTCTTAAGAATCTTATTTCATACTATTTTTACTCAATTTTTACCTTAAACAAATTTTGACGACAGGAAAAGTACTTGATTCTTAATCAAATTTTAATATCCTCACCTTACAAATTTACTAAAAATATGATTCAAAAAAATTCACTCCCAAAACAAAAAGAGAATTCATTAATTGAGGATCGCAGAGATGGGAAGGCAGCTGCTTGAGCTCAATTAGAGGAATGGCAAAATATCACCAGAAAATGAAAAAGATCAGATAAATTTTGGACCTAGGCAGAAAATACAGAAAGCTTCAAGACAGGAATTTCAAAGCAAAAATCAGAAAGTGGAGAAAAATGGAAAAAAAATTCCTTAAAAATAAGATACCAGGTCCCTACAATTAGCAGGATGAGGAAGAAGAAGAAATAAGAGTCTTAATTGCAACAAAATGAAAGAAACCCCAATAAAGAAAGAAAAGACATGATAATTGTATAGAAATCATTTCTAAGGATGGGAATTGTCAGGCTGAGTCTATGATAAAGCTATAATAATACTATTTACAACTTTGACTATTACTGTGACATGGTGAAATTACTTTAAAATAGGTTTTAGGATGATAGTAATGGCTTAAAGATGGAGTATTAAGGGCTGTGCTATAAAGAAATAGTGGTGGTGAGCACTGTTGAAATCCCTGGGTGCAGTCTTACCCTTTGGGTTAGTATAATAAGAACTACAATACTAAGAATTAAAGTATACCTGACTTGTTTTGAAAGAGTATAACTGTTTTTGACAGTTGTACTTTTCAGGAAATTAAGAACAGGATGAGGATTTGTCTTTTGGGCAGAGAAACCTCCCTTTTGATCCTGAAAATGGGTGAAAAGGTCCTCTAGACCATTTCACATGGATGCAGTGAAGGTTTTTCACCTCTGTCAGAGGGGCTCTAGTGGAAATACAAGAGTGGCCTGGCACTCAGCAATCAGGGAACTCACTTGGAAGACTCCAAAAGAATAAAGAATAAAATAATAAGAATAAATTCCTCAAAAAGATATGCAGGTACAAGATGAGATGCAAAGAGGAAAGGGAAGCCAAATGGCCAAAGAGCCAACCAAGTAAGTCCTTAATCACTGTTTCAACCTGCCAAAAATGAACAATGGAATTAGTAAGGATATGACCACCAAATATCCATTGACAGGCGAAGAAAGAGAAAGAGAAAGGTGCTAAATGACTGACTTAATAATATCAGTATTTGCTTAACTAAAATGAAAAGAAAATAAAGATAAAATAAAATCAAAGTATATTAACTAACTGGGGAAAAACCCCCCAGGGTGGAAAGGGTAGCCGGTATATGTGAAAAGTTGGGAGCTTGAGTTCTTCAGGCTGAAAACTGATCTGTATTGATCCTTGAGGCTGTATTGATTGTTTTGGGAATTCATACAGCTGGCTAATATTGAAATTGAATTGGGTTGAATGAACTTCCCATGCTTGAAAATGAAATACAGTTCTTGGTGGATCCAGACTGTATTGAATGAATATGGTTGCCAAGATGGATTGAGTGGAGCTTTGACACTTGACAACTTCTTTTGGCACTGCCTCTTGAATACACTTTTGAGAATGAATTGAAAGTATTCCATTGGAAGGAATACTTGGAGTGAAAATAACCAATGACTGCTTGATGGCGTCATTGGTCTTTGACGCTGAAACACTTGCTCTTGAGCCTTGATGATTCCTCTGAATGATTGGGTGCCTTGATGACGTGATGAGATGTTGGAATGTTGAAATGACCATTTGATATTCCCACCATTGAATTGCTGTTGAAAAATGATGTACAATGATATATAACATCATTTATGGCATATTGGTTCATTGGAAAGAAGATTACGTCCAAAGGTCTTGAGATGGAAAGGCAGAGGGGAAAATGATGGATGTGATGGCTTCAGAGCTTGGAAAGGTGTTTCTGGGCCCTTTGCGGTTTTTGGCCACTTTTGGGTTCTGAGCCAAAAACTGGCCCAAAAGGTGGGAAAGTGTCTTTTGGACACTTTGCGTCAAAGTGCGCAAAAATGCGCAAAATGCGCAAAAGTGCGCAAATGCGCAAAAGTGCGCAAATGCGCAAAAGTGCGCAAAATGCGCATTATGAGCCCAAATGGCCAAAAACAGCCATTTGGGCCATTTCCCCTGGTTTTGAGGCAAATGACCAGAAATACCCATTTGGGCATAAATCGCCGCTATGGGTTCTGGATTGAGGTGAAGGGCCATGAAGGCTCCAAAACACAAATGGCCATAAAAGGTCCATAATATGATGACGTGGCCATATTGGCTACTGGTGATGGATATGGCCAATTGGCCATAAGAGAACTATGGCTTGATATGCCATATGGGGATCCAAGGAGGTGAATTGCCATGGTTGTGACAGTACCCCCCACCTTGGAATGGTGAGCTCCTGAGCACCAATACAAGGTGAAGCCTGTTGAGGCTATTGGAATGATTTTGAGAGAGTGATTCAAGAGGACTGATGAAGATAAAAATTTGAAAACTGATATTAAAAATTTGACATTTGACGCAGGACTTGCTTGATCTTCTTTTGACATTGGCTTCATGATTTGGATTGAATTTTAAAATAAATGAAAAATTTTGACGTGATAATTGACGTGATAACAGAAAATTTAAAATGAAAATAAAATAAAAATAAAGAATGAAAATGAAAATAAAAGAAAGAGAAAAGAGAAAAGGAAATTGAATTGAATCTTGAGGAGGTTCCAATCTTCATCACAGAGGTTGATAACTGATTTTGGAATTGGCCCAAGGACCTGGAAAGAGAAATTTGATGCCAGGTGCTCACAAAGTGGCCAAGGTGATGTTTTGACAAGATTGTAGACCCCTCAGGGAAGTGCACACCAGGAGAGGAACTTACTTTTAGTAGTTACCACTCCCGCCAGTGCGATAAAGATAAAAACAAAAATGCTGAAGGAATGAATTTGAATTTGGAATCTTGGAAATGAATTGAAAGTGAATGGCCCATTGTCCCAAGTGAAATGGCCATAAGATTGGAAATGAATGTTGAAAAGCCCGGCCAAAGATCTGTGTCCCAAATTTGCAAAGTGCTCACAGAGTGGCCAAGGTGATGCTTACCACAATAGAGTAGAATACCCCTAAAGGTGCATACCAGGAGTGGGACTTACTTTTGGTAATTCCTCTCCCCACCAAGCACCATAAAATCAAGCTCTTGAAGAATTGGGTCCTGGCTTGTTAGGATATAATGAGTGAAAATCTTTGACGAGTTCAGGACAATTCTTGAGGTTTTCAGTTGGTTCCCAAGTGGATCTTTCCGGGTCTTGACTGAAACCTTTCCATTCCACAAAATACCATAATTTTCCTCTCTTGAGCTTTGAGTCCAGTATTTGAGAGACTTCCCATTCTTCTTCTTCTTCAATGATTATTGGAGGAGGAGGCTCTTGATGCCTATTTGGGATTGTTGACGTCTTGACTGGTTCCAAAAGGGAAATATGGAAAACTGGGTGGATGGACTTCCATTGAGATGGGAGCTTGAGGTGGTAGGCATGAGTACTGACTTTCTTCAAGATTGGAAAAGGACACAGCCATCTTTCAGACAGCTTTTTGGTGGGTCTGGTTGATTTGATGCTCTTGGAAGAAAGCCATACCATGTCACCGGGATTGAAAACAGGTGGACTTGCTCTACTTTTATCTGCATACCTCTTAAACCTGTTTATGGCAACTTCAAGTTCTCTCTTGACATCTTGCTGTACTGATTGTATTTTTGTTGATAACTTTCCAGCCGGAGTATCTTGAGTGATGTGAACTGAGTCAAAATGAGGATCTCTTCCATAAACAGTGAAAAACGGTGATTGTTTTGTTGAAGAGTGGTCAGAGTTATTGTAGGCAAATTCAGCCAGAGGGAGCCAGGTGTTCCAATCATCTTGATGATAACTGACATACATCCAAAGGTACTGTTCTAGTATCTGATTTACCCTCTCTGTCTGTCCATCAGTTTCTGGGTGATAAGCAGTTGACAGATCTCTTGAAATCTTGAGCTGCTGACAAAGATTGGTCCAAAAGGAAGAAACAAAAAGAGAACCTTGATCACTAACAATGCTTGAAGGAAGGCCATGCTTTGAGAAAATATTCTTGATGAATAAATGGGACAAATCTAATGAAGTGATTGAAGCTATTGTTGGAATAAAAACCGCCATTTTTGAGAATCTGTCCACTATGACAAGGATTGAGTCAAAGGAATTGGACAGTGGCAATTGAGTGATGAAATCCATTGAAAGACAAATCCAAGGACCACTTGGAATTGGAAGAGGCTTGAGGAGTCCAAACTTCTTGTGATGAATATTTTTGTTTCTTGAACACTGTTGACAGGATGAGACATAATCCTTGATGAATTGAGTCATGCCGGACCAGTGGAAATCCCGCTTGACAAGTTTGAGAGTCTTCTCTTGGCCAGGGTGTCCAGCTAGAGGAGAGTCATGCCGCTTTTGAAGTATATTGAGTTGAATTGTGGGGTCATTTGGGACCACCACCCGATCTTTGAAAAGGAGAAGTTTGGAAGAGGAATCAAGAGAATAATCTTGGACAGATTTACCTTTACCCAAATCTTCAAGAACACTTCTATATTAAGGGTCTTGCCACACTGCCTTCTGAATTGAATCAATCAAATCTGAAAATGAATCCACCTTGACTGCAAAAAATTTTGAGGCTTGAATTTCATCTTGCTTGATTATCTTCTGATAGTTCATTGGATTCTTGCTGATGAAATCCTCCCCCCTCTCTGGGTAAACATTGTCCCGACGTGACAAAGCATCTGGAAGGGTGGCCAAGCGGCCAGGGCGGTAAGTGATTGAGAAATGAAATTCAGATAGAAATTCAGCCCAGAGGGCTTGACGGCGAGTGAGAATCTTGTTAGACATAAAATATTGAAGAGATGAATGATCGGTGAGAACTTCAAAAGGGGAAGAAATGGAAAGAAGAAAAGCTCTCCAGCGCTTGAGAGCCCAGACTATGCCAAGGAGTTCCTTGTCATTAATCTCATAATTAAGCTCAGCTGGGAGAAGCTTGCGGCTATCAAATGCAATGGGATGTTTTCCTGAGTCAGAGACCTGACTCAGTACAGCACCCAACGCATAATCTGATGCATTGGTCTCTACAATGGTGGGTAGAGAACAATTGGAGTGGTGGTGAAAGCCTCTTTGAGGTGGTGAAACTGACTGAGAGCTTCCTCATTGAGGGGGAACAGGAATAATTCTTGAGGAAACTGGTGTGTGAATTGATCTTCTTTGAATAATTCTTGATGAAATGGCATCAGAAATTGGCAAAGCTAAGGAATGATTGAAGAGCCTTGAGGTTTTTTGGAGGAGGCCAGTTGAGAATTTGCTGGACTTTTGCTTGGTCCATCTTGAGGCCTTCAGAAGAAACAACATAACCTAAGTACTCTACACTAGAAACATGGAATAGGCATTTGGTCGCCTTAGCAAAGAGGTTATTGGCTCTGAGTCTGGAAAGAACAGTGGACACATGAGTGACATGTTCTTCCTCAGATTTGGAAAAGACCATAATGTCATCCGAATAAACCACAACATAAACATCAAGAAGATCATAAAAAATATCATTGACAAGATTCTGAAAAGAAGCAGGAGCATTGGTAAGCCCAAAAGGCATAACCAAGTACTCATAACTACCATATTTGGTTCTAAAACAAGTCAAATGTTCATCACCTTTCTTGATTCTGAGCAGGTTATATGCACCACGCAAATCAATCTTGGAGAAGATAGAAGAACCATTGAAAACAGTGAGAAGCTGGTTCATAGGGGGAACAGGATACTTGTTCTTCCTAGTAACAGCATTGAGTTTGCGGTAATAAACACCCAAACGGAGGCCACCATCTTTCTTTTTGACAAAAAGAACAGGTGCTCCTGTAGAAGAGGAGCTTGGCCGGATGAAAACTTTCCCTACATTCTCTGAAATGTAGGCCCTGAGTGTATCTGACTCTTGGTTTGATAAAGAGTAGATCACCCCAACTGGAGGTAGAGACCCCTCCAGCTCGATATGATGATCACAGGCGCGGTGAGGAGGAAGTTTCTCTGCTTTCACCTTGGAGAATGCATCCAAGTATTGGTGATAAACAGGAGGAACAACCTTCATCACGGTTTCTATTTCTTCTGGCTCTTCCTCTTCATCCCACAACTCCTCCAGGGAGTCATGATAAGATGAAGGAGGAAGGTCCATATTCCCAAAGAAGAGATGAAGTGAAGATACAGAATTATCTTCTCCAACATCTTGAATCTCTTTGAAGACTTCATCTCTAGATGATAGTAATGACTGATGGGAATTAGGGGAAGGAATATGGACAGAAGACGCAAATGATGGTGTTCTAGAATCACCAACCAGAGCTGCACATGATTTGGCAGAAGAAAAGTCATTACTGAAAGAAATTAAAGGATCATTATAGTCCTTATGATCAGAATTAAAGGTGATCAATCCTTGCCTCCAATCAATAAACGGATTAAAATGATTAAGAAAGTCAAAGCCCAATATGAGGTCTTCTCCCTTGGGAGTATCAACAACTAAAAAGTCCCATTCAAAGCTTGGGAAGGAAGGGAGCTCAACCATATATTTAGTATGGTGAGTCACAAATAAAGAAGGAGACTCAGAGGAGTCTAAAAGGATGAGGGTAATCTTCTCTGGAAGCTCTGACGTAGTCAATGAATACTTGTGAACAAACTGCTTTGCAATAAATGAGTTGGTAGCACCAGAATCAATGAGAATACTGTAAAAAACATCAGAAAGAGAAGAAAAAACAAAAAATTTAAGAGAATTCTTGACACCAGTATTCAGAATGCACAATTGTGCTTTGGATGGAAAACTGTGAAGACCATTGAACACAACATGATCTTCACTCAGGCTTTTCCCTGGCTGGGAAATTTGCCTGACGGTTGGGTAAGCTTGTTTTGAGGCCTTTTGAAACAAGACTCAAGACTATTCTTCCCACCAAAATAGGTACAAAGACCCTCCTTGATTCTTCTTTCTTTTTCAGAGCTCATGAGCTTGAAATCTTTATTCAATAAAGAAGAATGGGGCTTGTCCCTCTTCTGAAAATTCTTCTTCTTCTTTTGACTTGAGCTTGAAGAATTTTGAGGATGAGAAGAACTTGACTTTGAGGCTTCTGGCTTCTTCTCTTGATGATGACTCTTTTCATTTTGCCTCTCATGGTAACTGGTATCAAGTTCCAGGGTAACGTCCATTAAGTCTTGAAGAGAGTCAATTCTTGAAGGATGGGAGGCCAATTGATCCAAAATCCTGGATGGCAATCCCTTCCTGAAATGATGGATAAGAGCTCTTTCACCCCAATCCCCGATTCTTGAGACTAAGCTTCTGAAATCAGCAATGTATAAGGATACATGCCCACCTTCTTTCATTCTTAAAGAATCCAACTCAGCTTCTGCTTTTCTGACTTCATTCAGGTCACCAAATAGAGTGAAGAGTTGAGATTCAAAAAGAGGCCAAGAATTGAGAAGATAATTTGAGTCTTGATTGGTGAGATTGGAAAGATAAGGCTCAATCCATTTTGCAGCCCTGCCAATAAGAAATGATGTGGAATAGAGAACTTTCTTTCTGTCTTGAGAGAAATTTGCCAGATCATTATGGAATATCAATTGACAAGACTGAATGAAACTTCTAACTTTGAAGGGCTGAGTCCCATCAAAGCATTCCGGTGCCTTCATAGATGGAGTCTTGAAGGCTGGTGGTCTTGATGCTTCAGAAGATGAAGCTGCTTGAAGATTGGCCATAATCTGAGTCATTTGCTGCATGATGGCCAATAGAGATGGTTCAGACTGATTAGACTGGGCTAGAGTTGGCCCTCCAGTACCTTGGGATGCTTCCACCGGGGCAGGAACACCTTCAGTACCATCAGACTCTTCCTCTTCCACAGAATTCTCCTCCTCCTCTTCACCATCTTCACCTGGACCTTTGAAAATAGTCCTTGAAGTTCCTGGAAACCCGCCAACTACTCCTGAAAATGATCTTGATCTTCTGGGCCCCCTTCCTTCCTTCCTGGATGGTGCTGCTCCTTCCATGTGGGGTCCTCTATCTAATTGGGCCCTCAGTTGAGAAACTGCTGGGGTGCCATCTAGAGGAGCTCTTGGAGTTGGAGTGAGAACAGCTTGAGCTCTGGCCTGAGATCTTGTCTGTCTTGCCAGAGGTGAATGTTGAACAGGCATGATATCAGGAATAAAATTGAATTAAATGAATAAAAATCAAAATTTGCTTGAAGTGAAAAGAGTCAACAATCAAATCCTGAGGAAAATGAATGAATCAAAATGAAAAATCTTCAAGTACGTCAATAAATCAAAATCAAATGAAGTCTTGAAGTCAAAAAATCAATGAATCAAATCAATCAAAATCAAATCTTGCAAAAATCAATCAATCAAATGAAATCTTGATGCAAAATTAGTTTATGTCGAAATTCTTGATGTGAAAAATCAGCAAAATCAATGAAATCTTCAGGTCAATCAATTTTCTTGAGGTCAATATCAAATATGTCAAATCAATCAATCAATCAAAATCAAGTGAATTATTCTTTAAAAACCAAAATTCTTGAAGAATGAATCAATTATGAATCTTGATGTGAATAATGTGTCTGAATATCTTGATGAAAAATTTGAGAATCAAAGAAAATCAAGATGAAGCCTGAATTATGAATAAAATGAAAATTTGATGATTTGGAAAGATTTTAAAAGAATAACAAAAATAAAATTGGGTCAGCTTTCAATTTTCAAAATGAAGAATGAATGAAAGAAAATTGAGAGATGACGATGAATCATTAAGTTCATAAGCGTAAAAGAATCATAATTTCAATGAAATGAGTGAATGAAATTATAAAGAAATAATGAACAGAATGAAAAAGAAATTATGAGTTAATTAATATAATGTTGCAGGGGCTCTAGTGGAAATACAAGAGTGGCCTGGCACTCAGCAATCAGGGAACTCACTTGGAAGACTCCAAAAGAATAAAGAGTAAAATAATAAGAATAAATTCCTCTAAAAGATATGCAGGTACAAGATGAGATGCAAAGAGGAAAGGGAGGCCAAATGGCCAAAGAGCCAACCAAGTAAGTCCTTAATCACTGTTTCAACCTGCCAAAAATGAACAATGGAATTAGTAAGGATATGACCACCAAATATCCATTGACAGGCGAAGAAAGAGAAAGAGAAAGGTGCTAAATGACTGACTTAATAATATCAGTATTTGCTTAACTAAAATGAAAAGAAAATAAAGATAAAATAAAATCAAAGTATATTAACTAACTGGGGAAAAACCCCCCAGAGTGGAAAGGGTAGCTGGTATATGTGAAAAGTTGGGAGCTTGAGTTCTTCAGGCTGAAAACTGATCTGTATTGATCCTTGAGGCTGTATTGATTGTTTTGGGAATTCATACAGCTGGCTAATATTGAAATTGAATTGGGTTGAATGAACTTCCCATGCTTGAAAATGAAATACAGTTCTTGGTGGATCCAGACTGTATTGAATGAATATGGTTGCCAAGATGGATTGAGTGGAGCTTTGACACTTGACAACTTCTTTTGGCACTGCCTCTTGAATACACTTTTGAGAATGAATTGAAAGTATTCCATTGGAAGGAATACTTGGAGTGATAATAACCAATGACTGCTTGATGGCGTCATTGGTCTTTGACGCTGAAACACTTGCTCTTGATCCTTGATGATTCCTCTGAATGATTGGGTGCCTTGATGATGTGATGAGATGTTGGAATTTTGAAATGACCATTTGATATTGCCACCATTGAATTGCTGTTGAAAAATGATGTACAATGATATATAACATCATTTATGGCATATTGGTTCATTGGAAAGAAGATTACGTCCAAAGGTCTTGAGATGGAAAGGCAGAGGGGAAAATGATGGATGTGATGGCTTCAGAGCTTGGAAAGGTGTTTCTGGGCCCTTTGGGGTTTTTGGCCACTCTTGGGTTCTGAGCCAAAAACTGGCCCAAAAGGTGGGAAAGTGTCTTTTGGACACTTTGCGTCAAAGTGCGCAAAAGTGCGCAAATGCGCAAATGCGCAAAGTGTGCAAAAATGTGCAAAATGCGCAAATGTGTGCAAATATGCGCAAATGCGCAAAGTTCGCAAAAAGTGCGCAAAATGTGCAAAAATGCGCATTATGAGCCCAAATGGCCAAAAACAGCCATTTGGGCCATTTCCCCTGGTTTTGAGGGAAATGACCAGAAAACCCATTTGGGCATAAATCGCCGCTATGGGTTCTGGATTGAGGTGAAGGGCCATGAAGGCTCCAAAACACAAATGGCCATAAAAGGTCCATAAGATGATGACGTGGCCATATTGGCCACTGGTGATGGATATGGCCAATTGGCCATAAGAGAACTATGGCTTGATATGCCATATGGGGATCCAAGGAGGTGAATTGCCATGGTTGTGACAACCTCAGAGTAATTTCTTGTGGTATCCACAAAGTCTCTATACTCTGTATTGGGCTCAGATGTGGTTTTGAAACCACATCTGGGCAGTTTTCACCAATACAGGGTGGATATTTTTATCTGGGGACCAAAAAGCCCTCTTCTGACATGTATGACATGTAGAATGCTGTACAGAACCTGTATGAGATTGCAGTATTAAAAGAACTATGAGTTATGGAAGTATAAACAAGATTCTTTGTCTGTTTGACACCTCATAATCATGATTGTGAGATATTATCCCACATAAAAGTGTATTGGCCCAATTGTGGGATTTTAACCTTAAAACTGCTATACCTTTGTCCTTTTGTGAGATATTGAGCTCAAAGTTGGTTCATTGTGTAGCCCTATATATTATCTACACAATGGTACCTCATTTGGTATAGGTAAAATTCAATATTCCAACAAATTTTATTATTCACATACATCATATTCTCAATATCTGTATGGAGCTTGTTCAATTTTGAGTTGGTGCCTCTTTTGTGGCTTCCAGACTAAGATAATAGTAATTGAATAACATAATTCAGAGTTGTAATACTATTAGTCTTAACTTAATAGACACGTCACTTGATTTATAATTATGTACTGTTGGAATGGCCGCTTCAACAGTAGTAATAATTTGTAAAAGTGAATTTAATCACTTTGAAGGTGAGAGTGCTAATATTTTTAAAATAAAATATAGGTACTTTTAATTGTAAAAATCTATTTGGTTAAGAGCTCTGAGGTTGAATTTAAAGAGAATTAATCCTCTTCAAATATTGTATTTACAAATTTAAAATCAAAATAATATGAAATAAATTTTGATCAAATTTGGAAATATCGGTTATACCAACATGAGCAGATATAACAACAAGATTAAGGCCATAGTGGGAAGATATACCATGACATATTTAGCAGGCAGTCATAGCAATGAGATTCAATTCATATTATAATAATATGAATTTAAGTATTTAAAGTTTTTACAAAATATTGAAAGAAAATGAGATGAAATTTTAAAGAAAGTGATTGGGGTCTGTATAGCAGGTAAAGGTTTACATGCTTGTAGGCTTGCATTTATCCATAACCTTTCTTCTAGATGGGATATGAGGAAATGAATGGCACCATCAGATAGCCGTTATTGTACTCTTACCAAAAAGTCCCCACTTCAATTATCTCACACTGAAACTGTAGAAATTAAATGAGAGGTGAATATTTTATTCACCCTTATTTTACCTTATTTTGGCCATAACTTCTGTAATTTTGGTGTTTGCTCAATTTGGCGAGTACCATTAGATAGCCCTGACTTAGAGCTTCAATTTGAATACTCATTTGATGGGGTTAAGCTTCGTCCTCTGAGTATCACATGAGAGGTCAAAATTAAGGTTTATTCTCAGGACCAACTTTGAGAAGGAATACCTTTGTTATGCTTTATGTAAGATGTGTTTATGAAAATGTTGATAATATTACTATTAATGAACAATAATATGACTGTTCTTAGGAGATATAATAATAAAAAGTATTATAAACACAATTAAATAATTAAATAATTATTTCTTTTACTTACTATACACTACTAGTGATTATAACAGGAAGCAGTAATTGTCTACAAGAATCAATTACAAGAAGAATTCAATGATTAAAACTTCTTTCATTAAAATAATAAAGTTATTTTAATATAAAACTATCTTTTGCAAGAATATTTGTAAAGATAATTCTTTATGAAAGCTATAGCTGGAGAAAGAAGTTAAGAATGAAGATAAATCACTCACTATTAATCCAATGAACCTTTTTCAAAGATGATAGCAGGGAGATTTCACATAGAATTGTGGATTTAATGGATCAAAATTTATTTATGACAAGATTACAACAGTATATAGTTGATTTCCATGATTTCACGTCTTTCTGGTTGATTCTGAAAGAATAAAACACTTAAGAAAAGTTTTAACTAATTCTTACTTGTTAGTAATAAAGTAATAGTTGAATAATGTGATGATTTGGAAAAAACAGGAAGAGGAGGCCTCTTTTAAGTCTAAGACAGCTCACAGAGGCGTTCAATGGAGCAAACTGAAATACTAGTGAGTGAGAAAACAATTAAATTTTTTTAATTATTGATTGCAAAGTCTGTTGTCACATAAGATTATCATAATTACTTAATTGAGGCTTTTACGTGACTACCAATCCATTTATGGTTAAGAATAAAAGGAGTAACAACTGTAAATAATCTTTTATTCCAAAATAATCATTGATTTCCCAAAGTTAGCAATGTTATTGGAAATTTCATGACAGAATGTATTTTCTGTAAATTTTTAAACATTCTGTGTTTCAGGTGGAATCATCAAAGATGGACTGTAGGTAAAACATTTAATTTTACTTATAAAAGTAAAATTCTTTTTGATTTTTATATGAATTATACAATTCTAAATTGGTCTTGGAAGTTTCAGAAAGATTCATCAACAATTGTATGTGTCAGCCTGTGACTCAAAACCAGAGCACAAGCATGACAGCCAATATACCATAAATCAATGGTATAGCCAAGATACCACCAAAACATGGAGCTGAGCCAAATCAGCTCAAAAGGTATCAAAAGAAGGAGGAAACTCACTCCTTTCTGAAAATATAAGTCCCATCACCATAGGACAAGAAATAACAAAGTTATTCCTGCTCAAAGTTATTGCTGAGCATAAACCTTAATTTTCACCTCTCATCTAAAATCTAGAAGGAGAGGCTTAACCCCATCAAATGGGTACTCAAAATGAAGCTCTAAGCCATGGCTATCCAATGGTACCAGCCAAACTGAGCTAGCACCAGTATTACTTGAGTTATGGTCAAATTCAGGCCAAATAAGGGTGAACAAAACATTCACCTCTCATCTAACTTCTACAGTTTTAGTGTGGGATACTTGAAGTGGGGTCTCTTTGGAAAGAGCACAATCAGGGCTATCTGATGGTGCCATTCACTTCTTCATATCTCAACTATAACAGAAGTTATGAGGCAAACAAGCTCAATACAGCTTTTTGCCCAAACCACGCCTATGTATAAAAAACCTTGTACATGGGATAGCTTTGTCATATTTAATGATAACCATACCAAATTGGGTATCATTGTGTAGAGCCCATACAGGGCTATCCAATGAACCAACTTTGAGCATGATATCTCAACAACTGACAGAGTTATGGCTGTTTGAAGGTTATAATTCCACAATATGGCCAATACAGCTGTATTATGACAGGATACAGTTGTACTCTGATTATGAGGTGTCAAACAGACGCTGAAGCTTATTTATACTTCAATACCTCATAACTAAGTCAAATACAGAGGTCCATACAGGTTCTGTACAGTTTCTGACGCGTCAGGAGCACCAGAATACACCTGTAAAGTCCATTGGTGAAAACTTTCACCCTGTATAGGGTAAAACTGACTACTTGTGGTTCTAAAACCACATTTCAAGCCAATACTAGCCTGTATTGAGTGTATAGAACCACAAACCAGCCCATAGTAGTGAAAATTTTCACTCTGTGGTCGTGTGCAGAGGTAAACCACCTCCCACTACCCCAGAACAAGATAAAAGGAGGCTTTTCCTCACCAGGAAGCAAAAAAAGCATCCTGTTCTTGATATTCTTACGTGGTATAACTTCTTAAAAAGGAAGTGATACTCTTAGAATTTAACAGGTATACTTTAAGTTTAAGTATTGTAGGGTTTGCTATTGTAAACCAACAGGCAAACACTGCACCCAGGGCTATCAGCAGTACTCACCATCACTAAATTATTTTAGTATAGCCCTTTTCACTCATATTCTCACTCTAATATCACCATTATTTTCGTGTCACACTCAGAGTTATAGCTTTTATTATCATTCTGAAGCTATATCATAGAGTCACCCTGACATTTTGGGGGCCTGGCCAGGTTTTTTACCTATTTTAGACGAAATTCTAGCTTGTTTTCACTATTTTTAACTAATTTTCATGCCGTTTTCAGTTATTATATTTGTTTTATTGCTTATTTTGACTTTTTTTAAACCATAAGAGGCTCTGAAGGGGATTCATTTCGTGGTTTTTTCTCTATTCTGATTTTTTTACTCAAAAAGATATATTAAAAACATAAAAAAAAAACAAAAAAAACTGTATACATATCCCTTTTGAAAAAATAATATTTTTTCATTTTTTTTGAAGAGTTATAAATATATAATTTATATTTATAAAATATTCTCTTTTTATGATAAAATAAACACCATATTTTATTATTGTTTTTTTTCATAATATATACAAAGTATATATTATTTGAATTTTTCTTGAAGAAAAACTCTGATAATTCTTTTTTTCACCCAAATTGGCGTGAAAAATTGATTATTATCATTACTATTGCTAATACAAATAATAATACTTCATAATAAAATAAAAACCATATTTTATTATTGTTTTTTTCATAATATATACAAAGTATATATTATTTGAATTTTTCTTGAAGAAAAACTCTGATAATTCTTTTTTTCACCCAAATTGGCGTGAAAAATTGATTATTATCATTACTATTGCTAATACAAATAATAATACTTCATAATAAAATAAAAACCATTTTTTATTATTGTTTTTTTCATAATATATACAAAGTATATATTATTTGAATTTTTCTTGAAGAAAAACTCTGATAATTCTTTTTTTCACCCAAATTGGCGTGAAAAATTGATTATCATCATTATTATTGCTAATAACAATAATAATACTTCATAATAAAATAAAAGCCATATTTTATTATTGTTTTTTTTCATAATATATACAAAGTATATATTTTGTGAGTTTTTCTTACAGAAAAACTCTGATAATTCATTTTTTTACCCAAATTGGCGTGAAAAATTGATTATTATCATTATTATTGATAATTTCAATAATAATACTCAATAATAAAATACAAATCATATTTTATTATTGATATTTTTTTTCATAATATATACAAAGTATATTTTGTTTGAATTTTTCTTACAGAAAAACTCTTATAATTCATTCTTTTACCCAAATTGGCGTGAAGAATTGATTATTATCATTATTATTGATAATTTCAATAATAATACTTCATAATAAAATACAAACCATATTTTATTATTAATCTTTTAATATATACAGAGTATATATTGGGAGAGTTGATTGATATTTATTATTGATATTTTCAATAATAACTTGTCCAAAGTGACTTGTAAATTCCTAACAAAAGGATACAATCAACTAGCTGAAACTCTCACTTTACAAATCAGAAATGATACCACCTCATTCCAAAGACTTTGGATTTCCAAGGGATTATTCCTTACAAAAAGAAAAAAACATCAGTTGGAATAGAGGCCTGGAAAAGAGAGAAGTTGAAGTTGTTCAAAGTCATAATACATGGCAAAATGAACCTTTCTACACCTTCCAAGATGGGTTTCAACAGCAAACCTCCAGCAATGGCTTGCATAGAACAGTTTGTTCTAACCCATCAAATGTTCCAAGAACTTCTCCAATGGGGAATGGCAGACAGGGAGTTCAAACCAGATTCCCACTACAAAGAACTTGTAGAAAGTATTCAGAAGATTTCCCTCAAAGAGATACTCTTCAAAGAACTTATCATAGACAAAAAATGGAACAAGAGCTAACACACTCTGACCCTTTCAGGCTCATGAGGACTGGTAACCCAACCAGACTCCCTAGTGGCTTCACACCACTCAGGCACCAGCAGATCAGTGACCAAGAGTCACTATACTTTCCAATCCAAGATAGAATCCAGGAGAGGAAGAGGATCATAAGGCAAGAACAAGACTTCTTTCAACCAGAGGCTGAAAGAGTCAGATCCTATGATCCAGAAATTGTTGGACCTATTGCAAGAAGTACAAAAAAACAACAAACAGTTGTAAATACTTCTAATGCACCTAGCAGCCCTATGATAAGGAATGATATCTCCACTCAGATGAAACACAATGTTGTGATACCTGAGAGTACCATAAGTAGTAATACTCTATGGTTACAATTTTCCAAATTTGTAGAACAAACTCAAAAAGAGTTTGAAAGACTCCATGAAAGTATGTCAAGGTTACAAGAGGCTTGTACCTTACAAACCAAAACTATTCATACTCTTCAAGAGGACTATATTGAACTATATAAAGCCTCAGAAGATTCCAAAAGAAGACTAAATCAAGTCTTGGAGGAGCAAAATCACTGCAAAAGGGAAAGGGAATACCTGGATCAAGATATTGACAAATTGTTCAATTTCTGCCAAAAAATGAAACCCCAAACACAAGGGCATGTTTCTGGAAGCACCCCATACCACCAGGAAGACATCAAACCAGATTCTTTTTTGGTGAATAAGGCAAGGTCTCCATCAAAATACCAGGATGGAGATAATATGTCTTATACGGAAAAACAAGCCTTGAAACAGCTTCCTGAGGCCTCAAGCTGGCCCAAATTCTCTGGAACTGGAGAATATGATTATATGGAACTCATAGATTATATTGATGGACTCTTCACTGATGTACCAAGTATACCAGATTACTGGATTACTGCCAGATTAAATACAGCTTTTAAAGGACATGCTAGTATTTGGTACACACAAATGCAAGAAATCCATGGCAGAGGAAACTGGCCATTGTGGAGGAGCCAAATAATCCAAAAGTACAGAAATGATACATGGATATGGCAGAAAACCCTTTCATTTGGAAATGATAGATACACAGTGGACAAAGATCCATATGATTGGTGTCTGAGATAGTCAAAAAGGTTAATAGCCATTGACCCTCACATAACAACAGAAATGAGAAATCACAAACTGTTGACCAAACTACCAGGAGACTTAGAACATGCAGTAAAATTCAGATGCTCCAAAGAATCCACCCTGGATCAAATATCCAATACTTTGCAAGAAGTAAGGATTAGAACATCTATTGGTAGATACAATAACCATAGTACTGGTGATAACAGGGAGAATCCAACCCTGGAAGCCAAAGAAACTCATGATTCAGATTCTGAAATCACAACAGGATTTCTCAATTGTGATCCACCCAATCACTATGCAGAAAATTCTCCCAAAGACAGGGAAGAGATATTTGCAAGAGAGGAAGAAACAACAAAAGACCAAGAAGGTCATGAATCTGACTCTGATAGTGTGGGGAATGGCTGTGGAAATAAGTCATACAGTGGGCCTAACCCCCATGACAAATATTTGGTGGAATTTAAGAACCATGCAATAGAGGAAATTGGTTCAGTCCATTCCCAAAGGAGGAAACCAATGAACAAACACCTGGATGGTTTGAAACATAAGCCACCAGACAGGGAGGGTATGACAACAAGAGAATTGTTGGCTCAAGGTCACATGAACCATGCTAATACCTCCAAGAAGAGAGGAAAGTCTCATCAACAATGAGCCTTTTTTTAGAGGGAGGGTATGTCAGCCTGTGACTCAAAACCAGAGCACAAGCATGACAGCCAATATACCATAAATCAATGGTATAGCCAAGATACCACCAAAACATGGAGCTGAGCCAAATCAGCTCAAAAGGTATCAAAAAAAGGAGGAAACTCACCCCTTTCTGAAAATATAAGTCCCATCACCATAGGACAAGAAATAACAAAGTTATTCCTGCTCAAAGTTATTGCTGAGCATAAACCTTAATTTTCACCTCTCATCTAAAATCTAGAAGGAGAGGCTTAACCCCATCAAATGGGTACTCAAAACGAAGCTCTAAGCCATGGCTATCCAATGGTACCAGCCAAACTGAGCTAGCACCAGTATTACTTGAGTTATGGTCAAATTCAGGCCAAATAAGAGTGAACAAAACATTCACCTCTCATCTAACTTCTACAGTTTTAGTGTGGGATACTTAAAGTGGGGTCTCTTTGGAAAGAGCACAATCAGGGCTATCTGATGGTGCCATTCACTTCTTCATATCTCAACTATAACAGAAGTTATGAGGCAAACAAGCTCAATACAGCTTTTTGCCCAAACCACGCCTATGTACAAAAAACCTTGTACATGGGATAGCTTTGTCATATTTAATGATAACCATATCAAATTGGGTATCATTGTGTAGAGCGCATACAGGGCTATCCAATGAACCAACTTTGAGCATGATATCTCAACAACTGACAGAGTTACGGCTGTTTGAAGGTTATAATTCCACAATATGGCCAATACAGCTGTATTATGACAGGATACAGTTGTACTCTGATTATGAGGTGTCAAATAACTAAGTCAAATACAGAGGTCCATACAGGTTCTGTACAGTTTCTGACGCGTCAGGAGCACCAGAATACACCTGTAAAGTCCATTGGTGAAAAGGTTCACCCTGTATAGGGTAAAACTGACTACTTGTGGTTCTAAAACCACATTTCAAGCCAATACTAGCCTGTATTGAGTGTATAGAACCACAAACCAGCCCATAGTAGTGAAAATTTTCACTCTGTGGTCGTGTGCAGAGGTAAACCACCTCCCACTACCCCAGAACAAGATAAAAGGAGGCTTTTCCTCACCAGGAAGCAAAAAAAGCATCCTGTTCTTGATATTCTTACGTGGTATAACTTCTTAAAAAGGAAGTGATACTCTTAGAATTTAACAGGTATACTTTAAGTTTAAGTATTGTAGGGTTTGCTATTGTAAACCAACAGGCAAACACTGCACCCAGGGCTATCAGCAGTACTCACCATCACTAAATTATTTTAGTATAGCCCTTTTCACTCATATTCTCACTCTAATATCACCATTATTTTCGTGTCACACTCAGAGTTATAGCTTTTATTATCATTCTGAAGCTATATCATGGAGTCACCCTGACAGTATGTTTAATGAAGTTTTGAAGTTTTTACCTCATTTCTACATAGAATTGCAAATAGTAGTATATGGCTGGTTGCTATGAGGTAAATCAATGGATACTAGTCCAAAGAAGGTTTGAATTACTCTTTTGCGGCTTATCCATGGTAAGTCATTAAGAATTGACATGGTTAAAGGAGTCTAAGTTTCTTTTTACCTCCTTGGCACGTCAAAATAGCAGGTTATTTGCTATTTTCTTATGATTTCCTGAAGTTGTAACAGGGTAACCAAATTCTCAAAAGGTTTCAGTTCACTAATGAGGCCAAGATTACCCATGAATCCCAGATTTGGAGCTTTCCACACCCCAGAGGCCTCAGAAGTTGGGTACCCTCACTCTCTTTGATGTGTTTTGTCCCCCATTACTATTTTTCACATGAAAATAGAAATTTGGGCTTCAAGTGAGATATCCACCATGGGTGTACCAAAATTGCTTGTACTAATACCTTAGTATTAAGTACCCAAAACATGTGTAACACTATTCTTAGTGTATACATAACATGGGATTTCTCACATTCCCATTATTTTGGCGTAAAATAGAGAAAAACAAAAGTTTTCACAGATCTTTTATGTGGTATTGATGATGTGGTATTGAAGTATTTTCCATATTCCAACCTCAAAGGGTTTATTTGGGCTTATTCACTCTATGGAGCTACCCTAGGTGAAATTTTTTGGAAAATCCAAATCTGGCCTTAAATCCATGGATTTACTTCCTCAATGAAAAGTTATTGCTCTTTTCTGAAATCAAAAATGATGAATTTTGAATATATGCATGACTTATGGGTTATGCATAGATCAGAATTTAATTTTCAAGATAATTGTGGCCTATTTGGGTATGTAAAATATACCTCAAGGCTCACATTCCCTCCCACCAAAGAAGAAATGTGTACTACAATTTTATCAATGGTATAAAGAAGAGAAAAGGCCCCAAAGGGGGTTAATGTCCACTGTACAACGTCTTTTTATTACTCACATCAAGTTATTTAAAGCAAATTTTTAGACATATTCAGGCTTGTGGCCTTCTTTCATGTCTAAATCTTCTTGAGAGTTTATCTGAGTCAGGTATTTTTGATTCTGCCAGAAATTCATCCTCATGTAATGGATTTCTATATCTGACAAGATACTCTCTTTGACTTTTACCCCTAAGTCTCCTTTCTTTAAAGACTTTCTTTATCTTTTTGTCTTCATTGTGTTCCACTGGTGTTACAGTCAAAGGAGGTGGGTTCCTTAAAGAAAACAATTCTTTCACAGTTGGTTGATAAGGTTTTGTCAGGCTGACTCAAAAGGTGGGGTGTTCATTTTCCAATTCACCACTCAATTCCACTTGAACTGCATTGGTTCCATGTAAGGTAACAAAAAAACCAGTCCTACATAAGAATATTTAAGTTTATTTGGGCCTTTGATATCATTAAAGCTCCAGACTGAAACTAGAACTAAGTCCCCTACTTTGAAGTCTGGTACTTTGTGACTCTTGTCCCACTTCTGTTTTGCATAGTCAAAAGTGTCATTCATACTTTCTTTTGCATGATGTTTCACTTTATCAAGCATTATCTTGAATCTGGGAGGTACAGGATGAATGTCAATTAAGTCTTTCCTCAGTGTGTCTGCTGGGAGTCTGTAAGGTGTGGATATGAAACTTTGATTAAAAATCAAGTAATTTTCCTGTCCTCAAAATTTTTATAAGGTAAAAATCAATCAAAAATAGTAAGAAATATTATTTTTAAGAGAAAACACGCCAATTTTATTGTTTATAGCTTTATTAGTATAAAACAATAATATTATAAAAATTTATTGTTTTACCAACAATAAAAATTTATCCAAAAAATATTCTACAAGAGATATTTTAAGGCTACAAAAGAAATTTCTTCAATAGCAATTTCAATTGGAATTAATTGAGCAATGAACTGCAAGTAATCAAATAAAGAACACAGTCTTTAAAAAGAATATTAAACATAAAAAATTCCGAAAAGTGACCAGAGTGAATTTGGAAACAAAGTGACAAAGTTAACAGTGATAAAAGATCCTTTAATACACTTTTGGGGTGGTTCAGGGGTAAAAATGATTAATAGAGTTACAAAATATGATTATAATGATTTTTTTTACGTGGCTAAAAGGTTCAATAAGATTTAAAAAAGGTGGTTTGAATCTTTCATTCATTGGTTTAACAGTGTTTAAACTAATTAATAAAAGGAAAAGATTCTAACATGAAGAGAAAAGTGGTGCAAAGAAGACATTCTTTTATAGCCATCAATTTTCTTACTCCAAAAGTGAAGTTTACTCTTTTCAGTCTTGAAGAACAGTTTGACAACAGAAAAGCCAATTATGGCATCATTGAACCCTGGTTTAGACCAAAAAAGGGATGGTTTAAGCCATTTTTAGCCATTTTAGACCCCTAAATCAGCCATTACTACAGCAATACCTGGTCTAGAGCTTTCAAAACATGTCATAATGTGTGTAAGAGATGTAGAAACCAGTTAAAGCTGGTTTTACTATGATTGTTTTATCTTAAGGGTAGTTTTACCCTCTTGGCAACAGCTAAAACTACCCCAGTTGGTATCAAAACCTCATCATTGATTGTGTCCACAGACCCTGTAACTCAATTCCAGGGCAAAAGTGATGAACTTTTGCATGAATTTTGACATCCCACGCCTGTCAGAAAGGATTTTGGGGGTCTAGCTCCCCCTCAGAGCTGGAGTTCCTTTTCCCCCCCAAATTTAATCTTTCCAATTTATTTTTCCTTTAATTCCTCATCATGTATTATACTTATAATTTACATATATAATTCAATTGAGTTGTACAGTTCAGTACAGTAATAATTGATACCTCATATGTAAATCAAAGTTCACGTATGTCATACACGCGCACATTTTGACATTTCAATTGAATTCAATTGAAAATACTTTAATTCCTCATAATTTCTAAAATATACACAACACCACAATTTTAACACAAATTTTGGTGATTAACACTACATGTGATTTGAATTAAATTAAAGTTTTGAGAATTTCTAAATTTCATACAGAAAATACTAAAAACTTAATTTAAGCTTATTTAGAGTTGAGTTACAAAATTTTCACTCACAGGTGACCCCACCTGATTTTTTATAAGGAATCCAATGGTGAAATAATTTCTATATGTTTATTTATTGGATAAAAAGTTATAATAATTTTTATTTAAATTTTTTCCAAATTTATTTATTTTTTTACAATTTTGTTGAAAATTCATTTTTACTTAATTTTTTCAAGTATAAATGTAATTTTACGATTTCAAAATTTTACTGTTATTTTATTTTTAAATTGTAATTAAATTTTTAATTGTGAATATAACTTTATATTTATACTTTCATTTTCATGTTAATAGTATAAATAAATTTATTTTATTTATATTTATATATTAATTTTGTATTTGTGGTCGTTTGGGTATATGAAATTATCTCTAAGGCTCATAGAGTCTTGGATTCTATCCTTTTTCTAACATAGCAGGAGTTTGGCCTGTCGAAGAATGAACTGATGTCTTATATTCCAAATCCAAAGCAGGTATCAGAGTGTGGCAGTGATGGGTAAAGCCATCTGAGTCTGTAAATTATAATCCATAAGTAAAAAACACCTGATCATGTCTGCTAAATTCTGAATCATTCTCTCTGCTAACCCATCTGTTTGAGGGTGATATGCAGTAGAGAATGATACCTTAGTCCCAAACAATCTATGAAGATTGGTCGAAAGTGCAGATGTGAACTTGGGATCTCTGTCACTTATGACATTCTTGAATAGTCCTGTATAAGAAAAAACCCTACTCCATAGAGGAAGAGCTGTATCCATATCTGTGTCATCTTTATGACATGTTAAGAATATGGGAGTTTTGCTATATCTGTCTAAAATGACTAAGCAAGCATTATAACTCTTGTCACCACTTGGGGGAAGTGCTGTGATTCAATCCATGTGAACAACTTACCAAGGGGATTTCGGTTCTTGAATATGGATCTTAAGTCCAAATTTCTTGCCTGTACTCCTGTTTGCTTTTTGGCATCTGTCACAGGTATGGCAATATTCAATGGTCTTTTTTCTCCAAGATGGCCACCATGCACAGTTCTTCACTTTTTCAAGTGTTCTGTCCTCTGACAGGTGTCCAGAGTATATGCTATCATGGCTTTCATGAAGAATGGTATTGATAAGCAATCTGCTGCAGAATGTCATTACACAAGAATGTTTGGTTCTGTGGTAACTAATCCCATAAAACAGGTGAAATCTTCCTTCAGAATAGTAATTCTTCCAAATTTCATCCAGTGCATTGACTAAAGATGTATCTTTGCAGCCTTTATCTCAAAAGGAAGTTAAGATTTGGAAATTCTTCTATTGCCTATAAGATTCTCTTACTTCTTCAAAGAATTGAGTCCCAATATCAGTTATGTTAATTCCTTCAATTGGAATCTGTGGTTCTGTTTCCAAAGGTACACAAGCTGGCTTATCAGGAGGATTGGCTAATGCCAACCTGCTAAGTCCATCAGCATTCTTGTGAATGTTTCCTGCTTTATGAACTATAGTCATGTTTCCTCTATATTCTTGAATGGCTATTTGCCATCTCAACATATGTCTGTTGGGAGTTTTTATGTTAAGAAGTGATTTCATGGAATTACAGTCAGTTATCACTTCAAAAACACTGCGATCAAGATAATAGTGCAATTTCTCAAATGCGCATACCAAACATAAGCACTCCATTTAGCTTGCAACATATCTGGCTTCTGTTGGTTTGATTTGCCTTGAGATGTAACAAACTGGTCCTTCTGTAGGTTTGTCATCAATAATTTGGACTTGATGTAGGGCCGCCCCTAATCCATCTCCACATGCATCAATGTACAATTTAAAAGATATATTCCAGTCAGGCATACATAAGCTTTAATTCTCTCCTGTCATCTCAAATACTGTTTGTTGATCACAGATTCTATAGAGTGACTTGGCTATAATTGCAAAGTCTTTCAAATGTTGCCTATAATAACTGGCAACTCCTAGAATAGACATCATTTCTTTCTTATTCCGGGGTATTGGCTTTAGTAACACTGCTGCCACTTTCTTTTTCACAATACCCAAGCTTAAACCAGAATCAATATGTCATAATTCTTTGAGTTATTCAAAGCCAAAATTGCATTTTTTGAGTGAAATCTTTGTATTGACTTCTGCAACTTTGTGAAGTACTCTTGCAATTCTCTCAAAGTGCAAAGACCATGAATCAGAACATATGATGATATCATCAATATAAATGATAAGCCATTCTTCAGATAATTCTGTGGGGAAGATGGTATTCATCATTGTTTGATAATGAGATGGTGCATTGTCAATAACAAATGGCATTCTAAGATACTCATAAATACCACAGTGAGTGATAATTCTAAGCAATTTCTTAGCTTTATGCATCAAAACATTTTGATGAAAGCCTTTCAATGCATTAATTGGTGTTATATACTAGGCTTCAGAAAATTGGGTCAAGGTTTCTTGAATTTTAGGAAGTGGATACCTATTTGGAACTGTGTAGGTATTTAATGCTTTAAAATCACCAACAATCCTTCATTTATAATTATGCCAAGAAATAATACCAGGTGTTGTCACTTCAACTTCTCTATTATGGCCTACTTTCCTTAGTACACCAAATTGGATCAATTCTTGGATATGTTTGTCCAAGGCTTTTCTAGCTCTGGGACTGGCTGGATAAGCTGGTCTCCTAAGTACTGGAGGATATTTTCTGTCAATATTAAGAGTAATATCAACTTCATGTGCTTTTATAGCACCTAATACTTCATTATCAGAGGCAAATGCACTATTATGTGTGTATAACACATCAATAAGCTCATGCTCACATTTGGTGACAATGATGGATTAATTTGTGCTTCAAAAAGTTTATTAGCCACAAATTCTTCCTTATAAGTATCTTTTTTAGAAGATAACATTGATGTTTGTTTTGGAATATTGGAAAAAGCAAATTTTTGTCTTTTGTTTTCTCCAATTTTGAAATATCTGTCTTTATGGTTCTTTATGTCAATACCATAAATATTCAAGTAATAATTTCCAAGAAAGATGTGCTGAGATGTGAAATTGTCCATTACTACTATCTCAGTTTTCATTCTAATACTTCCTGCTGGGTGTGGAAATACAATAGTAGTGTCCAATATACGTAAAGGGTATATAATATTACTAAAACGACTAAATTGTACATCTTCTATTGGTAATAGGTGATTTTTCCATCCAGGGATTATGGTTTGAAGATAATCTTTTCCCACACAAGTACAAAATGCTCCTGTATTCAAGTTTACTTTGGCTGCAATATCATTCATCTGGATTGATGTGATGCAAGATGCCCCAGAAGTGTACCCTTTACCTCTATCAGGTTTGGTTTTACACATCCTGGCATCCTGGATATATATCAGGTTATGACAATCCTCACTATACTATGGTAAGTGCGTATGTACTTCTGTGACTTCAAAGAAATCTGTAATTTTTTCAATGGGATAGTCCTCTACTGGCGTATCTTCAGAGATTTGAGAATCTAGGTCAGATTCCTCTTTCTCTTCAGTACACTTAACTCCTTTAATGACTTGAAATTCATTTACTTTTGTCTTTTTGGTCCAAGTTCTGGCTAAATGTGAAGTACTTCCACATTTATGCCACTTCAAGACAGGTCTTTCAGGTTTTCTGTCTTCTCTGGAAATCTTTGGGACCATTTTGGACTCCATTGGAATTTTAGTCCAAGTTCTACCAATTCTTGTTCTAGTAATGATATCTTCAATTTCATTAATGTAGTCCTCTTTTGAGAAGGGTTCTACACATCTGCTCTTGATAGCATGTTCCAGCTCCCCTCCACATTTTCTTAATATTTTCATATTGATCATGGTGTCAGACACATCTGTGTATAAAGCAGATAATCTTTCTTTCTGCTTGAAGAACCAAGTAAGTGGTTTATCCTTTTCTGAGTTAAAAATTGCACTTTCAAAAGCATTTTCCATTTTAAACCTACAAGAATTATTAGCCCATTTGGTAATCATTTCAGATTTCCACCAAGACCAATCATGTTTTCCATGATCTTTTCTCATCTTGTTATACCATTTCTTTGCAGTTCTGGTAAACAGAGAGTGCAATTTGCTCACTATAGTTTCATCAGGTATGTGAAAGTCTTCTTGTAACATATCAATAGTTCTGATGAACTCAATATGGTTGTATTCACCTTCACCAGAGAATGTTGTCCATTCTTTCAATTTGGGAATATCTTTTACAGAGATAACATTTTCTCCTAGAAAAGGGGTCAGACTTTCTCTCATAGAAAGTTTTTCTTCAGTCAAAGGTGTGGAATTTCTTGGCATATGTGGATTTGATTCATAATTTTTATGAATTTTCTCCACTTCTCCAAGTATTTCCTCTTTTAATTTCTTCCTTTCACTGTCACTTCTTGCCAAATGCGTGGCAAATTGACTTGTATTCTCAGCCACTGCCAAAACATAGTCTTTCAGAGCTCTAAGTTGATCATTGATGTTTTTTGTGGAAAAATCTTCCATTTCATCATCTTGGACATGATATCTACTCTCAATTCTGTCACATGTATTGGTAAGTGATTCCAGTTTGGCAATTATAGACTTATGCATTTCAGCAGAATGTTTTTCATTCTTTTTCAAGTCATTTATGTCCAAAGTCATTTTAGTTAACTTTGCATCAATTTTACCAATTTCTACATTAATAATAGTTTTAACAAAATTTATTTCTTGTATTATTTCCATGGAAAAGTTCTTTTCATCCTTTCCTGCTCCTAGGCTGTGAATTCCATAAGAGTCCTGTGCATATTGAAGACACTGTCCATAGCCGAAGGTCCCAATTTGGGGATCCTGTACCCTCATGGGTAAGGTCTGTGCCTGTGCCTCTGCCTTGATGGTTCTTGGGACCTCTATACTTCTTCTGAAGTCCTTTGGGCTTGTCTTTGGACACTTCTGGAGCTGGTTTGGAGCTGGTAGATGCCACTGGGCCTTCTGTCTCCAAAGCTGAAGTGATTTCCAATTCCTTCTTCTGGTCTATGGATAAAAGACTTTGGTTCTCAAATCAATTATTTATCTTCTTTACTTTGTATTTGCAAGAAAATGGGATCCAACCTCCTAAGAGTTCTATGGTCTTCTCCTGACCCAGAAATCTCTTGATGTGTAAGTAGGAGTTCATGGCCCCCTTCCAAAGGCTTGGGCATATTTCTTTTAACTCTAAGACAGCTCACAGAGGTGTGCAATGGAGAAAACTGGAAAAACATTGAGTTACAAAACAATAAACCTTCTTGGATGATTGATTGCAGCATCTGTTGTCAGGTAAGATTATCATAATTAATGAATTGAGGCTTTTAGATGACTACCATTCCATTTATGGTTCAGAATAAAAGGAGTAACAACTGTACATCTTTGTTTATTCAAAAATAATCATTGATTTCTCAAATTTATCAATGTTGTTGGAAATTTCATCACAAAATGTATTTTCTGTAAATTTTTGAAGATTTGGTCTTTCACATGGAATCATCAAAAATGGACTGTAAGTAAAACATTTGATTTTACTTATAAAAGTATAATTCTTTTTGGTTTTTATATAAATTATACAGTTCTTTATTGGTCTTGAAAGTTTTAGAGATATTCATTAAGAATTGTATTTTTGAATTCAGGCTTTAAGTGAGATATCCACTATGGGTGTACCAAAAGTGCATGTAAGAATACCATAATATTAAGTCCCCAAAACATGAATAACACAATTCTTAGTGTATATGTAACATAGTATTTCTTACATTCCCATTATGTTGGCGTAAAACAGAGAGAAAAAAAGCTTTCATGGGTCTTTTATGTGGTATCGAAGTATTTTCCATATTACCACCTCAAAGGGTTCATTTGGGCTTATTCACTCTATTGAGCTACCCTAGGTGAGATTTTGTGTAAAATCCAAATCTGGCCTTAAATCCGTGGATTTACTTACTCAATCAAAGGTTATCCTTCTTTTCTGAAATCAAAAATGATGAATCTTGAATATATGCATGACTTATGGGTCATGCATAGATCAGAATTTATTCTTTAAGATAATTGTGCCCTATTTGGGTATGTAAAATATACCTCAAGGCTCACACTTTATCCTATCACAATGGGCCTTGTATTTTTGGAAAGAGGTGAGTTTTCTCTCTTGTTTGGCTCAGATCTATGTTTTGGTGGTACCTTAGCTTTACCATTGGCGTATGGTATTTAGCTGTCATGCTTGCAATGTGGTTTTGAGTCACAGGCTGACATACCCTCCCTCAAGAAAAGGATCATCATTGATGAGACCGCTCAGCCCTTCTAGAAACCCTTAATCTCCTTACATGGAGGTTTCCATTTGGCATGTAAATTTCTGCCAACCATTTGTCTTTGTCTGCTGTCTGGCTTTTGAATCTGACCAAATATTGTCTCTGGTCTTTACCATTCATCCTAATCTTTCTGTCTTTGATGATTTTATTCACAGAGCCAGGGGAGTGCTCCACCTCCACTATGTCTGGTGGGGTGAATTTCTTCCTCCTGGAGGAAATCTTATCCTCCTCTGTCTGGAAGTATGGCTTAACCAAACTCACTGGGAATACTGGGTGTTTCCTAGAAAATTGCTCTGTGAGTTTGACCTCTAATGCATTTTTCCCTATTAGTTGAATAATAGTGAAGGTCCCTAAAAATGAATCTCCCATCTTCTTTGGTCCCTCAAGATTGTTGAAGTTGAGTCTAGACACTAACACCTGGTCCCCTTATTCAAAGTCTGGTTCCATGTGTGATTTGTTCCCCCTCTGTTTGCTATATTCTGTTTCCCCGGCTATGCATTTAACAACTGTATCACAAGCCTTCTTCCACATACCATGGAAGTATTTTGCTGTTGGGTGGATAGCTAGAAGATCTTTCTGCAGGTGATCCACAGGCAATAGTTTGTTCCACCCTTTTTCTAAGCAATGAGGGTGATTTTCCTGTGGTAGGATGCTGGCTTGTGTTGTCAGGCAAATGGACTTCTGGTAGAAGGGTAGCTCAGTCATGGGTAGATCCCTCATGGTCCTTCTATTCCATTCCATATGCAAAGAATATTCTAATTATTTACTCCATTTTTTGGATCATTATTGCAGCTGAAAGATCTGTCTGTGGGTGGTAGCTGTAGAAAATGCAAGTTTTGTACCTAGCATGTCATACAGGTTGTTCAAAAATTCTGATGTGAATTTTGGGTCCCTATCACTGATGATGACTTTAGGGACTCCAAATGTGGATATGATATTATTCAAAAAAAAGGCTGTATCCATTGCTGTGTCCTGCTTGTGACATGGAAGTCACATTACACTTTTACTGAAACTGTCAACTATGATCAGGCAAGCATTGAAGCTTTCTTTGCTGCCTGGGACAAGTCCTATGACCCATTCCATGTTGACGGTTTCCCATGGGTGTTTTGGTTCTTCTATGTGTTGAAGTAGCCCATACCTCTTCCCATATTTTCTATTTGCCTTTTGGCATCTTTCATGAATGTTGGTATATTCAATCAACTCTTGTTCTGATTTGGGCCACCAAGCTGTGCTTTCTACCCTCTCCCTGGTCCTGTCTTCACTCATGTATCCCATAAAGGGCAGTCATGACAATATTTTACCATCTGGGATATGTGGTACTTGTCTATCACTGTGAGGGCACCTATGTGCTTCTCTCTATGATAGAGAAGTCCATCTATAGGGAAAAAGTTCTTGTCCTTATAGTCCCCCAACCGGGGTTCCTCTAACTGGGATTCTAGTTCTGGGCTCTTGTATTTCTGTCAAAGGAGTTACAGCAATATGCCACACTGTTTATGTTTGGCATAAGTCTTCATTACTGAACTGAAGAGCTCATTGTCTAGGTCTGAGGAGCTTATCCCCAATATGGGAGTTCCTGTTACTTCTGATCCAGTGTCTTTACTTTCTTGGGTACCACTTTTTGGTGCCCAACCAGAAAATCTGAAGTTTTTCTTCCTGTCTATTTCCATGAAATGGATAGGGATCTTGGCTGCTACTTTAAAGTAACAATCTGGGTTGCTTTTGGCCTTATCCATTGCCCATCTTCTAAGGCCATCTGCATTGGTGTGGCATTTGCCTTCTTTGCATATGATGGTTATTTTACCTCTATACTATTGGATGGATATTTTCCACCTCAACATGTGTCTATTTGTAGTCTTCATGTTAAGTAATGACTTTAAGGATTTGCAGTATGTGTAGAATTCAAAGACTGCACCCTCAAGATAATAATGGAGTTTTTCTAGGGCGCAGACTAGGCATAAGGATTTGGTGTGGGGTTCTTCATATCTGACTTCCAAATCCTTAAGTTGCCTGGAGATATAGCATATGATCCCTTCCATTGGTTCACCATTCATAATTTGTCTTTGGTGTAGGGCAGCTCCTAATCCTTGACTGCTAGCTGCATCTATGTACAACTTGAATGGTAATACAAAGTCAGGGAGTATAAGGACAGGTGAATTAGTGAGTTCACGTTTGATCCTCTCATTTGTATATCTCCTTTCCTTTGTAACTTCAAAAACTACATCTTTTGAACAGAACTTGTATAGAATACTATTTATGTGGGCAATATTTTTGATTTGGTTTCTGTAGTAGCTAGCAAACCCAAGGAAAGATTGCATATATTTGATGTTCTTTTTTACTGGATTTTGCAGTCCTGCTGCCACTTTATTTTGGTCTATGGCCAGACTAAGGCCTGATACTTTATGTCCTAGTGCCAGTAATTCTTGTTGGCCAAAATTGCACTTCTCAAATGAAATTTTCAGATTGATGGGTGTGCATTTACTTAGTACTATTTCTATGTACTGCACATGGTCTTCCCATGTCTCTGAGTATATAATGATTTAATAAATATATACTACAATCCAGCATTCTAATATTTCTTCTTGGAATATTTTGTACATCATGCTTTGGAAGGGGGCTGGTGCATTTTTGATGCTTAATGGCATCCTGGTGTACTCATATATACCCATATGGCATATAATTATGAGTAGCTTCATGGTGTTTGGATTAACTCCATTCCAATTAGAACCTTTCATAAAATACATCTTGGTTATATATTTGGCTTTTGCCAGTTAGTCTAGGGAATGAGGTATCCTTGATATACGGTACCTATCAGGTTTTGTGTAGTTATTTAGGGCTCTGAAATCCACACGCAAACTAGATTTGCCATTATGCCAGGTGATAAGGACAGGAGTGGTGATTTTGACTATTTTATTATGTCCTATCTTCCTGATGACTTCCATTTCTAGGAGCTCATTCATGTGTTTCTCAATTTCTTTCCTAGTTTTCAGGCTTTCTGGATATGGAGACCTTCTCAGCATTGGTGGTGTGAGCCTGTGAGGTATATATGACATACCCATAAGGCCACAAATGCCTTTATATACAGCTGATTTTGTCTTAAACAGACTTTGCAGTTGAAATTGAAATTAAAAATAAAAAAAATAAGCATAACGTTTGTTTGTATGAAAAAACTTATAATTATCATTTAATTTTTGGATTCTACACCAAAAATAACATAGGGTACACCCATAGGGTCTTATACCCAAAAATGCTTATTTCTTAAGTTATTGGAAGTTATAACAATCTCACAGTACTAATGTAAATTTTTCAACATTTTTTAGAAATTGTTGAATTTAAGCTTAAATAAGCTTAAATTTAAAGTTGCATAAGTTTTATACAAACTTACCAAAATTTTAGGTAAAATTGAGGTGTTGTGTATATTTACTGAATTGGCTAAGGATTTCCCATACAGGATGTAAATCCTGATTGGGCTCAATTTAAGAGTGTTTAAGGCCATAGTATGGCTTTAAATAAATAAAAGGGCAAAATCCAGGCAAAAAGGTGGGCAAAGGAAAAAGACTGAACAGAGCTGGGGTACCCAACTTTTTGGATCTTAAAGGATTCAATTAAAGCTGTCCACCTGTATTGGAGGATTTTCAACCTTATTTCAAATTTGAGATTACAAATTGATCCAACCTTAAATTCTAAACTGTTTTTATCCCAATTTGGACAGGAATTTCAAGCTGCCAAAGGGTAAATCCCAATATGCAAGCTTGAAATTGAAGTTTTAAGAGCTTTCAAAGCTGAAGTAAGCTTAAAACTTTCACATTACAAGTATCAAAACCTTATCAAAAGTCAAGGTTTATTGTGTATTGCTACTTTACATGGAAAAATAGCAATAACTTAAAAAATCATTAAAAATCCAAATTTGCATGGATTTGCTTGAAAAATTCACACAGCTTGAAATTCAATGTTATCTGTGTATAAATCAGATCTTAAGTATCTTTTATAAGCAGGTTTTATTGGTAATTAGCCTGTAAAACTACTCTTTCAATTATACCGAAAGAAAATCAAGATTTCTTTAAAAAATTAATGAAAACTTGAGTTTAAGAGATTTTTCCTTGAAATTTATTTTGAAGCTTTTGATGTGTGAAATTTAATATAAATAAACTTATTTCTTATTAAAACTTAAAATAATTAACTTAAATGAGGATTAAAGATACTTGGAGTTAAGAATAACACCAGTAACTTTAAATTCAAATTAAAAATAAGTTACCTTAATTTAAGAACTTTATTTTTACACATGGTTTTCAGTTTTGACCTGAGCACACCCTCTATATCAATTATGAATCATGAGGGATGCTATGCAGATTTCAAAAGAGTCTCTTCATGACTGTTTTTTTCTATCAATTCAATCCAATCCAATTATATTAGACACAAACATGTAATGTTTTATTACATATAAAATCTCATTATTAAAGTATTTCTTAAGTATTTTATTCTTTCTAAATCTTGAATTAAAGAATCAAAATAATAGAAATTGGATTATTGTTGTAATCACCAATAATAAATTTTATTTTATAAAATTATTGTCTTAAAATTTCTATCAAAATCCACAACTTCCTCTTAAAAAGTCTTTAAATCACATTTTTATTATGAAAGGTTGTTTTATCTTTTCAAATATTGATTTTTGGCGTGTTTTTAACTTTGAATAATTATTTAGTATAATAACTGTTGTATTTGACTTGTTGTATTAATTATATATTATAAGTAAGTTTTTGTCTAAAATTCTCTAATTTTTTTATCTATTATTAGTTTTTTTATATAGAATTTCTTATAAGAATTATATCTGCACAGTGTGTGTAATGATTTCTTTTGTTAAATAATATTTATATTATCTATAAGTGGTTAAATATTTATATTTTCCACATGTAATTTTCTCATTAAGAGCTTCACATTTCTTATTGTTATAACTGTCAGTGACGATAGCAATAATAGAATGACTATAATTTATGATAATTATTAATATTTTTTATTTATTATTATATTATATAATAAGAATAAAATTTATTTTTTTAATATACTTATTAGAATAATTATATTGAATTTGTGGTTATCATATTGTGTTTTATTATATTTTTCTACTGAGGACAGTCATAGTACTCTTGATCTTGTTACTATTATCAAGTGTTTATTCAAAAAACATTACAGGGGGATAAGGTCTTTTCACAACTACATATAACTCTATATCATGGCCTCTGATTATGCCCAAAGGTTCTTCACCAATGGCAAATGCCATTCTATTGTTCCTCAGCATTTTCAGTAAAGTAAGTTTTTTTACTGGTGAGGCTGGTACTGAATTGGCCCTCTTGGAGTTCATTCAGCAACTGTTCTAGAGGGTCATGTGTAGACGTCTGGTATATGTCAAGTGAAAATTCTTTTTCCTTGTTTCTGCCTATGGTAATGTATTTGTTCTTACTATTGTAAATATCAATGCCATACATCCTCTGGTAATCTGTTCCAAGTAAGAATCCTTGTATGTGGGCATTTTCAAGTACAAAAAGCTCTGGGTTGAGTCTGATATTACCTTTCCTATGAGGTATAATTGTCTCTTTGATAATTTTCCCAATGGATGTCATATTCCCTGATGCGCTTTTGAAGCTCTTTGCCTTGGTCGGTAAGAGCTGTTTTTCCCAGTTTGGGAAGTGGCCATCCAGATACTCTCTGGCCACTATTAAGCAGTGTTTACCACTGTCAATTATCAATTGGTGTTGAGAATTGTCAACACAAAAATTCATCTTTGTGGCTTCCCCATGTATATATGCCATTCCTCTAGTTGGCGTAACTCAGAATGTTTGTGACTTTTGTGTGTGTTTACACAAGTTTTTCTTTTCAGTATCTTCTGGAATGCCTGCCTTTAACTGTATGTCCTGAATTTTGAGTTGTGTTTCCTCTTGGTACTCTACTAGAAATTCTTCTATTGAGTCTTGGTCATCATCAGATTTTTCTCTAATGGAATCACCAATAAATTCTGATTCAGAATCCTCTGTTGAGGATTCCTCCTTGGGGACTTGCTCAATGGCTTAGCATTTCTTCTTTTCCTTTGTATAGTTATTGGCATAGTGGTTTGTAGAACCACAATCATTACATGTATTTTTATTCTTGGTCACTTCTGCCATTTTTTCTTTGGGTTTGTCTTTGAAGTACACCCTGAAAGAATGTTTCTCTTGGAAACCATTTCTTTTATATGGTGAGAATTTCCCTACATTGGTTATATTCCTTACATCTTGTAAGTTAAATTCAGTTTCATCTAGAGTGCAACTTTGGTTGCATCTGCATTTTACTGCATTCTCTAGTTCTTCTGACATTTGTGTGAGAGGTTTTTGATTCCTCATCTGGAGGTTCATTTGAAGATCAATGGCCTTAAATCTTTTAGACTCTCCAAGACACCACTCATATGGATCTTTTTCCACAGATTATTTTACATTTTCAAATGACATGGTCTTTTGCCATATCCAAGTATCATTTCTGTACTTTTGGATAATTTGGTTCTTCCACGATGGCCAATTATTTCTGCTATTGATTTCTTTCATCTCTGTGTACCAAATACTATCATGACCTTGGAATTCTGTATTTAATATAGCATTAATGAAGTAATTAGGTATGTGTGGTAAATCTATGAAAAGTACATCAATATAATCAATGAGCTCCATCTGATCATATTCTCCTGTGCCAGAGAATTTGGGCCAGCTTGAGGCCTCTGAAAGCTGTATCAAGGTTTCATTCTAAGGAAAAGACATATTATCTCCATCGTGGTAATGCAATGAAGATCTTGCCTTATTCAGAAATAGGGAATCTGGTTTGATGTCCTCTTGGTAGTATGAATCATCCAAAACATGGCCCTGTGGTTTGGGTTTCATATTTGGGTAGACATTAAACAATTTTTTTATGCCCTGATCCAGACAATCCCTGTCCCTTTTGCAGTGGTGTTTCTCTTCAAAGAGTTTTTTCAGTATTTCATTGGTTTCTTCCCAGATTTTTCTCAATTGATCACAGCTCTCTTGGATGGCGTTAATGGTGTCCTCTGGTAATATTGCATTTTTATGAAATCTTTCATTCAAATTCTTGAAGTCATCAGGTGTTTATTGAGTTTGCACTGAAAATTGGGACGTTTGTAAACACATTTTATCACTGTTTAAGTTACTCTCAGGTTTCACAACATTATGTTCAGTCTGAGTGGGGGTAATATTTCTATTAGTGGGGCTACTGATTCTAAAAGTAATTACAACTATTTCCGGCTCTTGTGTACTTTTTTCACCAAGTACAACAGCTTCTGGATAATTGGGTCTGAGTGTCTCTGCCTTTGGTTAAAAGAGGTCTTGTTTGTGCCCTTGTA
The DNA here is from genome assembly GCA_023105745.1 of Austropuccinia psidii. Taxonomy (NCBI): domain Eukaryota; kingdom Fungi; phylum Basidiomycota; class Pucciniomycetes; order Pucciniales; family Sphaerophragmiaceae; genus Austropuccinia; species Austropuccinia psidii. The sequence continues at coordinate 52,563,621 of JALGQZ010000007.1, read as the reverse complement.
TCCTTGTCTTATTGTGGAGCTACTGGGCTTGTGAAGAATGGTGACTCTTGGCCACTGATCTGCTGGTGCCTGAATGATGTGAAGCCATCGGAGAGTTGGGTTGGTCTAATCCTTGTGATCCTGAAGAAATCAGAGTAGGCCCTGTCTGGTTCAGCTGTTCATTTATAGTTTGGATGGTGGCTTGAGTCTCCCTTATCCTGGTTTCCCATTCCTACAGGAGTATGAACTGCCTGGTGGGATTCCAACCTTTGGTGATTTCCATAAGGTCTTTGAAGGATATCTTTTTGAGACATATCTTGTAGAAACTTTCTCCAAGTTCTGCCCAGTGCAATGCTAGGTTGAACCTCTTGTTTTCCATGCTCAATTGTAAAAGATCATTGAGGATTTGGTGGGGCTGAAGAACTTGACCTTTAACCTTACAGTCCTCTGTTTTGAGGTTTCTTTTGAATTGGAAGGTGAATGTCAGAGTGGGTATGATTTCCCTCTGTGTCTTTCCATCCACTACTATGTCCATGGTGTCCTCTTCCACACCTTCTGGTTCCAGACAAACCTTCTATGTCCTCTTTTTGGTTCCTTGGAATTCCAAAGTCTCTGAAGTGTAAAGGTGACATACCAGTGTTTGCAAGCAGTCAAAAACCTAATTTTCTTAGTGTGAAACTTTGAGATATGACCACATACCCAAAAAGGTCACAAGAAATATTTAAAATAATTATACCTTTAAAAATAATTACGTTAGAACTATAAAACTGCCATAAATAGGCATAAAACTTGGTTTAACTTAAAAAACAATGAAAAATGTGAAATAAATTACACCATAGGATTCCCCATGGTAAAATGCACTTATACCATTTTTATGGAATATCTGTAAAGTCAATATTTAATGAGTTATAAGTAATAACACCTTATAAAAAACATGAATCCTTAATTATTTCAAATACCAGTGGGACAACATGTAAAATAAATTGAACCATTGGATTTTCCATACATTTTCACACATAAAACAATTAAGAAGCTAATCTCCAAAGTCAATACTCAAGGAGTTAAGCTGAATATATGCACTTTTTTGGTCAACACATATATTCAAGGATTTCAGCTAATATCTTTTGAAATATACATGATAGAGTGATAAACCAAAAATAAAGTCACCGCGTAACTACTGTAGGAACACAGAAATTACCTTTATTTCAAAATTTATAAACAAGGTTAAAATATGTAATGGATTATGGATTAAAATCAATAGAGCTGTTGACCACTTTGTTGTGAAAGTGGTACAAACTTAAAAAAAAGTAGACGGGTAGATTCTACTAGTTTATTTGTAAATAATGATGTATTTATTATTACACTATTTAAAGTATAACCCCTTGAAATCATGGTTTGAATTTTAAAATATTAGATTTCCACAGAAACAATGAGTTACAAGAAAAATCATCAAAAATAGAGTTTTGATGATGTAATAAAATGCTCTTGAAAGTGTAATAAGAACATGCCAAGCTATCAGAATCAGCTCTCAGAATAGCTGTAGCGTGTATAAATTCAATGTTCTTAATGATCAAAGCTTAAGCTTAAATTTGATCATTTATGATCACTCACTGTAATCTTATTTTAAGTTTAACAGTCATATAAGTGATAGAATTGATGAATACTATTAGATTATTATAAATACTAATAAAATCCACAAGTTTTAGGCTTCTGCCAAGCCTATGACGTCATCAAACTTGAAGCTACAGTGATAACTTTGAATAATGGCGTAATTATGAGGTAAGATGGTTTGATCATGATGCAATCATCACCAAACCTTAAAATATTGGTCAATTCTAGTATAAAGCATCAGTAAACGTCTACTAGAAGCCTGCTGGACTCTAGGAGGGAGGTATTTACTATAAATAGAGCTCTTTTTACTCTGTTTTCCCCTTAGACGCTTACAAAACATTAAATCATTAAATCAAAAAGGTAATTTCTTTATTCTTTACATATAAAACTATTATATTTTTAAAGACCAAAGATAATCTTATTATAATCATCATCTTTGAAGTGATTCTTACAATTATTTAATTGTTTTGTTCAAATTTCTCTTAAAAACCTCTATTCCATGTAAAATCAAGATAAATTGTTATTTCTCTTAAATTTTATTGTAATTACAATTGAAATAAGTTGTATTTACATTTTTTGGCATAAGAATATTCAAAATTATTTTAGTAAGTATCAAAAGTAGGTTATTTCTCTTATTATAATAATTTTTCTCTATTATTACTGTAATAATTCTATAATTAATATAAATAGTATTTATATTAATTTATAGCTTGAATATTAATAATACTAGTGTTATCAATTGTTTTTTATTAATAAAAAAAAATTTTTTTACACCTTTATTATTTGTTGGTAACAATAATAAAGTGCTTTTAAATATATTAATTATCCTATATTAATATATTTATTTTTTATATTATTCTATTTAGTGAATAATATAATTATTTCTACACCATAATTATAATTATTCTTAATTATTATAATTAGTTTTATCTTTTTCATTTCATTTATAAGGAAATTCATAGTACAATAAGTAAAATATTAGTAATTTTTACTTATTGTTTCATAGTCAAACCTTACATTTGGGGCCTTGCCATAATATTTACTCTAGAAGACCTTTAAAAAGATTCTAATTGGGTTTATCCAATAATAAATTGTAATTATAATCATAAATTATATAATAATTTGATATTTATTGATTTTAAATACTATTGAGGCATTTGGAAAGCAATTGGATTGTCTTACTTGTGGTTTTTCACATCCTTAGACTTGCAAGAACTTTCTTTGAGTGACTCTAGTAATTAAAAAACATATTTTATAAATTGAAAATAATTTTATATTATAAATTAATTTCAAAAAGAATCGGATTCATTTTTATTTTATTCTTCAAAAATAAAAACATAAAAAATATCAAAAGATATTAAAAACCAATAAAAAAGTTATTTCTATTCATTTTAATTTCATTTATTTATTTATTTTCATTTTCAAAAGATATAAAACCATTTTTTACCTGGAAAATTGCCATATCTTACCAAAAATAACACTTCTTATATGAAAGACTTATATTTATTTGTCTTTTTTTTAGCCTTTGAAGACAATCCAACAGAGGGTAACCAAGCCACTGTTGAAAGATTGGTAGAAGCAACTTGTCCAAGTTCTCCAACACCAATAATCACTAAGAAAAAGAAAACTAAGAAATCAGACTTTCCAGCACCCACTATTCAGGACTCTGAAGGTGATTACCTCATTTATAAATTACCATAAGAAGAATTCCTGTTGTGAAATCTTCTTATTTTTATTTCTTAAAACATGACTACCAGAAGAGGCTCCCAATACTTCATCCGATAAGATGGAGCTGGTCTCAGAGGTAAAATTGATTCCTCAAAAGGGAAAAGGAAGGGTAATATCCCCAGTGGGACAGAATCCACACAAGGAAGTGCCTTATCACAAAGGCAAGTCCCAGAAATGCCCATTATATCTGAACCAGAGTTAGAACTAAGTATGAGTAACTCAAACAGGTACAAATCACATTCAGAGGGCTCAAATAGACATTTAAATGAGCCAGTACAAACCGTACTACACAGTGTACAAAGCCAAGGACTGGGACATGTTGCCTCAAATACACCAAGGAGTGATGAACTCCTGGCACATCCTGAAAAAGTTCCTCAAAGAGGAGGAAATAGTGAGATACTTCAATGGATGGAAACCACTATCATCCAAACCTCAAATCAAAAAGATCAAGGAGTACCATGCCAAAAAGAAGGAGGCAACCAACAAAGAAGCCCCAGTAACTTCTACCAGCAAGCCCCAAGCCAACCCACTTCCCCAAGAAGGGAAGAAGAACAAGAAAAAGAATTGGAGAAAACCATATTCCCCACGCTACAGGATTTCAAAAATTCAAAAGGCTGCCATGGACAATGTTTTCAAAATGGCCAGAACCTTGATATAATTCAAGGACAAGGAAGAACAAAGAATGAGACAACCTCATTTCCAAAAGAAATAAATTTTTCCAAAGATGTTGTAAATACTTTAACACAAATTAAAAATAGTATATTACATCTAAAAGAAATTGAAAACAGTTTATTATCATTACAAGTAATAAACAATAACTTATCTTCTTTGACAAATATTGTTGTACAAAATAAAAAAGAAATTGACAACATTAAGTTTATTTTGGAAAATAATAAACCAAAGATTTTGATTGATAACACTCAAAAATTAATACAAGGACAACAAAAATTGTATAAATACATGGAAGATATCAAAGATAAAACTTTGACAGTCAATTATGACGTGAGTATTGACAATCTTACAGAAAAATTAAACAAACTAAGTATTTCTGTAGAAACATTTGAAGAAAAAACTTCATCACACCAAAAATTACTTTTGGACTGTGTGGAAAAAAATGATTAAGCAAGAATGCATCTTAAAGATGAGATTCAAAGTGAAATAGGGCTTATCACTGAAAAAACGGATAAAATTAATGAGGCTAACTCAAATATGCTGAAGTTATCAACCCCATTTTCTCACATAAGAAGGCCTGTTAAACCAAAAGAGGAATTAACAAATCCATTCATAACAGACTTAAGTCACCAAGAAAATAACCAAGTCTTAATGAAGGAAGCACCTCAATTAAAATAATGGCCAACATTCACAGGAGAAGTTGAATATGACCATATGTCATTTATCAAGACAATTGACATGCTACAAGAAAATTATGCCATACCAGATGAATTAATTATGGAAAGATTACATTCATTGTCTGAAAAATCTGCAAAAAGATGGTATTATGGCAGAAGACAAAAAAATGGCAAAAACACCTGGTCTTGGTGGAAACAAGAAATAATCACCACGTGGGCTTATGATGCCTGGAGGTAAAAGATAGAGAATGCATTTGAAAATTCTTTCTTTGACCCAGAAAAAGACAAACCTCTAACTTGGTTCTTAAAACAATTTGAAAGACTAAATGCACTGTACCCAGAAATTTCATAAGAGATCTTGCACATGAAAATACTTAAGAAATGTGGAGGAGAGCTAGAACATTCCCTAAGAAGAAGGTGTACAGAACCATGCTCCACAGAAGATGATATCAATGCACTAGAAGACATAGTGACAAGAACAGAAATTGGACATTAAAAGTCCAAATAAGCCATTTATCAAAAGAGACAAATAAAAAGAAGCTTTCAAGCCCAATACGTCCAACAACAATGAGTAAAGAAAATGCCATAAATGTGGAGGTATTGGACACTTAGCCAATAACTGCCTAAAAAAGGCAATAATTAAAGAAATTGTGGAAACAGAAAACCACAATGACAAAAAGGAGGAATCTGACTCTGAAAAAGAGACAGAAGAAGTTCTGAAAGTGATGAAATTAATATAATTAATGCTCAAATTAATAACATTGATATAACTTATGAAGTACTATATGTTAAATGAAACTGACCCCAAGTTGGGACATCTGACACAAACCTAACAAATGTACAAGATGCCAAAATGTATAGAACCAAACCTGCAAAAGGAATGGGATATACAGCTGGAAAATCAAGTATAAGTATTGTTTTGGTTGATATCCAAGAGGCAAAAGTGAACTTGGATGAAGGAGCATATTGTACCTGTGTTGGTAAAGGTTATTTGAAAGCAATTGTTCCAGATTGGCAAGAAAAACCTATGCCAATACAAGGTGTCAAATTTAGTAGTGCAAGTGAGAGCATGAAGCCCCTTGGAATAATTGATTTAACACTCACTTTGCCTCATCCCTCACAATGTGTCAGAATTAAAGTAGCGTTTGTAGTAATGGACAACTGTACTACTAATCACTTCATACTTGGAAATGACTACTTGTCAATTTATGGTATAGATATCTCTAACCAAAAAGATAGATATTTTACCATAGGAGACAACAGAAGACAAAATTTTGGCTTTTTTAATAACAAAAAACAAATTACAGTTATTAAGAATGAAGAGAAAAGTCCAGAAAGGGAACTTTTCATATTTGAACAACTCAAAGAGGCAGAATTCAATCAAGAATTAACAGAAAAAATGAAAGAAACATGTATTGACCTCTTATTTAAGTACAAAAATGCCTTTGCAACTGACAAAGAGCCACTAGGTTCCATAATTGCGCATAAGGTGGACATAATTCTTAAAGTAGAAAAACCTTACCCACCTTTACTAAGGAGACCTGCTTACCCAGCTAGTCCAAGGGCTAGAGAAGCCATGGAGGCACACATTAAAGAATTGATGGACTTTGGTGTATTAAGAAAGGTAGGACATAATGAACAGGTAGAGGTCACTACACCTGTCATTATAACTTGGCATAATGGAAAATCAAGAATGGTAGGAGACTTCAGAGCCCTGAACACCTATACCATTCCAGACAGATATCCAATACCCCAAATCCATGAGAAATTGACACAATTGTCAAGAGCTAAGTTCATTACAGCCATGGATGCTTTAAAAGTTTTAAATCAAAATTTCTTATCAGAAAATGCCAAGAAAATACTAAGTATAATAGTCCACTATGGGATTTTTGAATCCTTAAGAATGCCATTTGGTATAAAGAATGCACCTTCCCATTATCAAAGGATGATGAATACCATATTTCCTGAAGAATTATCAGAAGGATGGTTAATTATCTGTATTAATGATATCATGGTTTGCTCAGAAACTTGGGAAAATCACCTTACAAGACTAGGAAGGGTACTACAAAAAATAGTGCAAGTGAATATGAGAATTTCCTTGAAAAAGTGTCATTTTGCATATAGTGAACTAAATGCACTAGGACATGTTATATCTGGACTTAGTCTAGGCATACACAAGAATAATGTAGCAGCTGTACTACTTAAGCCAATGCCTCAAACCAAAAAATAAATACAATCATTTCTAGGATTCCCTGGTTACTATAGACAGAATATAGAGGACTTTGAAAAATTGCCAAATCCTTGTATAAACTATGTGACCAACAAATTGTCTATGAAATGACCAAAGAAAGAGTCAAGGCATATGAAGAATTGAAAAATTCCTTAACAAATGCCCCATTTCTTCTAATGCCAGATTGGAAACTACCCTTTAAACTTTACATTGATTCTTGTGGAGAAGGACTAGGTGCTGCACTACACCAGACACAAATTATCAATGATAAACCAGTCAAAGGACCAATTTGTTTTATTTGAAGACAGATAAAGCCAACAGAAGTAAGATATGGAGCAAGCCAAATGGAATGCCTCTGCTTAGTGTGGGCTTTAGAAAAATCACATTATTACTTGGATGCAACAGTATTTGATGTAATTACAGACTGTAATGCTGTGAAATCTCTATTAAATATGAAAACTCCAAATAGACATATGCTGAGATGGCAAATTGCTATCCAAGAATATGGAGGAAATATGACTATTGTTCATAAGTCTGGGAATATTCATAAAAATGCAGATGGTCTTAGCAGATGGGCTCTAGCAAATACCCCTGACAATCCAGCATGGGTACCACAGGAGGAGCACCATATAGAAGGAATATGTGTTACAGACATTGGTAAAATATTCTTTAATCAAGTTAAAGAAAGCTATAAGATAGACAAGAATCTCCATATCTTAAGCCAACTTCTAATGAAAGACTGCAAAGATGCATCACTTCCATCAAAATTAGATGAAACATGGAAAAAGGCATATGATGAAGGAAGATTTCACCTCCTTGATGGAATCCTTTACCATAGAACAAAAAACACATGTGTTATGGCCTTAACAGATAGAACCCTGATACACACTATTATACATGAGTGTCATGATAGTGTTGCAGCTGGACATATCTCAGAAGATAGAACACTAGAAAGGGTGAAAACCTGCTCTTGGTGGTCAAATTGGAAGAAAGATGTTGCAGAATACTATTAAACCTGTGACAGAGGTCAAAAAGCCAACTGACCAACAGGAAAGAAATTTGGAATGATGATCCAAATCTAAGAACCAAAATCACCTTGGGAAATAGTACATATGGATTGGGTAAGAGCATTACCTCCAGCAGGAGACAGAAGTTATAATGCATGCCTAGTGTTAGTTGACAGGTATAACAAAACTCCCATGTTCCTACCATGTCACAAAGATGACATGGCTATGGACACAGCCATAATGATATTAAATAAAATCATTAGCCACACAGGCTTATTCCAAAATATCATGAGTGACAGAGACCCAAAATTCACTTCAGCATTATGGAAAAATCTCCATAACTTGTTTGGGACAAATTTATCATTCTCAACAGCTTACCATCCTCAAACTGATGGCCTAGCAGAAATGATGATGCAAACCTTGGAGGACATGATAAGAAGATTCTGTGCTTATGGACTAGAATTCAAAGATTTTGATGGTTTTACCCATGATTGGTATACACTAAGACCAGCCCTTGAACTGGCATATAAAACATCAATCCATTCTTCTACTGGAAAAAAACCAGCAATTCTAGAAAACGGTTGCAATCCAAGACTTCCTTATGATACCCTTAAAAAGGACTTAGTGGATATACATCCAACAGAAAGCAGTTTTAAGATAATGCTTGACAAAGAAAGACACAATGCGAACAAATGTATGCAAGATTCTTTCAAATATGCAAAATAAAGATGGGATACAAGTCATAAAGCACCTGAATTCAAAATAGGAGACTTGGTCCTAGTATCAACCCTTAATTTCAATAACATAAAAGGCCTAAAGAAATTGAAAGATTCCTTTGCAGGACCATTTATGATAAAAGCACTTCATGGACCCAATGCTGTGCAATTGGAACTCACAGGTGAATTAATGAACAAACACCCAATTTTCCCTGTAAGTCTGATAAAGCCTTACAGCTCAAGTGATAAGGAGTTATTTCCACTAGGAAACAAACCCCCACTTGAAATTCCCCCCTTGTAAGAAGGAGAGGAAAAGAAAATTTTGAAATTCCTTAAAGAAAGGAGGACAAGAAACAAAAAAGAAAGAGAATACCTTGTAAGTTATAGAAATTCAACTCAACAGGATGAATGGCTACTTGAGAAAGATATAAAGAATGCTGATAAACTACTAAGAAGGTTCAGACATGAAAGAAGACCTAAAGAATAGTAAAATCAAGCATTATTGAGCTTCAAGACTAACAAACTCTATTGAAGAGGTAGGACAGTGGATGATACCCTAATTACAGATTGTGGTACAATCTTTTTTGGTGGTAAGGAATGTGAACCTTTGAGATATGACCACATACGCAAAAAGTTCACAAGAAATATTTAAAATAATTATACCTTTAAAAATAATTACCTTAAAACTATAAAACTGCCATAAATAGGCATAAAACTTGGTTTAACTTAAAACCAAATTAATGGAAATGTGAAATAAATTACACCATTGGATTCCCCCTGGTAAAATACACATATACCATTTTTATGGCATATCTGTAAAGTCAATATTTAACAAGTTATAAGTAATAACACCTTATAAAAAACCTGACTCCTTAATTATTTCAAATATCAATGAGACAACATGTAAAATAAATTATATCATTGGATTTCCCATAAAGTTTCACACATAAAACAATTCAGAAGCTAATATCCAAAGTCAATACTTAAGGAGTTAAGCTGAATATATGCACTTTTTTGGTCAATGCATATATTCAAGGATTTTAGCTAATATCTTTTGAAATATAAATGATAGAGTGACAAACCAAAAAGAAAGTCACCACGTAATTACTGTAGGAACACATAAATCAACTTTATTTCACAAGCTATGAGCAAGGTTAAAACCTGTAATGGATTATTGATTAAAATCAATAGAGCTGTTGACCACTTTGTTGTGATCGCTGCCCAAACTTAAAAAAAAGTAGACAGGTAGATTCTACTAGTTCATTCATGAATAATGACGTATTTTCTATTACAATATTCAAGGTATAACTGCTTGAAATCATGATTTGAAGTTTAAAACATTAGATTTCAACAGAAAAGATGGGTTACAAGAAAAATCATCAAGAATAGAGTTTTGATGATGTAATGAAATGCTCTTGGAAGTGTAATAAGGACATGCCAAGCTATCAGAATCCACCCTCATAATAGTTGTAGCGTGTATAACTTTAAATTTATTAATGATCAAAGTTTAAGCCTAAATTTGATCATTTATGATCACTCACTGTAATCTTATTTTAAGTTGAACAGTCATATAAGTGATGAAATCAATGAATACCATTATATTTTGATTAATAATAATAATAAGAACCATGAAATTTGGGCTTCTGCCAAGCCTATGACGTCATCAAACTTAAAGTTACAGTGATAACTTTAAATAATGGCATAATTATTTGGTAAGATAGTTTGATCATGATGTAATCATCACCAAACCTTGAAATATTGATCAATTCTAGTATGAAGCATAAGCACTGGTCTACTAGAAGAATTCTGGACTCTAGGAGGGAGGTATATACTATAAATAGAGCTCTTTTTACTCTGTTTTGCCCTCAGACGCATACAAAACATTAAATCATTAAATCAAAAACGTAATTTCTTTATTCTTTATATATGAAACTCTTATATTATTGAAGACAGAGGATAATCTGATGATAATAATCATCTTTGACTGGATTATAACAATGATTTAATTGTTTTTTTTAAATTTCTCTGTAAAAACCCCTATTCCATGTAAAATCAAGATAAATTGTAATTTCTCTTAAAACTTATTGTAATCACAATTGAAATAAGCTGTATTTACATTTTTGGTGTAAGAATATTCAAAATTATTCTATTAAGGATTAGAAGTAGGTTATTTCTCTTGTTATAATAATTTGTCTCTATTATTACTTTAAGAATTCTATAATTCATATAAATAGTATTTATATTAATTTATAGCTTTATATTAGTAATATTATTGATATTAAGAAAATTCAATTTTTTACGACTTTACTATTTTTTGGTAACAATAATAAAGTACTTTTAAATATATTACTTATCTTATATTGATATATTTATTTATTATATTATTTTCTATAATATAAATTATATTAGTATATTTATTTAAAAATATAATCATTTTTACACCATGATTATACTAATTCTTTCTTATCATAATTATTTTTATGTTATTTATTTTATTAATAAGACATTCAAAGTACAGTAAGTAAAATATTAGTAATTTTTACTTATTGTTTCATAGTTAAACCTTACACTTAGGGTAATTAACTTTGACATTGACTTGTACAAACTTATTGTCTACTGCTTTTGGCAATTTGCCGTTAGAGGTTATAACTGGGTTACTTATGGTAATCTTCACTGTACAAGTGGTTAAGGCTGGTTTACCTTGTATTGATGCAGAGCTTCGTGGCTTTCTGCTCTCTTGGGTGGCAATGGGTGTCCACTTCTTTGCTGTAATTAGGCTTTCACTGTGCCTCTTTCCTTTTCCCTTTCTGCTTTCTGCTTGTGCAGGTATCACAGGTGTACTACCTTGTGATTGGCTTTCAAGTGGTATGAAGATTTCTTCCACTGAACCAAAGAGGAAATAGGGCTTGTGTCAGTTAAGGCTTTCTAAAATACTGTTTGCATGTCTAAGAATTTCCTCTAGGCAATATATCTCTATATTATGCCCTTGTATTATGATGGTGTAATTAATATTATCAATTTGATGTCAAAAATGCAGCTTTGTGCATTTCTGGTATAATTTTTATATACCAGTATCTCACAGATTGTGTTATATTTACAAGTGTAATCCCAGAAGTGGGTATGTAACTGGCAATTTAAATTATCAATATGTCCAACCATGCTTCTAATACTGTTATTTACATTAAGAGGGTGTTATTTTTAATTAAGAAAAGAACAGTATTTATGGCTTTTTAAGTGTTTCAATATTAAAGAAATGCCCAAATTAAGTATTATGGTGATTAAATTACAATCAACCACATGAAAAATCAATAAAACCGCAGTGGTATATAATTATATATCACTCAAAAAAATAATAATAAGATATGTTTTATATTTTTGTTGAATGATTTTATGCCTAAAAAGAGAAACAATAATTTCATAAAGGAAGAATATAAGAGAAAAGCTCACTTTTTTGTGAAAAAGGGTCCAAAAAGTCAAAAAAAAACACGGACAGGCCCCCAAAATGTCAGTCTGAGGCTATGGTGAAGTTATAATAATACTATTTACAATTTTAACTATGACTGTGAAAGGGTGAAATTACTTTTAAAAAGGTTTGATGATGATAATAAGGGTTTAAAGATGATATATTAAGGGCTTTACTATTAAGAAATAGTGGTGGTGAGTGCTGTTGAAAGCCCTGGGTGCAATCTTACCAGTTGGATTACTGTAATAAGAACTACAATACAAAATTTTATAATATAAACTGACTTTTTTTCCAAGATTAGAACTGTTTTTGACAGTTTTACTATGTAAGAATTTAAGAAAAGGATGAGGATTCCTTTTCTGGGCAGAGAAAGCTCCCTCTTTATCCTGAAAATGGGTGACAAGGTCCTCTAGACCATTTCATGTGGATGAAGTGAAGTTTGTTCAATTCAGAGTACTTTCTTGTGGTTTGCAAAAGGCCTTTATACTCTGTATTGAGCCAGATGTGGTTTTGAAACCACATCTGGGCAGTTTCCATCAATACAGGGTGAAAGGTTTCATGTGAAGACCCCACAGCCCTGTTCTGACATGTATGATACGTAGAATGCGGTAAAGAACCTGTATGGGACCCCAGTATTGGATGAACTATGAGGTATTGAGGTGAAAACAAGCTTCTTTGTTTGTTTGAAACCTCATAATCATCATTGTGGGATATTATCCCACAGAAAGAGGGCCTTTTCCCAATTCTGGGATTTTAACCTTGAAACGGCCATACATTTTCCAGTTTTGGAGATATTGAGCTCAAATTTGGTTCATTGTGTAGGCCTAGATGTCATCTAAAACATGGTACCTCATTGGGTATATGTAACATTAAATATGGCAAAGTTATTCCATGCACAAATTTCATTATTCAGATATATGAGTTTATGAATATCTGTATGGAGCTTGTTTGCTCTATCAATGTTGCTCTAGATGAGATATGGTGAAATGAATGGCAATATCAGGTAGCCCTGATTTTGACCTTCTGTAAAATACCCCACTTTAATTATCTCAGACTAGAACTGTAGAAGTTAGATGAGAGGTGAATATTTTATTGACCCTTAGGTGACCATCTTTTGGCCATAACTTCTGTATTTTTGGTGTTAGCTCAATTTGGCTAGTACCGTTGGATGGCCCTGACCTAGAGCTTCAGTTTGAATACCCATTTTGTGTGGTTGTCAGCCTGTGACTCAAAACCAGAGCACAAGCATGACAGCCAAATACCATAAACCAATGGTATAGCCAAGATACCACCAAAACATGAAGCTGGGCAAAATCAGCTCAAAAAATATCCAAAGAAAGAGGAAATTAACCCCTTTCCAAATACACAAGTCCCATCATCATAGGACAAAGAATAAGAAAGTTATTCTTGCTCAAAGTTGTTTCTGAGCATAAACCTTAATTTTCACCTCACATCTGAAATATGAGTAAGAGGCCCAACGCCGTAAAATGGGTATGAAGAATGAAGCTCTAAGCCAGGGATATCCAATGGTACCAGCCAAACTGAGCTAGCACCAGTATCACAGGAGTTATGGTCAAATTCAGGCCAAATAAGGGTGAATAAAAAATTCACCTCTCATCTAACTTCTACAATTTTAGTGTGAGATACCTAAAGTGGGGAATTTTTGTAATGAGCACAATCAGGGCTATCTGCTGGTGTCATCCCTTTCTCCATATCCCCACTAGAACAAAAGCTATAGGGCAAACAAGATCAATGCAGCTTTTGCCTAAAAACATGCACCTGTACAAAAAACTTGTACATAGGATAACTTTGTCATATTTAATGATAACCATACCAAATGAGGTACCATTGTGTAGAATTAATACAGGGCTACACACCGATTCAATTTTGAGGTTGATATCTCAAGAACTGACAAAGGTATAGCTGCTTTAAGGTCAGAATCCCACATTTTGACCAGTACAGCCTTACCATGGGATAATATCCCATAACCATGATTATGAGGTGTCAAACAGACGAAGAAGCTTGTTTTTCCTTCACTATCTCATAGTTCATTGAATACTGGGGTCCCATACAGGTTCTGTACAGCATTCTATGCACCATACACGTCAGAATCAGGCTATGTGGTCCCTAGATGAAAGTATTTACCCTGTATTGGTGAAAGCTGCCCAGATTTGGTTTTAAAACAACATCTGAGCCCAATACAGGATATACAGGCCTTTTGCAAACCACAAGCCTGTCCTTGAAATTGAAAAATCTTCACTTCCTCTACATGAAAAAGTTTAGCAGCCTTTTCACCCCATTTCAGGATAAAAAGTGGGCTTTTCACAGCCACAAAAGCTTTCCCAATCCTGCTCATGAATTCCTATGTACTAAACTGTCAAAAACAGTTACACTCTTGGAAAATAATCAGGTTATACTATAAGCTTTAGTGTTGTATTTCTTATTATAGTAATCCAGCTGGTAAGACTGCACCCAGGGCTTTCAGCAGCGCTCACCACCACTATTTCTCAATAGTAAAGCCCTTTTTATTTAATTCTAACCCTTATTATCTTAGAAAAACCTTTATTTTAATCTTTAAAAACGTGTCACAAACATAGTTAAAGCTGTAACTAGCCTTTTTACCACTTGATGATAGTTTCATCCCAACATTTTGGAGGCCTGGCCATGTTTTTTTGAAATTTTTGGACCTCACAAGTTTTTCACTTTTTTGTATCTTTACGTGTTTTTTAGGTATTATATATTTTATATTGTTAATTGGTGTATATACCATTTTATACGCATACTATAAGAGTACTTGTCACGTGGCTGATAACCACAAGGCCTTTATTTTTGGCGTGTTCTACATATAAAAACGCTTCAGCCATTAATAAGTCCTATATTTTTGACTAAATAAGGACACCTCTGACTGTAAAGCCAACCGTTGAGGCTTGGTTAAGTGTATTGTTGACTCAATTTCACTTATACAGAACCACTTCATACAGATTGTACCTGAAAACTGCAAGTCAATCTGGGGGATACTGGTACACAAACAGTGTAACAGGGTACCAACAGCTGTAATTCTGATGTGGAATTATTAATTCAATTACACTATCATTATACAGGGCGATTGTAGTAATATACAAAGCCCAGAGGCCATTCCTAGACATGCAAACAACATTTTAAGAAGTCTTAAATGACATTAAGCCCTCTTTTTACTGTTTTGATTCAGTGGAAGAAAACTATATCCCACTAGAGACCCAGTCACAGACCAATACACTAGTGACACCCTCAGAACCAGAGGGAAGAAAGGTAAAATGAAAGGAGCCCAGTGAAGGCCTGATTACAGCAAAGAAGTGGACACCAATAGCCACCCAGAGGAGTAGAAAACCACAAAACTCTGCATCAATACAAGTTAAACAAAGCTTGACAACTTGTACAGGGGAGATTACTATAATTCACCCAGTTGTAACCTCTAAAGGTAAATTGCCCAAATCAGCAGACAACAAATTTGTACAAGGCACAGTAAAAGGTAAAGAACCTAAGAACATAAACTTTTTGACTGCTTTCAAACACTGATCTGTCACCTGTACACCTCAGAGACCTTGGCTTACAAAGGAACCAGCCAGAGGACAGAGAAGGCTTGTCTAAAACCAGAAGAGCTGGAAGAGGACACCTTGGACACAGTGATGGATGGCAAAACAATGGGGGGGATAATATAAACCCTGCCATTCACACTCCAATTCAACAGGAACCTCAAACCAGAGGACTGGAAGGATATGGATTAAGCTCTTCAGCTCCACCAACTCCTCAAAGATTTATTTCAATGGAGCATTGGCAACAAGAGGTTCAACCTAGCATCTCACTAGGTAGAACTTGGAGAAAGCTGCCAGAGGATCTATCTCAAAGAGATAGACTTCAAGGACCTTATGGTAATCACCAAAGGTTGGAATCCTACCAGGCAGTTCAGACTCCTCAAGGAAAGGGAAAACAGGATAAGGGAGAATCAAGCCACTATCCAAGCTATAGAAGAACAGTTTACGCAGACAGGGCATAGTCAGATTCCTTCAGGCTCACTAGGAGCAGGCCAAATCAGCTCTCCAGTGGCTTCAAAGCATTCAGAAATCAACAATTCAGTGACCAGGAGTCACCATTCTGAACAATTCCAGGAAGTTTCCAGGAGAAGACAAGGATACAAGGGGAAAAACAAGAGCTCTTCCAATCAAAGGAAGAAAGAGTCAGACCCAATGATCCAAAAGCTGTTGGATTTGGTGAAAGAAGTGCACAAGAACCAGAAGTAGCTGTAAACCACTCTAGAATCAGTAGTTCTATTAATAGAAATATTAACCCCACTCAGATTGAACATGATTCTGTCTCACCTGAGAGTAACTTAATCAGTGATTCACTGTGGTTACAAATGTCCCAATATTCTGAGCAAGCTCAAAAGCAGTTTGCAGAAATTGAAGCAAGGCATGAGAGGATGAAAGAATTAACAGTCTTCTTGGATAAAATTGTTAAAACTCTTCAAGAAGGACATGCTCACTTGAGCAAAGCCTCTGACAAAACCAACAAAAGACTGAATATAGTCTTTTAAGAACAACACCACAGCAGAAGGGACAGGGATTGTCTGTATAAAGATATAAACAACTTTTTTAATGTCTACCATAAAATAAAGCCCTAACCACAAGGGAATGTTATGGATAATCCATATCACCCAGATGCCATGTTGGGAGATAAGGGAAGATCTCCATAACAATACCAGGATCAAGATAATATTTCTTATTCTGAAAAGGAAGCCTTGAGACAGCTTCCTGAGGGCTCAAGCTGGCCCAAATTCTCTGGAACAGGAGAATATGATCATATGGAACTCATGGATTTTATTTATGGACTCTTCATTGATGTACCAAGCATACCAGATTACTGCATTGCTGCTAGACTAAATAAAGCATTTGAAGGTAATGCTAGTATATGGTACACAGAAATGAAAGAAATCCATGGCAGAAGAAACTGGCCATGGTGGGAGAGTCAAATCATCCAAAAGTATAGTAATTTTGAGCCTTGAGGTATATTTTACATACCCAAATTGGCCACAATTATCTTTAAAATTAATTTTGAATTATGAATAACTCATAAGTCTAGCATAGATCCAGAATTCATCATTTTTGATTTCAGAAAAGATGAATAACTTTTTATTGAGTAAGTAAATCCATGGATTTAAGGCCAGATTTGGGTTCTACACAAAAATTCGCCTAGGGTAGCTCCATAGAGTGAATAAGCTCAAATTAACTCTTTGAGGTGGTAATATGGAGAATGATTAAATACCACATCATCAATACCACATAAAACATCCGTGAAAATTTTTGTTTTTCATAATTTCACGCCAAAATAATGGGAATGTGAGAAATCCAATGTTACATATACACTAAGAATAGTGTTATGCATGTTTTGGGAACTTAATATCATGGTATTCTCACATGGATGTTTGGTACATGCATAGTGGATATCTCACTTGAAGCTTAATTTTCTATTTTGACATGAAAAATAAGCAAGGGGGACAAAAGACATCAAAGAGAGCCAGGGTACCCAACTTCTGAGGCCTCAGAGGTGTGGACAGCTCCAAAGCTTGATCACATGGCTGATCTGGGCTAAATTACTAAGCTAAAACACTTTGGGACCTTGGTTACCATGTTACAATTACAGTAAATCTTAAGAAAATAGCAAGTAACCTGCTATTTTGACATGGCAAGGGGGTAAAGAGCTACTTAGACTCCTGTAACCATGTCAATTCTTAATGATTTTCCATTTATAAACCCCAAAAGAGTAATTAAAACCCTTTTTGGACTTGTATCTATTGATTTCGCTCATAGCAACCAGTTAAACACTGATATTTGCAATTCTACGTAGAAATGAGGTAAAAACTTCAAAAATTCATTAAAAATACAATTCTTAGTGAATCTTTCTGATGATTTCAGGACTAATAGAGAATTGTATTCTCTATGGTACAAACAATAAGAATTATTGTTTTACTAGTAAAATTAAAAGTTTTCAATACAGTTCATTTTTGACTTTTCGACGTGAAACACTGAATCTTCAAAAATTCACAGTAATTACAACCTGTGATGAAATTTCCAATAACATTTATAACTTTTAGAAATCAATGAGTATTTTGGAATAAAAGAAGATTTAGAGATGTTACTACTTTTATTCTTAACCATATTGGGGTTGGTAGTCATGTAAAAGCATTCATTAAGTAATTATGATAATCTTACGTGAGAACAGATGATGCAATCAATAATCCAGGAGGGCTTATTGTTTTCTCACTCACTGGTTTTTCAGTTTGCTCCATGGCACCCCTTTGTGAGCTGTTGTTGACTTAAAAGAGGCCTCCTCTTACTGTTTTTTCCATATCAAATTACCATCTTATTATCCATTCCTATCATTGTTACCAACAAGTAAGTATTTGTTAAACTATTCTTAAGTATTTTGAATCTTTCAGAATCAATCAGAAAGACGTGAGATCATAAAATACAACTATATATTGTTGTAATCCTGCTATAAATCATTTCGATCCCTTAAATCCACAATTCTACGTCAAATTTCTCTACTTATATCTTTCAATAAGTTCTTTAGAGTATAAGTGAGTCATTTATCTTCAATTCTTCAAGTTTTTCTCTAAAATTAATTTTCTTAAAGAATTATCTTTATAATTATTCTTGCAAAAGAAAATTATATATTAAAATAATTTTATTATTTGAATTAAAGAAGTTTTTATTATTAAATTCTTCTTGTAATTTATTCTTGTAGACAATGATTGCTCACTGTTGAAATCACTAGTAGTGTTTAACATGTGAAAGAAATAATTCTTTAATTATTTAATTGTGTCTATAATAATATTTTAATATTATATTTCATAAGAACAGACATATTACTGTTGATTAATAGTAATATTATCATCAGTTTCATAGTCAAATCTTACATTTGGGGGCCTGGCCATGATTGTAACCAGAGTTTTGGATATAATCATATTCTAGACTTCATTTTTGTGTTCTAAAAAACCACCATACCTACCAAATCTTACATTTGGGGGCCTGGCCATGATTTTATTGATAGACTTGGCTTGAATCATATTCTTGACTTCAATAATTTATTTTTAAGCTCTAAAATATATTAATTTGATAATTTTTTTTAATTAAAAAGTTAAAATAATTTTATCTTTTGAAATTGCTTTGGAAATCTTTTTCATTGAGGAATTTTGTTTAATTTTATATTGTTTTTACAAGTGGCTTTTTCACATCCAAAAACTTATAAAATTATTCTTTGAGTTACTCCAAATTAATTTTCATTCAAAATCCTAAATTATAAGTTTTTTTCTTTAAAAAGAATAATTTTTTTAGTATTAAAAATATAAAACTTATAAAAAATCTTTAAAAATATTTTGAAAAAGTATAAAAATAATTTTTTCTCTTTTATAATTTTTCCAGTTGCTTTAACCAAATACTGTGCAGCTGGCAACAGACTCAATCAAAGATATATAACTAGTCCAGTATCTTCAGCAGCAGAATCTGAAGACAGTATTGAGGTGCAAATTGCTAAAAACGGCACCTTATTTACCTCAGAAAAGGATAAATTACCACCAAAAAGTGTGTCTTTATCTTATATTTCACTTTTTATCTATAAATTGACATGAAAATGGTGCATAACAGAAATGGAAGAAACTATCCAGTCCAACCAGATGGATGTGGACAAGGAAGAGGCAAGACCAAATCCAGAAGTGCCAAGTCTTCCTCAAGAAAGACACATTTGGAGGATGCCAGAGTTTCCCCCCATTCCCCAAGGTCTTTACCCACAGATCTTGACATGAAATCTGAGCCTGAACTGATTCATGATAATATTTCCAGGGCTGAACCATTTTCAAGTGGCATCAATAGAAATATATTAATGCCAATACAAAAATTGGTTCAGAGCAGCCAAAGAAGAGGAGTGGGAAATATGCCCAAGCCTTTGGCAGGGGGCCATGAACTCCAACTTACACATCAAGAGCTTTCTGGATCAGGAGAATACCATAGAACTCTTAGGAGGATGGAGCCCCCTGCCTTGCAAAGACAAGGTCAAAAAGATAAAGAATTGGTTGAAGAACCAAAGTATTTTTTCCATAGACCAGAAGAAGGAACTGGAAATGACTCCAGCTTTGGAGACAGAGGCCCCAGTGGCATCTAACAGCTCCAAACCAGCGCCAGAAGTGTCCAAAGACAAGCCCAAAGGACCTCAGAAGAAGCAGAGAGGTCCCAAGAACCATCAAGGCAAGGGAAAAGGCAAAGCCAATTGGCACAGACCTTACCCACAGGGGTACAGGATCCGCAAATTGGAGCCTTCAGCTGTGGACAGTGTGTTCAACATGGCCAGAACTCTAATTTAATTCACAGACAAGGAGCAGGAAAGGATGAACAGGACTTTTCCACGCAAATAAATCATGTACAAAGTAGTATTAATGTAGATATTAGTAAGCTTGATTCAAAGTTAACTAACGTAACATTGGATATCAGTTATTTGACAAGACATGACAAGAAATATACTGAGTCGGATAAATTGACAAATTCCAGATTCAATTCAATTATCAATGCTTGTAGCAGAATTGAGAGTACATGTCAAGTTCAGAATGATTAAATGGAAGATCTTTCTATTTTTAAAATGAATGATCAACTTAAATTTCTACAAGATCATGTGTTGAAGATAGTGGAGAATACCAATCAGTTTGCTACACATTTAGCAAATAGTGGCAGTCAAAGGCAGAAGTTAAAAAATGAAATTATTGCAAATGTATAAAAAACTTATAAGAATTATGAACCACATATGCCAAGACATTCTACACCTTTGACTGAAGCAAAACTTTCTGTTAAAGGAATTTTTACCCCACTTTTAGGAGAAAATGTTGTCTCTGTTAAAGATATTCCCAAATTGGAAGAATGGCCAAAATTCTCTGGTGAAGGGGAATACAACCACATTGAGTTCATCAGGACTATTGATATGTTACAAGAAGACTTTAATATAACTGATGAAATCATAGTGGGTAAATTACACTGTCTGTTTACCAGGACTGCAAATAAATGGTATTAGAAGATGAGAATAGATCATGAAAAACATGATTGGTCTTGGTGGAAATCTGAAGTTATTACCAAATGGACTAATAATTCTTGTAGGTTTAAAATGGAGAATGCTTTTGCAAGTGCCATTTTTAACTCAGAGAAAGATAAACCACTTACTTGGTTCTTCAAGAAAAAAGACAGATTATCTGCTTTGCACCCAGATATGTCTGACACTATGATTAATATGAAAATATTAAGAAAGTGTGGAGGAGAACTGGAAAATGCAATCAAAAGTAGATGTGCAGAACCCTGTTCAACAGAGGACTACATTAATGCAATGGAAGATATCATTACCAGAACAAGAATTGGTCAAACTTGGACTAGAATCCCTATGGAATCCAAGATGGTCCCAAAGATTCCCAGAGAGGATAAAAGACCAGAAAGACCTGTCTTGAAGTGTCATAAATGTGGAAGTACTTCACATTTAGCCAACACTTGCACCAAAAAGACAAATATCAATGAAGCTCAAGTCATTGAAGGAATTCAGTGTATTGAATAGAAAGAGGAATCTAATCAAGATTCTGCAGTCTCTGAGGATACACCAGTGGGGGACTATCCCATTGAAAAAATTACAGCTTTCTTTGAGGTCACAGAAGTCCATACCCACTTGCCACAGTACAGTGAGGATTGCGGCAACCGGCTCAATATCCAAGATTCCAGAATTTGAAAAAACAAGACCTACTAGAGGTAAAGGTTACACTTCTGGAGCATCCTGTATCACATCATTTTTGATGAGTGATATTGAAGCCAAAGTAAATTTGGATACAGGGGCATTTTGCACTTGTGTGGGCAAAGATGATCTCCAAGTTATACTTCCTGAATGGAAAAACCATTTATTACCAATAGAAGGTGTGCAATTTAGTAGTTCCAGTAACAATATGAACCCCTTGGGTATACCAGACACTAATCTTGTATTTCCACACACAGCAGGAAGTGTAAGGATGAAAACTGAGATTGTGGAAATGGATAATTGCACATCTCACAACATCATTGTTGGAAATGATTACTTGAATATTTATTGTATTGACCTCAATAACCATAAAGACAGATATTTCACAATTGGGGATAACAAAAGATAAAAATTTGCTTTTTCCAATATGCCAAAACAAATATCTGTGGTATCTTCTGTTAAAGATACTTATAAAGATGAATTTGTGTCTAGTCAACTTGTTGAAGCACAAATTAATCCATCATTGTCACCAAAAATCAGGAATGAACTTATTAATGTGTTATACACATACAATAATGCATTTTCCTCTGATAATGAACCATTAGGTGCTATAAGGGGACATGAAGTTGATATTACTCTTAATATTGACAGACCATATCCTCCAGTACTTAGAAGACCAGCTTATCCAGCCAGTCCCAGAGCTAGAGCAGCCTTGGAAAAACATATCCAAGAGTTAATCCAACTTTCTTTATTAAGGAAAGTAGGCCATAATGAGGAAGTTGAAGTGACAACCCCTGTTATTATTGCCTGGCATAATGATAAGTCAAGAATGTTTGGAAATTTCAGAGCATTGAATACCTACACAGTTCCAGATAGGTATCCAATCCCTAGAATTCAAGAAACCTTGACTCAATTGTCTAAAGCCAAGTATATAACATCAATGGATTAATTGAAAGGCTTTCATCAAAATGTTTTGACGCCTAAAGCTAAGAAATTACTTAGAATTATCACTCACTGTGGTATTTATGAGTATCTTGGAATGCCATTTGACATTAAAAATGCTCCATCCCATTATAAAAGAATGATGAATACCATCTTTCCCACAGAATTGTCTGAAGGATGGCCTATCATTTATATTGATGATATTATCATATGTTCTGATTCTTGATCTTTGCACCTTGAAAGACTTGCAAGAGTACTTCAAAAAGCTGCAGAAGTGAACATGAAAGTTTCACTTAAGAAATGCAATTTTGGTTTTGAAGAACTCAAAGCATTAGTACATGTTGTTTCTGGTTTAAGCTTGGGTATTGACAAAAACAAAGTAGCAGAAGTGTTACTTAAGCCAATTCCCCAGAACAAAAAAGAAATGATGTCTTTCATTGGGTTTGCCAGTTATCATAGGAAACACTTGAAAGACTTTGCAATTCTAGCCACGTCACTATATAGAATCTGTGATCAACAGACTGTATTTGAGATGACACAGGAGAGAATTAAAGCTTTTGAGAAGATAAAGAAATCTCTTACAGAAGCACATTTACTCCTCATGCCTGACTGGAATATTCCTTTTAAATTGTACATTGAAGCATGTGGAGATGGATTAGGGGAAGCCCTACATCAAGTCCAAATTATTGATGACAAACCTACAGAAGGACCAGTGTGTTATATCTCAAGACAAATCAAACCAACAGAGGCCAGATATGGTGCAAGCCACATGGAGTCCTTTTGTTTGGTATGGGCACTTGAGAAATTACACTATAATCTTGATGGAAGTGTTTTTGAAGTGATAACTGACTGTAATGAAGTAAAATGACTTCTTAACATGAAAACTCCAAACAGACATATGTTGAGATGGCAAATAGCCATTCAAGAATATAGGCGAAACATGACCATAGTTCACAAAGCAGGCATCATTCACAAGAATGCTGATGGACCTAGCAGGTGGGCATTAGCCAACACTCCTGATAACCCAGCTTATTTACCTTTGGAAGCTAAACCACAGGTTCCAATTGAAGGGATTAACATAACTGATATTGGGACTGAATTCTTTGAAGAGGTCAGAGAATCTTATAAGCAAGACAATAATTGCCATATATTGACTTCTTTATTAGATAAAGACTGCAAAGATACATCTTTGGTCAATGCACTGGATGAAGTTTGGAGAAATTCCTATTCTAAAGGGAGATTTCATTTGTTTGATGGGATAATTTACCACAGAACCAAACATTCTTGTGTAGTGACATTATGCAGCAGATTGCTTATCAATACAATTCTTCATGAATGCAATGATAGCATCTACTCTGGACACCTGTCAGAGGACAGAACACTTGAAAAAGTGAAGAACTGTGCATGGTGGCCATCTTGGAGAAAAAAGACCATTGAATATTGCCATACCTGTTACAGATGTCAAAAAGCAAACAGGAGTACAGGCAAGAAATTTGGACTTATGATCCATATTCAAGAACCAAAATCCCCTTGGGAAGTTTTTCACATGGATTGGGTCACAGTACTTCCTCCAAGTGGTGACAAAGGCTATAATGCTTGTTTAGTCATTTTAGACAGATATAGCAAGACTCCCATATTCTTACCATGTCATAAAGATGACACTGCTGTGGATACAGCTCTTCTTCTATGGAGTAGAGTTATTTCTCATACAGGATTATTTAGAATATCATCAGTGACAGAGATCCCAAGTTCACATCTGCACTTTGAACCAATCTTCATAGATTGTTTGGGACTAAGTTATCATTCTCTACAGCATACCACCCTCAAACAGATGGACTAGCAGTAAGGATGATTCAAACTTTAGAAGACATGATCAGGAGATTTTGTGCTTATGGGTTAGAATTCAAAGGCTCAGATGGCTTTACCCATTACAGGCGCACCCTGATGCTTGAATTAGAATTGGCATAAAAAGACATCAGTCTATTCTTCCACAGGACAAACTCCGGCTATGTTATAAAAAGGATGGAATCCAATAATCCCAGTAGACACACTGAGGAAAGACTTGATTGACATTCATCCTACAGCTTCCAGCTTTAAGATAATGCATGATAAAGTAAAACATCATACCAAACAAAGTATGAGTGATGCTTTTGATTATGCAAAATAGAAGTGGGACAAGATTCATAAAGTACCAGGTTAGAGAGTAGGGGACTTAGTTCTAGTTTCAACCTTGAATTTTAATAATATCAAAGGCCCAAAGAAACTTAAAGATTCTTATGTAGGACCTTTTGTTATTGTTGCCTTACATGGAACCAATGCAGTTCCAGTGGAATTGGGTGGTGAATTGGAAAAAAAACACCCCACCTTTCCAGTCAGCTTGATAAAGCCTTATCAACCAGCTGACAAAGAATTGTCTCCTTTAAGGAACCCAACTCCTTTAACTGTGCCACCAGTGGAACAGAATGAAGACAGAAAGATAAAGAATATCATTAAAGAAAGGAGACTTAGGGGTAAAAATCAGAGAAAATATCTTGTCAGATATAGAAATCCAGTACATGAAAATGAATGGCTGGCAGAATCAGAAATACCTGACTCAGAAAAACTCTTGAGAAGATTTAGACATGAAAGAAGGCCACAAGCCTGAATATGTCTATAAATGTGCTTCAAATTACTTGATATGAGTGATGTAAACAGGTTGGACAGTGGACATTAAACCCCTTTAGAGCTTTTATTACTTATAGCATTGATAAAATTGTAGTACAATTTTATTTTTTGGTGGGAGGGAATGTGAGCCTTGAGATATATTTTACATACCCAAATAGGCCACAATTATTTTTAAAATGAGTTTTGAATTCTGAAGAACTCATAAGTAATGCATATATCCAGAATTCATCATTTTTGATTTCAGAAAAGATGAATAACTTATTATTGAGTAAGTAAATCCATGGATTTAAGGCCAGATTTGGATTCTACACAAAAATTCCACTAGGGTAGCTTCATAGAGTGAATAAGCTCAAATTAACTCTTTGAGGTGGTAATATGTAAAATACTTCAATACCACATCATCAATACCACATAAAAGATCCGTGAAGATTTTTGTTTTTCTTAATTTCATGCCAAAACAATGGGAATGTGAGAAATCCAATGTTACATATACACTAAGAATAGTGTTATGCATGTTTTTGGCACTTAATATCATGGTATTCTCACATGGACATTTGGTACACCCATAGTGGATATCTCACTTGAAGCTTAATTTTCTATTTTGACGTGAAAAATAAGCAAGGGGGACAAAAGACATCAAAGAGAGCCAGGGTACCCAACTTCTGAGGCCTCATAGGTGTGGACAGCTCCAAAGCTTGGATCCATGGCTGATCTTGGCCTAATTGCTATACTAAAACCCTTTGGGAACTTAGTTACCATGTTACAACTACTGTAAATCTTAAGAAAATAGCAAATAACCTGCTATTTTGATGTGCCAAGGAGGTAAAGAGCTACTTAGACTCCTGTAACCATGTCAATTCTTAATGATTTTCCATGGATAAACCCCAAAAGAGTAATTAAAATCCTTTTTGGACTTTTATCCATTGATTTACCCCATAGCAACCAGTTAAACACTGATATTTGGAATTCTACGTAGAAATGAGGTAAAAACTTCAAAAATTCATTAAAAATACAATTCATTATTAATCTTTCTTAAACCTTCAGGACTAATGGAAAACCTCATTATCTATGGTACAACCAAAAAAAATTATGGGTTTACTAGTAAAATTGAAAGTTGTACTTACAGTCCATTTTTGACTATTCTACGTGAAACACTGAATCTTCAAAATTCACAGTAATTCCAACCTGTGATGAAATTGCCAATAACATTGATAGCTTTGAGAAATCAATAATCATTTTGGAATAAAAGAAGATTTAGAGATGTTACTACTTTTATTCTTAACCATATTGGGGTTGGTAGTCACGTAAAAGCATTAATTAAGTAATTATGATAACCTTACGTGACAACAGATGATGCAATCAATAATCCAAAAGGGCTTATTGTTTTATCACTCACTTGTTTTTCAGTCTGCTCCATGGCACCCCTCTGTGAGCTGTTGTTGACTTAAAAGAGCCCTCCTCTTGCTGTTTTTTCCACATCATCATTTTATTATCCATTTAAACCATTAATACCAACAACTAAGTATTAGTAAAGCTATTCTTAAGTGTTTTAAATCTTTCAGAATCAATCAGAAAGACGTGAAATCATAGAATCCAACTATATATTGTTTTAATAATGTTATAAATACATTTTGATCCTCTAAAGCGACAATTCTACGTCAAATCTCTCTATCTTATGTTTCAATAAGCTCTTTGGAATATTAGTGAGTGGTTAATTCTTAATTCTTAAAATTTTTCTCTAAATAATTAGTTTTGGTCAAGAATTATATTTATAATTATTCTTGCAAAAGATAATTATATATTAAAATAATTTTATTATTTCAATAAAAAAAAGCTTTATTATTAAAATCTTCTTGTAATTGATTCTTGTAGACAATTACTGCTCACTGTTAAAATCACTAGTAGTGTTTAACACGTGGAAGAAATAATTCTATAATTCTTTAATTGTGGTTATAATAATAACTTATTATTATATTTCATAACAACAGACATAGTACTGTTGATTAATAGTAATATTATCATCAGTTTCATAGTCACATCTTACAAATTCTTGTCACAATTGTGGTTAAACAGACCAATATGCCAACAACAGTACAAAGGAAAAGCAAAAAGTCTATGCCATTGAGAAGGTCCCAGAGGAGTAATCCCCAATAGAGGATTCTGAATCAGACTCCATGGGTGATGCCATCAGAGAACCATCTGATGTGGACCAAGACCCACAAGAAGAATTTCTAGTGGAATACCAAGAGGAACCCCCACTAAAAATTCAGGACATACAGTTGGAAGAAGGGATGCCACAGGATACTGCCAACAGAAACTTGTGCAAACATACCCAAGATGCACAAACATTCCTGGTCACACAAACCAGAGGAATGGAATATATACATTGAACAGCCGCAAAAATGACTGTCTGTATTGACAATGCTCAAAATTCATTGATCATTGATAGTGGGGCACACTGCTCCATAGTGGCCAGAAATTATCTGGATTACCACCTTTCAAATTGGGAAAAACAGCTCTTGCCAACCAAGGCAAAAGGGTTCAAGAGTGCATCAGGAAAGATGACTTCTATTGGTACAATTATTAAAGAAAGAATTATACCTCATAGAAAGGGTAATATCAGGCTCAACCCAGAGTTTGTAGTGCTTGGTGATGCCCAAATCCAAGGGTTCCTACTGGGAACAGATTACCAGAGGATGTATGGAATTGATATTTACAATAGTAAAAACAGGCATATTACCATTGGTACCAACAAGGAGAAGAAATTTTAACTTGATATATACCAAATCTCTACCCATGACCCACTGAAGGAGCTACTGAATGAATTCAGAGAGGGCCAGTTTAGCACAACCCTCACCAGTAAACAAAAACTAAGCTTACTGAAGATGCTGAGAAAAAATAGACCAGCATTTTCCATAGGTGAAGAACCACTAGGCAAGATTAAAGGCCATGATATAGAACTATATCTGCATGTGGAAAGACCATATCCGCCTATGCTCAGAAGACCACCATACCCAGAAAGTCTGGAAACCAGGAAAGAAATTGAAAAACACATCAATGAACTTCTGGACATGGATGTCATCAGAAAGATTGGACATAATGAAATAGTGGAGATCACCACTCCTGTCCTAATCACCTGGAATTATGGCAATTCTAGACTGTATGAAGACTTCAGAGCTCTGAATAACTACACAAAAGCAGACAGGTACCCTATACCCAGGATACCTCATGCCTTGGATAAACTGGCAAAAGCCAAATACATAACCAAAATGGATTGTATGAAGGGCTTCCACTAAAACTGGGTTAAACCAAACTCCATAAAATTACTCAGAATAATATGCCATGTGGGCATATATGAGTACACCAGGATGCCATTTGGTATCAAAAATGCACCAGCCCATTTCCAAAGGATGATGGACACAATATTTCAAGAAGAAATATTGTAAGGCTGGATGGTGGTATATATTGATGACATCATTATATACTCACAGACATGGGAAGAACATGTAAAATACAAAGACAGAGTGCTGAGGAAATGTACACCCATCAATATGAAAATTTTTCTGAAAAAGTCTAATTTTGGCCAACAAGAGCTACTAGCTCTAGGAAATCAAGTCTTGGGTCTTAGTCTGGCAATTGACCAGAATAAAGTAGCAGCAGTACTGCAAAATCCAGTACCAAGGAGCATGAAAGAGATGCAATCTTTCCTTGGGTTTGCTAGCTACTTCAGAAACCACATCAGAAATTTTGCCCACATAACTAGTAGTTTATACAAGTTATGTTCAATAGACGTAATTTTTGAAATTACCAAAGAAAGGCGGGATTCATATGAGAGGATCAAGCATGAACTCACAAACCCACCTGTGCTCATCTTTCCTGGCTTTGAACTATTATTCAAGTTATACATAGATGCAGAATATAGCCAAGGTTTAGGAGCATCCCTTCACCAAAGACAAATTTTGGATGGTAAACCAAGAGAGGGAATAATATGTTACATCTCTAGGCAACTGAAAATTCAGAAGCCAGGTATGGGGCCACCCAGACTGAATGTCTATGCTTAGTCTGGGCTCTAGAAAAACTCCATTATTATCTGGAGGGTGCAGTCTTTGAAGTCTACACAGACTGCACAGCCTTGAAGTCTTTACTAAACATGAAGACTACAAATAGACACATGATTAGATGGCAAATAGCTATCCAGGAGTATAGAGGAAATATGACCATCATATATAAAGAAAGTAAAAGCCATACCAATTCAGGTGGCCTTAGCAGATGGCCACTGGACAATGTCAAAAGCAATGTAGCTTGTGACCCTGAAGTTTTTCTGAATGGGCACCAGAAGGTGGTATCTTTGACAGTGGAGAAACTGATTCAGAAGGAACAGAAACATCCATACTGGGAATAAGCTCCTCAGAACTGCATAATGAATCTTTCAGTGCAGTACTAAAGTCATATTCCAAGCACAAACAGTGTGGCATCTTACTACAACTCCCTCAACAAAAATACAGGAGCCCTGACCTGGAATCCCAGATGGAAGAACTCTGGTTGAGGGCCTACAAGGATAACAGCTCTTCCTTGTAGATGTCCTGCTTTACCCCAGAGAAAAGCATACAAGTGCACTCACAGTGGTAGACAGAGATCAAATCTCCCTGATCCCTCAGGAATGCCATGACTGCCCCTATATGGGACACATGAGTAAAGACAGGACCAAAGAGAGGGTAGCAAGCACAGCTTGGTGGCTCAAGTGGGAAAAAGAGGTTAGTGAATATATCAACACTTGTGAAAGATGCCAAAAGGCAAATAGGAAACATGGGAAAAAGTATGGGTTACTTTAACACATAGAAGAGCCCAAGCACCCATGGGAAACCATCAATATGCACTTGGTCACAGAACTTGTCCCAAGGGGCAAAGAACACTATAATGCCTGTTTAATCATAGTTGATAGTTTCAGCAAGAGTATGAGGTGCCTTCCATGCCATAAAGAGGACACAGCCATGGATACTGCGCTGCTATTCTGGAATAAAATCATATCTACCTGTGCAATCCCTAAGACCATCATTGGTCATAGGGACCCAAAATTCAAATCTGAATTTTGGACCAACTTGTATGACATGCTTGGCACCAAGCTTGCATTTCACACAGCTTACCATCCACAAACAGATGGCCTAGCTGAAAGGATGATCCAGACAATGGAGGACATCCTTAGAAGGTTCTGTGCCTGTGGCATGGAATACAAGAACTATGAGGTATACACCCATGACTGGGTTACCCTCCTACAAGCTGTCCAACTGGCTTATAATACAAGTCAGCACTCTACCCCAGGAAAAAGAACTCCTCTGGTAGAGAAAGGGTGGAATCCCCTGGCACCTGTGGATCACTTGAAGAGGAATATTCTGACCATCCACCCCACAGCCAAAGACTTCCATGATATGTGGAAGAGGGCTTGTGACACAGCAGCCAGATGCATAGCTGAGGCCAAGGAGTATAACAAGCAGAGGTGGGACAAGACACACATGGAACCTGACTTTAAGGAAGGGGATCAGGTGTTAGTGTCTACACTAAACTTTAATACTCTTAAAGGACCTAAGAAAATGAGAGACTCATTTGTAGGGCCCTTCACTATCATTAAATTGATAGGGAAAAATGCAGTGGAAGTGAAACTAACAGAGGAAGTTTCCAGGAAACACCAAGTCTTCCCAGTGAGCTTAGTCAAGCCATACCTTTAGACAGAGGAGGATAAATTCCCCTCCAGGAAGAAGAACCCCACACCACCAGAAATAGTGGAAGTGGAAGACTTCCCTGGACCAGTGAAGAGAATTGTCATGGCCAGGAAGATCAGACTTAATGGCAAGGATCAGAGACAGTTATTCATCAGATTCAAGAAACAGACAGGTGATAAAGACAAATTGTTTTCAGAAGATGCCATACCAGATGGGAACCTTCATTTAAGGAGATTCAGAGCCTCTAGGAGGACTGAAAACTCTCATCAATGATGAGCCTTTTTTAGAGGGAGGGTATTTCAGCCTGTGACTCAAAACCAGAGCACAAGTATGACAGCCAAATACCATAAACCAATGGTATAGCCAAGATACCACCAAAACATGGAGCTGAGCCAAATCAGCTCCATAGGTATCAACAGAAAGAGGAAACTCACCCCTTTTCAAATACACAAGTCTCATCATCATAGGACAAAGAATAACACAGTTATTCCTGCTCAAACTTGTTAGTATTCACAAAAGATAGAATTAAAGAACACTTTAAAATCAACATTAAATAACCCAAAGCCAATATTCAATCATGTGATTAACTAAATAATTTAACAAAAGATAAATATTACTATTGAAGGGAGCTTAGCAATTTCCCCAACCTCTATTGAAAAATCACTCAATTTAACTACCCAAGAAGAAGATGTGATAAAATCAGTTAGTTAATTAAATCTCTCAAAAGGTGTACAGGACTATGATAAACCAAAATTAAATTTTGAATGAACAATTGCTTTCATGTAAATATCTATTTTAAGAAAAGAATAGCCTAAAATGGAATTGGTTGATACTGGATCAGAAACTAACATATAATAAGAGGAAATTGCAATTAAAGAATAACTTATAAGTAGAAAGAGCAATATGAAACACAGAGGAATGGGTGGAAATGAAAAATATTCAGTTGGACTTTCAGAATTTACACCAATTAATATGATAACAGGAGAAGAAAATGAGCTTCATTTATTAATGGAAACAGGAGCTGTACACACCACATTTTGAAGGCCATCTTCAGGAGATAATAATGTTGAATTGGAATTTTCACGCAATGATGGGGAAATATGTAGTTATCCAGAGGAGGATGGAAAAAGATAATGATGTAATCCTCAAGCTATGGATTGTGAAATTTTGCAACAAAGAGATATGGAGATTTTTTATTCTTCATAAATGGGAAAATGATCAATAGATAAAGCAGAATAATCAAAAAGAAAAGAATCAGAGGAAACAGAAACTCAATCTTCACCAAGACTGAAATAATTAATATTTGGAGCAAGAAAAATATCTTTCTCAGCTATTTTATATTCAACAAATGAACTAAATATCATAACTAAGCAAATAGCCATGAAATAAGAGTTAAAAATTGGCCCTCACACATCAAAAACTACGTAAACCTCTTTGAATCCCATTGGTCAAGTTGAGAAAATTGAAGTCACTTTTGGTGATTAAGAAAGAATGTGAATGGAACTCTTAGAATTTAAAAAGTTCAAACAGATAGTAGCTTTAGATAAGTGTAGCATATCAGCGCCTTCAAAAGAAATAATTACCCTAAGACTGATATAGACTGAAGTCAGAAGATAGTGAAGCAGTGAAAATATTAAAGGCAAGCTCAAGGAGATGAGAAAAAATTTGGACATGCAATAGAAGACCCAGAGAAATGGCTATCACCCAGTTTGAGTGGAATCAATGAAACAGCTGCAGGAGAAAGCCCACAAAAGAAATATAAAATGGATCTCAAGCCATTGGAAGCAAAATTTCAGGAATTGCAGGAGATTATTTCAATGTTTTTCAGGAAGAAGATGGGTATATTAGTGAGATTGAAAACAATTTAATGAATGAAGGACCAAAAGATGAAAAAATTAAGATATTTACAAAAGAAAATTTGAACAATTGGAAAATGAATGTGCTATAATTACTGAAGCCAAGATTTTGGCATATGTACACCTGTCACATGGTGGAATGTGATCTACAACTTGCCAGTATTAATCGGTCTTTCAACCGGTTTAATAGCCTTTTCGGCAAGAGCTCCCTTTGCTGAGGTCTGGCAGACAGCATTGTGACAATAAACTGGTTACCAACATCATGTGTTCGATTCCGGTTGGAGACAAGAGGAGGTCTCAATCAAACAACCAGAAATTGCTGGGTTTTCTGCTCCATTGGCGTACAAGGGTTCTGCCCCTTGGGGGTTCCTTGTAGGCTCCTGTTGTGACTAATGTAGCTCCATGAGGGTCACATGGGTAATACCATCAGTTACATGCACTTCGGGACGCAGTGCTCTAAACCCGGGGGTACTGTCACATGGTGGAATGTGATCTACAACTTGCCAGTATTAATCGGTCTTTCAACCGGCTTAATAGCCTTTTCGGCAAGAGTTCCCTTTGCTGAGGTCTGGCAGACAGCATTGTGACAATACCAAACAGTGAATTGAACATAGAATGGACAAGTGCTAGAAGAAGGAAAGTTGGTATAATAAGAAAATTAATTAATTTTATATCAAAAAAATAATGAAAATTTGGAAGATAAACTACTGCAGGGAAGAAGAATTGAGGACCTTGAAAAAGGGGAATTTTCAGGAAATACACAAAGGCTAGCTGGACTTACCATTCTAGAACCCAATCCAAAAAATAGAATTAGAGAGGAATTTCATTATTCTTATGAGCAATTATTCTGTTTTTCCGATTTTTCAGTTACAAAAACAAGTGATTTGTTTGATCAAATTACAAAATTACATTCAGATTGAAAAATGACATCCAGAGTGAAAGTGACATACAGGCAAATGTAACTGGATAATTTGGAAGAAGAAGATTATGTAATACTTCCAATGATAACATTTTAAGAGCTGTATTTCTAAAAGCTTGATTTACCAACAATTAAAAGAAAATATATTTCAAAACTACCTCAATCAAATAAATCTTACAAATGATGCCTTCTTAGAAGTCATAACCAATTTTTAAATCAAAGGAAATTTGAGAAATTCTTACTGGAAGAAGCCTTAGGGATATTACCAAATTAAAATAGAAGGACTTTGTTACAAATTTTTATGGGCTCAAGAGGATTTGAATATAGATGGTTTGGAAATCTTAGAAGGAACTATTTACTGGTGTGAATTTGGATATATTTTCATTCATGAAGTCAAGTTTTTTGTTTCAGAATGTAAAGGCAATACAAAAACAGAAAAAAACAACAAGCTATTTGGGGATATACTAAAAGACACCTTTCTTTCAGTAATCAACAAAAGAATCTTTCTGAGTTTGCCATAATGAATCAGAGAGATCTTTTTTCAATTATAAAAAAATCACTTATTATCTATATTAGTATTAGGGAAGTGACTTCCTGCCTTACCAAAGAGGAATTTCAATTTACTCAATTTTTCCTCAACACTCTTATAACTCAAGGGAAGTGACCTTCTGCCTTATCAAAGAGGAATTTCAATTTATTCAAATTTTCCTCAAGACTCTTATCACTTAAGAGAACTCACCTGCTTCCTTAGAAAAGAGGAATTTTAGTTTATTTGAATTGATTCATTAAGAGAACCTGTCATGTAAAATATTCTCAACTTTCAGTGGAAGTGAATTATTAAAGAGGACTCATTATTTTATTTGAATATCAATAGTGTCCCAAATATCACAAACGACCTAGATATCCATGGAGGCCAAAATTTCCCCTCAAAATGAATGGAAATAGAATCTTGATTTGAATAAAGAAGGATGGACAGATGTAAACTAAAAAGTTTGAGAAGCTGAAGAATAATGGAGTGGCAGGGGAAAAGAATTTTTGAAGAAGGAGAGGATACATTTGAAATATGGATTTTGTACTTACAATTAGAATAATTGGTCCATTTTACAGAGAAACTTCAAGATATCCAAGAATCTCAAAGCTGGACAGAGCTTCTGGGATCCTTTCCTTAAAGATTACAATGTCTTGAATTAATTACATGTGATGTGATCAAAGGAAATTTAGATAACCCCTATTGGGAAGCGATACAGCAACAGATGCAGAGTGGAGAAGAAGAATCTATATAAAATGCCAATGGGAATATTTCATGGCAAGATGTGTTTGTACATTGAATTATAAGCCTGAAAGCTCACAAGTATGATGTCATTAAGGACAATTGGCATTTGAGTTTGGAAGAATTATTTGATAAAAAAACTAAATAATAAAAAAGAATATTCACATAAAGTGTAAGGTTTGACTATGAAACAATAAGTAAAAATTATGAATATTTTACTTATTGTACTAATGCTGAAGTGAATTTTGGGTCTCAATCACTTATAATATTCTGGAATAAGCCTGTATGGCTAATGACCTTATTCCATATCATTATGGCTGTGTCCATAGCTGTGTCATCTCTGTGAGATGGTAGGAACATGGGAGTTTTGCTATACCTGTCAACTAATACTAGCACCAGGCCGAATCTCGCGTCAATTGTTGGCGATTGACTTCACGTTGCACCGCTGTCAGTATAAAATCTTGCTTCAGTCGGGTTAGTGTCACTTTATAGTCACTGGCTTTAGTGGGTCACGTCACATCAGCGTCAAGACAACGTCAATTGTCACATGTGTCACATGAGAATGTCACTCAAAGCCCAAACCCATTTCAACACTATTCACAATGTTTGGGTAATTTCACCTCATTGGCTTCCGCATCCCCACCTAATCCGCCCCGATGATTTGCATGCTTACAAGCCCGCACCGCCCTCCAGATGAGACTCCAACACTGCCCCCCATCTCCGTTCTCACCACTCCTTACGCTTTCACACTCCCGCCCTTACCATCTTTATGCTCACGTGGTGCACTCCCAACATGCTCCCGACATCACTTATCCTTATGCTCGCTAAAGTGCCCTCCCAATATTCTCCCGACACTGCTTACCATCCTTACGCTTGCGGAGTGCACTCCCAACATGCTCCCGACACCACTTATCCTTACGCTGGTGTAGTGCCCTCCCAACATGCTCCCAACACTGCTTATCCTTACGCTTGTGTAGTGCCCTCCCGACATCCTCCCGACACTGCTTACCACCCTTACGCTCGTGGAGTGCACTCCCAACATGCTCCCGACACCACTTATCCTTACGCTTGTGTAGTGCCCTCCCGAAATGCTCCTGGCACTGCTTACCATACTTACGCTCGCAGAATGCACTCCCGACACTTCTTACCATCCTTAAGCTCGCAGAGTGCACTCCTGACATGCTCCCAAAACCACTTATCCTTACGCTTGTGTAGTGCCCTCCTGACACCACTTATCCTTACGCTTGTGTGGTGCCCTCCCAACATCCTCCCAACACCACTTATCCTTATGCTTGTGTAGTGCCCTCCCAACATCCTCCCAACCCTGCTTATCATCCTTACGCTTCCGTACTACATCCATAGTGTACGGTGGCTTGTTGGCGTACACAATGGATGCCATTGCCAAAATGTGCTGAGTGACCTTCTCTGCCAACAGGACCTAAGGGGAAATTGGTCAGTATATTCACAATGTTGTGGTTAGGGTTTAAATAATGAGACTCACAAATTAAAACCTAATAAGTGGACTATTTAAGACAAGAATTGTGTCTCCTGTTTCCCTGACAAAACCATTTTATTTCATATCACTCAAATGGAACACTTTGCTTAGTCCTTACGTCATGAGCATTGAATAGTTCAAAAGTTGACTTTAGTAGGTTTCTCACTAGTCAACTTTATTCAAAGTCGCACAGGGAAGGAATTTCATTTGCATGATATGAAATAATTTGCAAAACATTGCCTCCTTCAATTTCCCGACAAATCACATTTTGCAAATACAATTATTTTACTTCCACCTTTTTTCTTCAATTTGGATCTTTTTATTCAAAAATTTGCAAACAAGTTATCAATCAACTCGTCACCATCTATTTGCTTAATAAACTACCTCCGCTATGGCCCAAACCC
The DNA here is from genome assembly GCA_023105745.1 of Austropuccinia psidii. Taxonomy (NCBI): domain Eukaryota; kingdom Fungi; phylum Basidiomycota; class Pucciniomycetes; order Pucciniales; family Sphaerophragmiaceae; genus Austropuccinia; species Austropuccinia psidii. The sequence goes on along the minus strand of JALGQZ010000007.1, from coordinate 52,526,482 downwards.
CGGGAAATTCAACTGAATTCAATGAACAACCAACTTCAGCCCCAGAGAGTGGAAGTGAAATCTCTAATATCGCCAGTAGTCGTGAATTAGGCATTGAAGTAGAGAGCCAGTCACATGAAGATAATCAAGATCCACCAGTTCTTCCAGAATGTGAGTATGCATCCATCTTGAATATTTCTAATATCCCAAAACCTGATATTGTGTCATAACCTTTATTTCCGGTCAGCCTCCAAGCTCTCAGAAACCAAATTTTAAAAGTTATGAGAAGGAAAAGACTGTTGAACCTTGTGTACCGTCAGAAGATGATGGGCAAGATGATGTAATTTTCAGTGGGGAGGTGGAAATTATATCCAAGGAACAATTTGTCTCCAACATTGCTCAAACAATCCCAAGGCTTAAAAAAATCCAAAATGATAGTAAAATTCTTGATTATGTGCGTCAAAAGATTGCTGAAGCCATGAGCCTGCTCAAAATGGATTTGAACCGTAAGTCCATTACTAATTCAAAACAAAAGTGATAAAAATAGCTGCTTACAATATATGGGCAGGTGTGGAGGTGGGAGAATCTCTACCTGAAGGATCTCGAGTTGTAATTGGATTTCCAGGCAAAGGATTAGGAAAAAGACCAAATATACATGTGACCAAAAAAACAAACAAAAAACACCGTACCTTTGAAGCTGCAAACGATTCTTGGGATCAAGGTCATGAAATTATCAATATTGAAGGGGACCATATTGATAATCAACCTCCGCATACTGAACCCCCCCAATACTCAATGAAACAATCCATGATGAAGCTCCACATACTAATGCCCCCCGATACCCAATGAAACAATGCATGATGCAACCCCTCCCGCCTCTCCTTGGAATATTCAAGCCTTTCAAGAAAGGGAAACAATTAAACATGATACAATGGGACGAGATATGACTGATATAGTTCCTGACCCTGAGCCCAAAGTGTCATTGTCTGCTAATTTTCAAGGAATATTTTTATCCCGCATGGAAGAGTTTGCAGGCATTTTGAATTATCATTCCAATATTACTCAACAATCATGGAAAAGGGGGCTTGATAATATCAATAGTATTTACAAAAATCAATGCGACAATTTACCAACAAAAGATGCTCATACATTCCTGCCCATTGGTATTAAGGTGATCAGTAACCAAGAGCTTAAAATGTCGGCCTGGCTGGAGGACCTTGAGATGGCAGGTGAGTTTTATCTTTGTGCATGATACATTATTATTGGCTGTTGACTGGTGATATAAATTGCAATATACAGGGTTAGATTTTTTTAAGCCAACAGAAACAGAAGCGTTTTTTGATCACAACATTTGGAATCTCAAATTGATGAAGGAATCAGCTAAACCTCCAGAGAATCTCACAAAATCTGAACACTCCTTCTTCAAAATGGTTCAGATCCTTCTTTACCCTGCCAATCCAGTTAAACATTTTTGGGCAAATGTTATGTTTGAATCCATTAGTTTAGTCTCATATGATGTGATTTCACTCAAACCATATGTTGCACCAACATCAAATTTGACTGATCCTCTTGGACTCGAATGGGGGGCAGTTGAATACCTTGCCTCCTGCTTGAGTAAATCGAAGCAATGTGCAACCCAACTCAGCATTGAAGGTGGCGGGGCTGACAATGAGATATCCACAAATCTGCACAAGAACCTGGAGGATCTAATGGATAAAGTTATCCATTTGATGATTGCGTACAACATGGTATGTGCACATACAAAGGTCGAAGTTAATGGCATCAAAGGCAAACTCACAAACTCAAAAAAAAATGAGGCCATCAAAGATCTTTTGGCATGTCACAAGAATCTCGGAATAAATTGAATTTGCTATGGTATATTAGCGGCATTCTGTGCGGCGGGGGTTTGTGGTTTGATGGTATGCTCAGATGACTGGAGAACAAGCTCAGTTAAAGGGGCTTTATCACTAATTGACATTTCCAAAAAACCTTAAGAGGGTAAAACTCTAGTGGAGCCAGTGTGGCTACGTACCAATAAGTATATATGTAATTTACTGAATAAAAGTCTCTTCTCATCAGAGTCTTTTAACCCCACTGTACCTCTTAGATTTGAATTTGCACGATGCTTAGTATTAGACTTTGGTGATGCCTGGGTGGCGAAACGCGGTCTTGGTTCAAGTGATGAGGTCACCTTGACTGTACCCAGGTCAGCTAAACTCACAACCAGGATTGACCCATTTTAGATTATCTTTGTACCAGATAGATTGTAATTTAATTTTGCAAAGTGATTTAGGAATTTAATAATCATGACTTCCTATCCTACTACTGCCCGGATGCCACAGTCTGAGTACCAATAGTAATTGTACTGCGGCATGCCTCCGTACATCATTGCAAAGACTCCAACAAGACACAATCTGAGTCAGGCGTTGTGCCTGCGAGTAGCACACACGGGGGCATTGCGGGAGGTCGCGTTTATCATCTCCCGCTAGCCCATAATAGGCCAAATGTTCCTGTGTATTTCAAGAGGACTAGGATAGCTAGGGATCCACAGCAGGATGCATATTGCATTTGCGTGTGCTTGCAATATTCCAAATGGTTGGATTGGAAAGTGATTGCATGGGAACATCAATATGTAAAATTGAATAATGCACTATCCACTGCAATTTTCAGGTTCAGGTATTTGAGATCGCGAATTTGCAAAGGTCAGGTGTGATCTTTCTTTTTAGCCGCAATTAAAAAAGATTCATCAACCGCAATTCAATTGAGGTGATATTAATAAATCAGTAATCATTTGGTTTCATTTCATTTTCTTCTAAAAGCATGCCATTCACAAAAAAAGGGAACTTGTAAGAAAGCGTCGGGCTGAGGAAGGAAACTGTGAGTTGCTTGCTTAATCTCAGTGTATATATATGCTTCCACATTTATGTGGCACCCTCATTGGGCCCCACGGAAGAACATTGGCTTTAGTCGGTTCAGATTGTGCCAATGTCATGTGGGCTCCAACAGGGAAGTCAAAGGATGTGTGCCCTAGAAAGCTCCTTGGCAGTATCTGATATCTTGTGTGCTTCAACACTTAGTGATCCCTCAACCACTTGGGAATAGTGGGAGATCCCAAAAGACAATTGAGTGCAAAACGACCCGAATGAATAGGTTGTTTTCCTCCTCTCGCCCAACAGCACAAATATCAATGCCAGTATCAGCAAATGTCACCCCAAGTGAAATTTGGAGGGTTGTGGATGTCAATCAGATCAAATGCATTCACTTTGGCCGTGTGGCAATTATCTCTTCAACCGGATTCTTCATTGCCGTTATCGAATTCCAACCATTCACAACAGTGAGTGAAGTTGAGGTCAATCAATGGGATGAATTATCACAATTCTTATTTCGCAAAAAGAGATTCACCAACCCGATTGCAACCAATGGAGCATTACTTGAGGGATTTATGTTTGCGATTGGGTGGTGCAAATGCAGCACAAAGAATGAACAATTTGGTCTGTATGGAAGTGTTGGGAAAATTGAAAACGCAAAAGATGAATGGCGGAACCAAGGTGCCAATCTTAGCTCGGTGGGTTGCATTCTAGGTCAATCCTTACGATATGTTGGGGATAATTTATTTGAGAAGATTCAAAATTTCTACAAATCATTGGGGGTTCAATCTTTTGATCAAGTTAACTATAAAGCCAATATGCCTGCAAATCAGGGTGCATTCGAGTTTGCTTCCGCACTCACTTTCACCATGAATGGATTCAAAAACCCACCTCATGTTGATAAGGATGCATTGCTGTATGCTTCGGGATGGTGGTTTCAAGCTGATAAGCGGACCGGCCAAATTCAAAGAGATGTGTCAAAGTGGTGTACAGGGGGAAAATTGATTTTCCCAAATGAGCATTTTTGGATTGATCTATCCGCATGTCATGGGCTTATTCAGGTAGTGTGGGATAGTAGTACATTTGTTCATTATACTGATCCAGCACAGGACAACAAAAGCACGACACTAGTGGGTATGTCCGCACAATGCTCAAGCAGGTTAGCAAAAACAATGCGGCAAAAAAGCCATGGCTATTATGAGATTGGCGCGAGAGCAGGCTATCAAATCAGGGATGGTAATACAATCTCATGCCGATTCAAAGAATGAGGAGATTTGCATGTGTCTTGGGTAAATAATGGTGGGGTAAGGCAGAGGAAAATATACACCAGGATTGGGTGGTTTCGAGTGCAGGAGATGGGGTGTCTCACATGAAAAAGGGGTGAAGTGGATTATGTACGGTGGCATGCCATCGTACATCTGTCCTGGTTTGTTGCTCTTGTCCAGGATGCCAATGCTTCACACGCAAATCCTTATGCTTGTGCAGGTTCCGACAATGCTAAAAGTTCCTTACGCCTATGCGGGGTGCCAACGCTTCACACGCCAATCCTTATGCCTGTGCAGGCTCCTGAAAATTTACGCGCCAATCCTTACGCTTGTGAAGGTTCCCAAAAATGCTAAAAATTCCTTACGCCTGTACAGGCTTCCGACGATTCACACGCCAATCCTTACGCTTGTGAAGGTTCCCCACAATGCTGAAAATTTCTTGGCCTGTGCAGGATCCCGAGAATTCACACGCCAATTCTTACGCCTGTGCAGGCTCCCAACAATTTCACACACCAATCCTTACACCTGTGCAGGCTCCCGCCAAGTCACACGCCAATCCTTATGCTTGTGAAGGTTGCAGACAATTTAAAAAATTCAATACATGAGTAAGATTAATAGCGTGTGACCATAGGAAAGGCCATGTTTCATGAATCTGGACTGGATTGCTCACATGCGGGAACCTCCCGCTTTTTTACAGTTAAGAAAGGATATGGCTCTAAACCATGGAAGAAGAAAATATAGGAGATGGTAATGGCAACTATTGGCGCATTTTGGGAAAAAGAGGTTCACTCAAACTTTTGGTGGGGCACTTACAAAAATAATTCTCACGCAATCAGGGTTTTTCTCTAAGGATGAAATAAGTAATTTTTACATGAACAAAGAATGTAATGGAAATTGAACATAATAATAATTGAATACAAATAATTTCTTTAAAAGAAAGTATTACAAATTATAAAAAGTGGAAATAATGAGATTATATTTTTGGAATTTTTATTTTTCTAGGAATTTGGAGACTATCCCGGTTATGTCCTCCTTTGGATAAGCCTCCAGTGCCTGGGAAAGGAGGGAGTTTAGTTCCTCCGGGAATTCCCGGTGCAACTCATTTCGATGAGTTGCATCCACGAAATCAATCATGTGGAGCAAGCAGCGATGCTCCAACAAGATTTGGTTGATTGATTCATGGACGATGGCTCGAGGAATCATTAGGGTTGGTCACAGGTCGGTTTATTCCTGGCGAGCGTCATTGTGGGAATGAGAGGAGCTTGGCACCGGGGGGGAGGAGGAGGTTGTGTTCTCAGGGGCAATGGGAGGGAGCTCCGGGGAAGGAACCGGGGTAGGAGTGGAGGGAGGGGGAACCAGAGGGGGATGGGTGGATCCGACGGGCGTATCGTTGATGATGATTATGGAGCAAGGAGTGCCAGGACAAGCTGGAGACGGTTGAAGAAAAAATGAGGAAAAGTGGATATGGATCACAGAGAAAGAAGGGGTGACTTACCATAAGGTTCCTCCGTGGATTGCGTAGGAGCCACCTCAGGTTCTGGCTCATGAGTCGTATTTTCCTCAGGTGGTTGGGACAATGGACTCGGGCCAGGAATAGGTGGCTCTTTGGTTCAGGAGTGTTCTACAAAAGGAGTAAGAGTCAGTTCACTCAACTCAAAAGTGAAAGTGAAAATGAAATGAAACTTTGGATGCTTACCGCGGAATAATTCCTCAGACCATCAGGTGCCACTCGGGCCTGGAGTGGGTTGCCGCGGGGTTTGCTCGTGAGGCAGAATAGGAACGGGAGAGTCTTGTTGGGGGGGATTTGGGGGGTTTTGTTCTATGAGTAATGGAAAAAAGTCAGTATTATTGTGTGAAGAGAAATGAGATAAGGAGGAGAAAGAAAACTTACTGTGGCGTTTGAATCCCATTGGTGACAAGAAATGGTGACAATCAGCCCAAGCTTGAATGTCCTCTCGCCATCGCCATCCTTCATTGGCCGGATAATCACTTCGCTCCGGTCAAGGAGTGAAGGGACCATTGGATGGTGGCGTAGGAGGGGGAGTGGACAAATCAATACTGGAGGGGACAGGGCTAATCATCCTGAATCGTTCCCGTTGGCCTGCTTGAGGTCCCGGTGTCCATTTGCGCTCGGATATGGTTTCATCATTGTCGACCACAAAGGAATCCTCGCGAGGGCGTCTTGGGCGAGAACTCCTCTGCCCTCGTGGTCAGAAGGGGTGGACAACAAATGAACATTTCTTGTGTGCTTGTTGGCAAGCATCACAAGCATTGTTCGTCGTCGAGGAACAAATGCAGGGGATACCCCGCTTGGTGCATAAAGTGCACAAAATCTAAAAACAAAACAATTGAGGTTAGTAACTGAATAGAAAGTAAACAATAAAGAAAGAAAATGAAGACGTATGATGAATTATAAATTTAAAGCATGAAGAAAATAAAGACGCTCTACTCGGAAGGTTTTAAAAGTCTGGAAGAGAGTCGTGAAGAAAAATAATTATCAATATTGGTACATAATGTTGACAAAAGTTTAAAAAAGAGGTAACGCACGAGGTGGATAGAAGTGAGGTTCTGAAAGGATCAGCAGAATAAACAAACAGGCAAAAGGAAGGGAAGTGGGTTTAGTGGAGTGCAAAAGACAAAAGTAGAAAGGCAGGAAGACCAAGGGGAATACGCACAAGAAGGACAAACGCAGGTAAGGTTGAACGAAGTGGAGCAGGTGAGAAAGAAAGTGAAGGGCATGTTGTGTGAAGATGGTCTTTTATACCATGGTGAAGCTGAGACAATCTCAGCAGTTGCAGCACCTGCAAAAGGCTCAGCTTCAAGGCGTGTGGGCAAAATTGAAGCTCAGTCGCAGCAAATGCTGCAACTGAGAAGGGAAATGCTGGCGTGAGGCAGAAGAACAATGGGGTTCTGGCTGAGTATTGCTATTGATTGAATGGTCAAGCTCAGTCAAAGCCCCTTTGTTTCCTTAAATCGCCACCCGATCACCCAGGAGGGTGGTCGTGAGGCCCTCATTGAATGTGCATTGTGGGTGCAATGCACAAGTGCCCCATGCAGGATTGCACCCAGTACATTTGGTCACAAGTGTCCGCGGTGAGATTACCGGCCGTATGGCCTGGTAATAGTATGTGAACAAAGGGGGGGCTGTAACACAAGTGAATACAGCGTGAGCTTGCCTCGACCCATTGCTCAGGTTTGCTTTCGGGTCATAATTGAAATGCTCAGTGGCTGAACATTTCAATTGCACAGTAATTGAACCATTGATATAACAATATCAAATGCACCATGCTGAGCCATTGCTCAGTCATTCTTGTATGCACACAATCTGAGCATTTGGCACTGCATCGGATGACATTTCAGCCAGGTGCACCATTTCACACGCTTTGGTGAAGTGCTCCAAACTGAGCCTTCCAATGAACTATTGCAAAAATAGTTCATTCCATGGCTTTACTGAGCACTTCCTCACAGTGCTTTTGACCATTACATGCTCAGCTTGCGTGTGCAAATCGGGTGAAACGCAATGCTGAGCATATTTGGCACATGAGCTACATATATGAAAATGCTCAGAAGGTGCATGCACATTCGCTATATGCATGCAGGCTCAAGTAGTATTACACCTTCCTAATCTGTACAGCCAACACTGTAGTACGCAGTACACCTTTGTAAAAGTATGCTGCAGGGCAGAGCAAAAGCTGTTCAACAATGTAACGTGCAATCACATCAAGCCATTGAGTCATATATCTCAACTGCATCCCTTTGATGCACCTTGCTGGACAGCTCTGCCTAACTAAGGCACAGATGAGCATGTAATGCAAGTTAATATAAGTGGGTCATAATGCGATGACTTATTATTTGGGTCATACACAAACAATGGATTCACTCCGGTGCCATTGTCGGGGCAAACTTTGACTGGCCGCACTTGTTCATCCCGCGTTCTCATTGTCGGGCAGCCACACGCTTTCATACGCACCCCCAATGGGTCATACACAGGTAACTTGCACACGCCTGGAAGACATTTTACTGCCAGTCTTCTAACTGCCTATTTTCTTGGTCGGGTTGTCAGCTTGACTGCAGACGCTCACCCGCTTGTGCATGGAAACCTGAGGCCAATCAGTGTGGATTTGCTTCAGCCTCATCCGCATTAGAATAATCGCGGCCTATGTTTGCGTGGGGATCTCCCACAGCGGGTCATTTTCTGCACGTTCTCACGCGCCCTGCACAAGCTGTGGGGCCTGGCTTGCAGCCAAAAATTCCCTTGGGCGTGTGGCCTCTTTCTCCAGAGTTTTGTACACGTGTGAGGCAAAGACTGTGATCCCAATCTTGGGGGATTAGTAGCCGCCTCAAACGCAATAGGGGTGAATGTATATGTGGATCACGCCTCACGGTCGGTGCCCCATTTGATCATGCCACACATCCCCCCCTGAAGCCTAGTTGGCATCAGTCATCAAAAAACTTCATGCAAAATCAAACTCATGTTCAGTGGCATGCCACCAAGCATATCTCACCCGCCCACACACAAACATCCCCACAGTGAGGTTGCCCTTTGAAACCGCCAACATTGCCTAGTAGGTCCCTGTGCAACAATTAACCTGGGGATGATACGCTCATTGTTTGCTGTCACACCAGCAAACATGGCCGCATGCCTCTAATATGCCCCTCCACAATAAGTTGCTACAACCCACCCAATCTTGGATATGCTAATGTCAACCTTGTTCCACCAAAGGTTTCGTAACTTGCTGCAGATCCAGCAGTCATAATGGTGCACCCACATTTTGGCCACCTTGCCTTGATATATGCCCCAAATTGGATATGAAAATTATCAGCCCAAGAGGCCCACCCCAATCAAGACCATGCACCTAACCACAGGCCATCCCCTTGACCCCATTGCTGCCTCTCCTATAAGTTCCCCACCTGCACTTATCCGTCTTCATTCCGTTTAGCTAACCCTTCCCGATCATATAATTGCTGACTATCTTCAAATAATTTAAAATAGACATCATGTCAACCCCTTCACAACCACTTTGCATTGTGATGATTAATATTCGTATTCAAATAAATAGTGATATAACCTTAAATCCTGATAATTCCCACTTAGCTTCTTGGATTATCATATGGCACAATCAACACAACATATTTGTTTATCTCCCCAATCACCAGCGTGCTATTGGCTCTCTACCTGCAACCCTTTCCAAAACGTTGATACCATTCCTTGGGGCACCAAAAACCTTCATGCACTGTGGTCCTGGTGGGGCATGGATTGAAAATTGCCAATCCAATCCTACTCAAATATTACTTGTTGAGGGAGTATTTATGACTGATGCAAATGATCCCTCCTCATCTCAGAAACCCAATCTAGCATTGATGTTCTTCACATGGTATCCAAAAATTTTATTCATAATGGAAAGCTTTCGAACACAGGATTTCAAGCTTAAAATGCCCAAAGAATATGACTGTAATACTCATAGTCAATGTCAACTCTTTACTCCAACATTTCCCGCTTCAAACTCAACCCCAGCTTCATATCCTGCTGTTTCATCATTGATTTCCAAGCAAAAACTGATACAATTACCCAGTGGATCAGACCTCCCCATGCCATTATTCAAATCCCCCTCCTCCCTCACCAAAAGACCAGACTAGCTTTTGTCTGGGATCGAGAAATCCCCAATGGCCAATCAGCCCGTAACCTTTGGGCCACCTCAACCCCAGGATCCACTTTCAATGCCAGGCAAATCATTACAAACAAGGTCATTAGCTCGTTTGAATCCCTTTCGACCAATACCCCTCTTGGAGGACTGCTCGCGGATGATATGGGATTAGGTAAAACCATTCAGGCCATTGCTCTAATTGGTACCTCCAAGGAGCGGATGATTGCAAACCCCCATCGCTCCACGCCCACCATGATCATCTTCCCCCCTCGCTTAATTACCAACTAGAAATAAGAAATATCCAAGCATGCTCAGGCTGGAGTGCTGCATTCCAAAATCTACCATGGTCCCACTCATCACTCATTATCCAAAGCCGACATCTTAAAATATGAGATCATCATCACTTCTTACAATACTATCACCCAAGAATTTAAGCAAGCCAATACCTCTACATCATTCATTTTTCAAATCAATTGGTAGCGTATAATTTTGGATGAAGCACAGTGAGTGTCTGATCTTAAATGATTCAAATTACCTTTTATATCCAATAACCCTTGCCCCATCTTATAGCTATATTTGCTCTCAATACACTGCCACTCACCGTGCCATTAATAGCCTCCTTTCATCCCGTAGAATATGTTTATTGGGCACACCTATTCACAACACCATTTATGACCTTTTGGGCATAATATCATTCATCACTCAACCCCAGAACGCCAATCAAGATAACTGGTCACCATTCATCCTGAGTAGTCTTTCCAAAGGTTGCAATGATATTTTGCATTTGGCATTGCGGCATTTAAGTTTGCGCCGCACCAAAGCCACACATCTCGAATCCCTCCCCACTATTAGCCATCATTATGAGCTGCTCCCACTCAACCCAACCATGCAGCAAGAATATTCCATATTATATGAAGAATTCCTATCATCCAAAAGCAAAGGACCAGGAGGATTTTTCAGAAATATTAATAAGCTGCAAATATGTTGTAACCATCACATCATGCTTAACACAATTGCGGAGGGGGATTTGGAAGACCCTGAGGGAAGGAGCACTCAGGATAACTCGCCAACAATCACACGAACTATTGTGGATGTGGAAACATGCATGATGAGTAGTAAAATTGCACACCTCCTACAAAGCTTAATTAAGAACAAACAAACAAGGTGTGGTCCAACCAAATCGGTGGTTTATACCCAATGGACCCAATTTCTTGATTTGTGCGTTAATTCTAATATGCATCCATTACCAATTGAATCCATCTGACTTTTTCATATTTTAGAATTGGTATTGCACTTGCCCATCACTCTATCCTTGCAGCACAAATTGACGGAACAATTACAGCACGAGCACAGGAGAAGGCACTGGAGAATTTCTTCCATAATCCTGAATGTGAAGTACTGATTGCATCCATTGCCGCAGCTGGAACCGGCCTCAATATAACTTGTGCTAATATGGTCTATTTAATGGTGAGGGGACCCCCAAAATTCTGCCCTGATTTGCGGCCCCTGACATCCACATTTCCAGGAGCCCAATTGGAACCCAGCCATTGATGCTCAGGCTGTTGATCAACTCCATCGTATCGGCCAACAACAACCTGTAAAGGTCATCCACTATATCACTCCTGATTCAGTTGAGGTCAACATGCGGAAGGTACCCTTCAAGCTCATCTTTGACCCTAATTGTCTTGCTATTCTAAAATGCTTCCTTATGGAAATGCCATTTTCCAAACACTAATAGGTCCAAGAAAAGAAAAAATCATTAACTGCGTCAGCCTTACTAATATTATATAATTTGCGTTTGAACAAGTTGATTACACCTGCGCACCCTGGAAAAGGTCCACAATTATGAACACCACGAGATGGATCGAACTCCTTCAATATTTCCTCAATAAAAATGAGCAATAGAGTATTATTTCTAAGGGAGACGGTGATCCAGTCCAACTCTTATTGTCTATATTCTGACATATTTAGCAAGTTGCATCTTTAAGAAATAATAATCAGATTGTATTACACCTGCACAAATAATTCACAAAATGTTAATTTGTAACGGTGCTATACATTTATATTACTAAGTTTCTGCAGAGCATCACCATTCGGCCTAATAACTGGAATGTCAAGTATTTTGAGGGCGCTAGTCTGCATCTTACTACAGCTTTTGAGCCAATCTTGATCAAATACCTGAAATGATAAGCCTTCAGGAATATCAACATCATCTGTCAATTGTAATTCTGGCAATCTATCAATAGTTTTTTACCCTTTTTTTAATGCGATTGCAAAACTCTATGTCTTGATCCATTTTTAATACCAATTCATTAAATAACTGGGCCGCCAGCGTAATCCCACTTTGCGGTAAACTTGACGGCCATTTTCCAGTACCTCCTCAGTATCTGAGCATACTCAAGGGTCATTGAATTGTGATTCTAGAATGGGAAATTTAGCCGTATCACACCATTCACGACGGCGCTCACAGGTCTGCACATAATCAAGTAGATCATCATCAGTCTTTGCTCACAATAAAGAAGAGATACATTAACTAACCCTTTGACAAATCTTTGCGAGCTTTTGATTCTCCTTCTTTTTAACCAAATACTCCGCATCCTTTTGAATAGACTTCCATTCTCTTTTCAAATGAGTGAAATATTGCTCTATTAAAGCTGCCACGACCCCATAGTTATTATGATCCTTGTTCCAACAGTAGTGATGATACTCAGTGCTGACCAGTGCAAGACGGAATGTATGGTAAAACACCATAGACATCAGCTCATTGAACGGATGTTGCCATGAGCTCTCCCAGTCCCAAGTGAATCGCTTTAGTCCTAGCTTGTGGAGCTCATTTTCGCAGTAGCTTTGGGAACCCTGAGACTGAACCTGTGTTGATGGCTCATTGAAAAGATCCTTGGGGACATATCCGAGATGACCAGCCACTTGAATTGCAATTTCACGCTCTTCTGTGCTTGGTGGTGCTGGTAGTGAGGAAAAATCCTTATCCCTAACTTTGAGTAGGAACAGGCAATGTGCATGTACTGCTGATCTCATTCCATGAACATTCTCTGGAAGTTCTGCTTTCAACCATTTTTGTTGCTCCTTCTGGCTTGCACGTTTCGCCACATTGTGAGCTTTACGAGCCTGGTTCCTTTGCTGTCTGACTTCGGATTGTTCAAGCATACTCTGGGCAAGGGGAATTTGAGGATGGGTGAACTCATTATTTGACTGAGTGCCATGCTAATGCGCCGTGAAATTGTCCCTCCTTGATTCATCAGTTGTTTCCATTTGAGTCGGAGACAATTTCTCATCCTCATCATCCACCATTTTTTCTCTTGATGAACTGGCATGAGCTGTTCTTGGTTTGGAGGCATATGGATGATGACGTCCAGTGACTTTCTCTTTATGGACCAGAGGTGAAGATGCATAAAGTTCATCACCTTCCATGCACATCATCAGTTAACACATCAAAAAACTAATGAAGACTGGTCATACTCACAATCTTCAATTGGCTCCTGAGATTGGACTGACTTGCCTTTAGGTGCCATATCTAACCCATGAAACAAAAATATCAAATTGTGAAAAAGGTTATACTCCAAAATTAAAATGACTTAATTTGATGAAGCATCAATCCTGTATTTCTCTCCGACAGACCACTCCAAGTTACATTCTCCAATGGTCTTTTCCGTTGCCCCCCATCCACGCGCCTTTCATCACCCACATGAACCTGAGATCCTGATGAAATATTGAGGGTTGGCTGTTTACTTTGGCCAAAGGGATCCTGGGATGCGACTGGATTCCGACCGGGATTAAGGAGGAACTCACGTGGAAATTTTGATTGGGGATTAGCGTGTGATGAGATTTGAGGTGTGCCTTCTGGCCCCCGAGACACATGCGTTTGTGTATTAGTGGGATTTGGGGGAATTGGAGTGACAGAAATATTTGGGATTGACCAAGTGCTTGAAGTTTGTGCCTTTGGATTGCCCACATCAATGTTAAGACCTGATACATTCATTGAGGATGCAATAGGGGTTGTGAGAGGAATGTTGGGACTCAATGGTGACTGTGTTTGAACATATTCTATGCTAGATTCACTATCTGAGTCATGAACAGAACCTGAACGGGATTTATGTGACTTGGAAGACAACATAAGGGCCAAAAAAGTACAGTAATATTTTTAACTAGATAAAACACCTCAGTATTATGATAAAATAGAGTGATATGAGATGAAATCCTTTCAAATTTAGAATAGAGAGATTCTATGAATAGTTGGAACTAAGTGTTGCGTGGAAGTCCAATAAGCCTCTTTTTAGGAGAATCCTCCCTTCCTCCTCTTGATCTCCTCCGCTTTTGTCGGAAACCACCCGGCACGGCCTACCACCATATAATGTAATATTCCCTTGATCTCAAAGGGGACCCATCATCCATAAGTAATCATATTCAGTAACATTTCCGCCTCCCCATTGTCACATTTTGTGAATTATCCAAACTGCCAATATATGCATTGAAATTCCACAGCATTGTACATCTGTAAAGGGGTATATTCATGAAGGATTTACCCACAAAAGAGACATCACCTTTTCAAGAAAGGCAAGACAATCCAAATCACATTCCAACCGATTAAAAGCCTGCTGCACTCAAACCAAATACCAAGACTTTAGCTACACTCCAACCCCTTATGTAATAGAGTTATATTGTTATGTCTGTAATAAGTTTTAAGCCATGTACAATGGCGTGCCAGTGTACATGGTTTGAATGTCAATCCCCTCAAATCAATGTTGACACATCCCTATTGGAAAACCCCTCAAGGGTCAAAACTGCAGTATCACCATGTGTAAATAAAATAGAATATGTATGAGCATTGAGAAGCATGGCATTTTCCCCAATTAAACTCCTAACCAATTCCACCATCCAGATGAGACATGTTACACTTTATCCCCTGCAGCTCAGCCACCATTACAAATGGGATAAAGTCCTCAGCTGGCTCAAATTCTCTCCCCCTTCATAAATAATCACTCAATTTTTTTGCCAATTAATAACACTCCTAAACACTTTCACATCAGCCATAGATATTCATACACAAACCAACCATACTCCCAATTCCTGCAAAAATGACAACCCGCTGCTATTCCTCAATGGGTATATGCATGAGTCAACACTGCTCAACTCAAACACACTCTTCCCCTGAGGGTGATAGGCCTGGAGTTTCCTTCACACCTTTCCAATATAAACAGCACATTAAAAAGCTCAAATCAACCATTGCACCCAAATCTCCTCCAAACAGCCCTACTTCTGCATCAGGATCTGAGTGCCCACAACTTCTATTGGATCAAATATTCCCAGCTGATTAATCACCATGGGCCCAAAGCACCTTCTCCACAGCACCGGGGCTCTTTTCAACTGCCCAGAAACCATACAGCAGAAGTCAAACCCTTCCCCCACAAGACCTTGGAATGATAATATCTGCCATTCTATCATTAAGGTATAATATAACCCGCAGGGCTTCACGCATTCTCAACCGTGCCCTAAACCTGCTGATCAAGTCCAGCATCTCAAGCTCTGGTGGTCCCCCCACTCCTGCATTCCATATACCTCAAGATCTGAGTACCATATTTGAACATCTCCAATTGGAGCCAGTGATTCAAAACTATATATTTTGTCCTCAATGTTTCTCTCTTAATGGCCTTACTGAATCAGTCACAACTGACCAACCCCATTGTCAACGCCATAATGACCCAAATGATCATGATCCCCCTTGCACACAATCATTAGGCAAATTCATCTATTCATTTGAAGCCCACAACCAAAACACCACCAACATGAAGCAAAAATTTATACCAACAAAAAATTTCATTTATCAACCATTCAAAAATTGGCTTGCCAGATTTCTCCAGCGGGCTGGAATTATGGACATTCTGCATCAACATCAACAATCCCAAACTCCCGAAGATTCCCCGAAATGTGACTTCTGGGATGGATTGGTCTGGAGACGCTTCACTGGCACTAGAAATATCCATGACCCCCCATTCATGTCCATTCCTGGTGCATTGGCCTTCTCCATTTATGTGGACTGGATTAATGCACATGGAAAGTCCACCCGGTTGGCCAGCATTGGACCTATCATACTTATTTGTCTTAATCTCCCCCCAAGTGAAAGATTGAAGCCAGAGAATGTCTATGTTGCAGGAATTATCCCTGGTCCGAAAGAGCCAACTTCCCTTCAATTGAATTACCTATTAATGCCAATCATCAAGGAGCTCAAAGAGCTATGGCAAGGTTACCATTTTTCACCCACCTCAACAGGTCCTTCAGGATCCTTTATCCGTGTTGCCATTCTCACAGCCATTGCAGATGTGGTTGCCATACGCAAGCTTACTGGATTTATTTCCCATTCAGGCAACCAATTTTGTAATTTTTGCACCATTCACACAGCTCAAATTGAAGAAATTGGTCCTCAATTTCACTACACACGCTCATATCAAAATCATAAATCAACCATTGCCAAATGGCTTTGGGAAACCCCACAACAAAGACAAGCAATTTTCTCTGAGTATGAAGTGCAATATTCAATTTTAGAAGACCTTGCGTATTGGGATGCAACCAGAATGGTTGATCTTGACATAATGCATAATTTAATACTAGGAATTTTGAAGGATCATGCAGCTTTCAAATTGTGCATTCCAGAGTCCAAATCAAAAAATTACCTCAGGTCCCAGAGGAAATCCAATGACACCAACAGTTCAGACTCAGATTCCATTACCTCCAACAGCTCTCTTGATAAAATCACATTGAGAGAGGCCCTCTCCCTGAGAAGAGACGCAGAAAAAATAATAAATGAGCCACTCCCCACTACTTCCACCCAAAAAAACTACTTCCCAATGCCCACCCCTCACACGGAACATCCATCTAGTGGTTCTGCGGAGATTCCTTCATTTGATGCGGATTACATCCCCACTTCTGAAATCCCCTCTGAATTGGATATCACTGCACTGAGTGATCACCAGATCAAGGGTGAGGCTCTGGAGCATCTCCAACAAATCATATCTGAGACGATAATTCCCTCATCATGGACAAGAGTACCTCGCAACATGGGTTCCCCCTCTCATGGTAGCTTAAAAGCCGCTGAATGGGCTCTCTTATATAAGGTCTATATTCCATTTTTAATGCTCAGTCAACAGATGTCATTAGATGTACACCAATCCGCGAACATTCAAAGAAAAATGGGTCAGTCAGAAGAACTTGCAAATGAACTAACCAAGAATACATTCCATTTGATTAGTGCTATCAACATTGCCACAAGTTGGACTGTTTCAATAGATGATTCGACTGCATTTGCTGAAAATTGGAAAAAATTCCGCCTTTCCAATCAACTCCTGTTCCCAAAACAGAAAAGTAAACCAAATCATCATTTTGATGATCATATTCTGGAACTCTACCAATGTTGGGGCCCAGCACAAGCCTCAGCCACATGGGGTTATGCGCGCTTGATTGGAGTATTTGCAAAAATGCCAACAAATAACAAAATATGTACGCCAATTAATAAGATCAATATATTTACATTGATTAAACACCTAAACTGAATAAGACTAACTTCTTGCAACTCTGAATAGATGATATAGATAAAACCTTACTTCAACATATCTGTCGATTTTCCAACCTTTCCATTCTCCTGAAATCCCCATCCGTGCCATGTGAAATAAAACATCTTTTTGAATCACAGCCACCTTCTCTGTTCAATCACCATAAATATAACAAACCATCCCGCCATGACCAAGAAAATTATGATTGCCTAGTTGAGTACTTACAGAATTTTCATGCAACAAGGGAAATAGTTGATTGGATCAGCTTAGACACTACCGTGCAATCCACAAGTCCTCCCACTTCAAGGATTTTCTCACCTTGGTATTTTCCAGTTTCAAACATTAATATTGGGAAAAATATATTTTCAACTGAATCCAAAAATGTCAGCAACAGTGTGATATGTTTTCTGAGGGGCAACTCACGATGATTTGGTATTATTAATAGCATTTTTAAAGTCTCTGAGCCATCTAGAATACTGAACAATAACTTTATGATCTTAAAAACGTTGAAGATTGATGTGAATTTCTTACCAGATTGGCTGCATCTGAATATTTATAAAGCTGTTGGTTTTGATGATGGACACTTCATTATATCTGAAGAAGCAATAGAAGGTAACTGTGGATTGTATGATAACAAAGTTCTGTCATGTGGACTGCTTGCAATGATAAAGCCATTATTTCATGATATTTAGTCTACTAAAATGCAAACCTCTCAGATTCATTAGCAATTTTCCTAGTGAAATAACTGCCTCAAAATTTAGTGACATAGACATGCCATTGTGACAAGCAAAGCCCATTATTTCACATTGGCACAAAGAACTTACTATTTTGACATTGGGTACAGTGTGAATAAGCCAAGTTCAATGATCAAATGATCCACACACTCACCTTTCACAGCATCCAAAATTTCCAACTGCACCATCTTCATGTTGGAAGGGGAAGTGGCCCTTGCGCACCCGCATGCGCACATGCCAATGCACACGCAAGCGCACCTGCACCCACACCCGCACACGCAAGTGCACCTGCACCCACACACATGGTTTTGTGCGGCGGGCTCTACCAGTGTCACCTGAAAAACGACAATCCCGCTCAGGCCGAGTCCTTTCATGGATGACCTGGTTAAGTCAAACCCCCCGCCTACATCAAGACTGGCTGAAGGACCTCTTTGATGTGTGTTTGTGCAAACAGGCGGGTCTTGTGTAAGTTTTACCAACCATTGGACAGTTGCGGGATGATCAGGTGGTGAGGAATCTGAGTCGAAGGCACAGGGGAACCAATATTGGTGGTTGTCAAAGGATTTGGTGTAAGACAAGAGTAGGACGTGTGCTCAATGCTTGCTTGATTTTCGCTTGATGTGAGCTTGACTTTCATCCTGCTTGACGTTTGCTTGACGTGAATTCAATCGCCGACGATTGACACAAGATTCGCCCTGGTGTAGGCATGCATTATGGCTTCTGTCTCCTCCTGTAGGTAATGCTGTTACCCAATCCATATGAACTATTTCCCAAGGGGATTTTGGTTCTTGGATTTGGATGATCATTCCAAATTGCTTTCCTGGGGCTCTGTTGACTTTTTGACATCTGTCACAGGTTTGGCAGTATTCTGCAACATCTTTCTTCCAATTTGGCCACCAAGAGCAGGTTTTCACCCTTTCTAATGTTCTGTCTTCTGAAAGATGTCCAGCTGAAACACTATAATGACACTAATGTAAAATAGTGTTTATCAGGGTTCTATCTGTTAAGGCCATAACACATGTATGTTTTGTTCTGTGGTAAAAGATTCCATCAAGGAGGTGGAATATTCCTTCATCATATGCCTTTTTCCATGTCTCACCTAATTTTGATGAAATTGATGGATCTTTGCAGTCTTTAATTAGAAGTTGGCTTAAGATATGGAAATTCTTGTCTATCTTATAGCTTTTTTTAACTTAGTTAAAGAATTCTGTGCCAATATCTGTAACAGATATTCCTTCTATATTGTGCTCTTCCTGTGGTACCCATGCTGGATTGTCAGGGGTATTTGCTAGAGCCCATCTGCATTTTTATGAATATTGGCAGATTTGTCAACAATAGTCATATTTCCTCTGTATTCTTGTATAGCAATTTGCCATCTCAGCATATGTCTATTTGGAGTTTTCATATTTAATAGAGATTTTATAGCATTACAGTCTGTAATCACGTCAAATACTGTTCCATCCAAGTAATAATGTGATTTTTCTAAAGCCCACACTAAGCAGAGGCACTCCATTTGGCTTGCCCCATATCTTGCTTATGTTGGCTTTATTTGTCTTGAAATAAAACAAATTGGTCCTTCCACTGGTTTATCATTGATAATTTGTGTCTGGTGTAGTGCAGCACCTAGTCCTTCTCCACAAGCATCAATGTACAGTTTGAAGGGTAGTTTCCAATCTGGCATTAGAAGAAATGGGGCATTTGTTAAGGAATTTTTCAATTCTTCATATGCCTTGACTCTTTCTTCTGTCATTTCATAGACTGTTTGTTGGTCACATAGCTTATACAATGATTTGGCAATTTTTGCAAAGTCCTTTATATGCTGTCTATAGTAACCAGCAAATCCTAGAAATGATTGCATTTCTTTTTTTGTTTTAGGCATTGGTTTAAGTAGTACTGCTTCTACTTTATTCTTGTCTATGCCTAGACTAAGTCCAGATATAACATGTCCTAGTGCTTTTAGTTCATCGTATGAAAAATGACACTTTTTCAAGGAAATTTTGATATTCACTTGCACTATCTTTTGTAGTACCTTTTCCAGTCTTGTCAGGTGGTTTTCCCAAGTTTCTGAGCAAGCTATGATATCATCAATCTAGATGTTTAACCATCCTCCTGATAGTTGTTCAGGAAATATGGTATTCATCACCCTTTGATAATAGGAAGGTGCATTTTTTATGCCAAATGGCATTCTTAAGTATTCAAAAATCCCACAGTGGACTATTATCCTCACAGGTTTCTTGGCATTGTCTGTTAAGACATTTTGATGCAAACCCTTTAAATCATCCATTGCTGTAATGAACTTAGCTTGTGAAGATTATGTCAATGTCTCATGGATTCTGGGTCTGGAATGGTATAGGTGTTCAGGGCTCTGAGGTCTCCTACCATCCTTGATTTTCCATTATGCCAAGTTCTAATGACAGGCATAGTGACCTCTACCTGTTCATTATGTCCTACTTTTCTTAATACTCCAAGGTCCATTCATTCTTTAATGTGTGCTTCCAAGCCTTCTCTAGCCCTTGGACTCGATGGGTAAGCAGGTCTCCTCAGTAAAGGTGGATAAGGTTTCTCCACATTGAGAATTATATCCACCTCATGCCCAATTATGGCACCCAGTGGCTCCTTGTCAGTTGCAAAGGCATTGTTGTACTTAAATAAGAGGTCAATCAATTTTTCTTTCATTTTTTCTGTTAATTCTTGATTGAATTCTTCCTCTTTGAGCCGTTCAGATATAAATAGTTCCTTTTCTGGACTTTTCTCTTCATTATTAATAACTGTGATTTGTTTTTTGTTACTCAATAAGCCAAACTTTTGTCTTTTGTTGTCTCCTATGGTAAAATATTTATCTTTTTGGTTAGAGATATCTGTATGATAAATTGATAAGTAGTCATTTCCAAGTATGAAGTGATTAGTAGGACAGTTGTCCATTACTACAAACTCTACTTTAATTCTTACACATTGTGAAGGGTGAGGAAAAATTAGTGTTAAATCAATTATTCCAAGGGGCTTCATGCTCTCACTTGCACTACTAAATTTGACACCTTGTATTGGCATAAGTTTTTCTTGCCAGTCTGGGACAATGGTTCTTAAATAACTTGTACCAACACAGGTGCAATATGCTCCTGTATCCAAGTTCACTTTTCCTTCTTGGTTATCAACCATAACAATACTTATACTTGATTTTCCAGCTGTATATCCCATTCCTTTTGCAGGTTTGGTTCTGTACATTTTGGCATCTTGTAGATTGGTCAGGTATGTGTCAGATGTTCCAGCTTGTGGTAAGTTTGAGTTAACATCTAGTACTTCATAAATTATATCAATATTATTAATTTGTGCATCAATTATATTAATTTCATCACTTTCAGAACTTTCTGACTCTTCTGTTTCTTTTTCAGAGTCAGATTCCTCCTCTTTTTCATTGTGGTTTAAAATTTCTTTCATATCTTTTAAAAAGTGAAAATAATTAAAGAAACAAAATTAAAATGAATAAAATAACTTTTTTATGGGTTTTTAATATTTTTTAATATTTTTTATGTTTTTCTTTTTAGACAATAAAATAAAAATGAATATGATTCTTCTAAAAAATTAATTCAAAATAAAAAATTATTTTTAATATATAAAATATTGTTTTTAATTGATAGAGTCACTCAAAGTTCTTGCAAGTCTAAGGATGTGAAAAACCACGTGTAAGACAGTACAATTGCTTTCCAAATGCCTCAATAGTATTTAAAATCAATAAATAGAAAATTATTATATAATTTTATGGTTATAATTATAATTTATTATTGGATAAGCCCAATTAGAATCCTTTTAAAGGTCTTTTAGAGTAAATATCATGGCCAGGACCCCAAATGTAAGGTTTGACTATGAAACAATAAGTAAAAATTACTAGTATTTTACTTATTGTACTATGAATGTCTTTATAGATGAAATAAATAAGATAAAACTAATTACAATAATTAAGAATTATTATAATTATGGCTTAAAATAATTATATTATTAAATAAATATAATAACATAACTTATATTTTAAAAAATAATAAATACATTAATATAAGATAATTAATATATTTAAAAGCACATTATTATTGTTACCAACAAATAATAAAGGCGTAAAAAATTGTTTTTTATTAATAAAAAAACAATTAATAACAATAATATTACCAATATTAAAGTTATAAATTAATATAAATACTATTTATATCAATTATAGAATTATGAAAAGTAATGATAGAGAAAAATTATTGTAATAAGAAAAATAACCTACTTTTAATGCTTGATATAATAATTTTGAATAATTTTACGCCTAGAAATGTAAATAAAACTTATTTAAATTGTAGTTACAATAAAATTTAAGAGAAATTACAAATTTTCTTGGTTTTACGTGGAATTGAGGTTTTTTAAGAGAAATTTAAACAAAACAATTAAATAAAAGCAATAATCATGTCAAAGATGAAGATTATTATAAGATTATCTTTGGTCTTTGTTAATATAATAGTTTTATATATAAAGAATAAAGAAATTACCTTTTTAGTTAATGATTTAATGTTTTTGTAAGTGTCTGAGGGGGAAATGGAGTAAAAAGAGCTCTATTGATATTAAATTCCTTCCTCCTAGAGTCCAACAGGCTTCTAGTAGACGTGCACTGATCATATCCACTGGAATTGAACAATATTTTAAGGTTTGGTGATGATTACATCATGATCAAACCATCTTATCTTATTATTATGCCATTATTTAGAGTTATCACTATAACTCTAAGTTTTGATGACGTCAAAGCTTGGCAGAACCCCATAATTCGTGGATTTCATTAGTTTAAATCATAAACTAAAATTCTTAACCAATTGTATCACTCATATGACTGTTAAATTTAATTTAAGGTTACAGTGATTGATCATAAATGATCAAATTAAGCTCAAACTTTGATTCTTAATAACTTTTAAGTTTTACACGGTACAGAAATTCAGAGATTGAATTCTCATAGCATGTAATAACCTTATTATGCTTCCAAGAGCATTTCATTACATCATCAAAACTCTATTTTTGATGATTTTTCTTGTAACTCATCTTTTCTGTCAAAATTTAATATTTTAAACTTCAAACCATCATTTCAAGGGGTTATACCTTGAATATTATAATAAAAAATACATCATTATTTACAAATGAACTAGTAGAATCCAACTGTCTCCTTTTTTTTAAGTTTGGACCACTTTCACAACAAAGTGGTCAACAGCTCTATTGATTTTAATCAAAAATCCCTTACAGGTTTTAACCTTGTTTATAACTTGTGAAGTAAAGTTCATTTCTGTATTCCTAAAGTAATTACGTGGTGACTTTATTTTTGGCTCACCACTTTATCATGCATATTTCACAAGATATTACCTAAAATCCTTGAATATATGCGTTGACCAAAAAAGTGCATATATTCAGCTTAACTCCTTAAGTATTGCCTTTGGAAATTAGCTTCTTAATTGTTTTATGTGTGGACATTTATGGAGAATCCAATGGTGCCATTCATTTCACATGTTATTCCATTGGTATTTGAAATAATCAAGGATTTATGTTTCTTATAAGGTATTATTACTTATACCACATTAAATATTGACTTTACAGATATTCCATAAAAGTGGTATATGTGTATTTTACAATGGGGAATCCAATGGTATAATTTATTGCACATGTTTATTCATTAATCCTTAAGTTAAACCAAGTTTTATCCCAATTTATAGCATTTTTGTAGCTTTAAGGGAATTATTTTTAATGTAGAATTATTTTAAATATTTCTTGTGACCTTTTTGGGTATGTGGTAATATCTCAGAGGTTCACATAAAGTGTCAGCCTGTGACTCAAAGCCTGAGCACAAGCATGACAGCCAAATACCATACACCAATGGTAGAGCAAATTACCACCAAAATTTGAGCTGAGCCAAAAAAGCTCAAAACTCATCAAAGGAAAGAGGAAAATCACTTGTTCCTGAATATACAAGTCTCATCATCATAGGACAAAGAGTAAAAAAGTTATTCATGCTCAAAGAATTTGTTGAGCAGAAACCTTAATTTTCACCTCTCATCTGAAATACAGAGTAAGAGGCTTAACCCCAGAAGATGGGTATCTAAGCTAAAGTTCTAAGTAAGGGCTATACAATGGTACTAGCCAAGCTTAGCTGGTACCACAATTACAGAGGTTATGGCCGAAATAAGGTCAAATAAGGGTGTATAAAATATTTACCTCTCATCTAATCTCTACAGTTTTAGTGTGAGATACCAAAAGTGGGGTAATTTTGCAAAACTCACAATCAGGCCTATCTGATGGTGCTGTTCATTCCCCATATCCCACTTAGAACAAAAGTTATGGGGGAAATAAGTTCCATAAATATTTTGAGAAAATCAGATATATGAATAACAAAAATTGAATATGGCATCACTTTGCTATATTTGATGTTACCCATACCAACGGAGGTACCAATGTGTTGATCCCATCCAGGACTACACAATGAACCAACTTTGAGCTCAATATCTCAAAAACTGACAAATCTATAGCAGCTTTAAGGTTAAAATCCCACACCTTTGCCAAAACACCATTATTGTGGGATACTATCCCATAACTATGGTTACAAGGTGTCAAATACACAAAGCTTGTTTATAATTCAATACTGGGGTCCCATACAGGTTCTGTACAGCTTTTTATGCATCATACAACTCAGAAGCAGGCTTTGTGAACCCCAGATGAAAGGTGTCACCCTGTATTGGGGCAAACTACCCAGAAGTGGTTTCAAAGCCACATATGAGCCCACTACAGCGCATAAATGCTTTGTGAAAACCACCAGCCAGTATTCTGAAGTGAAAAATATTCACTTCATTTACGTGGATGGTCTAGAAGACCTTTCCACCCCACTTCAGGATAAAAGGAGGCCTTTTCACTTCCAGAAAAGGAATGCTAATCCTGCTCTTGAATCCCTACATAGTACAACTGTCAAGAACAGTTATACTATTGGAAAATACACAGGTATACTTTAAATCTTAAGTATAGTATTTATTATTATAGTAATCCAATGTGTAATACTTCACCCAGGGCTTTCAGCAGTGCTCACCATCACTATGACATAATAGTAAAGCCCTTATACCTTTATGTAAAACCTTCTTTTATTATTAATTATCTGTGTCACAGTCATAGTAAAAGCTGTAAAACATTGATTACCACTCCTCATAGACTCAGCCTGACATATAGACTCAAGAGAAATCTCATAAATTTATCCAGAAAAATATTACTAAAAATTAAACAAAAATATTGTGCTCATGTTATGAACTTCAAATTTAACACAAAAATAATTAGAAAAAGTATGCAAAACCTTAGTGTATGTATCAGAATTCAAGAAAAAGATGTGAGAACCAAAATTCTCAAGATTCTGTTCAAAATGTAAAATTATAATGATTTGATTTTGATATCAAAAACCAGGGGTGTTTATCTGTTCTTATGCCCCCTCAAGTTGAAACAAAATGGAAAGAGTTTGGGGAAGGGTGGGCCTAGTAACCTTAATTATTTTTTTCAAAAGGATAAGAAAATAATATTTGGATATCATCAAAATACTTTCTATTAATTTAGATTAACATTTCTTCCTGTATAGATCTTACCAGCCTCAATCAAATTCCAAAATAAATGTGCCTCTTATCACCATTTCCAAAGCAAATGGGGATTTAATGCATCATTATTCTCATACACATTATTATGAATTCTAAATTTTAATTGAAAAAAGACCAATTTATCATTTTTTACACTGTCAAAATTGAAAACATGGTTTTATAAACAGTCCAGTATCAAACTATCAAAAGAGAGACAGATTATTCTTCTAAGAAGGAACTAACACAAAAAAAGAGAAGTAAAATTTATCACTAAGATAAAACTCTGAATAAATCATTAGGAATCAATATAACAAAAGAAAAAACCATACATATAGAATTGGATGTACTTATAACAAATTCTTTTTCACCAAGGCATTTTTTTACTACTGGATAACCAGACATACCCCATGGCTCAAAAACACTTTAAAAACTGATTGTTAATTCCTTAGGTGTGTAATATAGTATTTTTTAATATTTCTGAACTATGAATATTTTATGAAAAAGAGCTTCCTATTAAGCTACATGATATTGAGTTCGACGCCAATATACATTAGGTTAGATAAAAATGTTTGAACTTTGTGCTGTGTTAAGATTTTTGGGATGGGAAAATTCATTTGGATTCTTTTTGAGGGGAATAATAAAGCTTCATAAAGAAATATAAAAAAGCATAATTATTGATTATGAAGAAGAGCATTAATTATATCACTATGAAGGAGAAGACTATGAGCAATAAACTTGAACACTATATACAAAAAGTATTCCTAATATCACAAATAAAAGGTTATTGGATTTCTGAATAATTTTAAATTTGAGTAGGAAATCACAGCCTTTAGAATACTTAAGCTACATGGAGTCAAATTTTTTGATTGATGACATTGGGTTTTACATACTCATTGAAACCCAAACTGCCAAATGGCTTCAATTATTTGTGGGAATTATCTATCAAGTGATAATTTTTGATTACTTATTTATATATAAATCTGTCATAGTAACAATTGAATAAAGTACTTAAGATATCATTCTGTATTTTAAAGATGGTCAGAGCTAAAAGACCACAAAATGTTTCCAATTTCACAGGGCTTTCACTGAGTTTTCCATGTCACATCCACAAAAAAACGTTTCCCATTGGAGCAGGTTTTTATTTGAAATAGTTGGAGCTAAGGAGACCCCCAAGCCATGGTAGAAAACAATGGGGATGTCTCAGGATCCAAAAGTAGCTATTTTGGACAGCTTTGGGCTTTTACTAAGTGGGCCATTGTAGACCCCAAGGAAAATGTCTCATTTTTAGTGGAAATATTTCCTATAGTAATTTGAAAATTATTCTATATTTTAATGGTTTTTGGACCTCAGAAAATTTACTATCCAAGGCAAGTTTGGCGGTTTCCAAAGATTTTTACTTAATTTTCAATGGTAAACCTCCTTATGTGAGGTCCCTCATGGGCCCAGAGGGGTTGTTTGAAGTAGCTGGAGAAAGCAAGCTCCCAAACCCATGGGAGAATACATTAGAGGGATGTCTCACAGCCCAGAAAAGCTGTATTTGCTACTTTTTCTGGATTTCTACTCAATTTGCCATAGTAAAAGCCAGGAAATGTCCCATTTATTGAAATAAATACTCCATGAAAATCATCATACTTTCAATGTATCTGAAAAAGCTGATCAGGCACCTAAAAACCACTTCATGGCACAAATTTGGATATTTCACAGGGCTTTTTCTGAGTTTTACAAATTTAATTTTCCTCCAAGAGGCCTCCCAAGAGTCCAGAAACTCATAAAAAGAGCTTTAATAACAAGCACCTAAGCCCAGAGGATGTCTTGGGGTCCCAAATAGATTTTTTTAAATTATTTGTGATTTTTTGATCAATTTTCAATAGTAAACTGTCACAATTCTGGCTGTCAGACCTCAAGAAAGGGAACTCTTGCCAAAAAATGCTATTAAACCAATTGAAAGACCAGTTAATACTGGCAATTTTTAGATCAAATCCCACCATGTGACATAAATCCCCTGAAATAAAGTCTTGATATATGTCAGGCTGAGTATATGAAGAGGTGATAATAAAGAGTATTTAAAGCATAAACTATGACTTTGAAATGAATACTTTTGTTAAAAATAGGTTTTAAACATAATAAAATGGCTTTACTAATGATTATTAGTGGTGGTGAGTGTTGTTGGAAGCCCTGGGTGCAGCTTTACCTGTTGGGTTACAATAATAAAGTCTGCAATACTACATTTTGCGGTATAACCTGTTTATTTTCCAAGAGTATAACGGTATTGGAAAGTTCTACTATGTAGGAATTCAAGAGCAGGATGAGGGGAGCCTTTCTGGTGGAGAAAAGGCCTCCTTTTATCCTAAAATGGGGTGGAATGGCCCTCTAGACCATCCACATAGAGGAAGTGAAGAGTTTTTCAATTCAGAGTACTGGCTTGTGGCTTTCATAGTTCCTTTATGCTCTTTATTGGGCTCAGATTTGGTTTTGAAACCACATCTGGGCAGTTTTCACCAATACAGGGTGAAAATCTTCATCTGTGGACCACATAGCCCTCTTCTGACGTGTATGATGCGTAGAATACTGTACAGAACCTGTATGGGACCCCAGTATTGAATGAATTATGAGTGATTGAAGTATAAACTTGCTCCTTTGTCTGTTTGACACCTCATATTCATACTTATGGGAGAATATCCCACAGTAAGACTGTATTCGTCTAATTGTGGGATTTTGAGCTTACAACTGCCATATCTTTCTCAGTATTTTGGATATCACGCTCAATGTTGGTTCATTTGTGTGCCCTGGATGCGCTCTACACAATGGTACCTCATTTGATATGGTTATCATTAAGTATGGCAAAGTTATGCCATGTACAGGACTTTTTGTACATATATATGTTTTGCTTAAAAACTGTAAGGAGGTTGTTTGCACCATAACCTTTGTTCTAGATGGGATATGGGGAAATGGATGGCACCATCAGATGGCCCTGATTGTGTTTTTTCCAAAAACACCCCACTTTAGGTTTCTCATGCTAAAACTGTAGAAGTTAGATGAGAGGTGAATATTTTAATCACCCTTATTTGACTTATTTTGGTCATGACTTCTGTAGTTCTGGTTCTAGCTAGGTTTGGCTAGTACCATTGTATATCCCTGACATAGAGCTCCAATTTGAATACCCATTTGATGGGGTTAAGCCTCTTCCTCTGTAATTCAGATGAGAGGTGAAAATTAAGGCTTATGCTCAGCAATGACTTTGAGAAGGAATAACTTTGTTATTCTTTGTCCTATGATGATGGGACTTCAATACTTCAAAAGGGGAAAGTTTCCTCTTTTTCTTGACACCTTCTGAGCTTATTTGACTCAGCTCCATGTTTTGTTGGTATCTTGGCTATACCATTGATTTATGGTATTTGGCTGTCATGTTTGTGGTCTGGTTTGAATTCACAGGCTGACAGTATGGGGAATGCTTAATTCTCAATAATAATTATGCAGACTTCCAATTTATTATCAATTTATGAATCCACTGATAGAAAAAGAAAGGCTAGGATACAAGGCAAAACAACTCCCCAAAGATTTCTCCAAAGCATATAATTTTTAAGACACTATTGGAAATTTATTGCTCCTGAATTTCAGCTATAGATTTGAATCAATAGTCTCATGAGCTTGCTGATAATGCAAAACTTTGAGATACTTTTTGCTATTTTCTGTTTAATTTTTCAAGAATCTCAATATGTCAATTTTACATGTAAGCTTGTTTCAGAAAAATAAGACAGTACAAGTCAATATACACTGAGTTTTTCTGATAATACAAGAGTGAATACAAGGATGAAGCGGCAAATAAAGAAGATTGATTTTAAAGCACCTGATATTAACATGAAAAAAATGGTTAATAAGTAAAAAACAAATTTGTAATGAAAGAGTGAGTTGATGATAGGAAATAGGATACAAACCATTAAATAAATGAACAGTAAAAGAACATTTACATTAATAAGAGTGGTTCAAAGTTTTGTGAAACAACAAGATCCAAAATAATAGAAATTTGATGAAGAAACAAAAGGAACACAAGGCAACAAGAGACTTAAGTATTATGTTTTGTGCATGCTCATGTGTGGAGTACCAAAAGACTTTAGGTTTACAAAGGTGAGTGTTGTTGGGATCTTCTTGATCGTGACGCATCTCTGAGTATTTTGGCTGAAGGATAGAAGATTTGTTCACATAAAAATCCTTTGAGGTATTCTTGGGGAAAATTTGGTCCCACCTGAACCTGATAAATCATTTATTATAGAATTTGACCAGCAATTTTCAACAACTGAAAAACTTCAAACTTCTGCAACAAGTAACAAAGGAGACAATAATATCAGCAGGAAAGAAGTACAAACATTATTTGATGCTTGTGCAGGGAGAAAAAAGTTAGGAAATAATATATTTGAACTAGAGTATTTTCACTTTCTCTACATCCATTCCCTCCTATGGAAATGTGGCATCCATGTTTAGGACCCAGACCTTGAAGAAGCACCAGGAGTGTTTTACCATGAGGCATGTTCTTCCGTGG
Source organism: Austropuccinia psidii (assembly GCA_023105745.1). NCBI lineage: Eukaryota > Fungi > Basidiomycota > Pucciniomycetes > Pucciniales > Sphaerophragmiaceae > Austropuccinia > Austropuccinia psidii. The sequence continues at coordinate 52,496,280 of JALGQZ010000007.1, read as the reverse complement.
CAATAATGACATTCTGATATCTTACATGTAGCAGAGCACACAAAGATATGTGGGCCAATGTGAAATACTACAAGAATATCAGCTTAATTAATTGAAACTACAACAACTTTTTCCATGATCTCATGACCAAATTTTCTAAGAAAAAATGAAGGAGGATGGGAAAAATCTGAATGAAGATTTGAAGAGAGTCATTTAGCAAAGCTGGGCAGGGTAAGAAGTATTTGAGTGTTGCTAATTAATACCAATTTCTCATGTATTTACATATTGTTTATTGAATTAGCTTTCACATACACATTACAAGCTTTCAGTAGAAAATTACCATCCCAATTGGAAATTAAATGTACTTAATGATATCAGTGCACATAGTTATTATGCATTCTTTCTAGACTTCCAGGCTTATGCTACAAAGGAGATATTGTATTGTTCAGATAATTTTAACACTTTTCTCCAAAATCTGGACTTTCAAAGGAGGAAAATATCAATATTCCACACAAATGATGTCAGCCTGTGACTCAAAACCAGAGCACAAGCATAACAGCCAAATACCATAAATCAGTGGTAAAGCCAAGATACCACCAAAACATGGAGCTGAGCAAAATCAACTTAAAAGGAATCAAACGAAAGAGGAAAAGCACCACTTCCCAAATACACAGGTCCCACCATCATAGGACAAGGAATAACAAAGTTATTCTTTCTCAAAGTTATTGATGAGCATAAACCTTATTTTTAACCTCATCTGAAATCAAGAGGAAGAGGCTTAACTTCATCAAATGGGTATTAACCTCAATGCTCTAAGTCAGGGATATCCAATGGTACCAGCCAATTTGAACTAGCACCAGAACTACAGGAGTCATGGGCAAGATAAGGTCAAATAACAGTGAAGAAAATATTCACCTCTCATCTACCTTCTACAGTTTTAGTGACAAATACCTAAAGTGGGGTCTTTTTGGAAATCACACAATCAGGGCCCTCTGATGGGGCCATACATTTCCCCATAAATCATCTAGAACAAAGGTTACGAGGTAAAAAAGCTCAATACAGATTTTAAGGAAATCATACATATGTACAGAAAATCTTGCATATGGCATAGCTTTTCCATATGTAAGGATAGCCAATTCAAAGGAGGTACAATTGTGTAGAACACATCCAGGTCTATACATGAACCAAATTTGAGATTTATATCTCAAAGGCTGACAAAGGTATGGCAGTTTTAAGGTCAAAATCCCACAGTTAGACCAATATAGCCTTACTGTGGGATAATATCCCATAACTATGATTATGAGCTGTCAAACAGACAAAAAATCTTCTTTATACTTCCATACCTCATAGTTAGGCCAATACTGGAGTCCTGTACAGGTTCTCTACAGGATTCTACATGTAATACACGTCAGAAGAGGGCTATGTGGTGCCCAGATAAAAATTTCAACCCGGTATAGGTGAAAACTGCTCAGATGTGGTTTCAAAACCACATCTGAGCCCAATACAGGCTATATGGGCCTTGTGAAAACCACAAGCCAGTCCTTGAAAGTGAAAAATTTTCACTTTCTCCGCCTGGAAAGGTCTAGAAGACTTTTTAACCCAAGTTTATGTAAAAAGGGTCCTTTTCCCCACCAGAAAAGGTTTTCTCATCCTGCTATTGAATTCCTACATAGTAAAACTGTTAAAAACAGTTATAACCTTGGAAAACAATCAGGTTATACTTTAAACTTTGGTATTATATGTCTTCTTATAGTAACCCAACTGGTAAGACTGCATCCAGGGCTTTCAACAGTGCTGACCTCGACTATTTCTTGATAGTAAAGCCTTTCATAAATTATTTTTAACCTATTATCATCATCTTCAAAACTGTTTTTGAATGAATTTCACTACTTCACAGTAATACTTCAAGTTGTAATTATTATTATTATAACTTCATCGTAGACTCAGCCTGACATTTTGGGGGCCTGGCTTTGTTTTTTTAACCTTTTTTGGACCTTATAAATGAGTCTTTTCTCTTATTATCTTGATTCTGATATTACTGTTTTGTTTTTTAGGTGTAACTTTATTATAAATGGGTATAATACATATTCTATATTTATTTTTCAAGTGGTATATGTTATATACCACTGTGTTTTTTATTTTTTAATTTCCTTGTGGCATGGTTGATTATGATTTAATCACCAAAAAACCTTATCTTTTGGCGTGTTTTTCATGTTAAAACACTTAAAGCCATTGATATTGTTCTTTTTTAATTGGAAGGAACACCTCTATCACTGTAAACTAACAGTATTAGAGGAGTGTTGGGGTAAATTTATAATTTCAATTTCCCTTTACATAACCACTTTTAAGCTACACTTGTCAATTACAAGTTAATCTGTGAGATACTGGTATAAAAGCAGTGTACCACAATGTAACAACCACTCATCAGGGTTAAGGGGATCCATGGATACACCAACTCAAACACCTTAAACCAGCAAATCCACTGTGTTTATCAACATTCATTTTCAGAAATCTTGCATGCTGAAACCTGCATACAGTCTGGTTCATCAATACAGCCTGTCAATAGTTGTACAGTTTGGATACACCATTTCCAAACTTTATGATCACTCATTAACACAACTCCTCTTGTACAGGCCCTGTACAGCTGTACAGGACCTGTATTGGCCAGACTCAATTCAATCATCAAAACCTCTCATGGAAATTCTCACTCTGGATCAGGGCTGGTGATTCTCACATATACCAGCCCCTCTTTCTCCCCCCTGGGACTTTTCCCCAGCTAATTAGCTTAGTTTATTTATTATTTCATCATTATTCTTATCCATATTTTGCGTATTATAATTATTTAATTTTATGTTAGTCTTTGCCCTTTTCTTTTTTTGCCTGTATAGTATGAGTTGGGTGGCCATATCCTTATTAACCCTTCTCTTTCCATCCTAAAAGGTTAAAACAGTGGACTTGGACTTGTTTGTTGTTGGCTGTTCTATTTCTTACTCTTATTATTTTGTTTCTGCTTTTCTCATATTCCTTTCATTAGTAATTCATCTTATTACACTCTTAAGTGTACCCATCTCTTATCATATCCTTGAGCACTCCATAAGTGAGTCCCAGTTTACTGAGTGCAAGACCCTCTTCACTTTGAAGATCCCCTGTGACATTAAATTAATTAACTCATACGTTATTCTTTCTTTTCATTCATTTAAATTAATTTCTCTCATTCATCAAATAATGACTCTTTTATGATCTTATGATTTTTTCATGATTACGATTTTTTCTCTCATCAATTTTCATCTCATTCATTTAATTCATATGAAAATTTATTCTTTCTATTCTTCTTAATAATTTCTGACCATCTCATCTCAATTCATTTTTTTCTCAAATCCAATTTCTCCTTGTTTGTTATTCAGGCCTTATCAGGAGTTATTGATTGGCTGATTGATTGGGAGTGATTTGGGTTATTGATTTAGCAATTCAGGATTTTATTTGGATTGGACTGATTGACTTTTGGATTCCTCAAGATAATTGATTTATCCTCAATAATTAATTATTGATTATTGATTGATTTTGATTCCTGAAGATATTGATTGACTGATTGATTCCTCAAGACCTTGAATTGACCTTGAAGACATCGATTGATTGATTGATTATTGAATTCTTCAAGATTATTGATATTGAATTTCAACTAATTGTTGATTATTGATTGATTTGATTTGATTATTGATTGAATTTGATTTCACCTTAAGATTTGAATTGATTCCTCAAGACTAATAAAGATTTTTATTGTGATTGATTTGGCCAAGCCTTGATTTCTGTTTTCAATACCATCAATTTATTATTCTAATTCTTCATAGTGCCAGTTCAGAATAGCCCTCCAGCCAAGAAAACTAGATCTCAAAGAAATCCAGCTGTTTTCACTCCTACAGCAAGGGTTCCTCTTGACCACACACCATAAGTTCATCAACTGAGTGCAAATTTGGACAGAGGACCACCAATGGAACAAGCAGCACCCTCAAGAAGAGAGGGAATGAAATCAAGAAGATCAAGATCTTTCTCTGGACTTTTGGGTGGCTAGCCTGGCATGTCTGAAGGTGCAAGAGCAAGAGATGGAGAAGTTGAAGATGAAGAGGGGCAGGAGTCTGTAGAAGAGGAAGATTCTTGGGAGACTGATGTGGCAGATGCTGTGGAAAATGCTCCAGAGGTACCGCAGGGTTCTAATCTAGCCCCTACTAATCAACCTCTTGTCTCTCAATCTGGACCAAGTCTCCTCAAGATCACGTAGCAAATGGCTACTATTATGGCACAACTTTCTCAAGCAGCAGCCCCCAGGGACAATTCTCAAACTCATGCATTCAAAAGTCCAGCAATGAAGGCACCTGATTCTTTTGATGGTACTCAAGCTCACAAATTGAGAGAATTTATCCAATCCTGTCAATTGATCTTACATACTGATACACCAAATTTCTTCTCTGACAGGAAGGAAGTTCTGTACTAAACTTCTTTTCTCACTGGTAGAGCCAGAAAATGGATTTAAACCTACCTCTCTAATATTTTCAATGAAGATCCTTCCTACCTCCTCAATAATTTGAAGTTATTTGAAACTCAATAACTCACTCTTCTTGGTTATCCCAATCAAGTCAGGAAAGCTGAAAAAGAGTTGGACAATTTGAGGATGAAGGAAAGTGGGCATGTATCCTTGTACATTGCTGATTTCAGAAGCTTAATGTCAAGAATTGGAGATTGGGGAGAAAGAGCTTATATCCATGCCTATAGAGGAGGATTGGAATCAAGAACTTTGGACCAGTTACCTTCCTACCCTGGTAATTTTGATACTCTTTAAAAACTCCTGTACATTACCCTGGAATTAGATACCAGATACCATGAGAGGCAGAAAAAGAAGGGTAGTCATCAATAAAAGAAGCCTGCTGTTACTGGTTCCAATCCTTCAAGGCCTCCTCAAGACTCATCTTCAAGAAGGCCTCACCATAAGAAGAATAAGAAGGGAAAGCAGGTTCAAGCTTCAAAGGACAAGCCTCATTCTGCTTTGCTTCATCAGCACAATAAATTAATTGGTTCTGAAATGCATAGGAGGATCAAGGAAGGGTTATGTACTTATTGTGGTGGAAATCACCCAATTTAGAAATTCTCCAAGAGACCTCAGAATGAGGCCTGGGTCATCAAAAAGCTTCCCTAGCAAGTAGGGAAAAGCCTGAGTGAGGATCATGATGTGTTCAATGGTTCTCACTTATTCCCTTCAACAGCACATTTTTGCACTATGAATACTAGTGTCAAGAAATATTTAAAATTTCTTATTTTCTCTTCTTTCTCTGATATTTTTTATAGTATTCTCATTGATTCTGGTGCTACAAACTCTTTTATTGCAAAGAATTTTGTTCTCAAGTACTCATTGACTATGTCAGAGTTCCTGAAAAGATTCCTCTTTTCATTCTGGATTCAAATGAATCCCCTGCCTTGTTCATCACCCATTATACCAAGTTGGTAGTTGACTTTCCTTCCTTCCCAAGCTTTGAATGGGACTTCTTTATCATAGATTCACCCCAAGGAGAATACCTGATATTGGGCTATGATCTCCTCTACCATTTTAATCCCATTATTGATTGGAAAAATGAATTGATCACCTATGATTCTAGTCATAAGGATTCTAGTGGTATCAATTTTTCTACTAGTAATGACCATGCCACCACTGTCAACCGTGTTGCTCTGGTTGGTGAACTTAAGACACCTTCCCTTTGATCATTCCCTCTCATTCATTACTTTCATTAAGAGATGAAGTCTTCAAAGAGATAAAATATATTGGGGAAGATGTTGCTATATCTTCACTTCATCTCTTTCAAGGGGATATGTACCTTCCTTCCTTATCTTTCCATGCCTCCCTGGAGGAGCAGTGGGATGAGGAGAAAGAGCCAGAAGAAATTGAAACTGTTTTGAAGGTAGTCCCTCCTGCTTATCACCATTATTTGGAGGTATTATCCAAAATGCAATCAGAGAAACTTCTTCCACACCACGCCTTTGATCATCATGTTGAATTGGTGAGTCTTCTACCCCCAATTGGTGTTGTCTACTCATTATCAAATCAAGAGTCAAAAACACTACGGGCCTACATTTCAGAGAATGTAGCGAAAAGTTTCATCCAGCCAAGCTCCTCTTCAAAAGGAGCACCTGTCCTTTTTGTCAAGAAAAAGGATGGAGGTCTTTGTTTGTGTGTTATCTACCACAAACTCAATGCTGTCACTAGGAAGAACAGGTATCCTGTTCCTCCTATGAACCAGATTCTTACCGTATTCAACGGTTCCACTATCTTCTCCAAGATAGACCTGCCTGGTGCATATAACCTGCTGAGAATCAAAGAGGGGGATGAGCACTTAACTGCCTTTAGAGCCAAAGATGGTAGTTATGAGTACTTGGTCATGCCATTTGCTTTTATCAATGCTCCAGCTTCTTTCCAGAATCTAGTGAATGATATATTTGCAGACTTCTTGGATGTGTTTGTTGTGGTTTATCTAGATAAATGTTATGGTGTTCTCCAATTCTGAGGAAGAATATGTCAAACATGTGACCTCTGTCCTCCAAAGACTGAGATAAAATAATCTATTTGCTGAAGCCTCCAAGTGTGGAATACTTGGGATATTTTGTTTCAAGTGAAGGCCTCAAGATGGATTCTTCAAATGTTCAGAAAATTCTTGATTGGCCTCAGCCCAGAAACATCAAGGCTCTTCAATCCTTTTTTGGCTTTGCCAATTTCTATTGTTGTTTCATTAAAAATTACTCCAAAAAAATCACTTCTCTCACTTCCCTTCTCAAAAAAGACTCTCCCTTTATCTTCAATGAGGAAGCTCTTAGCCAGTTGCAAATACTCAAAGAAGCATTCACCACTGAACCTATCCTTCTCATTTCAATCCTTCTCTACCAACCATTGTAGAGACTGATGCTTCTGATTATGCCTTGGGTGCTGTACTGAGTCAGTTGTATGACTCAGGAAAGCATCTCATTGCATTTGATAGTTGCAAGCTCCTCCCAGATGAGCTCAACTATGAAATTCATGACAAGGAACTTCTTGGCATAGTTTGGGCTGTCAAGCGCTGCAGCGCTTTTCTTCTTTCTCTTTCCAATTCTTTTGAAGTCTTGATAGACCAATCTTCCCTTCAGTATTTCATGTCTTCCAAAGTCCTTACTTGTTGTCAGGCCTGTTGGGATGAATTCCTTTCTGAGTTTCATTTCACCATTCCTTACCACCTAGGCAGACTGGCCACTTTACCAGATGCCTTGTCACATTGGGACAACATGTACCCAGAGAGGGTGGTGGACTTCATCAGCAAGAATCCTCAAAATTTTCATCAAGTAGTCAAGCAAAATGGAATTTGTGAGTAAAGATTCTTCTCAATAAAAGTGGAAATATTCTCAGATTTAGTTTACAAGATTCAAAACAAAGTATGGCAAGAAAAAGATTATAAAGAAATACTCAAGCAACTAGCAAGGGGTGAATCAGTTCCAGATTATTCTCTTGAGCCTCAAGCCAAGTTTTTCATTAGTCAAAGATAGATTAGTAATCCCAAGAAATGAAGAAATCCAACTCAATATTCTTAAAACATGTCACAACTCACCATTGGCTGGTGACCCTGGCCAGGAGCAGACCCTCAAGGTCATCAAAAGGGATTTTTATTGAGCTGGCATGAATCAATTCATTAAGGACTATGTGTCCTCATGTCAGCAATGTTCAAGAAACAAGAACATTCATCATAAGAAGTTTGGATTACTCAAGCCTCTTCCAATTCCATCTGGTCCTTGGCATTCCTTATCAATGGACTTTATCACTCAATTTCCCTGGTCAAACAACTTTGATTCAATTCTAGTAGTTGTGGACAGGTTCTTCAAAATGGCAATCTTCATTCCAGCTTATGGAACAATCACTGCTCTGAAATTAGCTCAAATCTTTATTGGCCATGTCTTTCCCAAAGATGGACTTCCAGTCAGTATTGTCAGTGATAGAGGAAATTTATTTGTTTCATCATTCTGGGCCAATTTATGTCAGCATCTCAAAATATCAAGAGATCTTTCAGCTGCATTTCATCCTGAAACAGATGGAAAGAAAGAGAGGGTAAATCAGATTCTAGAACAGTATCTTCAGATTTATGTCAGTTACCATCAAGAAGACTGGCACACCTGGCTCCCTCTGGCTGAATTTGCCTATAATAATGCAGAACATTCATCAACAAAGCAATCACATTTTTTCACCATTTATGGAAGAAATCTCAGCTTACACTCAATCCCTGTTTCTAAAGACTCACCTGCTGGAAAGTTCTCAACAAAACTCCAATCAGTAAACCAAGTTTTCAAAGAAGAATTAGATTCAGCAATAAGGTGATTCAAGAAGTATGCAGATAGAAATAGAGCAATTTCACATAATTTCCAACCTGGGGACAAAGTATGGCTAGCTTCCAAGAACATCAAGACAACAAGACCCACCAAGAAATCATCAGAAAGATGGCTGGGATATTTTGAAGTTCTGAAGAACATTGGAAGCCATGCATATCACCTCAAGTTGCCTCAGAAATGGAAGTCAGTTAACCCTGTCTTCCATGTGTCCTCATTAGAACCAGTGAAGAAATCAACTATCCCATGTAGACATCAATTGCCACCACCACCAGTCCTAGTGGAGGAGCAAGAAGAATGGGGAGTGGATCAGGTTCTGGACTCCAAACTCAAGAGAGGTAAATTATGGTATCTTGTAGAGTGGAAAGGATTCAGTGAAGACCCAGAAAGAACAACTTGGGAACCAGCTTCCAACCTCACCAGCTCACCAGACCTTCTCAAGGATTTCCATTCATTATATCCTGGTAAGCCTGGCATAATACAAGGGAATAATATAGAAATATATTTCCCAGAGGACATTCTTAGAAGTGCAAACAGCATTTTAAGAAGTCTTAAGTGACAATAAGCTTTATTTTTCCTGTTTGATTCAGTGGAAAAAAAATTTATACCACTTGAAACCCCGTCACCAGCCAACATACCAGTGACACCCTCAGAACCAGAGGTAAGAAAGGGGAAAGCAAAGAGGCATGGTGAAGGCCTTATCACAGCTAAAACGTGGAAACCAATTGCCACTAAGAGGAGTAGAAAAACAGAAAACTCTGCATCAATACAAGGTAAACCAACCTTAATGACTTGTACAGGGAAGATTACAATCATTGATCCAGTCGTACCTCTAAGGGCAAATTTGAAAAAGTAGTAGACAAAAAGTTTGTAGAAGGCATAGTCAAAGTCAAAATACCCTAAGAACATCAAGTTGATGACTGCTTGAAAATACTGATATGTCACCTTTACACCTCAGAGACCTTGGAATCCCAAGGCACCAGCCAGAGGACAGAGAAGGCTTGTCCATAACCAGAATCCCTGGAAGAGGACACCTTGGACACAGTGATGGATGGCAAGAAATTCAGTGAAATCATACCCACTCTGCCATTCACTTTCCAATTCAACAGAAACCTCCAGCCAGAGGACTAGAAGTATATGGATCAAGTTCTTCAGCTCCACCAACTCCTCAAAGACCCATTTCAATGGAGCATGGACAACAAGAGGTTCAACCTAGTGTCCCACTTGGCAGACCTTGGGGTAAGTTTCCAGAAGATATTCCTCAAAGAGATAGACTCAAAGCCCTTACGGTAATAACCAAAGGTTGGACCCCACCAGGCAGTTCAGAATGCTGGAGTAGAGGGCAACCAGGATAAGGGAGAATCAAGCCACTATCCAAGCGATAGAAAAACAGCTGACCCAGACAGGGAATACTCAGATTCCTTCTGGCTCACAAGAAGTAGACCTAAACAGCTCTCCAGTGGATTCACACCATTCAAGCACCAACAGATCAGTTACCAAGAGTCACTGTGAGCCTTAGAGGTATTTTCATATGCCCAAAAGACTACAAATAATAAAAATAAGATATAAATATAATAAATTTATTTAAATTATCAAAATAAAAATAAAATATAAATACAAATTTATATATAAAATAAAAATTTAATTATAATATAAAAATAAAATTACTTCAAATGTTAAATTTGTGAAAACAGTTTTTTACTTGAAAGAAATTAAATAAAAATGAATTCTCAACTAAAATCCCAAAATTAATTTTTTGTGGAAAAAAGTTAAATGAAGATTATCATAGCTTTTTTCCTGAAAATAAAATTATGAAAATCATTTTACCATTGGACTTCTTACAAAAAATGAGGTGGGGTTACCTCTGGGTAAAATTTCTGTAACTCAACTCTAAATAAGCTTAAATTAAGTTTTTAGTATTTGATTTACAACAGTTAAAAATCCTCAAAACCTTAATTGAGCTCACATCCCATGAGATGTTGACCATTAATTTTTGTGTTACAATTGAGGTGTTGTGTGTAATTTAGAAGTTATGGGGAATTGAAGTATTTTCAATTGAAATGTCAAAATGTGCACATGTATCACATAAGCAAGCTTTAGTTACATATGAGGTTTCAATTATTAAAGTAAGTGTATATTGAAACTCAATGGAATTACATATGTAAATAACAAGAAAAATACATGATGAGGAATTGAAGGAAAAATAAATTGGAAATATTAATTTGGGGGGGAAAGGAACTCTAGCTTTAAGGGGGAGCCATACCGCCAAAATCCTTTCTGACAGGCATTAAAAGTCAAATTCCATGCAAAATTTCATCAATTTTGGCCTGCAATTGAGTCACAGGGTCTGTGACTCAATTGATGATGAGGTTTTGATACCAACCAGGGAAGTTTTAACTGTTTCCAAGAGGGTAAAACTACCCTTAAGTTAAAAAAGCTTAGTAAAAACAGTTTGAACTGGCTTCTACATCTCTTGAACACATTCTGACCTGTCTTGCAGGCTCCAGACCAGGTATAACTATAGCAATGGCTGATTGAAGGGTCTAAAATGGCTTAAAATAGCAAAAAATGGCTAAAACCAGCCCTTTCTGGTCTAAACCAGGGTTCAATGATGCCATAATTGGATTCTCTGTTGTCAGATTGTTTTCCAAAACTGACAAGAGTAAGCTCTACTTTTGAGGTAAGGAAATTGATAGTTATAAAAGAATGTCTTCTTTGCCCCAATTTTCTCTCCATGTTAGAATCTTTTCCTTTTATAATTAGTGTAAACACTGTTAAACCAATAAATAAAAGATTTCAACCACCGGTTTTAAATCATTTTGATCCTTTTAACCATGTGAAAAATAATCATAATCATTGTTTTTAACTCTTTGAATCAATTTTACCCCTCAACCACCCCATGAGTGAATTCAAGCATCTTTCATCACTTTCAACCTTGCCACTTTGTTTCCAAATTCATTCTGGTCACTTTTGGGCATGTTTTCTCTTCAATAATCCTGATAAAGATCTTTTTCTTTAATTAATTTCTTGCAGTTCTTTTCTAAGCTAATTCCAATTGAAATTGCTCTTGAAGAAATTTCTTTTGTAGCCTTAAATATGTCTTGTAGAGTAGTTTTGGATTAATTCTTATTGTTAGTAGAAAAATAAATCTTTTTTAATTTTTTTTTATACTTATGAAGTTCAAAACAATAAATTTGGCGTTTTTTTGCTTAAAAATACTATGTCATACTATTTTCAATCACATGTTTACCTTATAAAAATTTTGAAGCAAGGAAAAATAATTGATTTTCAATCAAAGTTTCCTATCTACACCTTAAAGTCACCATTCTTCAAAATCCCAGGTAGTTTACAGGAGAAGACAAGGATACAAGGGCAAAACCAAGACCTCTTCCAACCAAAAGAAGAGAGAGTCAGACCCAATGATCCAGAAGCTGTCAGATTTGCTGAAAGAAGTGCACAAAAGCCAGAAATAGTTGTAAATACTTCTAGAATCAGTAGCCCTACTAATACAAATATTACCCTCACCCAGACAGAACATAATTTTATTACACCTGATAGTAAATTAAACAGTGATAAACTGTGGTTACAAATTTCCCAATTTGCAGGGAAAACTCGAGAATCACTTGATTATTTGAAGAGGATAAATGAAAGTTTGAAAATAAATGCAATCTTACAAGAGGGTATAATTAAAGCCATCCAAAAGAGCTTTGCTCAATTGAGCAAAGCCTCTGAGGAAACCAACAAAAGACTGACCCAAGTCTTTGAAGAGCAACATCACTGCAAAAGGGACAGGTATTGTCTGGATCAAGATATAAACAAATTGTTTAGTGTCTACCAAAACATGAAGCCCCAACCAGATGGCCATTCTTTGGAGAATCCATACCAAGAAGAAATCAAAGCAGATGCTGTATTGGTAAACAACCAAGATCTCCACCTCAATACCACCATGGAGATAATATGTCTCATTCTGATAAGGAAGCCCTTAAACAGCTTCCAGAGGCCTCAAGCTAGCCCAAATTCTCTGGAACAAGAGAATATGATCATATGGAGCTCAGTAATTGTATTGAGGTACTCTTAATTGATGAACCAAGCATACCAGACTACTGTATCACTGCTAGACTCAATACAGCATTCAAAGGACATTCTAGTATTTGGTACACAGAGATGAAAGAAATCCATGGCCAGAGGAACTGGCCTTGTTGGAAGAGTAAAATCATCCAAAGGCACAGGAATGGTACTTGGATTTGGCAAAATACCATGTCATTTGAAAATGACAAATATTCTGTGGAAAAGGATCCATATGAGTGGTGTCTCAGAAAGTCTAAAGGACTCCAAGCCACTAATCCTCAAATGAATCTTAAGAACAGGAATCACAAACTCATCACAAAAATTTCAGGAGAACTAGAGCATGCAGTAAAATGCAGATGCAACTAGAATGGTACTCTAGATGACGATGGAAATACCTTACAGGATTTAAGGAAGAGAACCAATGTAGGGAAATATTCCCCATATAGAAGAAGTGGTTTCAAATAGAAAAAAACTTTCAGGGTGGAGTTTAAAGACAACCCCAGAGAAAGGGTGGCAGAAGTGGCCAAGAAGAAATATTCTTGTTAAAATTGTTGTTCAAAAGACCATTATTCAAACCACTTTCCAAAAGCTAAGAAGAAAGTCTATTGCATTTAGAAAGTCCCAGAGGAGGAATCCCCCACAGAGGATTCTGAATCAGACTCTATGGGTGATGCCATCAAAGAACAATCTTATGATTACCAACACCCAAGAGAAGAACTCCTAGTGGAATACCAAAAGGAAAAACCACTGGAAATTGAGGGCATACAGTTGGAAGCAGGCATGCCACAGGATACTGTCAATAAGAACTTGTGTAAACACACACAAGATGCACAGACATTCCTAGTTACACCAACTAAAGGAATGGCATACATACATGGGACAGCCACAAATATGACTGTTTTTATTGAAAATTCTCAACACCCATTGATCATTGACAGTGGAGAACACTGCTCAATTGTCAGCGGGAGTCTATGTTGAAGCAGTATTTAGGCTATATACAACTAGAACTATGACTGTGACACGTGAAAATAATTTTATAATAAGAGTTTTTTGATAATATAATTGTTATAAAATAATGAAAGGGTTCTACTATTGAAAAATAGTGGTGGTGAGCGCTATTGAGAACCCTGGGTGCAGTCTTGCCAGTTGGATTACTATAATAAGAACTACAATAATTAAGATTATGATTATACCCTGATTATTACCCAAGATTAAAACTGTTTTGGACAGTTTACTACGTAGGATATTCAAGAGCAGGATGAGGAAACAATTCTGGCTGTGAAAAGCCTCCCTTTTATCCTGAAATGGGGTGGAAAGGGTGCTAGACCTTTCCACATAGAGGAAGTGAATATTTTTCACTCTCTAGTACTGGCTTGTGGCTTGCAAACAGCCTGTATAACCTGTAATGGGCTCAGATGTGGTTTTGAAACCACATCAGGGCAGTTTTCACCAATACAGGGTGAAAATTTTCATCTGGGGACCTCACAGCCTGATTCTGACATGTATGACGTGTACAATGCTGTACAGAAACTGTATGGGACCCCAGTATTGACTGACATATGAGGTATTGAAGCAAAAACATGCTTCTTTGTCTATTTGACACCTCATATTCATGATTATGGCATATTATCCCATGGTAAGGCTGTATATGACAGTAGGTGGGAATCTGACCTAAAAAAAGTCATAGCTTAGTCAATTTTTGAAATATCAACCTCAAAAATGGTTCAGTGTGTAGCCCTGTATGTGCTCTACACAATGGTACCTCATTTGATATGAGTATCATTTAATATGGCAAAGTTATCCCATGTACAAGATTTTTGTACATTTGCGTGTTTTAGGCAAAAAGCTGTATTGAGCTCGTTTGCCCCATAACTTCTGCTGTAGTTGAGATGTGGGGAAGGAGATGAAACCATCAGATAGCCCTGATTGTGCGCTTTCCAAAAAGACCCCACTTCAAGTATCCCACACTAAAACTGTAGAGGTTAGATGAGAGGTGAATGTTTTCTTCACCCTTATTTGGCCTGAAATTGCCCATAACTCCAGTAATATTGGTGCTAGCTCAGTTTGGCTGGTACCATTGGATAGCCCTGGCTTAGAGCTTCATTTGGAATACCCATTTGATGGGGTTAAGCCTCTCCTTCTAGATTTGAGATGAGATGTGAAAATTAAGGTTTATTCTCAGCAAAAACTTTGAGCAGGAATAACTTTGTTATTCTTTGTCCTATAGTGATGGGACTTATATTTTCAAAAAGAGGTGAGTTTCCCTTTTCCTCTGATACCTTTTGAGCTGATTTGGCTCAGCTCCATGTTTTGGTGGTATCTTGGCTATACCATTGGTTTATGGTATTTTGGCTGTCATGCTTGTGCTCTGGTTTTGAGTCACAGGCTGACATCAATAGTAGTAAGAAATTATCTGGATCGCCACTTCCCAAATTGAGAAAAAAACTCTTGCCAACCAAGGGAAATAACTTCAAAGGTGCACCAGGGAAGATTAAATCCATTGGGAAAGTTATCAAATAGATAAGTATACCCCATAGGAAAGGTAATATCAGACTCAATGCAGAGTTTGTTGTGCTTGAAGAGGCCAACATCCAAGGGT
Organism: Austropuccinia psidii; assembly: GCA_023105745.1. Classification (NCBI taxonomy): domain Eukaryota; kingdom Fungi; phylum Basidiomycota; class Pucciniomycetes; order Pucciniales; family Sphaerophragmiaceae; genus Austropuccinia; species Austropuccinia psidii. The sequence continues at coordinate 52,481,249 of JALGQZ010000007.1, read as the reverse complement.
TTTTACTGGGAACAGACTACCAGAGGATGTATGGCATTGATATTTACAATTTCAAAAACAGGCATATTACTATTGGTACAAACAAGGAGAAGAAATTTCACATGACATATACCAAATATCTACCTATGATCCTCCAAAAGAATTACTGATTGAATTCAGAGAGGGCCGATTCAGAAGTACCCTTACCAGGAAACAAAAACTCAGTATACTAAAGATGCTAAGGAAAAAGAGACCAGAATTTTCAATTGGTGAAGAACCATCAGGAAAAATCAGAGGCCATGATATATAATTATATCTGAATGTTGGAAGAACCTATCCACCCATTCTGAGAAGACCTCCATACCCAGAAAGTATGGAAACTAGGAAGGAAATTGAAAAACATGTCAATGAACTCCAAGACATGGTGTCACAGTGGCTCTTGGACAGAAAACAAGTGTGGCCTGGCACTCAGGAATCAAGAACTCACTTGGAAGGCTCCAAAAAGATGAAAGAGATAAAGGAGAATGAATTTCTTTAAGAGGAATAAGAGTAAGAATAAGGACAAGTATGTCAAAGATAAGAAAGAGTAAATGATGCCAATGTCCAGGAAAAATAAGGAAGCCAAAAGCCAAGAAGCCAACCAAGTGAATCCCCAATTCACTGTTTCAACCTGCCAGAAAATGAAATGGAATTAGTCAAGTATATGACCACCAATATCCACTGACAGGTGAAGAAGAAAGGTGCAAATGACTGACTTAAGAATATCAGTATTTACTTTAATAAATGAAAAGAAAATAAAGATAAAAAAAAATCCAATCTATTAATTAACTGGAGAAAAAGTCCCTAGGTGATGAAAGGTGGCCAGTATATGTGAAGAGCTGCGGGGCTGATCCTGGAAGGTCAATCACTGGCTGTATTGTCTGAATTGGGCCAATACAGTTCTGGCCATCTTGAGAGCTGAACTGTATGATTGAATTCCTACAGTGGAACATGAATTGACCCAATTGGGCCAATGACATACAGGTATAATTGATTGCTGCCTGTATGGAGCAATTGAGTTGTCCAAGGAGTATTGAGGTACTTTCTGCCTTGAAAACTGATTGAATGATGAATAACTTCTGAGACTGGCCCTTGGAATAATCCTGAGATAATTGACAACCAAACTCCTGCAGGGCCAGGCGGTTGGGGTCCTTGAATAGTCTTCTGATAGCCACCATGGATTGCCATACTGATGAGCTGAAGAGTCCTCCTTCAAAATGGGTGTTGGATTTTGGGACCTTGACTTGGAATCATGGAATTTGGTCCTGAAAATGTCACCATTGAATTGCTGAGCAAAAACGGTGCATAGTGGTATATAATACCATATATGCACCACTCCTGCAACCTCGAGTATGTGATACATGGAGGAATGGGAAGAATACCCCTTGAGTTGAGGGTAAGGATTGAGCTGAACCAATCTGGTGGCCTCTGGTGGCTTCCAGAGGCCGTGGGCTGAAAAGTGGTGCATGGTGATCCTTGGGCAAATATGGCTCCTGAGGGTCTTTATGGCCATTCTGGGTTTGATGGGATTTGGGGCCAAAATTGGCTCATGTGGGCCCAATTGTGTTTTGGGACCCACCTGGCCTTGGGGGCTAGTGGACTGCCCCCTTATTCCCCTTTTGGCCCCATTGGATTAGGCCAAAAGGGGCCTGATTGGCCCAGGGGCCTAAATGGCCCAAAGGCGAGGGGGCCAGAGCCCTATAGGAGACACAAGGACACCCCCAGGCCCAAAAACAAATATAGAGGCCTGGGGGTGGAGTTATGAGAATTGGCCAGGAAGGCCAATGATGGCAGGATATGGCCTGAGTATATAAATGATGATTGGGGAAATAAAAGGGCAGGGGAAGGTGATATGGCCAAAGGGCCATGGAAAACCAAATGGGGCCAATCGGCCATAAAAGATATGGTGTGGCCAATTGGCCCCAACTTGGTCCCAGGCTGAATTGCCGCAACACCCATAGAGGAGGGTCATTAGTTGTGGTTGTGACAGTACCCCCCTACCTTGAATGGTGAGCTCCTGAGCACCAAGATAAGGTAAGAGACTTCTGAGGCTGTTGGAAAGATTGAGCGTAGGCATTCCACAGGTATTTATTCTTGAAAAGAAAGTTTTGGACTGATACTGATGATGGCATATGAGCTGGGGCTGACTTGGTCTTCTCTTGATATTTGATTGTGAAAATGTTGAGGGTTTGATTTTGGTGTAAAACTTTGGCATTATTGATTATAAGAAAGAAAATTTCAAGCAAATATAAATGAAGATAATGAAAGAAAATAAAGAATAAAGAAAGAAATAAAGAACAAAAAGGGAAAGAAAATTTTGAGGAGGATTCCAGTCTGCATCACAGATTTTGACAGTTGATTTTGAAAGTGGCCAAGGACCTGGAAAACAGAATTTGATGCCAGGTGCTCACAGAGTGGCCAAGGTGATGTTTTGAAAGATTGTAGACCCCTCAGGTAAGTGCACACCAGGAGTGGAACTTACTTTTGGTAATTACCACGCCTGCCAGTGCCATAAATCAAGAAAAATCTTCTTAAAGGAATGTGTTGAATGGATAATGTCTTGGAAAGGAAATAAGAAAAGGAATAGTCCATTTTCCCAAGTTTAGATGGCCATAAATTGGAATTGATTTTGAAGCCAGGCCAAAGATCTGTGTCCAAATTGCAAAGTGCGCACAGAGTGGCCAAGGTGATTCTTACAACAAGGAAGAGTCCAATACCCCTAAAGGTGCATACCAGGAGTGGGACTTACTTTTGGTAATTCCACTCCCAAACAAGCACCATAAAGAATCAAGCTTTTGAAGAATTGGTTCCTGGCTTGTCAGGATATAAACAATGAAAGTCTTTGACAAGTTCAGGAAAATTCTTCAGGCTTTCAGTTGGTTCCCAAGTGGATCTTTCTGAGTCTTGACTGAAACCTTTCCATTCCACAAGGTACCATAATTTTCCTCTCTTGAGCTTTGAATCCAGTATTTGAGACTTCCCATTCCTCTCCTTCTTCAATTATCATTTGAGGAGGAGGCTCTTGATGCCAATTTGGAATTGTTGATGTCTTGACTGGTTCAAGGAGGGAAATATGGAAGACTGGGTGGATGGATTTCCATTGAGATGGAAGCTTAAGGTGGTAGGCATGAGTACTGACTTCCTTCAAGATTGGAAAAGGACCCAACCATCTTCAATACAGTTTTTTGGTGGGTCTGGTTGATTTGATGTTCTTGGAGGAAAGCCATACCATCTCACCAGGATTGAAATCAGGTGGACTTGCTCTACCTTTATCTGCATACCTTTTAAACCTGTTTATGGCAGCTTCAAGTTCTCTCTTGACATCTTGGTGTGCTGATTAGATTTTTGTTGATAGCTTTCCAGAAGGAGTGTCTTGAGTGATGTGAACTGAATCAAATTGTGGGTCTCTTCCATAAACAGTGAAAAACGCCGATTGTTTGGTTGAAGAGTGGACAGAATTATTGTAGGCCAATTCAGCCAGAAGGAGCCAGGTGTTCCAATCATCTTGATGTAACTGAAATAAATCCAAAGATACTGTTCTAGTATCTGATTTACCCTCTCTGTCTGATCATTAGTTTCTGGATGTTAAGCAGTTGAAAGATTTCTTGAAATCTTGAGCTGCTGACAAAGATTGGTCCAGAAGGAAGAAACAAAAAGAGGACCTCTATAACTGACAATGTTTGAAGGAAGGCAATGCTTTGGGAAGATATTATTGATGAATAAATGGGCCAAATCTAGCCAAGTGGTTGAAGACATTGTTGGAATAAAAACCGCCATTTTTGAGAACCTGTCCACTATGACCAAGATTGAATCAAAGAAATTTAACAGTGGAAGTTGAGTGATAAAGTCCATTGAAAGACAAATCCAAGGACCATTTGGAATTGGAAGAGGTTTGAGAAATCTAAACTTCTTGTGCTGAATATTCTGGTTTCTTGAACACTGTTGACAGGATGAGACATAATCCTTGATGAATTTAGTCATGCCTGGCCAGTGGAAATCCTGCTTGACAAGTTTTAGAGTCTTCTCTTGGCAAGGGTGTCCACCTAGAGGAGAGTCATGAAGCTTTTGAAGGATTCTGAGTTGAATTGTGGGGTCATTTGGGACCACCACCCAATCTTTGAAGAGAAGAAGCTGGAAGGAGGAATCAAGAGAGTAATCTTGGATAGATTTACCTTTACCCAATTCTTGAAGAATACTTCTGTACTAAGAATCTTGCCATAGAGCCTTCTGAATTGAATCAATCAGATTTGAAAAAGAGTCCACCGTTACTGCAAAATATCTTGTGGGTTGAACTTCATCTTGCTTAATGAGTTGTTGAAAATTCATTGGATTCATGATGATGAAATCCTCCCCACTCTCCGGATAAACGTTGTCCCAACGTGAGAAGGCATCTGGAAGAGTAGCGAGGGGGCCAGGGCAGTAAGTGTTTGAGAAATTAAATTCAGAAAGGAATTCAGCCCAGCGGGCTCGAAGGCAAGTAAACACTTTTGAAGACATAAAGTATTGAAGAGAGCTGTGATTGGTGAGAACTTCAAAAGGGGAAGAAAGAGACAGAAGAAAGGCCCTCCAGCGCTTGGGAGCCCAGACTATGGCAAGGAGTTCCTTGTCATGAATCTCATAGATGAGCTCTGCTGGAATAGGCTTGTGGATGTCAAATGCAATGGGATATTTTCCTGAGTCAGAGACCTGACTGGCTACAGCACCCAAGGCATAATTGGATGCATCGGTCTCTACAATGGTGGGTAAAGAACAATTGGAGTGGTGGTGAAAGCCTCTTTGAGGTGGTGAAACTGACTGAGAGCTTCCTCATTGAGGGGGAACAGGAATAATTCTTGAGGAAACTGGTGTGTGAATTGATCTTCTTTGAATAATTCTTGATGAAATGGCATCAGAAATTGGCAAAGCTAAGGAATGATTGAAGAGCCTTGAGGTTTTTTGGAGGAGGCCAGTTGAGAATCTGTTGGACTTTTGCTTGGTCCATCTTGAGGCCTTCAGAATAAACAACATAACCATGATATTATACACTAGAAACATGAAAAAGCCAATTTGAAGCTGTAGAAAAGTGGTTATTGGCTCTGAGTCTGGAAATAACAGTGGACACATGAGTGACATGTTTTTCCTCAGATTTGGAAAAGACCATAATGTCATGCAAATAAACCACAACATAAACATGATGCAGATCTTGGAAGATATCATTAACAAGATTTTGAAAGGAGACAGGAGCATTGGTGAGTCCAAAAGGCATGACCAAGTACTCAAAGCTGCCATATTTAGTTCTAAAATCTGTCAAATGTTCATAACCCTCCTTGATTCTGAGCAGGTTATATGCACCATGCAAATCAATCTTGGAAAAGATAGAAGAACCATTGAGAACATTGAGAAGCTGATACATACAAGGAACAGGATACTTGTTCTTCCTAGTAACAGCATTGAGTTTGCGGTAATCAACACACAAATGGAGGCCACCATACTTCTTTTTGACAAAGAGAACAGGTGCTCCTGTTGAAGAGGAGCTTGGCCGGATGAAACCTTTCTCTACATTCTCTGAAATGTAGGCCCTGAGTGTATCTGACTCTTGGTTTGAAAAAGAGTAGATCACCCCAACTGGAGGTAGAGACCCCTCTAGCTCAATATGATGATCACAGACATGGTGAGGAGGAAGTTTCTCTGCTTTCACCTTGGAGAATACATCCAAGTACTAGTGATAAACAGAAGGAACGACCTCCATCACGGTTTCTATTTCTTCTGGCTCTTCCTCTTCATCCCACAACTCCCCTGGGAGTAATGATAAGATGAAGGAGGAAGGTCCATATTCCCAAGGAAGAGATGAAGTTAAGATACAGAATTATCTTCTCCAACATCTTGAATCTCTTTGAAGACTTCATCTATAGAGGATAGTAATGAAAGATGGGAATTAAGGGAAGCAATATAGACAGAAGATGGAAATGATGGTGTTCTAGAATGATAAACCAGATCTACACATGATTTGGCAGAAGAAAAGTCATTTCTGAAAGATTTTGAAGGATCATAATAGTCCTTATGATCACCATCAAAGGTGATCAGCCCTTGGGTCCAATCAATAGAAGGATTAAAGTGATTAACAAAGTCAAAGCCCAATAAGAGGTCTTCTCCCTTGGGAGTATCAATGACTAAAACATCCCATTCAAAGATTGGTAAGGAAAGGAGCTCAACCATATATTTAGTATGGTGAGTCACAAATAAGGAAGGGGACTCAGAGGAGTCCAAAATGAGAAGAGGAATATTCTCTGGGAGTTCTGACATGGTCAAAGAATACTTTTGCACAAATTTCTTTGCAATAAATGAGTTGGTAGCACCAGAATCAATGAGAATACTGTAAAACACATCAGAAAGAGAAGAAAAGACAAAAAACTTTAAAAAATTCTTGACACCAGTATTGAGAGTGCACAATTGTGCTCTGGAAGGAAAACAGTGAAGACCATTGAACACAACATGGTCTTCACTCAGGCTATTCCCTGGCTGGGAAGTTGGCCTGATGGTTGGCTAAGGTTGTTTTGAGGTATTTTGAAACAGGACTCAAGACTACGTTTCCCACCACAATAGGTACATAATGCCTCCTTTATTCTTCTCTCTTTTTCAGAATTTGTTAGCTTGAAGTCTTTATTCAACAAAGCAGAATGGGGCTTGTCCCTCTTCTGAGAATTCTTCTTCTTATGACCTGAGCTTTAAGAATTTTTAGGATGAGAAGAATTTGACTTTGAGGCTTCAGGGTTCTTCTCTTGATGATGATTCTTCTACTTTTGCTTCTCATGGTACCTGGTATTAAGCTCCAGGGTAATATCAATTAAGTCTTGTAGAGAATCAATGCTTGAAGGATGGGAGGTCAATTGATCCAGAATCCTGGAGGCCAACCCTCTCTTGAAATAATAAATGAGAGCCCTTCCACCCCAATCCCCAATTCTTGACACCAAACGTCTAAAATCAGAAATGCAAAGATACATGCCCACCTTCTTTCATTCTGAGAGAATCCAACTCTGCTTCAGCTTTTCTGACTTCATTTGGGTCACCAAACAAAGTGAATAGTTGAGATTCAAACAATTTTCAAGAGTTGAGCAGGTAGCCTGTGTGAGCCTTGAGGTATATTTTACATACCCAAATAGGCCACAATTATCTTAAAAAGAAATTTTGAATTATACATCACTCATAAATCATGCATATATTCAAAATTCATCATTTTTGATTTCAGAAAAAATGAATAACTTTTTATTGAGTAAGTAAATCCATGGATTTAAGACCAGATTTGGATTCTACACAAAAATTCACCTAGGGTAGCTCCATAGAGTGAATAAGCTTAAATTAACTCCTTGAGGTGGTAATATGGAAAATACTTCAACACCCCATCATTAATACCACATAAAAGATCCGTGAAAATTTTTGTTTTTCTTGATTTTACGCCAAAATAATGGGAAAGTGAGAAATCCCATGTTACTTATACGCTAAGAATAGTGTTATACATGTTTTGAGCACTTAATATTATGGTATTCTTACTTGCACTTTTGGTACACCCATAGTGGATATCTCACTTACAGCTTAAATTTCTATTTTTACGTGAAAAATAAGCAAGGGGGACAAAAGACATCAAAGAGAGCCAGGGTACCCAACTTCTGAGGCCCCAGAGGCGTGGATAGCTCCAAAGCTTGGTTCCATGGCTGATCTTGACCCAATTGGTAAACTAAACCTCTTTGGGAACTTGGTTACCAAGTTACAACTACTGTAAAACAACAGAAAATAGCAAATAACCTGCTATTTTGATGTGCCAAGGAGGTAAAAAGCTACTTATACTCCTGTAACCATGTCAATTACTAATGACTTTCCGCAAATAAACCCCAAAAGAGTAATTAAAAACCCTTTTTGGACTAGTATCCATTGATTTACCTCATAACAATCAGTCAAACACTGATATTTGCAATTCTACATAGAAATGAGGTAAAAACTTCAAAAATTCATTAAAAATACAAATCTTAATGAATATTTCTGAAGCTTTCAGGACCAATTCAGAACTGTATTATCTATGGTACAACCAAATAGAATTACAGTTTTACTAGCAAAATTAAAAGTTTTACTTACAGTCCATTTTTGGTTATTCTACGTGAAACACTGAATCTTCAAAAATTCACAGTAAATACAACCTGTGATGAAATTGTCAATAACATTGATAACTTTGGGAAATCAATGATTACTTTGGAATGAAAGAAGATTTACAAATGTTACTCCTTTTATTGTTAACTATATTGGGGTTGGTAGTCACGTAAAAGCATCAATTAAGCAATTATGACAATTTTACCTGACAACAGATGATGTAATTACTAATTAAAAAGGGTTTAATGCTTTCTCACTCACTGGTTTTTCAGTTTTGTCCATGGCACGCCTCTGTGAGCTTTTGTTGACTTAAAAGAGGCCTTCTCTTGTTGTTTTTTCCATATCATCATCTTATTATCATTTTATATCATTGTTACCAACAAGTAAGTATTAGTTAAACTATTCTTAAGTGTTAAAAATCTTTCAGAATAAATCAGAAGGATGTGAAATCATAGAATCCAACTATATATTGTTGTAATCCTGCTATAAATCATTTTGATCTCTCAAATCCACATTTCTACGTCAAATTTCTCTACTTTTATCTATCAATAAGTTCTTTGGAGTATTAGTGAATCATTTATCTTTAATTCTTAAAGTTTTTCTCTAGTAATAGTTTTCCTCAAGGATTACCTTTAAAATTATTCTTGCAAAAGATAATTATATATTAAAGTAATTTTATTATTTTAATAAAAGAAGTTTTTATTATTAAATTCTTCTTGTAATTGATTCTTGTAGACAATTACTTGCTCACTGTTAAAATCACTAGTAGTGCTTAACACGTGAAAGAAATAATTATTTAATTATTTAATTGTGGTTATAATAATATTTTATTATTATATTACATAAGAACAGACATAGTACTGTTGATTAATAGTAATATTATCATCAGTTTCATAGTCACATCTTACAGCCTGGGTCTTGATTAGTGAGGTTGGAAATATAAGGCACAATCCATTTTGCATCCCTTCCAATGAGAAATGTGAGCCTTTGAGATATGACCACATACCCAATAAGGTCACAAAAAAGACTCAGAATAATTATACCTTTAATATAATTTTATGAAAATTACTTAGAATAATTATGCATTAAAAATAATTACTTAAATATACAAAAAATACCATAAATTGGTACAAAAATTGGTTTAACTTAAAAACCAATGAATCAACATGTAAATTAAATTATACCATTGGATTCCCCATGGAAAAATAGACATATACCATTTTTATGGCATATCTGTAAAGTCAATATTTAATGAATTATAAGGTATAATACCTTATAAAAGCCATAAAACCTTATTTATCTCAAGAGCTAATGAAACAGCATGTGAAATAAATTGTACCAGTGGATTCCCCACTAAAGTCCACACATAAAACAATTAATAAGCTCATTTCCAAAGTTAATACTTAAGGAATTAACCTGAATATATGCACTTTTTTGGTCAATGCATATATTCAAGGATCATAGCTAATATCTCCTAAACTAGACATGATAGAATGATGAACCAAAAATAAATTTACCACGTAATTACTGTAAGATGTGACTATGAAACTGATGATAATATTACTATTAATCAACAGTACTATGTCTGTTCTTATGAAATATAATAATAAAATATTATTATAACCACAATTAAATAATTAAAAATTATTTCTTTCACGTGTTAAGCACTACTAGTGATTTTAACAGTGAGCAAGTAATTGTCTACAAGAATCAATTACAGGAAGAATTTAATAATAAAAACTTCTTTATTAAAATAATAAAATTATTTTAATATATAATTATCTTTTGCAAGAATAATTATAAAGATAATTCTTGAAGAAAACTATTACTAGAGAAAAACTTTAAGAATTAAAGATAAATGACTCACTAATACTCCAAAGAACTTATTGATAATAAAAGTAGAGAAATTTGACGTGGAATTGTGGATTTAAGGGATCAAAAGGATTTATAACAGTATTACAACAATATATAGTTGGATTCTATGATTTCACGTCTTTCTGATTGATTCTGAAAGAATTAAAACACTTAAGAATAGTTGAACTAATACTTACTTGTTGGTAATAAAGATTAATAAATTGATAAGATGATCATACGGAAAAAAACAGCAAGAAGAGGCTTCTTTTAAGTCAATAACAGCTCACAGAGGCGTGCCATGGAGCAAACTGACAAACCAGGGAGTGAGAAAACAATAAACCTTTTTGGATTATTGATTGCATCATCTGTTGTCATGTAAGATTATCATAATTACTTAATTGATGCTTTTACGTGACTACCAACCCCAATATGGTTAAGAATAAAAGGAGTAACACTTGTAAATCTTCTTTTATTCTAAAATAATCATTGATTTCTCAAAGTTATCAATGTTATTGCCAATTTCATCACAGGTTGTAATTACTGTGAAATTTTGAAGATTCAGTGTTTCACGTAGAATATCCAAAAATGGACTGTAAGTAAAACTTTTAATTTTACTAGTAAAACTGTAATTCCTTTTGGTTGTACCATAGATAATACAGTTCTCCTTTAGTCCTGAAAGTTTCAGAAAGATTCATTAAGAATTGTATTTTTAATGAATTTTTGAAGGTTTTACCTCATTTCTACGTAGAATTGCAAATAGCAGTGTTTTGCTGGTTGCTATGAGGTAAATCAATGAATATGGGTCCCAAAAAGGGTTTTAATTACTCTTTTGGGGTTTATCCATGGAAAGTCATTAGTAATTGACATGGTTACAGGAGTGTAAGTAGCTCATTACCTCCTTGACACGTCAAAATAGCAGATTATTTGCTATTTTCTGATGTTTTACAGTAGTTGTAACTTGGTAACCAAGTTCCCAAAGAGTTTTAGTTTACCAATTGGGCCAAGATGAGCCATGGATCCATGCTCTGGAGCTATCCACGCCTCTGAGGCCTCAGAAGTTGGGTACCCTGGCTCTCTTTGATGTCTTTTGTCCCCCTTGCCTATTTTTTACGTCAAAATAGTAATTTAAGCTTAAAGTGAGATATCCACTATGGGTGTACCAAAAGTCCATGTAAGAATACCATGATATTAAGTGCTCAAAACATGCATAACACTATTCTTAGTGTATATGTAACAAGGGATTTCTCACTTTCCCATTATTTTGGCTAAAAATCAAGAAAAACAAAAATTTTCACGGATCTTTTATGTGGTATTAATGATGTGGTATTGAAGTATTTTCCATTTTACCACCTCAAATACTTAAATTGAGCTTATTCACTCTATGGAGCTACCCTAGGTGAATTTTTGTGTAGAATCCAAATCTGGTCTTAAATCCATGGATTTACTTACTCAATAAAAAGTTATTCATCTTTTCTGAAATTGAAAATGATGAATTTTGGATATATGCATGACTTATGAGTTTTGCATAATTCAAAATTTCTTTTTAAGATAATTGTGGCCTATTTGGGTATGTAAAATATACCTCAAGGCTCACATTCCCTCCCACCAAAAAATAAAATTGTACTACAATTTTATTAGTGATAAAAAGAATAAGGCCCCAAAAGGGGGTTAATGTCCACTGTCCAACCTCTTCAAATTACTCAGATCAAGTAATTTAAAGCACATTTATAGACATATTCAGGCTTGTGGCCTTCTTTCATGTCTAAATCTTCTTAAGAGTTTATCTGAGTCAGGTATTTCTGATTCTGCCATCCATTCATCTTCATGTACTGGATTTCTATATCTGGCAAGATATTCTCTTTGATTTTTACCCCTAAGTCTCCTTTCTTTAATGACTTTCTTTATCTTTCTGTCTTCATTCTGTTCCATAGGTGGTACAGTTAAAGGAGTTGGGTTTCTTAAAGGAAACAATTCTTTATCAGCTGGTTGATAAGGTTTTATCAAGCTGACTGGAAATGTGGGGTGTTTATTTTCCAATTCACCACTCAATTCCACTTGAACTGCATTGGTTCCATGTAAAGCAACAATAACAAAAGGTCCTACATAAGAATCTTTAAGTTTCTTTGGGCCTTTGATATTATTAAAATTCAAGGTTGAAACTAGAACTAAGTCCCCTACTTTGAAGTCTGGTACTTTATGACTCTTGTCCCACTTCTGTTTTGCATAATCAAAAGCATCATCCATACTTTGTTTTGCATGGTGTTTTACTTTATCAAGCATTAATTTGAAGCTGGAAGCTGTAGGATGAATGTCAATCAAGTCTTTCCTCAGTGTGTCTGCTGGGAGTCTTGGATTCCATCCTTTTTCTAACATAGCAGGAGTTTGTCCTGTGGAAGAATGGACTGATGTCTTGTATGCCAATTCTAATGCAGGTATCAGAGTGCACCAGTCATGGGTAAAGCCATCTGAGTCTTTAAATTCTAATCCATAAGCACAAAATCTCCTGATCATGTCTTCTAAAGTTTGAATCATCCTCTCTGCTAGCCCATCTGTTTGAGGGTGATATGCTGTAGAGAATGATAACTTAGTCCCAAACAATCTATGAAGATTGGTCCAAAGTGCAGATGTGAACTTGGGGTCTCTGTCACTTATGATATTCTTAAATAACCCTGTATGAGAAATAACTCTACTCCATAAAAGAAGAGCTGTATCCATAGCAGTGTCATCTTTATGACATGGTAAGAATATGGGAGTTTTGCTATATCTGTCTACAATGACTAAACAAGCATTATAACTTTTGTCACCACTTGGAGGAAGTGCTGTGACCCAATCCATGTGAACAACTTCCCAAGGGGATTTTGGTTCTTGAATATGGATCATTAATCCAAATTTCTTGCCTGTACTCCTGTTTGCTTTTTGGCATCTATCACAGGTATGGCAATATTCAATGGTTTCTTTTCTCCAAGATGGCCACCATGCACAGTTCTTCACCTTTTCAAGTGTTCTGTCTTCTGATAGGTGTCCAGAGTAAATGCTATCATGGCATTCATGAAGAATGGTATTGATGAGCAATCTACTACACAATGTCATCACACAAGAATGTTTTGTTCTATGGTAAATAATCCCATCAAACAAGTGAAATCTTCCTTCAGAATAGGAATTTTTCCAAACTTCATCTAGTGTATTAACCAAAGATGTGTCTTTGCAGTCTTTATCCAATAAAGAAGTCAAGATATGGCAATTCTTGTCTTGTTTATAAGACTCTCTGACCTCTTCAAAGAATTCAGTCCCAATATCAGTTATGTTAATTCCTTCAATTGGAATCTGTGGTTCAGCTTCCAAATGTACATAAGCTGGGTTATCAGGAGTGTTGGCTAAAGCCCATCTACTAAGTCCATCAGCATTTTTGTGAATGTTTCCTGCTTTATGAACTATAGTCATGTTTCCTCTATATTCTTGAATGGCTATTTGCCATCTCAACATATGTCTGTTGGGAGTTTTCATGTTAAGAAGTGATTTCACGGCATTACAGTCAGTTATCACTTCAAAAACACTGCCATCAAGGTAATAGTGTAATTTCTCAAGTGCCCATACCAAACATAAGCACTCCATTTGGCTTACACCATATCTGGCTTCTGTTGGTTTGATTTGTCTTGAGATATAACAAACTGGTCCTTCTGTAGGTTTGTCATCAATAATTTGGACTTGGTGTAGGGCTGCCCCTAATCCATCCCCACATGCATCAATGTACAATTTAAAAGGAATATTCCAGTCAGGCATGAGGAGTAAAGGTGCTTCTGTAAGGGCTTTCTTTATCTTCTCATAAGCTTTAATTCTTTCCTGTGTCATTTCAAATACAGTCTGTTGATCACAGATTCTATAAAGTGACTTGGCTAGAATTGCAAAATCTTTCAAGTGTTGCCTATAGTAACTAGCAAATCCAAGAAAAGACATCATTTCTTTTTTATTCTGGGGTATTGGCTTAAGTAACACTGCTGCTACTTTATTCTTGTCGATACCCAAGCTCAAACCAGAAACAACATGTCCTAATGCTTTGAGTTCTTCAAAACCAAAATTGCATTTCTTAAGTGAAATTTTCATGTTCACTTCTGCAACTTTATGAAGTACTCTTGCAAGTCTTTCAAGGTGCAAAGACCATGAGTCAGAACATATAATAATATCATCAATATAAATGATAAGCCATCCTTCAGACAATTCTGTGGGGAAGATGGTATTCATCATTCTTTGATAATGAGATGGAGCATTTTTAATGCCAAATGGCATTCTAAGATACTCATAAATACCACAGTGAGTGATAATTCTAAGTAATTTCCTAGCTTTAGGCGTCAAAACATTTTGATGGAAGCCTTTTAATGCATCCATTGATGTTATATACTTGGCTTTAGACAATTGAGTCAAGGTTTCTTGGATCCTAGGGATTGGATACCTATCTGGAACTGTGTAGGTATTCAAAGCTCTAAAATCTCCAACCATTCTTGACTTATCATTATGCCATGCAATAATAACAGGTGTTGTCACTTCAACTTCCTCATTATGGCCTACTTTCCTTAGCACACCAAGTTGGATCAACTCTTGGATATGTTTTTCCAAGGCCTCTCTAGCTCTGGGACTGGCTGGATAAGCTGGTCTTCTAAGTACTGGAGGATATGGTCTATCAATATTAAGAGTAATATCAATTTCATGTCCCCTTATAGCGCCTAATGGTTCATTATCAGATGCAAATGCATTATTGTATGTATATAATACATCAATAAGTTCATTCCTCATCTTTGGTGACAATGATGGATTAATTTGTGCTTCAACAAGTTGTTTAGACACAAATTCATCTTTGTAAGTATCTTTGACAGAAGATACTACAGATATCTGTTTTGGCATATTGGAGAAAGCAAATTTTTGCCTTTTGTTATCTCCAATTGTGAAATATCTGTCTTTATGGTTATTTATATCAATACCATAAATATTCAAGTAATCATTTCCAAGAATGATATGCTGAGATGTACAATTATCCATTACTACAATCTCAGTTTTTATTCTTACACTTCCTGCTGGATGTGGGAATACAATATTAGTATCCAATATGCCCAAGGGGTACATATTGTTACTGGCACTACTGAACTGTACACCTTCTATTGGTAATAGATGGTTTTTCCATTCAGGAAGTATAATTTGGAGATAATCCTTGCCAATACAAGTGCAAAATGCCCCTGTATCCAGATTTACTTTGGCTTCAATATCACCCATTAGAACTGATGTGATACAGGATGCTCCAGCAGTGTAACCCTTTCCTCTAGCAGGTTTTGTTTTACACATTCTGGCATCTTGGATATTGATCAGGTTGTAGCAATCCTCACTGTACTGTGGCAAGTGGGTATGGACTTCTGTGACCTCAAAGAAAGCTGAAATGTTTTCAATGGGATAGTCCTCTACTGGTGTATCTTCAGAGACTGCAGAATCTTGATCAGACTCTTCTTTCTCTTCAGTACACTGAATGTCTTCAATGATTTGAACTTCATTGATCTTTGTCTTCTTAGGGCAAGTGTTGGCTAAATGTGAAGTACTTCCACATTTATGACACTTCAAGACAGGTCTTTCTGGTCTTCTTTCCTCTCTAGGAATCTTTGAGACTATTTTGGACTCTATTGGGTTTCTAACCCAAGTTTTACCAATTCTTGTTCTGGTAATGATATCTTCCATAGCATTAATGTAGTCCTCTGTTGAACAGGGTTCCACACATCTGCTTTTGATAGCATGTTCCAGTTCTCCTCCACATTTTCTTAATATTTTCATATTAATCATAGTGTCAGACATATCTGGGTGTAAAGCAGATAATCTGTCTTTTTGTTTGAAGAACCAAGTAAGTGGTTTGTCTTTTTCTGAGTTAAAAATGGCACTTTCAAAAGCATTCTCCATTTTAAACCTCCAAGAATTATTGGCCCATTTGGTAATCACTTCAGATTTCCACCAAGACCAGTCATGTCTTCCATGATCCATTCTCATCTTGTAATACCATTTCTTTGCAGTCTTGGTAAACAAACAATGTAATTTTCCTACTATGATTTCATCAGGTATATTAAAGTCTTCTTGCAACATATCAATAGTCCTGATGAATGCAATATGGTTGTATTCTCCTTCACCAGAGAATGTTGGCCATTCTTCTAATTTGGGAATATCCTTTGCAGAAATAACATTCTCTCCTAAGAATGGAGTCAAACTTTCTTTGACAGAAAGTTTTTCTTCAGTCAAAGGTGTAGAATGTCTTGGCATATGTGGTTCATGATTCTTATGAATTTGCTCCACACTTGCAATTATTTCATTCTTCAATTTCTGCCTTTCACTGTCACTTTTTGCTAAATGTATAGCAAATTGATTGGTGTTCTTAACTATTTGTAAGACATGGTCTTCAAGAGTTTTAAGTCTATCATTTACTTTAAAGATGGAAAGATCCTCTGTGTCATTATTTTGACATTGGTTCTCAATTCTTTCACAAGCATTGCTAATTGACTCAAGGGTGACAGTTGTCAATTTATGCCAATCAGAATGTTGCTTGTCATTTTTCTTTAAATCATTGATGTCTAATGTAATTTGCTTCAACTTTGACTCAAGTTTGCCAATTTCTACACTAATACTTCTATGTACATCATTTATTTGCGTGGAAAAGTCCTGTTCATCCTTTCCTGCTCTTTGGCTGTGAATTCCATAAGAGTTCTGGCCATATTGAAGACACTGTCCACGGCTGAAGGCTCCAATCTGGGGATCCTGTACCCTTGTGGGTAAGGTCTGTGCCAATTGGCTTTGCCTTTGCCCTTGCCTTGATGGTTCTTGGGACCTCTCTGTTTCTTTTGAGGTCCTTTGGGCTTGTCCTTGGATGCTTCTGGAGCTGGTTTGGAGCTGGTAGATGCCACTGGTGCCTCTGTCTCCAAAGTTGGAGTCATTTCCAATTCTTTCTTCTGGTCTATGGATAAAAGACTCTGGTTCTTCAACCAATTCTTTATCTTTTTGACCTTGTCTTTGCAAGACAGGGGGCTCCAACCTCCTAAGAGTTCTATGGTCTTCTCCTGACCCAGAAAGCTCTTGATGTGTAAGTAGGAGTTCATGGCCCCCTGCCAAAGGCTTGGGCAGATTTCCCACTCCTCTTCTTTGGCTGCTCTGAACCAATTTTTGTACTGGCTCTGATATATTTCTATTTCTGCCACTTGAAAATGGTTCAGGCCTGGAAATATTATCATAAATTAGTTCAGGCTCAGAATTCACGTCAAAATCTGTTGGTACAGACCTTGGGGAATGGGGGGCAACTCTGGCATCCTCCAGATGTGCCTTTCTTGTGGAAGATTTGGCACTTCTGGATTTGGTCTTGCCTCTTCCTTGTCCACATCCATCTGGTTGGACTGAATAGTTGCTTCCATTTCTGGTATGCACCATTTTCACGTCAATTTAAAGATAAAAGGTGAAAATATAAGATAAAATACACACCTTTTGGTGGTAATTTAGCTTTTTCTGAGTTGAATAAGGTGCCTCTTTTAGCAATCTGCACCTCAATACTGTCTTCAGATTCTGCTTCGGAAGATTCTGGACTAGTGATATATCTTTTACTGAGTCTGTTGCCAGCTGCACAGTATTTGATTAAAGACACTAAAAGAAATTATAAAAGAGAAAAAATTATTTTTATACTTTTTAAAATATTTTTTAAAGATTTTTTATAAGTTTTATATTTTTTAATATTAAAAAAATTATTCTTTTTAAAGAAAAAAATTAAAATTTAAGATTTTGAATGAAAATTAATTCAGAGTAACTCAAAGAATAATTTTATAAGTTTTTGGATGTGAAAAAGCCACGTGTAAAAACAATATAAAATTAAACCAAATTCCTCAATGAAAAAGATTTTAAAACAATTTCAAAAATAAAAATATTTTAACTCCAAATTGAAAGAAAAAAATTAATTAAATTAATATATTTTAGAGCTTAAAAATATATCAATTAAGGGTACAAGGTTCAAAAAACACGGCCAGGCCCCCAAATGTAAGATGTGACTATGAAACTGATGATAATATTACTATTAATCAACAGTACTATGTCTGTTCTTATGAAATATAATAATAAAATATTATTATAACCACAATTAAATAATTAAAAATTATTTCTTTCACGTGTTAAGCACTACTAGTGATTTTAACAGTGAGCAAGTAATTGTCTACAAGAATCAATTACAGGAAGAATTTAATAATAAAAACTTCTTTATTAAAATAATAAAATTATTTTAATATATAATTATCTTTTGCAAGAATAATTATAAAGATAATTCTTGAAGAAAACTATTACTAGAGAAAAACTTTAAGAATTAAAGATAAATGACTCACTAATACTCCAAAGAACTTATTGATAATAAAAGTAGAGAAATTTGACGTGGAATTGTGGATTTAAGGGATCAAAAGGATTTATAACAGTATTACAACAATATATAGTTGGATTCTATGATTTCACGTCTTTCTGATTGATTCTGAAAGAATTAAAACACTTAAGAATAGTTGAACTAATACTTACTTGCTGGTAATAAAGATTAATAAATTGATAAGATGATCATACGGAAAAAAACAGCAAGAAGAGGCTTCTTTTAAGTCAATAACAGCTCACAGAGGCGTGCCATGGAGCAAACTGAAAAACCAGTGAGTGAGAAAACAATAAACCTTTTTGGATTATTGATTGCATCATCTGTTGTCATGTAAGATTATCATAATTACTTAATTGATGCTTTTACGTGACTACCAACCCCAATATGGTTAAGAATAAAAGGAGTAACACTTGTAAATCTTCTTTTATTCTAAAATAATCATTGATTTCTCAAAGTTATCAATGTTATTGCCAATTTCATCACAGGTTGTAATTACTGTGAAATTTTGAAGATTCAGAGTTTCACGTAGAATATCCAAAAATGGACTGTAAGTAAAACTTTTAATTTTACTAGTAAAACTGTAATTCCTTTTGGTTGTACCATAGATAATACAGTTCTCCTTTAGTCCTGAAAGCTTCAGAAAGATTCATTAAGAATTGTATTTTTAATGAATTTTTGAAGGTTTTACCTCATTTCTACGTAGAATTGCAAATAGCAGTGTTTTGCTGGTTGCTATGAGGTAAATCAATGAATATGGGTCCCAAAAAGGGTTTTAATTACTCTTTTGGGGTTTATCCATGGAAAGTCATTAGTAATTGACATGGTTACAGGAGTGTAAGTAGCTCATTACCTCCTTGACACGTCAAAATAGCAGATTATTTGCTATTTTCTGATGTTTTACAGTAGTTGTAACTTGGTAACCAAGTTCCCAAAGAGTTTTAGTTTACCAATTGGGCCAAGATGAGCCATGGATCCATGCTCTGGAGCTATCCACGCCTCTGAGGCCTCAGAAGTTGGGTACCCTGGCTCTCTTTGATGTCTTTTGTCCCCCTTGCCTATTTTTTACGTCAAAATAGTAATTTAAGCTTAAAGTGAGATATCCACTATGGGTGTACCAAAAGTCCATGTAAGAATACCATGATATTAAGTGCTCAAAACATGCATAACACTATTCTTAGTGTATATGTAACAAGGGATTTCTCACTTTCCCATTATTTTGGCTAAAAATCAAGAAAAACAAAAATTTTCACGGATCTTTTATGTGGTATTAATGATGTGGTATTGAAGTATTTTCCATTTTACCACCTCAAATACTTAAATTGAGCTTATTCACTCTATGGAGCTACCCTAGGTGAATTTTTGTGTAGAATCCAAATCTGGTCTTAAATCCATGGATTTACTTACTCAATAAAAAGTTATTCATCTTTTCTGAAATTGAAAATGATGAATTTTGGATATATGCATGACTTATGAGTTTTGCATAATTCAAAATTTCTTTTTAAGATAATTGTGGCCTATTTGGGTATGTAAAATATACCTCAAGGCTCACAATTACTGTAAGAACACAGATATGAACTTTTATTTACAAATTATAAACAAGGTCAAAACCTCTGATGAAATATTGATAAAAATCAACAGAGCTGTTGACCACTTTGTTGTGAAAGTGGTCCAAACTTATAAAAAGTATACAGTTGAATTCTACTAGTTCATTCGTGAAGAATGATGTAATTTTTATTATTAAATTCAGAGTATAACCCCCTGAAATCAAGGTTTGAAGTTTAAAATATTAAATTTCAACAGAAAAGATGAGTTACAAGAAAAATCATCAAAATTAGAGTTTTGATGATGTAATGAAAAGCTCTTGGCAGCATAATGAGGTTATGCCAGGCTATCAGAATTCACTCTCTGAATTGCTGTAGCGTGTAAATCTTAAAAGTTATTGAAGATCAAAGTTTGAGCTTAAATTGAGCAGTTATGATCACCTACTGTAACCTTAAATTAAGTTTAACAGTCATATGAGTGATAAAATTGGTGAATACTATTAGTTTATGATTAAAACTAAGAAAGTCCACGAAATTTGGGGTTCTGCCAAGCCTCTGATGTCATCAAACTTAGAGTTATAGTGATAACTCTAAATAATGGTGTAATAATGATGTAATATGGTTTGATCATGATGTAATCACCCTCAAACCTTAAAATATTGATCAATTCCAGTGGATATGATCAGTACACGTCTACTAGAAGCCTGTTGGACTCTAGGAGGGAGGTATTTCCTATAAATAGAGCCCTTTTTACTCTATTTTCCCCTCAGACGCATCAAAAACATTAAATCAATTAAATCAAAGGTAATTTCTTTATTCTTTATATATAAAAGTATTATATTATTAAAGACCGAAGACCACCTTGCTATAATCATCTATTTTGACGTGATTAAATCATTTATTTAATTGTTTTTGTTAAAAATCTCTCTAAAACTCATTTCCACGTAAAAATCCAGAATAATTTGTAATTTTCTTTATTTTTATTGTAAATACAATTTGAAAAAGTTGTATTTATATTTTTTTTGGCGTAAAATATTTCAAAATTATTATATTAAGTGTTAAAAGTAGGTTATTTTCTCTTATTATAATAATTTCTCTATTATTACTCTCTTAATAATTCTTTAATTAATATAAATAGTATTTATATTAATTCATAACTTTAATATTAGTAATATTATTGTTATTAATTGTTTTTTATTAATAAAAAACAATTTTTTACGCCTTTATTATTTGTTGGTAACAATAATAAAGAGCTTTTTAAATATATCAATTATTTTATATTAATATATTTATTTATTATATTATATTTTCATAATATAAATTATATTATTATATTTATTTAATAATATAATTATTTTACGCCATAATAATAATAATTATTTATTATTATTATATTTTTAATCTTACTTATACAATTCATAAGGACATTCAGAGTACAATAAGTAATAAATTAGTAATTTTTACTTATTGTTTCATAGTCAAACCTTACATTTGGGGGCCTGGCCATGATATTTACTTAAAAGACCTTTAAAAAGATTCTATTTGGGTTTATCCAATAATAAATTATATTTATAATCATAAAATTATATAATAATTTTATATTTTATTGATTTTAAAAGCTATTGAGGCATTTGGAAAGCAATTGTACTGTCTTACACGTGGTTTTTCACATCCTTAGACTTGCAAGAACTTTCTTTGAGTGACTCTAGTGATTAAAAGAGATATTTTATAAATTAAAAATAATTTTATTATAATTTAATTTTATAAAGAATCATATTCATTTTTTTATTTTATTCTTTAAAAATAAAAATATAAAAAATATTAAAAAATATTAAAAACCAATAAAAAAAGTTATTTTTATTCATTTTTATTCATTTCTTTATTCATTTCAATTTTTGCAAAGATATAAAAGCAATTTCTACGTGGAAAATTGCCATATCTTACCAAAAAATAACACTTCTTATAAAAGGACTTATATTTATTTGTCTTTTTTTTTAGTGTTTGAAGATAACCCAACAGAAGACAACCAAGCTACTGTTGAGAGGTTGGTGGAAGAAACTTGTCAAAGTTCTCCAACACCAGTTATCACTAAAAGAAAGAAAGCTAAGAAATTAGACTTTCCAGGACCCACCATTCAAGACTCTGAAGGTGAGCACCTCTTTTATAATTGCCATAAAAAGAAATTTTATTCTAAAATACTTTTACTTGTCTTATTCCTTAAACTATGACTACCAGAAGAGGTTCCCAATACTCCATCCAATCAGATGGAGCTGGACTCAGAGGTAGAACTGATCCCTCAAAAGGGAAAAGAAAGGGCAATATCCCCAGTGGAACAGAATCCACACAAGGAAGTGCCTTATCCCAAAGGCAAGTCCCAGAAACGCCCATGATATCTGAGCCTGAATTGGAACTAAGTATGAGTAACTCAAACAGGTACAAGTCACATTCAGAGGGCTCAAATAGACATCTACATGAGCCAGTACAAGCAGTATTGCACAGTGTACAAGGACAAAGATTGGGAAATGTTGCCTCAAATACACCAAGGAGTGATGAACTCCTGGCACATCCTGAAAAAGTTCCTCAAAAAGGAGGAGATAGTGAAATACTCCAATGGATGGAATCCACTGTCATCCAAACCTCAAATCAAAAAAATCAAGGACTACCATGCCAAAAAGAGGGAGGCAACCAAGGAAGAAGCCCCAGTAGCTTCTACCAGCAAGCCCCAAGCCAACCCACTTCCCCAAGAAGGGAAGAAGAACAAGAAAAAGCATTGGAGGAAACCATATTCCCCAAGCTACAGGTTCCCAAGAATCCAAAAGGATGCCATGGACAATGTTTTCAACATGGCCAGAATCTTGATGGAATTCAAGGACAAGGAAGAGCAAAGAATGAGACAACCTCATTTCCCAAAGAAATAACCTTGTCCAAAGATGTTGTAAATACTTTAACAGAAATTAAAAATAGTATATTACCTCTAAAAGAAGTTAAAGATAGTTTATTATCACTACAAGAAATAAATAACAATTTATCTTCTTTAACAAAAATTGTTGTGCAAAACAAGAAAGAAATTGACAACATTAAGTTTATTGTTGAAAATAATAAACCAAAGAATTTAATTGACAATACTCACAAATTAATACAAGGACAACATGAATTGTATAAATACATAAAAGATATCAAAGACAAGACTTTGACAATCAATTATGATGTGAGTATTGACAACCTTACAGAAAAATTAAATAAATTAAGTATTTCTGTAGAAAAATTTGAAGAAAAGACTTCATCACACCAAAAATTACTTTTGGACCATGTGGAAAAAAGTGATGAAGCAAGAATGCATCTGAAAGATGGTATTCAGAGTGAAATAAGGCTTATCATTGAAAAAATGGATAAAATCAAAGAGGCTAATTTAAATATGCCAAAGTTATCAACACCATTTTCTCATATAAGAAGCCCTGTTGAAACAAAAGAGGAATTGTCAAATCCTTTCATAACAGACTTGAGTCACCAAGATAATAACCAAGTCTTAATGAAGGAAGCACCTCAATTGAAAGAATGGCCAACATTCACAGGAGAAGGTGAATATGACCACATGTCATTTATTAAAACAATTGACATGTTACAAGAATACTATGCTATACCAGATGAATTAATCACTGCAAGATTAAATTCACTGTTTGAGAAATCTGCAAAAATATGGTATTATGGCATAAGACAAACAAATGGTAAAAATACCTGGTCTTGGTGGAAACAAGAAATAATCACCAAGTGGGCAAATGATGCCTGGAGGTATAAGATAGAAAATGCATTTGAAAACTCTTTCTTTGACCCAGAGAAAGACAAACCTTTAACTTGGTTCTTGAAACAAGTTGAAAGGCTTAATGCACTGTACCCAGAAATGTCACAAAAGATGGTGCACATGAAAATACTTAAAAATGTGGAGGGGAACTAGAACATTCCCTAAGAAGCAGGTGTATAGAACCATGCTCCACAGAAGAGTATATAAATGCACTAGAAGATATAGTGACAAGAACAAAAATTGGAAGGACTTGCAAAAAATTGGACATTAAAAGCCCAAATAAACCATTTATCCAAAAAGATAAATCAAAAGAATCCTTTAAGCCCAATACATCCAACAATAATGAGCAAAGAAAATGGCATAAATGTGGAGGTATTGGACACTTAGCCAATAATTGCCTTAAAAAAGCAAAGATTAATGAAATTGTGGAAACAGAAAGCCACAATGACAAAGAAGAGGAATCTGACTCTGAAAAAGAGACAGAAGAGTCAGAAAGCTCTGAAAGTGATGAAATCAATATAATTAATGCACAAATTAATAATATTGATATAATTTATGAAGTACTGGATGTTAATTCAAACTTACCACAAGTTGGAACATCTGACACAAACCTGACAAACATACAAGATACCAAAATGTATAGGACCAAACCTGCAAGAGGAATGGGATATACAGCTGGAAAATCAAGTATAAGTATTGTTATGGTTGATAACCAAGAAGGAAAAGTTAACTTGGATACAGGAGCATATTGCACTTGTGTTGGCAAAAGTTATTTAAAAACCATTGTCCCAAACTGGCAAGAAAAACTTATGCCAATACAAGATGTCAAATTTAGTAGTGCAAGTGAAAGCATGAAGCCCCTTGGAATAATTGATTTAACACTCATTTTTCCACATCCCTCACAATGTGTCAGAATTAAAGTAGAGTTTGTAGTAATGGACAACTGTACTAGTAATCATTTCATACTTGGGAATGGCTACTTATCAATCTATGGTATAGATATCTCCAACCAAAAAGATAGATATTTTACCATAGGAGATAACAAAAGACAAAAGTTTGGCTTCTTAAATAACAAAAAACAAATCACAGTTATTAAGAAGGAAGAAAAAATTCCAGAAAAGGAACTTTTTATATCTGAACAACTTAAAGAAGCAGAATTCAATCAAGAATTAACAGAAAAAATGAAAGAAAAATTGATTGACCTCTTATTTAAGTATAAAAATGCCTTTGCAACTGACAAAGAGCCATTAGGTGCCATAATTGGACATGAAGTGGATATAATTCTTAATGTAGAAAAGCCTTACCCACCTTTATTAAGAAGACCTGCTTATCCAGCCAGTCCAAGAGCTAGAGAAGCCTTAGAGGTGCACATTAAAGAATTAATGGACCTTGGAGAATTAAGAAAGGTTGGACATAATGAACAAGTAGAAGTTACTACACCTGTAATTGTAACTTGGCATAATGGAAAATCAAGGATGGTAGGAGACCTCAGAGCCCTGAATACCTATACCATTCCAGACAGATATCCAATACCCAGAATCCATGAGACATTGACCCAATTGTCACAAGCTAAGTTCATTACAGCTATGGATGCTCTTAAGGGTTTTCATCAAAATGTCTTAACAGACAATGCCAAGAAACTACTAAGAATAATAGTCCATTGTGGAATTTTTGAATACTTAACAATGCCATTTGGGATAAAAAATGCACCTTCCCATTATCAAAGGATGATGAATACCATCTTTCCTGAAGAATTATCAGAAGGATGGTTAATTATCTATATTGATGATATCATAGCTTGCTCAAAAACTTGGGAAAATCACCTTACAAGACTAGAAAGGGTACTACAAAAAATAGTCCAAGTAAATATGAAAATTTCCTTGAAAAAATGTCATTTTGCATATAGTGAATTAAAAGCACTAGGACATGTTGTATCTGGCCTTAGTCTAGGCATAGACAAAAATAAAGTGGCAGCAGTACTAATTAAACCAATGCCTCAAACCAAAAAAGAAATGCAATCATTTTTAGGATTTGCTGGTTACTATAGACAGCATATAAAGGACTTTGCAAAGATTGCTAAATCCTTGTATAAGCTATGTGACCAACAAACAGTCTATGAGATGACAGAAGAAAGAGTCAAGGCATATGAAGAATTGAAAAATTCCTTAAAAAATGCCCCATTTCTTCTAATGCCAGATTGGAAACTACCCTTCAAACTGTACATTGATGCTTGTGGAGAAGGACTAGGTGATGCACTTCACCAAACACAAATTATCAATGATAAACCAGTGGAAGGACCAATTTGTTTCATTTCAAGGCAAATAAAGCCAACAGAAGCAAGGTATGGAGCAAGCCAAATGGAATGCTTATGCCTAGTGTGGGCTTTAGAAAAACTGCATTATTATTTGGATGGCCCAGTATTTGATGTAATCACAGACTGTAATGCTGTGAAATTACTATTAAATATGAAGACTCCAAATAGACATATGCTGAGATGGCAAATTGCTATCCAAGAATATAGAGGAAATATGACTATTGTTCATAAATCTGGAAATATTCATAAAAATGCAGATGGTCTCAGCACATGGGCTCTAGCAAATACCCCTGACAATCCAGCATGGGTACCACAACAAGAGCACCATATAGAAGGAATATGTGTTACAGACATTGGCACAGAATTCTTTAACCAAGTCAAAGAAAGCTATAAGACAGACAAAAATTGCCATATCTTAAGCCAACTTCTAATGAAAGACTGCAAAGACCCATCACTTTCATCAAAACTAGATGAAATATGGAAAAAGGCATATGATGAAGGAAGATTCCACCTTCTTGATGGAATCATTTACCATAGAACAAAACACACATGTGTTATGGCCTTAACAGATAGAACACTAATAAACACTATTTTACATGAGTGTCATGATAGTGTTGCATCTGGACATCTCTCAGAAGACAGGACACTAGAGAGGGTGAAAACCTGCTCTTGGTGGCCAAATTGGAAGAAAGATGTTGCAGAGTACTGCCAAACCTGTGACAGATGTCAAAAAGCCAACAGAGCCACAGGAAAGAAATTTGGAATGATGATCCAAATCCAAGAACCAAAATCCCCTTGGGAAATAGTTCATATGGATTGGGTAACAGCTTTACCTCCAGGAGGAGACAGGAGTTATAATGCATGCCTAGTGTTAGTTGACAGGTACAGTAAAACTCCCATGTTCTTACCATGTCATAAAGATGACACAGCTATGGATACAGCCATAATGATATGGAATAAAGTCATTAGCCACACAGGCTTATTCCAAAATATTATAAGTGACAGAGACCCAAAGTTCACTTCAGCATTATGGACAAATCTCCATAACTTGTTTGGGACAAAGTTATCATTCTCAACAGCTTATCATCCTCAAACTGATGGTTTAGCAGAAAGAATGATACAGACCCTAAAGGATATGATCAGAAGATTCTGTGCTTATGGGCTAGGATGATTTTGATGGTTTTACCCATGATTGGTGTACACTAATACCAGCACTTGAACTGGCATATAAGACATCAATCCATTCTTCTACTGGCAAAACACCAGCAATGCTAGAGAAAGGTTGGAATCCAAGACTTCCTTATGATACCCTCAAAAAGGACTTAGTGGACATACATCAACAGCAAGCAGTTTTAAGATAATGCTTGACAAAGCAAGACACCATGCAAACAGATGTATGCAAGACTCTTTTAAATATGCAAAAGAAAGATGGGATAAAAGTCATAAGCCACCTGATTTCAAAATAGGAGACTTGGTCTTAGTATCAACCCTTAATTTCAATAACATAAAAGGCCCAAAGAAATTGAAAGATTCCTTTGCAGGACCATTTATGACAAAAGCACTTCATGGACCCAATGCTGTGCAATTAGAACTCACAGGTGAACTAATGAACAAACACCCAACTTTCCCTGTAAGTCTGATAAAACCTTACAGTTCAAGTGACAAGGCGTTATTTCCACTAAGAAATAAACCCCCACTTGAGATTCCCCCCTTGGAAGAAGGAGAGGAAAAGAAAATATTAAAAGTCCTTAAAGAAAGAAGGACAAGAAACAAAAAAGAAAGGGAATACCTTGTAAGGTATAGAAATTCATCTCAAGAAGATGAATGGCTACTTGAGAAAGATATAACAAATGCTGATAAACTACTAAGAAGGTTCAGACATGAAAGAAAGCCTGAAAAATAGAAAATTTAAGCATTATTGAGCTTCAAGACTAACAAAGTCTATTGAAGAGGTAGGACAGTGGATGATGCCCTAATCACACATATCAGATTGTGGTACAATCTTTTTTGGTGGTAGGGAATGTGAGCCTTTGAGATATGACCACATACCCAATAAGGTCACAAAAAAGACTCAGAATAATTATACATTTAATATAATTATATTAAAATTACTTAGAATAATTATACATTAAAAATAATTACTTAAATATACAAAAAATACCATAAATTGGTACAAAAATTGGTTTAACTTAAAGACCAATGAATCAACATGTAAATTAAATTATACCATTGGATTCCCCATGGAAAAATACACATGTACCTTTTTATGGCGTATCTGTAAAGTCAATATTTAATGAATTATAAGGTATAATACCTTATAAAAACCATAAAACCTTATTTATCTCAAGAGCTAATGAAACAACATGTGAAACAAATTGTACCAGTGGATTCCCCACTAAAGTCCACACATAAAACAATTAATAAGCTCATTTCCAAAGTTAATACTTAAGGAATTAACCTGAATATATGCACTTTTTTGGTCAATGCATATATTCAAGGATCATAGCTAATATCTCCTAAACTAGACATGATAGAATGATGAGCCAAAAATAAAGTTACCACGTAATTATTGTAAGAACACAGATATGAACTTTTTTTTACAAATTATAAACAAGGTTAAAACCTATGATGAAATATTGATAAAAATCAACAGAGCTGTTGACCACTTTGTTGTGAAAGTGGTCCAAACTTATAAGAAGTATACAGTTGAATTCTACTAGTTCATTCATGAGGAATGATGTAATTTGTATTATTAAATTCAGAGTATAACCCCCTGAAATCAAGGTTTGAAGTTTAAAATATTAAATTTCAACAGAAAAGATGAGTTACAAGAAAAATCATCAAAATTAGAGTTATGATGATGTAATGAAAGGCTCTTGGCAGCATAATAAGGGTATGCCAGGCTATCAGAATTCACTCTCTGAATTGCTGTAGCGTGTAAATCTTAAAAGTTATTGAAGATCAAAGTTTGAGCTTAAATTGAGCAGTTATGATCACCTACTGTAACCTTAAATTAAGTTTAACAGTCATATGAGTGATAAAATTGGTGAATACTATTAGTTTATGATTAAAACTAAGAAAATCCACGAAATTTGGGGTTCTGCCAAGCCTCTGATGTCATCAAACTTAGAGTTATAGTGGTAACTCTAAATAATGGTGTAATAATGATGTAATATGGTTTGATCATGATGTAATCACCCTCAAACCTTAAAATATTGATCAATTCCAGTGGATATGATCAGTACACGTCTACTAGAATCCTGTTGGACTCTAGGAGGGAGGTATTTACTATAAATAGAGCTCTTTTTACTCTATTTTCCCCTCAGACGCATCAAAAACATTAAATCAATTAAATCAAAGGTAATTTCTTTATTCTTTATATATAAAAGTATTATATTATTAAAGACCGAAGACCACCTTGCTATAATCATCTATTTTGACGTGATTAAATCATTTATTTAATTGTTTTTGTTAAAAATCTCTCTAAAACTCATTTCCACGTAAAAATCCAGAATAATTTGTAATTTTCTTTATTTTTATTGTAAATACAATTTGAAAAAGTTGTATTTATATTTTTTTTGGCGTAAAATATTTCAAAATTATTATATTAAGTGTTAAAAGTAGGTTATTTTCTCTTATTATAATAATTTCTCTATTATTACTCTCTTAATAATTCTTTAATTAATATAAATAGTATTTATATTAATTCATAACTTTAATATTAGTAATATTATTGTTATTAATTGTTTTTTATTAATAAAAAACAATTTTTTACGCCTTTATTATTTGTTGGTAACAATAATAAAGAGCTTTTTGAAT
The DNA here is from genome assembly GCA_023105745.1 of Austropuccinia psidii. NCBI lineage: Eukaryota > Fungi > Basidiomycota > Pucciniomycetes > Pucciniales > Sphaerophragmiaceae > Austropuccinia > Austropuccinia psidii. Next base: position 52,451,379 of record JALGQZ010000007.1, on the reverse strand, counting down.
ATATTAATTATTTTATATTAATATATTTATTTATTATATTATATTTTCATAATATAAATTATATTATTATATTTATTTAATAATATAATTATTTTACGACATAATAATAATGATTATTTATTATTATTATATTTTTGATCTTATTTATACAATTCATAAGGACATTCAAAGTACAATAAGTAATAAATTAGTAATTTTTACTTATTGTTTCATAGTCAAACCTTACAAGAAATAAAGCGGCATAGAGAACTTTCTTTCTGTCTTGAGAGAAATTTGCCAGATAATTATGAATGATCAATTGACAAGACTGAATAAAGCTTCTTACTTTGAAGGTCTGAGTCCCATCAAAGCATTCTGGCGCCATCATAGATGGAGTCTTGAAGGCTGGTGGTCTTGATGAATCAGAAGGAGAAGCTTCTTGAGGATTGGCCATATTTGAGTCATCTTCTGCATAATGGCCAATAAAGATGGTTCAGGCTGATCAGACTGGGCTAGAGTTGGTCCTCCAGTACCTTGGGGTACCCCCACAGAAGCAGGAGCACCTTCAGTACCATCAGACTCTTCCTCTTCCACAGAATTCTCTTCCTCCTCTTCATCATCTTCACCTGGAACCTTGAGACTGGTTCTTCAAAGTCCTGGAAATTGGCCAACAACTCCTGAGAATAAGCTTGATCCTCTTGGCCCTCTTCCTTCCTTCCTGGATGGTGCTACTCCTTCCATATGGGGTCCTCTATCCAATTGGGCCCTCAGTTGAGGAACTTCTGGGGGGCGATAAAAAGGAGCTCTTTGAGTTGCAGTGAGAACAGCTTGAGCTCTGGCCTGGGATCTTGTCTGTCTTGCAGGAGGTGAATGTTGAACAGGCATGATTTCAGCAATAAAACTTGAATAAATGAATAAAATCAAAATTTGCTTGAAGTCAAAATCAAAAATCAAATCTTGAGGAATATCAATGAATCAAAAAAAAATCTTCAGGTAAATCAATCAATTAAATATCAAATGAAAACTTGAAGTCAATACATCAATAAGTCAAATCAATCAAAATAAAAATTTTGCCAAAAATAAATCAACCAAAATGAATTTGTGAAGAAAAATGAATTTATGTCAAAATTCGTGAGGTGAATAATCAGCAAAATTAATGAAATCTTCAGGTCAATCAATTTTCTTGAAGTCAATGTCAATTATGTCAAATCAATCAATCAATCAATATCAAGTGAATTCTTCCTTAAATATCAAAATTCTTGAAGAAAGAGTCAAATGAATCTTGATGTGAAGAAGGTGTCTGAATTAATCTGATGAGCAATTTGAGAACCAAAATTAAAAGACACCTTAATTATGATTGGAATGAGATTTTATGATTTTAAATTGAGAGTTAAAAGAAGATAAATAAAAGAAAATCAAATTGGGTCAGGCATCAATTTTCAAGAATGAAGAATGAATGAGATAAAATTGAAAAGTGAAGAAGGATCATTAAGTTCATAAGCATTATAGAGTCATAATTTTGACGAATGAAAGAGTGAAAATGATAAGAGAATTAATGAACAGAATAAAAAGAAATTGTGAGTTAATTAATATAATTTCACAGGGGCTCTTAAACAGAGAACAAGATTGGCCTGGCACTCAGGAATCAAGAACTCGCTTGGAAGGCTCCAAAAAGATGAAAGAGATAAAGGAGAATGAATTTCTTTAAGAGGAATAAGAGTAATAATAAGGACAAGTATGTCACAGATAAGAAATAGTAAAGAAGACAATGTCCAGGAAAAATAAGGGAGCCAAAAGCCAAGAAGCCAACCAAATGAATCCCCAATTCACTGTTTCAACCTGCCAGAAAATGAAATGGAATTAGTAAAGTATATTACCACCAATATCCACTGACAGGCAAAGAAGAAGGGTGCAAATGACTGACTTAAGAATATCAGTATTTACTTTAATAAATGAAAAGAAAATAAAGATAAAAATAAATCCAATCTATTAATTAACTGGGGAAAAATTCCCCAGGTGATGAAAGGTGGCCAGTATATCTGAAGGGCTGAGGGGCTAATCCTGGAAGGTGAATCACCGGCTATATTGTCTGAATTGAGCCAATACAGCTCTGGCCATTTGAGAAATGTACTGTGTGATTGAATTCCCACAGTGGAACATGAATTGGCCCAATTGGGCCAATGACATACAGGTATAATTGATTGCTGCCTGTATGGACCAATTGAGTTGTCCCAGGAGTATTGAGGTACTTTCTTCCTTGAAAACTGATTGAATGATGAATAACCTCTGGGAATGGCCCTTGGAATAATCCTGAGATAATTGACAACCAAACTCCTGCAGGGCCAGGTGGTTGGGGTCCTTGAATAGTCTTCTGATATCTTCAATGGATTGACAGACTGACGAGCTGAAGAGTCCTCCTTCAAAATGGGCGTTGAGTTTTAGGACCTTGCCTTGGAATCATGGAATTTGGTCCTGAAAATGTCACCATTCAATTTCTGAGCAGAAACAGTGCATAATGGTATATAATACCATGTATGCACCACTCCTGCAACCTTGAGTATGGGATACATGGAGGAATGGGAAGAATACCCCTTGAGTTGAGGGGAAGGATTGAGCTGAGCTGATCTGGTGGCCTGTGGTGGCTTCCAGAGGCCATGGGCTGAAAAGTGGTCCATGGGGATCCTTGGCCAAAAATGGGTCCTATGGGTCTTTATGCAAATTTTGGGTTTGATGGGATTTGGGGCCAAAATTGGCTCAGGTTGGCCCAATTGTGGTTTGGGACCCACCTGACCTTGGAGGATAGTGGTCTTCCCCCTTTGGCCTCTTTTGGCCTCATTGAATTAGGCCAAAAGGGGCCTAATTGGCTGTAAGGTGTGGATATGAACCTTTGATAAAACATCAAGTACTTTTCCTGTCCTCAAAATTTGTATAAGTTAAAATTGTTTAGGAATGGTAAGAGATAGTATTTTGAGAAAGAAAACACGCCAATTTCATTGTTTTGAATTTTTTAAGTATAAAAAAATAATATAATAAAAAATTTTTGTCCAAAAATACTCTACAAGGGATATTCAAGGCTACAAAAGAAATTTCTTCAAGAGCAATTTCAATTGGAATTCATTGAGCAAAAGAATTCAAGCAATTACTTAAAGAGCAAATTCTTTAAAAATATATTTAAAGATAAAAAATGCTTAAAAGTGACCAGAGTGAATTTGAAAACAAAGTGGCAAAGTTAACAGTGACAAAAGATGCTTTAATTCACTTTTGGGGTGGTTCAGGTGTAAAAATGACTACAAGAGTTACAAACAGTGTTTAAAATGATTTTTTTCATGTGTTTAAATGGTTAAAACTGTTTAAAAAAGGGTGGTTGGAATCTTTTATTGATTGGTTTAACAGTGTTTAAATGAATTATAAAAGGAAAAGATTCTAACATGAAGAGAAAAGTTGGGCAAAAAAGACATTCTTTTATAGCCATCAATTTTCTTACTCCAAAAGTAAAACTTTTTCTTGTCAGTCTTTGAAAAAAAATCTAACAATAGAATAGCCAATTATGGCATCATTGAACCCTGGTTTAGACCAAAAAATGGCTGGTTTAAGCCATTTTTTTGCTATTTTTAGTCATTTTAGACCCTTAAATCAGCCATTACTATAGCAATACCTGGTCTAGAGCCTTCAAAACACGTCAGAATGTGTGTAATAGGTGTAGAAACCAGTTCAAACTGTTGTTACTAGCATTGTTTTAATGTAATGGTAGTTTTACCCTCTTGGCAGCAGTTAAAACTACCCTGGTTGGTATCAAAACCTCATCATCAATTGAGTCACAGACCCTGTGACTCAATTCCAGGCCAAAATTAATGAACTTTTGCATGGTCTTTGACATTCCATGCCAGTCAGCAAGGAATTTGGGGGTCTCGCTCCTCCTGAGAGCTAGAGTGTCTTTCCCCCCCCAAAATTAATCTTTCCAATTTATTTTTTCTTCAATTCCTCATCATGTAATACAATTATAATTTACATATGTAATTTAATTGAGTTTTTAATTACACAACTGTAATAATTGATACCTCATATGTAAATTAGAGTTCACTTATGTAATACGAACGCAGATTTTGACAGTTAAATTGAAAATACTTCAATTCCTCATAACTTCTAAGCTGAACACAACACCTCAATTTTAACACAAAAATTGAGGGTTAACACCACATGCCGTGTTGTCACAACCACGAGTTTTGGCCCTCCTCCTTGATGGCTGCGGCAATCCAACCTGGAGCCCAGATGGGGCCAATTGGTCACGTCATGTCATTTATGGCCAATTGGCCCCCTTGGGTGTTTTATGGTTTTTACGCCATAGCCCCTCTCAACCATCATTTATGGCCTCAGGCCATATCCTGCCATCATTGGCCTTGTTGGCCAATTTCCACCTCACCAACCCCCAGGCCTTCATCTTTTATTTTGGGCCTGGGGGGTCCTTTGATCTTCCAGGGGGTTCTGGACCCCCTAGCCATCATCCTTGGCCCTTGGCCAACCCCTTTCATTATGGGGGTTTTGGCCTAAATGGCCTTTTTGGGCCATTTAGGCCCCCTACGGCTTCTACGGTCCGTACGGACCGTGGGCCGCGGTCCGCGGTCTGTAGGCCAATTAGGCCCCTTTTGGCCTAATCCAATGAGGCCAAAAGGGGCCAAAGGGCCAGCCACCTAGGCCCCAAGGCCAGGTGGGTCCCAAACCACAATTGGGCCCACCTGAGCCAATTTTGGCCATGAGTTCCTTGGACCCAAAAATGACCAAATCCCTCTTGGACACCCTTTTGGCCATAAATCCCGTAGGACCCAATTTTGGCCATGGACCACCATGGATCAATATTTCCACCATGGCCTCTGGCAACCACCAGAGGCCACCAGATCAGCTCAGCAAAGCCTTCCCCTCAACTTAAGGGGAGTTCCTTCCTTTCCTTCATGCACTCCGTATCCAAGATTGCAGGTGTGGTGCATATATGGTATTATATACCATTATGCACCATTTTTGTTCAGCAATCCAATGGTGACGTTTTCAGGACCCAATTCCACCTGTCCAATTCAAGGTCCATAATTCCAACGCCCATTTCGAAGGAGGACTTTTCAGCTCATCAGTCTGGCAATCCATGGCGGCAATTCAGAAGATCATTCAAGGATCCCAACCACCTGTATCTGCAGGAGTTGGGTTGATACAATTCATTCAGGATTATTCTAAGGTCAATTCTCAAGAGGTATCACATCATTTAAATCAGTTGTCAAGACATCAAGTATTCAATACTCCTTGGACAACCCAATTCATCCGTACAGGCCTTATTCAATCAACCTGTATGGCCTTGGCCCAATTGGGCCATTTCTTATTCCACTGTGTGAATTCCATCACACAGTTCAAATTTCAAGATGGCCAGAACTGTATTTCCCGATTTGGACAATACAGTCATTGATACACCTTCCGAGATCAATCTTTCATCTTTTCACATATACCGGCCACCTTTCATCACCTGGGGACTTTTTCCCCCATTTAATTAATATATTGGATTTATTTTTATCCTTATTTTCTTTTACATTATTAAAGTTAATACTGATAATCTTAAGTCAGTCATTAGCACCCCTTTTCTCTTTCTTTCTTCGCCTGTCAGTGGATATTGGTGGTCATATCCTTTACTAATTCCATTGTTCTTTCTGGCAGGTTGAAACAGTGAATTGAGGATTCACTTGGTTGGCTTCTTGGCTTTGGCTTCCTTTTATTCTGGCCTCTGGCTTCCTTCTTCTTATTCTTTGTTATCTTTGGCATATTTGTCCTTCCTCTATTTCCTGCTTAAGAAATATATTCCATAGTATTTCTTATCACCTGTTGGAGCCCTCCAAGTGATTTCTTGATTCCTGAGTGCCAGGCCCTCTTGCTTCCATAAGAGCCCCTGTGACACGTGTGAACCAAAAAAAGGTTTTGAGGATTTTCATACTTTTGTACAAAAAATACTAAAAACTTAATTTAAGCTTATTTAGAGTTGAGTTACAGAAATTTCATCCAGAGGTGACCCCAATTTAGTTTTTATGAGGGGTCCAATGGTGCGATAATTTCTTTATGTTTATTTATTGGATAAAAAGCTAAAATATATTTTATTTAACTTTTTACCAAAAAATTTTTAATTTCATAATTTGTATTAAAAATTCATTTTTACTTAATTTTTACAAGTAAAAATGTATTTTCATAATTTAACATTTTATTGTAATTTTATTTTTAAATTATAATTAAATTTTAACTTTTAAATATAAATTTGTATTTATATTTCAATTTTTATTTTTATAATATAAATAAATTTATTTTTTTTATATTTGTATCTTAATTTATCATTTGTGGTCTTTTGGGTATATGAAAATAACTCTCAGGCTCACATTCCCTCTCCCTAAAAAAAGAATATTACTTTTTAATATTGTTATTTCTAGTGTGCCTGAGCCTTCTGAGAAGTTTGGTAGCTTCAGGTATGTGCTTTTCTGGCAACCATTCATCTTCACAAGTTGGGTCACTGTACCTAACAAGGTATTCCCTTACTTTGTTGGTTCTCAACTTTCTTTCTTTGTGAACTTTAGTAATTTTCTTACTACAATATGACTCAATAGGAGGTATAGCTTGGGGAACTTTATCCCTCAAGGGAAATTTTTTAGCATCACTAGATTTAAATGGCTTTATTAAGCTCACTGGAAATGTAGGAGGCTTATTGCTAAGTTCTACAGATAACTCTACTTCAACAGCATTTTCTCCATGGAGGGCCTTAATAACAAACGTTCCTTCAAAGGAGTCTTTCAGATTTTTACATCCTTTGATGTTATTAAAGTTAGTGGTGGATACAAGACATAAATCCCCCACTTTGAAATGTGGAGTTGCATGTGATTTATCCCATTTGTCCTTAGCATATGCAAAAGAGTCTTCCATGCACCTTACTTCATGCTTTCTAACTTTTTTTAGCATTCCCTTGAAGCTATCATCTGTGGGATGTATTTCACTCAAATCTTTCCCCAAGGAATGTTGTTGTAATTTGGGTTTCCATGCCTTTTCCAGGATAGCAGTGGTTTGATTGGTACTTGCATGTATTGATGTTTTATATGCTAATTCCAGTGCAGGAAACATAGTACACCAATCATGGGTAGATCCATCACAATCTTTGAATTCAAGGCCATATGCACAAAATCTTCTTAACATTTCCTCTAAGGTCCGGATCATCCTTTCAGCCAGACCATCAGTTTGTGGGTGGTAGGCTGTAGAGAAAGACAGCTTAGTGCCAAATAATTGGTGAAGATTTGTCCATAGTGCTGAAGTGAATTTGGGATCCCTGTCACTAATGATATTTGTAGGTATGCCAGTCCATGACACCACTCTATTTCATATCAAAAGAGCTATATCCATCTCTGTATCATATTTGTGACATGGTAAAAAGATTGGAGTTTTACTTAATCTCTCTACAATCAATAGGCAAGCATTATAGCTTCTGTCACCTCCTGGTGGTAGGCCAGTTACCCAATCCATATGGACAATTTCCCAAGGTCTGCTGGGTTCTTGGATTTTGATCATATTTCCAAGTCTCTTGCCAGTGGACATATTTTCTTTTTGGAATCTTTCACAGGTTTTGCAATACTCTGCCACATCTTTCTGCCACATTGGCCACCATATGCAGGTATTTACCTTCTCTCTTGTTCTGTCTTCAGACAGATGTCCTGAAAGGGGGCTGCCATGGCATTCTTTTAGTACAAGATTCATTAATGACCTGTCCACAACTGTCATGACACATGTGTGCTTGGTTCTGTGGTGAATTATACCATCCAATAGGTGAAATCTTCCTTCATCATAAGACATCTTCCACACTTCATCCAAGGCATGTATTAGAGAGTTGTCTTTACATTCTTTGTTAAGTAATTGGCTTAAGATGCTACAATTCTTATGTTGAGTGTAACTGTTTCTTACTTCTTCAAAGAAGGTGGTGTTCAAGTCTGTGACACTTATTCCTTCTATTGGGATCTGTGGTAAAGCTTCTTCTGGCACATAAGCAGCATCATCAATATCATTTGGTAATGGCCATCTGCTTAGTCCATCTGCATTTTTATGAATATTACCATCTTTATGAACAATAGTACTATTGCCTCTGTATTCTTGTATGGCTATTTACCATCTGAGCATATGTCTGTTAGGTGTTTTCATGTTTAAAAGTGATTTGATAGCTGTACAATCTGTTATCACTTCAAAAGCACATCCCTCTAAGAAGTAGTTCAGTTTTTCCAAGGCCCAGACGAGGAATAGACATTCCATTTTCCTTGCTCCATATCTTGCTTCAGTTGGTTTGATTTTCCTGGATATGAAATATATGAGTCCTTCCACAGGTTCATCATTTATGATCTGAACTTGGTGAAGTGCAGCACCTAGCCCATCCCCTGATGCATCAATATACAATTTAAAAGGCAGCTTGAATTCTGGCATCAGTAAGAGTGGAGCAGTGGTCAAGGCTTCTCTTAGAGACTCAAAAGCTTTGACTCTGTCAACAGTCATTTCAAATACTGTGTTGTTGTCACAAAATTTATAAAGTGGTCTTGCTATGGATGCAAAATCTTTAATGTGTTGCCTGTAATATCCTGCAAAACCTTAAAATGACTGAATTTCCTTTTTTTTCTCAGGCATGGGTTTCAGCAATACTGCTGCAACTTTTTTTTTGTCAATTCCAAGGGACAAACCAGATACAACATGTCCTAGTGCTTTAAGCTCCTTAAATCCAAAATGACATTTCTTCAAAGATATTTTCATGTTCACTGAGTGAATTTTTTTCAGAACTCTGGACAGTCTATACATGTGCTCTGCCCAAGTCTAGGAACAGACAATAATGCCATCAATGTAAATTCTTAACCATCACTCTGAAAGTTCTTCAGGGAAGATGTCATTCATCATTCTTTTGAAGTGTGAAGGTGCATTTTTGCTACCCAAGGGTATTCTTCAATATTCATACACTCCCCAATGAACAATAATTCTTAAATTGTTTCTTGCTCTTGGTGTCACCACATTTTGATGGAATCCTTCAAGGGCATCCATAGTGGTTATATACACTGCTTGAGATATTTGAGTAAGGGAAATTTGGATTTTTGTTATTGGTTACCCATCTGGAACATTGTAAGTGTTCAGAGCTCTAAAGGCTCCAACTATTCTGAATTTTCCATTATGCCATGCCACTATGACTGGTGTAATTATTTGTACTTCTTCTTTATGGCCAACTTCTCTCATTACACCAAGGTAGGTTCTTTGATATGGGTTTCCAGAGCTTCTCTTGACTTGGGACTTCCTGGGTATGCAGGTCCTTTCAAGAGTGGTGGATAAGGTCTTTCAATATTAACAATTATTTGAACTTCATGACCAATAATTTCCCCCAGAGGTTCTTTTTCTGAAGAAAATGCTCCTATGTGGTCATATGTCAGGCTGAGTCTATGATAAAAGTATTGAAATGTATTTACAACTTTTAACTATGACTGTGACACTGTCAATAGGATTAAAAAGACTTATGAGGATTAAAAATGGTTTGAATTTGGGAATAAAAGAGCTTTACTATATTGAATATAGTGGTGGTTAGTGCTGTTGAAAGCCCTGGGTGCAGCTTTACCCGTTGGGTTACAATAATAAAGACTACAATAATTAAGATTATAATTATACCTGTTTATTACGCAAGGTTAAAACTGTTTTTGACAGTTTACTATGTAGGGTATTCAAGAGCAGGATGAGGAAAGCAATTCTGGCTGTGAAAAGCCTCCTTTTTATCCTGAAATTGGGTGGAAAGGGTGCTAGACCTTTCAGCGTAGAGGAAGTGAAGATTTTTTCACTCTCTGGGACAGGCTTGTGGTTTTAAAAGACCTTTATAGCCTGTATTGGGCTCAGATGTGGTTTGAAACCACATCTGGGCAGTTTTCACCAATACAGCGTGAAAACCTTCATCTGAGGACCTCACAGCCTGATTCTGATGTGTATGACGCGTTGAATGCTGTACAGAAATTTTATGGGACCCCAGTATTGGCTGACATATGAGGTATGGAAGTAAAAACAATCTCCTTGGTCCATTTGACGCCTCATATTCATTATTATGGGACATTATCCCATGGTAAGGCTGTATATGACTGTCAGCCTGTGACTCAAAACCAGAGCACAAGCATGACAGCCAAAATACCATAAACCAATGGTATAGCCAAGATACCACCAAAACATGGAGCTGAGCCAAATCAGCTCAAGAGTTATCAAAAGAAAGAGGAAACTCACCTCTTCCTGAAAATATAAGTCCCATCACCATAGGACTAGAAATAACAAAGTTATTCCTGCTCAAAGTTATTGCTGAGCATAAACCTTAATTTTCACCTCTCATCTACAATCTAGAAGGAGAGGTTTAACCCCATCAAATGGGTACTGAAAATAAAGCTCTAAGCCAGGGCTATCCAATGGTACCAGCCAAACTGAGCTAGCACCAATATTACTGGAGTTATGGTCAATTTCAGGCCAAATAAGGGTGAACAAAACATTCACCTCTCATCTAACTTCTAAAGCTTTAGTGTGGGATACCTGAAGTGGGGTCTTTTTGGAAAGAGTGCAATCAGGGCTATCAGATGGTGCCATTCACTTCTTCATATCTCAACTATAACAGAAGTTATGAGGCAAACAAGCTCAATACAGCTTTTTGCCCAAACCATGCCTATGTACAAAAAACCTTGTACATGGGATAACTTTGCCATATTTAATGATACCCATATCAAATGAGGTACCATTGTGTAGAGCACATACAGGGCTACACACTGAACCAATTTTGAGGTTGATATCTCAAGAATTAACAAAGTTATGGCTGTTTTAAGGTTAAAATCCCACCTGCTGTCATATACAGCCTTACCATGGGATAATATCCCATAATCATGAATATAAGGTGTCAAATAGACAAAGAAGCATGTTTTTACTTCAATACCTTATATGTTAGTCAATACTGGGGTCCCATACAGCTTCTGTACAGCATTCTACGCATCATACACGTTAGAATCAGGCTGTGAGGTCCCCAGATGAAAATTTTCACCCTGTATTGGTGAAAACTGCCCAGATGTGGTTTCAAAACCACATCTGAGCCCAATACAGGTTATACAGGTTGTTTGCAAACCACAAGCCATTACTAGAAGGCACAAAATCTTCACTTCCTCTAAGTGGAAAGGTCTAGCACCCTTTCCACCCCATTTCAGGATAAAAAGGAGGCTTTTCACAGCTAGAATTGTCTCCTCATCCTGCTCTTGAATAACCCACATAGTAAACTGTCAAAAACAGTTTTACTCTTGGGTAATAATCAGTTATACTCTCAAATTAAAAGTATTTTAGTCTTTATTATTGTAACCCAACAGGTAAAGCTGCACCCAGGGCTTTCAACAGCGCTCACCACCACTATATCTCTATAGTACAGCCCTTAATATCTTAATTTATATCATTTATTCTCAGCTTTATCATCTTTTGAAACTATTTTTACCGTGTCACAGTCATAGTCAAAGCTTGTAAGTACTTATATACACCTTTATCATAGACTCACCCTGACATTTTGGGGGCCTGGCCATGTTTTTTACTTATTCTTGGACCTTACAAGTAAGTTTTTCTCTTTTTTATCATTTATTGACACCTGTTTTACCTTCTTTTTAGGCGTCATTTTCTCTATAAATATATATTTTATATATATTTTTTAAATCTTTCATAAATACTCATATATTATAGATTATCTGTCACGTGGCTAATAACCACAAGACTAGTATTTTTGGCGTGTTTTGTATATAAAAACACTTTAAGCCACTCATACAGCCTTAATTCTTAAGTGAATTAAGACAGCTCATACTGATAAACCAACAGTTGAGGCGTGTTTGGGCACATTGTTAACTCAATTGCCCTGTAATACACCATCTTTTGACAGGTTATACTTGCTAACTACAAGTATTCTGTGAGATATTGGTATACAAACAGTATACCACATATCAGTAAGCTGTATTTTTTGACGTGGAATTGTTAATTCAATTACATTGTCATAATACAAGGGCATATTGTAATAATATAAAAGCCCAGAGGCCATTCTTAGACATGCAAAACCAGCCTTTTAAGAAGTCTTAACTGACATAAGCCCTCTTTTTTCCTGTTTTATTCAGTGGAAGAAAATTTCATACCACTTGAAACCCAGTCACAGGCCAATATACCAGTGACACCCTCAGAACCAGAGGGCAGCAAGGGCAAAGGGAAGAGGCTTAGTGAAGGCCAAATTAAAGCCAAGAAGTGGACACCAATAGCCACCCAAAGGAGTAGAAAACCACAAAACTCTGCTTCAATACAAGGTAAACCAACCTTAACCACTTGTACAGGAAAGATTAGAATTATTAACCGAGTTGTAACTTCCAAAGGCAAACTGCCCAAGTCAGCAGATAATAAATTTTTACAAGGCACAGTCAAAGGTAAATACCCTAAGAACATAAAGTTTTTGACTGCTTGCAAAAACTGATGTGTCCCCTGTACACCTCAGAGATCTTGGCTTCCAAAGGAACCAGCCAGAGGACAGAGAAGGATTGTCCAGAACCAGAAGATCAACAAGAGGACACCTTGGACACAGTAGTGGATAGCAAAACAATGAGGGAGATAATATCAACCTTGTCATTCACACTCCAATTCAACAGAAACCTCAAACCAGAGGACTGGAAAGATATGGATCAAGTTCTTGAGATCCACCAACTCCTCAAAGACTTATTTCAATGGAGCATGAACACCAAGAGGTACAACCTAGCAACTCACTTGGCAGAACTGGGATCAAGTTGCCAGAAGATCTGTCTCAAAGAGATAGACTTCAAAGACCTTATGGTAATCACCAAAGGTTGGAATCCTACCAGGCAGCACAGACTCCTGGAGGCAAGGGCACAGAGGATAAGGGAGAATCAAGCCACTATCCAAGCAATAGAAGAACAATTAACCCAGACAGGGCCTACTCAGATTCCTTCAGGTTCACAAGGAGCAGGCCAAATCAGCTCTCCAGTGGCTTCACACCATTCAGAAACCAGAAGATCAGTGGCCAAGAGTCACCATTCTTCACATTTCCAGGACGTTTCCAGGAGAAGACAAGGAAACAAGGGCAAGAACAAAGCCTCCTTCAACCAGAGGAGGAAAGAGTCAGACCCCATGATCCAGAAGCTGTTAGATTTGGTAAAAGAAGTACACAAGAACCAGAAGTAGTTGTAAACCACTCTAGAATCAGTAGTCCTAGTAATAGAAACATTACCCCCACTCAGACTGAAAATAACATTGTCACATCTGAGAGTAACATCAACAGTGATACACTGTGGTTACAAATGTCCCAATATGCTGAACAATCTGCAAAGCAGTTTGCAGAAATCAAAGCTGGCCAAGAGAGGATGAGACAAACTCAAGCCTCCTTGGAACAGATAGTTAAAAATCTTAAAGAAGGGTATTCTCAACTGAGAAAAGCCTCTGAAGAAACCAACAAAAGACTGAATATAGTCTTTGAAGAACAACACCACAGCACAAGGGACAGGGAGTGTCTGTACCAAGACATTGATAAATTGTTTAATGCCTACCATAACTTGAAGCCCCAACCACAAGGCCTAGTTATGGATAATCCATATCAACCAGATGACATCAAACCAGATGCCATGTTGATGAATAAGGAAAGATCCCCATCACAATACCAAGATGGAGATGGCATGTCTTATTCAGAGAAGGAAGCCTTAAAACAGCTTCCTGAGGCCTCAAACTGCCCCAAATTCTCTGGATCAGGAGAATATTATCATATGGAACTCATAGATTATATTGATGGACTCTTCATTGATGTACCAAGCATACCAGACTACTGGATTACTGCTAGATTGAATACTGCATTTAAAGGTCATGCTAGTATATGGTACACAGAAATGAAAGAAATCCATGGCAGGAGAAACTGGCCATGGTGGAAGAGTCAAACATCCAAAAGTACAGTAATGGAACTTGGATATGGCAAAAGACCATGTCATTTGAAAATGACAAGTACTCTGTGGACAAAGATCCATATGAGTTGTGTCTTAGACAGTCTAAAAGACTTAAAGCCATTGATCCTCAGATGAACATCCAAATGAGGAATCACAAACTTCTGACACAATTGCCAGGAGAGCTAGAGCATGCAGTAAAATGCAGATGCAACCAGAATTGCACTCTAGATGACATTGCCAACACCTTACAAGACATAAGGAAAAGGACTAATATAGGTAAATTCACCCCATATAAGAGCAGTCGTTTCAAAGAGAAACAACCTTTCAGGGTAGAGTTTAAAGACAAACCCAAAGAAATAGTGGCAGAAGTGGCAAAGAAGAGGAATTCTTGTCACAACTGTTGTTCAACAGACCACTATGCCAACAACTGTCCAAAGGCAAAGAAGAAAGTCTATGCCATAGAGAAAGTCCCTGAGGAAGAACCTCCAACAGAGGATTCTAGAACCATCTGATGATTACCAAGACCCTAGAGAGGAATTTTTAGTGGAATACCAAGAGGAAACCCCACTAGAAATTTAGGACATACAGTTGGAAGCAGGCATGCCACAGGACACTGCTAATAAAAACTTGTGCAAACATACACATGATGCCCAAACATTCCTGGTTACACCAACCAAAGGAATGGCATATATACATGGAACAGCCACAAAAATGACTGTTTGTATTGACAATGCTCAGCATCCACTGATCATTGATAGTGGAGCACACTGCTCCATAGTGGCCAGAAACTATCTGGATACCCACTTCCCAAACTGGGAAAAACAGCTCTTGCCCACTAAGGCAAAGAACTTTAAAAGTGCATCAGGGAAAATGACTTCCATTGGGAAAATTATCAAAGAGATAATTATACCCCACAGGATGGGTAATATCAGACTCAACCCAGAGTCTTTAGTGCTTAATGATGCCCACATCCAAGGGTTTTTACTGGGAACAGATTACCAGAGGATGAATGGCATAGACATTTACAACAGTAAAAATAGGCACATCACCATTGGTACTAACAAGGAAAAGAAATTTTCCCTTGACATATACCAGATATCTTCTCAAGATCCACTAGAAGAACTTTTTAAGGAATTCAGAGAGGGACATTTCAGCACTACCCTCACCAGTAAACAAAAACTAAGTTTACTGAAGATGCTGAGAAAGAACAGACCAGCATTTGCCATTGGTGAAGAACCATTAGGTAAGATCAAAGGCCATGATATAGAACTATATCTGGATGTGGAGAGGCCTTATCCACCCATGATGAGGAGACCTCCTTATCCAGCAAGCCTGGAAACCAGGAAGGAAATTGAGAAACATATCAATGAACTCCTGGATATGGATGTCATCAGGAAGATTGGACATAATGAAATAGTGGAAATCACCACCCCTGTTCTAATCACCTGGCATGATGGCAAGTCTAGACTGTGTGGAGATTTCAGAGCTCTGAACAACTACACAAAATCAGACAGGTACCCCATACCCAGGATCCCTAATGCCTTAGATAAACTTGCTAAAGCCAAATACATAACCAAAATGGATTGTATGAAAGGCTTCCACCAAAATGGAGTTAAACCAAACTCCATGAAATTACTCAGGATAATATGCCATATGGGCATATATGAGTACACCAGAATGCCATTTGGCATCAAAAATGCACCAGCCCACTTCCAAAGGATGATGGACACAATATTTCAAGATGAAATATTGGAAGGCTGGATGGTAGTATATATTGATGATATCATTATATACTCAGAGACATGGGAAGACCATGTGCAATACATAGACACAGTGCTAAGTAAATGCACACCAATAAATCTGAAAATTTCACTTAAAAAGTGCAATTTTGGCCAACAAGAGTTACTGGCTCTAGGACATAAAGTCTCAGGTCTTAGTCTGGAAATTGACCAGAATAAAGTAGCAGCAGTACTTCTAAAACCAGTACCACAGAACATCAAAGAGATGCAATCTTTCCTTGGGTTTCCTAGCTACTACAGAAACCACATCAGAGATTTTGTCCACATAACTAGTAATCTATGCAACCAATGTTCAAAAGATTCAATTTTTTAAATTACCAAGGAAAGAAAGGATGCATATGAGCATATCACACATGAGCTCACTAATGCACCTGTTCTCATCTTGCCTGACTTTGAACTACCAATCAAGCTATATATAGATGCATCCTGTAGCCAAGGCTTGGAAGCAGCCCTTCACTGGAAACAAATTTTGGATGGTGAACCAAGGGAGGAAGTAATATGCTACATCTCTAGGACACTGAAAAATTTTGAATCCAGGTATGGGGCCACCCAGACTGAATGACTATGCTTAGTCTGGGCTCTAGAGAAATTCCACCATTATTTGGAAAGTGCAGTCTTTGAAGTCTACACATAATGAACAACCTTGAAGTCTTTATTGAATATTAAGACTACCAACAGACACATTTCGAGGTGGCAAATAACCATTCAAGAGTATAGAGGCAATATGACCATCATATACAAGAATGTCAAAAGCCACACCAATGCAGATGGCCTCAGAAGATGGCCACTAGACAATTTCAAAAGCAATTCAGCCTATGACCCTGAAGTAGCAGCAAAGATTCCTATCTGTTTCAAGGATATGGATAGGAGGAAAAACATCATATTTTCTGAATGGCCATTAATAAGTGGTACCCTAGAAAGTGGAAACACTGAATCAAAAGGGACAGAAACTCCCATATTTGAAATAAGCTACTCAGAAGTGCATAATGAGTTTTTCAGTACAGTAATTAATACATATGCCAAACACAAACAGTGTGGCATATTGTTGCAACTCGTTCAACAGAAGCACAGGAGCCCAGAACTGGAATCCCAGCTAGAGGAACCCTGGTTGAGTAACTAAAAGGAAAACAGGTTTTTCCTTATAGATGGCCTGCTCTACCATACAGAGAAGCACACAAGCGCACTCACATTAGTAGATAGGGACCATTCATCCCTGATCCTTCAGGAATGCCATGACTTCCACTATATGGGATACATTAGTTAAGCCAGGACCAAGGAAAGGGTAGCAAGCACCACTTAATGGCCCAAATGGGAACAATAGTTGTGTGAATACATGAACACTTGCAAGAGATGCCAAAAGGCAAACAGAAAGCATGGAAAGAAATATGGGCTACTTCAGAACATAGAAGAACCCAAACACCCAGGGGAAACCATCAATATGGACTGGGTTGCAGGACTTGTCCCAGGAGGAAAAGAAAATTTCAATGCCTGCCTGGTCATAGTTGATAGGTATAGCAAAAGTGTGAGGTGCCTAATATGTCATAAGGAAGACACAGAAATGCATACAGACTTGTTCTTGTGGAATAACACCATATTCACACATGGAATCCCAAAGATCATCATCAGTGACAGGGACCCAAAATTCACATCAGAATTTTGGCCTGACTTCTATCACATTCTAGGTAAAAAGATTGCATTTTCTACATCTTACTATCCACAAACAGATGGCAGAGCTGAAAGGATTATCCAAACCATGGAGGATATCCTTAGAAGGTTATGCGCATATGGAATGTAATATAAGGACCATGAGGTATATACCCATGACTGGGTTACACTTTTACCAGAAGTCCAGCTGCCATACAACACCAGTCAGCATTCCACCACAGGTAAATCACCCTCACTGGTAGGAAAAGGGTGGAACCCCCTATTGCCTGTGGATCACCTGAAGAAAAATCTTTTGACTATCCAACCAAGAGCCAACGGCTTTCATTATATGTGGAAGAGGGCTTGTGATACAGCTGCTAGATTAATAGCTGAGGCAATGGAATACAACAAGCAGAGGTGGGACAAACACCACGTGAAGCTTGACTTTAAAGAAGGGGTCCAGGTTTTATGGTCCACACTCAACTTGAACAATGAGAGATTCATTTTTAGGGCTATTCCCTAACATTGGAATGATAGGGAAAAATGAAGTTGAGGTAAAACTTACAGAGGAATCTTCTAGGTAACACCCAGTATTGCCAGTGAGCTTGGTCAAGCCATAATTCCAAACAGAGGAGGATAAGCTCCCCTCCAGGAAGAAAAGTCCCACTGCACCAAAAACAGTGGAAGTAGAAGACTCCCCTGGCCCTGTTAAGAAAATTGTCAAGGCCAGGAAGGTCAGACTGAATGGTAAATACCAAAGGCAACACTTGATGAGATTTAAAAACCAGACAGCAGATAAACACAAATGTTTGGTAGAGGATACAATACCAGATGGATAACTTCACCTAAGGAGATTTGAGGCCTCTAACAGAACTGAAAATTCTCATCAATGATGAGCCTTTTTGAGAGGGAGGGTATGTCAACCTGTGACTCCAAGCCAGAGCACAAGCTTGACAGCCAAATACCATAAATCAATGGTAAAGCCAACTGCCACCAGATCATGGAGCTGAGTCAAACCAGCTCAAAAGGTATCAAACAAAAGAGGAAACACACAACTTTCCAAATAAACAAGTCCCACAATCATTATACCTGGTTATTTTCCAAGAGTATAACTGTTGTGAGCCTTGAGATATATTTTTCATACCCAAATAGTCAACAATTATCTTAAAAATAAATCCCAAATTATGCAAAACTCATAAGTAATGCATATATCCAAAATTCATCATTTTTTATTTCAGAAAAAATGAATAACTCTTTATTGAGTAGGTGAATCCATGGATTTAACGCCAGATTTGGATTCTACACAAAAATTCACCTAAGGTAACTCCATAGAGTGAATAAGCTCAAATTAACTCTTTTAGGTGGTAATATGGAAAATACTTCAATACCACATAAAAGAGAGTGAAAAATTTTGTTTTTCTTAATTTCACGCCAAAATAATGGGAATGTGAGAAATCCGATGTTACATAGACACTAAGAGTAGTTTTATGCATGTTTTGGGCACTTAATATCATGATATTTATACATGGACCTTTGGTACACCCATAGTGGATATCTCACTTAAAGCTTAAATTTCTATTTTGACGTGAAAAAAAAGCAAGGGGGACAAAAGACATCAAAGAGAGCCAGGGTACCCAAATTCTGAGGCCTCAGAGGCGTGGACAGCTCCAAAGCTTGGATCCATGGCTGATCTTGGCCTAATTAGTAAACTTAAACACTTTGGGAACTTGGTTACCATGTTACAACTACTATAAATCATAAGAAAATAGCAAATAACCTGCTATTTTGATGTGCCAAGGAGGTAAAGAGCTTCTTAGACTCCTGTAACCATGTCAATTATTAATTCATTTCCATGGATAGACCCTAAGAGAGTAATCAAAACCCTTTTTGGACCTGTATCCATTGATTTACCTCATAGCAACCAGCTATACACTGATATTTGCAATTCTACATAGAAATGAGGTAAAAACTTCAAAAATTCATTCAAAATACAATTCTTAATGAATCGCTCTGAAACCTTCAGGCCCAATAAAGAGCTGTATCATCTATGGTTAAACCAAATAGAATCATAGTTGTAGTAGTAAAACTCAAAGCTCTACTTGTGGTCCATTTTTGACTATTCTACGTGAAACACTGAATCTTCAAAAATTCACAGTAATTACAACCTGTGATGAAATTTCCAATAGCATTGATACCTTTGAGAAATCAATGATTATTTTGGAATAAAAGAAGATTTACAGATTTTACTACTTTTATTCTTAACCATATTGGGGTTGGTAGTCAAGCAAAAGCATCAATTAAGTAATTATGATAATCATATGTGACAACAGAGCATGCAATAAGTAATCCAAAAGGTTTTATTGTTTTCTAACTCACTGGTTTTTCAGTTTTCTCCATGGCATGCCTCTGTGAGCTGTTGTTGACTTAAAAGAGGCCTCCTCTTGCTGTTTTTTTCATATCAAATCATCTTATTATCCATTTATATCATTGTTACCAACAAGTAAGTATTAGTTAAACTATTCTTAAGTGTTTCAAATCTTTCAGAATCAATCAGAAAGACGTGAAATCATACAATCCAACTATATATTTCTGTAATCCTGCTATAAACCATTATGATCCCTTAAATCCACAGTTCTACGTCAAATGTATCTACTTATATCCTTCAATAAGTTCTTTGAAGTATAAGTGAGTCATTTATCTTGAATTCTCAAAGTTTTTCTCTAAAATTAGTTCTCTTCAAGAATTATCTTTATAATTATTCTTGCAAAAGATAATTATATATTAAAATAATTTTATTTTTTTAATAAAGAAGTGTTTATTATTCAGTTATTCTTGTAATTGATTCTTGTAGACAATTACTGGTCACTGTTAAACTCACTAGTAGTGTTTAACAAGTGAAAGAAATGATTCTTCAATTATTTAATTATGGTTATAATAATATTTTATTATTATATTTCATAAGAACATTCATATAACTATTGATTAATATTAATATTATCATCAGTTTCATAGTCAAATCTTACAACTATTTTTGACAGTTGTAATACATACAAATTCAAGCGCAGGATCGTGAAAACCTTTTTTTGTGGAGAAAAGGCACCATTTTCCAAATATACAAGTCCCACCATCAGAGGACAAAGAATAACTTTTTATTCCTGCTCAAAGTTGTTGCTGAGCATAAACCTTATTTTTCACCTCCCATCTGAGATCTAGAGGAAGAGGGTTAACCCTAGAGAATGGGTATTCAAATTAAAGCTACAAGTAAGGGCTATCCAATGGTACTAGCAAAATTGAGCTAGAAACAGAACTACAAGAGCTATGTCCAAAATAAGGTCAAAGAAGGGTGAACAAAATATTCACCTCCCATCTAATGTCTACAATTTTAGTGTGAGATACCTAAAGTGAGGTCTTTTTAGAAATAGAACAATCAGGGCTATCTTATGGTGCCATTGATTTCCTCATACATCATCTAGAACAAACTTTATGGGGCAAAAAAGCTAAATACATATTTTGAGAAAATGATACATATGTACAAAAAATCTTGTACATGGAATAACTTTGTCATACTTAATGAAAGCCATGTCAAATGAGGTACTGTTGTGTAGAGATAATCCAGGGATATACAACAAACCAGATTTGAGCTTGATATCTCAACAACAGACAAGGTTATGGCAGTTTTAAGGTCAAAATCCCACAGTTAGACCAATACAGCCTTACTCTGGGATAAACTCCCATAACTATGATTATGAGGTGTCAAAAAGAAAAAGAAGCTTGCTTAAACTTCAATACCTCATAGTTTGGCCAATACCGGGGTCCTGTACAGGTTCTGTACAGCATTCTACATGTAATACATGTTGGAAGAGGGCTATGTGGTCCTCAAATAAAACCTTTCACCCTGTATAGGTTAAAACTTCCCAGATGTGGTTTCAAAACCACATCTGAGCCCAATACAGGCTATACAGGCCTTTTGAAAACCACAAGAAACTCCTTGGAAGTGAAAAATCTTCACTTCCTCTACGTGGAAAGGTCTAGAAGACCTTTTCACCCAAGTTGAGTATAAAAAGAGGCCTTTTCTTCACCATAAAAGGTTTTCTCATCCTTCTCTTGAATTCCTATGTAGTACATATGTCAAAAACAGTTATACTCTTGGAAAAGAATCAGGTTATACTTTAAGCTGTAGTATTGTAGCCCTTATTGTAGTAACCCAACTGGTAAGACTGCACCCAGAACTTTTAACAGTGCTCACCACCACTATTTCTTAATAGTAAATACCTCAATACATTATTTTTAACCCATTATCATCATCTTCAAGCCTTTTTTTGAATAAATTTCACCATGTCACAGTCATAGTTAAAGTTGTAAATAGTATTATTTCAATTTCATCATAGACTCAGCCTGAAAAATCAGCGCCACTTTTTTCACAATACCAGCCAATTTTTCATATTCTCTTAGGCTGTAGAAAGGTTCCTAGAAATATTCTACCTCAGTTTTATACTCCTTATTGGTTTGATAAACTCAACTATTCACAAAGATCCTCAATCCCAAATGCCAGGGCAGTGTCATTTATACCCAAAGTGATGTTGAAATGTAAAGCAATATCCATACAGATGAAAAACTTCTTGATAAAGTTTTTCATGGCAAGTAATTGCAAGCAGCTTTTAAACAATATGATCTATCACATGAGGGGGCAGAGAGTAGTGAAAAAAATGATTATGACAACTCTGATGGCGACTTGATAGACCTTGGAGATGGTGAGAGTGATTAAAGCAGCAAGAAGAGGGGGAAATTAATGATAAAAATTATGATCAGGGTGCTCATGGGGGACCTGATAATTGGACTTGAGAGTTTGATGAAGAGATTACTGATGATTTTTTCCAGAAACCAAGACAACTTTCCCATCCTTTTTTTGAAGAGCAGCTTGACACTAATGTGTGGCATTGGATTGGCTTCAAGAAATTTAGTATATTCAAATTTTGTTTCACTCCCCAATTCCACCATTGAAACCCCTTTTCTATTGTAAATAATTCTTTGAAGAATTGAGTCATTTTTATTTTTTCAATGTTCCAGTGGTTTGAATCATCTTTTCAAATTAAGCAATTTTTAATTTAATTTGTTTTCTACTATTAACTTGATCTTGTATTTAGTATTTCCTTTTTTAAGGATAAAAAAACTCATTTATGTCAATACAAAATTGATCTTCAAATAAAAAGACAAAGAAAATTCATACTCATTTTTAAATGCATAAACCAGGACGTACAAGCCAGTAGTATTTGTATTAGCCTGTTGTTAACTATCAGTTTTTTAGCTACAAAGACAACAATGTTTTGCTCTTTCATACCCATGCTTCATTCTTCTAGCTCAAGATAAGCATGCATCCCTGAAATTTGACTAGTATTGATTATTTCAACAGGATTCCTTCTTTTTTGGTAGCCTTTGAAGAAACCCATTGAATGGCTCACACAGACTTTTGGCAGTTGAATTTGAAGGATCCTACTATCAAAGCTTATGTTTGAAATGGAGGGAATTAAGATGATTTTGATTCATTTTACAATTTGAAAAAGCTCTTTTGTTGTTCAACAGGATGAGCAAAAAATCTTGAAAAAAATCCCATTGGCATTGTCAATTGTTGGAGAATTAAAATGTTGGTGTAGGAGATGAACAAACCAATTTGTTTCAGTAGTAGTTTATTTAAAGGTGATTTTGATTTGTACAGCCTTAAAGTTTTAGGAAAATATCCATAAAAACTAATGGTAGGTAGGTAGAGAAAAGTGATTGCCATTCACCAACATTTTTTTCCTCCCTTGAAAGCTTCAATTGTTCTTGGAAGCTCTGTGATCCCAGAGGGTAGAACAACCCCTGTCACTAAGGCTTTGATTTTTGTGAGTTGAGCAGAGGATAACCCAGAAATTTGACTAGGTTGATCTAATTCCATCAAATGATTGCTGGGGGAATGAAGCGTTCTAATATTCCTTCTTAAATCTTTTTATTGGGATATTGGGAAGATGAACTGCTAGAAATTTACAAAATTGGTTTGAAGAATACTTTCAAGCCTCATGTGCATGATACTGAGTGACATTTGTTGGAAAGGGTCCCAGTAGGGACGGCCATCCAGCTCGGACCATCATATTACACTCTTCTTAGCTAAATAATCAGCTTTAGATTAATTTTTTGCATCTCTAAATTCTTTTGAGTGATCTTTCACAATTTGGGATTTACAAAGGCAAGAAATATCCAAATTCCCAACCTTCACCCTTTTTCACTCAGACCATGTGCAAGCACAAGTGGCTGTATGAGATGTATAGCCAGCAATATTTCAAGTGGCTACCAAATCACCTATTGAGAAACCAAGCTTGATAATTATGTTTTCAAAATTTGGAAATTTCAGTGAGGTCACCTTGATTGCTGACTGGAGCTTAATTAATTCAACCACAAAAGGTTGTAGGAGGTTGTTTATGGTGATTGGATTGGGGTTTTTTAGAGAAGGAATGAGACCGAAAACACAAAGTTATTACACTGCCATTGTGTAGTTGGTGGTAGTTCCAGACAGTTGAGTGCCAAGATAATAAGTAAAACTTGCTTCCCAGAAAGTCTTTTTTTGTGAGAGGGTTTAACCCAAGGATGGTGTCAGGCTGATTCTATTATGAAGCTTATTAATGACTAATTACAAGCTTTAAATATGGCTCTGACGGGGTAAAAATGATAATAAAAAGCTTATTTATGATTATAAAGGCTTTATGGAATAATATTCAGGGCTTTACTATTAAGAAATAGTGGTGGTGAGCCCTGTTGAAATCCCTGGGTGCAGCTTTACCTGTTGGGTTACAATAATAAAGACTACAATAATTAAAATTATGATTATATCCGATTTTTTACCAAGAGTATAGCTTTTTTGACAGTTTTACTATGTAGGAATTTATTAGAAGGATGAGGAAAACTTTTTTCTAGTGGATAAGAGGTCCCTTCTTATCCTAAAATTGGGTGAAAAAGGCTACTAAACCATTCCATGTAGAGGAAGTGAAAATTATTCACTTCCAAGGACTGGCTTGTGGTTTTCACAATGCTTTCATAGCCTTTATTGGGCTTGGATGTGGTTATGAAACCACATATGGGTAGTTTTTATCAATACAAGGTGAAAGCCTTCATGTGAGGACCACATAGCCCTCTTCTGATGTGTAGGACACATAGAATGCTGTACAGAACCTGTACAGAACCCCAGGATTGACCACACTATGAGGTATTGAATTAATAACAGGCTTCTTTGTCTGTTTGAAACCTCATAATCATAGCTATGGGAGTATATCCCAAAGTAAGGCTGTATTGGTCTAACTGTGGGATTTTGACCTTAAAACTGGCATAAATTTGTCATTTTTTGAGATATAAAGCTGAAAGGTGCTTCATTTTGTATCCCTGGATGTGTTCTACACAATAATACCCATTTGATATGGCTATCATTAAATATGGCAAATTTATGCCATGTACCGGATTTTTTGTACATATGTATCATTTGCTTAAGATCTGTATGGAACTTGTTTACCCATAGCTTTTTTTCCAGATGAGATATGGGGAAATGGATGGCACCATCAGATAGCCCTGATTGTGCTTTTTCCAAAAAGACCCCACCTTAGGTATCTCACACCAAAACTGTGGAAAGTATATGGGAGGTGAATATTTTATTCACCCTTACTTGACCTTATTTTGGTCATAACTTCTGTAATTCTGGTCCTAGCCCAATTTGGCTAGTACCATTGGATAGCCCTGACTCAAAGCTTCATTGTGAATACCCATTTGATGGGGTTGAGCCTCTTCCTCTGGATTTCAGATGGGAGGGAAAATTAACGTTTATGCTCAGCGACAACTTTGAGCAGGAATAACTTTGTTATTCTTTGTCCTATGATGGTGGGACTTGTGTATTTAGAGATTGGTGCCTTTTCCCCATCCTGCGCTTGAATTCCTATGTATTACAACTGTCAGAAACAGCTATAATCTTGGAAAATCATCAGATATAATTGTAATTTTAATTATTGTAGTCTTTATTATTGTAACCCAACAGGTAAAGCTGAACCCAGGGCTTTTAACAGGGCTAACCACCACTATTTCTCAATAGTGAAGCCCTGAATATTCTTTTATAAAAAGCTTATAATCATAAATAAACTTTGTAATATCATTTTTACTGTGTCACAGTCATAGTTAAATCTTGGAAATAGTCATTAATAAGCTTCATCATAGACTCAGCTTGAAATCAACCAAAAACATTTCTGTCCATCTCACAGTTACAACACTCATCCATCAGCATTTTCATCAACTAATTTGACTTATCAGAAGGGACATGCAATTTCCTCATAGTTCAAGACAATACCTTGGATTGGGTAGGGTTTCTATTAACATTCCATCTTGCTTTATATCTATCTCATAGTAATTCTTCAAGTTAGTGCCTTATTAATCGCATGGTTGTTCCCAGATGGAAGGGCTTAACCTTTCCTGATGTATTAAACAATGAATCATGACTTTTGTAAGGTGTGGATATGAAACTTTGATTAAAAATCAAGTACTTTTCCTGTCCTCACAATTTGTATAAGGTAAAAATCAATTAAAAATAGTAAGAAATATTATTTTTAAGAGAAAACACGCCAGTTTTATTGTTTATAACTTTATTAGTATAAAACAATAATATTATCAAAATTTATTGTTTTACCAACAATAAAAATTTATCCAAAAAATACTCTACAAGAGATATTTTAAGGCTACAAAAGAAATTTCTTCAAGAGCAATTTCAATTGGAATTAATTGAGCAAAGAACTGCAAGCAATTAATTAAAGAACAAAGTCTTTAAAAGGAATATTTAAGAGAAAACACGCCGAAAAGTGACCATAGTGAATTTGGAAACAAAGTGACAAAGCTTACAGTGATGAAAGATGCTTTAATTCACTTTTGGGGTGGTTCAGGGGTAAAAATGAATATAAGAGTTACAAACAATGATTATAATGATTTTTTCACGTGGTTAAAAGTATTAAAATGATTTAAAAATGGTGGTTGGAATCTTTCATCTATTGGTTTAACAGTGTTTAAACTAATTAATAAAAGGAAAAGATTCTAACATGAAGAGAAAAGTGGGGCAAAGAAGACATTCTTTTATAGCCATCAATTTTCTTACTGCAAAAGTAAAATTTACTCTTGTCAGTCGTGAAAAACAGTTTGACAACAGAAAAGCTAATTATGGCATCATTCAACCCTGGTTTGGACCAAAAAAGGGCTGGTTTAAGCCATTTTTAGCCATTTTTAGCCATTTTAGACCCTTAAATCAGCCATTACTATAGCAATACCTGGTATAGAGCCTTCAAAATATGTCAGAATTTGTGTAGGAGGCGCATAAACAAGTTAAAACTGTTTTTACTATGATTGTTTCATCTTAAGGGTGGTTTTACCCTCTTGGCACCAGCTAAAACTACCCCAGTTGGTATCATACCTCATCATCAATTGAGTCCACAGACCCTGTAACTCAATTCCAGGCCAAAAGTGATGAACATTTGCGTGAATTTTGACATCCCACGCCTGTCACCAAGGATTTTGGAGGTCTGGCTCCCCCTTAGAGCTAGAGCTCCTTTCCCCCCCCCAATTTATTTTTTCCTTTAATTCCTCATCATGTATTATACTTATAATTTACATATGTAATTCAATTGAATTGTATGGTACAATACAGTAATAATTGACACCTCATATGTAAATCATAGTTCACTTATGTAATACACATGCACATTTTGACATTTCAATTGAATTCAATTGAAAATACTTCAATTCCTCATAACATCTAAACTAAACACAACACCTCAATTTTAACACAAAAATTGATGGTTAACACCACATGTGATGTGAATTAAATTAGAGTTTTGAGTATTTTCAACTTTTGTATTGAAAATACTAAAAACTTAATTTAAGCTTATTTAGAGTTGAGTTACAAAAATTTCACTTGGAGGTGACCCCACCTAATTTTTTATGAGGAATCAAATGGTGAAATAATATTTATATGTTTATTTATTGGATAAAAAGTTATAATAATTTTTATTTAATTTTTTACAATTTTATTAAAAATTCACTTTTACTTTAAATTTTTCAAGTATAAATGTAATTTTACAATTTTGAAAATTTTAATGTAATTTTATTTTTAAATTGTAATTAGATTTTTAATTGTGAATATAATTTTATATTTATATTTCCATTTTCATTTTAATAATATAAATAAATTTATTTTATTCATATTTATATGTTAATTTTGTATTTGTGGTCTTTTGGGTATGTGAAATTACCTCTAAGGCTCACATTCCCTCCCCCTAAAAAAAGAATATTACTTCGTAATATTGTTATTTCTAGTGTGCCTGAACCTTCTTAGAAGCGTAGTAGCTTCAGGTATGTCCTTTTCTGGCAACCATTCATCTTCACAAGTTGGGTCACTGTACCTAACAAGGTATTCCCTCACTTTGTTGGTTCTCAACTTTCTTTCTTTGAGAACTTTGGTAATTTTCTCACTACCAGATGACTCTATAGGAGGTATAACTTGGGGAACTTTATTCCTCAAGGGGAATCTTTCAGCATCACTAGATTTATATGGCTTTATCAAGCTCACTGGAAATGTGGGATGCTTATTGCTAAGTTCTTCAGATAACTCTACTTCAACAGCATTTTCTACATAGAAACCCTTAATAACAAAAGGTCCTGCAAAGGAGTATTTCAACTTTTTACATCCTTTGATGTTATTGAAGTTAGGGATGGATACAAGAGCTAGGTCCCCCACTTTGAAATTTGGAGTTGCATGTGATTTATCCCATTTGTCTTTAGCATATGCAAAGGAGTCTTCCATGCATCTTACTGCATGCTTCCTAGCTTTTTTCTAGCATTCCTTTAAAGCTAGCAGCTGTTGGATGTATTTCAATCAAATCTTTCCTCAAGGAATCTTGGGGTAATTTGGGGTTCCATCCTTTTTCTAGGATAGCAGGAGTTTGATTGGTACTGGCATGAATGGAAGTTTTGTATGCCAGTTCCAGTGCGGGTAGAAGAGTACACCAATAATGGGTGAAACCATCACTATCTTCAAATTCAAGGCCATATGCACAGAATCTTCTCACCATATCTTCTAAGGATTGAGTCATTCTTTCAGCCAGGCCATCAGTTTGTGGGTGGTAGGCTGTGGAGAAGGATAATTTTGTCCCAAATAGCTGGTAAAGATTTGTCCACAGTGCTGAGGTGAATTTAGGATCTCTGTCACTAATGATATTTGTAAATATTCCAGTCCATGATACTACTCTATTCCATATTAGAAGAGCTGTATCCATGGCTGCATCATCTTTGTGACATGGCAAAAAGATTGGAGTTTTACTAAATCTGTCCACAATTACTAGGAAAGCATTGTAACTCCTGTCACCCCCTGGTGGTAGGCCAGTTACCCAATCCATATGGACAATTTCCCAAGGTCTGCTGGGTTCTTGGATTTTGATCATATTTCCATATCTTTTTCCAGTAGATTTATTTGCTTTTTGACATCTGTCACAGGTTTTGCAATACTCTGCAACATCCTTTTGCCACATTGGCCACCATATGCAGGTCTTTACTTTCTCTCTTGTTCCGTCTTCAGACAGATGTCCTGAAAAGGGGCTATCATGGCATGCTTTCAGTACAAGATTGATTAATGACCTGTCTACAACTGTCATGACACATGTGTGCTTGGTTCTGTGGTAAATTATACCATCCAGTAGGTGAAATCTTCCTTCATCATAAGATTTATTCCATACTTCATCCAAGGCATGTATTAGAGAGTTGTCTTTACAGTCTTTGTTAAGTAATTGGCATAAGATGCTACAATTCTTATCTTGAGTGTAACTATTCCTGACTTCTTCAAAGAAGGTGGTGTTTGAGTCTGTAACACTTATTCCTTCTATTGGGATTTGTGGTGAAGCTTCTTCTGGCACATAAGCAGGATTATCAATATTATTTGGTAATGGCCATCTGCTTAGTCCATCTGCATTCTTATGAATATTACCATCCTTATGAACAATAGTCATATTGCCTTGTATTCCTGTATGGCTATTTGCCATCAGAGCATATGTCTGTTGGGTGTTTTCATGTTTAAAAGTGACTTGACAGCTGTACAATCAGTTATCACCTCAAAAACACATCCTTCCAAGAAGTAGTTCAATTTTTCCAAGGTCCAGACAAGCCATAGACATTCCATTTGCCTTGCTCCATATCTTGCTTCAGTTGGTTTGATTTTCCTGGATATGAAATATATGAGTCCTTCCACAGGTTCATCATTTATGATCTGAACTTGGTGAAGTGCAGCACCTAGCCCATCCCCTGATGCATCAATATACAATTTAAAAGGCAGCTTGAATTCTGGCATCAGTAAGAGTGGAGCAGTGGTCAAGGCTTCTCTTAGAGACTCAAAAGCTTTGACTCTGTCAACAGTCATTTCAAATACTGTGTTGTTGTCACAAAATTTATAAAGTGGTCTTGCTATGGATGCAAAATCTTTAATGTGTTGCCTGTAATATCCTGCAAAACCTTAAAATGACTGAATTTCCTTTTTTTTCTCAGGCATGGGTTTCAGCAATACTGCTGCAACTTTTTTTTTGTCAATTCCAAGGGACAAACCAGATACAACATGTCCTAGTGCTTTAAGCTCTCTAAATCCAAAATGACATTTCTTCAAAGATATTTTCATGTTCACTGAGTGAATTTTTTTCAAAACTCTGGACAGTCTATACATGTGCTCTTCCCAAGTCTAGGAACAGACAATAATGCCATCAATGTAAATTCTTAACCATCACTCTGAACGTTCTTCAGGGAAGATGTCATTCATCATTCTTTTGAAGTGTGAAGGTGCATTTTTGCTACCCAAGGGTATTCTTCAATATTTATACACTCCCCAATGAACAATAATTCTCAAATTTTTTCTTGCTCTTGGTGTCACCACATTTTGATGGAATCCTTCAAGGGCATCCATAGTGGTTATATACACTGCTTGAGATATTTGAGTAAGGGAAATTTGGATTTTTGTTATTGGTTACCCATCTGGAACATTGTAAGTGTTCAGAGCTCTAAAGGCTCCAACTATTCTGAATTTTCCATTATGCCATGCCACTATGACTGGTGTAATTATTTGTACTTCTTCTTTATGGCCAACTTCTCTCATTACACCAAGGTAGGTTCTTTGATATGGGTTTCCAGAGCTTCTCTTGACTTGGGACTTCCTGGGTATGCAGGTCCTTTCAAGAGTGGTGGATAAGGTCTTTCAATATTAACAATTATTTGAACTTCATGACCAATAATTTCCCCCAGAGGTTCTTTTTCTGAAGAAAATGCTCCTATGTGGTCATATGTCAGGCTGAGTCTATGATAAAAGTATTGAGCAAAACCTAAGAATTACTGAATTTCCTTCTTATTCTGAGGCATGGGTTTTAGCAATACTGCTGCAACTTTGTTTTTGTCAATTCCAAGGGACAAACCAGATACAACATGTCCTAGTGCTTTAAGTTCTTTAAATCCAAAATGGCATTTCTTCAAGGATATTTTCATGTTTACTGATTGAATTTTTGTCAAAACTCTGGACAATCTGTACATGCTCTCCTCCCAAGTTTTGGAACAGACAATAATGTCATCAATGTAAATGATTAACCATCCCTCTGAGAGTTCTTGAGGGAAGATTTCATTCATCATTCTTTGGAAGTGTGAAGGTGCATTTTTGATACCAAAGGGCATCCTTAAGTATTCATACACTCCACAATGAACAATAATTCTCAAGTATTCTCTCGCTCTTGTTGTCACCACATTTTGATGGAATCCTTTAAGGGCATCCATAGTGGTTATATACATTGCTTGAGATATTTTAGTAAGGGCAATTTGGATTTTTGGTATTGGGTATCTGTCAGGCACAGTGTAAGTGTTCAGAGCTCTAAAGTCTCCAACCATTCTAGATTTTCCATTATGCCATGCCACTATGACTGGTGTAGTTATTTCTACTTCTTCATTGTGGCCTACTTTTCTTATTACACCAAGGTCCAGAATTTCTTTGATATGAATTTCTAGAGCTTCTCTTGATTTTGGACTTGCTGGATATGCAGGTCTTATTAAGAGTGGTGGATAAGGTCTCTCAATGTGAAGAATGATGTCAACTCCATGACCAATAATTGCTCCTAGAGGTTCTTTTTCTGAAGCAAATGCTCTTCTGTGGTCATGCAAAAGGGAAGAAAGTTCATTGTATTGTTTATCAGTCAGATGAAGGCTTATTTCAGCCTCATTTAACTGTTCAGACTTGAATTTCTCTAACTCTAAGTTGACTGGTGATACTTTGTTTACTGTAATTTGTCTTTTAAGTGGTAAAAGGGCAAATTTTTGGCGCTTATTGTCTCCAATAGTAAAGTATCTGTCTTTATTGTTATGGAAATCTATCCCATACATGATTAAATAGTCATTTCCCAATATAAAATGGGTACTAGAGCAATTTTCCATAACAACAAATTCAACTGTGATTCTTAAATTCCCATTTATGTGTGGGAATATGACATTGGTATCAAAAATTCCTAATGCTTTCATTGGATTACTTGCACTATTGAATTTTATATCATCAATTGGTAACAATTGGTATTCAAAATTTGGTACACAAGTCTTGAGAAAAGATTTTCCAACACAAGAGCAGAAGGCTCCTGGGTCAAGTAAACGTTTGGTGGGCTTGTTGTCAATCACCACTTCTGTTATACAGGAGTTACCAGCTGTATAACCTTTCCCCCTGTTTGGTTTTGTTTTCATAAGTTGTGCATCCTGCACTTTTGATAAATCAAGTTGACCATTGCTCAATTGTGGCAAGTGGAAATAAGATTCCATGATGTCAAAAGTGGCATTGATATTTTCTATATCGTTTGAAGATTCAGAAAATATGGATGACTTATCATCTGAATTGTCTTCAATTATGTCTTCTTTTTCAACATCTGGTTCTTTTCCAATGTCAATTTCATTGATTTTCCCCCTTTTTGGACATGCATTGGCTAAATGGGTGGTGCTTCAGCAAATATGGCACTTTCTGATTGTATCTGCAGATTTATACTTAATATTACTAGAATTTTCTTTGGGGTTTTTGTCCACAGAATCTTTCCAAGGTGTATTAAACCTTGTTTTGAGATTCACCCTACTGGAACCAATTTTGGTTCTGGTGGTTACTTCTTCTAATATATTGATAATATCTTCTGCTGAAGACTGTTCAGTAGTCCTTCTTTTGACAGCATGCTCTAAGTCACCTCCACATTGTCTCAGAATTTTTCTATGGATCATAAATTCTGACATGTCTGGATATAATGCTGTTAATCTGTCTTTTTGTTGGCAAAACCATGGTAAAGCTTTGTCTTTATCAGCATTAAATTTGGCAGATTCAAGGGCTGTTTCAACTTTAAACCTCCAAGCATCATTTGCCTATTTGTTAATGATTTGGGTTTTCCACCAAGTCCAACTCTGGTGTCCATGTGCTTGTCTTATTTTGATGTACCATCTGTGATCTGATCTGGTAAACAAGGTGTTAAATCTTGCTGTTACCAATCTGTCTGGTAATTCAAAATCCTCTTTGATAATGTCAATACCTTTAATGAATTCCATATGGTCATACTCTCCTTCACCACTGAAGTGAGGCCATTCTTTAAGTTGTGGAACTTCTTTCAAGAGTGCTTGGCCCATTGATGGTTCCAAGTTATGAAAAGAAGTAGAAAATTCCTCTTTTAACTGTGAATTTTCAATATCCAATACTTGTGTATTAGGAATTCTTGCTCCCTCATTTTGGTTCAGAGGTGTAGACATCCTTGGCAAGGTGTTTAGTAGTTGTTCAATATCATTCATTTTACTGTTGTTACACCTTTGTGAATTTCTTAATACGTGTTGTAAGCTTTGTATAGAGTCTATGACATTCTTTTTATGATCATCCTCTTTATATGTAAGCTCATTCCATAATTCTGTTTGTTTAGTATTATCAGATATAACTTCATTTAAATTTATTGTTAATTTTGATATTTCCTCTTTTGAGGTATCAAAATGCTTTGTCAAGGCAATTGTATTTGTCTTTACTTCAGCTAATAATTTTGAAATATCATCAAGAGCTTTTTTATTATCTTCTTTGATAGTGTTTATGGCTTTTTTTATTCTTGTTTCAATCATGTCATCAATATTGGATTTAGAATATTCATCTGTTAATTCTTTAATGATGGCAGATTGTTCATTTATTTTAATGCCAAAAGAATTATCATTATTGGAAGTTTTTATTGTTCTTAAAGCTGTTTCAAAGCATTTAAATGTATCATTTATTTGGCTCAGACTCAAGCTATTTGTTTTAAGATTGTCACAAATTGATGTATTTTTATCATAAAGATGACTTTTTACGTCAGAAATAGCTTTATACAACTCTGGAATACATTCAAAAGTATCAGAAATAATTTTTGATATTTTAATCTGGCTTCCTCCTTCTTTTGTAATTCCATCATGGTTCTGGACATCTGAAATACATTTTCCATGGCATCCTGTTGAATCTTTGGGATTCTGTAGCCCTGCCGGTAAGGATTTGGGGCTGGTGCCTTCCCTTTGCCCTTGTCTGGAGTTTTTGGCTGCTTTTTCACGTTGGAATTGCTGCTGCTGGCCACTGGGGCTGTTATTTGCACTGTTTTGGGTGGTGGAGGGTTGTTTTTCCTCCATTCTAGTGTCAAAAGCATCATGTATTTCTTCTCCATCAATGGATGCCATCCATTGAGCAATTTGCAAGTATTGGGATGGCCCAGGAATTTTCTCACAGTCAGGTAAGAATTCAAGCAATTCTTCCACAGGTCTGCAAGGATCTGGTACTCCTTGAACTGAAGTGCATTGTTGTATGCACTATGGCTGGCTTTGCATATGTCCACAGAGGCTTGTTGTGGTGGTGTCAGCTCTTTTTGAAGGTAAAATGGTATTATCAGCTTCAGAATGACCCATTTTAGGTGTTTGGAAGTCATCAACTAACCCTTTTTCTTCTGTACCTGATTGGCCTCTGCCATAATCACGTCTATTTCCTTTCTGGGAGCTGCTTGAGGGGTTATAGCTGGCTCCTGACCTGGTTGAAGGCATAATTATGGTTAAAAAGGCTTAAAATAGTAATTTTACGTCAAAAAACTTACTATTGGCCAGATCTTTGGCTTTCTGAAGAGTATTAATTATTTCTAAGTTGACTAATTCAGAAGAAATTGGCTCTGGTTGAATATTCTGACTCACAATAATAGTACTATTATGATCAGAATTAACAGTACTGGCAGGAATAATGCTGGTTACTGTTGAGGCTGTTTCAATGTTTTCTTGTCTTACCACATTGTCAGACACTAAAATTAATGAAAAACCAATTAATTAAGTAAAAAAATAATATTTTCAAAAAGAAATGAAAATATAAGCCTCACTTGAAATATGAAAAAAAAAATATTTTTTATGGATTTTTTGATTATAAGTAATTTTTTATATGTTTTTAAATTTTTCAATATAAGAAAAAAAGATTTAAAAAGAGTAAAAAAAAATGTCACAGGTAAAATATCATGGCTGGGCCCCCAAATGTAAGGTGTGGATATGAAACTTTGATTAAAAATCAAGTACTTTTCCAGTCCTCAAAATTTGTATAAGGTAAAAATCAATTAAAAATAGTAAGAAAAATTATTTTTAAGAGAAAACCCGCCAGTTTTATTGTTCATGACTTTCTTAGTATAAAACAATAATATTATAAAAATTTATTGTTTTACCAACAATAAAAATTTATCCAAAAAATACTCTACAAGAGATATGTTAAGGCTACAAAAGAAATTTCTTCAAGAGCAATTTCAATTGGAATTAATTGAGCAAAGAACTGCAAGAAATTAATTAAAGAACAAAGTCTTTAAAAATAATATTAAAGAGAAAAAATGCCCAAAAGTGACCATAGTGAATTTGGAAACAAAGTGACAAAGTTTACAGCGATGAAAGATGCTTTAATTCACTTTTGGGGTGGTTCAGGGGTAGAAATGATTATAAGAGTTACAAACAATGATTATAATGATTTTTTCACGTGGTTAAAAGGATTATAATTATTTAAAAATGGTGGTTGGAATCTTTTATTGATTGGGTTAACAGTGTTTAAACTAATTAATAAAAGGAAAAGATTCTAACATGAAGAGAAAAGTGGGGCAAATAAGACATTCTTTTATAGCCATCAATTTTCTTACTCCAAACGTATAATTTACTCTTGTCAGTCGTGAAAAGCAGTCTGACAACAGAAAATCCAATTATGGCATCATTGAACCCTGGTTTGGACCAAAAAAGGGCTGGTTTAAGCCATTTTTAGCCATTTTAGACCCTTAAATCAGCCATTACTATAGCAATACCTGGTATAGAGCCTTCAAAACACGTCAGAATGTGTGTAAGAGGCGTAGAAACCAGTTAAACCTGTTTCTACTATGATTGTTTTATCTTAAGGGTAGTTTTACCCTCTTGGCAACAGCTAAAACTACCCCAGTTTGTATCAAAACCTCATCATCAATTGAGTCCACAGACCCTCTAGCTCAATTCCAGGCCAAAAGTGATGAACTTTTGCATAAATTTTGACATCCCATGCCTGTCAGCAAGGATTTTGGAGGTCTGGCTCCCCCTTAGAGCTAGAGTTCCTTTCCCCCCCCCAATTTTAATCTTTCCAATTTATTTTTTCCTTTAATTCCTCATCATGTATTATACTTATAATTTACATATGTAATTCAATTGAATTGTACAGTAAAATACAGTAATAATTGACACCTCATATGTAAATCAAAGTTCACTTATGTAATACACACGCACATTTTGACATTTCAATTGAATTCAATTGAAAATACTTCAATTCCTCATAACTTTTAAACTAAACACAACACCTCAGTTTTAACACAAAAGTTGATGGTTAACACCACATGTGGTGTGAATTAAATTAGAGTTTTGAGGATCTTCAACTTCTGTATTGAAAATACTAAGAACTTAATTTAAGGTTATTTAGAGTTGAGTTACAAAAATTTCACTCAGAGCTGACACCACCTAATCTTTTATGAGGAATCAAATGGTGAAATAATTTTTATATGTTTCTTTATTGGATAAAAAGTTATAATAATTTTTATTTAATTTTTTTCCAAATTTATTTAGTTTTTTACAATTTTATTAAAAATTCATTTTTACTCTAAATTTTTCCAGTATAAATGTAATTTTACAATTTCAAAATTTTAATGTAATTTTATTTTTAAATTGTAATTAAATTTTTAATTGTGAATATGCTTTTATATTTATATTTTAATTTTCATTTTAATAATATAAATAAATTTATTTTATTCATATCTATATGTTAATTTTGTATTTGTGAAATTACCTCTAAGGCTCACAACTTTTCAATAGGGGAAAACTAAGGAATAAATAATG
This sequence comes from Austropuccinia psidii, assembly GCA_023105745.1. NCBI lineage: Eukaryota > Fungi > Basidiomycota > Pucciniomycetes > Pucciniales > Sphaerophragmiaceae > Austropuccinia > Austropuccinia psidii. The sequence goes on along the minus strand of JALGQZ010000007.1, from coordinate 52,414,517 downwards.
GGTAGAAACTTGAGGGGGAAATAATTGGTGAGACTTTTTTGAATTACAAAACAAGCGAATGACCATTGGTGCTAAGGTGTATTAGCTGCCCTCTTAATATGCTGCAAAATATACCCTTTTAATAAGATCACAAATTAATTCTTTGATTTTTTGGCTTTTCAGTTATGGAATTTTCTTCAGAAGTCTCTATCAGTCTTTCAATAAAAGATCACTATGATAATAATGGTAATAGTCAATATCTGTGTAATAATTTACGTTTTCTTAGCGTCTTGTTATTGATTATATAGTTCTTTTCAATTAATTCTTCTAGGATTCCTTCTTTAAATTCTTGATATATTTAAATAATTATTTTGAATATCACTATCAATATTAATAATATTATTGATAGGTAATTGAGACTTTTAAATGTGATTTAATAATACTATAGATACAAACATAATACATTAGGGGTAAGATAGATTTCTAAGGGTGGTTCTGGTTACTATAAGGGTAAGATATAAATAATATAGTAGTAATATATTACTATTAGGATTAATATAAATATGATCCCATATATCTATAAGGGTTATGGTATGGGGTATAAGGGTAAGATGATATCACTTCTATAAATAAGGGTTAATGATAAATGTGATAAGATCACTAATGATAATAAATTCAAAAGTTAATTCATCACTACTATTATAATGGTAAGACTCTCTAATAATGTTGAAATATTTCATTAATATTATAAATATTTTTAATGTTTTTAATAAGAAATAATAAAACAAGATAATTAGCCTAGCTACGGAGCTTTTCAATATAATACTAGATTATCCTACTAGAGAAGGGATGGATTGATCCCCAAGATGATTGTCTGATTCAGAAGCATGGGGGGGGAAATGTCAGTGAAAGGACCTTTATTTATACCTTTTGGGGTCTCCATAGAGAATTCCCAAACCAAGGAGTAATTTTAGCTGCTGAGATGTTTTTGGTGTTATGACCAATCAGATTGTGCCATGACTTCAATTAATTTTTCTGACCAATAAGATTTATCCTTTCAATTCTTACAAATCAGATGCTGAGTTGGTGAATTTAGGCTTATTTGTGGTTTTGGAAAGTTCTTGGAAAAGCTGGATATGCACTATGGGTAACCTATTTAATTATGTAATGACTATGGTATTTTATGTGAAGATATGTATTTGCCTATTCAGAAGGTTGGGTGTATATAAGTGCATAGTCCCTTCAGATTTATGGTAATTATGGAAATATGAATAAGGGGTAAGTACTACTGTAAACCTATAGATTGGTATCAACTTATTCTGTAAATTTTCTTTCAAATTCAGTAAATATTTTATTCTAGTATGCATATTATAAGCATATTCTTATGGTGAGTGTAGTGAGTATCTTTCTGAGGGTATCTATATATGATTTCTAAGGAAATGATATCTTACTCAATTTTGGTCCTATGGATTTGATTGAATATATAACCCTAGGTTTCATCATATTTAGATTTGTATGGTGAAATCATTTCACCCTTGCAAGCTTAGGTATAATATTTCAAAATCAGTAATTTTATGGTTTTTTATTTTTTGTTTTGCTTTGTTACTTATTTATGTCACACATGGTGGAACTGTGACCTATAATATCAGAAAAAGATCAAGAAATTCAACCTTGATCTTGTAGCATTTTCTACTTGGTTGTGATATTTGTGCCATCAAGCAACCTAGGGTCTAGCAATGGTGGTGGTGGGCAACCACCTGTTCTAACATGACACTGAGGGGAGAGCTCAAGTGCTTGTTGATGGTTTCTTGAATCAATGTTACAGAAGGTCAAGGCTTACTGTCATTGATGTATTTCACAATTGTGAGGGATGAACACATTGTGAAATTTGAGGGTTTCAAACCTGTTTGCTTAAAGGTCTTGGGAGTGATTACCCATAACCTGTATGGCTCCTCATACCAGCGTTTTGTGTAGCTGATGCCCCTGATGAAGGGACAGGGTTGACCATCTGTGCTAGTGCACTTTGGTATGCAATGCTTCATGCCCCAGGGGTACTGTCACAGATTGTGTAACTGTGACATATAATAACAGAAACGTATCAAAGAAATTCAACCTTGATCTTGTAGACTTTGTTGCTTGGTTGTGATTATTGTGCCATCAAAAGATCTAGGGTCTTCTAATGGTGGTAGTGGGGGATTGCCTGTTCAAACATGACCCTGAGTGGAGAGCTCAAATGCTTGTTGATGGTTCCTGGAATCAATGTGACAATTTATTATTATTATTATTTCTTTATTTATTTTATGTTTATTTATATATCATTTTATACAAACTATAGCTATCTATTATTATTATTATTATTATTATTATTGTACCAAAGTGGACTTGAACCTTTTAGAAAAGGTAAGAAATACCACAATGAAGAATGATGGACCAACAGTATTATGTAAAAAATTAACTCAAATTTCCCTTGAGATTTTAAGGAATCTTGAAGACTCAATAAGCTCTCAGCATGAGTCGGACAGTGACCCAAAAACGAGAGCACAAGCATGATAACCAAAATACCATAAAACCAATGGTAGAGTAAAGCTCAGTAAATCCTGCTTTGAGGTAAAATTACTCACAATGGCACTCAAACCAAGGAGTAAAGCCAACCCTTCTCAAAAATACCTCTCACATGAGCATAGTACAAGTAATAAAAAAATTTATTTCAGCTCAAATTAGCAACTGAACATTCAATTTAAATTTTACCTCTCATCCAGAATCCAGGAAAGGAGAAATAACCTCAAAATATGGGTATTCAAAATGGATATTTCAATAAGGATATCTAAAGGTATTAACCAAATTGATATAGCACAAAATTGCAAAAGCTATGGTCAAATAGAGGCCAAATCAGTAGAAATGAAATATTCACCTCTCATCTATCTTCTACAATTTTATTGTGAGATACTTGATATGGTTTTTTAACAAATGAATAATGAAGACTTTCTGATTGTATCATCTTTACCACTGCATCTCACCTGTATCAAAACTTATCAAGAAAAATAACTCAATACAGGATTTAAGAAAAATCCATATGTAAACAATCAAGTTTAAAGGTGGTATAAAGCTTTCATATTTAATGCTACCCATACCCAATGAGGTACCATTGTGTAGAAATCATCCATTGCTAAGAAAGGAACCTACTTTGAGCTCTCTATCTTCAAAACTGATAAGGGTATGGCAGTTTTAAGGTCAAAATCCTACAGTACTGCCAAAAACCCAATCCTGTGGGATACTATCCCATATTCTTGAATATTAGGCTTTACTTCTAAAAAGGAGATTACTTTTCCTTCAATATCTCATAGTTTGACCTGTATGGGGTCCGCATACAAGATCTCTACATCATTCTATGGGTCATACACACCAGAGGAGGGCTGTGAGGCGCCCAGATGAAGAACTTCAGCCTGTATGAGGGGAAATTGCCCAGATGTTGTTTTGAAGCCTCATCTGAGCCCCTTAAAGGCTATAAATGACTTTAGAAACCACAACTCCACCTTCTAGAGTGAAAAAATCTTCACTCCTTCTATGTGGTAAGGATTTATGGTCCTTTCCACCCAACTTCAGGATAAAATAGGACCTTCTTCTTCTCAAAAGAGGAATACCCATCCTGATCTTGCATTCTTACATATTATTAGTGTGTATAAGGAGGTATACTTTAGCCTTAAGTATTTTATTCGTTATTATGCTTAAAAAATCAATAATTACTCCACCCAAGCCTTTCAGTAGCACTCGACAGTACCATTCCTCTATAGAAAAGCCCTGAATATCTTGAAAAATCATCTTCCCTACTTTCTGAGACTAAGTCACGGTTAAATCTTCAAATACCCTTATACCCACCTAATCAAAGGTGCCCCTGACATTTTGGGGACCAAGCCATGTTTTTTGGATAAAAACTTCAATTTTGGCATAAATTTCAGTAATCATCTTTATTTTATCGTTAATTCTTATTGAAATTACCTTTTTAGCACAAAAAAATATCCTCAATAAAATAATAATCTATAAGATATTGTATATTATTGTTTTTCCAGCGGTATAGAGTCTTATACCACTGTATTTTTATTTCTTTAATTTATTGATGTGGCATAATTATCATTCAATTGACACTAATTAAGTTGGGCCTGTTTCTGACATAAAAGAACTCAGAACTTCATAAAATGATTTTTTTACATAAAAGAATATCTTTGGACTGTAAATAACAGTCTCAGAGGCGTTTTCTGGCTTATTGATAATTTCAATCATCCATTGCATAACCACCTGTCGTAATAATCCTCTCAATTCCAAGATAATCTGTGAGATATTTGGGATACAGTGGTAAAAGATAAATCCAAAAAACAGTATTTTTGACAGAGAATGGATAAATTCAATAATACATCATACTACAAAGGTACAATATACCCATATATTGTATCAGAGGACATGACCTTTGGGCAGAATACGAATTAGAGTCCTAAATTATCATAATCCCTCATTATTTGTTTCAGTGGAAGAAACTTTCATACCACTAGAAACCTGGTCACAGGGTGATACACCAGTGGCACCTTCAGACACAGATGTGCAGAAGGTAAAAGGGAAGAGGAACAGTGAAAGCCTCATATCCAACAAGAAGTGGAAATCAATTCCCACTCAGAGGAGTAGCAAACCACAAACCTCTTCCTTCATACATGGCAAACAAACCTTGTTAACTTTTGAAGGGAAGATAACCATTATTAACCCATCTGTAAAATTTAAAGGCAAATTTCCCAAAGCAGTTGAACACAAATTTGTACAAAGAAAAGTAAAAGGTAAATACCCTAAGAACAGAAGTTTTTTGACTTCTCAAAAACACTGTTATAATGTCCCCTGTACACCTGAGGATCCTTGGTGTCCAAAGGAACAAGCCAGAGGACAAGTCAGGACTTTTAACCATTATTCCACCATCTGTAAACGCTCAAGGCAAGTTTCCCAAAGCCTCCAAACACAAATTTGTACAAAGCACAGTCAAAGTTAAATACCCTAAGAACAGAATTCTTTTGGATTCTAACAAATACTGATATCATGTCCCCTGTAAGCCTGAGAATCCTTGGTGTCCAAAGAAACAATCCAGGACTGTTAAAAAACAGAAGATCAAGGTTCTGACACCATGGTGGATTGAAGAACACTTAGAGGAATCATCCACGCACTGCAATTAACCTTCCAATTTAACAGCAACATCAAGCCAGGAGACTGGAAGTATATGGATCAAAATGTTAAGCTCCACCAACTCCCCAAAGACCTTTTGAAATGGAGAATTGAACACAATAGGTTCAACCTAGCATCACACTGGGAAGTTCTTGGGGCCAACTGCTAGAGGTCATTTCTAAAAGTGATACCTTTTAGACGCCTTGTGTAAATAACAAATGTTTGAATTCCAACAGACAGTTCAAACTCCTGGAGAAAAGGAAATACAGAATAAGGGAGAATCAAGCCACCATACAAGCCATAGAAAAACAGTTGATCCAGAAAGATCATACTCATATTTCTTCTTGTTCACAGGAGGTAAACAAACCAGATTCCCCAGTGGCTTCACACCACTCATTGACCAAGAGTCAAAATTCTTCACAATCGCAGGTAGGTTCCTGGAGAGCACCAAAATTGAAAGGCAAGAACAAGACTTCTTTCAAACAGAAGAAGGAAGAGTCAGATAAAATGCTTCAGAAGCATTTGGACTTAATTGCAGTACAAAAGAGCTTGAAATAGCTGTAAATACCCCTGACAGAATCAGTAGCACCAAAATTAAAAATGATATTACTCCTCAGAATGAAGATATCTTGACACACCTGCGTGTAGCTTGAACAGAAATGAATTTTTGTCAAAAATTTCTCAATTTGCAGATCAAACACAAAAATAGTTTGAAAAAATCAAGAATTTTTTATCAAGGTCACAGGATGCAAATATGTTAAAAACCAAAGCAATACATTACCTCAAAGAGGACTATGCTAAATTTAGTGAATCTTCAGAGGAGAAAAAAATACTAAACCAAGCCTTGGAGAAACAAATGCACTCCAAAAGGCTCATGTGATATTTTCAAACCCATTGTAAACACCCCCCAATTGGTGGTTTATGGAAATTACTTGCCTTAACAAATTTATGGAAAATTTGCCATATTATCAACTTTATGGCCAATTTGCCATATTATCCATTTTATGGCCAACTGGGCATATTGTCAATTTTATGGATGCTTAGGCCCTTGTCGTGGTTACTTTTCTCTGGGTAACACCAACATTTCTGGCCAATCCTGGCCTCAGCCTTCAGTTATGGCCCATAGGCTATATCCTTACTCCTATGGCCTTTGAGGCCATTTTCATAATCCTTTACCCAGACCCTCCCACGAAGATTTGGCCTGGGGAGTCCTCTCAGACATACAGGGGACTATTTCTCAATCAGCCATCATTAGAATTTCTCGCACATCCCCCTGAATTGGGGTCTTGGGCCATTTGCGACCCCTACAGCCTCTATGATTTGTAGGCTCCTCTAGGCCCCATTTGGCCTAAAATGAATGAGGCCAAAGGGGGCCATTGCAAATTATGACCATGACCCCCTAAGACTCAAGTGATGGCCTCTGGAATTCACCAGAGGCCCCCATCCTTGCATCCCAGGGGGTTTCCCTCAAGAAAAGTCAAATCCTTCTGGAACCTTGGTCCCTGACCTTCAGGAACCTTGTATGGGGCATATAGTGTATGATATATCATTATGCACCATTTTTCCTCAGAAGTTGAATGGTGAACATCTCAATTATCAAGTATTTTATTTTAAGTCAAGTCACCAGTCCTCCAATCCATTTTGTAAGAAGGCTTCTAATGATTCAAGCTTGCATTTCCTTGGCAACATTGAGGAGACCATTCAAGGAAACCATTTGGCTGACTCTTCAGGTAGTGCCATTTCCATTCCAGAAGTATTCCTTCAAGGGAGTACTAGCCAAGCATTTGACAAGGGAAATTTAAAGTTCTTTTATTCTCAAATTAGTTTTCAAGGCATCAAGATCTCCAGAACTCCTTGGACAATTAAAATAATTCATACAGGCTGTGGTCAAGAAATCTGTATGGAATTGATCTCTTTGGGTAATTTTATTGATAAACTGGCAATCCAATACACACAGTCTCATTTCTCAAGATTGCAAAGCTGTATTTTTCCAAAACAGTCAGCACACCTGTATACCAATTATACAGTTGGGTTCTCAATCCTCCAGGATCAGTCTTTTGACTTTTCACATATAGTGGCCACTATTTTGACCCCTGGGGACTTTCTCCAGTGAGTTAAACTATTGGAATTATTTTAATTCTTATTTTATTTTCATTTTACGAAGTAAATACGGATACTCATAAGTAATTTATTTGCATCTTATTTGCCTGTCAGTGGATATTGGTTATCATATCATTTACAAATTCAATTTTTCCTCATGGAGCTTTGAAAAATTGAATTAAAAATTCATTTTGTTGGCTTATTTCTTATTCTATTTTAAATATTTGTACTTTCTCTTATCTTTTTTGAAGAAATATATTCTTCAGCTATTTCTTCTTTATTTTGAAGCCCTAAAAGCAAGTTCTTTATTTCCAAGCTCCAGGCCACTCTTGTTATTCCCAAGAACCCCTGTGAAAGATATATAAAAATAAATGGAATATCTGGAACAAGAATTGAAAAATCTTTTCAATGTCTGCAAAGCCATAACCCCACAAAAATAGGGGTATTTTTATGGTAACATAAATACTCCATACAACCAGGAGGACATCAAAACAGACGCTTCAATGAAAAATAAGCAAAGATAGCAATACAAATATCAATATGGAGATAACATGACTTATTCAGAGATGAAGGAACTGAAGCCACCTCCAGAAGCCATAAGTTTCCCAATTTTCTCTGGTGTAGGGGAATATTATAAATACAATTTATTCTATGAATAGAATCTTCATTTATGCAACAAGTATAACAGAATACCTGATAACAGCTAGGCTCAACACTGCATTCAAAGAAACTGCTAGTATATCATATACTGGAATGACAGAAATTCATTTCAGAAGGAAGTTGCCCTGGTGGAAGAGTCAAATAATCCAAAAGTACAGTAATGGTAATTGAATATGTAAAAGGACAATTTCATTTGATAATGAAAAATACTCACCGGAAAAGGATCCTTATGATGAGTGGTGTCTTAAACATTCAAAAATACTTGAACCCATTCATTCTCAAATGAGCACTCAGATGAGGAATCATAAACTCCTCACAAATTTTCTAGGAGAAACAGAAACTGCAGTAAAATGTTGGTGCAACAAGGCTGCAATCTAGATGACATTGCCAACACCTTGCAAGACGTAAGGAAGAGGACAGATATAATCCAACATCTCTTATATAAAGGAAACACCCTTAAAGTTTTCAAGCCAAGGAGAACCCTCAGCAAAAAGTAGCAGATATGCCATTGAACAAGTCCCAGAGGAATGATTCCAAGCAGAAGATTCCGTATCTTACTATATTGATTATGCCATAAGGGAAATCTCTGATGATTACCAAGAAACAACAGAATAACTCCTGGTGGAGGACCAAGAGGAAACCCAGTTGTAAATCCAGGACATACAATGTCACAGGGCCTCTTCTAAGTGAAGAGGGGGTGGAACTCAGTGAAAATACTTACTTATGGAGGGCTCAAAGTGGAATACTCAAATTATAAGACAACTAAACAAAAGAGTTTAATTACTAATTTTTAAAGAATTTTCAATAAAGGAACATTCAAGGAAACAAAATAAACAATAAAGAGCCAACCACAAATCATCCTGTATCACTGTTTCAACCTGTTGAGAAAGGAGAGAATGATTAATTAGGATATGACCACTAAGACCCTACTGAAAAGGTAAGGGAAGGCTAAGATTGATTTGAAAAATTAATAATATAGTACCTCTTAATGAGGAAATAAAGTAAAATCAATCATAAATCTTATATTTCAATTAACTTTCCTGTATCACTGTTTCAGCCTGTTAGGAAAGGAGAGAAGGATTTATTAGGATATGAGCACTGAGACCCTACTGAACAGGTGGGGAAGGCTAATATTGACTTAAAAAATTAATAACATAGTATCTCTTAATGAGGAAATAAAATAATATTCATGATAAATTCAATATTTGAATTAACTGGGGAAACCCCCAGGTGGGTGAAGGGGGGCTGGTATATGGGAAAAATACCATCCTGGAGCTTGAGTGCTAAGGAAGCCTAGGCTGTATTCTGAGAGAATTTGTATTTGAGATGGAAACCTTCATTGGATACTCCAACAAAGGTGTCTTGAATCAATACAGGCATTCACACCTGTATTGGGGACAGGCCTGTATTTTATTCTTGACTGTATTGAGCTTTTGAAGCGGTATTTGGTGGTTATTTCATGAAACACCCTTGCTGATTGAGGTTTGAAAGATATTTAATGTATAATGGTTTGTAATTCCCCTTCCTGTCTCCATCGCTGTGACATTATCCCCCTCTTGAAGGTGGTGATCTCTGAGCGCCATAAAGATAGATTAATTTTGATTATTTATAATAAACTATAAAACGTTTCTTCCCCTAAACTTCTCAGCTCCCATCCTCTCATAATCCCTATTCATCAATCACAAACCCCAAACTCTCCCTTCATATTTATACACCTGTAGGTAATTCTGCTTCACTTGACTTTGGTTCTTATCCTCTTCTTTGATATTTTCTTCTCTCTTCTGTGTGATTCATTTAATTTATCTTGAGTCCTCATGGCTCAATTTGAATGGATTATTCAGGTTTATGTCTTAATATTTAACTGACATTGAACAATTTCCCTTCATTTTGAAATTGGACCAATTTAAAATTTCTTGAATTTTGCATGATTTCAGAAAGTCCAGAAATTTGTTGCAAATTGTATTTTTCTAGGGTTTTTTGGCCATTTTGCCCAAATTGTGCAAAGTGCGCAAAATGCATGAGTTAGAATTCTTTTTGATTAGAGTTTGAATAAAATAGAGAAGATTAAGATTTTAAAGAAGAAACAGAAAAAATGCACAAAATTTGTGAATGCACATTATGGCTTATTTTGACTGTTGAGGGTCTTTTAAACTATTCTTATGGAGGTTTGAAGAGTCTTTCAGATGATTGATAATGACATGAAGTGAATTTGAACCAAATGTGCAAATGCCTCAACTGGGCCAATTTGGCCAATTCAAATTTTTATTTTTATTTTTTGTTCTAATTTCTTTGTCTTCACCCCATTTTTGAGGGTCAATTGCCATAAGTGACTTCCTGAGTTTGATTTTTCCATAATTTTCTTTCTCTTGGCTTTGACCTCTTGACCTTGAAGATGAGTTAAAAACTGACTTCCACATCTGACTCCAATCATTCTGATTACCCACCTTCTCTACTTCATGGTCTTGGTATCTTTGATAACTTGATGGAGCTTTCTGAAGAAAGTATGGCCCCTATAAGTATTTATGACATTGATAAAATCTATAATGGGTTCAAATATATCAAAGTCATTGAGCTACCCTCCATCAATTGTTGTAAAAGGGAGGTTTGCTGTGTTGAAACTGCTACTGCTAGGCCCACCAGATGCCAATTCTGCAACCTTAGAAAAAGAAATTTCTCTCAGGCCAGCCATACATTCCCAGAAAATCCCAGAAGATTATGGAGCAGAATCAAGAATGGTGGAATATTTGGTATGGAAGCTGCTGTTGATGAACCCCCAACCTCTGAGGCCACCTCTGGTCACACCAACTGTGAGTTGATTGGTTAAAGAATTTCAGACTTACTGACTGTATCACTTTCTTTTCTTCTTCTTCAGTTACTGGACCCAGGATGAGAGGTGTTCAATAATGGAATAACACCACAAGCACCTGGAGAAAAATTGGAGGACCCATTAACACCCAGGGAAACCCATTGGAGTGCCCCCAGAGGTCCCTACTTTGGTATTAAGGAAGGATGGAAGACTTGGAAAATTGAAGAGAAATCTAGTGGTACAAGATGATGTTGATACTGATGCTGAATGTAGTAACAAAATAGATGGAGAAAATTCAAAAAACTACCCCCATTCAATCCACTTCACTTTCTCCTGTACAAGTCAATACCAACACCCATGAAGTAATTAGGTCCCCCCAGCCACATTAACCTCCAACTAGATTATCAACCAAGCCATACACTCTTGCCTCTACCTCCACCAATTTGCAACCACCCATGGCCAGCACCTCCAGACCCTGAATCAGTCTTTGACCACCGTTGCTGCTGGAATATCACTCGCAGCTTTACTGATCAAAAGAATATTAATGAGAAGGCTGTAACAGCCTTGTTTGAAGAGGTGGATTCTTTGACTGAGGCTTTTGTTTATAAATCTATGAAGAGTTTTTTTCCAGGTGAAGCCACTGGGGATTTGGCCAGGGAGGCAGTTGCTTATCAAAATGCCTTGGGAATCAAATTTGAAGTAGCCTTGAAGTAATTTTGATGAAGATTATCTGTAGTTGTTGTTTATAATTACTAGTGCTTTTTCCCTTGTATTATTGAGCTAACTGAAATACCAATGAAGTTTATGGGAGGAATTATCTCTGCTTTTGAAATAAGAAATGAAAAAGAAGAATCTTAAAAGTAAAATAAAGTCAAGAAAATGAAAAGGAATTAAGAGATAGAGAGAGTCAAGAAACAAAAATAGAGGAAATTTTGAGGATTTTCCTTCTTGTGGTGATTTCCTTGACTTTGGCTATAAAATTTCTGAGAAAATAAAACCAAGAATTTGTTTATAATATAATGGCAAAGGTGGTTTACAAGAAGTAGAGACCCTTAGAGAGGTATACCAGGAGATGGAACTTACTTTAATAACTTCCAATCCCCACCAAGAACCATAAAAGAAAGATATTCTTTTTCCATAAGATGAATTTATTTAATGGGTTTATTGAAGAATGATTATCATAATAATTCAAAATGAAATAAAAAAGGAAAATTCACCTATATCATCATTTAAGGTCAAATTTTTGGGATCTTGATGTTGCAAGGCCCTTTCAATCTGTCCAAAGAGTTTCCAAGTGCTCACAGGTGATTCATACAAAAAACTTGGGTGGGATACCCCCTTAAAGGTGTATTCCAGGAGACAAACTTACTTTTTGTAAAATCTAATCCCCACCAAGCACCATAAATTCAAACTCTTAAGGTATTTGAGCCAGGATTTCCGGGATAAAAGGAATGGTAATCCTTGACAAGGTCTGGTCAGCTGGTAAGGTTGGAAGCTGGTTCCCAGGTTTTTCTTTATGGGTATTCATGGAATACTTTCCACTCCACAAGATACCATAATTTACCTGTTTTGAGGTTTGAGTCCAGAACCTGTGCCACCTCCCATTCCTCTTACCTCTTCACTATGACTGGTGGTGGTGGCAATTGATGGATATTTGGGATAGTTGATTGCTTGACTAGCTCTAACAAGGACACCTGGAAGACAGGGTGACCTGACTTCCATTGTAAAGGCAACTTGAGTTTATATGCATGGCTTCCAATCTTTATAAGAACTTTAAATGGCCCCAACAATTTTTCTGACAGTTTCTTGGTGTGTCTTGTTGTTTTTATGCCCTTTCAGGTTAATCATACTTTGTTCCCAGGTTGAAAACCAGGTGGGAATGATATATTTTTATCAGCCAACTTCTGAAAAGGCTTTATTTCTGACTCTAATGATTCCTTCACAAATTTTGGAACTGGTTGGAGTTTTTTTGATACATTTCCAGTATTTGTGTCTTGAGAAATGTGAATTGAGTCAAAACTGGGATTTCTTCCAAAAATTGTAAAAAAAGATGACTGTTTTGTTGACAGGTGTTCTGCGTTATTTGAGGAAAATTCAGCCAGAGGGAGAAAGATGTGCCAGTCATATTGATTTTAGCATATATACATCCAAAGATAATTTTCTATAATCTGATTTACCCTATCTATATGTCCATCTGTTTCAGGATTTAAATAATTTGGAATATCTCTTGATATCTTGAGCTTCTGATATAAATTGGTCCAGAATGGTTAAATAAATAATTAAACTCTATCACTGACAATACTGGCTGGGAGTCTATTCTTGGGAAAGACATTTCTAATGTAGATTTGAGCTATGTCCAGAGAATTAGTTCTTGAATATGTTGGTATGAATATTGCCATTTTTCAGAATCTGTCCAAAAATACTAAATTTGAATCAAAGTTGAAAGAGGCAATTGAGTGATAAAGTCAATTGATAAGAAATCCCAAGGACCATATTCAATTTGAAAAGGCTTTGGTAATCCAAACTTCTTATGGTGAATCTTCTTGTTTCTTGAACGTTTCTGGCAGGAGGACACATAGTACTTGAGGATTGGATTCATGCCAGTCCAATAAAAATCTCCCTTTATTGCCTTGAGGGTCTCCTCCTGGCCAGGATGGCCACCCAATGGTGAGTCATGATGCTTTTGAAGACTGTCCAGTTGAATCAAATGATTGCTTGGGATTACTCCTCTATCTTTGAGAAATAACAATTTGGCTGGAGGTTCAAGAGAATAATCTGAGACTGATTCACCTCCATCTAATTTCTTGAGTATTGGTTTATAATATTTGTCTTTCCATACATCTTTCTAAATTTTATCCACTAAATATGAGAAATTATAAACCTTGATTGAGAAGAATCCTGATTCTTGAATATCATTTTTCTCAAGAGCTTGAGGAAAGGTTTGAGGATCCTTGTTTATTAATTCCCCCCCTTTTTCAGGTACATATCATCTCAAAGTTACAACACATCTGGTAAAGTGGCCAGTCTTGCTGGTCTGTAAGTGATAGAAAAGTGGGACTAAGAGGGAAATTAATCCCAGAAGGCTTGAGGACATGTATTTACTGTGGAATAAATGAAAGATTGGAGGGTAGAATGGTCTGTCAATAATTCAAAGGGATAAGAAAGAGAAAGAAGAAAAACTTGTCAGTTTTTGAGGGCCCAAACAGTTTCAAGGAGTTCTTTGTCATGAATTTCATACTTGAGCTCACATGGCAGAGGCTTTCAACTATCAAATTCAATTGGATGCTTTCCTGAGTCATTCACCTGATGCAGTACAGCACCCAAGAAATAATCAGAAGCATCAATCTCTACAATGGTTGGTAAAGAAAAATTGAAATAGGAAAGGATAAGATAAGTGGTAAAAGCTTCAAGTATTTTGAAATGGACAATATTTTCCTCATTGAAGATCAAAGGACAGTCATTTTTAAGAAGGGAATTGAGGCCAGTGATTGTTTTAGAGTAATTCTCAATGAAATAATGATAAAAATTGGTAAAGCCAAAAAATGAATCAAGTGCTACAATGTTCTTGTGGTGAGTCCAATTAAGGTTTTGCTGAATCTTTCAAGAATCCATCTTGAGGCAATCAATTAAAATGACATAGCCAAGGTATTGCACACTTGAGTACTGAAATAAACACTTTGAGGCTTCAATAAATGAATTATTGTGCCTCAATCTTTGGAGCACAGAGGCCACATATTTGACATTTTCCTCCTCAGAACTTGAAAATACCATAATATCATCTAAGGAAACTACTACAAAAACATCCATAAAAGCTTTAAATATATCATTCACAAGATTCTAGGCATAACTTCCATATTTCTTTTCTAAAGGAAGTCAAATTCTTGACCCCCTATTTGATTCTCAGGAGAATATAAGCACCCCCCAAATATATCTTGGAGAAGATAGTGGAACCATTGAAAACAGTGAGCATCTTATTCATTGGAGGGACAGGATACTTGCTCTTCCTATTGACAGAATAGAGCTTGCGGTAGTCAACACACAAGCAAAGGCCTCCATCCTTTTTATTGACAAAAAGGACAGGTTCTCCTGTTGAAGAGGATCTTGGCCTGATTAAACCTTTTTCTGCATTCTCTGAAATGAAGTACCATAGTGTTTCTGACTCAAGATTTTCTAAAGAGTAGATAACACCAACTGGAGGTAGATACCCCACAGGTTTAATATGATGATCACAGGCATGCTGTGGAGGAAGTCTCTGTTCTTTTATCTTGGAGAATTAATCCAGATATTTTTGATAAGCAGGAGGTACTACCTTCAACACAGTTTCAATTTATTCTGAGTCTTCCTCTGCATCCCACTACTCCTCCAGGAATTCATTAAAGGATAAAGGACCAAGGTCCATATACCCTTGAAAGATCTTAACACAATATATAGAAAAATCTTTTCCAACATCTTTTATCTCTTTGAAGACTTCATCTCTGGATGGAAGTAATGACTGAGGGGGGTGATGGGAGGGATATGGACAGAATAAAGAAGGGAAGGTGTTTTAGGCTCACAAACCAGAGCAGAACTGTTGACAGAGATGGCAAATTAATTACTAGTAGAAGGAATAATACCACTAGAATAATAGGTGATAAATCCATTTTTCCAATCGATAATTGGATTAAAAAGGTAAAAAAATCATATTCCAGTACCAGGTCTTCTCCCTGGGGGAATCTATGATAAAAAAGTCCCATTCAAAGATTGGGAAAGAAGCCAACTCAAAATCCCACTCGGTATAATTGGTGATTAACAAGGGAGTGGATTCATTTTAATCCAAAATGAAAAGAGTAATATTTTCAGGTAGCTCTGAGATTGTCAATGAGTACTTGAGAACAACATTATTTGCAATAAAGAAGTTTGAAGCACCAGAATCAATGTGAATATTATAAAAAATATCAGATGCAGAAGAAAAAATAAGACATTTTAAAGATATTATGACACTAGCATACATATTGTACAATTGTGCTCTTGAAGAAAATAAGTGAGAACCAATGAGCACATCATGATTCCCACTCAGGCTTTTTCCTGCTTGCTAGGGAAGCCTCTTGATGGCCCTGGCCTATTTTCAGCCCTCTTGAATAATTTTTTCAATTATGTGCTTTCCAAAACAATAAGCACATAATCCTCATTTGGTATTCCTCTCCTTTTCAGAAGCAATTATTTTGTTGTTGTCATTAAGGAGATCAGCACAAGAATTATCCTTAGAAACTTAGAAATTCTTCCCCTTCCTATTCTTATTTCAAGGCTTCTTGGAAGATTAATTTTGAGGAATGAAGGAATTGGACCCAGTGAAAAGAGGTGCCTTTTCTTGATCAACACCCTTTTCCTTCTGCCTCTAATGGTAGCTGGTATCTAAATCCAAAGTAATATCCATGAGTTCTTCAAGGCTGTCGAATTGCCAGGGTGAAAAGCACATTGGCCCAATAGCCTTTATTTCAAGCCTCCTCTATAAACATCAGTATAAGCTCTTTCCCCCCAATATCCACTTCTTGACATTAAGCATCTTAAATTCCTACATACAAGGAGACATTACCACTTCCTTTCATCCTGAGATTTTCCAACTCTTGATCAGCTTCCCTGAATTAATTGATATTACCAAAAAGAGTGAATAACTGGGTTTCAAACAGCTTTCAGTTAAGAAGCATACAGGATGTGTTTTCATTGGAGATATTTGAGAGATATGGTTCAATCAATTTTCCAGCTCTACCAGTGAGAAAATAAGTTAAATGAAGAACCTTCTTCCTATTAGAAAAGAGGCTTTCTTGGTCCTGTCAGAAATTTAATTGACAGGAATTGATAAATTCTCTCAATTTATGAGTTTTATTACCATCAAGATAATCAGGTGCCTTCACAGATGGAGTCTTGAGTTCTGGGGCTCTTTAATTGTCTATGGGAGAGATTTCTTAAGTGAGTTTTCCCATGAATTGAGTCATTCTCTCCATCATCTTTAGGAAATTTGGTCCAACTTGAGATAAAATATTTTGCATTGGAAAGGGCTGGATTTGAGACCTCAGAAGGTTCAGGGACACCTGCCAGGGCAGCTGCCACTTCAGTCCCCTCATCTCCAGCTTCCCCAAATCTACTTCTAGGACCTTGAGACTTTCCAGGGTAGCCACCCAACAAGCCAGAGAATGATCTTGATCTTCTTGACTGTATACATCCTCTTCTTTTGGGCTTTCTCCTTATATTGGTGGTCTCCTGTCCAAACCTGCACTCAGTTGATGAACCAAGGATGTTCAGTCAAGAGGAACCCTTGCTTTAGGCATGAAAAAAAATTTATTTCTTTGAGATCTTTTATTCTTGGCTTGGGGTTTATGCTGAACAGGAATTATTGAAGATTAAGAAAGGAAAACCTTATGATACTTTGAGAATAATAATAAGTCTTGGTCAAATCAAATAAAATTAGAATCTTGATTAAACTTAAGCAATAAATCAGAAGTCTTGAGGTGGAACCAATGTGAACAATAATTGAGGAATGAAAATTACAAATTCAAAATCTCATTAATGACTCAAACTTCTTAGAAATATCAAATCAATTTCAGGAAATAAATCAACAAATTCAAAACAAATATCAAAGGAATATTGAATGATTCAATAAAGCCATACAGCTCTATAAACATCAGAATCAAGGTCTTGAGGAGCTCAATGAATCAATAAATATTTTCAGGAATCAGTTCAATACCTTTTTGACTCGAATCAATCAGTCAATAAAAATCAAATCTTTAACATCAATCATATTTCCCAAATAATTCAAAAGCCATCAATAAACAAGCCAATCCAATGAAAAGATCCTGAATCACTGATTCAATTATCACAATGAATTCCAATCAATCAACCAATAAAATAAAAACTCTAATGAGACCTGAATATCAAACAAAAAAAGAGAGCTTTAAATTTGATTAAGGATCACCATGAGCAAATTTGCCACACCTGACAGCAGGTGTTGCATTTTGAATTTGACATTGGAGATAGACTGGAGGAAGATTGAACATAGAACAAAATTTCAATATACAAATAAAATTTTTGGATGAAATTTAAGCCCCATATGCAAGCCAAAAATTCTGAATTCAGTTTGATGAATATCAGTGTTTGGTCCAGATTTTCAAAGATCAGAATTAAAGAATAGATTATCAACATACTTATTTTTATTTTCCCTCTTTTTTAATCTTATTTGTTATTTTTTATCATTTAATTTATAAAAATGTTACCCTTTGGGTTATTTATTATGTAATTTTGCATATATAATACAGCTTCAATATGAACTGACTATCAAGACCACCTATGAGAACCCATAGAAGGGTAATATTGGAATTGGAACCCTTTGTGTTTGAAAGAAATTTCTCATAAATCATAAAATGAGTTGGAGAATTTCCCAAAATATACATAATTCTAGCCTACCATTAAAAATCTTTCTCTTATTAAGTTTTTAATTTGTGAGCAACTATATGCCGTATTTTTGCTTTCTTTTTTGTGTGGGTTATTATTAAAATTGAGAGAATTTGTAAAGATTTGTTGGAAAGTGTCAAGTTAAGGAGAGTCCCACACAAATACCATATGTATTGAAAAGGTATCACCCCTATTTCAACCCATAAACTAATTTGTAGGAGGCTCCCACAATTATAATAAGATAATATAAATATTCAAATTGAAATATTGGCTTTATTATTACAATAGGGGACATTTTTCTTCTAAAATTCCATGGTGTAAGCTAAAATTTGTTGTGATCTTCATATTAAAAACATGAGCTAATGATAGAATTTTAAATATAAACAATCATAAAAAACATAATATTTTTTAATTCTTTGGGGAATCAAAATTTCCTCTTCCTTGATAAAAATTTAAAATCTTAGCTTTATAATTCCTACTCTTTCATGTAGTTTTGAAGTATTTAGATAGATTGAAAGCTCTCCATGAACTAAAAAGTCAAATATTTTATCTGAACTTGATGGGTTGATAACATTAATTATCTCAAAATATTTTTCCAACTTTAACACTCATACAAAATAAGAAAATCAGATTTTGAAAACCATTTAGAATATAATTTTCCAATTTCTCTACATTAAATTTTCCTCAAAGCTATAGGGGACCCTTTAGCAAACTCTTATTATGCCTTTGATTTGAGCTCACTTACAAACTCAATATCCATTGAAAAGGATCAGGAACTTCAGTTATATAAGTCAATGGCATCATTAATTGAGTTGTTTTGAAATAATGAGAAGATGATAACAAGGCAAAATAACTGGTATGAATAGGTTCTTTCAAGAAATTTCTTTCTCATAATTTATTGAGAAATATTTTGAGATTTTTGAGAAGTTTAAATTAGCTCGATAAATCTATGCAGCCTAAAAAGATAAAAAATCCTTTATTATCAGTGGTTTCTAAAGTTTTTTTGAAAATGCTATATATAAAATTATTTGAATTACTTTTGCCAGAGAATAGGAGAATATTTATTTTTTTCTTTGGTATTAATTTTCAATTAAGGGTTTAAAGTGTTGATTAAAGTAAGATTTTTAAGAGAGAAGCCACAGAGGTAAGCTGGAAAGTTTTGGGAATTAAGCTTTAACTGGGTCAAATATCACTTCACAGCCATGTGCAATCAAAATCAAGAGATGGTCCAAATAATGTTTCAAGTATGTAATTGATATTATCAAAGAGTTACCAAGGTATTTAATGAGTTTTTAATACTTTTTATGGATAATTGTGGAAAGTTTTTTTAGGGAATGATTACGACCACAGAGATATATACTTTGAAAAGAAATGGATCAATTATTTGAGTAAATGATTCATCATCTGCTTTGATTCATGGAAATATTATAAAGTTTATCAAAAATATTTTTATAGAATAATAGAAACCGTTCTTGGATATTTCAAAATGAATAAATATTATTAAAAGTGAAAATATTTGGGAAATATTACATGGAAACAAATCTTTTTGATACTTTTTTTCAAAAACCCTCTTCTATTCAGCTAACTAATCCTTCTTGCTTTAAATAAAGAAAAATCTTTCCACTTAATTTTTTGTTGTAAGAATTATATTAAGCTCATATACTCCTATTTGTATTTCCTGAATTTTTTGTAACATATATATACTTTCATTTTAATGTTGGATATGCTAAGAGAAACATAAAAACTGCAAAAAATATCTCAAAAATTCTTTTGAACAAGGATTTTGAATAAAATTATGGAGCTCATTCAAAAGAATAAGGGATGGAAGAATTAATGAAGAATTCGCTTCAATCTTTTTTATTATTAAAATCAAGTTTTTTTTGTATTTTTTCAAGAAACAAAGTAGCAAATACTTTCATAGTTCTACTCAAACACCTTGTTTTTTAATGTTTCTTTTCTCATTTTGTGAGTTCTGTTAGTCTTCTCTAGGGTGATATGTTATTTTAAGTAGTTTATTAGTTTTTTTGTGTTTTTGTTTGATTTTTCGTAAGTTTGTTTTTTATGTTATAACTTGGTATCAACTCATTTTTATGTTTTTTTGTGATTTAATCACAGTGAGAGGCCTTGTGAGGCCCTCAACTGTCAATTCTTTCACAAATGTCAAATTTGTTACCGTACAGGACCTGTAATGCTACTACTGTAAATTTGTTAACGATCGTGGACAAATTTACAGTAGCGGCCCTCAGAAGGCCTGAAGTGTAATTTCCTCCAGTGGCAAGTGATGTACTATATAATTCCCAGTATTTTTCTTCCTCACTAACTAATAATACCCTAAAACAAGAAAGAGTAAGTAATTTAAACTTAAAAACTAAGAAGCATTTCCGCCTTATAAATAAAAATTGATGAAATATATTCATGAGCCAATGTGATGAGAAAATGGAAAAAATAAAAATAATCAGTGAACTTCAGAAGCTTCAATGAATGAATAAGAAAATAATTCTAGCTTTTGAAAAGAGAATTATTTAAAGGAATTTGAAAGAAGTCATTTGTTCCTTTGGAGGTTACAGGATTTTAACCATTTATAACAAAAATATCCACAATCCAGTCCCTTCAGAAAAGGTTTCAGTGATAAACAGCTGAATCTGATATTTGGATTACATTTTTCATATTAAAAATAGGAAATAAAATTTTTATAAAGTGATAATAGGTAGCAAATCAAGAAAGATAAAAGGATTGATTCATTTTTAAAATTATATTTAACTTTATTTTGGCCATAAAAAGGATATAATTGTTTAAATTTAAAATAAATTTGTAATTTCCAATTTTTTATCATGAATAAAATTATTATTAAGATTAAAATAGAAATGTAAATTATTTTTATGCGAGATACACTTTTGATAAATCAAGTTGACCATTGCTCAATTGTGGCAAATGGGAATAAGATTTCATGATGTCAAAAGTGGCATTGATATTTTTTATATCTGTTGAAGATTCAGAAAATATTGATGACTTATCATCTGAATTGTCTTCAATTCTTTCATCTTTTTCAAAATCAGGTTCCATTTCAATTTCAATTTCATTGATTTTCCCCCATTTTGGACATGTATTGGCTAGATGGGTGGTGATTTGGCAAATATGGCACTTTCTGACTGTATCTGCAGATTTATGCTTAACATTATAAGAATTTTATTTGGGTTTTTTGTCCACAGAATCTTTCCAAGGTGTATTAAGCCTTGTTTTGAGATTCGCCCTACTAGAACCAATTCTGGTTCTGGTGGTTACTTCTTCTAATATATTAATAATATCCTCTGCTGAAGATTTTCAGTAGTCCTTCTTTTGACAGCATTCTCTAAGTCACCTCCACATTGGCTCAGAATCTTTCTTTGGATCATAAATTCTGACATGTCAGGATACAATGCTGTTAATCTGTCTTTTTGTTGGCAAAACCATGGTAAAGCTTTGTATTTATCAGAATTAAATTTGGCAGATTCAAAGGCTGTTTGAACCTTGAATCTCCAGGAATCAATGGCCCATTTGTTGATAATTTGGATTTTCCACCAAGTCCAACTTTGGTGTCCATGTGCTTGTCTTAATTTGATATACCATCTGTGATCTGATCTGGTAAACAAGGTGTTAAATCTTGCTGTTACCAATCAGTCTGGTAATTCAAAATCTTCTTTAATCATGTCAATTCCTCTGATTAATTCCATATGGTCATATTCTCCTTCACCACTGAAGTGAGGCCATTCTTTAAGTTTTGGAACTTCTTTCAAGAGTGCTTGGCCCATTGATGGTTACAAGTTATGAAAAGAAGTAGAAAATTCATTTTTTAACTGTGAATTCTCAATATCCAATACTTGTGTATTGGGAAGCCCTGTACCCTCATTTTGATTCAGAGGTGTAGACATTCTTGGTAAGGTGCTTAGTAGTTGCTCAATATTATTCATTTTACTATTGTTACATCTTTGTGAATTCCTTAATTCATGTTGCGATCTTTGTATAGAGTTAATCACATTCTTTTTATGATCATTCTCTTTAGATGTCAGCTCATTCCATAATTCTGTTTGTTGAGCATTATCAGAGATAACCTCATTTAACTTTATTGTTAATTTTGATATTTCCTCTTTTGAGGTATCAAAACACTTTTTCAGGGCAATTATATGTGTCTTTGCTTTAGTAAATTATTTTAAAATATCATCAAGAGATTTCTTATCATCCTCTTTGATAGTACTTATGGCTTGTTTTATTCTTGTTTCAATTATTTCATCAATATTGAATTTAGAATATTTTTCTGTTAACTCTTTAATAATAGTAGATTGTTCATTTATTTTCTTGCCAAATGAATTATCATTATTGGAAGTTTTAAGTGCTCTTAAAACGTTTTCAAAATACATAAGTGTTTCATTAATCTGGCACAGACTCAACTTGTTTGTTTTAATGTTGTTACAAAAGGTTTCATTTTTATCAGAAAGATAGTTTTTTACATCATTTATAGCTTCATACAACTCTGGGATGGAATAAAATATGTCAGAGATCATTTCTGGAATCTTAATCTGGCTTCCTCCTTCTTCTGTAATTCCATCATGGTTCTGGCCATCAAAATACATTTTCCATGGCATCCTTTTAAATCTTTGGAATCCTGTAGCCCTGGCTGTAAGGCCTTGGGGCTGGTGCCTTCCCTTTGCCCTTGTTTTGAGCTTGTGGCTGCTTTTTCATGTTGGTATTGCTACTGCTGGCCACTGGGGCTGTTCTTGGCACTTCCTTTGGTGGTGGTGGGTTGTTTTTCCTCCATTCTGCTGTTAAAAGCATCATATTCTTCTTTTCCATCAATGGATGCCATCCATTGAGTAACTTGCAAGTGCTGGGATGACCCAGGAACTTTCTTACAGTCAGGTATGAGTTGATGCAGTTTTTCCACAGATCTGCAAGGATCTGGTACTCTTTGTGCTGCAGTGCATTGTTTAAGCCTTCTGGCTGGCTTTTTAAATGTTCACTGAGGCTTCTTGTGGCAGTGTCAGCTCTTTTTGAAGGTAAAATAGTGTCATCAGCTTCAGAATTGGACAATATATTGTTGTGGAAGTCTTTTACTGACCCTTGTCCTTCTGTACCTGCTTGGCTTCTGCCATAATAACATCTATTACCTTTTTGGGAGCTTCTTGAGGGCTTATCGCTTGCTCCTGCTCTGGTTGAAGGCATATTTTATGATTAAAAAGGTTTAAAATACTAATTTTACATCAAAAACTTACTATTTGCCAAATGTTTAGCTTTCTGAAGAGTATTACTGATATCCAAGTTGATCAATTCAGAAGAAATTGGCTCTTGTTGGTTATTCTGAGTTATAATAACAGTGCTATTATGATTAGAAATTATAGTTCTTGCAGGAATAATGCTAGTAACTGTGGATGCTGTTTCAATATTTTCTTGTCTTACCACGTTGTCAGACACTAATATCAATGAAAAAAAGCCAATTAATTAAGTAAAAAAGGTTTTTCAAAAGAGAAATAAAAAATGAAGCCTCACTAATAAATATAAAAAGAAATTATTTTCTAAGGATTTTTCAATTATAAGTATTTTTTTATGTATTTTTAAATCTTTCCAATATAAGAAAAAAGATTGAAAAAGTGAAAAATTATTTCACAGGTAAAATATCATGGCTGGGCCCCCAAATGTAAGGTGTAGATAGGAAACTTTGATAAAATAACAAGTACTTTTCCTGTCCTCAAAATTTGTATAAGGTAAAATTATTTAAAAATAGTGAGAAATAGTATTTTTAAAGAGAAAACACACCAAGTATATTGTTTTTAACTTTTTAAGTATAAAACATTAATATAATGAAAATTTATTGTTTCACCAACAATAAAGATTTATCCAAAAATACTCTACAAGAGATATTTAAGGCTACAAAAGAAATTTCTTCAAGAGCAATTTCAATTGGAATTAATTGAGCCAAGAACTGCAAGAAATTAATTAAAGAAAAAATTCTTTAAAAAGATATTTAATGAGAAAACACGCCCAAAAATTACCAGAGTGAATTTGGAAGCAAAGTGACAAAGCTAACAGTGATGGAAGATGCTTTAATTCACTTTTGGGGTGGTTCAGGGGTAGAAGATTATAAGAGTTACAAACAACTATTATAATAATTTTTTCACGTGGTTACAATGTTCAAAATGTTTGAAAAAGGGTGGTTGGAATATTTTATTTATTGGTTTAACAGTGTTTAAACTAATTATAAAAGGAAAAGGTTCTAACATGAAGAGAAAAGTGGGGCAAAGAAGACATTCTTTTATAGCCATCAATTTTCTTACTCCAATAGTAAAATGTACTCTTGTCAGTCGTGAAAAAACATTCTGACAGCAGAAAAGCCAATTATGGCATCATAGAACCCTGGTTTAGACAAAAAAAGGGCTGGTTTAAGCCATTTTTTGCTATTTTTAGCCATTTTAGACCCTCAGATCAGCCATTACTATAGCAATACCTGGTCTAGAGCCTTCAAAAGACGTCAGACCTTGTTTAACAGGCGTAGATAACATTTAAAACTGTTTTTACTAATATTGGTTTAACTGAAGGGTAGTTTTACCCTCTTGGCAGCAGTTAAAACTACCCTGGTTGGTATCAAATCCTCATCACCAATTGAGTCACAGACCCTGTGACTCAATTCCAGGCCAAAAATAATGAACTTTTGCATGGATTTTGACATCCCATGCCAGTCAGCAAGGATTTTGGGGGTCTACCTCCCCCTTAGAGCTAGAGTGTCTTTTCCCCCCCTGTGAGCCTTGAGGTATATTTTACATACCCAAATAGGCCACAATTATCTTAAAAAGAAATTTTGAATTATGCAAAACTCATAAGTCATGCATATATCCAAAATTCATCATTTTCAATTTCAGAAAAGATGAATAACTTTTTATTGAGTAAGTAAATCCATGGATTTAAGACCAGATTTGGATTCTACACAAAAATTCACCTAGGGTAGCTCCATAGAGTGAATAAGCTCAATTTAAGTATTTGAGGTGGTAAAATGGAAAATACTTCAATACCACATCATTAATACCACATAAAAGATCCGTGAAAATTTTTGTTTTTCTTGATTTTTAGCCAAAATAATGGGAAAGTGAGAAATCCCATGTTACATATACACTAAGAATAGTGTTATGCATGTTTTGAGCACTTAATATCATGGTATTCTTACATGGACTTTTGGTACACTTATAGTGGATATCTCACTTTAAGCTTAAATTACTATTTTGACGTAAAAAATAGGCAAGGGAGACAAAAGACATCAAGGAGAGCCAGGGTACCCAACTTCTGAGGCCTCAGAGGCGTGGATAGCTCCAGAGCTTGGATCCATGGCTCATCTTGGCCCAATTGGTAAACCAAAACTCTTTGGGAACTTGGTTACCAAGTTACAACTACTGTAAAACACCAGAAAATAGCAAATAACCTGCTATTTTGACGTGCCAAGGAGGTAATGAGCTACTTACACTCCTGTAACCATGTCAATTACTAATGACTTTCCATGGATAAACACCAAAAGAGTAACTAAAACCCTTTTGGGACCCATATTCATTGATTTACCTCATAGCAACCAGCAAAACACTGCTATTTGCAATTCTACGTAGAAATGAGGTAAAAACTTCAAAAATTCATTAAAAATACAATTCTTAATGAATCCTTCTGAAACTTTCAGGACTAAAGGAGAACTGTATTATCTATGGTACAACCAAAAATAATTACAGTTTTACTAGTAAAATTAAAAGTCTTACTTACAGTCCATTTTTGGTTATTCTACGTGAAAACACTGAATCTTCAAAAATTCACAGTAATTACAACCTGTGATGAAATTGGCAATAACATTGATAACTTTGAGAAATCAATGATTATTTTAGAATAAAAGAAGATTTACAAGTGTTACTCCTTTTATTATTAACCATATTGGGGTTGGTAGTCATGTAAAAGCATCAATTAAGTAATTATGATAATCTTACGTGACAACTGATGATGCAATCAATAATCCAAAAAGGTTTATTGTTTTCTCACTCACTGGTTTTTCAGTTTGCTCCATGGCACGCCTCTGTGAGCTGTTGTTGACTTAAAAGAGGCCTCCTCTTGCTGTTTTTTCCATATCATCATCTTATCAATTTATTAAATCATTATTACCAACAAGTAAGTATTAGTTCAACTATTCTTAAGTGTTTTAATCTTTCAGAATCAATCAGAAAGACGTGAAATCATAGAATCCAACTATATATTGTTGTAATGCTGTTATAAATCCTTTTGATCCCTTAAATCCACAATTCTACGTCAAATTTCTCTACTTTTATTATCAATAAGTTCTTTGGAGTATTAGTGAGTCTTTTATCTTTAATTCTTAAAGTTTTTCTCTAGTAATAGTTTTCTTCAAGAATTATCTTTATAATTATTCTTGTAAAAGATAATTATATATTAAAATAATTTTATTATTTTAATAAAAAGAAGTTTTTATTATTAAATTCTTCTTGTAATTGATTCTTGTAGACAATTACTGCTCACTGTTATAATCACTAGTAGTGTATAACACGTGAAAGAAATAATTTTATAATTCTTTAATTGTGGTTATAATAATTTTTATTATTATATTTCATAAGAACAGACATAGTACTGTTGATTAATAGTAATATTATCATCAGTTTCATAGTCACATCTTACATTTGGGGGCCTGGCCGTGTTTTTTGAACCTTGTACCCTTAATTAATATATTTTTAAGCTCTAAAATATATTAATTTAATTAATTTTTTTCTTTCAATTCAAAGTTAAAATCTTTTTCATTGAGGAATTTGGTTTAATTTTATATTGTTTTTACACGTGGCTTTTTCACATCCAAAAAACTTATAAAATTATTCTTTGAGTTACTCTGAATTAATTTTATTCAAAATCTTAAATTTTAATTTTTTTTCTTTAAAAAGAATAATTTTTTTAATATTAAAAAATATAAAAACTTATAAAAAATCTTTAAAAATATTTTAAAAAGTATAAAAAATAATTTTTCTCTTTTATAATTTTTTCTAGTGTCTTTGATCAAATACTGTGCAGCTGGCAACAGACTCAGTAAAAGATATATCACTAGTCCAGAATCTTCAGAAGCAGAATCTGAAGACAGTATTGAGGTGCAGATTGCTAAAAGAGGCACCTTATTCAACTCAGAAAAAGCTGAATTACCACCAAAAGGTGTGTATTTTATCTTATATTTTCACCTTTTATCTTTAAATTGATGTGAAAATGGTGCATACCAGAAATGGAAGCAACTATTCAGTCCAGCCAGATGGAAGTGGACAAGGAAGAGGCAAGACCAAATCCAGAAGTGTCAAGTCTTCCACAAGAAAGACACATTTGGAGGATGCCAGAGTTGCCCCCCATTCCCCAAGGTCTGTACCAACAGATTTTGACGTGAATTCTGAGCCTGAACTAATTTATGATAATATTTCCAGGGCTGAACCATTTTCAAGTGGCAGCAATAGAAATATATCAGAGCCAGTACAAAAATTGGTTCAGAGCCGCCAAAGAAGAGGAGTGGGAAATCTGCCCAAGCCTTTGGCAGGGGGCCATGAACTCCTACTTACACATCAAGAGCTTTCTGGGTCAGGAGAAGACCATAGAACTCTCAGGAGGTTGGAGCCCCCTGTCTTGCAAAGACAAGGTCAAAAAGATAAAGAATTGGTTGGAGAACCAGAGTCTTTTATCCATAGACCAGAAGAAAGAGTTGGAAATGACTCCAACTTTGGAGACAGAGGCACCAGTGGCATCTACCAGCTCCAAACCAGCTCCAGAAGCATCCAAGGACAAGCCCAAAGGACCTCAAAAGAAACAGAGAGGTCCCAAGAACCATCAAGGCAAGGGCAAAGGCAAAGCCAATTGGCACAGACCTTACCCACAAGGGTACAGGATCCCCAGATTGGAGCCTTCAGCAGTGGACAGTGTCTTCAATATGGCCAGAACTCTTATGGAATTCACAGCCAAGGAGCAGGAAAGGATGAACAGGACTTTTCCACGCAAATAAATGATGTACATAGAAGTATTAGTGTAGAAATTGGCAAACTTGAGTCAAAGTTAAAGCAAATTACATTAGACATCAATGATTCAAAGAAAAGTGACAAGCAACATTCTGATTGGCATCAATTGACAACTGCCACCCTTGAGTCAATTAGCAATGCTTGTGATAGAATTGAGAACCAATGTCAAAATGATGACACAGAGGATCCTTCCATTTTTAAAGTAAATGATAGACTTAAAACTCTTGAAGACCGTGTCTTACAAATAGTTAAGAATACCAATCAATTTGCTATACATTTAGCAAAAAGTGATAATGAGAGACAGAAATTAAAGAATGAAATAATTGCAAGTGTGGAGCAAATTCATAAGAATCATGAACCACATATGCCAAGGCATTCTACACCTTTGACTGAAGAAAAACTTTCTGTTAAAGAGAGTTTAACTCCATTCTTAGGAGAAAATGTTATTTCTGCAAAGGATATTCCAAAATTAGAAGAATGGCCAACATTCTCTGGTGAAGGAGAATACAGCCATATTGAATTCATCAGGACTATTGATATGTTGCAAGAAGACTTTAATATACCTGATGAAATCATAGTAGGAAAATTACATTGTTTGTTTACCAATACTGCAAAGAAATGGTATTACAAGATGAGAATAGATCATGGAAGACATGACTGGTCTTGGTGGAAATCTGAAGTGATTACCAAATGGGCCAATAATTCTTGGAGGTTTAAAATGGAGAATGCTTTTGAAAGTGCCATTTTTAACTCAGAAAAAGACAAACCACTTACTTGGTTCTTCAAACAAAAAGACAGATTATCTGCTTTACATCCAGATATGTCTGACACTATGATTAATATGAAAATATTAAGGAAGTGTGGAGGAGAACTAGAACATGCTATCAAAAGCAGATGTGTGGAACCCTGTTCAACAGAGGACTACATTAATGCTATGGAAGATATCATTACCAGAACAAGAATTGGTAAGACTTGGATTACAAACCCAATAGAGTCAAGAATGGTCTCAAAGATTCCTAGAGAGGACAAAAGACCAGAGAGACCTGTCTTGAAGTGTCATAAATGTGGAAGTACTTCACATTTAGCCAACACTTGCCCTAAGAAGACAAAAATCAATGAAGTTCAAATCATTGAGGAGATTCAGTGTACTGAAGAGAAAGAAGAGTCTGATCAAGATTCTGCAGTCTCTGAAGATACACCAGTGGAGGACTATCCCATTGAAAACATTTCAGCTTTCTTTGAGGTCACAGAAGTCCATACCCACTTGCCACAGTACAGTGAGGATTGCTGCAACCTGATCAATATCCAACATGCCAGAATATGTAAAACAAAACCTGCTAAAGGAAAGGGTTATACTGCTGGAGCATCATGTATCACATCAGTTCTGATGGGTGATATTGAAGCCAAAGTTAATTTGGATACAGGGGCATTTTGCACTTGTGTTGGCAAAGACTATCTCCAAATTATACTTCCTGAATGGAAAAACCATCTATTGCCAATAGAAGGTGTACAATTCAGTAGTGCCAGTAACAATATGTACCCCTTGGGCATATTGGACACTAATATTGTATTCCCACATCCAGCAGGAAGTGTAAGAATGAAAACTGAGATTGTAGTAATGGATAATTGCACATCTCAGCACATCATTCTTGGAAATGATTACTTGAATATTTATGGTATTGATATAAATAACCATAAAGACAGATATTTCACAATTGGAGATAACAAAAGGCAAAAATTTGCTTTCTCCAATATGCCAAAACAGATATCTGTAGTATCTTCTGTCAAAGATACTTACAAGGATGAATTTGTGTCTAAACAACTTGTTGAAGCACAGATTAATCCATCATTGTCACCAAAGATGAGGAATGAACTTATTAATGTATTATATACATACAATAATGCATTTGCATCTGATAATGAACCATTAGGTGCTATAAGAGGACATGAAATTGATATTACTCTTAATATTGATAGACCATATCCTCCAGTACTTAGAAGACCAGCTTATCCAGCCAGTCCCAGAGCTAGAGAAGCCTTGGAAAAACATATCCAAGAGTTGATCCAACTTGGTGTGCTAATGAAAGTAGGCCATAATGAAGAAGTTGAAGTGACAACACCTGTTATTATTGCATGGCATAATGATAAGTCAAGAATGGTTGGAGATTTTAGAGCTTTGAATACCTACACAGTTCCAGATAGGTATCCAATCCCTAGAATCCAAGAAACCTTGACTCAATTGTCTAAAGCCAAGTATATAACATCAATGGATGCATTAAAAGGCTTCCATCAAAATGTTTTGACACCTAAAGCTAGGAAATTACTTAGCATTATCACTCACTGTGGTATTTATGAGTATCTTAGAATGCCATTTGGCATTAAAAATGCTCCATCTCATTATCAAAGAATGATGAATACCATCTTCCCCACAGAATTGTCTGAAGGATGGCTTATCATTTATATTGATGATATTATTATATGTTCTGACTCATGGTCTTTGCACCTTGAAAGACTTGCAAGAGTACTCCATAAAGTTGCAGAAGTGAACATGAAAATTTCACTTAAGAAATGCAATTTTGGTTTTGAAGAACTCAAAGCATTAGGACATATTGTTTCTGGTTTGAGCTTAGGTATTGACAAGAATAAAGTAGCAGCAGTGTTACTTAAGCCAATACCCCAGAATAAAAAAGAAATGATGTCTTTTCTTGGATTTGCTAGTTACTATAGGCAACACTTGAAAGATTTTGCAATTCTAGCCAAGTCACTCTATAGAATCTGTGATCAACAGACTGTATTTGAGATGACACAGGAAAGAATTAATGCTTATGAGAAGATAAAGAAAGCCCTTACAGAAGCACCTTTACTCCTCATGCCTGACTGGAATATTCCTTTTAAATTGTACATTGATGCATGTGGAGATGGATTAGGGGCAGCCCTACATCAAGTCCAAATTATTGATGACAAACCTACAGAAGGACCAGTTTGTTATATCTCAAGACAAATCAAACCAACAGAAGCCAGATATGGTGCAAGCCAAATGGAGTGCTTATGTTTGGTATGGGCACTTGAGAAATTACACTATTACCTTGATGGCAGTGTTTTTGAAGTAATAACTGACTGTAATGCTGTAAAGTCACTTCTTAACATGAAACCTCCCAACAGACATATGTTGAGATGGCAAATAGCCATTCAAGAATATAGAGGAAACATGACTATAGTTCATAAAGCAGGAAACATTCACAAAAATGCTGATGGACTTAGTAGATGGGCTTTAGCCAACACTCCTGATAACCCAGCTTATGTACCTTTGGAAGCTGAACCACAGATTCCAATTGAAGGAATTAACATAACTGATATTGGGACTGAATTCTTTGAGGAGGTCAGAGAGTCTTATAAACAAGACAAGAATTGCCATATCTTGACTTCTTTATTAGATAAAGACTGCAAAGACACATCTTTGGCTAATGCACTAGATGAAGTTTGGAAAAATTCCTATTCTGAAGGAAGATTTCACTTGTTTGATGGAATTATTTACCATAGAACAAAACATTCTTGTGTGATGACACTGTGTAGTAGATTGCTTATCAATACCATTCTTCATGAATGCCATGATAGCATTTACTCTGGACACCTATCAGAAGACAGGACACTTGAAAAAGTAAAGAACTGTGCATGGTGGCCATCTTGGAGAAAAGAAACTATTGAGTATTGCCATACCTGTGATAGATGCCAAAAAGCAAACAGGAGTACAGGCAAGAAATTTGGATTAATGATCCATATTCAAGAACCAAAATCCCCTTGGGAAGTTGTTCACATGGATTGGGTCACAGCACTTCCTCCAAGTGGTGACAAAAGCTACAATGCTTGCTTAGTCATTGTAGACAGATATAGCAAAACTCCCATATTCTTACCATGTCATAAAGATGACACTGCTATGGATACAGCTCTTCTTTTATGGAGTAGAGTCATTTCTAATACAGGATTATTTAAGAATATCATAAGTGACAGAGATCCCAAATTCACATCTGCACTTTGGACCAATCTTCATAGATTGTTTGGGACTAAGTTATCATTCTCTACAGCATATCACCCTCAAACAGATGGGCTAGCAGAGAGGATGATTCAAACTTTAGAAGACATGATCAGGAGATTCTGTGCTTATGGATTAGAATTCAAAGACTCAGATGGCTTTACCCATGACTGGTGCACTCTGATACCTGCATTAGAATTGGAATACAAGACATCAGTCCATTCTTCCACAGGACAAACTCCTGCTATGTTAGAGAAAGGATGGAATCCAAGACTCCCAGCAGACACACTGAGGAAAGACTTGATTGACATTCATCCTACAGCTTCCAGCTTCAAGATAATGCTTGATAAAGTAAAACATCATGCAAAACAATGTATGGATGATGCTTTTGATTATGCAAAACAGAAGTGGGACAAGAGTCATAAAGTACCAGACTTCAAAGTAGGGGACTTAGTTTTAGTTTCAACCTTGAATTTTAATAATATCAAAGGCCCAAAGAAACTTAAATATTCTTATGTAGGACCTTTTGTTATTGTTGCTTTACATGGAACCAATGCAATTCAAGTGGAATTGAGTGGTGAATTGGAAAATAAACACCCCACATTTCCAGTCAGCTTGATAAAGCCTTATCAACCAGCTGATAAAGAATTGTTTCCTTTAAGGAACCCAACTCCTTTAACTGTACCACCTGTGGAACAGAATGAAGACAAAAAGATAAATAAAGTCATTAAAGAAAGGAGACTTAGGGGTAAAAATCAAAGAGAATATCTTGTCAGATATAGAAATCCAGTACATGAAGATGAATGGATGGCAGAATCAGAAATACCTGACTCAGATAAGCTCTTGAGAAGATTTAGACATGAAAGAAGGCCACAAGCCTGAATATGTCTATAAATGTGCTTTAAATTACTTGATCTGAGTAATGTGAAGAGGTTGGACAGTGGACATTAACCCCCTTTGGGGCCTTATTCTTTTATCACTAATAAAATTGTAGTACAATTTTATTTTTTGGTGGGAGGGAATGTGAGCCTTGAGGTATATTTTACATACCCAAATAGGCCACAATTATCTTAAAAAGAAATTTTGAATTATGCAAAACTTATAAGTCATGCATGTATCCAAAATTCATCATTTTCAATTTCAGAAAAGATGAATAACTTTTTATTGAGTAAGATTTGGATTCTACACAAAAATTCACCTAGGGTAGCTCCATAGAGTGAATAAGCTCAATTTAAGTATTTGAGGTGGTAAAATGGAAAATACTTCAATACCACATCATTAATACCACATAAAAGGTCCGTGAAAATTTTTGTTTTTCTTGATTTTTAGCCAAAATAATGGCAAAGTGAGAAATCCCATGTTACATATACACTAAGAATAGTGTTATGCATGTTTTGAGCACTTAATATCATGGTATTCTTACATGGACTTTTGGTACACCCATAGTGGATATCTCACTTTAAGCTTAAATTACTATTTTGACGTAAAAAATAGGCAAGGGGGACAAAAGACATCAAAGAGAGCCAGGGTACCCAACTTCTGAGGCCTCAGAGGCGTGGATAGCTCCAGAGCTTGGATCCATGGCTCATCTTGGCCCAATTGGTAAACCAAAACTCTTTGGGAACTTGGTTACCAAGTTACAACTACTGTAAAACACCAGAAAATAGCAAATAACCTGCTATTTTGACGTGCCAAGGAGGTAATGAGCTACTTACACTCCTGTAACCATGTCAATTACTAATGACTTTCCATGGATAAACACCAAAAGAGTAATTAAAACCCTTTTGGGACCCATATTCATTGATTTACCTCATAGGAACCAGCAAAACACTGCTATTTGCAATTCTACGTAGAAATGAGGTAAAAACTTCAAAAATTCATTAAAAATACAATTCTTAATGAATCCTTCTGAAACCTACAGGACTAAAGTAGAACTGTATTATCTATGGTACAACCAAAAAGAATTACAGTTTTACTAGTAAAATTAAAAGTTTTACTTACAGTCCATTTTTGGTTATTCTACGTGAAAACACTGAATCTTCAAAAATTCACAGTAATTACAACCTGTGATGAAATTGGCAATAACATTGATACCTTTGAGAAATCAATGATTATTTTAGAATAAAAGAAGATTTACAAGTGTTACTCCTTTTATTCTTAACCATATTGGGGTTGGTAGTCACGTAAAAGCACCAATTAAGTAATTATGATAATCTTACGTGACAACTGATGATTCAATCAATAATCCAAAAAGGTTTATTGTTTTCTCACTCGCTGGTTTTTCAGTTTGCTCCATGGCACGCCTCTGTGAGCTGTTGTTGACTTAAAAGAGGCCTCCTCTTGCTGTTTTTTCCATATCATCATCTTATCAATTTATTAAATCATTATTACCAACAAGTAAGTATTAGTTCAACTATTCTTAAGTGTTTTAATCTTTCAGAATCAATCAGAAAGACGTGAAATCATAGAATCCAACTATATATTGTTGTAATACTGTTATAAATCCTTTTGATCCCTTAAATCCACAATTCTACGTCAAATTTCTCTACTTTTATTATCAATAAGTTCTTTGGAGTATTAGTGAGTCTTTTATCTTTAATTCTTAAAGTTTTTCTCTAGTAATAGTTTTCTTCAAGAATTATCTTTATAATTATTCTTGTAAAAGATAATTATATATTAAAATAATTTTGTTATTTTAATAAAAAGAAGTTTTTATTATTAAATTCTTCTTGTAATTGATTCTTGTAGACAATTACTGCTCACTGTTATAATCACTAGTAGTGTATAACACGTGAAAGAAATAATTTTTTAATTATTTAATTGTGGTTATAATAATTTTTATTATTATATTTCATAAGAACAGACATAGTACTGTTGATTAATAGTAATATTATCATCAGTTTCATAGTCACATCTTACACCCCCAGAAGTAATCTTTCCCATTTATTTTTCCTTTAATTCTTCATCATGTAATACAATCATAATTTACATATGTAATTCAATTGAGTTCTTAATTACACACCTGACATAATTGATACCTCATATGTAAATTAAATTTACTTATATAATACATGCACACACTTTGACATTTCAATCAAAAATAATTCAATTCCTCATAACTTCTAAACTAAACACAACACCTCAATTTTAACACAAAAATTGATGGTTAAAGCCACATGTTGTGGGAATTAAACTAAGTTTTTGAGGATCTTCATACTTTTGTACAAAAAATACTAAAAGCTTAATTTAAGCTTATTTAGAATTGAGTTACAGAAATTGCATCCAGAAGTGACCCCACTTTCTTTTGTATGAGGAATGCAATGGTGTGATAATTTCTTTATGTTTATTTATTGGATAAAAAGTTATAATTTATTTTATATAACTTTTTACCAAAAAAATTTAATTTCATAATTCCTATTAAAAATTCATTCTTACTTGATTTTTACAAGTAAAAATTTATTTTCATAATTTTAAATTTTATTGTAATTTTGATTTTTAAGTATAGATTTGTATTTATATTTATATTTTTATTTTTATAATATAAATAAATATATTTTATTTATATTTGTATCTTAATTTATCATTTGTGGTCTTTTGGGTATATGAAAATACCTCTAAGGCTCACACTACCAAGCCCAAATGACCTGAATACTTCAAGAAGAAATACCAGAAAGTGTAGGAATTTTTATTGATGATGGAGGAATAAAAGGACCAATATCACCTTCCAACTGACAAACACTACCAGAAAACCTCTCAATAAGAATATTCATATGGGAATATCCCATAACCTTAGAGAGTCTTTCATTCATGATTAAAGAATCAGGACTCACTATCTCAGGATAAAAATTAGCATGCTGTGTTTCTGCTTTCTACATAGTAGGGAATCTTGCATCATTAAAAGGAAGAACCATCTCAAAATAAAATATGAACAAATTACAAAATTTGCCAACACATCTTGACAAGTAATCAATAAGAGGCTTTCTTGGACTTTGTGCCTATGTCAGTATGCTTATCCAATTTTTTTCACAAGTTGCCCCACCACTAAGAAGGCTCACCAGGAAAGATGTTGAGTGGAACTGGGATGAAATATGTGAAAAATCCTTCAAGAAACTCATCAGAATTTTTGGGGTAAAATTAACCCAAAGAAATTTAATTATGAAAAAGGAGCAGGAAAAATAAAATTAGAATTAGACTCAAGCTAAATTTCTGAAAGATAAATACTCACTCATGAATACAAAGAAGGAAAATACAGACCAGTATTATATGAAACAATACCTTTTACAAAATTGGAAGTAAAATAATTGCAGCCAAGATTAGAGTTCTGTGGAGCTGCAAGAGTCCTAAAAAAAACTCAACCAATACCTTGGGGATAAAATGTTGAACTACATACTTATGCCAAGGCCTTCATTAAAATCATCAACACCCCTTTCTTACCTCATGGCCCCAAGACAAGATTGGTACTGTTCATTCAGCCA
Source organism: Austropuccinia psidii (assembly GCA_023105745.1). NCBI lineage: Eukaryota > Fungi > Basidiomycota > Pucciniomycetes > Pucciniales > Sphaerophragmiaceae > Austropuccinia > Austropuccinia psidii. The sequence continues at coordinate 52,377,800 of JALGQZ010000007.1, read as the reverse complement.
TTTTCCTCTGATTTTTTACAAAAGCCAGGGAAAGCTCTCACTATTCCAGATGGGCTATCCAGAAGGCCAAAAATCTCAGAATAAGATTCATATGCACCAGAATTTGATGAAAAAAAAAAAAATGAAGTCACACCCTGGATTTGGGGCTTAAAATGTATATTTACTCAATATTTCAGGAATACAACTATTAACAAAACAACAAAGATTTTGGAAAAGGATGCAAGAGTATTTAATTACAATGAAAGAAGAAGAATTAAGTAAGGATGAAGAATTTAGAAAGATAACAAGGAGATCACCCAGCATTTTTCTTGGGAGATGGCCAATTCAAAAGAAGAACCCAAAACCACAATTGGATATATCAAGTAATGAAGCTCAAAGCTACATTTTGAGATCACTTCATGAAGAAATGGGCTACAGAGGAGAAAATGAAACATACAGAAGCATCAAAGCAAGATTTTGGTGAGAATTTCTGAAGAAATCAGTAAATAAATGGGTTCAATCGCACCTGGCCTGCTAAAAGAGAATGAAAATCTTCAAAAGAGAACAAGAAAGCTCTACAGAAACATCAAAACTCTTTGAAGGGGTTAGAATAGATCAAGTCCATATCAAAACTGTAAGATGGAAGCACATGGTTGTAGCTAGAGATAGTTCTCAGGATGGCCAGAAACAGTTGGACTTGTCAAACTAACAGCAGAATTAGCTTCAGAATGGTTAACCTCAGAATGGATATGCAGGTATGGCTCACCAAACAAATTTACTGTTGATGGATGACAAGATTTTGGGAAAGAATTTGAGGATGCAGTGAAGAAAGTAGGATCAAGGATCAGAGCTACAACACCTCATTACCCATAGTCTCAAGGAATGATGTAAAGTGTTCAGAAGCAACTCAAAGATCAAATAGTCAATATTTGTGGAGAAAATGGTGGAAAGTGGAAAAAATGTCTACCTCTGGTTACCTTTTCTGACACATTCTCCACTGAAAGAGAAACTTGTTTCTCACCATTTGAGCTTCAGTTGGAGCAACCACCAGTATCACCAATTTAAATTGAAACAAAAACAAGTTTATCAGTGAAATGGCACAAAATATTCACAAATGAGAAATTATTAGAATCCAGAACCAAACAGTTGGAAGAGAAGGAAGACATGAGAAGGAAAGTAGAATAGAAACTCCAAAAATACATGAAGGACTTCATCAAATATTGGGACAGAAGAATGGAACACTAATTAAGATCACCACTCAACCTGGGAGATTTTCTCCTGCCTTACACCAAAACAATAGAAACTAACTATAGACTACTGTTCAAAAAGAAAAGGAATGGACCATAAAGATTAATTATTCAAGTCAACAAAAGGTCAAATGAAATGGAGGAGCTGTATGAAGCCAAATCCTTGAGAAGATTTTCTTCTTCTAATGTCAAGAGGTTTTACACAAGAGAAAAGCTGAAAGAAGAAAAAGAAGACACATAAGATCAACTGTTAACTGAGGAAGAGATATTGGAGGAGACCACAGAATTAGAGGAAGAATAGGGAGCTCTCACCTGGAATGTTGGGGAAAGAATTAGATGAAGAGTGGGATGTGGTATTCCATACCATTTTTTTTACCAGGATCAAGCTCATAATACCCCACAACAGCAATAAACTCCACCCACAGGCAGACTTGCTTTCAGTTTTAACACCAACATGTCAACTTTATTTTAAGAGGTTGCAGTTTATTCATAAACCCATGGCACAAGCACCCAAAAGGCAATGTAGGTGTTAAAATACATTATTAAATCTCATTTTCTATATGTAAAAATCAGGTTACATATATCAAACAGGTTACAAACCAAAGAGTAACACCCTGCAAATTACATACCCCACCCAGCTTTACACCGCTCTTGTAACTAATGAAGTCATTCAACAAGAAATTACACATCCACCTTGAATTCAGACAAAGAAGATTCACGTGATAAAAAATTCAACCCAATGGAATTCCTGAAAGTAATTCCTAACACAGCCACAGGAAAACCTTATCTTATATCCACAGTGACCACACTTGAGAATTTGAAGCAGCCCCAAATTTATAAGGACACAGACATCAAAGTTGATTCAAGGCTATGGATCACCTTATTTGGCACATAATCAGTCAAAATCAAAATTATTTACATCACTCACCACTTCATTAAATTCAGGACAAACATCCTTCATGGGTTACACACCCTCATTTAAATCTAAACCACATGACTTTGCACATCATGTGTCAAACTAATAAACAAAGTACATCATCTCATACAAAAACGTAAGTCCATTGCTACCAAGCTTAAAGATAATTCAAATTAAAGGAACATCCAAATTCATCATGTGATACTTCCCTCACCAGAAGCATATGAGGTGACATAAAGAAGGCTTTTCAAAAGAAAAATACCCATAAAAAATGAAATAATCTCATGCATGCAAGGAAACTCCAATAAGATCATGTCATAACAAGATAACCAAAAGAAATTATCTGATCAATGGAGGATGTGCACCAGGAAAATTATCATCAAACCTTGAATCACCTGACCCATGCAAGAAAGTTTCTCACCAAAAGCAAAGTCACATGACAAAATCAAGCAAAATTAAAGTGGACAAAGACAGCTCCCATGAAGGGCCCTCTGGGCTCCCCAAAGTTATCAAAAGAGTGGATCTCTCCCCAAAAAACTCAAAATTCCCCCATAAAAATTATGTTCCTTTCACATTATAAGTACGGGAGTAAGTCATCCCTCACCTGGTAGGTAGTGTAGTATATTAGAGTGAATTCAACTGCACTATAGCTAAGCTCAGTCAAATGATGGTGTTGAAGATTTCTAGTAACTGATCTCAGTGGAATATTAATATTGAAAAAAAGAATTTACACAGTATTCAATATTGGGGTACTTCTTTACTAACAAGATATTTTACACAGTAAATTAACACCATCAATCAATATTTTAAAATAGATTACCCTTTTAAGATATTCAATATCAAAGAATCTTAACTTTTGAAGAAAAAAAATTCTATTTTCTTCTTCTTTTTACACACTCTTCAAAATATATCAAACCATTGAGAAAGGCTACCATAGGGGCTTTTGGGGGATGCAAGAGTGCCCTGGAGCTCAGAAATCAGGGACCTCACTTGGAAGACTAAAAAGGAATCAAACAAATAGAAGAATGATATATTTCTTTAATGAAGAAGTTAAGGTACAGAATATGCAGAAATAAGAAAACAAAGCCAAACTCCAAAAGCAAACCAAGTAAGTCCTTCATCCACTGTTTCAACATTTCACAAAGGAAAAATGAAAATAGTAAATGCTATGACCACCCTTATTCACTGATTGGAAAAAAAGAAGGTTCAAATGACTGACTTAAGAATATCAGTATTTACTTTCAGATAATGAAAAGGAAATGATAATAATAATAGCTCCAATATATTAATTGACTGGTTAAAATGTCCCCAGGGAGTGAAACAGTGGCAAGTATATGTGGAAAGCTGAAAGAATGATCCTGGAGGTTTGAAGGCCCAGCTGTATGAATGGTTTACATCTGTATTTACTTTTTTGGCATATACAGCTTGGCCAACTTGATAAATGGGCTGGTTTTATTGACAGCCACAGTAGCTTGAATTGAGTTGATCCAAGGATTTCAAATCCATAAAGGTTGTCTGAGCCCAACCTGTATAAATTTAATTGATCTGTCCAGGGAGTATGGGAGCTTTTATGCCTGGGCAATCGGTGGGAAATACATCCTCTTGAAATTTCCCTTGTAAATCCTTGACAAGTATTTCCTTTGGTGGAATAATGCTTGAATGAAATGACCAAAAATTATATTGGGAATATAGTTAGTTTCCTCAAATGATCCTCTTCTTACCCCCCCATATATTGTAAGCTGATGTCCTGGACTTCTTTATTTTGAAATCTGATTTGTTTCCTGGTTAATTTCCTTCAGATTGAAGAATTAATTATTGGTATTTTTAAGGAAAAATTGTATATAATGGTATATAATACCATATATGAACTTTGCAATATTCCTTCAAGTATTTATTACAAATAATGAGAGGAAAATGTTAGGATTAGTGTCGGGTGTGCTCTGGTGACTGTGCGTGGCCACTGTTGGAGGTTTGGGTGGGCCGAGTTGATTTTTGGCCATTTTGGCCTCTTTGGAATTTGGGTGAAAATATGGTTTAGAGCCCACCTGGAATCAGGTTCCAAAGGGTATGGCCTGGTGGCCTCATTGGATTTGGGAGAAAAGGGGCCAGAAGGGGCTGCCAGGCTGAATACCATGATTCATGTTATACAGGGGCCTAAATGGCTGTAAAACCCTGATAAAAGTGAGCCAAGGACAATGATGAAGGCCCAGAAAAATTCAAAGACATTATATGGCCTGGTGGGTCATATATAGAGGCTGGGTACAAGATTGGCCATAGGAATTGGATGTGACCCAGGGGTCCTGGAGGGCCAATATGGCTCAAGTGGACATAAAAGGGATAATTTTGATCATTGGCCATAGAATTTTTTATGGCAAATATTTCTGTAAAATATCCATTGGGGCAATTCCCATTCTTTTTACAGTACCCCCATCTTGAATGATGAGCCCCTGAGCACCAAAGAAAGTTAAAGCCTTTTGAGACTTGGAAAAAGTATTTGACACAGTAATTTTTGATAGGAGCATATTTGGCATACATTTGGCACTGAAATTGACATTGGCATATATATGAAGTAAGCATTACTTGTTTTTTTGGAAATTGGCTTTGGTACTCCATGTGTTTTGATAGATTGAAATAGTTTTTTCATGAAAATGATATAAGAAAAAATTGATAATGAAGAATGATGATGTATAAAAAGAAAAAGAAGAAAATAAAGATAAATGAAGCTTGAGGAGGTTCCAATCTTTATAACTGAAGTTGGTATTTGATGGGAATTGGCCAAAGACCTCAAAGGATATTGATGCCACATTCTCACAGAGTAGCCAAGGTTATTTGTTTGAAAGATTGTAGACCCATAAGGGAAGTTCTCACCAGAAGAGGAACTTACTTTTGGTAGTTATCAATCCTGCCAGTGACATAAATAGAAAAATAACTTTCTAAATGAATGACTTGCAATTATGAACTATGTCAAAATTGAATTCAAAAGGAGTGGTCTATTTCCCCAAGTGAAAATGGTCATAAAGCTTGGATTTGATTTTGAAAACTCTGCCAGAGTCCTGTGTCCAAAAAATTGATAAGCTCTCACAGAGTGGGCAAGGTTACTCTTACAATAGGGATAGAATAGCTCTAAAGGTGCATACCAGCATTGTGTCACCACCATGTGTAATCACCCCCCCCAATGGGTGTTTACGGCAATTCTAACCTGAACCCAATCTATGGTTAATTGGCTGTGTCATCTTTTTTATGGCCAATTAGACCCCTTGTGGTGTTTTATGGCCTTTGGGCCATACCAACTTCTTCTGGCCACTCATGGCCTCAGGCCATATCCTGCAATCATAGGCCTTTTTGGCCAATTCTCCATCTCACCAACCCCCAGGCCAATACCTTTTTTGGGAATGTGGGGTCCATTTGGTCTTCCAGGTGTTTGTGGACCCTCTACCCATCACCAGGGCCTTTGGCCTAACCACTTTTATTATGGGGTCTATGGCCTAAATGGCCTTTTTGGGCCATTTAGGCCCTCTATGGCCTGCGGTCCGTGTGACCCTTGGGCCCCTTTTAGCATAAATTCAATGAGGCCAAAAGGGGCCAAGGGGGCAGTCCACCAGCCCCCAAACCACAAGTTGGCCCACCTGAGCCAATTTTGGCCCCAAATCTCAATAATCCCAAAATTCCCAAAAAGGACTGCAGGACCCAAATTGGCCAAGAACCACATTTTGAATACTTTCAGCCAATGGCCTCTAGCAACCACCAGACGCCACGAGCTCAGGTCCAGTAAGGCCTCTCCCTCATCAATGTAGCCTGTACCAAAGGATCCAGGAGTAGTGCATATATGGTATAATATACCATTATGCACAGTTTTGCTCAGAAATCCAATGGTGATGTTTTCAGGACCCAATTATGTCTTTTCAATTCAAGTCCCCAAGTCCATCATTTATTTTGAAGGAAGACTTTTCAGTAATTCAGTATTGCAATCCCTGGCAGCTACCAGAAGACCATTCAAGGACCCCAACCACCTGGCCCTGCAATAGTTGGGTTGTTATTTCTTTTGAGGATTATTCCAAGTTTAATTTAAAGATGTTATCAATCATTCAATCAGCTTTCAAGGCATTAATAACTTCAGTATTTATTGGACAACTCAATTGGTCCATACAGGCTGTATTCAAGAAACCTGTATGGCCTTGGCCCTTTTGGGCCAGTTCATATTCCACTGTGGGAATTCCATCACACAGTTCAACTCTCAAGATGGCCAGGTCTGTATTGACTTAAAACAGTCAATACAGCTGGTTGATCAACCCTCCAGGATCAGTATCCAACTTTCCAAATATACTGGCCACCATTTCTTCCCTGGGAACATTTTACCCAGCTAATTGATATATTGGATTTGTTTTAATCCTTTTTTCTTTTCATTTATTAAAGTAAATACTTATAATCTTAAGTCAGTCACTTTCACCTTTCCTTCTTTGCCTTTCAATGGATATTGGTGGTCATATTCTTTATTAATTCCATTGTTCTTTTTGGCAGGTTGAAACAGTGACTTGAGGATTCATTTGGTTGGCTCTTTGGCTTTTGTCTTTCTTCATTATCTTTGCCCATTGGCTTTCTTCTTCTTTTATCTTTGGAATCTTTGTCCTTACTCTTATTATTATTCAAAGAAATATAATCCTTGTTATTTCTTTATCCTTTTGGATCCCTCCAAGTGAGCTCTTGATTCCTGAGTGCCAGGACACTCTTGTCCTTCAACAAGAGCCCCTGTGACACAGTGGGAACTCACTCTCATAAAATCCTCTTCCCAACAAGCACCTGAAGATCAATCTCTTTCCAAATATTTTCCTGGATTTTCAAGATAAAATTCATGGAGATCTTTAACATTTTCAGGACAATTATTGAGGTTTTTGGCTGGTTCACAAGTGGATCTTTCTTGGCCTTGATAAAAGCTTTTCCATTCTACCAAATACCATAATTTTCCTCTCTTTAACTTCAAATCCAGTATTTGAAAGACTTCCTATTCCTCTTCTTCTTCAATGATGATTGGAGTAGAAAGCTCCCAATTTCTTCACTTGTTCTAAGAAGGAAATATGGAAAATTGGTGGATGAACTTCCATTGATATGGGAGCTTGAGGTGAGGGGATTAGTTCTGAACTTAATCAAGATTGTTAAAGTTCCAAGCCCCTTTTCTGACAGTGTTCTTTTGGTTCTTTTTGATTTGATGTTCTTGGAAGAAAGCCATACCATTCTGCCAGGATTGAAAAGAGCACTACTTGCATTTGTAATTTTAGATGTCTATAAAACTTTAGCACAACCCTGCATTAACTGGAAATTTTGGCTAATTTTCTTTTATAAAAAACCTCATCTTTGCTCAGTAAAATATCATTCAGCTCAGTTTCACATCATTGTAATAAGTTTGGCTCAGTTGGCTCAGTTTTTTCAAAATCAAATTCAAGCTTACATAACAATCCTCTAACATTTCTTTCAAACATTTTGCTCAATTTTCTAATCAAATGAGTATTTTTCTGCCCAAAGCTGTTTTTTAAAAATGCAAATTCATTGAGATTCTAACATATTATTAATGTTGTTGAACCATAACATTGCTTTTAAAATTTGAATACTACAAAAATTCTCATTATTAAAATTACAAGTTATTGGTTTTGTAAGAACCAATTTTTTAATATCAAAAAATTTATTTAGTAATATTATCAATTTGTAGACATTGCAGTTATGGACGAGTGAAAAGATTTTGATGGTTCTTGAGATGGATGGTTGCCTACAGAAATGCAACAAAAAGATAAGAGGAAACAGTTGGTGACAGGGCTAGTGATTCCACTCAAACGACTTAAAAAAGATGCTGCACAGTGCACAGTCATGTTGTCCTTCCATGGCATGTGGGCAGTTCAACTGAGCTGAGGACCTAATTGCAACACAGGACATCCACCTTTTTCAAAAACAAAAACCGCCTAACTCCATGATCCATTTCAATTTATTCATTCAATCCATATCTACAACGGCTTTCACCTTCTCATGTTTTCTGCCCAAGCTGTTCTCCTGTACTTTCATCACTTCAGCATCCAATCCACTTGCCACTCGACCAAATGAATCATTCAAAAAACCGTCTGTTTGCTCACAAAATAATCACTCAACATCATTCAATGGCACCACAGCTTTCAGGTTTACTCCTTATACCCCAGGCGTTGTTTCTTTATTTGATAAATTCTGAATCGTTCTCACCTCATTATCTCAAGCACGACAAATTTGGACAAATAGCTACCACTCAACTTCAAACACCAGAGTCTGATCAATCACTCCTTCTCCTGTATCACCTGTTCAGCTTGCTCTCAAAGCTCATCAAACCAGTGCATCTTCCTCAAAGGGTCTTTCATCAAACTAGTAGTAACAGCAACAGAACCTTCTTGTTGAAGTATGAAATCCTATCCCCAAACAGCATCCTCAAAATCCTACACTCCCAAAGGGGTTAACCAATTTCGCTCCTAACCCTAACAACTAGGAGTGCACTCACCACCCATGAATCAACTTAACTTACCACAAACCACATCACTCACTCACACCAACAGGTCGGAAAACCAATCTTGTCAAAGCCTAAACTCTCTCTCTTCCTTTTCCTTTATCCTTGCTTTTCCCGACTTTTACCTCATCCTCTTTTGTTTTCACTTCTGCCTCATACCTTCTTTTCTCTTAAAAAAAACTCTGCAATATTGTTTGACTAGGTACGCAGTCATCACAGTATATATCTCTCACTGGTTAAAAGCAATTACTAACATCTTGTCTAATCATCCAGCCTAAAACCTTGCTGCATTCCTAAAATATCTTGCACTATCATTGCTACTAAAACATTGTTGTTCAGCTTTAGGTACATTACTTTTTTACTCTCTCTGACTACTGAAGTTTTGCCTTTAGTTGCCTTTCTAACAGATTTACTGTCTCCGTCTTCTCATTGAAAAAAAAGAAAAAAAGGTGAACAACTCCATAAAAAGAAATGATTGACAGAATAAATGACCCAGATGACTTTGGCATTCCTCTTCTTGATCAAGACAACTATGGCCAATGGCATCATCCAAAGATATTTCTCCTCCAATCAAAGAAACTCCTATATGTCTGCAACAAACGTATTGCATTGTATGCATCCACTACTGCCACAAACAGATGGAACAAAGCTAACTTTGATGCAGTAACCCTCATTACTTCAAAGGTTAATCACCAGGTCTTCAACACCATTGTAAATGCTGACATCTCAGACAAAGCTAGCTCAATATGGAACAAAATCAATGACCTCTATGCTTCAAAACGAGCAATGAACAAAGGAAGAGTCTGGCTCAATTGGCAAAACTCCAACTACACTGATAACCTACAACAATATATCAACAAAACCAGAAAGTTCCATATGCATCTAGACTTGGTAAGCATGAAGGTTCCCCCTGAAATCTTTTCTTACTTTATTCTAGGCAAACTGGCCAGTAACTCTAACATAACTCAAATAGTGGATCTTCTCATCGTCAACAATCAATTAACTGAGCACTGCAATCAAATACTCCTAAGGCTGAAGGAATACGTCAATCTACAGAGCACTAAGAGCAACACTAGTGTCAGCAAATCCAGTAAAGCAGCTTAGTTCACAGACCAAGATGATTGACACTCCTAGTCACAATGCCAACAAAATACCCAAGCTCTGAAAATCATGTGCACATCATGCACATCACTAGACGACAATCATTCCACCTTATTAGCTGACCCCTCTATCTGAATCAGAGGGAATCATTCCTCCCTCTGACCTCTCAACCTCTCTCTCCTCTTTTTCTTTTTGTTTCTACTCGTTTTTTTTCTTTCCTTATCTCTTCTCTCCACTCGTTACTTATTCCTAATTGTTCGACACTGATTCAGGCACAGTCAAATCATACTAACGTGTCACTTAAATAAATATAAAACTAACCATCATTGTTTTCTAGCTTGGTCATTGTGCTCAGTAGTTTTAATAGTTGTATAAGCAGTTCATTATTAATATTGTACAGTGCTATCCACCCTTAGGTACATTCCTCCTCTCTCATTAATCATGTCGGTGGATCACTAGTTAACGTAATAAAACACCCTTAGTCTTATCCTTTAACAGATGAATTCTGACCAGAGGAATCCCCACTAGAATCCGAGTCTCAAGGAATAGTAGAAGAATTTCCACCACTCAGGTACTGCTGAAGAACCTTCAATCCAACAACTCGAAGCAATGGACCTTCCATACTCTAAAACAACAGCCAAGCAGCCAACCCTCATGTCATGAATTGGCACCATAGCTCCCCAACATCCAACAATCAATCAAACACTCTACCATACCCAAGAAGACCAAAGGCGCTTCTCACATCTTCTAAAGATTCCCCTTGCACATTCAAAGCAGCCCTCAGCATACCCCAAGTGGATATATGGAGGAAAGCTATCAATAAAGAGCTTTCAACCATGGAGAACTAAGTTTGGGACGTTGTGGAGATTGATCCATCTCCCAAACTTGTGGGCACAACATGGGTGTTCAAGACCAAGAAAGACAGCAACAGAATCATAATTGAGCACAAGGCCCATGTATGTGCTTAACGGTTTACTCAAACGCCTGGAATCAATTTTCACAAGATCTTTTCACCAACAGGGCACTTTAATTCCCTGCATACACTCGTTTCTTTTTCTGCCTCTAACAACCTGGAGTTCCGCCAAATTGTTGTAAAAAGTGCCTTTCTCAACACTTTGCTGGTTGAAACATTACACTCTATCACTCATGGGCACCAGCTGCACAAGCAAAAATACTTCCTACAGCTTATGACACGCCCCCCTTGCATCATATGGATGACTAAGAAACTGGCTTTTAAGGGTAGGTTTTCATCCATGCACACTCAACCCTTGTGTTTTTCCGAGTGTGGGGGAACAGCAGTATGGCTATAAATTAACGTGGATGAGATTGCTATCTTCAGTAGAGATGTCTCTCACTTCAACAGCAAAATTGAAAGAGAATTTGATGTCAAGGATGTAGGACCAGCTGATTTTCTTCTTTGGGTAAAGATAGCTCACTGAAATGTGCATCACTCTGGATCAACAGCACTTTTGTCAGTCACTCCTGGAGCTATATGGGATCGGGAACTGCAGGCATGTTTCCGATTGTCTTGTCCCAAATGAAAATCAGACACCGGAAACAGAAGAAGAATCTATGGCCTTCAGAGCACTTGGAGTCAACTACTGCGGCGTCGTAGGCAGCATGAACTACTTTAACATACCAACCTGTGAAACCATAAATGCCTCAGCTATTTGACTACTTAAACCACTGTGTGATAAGCCCCTCAATGCATCAACACACCAGTACAGATAACTCTTAAACCAGGTATGCATCCTGTTTTAGCTCTGGAACTCATTGTGCAACTCTTCCTCTCAAGCCCCCTGGTCACAAGTTGCAAAAAAGTGCACACCATTTTGAAAAGGTAACAGTTATCAAAACTCACTTAGTTATGGCTTTTTTATAGTCAGATTTCCCACATCGCTGAATGTGTGTCGTGTTTGCTAGTGATGATGGTATTAGCTCTCATATTGTAGCTATGCCAAAGTTTTATTGATGATTTCAAAACCCAAGAAACAGTTACTTCAAGACACAACTATCCCATAGAAGGCAACAATTCTGAAATGAAAAATCAAAAAAGGTTGAGCATTTGTATTTTGAGTACACTCCAAAAAGATAGCAGAGATGCTCGTGAGGCTAATGGTGGCCAATAATTAACCTAATGTAATAGCTTCATTGGATTAGATAAATAAACTCCATCTTGTGCTTTTTTATTGGTTTTGTTTTTGCATTATGTTAGTGTGTATATGATGATAATAGGTGGATTTTTCCTTTTTTCTGAGCTCTTTCCTCTCCAAAATAGAGCTTTTACAAGTGAAACATGGTATTTTTTGTGATAAGTACTGATCACTTGGTGCGTTTGAAAAACTTTCTTTTGTAAAAAATAGGTTTTGGAAAAAATGAGTTTTGAGATTGGTATTAAAGCTTTTTTACAATTCAGAAAACTTAATTTTTAAATTTCTAATTTAAAAAAATGAATTTGAGTATAAGAATGCTCAGCTGATAAGAAAAATGAGAAAAATTTTCAAAGAAAATGCCAGAGGATCATTATGTAAACTTAAATTTTATTTTTTGAAAAACTGAGCTAACTGAGCCAAAATTATAAAAATTGAATAAAACTGAGCTAAATGAAGCCTTACTGAGCAAAGATGAGGTTTTTTATGAAAGGAAAATAGCCAAAAGTTCCAGTTAATGCAGGGTTGTACTAAGGTTTTATAGACAGGCAGAATTACCAATGCAAGTAGTGGAGGTGTACTTTTGCTACTCCTATCTGCATAGCTCTTAAACCTGTTTATGGTAACTTCAAGCTATCTCTTGAAATCTTCCTGTACTTATTGTATTTTTGTTGATAACGTTTCATCAGGAGTATCTTTAGTAATGTGAACTCAGTCAAATTGAGGATCTCTTCCATAAAAAGTGGAAAGGGGGATTGTTTTGTTGAAGAGTGGTCAGAATTATTGTAGGAAAATTAATTAAGAGGAAGCCAGGTATGTGAATCTTCTTGATTATAGCTTTAAGATTTGTCTATGAAACTGATGATAATATTACTATTAATCAACAGTACTATGACTGTTCTTATGAAATATAATAACAAAATTTTATTATAACCACAGCTAAATAATTAAAGAATTATTTCTTTCACGTGTTAGACACTAGTAGTGATTTTAATAGTGAGCAAGTAATTGTCTACAAGAATCAATTACAAGAAGATTTTAATAATAAAACTTCTTTTATTAAAATAATAAAATTATCTTTTGCAAGAATAATTATAATGATAATTCTTGAATAAAACTAATTTTAGAGAAAAAATTTAAGAATTAAAAATAAATTACTCACTAATATTCCAAAGAACTTATTGAAAGATAAGATAGAGAGATTTGATGTAGAATTGTGGTTTTTGAGGATCAAAATGAATTTATAACAGTATTACAACAATATATATTTGGATTATATGATTTCACGTCTTTCTTATTGATTCTGAAAGATTTAAAACACTTAAGAATAGCTATAACTAATACTTACTTGTTGGTAATAATGATTTAAAATGATAATAAGATGATAATTGGAAAAAACAGCAAGAGGGGGCCTCTTTTAAGTCAACAACAGCTCACAGAGGCATGCCATGGAGCAAACTGAAAAGCTAGTGAGTGAGAAAACAATAAATATTTTTGGATTATTTATTGCATCATCTGTTGTCACGTAAGATTATCATGATTACTTAATTGATGCTTTTACATGACTACCAACCCCAATATGATTAAGAATAAAAGGAGTAACATCTGTAAATCTTCTTTTATTCCAAAATAATCATTGATTTCTCAAAGCTCTCAATTTTATTGCCAATTTCATCACAGGTTGTAATTACTGTGAATTTTTGAAGATTCAGTGTTTCACGTAGAATAGTCAAAAATGGACTGTAAGTAAATCTTTTAATTTTACTAGTAAAACCGTAATTCTTTTTGGTTGTACCATAGATAATACAGTTTTCTATTGGTCCTGAAAGCTTCAGAAAGATTTATTAAAAGTTGTATTTTTAATGAATTTTTGAAGTTCTTACCTCATTTCTACGTAGAATTGCAAATATCAGTGTTTCACTGGTTGCTATGAGGTAAATCAATGGATACAAGTCCAAAAATAGTTTTAATTACTCTTTTGGGGTTTATCCATGGAAAATCATTAAGAATTGACATGGTTACAGGAGTCTAAGTAGCTCTTTACCTCCTTGGCACGTCAAAATAGCAGGTTATTTGCTATTTTCTTAAGATTTACGGTAGTTGTAACATGGTAACCAAGTTCCCAAAGGGTTTTAGTTTACCAATTAGGCCAAGATCAGCCATGGATACAAGCTTTGGAGCTTTCCACGCCTCTGAGGCCTCAGAAGTTGGGTACCCTGGCTCTCTTTGATGTCTTTTGTCCCCCTTGCCTATTTTTCACGTCAAAATAGAAATTTAAGCTTCAAGTGAGATATCCACAATGTGTGTACCAAAAGTCCATGTAAGAATACCATGATATTAAGTGCTCAAAACATGCATAAAACTATTCTTATTGTATATGTAACATGGTATTTCTCACATTCCCATTATTTTGGTGTGAAATTAAGAAAAACAAAAATTTTCACGGATCTTTTATGTGGTATTGATGTATTTTCCATTTTACCACCTCAAAGAGTTAATTTGAGCTTATTCACTCTATGGAGCTACCCTAGGTTAAGTTTTGTGTAGAATCCAAATCTGGCCTTAAATCCATGGATTTACTTACTCAATAAAAAGCTATTCATCTTTTCTGAAATCAAAAATGATGAATTTTGGATATATGCATGGCTTATGAGTTATGCATAATTCAAAATTTATTTTTTAAGATAATTGTGGCCTATTTGGGTATTTAAAATATACCTCAAGGCTCACAGTAGCTAAAATACATCCAGAGCTACTGTTTTTGTATCTCATTTACCTTCTCTGTCTGTCCATTGGTTTCAGGGTGGTAAGCAGTTGACAAATCTCTTTAAATCTTTAGCTTCTTACAAATGTTTGTTCAGAAATAAGAAAGAAAAAGGGAACATCTATCACTTACAATCCCTTATGGAAGCCATTCATGGAAAAAATATTCTTGCTGAAGATATGGGGGAAATACAGGAAATTGATTGAGGGATTCTTGGAGTAAACATTTCCATTTCTGAGACCCTGTCCACTATAAACAGTATTCATTCAAAGGAATTAGGCAGTGTCATTTTGGTAATAAATCTATTGAGAGACAAATACATAGACCATTGAAAATCAGAAGAGGCTTGAGAAAGCAAAATTTCTTGTGATGAATATTGTTGTTTCTTGAACACTGTTGACAGGATGATACATATCCTTGATTAATTTATTCATGCCAGACCATTGGAAATACTGCTTGATAAGCTTTAAAATCTTCTCTTGGCAAGGATGGCTGGCCACAGGAGATTCATTGTGGTTTTCATATATATTGAGCTGGATTGTGGGGTCATTTTGGACCATTACCTAATCTTTGAAGACAAGAAGTTGGGAAGAAGGATCAATGGAATAATCTTCAACAGAGTTCATTTTAACCAATTCTCTTAATTATACTTCTATACTGATAGTCTTACCATAATTCCTGCTTAATGTATTCAACAAAGTTTGAAAAACAATCCACTTTTACTGCAAAGAAACTGTAGGTTTTAACTTCATCCTGCTAGATCAATTGTTGAAAATACATTGGATTCTTGCTGAAGAAATCCTTCCCTCTTGATAAAGCATCTGGAAGGTCCTCCAGGAAGCCAGGGTGGTAATCTATTGAAAAGTAAAATTCTGGAAGGAATTCATTCCAGAAGGCTTGTTGGAAAGTAAGAATATTTGAGTACATGAATTATTAAAGAGATTAATGATCAGTAAGAGCTTGACAATGGGGAGAAAGAGAAAGAAAAGCCCTCCAGGCCTTGGGAGCCCAGACTATTCCAAGGAGGTCCTTGTAGTGAACTTCATAGTTAACTTCTTCTGGAATTTTCTTTCAGCTATCAAATGCAATGGTTTTTTTTTCCTTACTCAGTACAGCACCCAAGGCATAATCTTATGCATCAGTCCTCACAATGGTAGGTAGGGAATTATTGAAGTTAGAAAGGATTGGAGAAGTTTTGAAAGCCTCTTTGAGTTGATGAAACTGGCTGAGAGATTCCTCATGGATGGGGAGGAATGGCTCTTTCTTGAGGAATTTTGCAAGTGAACTGATTTTCTTTGAATAAATCTTGATGAAACAGCAGTAGAAACTGGAAAATCTGAGGAATGATTGAAGATCCTTGAGGTTCCTTGGAGGGAAGCATTTGAGAATATGCTGGATGTTTGATTTTTCCATCTTAAGTTCTTGAAAAGAAGCAATATAACTTAAACATTTGATACTTGAAGAATGAGGAAGGCACCTTGGACTCCTTGGCAAAGAGGTTGTTATCTCTGAGTCCTGTAAGAACAGTGGGCATATGAGTCCCATTTTCTTCCTAAGAATTGGAAAAGACCATAATGTCACCAAAATAAACCACAGAATAAGCATCAAGGAGATCAGCAGAAATTCTATTGAAGATGTTCTGAAAAAAAGGTAGGAGCATTGGTGAGCCCAAATGGAATAACAAAGTACTCATGGCTGCCATATTTTTTTCTAAAGGATGTCAAATTTGAATCACTTTCATTGATTCTGAGAAGGCTATATGCACCACACAGATTAATTTGGTGGAAAATAGAAGAACCATTAAAGACAGTGAGGACCTGATTCATAGAAGGAACACAATATTTGTTCTTCCTAGTAACAGTATCTAGTTTGTGGTAATCAAAATGAAGAAAGAGGCCACAATCCTTCTTTCTTACAAGGAGAACAGGTTCTCCTGTTTAATATAATCTTGGCTGGATGATTCTTTTCTCTACATTCCCTGAATTGTAAGCCCTGAGTTTATCTGACTCCTTATTTGATAATACGTAGATCACCCAAGCTTGGGGTAGAGACCCCTCCAGCTCAATATGATGATCACAGGAATAGTGAGCATAAATTTGCTCTTCTTTCACCTTGTAAAATACATCCAAATAGTGATGAAAAGCAGGAAAAAAACCTTCATCAAGGTTTTTACTCCTTCTGACTCTTCCTCTTCTTCCAACAACTACTGCATGGAGGGAGGTCTACATTCCGATATAAGACGTGAAGTGAAGATACAGCATTATCTTCCCCAACATCTTTTGTCTCTTTTGAGAATTCAGCCCCAGAGGATATTAATTACTGAGGGGAATTTGTGGAAGGAATTGAGACAGAAGCTGTAAAATATGGTGTTCTAGAATCAGCAACCAGATTGGCGCGAGTAGTTCTACAGCCATTACTTTGGGAAATAAAAGAATCACTAGATTCCTTATAATAAGTATTAAAGATGATCATGCCTTCACTATAATCAATTAATGGATTAAATTGGTTGAGAAATTCAAAGCCCAATATGAGGTATTCTCCTTTGGGAGTATCATTGGCTAGAAAGTCCTATTCAAATCTTGGTAAAAAAGGAAGACCAACCATATATTTAGTATGGTGAGTCAAAAATAAAGAGAGGGACTCTGAGGGCTCCAAAAAAATAAGAAGTATCCTCTCTGGGAGTTCTGGAATGGTCAAAGTATACTTTTGAGAAAATTTATTTGCAATAAATGAGTTGACAGAACCAGAATCAATGAGAATACAGCAGAACCTATCAGGAAAAGATTAAAAACCAAAGAAATTAATAGAATTCTTGACACTAGTGTTTAGAATGCACATTCATGCTCTGGATGGAAAATAGTGGGGACCATTGAACACAAAATGATTGTCACTCAGGCTTTTTCCTGGGAGGGTAAGCTGTCTTTGAGGCCTTTAAAAAAAAGACTTAATACTATGCTTCCCACCACAATAGAAATACAATCCCTCTGTCAATATTCTTTCCTTTTGAGAACCAATCAACTTGTAGCTCCTATTGAAGAGGGAAGAATGGGGCTTGTCCCTTTTATGAACACTGAAATTATTCTCCTGATGACTTTACCCTTATGACTTTTGAGGTTGAGAAGAACTTGACTTTGAGGTGTAAGTCTTCTTTTTTTGAAAATTAATCTTCTCCTTCTGCCTCTCATGGTACCTGGTATCAAGTTCCAGGGTAACATACATTAAGTCTTGTAGAGAATGAGAAATGGAAGGATTTTAAGCCAATTGATCCAAATTCCTCAAGGCCTATCACATCCTATAATTATTCATAAAGCCTTTGCATCCAATCCCCAATTTGTGACACCAAACTTCTCAAATCAGAAATTTATAATGAAACATGCTCTTCTTCTTTCATTGTTAAGTCACCCAACTCTGCTTCAGCTTTTCTGACTTCATTTGGGTCCCCACATATAGTGAAGAGTTTGTATTCAAAAATTGCACAGTTATTGATAACATAGCTTGAATATTGATTGGTGATATTGGAAAAATAAAGATAAATTCATTTTTCAGCCCTTCCAATGAGAAATGTAATTTCATAAAGAGATTTTTTCTTTTCTTCAGAGAAATATTCTTGCTCATTATGGAAGATTAACTGTCAGGACTGAACAAGATGCCTTAATTTTAGGGTTCAAGTCCTATTAAAGCAGTCTTGTTCCTTAATAGATGGAGTCTTTAAGGCTGGTGTTCTTGAGCCTATTTGAAGATTGGCAATATTTTGAGTCCTCTGCTACATGGTGGCCAATAAGGATGGGTAAGGATGATTATACTAGTCTGCATTTGGCCATAAAAGACCTTTAGAAGCCCTCAAAGGATGCAGAAAAACCTTATTAAACTCAAACTTTTTCTCTTCCACCAGATTCTCCTCTTCATCTTGTCATCTTCACCAATAACTTTGAGAGTGGTCTTTGAAATGCAAAAAAAAGCACCAAAGCCTCCTGAGAAAGATATGGATCTTCTTGGCACTCTTTCCAAATGGGCCCTCAGTTGAGGAACTTCTGGAGTCCCATCAAGAGGCGATCTTGGTGTTGTAGTGAGGACAGATTGATCTCTGGCCCAAGAGCTTGGCTATCTTGCAGGGGATGAATTTGTACAGGCATTATTTTCAGAATAGCAATTGAATCCAATTCAAAATTTGAATATGAGAACTTGAAGAAAATTAGATATGGAATTGTTTAAGGAAAATAAAAAGCAATATCTTGAGGTAAAATAGAAAATCAATAGTTTTCTTGAGGTCAAGAAATAAATCAATGAATATTGAGAAACTTAATTAATAGGTCTTGAGGGAATTCAATAAAATCAACTTCATTCTTGAAGGAAGTAAATCAATAATCAAATCAAGTCAATGAAATCTTCAGATCAATCAATTTTTTTGAAGTCAAAATCAAATTTATTTCAAATAAAGCAATCGAAATGTAATCAAATGAAATATTCCTGTGAATTAAATTCTTCAAGAACAAATCAAAATTAATCCTTATGAATGAATTTTGTGTAGGAATAAACTTTGAGACAAATCTGAAAGATAAAAATTCATCTATTTCCTGAATTACAATTGAATTAGAATAAAAATGACCAAAATTTTCAGCCAAACAATTTTTGATGAAAGGAAAATTCAATAAATATTGATAGAAATTTGTAAAGAGAGATTAATTTTTTAAAACTAAGGGAATGATTGAGAATTGGTATATTTGAAGAATAAAACTCATTGAGATAATTAAAGTGTTATAATTAATTGATGAATTATTTTGAGAAATAAAAAATAATAATAAAGAATTACAGAAGAAAGTATTAGTTAATTGATCTAATTTCACAGGCTCTCTGGGGGAAAGCAAGAGGGGCCTTACACTCAGGAATCAGGGAGATCACTCCAAATATTCAAAAGGAATCAAAGAAATAATAGAAGAATATATTTCTTTGGTGGAGAAGAAGTGCCAGTACAGAATATGCAGAAATAGGAAAAGGGATCAAATGGCCAGAAGCCAACCAGGTAATTCCTTTATTCACCTTCTCAAACTGTTGGAAAGGATAATGGAAATATTAAAGTATATGACCACCAATATCCACTGACAGGCAAAGAAGAAGTGGAAAACAACTGATTGAGAATATAGGTATTTACTTACAAAAATGAAAAGAAAATCATAATAAAATTGAATCTAATAGATTTATTAACTGGGGAAAAGTTCCCAAGGAGTTTGAAGGTGGCCAGTATATGTGGAAAGCTGAAAGAATGATCTTGGAGGGTTCCAACCTGGGGATAAGGTATGGCTAGATTCCAAGAACATCAATACTATAAGACCCACCAAGAGACTTTCAGAAAATTGGCTGGGACCCTTTGAAGTTCTTAAGAAGATTGGAAGCCATGCATATCACCTCAAGTTGCCTCAACAATTGAAGTCCGTTCACCCTGTCTTTCATGTGTCCTTATTACAACCAGTGAAGCAATCAACTATCCCAAATTGACATCAATTGCCACCACCACTTGTCATAGTGGAACAGCAAGAAGAATGGGAAGTGGCTCAGGTTCTGTACTCAAAACTCAAAAAGGTAAATTATGGTATCTTGTAGAGTGGAAAGAATTTAGTGAAACCCCAGAAAGAACAGCTTTGGAACCAGCTTCCAACCTTACCAGCTCACCAGACCTTGTCAAGGATTCCATTCATTGTATCCAGAAAATCCTGGCCCAATTACCTCAAGAGTTTGATTTTATGGTGCTCGGTGGGGATTGGATTTTATGAAAGTGAGTTCCTCTCCGGGCATGCACCTTTAAGGGGGTATTCTACCCAAATGTTGTTGTAAGCATCACCTTGGCCACTTTGTGAGCACTTTTCAATTATTTGAACAGATTCAGAATGCCTTGCAACATCAATACCCTCAAATTTGGACCTTTCATCAAGATATGGCCAAATTCCTTTTTTATTTTTCATTTTGTTTTTTTGGAATTTATGCCAATCATCATTATTCAAGACATTCCTTACTTTGAAGTTAATTATGGTAAAGTTTTCCATCTGATGGTACTTGGCGGGGAGTGCAAGTTATGAAAGTAAGTTCCATCTCCTGGTATGCATCCCTGAGGGTTCTACTTCTTGTAAAAAATCACCTTGGTCACTCTGTGAGAATCAAATGCTTGTTTTTTATATTTCAGACAATTCTTGGCCAAAATCAAGTAAGTCACCACAAGAAGGAAAAACCTCAGGGATTTCTCTATTTATTTTCTTTACTCTCTTTTCTCTCATTTTTGTTCTTTTCTTTACTTGTATATCTCATTTTATTTCTTTAATATTTAAAGCAGCAGCATCCCCTCCCATATCATGTATTGGGAGGTTCCATTTATTTGTTTTATTTTTTAGTTTCAGTAGCTATAAGAGTGGGGATAGAGGTCAAACCAAACACAAACAAGGACAAGGAAACTAGTCATCTCCACCCATATGATCAAAAGTTCTCTGGAAATCATTGATCAATTCATTTTCATACCAGGCAAAGCTTGCAGCCATCTCTTCAGAAGCAATACCAGGAATAGTCCTATCATTAGCATACATAATCACCTCCCAACTATTCTTATCAACTTGTCTAAACAACCTGGCCACAGAATCTTGAATTTCACCCGCTGTATTTGGATCCTCTCTGGTAACCCGGATAGGCCAACAATCCCTTTGCTGAAATGCTTGGCTGGCAGGAAACGGAAAAGGTAAAAGCTCTTCTCTTCTTCTACTGGAGCTGTTGAGAGGTGACTATAGCTGAAGCTCTGGACTGTTGAATGGGGGATGGTCCTACTTCTGGAATTATGGAAGGCCTGGTGTGGGAAGAACTCGGTGATGCAGGAGGAAGGGAAGTAGGAATGGTTGAAAATTTCTAGGGGTACTGGGAATAAGGTGGCTTTGGAATCTTTTGGAAGGAGGTTGAGAAGGAGAAGTACTTGATTTATGGCCAACAGGATTATCAACTACCTCAGCGTCTTCACCATCCAATTCATCCCTACCTTAAGCATCCGGATCAGGTGGGGAATCAGAAATTCTTCTTATTTGTTTCACTATACCTTCAGTATTGATCCTAGAAATTGGGACTGCTGAGCTAGAGTAGATTGGCCTACCACCAACTGGGATGGGCCCTCTAACATTAGTACATATTGCCACATCCCTCTGCCTAGAACCAGTCACTCATTCAAGATATCAGTATCCAATTCAATCAAGAAATTCACTTTACTCACAATCAGAATATCCTGAGGTACCATCAGGAGTAGGTCCCTCAGAAAGTGGGAAGTCTTTCCCAAAAGGCCCATCCTTCTTACTCCACAAATACCTTCTGACATTGAAAGCAGCTGGCCCAGGACAACAACATGACTTCTTCCCAACAAAGCAGAAATGGCACTTTGAAGATTTTGTGTTGAAATGTTGAAAGAAATATTTTCCCTTGGCTAAACATTCAGTACAAGAAGGATCAAGAACCTTAACTTCTTTGTAGCCATCATGAGTTTGGCCAGAAGAAGCCATCAACCAAGGTGAAGCCAACCAATTTAGGATGCCAGAGCCACAAAGAACAGATGGTGGAGGCACAGAAGGGGAAGATTCAGTGAGTTCAGTCAGTTTGGAACTCATGGCTAAAGATGGTTCAGGTAGAAGAATTCAAAGCGTCAGAATAATTCAATTCAAGCCTGAAGATGGCCCAGAATCCATCTATGGTCCTTCAAATTGGGCCCCAATAAATCACCCAAGACATCCCCGGCAACAATGGCGAAGGTCATATTTCTTATGGTCCTGGACCCTCTCAATGGGCCCAGGCTATATAGGTGAGTAAATGGTCCCATGGACCCCCTGGATTCCCAGCATATGGGTCAATTTTGGCCTTGGGGGGCTCTAGTAAACCCTACAGACTGCAGACCATGGCATACAAACCATACGGCCCACAGCCCACAGACCATAGGACACCAATAAAGACCAAAAGGGCCTTTAATCACAAATTAATCAGAATGGACAAAAACCAAATGTTAGGCCTATTCTCAAGGACAATGGGGACAGTCCCCCTCCTTGTATGAGGCCAAAGGTCAATCAAGATGAGGAGGACCCAAGAGGGCTAACTGGATAGTCAATAATGGGTATATACATTCATATATCCATTATTCATCAAATTTTGAGCAGAAGAGCTCTAAGGCCTTCCTTTTGGGATACAACCAGAGGGCCATGCATTAAAGAAAAATATTGATTGAGAACTTAAAAGAAGAGTGTAATTCAAAGGTTGAAGAGCTTACTCAAGATTTAAGAAGGGGAGAAGACAGATAATCAAGGACAATGAAGAGAGGAGAGGAATTTCAGCATAATTTCCATAGGAGAAAAAAATGAAAAGAAAACTTTTAAAAAAAAGTTAGGATGTTGTGATGCCACTCAACAGTTTCAGGGTATTATAATTTTCAGGAGCCCACCAGTTTCAAGAGGGGGATACTGTAGCAACCACTAGCCAGGTGTAAGGGTATTCATACTTACACCCACTCAAACATCTCAAATCAGCAATCCACTGTGTGTATCAGCAATCAGTTTCAGAAATCTTCCTTGCTGAAGCATTCATACAGTCTGGTGAATCAATACAGCCTGTCAATACCTGTACAGGTTGGAATTACCCAATACAGTTTGCATACACCATCCTGAAACTGTATGATCACTCAACACTACCACTCCTCCTGTACAGATTGTACTGGACCTGTATTGGCCAGATTCAACTCAACCATCAATCCCTCTCATGAAAACCCTCTGTCTGCATCAGGTCTGGTGACTCTGACATATACCAGCCCCTCTTTCTCTCCCCTGGGGACTTTTCACTAGTTACTTAATTTAGTTGATTCATTATTTGATAAAAATTCTTACTCTTATTTTTGGTTATTATATTTATTGGGTATTAAGTTAGTCTTTTCATTTCTTCTCACCTGTTCAGTATGAGGTGTGGTGGCCATATCCTTATTAACCCTCCTCTTTCTTTCTGACAGGTTGAAACAGTGAACTTGGACTTGTTTGTGTTTGGCTCCTTTATTTATTACTCTTATTATTTGTTGCTGCTATTTCTTATATTAATTAGTATTTCTTAGCAATCTTACTCTCATAACCCTATTAAGTGTTTTGCCTTATCCTATCCTTGAGCCCTCTGCAGTGAGTCCCAGTTTACTGAGTGCCAGGCCCTCTTCACCTAGAAGAGCCCCTGTGACAGAATGATGAATACAATCTTCCCCACAGAATTATCTGAAAGGTGGCTTATCATTTATATTGATGATATTATCATATGATCTGATTCATGGTCTTTGCACCTTCAAAGACTTGCAAGAGTACTTGACAAAGTTTCACGAGTGAATACAAAGATTTCACTCAAGAAATGTAACTTTGGCTTTGAAGAACTTAAAGCTTTAGGACCTGTTTTTGCTGGTTTCAGCTTGGGTATTGACAAAAAGAAAGTAGCAGCAGTTTTACTTAAGCCAATACCCCAGAATAAAAAGGAATGATGTCTTTTCTTGGATTTTCTAGCTATTATAGGAAAAATCTGAAAGACTTTTCAATTCTAGCCAAGTCACTCTATAGAATCTGTGATCAACAGACAGTATTTGAGATGACAGAGGAAACTTTTAGAGCTTATGAGAAGATGAAGAAATCTCTTACAGAAGCACCTTTACTTCTCATGCCAGACTGGAATATAACCTTTAACTTGTACATCAATGCAAGTGGAGATGGATTAGGGGCAGCCCTAAATCAATTAAAAATCATTGATTACAAACCTACAGAAGGACCAGTCTGTTCTATATCAAGACAAATCAAACCAACAGAAGCCAGATTGAGTGCTTATTTTTGGTATGGGCATTTGAGAAACTACACTATTATCTTGATGGCAGTGCTTTTGAAGTGATAACTGACTAAAGGCCATGAAATCACTTCTTAACATGAAGACTACCAACAGATATATGTTGAGATGGCAGATAGCCATTCATTTATAGAGGCAACATGACTATAGTTCATAAAGCAGGAAACATTTATAAGAATTCTGATGGACTTAGTAGGTGGGCATTAGCCAAGACTTCTGATGATTCCTTTTAGGCTTCAAAATTTTCAATAAAGGCAAGAAGGGACTCAAAAAATCAAGTTGGCCAAATTGCAATGGGTATATGTTCATATACGCATTGGCCATCATTTTTTGAGCAGAGGAGCTCTAGGGAATTCTTTTTGGGATACAACCCAGGGCCAGGTAATGAAAAGAAGATACTTACTGAATTCAAGAAAAGCATATTTTGAAAGTTGGAAAAGGACTTACTCAATGTAAATGAAGGGGGGAAGACAAATTAATTCAAGGATGACAGAGAAGAGAAGATTTGATTTTCAGGATAATGGTCAAGAGGAAAATATAAATTAAAAAGAAATTCTGAAAAAAAATTTGGGGATATTGAGATTCCACTCAACAGTGGCAGGGTATTATGGTGTTCAGGAGCCCACCAGTTTCAAGAGGTGGATACTGTAGCAACCACTAGCCAGGTGTAAGGGTATTCATACTTACACCCACTCAAACACCTCAAAACCAGAAATTTCACTGTGTGTATCAGCATTCAGTTTCAGCAATTTTCCTTGCTGAAACATGCATACAGTCTTGTTCATCAATACATCCTTTCAACTTCTGTACAGGTTGGAATTACCTAATACAGTTCGGATACACCATCCCAAAACCATATGGTCACTCAAGACCACCACACCTCTTGTACAGGTTCTTTACAGCCGTACAGGACCTGTATTGGCCATACTCAATTCAACCATCAATCATTCTCATGAAAATTTTCTGTCTGGACCAGGGCTGGTGATTCTCACATATACCAGCCTCTCCTTCTCCCCCTGGGGACTTCTCCCAGGTTAATTAATTTAGTTTATTTGGTGTTTTATAAATCTTCTTATCCTTCTTTTTGATATTATACTTATTTAATTTTAAATTAGTCTTTGCCTTTTTTTATTGCCTGTACAGTGAGAGTTGGGTGGTCATATCCTTACTAACCCTTATCTGTTCAGTCTGACAGGTTGGAACAGTGGACTTGGACTTGTTTATGGTTGGCTGTTTTATTTCTTACTATTATTATTTTGTTTCTGCTTTCTTATGTTCCTTTATTTAGTAATTTCATCTTATTACACTCTTAAGTGTGTTTTCCATTTACCATATCTTGAGTCCTCCATACGTAAGTCCCAGTTTACTAAGTGTCAGGCCCTCTTCACTGAGAAGAGCCCCTGTGACAACATTAGTCCATCTTTCCGCAGGTCAAACTCCTGCTATGTTAGAAAAAGGATGGAATCCAACACTGCCAGCAGACACACTGAGGAAAGACTTGATTGACATCTATCCTACAGCTTTCAGCTTCAAAATAATTCTTTATAGAGTAAAACAGCACGAATGGCGCTTTTGACTATTCAAAACAGAAGTGGGACAAGAGTCATAAAGTACCAGACTAGAAAGTAGGGAACTTAGTTCTAGTTTGAACCTTGAATTTTAATAATATCAAAGGCCCAAGGAAACTAAAAGATTCCTATGTATGACCTTTTGTTATTGTTGCCTTACATGGAACCAATGCAGTTAAAGTGAAATTGAGTTGTAAGGTTTGACTATGAAACAATAAGTAAAAATTACTAATATTTTACTTATTGTACTATGAATGTCCTTATAAATGAAACAAATAAGATGAAATTAATTATAATAATAAAGAATTATTAGAATTATGGCGTAAAATAATTATATTATTAAATAAATATAATAATATAATTTATATTATAAAAAGAATAATATATAAAATAAATATATTAATATAAGATAGCTAATATATTTCAAAGCACTTTATTATTTTTACCAACAAATAATAAAGGCGTAAAAAATTGTTTTTTATTAATAGAAAACAATTAATAACAATAATATTACCAATATTAAAGTTATAAATTAATATAAATACTATTTATATCAATTATAGAATTATTAAAAGTAATAATAGAGAAAAATTATTATAATAAGAGAAATAAACTCCTTTTAATACTTAATATAATAATTTTGAATAAATTTATGCCTAGAAATGTAAACACAACTTATTTAAATTGTAGTTACAATAAAACTCAAGAAAAAGTATAAATAATCTTAATTTTACGTGGATTTGAGATTTATGAGAGAAATATAACAAAACAATTAAATAATTGGAGTAATCACATCAAAAATTGATGATTATAATAAAGATGATCTTTGGTCTTTAATAATATAAAAGTTTTATATATAAAAAATAAAGATATCACCTTTTGATTTAATTATTTAGTTTTCTGTAAGCATCTGAAGGGAAAACAGAGTAAAAAGAGCTCTATTTATAGCAAATACCTCCCTCCTAGAGTCCAACAGGCTTCTAGTAGATGTTAACCTATAATGTCCACTGGAATTGACTAATATTTTAAGGTTTGGTGATGATTACATCATGATCAAACCATCTTATCCCATTATTACGCCATTATTTAGAGTTATCACTATAACTCTAAGTTTGATGATGTCAAGGCTTGGCAGAACCCCAAACTTCGTGGATTTTATTATTTTTAAGCATAAACTAACAGTATTCACCAATTCTATCACTCATATGACTGTTAAACTTAATTTAAGGTTACAGTGAGTGATCATAAATGATCAAATTAGGCTCAAACTTTGATTTTTAATAACTTTTGAGATTTACGCGCTACAGCAATTCAGAGAGTGAATTGTAATAGCTTGACATAACCGTATTATTCTGCCAAGAGAATTTAATTACATCATCAAAACTCTATTTTTGATGATTTTTCTTGTAACTCATCTTTTCTGTCAAAATTTAATATTTTAAACTTCAAACCATGATTTCAAGGGGTTATACCTTGAATATTATAATAACAAATACGTCATTCTTCACAAATGAGCTAGTAGAATCTATTTGTACACTTTTTTTAAGTTTGGACCACTTTCACAACAAAGTGGTCAACAGCTTTATTGATTTTAATCAATAATCCATTACAGGTTTTAACCTTGTTTATAGCTTATAAAATAAAATTCATTTCTGTATTCCTACAGTAATTACGTGATGAATTTATTTTTGGTTTATCACTCTATCATGCATATTTCAAAAGATATTAGCTAAAGTCCTTGAATATATGCATTGACCAAAAAAGTCCATATTCAGCTTAATTCCTTGAGTATTGACTTTGAAGCTTAGCTTCTTGATTGTTTTATATGTGGATTTTTATGGGGAATCCAATGATACGATTCATTTTACATGTTGTTTCATTGTTCTTTTAAATAAATAAGGATTTATGGTTTCTATAAGGTATTATTACTTATAACTCATTAAATATTGACTTTACAGATATGCCATAAAAATGGTATATGTGTATCTTACCATGGGGAATCCAATGGTATAATTTATTTCAAATGTTCATTAGATTTTTTTTAAGTTAAACCACATTTTATGCCAATTTATGGCATTTTTGTAGTTTTAAGGTAATTATTTTAGAAATTTCTTGTGAACTTTTTGGGTATGTGGTCATATCTCAAAGGTTCACATGAGTGGTGAATTGGAAAATAAACACCCAGCTTTTCCAGTCAGCTTGATAAAACATTATCAACCAGGTGATCAAGAATTTTTTCCTTTAAGGAACCCAACTCCTTTAATTGTACCACCAGTGGAACACAGTGAGGACAAGAAGATATAGAAAAGTCATTAAATAAAGGAGACTTAGGGGTAAAAATCAAAGAGAATATCTTATCAGATATAGAAATCCAGTACATGAAGATAAATGGCTGGCAGAATCAGAGATACCTGACTCAGATAAATTGTTGAGATGATTTAGACATGAAAGAAGGCCAAAAGCCTGAATATGTCTATAAATGTGCTTTGAATTACTTTATCTAAGTAATGAAAAGAGGTTGTACACTAAATATTAACCCCCTTTTGGGCCTTATTCTTTTATCACTGATAAAATTGCTATACAATTTCATTTCTTTGTGGAGGGAATGTGAGACTTGAGGTATATTCTACATACCCAAATTGTAAGGTTTGACTATGAAACAATAAGTAAAAATTACTAATATTTTACTTATTTTACTGTGAATGTCCTTAAAAAAAATAAGATAAAAATAATTATAATAATAAAGAATTAGTATAGTTAGGGTGTAAAAATAATTATAATTATTAAATAAATATAATAATGTAATTTATATTATAAAAAAAAATATAAAATATAAATATATTAATATAAGATAATTAATATATTCAAAAGCACTTCATTATTGTTACCAACAAATAATAAAGGCGTAAAAAATTGTTTTTTATTAATGAAAAACAATTAATAACAATAATAATACTAATATTAAAGCTATAAATTAATATAAATACCATTTATATTAATCATAGAATTATTAAAGTAATAATATAGAAAAATTATTACAATAAGAGAAATGACCTACTTTTAATGCTTAATATAATAATTTTGGATCATTTTATGCCAAAAAATGTAAATAAAACTTATTTAAATTGTATTTACAATGAAATTTAAGTGAAATTACAATTTATCTTGGTTTTACATGGAATTGAGGTTTTTAAGAGAAATTTAAACAAAACAGTTGAATAATTGAAATAATCACGTCAAGAGTGATGATTATGATAAGGATTATCTTTGGTCTTTGATAATATAAGAGTTTTATATATAAAGAATAAAGAAATTACCTTTTTTGTTCTAATTATTTGGTGTTCTGTAAGCGTCTGAGGGGAAAACAGAGTAAAATAAGCTCTATTTATAGTAAATACCTCCCTCCCAGAGTCCAGCAGGCTTCTAGTGACATGTACTCATGCGTTCTACTACAATTGATTAATGGTTTAAGGTTTGGTGATGATTGCATCATGATCAAACCATCTTACCTCATAATTACGCCATTATTTAAAGTTATCACTGTAACTTTAGGTTTGATGATGTCATAGGCTTGGAAGAAGCCTAAAATTTGTGGATTTTATTATTATTAATCATAATCTCATAGTATTCATCAATTGTATCACTTATATGACTGTTAAGCTTGAAATAAGATTACAGTGAGTGATCATAAATGATCAAAGTTAAGCTTAAACTTTGATCATTAATAAATTTTAAGTTATACACGCTACAGCTATTCTGAGAGTGTATTTTGATAGTTTGGCATGTCCCTTACACTTCCAGCAGCATTTAATTACATCATAAAAACTCTATTTTTGATGATTTTTCTTGTAACTCATCTTTTCTGTCGAGATCTAATATTTTAAACTTCAAACCATGATTTCAAGGGGTTATACCTTGAATATTGTAATAACAAATACGTCATTCTTCACAAATGAGCTAGTAGAATCTACCTTTCTACTTTTTTTAAGTTTGGACCACTTTCACAACAAAGTGGTCAACAGCTTTATTGATTTTAATCAATAATCCATTACAGGTTTTACCCTTGTTTATAACTTGTGAAATAAAGTTCATTTCTGTGTTCCTACAGTAATTATGTGGTGAATTTGTTTGGTTTATCACTCTATCATGTATATTTCAAAAGATATTAGCTAAAATCCTTGAATATATGCATTGACCAAAAAGGTGCATATATTCAGCTTAACTCTTTAAGTATTGACTTTGGAGATTAGCTTATTAATTGTTTTATGTGTGAAGCTTTATTGGAAATCCAATGGTACAATTTATTTCACATGTTGTATCATTGTTATTTGAAATAATTAAGGATTAATGTTATTTATAAGGTGTTATTACTTATAACTCATTAAATATTGACTTTACAGACATGCCATAAAAATGGTATATGTGTATTTTACCATGAGGAATCCAATGACATAATTGATTTCACATGTTTATTAATTGGCTTTTAAGTCAAACCAAGTTTTATGCCTATTTATGGCAGCTTTATAGCTTTAAGGTAATTATTTTTAAAGGTATGATTATTTTAAATATTTCTTGTGACCTTTTTGGGTATGTGGTCATATCTCAAAGTTTCACATTCCCTACCACCAAAAAAGATTTTACCACAATCTGTAATTAGGGTATCATCCACTGTCCTACCTCTTCAATAGACTTTGTTAGTCTTGAAGCTCAATAATGCTTGATTTTTCTATTCTTTAGGTTTTCTTTCATGTCTGAACCTTCTTAGTAGTTTATCAGCATTTGTTATATCTTTCTCAACTAGCCATTCATCTTCTTGAGTTTAATTTCTATATCTTACAAGGTATTCCCTTTCTTTTTTGTTTCTTGTCCTTCTTTCTTTAAGGAATTTCACAATTTTCTTTTCCTCTCCTTCTTCCAAGGGGGGAATTTCAAGTGGGGGTTTATTTCTTAGTTAAAATAGCTCCTTATAACTTGACCTGTGAGTTTTTATCAGACTTACAGGGAAAACTGGGTGTTTTTTCATTAATTCACCTGTGAGTTCCAATTGCACAGCATTGGGTCCATGACGTGCTTTTATCATAAATGGTCCTGCAAAGGAATCTTTCAATTTCTTTGGGCCTTTTATGTTATTATAATTAAGGGTTGATACTAAGACCAAGTCTCCTATTTTGAAGTCAGGTGTTTTATGAATTTTATCCCATCTTTCTTTTGCATATTTGAAAGAATCTTGCATACATCTGTTTGCATGGTGTCTTGCTTTGTCAAGCATTATCTTAAAACTGCTTGCTGTTGGGTGTACATCCACTAAGTCCTTTTTAAGGGTATCATAAGGAAGTCTTGGATTCCAACCTTTTTCTAGAATTGCTGGTGTTTTGCCAGTAGAAGAATGGATTGATGTTTTATATGCCAGTTCAATCACTGGTATTAGTGTACACCAATCATGGGTAAAACCATCAGAATCTTTGAATTCTAGTCCATAAGCACAGAATCTTCTGATCATGTCCTCCAAGGTTTGTCTCATCCTTTCTGCTAGGCCATCAGCTTGAGGATGGTAAGCTGATGAGAATGATAACTTTGTCTCAAACAAGTTATGGAGATTTGTCCATAATGCTGAAGTGAATTTTGGATCTCTGTCACTTATGATATTTTGGAATAAGCCTGTGTGGCTAATGACTTTATTCCATATCATTATGGCTGTTTCCATAGCTGTGTCATCTTTTTGACATGGTAGGAACATGGGAGTTTTGCTATACCTGTCAACTAACACTAGGCATGCATTATAACTTCTGTCTCCTCCTGGAGGTAATGCTGTTACCCAATCCATATGAACTATTTCCCAAGGGGATTTTGGTTCTTGGATTTGGATCATCATTCCAAATTTCTTTCCTGTGGCTCTGTTGGCTCTTTGACATCTGTCACAGGTTTGGCAGTATTCTGCAACATCTTTCTTCCAATTTGGCCACCAAGAGCAGGTTTTCACCCTTTCTAGTGTTCTATCTTCTGAGAGATGTCCAGCTGCAATACTATCATGACACTCATGTAAAATAGTGTTTATCAGGGTTCTATCTTTTAAGGCCATAACACATGTGTGTTTTTTTCTATGGTAAAGGATTCCATCAAGGAGGTGGAATCTTCCTTCATCATATGCCTTTTTCCATGTTTCATCTAATTTCGATGAAAGTGATGCATCTTTGCAGTCTTTCATTAGAAGTTGGCTTAAGATATGGCAATTCTTGTCTATCTTATAGCTTTCTTTAACTTTATTAAAGAATTATGTACCAATTTCTGTAACACATATTCCTTCTATATGGTGCTCCTCCAGGGGTACCCATGCTGGATTGTCAGGGGTATTTGCTAGAGCCCATCTGCTAAGACCATCTGCATTTTTATGAATATTGCCAGATTTATGAACAATAGTCATATTTCCTCTATATTCTTGGATAGCAATTTGCCATCTCAGCATATGTCTATTTGGAGTTTTCATATTTAATAGAGATTTCACAGCATTACAGTCTGTAATTACATCAAATACTGTTCCATCCAAGTAATAATGTAATTTTTCTAAAGCCCACACTAAGCAGAGGCATTCCATTTGCCTTGCTCCATATTTTGCCTCTGTTGGCTTCATCTGTCTTGAAATAAAACAAATTGGTCCTGCCACTGGTTTATCATTGATAATGTGTGTCTGGTGTAGTGCAGCACCTAGTCCGTCTCCACAAGAATCAATGTAAAGTTTAAAGGGTAGTTTCCAATCTGGAATTAAAATAAATGGGGCATTTGTTAAGGAATTTTTCAATTCTTCATATGTCTTGACTCTTTCTTCTGTCATTTCATAGACTGTTTGTTTGTCACATTGTTTATACAAGGATTTGGCAATCTTTGCAAAGTCTTTTATATTCTGTCTATAGTAATCAGCAAATCCTAGAAATGATTGCATTTCTTTCTTGGTTTGAGGCATTGGCTTAAGTAGTACTGCTGCTACCTTATTCTTGTCTACGCCTAGACTAAGTCCAGATACAACATGTCCTAGTGCTTTTAGTTCACTATATGAAAAATGACACTTTTTCAAGGAAATTTTCATATTCACTTGCACTATTTTTTGTAGTACCCTTTCTAGTATTGTAAGGTGCTTTTCCCAAGTTTCTGAGCAAACCATGATATCATCAATACAGATAATTAACCATCCTTCTGATAATTCTTCAGGAAATATGGTATTCATCATTCTTTAATAATGGGAAGGTGCATTCTTCATACCAAATGGCATTCTTAAGTATTCAAAAATCCCATAGTGGACTATTATCCTTAGTAGTTTCTTGGCATTGTCTGTTAAGACATTTTGATGGAAACCCTTTAAAGCATCCATGGCTGTAATGAACTTAGCTTTTGAAAATTGTGTCAATGTCTCATGGATTCTGGGTATTGGATATCTGTCTGGAATGGTATAGGTGTTCAGGGCTCTGAAGTCTCCTACCATCCTTGATTTTCCATTATGCCAAGTTATAATTACAGGTGTAGTGACCTCTACCTGTTCATTATGTCCTACCTTTCTTAATACACCAAGGTCCATTAATTCTTTAATGTGTACCTCCAAGGCTTCTCTAGCCCTTGGACTAGCTGGGTAAGCAGGTCTCCTTAGTAAAGGTGGGTAAGGTTTTTCTACATTAAGAATTATGTCCACCTCATGTCCAATTATGGAACCTAGTGGCTCTTTGTCAGTTGCAAAGGCATTTTTGTACTTAAATAAGAGGTCAATCAATTTTTCTTTCATTTTTTCTGTTAATTATTGATTGAATTCTACCTCTTTGAGTTGTTCAGATATGAAAAATTCCCTTTCTGGACATTTCTCTTCATTCTTAATAACTGTAATTTGATTTTTGTTATTTAAGAAGCCAAACGTTTGTATTTTGTTGTCTCCTATGGTAAAATATCTATCTTTTTGGTTAGAGATATCTATACCATAAGTTTACAAGTAGTCATTTCCAAGTATGAAGTGATTACTAGTACAGTTGTCCTTTACTACAAACTCTACTTTAACTCTGACACATTGTAAGGGATGAGGAAAAATGAGTGTTAAATCAATTATTCCAAGGGGCTTCATGCTCTCACTTGCACTACTAAATTTGACACCTTGTATTGGCATAAGTTTTTCTTGCCAATCTGGAAAAATTGTTTTCAAATAACTTTTACCAACACAGGTACAATATGCTCCTGTATCCAAGTTCACTTTTTCCTCTTGGTGATCAACCATAACAATACTTACACTTGATTTTCCAGCTGTATATCCCATTCCTTTTGCAGGTTTGGTTCCATAAATTTTGGCATCTTGTACATTTGTTAGGTTTGTGTCAGATGTTCCAACTTGTGGTAAGTTTGATTCAACATCTAGTACTTCATAAGTTATATCAATATTATTAATTTGAGCATTAATTATATTAATTTCATCACTTTTAAAACTTTCTGACTCTTCTGTCTCTTTTTCAGAGTAAGATTCCTCTTCTTTGTCATTGTGGTTTTCTGTTTCCACAATTTCATTAATTTTTGCCTTTTTTAGGCAGTTATTGGCTAAGTGTCCAATACCTTCACATTTATGGCATTTTCTTTGCTCATTGTCATTGGATTTATTGGGCTTGAAAGCTTCTTTTGATTTGTCTCTTTTGATAAATGGCTTATTTGGACTTTTAATGTCCAATTTCTTCCAAGTTCTGCCAATTTTTGTTCTTGTCACTATGTCTTCTAGTGCATTGATATACTCTTTTGTGGAGCATGGTTCTATAAACCTGCTTCTGAGGGCATGTTCTAGCTCTCCTCCACATTTCTTAAGTATTTTCATGTGCACCATCTTTTGTGACATTTCTGGGTACAGTGCATTTAGTCTTTCAACTTGTTTTAAGAACCAAGTTAATGGTTTGTCTTTGTCTGGGTCAAAGAAAGAATTTTCAAATGCATTCTCTATCTTGTACCTCCAGGCATCATTAGCCCACTTGATGATTATTTCTTGTTTGCACCAAGACCAGGTGTTTTTGCCCTTTGTTTGTCTTATACCATAATACCATCTTTTTGCAGATTTTTCAAACAATGAATGTAATCCTGCAGTAATTAATTCATCTGGTATGGCATAATCTTCTTGTAGCATGTCAATTGTCTTGATAAATGACATATGGTCATATTCACCTTCTCCTGTGAATGTTGGCCATTCTTTTAATTGGGGTGCTTCCTTCATTAAGACTTGGTTATTGTCTTGGTGACTTAAGTCTGTTATGATTGGATTTGTTAATTCCTCTTTTGGTTTAACAGGGCTTCTTATGTGAGAAAATGGGGTTGATAACTCTTGCATATTTGAGTTATCCTCATTAATTTTATCCACTTTTTCAGTGATAAGCCTTATTTCACTTTGAATGTCATCTTTCAGATGCATTCTTGCTTCATCACTTTTTTCCACATGGTCCAAAACTAATTTTTGGTGTGATGAAGTTTTTTCTTTGAATTTTTCTACAGAAATACTCAGTTTGTTTAATTTTTCTGTAATTTTGTCAATACTCATGTCATAATTGATTGTCAAAGTTTTATCTTTGATATCTTTTATGTATTTATACAATTCTTGTTGTCCTTGTATTAATTTTTTATTGTTGTCAATTAAAATCTTTGGTTTATTATTTTCAACAATAAACTTAATGTTGTCAATTTCTTTTTTATTTTGTACAACAATATCTGTTAAAGAAGATAAGTTATTGTTTATTTCTTGTAATGATAATAAACTGTTTTTAATTTCTTTTAGAGGTAATATACTATTTTTAATTTCTGTTAAATTGTTTACAACATCTTTGGACAAGGTCATTTCTTTGGGAAATGAGGTTGTCTTATTCTTTGTTCTTCCTTGTCCTTGAATTCCATCAAGGTTCTGGCCATGTTGAAAACATTTTCCATGGCATCCTTTTGGATTTTCGGAATCCTGTAGCTTGGGGAATATGGTTTTCTCCAGTTCTTTTTCTTGTTCTTCTTCCCTTCTTGGGGAAGTGGGTTGGCTTGGGGCTTCTTCCTTGGTTGCCTCCTTCTTTTTGGCATTGTACTCCTTGATCTTTTTGATTTGAGGTTTGGATGATAGTGGATTCCATCCATTGGAGTATCTCACTATTTCCTCCTCTTTGAGAAACTTTTTCAGGATGTGCCAGGAGTTCATCACTCCTTGGTGTATTTGAGGCAACATATCCCAGTCCTTGTCTTTGTACACTGTGTAGTACTGTTTGTACTGGCTCATGTAAATGTCTATTTGAGCCCTGTGAATGGGATTTGTACCTGTTTGAGTTACTCATACTTAGTTCTAACTCTGGTTCAGATATCATGGGAATTTCTGGGACTTGCCTTTGGGATAATGCACTTCCTTGTGTGAATTCTGTTCCACTGGGGATATTGCCCTTCCTTTGCCCTTTTGAGGAATCAATTCTACCTCTGAGTCCAGCTCCATCTGATTGGATAGAGTATTGGGAGCCTCTTCTGGTAGTCATGTTTTAAGAAATAAGAAATAAGAGGATTACAGAACAGGAATTCTTCTTATGGCAATTTTATAAATGAGGTACTCACCTTCAGAGTCCTGAATAGTGGTTCCTAGAAAGTCCAATTTCTTAGCTTTCTTTTTCTTAGTGATTATTGGTGTTGGAGAGCTTGGACAAGTTTCTTCCACCAATCTTTCAACAGTGGCTTGGTTGCCCTCTGTTGGATTATCTTCAAGCACTGAAAAATACAAATAAATATAAGTCTTTTATATAAGAAGTGTTATTTTTGGTAAGATATGCCAATTTTCCACGTCAAAATTGCTTTTATATCTTTAAAAAATGAAAATAAATAAAGAAATGAAATTAAAATGAATAAAAATAACTTTTTTATTGGTTTTTAATATTTCTTAATATTTTTTATGTTTTTATTTTTAAAGAATAAAATAAAAATGAATCTGATTCTTTTTGAAATTAATTTATAATATAAAATTATTTTTAATTTATAAAATATCTTTTTTAATTACTAGAGTCACTCAAAGAAAGTTCTTGCAAGTCTAAGGATGTGAAAAACCATGTGTAAGACAGTACCATTGCTTTCCAAATGCCTCAACATTATTTCAAATCAATAAAATATAAAATTCTTATATAATTTTATGATCATAATTATAATTTTATTATGGGATAAACCCAAGTTAGTATCTTTTTAAAGGTCTTTTAGAGTAACTATCACGGCCAGGCCCCCAAATGTAAGGTTTGACTATGAAACAATAAATAAAAATTACTAATATTTTACTTATTGTACTATTGATTTCCTTATAAATAAAATAATTGTGATAATTATGGCGTAAAAATAATTATATTATTAAATAAATATAATAATATAATTTATATTATAAAAAAAATAATATAATATGTAAATAAATTAATATAAGATAATTGATATATTTAAAAGCACTTTATTATTGTTACCAACAAATAATAAAGGCATAAAAAATTGTTTTTTATTAATGAAAAACAATTAATAACAATAATATTACTAACATTATAGCTATAAATTAACATAATTACTATTTATATTAATTATAGAATTATTAAAGTAATAATAGAGAAAAATTATTATAATAAGAGAAATGACCTACTTTTAATACTTAATATAATAATTTTGAATACTTTTACGCCAAAAAATGTAAATACAACTTATTTAAATTTTATTTACAATGAAATCTAATTGAAATTACAATTTACCTTGGTTTTATGTGGAATTGAGGTTTTTCAGAGAAATTTAAACAAAACCATTGAATAATTGAAATAATCACATCAAGAATGATGATTATGATAAGGTGTTCTTTGGTCTTTGATAATATAAGAGCTTTATATATAAAGAATAAATAAATTACCTTTTTTGTTCTAATTATTTGGTGTTCTTTAAGCGTCTAAGGGGAAAACAGAGTAAAAATAGCTCTATTTATAGTAGATACCTCCCTCCTAGAGTCCAGCAGGATTCTAGTAGACGTTTACTGATGCTTTCTACTAGAATTGATCAATATTTTAAGGTTTGGTGATGAATACATCATGATCAAACCATCTTACCTCATAATTAAGCCATTATTTAGAGTTATCGCTATAACTCTAAGTTTTATGACATCATACGCTTGGAGGAAGCCTAGACTTCGTGGATTTTATTATCATTAATCAAATTCTAATAGTATTCACCAGTTTTATCACTTATATGACTGTTAAGCTCAAAATAAGATTACAGTGAGTGATCTTAAATGATCAAATT
Organism: Austropuccinia psidii; assembly: GCA_023105745.1. Classification (NCBI taxonomy): domain Eukaryota; kingdom Fungi; phylum Basidiomycota; class Pucciniomycetes; order Pucciniales; family Sphaerophragmiaceae; genus Austropuccinia; species Austropuccinia psidii. Next base: position 52,339,424 of record JALGQZ010000007.1, on the reverse strand, counting down.
TAAGCTTAAACTTTGATCATTAATACCTTTACGTTATCCACACTACAGCTATTCTGAGAGTCGATTCTGATAGCTTGGAATGTCTGTATTACACTTCCAAGAGCATTTTAATACATCATTGAAACTCTATTTTTGATGATTTTTCTTGCAGCTCATCTTTTCTGTCAAAATCTAATATTTTAAACTTCAAACCATGATTTCAAGGGGTTATACCTTGAATGTTGTAATAGAAAATACGTCATTCTTCACAAATGAACTAGTATAATCTGACTGTCTCCTTTTTTTCAAGTTTGGACCACTTTCACAACAAAGTGGTCAACAGCTCTATTGATTTTAATCAATAATCCATTACAGGTTTTAACCTTGCTTATAGCTTATGAAATAAAGTTATTTTCTGTGTTCCTAAAGTAATTACATGGTGACTTTCTTTTCGAATTATCACTCTATCATTTATATTTCAAAAGATATTAGCTAAAATCCTTGAATATATGCATTGACCAAAAAAGTGCATATATTCAGCTTAACTTCTCAAGTATTGACTTTGGAGATTAGCTTCTTAATTGTTTTATGTGTAGAAATTGATGGCGAATTTAATAATACAATTGCTTTCACTTGTTGCTTCATTTATATTTGAAATAATTAAGGATTCATGTTTTTTATAAGGTGTTGTTACTTATAACTCATTAAATATTGACTTTACAGATATGCCATAAAAATGGTATATGTGTATTTTACCATGGGGAATCCAATTTTGTAATTTATTTTACATGTTTATTAATTTATGTTTAATTTAAACCAAGTCTTATGCCTATTTATGGCAGTGTTATAGCTTTAAGGTAATTATGTAAAATATTTCTTGTGACCTTTTTGGGTATGTGGTCATATCTCAAATGTTCACACAAATAGGCCACAATTATCTTTGAAATGACTTTTTGAATTATGCATAACTCATAACACATGCATTCATTCAAAATTCATCCTTTTTTATTTCAAAAAAGATGAATAACTTTTTATTGAATAGGTGAATCCATGAATTTAAGGCCGGATTTGGATTCTACACAAAAATCCACTTATGGTAGCTCAATATAGTGAATAAGCTCAAATTAACTCTGTGAGGTGGTAATATGTAAAATACTTCAATACCACATAAAAGAATAGTGAAAATTTTCGTTTTTCTCAATTTCACACCAAAATAATGGGAATGTCAGAAATTGCATGTTACATATACACTAAGAATAGTGTTACGCATGTTTGTTGCACTTAATATTATGATATTCTTACATAAACCTTTGGTACACCCATTGTGGATATCAGCCTTTAAGCCTGAATTTCTATTTTGATGTGAAAAATAGTCAAAGGGGATAAAAGACATCAAAGAGAGCCAGGGTACCCAACTTCTGAGGCCTCTGAGACCTAGATAGCTCTTAATCTTGGATTCATGGCCGATCTTAGCCCAATTAGTATACTAAAACCTTTGGGGAACTTGGTTACCAAGTTAAAATCTCATTAAATCATAAGAAAATTGCACATAAGCTGCTATTTTGATGTGCCAAGGAGGTAAAGACCAACCTAGACTCCTGTAAACATGTCAATTCTTAATTAATTTCCATTGGTAAGCCCCAAAATAGTAATTAAAATGCTTTTTGGATTATTATCCATTGATTTTCCTCATACCAACCTGTAATATAGTGCTATTTGCAATTCTACATAGACTTCAGGTAAAACCTTCAAAAATTCAGTTAAAATACAATTCTTAATTAATCCTTCTGAAACTTTCAGGATCAATTAAGAACATTATGATTCATAAAGAAGCCAAAAATAATCATACTTTTATAAGTAAAATCATAAATTTTACTTACAGTCCATTTTTGAAGATTCCACATGAAACACTGACTCTTCAAAAATTCACAGAAAATAAAATTTGTGATGAAATTTCCAATAAAATTAATAAATTTGAGAAATAAATGACTATTTTTGAATAAGACAAGATTTCCAATTATTACTATTTTTATTCTTAACCATAAATGCGTTGGTAGTCATGTGAAAGCATCAATTAAATAATTATGATAATCTCATGTGACAACAGATGATGCAATCAATAATCCAAAAAGTGGTATTGTTTTCTCACTCACTTGTTTTTCAGTTTGCTCCATGGAAAAGCTCTGTCAGCTTTTGTTGACTTAAAAGAGGCCTTCTCTTGCTATTTTTTCCAATTCATCACATTATTCAACTATACCATTATTACCAACAAGTAAGTATTAGTTAAGCTTTTCTTAATTGTTTTTTGTTTCAGAATCAATCAGAAAGAGGTTAAATAATAAAAATAAACTATATATTGCTGTCATCTTGTTATAAATCAATTTTGATCCTTTTAAATCCACAATTACCCATCAAATTTCTCCATTACTATCTTTCAATAAGTTCTTTGGAGTATTAGTGAGTGATTTATGTTAATTGTTGAAGTTTTTCTCTAGCAATAGTTATCTTCAAGAGTTATCTTTAGAATTATTCTTATAAACAATAATGTATATCAAGATAATTTCATTATTTTGATAAAGAATTTTTTATCATTAAATTATTCTTGTAGACAATTACTGCTTACTGTTATAATCACTATTAGTGTATAACAAGTAAAAAAAATAATCAAGGAATTAATTATTTAATTGGGGTTATAATAATTTTCATGATTATATTTCATTAGAACAGTCCTAGTACTGCTGATTAATGGTAATATTATCAAAAGTTTCATAGATAAATCTTACATTTCCCCTTTTGCCAATTCTTTACCCCTCCAAACCCCAGACCATTCCCTTGATTATAGGCCTGGGGGTCAGTTTGGGTTCCAGGGGTCTTTGGCCCCTCTAGCCTTGACCCGGTCCCCTGGCCCACCCCCTTTGATTGGGGGGTTTTGGACCTAAATTCAATGAGGCCAAGGGGGCTGTACCTCAAGCCCCAAACCATAATCTGGCACATCAATTCCTCAGAGCCAGAAGCCCCAAGGGACTTAAAATTGCCATTAACCTCAAGCCTCAATTAATGGCCTCTGGAAACCACCAGAGGCCACGAGCCACCTTCAAATAGGCTTTCCACTCAAGGTCAGGGAAATCTTGACCCAGCTCAATGGGCCCAAGTCAGTAGGAACAAGTACTGGTTTATATATGGTATTATATACCATTATGAATCATTTTCCCCCAGAAAGCCAGTGGTGATGGTTTCAGGACTTCATTACACCATTTCCGATCAATTCCTCAAGTCCATCACCCCATTTCAAAGGAAGACCTTTGTCATTCAGTCTTGCAATCCATGGTGGCTACCAGAAGACCATTCAAGGACACCAATCACCTGGGCTTCAAGTGTTGGTCATTTCATTTCAGTATTATTTCCCCTGGGGAATACTGGCCCAGAATTTTTCAAGCACAATTTCAAGATGTTGTTAATCATCAAATCAGTTGTTGAGGCAGCCAGCACTGCAGCACTCTTTGGACAACTCAATTGGCCCATACAGGTGGTATTCAGGAAAATTGTATGCCATTGGCCCATCTGGGCTAATTCATATTCCCCTGTGGAAATTCCAGACACACAGTTCAATTCTCAAGATTTCCACATCTGTATTGACCCAAAACAATCAATACTGCTGGGTGATCAGCCCTGCAGGATCAGTCTTCAGATTTTCACATATACTGGCCACCTTTCCATTACTGGGGACTTTTTCCCCACTTAATTAATATATTTTATTTATTATTATTATTATTTTCCTTTTCATTATTGAAAGTAAATACTGATATTCTTAAGTCAATCATTTGAATCTTTCTCTTTTCCTGTCATTGGATATTGGTGGATATATCCTTTATTAATTCCATTTTTCTTTCTGGCAGGTTGAAACAGTGAATTGAGGATTCATTTTGTTTGCTCTTTGGCCTTTGGCTTTCTTTATTATCCTTGGCCCTTGGCTTCCTTCTTATATTTGGCATATCTTCTACTTACTCTTATATTCTTCTTTTGTTTCTTTATCCTTTGGAGCCTTCCAAGTGATCTCTTGATTCCTGAGTGTCAGTCCACTCTTGTGTTCCCCAAGAGCCCCTGTGACAATACCTCACAGGATTACAGTAATATTGGTGAGAAATTCTGTAGGCTCTCAATGTCAATATAAATAGGGTTATGCTAAAATCACATGAGCCCTTTCTTGTTTCTAGAATAACTTAGTAAAAACACACAAGCCATTCCCTGAGCATCTTTTTTATTCCAAAAACCTGTATTGTTTCAAAACCTCTCAAGAAAAAACCCTGACACATTTTTGCTCCATTTTTCTGCACATCCCCATCAATAAAAAATACAAATAATTCCAAATATATCCCACCCCCAAACAATTTATTTTTCAAAAATACCACTGCCACACCAGTTTATCAAATCTTCCCAACAACAATTTTCTTTATTTATTGACTCCAAAGAGCCCATTTTTCAAAAGAAACATTCCCATAAGGCTTTTTCAACCTCTTTTTAATTTACTAGTAAACAAATTGTAATTGTTTTCCCCCTTCCCTTTTTAACTAACCATAACTGTAACCCATTTACTTTCACTTTTCATGACTTTTATCTCAACTTTCATATTTCAAAAGGCTCTTTCTTCATCTTATGAGCCTCTTATTCCCCCTTTTTCATATTTTCTTTAATGATTCCTCAAATCTTCCCATAAAAAATCCTCCAACCCCCAACTGTAGGTGACTTTCAGACCCTTGAGCTTCTTTGGAAGCATTTTAATAATGTATACAGCTCACTGGGGTATTCTGTGACCACCCTGAGGTCCAATATGGCCCAGGATCAATCTTAAATTGGCTTTAATGGGTCTGTTACCCAAAATTCCCACAAAACCTCCTCCAAAATGGTCACTTCAAGAAGATAAGACTCTCCTTTCAGAATTTATGCCAGAGAATATTTCAATAGTACCACTTGGGCTCTTAAATGACAAAATCCTGAACACAGTTATGATGCCACTGAAAATATCATGGCACATCCTGCTTTTAGAAAATCCAATGAGCAAAAGACACCCCAAATTGCTAAGATGTCTGAACCACTTCTCATTCCAAGGAAAATTCAGGCCCAATTCTGTAGTCAGAGGTAGCCTGAAAGGCCTGTAATTCTTCAATATATTTATAACCAAGTCACTAAAATCAAGAAAGACAAACTCAAAGGCAGAAGGTGCATTGATTTACTTACTGACACCCTCAAACAATAAAATTTGGTGTGATCCTCTGCAAGGGATATAGAGGGACACATTACCTCTTTTTTTTCACTCACCCCTTTCCATAAAACTCCTTAAACAATTTCCTCATGTGAGTTTTATGGACTGTACCTATAGAACCAATATGAAAAATATTCCACTTTTTCATATTGTTGGATTAATCTCAACAAATAAGACCTTTTTGGGGATTTTTGTTTGATTAAGTATTAAAATAAACACTCCTATACGTGGGCATTGAATCAATAAATACAAAACTCCCTCAACAAAACCAATATTTCCCCCCTCTGGTTATTGTTATTGATAGGAATTTCCAAGAAAAAAGTAATACCTCCATTAAAATGCACCAGTACAAAAACTTCAAGCTCACAGTCAATTTCCCCCCCTTCAAATTATGAAAGTGAATTTATTGGAAAATTCTGAAGATTCTGAGGCCTCATTATCAAAATCAATCACTTCATTAGCTCAACCACAATCAGAAACTTACTTTTATGAATATGGCCACTCAGGAGTCACCTTTAGCAGGTCCACAATATTGGCCAAGAGCAGAACCTCACAAAGAAAATCACAAAAACTTGAAACCTCTTTGAATATTTATTCTTAAATGTACTTTAAATTTGAGAATTGTAAAAGAAATTATCACACAAGTGATTATTTATCCAAGATCTTTGTGAGTTTTTTCTTCATCTTAATGTAACTTCTTTGGTTATTTCAATCTTGATTAATATTTTAAGCCATTGTGATTAGGTACCTGGCTCATAAGCCTTTCCAAAATTCATTTTAAAGTACACTTTTAAGTCAATCAATGTCTAGATAATGGAATCTGTGGCTACAAGAAATTTTCTCCTTACATTTAAAAGAATCAAGGACAATGGGCTGATGTCAGAGATGACCTCATTGAATAAATTCAATAAAATCAGAAAATTCATGAAGCCATGAATACCTTAGAAAAATCCGTAAAGAAGTATTTGGAAAAAAAAAAATGGTATGAAGATGTTGGCCAAGTGAAAAAGATAAAGTGGTTTTCCATGCCTGATATGGGTGATCCAATTGCAAAAAAGTATCAAAGACCAGTTTTATTTTATTCCAAAGTGCAATATTTCTCCTTTTCCCCTTATCATTGTCCTCCAAATGACAATCCACCAATCTTCATATGTTTTTTAAATAGCTCTCTTCATGTTTTGCCCTTGTATTTCATAAGTTCTAAAGTTCACCCTCCCCCCCCCCATTACTGTGAATTGGTCAACCACAAACCCTGGGGTGGTCAGATGAATTTGAGAAAGATAGAATGTTATATTTTTCCAATCCTTTTACCCCTTAAAGAAAGAACCCACTATTTGAGAGGTGGATTCAGATTGAAACTATAATTTGTTTCCTTTTTATATACAAGCTATCACAGTTATCACCCTTCCTGATCTTCTTTATTGCTTAAATTCCACATATGGAAGTATTTTTTATCAAAAACATACCAATTTTATAGCTAAAAACAGTCATATTAAAAAAATTAACACAAAATATAAAAAAAGAAACTTTTTATTCCTACACTTATCCCACCCAAAAAAAAATCCCAAAATTATAGGCTTCTAAATTTTCATTCTCAATATTTTCCCTTTATTTGGAAAGAAATTATGAAAATTGATCAATTGGAATTTTTCTAAGTATTTTTTGCAATGAATTTCCCTTTTGATGAATTGGCCAATTTAGAGAAATTTTTCAAAGAAAACTATGAAAAACTTTGGGGATCTTAACATCCCACAATGGCAAAAATGTGGCTAAAAAACAAGAAAACTCCTCAAACCTGAGCCTGGGAATTTTTTTCTTTAAAAAAAGGTTTGCTTATGTGATTTGGCCAGAAATTGATAAAAACAAATAAGGGCTTATTTAATTTCACCAGCACCCTAAAAATATTGCAAAAAAACCTCTGATACTTTCAAATAACTGAGTGAAGAAAGCATTTCTTCACTAAAAGTTTATTATAAAGATTCCATTCTAAATAGACTTTTTTCTACCTCTAAGTAATGCTTATAATTTCTTTTAAGTTACATTTGGAATCTTTTCAAAGAAAAATTGACAATAGGAATTCAACTTTAATGATCAAAATTTCATTTTATATAAATTTTTTATGCTTTTAACCTTCTTTCATTTAACTTTTCAAATTACATGACCCAAGTATTACTAAAAAGGAAGCTATATATGGATTCAATAATTATTCTTTAAAATATTGCTTCTCATACACCTTTAAGAGTTTTAAAATGTTCATTTTTATTTCTTTCAATTATTTTGAAATCTTTTATCACATTCAAAAATAAACTGCTACAATATTTCAATACTTTAATTGATCATTTCACTCCTTACCAATTTTGAATGCTTGATCTGATCCCATAATCTGAAGACTTGACAATTATTAACCAGATCAGGTACATTTTTATTTGATTTGGTATTATTCTCTCAATAAAGCTCATCAAATTCATCACCAACCCTAACTATGATATTATGAATAATTCAAAACCTAATAAATAAATCAATAAATAATTTCACTTTCTTTTCATTTTGCATTTATCTGAGAGATGACCATTTTCCTCCAAGTATCAAATTTGAATTATTGATTTCTACTCATGATTTTGCAAGAAAGAATCTTAATTTGGTATCATATGTATTATGTGCTGAATTTCCTTTACATGATGGCACAATTGTCATTGAGCTTTCATAGGCTGAGTCAGAAAAAGAGATATTTATTTTCTAGAAAATATCTTTCAGGCCTTTTATGAATACGCATATTTTGATATACACTTCAGTCATGTACTGACCCTAGAAATCCCACATGAAATAAAGCTGAAATTAAACTTAAATCACATACTAGCTTGGCTGAAATAGAGTAAATAAAAAAGCAATTCTAAGTTTCACTCACATCCTTTTTCCAAAGAAATGATTAGTTGTATTATGTTAATGATCCAACTAAAAGTCAAACTTACTTCTTGGGGGGATAATAAATCTAATAATCATAAGGTGTAATCTTGGATAATTAAACAAGACTCCCACAAATAGAATCAATGGCACCAGGAAAGCCTTCAGCTTGCATCACTTGCGACATTTACATTCTTTATTTTTCATGGGGCAATGAGGTTTATGTGTCGTTCAGCTTTAGTAGGCATGGAATTACTCTCTGTGTATATAAAACAATCTGCCTGCATCAATGCATAAACATGACCTATGTGATATCAAGTCACACTAATTTGGTTCATTTTTAATACAGAATGTTTGACTTAATTTATGGTTTATTTAATTTAAAATATTATTTGTTTATTTAATATAAACCTCAATGGCTTATTTAATACAAACCATTACTGGCTTATTTGATACAAAACAGTCATGGATTACTGAATATAAACCATTCATGGCTTACTGAATATAAGCCAGTCATGTTTTACTGAATATAAACCAGTCAGGGTTTACTGAATATCAACCAGTCAGGGCTTAATTAATATAAACCAGTCATGGCTTACTTAATATGAAACATTCTTGGCTTACTGTCACAGGGGCTCTTCTAAGTGAAGAGGGCCTGGCACTCAGTGAACAGACTTACTTATGGAGGGCTCAGGATAAAATACTCAAATGATAAGAGTAATGGAGTAAGAGGATAAATTCCTAGTCATAAAATAATAAGAATTAAAAGATATAAGAGAAAAAACAAAAGCAATAATAAAGAGCCAACCACAAATAATCCTGTACCACTGTTTCAACCTGTTCAGAAAAGAGAAAAGGATTAATAAAGGATATGGCCACCAGGACTCTACTGAACAGGTGAGGGAAGGCAAAGACTAACTTAATAATTAATAAAATAATATTTCTTAATGAGAAATAAAATAATATTAAATAATAAATCCAATATTTTAATTAACTGGGGGAAAAACCCCCAGGTGGGTGAAGAGGGGCCAGTATATGTGAGAAATACCAGCCTTGGAGTTTGAATGTTGAGATACTTGCCTGTATGCTGGAAGAAGTTGGATGTGGGATTGAATCCTGTATTGGTGAATCCAATACAGGTTATGCAGTCAATACAGGTATTTGCGCCTGTATTGATGACAGGCCTGTATTTGGTGAATCCTGTATTTGGGTCTTGCCTGTATGAAACTGTATTGAGGTCTGGAAACTGTATTTGGAGAATGTTGAATGAAACCCCCTTGCTGATTGGGTTTTGAAGGGTATCAATGAAGTAATGATTGTTGAAGATGATTGGTCATGCCCCTGCCTCCTTGGCTGTGAAACTTACTTAATACAAACTATTTGATAAATTTCTCATCTTGGATAATCATTCCCTCATAATGAGTAATCAATTATTCATCATGAGTGATCAATTCCTCATCATGTGTAATAAATTCCTCATCATGAGGAACCATGACTGGTTTATATTACGTGAACCATTACTGGTTCATATTGAATAAGCCATGACTGGTTTATATTAAATGAACCATGACTGCTTCAAATTGCAAAAACCATAACTATTTTACATCAAATAAACCATCAAGTCAGTAAAAAATGTTCTATCAAAAATAAAACAAAGTTGTGTGACTTGATATAAAATAGGTCATGTTTATGAATTCATTGATACCAAATATAGCCCCAATATTCCCAATAGATGCACCATTACTATTGATATCAAGTATTGAAAGTGGCCCTGATATCTGAATTTTTGGCTCCAGTTTATGATGATTTGAGTTTTTGTGGAATACTTGATCATTTTTGATAAGAGATATGAAAGAAACAAATGAGGTGTAGGCTGTATGGCATAATTGCTTGAGCTTTTTATGAGGGAGATTTTTTAGATTATCTTCTTTCAAAATATTTGGAGAGGAAAAAAACCCCGGTGGTGTGAGGTATTCCTTTTGACATATTGCATGAAAATCCTGTATATTTACTTCAAGGTCTTCATAAGATTCAATTTCAATGGCATGTGCTGATTTTGCTGCTAGAATATTTCATTTGAGGAGAAATATTGATGAGATCTTTGGTATTGTTTGCTTTTTTAGTTTGAATAACCTGTTTTAGTTGCTGTTTAGTGTAGAGAAATCAGGTGAAAAAAGTTTATAATTGAACAGTATGTGAAATCGAGGTTCTAGATAATTTTTTAGTGAAATGAATAGAACTTGAGAAACAGTTATGGTTATGAGCTTTTTAAAAATATTCAAGATTTGGGAGAAATAATGAAGGATTTAGGAAGCCAAAATTGGGTTTATAGTGATCCAAAATACCACACCTCATGAGGTGTGATATTTTGAAAAAGACAAAAACAAAATTCAGGATCTTGTCAAAAAAATCAATTTTTTAAAGCTGTGATTTGGCAGATTATTAGTTTATAAATTCCATTGAAATCAAATTCATCAAAATCAATCCTTTTCAGAAGAATAATCAAAAATAGTCTTTTGATAAAATTAAGTATTAAGTAGTTAAATTTGATAAAAATCTAATTTAACAATATAATAAAGCTTACTTCAATGGAACATTGCATTCAAATTTGAATATTTTATGGAATTCATTCTTTTTATAACATAGCAGACCCAATTATTTTTCAACCAATTAATTAAACCCTTTCCCACTAAAATGAAAAAATAGCACACTTACTTGGTTTTTTCTTCAAAACAAAGAAAATTCTCATTGAAAAACCAAAAAACTTAGTCTTAAAATTTTGAGATGGATTCAAATGTATAGTGAGCTGGAATTTTGGAGGAAAAACTTGAAAGATATCTTGAAATGAGCTGAGAAAGTGCTTCTTTCTATTTAATTTTATTATTTTTTGGAATGAAAATGCTTGAGGAATTGGGATTCTTGATTTTTGCCTATATTTCTCATGATGAGTCAAATTTAATTTTTCCTGCTGCTGCTGTTTTGAATTCCTAATTGAATGCAGCCAAACTTGAATCACCCAAAAATTAACCAGGTCATTCCTGCTTCGGATTAGTTGCCCCCCGAAAATCTCGATCAGAATTTCTAAAATTTTCAATTTCTAAATCTTCAATTTTTACAATTTTGGATTCAAAAGCTATGATCAACGCCAACGGATGCGCAGATTTATCAGAAATTCACCCAGAATCACAAAGTTACCAGTCTTCGCCTCATTCTTCTTCTTCTACCACGTCCTCGCCGAGTCCTTCCAATCAGGTCAAGCCATCCAAAGCCAAAGATGAGCTCAGCAAGACTAAAAATGATAATCAAATCGAATCAGATCACTCTTTTGATGAAAAGTTTTCCAACGAGATCGATACCAAGCCCATTGACCTCGATCAGTCGGCTTCCATATCAAATTCGGCCGTCCCTTCAAACTCTCAATTATTAGACGCTATCCTCCCAATCAGGTCAACCGAGCCAACTCTGGGCGTCCCAAAGTTGCTAATCAAGCTCAAGCAGCTGAATCCGTCCTGGCAGCTCAGTGAGAAACGATTAAGAAAGTTCCTTAACTCGAATCCAAACATTTCCCCTCAAGCTACCAGACACCATAGCAATCCGTCAACTAGACTGCCTTCTGAACCAATCTGGCTGCCCGATTACGCATGGGAAAAAGACTGGGAAGCTGCTTCTGCCGAACACGCCTCAACCGAACCTATCAGCTCCCTTGATAATACGCTCTTATTGGAATGTCGTCAAAGAAGTGTCAAGGTCGAACCTGTCAGATTCCCCGCTAATAATAAAGGCTCAGGTTTAATCTCAAAAGATCATATAGCAAAATCAACTCAAATCATTAAGGAGGATGCATTTGTTTGGGTACCACCTAACAAGTTAAAATTATCTTCTTTTTCATTCAATTTATTCAATATTCCTTATTTATTTATTTATTTTTTATTTTTTATTTTTTTTATTTTTTTATTTTTAGAAATATGTCTCGCTCAATCATCTCAGGTCGAAATTGTGCATTTTGCGGGCGAGCATTCTCCGTTCAAAGAACTAAAAGTCAAACAAATTGTCCTCATCATCCTGTACCTGGTTCAAAAGAAGCCATTGCTGCTCAACAACTCGTCTCTACAACTTTCACTAGTTTGGCTACAGGTACTCAATCCGTCACAGAGAAACCCGCAGGTCCTGAGCCTTGTTATATGCGCTATTGTACTCGTGTTTGCGCGCAAAAATCAGTCGATTATTTCGGTCCATTGGTTTGTCCTCAAAAAAATCCAGAATATATGCAATTGATTCGTTTCACAGATGCAGAGGAATTTCGTGGCGCCCATCTAGTCTTCAAATTGTTTGCTAGAATGTTAATTGCTAATGAAGCAGGTGACATAAGTCTCAGCTCATCTTTTAAACCAAATCAACCACTCAAGTCTCTCAATCATTCAAAACTTGAACAAAACGGTTCAAACCATAATGTTGAAATCGAACCCGACCCTGCCGGTTCAGATGATCCTACTACAGTAGGTAACAAGAAAACCAAAAAATCTAAATCAAAGAAAAAAGTCGTCATCAATTCAGTTCCCGAATCAACCCCACCAAGTGTCGAGTTTGAAAAGATAGTCGATCGAATCAAGGGACTTGCAACAATCTCCGATAGAGCTAGAAGAGAGAGATTTCATGGTGGCGGTCATTTAGGATCTCATTTCACTGATGTCAGGTACGGTCAAATGTGGCGAAACGGTTGGCATACTGTCATTCGAGCGCTTCATATCAATACGGGTTATCGGCCCAGACAAACAACCGGAAAGGACAATTCAACATCTACAGACGCCTTTTGGGACACATTTTGGAAACGGAGGTTAGACTCTGAAACGATCGCTCATTACTTTGGATTAAAAAGCTTTTTGGAATTCATCGGCATGACTTCTTTAAATCGTGAAGCTGATCATGGTCTTTATTTGCTACACTCACGATTTAATCGTTTGTCTAGCTCATTTGCTTCAATTCCATCCTCTCTAGTTTTGATCAATCGCTGACCTTGACATTTGCTTTGGATTGACTTATGAAAAAACAACTTATTGACCAACCACCTACTACCTGCTTTGAGCACTCAATTAGATTCATGTGAACCTAATGCCATTGTCTTAAAACATCCAGGATCAGAAGATATTCATAAAAGTGCACCATCAACAATCTACGTCATATCAAGACGAGAGATTGCCAAAGATGAAGAAATTACGCTATCTTATGTCAATCGTGGGTTTTGACTGAATTTCAATCATTTAGGATGGTAATCTGAATAGCCTACTGATTTCTTCTGCTTTCAATTTGGATTGGTTCATAGCTGAAATGCCTCTAGAATCTCGGTAAGTGTAATGGAGTGAACAAATTAAGATAGAATTCAAAAAATCAACGCTAGAGGGGGCTGACTAATTTATTAATTTGTTGGGTTAAATTATTTTCTGAAGACGAAAGAAATTATTTGAAGATTATTTATTTTCATGCTTCTGTAGTCGATGTCGTCGAGAACTAAAAGAGGAAGCTCAAAAAGTAGCGCCAACGTCAAGTATATTAGAAATGACTGGAAACGAAAAAGAAGTCATTCATGAAATTAAATCTGATGAAGTTAGTTCGTTTTCAACCGAAAAACCCAACATTGACCAAAATCGTCAAGTAGGTGCTATTAATGATGAAAATATGATGAAAGAGTGTAAGTGCCTGATATTGAATTTAATTTTTTAAGAAGGAAAACAATACTCAATCTTTATTCTCACTTTGTTGGGTTTACAACTATACAGTACAAGAAGTTTTCTCTTAAACTGAATTAAAAAAGTTTGGCCCATCGGCCATTTTGCCAAAAAAACAACCAGTAATGAAAAGATAACATAGACAGCAAGAAAAGACGAGATTTAAAAGTGACGTTTGCTTTTTTGATCTCGTATAGAAAAACTTGAGCTACTTGGGTTTGTCGTTAGCTAAAGTAAACATTTTTACTTTTAATTATAATAATGATAATGTCTTGAAATTATACCTACGACGTATATACACTTTTAGTAATTTTATATATTTTAATGAAAATGAAAAGAACAAAGGGGAATAGATGACGGACAATACTTTTGAGCCTCTGCATTTTCTCTTACTTTGTTTCATTTTGAACTACAAGCACAAAAGCATTGTGGTAACTTAAAAAGCTGATTATGCTTACTTAAGTATCACAAAGGCATAAATACAAGCAACATGGTTTTTCTTTGAAAACATTCAGACTTGTCACTGATTTTACAAAATGAATTTATCTGGATGTGGGCTTGTTTGATTTGTCAAAGAATATTTTGCTCAGTTGCTGACTGTTGCCCTTAAAAGCCCAAGTTAAAGTTCTTGCTTGTATTGCTAAGCTATGTGCTTACTAAGAGCCATGCCTATTGACAGTTGGGTTTAAAATGAATCCAAAGGAGTAAAGTTCCAAAGAAGGAATACATTCTTGAGTTTGTTTTTTCAGAAAAAAAGAATCAGTTAGAAAAATAATTATTCATTCATAAAATAAAACTAAAGACAATAAAAACAAAAGTGAAAATGAAAACAAAAGATAAGGCATTGCTTTAGTAATGCCATTCAATTTTTTTTAAAATGAAGGCTGTATTTAAACCAAATACCGTACTGTTGTGATCCTTGAGGTATATTATACATACCCAAATATGCCACAAATATCTTGACATAACTTTTTTGAATATGCAAAAAGTCATAAGTCATATGCATAATCAAAATTCATCATTTTTTACCAAGAAAAAGATGTATAGTTTTTTTTGAGTTAGTAAAGCCATATATTTAAGGCAAGATTTGAATTCTACTCAAAAAGATAAGTTTGAGGCTTTAAAATGAAAATTATTTGATACCTCATCATTAGTACCACATGAAAGAATAAGAATTTTTTTTTGCTTTTTTCTTGCGGTTTAATGTGAGAATAATGGGATTCTGAAAAATCCCTTGTTACATATACACTAAAGCTAGTGTTATGAATTTTTTTCTTAGATCATAAAACCTGTGAGATGGATTGAGACCAATGGGGTGTCTCTGTATTACTGATTGTGTCTTAATATATTGTATCTACAACATGTACAACTTGTAGTTTCTGCAGTTGAGTAGAGTCTATAGCCGCATGGATATTACACCCCCGTTCTCAACAAAGAAAGGGGGGCAGTAAATAGAGGTATAATAAACAAGGTATTAGTAGGTAAGGTTTATGTAATTGTTTAATACCTTATTTGTGAAAGACAAGTGAATTTGGGGCCTCATGGATTTTGTCAAAACATTGGTAAGCATGTTTTCTGAGCATACCCATTCCAGGGTAGCGCATCCATCATGCAATAACTGATTAGTGATGAAGAACTCCCTGTCAGAGTGTCGCGTCCTCTTGTTCAAGCTACAATCAGTTGCGATCTTCATGCACAATGCATTATTGTATTTTAGATTGATGAATAAAGGTTTCAGCACGAATTCTGTTGTCAGGTTCTAGATCCACTTACCATGTCTTGTAGCAATGCCAAGTGCCATGAACTCAGTGTGGCAGCTGGATGAAGTGACAGTCACTAGGTGTTTTGAACACCATGCAATGGAGCAACCTGATAATCTGGTGATGTAACCATGTGCTGTTCTTGAGAATTCTCCCCCCCAACTTGCATCCAAGTAAACTTCCAAAACAGGACTACGTCCATGTGGTGTAAGGGAGAGACATCTATTGCTTGTGCCACTCAGATAACCAAGTAAGTGTTGTAAGCAGTAACAATGTTCCTTACCTTGGAATTTAAAATGTCTTTCCAGAAGATTCACAGCAAAAGCAATATCTGGTTGCATACCTGTTGTGACATGACTGAGTGCACCAATGGCAGATATAAAATGTGGTTGCCATACAACATCATCATTGTTGGTCAAACTTGTGAGGTTGTGTTTGACAGGTAGAGGAGCTTTCAGTAAAGATAGTTGGTCCCAATATTTATCAATGATTGAAAGAATCAGGTGCATTTGGCTAAGGTGAAAGCCATTGTTTGTACGCTTTATGTCAATTCCAATGATATGGTGGAGCTTGTCCTCCCATTTGATTTCAAACTTGCCGCATAGTGAGTCCCACAGGTCAGATATGTCAGCCTGCTGCTTGGCAAAGACAACACCATTGTCAATGTGCAAACATATTATCACACTACAGTCATCATTCAAATAGATGCTAGGATTGTAACTACTGACATGGAATCCCCTCTTCTTCAAGGATCCGGAAAGGTGGTTCCACCAACATCATCCAGCTTGTTTTGTCCCTTACAAATCCTTGCGTAATTGACAGCCAGAGCCCGTGGGAACCATAAGGCCTTCAGGAGGACGTATCCATATTTCTCCGTCAATGGATGCGTTCAAGTAGGCCGCCACAAAATCAAAAGTGGCAACATGTAGACCTGATTGAGCTGCTAACGTCAGTAGCACCCATAATGAAGTAAAAGTAGCAGTTGGCGCAAAAGTGTTGTGAAAATCTAAACCACCCAGCTGATAATTACCTCTAGCAACATATTGAGCTTTGAAATGTGCAGGTTTGTCATTGGTCACTGGTTTTAGCACAAAAGCCCATCCACCACCTATGGGTCTGACATCCTGTGGAAGTGGTAAGACTTCAAAAACGTTATGCCTAGGCATATTGCAGAGCTTGTTGTCAATTTAGGTTAGCCCTTCATGCCTATCCGTAAAAGAAATTGCTTGTTTGTAAGTCTTGGGAGTTAGTTGCATGTTATTTGAGTTACTTATTTCCTCCAAAATCTTGTCTTGCTGTTTGACAATCTCCTTGCAGTCAAATTTCCCAATTTCTAGGTTATTTACCAAGAGCTTTATGTCCATCTTCTTCATTGGGCTCTCAGATAAATGTGACTAGTGTTTCGTCAAGGAAGCCCAAACGGGAAATACAGCCCAAGCCGAGGAAAAGAACTTGTGGGCTGAAGGGCCGTAACATACCCAACCTTTCAACTCAGGAAGATGCATTATTACGTTTGCCTTGATTGATCTGTTACTGAGTTTTTGTTGTTTTTCATGAGGTACATGCACATAGGCTATTTCTCCAAATGTAAGTAGTCAGTCTAGAGAAGGTTTTGTGCCAAAAAGTATTTCAACCAGTAATTGATTCCCTGTGTGTAGGTTAGGAATAACATTGTTAGTATAAGAAGCCCACATGAAAGCATGGCCCCAAAAGGATTTAGGAAGGCCTGATCCCAGTATGATGGTCCTGCTCATGTCTGCGACTGTCCTGTTGTAATGCTTGGAAACACCGTTCTGTTGGTGAAAAGAAGGAAGGCTGCGTTCATGGTAAATGCCCTCATTGCGTAACCATCTCTCAAGCACATTATTATTGAACTTTCCACCGTTTTCCGTGCGTAATATCTTCAACCATTTTACACTCAGTCGTTTCCAACAAAGAATAGTATCCTGTAGGCAAATGGTAGCATCAGATTTGTTTGCCAGAATGTGGCACTCACCATAGGTAGAAGATACATCACAAATATTTAATGTGTAAGGTCCTCTGTTAATTGTAGCTATGTCAAATGGTCCCATCAAGTCAGCAACTACAAGTTCCAATGGTTCCACTGACCTGTTGGTTGAGGATAGAGAATAACATCATAAACGTTTGGCAAGGAGGCAGTGCACACAGTCGTGTATCTTGAGTTTAGTGAGGTGAAGGCAGTCTGGTGCTTATTTGCCTAAAAGTTTTTGTATTTGTCATAGGCCTATATGTCTAAAACGGAAATGCCAATGGAGAAGTGGATCTTTAAGATTTTCATGGTTAGTAAAATTTTTATCTTTTATTCTTTTTGTAGACTCAACAGTCATAGCACAAATAGGGGCAAGAGGAATGCTGATAGTAGTAATGTTTTCACTCTGGGGTACGGATGAGGAGGGCTGGGATGGAATATCATGATTATCAATTGAACAGGCTAAAAGTATACTAAACATGGTTAACTGCCATTTCTGACCGTTTCCATTGTAGACCACCCGCAATAAAGGTCCCTCAGCTTTAGTACCAATTATAATATCCATCCCCACAAACAATAGGTTAGCACCAGCATTGGCAAGTGCACCAGGAGAAATTAAAGTGCTGGAAGCATCAGGAGAGTAGAAAACACCATTAATGATTACATGCTTGCCACAATAGCCAGGGTATATCAAACTGCCCACACCTGTGACAAAACTTTGCTTGGCTGTGTTAGTGGCAACAGACAAGGGTATAGGTCTCATTAGTTTTCTAAAATGACATAGTGCAGAAATGTCACCTGTGAGTGAATGACTTGCGCCAGTATCACAGGGGTTAGCCATGTCATTTACGGAAACCTCTGTTTTGGGTTCATTAGGGGATGCTATCTCAACTACTTGCGCCTTTACGCCGGCGATGGGTTGCTGTTGGTACCTAGGTCAATATAGGTCTGATTGTGAAAAGTGTGCTGGCTGCTGTTGCAGATGATAAGGTTGGAAAGGGAATGGTGCTGGTGGTGTTATGATGGGGCAATGAGCATGGTATTGTGTCGGTACCAATACTGGTTTGGCGGTGTTGTCCTGGAAACTCGCAGGGAAAGGTCTTTTGTTTTGGTTTGTAGGGAAGCTTCTTGCAATGTGCCCTTGTTTGTTGCATAGGTGGCAGGCAATGTGAGGCATTGTCCTCATTGCATGATGCTTGTCTTCAGTCGTAGGAGATGAAGTTGAATGTTGTATTGCTAGTGAGTTAAAAGAAGGTATCAGGTCAATCACCTCTGGTCTTTGGTAGCAAGATTAAAAAGTAAGTACACAAGAGGCAAAAGTAGTAGCCTTTCTGCATGATACATCAGCATCTAACTTATCCATCATTGCTTGGTATATAACAGGTCATTTGGTTATAGAATGTTGAAGTAGCTGTCCCATCACAAAATTGTTGCCAAGGCTTCCAGATTGGTTCTTAAACATGGTGAGAGCCTTGTTTAAAGGCATAACTAGGCTTGAAGGAGCCTCCTCATCTTGAAGTTTGATTGGCAGAAGTTTGTTGAAAGCGACACATTGTGAGTATCTAGTTGTCACAAAGTATTGGCTTTTTAACCAAGCATATATGGCATGGAAAGGTCAAATTGTTATGATGCTATCTTGTATTGAATCAGGTACCGAGTTGAGTAGTATGGCATGGCAAAATCTCACGTTTCTCGTTTCTGACCACGCCTTTTTGTAAGTATAAAACATTTTGAAGATAACTATTGAATATCAAGAGGAGCCGTCTTTCCCATTATTGGAAATTGGAGCCATCAATATGTAATATATGTTTGGATTTTATAATGTTGATTCCGTGATCTATTTTCATATCAGTTTCTTTGGTTTATTCATGGAGAGGTTTGGAGTCACTCATTTGGTCGTGTGTATTGTCAGGGGTTTTTCACTGGGAACGTGTTGTATAACGCGCTGAATCCTGACTCATGTAGGATATAAAATATAGTGGAAGGGGTAAAAAAGAGAGATATGAGAGAAAATGAAAGATAGATAGAAGGGAAAAAATAGAAGATATGAGGAAAATACTAGGTAGGTAGAGGAAATATAACAGTAAAAAAGAAAAAAATGATAAAAACTTGTAGAGAGATAATTATTAAGGGCCCATAACCTGTGAGAGGGATTGAGGCCAATGGGGTATCTCTGTATTACTGATTGTGTCTTAATATATTGTATCTACAATGTGTACGACTTGTGGTTTCCGCAGTGGAGTAGAGTCTATAGCCACGTGGCTATTACAAAACCAATGTATTATTCAATAAAGATTTGATGAATAAAGACTAAGTCTTAGTCTTTAGGGAAGAATTAATTATTCTTTCATAAAAATAGCTAAGGTGAATAAAATATAGTCAAGAGAGGCAGTTTAACCCAAATTATGAGGCCTATGTGGTATAGACAGATTCAAAAATTTGATTAATGACTAATATTGAATGTAAAATTTAACTTATTAAAACCTTTTTTGGAGCTTGATAATCAAGTCTGAGTCCAATTGAATCATAAGAAAATAATAATTTGGTTTCTGTTTTTTATGTGCCAAGGACATCACAAGCACCTCTTACTCCTATAACCATATTGATTCTTAATTATTTGTGAGGAATATACTGAAAGATCTTAATTTAAACCTTTTTTCAACTAGTATCCATGGAACTACCTCATGGGTACAGGATATTATCTTACTTACAAGCATACATCTCATACAAATGAGGTAAGATTTCAGAATTTCATTAAAAATAAAATTATGTAGTAAATAATCCTGAAACATTCAGAATCAATAAGGAAAGTAATAATACTAAATTAAATAAAAAAGCAATTTTAAGATAAAAAGGAGATTTAATTAAAATCCTATTTTTTGTTGATTCCACAAGAAAAATTAGAAATTAAAAAATTCAAAGGAAATATAAATTTTGATTCAATTTCCAAAATGATTGAAAAATTCTAAAAAAAAATATTATTATTTTGAGATAAAAGAAGATTTACAAAGATAAACTCATTCTTTATCAATAATAAGAGGATTGGTATCCATGTGAAATCATAAAATTAAGTAGTTAAGATAGTTTTATATGAACAAAAAGTAATTTAATCATAAATTAGAACAAATTGATTCATTTAAAATCTATCAAATTTTAGGTTTAATAACTTGTATTCCCATTTGAGATGTTTGAAGGCTTAAATTTAGCTTTTTTTGTTTCTGTTTTTTGCTTAATATTCATCCTTAATATTCAGTGAAATCATTATATCTTCAATATGATATTCTAAATTATTTATAAAGAAATTCTTAAGAATCTTATATATTTATGACTATTAGTAAAGGTATGAAATCATTGAATATTATTATCCCAACTAGGTTTGGAAATAAAGTTTTTATATCTTTAATCTTGTATCTAATTTTGATTATTTGGATATGAAAATAATGTAAGCCTGTGACTCCAAAAAGAGCACCAGAATTACATCCAAAATATCATAAATAATGGTGTATAAATTATTGTAAGAATACAGTCCATACAGGTATAGAAATAAAAATGGAAAAACACCAAAACAATTATATGCCAAGATTATCCAAATAGGATAAGAAACAACAAAGATACAGCCCCTTAAAGATAAGACAAAATAAGCAAAACCCTTATTTTTACCTCTCATATGACTTATGCATATTTAATTAAGCCACTGTTAAAGTGGGTTTTCTTGAAGCTCTCAATGAAAGCTATCCAATGGCACCATCCATTTTTCTGTTGCACTCCTACTTCAGGAAATACCATTATCACCCCTTGAAGTATACAAAGGCTCATACATAGCTGTAAAAAAATACATCCAAATTTAAAATATGAATGAGAGATTTAGTTTGGGATACCTTAGACATCTGTATCTCCCAAATTGGAAAAGAGATCTTGGTTCAGAGGCTTACTACTCAAAATACAGGATTTCTGAAAATAGAAATATAAAGAAATCCCTGTACCTTTTCCCTGTATGCATACATATGTACTGTAGATTTCATAAATACCTAAGATTCTGTATCATTAGAATACAGATGTCCTCTCAATTCACAGAGGTATCTGAATTGGAAGTTTTTGAAGCCACAAACTGATGTACAAAAATATATCAAAAAGCTTAAAGCCCTTATAGCTTTTGCCATATTTGAGAAGGGTAAATATGAAGAATGCCAAATTAAAGACTCATGAAGACCTTCAATTATTTGTGCTTGGATTCTTGACATCTCAATTATTGACTGAGATTTCTGGATTGGAATTATTTGGCCAATAATGGCTTTATACTTCAAATAATGGCTGTTTATATATTAAAAATTCCCATAGTGAGTAGTATTAGGTATCCAAACACTCTGGATCCATAATAACAGCTCTGATGTGTCCTGTGAAAAGTTTTTTCACCATATATTGATCCAGAATGATAATTTGTGGTCCCAAAAACAGTCACCAAAGGGGATAAAAGAAGGCCTTTTATCACTGGAACAGGACCTCATAATCAATTAATTAGTATCCTTATGTAGTAAAACTGTCTTTTACCAGTAGTACTCTTAGGATGACATTGATATAATTAAATTGATTAATTATTGTAGTGATATTTAAAGTCAATTGAAACTGAATAATTGCAAGCAAGGATCTAAGTAGATTCATAACCACTGTTATCATATAACAGTTGGAGCTTTCAGATATTTTAAAAATTATTTTTACTGTGTCACAGTAATAGTGCTAGATTGTATTTACTAATTTTAAGCTATTACATAGACTCACCCTGACAAAGAACTTGTCAGAAAATACTTCCAAATGATTCTAAAGGTTTTTTTGAATATTAGTGATTATTTTTTATTAATTATTAAGTTTTTTTCCTCTAAATGACACCATTTGTTTCAAAAACTTATTAGAATTGCTTTTTGTGAAAGATAATTCTCGATTAAAGCAACTTGATATTAATTTGATAACTAGTTGTATTATTAGTTACTTTTTTTTGCTTTATTTTATTAAAAATAAAATTGTTAAATGATACATCAATATTAGTATAAAGAAATTGAAAGAATTCATCAAGAAAATGATTATTCTCTTGTGGTTTTAATTTTTTTTTCATATTTTTCATAAGAGAAGCAGAACTAATATTAATTAATAGTCATATTTCAAAAACATTCATAGAAATATTTTGTATTTGAAAGGAATTATTAATGAAAATTATAGCTAGAAAGTGAAAACATTTATGATTTTTTGATTCTTAATATATTTTTTTTTGAAAAGAATTGGCTTTCTTTGAAATAATTAAACAAAGAAATAAGTTTTCATTTCATTTTCAAAAATAATTATAAAAAACGGTATATCAAATGATTTGAAAACCTTTAAAATGACATATCTATTCACTAAATTTAAGGATGGATAGCAAAGAAAGACATTAACCTTGTCATCCAAAAATGTTTCAAACTCCAAAAAGAAATTTCTTTTTGGATTTGAAATTTATTGGGATAATGGAAAATAATTTAAAAAGAGAATAATTAAAGATTTTTAAGAAAAAAAATCAGAAATTTTTCCCTCAAAACCTCACATCCCTCATTTTGTTTTTAAGTTAAAAAAATGAAATTTCTGAAGGGCCCCAAGATAAATTCTTTCTTATTTCTTTTATTTTTTTTTCTAAAATAAATGATTTTGTTTAAATGAGTATTTTTTTGGTTTTTTGGAAAAATAAGCAACATCATAATTTTTGGTGATAATTTGGTAAAAAAGAATAATAGTTTTCATAAATAAATGTATCATATTATATTTATCCACTATTAGGATGTGT
The DNA here is from genome assembly GCA_023105745.1 of Austropuccinia psidii. NCBI lineage: Eukaryota > Fungi > Basidiomycota > Pucciniomycetes > Pucciniales > Sphaerophragmiaceae > Austropuccinia > Austropuccinia psidii. The sequence continues at coordinate 52,316,005 of JALGQZ010000007.1, read as the reverse complement.
TTATAATCTAATTGTGACTTTTTCACTGTAGTACATATTATTAGTTTATAAATGATATGAAAATAAATTCATTATTAATTTATAATTAATTTGGTATCAATTTATTATTAGTTTATTCTTGGCTTTTGATTATTTTATCATTAACTACTTATGAATTTGTTATTTATTTATCATTTGATTATCAGTTATTGATATTGTATTTCTTGATTCTTGATTATTTATTTATTATTTATTTGGAATTCTTCTAAAAGCATGTAAAGTTTTAGAAAAAACACATAAGCCCTGTAATGTTTTTACAAAAAAAGATTTCTCACCAATATATGGCCAAAAACTATTATTTGCCTTTTTTTACCAAAGAAATTCCCCAGGCCAAGATGTGAGGAATTTCTGATTAATTTTGGCCATATTTGTCCATTTGAGGGATTTTAAGAGCACAAATTTGTTTCACCATTTGTTTTTGGAAATTTCTCCCAATTGTCCCAACTATTTAAAAATCAATTGAAAACATTCCCACTCAAGAATTCCCCTGATTTCGTTTTTGAAATTAAGGGTTAAATTTTTCAAATAGAATAAGAAAGATGCACATATTTTTGGGAGGGACAACTGCAGGGCCGAAAGGGTTTTCTTTTCCAAAGAGCTTTTTGAACTTTCAGAATATGACTGTTTATAAATTCCTAACTGCCATTTTTGGTAAACAGAACTGAATGAGGAGAAATTTATGCAATAAATAAGACTAAGAAGGGTATAAGTAGGATAGCTTGTATATAAAAAAATCCAAATAATCATTTCAATATGAATCAACCTTTATAATAGTGAATTTTTTTTAAAAAGGAGAAGGAAGGTGGATGAAATATAACAGTTCATTATTCTTGAGTTTATCTTCAAGCCTAAGATCTTTTTATTGAGAAGAAAATCACCAGTTCATGATAATGGGGGGGCAGGGAGGACTTCAGAAATGATGATATCCAAGGCAAAAAATTGGGTGACGATATCCAAAAACAAGATGAAAATTGGGGGATTGTAACTCTTTTATGGCCATAGATTTGATCATGCTGAAAATGTTTTGGCTTAAATTCGTATATCAAAATGAATTTTGGAAAGTCTCCTGACTAGGGACCTAAGAAAAACGGTTTATTAAAATAAATAAATCTTTGAAGAAAAAAAACATTTCTACATTAAAATGAATTAAAAAATCACAAAAAGCTTGAAGAATTCATCAATTTTATGATAATTTCTGTGGAAATTCAAAGTGGTTTCAGGCTAATGGGACTTCCTTTCGGAGGTTCTGCTGATATTGGCTAGTTCTATGGACCTTATGAGGGGGACTCCTGTTTTTTTCATATTGATTCAAATAAGTTTCTGAGGTTAGTCAATCTGATAGAGCTATTGCTTTAGGTAATAAGGACTAGAAATCTTCATATGTGTCAGGATTACCCTATTATAGAATGAAATTAATACTATAGCCACAAGTGTGACACCTGGGAGTAAGGTTTAAAGTATATTAAATAGTTATCAAAGTGATTTCCTATAGTTAAATAGTGGTGGTGAGCGCTACTCACATTCGTGGGTGAATTAGTTATCAATTGACTCATGATAATGAGTACTTCAATAGTTAGAACCATAATTATACCTTTTATTATCAAAGAGTATAATTGTTAGTAACAATTGAGCTACCTAGGAATTGAAAGGCAGGATCATAAGATGTGTCTATGAAATTGTTGATAATATTACTATTAATCAACAATGCTATGACTGTTCTTATGAAATATAATAATAAAAATATTATAACTAAAATTTAAATAATGAATCAATAATTTCTTTTTGTGAGCCTTGAGGTATATTTTACATACCCAAATAGGCCACAATTATCTTAAAAAGAAATTTTGAATTATGCAAAACTCATAAGTCATGCATATATCCAAAATTCATCATTTTTAATTTCAGAAAAGATGAATAACTTTTTATTGAGTAAGTAAATCCATGGATTTAAGACCAGATTTGGATTCTACACAAAAATTCACCTAGGGTAGCTCCATAGAGTGAATAAGCTCAATTTAAGTATTTAAGGTGGTAAAATGGAAAATACTTCAATACCACATCATTAATACCACATAAAAGATCCGTGAAAATTTTTGTTTTTCTTGATTTTTAGCCAAAATAATGGGAAAGTGAGAAATCCCATGTTACATATACACTAAGAATAGTGTTATGCATGTTTTGAGCACTTAATATTATGGTATTCTTACATAGACTTTTGGTACACCCATAGTGGATATCTCACTTTAAGCTTAAATTACTATTTTGACGTAAAAAATAAGCAAGGGGGACAAAAGACATCAAAGAGAGCCAGGGTACCCAACTTCTGAGGCCTCAGAGGCGTGGATAGCTCCAGAGCATGGATCCATGGCTCATCTTGGCCCAATTGGTAAACTAAAACTCTTTGGGAACTTGGTTACCAAGTTACACCTACTGTAATCATAAGAAAAATCGCAAATAACCTGCTATTTTGGCGTGCCAAGGAGGTAATAAGCTACTTAGGCTCCTGTAACCACGTCAATTCTTGATGACTTTCCATGAATAGACCCTAAAAGAGTAATTAAACCCTTTTGGGATCCATATTCATTGATTTACCTCATAGCAACCAGCAAAATACTGCTATTTGCAATTCTACGTAGAAATGAGGTAAAAACTTCAAAAATTCATTAAAAATACAATTCTTAATGAATCTTCCTCAAACTTTCAGGACCAATGAAAAACTGTATTATCTATGGTGCAACCAAAAAGAATTATGGTTTTACTAGTAAAATTAAAAGTTTTACTTATAGTCCATTTTTGACCATTCTACGTGAAACACTGAATCTTCAAAAATTCACAGTAATTACAACCTGTGATGAAATTGGCAATAACATTGATAACTTTGAGAAATCAATGATTATTTTAGAATAAAAGAAGATTTAAAGATGTTACTCCTTTTATTCTTAACCATATTGGGGTTGGTAGTCACGTAAAAGCATCAATTAAGTAATTATGATAATCTTACGTGACAACAGATGATGCAATCATTAATCCAAAAGGGTTTATTGTTTTCTCACTCACTGGTTTTTCAGTTTGCTCCATGGAACGCCTCTGTGAGCTGTTGTTGACTTAAAAGAAGCCTATTCTTGCTGTTTTTTCCAAATCATCATCTTATCAATGTATTAAATCATTATTACCAACAAGTAAGTATTAGTTAAAGCTATTCTTAAGTGTTTTAAATCTTTCCAAATCATCTAGAAAGACGTGAAATCCTAGAATCCAACTATATATTGTTGTAATACTGTTATAAATCCTTTTGATCCCTTAAATCCACAATTCCACGTCAAATTTCTCTACTCTTATCTATCAATAAGTTCTTTGGAGTATTAGTGAGTCATTTATTCTTAATTCTTCAAGTTTTTCTCTAGTAATAGTTTTCTTCAAGAATTATCTTTATAATTATTCTTGCAAAAGATAATTATATATTAAAATAATTTTATTATTTTAATAAAGAAGTTTTTATTATTAAATTCTTCTTGTAATTGATTCTAGTAGACAATTACTTGCTCACTGTTAAAATCACTAGTAGTGCTTAACACGTGAAAGAAATAATTTTTTAATTATTTAATTGTGGTTATAATAATACTTTATTATTATATTTCATAAGAACAGACATAGTACTGTTGATTAATAGTAATATTATCATCAGTTTCATAGTCAAATCTTACATTTGGGGGCCTGGCCGTGTTTTTTGAACCTTGTACCCTTAATTAATATATTTTTAAGCTCTAAAATATATTAATTTAATAATTTTTTCTTTCATTTTAAAGTTAAAATAATTCTTATTTTTGAAATTGTTTTGGAAATCTTTTCATTGAGGAATTTGGTTTAATTTTATACTGTTTTTACACGTGGCTTTTTCACATCCAAAAACTTATAAAATTATTCTTTGAGTTACTCTGAATTAATTTTCATTCAAAATCTTAAATTTTAATTTTTTTCTTTAAAAAGAATAATTTTTTTAATATTAAAAAATAATAAAATTCATAAAAAATCTTTTAAAAATATCTTAAAACACAAAAATAATTTCTTTTATCATATTTTTTCTCTTTAAGTGTCTTTAATCAAATACTGTGCAGCTGGTAACAGACTCAGTAAAAGATACATCAATAGTCCAGAATCTTCAGAAGCAGAATCTGAAGAAAGTATTGAGGTGCAGATTGCTAAAAGAGGCACCTTATTCAACTCAGAAAAAGCTAAATTACCACCAAAAGGTGTGTATTTTATCTTATATTTTTCACCTTTTATCTTTAAATTGACGTGAAAATGGTGCATACCAGAAATGGAAGCAACTATTCAGTCCAACCAGATGGATGTGGACAAGGAAGAGGCAAGACCAAATCCAGAAGTGCCAAATCTTCCACAAGAAAGACACATCTGGAGGATGCCAGAGTTCCCCCCCATTCCCCAAGGTCTGTACCAACAGATTTTGACGTAAATTCTGAGCCTGAACTGATTTATGGTAATATTTCCAGGGCTGAACCACTTTCAGGTGGCAGCAATAGAAATATATCAATGCCAGTACAAAAACTGGTTCAGAGCAGCCAAGGAAGAGGAGTGGGAAATTTGCCCACGCCTTTGGAAGGGGGCCATGAACTCTTACTTACACATCAAGAGCTTTCTGGGTCAGGAGAAGACCATAGAACTCTTAGGAGGATGGAGCCCCCTGTCTTGCAAAGACAAGGTCAAAAAGATAAAGAATTGGTTGAAGAACCAAAGTCTTTTATCCATAGACCAGAAGAAAGAGTTGGAAATGACTCCAGCTTTGGAGACAGAGGCACCAGTGGCATCTACCAGCTCCAAACCAGCTCCAGAAGCGCCCAAGGACAAGCCCAAAGGACCTCAAAAGAAACAGAGAGGTCCCAAGAACCATCAAGGCAAGGGCAAAGGCAAAGCCAATTGGCACAGACCTTACCCACAAGGGTACAGGATCCCCAAATTGGAGCCTTCAGCCGTGGACAGTGTCTTCAATATGGCCAGAACTCTTATGGAATTCACAGCCAAGGAGCAGGAAAGGATGAACAGGACTTTTCCACGCAAATAAATGATGTACATAAAAGTATTAGTGTAGAAATTGGCAAACTTGAGTCAAAGTTGAAGCAAATTACATTAGACATCAATGATTTAAAGAAAAATGACAAGCAACATTCTGATTGGCATCAATTGACAACTGTCACCCTTGAGTCAATTAGCAATGCTTGTGAAAGAATTGAGACCCAATGTCAAAATAATGACACAGAGGATCCTTCCATTTTTAAAGTAAATGATAGACTTAAAACTCTTGAAGACCATGTCTTACAAATAGTTAAGAACACCAATCAATTTGCTATACATTTAGCAAAAAGTGACAGTGAGAGGCAGAAATTGAAGAATGATATAATTGCAAGTGTGGAGCAAATTCATAAGAATCATGAACCACATATGCCAAGACATTCTACACCTTTGACTGAAGAAAAACTTTCTTTCAAAGAAAGTTTGACTCCATTCTTAGGAGAAAATGCCTACTCTGCAAGAGATATTCCCAAAATAGAAGAATGGCCAACATTCTCTGGTGAAGGAGAATATAACCATATTGAATTCATCAGAACTATTGATATGTTGCAAGAAGACTTTAATATACCTGATGAAATCATAGTGGGAAAATTACACTGTTTGTTTACCAGAACTGCAAAGAAATGGTATTACAAAATGAGGATTGATCATGGTAAACATGACTGGTCTTGGTGGAAATCTGAAGTGATTACCAAATGGGCCAATAATTCTTGGAGGTTTAAAATGGAGAATACTTTTGAAAGTGCCATTTTTAACTCAGAAAAAGACAATCCACTTACTTGGTTCTTCAAACAAAAAGACAGATTATCTGCTTTACACCCAGATATGTCTGACACTATGATTAATATGAAAATATTAAGAAAGTGTGGAGGAGAACTGGAACATGCTATCAAAAGCAGATGTGTGGAACCTTGTTCAACAGAGGACTACATTAGTGCTATGGAAGATATCATTACCAGGATAAGAATTGGTAAGACTTGGATTAAAAACCCAATAGAGTCCAAAATAGTCTCAAAGATTCCTAGAGAGCAAAGAAGACCAGAAAGACCTGTCTTGAAGTGTCATAAATGTGGAAGTACTTCACATCTAGCCAACACTTGTCCTAAGAAGACAAAGATCAATGAAGTTCAAGTCATTGAAGAAATTCAGTGTACTGAAGAGAAAGAGGAGTCTGATCAAGATTATGCAGTCTCTGAAGATACACCAGTGGAGGACTATCCCATTGAAAACATTTCAGCTTTCTTTGAGGTCACAGAAGTCCATACCCACTTGCCACAGTACAGTGAAGATTGCTGCAACCTGATCAATATCCAAGATGCCAGAATGTGTAAAACAAAACCTGCTAGAGGAAAGGGTTATACTGCTGGAGCATCCTGTATCACATCAGTTCTGATGAGTGATATTGAAGCCAAAGTAAATTTGGATACAGGGGCATTTTGCACTTGTTTTGGCAAAGATTATCTCCAAATTATACTTCCTGAATGGAAAAACCATCTATTACCAATAGAAGGTGTACAATTCAGTAGTGCCAGTAACAATATGTACCCCTTGGGCATATTGGACACTAATATTGTATTTCCACATCCAGCAGGAAGTGTAAGAATGAAAACTGAGATTGTAGTAATGGATAATTGCACATCTCAGCACATCATTCTTGGAAATGATTACTTAAATATTTATGGTATTGATATAAATAACCATAAAGACAGATATTTCACAATTGGAGATAACAAGAGACAAAAATTTGCTTTCTCCAATATGCCAAAACAGATATCTGTAGTATCTTCTGTCAAGGATACTTACAAAGATGAATTTGTGACTAATCAACTTGTTGAAGCACAAATTAATCAATCATTGTCACCAAAGATGAGGAATGAGCTTATTAATGTGTTATACACATATAAAAATGCATTTGCCTCTGATAATGAACCATTAGGCGCTATAAGAGGACATGAAGTTGATATTACTCTTAATATTGACAGACCATATCCTCCAGTACTTAGGAGACCAGCTTATCCAGCCAGTCCTAGAGCTAGAGAAGCCTTGGAAAAACATATCCAAGAGTTGATCCAACTTGGTGTGCTAAGGAAAGTAGGCCATAATGAGGAAGTTGAAGTGACAACACCTGTTATTATTGCATGGCATAATGATAAGTCAAGAATGGTTGGAGATTTTAGGGCTTTGAATACCTACACAGTTCCAGATAGGTATCCAATCCCTAGAGTTCAAGAAACCTTGACTCAATTGTCTAAAGCCAAGTATATAACATCAATGGATGCATTGAAAGGCTTTCATCAAAATGTTTTGACGCCTAAAGCTAAGAAGTTACTTAGAATTATCACTCACTATGGCATTTTTGAGTATCTTAGAATGCCATTTGGCATTAAAAATGCTCCATCTCATTATCAAAGAATGATGAATACCATCTTCCCCACAGAGTTGTCTGAAGGATGGCTTATCATTTATATTGATGATATTATTATATGTTCTGACTCATGGTATTTGCACCTTGAAAGACTTGCAAGGGTACTTCATAAAGTTGCAGAAGTGAACATGAAAATTTCACTTAAGAAATGCAATTTTGGTTTTGAAGAACTCAAAGCATTAGGACATATTGTTTCTAGTTTAAGCTTGGGTATTGACAAGAACAAAGTAGCAGCAGTGTTACTTAAACCAATACCCCAGAATAAAAAAGAAATGATGTCTTTTCTTGGGTTTGCCAGTTACTATAGGCAACACCTGAAAGATTTTGCAATTCTAGCCAAATCACTCTATAGAATCTGTGATCAACAGACTGTATTTGAGATGACACAGGAAAGAATTAATGCTTATGAGAAGATAAAGAAAGCCCTTACAGAAGCCCCTTTACTCCTTATGCCTGACTGGAATATTCCTTTTAAATTGTACATTAATGCATGTGGAGATGGACTAGGGGCAGCCCTACATCAAGTCCAGATTATTGATGACAAACCTACAGAAGGACCAGTTTGTTATATCTCAAGACAAATCAAACCAACAGAAGCCAGATATGGTGCAAGACAAATGGAGTGCTTATGTTTGGTATGGGCACTTGAGAAACTACACTATTATCTTGATGGCAGTGTTTTTGAAGTGATAACTGACTGTAATGCTGTAAAATCACTTCTTAACATGAAAACTCCCAACAGACATATGTTGAGATGGCAAATAGCCATTCAAGAATATAGAGGAAACATGACTATAGTTCATAAAGCAGGAAACATTCACAAGAATGCTGATGGACTTAGTAGATGGGCTTTAGCCAACACTCCTGATAACCCAGCTTATGTACCTTTGGAAGCTGAACCACAGATTCCAATTGAAGGAATTAACATAACTGATATTGGGACTGAATTCTTTGAAGAGGTCAGAGAGTCTTATAAACAAGACAAGAATTGCCATATCTTGACTTCTTTATTAGATAAAGACTGCAAAGATACATCTTTAGTTAATGCACTTGATGAAGTTTGGAAAAATTCCTATTCTGAAGGAAGATTTCACTTGTTTGATGGGATTATTTACCATAGAACAAAACATTCTTGTGTGATGACACTGTGTAGTAGATTGCTTATCAATACCATTCTTCATGAATGCCATGATAGCATTTACTCTGGACACCTATCAGAAGACAGAACACTTGAAAGAGTGAAGAACTGTGCATGGTGGCCATCTTGGAGAAAAGAAACCATTGAATATTTCCATACCTGTGATAGATGCCAAAAAGCAAACAGGAGTACAGGCAAGAAATTTGGATTGATGATCCATATTCAAGAACCAAAATCCCCATGGGAAGTTGTTCACATGGATTGGGTCACAGCACTTCCTCCAAGTGGTGACAAAAGTTATAATGCTTGTTTAGTCATTGTAGACAGATATAGCAAAACTCCCATATTCTTACCATGTCATAAAGATGACACTGCTATGGATACAGCTCTTCTTTTATGGAGTAGAGTTATTTCTCATACAGGGTATGTAAGAATAACATAAGTGACAGAGATCCCAAGTTCACATCTGCACTTTGGACCAATCTTCATAGATTGTTTGGGACTAAGTTATCATTCTCTACAGCATATCACCCTCAAACAGATGGGCTAGCAGAGAGGATGATTCAAACTTTAGAAGACATGATCAGGAGATTTTGTGCTTATGGATTAGAATTCAAAGACTCAGATGGCTTTACCCATGACTGGTGCACTCTGATACCTGCATTAGAATTGGCATACAAGACATCAGTCCATTCTTCCACAGGACAAACTCCTGCTATGTTAGAAAAAGGATGGAATCCAAGACTCCCAGCAGACACACTGAGGAAAGACTTGATTGACATTCATCCTACAGCTTCCAGCTTCAAATTAATGCTTGATAAAGTAAAACACCATGCAAAAAAGAGTATGGATGATGCTTTTGATTATGCAAAACAGAAGTGGGACAAGAGTCATAAAGTACCAGACTTCAAAGTAGGGGACTTAGTTTTAGTTTCAACCTTGAATTTTAATAATATCAAAGGCCCAAAGAAACTTAAAGATTCTTATGTAGGACCTTTTGTTATTGTTGCTTTACATGGAACCAATGCAGTTCAAGTGGAATTGAGTGGTGAATTGGAAAATAAACACCCCACATTTCCAGTCAGCTTGATAAAGCCTCATCAACCAGCTGACAAAGAATTGTTTCCCTTAAGAAACCCAACTCCTTTAACTGTACCACCTGTGGAACAGAATGAAGACAAAAAGATAAAGAAAGTCATTAAAGAAAGGAGACTTAGGGGTAAAAATCAAAGAGAATATCTTGTCAGATATAGAAATCCAGTACATGAAGATTAATGGATGGCAGAATCAGAAATACCTGACTCAGATAAACTCTTAAGAAGATTTAGACATGAAAGAAGGCCACAAGCCTGAATATGTCTATAAATGTGCTTTAAATTACTTGATCTGAGTAATGTGAAGAGGTTAGACAGTGGACATTACCCCCTTTGGGGCCTTATTCTTTTATCACTAATAAAATTGTAGTACAATTTTATTTTTTGGTGGGAGGGAATGTGAGCCTTGAGGTATATTTTACATACCCAAATAGGCCACAATTATCTTAAAAAGAAATTTTGAATTATGCAAAACTCATAAGTCATGCATATATCCAAAATTCATCATTTTTAATTTCAGAAAAGATGAATAACTTTTTATTGAGTAAGTAAATCCATGGATTTAAGACCAGATTTGGATTCTACACAAAAATTCACCTAGGGTAGCTCCATAGAGTGAATAAGCTCAATTTAAGTATTTGAGGTGGTAAAATGGAAAATACTTCAATACCACATCATTAATACCACATAAAAGATCCGTGAAAATTTTTGTTTTTCTTGATTTTTAGCCAAAATAATGGGAAAGTGAGAAATCCCATGTTACATATACACTAAGAATAGTGTTATGCATGTTTTGAGCACTTAATATCATGGTATTCCTACATAGACTTTTGGTACACCCATAGTGGATATCTCACTTTAAGCTTAAATTACTATTTTGACATAAAAAATAAGCAAGGGGGACAAAAGACATCAAAGAGAGCCAGGGTACCCAACTTCTGAGGCCTCAGAGGCGTGGATAGCTCCAGAGCATGGATCCATGGCTCATCTCGGCCCAATTGGTAAACTAAAACTCTTTGGGAACTTGGTTACCAAGTTACACCTACTGTAATCATAAGAAAAATAGCAAATAACCTGCTATTTTGACGTGCCAAGGAGGTAATAAGCTACTTAGGCTCCTGTAACCACGTCAATTCTTGATGACTTTCCATGAATAGACCCTAAAAGAGTAATTAAACCCTTTTGGGATCCATATTCATTGATTTACCTCATAGCAACCAGCAAAATACTGCTATTTGCAATTCTACGTAGAAATGAGGTAAAAACTTCAAAAATTCATTAAAGATACAATTCTTAATGAATCTTCCTGAAACTTTCAGGACCAATGAAGAAATGTATTATCTATGGTACAACCAAAAAGAATTATGGTTTTACTAGTAAAATTAAAAGTTTTACTTACAGTCCATTTTTGACCATTCTACGTGAAACACTGAATCTTCAAAAATTCACAGTAATTACAACCTGTGATGAAATTGGCAATAACATTGATAACTTTGAGAAATCAATGATTATTTTAGAATAAAAGAAGATTTACAGATGTTACTCCTTTTATTCTTAACCATATTGGGGTTGGTAGTCACGTAAAAGCATCAATTAAGTAATTATGATAATCTTACGTGACAACAGATGATGCAATCATTAACCCAAAAGGGCTTATTGTTTTCTCACTCACTGGTTTTTCAGTTTGCTCCATGGCATGCCTCTGTGAGCTGTTGTTGACTTAAAAGAAGCCTATTCTTGCTGTTTTTTCCAAATCATCATCTTATCAATTTATTAAATCATTATTACCAACAAGTAAGTATTAGTTAAAGCTATTCTTAAGTGTTTTAAATCTTTCCAAATCATCTAGAAAGACGTGAAATCCTAGAATCCAACTATATATTGTTGTAATACTGTTATAAATCCTTTTGATCCCTTAAATCCACAATTCCACGTCAAATTTCTCTACTCTTATCTATCAATAAGTTCTTTGGAGTATTAGTGAGTCATTTATTCTTAATTCTTCAAGTTTTTCTCTAGTAATAGTTTTCTTCAAGAATTATCTTTATAATTATTCTTGCAAAAGATAATTATATATTAAAATAATTTTATTATTTTAATAAAGAAGTTTTTATTATTAAATTCTTCTTGTAATTGATTCTAGTAGACAATTACTTGCTCACTGTTAAAATCACTAGTAGTGCTTAACACGTGAAAGAAATAATTTTTTAATTACTTAATTGTGGTTATAATAATACTTTATTATTATATTTCATAAGAACAGACATAGTACTGTTGATTAATAGTAATATTATCATCAGTTTCATAGTCACATCTTACACTTTTACTTGTTATGCACTACTAGTGAATATAACAGTAAGCAGTAATTGTCTACAAGAATCAATTACAAGAGGGATTTAAATGATAAAACTTCTTTATTAAAATGATGAAATGATTTTAATATATAATTATCTTTTGAAATAATAATTACAAATATAATTCTTTAAGAAAAAAAACTACAGAAAAACTTTAAGAATTAATTTAAAACCACTCACTAATATTCAATGAACCTTGAAAAGAATATGGTAGAGAGATTTGATCAATAAATTGTGAATTTATGGGATCCAGAATGATTTATAAAAGTAATACAAAAATATATAATTTATTTCTATGATTTCACCTCTTTATGATCAATTATGAAAGAATAAAACACTTAAGAAAGGCTTTAGCTAATACTTACTTGTTGGTAACAAAGATATAATTGCATAATAAAATGATTTGGAAAAAACAGCAAGAGGAGGCCTCTTTTAAGTCAAAGGAAGCTCACAGAGGCGTTGTGGGAACTCCTTTTGTTGTGGGATAAATAATAGGCAGTACCTTGAGGGGGAAATTATTGGTGAGTCTGTTTTGAATTTCAGAATGAGCCAATAACCATGGGTGCTAAGGTGTATTAGCTGCCCCTCTAAATATACTGAAAAATATACCCTTTTTGATGAGATCACAAATCAATTATTTATTTTTGTGGCTTTTCAATTAGAGAATTTTCTTCAGCAGTCTCTATCAGTCTGTCAATAAAAGATCACTATGATAATACTGGTAATAGTTAATATATATTTTAATAATTTAGGTTTTGCTTAACTTTCTTGTTATTGATTATAATTCTTTTTAATTAATTCTTCTAGTATTCCTTCTTTCAATACCTGAGATATCTAAAGAATATTGTTTAAGATCACTAATAATATTAATAATAATCTTGATAGCTAGCTAATACTTTTTAAAGGTGATTTAATAATACTATCAATATAGCTATAATAGTTCAAGGGTAATATAATTCTTTAAGGGCGGTTTTGTTTAATATAAGGGTAAGATATAAATGATATAATAGTAATATAATACTATTAGGATTAATATAAATATAATCCAATATACCTCAAAGGCTTATGATATAAGGTATAAGGGTAAGATGATATCCCTTCTATAAATAAGGGTTATTAATAAATTAAATAAGATCACTAATGATAATATCTTCAAACACTACTTCAACACTACTACTATAATGGTAAGACTATTAAATAATACTAAACTCTTTCATTAATATGATAAATATCTTTCATTAATTAATCATAAATAATACTATAAGATACTGAGCCTTGCTACTGATCTTTTTCAATATAAATACTAGATTATCCTACTAGAGAAGGGATGGATTGATCCTCAAGATTATTGTCTGAATCAGAAGCATGGGGGAAAAACAGGGAGAGAGGCCCTTTATTTATACCTTTTGGGCCCTCCATAGAGCCTTCCAAAAACAAGGGACTTAGAAAAAATTCCACCTTGAGACATTTTTGCTGGTGGGTAAATTAAAAAATGGTGTCATTTGATCAAGATATTGCACCATATGTTTGGTTGATTGCACCATTCTGAACCTTATTATTGTCAGTGCACAGCCTTGAGATATTTTTGCTAGTGGTTAAATTTGGAATGGTGTCATTTTTTCAGGATATTGCACCATATGTTTGGTTGATTGCACCATATTTTTAAAATTGTATTCTTATCTCTACTAACCTTATTTTTCTTCTTCACAGCCTTGAGACATTTTTGCTGGTGGTTAAATTTGGAATGGTGTCATTTGATACAGATATTGCACCATATGTTTGGTTGATTGCACCATTTTTTTAAAACTGTATTCTTATCTCTACTAGCTTTATTTTTCTTCACAGCCTTGATCTGTATTCAGTTGAGTATTTCTCTATGTAAAATTTAATTTTTAAATAATACCTGTAATGTTTGGTTATGGGAGTTTAAGTGGGGATTGAGTAATGTAACACTATGTTGGCTTATATGTAAGTGTTTTTTTTTATGTCAAGACATGTAACACATGATCCTGTAAGAGTAATGGTGTCACTTATGTAATATTACACATGTTCATTCATATTGAATATTTAGACAAGCTGCATTATATTTAAGCATATTCTTGTACCTAGTATAGAGTGTATAGTATCATTTCTCTTCTTTAATACATGATATATAGAAAATTATTGACATTATGGGGTTGAGGCAATATGTGACTATAGGTAAAATTTGATGTAGATTCCAGTGGAATACTTGTTTTTGTTATTTTAATAAAATTCTCTTGCTTTTTCTTGCATTTTTTTTAATTTTATCTTTCACTTTTTATCTTTATTTTATTTATATATATATATACTATTATTATTATTGATCAAAGTTTTAGCTTTGAAATTGTGGATTTGAACCTTGGAAGAACTGGTATGGAATACCACATCCCCCTCTCCATTTAATGCTGTCCCCAGCATTCAAGGTGATAATCCACTTACTTTTTTAAAAAAAACAATCAAACATTTCCCCCCTTTTTTTGAACAAAAGGATTTTTATTCATCAGAGTCCTCTTCATCTTCAAATTGAGATTCATCTTCAACTTCCTCTTCTCCTTCTTCCTCTTCTTCCTCTGAGTCCAACTCTTTTCCTCTTGGATAAAACTTTTTTATTTGACTTGCTGCAAACCTTCTTGAGTACTGGTTTGTATTTTGCTGCACTATTTTGGTAATCCATTTTGTAATATCACTGAAATGATTCTATTTTTCTCTTTGATATTTCTATATTTTTTTATATATTTTTTCTTTTTAAAACTGGTTCAGTTGTAATCAATATAGTATTAATTCTTCTATTTTCTTTATTTCTTCTCCTTATTTTAATAATTTATCAAATTAAATAAATCTGCACTTCTTTTATCTTTTTCTGTCCATACATTTGAGGTTGCAGTTTAAGGTCATACAGGACCCTACAACTCAGGTGTGCAGACCCTGTATATTAGGTATACAAAATCCTGCCTTTTTATGTCATACAAGGACAATAAGACCCCTTGTCCATTTCTTCACAAGGGAGCAGTTTCATGTCATGCTGAGGACCTCCTGGTCTTCAATTTGACTTGATTCAAGGGCAGTTTTTTTTTTTTTTTTTTTTTTTTCAAGCTGAAAGATTTCTTCTACTAATATCAACTTAAGCTACCTTGAGGCTTAAAATTCATGGAATGTTTGGGTTGATAGATATTTTTTGCTCCTTTTCAGTCATTTCCAATCTCCTTGCATATTTTATTTCTACATTTTTGTCCTTCTTTCTTCAATATTTTATTCTTTGGCCAATTTATCACATATATTTGAGGATTTCATTTGAACCATTTCAAATCTGACCTCTTCTTTCTTCACATTATTTCTTTAATACCACTACTCCTTTCATGGACTAAAATAAAGAAATAGATTATAAGCCCTCAGGTGTGCCACCCCTGTAGTTTTAAGTCATACAAGGACTTAACATTCCACTACTCCCTTCATGGATTCATTAAATTGCCAATTTTATATATTGAAAGAAATTCTCATAATTTTAGAGTTAAATATGCCTTCAGGATGTTTTTATGATAAGCTTAAAGGAAAGCCAGTCTATATTTATCATTTTCCAAAAAATTCATCATGTCATGATTGAGCTTTCAAGTTACTATTAAGAGATCTTTTTTTTCTTTCTTCTTTCTTTCTGTAACATTAATCTTCAGGTTTGGGATAAGACCCCCTCTCCATTTAAATTTCTGTAGTTGGTTTTTCTACTTTCTTTGTATTTTGTCTTTGATTCTTGTAATATTTGTTTGCCAAATTTTGAATTTTAGCTTTATTATTATTATTATTATTATTATTATTATTATTATTATTATTATTATTATTATTATTATTATTATTATTATTATTATTATTATTATTATTATTATTATTATTATTATTATTATTATTATTATTATTATTATTATTATTATTATTTTGAGTCTTATCCATACTAAGAAGAGGTTTTAATTTCTGTGGTGGCCTGACACTATATAATGGCAGTCTACAAGGCTATAGCTCTAATCAACTCAGAGATATTTCCCCTCATCAGACCAGGTCTGACCTTGGCTGCTCAGTGTATATGTATTTTTATGTACATATAGACCAGTTGTCCAAGTGCCACCTAGAGCAGGAAGACCATTAAAGCCTCTCTTTTCTGAATGAGATTTTCTTAATAATAATATTAATAATAAAAATCATATTTCTAACCTTTAAGTGATTGATAATTCTTATTATTTATTCTTTTTTTTCTTTTTTTTGAGTATATATATATTTATATATATATATATACTTGAATTTTTCATATATAATCTTATATAATATTGAGATTTTAATATTTACAGTTTAAGGTCATGGTGGACTCATATAGTTGAATCTTCATTTATTTAAAAATGATAAATTGAAAGTTTCAGTTTATAGTCTTTGTGGACTTTTAATCTTTATTGAGTAAAAAGTAATAATAAAAAGAAATTCCAGTTTATGGTCATAGAGGACCCTAATTGGCTTGAAGGTTCCTCTTTGAGTCTAAAAGCTATTTGATATGCAATATAGTAATAATAAATGGATCATTTAATTAATCGTAAGATATCATTATTCTATTTATCATGATATAGTAATAAATATATTTCAATAATAATAAATTAAATTAAAAAAGCAAATTTCCAGTTTTAGGTCATAGAGGACCAATAATTTTATATAAAAACTGGTTTATTATGTGGTTAATTGATCTATTTATTTCTATCTAATGGCCAAGGGTAATGAGCTATATAAATGATACTTTTGTATAACACCTATACTTATCTTCATTTATTTTTTTTTCTTTTCACAGAAACTAACATAATTTATATATTTCAAAACTCAAACTCAAAGGGATAAATTTTCAGTTTTTCCTTATTCTCATTTAGTTAAAATAGATATTTGGATAAAAAAAAGTTCTTATCAAATGTAACTCAAAATAAGTAAAATAAAAAAAATTCATCATCATTTTTAATCAAATTTTAAGTTAAAAAAATTATTTTGTATAGCAAATACCTTTTTAAACTAGATCTAAAAGGTGTTATTGCTAATTGAGCTTCAAGAAAACTGCTAAAAGTACTTCTAATCATATGTTTAATTAGCAACATCATTATTTATGATGATTTTATTGCTGATAGTTTTGATTTGTTTTCTTTTAATTGATTCAGAGAATTGAATTGTGAGTATGATAGGTGGCTTGTAAATTTAAATTGATTTAATTGAAATAATCTATTCTTTCTATTTAATTGAAAATTAAGTTTAATTTATTACAGTATTTTCAATAAGAAATAAATTTTTCTATTGAATAAAATTCTTATATTGATTTCTGAATTTCTATTTAGAATGTATTTAAGGTTCTGGTATGTAATTGAAAGTCTTATTTTGACTAGTAAGGCTGAAGCGAAGCTCTAAATCATACCTCAATAATATATTAACATAGTGATATAATAATTTTTAATTGTTGTAAACTTGATAACTTAATTTGAAGTTTCCTATTGAGTAGGGTTCAGGGTGTAAAACAAATTGTGGCTCAAAGTTTAATTCAATTAAACCTAATTCAATAAGGTTTAATTTTGTTGAAATTTATTTAATTATCAATTAAACTCTAATTTATATTTAATTCATAATTTATTAACTGATTGAAATTGTTTAATTAAACTTCTATATGTATATAAATAATTTCAATTAAAAATTACTAGATTGTTTTAATTGTTTCAATTAATCCTGTATGTATATGAAAGTTATTTTTTCAATAGTAGGCTGTAAGAGAAGTGTTTAATGAATTATTCATGATGTTTCAAAGATTTGCTATCATTTATTTGGATTTCTTTTAATTTAGTAATTAAATCTCAAGATTTTGTATTGATAAGGGGTTAGGGTGTAGAATTAATTGTGGCTTGAAGTTTAATTTAATTCCAATTAATTTAATCAACTAAATAGGGCCATGTTCTTAATCTATATTTAGATTCAATTTAATTATTTATCAATTTTTTAATAACCCTATATTATACTGTTAGCTTTTATCAAAAATCAATGCTTGGTGATGTCATTTTGATAGTTCTGGGGCTTCTATATGTAATCTAAAGTTATCTTTTGAATAGTATAGCTGAAGCGAAATTGTTAATACCATCTGAATCATAAATTAAAAGATTTCCTTTGTTTGTCTTGATTCCTTTGGAGTTATTAGTTTAATTTTGATAAATTCAAATTTAACTGTTTCTATTGATTTAAAGTTTTAATTAAAATAAGAGGTAGTTACTTTTTAATTTCTAAATATTAATATATTATTTATGAGCTTATTTTAATATAAAAATAATAATAACCCTATCTAATATAAAATTTTCTCAATTGATTAGTAATAATGATGAAATAGGGTCATTTTCATCATTTTTTTTGTCTTTCTGGGTAGTTTTTTAGTAAGTAATAGTTAAAAATTGACTGAGAGGGATGAAGCGAACTGCTTAAACACCTCTTAATGATGTGATATACTACTCTATTACTAGGATTTATTAGCTCTGTAGTCAGTAGATGGTTTTCTTCTAATACTATGTAATGAATTTTGAGATAATATTGATAAAAATGATTTAAATCCAAATCATCTTATCAAAGAGAATCATTTGATGAATATAAAAAGTAAAAATAAACTCATTCAATTTTTCACATTATGTGTTTGAATTACTGCTGTGCAGATGTAAGCTATGTAAACTCTAAATATGATGTGATACAAAAAAGCTGTGCAAAAAAAATGAATTGTTGTTTAATTGAAACAATCATGTGATCAAAAAATTTGAAATATCATTATTCTAATAAGTATAGTTCAATTAAAAAAATCATGTGATGAATGAAAAAACTAGAATGATGTCATTTGGTTGGATATATGATGTGTTTGCATTTAAGCTGTGCAAACCTTAAATGTCATTTATCAATTTCAACTAATGATCTCATTTATTCTTATATATGATGTGCTTGGCTAGAAGCTGTGTAAACTTTAGCTATGATAGATTTTTTTGACAATGAGGTATTTTAATTAATGAGATAATGGAAAGAATCATATGATCAACTCAACACATAATTGTGTGATTAATTTAAAACCTTGTAATTTGTATTTAAAGGTGCTGGTGAAATGATGTTATGCTTTTGTTATATTTTACTATAAAAGAAGCAGGTGTTTTCATCATTCTGAAACAGTTTCTCTTCATCCGATGTCTTCATTTTGAGCTTTTCTGTATTATTATATTTTCTTTTCTTGAAGAATTCATAATGCCTGATTTTCTTCTATTCATATATATATGCCTTTTTTAACTACTTTTTTCCCATTTATATAAATATATAATTTCTGCATATCCAAAATGCAATTT
Source organism: Austropuccinia psidii (assembly GCA_023105745.1). Classification (NCBI taxonomy): domain Eukaryota; kingdom Fungi; phylum Basidiomycota; class Pucciniomycetes; order Pucciniales; family Sphaerophragmiaceae; genus Austropuccinia; species Austropuccinia psidii. The sequence continues at coordinate 52,296,482 of JALGQZ010000007.1, read as the reverse complement.
ATACAAAGATAAATTTATATAATTTCAACCTGGCCAGTTGGATTTATATATTTTCATTTATGTGTATTTCATATATATATATTAAAGTCATTATTTATTTGAATATCTAAATTTTAACTCAATAATATATTATTTATTATCATATCATTAAGGGTTATATCATTATTATTATTATTCATTTTCATTATATAATTATGACATTCTACTGTGATATGGGTCTTTGGGATTATATGCTATCCTTTTAGAATACTATAGTATTATAATATTATTTATATTTTAATATTATTTTATTTCTAATATCATAATATTATGATACTTATACTGTTATAATGTTATCTTATTCATTATAATCTCATATTTATTTGAAATATTACTTCTTCTTTACTCATGAATTGGTTTTCATTTTATTGGTTTCTTTATCTTCTTATTTCTTTTAATTCATTTTCAAAGCAAGGGGGGTGGCCAGTTTTTTTTTATTAATTTTTTTTTTTAAAAAAAAAAATTAAAAAAAATTAAAAAAATTAAAAAATTAAAAATTAAAAAAAAGCTGGTCACCCCTCCTTGTGAGTTGGATTCTATGTATGTGCTATGTGTGTGTGCATGCTGTGTGTATGTGTGTAGCATGTATGTGTATTGAGGAGTTCAGCTTAATAATTTCCATTTTGACTTCCTGATTGATTCAGTTCTAGAATGTTAAGATAAGTTTCTTTATAATTTCCCTTTGAGGATTGATACTGCACACAACTGATGAGTTTTTTTTTCTTCTTCCTTCTAAAATGTGTAGTCTTTTTGTAGTGAAAAAAAATATTGCAGTATTTTTTATTCAACATATCCTCTTTTTTTTGTGAAAAATGAAGAAATCCTGTGCTGTATATTTAAGATCTTCAATATTAATTTAAGCTCTATTATTGTATTAGTAAGTTAATGAAACTTCTTTTCATTTTTTTTTCAATTTCAACATAATACTGATTAAGCCTTCCTTGTTTTCAGATTCTTTTCTTGAATTATATTTTGAAATTATTTTCTTTTGAAATTGAAACTTGAAATATTTTTTTTTTAAAAAAAAAGCACCAATCTTCTTTGGAATAAGTACAATGATGAGGAATTTTTGACCTGTTGAAAGGTAATTATTCATGAAATTGAGAATTCAACAAATATCTAAGTACTTTATTAATGGAAAATAAGCTTAAATAAATTATAATTTAATATGTGAATTATTTCAAGACAATTAATTCAATTGATTTTGATTGATTAAATTTATAAACTAATGCTTCATTGTTAAAGTCCCACTTTCCCCAAAACTTATAGCCACTTGTGCTTTGGGTGGTATAAGAAATAGTTAACCACCCCTATTTTTTTTAAGTATGAGAAACTACTGATACTATTACAGAAGAAAAAAAAACTAAAACATTCTTTCTAGATGAATTTTATAACCAGCTCTTTTTTTTTGTTTTATTACTGTAATTTTTTTTATATCAATTGAAATATCTTGACCACAGATATCACTTATGAACTCCATATCAATTATTAATTTTTTTATTGTTTTATTAGTTATATATAGATTTTTTTCTTAATTTATTTATTGATTATTACTAGATTTTTTTTGATACTATTACAGAAAAGTCATAAATTAAATTTGCAGTTTAAGGCCATGCTGGGCCATCATGTATCATTGGTCCTTGCATTTGTTGATATATTCTTCTTTGATGAACTGAATTAAAATAGAGTAAGAAAAATAATAACTAAATAGTTGAATTGCAGTTTAAGGCCATGCTGGGCCTTTAATTTTCTGAAGAATAATTTTCTTAAAATAATCTTGATTCTTCTTCATTTTCATTTCAATCTTGCTTCTGACAGTTTCTTTCCATAACTTATTCCATTCTTCTTTCTTCAAACAAAACTTGTGATTCTTCATTATAATTATTAACTGTAAGACTTTATCCTCTAAATTGAAATCCAATCCCTTTTCAATAATATAGCAGTCCCCTCTCCATTTAACACTTCTACCCTCAATTTGATATTCTTCAAGACAAAACCATCTCTGAGCTTGTATTGTTCCCCAGTAAGGACTGCTCCTTATATCTGAATCCATATAGAAAATTTCATTCCAATAGTCATTATTGAGATTTCCTTTAATTCCATCATAATTAAGTATATCCATAAATTCTAGTTTTGAAAGGTTTGATCCAGGAAGCTGGCTTAAATAGGCTTCTGCAGGGGTTTCTTGAGTAATATCTTCATTTCCAAATAAATCTTCAAATTCAATAAAGGGGATACTTTGAATAATTGGTATCTTGAAGTATTCAATAATTGGTAAGCCCCATCTTTGGTCTTCATTGTTAAGTCCTTGAAAATGATGATTAATCCAGAGGTCTTGGCTTTCTTCATTTTTTTCTGAGTGTGGCCAATAGATCCAGATGGTATTGTCTGCTTCATTAGTTTCAGACATGATGATTATAAAATATAAATTATGATAAAAAAATGCTAATGTTTTCTTGATGTTAAAAGATATGAATAATTATAGTATCTTCTTGGTAAAGGTGGATGAAATAAATAATCTAACTAAAATATTTCTGAAAGAATTAATCCTCTTTGATAAGGCAGGAAGTCACTGCCAAGAGCTTGAATCAATTGAAGTTTTAAGTAATAAGGTAAGAAATATTTGGGTTCTCTTTGATAAGGCAGGAAGTCACTGCCAAAATAACTGGACTTGATTATTTAAATTGAATTTTACTGATTTTCTTCTCTTCTTTGTTTTTGAACTATGTAAGCTGGAGGTTTTCAGAATTGGCTACAGCTGTACTTTTCTCATTGATGGTAAGTAATTTCTATAATAAGCTAATTTTTCATTCAAAACTCTAAGTTCCTCCAATAACAACCTTATTTCTTCCAATTTTTCCTTTTCTTCTCTTGATTGGTGACTTGATGACTGACATTCTTGAAATTCATCTTCACACTCAAAAATAAATTCTTCATATTGCTTCTTCAGTTGCCTTTGATCCAAAATCTCTTCATCCTCCAACAATTCATCCCCATAACATCCAAGCTTTGGCATCTTGATTTTTTGTTAATTTTATTGAAGATTATGATCTTATCAATTTTTTTCTGTTTTTTAAAAGGTCTTGAAATTAATGATATTGATATTAAAATTGAATAGAAATTGATATTGAAATTCCCAAGGATTTCATCCCAAAAACTTAAACCATTAGAGGTGGAATAAGAAACAGACACCCACCCCCTATTTTTTTTAGTTTAAACATAGCCTTATGATACTTTTACAGTTAAAACTCTTGCATACCCCCAAATCATAATTTATAAATTTATTTTTAATTTTTTTAATAATTTTTTTTTTTTTTTTTTAAATTTAAGTTTATATTTTTTTAATTTTAATAATTTTTTTTAACTTTTTTTTTAAGTTTTTTTAAGTTTTTTTTTTTTTTTTTTTTTTTTTTTTTTTTTTTTTTACATGTGCAGAAAAATATATATTCAATTCATGAAAGCCATTTTCCTTTTTCTTTTTTCTGAAGAATTCTATTCACACATATATCCTTGGCTATTTCTCCCAGTATTTTCCTTCCTTTCTTCCTTTCTTCTAGGGTATTACCTTTCCAATTTCTTATGAATCCTTCTTATTTGTATATAAAGAGGTATCCATACTCTTCCCAGAAAAGAGTTCCACCAAGAAGCTCCATATTATGCAAATTGAAGTCTTCTTGTGGCCAAATTCTACCATCATAAAGAGCCTTCCTTGTTTGTTCATCAAAGGAAACTACTGCCTCCCAATACTGGTTTTCCAAATTACCCTTAATTCCTTCCTCATTCAAGAGCTCCATGTAGTCTAATTTTGACAGGTCATATCCTGGAAGATTCTTCAACCATTTTCCTCCTTTCATTCTTGATGGACCCTCAAAGTATATATCTTTGAATTCAATATAGGGAAGAATTATGAAATTTGGCTCTTCTTCAGGTGTTGGAAGTTGCCAGTAAGACATTTCATCATAATACTTCAAGAAACTTTTTTTATACAAGTCCATTTCCTTGTCTTTATCAATTCTCCATGGGCTTTTTGGGTTTAAATCATATGACAGAATAGTGTTCATGAGATCTTTTTGCAATGGTGAAACTTCAACTTCTATCAAATTTTCTTCTGGCTTTGAATATGAAGATAATCTTGGTTTAATTTCTTTTAAAGAGTCATGATTATTGTAGGCCTCCCAAAGATTTTCATAAGCATGAGAGTGCTTTATTTTCTTCTTTGGAGGATCTTGAGAAATTTCATGTATTTGGAATTCATCAGTTTGATTATATTCCTCTTTATTGTATTCCTTCATAAATTCTTCATCTTTGAAACTGTGATTAATTTTATTTCTAAGATCTTCCAATGAGTCTTCACAGTATTGATCACTGTTCATTTCTGGCTTCATTTCAACTTCCATATCTTGTGGGTATTTTTGCTTGGAAAATATGTCAAACAGATTCTCTCTACTATGTATTTGTTGTCCTTCTATGATTTCTGAGCCATTAACCATAACCTGATATAACATACCATTGGTGTCAATTGGTTTATAGCTAATTTTATTTTCCTTTTTCTCTGCTTCATTAACTTCTTCCATATACCAATTTGATTTTTCATCTTGTTTCCATATATAACTTTTGTTGTTTTCAGGTTCATCATCAATTTTCCAGAAGTCAGGGCATGGGCTTAAGATTAAGTTGTTTACTTGAGGGTTTTTATTTTTAACAAAATCTTCATATTCACTTGAAGGTGGTAGATTTCTGTTAATCCATTCCTCCCACTTTTTGGGATCAAATGTAGCCCATTCCTTGTTTTCTTTTATTGCCTTGTCTAAATACCAGGCTAATGACTTTGGCTCTTCTGGTTTGATTTGGTTTGATAGTGCTTCTGTTGATGGTCCCGGTTCTGGCTCTTGTGTCTCTACCTCTTGGTCTCCTTCCACTTCCTCCTGAGGTTCATTCTCTATTCCCCTATCCATTATGGATAATCTTTCATCTAAATTACTTTCCATAGACTTTATCTTTTGATAATCTTTGTTTTTTGTTGATTTGAAAATACTTTTTATTTTTGCTTTAGATTTATCTTCAGCTTCTTTTAATTTTACTTTGCTAAACCAATCCTTTATTTTCCCCATTGAACAAAGCTCCATTCCTCTTGGTGGTCCTGTTTGCCATCCTAACATATGGGGTTTGCATATTGGCATACATAATCTTCTACCATCTGCTTCTTGATAGCTAAATATTTCACCTTGTTTCTGTGAAAAGTCCAATCTAATGTTTTTGTCTGCCAAGAAGGGCCTTCCAAGGACTGTATGTACTGCTCCCTTGGCAATGAAGAAATGAATTTCTTTCTCTTCTCCAGAAGGCAAAAGTACTTGTGTGAATTCAGCCAATCCAATTAATGATGTTGTATGTCCTCCAATTCCTCTTAAATTCATGTTGAGCTTTCTGTTTGGAAGAGAGTCTTTTATTGCTGCATCTTCAGTGATTATGTTGAGCTCTGATCCTGTATCTACCAGTGCCATTACTGGATATTCCTCTTTTCCAACAAATACTTGCATAAACCCAAGTGGACAGGCATAATGAAGTCTTGGTTTTTCAAAGTCTTTAATTTTTATAGAAATAACATCTTCTTTAATGTCCAAAGTGTTAACTGATTTGATAGCTTCCTTTTCTTCAAGAGAAATCCCTTGCAGCCTGTGAATGAAGGTTGGGGAAACTGATAATATTTCTTCCAAGGTTAAGTTAATTTTCTGTTCCAAGATTTTCTTTATCACATTTTCAATTGCTAATTTTGGTTTGAATTCTTTCTTTTCAGTTTTGTGGTGAACCATCCTTTTATTTAACTTGTCACTTTCCTCTTCAACATTCTCTTTTTCTTTACTTTCAGTTCCTTCAAATGTTTAATCTCTTTTAGTATGTTTATCTTTATATTTGGTTGGAACAATAATCTTCATTTCTTCTTCAGCCTCATCCTCATGATAGGTTCCTGGTAGTATAGGCTTTTTACTTTGAGAATCTTCTCTATTTTGGCTTTCTTGCTTAGCTAATCTTTGCTTTGTCTGTCTGAGAGTTGCATGTGTTTCCAACATCTCAGTGGGTGAAGAGACTATTGGTGGTTCCCAATTACCCCAGTCTTCTACTTGAGCAATTGAAACTTCTTTTTCTTCCTTTTTCAGCTCAGCTATCTTTTGATCTTCTGGTCTTGATAGAGGCTTTTCCTTTTCAATTATCCTGTTTGAAATTTCTTTTTGTTCCTCATCAAATTCCCTGACTAAGTCCTTTGGAGATTTGGTTCCTTCTGAAGGTACTCTTTGGAAATTAGGGTAAAGGAAATTTAATCCTTGCCTACTAGCAATTCTTTTTTCCATATCTTCTGCCAGGTAGCTGCATCTTGTCAATGAATGACCATTTTCAAAGCAGTAATAACACTTTAAGGGTGGTCTTGGATACAGTTGTGCTGGAACATAAGGTTGATAATTTGCAGGTAAAGGTGCCTGAGTATTTCTTGGTATGAATGGTTGTGCATTTGGTGCTAAGCCTGATCCTTGTGTATTTGGTTTATCCTTCCAGACCTTCTTTGGTGAATTAACAGCCTCTGATAGTTCTTTCAGCTGGTCCAAAACATCCTTCATTGGGTTCACTTCTTTTGGGGCTTCATTGACATGAGCCTCTTGAGCTGGTGGATTCTTTATTTTCTTTGTGATATCTTTCATTTGCTTGATAACCTCCTCCCAGCTTTCATCTTCAAATCTGGCTTTCTTTTTGCTTTTGATTTCATCTGACTTTGATAATTGTGATTTACCTTTAATAACTACTGCTGCCTCCAATTCTGCCTCAATATAATTTCTGAGGATATCCATCTCAGGTAAGATATATCCTCCATCTCTTGCTTGAACCATGGTTCTGTCTTTGATCATTTCTTTAGTAACACTACTTCTAATTTCTGGTGATAAGGAATCAAAGAAATCTTCATGATAATCATTTTCCTTTTTGATATACCCATACTTCAGCAGATATTTTGAAATTATTTCATATTCCCCAATAAACTTTCTGTATTGGGACAAACTCTTGACTCCTCCCTCCTGTTGAGTTTGATTAAATAGTCTTGTTAATGAATCTTTCCTGTGTCTTCTTTCTGGTTCCACCTTTCCCCATTTACTGATCATTTCCTTTTTCAATTGATCCCAGTCCTCCATTTCATATCCTGGCATTCCTTCAATTTCATATCTGATATCCTTATCTTCACTCCAGAATGCTATTTGCATTGCCAAATCCCTTTCATTGGATCCTTCAATTGATGCTATCCTTTCAGCTCTCTTGATAAAATCCTCAACATTACTTCCATCAAAGTTGAGGTTATAATCTTTTGCCTTTATTTTAACAATCTTTCTTGTAGGTATTGTAACTCTTTCAGGTTGCTGAGTTGGTGTTGTAATATGTACCCTTTTTGCAAATCTTGCAGCTCTTGGCAATGTTCCTGGTGTGGGTGTTGCAGATGTCTTTGGGGTTGGTGATGGTGATGGTTGCTGGGGTCTGAGCATTCTTTTAATAGTTGCATCCCCAGTAGTTTCAGGTGAGAATTGACTTGATTTTGTCTTCTTTCCATGTCTTCTTGCAGCTCTTTCCATAGCCTTCTGTAATTCTAACCTTTTCTTCTGGAATCATTTATCATTTTCTAAATAAGAAAAATCCTCTTCTTCACTTTCTTCCTGACCTAATTCCTCAATTCTTGACTGCTCTTTTTCCAATTCCTCCTCCAAGGTTAAAGCCTTCTTTGAGGGTGATGATTCCTCCATTATAGTTGTGATCTAAACAATGATTTAGTTTTTAATTATTTTTTTTTGATTGATTATTTTTGATTATTTTTGATTTTTGTATGATTTTTAAGATTGATAATGTGATCTTATTAATGATACTTGAGATTTGAAAGCCACTGTTGGGACACCAGATGTGGGAACTCCTTTTGTTGTGGGATAAATAATAGGCAGTACCTTGAGGGGGAAATTATTGGCGAGTCTGTTTTGAATTTCAGAATGAGCCAATAACCATGGGTGCTAAGGTGTATTAGCTGCCCCTCTAAATATACTGAAAAATATACCCTTTTTGATGAGATCACAAATCAATTATTTAGTTTTGTGGCTTTTCAATTAGAGAATTTTCTTCAGCAGTCTCTATCAGTCTGTCAGTAAAAGATCACTATGATAATACTGGTAATAGTTAATATATATTTTAATAATTTAGGTTTTGCTTAACTTTCTTGTTATTGATTATAATTCTTTTTAATTAATTCTTCTAGTATTCCTTCTTTCAATACCTGAGATATCTAAAGAATATTGTTTAAGATCACTAATAATATTAATAATAATCTTGATAGCTAGCTAATACTTTTTAAAGGTGATTTAATAATACTATCAATATAGCTATAATAATTTAAGGGTAAGATAATTCTTTAAGGGCGGTTTTGTTTAATATAAGGGTAAGACATAAATGATATAATAGTAATATAATACTATCAGGATTAATATAAATATAATCCAATATACCTCAAAGGCTTATGATATAAGGTATAAGGGTAAGATGATATCCCTTCTATAAATAAGGGTTATTGATAAATTAGATAAGATCACTAATTATAATATCTTCAAACACTACTTCAACACTACTACTATAATGGTAAGACTATTAAATAATACTAAACTCTTTCATTAATATTGTAAATATCATTCATTAATTAATCATAAATAATACTATAAGATACTGAGCCTTGCTACTGATCTTTTTCAATATAAATACTAGATTATCCTACTAGAGAAGGGATGGATTGATCCTCAAGATTATTGTCTGAATCAGAAGCATGGGGGGAAAAACAGGGAGAGAGGCCCTTTATTTATACCTTTTGGGCCCTCCATAGAGCCTTCCAAAAACAAGGGACTTAGAAAAAATTCCACCTTGAGACATTTTTGCTGGTGGGTAAATTAAAAATGGTGTCATTTGATCAAGATATTTCACCATATGTTTGGTTGATTGCACCATTCTGAACCTTATTATTGTCAGTGCACAGCCTTGAGATATTTTTGCTAGTGGTTAAATTTGGAATGGTGTCATTTGTTCAGGATATTGCACCATATGTTTGGTTGATTGCACCATATTTTTAAAACTGTATTCTTATCTCTACTAACCTCATTTTTCTTCTTCACAGCCTTGAGACATTTTTGCTGGTGGTTAAATTTGGAATGGTGTCATTTGATACAGATATTGCACCATATGTTTAGTTGATTGCACCATTTTTTTAAAACTGTATTCTTATCTCTACTAGCTTTATTTTTCTTCACAGCCTTGATCTGTATTCAGTTGAGTATTTCTCTATGTAAAATTTAATTTGTAAATAATACCTGTAATGTTTGGTTATGGGAGTTTAAGTGGGGATTGAGTAATGTAACACTATGTTGGCTTATATGTAAGTGTTTTTTTTATGTCAAGACATGTAACACATGATCCTGTAAGAGTAATGGTGTCACTTATGTAATATTACACATTTTCATTCATATTGAATATTTAGACAAGCTGCATTATATTTAAGCATATTCTTGTACCTAGTATAGAGTGTATAGTATCATTTCTCTTCTTTAATCCATGATATATAGAAAATTATTGACATTATGGGGTTGAGGCAATATGTGACTATAGGTAAAATTTGATGTAGATTCCAGTGGAATACTTGTTTTTGTTATTTTAATACAATTCTCTTGCTTTTTCTTGCATTTTTTTTAATTTTATCTTTAACTTTTTATCTTTATTTTATTTATATATATATATATATTATTATTATTATTGATCAAAGTTTTAGCTTTGAAATTGTGGATTTGAACCTTGGAAGAACTGGTATGGAATACCACAGCGTGCCATGGGGTAAACTAAAAAACCAGTGAGTTAGAAAGCAATAATCCTCTTTGGATTATTCATTGCATCATTTTTTGTCACATAAGATTATCACAATTACTTAATTAATGCTTTTACATGACTACCAACCCATTTATGGATAAGAATAAAAGGAGTAAAAACTGTAAATGTTCTTTTATTAAAAAATAAACATTATTATTTCAAAGTTACAAATGTTATTGGAAATTTCATCACAGGTTGTATATTATGTGAATTTTTGAAGATTTAGTATTTCACATGGAATTGTCAAAAATGGACTGTGGGTGAACTTTTTGATTTTAATAATGAAACCACAATTATTTTTGGTTTTGTTATGAGTCATACCATTATCCATTGGTACTTAAGGCTTCAGACAAATTAATTGAAAATTGTATTTTTAATGAATTTTTGAATTTTCTACCTAATTTATATGTAGAATTGCAAATAGCACACTATGGCAGGTTGCTATGAGGTAACTCAATGGATACTAGTCCAAAAACAGTTTTGATTACTCTTTTAGGGTTTATCCACAGAGAATCATTGAGAATCGGCATGGTAACAGGAGTCTAAGTTGCTCTTTACCTCTTTGTTACATCAAAATAGTAGCTTATTTGCAATTTTCTTATGATTTAATGAGATTTTTACTTGGTAACTAGGTTGCCAAAAGGTTTTAGTATACTCATTTGGCCATTATCAGCCATGGATTCAAGATTTATACCTATCCATGCCTCAGAGGTCTCAGAAGTTGGGTACCCTGGATCTCTTTGATGTCTTTTGTACCCCTTGGCTATTTCCATGTCAAAAATAGAAATTCAGGCTGAAAAACTGATATCCACCATGGGTTTATCAAAACTGTATGTAAGAATACCATAATATTAAGTTCCACAAAAATGCATAACACTATTCTTGGTGTATATGTAACATGGGGGTTCTCAAATTCCCATAATTTTGGCTTGAAACTGAGAAAAACAAACATTTTCACAATTATTTTGTGTGGTATTGAAGTATTTTCCATATTACTACCTCATAGAGTTAATTAAAGCTTATTTACTATATTGAGGTAACCTAGGTGAATTTTCCTGTAGAGTATAAATCTGGCCTTAAATGCATGGATTCACTTAATCACTCAAAAGTTATTCATCTTTTCTGAAATAAAAAATGATGAATTCTGAATATATGAATGGCTTATAGGTTAGGCACAGTTCAGAGTTTGTTCTAAAGATAATTGTGGGATATTTTGGTATCTAAAATATACCTCAATGCTCACAAGGATGGGGATTCAGATTTGGTGCAAAGGAAGGGAATTTTTATCCTGAGAAAGGGGTGAAGCGGGATTTTCACCCTGGCATGTAGAAGGGCTGAAGTATTTAACTCCAGGGGGTGGACTTGTAGCTTTAAAGGCCCTCTATAATCTGTTTTGGGCTCAGAGGTGGTTTTATAACCACATATTTTCATCACTGCCAAATACAGGGTGAATATTCTCATAAGAGAAGCTCACAGACATCTTCTGAGGTATCAGAAATGTATATTTCTGTACAGAACATATCTTGGGGACCTGAAAAGTAAGGGAAAACTTTGGTGTGGCCTTACAGCTCTATTTATGCATATGAGGCATCATCCAACAGCATTGGTTTTTTTCAAACATGGTGGGATGTCAGCTCTAAATCCACTATAAGTTTGTCAGTTTTCAAGATAGAGGGATAAAATATGGCTTGTTTAATAGCCCTTGATGATCTCTGTACAATGGTCCTCATATATTATGGAAAACAGTAAGTATGAAAAATCTATACATTTTTCAGTTCCCACAATTGGAATTTGGATTTCTGATGAGTCTTGTATTGAGTTATTGACCTCAATACATTTTGTTTTAGGAGTGATAGCGGATTATATAGGGTACCATTAATAATTGAAGATTCTTCTTTTTTTAAAGACCACCACCTTAGTTATATGAAACTAAAGCTGTATAGGTTGAATGAGGGGACAATATTCTATTCACCTTTATTTGAACTATAGCTGGTTCTAACTTCTGGAATATTGGTGCCAGAATAATCTAACTGGTACAATTTGATAGCTTTCTTTGAGAGATCTAAGTTGAACCAAAATTTGATGAAGATTTTCCTCTTATTCCAGGTTTAAAATGAGGGGTGAAAATTAAAGTTTATGCTCAGCTCAGGATTTTGAGCTGAAATAATTCTGTTATTATTTATTTTATATTTATAGGAGTTTTTTTTATCAAATATGAGGAAAGCATTTCCTTTTTGAATGACTTTAGGAGCTATTTTAGCTCATTTTACTTTTTGATGGTAATCTTTCTTTAAAATTTGTTTATGATCTTTTTGGTGTCATGCTTGTGCTCTTGCTTTGAGTCACAGGCTGAAATACCTTCCCTCCAAAAAAGGCTCAAAATTTATGAGAATTTCCAGTCTTCTTGGAGGTGCTTAATCTTATCAAGTCAGGGCTTCCATCTGATATTGCATGTTCTGAGATAAATTTTTCCTTTTCAACTGTCTGGTAATTGAGCCTGACAAGGTATTATCTATAGTATTTGCCATTGAGTCTAAGCTTCCTGGAGTTGATGACCCTCTTCAATGGCCCAGGCGAATCCTCAAGCTCTACTATACCTTGTGGGATCTGGGTATTGCTACTGGTGGGACGATTTTATTAGGCTCGTTGGAAATAATGGATGTTTCCCATAAACATTCTCTGTAAGTCTTACCTTTAATGCATTCCTCCCTATTAGGGTGGTGATGAGAAAAGGTCCTAAAAGTGCGTCTCTCATTTTCCTTGGTCCTTTGAGGTTGAGACCAATACTTGGTCTCTCTATTTTATTGAAGGTTATTTGGGACTTTTGTCATACCTCTTCTTGTTATATTTATTTGCTTCAGCTATAAATCTCCTTTCTGTGTCACAGGAATTTTTCGACATTTCATGATTTTTTGGCTGTGGAGTGGATGGTTAGAGTTTATTTTAGAGTGATTCACTGGTAGTAATGGGTTCCACTCTTTCTCTATAACAGATGGTGTTTTCCCTGTGATTGATTTCTTGCTAGTATTATAGGCCAGATGAACTGTTGGAAGAAGTGTAAACCAGTCATGGCTGTAACCTTCATGATCCTTGTATTTCATGAAATAGGCACAGAGACTTCTGATGATATCCTCTATTGTTCAGTCCATCCTTTATGCTATGAAACCTGTCTGTGGATGGTAAGCTGTAAAGAATGAAAGTTTGGGTCCCAGAATATAATAGAGATTTGTCCAGAAATCGGATTTAAATTTGGGGCCTTTTTCACTGATGAGTATCTTTGGTACTCCACAGGTTGTGTCAGGCTGAGTCTTTGATGAAGCAGTAATGATAGGATTTGAAACTCTGAATATGACTTTGACACAGATAATTATGATTAAAAAAGGTTTTAAATAATAATATAAGGGCTCTACTATTGTGAAATAGTGGTGGTGAGTGCTGTTGAAAGCCCTAGGTGCAGCTGTACCAGCTGGGTTACTATAATAAGAGATAAAATACACTAAGATTTAAGGTATACCTGATTATTTTACAAGATTATAGCTGTTTTGAACAGTTGTAATATGTAGTAATTCAAGAGCACGATGTCTATTTCTCTTATGGAAGAGAAAAGGCCTCCTTTTATCCTGAAATGAGGTGGAAAGGTCCCATAGACCATCCAAGTAGAGGAAGTGAAGATTTTTCACTTCTGAGTTCTGGCTTGTGGGTTGCACCAGGACTTTATACTATTTATTGGGCTCAGATATGGTTTTTGAAAGCACACATGGGCAGCTTTCCCCAATACAGGGGGAAGATTTTCATCTGCGGACCACACAGCCCTCCTCTGATGTGTATGATGCATAGAATGCTGTACAGAACCCGTATGGGACCCCAGAATTGAATCAACTCTTAGGTATTGAAGCATAAACAAGCTTCTTTGTCTATTTGACACCTCATAATCAAATTTATGGGAAGGTATCCCACAGTAAAGGCATATTGATGCAACTGTGGGATTTTATCCTTAAAACTGCCATACCTTTGCCTGTTTTTGAGATATTGAGTTTGGCATTGGTTCATCTAGTAGCCCTGGATAATATCTATACAATGGTACCTCATTTGGTATGGGTATCATTAAATATGGAAAAGCTATGCCATGTTTGATTTTAGCTACCCAGATATGGGATTTTCTCGAAACCTGTATGGAAGTTGTTTGCCCCATAACTTTTGTTGTAGAGAAGATATAACAAAATGGACGGCAACATAAGATGTCCCTGATTGTGCTCTTTCCAAAATGACCCCACTTTAGGTGGCTCACACTGAAACTGTAGAAGCTATATGAGAGTTATATATTTTATTCAAGCTTATTTGACCTTATTTTGGCCATACCCCTGTAGTTTTGGTGCTAGCTCAATTTGGCTAGTACCATTGGATATCCCTTACTTAGAGCTTAAGTTTGGATACCCATTTTCTGGATTTCAGATGAGAGGTGAAAGTTATGGTTTATGCTCAGCAACTTCTTTGAGAAGGAATAACTTTTTTATTCTTTGTCCTCTGATTATGGGAATTTGATTTTTGGAAGGTGGCAAGTTTCCTCTTTGTTTTGATATCTTTTGAGATTTTTTTGGCTCAGCTCCATGTTTTGGTGGTATTTTGCCCTACCATTGGTTTATGGTATTTGGCTGTAATGCTTATGCTCCGGCTTTGAGTCACAGGCTGACATACCCTACCTTCAAAAAAAGACTCATCATTGATGAGACTGGTCAGCCCTCCTGGAGGCTCTGAATCTTCTCAGGCAAAGGTTTCCATGTGGTATGGAAACTTCTGCCAACCATTTATCCTTATCTGCTTTTTGAGTTCTGAATATGACCAAATATTGTCTCTGGTCTTTACCATTCAGTCTAATCTTCCTGGCCCTGATGATCTTTTTCACAGGGCCAGGGGAGTTTTCCACCTCCATTATTTCTTGTGGGGTGTAAGTCTTGTTCCTGGAGGGGAACCTATCCTCTCCTGTCTGGAGGTAAAGTTTGACCAAACTCACTGGGAACACTGGGAGTTTCCTAGAGATTTACTCTGTAAGTATAATCTTCACTGCATTTTTCCCTATCAATTTGATGATAGTGAAGGGTACCATGAATGTGTCTCTCATTTTCTTTGGTCCCTTGAGGTTATTAAAGTTGAGTGTAGATACTAACACTTGGTCCCCTTCTTTGAAGTATGGTTCAATGTGTGTTTTGTCATAACTCTGTTTGTTGTACTATTTAGCCTCAGCTATGCACTTAGCAGTTGTATCACATGCTCTCTTCCACATGTCATGGAAGTCTTTGGCTGTGGGGTGGATAGTTAGAAGATTTTTCTACAAGTGATCCACAGGCAAGAGGGGGTTCCACCCTCTTTCTACATTGAGGGTGATTTCCCTGTGGTAGAGTGCTGGCTGGTGTTGTAGGCCAGTTGGAATGCTGGTAGGAGTGTGACCAGTCATGGGTGTATCCTTAATTGGCCTTATATTCCATGCCATATGCACAGAATCCTCGCATGATGTCCTTCATTGTCTGAATCATCCTTTCAGCTAAGCCATCTGTCTGTGGATGATAAGCTGTAGAAAATGAAAGTTTTTTTCCAAGCATGTAATAGAGGTTGGTCCAAAATTCTGATGTGAATTTTGGGTCCCTATCAATAATGATGATTTTAGGGATTCCACATGTGGATATAATGTTATTCCAGAATAACAAGGCTGTACTCATAGCTGTGTCTTCCTTGTGAAATGGTAGGCACCTTACACTTTTAATATACCTATCAACTATGAATAGGCAAGAATTGAAGTTTTCCTTTCCTCCTGGGTCAAGCCGTGTGACCCAGTCCATGTTGATGGTTTCCCATGGGTGTTTGGGTTCTTCTATATGTTGAAGCAGCCCATATCTCTTCCAATGTTTTCTGTTTGCCTTCTGGAATCTCTCACAGGTTTTGATGTATTCACTCATATTTTGTTCTCATTGGGGCCAGCAAACTGTGTCTTCTACCCTCTCTTTGGTCCTGTCTTCACTAATGTGCCCATATAGGGGCAGTCATGGTATTCTTTCAGGATAAGGGATATGTGGTCTCTATCTATCACTGTGAGGGCACTAGTATGCTTCTCTCTGTGATATAGTAGTCCATCTATAAGTAATAAATTATTATACTTGTATTTCCTCAACCAGGGCTCCTCTCACTGGGATTCCACTTCTGGGCCCCTGTACTTCTGTTGAAGGAGTTGTGACAATATGCTACACTGTTTGTGCTTGGAATAAGTTTTGGTGACTGAAATTGTCAGGATGAAACTATGAAAGAGTGGTAATGTAGGCTATTTACAACTCAAACTATGTTTGTGACACGGTAAAAAATGCTTTAAGAAGGTTTTGAGATGATTAAAAATAAATTTAAAGGGCTTTACTATAGTGGTTATAGTGGTGGTGAGTGCTGTTGAAAGCCCTGGGTGCAGCTTTATCTGTTGGGTTACAATAATAAAAGACTACAATAATTAAAACTTATAATTATACCTGATTATTAACCAAGAGTAAAACTGTTTTTGACAGTTTACTACGTAGGTTATTCAAGAGCAGGATGAGGAAAGGTTTTTGGCTGTGAAAAGCCTTCCTTTTATCCTGAAATTGAGGTGGAAAGGCTGCTAGACCTTTCAACGTAGAGGAAGTGAAGATTTTTCACTCTCTATGACAGGCTTGTGGTTTGCAAACAACCTGTATACTCTGTATTGGGCTCAGATGTGGTTTTGAAACCACATCTGGGCGGATTTCACCAATACAGGGTGAAAATGTTCATCTGGGGACCTCACAGCCTGATTCTGACGTGTATGACGCGTAGAATGCTGTACAGAAACTGTATGGGACCCCAGTATTGACTGACATATGAGGTATTGAAGTAAAAACATGCTTCTTTGTCTATTTGACACCTCATATTCATGGTTATGGGATATTATCCCATGGTAAGGCTGTATCTGACAGCAGGTGGGATTTTGACCTTAAAATGGTCATAACTCTGTCAGTTTTTGAGATATCAAGCTCAAAGTTGGTTCATTGAATAGCTCTGTATGGGCTCTACACAATGGTACCCCACTTGACATGGCTATCATTAAATATGACAAAGTTATCCCATGTACAAGTATTTTTGTACATTGGCGTGGTCTGGGCAAAAGCTGTATTAAGCTTGTTTGGCCAATAACTTCTGTTGTAGTTGAGCTATAAGGAAATGGATGGAACCATCAGATAGCCCTGATTGTGCTCTTTCCAAAAAGACCCCACTTTAGGTATCTCACACTAAAACTGTAAAAGGTAGATGAGAGGTGAATGTTTTGTTCACCCTTATTTGGTCTTAATTTGACCATAACTCAAGTAATACTGGTGCTAGCTCAGTTTGGCTAGCACTATTAGATAGCCCTGGCTTAGAGCTTCATTTTGAATACCCATTTGATGGGGTTAAGCCTCTCCTTCTAGATTTTAGATGAGAGGTGAAAATTAAGGTTTATGCTCAGCAATAACTTTGAGCAGGAATAGCTTTGTTATTTCTTGTCCTATGGTGATGGGACTTATATTTTCAGAAAGAGGTGAGTTTCCTCTTTCTTTTGATAACTTTTGAGCTAATTTGGCTCAGCTCCATGTTTTGGTCGTATCTTGGCTATACCATTGGTTTATGGTATTTTGGCTGTCATGCTTGTGCTCTGGTTTTGAGTCACAGGCTGACAGAAATAAAAAATTAATTATGAAGTTCTGAGGAGCACATTACCAATATGGGAGTTTCTGTTGCTTCTGGTTCAGTGTTATCACTGTCTGTGGTACCAATTTGGTCCCCATTCCAAAAATTTGAAGTTCTTTCTCCTCTATGCTTCCATGAAATGGATTGGAATTTTGGCAGCTACTTAAGGTTCATAAGTTGGGTTTCTTTTGAAATTTTCCAGTGGCCATCTGAAATGGTGTGGCTTTTCCTCCTTTGTATATGATGGTCATGTTACCTCTATGCTCTTGGATGGCTATTTGCCATCTCAACATGTGTCTATTTGTAGTCTTCATTTTAAGTAAAGACTTCAAAGACTGCACCCTCCAAATAATAATAGAGTTTTGCTAGAGCCAATACTAAAAATACACCTTCAGTCTTATTAGCACCATACCTGGCCTCTGAATCTTTCAATTTCATGAAAATGTAGTATATTACTCCCTCCCTTGGTTCACCATCCACAATTTTTCTTTGGTGAAGGGCTGCTCCTAGGCCTTGAGTGCAAGCTGAATCTAAATATAACATAAATGGTAGTTAAAGGTCAGGTAATATGAGGACAGGTGAATTAGTGAGTTCATATTTGATCCTCCCATATATATCCCTCCTTTTGTTGGCAATTTGAAAAACTACATCTTTTGAACATAACATTTATAAACTACTAGTTATGTGGGCAAAGACTTTAATGTGGTTTCTGTAGTAGCTAGCAAAACCAAGGATCTCTTGAATCTCTTTGATTTTATTTGGTACTTGCTTTTGCAGTACTGCTTCTACTTTGTTCTGATATATGGCCAGGTGAAGGCCTGAGACTTTGTGTCCTAGTGCCAATAGTTCTTGTTCGCCAGATTTATACTTCTTAAGTGAAATTTTCAGATTAATGGGTGTGCATTTACTAAGAACTCTGTCTATGTACTGCACATGGCTCTCCAATGTCTCTGAGTATATAATGATATCATCAATATATACCACCATCCATACTTCCAATATTTTGTCTTGAAATATTTTTCCACCATCCTTTGGAAATGGGCTGGGGAATTTTTGATTCCAAATGGCACTCTGGTGTACTCATATATGCCCATATGAAATATAGTCCTGAGTAACTTAATGGAGTTTGGTTTAACTGCATTCTGATGAAAGCCTATCATAAAATCAATCTTGGTTATGTATTTGGCGTTTTCCAGCTTTTATAGGGAATTAGGTATCCTTGGTTTAGGGTACCTATCAGCTTTTGTGTAGTTATTAAGGGCTCTGAAATCCCCCACAACCTAGTTTTGCCATCATTCCAAGTGATAAGGACAGGAGTGGTGATTTCAACTATTTCATTGTGTCCTATCTTCCTGATGACATCCATATCTAGGAGCTCATTGATGTGTTTTTCAATTTCTTTCCTAGTTTTTGGGCTTGCTGGATATGGAGGTCTTCTGAGCATGGGGGGATAAGGTCTTTCCACATCTAGATATATTTCTATATCATGACCTCTGATCTTGCCCAAGAGTTATTCACAAATAGAAAAAGCTGGTCTATTTTTCCTCAGTATTTTCAGTAAACTCAGTTTTTGTTTACTGCTGAGGTTAGTAGTAAATTGTCCCTCTTTCAATTCATTCAGAAATTCTTCTAGAGGGTCTTGGTTGGACATCTGGTATATATCAAGTGAAAATTTCTTTTCCATGGTTGTACCTATGGCAATGTGCCTGTTTTTACTATTGTAAATGTCAATTACATACATTCTATGGGAGTCTGTTCCCAGTAAGAATTTCTGGATGTGAGAATAATCAAGCACTACAGAATCTGCTTTGAGTCTGATATTACCTTTCCTATGGGGTATGATTATCTCTTTGATAATGGTCCCAATGAATGTCATCTTCGCTGATACACTTTTGAAGCTCTTTGAATTGGTTTTCAAGAGTTGTTTCTTCCAATTTCAGAAGTAGCTGTCCAGGTATTCTCTGGCCACTGTTGATTTTTGTGCACCAATATCACTGATGAATGGGTGTTGATAATTTTCAATAAAAATAGTCATCTTTGTGGCTGTCCGACGTATATATTACATTCCTCTAGTTGGTGTAGCTAGGAAGGTCTGTGAATCTTGTGTATGTTTACACAAGTTTTTGTTTTCAGTATCTTGTGGAATTCCTGATTCCAACTATATATCCTGATTTTCTAGTTTTGTTTCCTCTTGATACTTTACTAGAAATTCCTCTTTTGGGTCTTGGCCATCATCAGAGTATTCTCTGATGGCATCTCCCATATAGTCTGATTCATAATCCTCTGTTGGGGGTTCTTCCTTTGGGACTTGTTCAATGGAATAGACTTTTTTCTTTGCCTTAAGATAGTTGTTATTATAGCCGTCTGTTGACCCAAAATTGTGACAAGAATTTTTCTTCTTGGTCACTTTTGCCACTCTTTCTTTGGATTTTCCTATGATGTCCACCCTGAAAGGTTGTTTCTATTTGAAACTACTGCCTTTTTATAGGGAATATTTCCCTATATTTGTCCTTTTCCTTACATCTTGTAAGGTATTAGAAATTTTATCTATAGTGAAAGTCTGACTGCATTTGAATTTTATTGCATGCTCTAGTTCTCCTGGAATATTTTCAAGAGTTTGTGATTCCTCATTTGAATGTTCATTTGAGGATAAATGGCTTCAAGTCTTTTAGACTATCTGAGACACCACTCATATGGATCTTTTTCCACAGAGTACTTGTTATTTTCAAATGAAATGGTCCTTTGCCATATCCAAGTAAAATTTCTGTACTTCTGGATTATTTGACTCTTCCAAAATGGATTTCTTTCATCACTGTGTACCAAATTCTAACATGTCCTTTGCATGCTTTATTTAGTCTGGAAGTAATTGGGTAATCTGGTATGCTTAATATATCAATGAAGCGTTCATCAATATAATCAATGCGTTCCATGTGATAATATTCTCCTACACCAGAGAACTTTGGCCAGATTGAGGCCTCTGGAAACTGTTTCAGTTCTTCCTTCTCTGAATGATTGATTTTATCTCCATCATGGTATTGTGAGGGAGATCTTGTCTAATTATCCAAAAAACTTCTGGTTTGATGTCCTCTTGGTATGAATGATCCAAAGCATGATCTTTTGATTGCAGATTCATGTTTTGGAAGACATTAAAATTTTTTTTATGTCTTGATCCAGACGCTTCCTGTCCCTATTGCAGTGGTATTGCTCTTCAAAGAGTGATTTAGTCTTTTATTGGTTTCTTCAGAGGCTTTTCTTAATTTAGCACAGATCTCTTGGATGGCTTTTATTGTTTCTTATTGTAAGGTTTCAAATTATTTTAAACTTACATTGCTCCTATGAAGTTCATTAAGCTTCTCTCTAGTTTGCACTTTTGGGACATTTGTAACCACAGTTGATCACTGTTTAAGTGACTCTCAGGTGTAACAACATGGCATTCATTTTGAGTGGGGGTAATATTTCTATTAATAGGGCTGCTGATTCTAGAAGTATTTACATCTATTTCTGACTCTTGTGTACTTCTTTAATCAAGTCCAACAGCTTAGGGATCATTGGGTCTGACCCTCTCTGCCTGTGGCTCAAAGAAGTCTTGGTTTTCCCTTTGTATCCTTGTCTTCCCCTGAAAACTACCTGGAATTATGAAGAATGGTGACTCTTGGCCACTGATTCTCTTGTGTCTGAAGGGTGTGAAGCCACTGGAGAGCTGGGTTGGTCTCCTCCTTGTAAGCCTGAAGGATTCAGAGTAGGACCTTTCTGGTTCAATTGTTCTTTTATAGTCTGGTTAGTGGCTTGATTTTCCCTTATCCTGGTTTCCCTCTCCTCCAGGAGCTTGAACTGCATGTTGGGATTCTATCCATTGGTGATTACCATATGAAGGGTATCCATATCTTCCTGAGACTTGATCCAAGTTCTTTCCAGTGTGATGCTAGGTTGAACCTCTTTTTTTCCATGTTCCATTGGAATAAGTCTTTGAAGAGTTGGTGGAGCTGAGGAACTTGATCCATATCCTTCCAGTCCTCTTTACTGAGGTTTCTGTTGAATGGAAGAGTGGGTATTATTTCCCTCAGTGTCTCACAATCCACTATTATGTCCAAGGTGTCCAGTTACTGGTATTCTGGTTCTGAACAGTTCTTGTCTGTCCTCTGGCTGGTTCCTTTGGATTCCAAGATTTGTGAGGTCTACAGGAGACAAATTAGTGTTTGCAAGCAGTCAAAAACTTTATGTTCTTAAGGCACTTTACCTTTGAATGTGCCTTGTACAAATTAGTTTTCTATTTCCTTGGGAAATTTGCCTTTATAAGTTACAACTGGGTTAATGTAAGATGTATCTATGAAGAAGTTGAGAATATTACTATTAATCAACAGTACTATCAATGTTCTAATGAAATATAATAATGAAAATTATATAAACCAAAATTAAATAAATAAATAAATAATTATTTTTTTACTTGTTATACACTACTAGTGATTATAACAGTAAGCAGTAATTGTCTACTAGAATCAATTACAAGAAGTATTTAATAATAAAACTTCTTTATTAAAATAATAAGAGAATTTTTATATATAATTTTTTTTTGCAAGAATAATTATAAGTATAATTCTTAAAGAAAACAATTAATAGAGAAAAACTTTAATAATTAAGATAAATCACTCACTAATACTTTAAAGAACTTATTAAAGATAATAGTAGAGAAATTTGATGGATAATTGTGGATTTAATGGATCAAAATGGATTTATAACAGTATTACAACAATATATAGTTTATTTCTATGTTTCATGGCTTTCTGAAGGATTCTGAAAGATTAAAACACTTAAGAAAAGATTTTAACTAATACTTACTTGGTAATAAAGGTATAATTGAATAATGTGATGATTGCTTGGAAAAACAGCAAGAGGAGGCCTCTTTTAAGTCAAAAACAGCTCACAGAGGTGTTCCATGGAGCAAACTGAAAAAACAGTGAGTGAAAAAACAATAAAACGTTTCAGATTATTGATTGCATCATCTGTTGTCATTTAAGATTACCATAATCACTTAATTGAAGCTTTTATGTGACTACCAACCCATTTATTGTTAAGAATAAAAGGAGTAACAACTGTATATCTTATTTTATTCCAACATAATAATCAATTTCTCAAAATTATCAATGTTATTGGAAATTTCATCACAGAGTGTATTTTCTGTGAATTTTTAAAGATTCAATATTTCACATGGAATCATCAAAAATGGGCTGTAAGTAAAGCTTTTAATTTTACCTATAAAAGAATAATTATCTTTGGCATTTATGTGAATTATAAAATTCTTAATTGGTCCTAAAACGTTCAGAAAGATTCATTGAAAATTGTATTTTTAATTAATTTTTGAGCTTTTTACCTCATTTCTACTTAGAATTGAAAATAGCACTATATGGCTGGTTGCCATGAGGAAAATCAATGGAAAATAGTCAAAAAGGGGTTTTAATTACTCTTTTAAGGTTTATCCATGCAAAATCATTAAGAATTGACATTGTTACAGGAGTATAAGTTGCTCTTTACCTCCTTGGCACATCAAAATAGCAGTTTATTTGCTATTTTCTTATGATATAATGAAGCTTTGACTTGGTAACAAAGTTCCCAAAAGGTTTTAGTTTACTAATTGGGCCAAGATCAGCAATGGATCCAAGCTTTGGAGCTGTCCACACCTCAGAGGCCTCAGAAGCTGGGTACCCTGGCTGTCAGGTTGAGTGTATGTTGAAGTGGTAATAAGGCTATTTACAACTAAAACTATGACTGTGACACATACAAAATAGTTTAAAATACTTTTATAAGGTTTAAAGATGTTTTAATTTAATAATAAGAGGGCTTTACTATAAGAAATATAGTGGTTGTGAGCGCTGTTGAAAGCCCTGGGTGCAGCTTTACCTGTTGGGTTACAATAATAAAGACCACAATACTTTAAATTAAGAGTATACCTGATTATTACCCAAGAGTAAAACTGTTTTTGACAGTTTACTACGTAGGTTATTCAAGAGCAGGATGAGGAGACAATTCTGGCTGTGAAAAGCCTCCTTTTTATCCTGAAATGGGGTGGAAAGGGTGCTAGACCTTTCCACGTAGAGGAAGTGAAAATTTCCACTCTCTAGGACTGACTTGTGGTTTGCAAACAGCCTGTATGCCCTGTATTGGGCTCAGATGTGGTTTTGAAACCACATCTGGGCAGTTTTCACCAATACAGGGTGAAGATTTTCATCTGGGGACCTCACAGCCTGATTCTGACGTGTATGACGCATAGAATGCTGTACAGCAACTGTATGGGACCCCAGTATTGACTGAATTTTGAGGTATTGAAGTATTAACATGCTTCTTTGTCTGTTTGACACCTCATAATCAGAGTACAACTGTATCATGTCATAATACAGTTGTATTGGTCATATTGTGGGATTATAACCTTCAAATGGCCATAACTCTGTCAGTTTTTGAGATATCATGCTCAAAGTTGGTTCATTGGATAGCCCTATATGACTCTACAAAATGATACCCAATTTGGTATGCTTATCTTTAAATATGACAAAGTTATCCCATGTACAAGGTTTTTGTACATAGGCATGGTTTGGGCAAAAAGCTGTATTGAGCTTGTTTGCCTCATAACTTCTGTTATAGGTGACATATGAAGAAGTGGATGGAACCATCAGATTGCCCTGATTGTGCTCTTTCCAAAAAGACCCCACTTCAAGTATCCCACACTCAAACTGTAGAAGCTAGATGACAGGTGAATGTTTTGTTCACCCTTATTTGGCCTGAATTTGACCATAACTCAAGTAATACTGGTGCTAGCTCAGTTTGGCTGGTACCATTGGATAGCCCTGGCTCAGAGCTTCATTTTTAGTACCCATTTGATGGGGTTAAGCCTCTCCTTCTAGATTTTAGATGAGAGGTGAAAATTAAGGTTTATGCTCAGCAATAACTTTGAGCAGGAATAGCTTTGTTATTTCTTGTCCTATGGTGATGGGACTTATGTTTTCAGAAACAGGTGAGTTTCCTCTTTCTTTTGATACCTTTTGAGCTGATTTGGCTCAGCTCCATGTTTTGGTGGTATCCTGGCTATACCATTGGTTTATGGTATTTTGGTTGTCATGCTTGTGCTCTGGTTTTGAGTCACAGGCTGACACTGGCTCTCTTTGATGTCTTTTTCCCCCTTGACTATTTTTTACGTCAAAATAGAAATTCAGGCTTCAAGTGAGATATCCATTATGGGTATACCAAAAAAGTATGTAATAATACCATAATATTAAGTGCCACAAACATGCATAACACCATTCTTAGTGTATATGTAACATGGGATTTCTCACATTCCCATTATTTTGGTGTGAAATTCAGAAAAAAAAACCTTTTCATGGATCTTTAATGTGGTATTGAAGTATTTTCCATATTACCACCTCAAACAGTTTATTTAAGCTTATTCACTCTATGGAGCTACCCTAGGTGGATCCTTGTGTAGAATCCAAATCTGGCCTTAAATCCATGGATTTACCTACTCAATAAAGAATTATTCATCTTTTCTGAAATCAAAAATGATGAATTTTGAATATATGCATGACTTATGGGTTATGCATAGTTCAGAATTTATTTTTAAGATAATTGTGGCCTATTTGGATATGTCAAATATCCCTCAAGGCTCACAGTTAATTACTGTAATCTTTGCTGTACAAGTTATCAAGGTTGGTTTACCTTGTATGGAAGCAGAGTTTTGTGGTTTTCTAGTCCTCTGAGTGGCTGTTGGTGTCCATGTTTTAGTGGTGATGAGGCCTTCACTGTACCTTTTTACTTCTGCTTTTGAAAGTGTCGCTGGTGTATTTCCTGGTGACTGGGTCTCAAGTGGAATGAAATTTTTTTCCACTGAATCAAAGGAAATGAGGTCTTATGCCAGTTTAGACTTCTTAACATGCTATTTGCACATCTAAGAATGGACTCTGGGAAATATATTACTATACTGTTCCCTTGTATTATGAGTAATAACTGTAATTAACAATTATGCATCAAAAATACTCTATGGTGGATCTATGGTATACAGTTTGTATACAAATATCACACAGATTAACTTGTAATTAACAAGTGTGTTCTTATAAGTGGCTCTGTAATGGACAATTGGAATTATGGATGTGTCCAACCAGGCCTCTGAGACTGTTATTTACAGCAAAGAGGTTTTCTTTTATGAAAAAAAGAATGTATCAAGGTTTTTTAATTGTTTTGATATAAAAAACATTCCCAAAAGAGTCTGTGGTGATTAAGTTATAATCAAACCACATAAAAAATAAAAAAATAAAAAACACAGTGGTATATGTTTATATACCACTCAAAAGAATCAATAATATATTATTTATTTTTTTAAGAGTTTTTATGTCTAAAAAGAAAAAAGAATAAATTATGAAAGAAGAAAATTAGGGAAAACTTCACTTTTTATTCCAAAAATAGTCCAAAAAACTTCAAAAACATGGCAAGGCCCCCAAAATGTCAGGCTGAGTCTATGATGAAGAAGCAATCATAGTATTTAAAACTCTCAATATTACTGTGACATGAATAATTATAATTAAAAAAGGCTTTAAATAACAATATCAAGGCTTTTTAACTGATGAGTATATTTGGTACTCCCCAGGTTATGTCAGGCTGAGTCTATGATGAAGTAGTAATAATAGTATTTAGAGCTCTAAATATGACTGTGAAATGGATAATTATGATAAAAAAAGGTTTTAAATAATGATATATGGGCTTTATTATGGTGGTGGTGAGTGCTTATAAAAGCCCTGGGTGCAGTCTTTCCAGTTGGGTTACTATAATAAGAGCTACAATACACTAAGATTTAATGTATAAATGACTATTTTCAAATAGTATAACTGTTTTTAACAGTTGTACTATGTAGGAATTCAAGAGCAGGATGGGGATTCCTTTTCTGGAAGAGAAAAGGCCACCTTTTATCCTGAAATGAGGTGGAAAGGTCCTCTAGATCATCCATGTAGAGGCAGTGGAGATTTTTAAGTTCTGAGTGCTGGATTGTGGGTTGCAAAAGGCCTATAAACTCTGTATTGATCTCAGATGTGGTTTGGAAACCACATTTGGGCAGTTTTCCCCAATACAGGGTGAAAATGTTCATCTGGGGACCACACAGCCCTTTTCTGATGTGTATGGCACATAGAATAATGTACAGGCCCTGTATGGGACTCCAGTATTGAATCAACTATGAGTTTCCAAAGCATGAACAATATTTATTTTCTATTTGACACCTCATAACCAAATTTAAGGGAATGTCTCTGTGAGCCTTAGAGGTAGTTTTATATACCTAAAAGACCACAAATGATAAATTAACTCACAAATATAAATAAAATATATTTATTCATATTATAAGAATAAAAATTGAAATATAGATACAAATTTATATTTAAAAATCAAAATTTAATTATAATTTAAAAATAAAATTACAATAAAATTTAAAATTATGAAAATACATTGTTACTTGTAAAAATTAAGTAAAAATGAATTTTTAATAAAAATAATGAAATTAAAATATTTTTGGTAAAAAGCTATATAAAATATATTATAACTTTTTATCCAATAAATAAACATAAAGCAATTATCACACCATTGGATTCCTCATAAAAAATAAAGTGGGGTAACCTCTGGATAAAATTTCTGTAACTCAACTCTAAATAAGCTTAAATTAAGTTTTTAGTATTTTTTGTACAAAATTATGAAAATACTCAAAAACTTAATTTAATTCACACCACAGGTGGTGTTAACCATCAATTTTTGTGTTAAAATTGAGGTGTTGTGTTTACTTTAGAAGCCATGAGGAATTGAAGTATGTTCAATTGAAATGTCAAAATGTGTGTGTGTATTACATAAGTGAACTTTAATTTACATATGAGGTATCAATTATTACATATGTGTAATTAAAAACTCAATTGAATTACATATGTAAATTATAACTGTATTACATGATGAGAAATTAAAGAAAAAATAAATTGGCAAGATTAATTCTGGGGGGGAAACAACACTCTAGCTCTAAGGGGGAGCTAGACCCCCAAAATCCTTGCTGACTGGCGTTGGATGTCAAATTCCACGCAAAAGTTCATTACTTTTGGCCTGGAATTGAGTCACAGGGTCTGTGACTCAATTGATGATGAGGTTGTGATACCAACCAGGGTAGTTTTAACTGCTGCCAAGAGGGTAAAACTACGCTTAAGCTAAAGAAATGTTAGTAAAAACAGGTTCAACTGGCTTCTACGCCTCTTACACACATTCTGACATGTTTTGAAGGCTCTAGACCAGGTATTGCTATAGTAATGGCTGATTTAAGGGTCTAAAATGGCTTAAACCAGCCATTTTTTGGTCTAGACCAGGGATCAATGATGCCATAACTAGCTTTTATGTTGTCAGACTGTTTTTCACGACTGAAAAGAGTAAATTTTACTTCTGGAGTAAGAAAATTGATGGCTATAAAACAATGTCTTCTTTGCCCCACTTTTCTCTTCATGTTAGAATCTTTTCCTTTTCTAATTAGTTTGAACACTGTTAATCCAATCAATAAAAGATTACAACCACCCTTTTTATATCATTTTGAACCTTTTAACCACGTGAAAAAATCATTATAATCATCGTTTGTAACTCTTATAATCATTTTTACCCCTGAACTACCCCAAAAGTGAATTAAAGCATCTTTCATCACTGTTAACTTTGTCACTTTGTTTCCAAATCCAATCTGGTCACTTTTGGGTGTGTTTTCTCTTTAAATATCTTTTTAAAGACTTTGTTATTTGATTAATGGCTTGCAGTTCTTTTTTCAATAAATCCATTTGAAATTGCTCTTGAAGAAATTTCTTTTGTAGCCTTAAATATTTCTTGTAGAGTATTTTTGCATAAATCTTTGTTGTTGCTAAAACAATAAATTTTTATAATATTATTGTTTGATACTTAAAAAGTTAAAAACAATAAAATTGGCATGTTTTCTCTTTAAAAATACTATCTCTTACTATTTTTGAAGAATTTTACCTCAAACAAATTTTGAGAACAGGAAAAGTACTTGATATTTAATCAAAGTTTCATATCCACACCTTACAGTATCTCACAGTAAAGGTGTATTAGCCCAGCTGTGGGATTTTATACTTGAAACTGCCATACATTTGTCCATATTTGAGATATTGAGCTCAAAGTTGGCTTATTGTGTTGCCCTAGATGGGATATACAAAATGGTACCTCATTTGGTATGGGGATCATTAAATATGGCAAAGTTATGCCATGTTTAAGTTTTGCTATCCAGATATATGATTTTCTCAAAATATGTATGCAACTTATTTGCCCCATAGCTTTTGTTATAGATGGGATATGGGAAGATGGATGGAACCATCAGATAGTCCTGATTGTGCTCTTTCCAAAAAGGCCCCACTTTTGGTATCTCACACTAAAAATGTAGAAGTTAGATGAGAGGGGAATATTCTATTCACCCTTATTTGACCTTATTTTGGCCATAACCTGTGTAGTTTTGGGCCTAGCTCAATTTGGCTAGTAGCATTGAATAGCCCTGACTCAGAGATTAAAGTTGAATACCCTTTTTCTGGGGTTAAGCCTCTTTCTATGGATTTCAGATGCAAGGTGAAAATTGAGGTTTATGATCAGCACCTTCTCTGATCAGGAATAAATTTGTCATTCTTTGTCCTTTGATGATGGGACTTGTATATGTGGAAACAGGTGATCTTTCCCCTTATTTTGATACTTTCTGAGCTGGTTTGGTGAAGTTCCTTGTTTTGGTGGTATGTTTCTCTACCATTGGTTTATGGTATTTGGCTATGATGCTTGTGCCCTTGTTTTGAGTCACAGGCTGACAGGTTCCTATTATGTTTCTAAAGAATAGAAAGGATTTTTCTATTGATGTATACTGTTCGTGCAATGGCAGGTACGTTAAAAGGTATCTGAATCTGTCCACTATGGCTAGAATAGAAATGTAGCTTTTCTGCCTGCTGGGACAAGTTCTGTTACCCAGTCAATGCTGATTATCTCCCATGGGTGTTTGGGTTCTTCTATGAGTTGAAGGAGTCCATACTTTATTCATTTCTTATTGTGTGCCTTCTGAAGCCTGTAAGAGGTGTTGATATATTCAGTAAACAACATTCCCTATATTGGCCACCAATCTGTACTTGCTAAACTCTCTTTAACTATATCTTAACTCATGTGTTCAATGTATGGGAAGTAATGGAATTCTTGAATGAACAATGCTACATTGTTTGTGTCAGTAACTATAAGGAGACTAGTGTAACTTTCTCTGTGATACAGAATGAAATCAATAACAAAGATCTTTTTTCCTTTTAGCTCCTTGAACAGGGCTTTTCTATCTGGGATCCTATATCTCTGTTGTAGGATTGAAATCAATATTCTGCACTGCTGTCACAACCATGTGTAATGACCCCAATTGGTGCTTGCAGCAAATAAAGCCTGAACCCCTTTTATGGTCAAATGGGATCTGTGGATGTCTAGTGGCTTTTGGGCCATATCTGTTTTCACTGGCCTCCCATGGCCTCAGGCCATATCCTGCCCTCATTCACCTCCTTGGCCAATAATCCACCTCACCAACCCCTAGGCCAGTACCCCTTGTTTTGGGCCTGGGGGTCCTGTCAGCCTTCCAGGGGCCTCTTCCCACTGGGCCCTAATCCTTTGATTAAGGGGTCAAGGTACTAAATGGCCTTTTTGGGCCATTCAGCCCACCTATGGTGTCTATGGCCTATGGGCCATGGGACCCTTTTGGCCTAAATCCAATGAGGCCAAAAGGGGTCAAGGGGGCCTATCAGTGGCCCCAAAAGCCAGGTGGGTACCAAAGCACCAGTGGACGCAACTGAGCCCATTTTTGGCCTGATCCCCTAAAGACCCCAGAGAGCCATGTCTTGGTCTCAAATACCAGGGGACCTTTCCCCTCAAGACTTCAACCATGGCCTCTGGCAGTCACCAGAGGCCCCCAGTGACCTTCATAAAGGGGTTCCTCTCAAGGTCAGGGAAACCTCCAAATTCAACTCAATTGGACTCATTATGCAAGAACCAAGGCTGGTACATTTTTCCTCAGCAATCCAATGGTGATGTTTTCAGGACCAAATTAGTTCATTCCAAATCCAGTCCTCAAATCCATGAGCCATTTCAAAGGAAGACTTCTCAGCCATGCAGTCTTGCAATTCATAGCGGCTATCAGAAGATGATTCAAGGACTTCCACCTCCTGGCTCTGTAGGAGTTGGGTTGTTATTTTCATTACAGTATCAGTCAAGGGGTAATTACAAGAGGTTAAGAATCATTAAGTCAGTTTTCAAGGCATCAAGTACTTCAGTATCCCTTGGAAAGCTCAATTGGACCATACAGGCTGTAATCAAGCAAGCTGTATGGCCCTGGCCCTTTTGGGAAAATTCATATTTCACTGTGGGAATTCCATCACACAGTTTAATTTTAAAGATGGCCATATCTGTATTGACCCAAAACAGTCAATACAGCCAGGGATCAACCCTCCAGGATCAGTCTTCAACTTTTTCACATATACTGGCCAAATTTTCTTCCCTGCAGACTTTCTCCCAAGTTAATTGATATATTGGATTTATTTTTATCCTTATTTTATTTTCATTTATTATAGTAAATACTCAAAATATTAAGTCAGTCATTTGCACCTTTTCTTCTTTTTCTGTCAGTGAATATTGGTGGTCATATCCTTTATTAGTTCCATTGCTCTTTCTGACAAGTTGAAAAAGTGAATTGAGGATTCATTTGGTTAGCTCTTTGGATTTTGGCTTTCTGAATATCTTGGCCATTGGCTTCCTTTTCTTTTATCTTTGGCACACTTGTCTTTACTCTTATTCTTCCTTAAAGAGATATATTCCTTTCTATTTCTTTATTCTTTTGGAGCCCTCCAAGTGAGTTCTTTATTCCTGAGTGCCAGGCCACTCTTGCTTCCATAAGAGCCCTTGTGACATTTCCATGAAATGGATAGGGATCTTGGCTGCTACTTCACGGTCATAGGCTGGATTGCTTTTGTAAGATGTGACTATGAAACTGATGATAATATTACTATTAATCAACAGTACTATGTCTGTTCTTATGAAATATAATAATAAAGTATTATTATAACCACAATTAAATAATTAAATAATTATTTCTTTCACGTGTTAAGCACTACTAGTGATTTTAACAGTGAGCAAGTAATTGTCTACTAGAATCAATTACAAGAAGAATTTAATAATAAAAACTTCTTTATTAAAATAATAAAATTATTTTAATATATAATTTATCTTTTGAAAGAATAATTATAAAGATAATTCTTGAAGAAAACTATTACTAGAGAAAAACTTTAAGAATTAAGAATAAATGACTCACTAATACTCCAAAGAACTTATTGATAGATAAGAGTAGAGAAATTTGACGTGGAATTGTGGATTTAAGGGATCAAAAGGATTTATAACAGTATTACAACAATATATAGTTGGATTCTTGGATTTCACGTCTTTCTGGATGATTTGGAAAGATTTAAAACACTTAAGAATAGCTTTAACTAATACTTACTTGTTGGTAATAATGATTTAATAAATTGATAAGATGATGATACGGAAAAAACAGCAAGAATAGGCTTCTTTTAAGTCAACAACAGCTCACAGAGGCGTGCCATGGAGCAAACTGAAAAACCAGTGAGTGAGAAAACAATAATCCTTTTTGGATTAATGATTGCATCATCTGTTGTCACGTAAGATTATCATAATTACTTAATTGATGCTTTTACGTGACTACCAACCCCAATATGGTTAAGAATAAAAGGAGTAACATCTGTAAATCTTTTTTATTCTAAAATAATCATTTATTTCTCAAAGTTATCAATGTTATTTCCAATTTCATCACAGGTTGTAATTACTGTGAATTTTTGAAGATTCAGTGTTTCAGGTAGAATGGTCAAAAATGGACTGTACGTAAAACTTTTAATTTTACTAGTAAAACCATAATTCTTTTTGGTTGTACCATAGATAATACAGTTCTTCATTGGTCCTGAAAGTTTCAGGAAGATTCATTAAGAATTGTATTTTTAATGAATTTTTGAAGTTTTTACCTCATTTCTACGTAGAATTGCAAATAGCAGTATTTTGCTGGTTGCTATGAGGTAAATCAATGAATATGGATCCCAAAAGGGTTTAATTACTCTTTTAGGGTCTAGTCATGGAAAGTCATCAAGAATTGACGTGGTTACAGGAGCCTAAGTAGCTTATTACCTCCTTGGCACGTCAAAATAGCAGGTTATTTGCTATTTTTCTTATGATTACAGTAGGTGTAACTTGGTAACCAAGTTCCCAAAGAGTTTTAGTTTACCAATTGGGCCAAGATGAGCCATGGATCCATGCTCTGGAGCTATCCACGCCTCTGAGGCCTCAGAAGCTGGGTAACCTGGCTCTCTTTGATGTCTTTTGTCCCCCTTGCCCAATTTTTACGTCAAAATAGTAATTTAAGCTTAAAGTGAGATATCCACTATGGGTGTACCAAAAGTCCATGTAAGAATACCATGATATTAAGTGCTCAAAACATGCATAACACTATTCTTAGTGTATATGTAACATGGGATTTCTCACTTTCCCATTATTTTGGCTAAAAATCAAGAAAAACAAAAATTTTCACGGATCTTTTATGTGGTATTAATGATGTGGTATTGAAGTATTTTCCATTTTACCACCTCAAATACTTAAATTGAGCTTATTCACTCTATGGAGCTACCCTAGGTGAATATTTGTGTAGAATCCAAATCTGGTCTTAAATCCATGGATTTACTTACTCAATAAAAAGTTATTCATCTTTTCTGAAATTGAAAATGATGAATTTTGGATATATGCATGACTTATGAGTTTTGCATAATTCAAAATTTCTTTTTAAGATAATTGTGGCCTATTTGGGTATGTAAAATATACCTCAAGGCTCACAGCTTTTGACATTGTCCAGTGGCCATCTGCTGAGGCCATCTGCATTGGTGTGGCTTTTCCTTCTTTGTATATGATGGTCATATTGCCTCTATACTCTTGTATGGCTATTTGCCACCTCAACATGTGTCTATTGGTAGTCTTCATGTTTAGTAAAGACTTCAAGGCTGTGCATTCTGTGTAGACTTCAAAGACTACACCCTCCAAATAATAATGGAGTTTCTCCAGGGCCCAGACTAGGCATAGGAATTCAGTCTGGGTGGCCCCATACCCGGCTTTTGAATCTTTCAGTTTCCCAGAGATGTAACATATTACTCCCTCTCTTGTTTCACCATCTACAATTTGTCTCTGGTGAAGGGCTGCCCCTAAGCCTTGGCTACATGCTGCATCTATGTATAGCTTGAATGGTAGTTCAAATTCAGGTAAGATTAGCACAGGTGCATTTGTGAGCTCATGTTTTATCCTCTCATATGCATCCCTCATTTCCTTGGGAATTTCAAAAACTACATCTTTTGACCATAACTTGTATAGACTACTAGTTCTGTGGGAAACTTTCTGTTGTGGTTTCTGTAGTAGCTAGCAAACCCAAGGAAAGACTGCATCTCTTTGATGTTCTTTGGTACTGGTTTTAGCAGTCCTGCTGCTACTTTGTTCTGGTCTATGGCCAGACTAAGGCCTGAGACTTTTTGTCCAAGTGCCAGTAATTTTTGTTGGTCAAAATTGCACTTTTTAAGTGAAACATTCAGATTAATGGGTGTGCACTTACTTAGTACTCTGTCTATGTACTGCACATGGTCTTCCCATGTCTCTGAGTATATAATGATGTCATCAATATATAATACCATCCAGCCTTCCAATATTTCTTCTTGAAATATGGTGTCCATCATCCTTTGGAAGTGGGATGGTGCATTTTTGATGCCAGATGGCATCCCAGTATACTCATATATGCCCATATGGCATATGATTCTAAGTAGTTTCATGGAGTTTGGTTTGACTCCATTCTGGTCAAAGCCTTTCATACAATGTATCTTGGTTATTTATTTGGCTTTTGCCAGTTTCTCTAAGGAATGAGGTCTCCTTGGTATAGGGTACCTGTCAGCTTTTGTGTAGTTATTCAGAGCTCTGAAATCCCCACAGAACGTGGATTTTCCATCATTCCAGGTGATAATGACAGGAGTGGTGACTTCTGCTATTTCATTGTGTCCTATCTTACTGATGACATCTATTTTTAAGAGTTCATGGATGTGTTTCTCAATTTTCTTCCTAGTTTCCAGACTTTCTGGGTATGGAGGTCTTCTCAGAATGGGTGGATAGGGTCTTTCCACATCCAGATATAATTCTATATAATGGCCTCTGATTTTTCCTAATGGTTCTTGATCAATGGCAAATTCTGGTCTATTTTTCTTCAGCATCTTCAGTAAACTAAGTTTGTGCTTACCAGTGAGGTTAGTACTGAATTGGCCCCCCATGAACTCATTCAGTAGTTTTTCTAGATGGCCATGGGTAGGTATTTGGTATATTTCACGTGAAAATTTCTTTTCCTTGTTTGTACCAATGGTAATGTGCCTGTTTTTACTTTTGTAAATTTCAATGCCATACATCCTCTGGTAGTCTGTTCCCAGTAAAAACCCTTGGTATTGGGTATCTTCAAGCACAACAAACTCTGGGTTGAGTCTGATATTACTTTTTTTATGGGGTATAATTATATCTTTGATAATTTTCCCAATGGAAGTCATCTTCCCTGATGCACTTTTGAATTTCTTTTCCTTGGTTGGCAAGAGTTGTTTCTCCCAATTTGCGAAGTGATGATCCAGATAATTTCTGGCCACTGTTCAGCAGTGTGCTCCACTGTCAATGATCAATGGGTGTTGAGAATTGTCTATGAAAACAGCTATTATTGTGGCTGTCCCATGTATGTATTCCATTCCTTTGGTTGGTGTAACTAGGAATGTTTGTGCATCTTGTGTGAGTTTACACAAGTTTTTGTTTGCAGTGTCTTGTGGCATGCCTGCTTCTAACTGTATATCCTGAATTTCTAGTGGTGTTTTGTCTTGGTAATCCAATAGAAATTCCTCTATTTGGTCTTGTTGTTAATCAGATTTTTCTCTGATGGCATCACCCATGGATTCTGATTCAGAATCGTCTGTGGGGGATCCCTCCTCTGGGACTTTCTCAATGGCATAGACTTTCTTCTTTGCCTTTGGAAAGTTATTGGAATAATAGTCTGTTGAACCACAATTGTGACAAGAATTATTCTTTTTAGTCCCTTCTGCCACTCTTTCTCTAGGTTTATCTTTAGATTCCACCCTGAAAGGTAGTTTCTCTCTGAAACCACTGCTTTTATATGGGCTTATTTCCCTATATTTGTTCTTTTCCTTATATTGTGTAAGGTATTTTCAACATCATCTAGAGTGCAATTGTGGTTGCATCTGCATTTCAATTCATGCACTTGTACCAGGAGTTTGTGATTCCTAATATAAATATTCATTTGAGGACCAATGGCTTTAAGTCTTTTTTACTGTCTGAGACAAAACTCATATGGATCTTTGTCCACTGTAAGGTGTGGATATGAAACTTTGATTAAAAATCAAGTACTTTTCCTGTCCTCAAAATTTGTATAAGGTAAAATCAATTAAAAATAGTAAAAAAATATTATTTTTAAGAGAAAAAACGCCAATTTTATTGTTTATAACTTCATTAGTATAAAACAATAATATTATAAAGATTTATTGTTTTACCAACAATAAATATTTATCCAAAAATACTGTACAAGAGATATTTAAGGCTACAAAAGAAATTTCTTCAAG
Source organism: Austropuccinia psidii (assembly GCA_023105745.1). Classification (NCBI taxonomy): domain Eukaryota; kingdom Fungi; phylum Basidiomycota; class Pucciniomycetes; order Pucciniales; family Sphaerophragmiaceae; genus Austropuccinia; species Austropuccinia psidii. The sequence continues at coordinate 52,260,057 of JALGQZ010000007.1, read as the reverse complement.
AGCAATTTCAATTGGAATTAATTGAGCAACAAACTGCAAGCAATTAATTAAAGAACAAAGTCTTTAAAAATAATATTAAACACAAAACACGCCCAAAAGTGACCAGAGTGAATTTGGAAACAAAGTGACAAAGTTTACAGTTATGAAAGATTCTTTAATTCACTTTTGGGGTGGTTCAGGGGTAAAAATGATCATAAAAGTTACAAACAATGATTATAATGTTTTTTTCACGTGGTTAAAAGGTTTAAAATGATTTAATAAAGGTGGTTGGAATCTTTTATTGATTGGTTTAACAATGTTTAAACTAATTATAAAAGGAAAAGATTCCACCATGAAGAGAAAAGTGGGGCAAAGAAGACATTCTTGTATAGCCATCAATTTTCTTACTCCAAAAGTAAAATTTACTCTTGTCAATCGTGAAAAACAGTCTGACAACAGAAAAGCCAACTATGGCATCATTGAACCCTGATTTAGACCAAAAAGGGCTGGTTTAAGCCATTTTAGACCGTTAAATCAGCCATTACTATAGCAATGCCTGGTCTATAGCCTTCAAAACACGTTGGAATGTGTGTAAGAGACTTAGAACCCAGTTAAAACTGTTTTTACTATGATGGTTCTATCTTGAGGGTAGTTTTACCCTCCTGGCAACAGCTAAAACTACCCCAGTTGGTATCAAAACCTCATCATCAATTGAGTCCACAGACCCTGTAACTCAATTCCAGGCCAAAAGTGATGAACTTTTGTGTGAATTTTGACATCCCACGCCTGTCAGCAAGGAGTTTGGGGGTCTAGCTCCCCCTCAGAGCTGGAGTTCCTTTTCCCCCCCAAATTTAATCTTTCCAATTTATTTTTCCTTTAATTCCTCATCATGTATTATACTTATAATTTACATATGTAATTCAATTCAATTGTACAGTACAATACAGTAATAATTGACACCTCATATGTAAATCAAAGTTCACTTATGTAATACACACGCACATTTTGACATTTCAATTGAATTCAATTGAAAATACTTCAATTCCTCATAACTTCTAAACTAAACACTACACCTCAATTTTAACACAAAAATTGATGGTTAACACCACATGTGCTGTGGATTAAATTAAGGTTTTGAGGATTTTCAACTTTTGTATTGAAAATACTAAAAACTTAATTTAAGCTTATTTAGAGTTGAGTTACAAGAATTTCACTCAGAGGTGACCCCACCTGATTTTTAATGAGGAAACCCATGGTGAAATAATTTTTATATGTTGATTTATTGGATAAAAATTTATAATAATTTTTATTTAACTTTTTTCCAAATTTATTTATTTTTTTACAGTTTTGTTAAAATTTCATTTTTACTTAATTTTTTCAAGTATAAATGTAATTTTGTAATTACAAAATTTAATGTAATTTTATTTTTAAATTGTAATTAGTTTTTATTTTCAATATAGTTTTAATTTATATTTTTATTTTTATTTTAATAATATAAATAAATTTATTTTATTTATATTAATAAGTTATTTTTGTATTTGTGGTCTTTTGGGTATATGAAGTTACCTCTAAGGCTCACATTCCCTCCCCCTAAAAAAGAATATTACTTTGTAATATTGGTGTTTCTAGTGTGTCTGAATCTCCTGAGGAGTTTGGTAGCTTCTGGTATATCTTTTTCTTCTAACCATTCATCTTCACAAGTTGGGTCACTGTACCTAACAAGGTATTCCCTCACTTTCTTGGTTCTTAATTTACTTTCTTTAAGAACTTTGGTAGTTTTCTTAGTACCAGATGTCTCAATAGGAGGTATAACTTGGGGAATCTTATTCCTCAAGGGAAATTTCTCAGCATCACTAGATTTATATGTCTTTATCAAGCTCACTGGAAATGTAGGATGCTTATTGCTAAGTTCTTCAGATAACTCTACTTCAACAGCATTTTCTCCATGGAGGGCCTTAATCACAAAAGGTCCTGCAAAGGAGTCTTTCAGCTTTTTACGTCCTTTGATGTTATTGAAGTTAGTGGTGGATACAAGAACTAGGTCACCCACTTTGAAATCTGGAGTTGCATGTGATTTATCCCATTTGTCTTTAGCATATGCAAAAGTGTCCTCCATGCACCTTAATGCATGCTTTCTAGCTTTGTCAAGCATTCCTTTGAAGCTAGCAGCTGTGGGATGTATCTCAATTAAATCTTTCCTCAAGGAATCTTGGGGTAACTTGGTGTTCCATCCTTTTTCTAGAATAGCAGGAGTCTGATTGGTACTGGCATGGATTGATGTTTTATATGCTAATTCCAGTGCTGGCAAAAGAGTACACCAATCATGGGTAAATCCATCACAATCTTTGAGTTCAAGGCCATATGCACAAACTCTTCTCACCATGTCTTCTAAGGTTTGGATCATCCTTTCAGCCAGGCCATCAGTTTGTGGGTGGTAGGCTGTAGAGAAAGATAGTTTAGTGCCAAATAATTGGTGAAGATTTGTCCATAGTGCTGAAGTAAATTTGGGATCCCTATCACTAATGATATTTGTAAATATCCCAGTCCATGACACTACTCTATTCCATATCAGAAGAGCTGTATCCATGGCTGTTTCATCTTTGTGAAATGGTAAAAAGATTGGAGTTTTACTGAATCTGTCCACAATTACTAGGCAAGCATTATAGCTTCTGTCACCTCCTGGTGGCAGGCCAGTTACCCAATCCATATGTACAATTTCCCAAGGTCTTTTTGGTTCCTGGATTTTTATCATATTTCCAAGTCTCTTGCCAGTGGATGTATTTGCCTTTTGGCATCTGTCACAGGTTTTGCATTATTCTGCACCATCCTTCTGCCACATTGGCCACCATATGCAGGTCTTTACTTTCTCTCTTGTTCTGTCTTCAGACAGATGTCCTGAAAAGGGACTATCATGGCATTCTTTCAGTACAAGATTGATGAATGACCTGTCTACAACTGTCATGACACATGTGTGCTTGGTTCTGTAGTAAATTATACCATCCAGTAGGTGAAATCTTCCTTCATCATAAGATTTTCTCCATACTTCATCCAAGGAATGTATTAGAGAGTTGTCTTTACAGTCTTTGTTAAGTAATTGGCATAAGATGCTACAATTCGTATCTTGAGTGTAACAACTTCTGACTTCTTCAAAGAAGGTGGTGTTTAAGTCTGTAACACTTATTCATTCTATTGGAATTTGTGGTTAAGCTTCTTCTGGAACATAAGCAGGATTATCAATATTATTTGGTAATGGCCATCTGCTTAGTCCATCTGCATTCTTATGAATATTCCCATCCTTATGAACAATAGTCATATTGCCTCTGTATTTTTGTATGGCTATTTGCCATCTGAGCATATGTCTGTTGGGTGTTTTCATGTATAAAAGTGATTGGACAGCTGTACAATCTGTTATCACCTCAAAAACACATCCCTCTTAGAAGTAGTTCAATTTCTCCAAGGCCCAGACAAGGCATAGACATTCCATCTGACTTGCTCCATATCTGGCTTCAGTTGGTTTGATTAGCCTGGATATGAAACATATGGGTCCTTCTATAGGTTTATCATTTATGATCTGAACTTGGTGAAGTGCAGCACCTAGTCCATCCCCTGATGCATCAATATACAGTTTGAAAGGCAATTTAAAGTCTGGCATCAGTAAGAGTGGAGCTGTGGTCAATGCTTCTCTTAGAGACTCAAAAGCTTTGACTCTGTCAACAGTAATTTCAAATACTGTGTCTTTGTCACACAATTTATAAAGTGGTCTTGCTATGGATGCAAAATCTTTAATCTGTTGCCTGTAATATCCTGCAAAACCTAAGAATGACTGAATTTCCTTCTTGTTATGAGGCATGGGTTTTAGCAATACTGCTGCAACTTTGTTTTTGTCAATTCCAAGGGATAAACCAGATACAACATGTCCTAGTGCCTTAAGTTCTTTAAATCCAAAATGGCATTTCTTCAAGGAGATTTTCATGTTGACTGATTGAATTTTTGTCAAAACTCTGGACAATCTGTACATGTGCTCCTCCCAAGTCTTGGAACAGACAATAATGTCATCAATGTAAATGATTAACCATCCCTCTGAGAGTTCTTCCGGGAAGATTCCATTCATCATTCTTTGGAAGTGTGAAGGTGCATTTTTGATACCAAAGGGCATCCTCAAGTATTCATACACTCCACAATGAACAATAATTCTCAAGTATTTTCTTGCTCTTGGTGTCACCACATTTTGATGGAATCCTTTAAGGGCATCCATAGTGGTTATATACACTGCTTGAGATATTTGAGTAAGGGCAATTTGGATTTTTGGTATTGGGTATCTGTCTGGAACAGTGTAAGTGTTCAGAGCTCTAAAGTCCCCAACCATTCTGGATTTTCCATTATGCCATGCCAATATGACTGGTGTAGTTACTTCTACTTCTTCATTGTGGCCTACTTTTCTTATTACACCAAGGTCCAGAAGTTCTTTGATATGAATTTCTAGAGCTTCTCTTGATTTTGGACTTGCTGGATATGCAGGTCTTCTTAAGAGTGGTGGGTAAGGTCTCTCAATGTTAAGAATGATGTCAACTTCATGACCAATAATTGCTCCAGAGGTTCTTTATCTGTAGCAAATGCTCCTCTGTGGTCATACAAAAGGGAAGAAAGTTCATTTTCCTGTTTATCAGTCAGATGAAGGCTTATTTAAGCCTCATTTAACTGTTCAGACTTGAATTTCTCTAACTCTAAGTTGACTGGTGATACTTTGTTTACTGTAATTTGTCTTTTAAATGGTAAAAAGGCAAGTTTTTGGCACTTATTGTCTCCAATAGTAAAGTATCTGTCTTTGTTGTTATGCAAATCTATCCCATACATGATTAAATAGTCATTTCCCAATATAAAATGGGTACTAGAGGAATTTTCCATAACAACAAATTCAACTGTGACCTTAAATTCCCATTTATGTGTGGTAATATGACATTGGCCTCAAAGATTCCTAATGCTTTCATTGGATTACTTGCACTGTTGAATTTTATACCATCAATTGGTAACAATTGGTCTTCAAAGTTTGGTACACAAGTCTTAAGAAAAGATTTCCCAACACAAGAGCAGAAGGCTCCTGGGTCAAGCAAACGTTTGGTGGGCTTGTTGTCAATCACCACTTCTGTTATACAGGAGTTACCAGCTGTATAAACTTTCCCTCTCTTTGGTTTTGTTTTCATAAGTTGTGCATCTTGAACTTTTGATAAATCAAGTTGACCATTGCTCAATTGTGGCAAGTGGGAATAAGATTCCATGATGTCAAAAGTGGCATTGATATTTTCTATATCTTTTGAAGATTCAGAAAATATGGATGAATTGTCATCTGAATTGTCTTCAATTATGTCTTCTTTTTCAACATCTGATTCTTTTTCAATGTCAATTTCATTGATTTTTCCCCTTTTTGGACATGTATTGGATAAATGGATGGTGCTTTGGCAAATATGGCATTTTCTGACTGTATCTGCAGATTTATATTTAATATTACTAGAATTCTCTTTGGGGTTTTTGTCCACAGAATCTTTCCAAGGTGTATTAAACCTTCTTTTGAGATTCACCCTACTAGAAGAAATTTTGGTTCTGGTGGTTACTTCCTCTAATATATTGATAATATCCTCTTCTGAATATTTTTTAGTAGTCCTGCTTTTGACAGCATGCTCTAAGTCACCTCCACATTGTCTCAGAATTTTTCTATGGGTCATAAATTCTGAAATGTCAGGATATAATGCCACTAATCTGTCCTTTGGTTGGCAAAACCATGGTAAAGCTTTGTCTTTATCAGAATTAAATTTGGCAGATTCAAAGGCTCTTCCAACTTTAAATATCCAAGCATCATTTGCCCATTTGTTGATGATTTGGGTTTTCCACCAAGTCCAACTCTGGTGTCCATGTGCTTGTCTTATTTTGATGTACCATCTGTGCGCTGATCTGGTAAACAAGGTGTTAAGTCTTGCTGTTACCAATCTGTCTGGTAATTCAAAATCTTCTTTGATCATGTCAATACCTCTAATAAATTCCATATGGTCATACTCTCCTTTACCACTGAAGTGAGGCCATTCTTTAAGTTTTGGAACTTCTTTCAAAAGTGCTTGGCCCATTGATGGTTTCAAGTTATGAAAAGGAGTGAATAATTCACTTTTGAACTGTGAATTATCAGGATCCAATACTTGTGGACTTGGAATTCTTGTGCCCTCATTTTGATTCAGAGGTGTAGACATTCTTGGTAAGGTGTTCAGTATTTGTTCAATGTCATTCATTTTACTGTTGCTACACCTTTGGGAATTTCTGTATTCATGTTGGAAGCCTTGTATTAAATTTATTACTTCAATTTTGTACATGTCTTCTTTATGTGTCAGTTCTTGCCATAGCTCTGTCTGTCTTGTATTATCAGCAGTGACTTGATTCAATTTCATTGATAATTTTTATAATTCTTCTTGTGAAGCATCAAAACACTTTTTCAAGGCAATGGTATATGTCTTTACTTCAGTAAATGAATTTGAAATGTCATCAAGGACTTTCTTGTTATCTGTTTTGATAATATTTATGGCTTGTTTAACTCTTGTTTCAATTATGTCATCAATATTGAATTTAGAATACTTATCTGACAATTCTTTAATAATGGCAGATTGTTCATTTATTTTATTGCCAAAAGAATTATCATTATTGGAAATTTTAATTGTTCTTAAAACTTTTTCAAAACACATAAGTGTTTCATTAATTTGGCACAGACTCAGGTTGTTTGTTTTAATGTTGTTACAAATGGTTTCATTTTTATCAGAAAGATGTTTTTTCACATCATTTATAGCATCATACAACTCTGGGATGGAATCAAATATATCAGAAATCATTTCTGGAATCTTAATCTGGCTTCCTCCCTCTTCTCTAATTCCATCATGGTTCTGGCCATCTGAAATACATTTTCCATGGCATCCTGCTGTATCTTTGGAATTCTGTATCCTTGGCTGTAAGGCTTTGGGGCTGGTGCCTTCCCTTTGCCCTTGTTTGGAACTTGTGGCTGCTTTTTCACATTGGAATTGCTGCTGCTGGCCACTGGGGCTGTTTTTGGCACTTGCTTTGGTGTTGGAGGGTTTCTTTTCCTCCATTCTAGTGTCAAAAGCATAATGTTTTTCTTCTCCATCAATGGATGCCATCCATTGAGCAATTTGCAAGTGTTGGGATGGCCCAGGAATTTTCTCACAGTTAGGTAAGAATTCATGAAATTCTTCCACAGGTCTGCAAGGATCTGGTACTCCTTGAATTGAAGTGCATTGTTGTATGCACTGTGGCTGGCTTTGTATATGTCCACAGAGGCTTGTTGTGGCGGTGTCAGCTCTTTTTGAAGGTAAAATGGTATTATCAGCTTCAGAATGACCCATTTTAGTTGCTTGGAAGTCATCAACTGACCCTTTTCCTTCTGTACCTGATTGTCCTCTGCCATAATCACGTCTATTACCTTTTTGGGAGCTGCTTGAGGGGTTATAGCTGGCTCCTGACCTGGTTGAAGGCATAATTATGGTTTAAAAAGGCTTAAAATAGTATTTTTACGTCAAAAAACTTACTATTGGCCAAATTCTTAGCTTTCTTAAGGGTATTACTTATGTCCAAGTTAATCAATTCAGAAGATATTGGTTCAGGTTGGTTATTATGAGTCACAATAACAGTACTATTATGGTCTGAATTAATAGTACTGGCAGGAATAATGCTGGTGACTGTTGAGGCTGTTTCAATGTTTTCTTGTCTTACCACATTGTCATACACTAAAATCAATGAAAAAACCAATTAATTAAGTAAAAAAAGGATATTTCAAAAAAGAAATAAAAATATAAGCCTCACTTATATTATGAAAAAAAATTATTTTTATGGATTTTTTGAATTATAAGTATTTTTTATATGTTTTTAAATTTTCAATATAAGAAAAGGGATTTAAAAAGAGTAAAAAAAATATGTCACAGGTAAAATATCACAGCTGGGCCCCCAAATGTAAGGTGTGGATATGAAACTTTGATCAAAAATCAAGTACTTTTCCTGTCCTCAAAATTTGTATAACGTAAAATCAATTAAAAATAGTAAAAAAATATTATTTTTGAGAGAAAACATGCCAATTTTATTTTTTATAGCTCTATTAGTATAAAACAATAATATTATAAAGATTTATTGTTTTACCAACAATAAAAAGTTATCAAAAAATACTCTACAAGAGATATTTAACACTACAAAAGAAATTTCTTCAAAAGCAATTTCAATTGGAATTAATTGAGCAAAGAACTGCAAGCAATTAATTAAAGAACAAAGTCTTTAAAAAGAATATTAAAGAGAAAACACACCCAAAAGTGACCAGAGTGAATTTGGAAACAAAGTGACAAAGTTTACAGTGATGAAAGATGCTTTAATTCACTTTTGGGGTGGTTCAGGGGTTAAAATTATTATAAGAGTTACAAACAATGATTATAATGATTTTTTCACGTGATTAAAAGGTTTAAAATGATTTAATTAAGGTGGTTGGAATCTTTTATTGATTGGCTTAACAATGTTTAAACTAATTATTAAAGGAAAAGATTCTAACATGAAGAGAAAAGTGGGGCAAAGAAGACATTCTTTTATAGCCATCAATTTTCTTACTCCAAAAGTAGAATTTACTCTTGTCAGTCGTGAAAAACAGTCTGACAACAGAAAAGCCAACTATGGCATCATTGAACCCTGATTTAGACCAAAAAGGGCTCGTTTAAGCCATTTTTAGCCATTTTAGACCCTTAAATCAGCCATTACTATAGCCTTCAAAGCACGTCAGAATGTGTGTAAGAGACGTAGAAACCAGTTAAAACTGTTCTTACTATGATGGTTTTATCTTAAGGGTAGTTTTACCCTCTTGGAAACAGCTAAACCTACCCCAGTTGGTATCAAAACCTCATCATCAATTGAGTCCACAGACCCTGTAGCTCAATTCCAGGCCAAAAGTGATGAACTTTTGTGTGAATTTTGACATCCCATGCCTGTCAGCAAGGATATTGGGGGTCTAGCTCCCCCTTAGAGCTGGAGTTCCTTTCCCCCCAAATTTAACCTTTCCGATTTATTTTTCCTTTAATTCCTCATCATGTATTATACTAATAATTTACATATTTAATTCAATTCAATTGTACAGAACAATACAGTAGTAACTGATACCTCATATGTAAATCAAAGTTCACTTATGTAATACACACGCACATTTTGACATTTCAATTGAATTCAATTGAAAATACTTCAATTCCTCATAACTTCTAAACTAAACACAACACCTCAATTTTAACACAAAAATTGATGGTTAACACCACATGTGGTGTGAATTAAATTAAAGTTTTGAGGATTTTCAACTTTTGTATTGAAAATACTAAAAACTTAATTTAAGCTTATTTAGAGTTGAGTTACAAGAATTTCACTCAGAGGTGACCCTACCTGATTTTTTATGAGGAATCCAATGGTGAAATAATTCTTATATGTTGATTTATTGGATAAAAAGTCATAATAATTTTTATTTAACTTTTTTCCAAATTTATTTATTTTTTTTACAATTTTGTTAAAATTTAATTTTTACTTCATTTTTTCAAGTATAAATGTAATTTTGTAATTACAAAATTTAATGTAATTTTATTTTTAAATTGTAATTAATTCTTATTTTTAATATAATTTTATATTTATATTTATATTTTTCTTTGAATAATATAAATAAATTTATTTTATTTATATTAATAAGTTTTTTTTTGTATTTGTGGCCTTTTGGGTATATGAAATTACCTCTAAGGCTCACATCCACAGAGTGCTTGTTATTTTCAAATGACATGGTATTCTGACATATCCAAGTACCATTACTGTACTTTTGGATAATTTGACTCTTCCACCATGGCCAGTTTTGCCAGTTTCTCCTGCCATGTATTTCTTCAATTTCTGTGTACCAAATCCTAGCATGTCCTTTTAATTCTATATTGAGTCTAGCAGTAATTCAGTAGTCTGGTATGCTTGGTACATCAATGAAAAGTCCATCAATATCATCAACGAGTTCCATGTGATAATATTCTCCTGTTCCAGAGAATTTGGGCCAGCTTGAGGCCTCTGGAATCTGTTTTAAGGCTTCCTTCTCAGAATAATACATATTTTCTCCATTTTGGTATTCGGATGGAGATCTTTTGTTATTCACCAATATGGCATCTGGTTTGATGTCCTCTTTGTGATGTGGATTATCCATAACATGGCCTTGTGGTTGGGGCTTCATGTTAAGGTAGGAATTAAACAGTTTGTTTATTTATTGATACAGAAAATACCTTTTACTTTTTCTGTGGTGTTGTTCTTCCAAGACTTGATTAAGTCTTTTATTGGTTTCTTCAGAGGCTTTGCTCAATTGAGCATGTCCCTCTTGAAGAGCTTTAACAATTTTTTTCATGCAGGCTGTTGATATTTTCATCCTCTCATGGATTGCTTTGAGTTCTGCAAAATGCTTTTGAGTTCTCTCAGCAAATTGGGACATTTTTAAAGATGGTGCATCACAGTTTAAGTTACTCTCAGGTGTAACAACATTATGTTCAATCTGAGTGGGGGTAATATTTCTATTAATGGGACTAATGATTCTAGAAGTATGTACAGCTATTTCTGGTTCTTGTGTACTTTTTTAACCAAGTCCAACAGCTTCTGGATCATTGGGTCTGACTCTTTCTTCCTTTTGTTGAAAGAGGTCTTGTTTTTGCCTTTGTATCCTTGTCTTCTCCAAGGAACTACCTGGGATTGTGAAGAATAGTGACTCTTGGCCACTGATTTGATGGTTCCTAAATGGTGTGAAGCCACTGAAGAGCTGGTTTGGCCTACTCCTTGTGAGCCTGAAGGAATCTGAGTATGCCCTGTCTGGGTCAGCTGTTCTTCTATATCTTGGACAATGGCTTGATTCTCCCTTATCCTATTTGCCCTCACCTCCAGGAGACTGAACTGCCTGGCGGGATTCCAACCTTTTGTGATAACCATAAGGTCTTTGAGGTCTATCTCTTTGAGACATATATTATGGCAAGTTTCTCCAAGTTATGCCCAGTGGGATGCTAGGTTGAGCCTCTTGTTGTCCATGCTCCATTGAAAAAGATCTTTGAGGAGTTGATGGAGCTGAAGAACTTGATCCATATCCTTCCAGTCCTCTGGTCTGAGGTTTTTGTTGAATTCAAATGTGAATGGCAGAGTGAGTATGATTTCCCTCAATGTCTTGCCATCCACCACTGTGTCCAAGGTTTCCTCTTCCACGTATTCTGGTTCTGGACAAGCCTTCTCTGTCCTCTTGCTGGTTCCTTTGGAGGCTAAGGTTTATGAGGTGTACAGGTGACATATCAGTGTTTGCAAGAAGTAGAAAACTTAATGTTCTTAGGATATTTACCTTTTAATGTGCCTTGTACAAATCTGCTGTCTACTGCTTTTGTAAATTTGCCTTTAGAGGTTACAACTGGGTTAATGATTGTAATCTTCCCTGTAAAAGCAGTTAAGGTTGGTTTACCTTGTATTGATGCAAAGTTTTGTGGTCTTCTATTCCTCTGAGTGGCAATTGGTGTCCACGTTTTAGCCATGATAAGGCCTTCACCGTGCCTCTTTCCTTTTCCCTTGCTGCCCTCTGGTTCTGAGGGTGTCACTAATACATTGGCCTGTGACTGTGTCTCAAGTGGGATGTAGTTTTCTTCTACTGAATCAAACAGTAAAAGAGGGATTAATATGAGTTAAGACTTCTTAAAAGGCTGTTTTCACATCTAAGAATGGACTCCGGGCAATATATTTCTATATTATGCCCTTGTATTATGACAATTCAATCAAAATTAACAATTAAACGTCAGAAATACAGCTTATATATATGTGGTACACTGTTTGTATACCATTATCTCACAGATTAACTTGTAATTAGCAAGTATAATTAAAAGGTGGTTCTGTAAAGGGTAATTGAAATTATCAATACACCCAACCACTCCTTCAATACTGTTGGTTTTACAGTAAGAGGTGTCCTTTTTGATTAAAAAATGGACAGTATTGATGGCTTAAAGTTTTTAAATATGTAAAAAATCTCAAAAACAAGGGTTTCTGTGGTGAATAAACCACGCAACAAAGAAATTAAAAACAAAAAAATACAGTGGTATATGACATATACCACTCAAAAATAAACATAAGATATACGCTATAATTTATTTTTCAATAAAATTACACCTAAAAAAAGAAAAAAAAAGTCAGAAATGAAAAAATAGTAAGAAAAAACTCACTTTTATGTGTAAAAGGCTCCAAAAAATCCAAAAAAGATGGCCAGGCCCCCAAAATGTCAGGCTGAGTCTATGAAAATGTGATAATAGATGTATTTAAAACCTAAGCTATGACTGTGACACAGTAAAATTTATTATAAAAGGTTCAATTGATGATAATAAGGGTTAATAAGAAGATATTCAGGGCTTTCCTATTGAGAAATAGTGGTGGTGAGAGCTGTTGAAAGCTTTGGGTGTAGCTTTACCTGTTGGTTTACAATATTTAAAATTATGATTATGCCTGGTTATTTTCCAAGAGTATAACTCTTTTTGACAGTTGTACTATGTAGGAATTCAAGAGCAGGATGAGGAAACCTTTTCTGGTGGAGAAAAGGTCACTTTTTATCCTAAAATTGGGTGAAAAAGGCCTCCAGACCTTTCCACATAGAGGAAGTGAAGTTTTTTCACTTCCAAGGACTGGCTTGTGGTTTTCAAAAGGTCTGTATAGCCTGTATTGTGCTCAGATGTGGTTTTGAAACCACATCTGGGCAGTTTTCACCAATAAAGGGTGGAAACTTTCATCTGAGGACCACATAGCCCTCTTCTGATGTGTATGACACATAGAATGCTGTACAGAACCTGTACAGGACCCCATTACTGAGCAAACTATAAGGTATTTAAGTATAAACAGGATTCTTCATCTGTTTGACACCTTATAATCATAGTTATTGGAAATATCCCACAGTAAGGATGTGAGCCTGTGAGCTGTATATGACATACCCATAAGGCCACAAAGAACTTTATATACAGCTAATTTAGTCTTGAACAGACTTTTCAGCTGAAATTAAAATGAAAAATAACAAAAAATAAGTAAAATGTTTTTTTGTATAAACAAAGTTATAAATATTATGTCATTTTTGGATTCTACACCAAAAATAGGGTGTTATACCCAAAAAGGCTTATTTCTTATGTTATTGGAAGACTTAAGAATCTCACAGTACTAATGTAGCTTTTTTAACATTTTTTTAAATTTTTTAAATTTAAGGTAAATAAGCTTAAATTTAAAGTTGCATAAGGTTTATGCAAACTTACCAAAATTTTTGTTAAAATTGAGGTGTTGTTTATATTTACTGAATTGGCTAAGGATTTTCCATACATAATGTAAATCCTGTGTGAGCTCAATTTAAATTTTTTAAGGCCATAGTATGTATTTAAATAAATAAAGGGGCAAAATCCACACAAAAATGTGGAACAAAGGAAAAAGACCAAACAGAGCTGGGGTACCCAGCTTTTTTGATCTGAAAGGATTCAATTAAGGTAGTCCATCTTTATTGAAGGATTTTCAACCTTATTTGAACTTTAAGATTAGACTCTGATCCAACATTAAAGTTTAAACCGGTTTTATCCCAATTTGGACAGGAATTTCAAGCTTCCAAAGGGTAAATCCCAATATGAAAGCTTGAAATTGAAGTTTTGAGAGATTTCAAGCCTTAATTAAGCTTAAAATATTAAAGTTAAAAGTATCAAAAACTTATCCAAAGTTAAGGTTTAGTGTTTATTGCTATTTTACGTGTAAAAATAGCAATAACTCAAAAATTCATTAAAAATCCAAATCTTAATGGATTTGCTTGAAGATTTTACACAGCTTAAAATTAAATTTTAAGTATCTCTTATAAGCAGGTTTTATTGGTAATTAGCCTGGAAAATTACTCTTTTAATTATACTTAGACAAAATTAATATTTCTTTAAAAATTAATTAAAAATTGAGTTTAAGTGATTTTTACTTAAGACTTCATTTTTAAGCTGTTCATGTGATGAAATTTAATATAAATAAACTTATTTTATATTGAAACTTAAAATAGTTAGCTTAAATGAGGATCAAAGCTACTTGGAGTTAAGAATAACACCAGTAACTTTAAATTGAAATTAGAACTAAGTTACCTTAAGTTAAGAACCTTATTTTTAAGCATGTTTTTTCAATTTTGACCTCAGAATTCCCTCTATATCCATTTTAAATCATGAGAGCTGCTCTTCAGACATGAAAAGAGTCTATCCATTACTGTCTTTGTCCATCAATGCAATCCAATCCAAATATATTAGACATTTAAACAGGTAAAGCTTTATCATATATAAAATCTTATTATTAAAGTATTTCTTAAGTATTTTATTCTTTATAAATCTTAAATTAAAGAATTTCAATCATAGAAATTGGATTATTGTTGTAATGACCAATAATACATTTTATTTTATAAAATTATTGTCTTAAAATATCTTTTAAAATCCACAAATTCCTCTTAAAAACTCTTTAAATCATATTTTTATTATAAAAAGTTGTTTTAACTTTTAAAATATTGATTTTTGGCGTGTTTTGAACTTATCATAATTGTCTTGTATAGTAGCTGTTGTATTTGACTTATTGTATTGATTATATATTATAAGTAAGTTTCTCTCTCAAATTCTATAATTTTTTTATCTATTATTAGTTTTTTATATAGAATTGTTTTATAAGAGTTATATCTGCATAGTGTGTGCTATAATTTCTTTTTATAAATAATATTTATATTATTTAGAAATGGTTAAATATTTGTATTTTCTATGTGTAATTGTCTCATTAAGATCTTTACACTTCTTATTTTTATAACTGTCAGTGACTATAAAAATAATAGAATAATTATAATTTGTTATAATTATCAATATTTTTTATTATTATATTATATAATAATAATTAAATTTATTTTTTTCATATAGTTATTTTAATAATTATATTTAATTTGTGGTTATAATATTTAATTATACTATATTTTTCTACTGAGGAAAGTCATAGTACTCTTGATATTGTTACTATTATCAAGAGTTTCATAGATAAACCTTACAAAGGCTGTATTGGTCTAACTATGGGCGTTTGACCTTAAACCTGCCATACCTTTTTCAGTTTTTCAAATAGAAAGATCAATGTTGGCTCATTATGTAGCCCTGGATGTGTTCTACTCAATGGTACCTCATTTGATATGGTTATCATGAAATATGGCAAAGTTATGCCATGTACAAGATTTTTTGTACATATGTATGATTTGCTTAAAATCTGTATGGAACTTGTTTGCCCCATAACGTTTGTTCTAAATGGGATATGGGAAAATAAATGGCACCATCAGATAGCCCTGATTGTTCTCCTTTCGAAAAGACCCCACTTTAGGTATCTCACACTCAAAATGTAGAAGTTAGATGAGAGGTGAATATTTTATTCACCCTTATTTGACCTTATTTTGGTCATAGCTTCTGTACTTCTGGTGCTAGCTCAATTTGGCTAGTACCATTGGATAGCCCTGACTTGGAGTGTTTCTTTGAATACCCATTTTATGGGGTTAAGCCTCTTCCTCTGTATTTCAGATGAGAGGTGAAAGATAAGGTTTATGCTCAGCAACAACTGTGAGCTGGAAGAACTTTGTTATTCCTTGTCCTATGATGGTGGGACTTGTATATTTGGAAAGAGTTTAGTTTCCTCTTTTGTTTGATTCCTTTTGAGCTGTTTTGGCCCAGTTCCATGTTTTGGTGGTATCTTGGCTCTACCATTTGTTTATGGTATTTGGCTGTAATGCTTGTGCTCTGGGTTTGAGTCACAGGCTGACAATTTCAGCTCCTCTATCCTCCTTAAAAGTCTTTGGGATTATTGTGGACTACATAGGGTTTCTAGTCCAGGTTTTACCAATTATTTTCCTATTAATTATATCTTCCCTTGAATTAATATAGGCCACTTTTGCGCAGGGTTCTACACATCTGCATTTTATATCATGTTCTATTTCTCCTCCAGACTTCCTTAATATTTTCATATTAAGAATTGAGTTGGAAATATCTGGGTGTAAAGCAAATAATGTGTCTTTTTGGCTGAGGAACCAATTAGTTTATCTTTGTCTGAGATAAAAATGGCACTCTCAAAAGAATTTCAAATGTTATATCTCCAAGAATTGTTGGCCCACTTGCTTATAATCTAATATTTCCACTAAAGCCAATCATTTTTACCATTTTCTTCTCTCATCTTGTCATAAAATTTCTTTGCAGTTTTGGTAAAAAAGGGGTGTAATTTACCCACTATCATTTCATTAGGTGTATGAAAATCTTCCTGAAACATATCAATTTCTCTAATGAGCTCAATATGGTTATATTCACCTTCACCAGGGGATGTTTTCCATTCTTCTAGTTTGAGAATATCTCTTTCAAACATTACATTTTCTCTTAGAAAAGGGGTCAAAATTTCTCTCACAGAACACTTTTATTCACTTGAAGGTGTAGAAAATCTGGGCATATGTGACTTTGGCTCATAATTCTTATGAATTTGTGTCACTTTTTCAATTATCCCATCCATTAAATTTTGTCTTTTATTATTACCTCTTTGTAGATGTGTTGCAAAAATTTCTGTATCATTAACTATTTCCAAAACATTTTATTTAAGATTTGTAAGCTGGTCATAAATGTGTTTTTTCCAATTCATCATTCTGTACTTGAAAGCTTCTCCCAGTTCTATCAAATTTGTTGGAAATTGACTCAATTCTTGAATTTGTCACTTTACACCATTCAGTGAAGGTTCTGTCATTGGTTTTCCAAGTCAAAAATCATTTATATTAATTTCTTTAATTCTTTATCAAATTCACCAAGTTGGAAATCAATACTAGATTTAATGTATCTCATTTCATCTATTACTTGTGTGGAAAATTGCTGTTCATTCTTTCCTGCTTCTTGGCTGTGAATTACATAAGGGTTCTGGCCATATTTAATACACTTTCCATGGATGAAGGCTTCAATGTGGGGATCCTGTACCTTGTGGGTAAGGTTTGTGCCAATTGTCTTTTCCTTTTCCCTTGCCTTGATTGCTCTTGGGACTCCTCTGCATCTTCTGAGGTTCTTTGGGATTGCCTTTGGACACTTCTGGAGCTGGTTGATGCCTCCGGTCCTTCCTTCTCCAAAGCTGGAGTCATTTCCAATCCTTTCTTCTGTTCTATCGATGAAATACTTTGATTCTTCAACCAATTCTTTATTTTTGACCTTGTCTTTGCAAGACGATGGAATCCATCCTCCTAAGAGTTCTATGGTATTCTGCTGACCCAGAAATTTCTTGATGTGCAATGAGGAGTTCATAGGCCCCTTCCAAAGGCTTGAGCATATTTCCCATTCCCCTTCCTTGACTTCTCTGTAGCAGTTTTAGTACTGGTACTGATATATATCTATGGCTGCCAATTAGAAATGGTTCAACCCTGAATAAATTATCTTGAATATGTTCAGTCTCAGAGTTAATTTCAAAGGTTTTTGGTACAGACCTTGGGGAATGGGGGCAACTCTGGCATCCTCCGGATGTGTCTTTCTTGGGGAAGACTTGCCAGATCTGGCCCTGGTCTTTCCTCTTCCTTGTTCATATCAATCTGGTTGGACTGAATAGTTGTTTTCATTTCTGGTATGCACCATTTTAATTTCAATTTAAGAGAAAATTGAGTCTAAAGACAAAGGGTACACACCTTTTTGAGGCTTTTTGGATACCTATGTCTTGAAGAAAGTTCCTCTTTTAGCAATTTTCACTTCAATACTGTCTAAAGATTCTGCTTATGAATATTCTGGACTGGTAATATATCTCTCACTGAACTTATTACCAGATGCAATGTATTTGATTATAGACACTAGAGAAAAAATGATAAAAGAAGGATCAAATTTAAACTTTCTTAATTTTTAAGATTTTTTATAATTTTGTTATTTTTTTGAAGAAAAAAAATTGAAATCTAATACTTCAAATCAAAATTAATTCAGAGTAACTCAAAGAATGAATTTATAAGTTCTTGGATGTGAAAAAGTGACATGTAAAGAAGTATAAAATTAAACAAAATTCCTCAATGAAAAAGATTCTGAAGACCATTTCAAAAGTAAGAATAATTTTTATCTTAAATTGAGAGGAAAAATATTATGAAATTAATATATTTTGGAGCTTAAAAATATATCAATTAAGGGTACGAGGTTCAAAAAACAGGACCAGGCCCCAAAATGTAAGATGTTTCTATGAAACTGTTGATAATATTACTATTAATCAATAGTACTATGACTGTTCTTATAAAATATAATAACAAAATTATTAAAACAAAAATAAAATGATTAATTGATTAATTATTTCTTTTAATTGTTATACACTACTAGTTATTATAACAGTAAGCATTAATTGACTACAAGAAGCAATTACAAAAAGTATTTAATACTATAACTTCTTTATTAAAATGATAAAAATTATTTTGATATATTATTATCTTTTGCAAGAATAATTATAAATATAATTCTTGAGGAAAACTAATACTAAAGAAAAAATTTAATAATTAATCAAAACCACTCACTAATACTCCAACAGTACCTTGAAAAGAATTGGTAGAGAGATTTGACAGATGAATTGTGAATATAAAGAATAAAAGTTTTACTTATAGAAGTAATACAACAAATTATAGTTTATTTCTATGATTCCAAGCCTTTGTGATTGATTCTGAAATACTAATAGTTATTATAACAGGAAGCAATTACAAAAAGTATTTTATAATGTAACTTCTTTATTAAAATGATATAAATTATTTTAATATATGACCATCTTTTGCAAGAATAATTATAAATATAATTCTTGAAGAAAACTAATACTAGAGAAAAATTCAAGAATTAATCAAAACCACCCATTAATACTCCAATAATACCTTGAAAAGAATTGGTAAAGAGATTTGATGGATGAATTGGGGATTTAAAGAATCAAAGTTTTATTTATAGAAGTAATACAACAAATTATAGTTTATTTCTATGATTTCAAGCCTTTGTGATTGATTCTAAAATATTTAGAGACCTAAGAAGAGATTTAACTGATACTTATTTGTTGGTATGTAGACATGTAATTGGATAATCAGATGATTTGTAAAAAACAGCAAGAGTATGCCTCCTTTAAGTCAACAAAAGATCACAGAAGCATAAAATGGAACAAACCTAAAGCTCAGTGAGTGATAAAGAATTATCCTCATTATATTATTGATTGCCTCATCCATTGTCATGCAAGAGTATCATAATTACTTAATTGATTATTTGACATGACTAACAACCCATTTATGGTTAAGAATAAAAGGGGTAAATAATTTAAATATTCTTTTATTTAAAGAGAGACATTAATTTCTCAAAGATATAAATTTTATTGGAAATTTTATCACAGGTTGTATTTTCTGTGAATTTTGAAGATTCAGTGTTTCATGTGGAATCATCAAAAATGGACTGTAAGTAAAACTCTTAATTTTAATTGTGAATTGATAATTCTTTTTGAATTGTTATGGATAATACCATTCTCCATTGGTCCTTAAAGTTTCCAAAAGATTCATTAAGAATCTCATTTCCAATGAAATTTTGAAGCTTTCACATTATGTTTATGTAGAATTTGAAATAGCACAGCTTATCTGTGTGAGCCTGCAAGCAAGTACTGGCTTACCTGCTACACTGTCTCCAACTCCAATTTCTATTTTTATTCAATTATTAGGTCCAAACCTTAACTTAAAAATGAAATTTTATCATTCTAAATATTGATTATGTCATAAAATCATCATATGACATCATTTAATTTTGTAGATATAATTATTATTTTTATTCTCTTTAGATCATGTCATACAATCTTAATATGAAATCATTTCATTTGTTTTATTTACAATATTTAAGAGGATCATTCTTACCTTGGAATAATACCTCAGCGCTCAATTTTATATATATCTTTTACAGTTTAAATTAAATTATTTATTACTTTAAAAGATATAAGATCTCTCAAACCTTTATATAGTAATTTATATTACTTAAGATTATGAATCATCTTTGATATTATGAGTGAATCTCATACCACTAATAATACTATAATTCAACTACAGTGACGTCTCTGTTATCTCCTCTTAACAGTATTCCACTTTTAATTAAATTATTAAATTCCTTTTATATAAACTGGAAGTCACAAGAGAGACCCCAGCTTACAAGCTGGTTGCCATGAGGCAAATGAATTTATACCCCTCCAATGAGGTTTAAACAGGGAAAATTACTAAGAATTGACATGGTTACAGGAGTCAGAGTTGCTCTTTATCTCCTTGTCACATCAAAATAGGAGCTCATTTGCACTTCTCTTATAATTTAATGAGACTTCAACTTTATTACCAAATTCCCAAAAGGTTTTGGTATACCAATTGGTCCATGATCAGTCATGGATCCAACCTTAAGAGCTTTCCATGCCTAAGAGGCCTCTGAAGTTGGATAACCTGGCTTTCTTTGATGTCTTTTGCCCCCCTTAGCTATTTTAACATCAAAAATAGTAATTCAGGCTTCAAGACTGATATCCAGAATGGGTGTACCAAACCTTTATGTAATAATACTATATTTTTAAGTGCCACAAACATGCATAACACAAATCTTAGCTTATACATAACATGGGATTTCTCACATTTCTATTATTTTGGTGTGAAATTGAGAAAGACAAAAATCTTCACAATTCTTTGATGTGGTATTGATGATGGTGTGTTCAATTCTTTTCCATATTAGCACCTCATAGAGTTAATTTAAGCTTATTCACTCTATGGGCTACCCTAGGTGAAGTTTTGTGTAGAATCCAAATCTGGCCTTGAATACATGTATTTACTTGCTCACAAAAATATTATTCATCCTTTCTTAAATGAAGAATGATTAATCTCAGAGATATGCATTAATTATGGGTTATTCATAGTTTAGACTTTCTTTTAATACTAATTGTGGCCTATTTGGGTATGTAAAATATACTGCAAGGCTCACAATTAGGAATTAAAGAGAAAATAAATTGCAAAGATTAATTTTGGGGGGGAAAGGAATCTTGGCTCCAAGGGAGCCAGAATCAACCAAATTGCTTGCTGAAAGGCATGGGATGTCAAAATTCATGAAAACATTCATCATGTTTGGCCTGGTATTGAGTCACAGAGTCTGTGACTCAATTGATCATCAGGTTTTGATATCAACCAGGGAAAATTTAACTGTTTCTGAGAGGATAAAACTACCCCTAAGATAAAACAATATTAGTAAAAACAGTTTTAAGTGGCTTGGAGGTTTCTTACACACTTCCTGACATGTTTTGAAGGCTTGAAACCAAGAATTCCTCAGCAATGCCTGATTCAAAGGACCAAAATGGCTAAAACCAGTCCTTTTTTGGTCTAAACCAGGGTTCAATGATTCCATAATTGAATTTTTTGTTGTCAGTGTGTTTCTCAAGACTGATTGGAGTAAATCTTTCTTTTTGAGTAAGAAAATTGGTGGCTATAAAAGAATGTCTTATTTTCCTTACTTTTCTCTTCATGTTAGAATCATTTCCTTTTATAATTAGTTTGAGCATTATTGAACTAATCAATGAAACATTAAAGCCACCTTTTTTAATAATTTTAATTGTTTTAAGCACATTATAAATAATTATAATAATTGTTTCTAACTATTATAATTATTTTTACCATTGAACCACCCCAAAAGTGAATTAAAATATCTTTCATCACTGTAAGCTTTGTCACTTTGTTTCCAAATTCACTCTGGTCAATTTTGGGCATGTTTTATCTTTGATATTCTTTTTAGAGAGTATTTTCTCATATTAATCTCCTTAAGTCTCTGTTACTCAATTAGTTCCAATTGAAATTTCTCTTGAAGAAATTTCTTTTGTAGCCATAAATATCTCTTGTAGAGTATTTTTGGAAGGTTTTCTATTGTTGGTAAAACAACAAATCTTTATAACATTATTTTTTTATACTAAAAAAGTTGAAAACAATAAATTTTGCATATTCTCTCTTAAACTCTGTAAATTTTCTGTTTTCAATTAAATTTTACCTCATTCAAATTTTGAGGTTAGGAAAAGTACTTGATTTTTAATCAAATTTTTGTATCCACACCTTGAATTCTCTCAGGTGCACCCAATTTTCTCATGGTGATTAAAACCCAAGTTTCATGATTTTTTCTTGGGGTTAGTCCTTTTCTTTACATAGCTCAAAATTATTTATCTCAAATAGTAATTCGAAGTAGCTATTATCAGAATAATTTGGAATAAGATATATCAAAAGACATCAATAAGACTCTGGAGAAATTATATCAATATAATTCAATGATATATTTTATATTAAAAAATATTCACCTAAAATAGCTGTATTCTCAAACAGGTGTAGCTATTATCTACTAAAATTGGTAATTATGAATAAAATTAAAGCTTATACATTGAAATATTTCTATTATATGGAATTGGTGGGACTTAAAACAAAATCTCATAGTCAATTTAGCATATGTAATACAGGAATGAAGCTCTACTGCAAAAATGGAGATATTTAGTAAGTATACCTATATCATTGGAATGATTTATGTTAAAAATATCATTCAAAATAAACTCCATGTTAATTTTTGTAAATAATCAAAAAAAGCTTTCATTTCTATGTAGAATTAAAATTATAAATAACACTTAACCTTTGGAATTTATTACCATCTAATGATATTATATCTATCAATTCATGTACAAAGACAAGTTTGTAATAATTATCAATTAAGTAATGATGTCATTCAATAGGTTTTAGAAATGGATGATTAATGTCTTTTTCAATATATATATTATGTAGCTATATATTTATCTCACTTAATAATAAACTGGACTATAGTAATTTTTGAATATTATTATTTTTACCTTATTGAGTATACTGTAATACACAAAAAGATCGCACTATCCTTAAATTCTGAACTGTTCTAATAACTTCAGATTTGAAACAAATAAAGATCTTGATGTATTTACACCAAAAAACTATTCATTAGAAAATTAAATTTCATAAATTTTCCTGTTTCATCAACTCATGCAAATATTCTATTCCAATTTTGGATCAAATGTAATTAGTCTAATTAAAATATTATTTCTTATTATTTTTTCTTATTATCCAACACTTTCAAACATTTTGTGAAAAAGGCTATTTTTCTGTTCCGATTTTTTCAATTTTACTTTATTTATAATTTGGCATTTTAAAGAATCTTTGCTTCAATCACCATGAGAAAAGTGGCTACACCTGACAGCAGATGTTCCATTTGGAAAATGAGATAGCAATTTTATGGAAGATAAGTCTTTCCCCAAATTGAAATTGAAGCTAAAAATGGAATATTTGGAATAATTACAAGCCACATTATTTAAATTTAAAACTCTGATTATAGCTTGGCTATAATTAGTAATTTGCGATATCAGGAAATATATCTATCAAGAAATGATGTTTGAAAACCTTAGTTGAGCTTTTCTATATCTGACCTCCATATCTTAAAACAAAAACATAATTATTATAGACAACTTCAGCTTTAAGCACCAGTTAACTCTTTTTTTTGCTGATGACATATGATTGGCCCAAGGTTAGTCTCACGATCCCATATTATTCATGTTGATACTAATGTGAAATGAAACCATATGCTCACCAAGATCACAAGAAACTTCGATTCCACCTATAAATATTTACTGTTTTGTATTCCCTTACTCAAAATTTATGAATATTTTCCTGGAAATTTAAATTAGGTTTTTTTGCCTTTTTAGTGAAAATTTGATTCTACCTTTCTGTAGGTTATCCCATTGTAAAATGAAATAATTCAATAACTTTGTTTGTTTTAAGATATGAATATACCTGATTTTATATTTCAAAAGAGCCTACAAGCAATACATGCTGTTACTGAATGGAATAATTTATCTCAATATGAAGATAATCTCAACTAATATATTTTAGTAAGGAATTTAATGAATATTTTCTTAATAAATATTTAAGACTTTGATATAACAATATTTATTACCAATATATGACACTAGCCATATAAAATTATTATACTAAGAACCTAAGCTTATATCTTAATTTGTGAGCTTCCCGGATCATACATTCATGATATTTCTGGACTTATATATTGATATATTCATAATAAAACTTAGTCTTATTTATTTTAGGGAAAACGTTTTATGCTTCATTCTTGAGTTATAAATTCAATTCCTCCATCAAAAAGAGCTCTTGCAAAATATTATCCTTTTCAAGTACCACACCAGAGCAGCTATTGGTTTCTTCATATTTTATGTATAATTTTCTTTGAGGGAGTCAAATTAATCTTTTTTGGTGATAATTTAAATTAGTATGCAATGGGTATTTTTGAAATTATGTTGAAAGCTCAATTAATATTTACTCAAGAAGCTTTATAAAGCACATCAAAGGTTAACCCATCATCTCAATTCAGATATTTGGTCTAACTTACATAAATTTATATTTCCCTTTGTATAATTCCAACAATTCATATTGTTTATTGTGATAAACTCATATTTTTTTATAATCTACAATAATTACATGAGAAATAAATATTAGTCATATAAACTAATTGTTTTCAAATGATATTCTTTTATCATTACTAAATGTTACTTGAATCATTTCTTGGTATAAATATTCCTTTACTCAGGATAGCTTGTAAAATGATCATTAAGCTCATAATCCTCATTCAAAATACTCAATATAGAGATGTGATAATTATTCTCTGAAAAATTGAAGTGGTAAAGTAAGGAATGCCATGCCATTGATAGCAAGAAATGGGACCATGTGAGGTTTACAAAGTTTTTTTACTAATTTTCAATTCTGTGATATACAATTATCAAAAATTGAACTAATTCTCAAAGATTATTTCATTTTTAAAGTGATAATACTCATGATTTATCTTACCAGCATAATACGATTAGAGTGAATTTCATTGAGTAAAATCACTTGGGAATTTTACATTTCAAAAGTTCTATCCTCAATCTTTTTTCATCACTATTTCTTGATTATGAAATATAAATTCAAAACTTATAGGTATTTCATATTCAAGAATTATTTTCAAGTTGCAGTTTGTCTCATACTTCTGCATTAAAGTGTCACACAATTTGGAAAGGGATATTATCCTAGTTTTCAACAAACATTATGCTTCAGTGAAGCTTATATGGTAATTTGAATAATCATTCAATATTTCAATGCTGATTCATTCAAGAATCAAAAATTAATTCATCCTCACAGTCATGAGTTCGTAATGAGCTCTTTTAGCTTTCAAAATTTCCACAAATTGGGTCTTGAGTTATGATTAGGAGCCTATCAGAAGTGGACAAAAAGATTTTTTCATTTAAATAACTGAATTTTCTTTAAGTATATCCATGTCCCTCAGAATCTGGGAGTTAAGTGAGTATTTGTGAAGATGAGAAATAATTTTTTGATGCCTCCTCCCAAACTATTTCCCCCAAAATGGCAAAGTCCAATAATTTTGTATCAGATTCTTCCATAAATGGGATCTGGGAGCTTCCAAGGTGTGATGTGTCAGGTGAAATGGTACTTCCCTTAAACTTCATGGAGGAACACAAGTTCCATTAACAAGACTAAAATTCAGGCAAATTATTCATTTTTGATGATTTTATAAATACATTTTTCAAATGATTTAGCATGGTTTATTCAATTGAAACTTCTTTTGCTGAGATTTTTGTGTTTTGACCCTATAGTAGGATATTTAAATCTGGAAAATCTAATTGTGAATTCAAGGAGGTGAAATTTGGGATTTTCTCCCTCAATCCTTCCAAAAGCTCTCTTAAACATATTTTTTAGAGCAACTTTTGGAAGATGGACTTGTCAAGGTGGGCTGAATTTCAATAGGAATATTAATATATCTATATTTCAATCAATACCAACTAGAAAAAAACAATCTCACATGTTCTTTTGTTTTTATTTTCTAGTGTCACAAGGTTATTTATTCTTTCTCCTTCCCAGCAGGAAAAAACAGAGGGTGGACCATAGCTGCAAATAATTTCTTGCAAATGGTGAGAAATGTGAATAGTGTGTTTTTGTTTTGGATTAGAGTCCCGATTTCTTAATAAGCTCTGGAGATAGCTAAACAATAATTGTTCAAACAAAGCTAGTTGAGACTTTGAAATGGAGTGACTCGTTGCAATATTAACAAAAGATACTAAAGTTTCTGTTGTTGAAAGGAGGATTCCTTTGGAGGGATGTTGAATCTTTCCGAAATTGCAATTTGGGATTATTAGTAAGGAAATGTGTAATGTATATTACATCAAACAATCAGTTTACTTTGGGGTTCCACATGAAGGCATTCCCATCTTTTTGGGTATATGGGCTATCCATGATGGAATAATAATATTCTGGATACCTTCAGCTAGAAATTCAAGCTCCTCATTGGTGATTTTCTGGATTTCTGGTGATTCACTCGAGGGTATCGGTGGGAAAGGTTGTTCATTTGATAGTGAGATAGATGAGGAGCTCCCCACAAAATATCTCAGGAATGTAGACTTATTTTTTGTGCCTCATGCCTTTGGCAACTTACTGAGTGAATGATGATATATTTCTTTGGAGAATGGTGAAGCTGATATTGGATTTGGATTTATTTCTTTTTCCTTTCCTTTTCCACATGATTAATTAAGTAATTTATAGGTATAACCTTGTGATTAAATCCTTGATTACCTTCTGAGTTGAGATAGTGATTTGAAGTGAGAGCTTTCTAGAGGGTTTGATACTGCTTGTTTGATTTTATGGCTTGTGGAGTTTGTATTGTATATGGCTTTGTGTTTTGGAGATAGACTTGATCTTTGAATTTTTCTCTCTTTCCATTCCTTAACTCTCTCAGTAGCACTTTATAATGACTCTGATGTTGAGCTCTGGGACTTTTTCCCGACTTTTAGCTGTTATTTTCTGGCTGTACCAGGTCTCTCATCCATTTGAATATCTTCTCTTTTAACATTTGAAGAATTTGAGCCTGATGTTGCAAGTGATGAAATATTCGTGTTTTTTGCTTCTTTGATCTCTTTAATGATAATTATTATCCAGATTCTTGAATTTTTAGATATGTTGGACTATAGTTCCTCAGAACACTCAATAGAATAGTATGCATAACATCAATGGTGACCATTTATTGATAGTTCCAGTAAGGCAGATCTCCTAATATAGTGTAATGAGAGCCAATATCTGCATATCCTTTCCACTTTCGGCGGGTTGTAATTTCTTGACACGATTGGATAGCTTCTTATATATGCTTATCTTTGTCCTTCTGGGACCAAAGGTGTTTTTGGATATTTTCAATATCTTTCATAAGGAGGCTGAAATGTGCACAAAATTGAATTTCTGTAACAACCATCGATCAGGGGTAAGGGTATTCATTCATACACCCACTCAAGCATCTCAAATCAGCAGATCCAGCACTTGTATCAGCATTCAGTTTCAGCAATCTTCATTCTGAAACAGTTATACAGCTTGGTACCTCAATACAGCCTGTCAATACCTGTACAGGTTGGATTCACCCAATACAGTTTCAATACACCAGTATGAAACTGTATGATCACTCAAATCCACCACACCTCTTGTACAGGCTCTGTACAGCTGTACAGGACCTGTATTGGCCAGACTCAATTCAATCATCAATTATTCTCATGAAAATTCTTCCTCTGGATCAGGGCTGGTGATTCTCACATATACCAGCCCCTCTTTCTCCCCCTGGGGACCTTTCCCCAGTTAATTAATTTAGTTTATTTATTATTTCATAATTATTCTTATCCTTATATTTGGGTATTATAATTATTTAATTTTAAGTTAGTCTTTGCATTTTCTCTCTTTGCCTGTACAGTATGAGTTGGGTGGCCATATCCTTATTAACCCTTCTCTTTCCATTCTGACAGGTTGAAACAGTGGACTTGGACTTGTTTGTGGTTGGCTCTTCTATTTCTTTATTCTTATTCTTTGTTGCTGCTTTCTTATTTTTATTCTTTTAGTAATTCATCTTTAACACTCTTAAGTGTATCCCTTCTTATCATATCTTTGAGCCCTCCATAAGTGAGTCCCAGTTTACTGAGTGCCAGTCCCTCTTCACTTCGAAGAGCCCCTGTGACAATTTCCAAATGAGATTAAAAACCTCCTATCTTTCTCAAGGCTGGGATATCTGCAATTAATAAAAAAGTGAGTTCTTGATCAGGTGTGCATTGGGGAAGCTAGCTGTTGGAGTAAAGTGAACACCTGTCCAGAGCTCCTG
This sequence comes from Austropuccinia psidii, assembly GCA_023105745.1. NCBI lineage: Eukaryota > Fungi > Basidiomycota > Pucciniomycetes > Pucciniales > Sphaerophragmiaceae > Austropuccinia > Austropuccinia psidii. The sequence goes on along the minus strand of JALGQZ010000007.1, from coordinate 52,231,774 downwards.
GAGCTCAGAAACAAGTGGCTTCAATAAGCTTTTTAATTAATCTGAGGTGGGTTCTTTGCGTTTTGGAGTTAATAAATAGAAAAAAAGGTTTTGATATTGATGCCATTTTTCTGGAGGGAGGTTGAAGCAAACCAAAAATACAACACTTAGTGAAATACTCTTGGAGCCATAGAGATTTGTATCCAATATATAAACCAAAATGTAGGTTCCCTGGATTATCAGTGAGCCTGAATCCTGTATTTTCTAATACTTTTCTCCAAACATGGCCATCATATATATCAGAGAGTATTTCTTCATTCCCATGGGGAGATTTTGGGGTCTAATCCAAGTCATTTTCAAAGGATGGGAGTGAGAGTTTGTTTGAGAAGAATTTCTTCAAAGACTGAGAGGGAAATTTTTTTTGGGGTTTTAATTCTTTGGTGTTTATATGTCTACTGAGAAAGAAAGTGTTTCCTTTTTTAGTGTCCATATTTTTGAAGAATTGGTTTCAGTAAACAAGTGACGTTTGGGTCTTCATGAGGATTATTTCCAAAGGGTACCTTTTTTTCTAAATCTCAATAAAGCTAAAAACAGATTGAACACCAAATATGTGGGTTTGGAATTCACTAAGAACTTCAAATCCTTTTTTGAGTTTTTTAATCTTTTTGGAATTTCACTACTGAAATCAGATTTTTTTGTAATGTGGAACTCGTTTGGATCTTCTTTTGCTCCAATTTTAGCCTTTTCTTACAACTGTCATTTCCAATATTCTTAAGAAGATTTCCATGCACAATTTTAATTTTGGATAAAAGCACTTTTGGATGTTGATAAATTTAGGAGGGTAGTTACCTACTCAAAGAACTCTAAATTTTGGGGGGTGGTTTGGGGTAAATTTGCATTTTCTAATGGATTTATAGAAAGTTTTTGGATGTTTTGTGACCAAATTGAGGATTTTTTAAACTTGTATAAAGTTGTCAAGTTAATAATTTATATGTATTTTTAGTAAGAATCTTGGGATAAGAGACTGTGATAACCTGTTTAAATAAGATTCAATTACACTATGTTATGAGGTGTTTGTCTCAGAGAAACATAAATCTCTCTGGGTTAGATGTGCTATTTATGGAGTCTGATATATAGAATATATAAAGATTGAAGAATTTTTAAGATAATGATATGGAATCATTTATTTAAGTATTCCCTCCACTCACTGGTATTGTCTTAAAGATTGTCTCTTGATGTGTTTCATGGGAGGTTTCAGATCTTTCAGCTCCTTGATATAGAATTCCACCAATTTGACAAATTCTCAAGATGAAAATGGTGCATTTGAAAATGTATATTTTTCCCAATTTTTGATGATATATAGTGGCCATTTTATATTTTAATCCAAGTATTGAAAGAATTTCTTATACATTTATGGGATAAAAACATTTTTGTGAGTAGTTTTGTTTAAAGGATCACTAAGCTGATTGGGTTTGTCTTTTCACAAAATTTGTGGGAATTCAGTTATCAGTATTATCAAGAGAGTCATGAATTTTTTTGATAAGAGCTTCTATAAAAGGGTAAATTGAATTTATATTTTCCTTTCTTAATAAATTTTGAGATTCAGTGGTATCACTGCTAAAGGGAATCATTTGTATTGAACTTGGAATTATTACATTCAACAGAATTTCTGAAAACTATATTTGAATTTCTTTGGTTTCAAATTTTTGATAGAGCATAGCTGTTCCAGCTTTTATTAAGATTAATTGAGTAAAAGTACTTATTCATTATTCCTATTCTTTGGATTTTAATAATCTGATTTCTAATCTGGAATCAGGTTACTTTATTCCAGATGTAAGGAATACCTCATGGATAATAATTTCCTCATTTTAATTAGCTTTCATGGGCTACAATTTCCAATTTCAAAAATTGTTTGAAAATTATTCAAAATTTTGAGCTATTCATCTCTTGAAATCATCTTTACATCCAAAACCAAAAAAGGTATAAGTAGGAATCTGGAGGTGTGGCCAGCTTTTGTATCAAAATATTTACAAAAAGGAGACTGTCACTATTACATCCTGGTAAAAATTATCAGCTAATATAACTTTAAGAATTTTCATCTTTTTATAAAGAAAGACTGGGTATCATTTGGCCTCCTAGTCATAGCTCTCAATCGTTCAAATGCAGGGGAGAGATCTACTGGATCTTGAAGCTTTATGCCACTTTATTCCACCTCTGTTAGTGATGCTATAGCATCAGGTGCCACCCAATTTGATGAAGTTTTATTAGGTATATTTCCAAATTCTTTATCTTTGGAAATATGAGGCTCTTGTGTAAGATTCTGGATTTTTTTACAATGGTCCCTTTTTGCTCTTGGGGTGCTTGCAAGTTTTTTATATACCTTATCAAAAAGCAGGAAAATGTCAACAATTTGATTTGATCTCAATGACATTGAGGTAAGTGGTTGACCAGGAGAGTCTAGCTCCACATCAGACATCCTTTCATCAACCAGAAAGAGTGCTGATATACTTGGGTGATCATTTAAACTGAGCTCTGAAGCAACTTCCTGGCAAATCTGCTCTTTGTTGTTCTTTGTTTCAAATTATAATAAGTTAGCTCAAATTTACAATATATATCAATTAGTTGGTGTATAAAAAAAGAAACTACCTTTTTCTTAAAATTTCTCAAACTTCCTGTTTGCCCACTTGGGGTTTATTTCATTGATTCCGGTGGGCTTTGCTTCTTTCAAATGGCTTTCCTTCACAAATTCATCTATCAACAAGTGAAACTCTGTTGGATTGGTTATTGAGGTCCTCTTCAATTTGATAATTTTGAGTCCCACCATGCTGATAACATAGCTCCAAAAAAATGGAGTAGAATATCTGTTCTGGATGTGTTTTAGGGTGATGAAGGAGGAGAATTCCAAGAAAATGTACATTGGGGGAACCTACACTTTTTCAATAGGGAATGTCCATGGGAAAGCAATTTTTAACTGTTGGAATTTATTTTGTTGATTTCTTTCAAAGAAAATTTTTGAATAAAATACTTTTCATTTTCAATCATATTTCCAAATTCCCTTAATGCAGAGTCCAATGAGCCTTTCATATTGTCAGCCTGAGACTCAAGACCAGGGCACAAGCATGACAGCCAAATACCATAAATCAATGGTATAGCCAAGATACCACCAAAACATGGAGCTGAGCCAAATCAGCTCAAGAGGTATCAAAAAAAAGGGGAAACTCACTCCTTTCTAAATATACAAGTCCCATTATCATAGGACAAAGAAGAACAAAGTTATTCCTGCGCAAAGTTGTTGCTGAGCATAAACCTTAATTTTCACCTCTCATCCAAAATACAAAGGAAGAGGCTTAACCCCATCAAATGGGTATTCATAATGGATCTCTAACTAAGAGCTATCCAATGGTACCAGCTAAACTGAGCTAGCACCATTATTACAGAAGTTATGGGCAAATTCAGGCCAAATAAGGGTGAATAAAATATTCACCTCTCATCTAGCTTCTACAGTTTTGGTGTGAGATACCTAAAGTGGGATCTTTTTGGGAAGAGCACAATCAGGGCTATCTGATCATGCCATTCATTTGCCCATATCTCAACTAGAATAGAAGCTATAAAGCAAACAAGCCCAATACAGCTTTTTGCCTAAAACATGCATATGTACAAAAGTCTTGTACATGGCATAACTTTTCCATATTTAAGGATAACCATATCAAATGAGGTACCATTGTGTAGAACACATACAGGGATACACACCAAGCCAATTTTGAGGTTGATATCTCAAAAACCGACAAAGGTATGGCTGTTTTAAGGTCATAATCTCACAGTTTGACCAATACAGCCACACCATGGGATAATATCCCATAACTATGATTATGAGGTGTCAAACAGACAAAGAAGCTTGTTTTTACTTCAATACCTCATAGTTCATTGAATACTGGGGTCCCATACGGGTTCTGTACAGCATTCTACGTGTCATACATGTCAGAATCAGGCTATGTGGTCCCCAGATGAAGTCTTTCACCCTGTATTGGTGAAAACTGCCCAGATGTGGTTTCAAAACCACATCTGAGCCGAATAAATGCTATACAGGCCTTATAAAAACCACATGCCTGTCCTAGACAGTGAAAAATTCACTTCCTCTACATGCAAACGTCTAGCGGCCTTTTCACCCCATTTCAGGATAAAAGGAGGCCATTTCACTGACAGAAAAGGAATCCCCATCCTGCTCTTGAATTCCTAGGTAGTACAACTGTCAAAAACAGTTATACTCTTGAAAATAACCAGTTTATACTTTAACCTTAAGGATTGTAGCTCTTATTATAGGAATCCAACTGGTAAGACTGCACCCAGGGCTTTCAGCAGCACTCACCACCACTATATCATTATAGTAAAGGCCTTATTACAATCAAAAAATATTTTTGTTACCATTTCTACTGCTTCACAGTTATAGTTAAAGCCTTTAAATACAATTATACACCTTTACCATAGACTCAGCCTGACATTTTGGGTGCCTGGCCATGTTTTTTTAACCTTTTGGACCTTATAAGTGAGTTTTTTCTCTTATTTTCTCTATTCTGACAAACTGTTTTACCTTTCAGGCATAATTCTTCAATAAAAATATATATAATATGTATCTTATGTATCTTTTGACAGTGGTATATGTCATATACCACCATTACTTATCTTTTTTAAATCAAATTGTGGTGTGGTTAATTATAATTTAATCACCATAACAACCTTCACTTTTGGCACATTTTACATATCAAAACACTCTAAGCCATTAATAAAAGTCCTTTTTTTAATTAGAATAAGGACACCTCTTACTGTAAAACCAACAGTTGAGGCATGGTTGGGTGTATTTTAAATTTAATTACCCTCTTACATACCAATTTATATCAGATTATACTTGCCAACTACAAGTTATTCTGTGAGATACTGGCATAATAACAGTGTACCAGATATCTTTAAGCTGTATTTCTGACATGAAATTGTCAATTTAACTACACTGTCATTATAAAAGGGCATATTGTAGTAACATACAAGCCCAGAGGCCATTCTTAGAGGTGCAAACAGCATTTTAAGAAGTCTTAACTGACATTAAGCCCGCTTTTCTTGTTTGATTCAGTGGAAGAAAACTACATACCACTTGAGACCCAGTCACAGGACAATACACCAGTGACACCCTCAGAACCAGAGGGAAGCAAGGGCAACAGAAAGAGGCACAGTGAAGGCCTGATAACAGCAAAGAAGTGGACACCCATTGCCACTCAGAGGAATAGAAAACCACAAAGCTCTTCTTCCACAAAAGATAAACATACCTTAACCACTTGTACAGGGAAGATTATCATAACTAACTGAGTTGTGACCTCTAATGTTAAATTGCCAAAATCAGCAGACAACAAATTTGCACAAGGCACATTCAAAGGTGAACACCATAAGAACATAAAGTTTCTGACTGCTTTCACAACACTGATATGTCACCTGTACACCTCAGAAACCTTGGCTACCAAAGGAAACAACCAGAGGACAGAGAAGGCTTGTCCAGAACCAGAAGACCTGAAATAGGACACCTTGGACATAGTGGTGGATGGCAAGACACTGAGGGAAATCATACCCACCTTGCCATTCACTTTCCAATCAACAGGAACCTCAAACCAGAGTACTGGAAAGACATGAATCAAGTTCTTCAGCTGCACCAACTCCTGCAAGATTTATTTCAATGGAGCATGGAAAACAAGAGGTTCAACCTGGCATCCCACTGGGAAGAACTTGAAGCAAGTTGCCAGAATATTTTTCCCAAAGAGATAGACCTCAAAGACCTTATGGTAATCACAAAAGGTTGGAATCCCACCAGGCAGTTCAGACTCCTGGAGGTGAGGGAAAACAGGATAAGGGAGAATCAAGCCACTATCCAAGCTATAGAAGAACAGCTGACCCAGATGGGGAATTCTCAGATTCCTTCAGGCTCACAAGGAGAAGCCTAAATCAGCTCTCCAGTGGCTTCACACCATTCAGAAACCAACAGGTCAGTGGCCAAGAGTCACCATTATTCACAATTCCAGGAAGTTTTCAGGATAGGACAAGGATACAAGGGCAAACACAAGAACATCTTAAGCCAGAGGAAGAGAGAGTCAGACCCAATAATCCAGAAGTTGTTGGATTTGGTGAAAGAAGTGAACAAGAATCAGAGGTAGTTTTACATAACTCTAGAATCAGTAGTCCCCTTAATAGAAATATTACCCCCACTCAGATTGAATATAATGTTGTCACACCTGAGAGTAACCTAAACAGTGATGCACTGTGGTTACAAATGTCCCAATATGCTGAGAAAACTCAAAAGCAGTTTGCAGAACTTGAAGCAAGCCATGAGAGCATGAAAATATTGACAGAATCCATGGACAAAATTTTTAAAAACTGTCAGGGTGAGTCTATATAGTAGCTATAAAATGTAAATAAAAGCTAGTATTATGACTGTGACACGTCAAAAACAAATAATAAATTAAATCTTCAGGTCCTACTGCTACGTGGTAACAGTGGTGATGAGTCTATTGAGGACCTGGGTTGCAATGCTCTAATATCTTTGACTGTGAAGAAACACTACAATAATTATATTCTAATTATATCTTTAATAATTCTAAGGACACTACTGATGGATAACAGTCTTGTCACGTAAGAATATAGGTAAAGTAAGATAAGATGATGGGTTTTTGAAGGAAAAAAACCCTTCTTTTTATATCTTTCAAGACTGTCAAGAGTTGTTAACTCTTCACACGTCAGAGGAGTGAAAATTTTCACTCCAATGGTCAGTCTGTGGTTCTGGATCCTCAATTCTGACGTCAGTAGAGGCAGAATTGTGGTTTTGGAACCACAAATGATCATTCTGGATCAATACAGGGTGAAAAAACTTTTCACCTGCCACGTCAGCACTTGGATGACGTTGTTCTGGTGTCTGTATGATCAATACTAGTCATTCTGGGCGGGTTTAAGCTTTGAACAACCATTATTTTGAGTATCAAGACAGTACTGGTTGGTACAGGTTTGGTACAGGCCAGTATTGGTCAAAATACTTCCAACCAAGATATCTTAGTCAGTTTTTGAGATATCAAGAAACCAAGAGCACAGAACTGAAGGTCTTAATGATCTCTTCAATTTGGTATGCTTCATGTTTACCCTTCTTTCAAATAGCAAAAGTTATAAGGGTTTTAAGTTTTTGGATGTATTTTTGTACATCAGTATGAGGCTTCAAAAACTTCCATGCCAGATATCTTCTTCAATTTGGAAGATATCTGTATTCTGATGATACAGTTTTGTAGGGCTTGATTAGCTCTACAGTTTGGTATATTACACTGTACAGTTGTATGAGTGTATGCCAAAGATACAGGGGTTTGTTTACTTTATTGTTTTCAGAATATCTGTATTTTTGGTTGTTAAACCTTTGAACCAAGATCCCTCAGTCAATTTAAGAGATAAAGAGGTCTAATGTATCTCAAATTAAAGCTCTTGTTTATATCTTTAATTTGGTTATACTTTTGTACAGTTTTGTACAAGCCCTCTTTGACTTTCAGGGGGGTCTTGGTTTTGAAATAAAGGTCATATGGTATCTCCAGTTGTAGTGGTGTTACAACAACATGGATGATATCATTGTGTAGCTCTCTATGTGAGCTTTAAGAAAAATACCATTTTGGTATATAATAACTTAAATATGCATAAGTTAGATGAGAGGTGAAAATAAGGGTTTTGACCTGTTTATTCTCCTCTAGGTTTCCTTATTCTGTTTGGATAAGGTTGGTGTTTAATTTAAGAGGATTGTTTTCTCTTATTTATTACCTGTATTGACTATGTTTGTTCAATACTTGTCATACCATTATTTATGGTATGTTGGATGTCATGCTAGTGCTCTGTTTTGAGTCACAGGCTGACAAAAACCCTCAAGAAGGAGGTGCTCAATTGAGCAAAGCCTCTGAAGAAACCAACGAAAGACTGAATCTAGTCTTTGAAGAACAACACCACAGCAAAAGGGACAGGTATTGTCTGGATCAAGACATAAACAAACTGTTCAATGTCTACTGTAGCATGAAGCCCCAACCACAAGGCCATGCTATGGATAATTCATATCACCAAGATGACATCTGTCAGGCTGAGTCCATGATCAAGAGGTAATAATGCTATTTACAACTTTAACTATGACTGTTACATGGATAGAAAGTATGAAAAATGTTTAATCAAAGATAAAAAGGGCTTTACTAATGAGATTTAGTGGTTGTGAGCTCTATTGAAAGCCCTGGGTGCATCTTTACCTGTTGGGTTACAATAATAAAGACTACAACACTAAGATTTATAGTATAGCCTGTTTATTTTCAAAGAGTATTTCTGTTTTTGACAGTTGTACTATGTAGGAATTCAAGAGCAGGATGGGGATTCCTTTTCTGGCAGTAAAAAGGCCTCCTTTTATCCTGAGATGGGGTGAAAAGGCTGCTACTCCTTTTTGCATAGAGGATGTGAAGACTTTTCACTCTCATGGACAGGGTTGTGGTTTGCAAAAGGCCTGTATGGCCTTTGTTTGGCTCAGATGTGGCTTTGAAACCACATCTGGGCAGTTTTCACCAATACAGGGTGAAACGTTTCATCTGGGGATCACATAGCCTGATTCTGACATGTATGACACGTAGAATGCTGTACAGAACCTGTATGAGACCCCAGTATTGAAGTAAAAACAAGCTTCTTTGCCTATTTGACAACTCATAATCATGGCTATGGGATATTATCCCATGTTAAGGCTGTATTGGCCAAACTGTGAGATTTTGACCTTAAAACAGCCATACGTCTGTCTTTTTTTGAGATATCAACCTCAAAATTGGTTCCATGTGTAGCCCTGTATGTGTTCTACACAATGGTATCTCATTTGGTACGGTTATCATTCAATATGCCAAAGTTATGCCATGTACAAGACTTTTGTACATATGCGTGTTTTAGCCAAAAATTTGTATTGGGCTTGTTTGCTTTATAAATTTTGTTTGAGATTAGATATGGGCAAATATATGGCACCATAAGAAATCCCTGATTGTGCTTTTCTCAAAAAGCCCCCACTTTATGTATCTCACACTGAAACTGTAGAAGTTAGATGAGAGGTGAATATTTTATTCACCCTTATTTGGCCCAAATTTGACCATAACTTCTGTAATACTGGTGATAGCTCAGTTTGGCTGGTACCATTGGATATCCCTGACTGAGATATTTGATTTGAATGCCCATTTGATGGGGTTAAGCCTCCTACTCTGTATTTTAGATGAGAGATGAAAATTAAGGTTTATTCTCAGAAATAACTTTTAGCAGGAATAAATTTGTTATTCTTTGTCCTATGGTGATGGGACTTGCATATTTGGAAAGGGTTTAGTTTCCTCTTTCGTTTGATACCTGCTGAGCTGATTTGGCTCAGCTCCATGTTTTTGGTGGTATCTTGGCTATACCAATGATTTATGGTATTTGGATGTCATGCTTGTGCTCTGGTTTTGAGTCACAGGCTGACAACATCAAACCGATTGCCATGTTGATGAAAAAGGCAAGATCTCCATCACAATGCCAGGATGGAGATAACATGTCTTATTCAGGGCAGGAAGCCTTGAAACAGCTTCCTGAGGCCTCAATCTGGCCTGAATTCTCTGGAACTGGAGAATATGATCATATGGAGCACATAGATTATATTGATGGACTCTTCATTGACGTACCAAGCATACCAGAATATTGGATTACTGCTAGACTTAATACAACATTTAAAGGACATGCTAGTATTTGGTAAACAGAAATGGAAGAAATCCTGGGCAGAAGAAACTGGCCATGGTGGAAGATTCAAATTATCCAAAAGTACAGAAATGGTACTTGCATATGGCAAAACACCATTTCATTTGAAAATGACAAGTACTCTGTGGACAAAGATCCATATGAGTGGTGTCTGAGACAGTCTGAAAGACTTAAAGCCATTGATACTCAAATAAACATTCAGATGACAAATCACAAACTCCTAACACAAATGCCAGGGGAATTAGAGCATGAAGTAAAATGCAGATGCAACCACCATTGCACTCTATATGATGTTGCAAACATCCCACAAGATGCAAGGAAAAGAACTAATATATGGAAATACACCCTATATAAAAGCAATGGTTTCAAAGAGAAACAACCTTTCAGGGTGGAGTTTAAAGACAAACCTAGAGAAAAGGTGGCAGAAGTGGCAAAGAAGAAAAATTCTTGTCACAACTGTGGCTCAACAAACCACTATGCCAACAACTGTCCAAAGGCAAAGAAACAAGTCTATGCCATTGAGAAATCCCAGAGGAGGAATACCAACAGAGGATTCTGAATCAGACTGTATGGGTGATGCCATCAGAGAACAATCTGATGATTACCAAGACACAAGAAAGAATTCCTGGTGGAATACCAAGAGGAAACCCCACTGGAATCCAAGACATACAGTTGGAAGCAGGCATGCCACAAGATCCTGCCAACAAAAGCTGGTGCAAACACACACAAGATGCACAAAAATTCCTTGTTACACCAACCAAAGGGATGGCATACAGACTGTTTTCATTGCCAATTCTCAACATCTATTGATCATTGACATTGGAGAACAATGCTCCATAATGGCCAGAAATTATCTGGAAAACCACTCTCAAAACTGGGAAAAACAACTCTTGCAAACCAAGGCAAAAAACTTCAAAGGTCTATCAGGGAAGATTACTTCCATTGGGAAAATTATCAAAGAGATTATTATACCCCATAGGAAAGGTAAAATCAGACTCAACCCAGAGTTTTGTGGTGCTTGATGATTCCCACATCCAAAGGCTTTTACTTGAAACAGATTACCAGAGGATGTATGGCATAGATATTTACAATAGTAAAAACAGGCACATTACCATTGGTACCAACAAGGAAAACAAATTTTCACCTGATATATACAAAATATGTGAGTCTTAGAGGTATTTTCATATACCCAAAAGACCACAAATGATAAATTAAGATAAAAATATAAATAAAATAAATTTATTTATATTATAAAAATAAAAATTGAAACATAAATACAAATTTATATTTAAAAATCAAAATTTAATTATAATTTAAAAAGAAAATTACAATAAAATTTAAAATTATGAAATTATATTTTTACTTGTAAAAATTAAGTAAAAATGAATTTTTAATAAAAATTGTGAAATTAAAATATTTTTGGTAAAAAGTTATATAAAATATATTTTAACTTTTTATTAAATAAATAAACATAAAGAAATTATCACACCATTGGATTCCTCATAAAAAGCAAAGTGGGCTCACCTCTGGATAAAATTTCTGTAACTCAACTCTAAATAAGCTTAAATTAAGTTTTTAGAATTTTCAATACAAAAGTATGAAAATACTCAAAAATTTTAATTTAATTCACACCAAATGTGGTGTTAATCATCAATTTTTGTGTTAAAATTGAGGTGTTGTGTTTAGTTTAGAATTTATGAGGAATTGAAATGTCAAAATGTGCACATGTATTACATAAGTGAACTTTGATTTAAATATGAGGTATCAATTATTACTGTATTGTACTGTACAATCCAATTGAATTACATATGTAAATTACAAGTATAATACATTATGAGGAATTAAAGGAAAAATAAATTGGAAAGATTAAAATTGGGGGGAGAAGGAACTCTAGCTCTAAGGGGGAGCTAGACCCCCAAAATCCTTGCTGACTGGCGTGGGATGTCAAATCCACGCAAAAGCTCAGTAATTTTGTCCTGGAATTGAGTCACAGGGTCTGTGACTCAATTGATGATGAGGTTTTGATACCAACCAAGTTGGTTTTAACTGCTGCCAAGAGGGTAAAACTAGCCTTAAGTTAAAATAATGTTTATAGAAACAGCTTTAAATGGTTTCTACGCCTCTTACACACATTCTGACGTGTTTTGAAGGCCCTAGACCAGGTATTGCTATAGTAATGGCTGATTTAAGGGTCTAAAATGACTAAAAATGGCTTAAACAATCCTTTTTTGGTCTAAGCCAGGGTTTAATGATGCCATAATTGGCTTTTCTGTTGTCAGACTGTTTTTCACGACTGACAAGAGTAAAATTTGCTTTTGGAGTAAGAAAATTGATGGCTATAAAAGAATGTCTTCTTTGCCCCACTTTTCTCTTCATGTTAGAATCTTTTCCTTTTATAATTAGTTTAAACACTGTTAAATCAATCAATAAAAGATTCCAACCACCTTTTTTAAATCATTTTAAAACTTTTAACCACGTGAAAAATCATTATAATCATTGTTTGTAATCTTATAATCATTTTTACCCCTGAACCACCCCAAAAGTGAATTAAAGCATCTTTAATCACAGTTAACTTTGTCACTTTGTTTCCAAATTCACTCTGGTCACTTTTGGGCGTGTTTTCTCTTTAATATTCTTTTTAAAGACTTTGTTATTTAATTAATTGCCTGCAGTTCTTTCCTCAATTAATTCCAATTGAAATTGCTCTTGAAGAAATTTCTTTTGTAGCCTCAAATATCTCTTGTGGAGTATTTTTGGGATAAATTTTTATTGTTGGTAAAACAATAAATCTTTATAATATTATTGTTTTATACTAATAAGGTTATAAACAATACAATTGGCCTGTTTTCTCTTAAGAATAATATCTCTTACTATTTCTAATTGATTTTTACCTTATACAAATTTTGAGGACAGGAAAAGTACTTGATTTTTAATCAAAGTTTCATATCTACACCTTACAAAATATCTACCCAGGATCCTCTTGAAGAACTACTGAATAAATTCTGAGAGAGACAGTTTAGCATCACCCTCACCAGTAAACAGAAACTAAGCTTACTGAAACTTCTGAGAAAGCATAGACCATCATTTGCCATCAGTGAAGAGCCATTAGGCAAGATTAGAGGCCATGATATAGAACTATTTGTGGATGTTGACAGACCTCATCCACCCATTCTCAGGAGACCTCCTTACCCAGAAAGTCTGGAAACCAGGAAGGAGATTGAAAAACATATCAATGAACTCCTGGACATGGATTTCATCAGAAGGATTGGACACAATTAAATAGTGGAAATTACCACTCCTGTCCTGATCACCTGGCATGATGGAAAGTCTCAGCTGTGTGGAAATTTCAGAGCTCTGAATAACTACACCAAAGCTAACAGGTACCCTATACCTAGGATACCGCATGCCTTAGACAAACTGGCAAAAGCCAAATACATAACCAAAATGGATTGCATGGAAGGCTTCCACCAGAATGCAGTTATACCAAAATCCTTGAAATTACTGAGAATAGTATGTCATATGGGAATATATGAGTACACCAGGATGCCATTTGGCATCAAGAATGCACCAGCACACTTCCAAAGGATGATGGACACCATATTTCAAGAAGAAATATTGGAAGGCTGGATGATGGTATATATTGATTAAATCATTATATACTCAGAGACATGGGAAGACCATATTCAATACACAGACAAAGTGCTTACTAAATGCACACCCATAAATCTGAAAATTTCACTTAAAAAGTGCAATTCTGGCCAACAAGAGCTACTAGCTCTAGGACATAAAGTCTCATGTCTTAGTCTGGCCCTTGACCAGAAGCAAGTAGCAGAAGTACTGCAAAAGCCAGGACCAAAAAACATCAAAGAGATGCAATCCTTCCTTGGGTTTGCTAGCTACTATAGAAACGACATCAAAAGATTTTCCCACATAGCTAGTAGTCTATACAAGTTATGTTCAAAAGATGTAGTTTTTGAAATTACCAAGGAAAGAAGGGATGCATATTAGAGGATAAAACATGAACTCACAAATGCAACTGTGCTCATCTTGCCTGACTTTGAACTACCATTCAAGTTATACATAGATGCAGCACGCAGTCAAGGCATGGGAGCAGCCCTTCACCAGAGACAAATCGTGGATGGTGAACCAAGAGAGGGACTAATATGTTACATCTATAGGCAACTGAAGGATTCAGAAGCCAGGTATGGGGCCACCCAGAATGAATTTCTAGGCTTAATCTGGGCTCTAGAGAAACTCCATTATTATTTGGAGGGTGCAGTCTTTGAAGTATACACAGACTGCACAGCCTTGAAGTCTTTACTAAACATGAAGACTACCAATAGACACATGTTGAGGTGGCCAATAGCCATCCAAGAGTATAGAGGCAATATGACCATCATATACAAGGAAGGAAAAAGCCACACCAATGCAGATGGCCTCAGCAGATTGCCACTGGAAAATTTCAAAAGCAATCCAGCCTGTGACGCTGAAGTAGCAGCAAAGATCCTTATCCATTTCATGGAAATAGCTGGGAGGAAAAACTTCATATTTTCTGAATGGGCACCAGAAAGTGGTACCCCAGACAATGGAAACACTGATTCAGAAGGAACAGGAACTCCCATATTGGGAATAATTTCCTCAGAAATGCATAATGAATTCTTCAATGCAGTGATGAAGACATATGCCAAACACAAACAATGTGGAATATTGTTGCAACTCCTCCAACAAAAGTACAGGAGCCCACAACTGGAGTCCCAGTTAGAGGAACCCTGGTTGAGGGACTATAAGGTCAATAAATATTTCCTTATAGATGGCCTGCTCCACCATAGAGATAAGCACACTAGTGCACCCACAATAATAGACAGAGACCATATATCTTTGATCCTGCAGGAATGCCATTACTTCCCCTATATGGGACACATGAGTGAAGACAGGACCAAAGAAAGGGTAGCGAGCACTTCTTGGTGGCCCAAATGGGAACAAGCATTAAGTGAATACATCAACACTTGCAAAAGATATCAAAAGGAAAATAGAAGGCCTGGGAAGAAGTATGGGTTACCTCAACACATAGAAGAACCCAAACACCCATGGGAAACCATCAACATGGACTGGGTTACAGGACTTGTCCCAGGTGGCAAAGAGAACTTCAATGCCTGCTTAATTATAGTTGATAGGTTCAGCAAGAGTATGATGTGCCTACCATGTCACAAGGAGGACACAGCCATGGATACTGCTCTGTTATCCTGGAACAACATCATATCTACCTGTGGAGTCCCTAAGATCATCATTAGTGATGGGGACCCAAAGTTCCCATCTGAACTTTGGACAAACTTGTATGACATGCTTGGCACCAAGCTTGCATTTTCCACAGCTTACCATCCACAAACAGATGGATTAGCTGAAAGGATGATCCAGACAATGGAGGACATCCTTAGAAGATTCTGTGCCTATGAAATGGAATATAAGGACCATGCAGGTTACACCTATTACTGGGTTACCCTTCTACCAGCAGTCCAACTGTCTTATAACACAAGTCAGCACTCTACCAGAGTAAAAACAGCTGCACTGGTAGTAAAAGGGGGTAATCCCCTATTTGCTGTGGATCACTTGAAGAAAAATCTTATGACCATCCAACCCATAGCTAAAAAATTCTATAAAATGTGGAAGAGAGCTTGTGAAACAGCTGCCAAATGCATAGCTCAGGGAAAAGAATATAATAAGCAGAGGTGGGACAAATCACACATGAAACCTGACTTTAAAGAAGGGGACCAAGTGTTAGTGTCTACACTGAACTTTAATAATCTCAAAGGACCTAAGAAAATGAGAGACTCATTTGTAGGGCCCTTCACTATCATTAAATTTATAGGAAAAAATGCAGTGGAAGTCAAACTCACAGAAGAATTTCCCAGGAAACACCCAGTTTTCCAGTGAGTTTTGTCAAGCCATACTTCCAGACAGAGGGGGATAGCTTCACCTCCAGGAAGAAGAACCCCACCCCAGCAGAAATAGTGGAAGTGGAGGACTCCCCTGGATGTGTGAAGAAAATTATCGAGGCCAGGAAGGTCAGACTTAATGTTAAGGATCAGAGACAGTACTTAGTCAGATTCAAGAACAATACAGCTGAGAAGGACAAGTGGTTGGCAGAAGATGCCATACCAGATGGGAACCTTCATTTAAGAAGATTAGGAGCCTCTAGGAGGACTGAGAATTCTCATCAATGATGAGCCTTTTTTTAGAGGGAGGGTATGTCAGCCTGTGACTCAAAACCAGAGCACAAGCATGACAGCCAAATACCATAAATCAATGGTATAGCCAAGATACCACCAAAACATGGAGCTGAGCCAAATCGGCTTGAAATGTATCAAAGGAAAGATAAAACTCAGCCCTTTCCAAATATGCAAGTCTTATCACCATAGGACAAAGAATAACAAATTTATTCCTGCTCAAAGTTGTTGCTGAGCATAAACCTTAATTTTCACCTCTCATCTGAAAGACAGAGGAAGAGGCTTAACCACATAAACTTGTTATTCAAAATGAATCTCTAAGTCAGTGCTATCCAATGGTGCCAGCCAAAATAAGCTAGCACCAGTATTACAAAAGTTGTGGCCAAATTGAGGCCAAATAAGGGCAAATAAAATATTCACCTCTCATCTAACTTCTACCATTTTAGTGTGAGATACCTAAAGTGGGGTCCTTTTGGAAAGAGCACAATCAATGGTATCTGATGGTGCCCTTCGTTTTCCCATATTCGATCTAGAACAAAAGCTGTAAAGCAAACAAGACCAATACAGCTTTTTGCCTAAAACATGCATATGTGCAAAATTCTTGTACATGGCATACCTTTGCCATATTTAATTATAGCCATACCAAATGAGGTACCATTGTGTAGACCACATACAGGGCTACACACAGAACCAATTTTGAAGTTGATTTTTCAAAAACTGACAAAGCTATGGCTGTTTTAAGGTCATAATCCCACAGTTTGGCCAATACAGCCTTGCCATGGGATAATATCCCATGACTATGATTATGAGGTGTCAAACAGACAAAGAAGCTTGTCTTTACTTCAATACCTCATATTTAATTCAATACTGGGGTCCTATAGAGGTTCTTTACAGCATTCTATGCATCATACACGTCAGAATCAGGCTATGTGGTCCCCAGATGAAATTTTTCACCCTGTATTGGTGAACACTTCCCAAATGTGGTTTCAAAACCACATATGAGCCCTATACAGGCTATACAGGCCTTTTTCAAACCACAATCCTGTCTGTGAGAGTAAGAAATCTTCACATCCTCTATGTGAAAAGGTCTAGCAGCCTTTTCATCCCATTTCAGGATAAAAGGAGGCCTTTTCACTTCCAGGAAAGGAATCCTCATCCTGCTCTTAAATTCCTACATAGTGCAACTGTCAAAAACAGTTATACCCTTGGAAAATAACCAGGTTATACTTTAAATCTAAGTATTGTAGCTCTTATTATAGTAATCCAACTTGTAAGACTGAGCCCAGGGCTTTCAGCAGTGCTCACCACCACTATATCATTATAGTAAAGCCCTTATTACAATCAACAAATCTTTCTATTACCATTTCTACCATTTCACAGTCATAGTTAAAGCCTGTAAATACAATTATACACCTTTATCATAGACTCAGCCTGACACATACGGACGTGGTATTTATGCTTACAGGCTGAAAGGTTGTGTTCACAATTTTCAAGCTCTTCTGCAGTGTGGGGTGGATGGATTAAAGAGGAAGGTGCTTTAATTCCAAACATAGCCTTCACCCAATCTTAAATTGATCCTTCCAGACCTGTATTTGAAGATGGATTACCTAAATTTCTTGAATGTCTTGAAACACTTTGATACATTTGAGAATTATTTCTTTTTTCTTTTGGTTTTTGATATTGACCAAGAGCTATATGTGTGAGGTTTGACTATGAAACAATAAGTAACAATTACTAATATTTTACTTATTTTACTATGAATGTCCTTATAAATGAAATAAATAAGATAAAAATAATTATAATAATAAAGAATTATTATAATTATGGCATAAAAGTAATTATATTATCAATTAAATATGGTAATATAGCTTATATTATAAAATATAATATAATAAAATAAATATATTAATATAGAATAATTAATATATTTAATGGCACTTTATTATTGTTACAAACAAATAATAAAGGCTTAAAAATTGTTTTTTATTAATAAAAAGTAATTCACAACAATATTATTACCAATATTAAAGTTATAAATTAATATAAATACTATTTATATTAACTAATGAGAGCCTTAGAGGTAATTTCATATACCCAAAAGACCACAAATACAAAAATAACATATTAATATAAATAAAATAAATTTATTTATATTATTAAAATAAAAATAAAAATATAAATTTAAAATTATATTAAAAAATAAAAAATTAATTACAATTTAAGAATAAAATTACATTAAATTTTGTAAGTATAAAATTACATTTATACTTGAAAAAATTAAGTAAAAATGAAATTTTAACAAAACTGTGAAAAAATAAATAAATTTGGAAAAAGGTTAAATGAAAATTATTATAACTTTTTATTCAATGAATAAACACAAGAAAATTATTTCACCATTGGATTCCTCATAAAAAATCAGGTGGGGTCACCTCTGAGTGAAATTCTTGTAACTCAACTCTAAATAAGCTTAAATTAAGTTTTTAGTATTTTCAATACAAAAGTTGAAAATCCGCAAAACCTTAATTTAATTCACACCACATGTGGTGTTAACCATCAGTTTTTGTGTTAATATTTAGGTGTTGTGTTTAGCTTAGAAGTTATGAGGAATTGAAGTATTTTCAATTGAATTCAATTGAAATGTCAAAATGTGCGCGTCTATTACATAAGTGAGCTTTGATTTACATATGAGGTGTCAATTATTACTGTATTGTACTGTACAATTGAATTGAATTACATATGTAAATTATAAGTATAATACATGATGAGGAATTAAAGGAAAAATAAATTGGAAAGATTAAATTTGGGGGGGGAAAGGAACTCCAGCTCTAAGGGGGAGCTAGACCCCCAAAATCCTTGCTGACAGGCGTGAGATGTCAAAATTCATGCAAAAGGTCATCACTTTTGGCCTGGAGTTGAGTTACAGGGTCTGTGGACTCAATTGATGATGAGGTTTTGATACCAACTGGGGTAGTTTTAGCTGTTGCCAAGAGGGTAAAACTACCTTTAAGATAAAATAATCATAGTAAAAACAGTTTTAACTGGTTTCTACGCCTCTGACACACATTCTGACGTGATTTGAAGGCTCTAGGCCTGGTATTGCTATAGCAATGGCTGATTTAAGGGTATAAAATGGCTAACATTGGCTTAAACCATCCCTTTTTGGTCTTAACCAGGGTTCAATGATGCCATAATTGGCTTTTCTGTTGTCAGACTGTTTTTCACGACTGACAAGAGTAAATTTTACTTTTGGAGTAAGAGAATTGATGGCTATAAAAGAATGTCTTCTTTGCCCCACTTTTCTCTTCATGTTAGAATCTTTTCCTTTTATTAATTAGCTTAAACACTGTTAAACCAATCAATCAAAGATTCCAACCACCATTTTTAAGTCATTTTAATCCTTTTAACCACGTAAAAAAAAAATAATTATAATCATTGTTTGTAACTCTTATAATCATTTTTACCCCTGAACCACCCCAAAAGTGAATTAAAGCATCTTTCATCACTGTAAACTTTGTCACTTTGTTTCCAAATTCACTCTGGTCACTTTTGGGCATTTTTTCTCTTTAATATTCTTTTTAAAGACTTTGTTCTTTAATTAATTGCTTGCAGTTCTTTGCTCAATTAATTCCAATTGAAATTGCTCTTGAAGAAATTTCTTTTGTAGCCTTAAAATATGTCTTGTAGAGTATTTTTTGGATAAATTTTTATTTTTGGTAAAACAATGAAATTTTATAATATTATTGTTTTATACTAATAACGTTATAAACAATAAATTTGCGTGTTCTCACTTAAAAATAATATTTCATACTATTTTTAACTGAATTTTTACCTTATACAAATTTTAAGGACATGAAAAGTACTTGATTTTTAATCAAAGTTTCATATCCACACCTTATATTTGGGGGCCCAGCCATGATATTTTACCTGTGACATATTTTTTTACTCTTTTTGAATCTTTTTCTTATATTGAAAAATTTAAAAACATATAAAAAATACTTACAATCCAAAAAATCCATAAAAAATAATTTTTTTCATATTATAAGTGAGGCTTTTATTTTTTATTTCTTTTTTGAAATAACCTTTTTTTACTTAATTAATTGGCTTTTTCATTAATTTTAGTGTCTGACAACATGGTAAGACAAGAAAACATTGAAACAGCCTCAACAGTAACCAGCATTATCCCTTCCAGTACTGTTAATTCTGATCATAATAGTACTGTTATTGTGACTCATAATAACCAACCTGAACCAATATCTTCTGAGTTAATTAACTTGGACATAAGTAATACTCTTCAGAAAGCCAAAGATTTGGCCAATAGTAAGTTTTTTGACGTAAAATTACTATTTTGAGCCTTTTTAACCATAATTATGTCTTCAACCAGATCAGAAGCCAGCTACAACCCCTCAAGCAGCTCCCAAAAAGGTAATAGACGTGATTATGACAGAGGCCAATCAGGTACAGAAGGAAAGGGGTCAGTTGATGACTTCCAAACAACTAAAATGGGTCATTCTGAAGCTGATAATACCATTTTACCTTCAAAAAGAGCTGACCCCCGCCACAACAAGCCTCTGTGGACATATACAAAGCCAGCCACAGTGCATAAAACAATGAACTTCAATTCAAAGAGTACCAGATCCTTGCAGACCTGTGGAAGAATTGCATGAATTCTTACCTGACAGTAAGGAAACTCCTGGGCCATCCCAACACTTGCAAATTGCTCAATGGATGGCATCCATTGATGGAGAAGAAAAACATGATGCTTTTGACACTAGAATGGAGGAAAAACAACCCTCCACCACCCAAACCAATGCCAAAAACAGCCCCAGTGGCCAGCAGCAGCAATTCCAACGTGAAAAAGCAGCCACAAGCTCCAAACAAGGGCAAAGGGAAGGCACCAGCCCCAAAACCTTACAGCCAAGGCTACAGGATTCCAAAGATTAAGCAGAATGCCATGGAAAATGTATTCCAGATGGTCAGAACCATGATGGAATTACAGAAGAAGGAGGAAGCCAGATTAAGATTCCAGAAATGATTTCTGATATATTTGATTCCATCCCAGAGCTGTATGATGCTATAAATGACGTGAAAAAACATCTTTCTGATAAAAATGAAACCATTTGTAACAACATTAAAACAAGCAACCTGAGTCTGTGCCAAATTAATGAAACACTTATGTGTTTTGAAAAGGTTTTAAGAGCAATTAAAAATTCCAATAATGATAATTCTTCTAACAATAAAATAAATGAACAATCTGTCATTATTAAAGAATTAACAGATAAATATTCTAAATTCAATATTGATGACATAATTGAAACAAGAATTAAACAAGCCATAAATATTATCAAGACAGATAACAAGAAAGTCCTTCATGACATTTCAAATTCATTTACTGAAGTAAAGACATATACCATTGCCTTGAAAAAGTGTTTTGATGCTTCACAAGAAGAAATATCAAAATTATCAATGAAATTGAATCAAGTCACTGCTGATAATACAAGACAGGCAGAGTTATGGCACGAACTGACACATAAGGAAGACATGTATAAAATTGAAGTAATAAATTTAATACAAAGCTTCCAACATGAATACAGAAATTCCCAAAGGTGTAGCAACAGTAAAATGAATGACATTGAACAAATACTGAACACCATACCAAGAATGTCTACACCTCTAAATCAAAATGAGGGCACAAGAATTCCAAATCCACAAGTATTGGATCCTGATAATTCACAATTAAAAAATGAATTATCCACTTCTTTTCATAACTTAGAACCATCAATGGGCCAAGCACTCTTGAAAGAAGTTCCAAAACTTAAAGAATGGCCTCACTTCAGTGGTGAAGGAGAGTATGACCATATGGAATTCATGAGAGGTATTGACATGATCAAAGAAGATTTTGAATTACCAGACAGATTGGTAACAGCCAGGTTTAACACCTTGTTTACCAAACCAGCTCACAGATGGTACATCAAAATAAGACAAGCACATGGACACCAGAGTTGGACTTGGTGGAAAAGCCGAATCATCAACAAATGGGCAAATGATGCTTGGAGGTTTAAAGTTGAAACAGCCTTTGAATCTGCCAAATTTAATGCTGATAAAGACAAAGCTTTACCATGGTTTTGCCAACAAAAGGACAGATTAACAGCATTATATCCTGACATGTCAGAATTTATGATCCATAGAAAAATTCTGAGACAATGTGGAGGTAACTTAGAGCATTCTGTCAAAAGCAGGACTAATGAAAAATCTTCAGCAGAGGATATTATCAATATACTAGAAGAAGTAACCACCAGAACCAAAATTGGTTCTAGTAGGGTGAATCTCAAAACAAGGTTTAATACACCTTGGAAAGATTCTGTGGACAAAAAACCCAAAGAAAATTCTAGTAATATTAAATATAAATCTGCAGATACAGTCAGAAAGTGCCATATTTGCCAAAGCACCACCCATTTAGCCAATACATGTCCAAAAAGGGTAAAAATCAATGAAATTGACATTGAAAAAGAACCAGATGTTGAAAAAGAAGACATAACTGAAGACAATTCAGATGATAAGTCATCCATATGTTCTGAATCTTCAAAAGATATAGAAAATATCAATGCTACTTTTGACATCATCGAATCATATTCCCACTTGCCACAATTGAGCAATGGTCAAGTTGATTTATCAAAAGTTCAAGATGCACAACTTATGAAGACAAAACCAAATGAAGGGAAAGGTTATACAGCTGGTAACTCCTGTATAACAGAAGTGGTGATTGACAACAAGCCCACCAAACGTTTGCTTGACCCAGGAGCCTTCTGCTCTTGTGTTGGAAAATCTTTTCTTAAGACTTGTGTACCAAATTTTGAAGACCAATTGTTACCAATTGATGGAATAAAATTCAACAGTGCAAGTAATCCAATGAAAGCATTAGGAATCTTTGAGACCAATGTCATATTACCACACATAAATGGGAATTTAAGGATCATAGTTGAATTTGTTGTTATGGAAAATTGCTCTAGTACCCATTTTATATTGGGAAATGACTATTTAATCATGTATGGGATAGATTTACATAATAACAAAGACAGATACTTTACTATTGGAGACAATAAGCGCCAAAAATTTGCCTTTTTACCACTTAAAAGACAGATTATAGTAAACAAAGTATCACCAGTCAACTTAGACTTAGAAAAATTTAAGTCTGAACAGTTGAATGAGGCTGAAATAAGCCTTCATCTGACTGATAAACAAGAAAATGAACTTTCTTCCCTTTTGTATGACCACAGAGGAGCATTTGCTACAGACAAAGAACCTCTAGGAGCCATTATTGGTCATGAAGTTGACATTATTCTTAACATTGAGAGACCTTATCCACCACTCTGAAGAAGGCCTGCTTATCCAGCAAGTCCAAAATCAAGAGAAGCTCTAGAAATTCATATCAAAGAACTTCTGGACCTTGGTGTGATACGAAAAGTAGGCCACAATCAAGAAGTAGAAATAACTACACCAGTCATAGTGGCGTGGCATAATGGAAAATCCAGAATGGCTGGGGACTTTAGAGCTCTGAACACTTACACTGTTCCAGACAGATACCCAATACCAAAAATCCAAATTTCCCTTACTCAAATATCTCAAGAAGTGTATATAGCCACTATGGATGCCCTTAAAGGATTCCATCAAAATGTGGTAACACCAAGAGCAAGAAAATACTTGAGAATTATTGTTCATTGTGGAGTGTATGAATACTTAAGGATGCCCTTTGGTATCAAAAATGCACCTTCACACTTCCAAAGAATGATGAATGAAATCTTCCCTGAAGAACTCTCAGAGGGATGGTTAATCATTTACATTGATGACATTATTATCTGATCCAAGACTTGGGAGGAGCACATGTAAAGATTATCAAGAGTTTTGACAAAGATTCAATCAGAAAACATGAAAATCTCCTTGAAGAAATGTCATTTTGGATTTAAAGAACTTAAAGCACTAGGACATGTTGTATCTGGTTTGTCCCTTGGAATTGTCAAAAACAAAGTTGCAGCAGTATTGTTAAAACCCATGCCGAAGATTAAGAAGGAAATTCAGTCATTCTTAGGTTTTGCAGGATATTACAGACAACACATTAAAGATTTTGCATCCATAGCAAGACCACTTTATAAGCTGTGTGACAAAGACACAGTATTTGAAATGACTGTTGACAGAGTCAAAGCTTTTGAGTCTCTAAGAGAAGCATTGACCACTGCTCCACTCTTACTGATTCCAGACTTTAAATTGCCTTTCAAGCTGTATATTGATTCATCATCGGATGGACTGGGTGCTGCACTTCACCAAGTTCAGATCATAAATTATAAGCCTGTAGAAGGACCCATATGTTTCATATCCAGGCAAATCAAACCAACTGAAGCCAGATATGGAGAAAGTCAGATGGAATGTCTATGCCTTGTCTGGGCCTTTGAGAAATTGAACTACTTCTTAGAGGGATGTGTTTTTGAAGTGATAACAGATTGTACAGCTGTCAAATCACTTTTGAACATGAAAACACCTAATAGACACATGCTCAGATGGCAAATAGCCATACAAGAATACAGAGGCAATATGACTATTGTTCATAAGGATGGGAATATTCATAAGAATGCAGATGGACTAAGCAGATGGCCATTACCAAACAATATTTATAATCCTGCTTATGTGCCAGAAGAATCTTCACCACAAATTCCAATAGAAGGAATAAGTGTTACAGACTTGAACACCACCTTCTTTGAAGAAGTCAGAAGTAGTTACACTCAAGATAAGAATTGTAGCATCTTATGCCAATTACTTAACAAAGACTGTAAAAACAACTCTCTAATACATGCCTTGGATGAAGTATGGAGAAAATCCTATGATGAAGGAAGATTTTACCTACTGGATGGTATAATTTACCACAGAACCAAGCACACATGTGTCATGACAGTTGTAGACAGGTCATTAATCAATCTTGTACTGAAAGAATGCCATGATAGTCCCTTTTCAGGACATCTGTCTGAAGACAGAACAAGAGAGAAAGTAAAGACCTGCATATGGTGGCCAATGTGGCAGAAAGATGTTGCAGAGTATTGCAAAACCTGTGACAGATGCCAAAAGGCAAATAAATCCACTGGCAAAAGACTTGGAAATATGATGAAAATCCAAGAACCAAACAGACCTTGGGAAATTGTCCATATGGATTGGGTAACTGGCCTACCACCAGGAGGTGACAGGAGCTATAATGCTTGCCTAGTAATTGTGGACAGATTCAGTAAAACTCCAATCTTTTTATCATGTCACAAAGATGATACAGCCATGGATACAGCTCTTCTGATATGGAATAGAGTAGTGTCTTTGACTGGGATATTCAAAAATATCATCAGTGATAGAGATCCCAAATTCACTTCAGCTCTATGGACAAATCTTCACCATTTTTTGGCACTAAACTGTCTTTCTCTACAGCCTACCACCCACAAACTGATGGCCTGGCTGAAAGAATGATCCAAACCTTAGAGGACATGGTGAGAAGATTTTGTGCATATGGCCTTGAACTCAAAGATTGTGATGGATTTACCCATGATTGGTGTACTCTGTTGCCAGCACTGGAACTAGCATATAAAACATCAATCCATGCCAGTACCAATCAGATTCCTGCTATTCTAGAAAAAGGATGGAACCCCAAGTTACCCCAAGATTCCTTGAGGAAAGACTTAATTGAAATACATCCCACAGCTGCTAGCTTCAAAGGAATGCTAGACAAAGCTAGAAAGCATGCAGTAAGATGCATGGAGGACTCTTTTGCAGATGCTAAAGACAAATGGGATAAATCACATGCAACTCCAGATTTCAAAGTGGGGGACCTAGTTCTTGTATCCACCACCAACTTCAATAACATCAAAGGATGTAAAAAGTTGAAAGACTCCTTTCCAGGACCTTCTTTGATTAAGGCCCTCCATGGAGAAAATGCTGTTGAAGTAGAGTTATCTGAAGAACTTAGCAATAAGCACCCTACATTTCCAGTAAGCTTGATAAAGCCATATAAATCTAGTGATGCTGAGAAATTTCCCTTGAGGAATAAGATTCCCCAAGTTATACCTCCTATTGAGACATCTGGTACTAAGAAAATTACCAAAGTTCTTAAAGAAAGGAAATTAAGAACCAAGAAAGTAAGGGAATACCTTGTTAGGTACAGTGACCCGACTTGTGAAGATGAATGGTTAGAAGAAAAAGATATACCAGAAGCTACCAAACTCCTTAGGAGATTCAGACACACTAGAAACACCAATATTACAAAGTAATATTCTTATTTAGGGGGAGGGAATGTGAGCCTCAGAGGTAATTTAATATACCCAAAAGACCACAAATACAAAAATAACATATTAATATAAATAAAATAAGTTTATTTATATTATTAAAATGAAAATCAAAATATAAATTTAAAATTATATTAAAAAATAAAAAAATTAATTACAATTTAAGAATAAAATTACATTAAATTTTGTAAGTATAAAATTACATTTATACTTGAAAAAATTAAGTAAAAATGAAATTTTAACAAAACTGTGAAAAAATAAATAAATTTGGAAAAAGGTTAGATAAAAATTATTATAACTTTTTATTCAATAAATAAACACAAGAAAATTATTTCACCATTGGATTCCTCATAAAAAATCAGGTGGGGTCACCTCTGAGTGAAATTCTTGTAACTCAACTCTAAATAAGCTTAAATTAAGTTTTTAGTATTTTCAATACAAAAGTTGAAAATCCTCAAAACCTTAATTTAATTCACACCACATGTGGTGTTAACCATCAATTTTTTTTGTTAAAATTGAGGTGTTGTGTTTAGTTTAGAAGCTATGAGGAATTGAAGTATTTTCAATTGAATTCAATTGAAATGTCAAAATGTGCACGTGTATTACATAAGTGAGCTTTGATTTACATTTTAGGTGTCAATTGTTACTGTATTGTACTGTACAATTGAATTGAATTACATATGTAAATTATAAGTATAATACATGATGAGGAATTAAAGGAAAAATAAATTGGAAAGATTAAATTTGGGGGGTGAAAGGAACTCCAGCTCTAAGGGGGAGCTAGACCCCCAAAATCCTTGCTGACAGGTGTGGGATGTCAAAATTCACGCAAAGGTTCATCACTTTTGGCCTGGAATTGAGTTACAGGGTCTGTGGACTCAATTGATGATGAGGTTTTGATACCAACTGGGGTAGTTTTAGCTGTTGCCAAGAGGGTAAAACTACCCTTAAGATAAAACAATCATAGTAAAAACAGTTTTAACTGGTTTCTACGCCTCTGACACACATTCTGAGGTGGTTTGAAGGCTCTAGGCCTGGTATTTCTATAGCAATGGCTGATTTAAGGGTCTAAAATAGCTAAAAATGGCTTAAACCAGCCCTTTTTGGTCTAAACCAGGGTTCAATGATGCCATAATTGGCTTTTCTGTTTTCAGACTGTTTTTCACGACTGACAAGAGTAAATTTTACTTTTGGAGTAAGAGAATTGATGGCTATAAAAGAATGTCTTCTTTGCCCCACTTTTCTCTTCATGTTAGAATCTTTTCCTTTTATTAATTAGCTTAAACACTGTTAAACCAATCAATCAAAGATTCCAACCACCATTTTTAAATCATTTTAATCCTTTTAACCACTTAAAAAAAATCATTATCATCATTGTTTGTAGCTCTTATAATCATTTTTACCCCTGAACCACCCCAAAAGTAAATTAAAGCATCTTTCATAACTGTAAACTTTGTCACTTTGTTTCCAAATTCACTCTGGTCACTTTTGGGTGTGTTTTCTCTTTAATATTCTTTTTAAAGACTTTGTTCTTTAATTAATTGCTTGCAGTTCTTTGCTCAATTAATTCCAATTGAAATTGCTCTTGAAGAAATTTCTTTTGTAGCCTTAAAATATCTCTTGTAGAGTATTTTTTGGACAAATTTTTATTGTTGGTAAAACAATAAAATTTTATAATATTATTGTTTTATACTAATAAAGTTATAAACAATAAATTGGCATGTTTTCACTTAAAAATCATATTTCATACTATTTTTAACTGAATTTTTACCTTATACAACTTTTGAGGACAGGAAAAGTACTTGATTTTTAATCAAAGTTTCATATCCACACCTTACAACTAAAGAATTATTAAAGTAATAATAAAGAGAAAATTATTATAATAAGAGAAAATAACCTGCTTTTAATACTTAATATAATAATTTTGAAATATTTTATGCCAAATAACGTAGATACAGCTTATCCAAGTTGTATTTACAATAAAAAATAGAGAAAATTACAAATATTCTTGATTTTTACGTGGAAATGAGATTTTAGAGAGATTTTTAGCAAAAACAATTAAATAAATGATTTAATCACGTCAAAATTGATTATTATAATAACATGATCTTTGGTCTTTAATAATATAAAAGATTTATATATAAAGAATAAAGATATTACTTTTTAATTTAATTGATTTAATGTTTTTGATTCGTCTGAGGGGAAAACAGAGTAGAAAGAGCTCTATTTATAGTAAATACCTCCCTCCTAGAGTCCAACAGGCTTCTAGTAGATGTGTACTGATCATATCCACAGGAATTGATCAATACTTTAAGGTTTGGTGATGATTATATCATGATCAAACCATATTACATCATTATTACACCATTATTTAGAGTTATCACTATAACTCTAAGTTTGATCATGTCAAAGGCTTGGAAGAACCCCAAAATTTGTTAATTTTATTAGTTTTAATCATAAACTAATAGTATTCACCAATTGTATCACTCATATGACTGTTAAACTCAATTTAAGGTTACAGTGAGTGATCATAAATGATCAAATTAAGCTCAAACTTTGATCCTTGATAACATTTGAGATTTACACGCTACAGCAATTCAAAGAGTGAATTCTAATAGCTTGGAATAACTTCATTATTCTGCCAAGAGCATTTCATTACATCATCAAAACTCTATTTTTGATGATTTTTCTTGTAACTCATCTTTTGTGTCGAAATTTAATATTTTAAACTTCAAACTATGATTTCAAGGGGTTATACCTTGAATATTATAATAAAAAATACATCATTCTTCACGAATGAACTAGTATAATCCAAATGTCTACTTTTTTTAAGTTTGGACCACTTTCACAACAAAGTGGTCAACAGCTCTGTTGATTTTAATCAATAATTCCTTACAGGTTTCGGCCTTGCTTATAACTTGTGAAGTAAGCTTCATTTCTGTATTTCTACAGTAATTACGTGATGACTTTATTTTTGGCTCATCACTCTATCATGCATATTTCAAGAGATATTAGCTAAAATCCTTGAATATATGTGTTGACCAAAAAAGTGCATATATTCAGGTTAATTCCTTAAGTATTCATTTTGAAGCTTAGCTTCTTAATTGTTTTATATGTGGATCTTCATGGGGAATCCAATGGTACCATACATTTCACGTTTTGTTTCATTGGTCTTTGAAATAAATAAGTATTTGTGTTTTTTATAAGGTATTATTACTTATAACTTACTAAATATTCACTTTACAGATATGCCATAAAAATGGTATATGTGTATTTTACCGTGGGGAATCCAATGTTATAATTTATTTCACATGTTTATTCATTTGTTTTTAAGTTAAACCAAGTCTTATGCCAATTTATGGTATTTTTGTAGTTTTAAGGTAATTATTTTTAATGTATAATTATATTAAATATTTCTTGTGACCTTTTTGGGTATGTGGTCATATCTCAAAGGTTCACAATATGGGTTTATATTTTCTGGAGGAAGAGGAATTTGTGATGGGTTGGTAGAAGCTTCTTGAGATAAACCATGATATTTGAATAAGATAGAGATAATATCTTAATAAGCTCATTTATTAATCATTTAATAGTGAGAAACAAAAAATTGCAGAAATCTTTGGCCTCTGAGTGTGGTAACTTTGCAATTTTTGATAAATGGCTCTTTGAAAAAAATTGGACTTAAGGGAGAAAATGAGATAATTGGAGATAGCAGTCAAACAAAGGTTAAACTAAAGAGATTACTTAATAAATTCAGTTTCTCTAGATTTTATTTGGTCTTTTATTATAATATTTTGATTATTTTAATTGTTTATGTAAATATTTTTGGTATATATTTATGGATCAAGCTTAAAGTGTTGTTAATTTTGTGTGCAAGTGATTTTTGAAGAAAGGGTAGGATAAATTGAGGGTGAGGATGATTTGAGTAGAAAGGTAAATTCTGAAACCTACTAATAATGATTTCTGTGAAAATTCTGGAAGGGATTTTTAATTTATCCTTGGTTCTGATTATGAAAGGGAGTAGAAAGATATTACTTGGGGTGTAATTATACACATTGAATGATAATTTTACATGAAATTAGATGAAATGAAACTCTGTAATCTACCAAAATTGTTTTTGTAAAATAAATTCACTATTTTAAACATGTAGTGTGAATTTAAATCTCACATTCTGAGTAGCTATACTTTGAACTCAATTTAATGTTATCCAAATTGAACTAAAATTGGTCAAATGAGCCCAGATTATTACCACTTTTGAACCTTTTTATATAGCTTATATATGAAGTGACATTTTGGTGATAAGTGGTAGATGCAGAGGTTGAAAACTCATTTAAAGTTATTTTAACTAAGGTTGAGTTAAGGATGTCAATTTCAAATTGATTTGAAATAATATGGATATGGTCTGGAAATCATTTCAGACTTGTTTCTAGCCTACACCCAAGCTAGTTACATAATAATTCATGTTATTCCATTGGGATTGTTTTGCCCATTTTTTATTAAAAATCCCTTTTTGAAGTACTAATTTTCAACTTGAAAGTAAAAAACGTCCATTTACCAAATCAAATATACATCATTCACAATTCATATTTTACCTTTATGAATACATCAGAATTATTTTATTGTTATCAAATAAATTCATGTCAATTATATATATTCTTTAAACAAGAACACCTTTCCGCTTGAATCATTAGAATTTTATAATTACCCATGGTTTCCATATGATAATTGAAAATATTTCTTTTTCCCATGAAAATGTAAATTTATACTTTTACTAACCAGATATATTAGCTAAAAATATTCCAATATTACCAAAATTCTTGCTGTAGCAAATCATTTTCAAAAATATGATCACATTATGTTCAAAATTTCCCCAGAATGATCGGCAAATGAAGTATAATTAACTACTCATATTTGCATGAATCCAAACCATTTTTAATGTGAGTTTTATTCAATTATTCTGGAAAATTATTAAAAAAAACCTTAATCTAGCCTTTTCTTTAAAATTAATTTGACCATATTCAAAAATTATTGTTTCTTTTTAATATATCCTTTAATTTTGCCATATATTCCTGATTTTTCTCTCTAAAATAATCCAATTAATATCCCAATATTATTTAAAAAAGTATATATTAGCATCTTTTGTGATACAACATGCTTAAACGTTTAATGTACAAATTCTCAGAAAGTGTTTTTGCCGCATGACACCCCAAACAAAAAGAGCTTTGCGTACAAAACATATCCTCAACAATATAGCTAAGCATAAAATAAAGATCAAAAAAGAAAAAATATACAAACAAAAAACCAATAACACAAGAAAAAACACCCCTAAAATCAGTCAAAAACCTTCATAATTAATAAAAATATTAAAAAAACTCAGCAGGGCCTTTTTCCTCTTTTCACACAGTGAAATAATTGGGTTTTTTCTTATTGAGCTTGGGTGGTGGATGGAGCTCACTGCTCAATCCACCACCTGCAATCTACTCAATGGCCATTGTCAGCTTTATTGGAGGTGGTGTGAGCACTCTGAAGCTAATGACTATTTCTTACATAAGATTGTCAACAGACATCAACAATCTTATGTAAGCAAGCCTTTTTGGTCTCCAATAGTCAACCAGGGACAATCCTCTAGGTGAAGGTTGGAGCAGCCGACTCCCTCCTCCCAAAACCTAAATTGAAATTTTAATATTATTATTATAAAAATAATTACAGACTTATTACATGTTGCACTCGTTAAACGTTTTTCGTAAACTAGGACTTTCAAGACTAAAAGTCGTAGGTTTCAATATCCCTTAGAATTATTTTAAATTTTAAGTATCAATATATAAAAAAAACATGTATAAACATGCAATTAATACACATATTACCCAAATTTCATGAATTCATTCCAATTCATTTTAAATTTAATTTTTGAATGGTGTCAAAAGAAAGAAGATGTCCCAAGCGTTTTGTGGCTTCAAGGTTAATACATCTTGAGACTTCCATCAGTTCGATATTACTGATATGAGCTCAATTTTTGATGTTTCAGGTTAAAACATCTACATGATGTAATTCAGTTACCAGACCCCAAACCTTAATTGAGATTTCTACAGTAACGCATGTGTCATCTGTGGATGATTTACATATTAACTCAAGTAAATCTATGTTAATCTTCTGAATTTTCTCCCTTTGACTCCTTAGATGGAGAATCATTTCTTTTGAAACCTAAAACTCGTTTTTCTTTTTCTCCTTTTTGCCACCTCATCTTAATATCTTATTTTTCGGCTTTTTAACCCTGCTTTCACGATAATTTTGAGATCATAATAATGGAAGTAATCTAATCTTTCCTCTCAAAAAATTACCTTTTATTGATATTCATACCCAAATTTTACAATGAATCATCATACACTACCTGGAAAGTGCACAAAAACTCCCCCATTTTGAGAAAATAGACCAATAATTTCTCAATTCCCTCAAAGAAGAATATCTCACATACTTGAAAATAAAGAGAAGAAAAATTATTCAAGAGAGGGAAGAGCAAAGAAAAAAGGAATATTAAAACCTTCATTCCAGCTTTTCTGGAATGAACTCACTGCAAAATTTCAGGCCAGAGACCAATTTATCAACTAGATTCTTGAATTCAAACCCCAAAACTTGAAAAATCAATCTCTGTTTCAATTTAAACAAATTTAGGTTTCAGAGAACACAAAACCACTGGAAAAGCACTTTTTTGAACTCCATTACCAGCACCGTTTCATAGGAAGAAATTTTGCTCTGAAGAATTAATATGTGAGATTTATGTTTGCCATAAGAAAATTAATTCTCATTTTCTGATCTTTTTCTTGATACAATAGCTTCCTCCTCAAACTCAATTATGCCAAAAGCTTCACAATTTCAAACACACCCCATTTAGCCAATCCCTCTCATTTCTAAACTTTCCATTCAATCCATATATATTACACCAAATCCAACAGACCCAAACCCAGTCTTATGAAGATCAGGAATAATTCAAAAAAAACCTTTCCCTCAACCCTCCTATAATACCTGACTATTCCACTCCTGAAATACCACCTGTGGCTCCCAATTTTTATGTAGAGACCCCCCAAGAAATTAACGTGGTACCCAAGCCACACCCAGCTTCCTCCATTCAGTACACCCCAAAACTGTCCATAGGAAATATACCCCTACCAGTTATCTATTGTAACCCATCTTCCACAGTCTCAAATAAAGTTCAGTCAAATTAAGCCCTTCAGAATTCACCTACTTCAACTCTTTCTTTGGCTTCTGAATTTGGAAAAAATTCAGTTGTTTCTCAACCAACAGCCATTACATTGCCTCAATTCAAGAATCTCACACCTGGAGCTCCAAGACAAGAATCACCCAATCCTTCTAATATTCCCAATATTTTTGTTGCTCAATACAAAGCTGGACATTCACAAGTCTCAATAAATATCTTCTCAATTCCAAATAATCCCCCTAAAAGTAGGAAGTAAGCCTTCTTAATTGTCTGATCATCATACTTACAATCTTTCTTAAACAGATCCCATTATGAAACATATCACCAATGGGGCCATGAAAAGGCTTCATAGCTGTCAAACTCAAATGAAAGGAAATTAATATTATAAGAATACTATTCAAAAGATTTTCTTCATTTTGAAACACCTTCCCAAACTCTTAGGTTGTAAGGTTCCAATTGTACCTGTTATTGGTAAACTCCTTACGACTGACCTTGAGATTGTTCTCATGAGGGTAAATTTTTTTAAGAAAAACCTAATAACATAAAATTATTATTAAATTACTGAAATGAAAAAACAGCAAATATTCTTTCTTATTACGGTAATAGATCTCATACCAGTGAAGTCATAAACTCAATACTGGAACCCCTCCATATTCCCGTAAAGACATTCTGGCCAAGACTTCAAGGGGTTATTCAATATTTTTCCCTGTTTTTTGGGCATCAACCATTATGCAGTTTGTCTGATGCACTGGAAGATATTGAACCTCATTCAGAAATGGCATTTATTATGGTTCACACAATTTTTTAATTTCTTCATGATGGGACATCTGTAGCCCAAAGGTTTCCTGACAACCAACTCCCAAAATCCAAGGAAATTTAAATCCATGATGAATTTAAATCATACCATGGGGGTATAACAGTATTACATAACTACATTACTTCGGCAAGGGCTGGAACTATGTCTATTGAATATGATTCAAGGCAGTCTCTCTTGCAAAATAATAGTTGTACTGTCAAAGGGGCTTATCATCAAATACCCAAAATGATGGCAGCAATATCCAACCTCCTCCTTTTAGGTCTGGTGGCAATGTTTATCTGTTTAACATATTAAAAGTACTACCCAAATTAAAAACTTTTGGTGGCTCTTCAACTTGGGAAAGAGCTTATTGAAGCTAATATTAAGAATTCAACCCAACCCTCAAGATGGCCCTTCTTTGGTAACATTAGGGTTCAGTTTTTGAAAACCCTTGGAACAATAGGATTCAATGGTCTATCAGCAAAGATCAATTGGCCAAGATGTCTTGAAATTTAACATTCCGAATTTTGGGTGAGCAGATTAAGGGATGTTTTGATTGAGGATTTGGAGTTAGTTTATTATTTTTATCAAGAAAAATTTTCAGTTGTAAATTTAATGCACCCTTTGCTAGGAAGAATATCAAGCTTTAGTGCTAAAGCCTTTGATTATGTACCCTCTAACGCAAAAAAAAAGCTATAGTATGTATTAAAGAATGTTTTAGATATATATACAGAGGTAATATCATTTGGGTTAGTGAAAAATTCCTTTTTATACTTTAAACATGAATAGTAAAACATGAAATGAATGAGAATGTTTGAAAAATTATTCCTTTGATATCTCTTAGATCTTTTGATGAAAATCTAACAACAACTCCTCAATTAATTTATGTAAGAAGAAGACCCAAATAATATCCTTATATCTCCAGGCCTTGCATAAGGATACCACTCTTACAGTTAGTCCTCCTCAAAGATCTTCAAAATTCATTGGCTTATGATCAAAATGATGTAATTGAAGAATCTTTTTTAGACTAATATCTATGTAATTTAGGAATTTCATTCATAATTCTCTCTCAACTAATCAATTTATCATTTTGGAAATAAAATACATAATGGTGTAACATACCCATTCTCCACCTCCACTAGAAGAATAAACAAAGCAGCTTCACAGTATCTTCCAAGCTCAAATGATCAACTATGTCTCTGCTTAAGATATTTCATCAAAATGATTCCTGATATTGCACCATGTGGCTGTCCATTACAAGAACCACCATCAGAGCAGCTAATATCACAATTTATGGAGCCGAATCAAGAAGAAGTTGAAACAAATAAATCTTCCTTTTAACTTCCATTTTCAGGTAAAATTATTATGAAGGAAAAGGGGGATTCCAGGCAGGCACAAAGATCAATGCAATTCTGAGTTCTCAATCTATGGACTTCAAAAGATTACCTTTCAGTTGAAAAAAAATAATTACTTGGGATAAACTAATCCTTTTAGTTGTTACAAAGCACTGGGTTCATGCACTTAACATAGGCTCTTTCAAAAATTATTCCCTTGATCTATCTCATTTTCAAAAAGAAGTAATTCTTTAAATATCCAAAAGGTGGTTTAGGATTTAAAAAGACAAACTCCTTAAGCCAAAGCCCCCCAGGAATACAAAGAAAATCCTCAATTAAGAAATCAGGTATTAAATCCCTAAATATACTTAATAAAAAAGGATAATGACTTATTCAAGTGGTTGAAAATATTTTCAAACATAGAATTATCACTGAAAAAAGACACCTTTGGAAATAAGTCACTTCAAAATTACTTCCCTCCATTGAGTCCTGATCTTAGAATTAGGAGGATTCTGAAGGAAATTATTATTCAAAGATTATTTAATAGAGAGCTTAGGCATTCAAGTTAATCTTGAATAACTGGGATCTGCATTACCTCAGCTACTCATATGGAGAAAAAATTCAAACAAAAAGCTGACAGAAGTGTTTAACATAACCAAAAAGAGGGCACAAATTTCCAGAAAGTCAAGCATTCCCATAATTTTCCTAAAACTGTTATACAAATGTTTCAAAAAGATCAATATGTAATACTGAAAGAATATTCATGAAATTTCAGCAACCATGAAATACTCTTGAGTCTTAGGCTTTGTACCTTACTCCTGGTAGCTATATAATTGGAAAATTCATCTATCAAGTAGTAATTAAGAAAAATAATTCACTCCCACTTATTTTAAATATTAATTTTCTCATATCTTATTTTAAATTTGCAAGAGAAAGCTGGAAACTTTTAATATATTTTTGGATAGTTAACAATTTAGGTTTTTCAATTTTAATCCTCATTTTTGTAATATATAACATGAGGTGATATATAAAATCAGCTTATCAAATGATGGGGAGCAATATGAATATAGATGCGTCAATTTTTCTCTTATCAAGTGCAAAGAGAACCTTTCCCCACTATCAAAATAGTGCATTTCATAATAATATTATCTATAAAAATATATTTTGATACTTTCAGGATCCCTGCATGATAAGGGATCATACTA
This sequence comes from Austropuccinia psidii, assembly GCA_023105745.1. NCBI lineage: Eukaryota > Fungi > Basidiomycota > Pucciniomycetes > Pucciniales > Sphaerophragmiaceae > Austropuccinia > Austropuccinia psidii. The sequence continues at coordinate 52,194,924 of JALGQZ010000007.1, read as the reverse complement.
GGTAAATTTTAAGTACTTTTCAATGTTAAACTATAATCTATAAGTGATTTCAAATAATAGATTAATCAATCAAACGATATTATTAAAATAAAGATAGATCCTTAATCTCATGATTCAAAAAACGCTATATGTTCATTTAATTATAGGCTTATTCACCAAAGCATTACTAAATAATATAAATTAAAAAAAGTTCCACAAGACCTCAAAATTAAAATTCCCATGGTGCCATTTTTTGAATTATCTATTTTTTGAATGTGGGGAAATTCACGTATATTATTAGAAAAGAACAAAATCAAACCTTTGAGTTTTGAATTTTTTTCAGCTAAATTTGAGATCCATTTATTAAAATTCCTTTAGTTTTTCATATTGATAATGGATGTCAGCAATAATTTGAATGATATGTTATGGAATGTAGCCACAATAGTAAGATATATCTATTCCAAATAAGATCAAATAAGTAATATTGATACAATAATCACAATATGAGGGCCTTAAGTACATATTCTAATTCCCAATATGTATTATCATAATAATTATGAGATTCCCAATATGTGCCATTTAATTAAATTGCTTCAAATTTTTTCCTTCCATATATAATGGCTATCTGCAAAGAGGATTTAACATTTATTACTGTATTCACATTTTTAATTATATAACTCATTCCATAAGATACCTATTGAAAGATTTAGATAAAATTAAGTTAATAAAACTCATGATTTTTAATAATTATAAGATTCTCTTCTTTATTTATCAGATGAAAAGGGTAATTTTGAAGTTATTATTATAAGATACAACTAAAGAAAATTATTCTTTATTTCTTCCATGGTTTACAAGGGACTAACAAGAATAGAAAATTGATGAGCTATAGTTTTTCTATATTTTCTAGTAGCAAAACAATACATGATTTTCTTGGCTTCATAATACATATTAATGTAATATTATATGCCACAATGCCTTATTTCATGATCACTAAATTAGTTGTGGAAATATTTTGAAGCCCAAAACGGGATTATGAAAGAAATACCTTTTCTAAAAGCTATACAAAGCTCATGATAGCTATGCTAAAGCCCAAATGGTAATGTTGAAACAGATTTACAAATAATGAAATAAAATATACTTATTGTTGCAGATCTTTGTGAATAATTAAGCAATCAGCATCTTTTCTGAACCAATTACATTATCAAAATCAGTTCCTGGTACATTGAATAGAAATAAGCCAAAAAATAGAAAGGTTTTTTTCAAGTAGATTTCTGTTACATATGATAATAATTTTGTATTTTTGGTAAAATCTCCACAAAATTCCTGATTGTAACTTTTGAAATAGTCACAGCTATCCATATAACCAGAATCAATGAGTATATATTGATATGTTTTGGAGAGAGAGAGGGAAATAGATTAATGAGGAATATGGTTTTTCCAAAAGCATAAGATAAGAAGAATTATCTTGTTTTTAAGGTGAATACTTTTCCAAAATAACAAGTTGAAATATACATCAACCTTAAATATTATTTATTTATCATAAAACTCACACCCATGATTGAAACAGGTGGGCATTTAACTTCAAATTATTCTCTTTCTGAAATATGCAAGCTTTGATGGAAAAATTGTCTTACATACTTCAAATATGAGTAAATATTAGATTTAATAAGCTCAAGGAAACAAGTTAAAATCAGCAATGTTTTTTTGCAACCCTCAAATGATACAGATTATATGCAGACTCTGTTATATAGTATTTTCTCAAAAAGACATTCCAGGGATAATCCTTAGGTATATATTACCTCCAATTTCTCAAAATGTATACTTTAAAACTGTCAAATCAAATTCAGGAAGCTTTATCATACCCAAATGAGGGCTAAGGTGCTTAAAAAACATAATATTTGGCTGAAACTCATTAAGCTTTTTATTAAAGAATAGGATTTACAATAAAATTAGAAAGGATATAACAAGAAAGGCTGAATTCAGGAGTTTCAAGAAATGAAATGAGAATGTAATCTGACTTATGTAAGGGGTTAAAATGAATAATAGGATATTTCCAGAGTCTTCTGTAATATTCTTGTGGCTGGGAACAAATTAAAATTTGGCCAAACAAGAATATTATGGGATAAACCATGTCAGAAGAACTTCCAAAGCCCCTCCTTATCTGGGTCCAAACTATTGTCCAAATGGTGCACTTGGTAGCAGGTGCAGTGTGAGCCTTGAGGTATAATTTACATACCCACATAAATCACAATTATCATTAAAATTGATTTTGAACTATGCATAACCCCTAAGTCATGCATATATCCAAAATTCATCATTTTGAATTTCAGAAAAGATGAATAATTCTTTTTCATGTAAGTAAATCCATGAATTTAAGGCCGGATTTGTATTCTACACAGAAATTGACCTAGGGTAGCTCTATAGAGTGAATAAGCTTAAATTAACTCTATTGGGTGGTAATATGGGAAATACTTCAATACCACATCATCCATACCACATAAAAGAACTGTGAAAATTTTTGTTTTTTTTCAATTTCACGCCAAAATAATGAATATTTGAGAAATCCCATGTTGCACATACACTAAGATTAGTGTTAGGCATGTTTGTAGCACTTACAGTTATTGTATTCTTACATAAAGGTTTGGTACATCCATAGTGCATATCAGTCTTTAAGCCTGAATTACTATTTTTGTCGTCAAGATAGCTAAGGGGGACAAAAGACATCAAAGAGAGCCAGGGTAACCAACTTCTGAGGCCTCTGAGGCATGGATATCTCTAAAGCTTGGATTCATGGCTTATCATGGCCCAATTAGTATACTAAAACCTATTGGGAACTTGGTTACCAAGTTAAACTCTTATTAAATTATAAGAAACTTGCAAATAAGCTGCTATTTTGACATGACAAGGAGGTAAAGAGCAGCTTTGCCTCCTGTACCATGTCAATTCTTAGTGATTTTCCATTAATAAACATTAAAAGAGTAATTTAAACCTTTTTTGGAATAGTATCCATTGATTTAACCTATAGCAACCTGCTATAATATGATATTTGCAATTATATGTAGAAATAAGGTAAAAACTTCAAAAATTTATTGAAAAATAAAATTATTAATGGATGTTTCTGAAGCTTTCAGGATCAATGCAGAATATTATTATCCATCAAAAAACACAAAAATTACAGATTCATAAGTAAAACTGAAAGCTTTACTTACAGTCCATTCTTGATGATTCCATGTAAAACACTTAATCTTCCAAAATTCAAAGAAAATACAGCTTGGGATGAAGTTGCCAATAACATTGGTAACTTTGAGAAATCAATATTTCTTCTGAATTAAAAGAAGATTTACAATTCTTACCTTTTTAATTGTTAACCATAAATGGGTTGGTAGTTGCCTAAAAGCCTTAATTAAGTAATTATGATAATCTTACATGAAAAAATATAATGCAATCAATAATCCAAAACGTTTTTATCACTCTCTCACTCACTTTATTCTCAGTTTGCTCCATGGCACACCTCTGTGAGCTGTTATTGACTTAAAAGAGGCCTCCTCTTCCTGTTTTTTCCAAATCATCTTATTATCCAACTATACCTTTATTACCCACAAGTAAGTATTGGTTAAATCTTTTTATCTTTCAGACTCAATCAGAAAGACATGAAATCATAGAGATAAGCTGTAGCTTTCTTTAATACTGTGATCCTTTGAGATATGACCACATATCCAAAAAGGTCACAACAGATTTCTGTAATAATTATGCTTATAATAATTATCTCAAATACTAGTAAAAATACCATAAATAAGTACAAAATCTGAATTAACTCAGACTCTAATAATTAAGAATGTTAAATAAATTACACCATTAGATTCCTCATGGTAAAATACAAATACGTTATTTTTATGGCATATCTGAAAAGTCAATAATTACTGAAGAATAAGTAATAATACCTTAAAAAAGGTATAAAACCTTATTTAACTCAAAAGCCAATGTAACAACATGTAAAATAAATTTCTCTATTGGATTATTCATAAAATACCACACATAAAACAATTAAAAAGCTAATCTCTAAAGTCAATATTTAAGGAATTAAGCTGAATATATGCACTTTTTTGGTCAATGCATATATTCATGGTTTTTAGCTAATATCTCTTCAAATATAAAGGATAGAGAGATAAACCAAAAAGAAAGTCACCACATAATTACTGTAAGAACACATATATGAACTTCATCTTACAAGTTATAAACAAGGTTAAAACTTGTCATGGATTATTGATTAAAATCAATGGAGCTGTTGACCACTTTGTTGTGAAAGTGGTCCAAACTTAAAAGAAAGGTATACAGTCAGATTATACTAGCTCATTCGTCAATAATTATTTAATTTTTACTATAATATTCAAGGTATAACCCCTTTAAATCATGGTTTGAATTTCAAAATATTGAATTTTGACCAAAAACATGAGTTAAAAGAAAAATCATCAAAAATATGGTTTCAAAGATGTAATGAAATGCTCTTAAAATTTTGATGAGGACATCCCAAGATATCAGAAACCACTCTCAGAATAGCTTTAGCATGTATAATTTCAAAGTTATTAATGATCAAAGTTTAAGCTTAAATTTGATCATTTGTGATCACTCACTGTAATCTTATTTTAAGTTTAACAGTTATATAAGTGATAAAACTGGTGAATACTATTAGTTATAATTAATACTGATACAATCCACGAATTTTAGGCTTCTTCAAAGCTTAGGATGTCATCAAGCTTAGAGTAATAGGGATAATGCTAAATAATGGCGTAATAATGAGATAAGATGGTTTTATCATGATGTAATCATCATTAAGCCTTAAGCTATTCATCATTTCAAGTGGATACCATCAGTACACGTCTACTAGAACCCTACTGGACTCTAGAAGGGAGGTATTTGCTATAAATAAAGCTCTTTTTACTCTATTTTCCCCACAGACGCATAAAAACGTTGAGACAATTAAATCAAAAAGGTAAAATCTTTACTCTTTATATATGAATCTCTTATATTATATAAACCCAAAGGTAATCTTCATTAGAATCATCATTTTTGATCTGATTTCTTCAATGCTTCTACTGTTTTGCAATATTTCTCTTACAAATCTCAAATCCACATAAAATCAAGAAAATTCGTAATTTCTCTTATTTTTGATTGTAAATACAATTCAAATAAGTTGTATTATATTATTTGGCATAAATTTATTCAAAATTATTATACCAAGTGTCAAAATTAAGTTATTTTCTCTTATTATCACAATTTCACTTTATTATTGCTTTTAATAATTCTTTAATTGATATAAATAGTATTTATATTAGTTTATAACTATAATATTAGTAATATTATTTTATTAATTGTTTTTTATTATTAAGAAACAATTCTTTACACCTTTATTATTTGTTGATAACAATAATAAAGTGCTTTAAAATATATGAATTATTATATATTAATATATTTGTTTATTATATTATTATATTTATTTAATAATATAATAATTTCTTACACCTTAATTATAATAATTCTTTATTATTATAACTATCCTTATCTTAGTTACTTTGTTTATAAGGACATTCAGATTACAATAAGTAAAATATTTGTAATTTTTACTTATTGTTTCATAGTCAAACCTTAAATTTGGGGGCCTGTCTGTGATATTTACTTTAAAAGACCTTTAAAAATATTTTAGTTTGGGTTTATCCAATATAAATTATAGTTATAGCCATAAAACTATATAATAATTTTATATTTATTGATTTTAAAAGCTATTGAGGCATTTGGAAAGCAATTGTACTGTTTTACATGTGGTTTTTCACATCCTTAGACTTGCAAGAACTTTCTTTGAGTGACTCTAGTTATTAAAAGAGATGTTTTATAAATTAAAAATAACTTCATATTATAAATTAATTTCATAAAGGAATAATCTTCATTTTTATTTTATTCTTCAAAAATAAAAATATAAAAAATAATAAGAAAAATTAAAAACCAATAAAAAAAGTTATTTTTATTCATTTTTTTGATTTCTTTATTCATTTCATTTATTCAAAGATATCAAAGAAATTTTTACATGGAAACTTTCCATATCTTACCAAAAATAACACTTCTTATATAAAAGACTTATACTTATTTGTTTTTTTTAGTGTTTGAAGACAATCCAACAGAAGACAACCAAGACACTGTTGAAAGACTGTTGGAAGAAACTAGACCAAGCTCTCCAAGACCAATTGTCATTAAGAAAAAGAAAGCTAATAAATTAGACTTTCCAGGACCCACTATTCAGGACTCTGAAAGTGAGTACCTCCTTTATAAATTTCCATAAGAAGAATTCTTGTCCTGAAATATTCTTATTTCTTATTTCTTAAATTATGAACACCAGAAGAGGCTCCCAATACTCCATCCAATCAGATGAATCTGGACTCAGAGGTATAATTGATCCCTCAAAGGGGTAAAGAAAGGGTAATATCCCCAGTGGAACAGAATCCACACAAGGAAGTGCCTTATCCCAAAGGCAAGTCCCAGAAATGCCCATGATATCTGAACCAGAGTTAGAACTAAGTATGAGTAACTCCAACAGGTACAAATCACATTCAGAGGGCTCAGATAGACATTTCAATGAGCCAGTACAAGCAGTACTACACAGTGTACAAAGACAAGTACTGGGAAATGTTGCCACAAATAGACCAAGGAGTGATGAACTCCTGGCACATCCTCAAAACGTTCCTCAAAGAGGAGGAAATAGTGAGATACTCCAATGGATGGAATCCACTATCATCCAAACCTCAAATCAAAAAGATCAAAGAGTACCATGCCAAAAAGAAGGAGGCAACCAAGGAAGAAGCCCCAGTAGCTTGTACCAGCAAGCCCCAAGAAGGGAGGAAGAACAAGAAAAATAACTTGAGAAAACCATATTCCCCAAGCTAAAGGATTCCAAAACTCCAAAAATATGCCATGGAAAATGTCTTCAACATCACCAGAACCTTTATTGAATTCAAGGACAGGGAGGATCAAAGAATGAGACAACCTCATTTCCCAAAGAAATAACCTTTTCCCCAGATGTTGTAAATACTTTAACAGAAATTAAAAACAGTATTTTACCTCCAAAATAAATTAAAAATAGTTTATTATCATTACAAGAAATGAATAATAATTTATCTTCTTTAACAAAAATTGCTTTACAGAACAAAAAAGAAATTGACAACAATAAATTTATAGTTGAAAATAATAAACCAAACGTTTTAATTGACAATAATCAAAAACTAATACAAGGACAACAATAATTTTAAAAATACATAAAAGATATCAAAGATAAAGCTTTGACAATCAATTATGACGTGAGTATTGATAATCTTACACAAAAATTGAACAAATTAAGTATTTCTGTAGAAAAATTTTAAGAAAAAACTTCATCACACCAAAAATTGCTCTTAGACCATGAGAAAATAGTGATGAAGAAAGAATGCATCTGAAGGATGATATTCAAAGTGAAATAAGGCTTATCACTGAAAAAATGGATAAAATTAATGAGGCTAACTCAAATATGCCAAATTCATCAACTTCATTTTCTCACATAAGAAGCCCTGTTAAACCAAAAGATGAATTAAAAAATCCATTCATAACATACCTGAGTCACCAAGACAATAACCAAGTCTTAATGAAGGAAGCACCTCAATTGAAAGAATTGCCAACATTCACAGGAGAAGGTGAATATGACCATATGTCATTTATTAAAACAATTGACATGGTACAAGAAGATTATGCCATACCAGATGAATTGATCACTGCCAGATTACACTCACTGTTTGAGAAATCTGCAAAAAGATGCTATCATGGATTAAGACAAACAAATGGCAAAAATACCTGTTCTTGGTGGAAACAAGAAATAATCACCAAGTGGGCTAATGATTCCTGGAGATACAAAATAGAAAATGCATTTGAAAACTGCTTCTTTGACCCAGACAAAGATACACCTTTGACCTTGTTCTTGAAACAAGTTGAAAGATTAAATGCACTGTACCCAGAAATGTCACAAAAAATGATACACATGAGAATACTTATGAAATGTGGAGGAGAATTGGAACATGCCCTGAGAGGCAGGTTTATAGAATGATGCTCCACAGAAGAGTATATCAATGCACTAGAAGACATAGTGACAAGGACAACGATTGGCTCAACTTGGAAGAAATTGGACACTAAAAGTATAAATAAGCCATTTATCAAAAAAGATAAACCAAGAGAAGCTTTCAATCCCAATTCATCCAGCAGTAATGAGTAAAGAAAATGCCACAAATGTGGAGGTATTGGACACTTAGCCAATAATTGCCTTAAAAAAGCAAAAATCAATGAAATTGTGGAAACAGAAGACCACAATGATAAAGAAGAAGATTCTAGTTCTGAAAAGGACGCTGAAGAATCAGAAGCTTCTGGAAGTGATGAAATTAATATAATTAATGCAAAAATTAATAATATTGATTTAATATATGAAGGACTGGATGTCAATTCAAACTTACCACAAGTTGGAGCATCTGGTACAAGCCTCACAAACATACAAGATGCTAAATTGTATAGACCCAAACCAGCAAAAGGGATGGAATATACAGCTAGAAAACCATTTTAAGTATTTTCATGGTGGAAAACCAAGAGGCAAAAGTGAACTTAGATACAGGAGCGTATTGTACCTGTGTTGGTAAAAGTTATTTGGAAACAATTGTACTAGATTGGGAAGGAAAACTTATACCAATACAAGGAGTCAAATTTAGTAGCACAAGTAAAAGCATGAAGCCCCTTGGAATAATTGACTCAACACACATTCTTCCTCATCCTTCACAATGGATCAGATGGAAAGTATAATTTGTATTAATGGACAGCTGCACTAGTAACTATTTTATACTTGGAAATGACTAATTGTCAATTTATGGCATAGATATCTCTAACCAAAATATAGATATTTTACCATAGGAGATAATAAAAGACAAAGATTTGGCTTTCTTAATAACAAAAGAGAAATTACAGTTGTCAATAATGAAGAAAAAATCCCCTAATTGGATTGTTTCATACCTGAACAGCTAAAAGAGGCAGAATTCAATCATTAATTGACTGTAAAAATGAAATAAAAAATGATTGACCTCTTATTTAAATATTAAATGCCTTTGCAACTGACAAGGAACCACTAGGTGTCTTCATTGGACATGAGGTAGACATAATCCTCCATGTAGAAAAACCTTATCCACCTCTATTAAGAAGACCAGCTTATCCAGCCAGCCCAAGAGCTAGAGAAGCTTTAAAGGTACATATTAAAAAACGAATGGACCTTGTAGTATTAAGCAAAGTAGGACATAATGAACAGGTAGAGGTCACAACACCTGGCATAATGGAAAATCAAGGATGGTAGGGGACCTTAGAGCTCCAATCACCTATACTATCCCTGAAAGATATCCAATACCCAGAATCCATGAGACATTAACACAATTATCTCAGGCTAAGCTCAGCACAGCCATGGATTCTCTAAAGGGTTTTCATAAAAATGTCTTAACAGACAATTCCAAGAAACTACTAAGGATAATAGTCCACTGTGGAATTTTTGAATATCTCTGAATGCCATTTTGTATGAAAATGCACCATCCCATTACCAAAGGATGATGAACACCATATTTCCTGAAGAATTATCAGAAGGATGGCTGATTATTTATATTGGTGTTATCATAATTTTCTCAGAGACTTGTGACAGTCACTTATCAAGACTAGAAAGAGTCTTGCAAAAAATAGTCCAAGTAAGCATGAAAATCTCTCTGAAAAAGTCTCATTTTTCATACAGTGAACTGAAAGCACTAGGACATTTTGTGTCTGGACTAAGTTTGGGCATAGACAAGGACAAAGTAGCAGAAGTACTATTGAAACCAATGCCCCGAAATAAGAAATAAATGCAATCATTTCTAGGATTGTGACCAACAGAAAGTCTATGAAATGACTGAAGAAAGAGTTAAGGCATATGGAGAATTGAAATATTCATTAACAAATGCCCCATTTCTTCTCATGCCATATTGGAAGCTACCCTTTAAACTATAAATTGATTCTTGTGTAGAAGGACTAGGTGCTGCACTACACCAGACACAAATCATCAATGACAAACCTGTTGGGGACCAATTTGCTTCATTTCAAGACAAATAAAGCCAACAGAAGCAATGTAGGGAGAAGGCCAAATGGAATTCCTCTGCTTAGTGTGGGCTTTGGAAAAATTACACTATTACTTATATGGGACAGTGTTTGATGTAATTACAGATTTCAATGCTGTAAAATCTTTATTAAACATGAAAGCCCCAAATATACATATGTTAAGATGGCAAATTGCCATCCAAGAATATTGAGGAAATATGACTATGGCTCATAAATCTGGTAATATTAATAAAAATGCATATGGTCTTATCAGATGGGATCTGGAAAATACACCTGAAAATCCAGCATGGGTACCACAGGACAAGCACCATATAGAAGGCATATTTGTAACACATATAGGCACAGAATTCTTTAACCAAGTTAAAGAAAGCTATGAAATGGATAAAAACTGCCATATCTTATGCCCCCTTTTAATGAAAAACTGTAAAGACCCATCACTTTTATCAAAACTAGATGAAACATGTAAAAAAGCATATGATGGAGGAAGATTCCACCTCCTTGATGGAATCCTTTACCATAGAACTAAACACACATGTGTTATGGCTATAACAGATAGAAGTTTAATAAATACTATACTACATGAATTTCATGATAGTGTTGCAGCTGGACATCTCTCAGAAGACAGAACACTAGAGAGGGAAAAAACCTGCTCTTGGTGGCCAAATTGGAAGAAAGATGTTTCAGAATGCTGCAAAACCTGTGACAGATGCCAAAAAGCAAACAGAGCCCCAGGTAAAAAAAATTGGAATGATGATCCATATCCAAGAACCAAAATCCTCTTGGTAAATAGTTCACATGGATTGGGTAACAACATTACCTCCAGGAGGAGACAGAAGTTACAATTCTTGCCTAGTATTAGTTCACAGATACATCAAAACCCCAATGTTTTTACCATGTCACGAGGATGATACAGCTATGGATACAGCCATAATCATATGGAATAAAGTTACTAGCCGCACGGGCTTATTCCAAAACATCATAAGTGACAGAGACCCAAAATTCACTTCAGCATTATGGACAAACCGTCATAACCTGTTTGGAACAAAACTATAATTCTCAACAGCTTACCACCCCCAAACTGATGGTCTAGCAGAAAGAATGATACAGACATTAGAAGACATGATCAGAAGATTCTGTGCTTATGGCCTAGAATCCAAGGATTCTGATGGTTTTACCCATGATTGGTGTACATTAATACCAGCTGTTGAACTGGCATATAAAACATCAATCCACTCTTCAACTGGCAAGACACCTGAAATGCTAGAAAAAGGCTGGAATCCAAGACTCCCTTATGATACCCTCAAAAAGGACTTAGTGGATATACACTCAACAGCAAGTAGCTTCAAGTTAATGCTTTACAAAGCAAGACACCATGCAAACAGATATATGCCAGATTCTTTCAAGTATGCAAAAGAAAGATGGGATAAAAGTCATAAACCACCTGACTTCAAAACAGGAGACTTGGTCCTAGTGTCAACTCTATATTTCAATACTATAAAAGGCCCAAGGAAATTTAAAGATTCCTTTGTAGGACCATTTATGATAAAAGCACTACATGGACCTAATTATGTGCAATTAGAGCTCACAGGTGAACTAATTAACAAACACCCAGCTTTCCCTGTAAGTCTGATAAAACCCTACAGCTCAGATGACAAGGAATTATTTCCACTAAGAAATAAACCCCCACTTGAAATACCCCCTTTAGAGGAAAGAGAAGAAAAGAAAATTGTAAAATTCCTTAAAGAAAGGAGGACAATAAACAAAAAAGAAAGAGAATACCTTGTAAGGTATAGAAATACAGCTCAAGAAGATGAATGGCTACTTTAGAAGGATATAACAAATTCTGATAAACTATTAAGAAGGTTTAGACAGGAAAGAAAGCCTAAAGAATTGGAAAATCAAGCATTATTGAGCTTCAAGACTAATAGAGTCTATTGAAGGGGTAGGACAGTGGATGATACCCTGATTAACTATATCAGATTGTGATACAATCTTTTTTCATGGTAGGGAATGTGAGCCTTTGAGATATGACCACATATCCAAAAAAGTCGCAACAAATTTCTGTAATAATTATACTTATAATAATTATCTCAAAGACTAGTAAAAATACCATAAGTAAGTACAAAAGCTGAATGAACTCAGAATCTAATTAGTAAACATGTGAAATAAATTACACCAATAGATTCACTGAAAAGTCAATAATTACTGAAGAATAAGTAATAATACCTTAAAAAAGGTATAAAACCTTATTCAACTCGGAATCCCATGAAACAACATGTAGAATATAAAACAATTATAAAGCTATTGTCCAAATTAAATACTTAAGGAATTAAGCTGAATATATGCACTTTTTTGGTCAATGCATATATTCATGGTTTTTAGCTAATATCTCTTGAAATATACAAGATAGAGAGATAAACCAGAAGTAAAGTAACCATGTAATTATTGTGAAAAAACAGATATGAGCTTTATACTACAAGTTATAAGCAAGGTTAAAACTTGTAATGGATTCTTGATTAAAATCAATGGAGCTGTTGACCACTTCGTTGTGAAAGTGGTCCAAACTTAAAAAGAGTAGACAGTAAGATTCTACTAGTTCATACGTGAAGAATGATGTGTTTCTATTATAATATTCAAGTTATAACCCTTTGAAATCATGGTTTAAAGCTTAAAATATTGAATTTTGACAGAAAAGATGAGTTACCAGAAAAATCATCAAAAATAGAGTTTTGCTTATGTAATGAAATGCTCTTGGAAGTTCAATGAAGACATGCCAAGCTATCAGAAAGCACTCCCAGAATAGCTGTAGCTTGTATAATCTGAAAGTTATTCATGATCAAAGCTTAAGATTAAGCTTGATAATTTATGATCAGTCACTGTAATCTTATTTTAAGTTTAACAGTCATATAAGTGATAAAACTGGTGAATACTATTAGATCATAATTAATACTAATACAATCCAAAAAGCTTAGGCTTCTTCCAAGCCTATGATGTCATAAAATTTAGAGTTATAGTGATAACTCTAAATAATGGCATAATAATGAGATGAGATGGTTTGATCATGATTTAATCATCTTCAGAAGATGAAGCTGCTTGAATATTGGCCATAATCTGAGTCATTTTCTGCATGATGGCCAATAAGGATGGTTCAGATTGATGAGAGACAGGCTGATAAGACTGGGCTAGAGTGAGTCCTCAAGTACCTTGGGATGCCCCCACAGGAGCAGGAACACCTTCAGTACCATAAGACGCTTCCTCTTCCACAGAATTCTCCTCCTCTTATTCACCATCTTCACCAGGACCTTTGAAAGTGGTCCTTGAAAGTTCTGGAAGCCTGCCAACTACTCCTTAAAATGGACTTTATCTTCTTGGCCCTCTTCCTTCCTTCCTGGATGGTGCTGCTCCTTCCAAAATGTTTCCTCTTTCTAATTGGGCCCTCAGTCGATGAACTGCTGGGGTGAAATGAAGAGGAGCTCTGTGAGTTGGAGTGAGAAAAGCCTGATATCTTGTCTGTCTTGCAGGAGGTGAGCGTTTCACAGGCATGAATTTCAGGAATAAGAATGAAATTAAATTAGTCAAATCAAAAATTTGAAAAAACTAGCCAGAAACTTAAAGTAAAAATCAAAATCAAAATCAACGCCTTGAAGACAAATCAATCAATCAAAATGAAACGTTGAGGTAAACCAATCAATCATAATTTAAAATGAAATCTTCAACTCAATAAATAAATATGTCAAATAAATCAAAATCAAAATCTTGCCAATATAAATCAATCAGATTAATTCTTGAAGCAAAATCAATTTATGTCAAAATTCTTGATGTGAAAAATAATTAAAATCAAATGAAATCTTCAGTTCAATCAATTTTCTTGAAGTCAATATCAATTATGTCAAATCAATAAATCAAATCAAATTAAGTGAGTTCTTCTTTAGAAAACATAATTCCTTGAAGAATGAAGCAATATGAATCTTTATATGAAGAATTGTTTTCAATAATTTAATGAGCAATTTGAAAATCAAATGAAAATTAATATTACACCTGAATTATGAATGAAATAAAATTTGATGATTTGAGATAAGATTTAAAAAGAGAAACAAAAATTGAATTGGGTCAGATTTCAATTTTCAAAATGAAGAATGAATGAGAGAAAATTGAGAGGTGACGATGAATCATAAAGGTCATAAGAATTACAGAGTCATAATTTCAATAGAATTAGTGAATGAAATTTTAAAGGAAGAATGAAAAGAATGAAAAGAAATTATGAGTTAATTAATATAATGTCACCAGGGCTCTAGTGGAAAACAAGGGTGGCCTGGCACTCAGCAATCAGGGAACTCACTTGGAAGACTCCAAAGGATAAAAAAATCAAATAAAAGAATTTATTTCCTCTCAGAAATATTCAGGTACAAAGATGAGATGCAATAAGAGGAAGGAGAAGCCACCTAAGTAAGTCCTTAATCACTGTTTCAACCTGCCAAAATTAATGATGGAATTAGTAAGGATATGACCACCAAATATCCATCAAAAGGCAAAGAAGGAAAAGAAAGAGGTGCTAAATTACTTACTTGATAATATCAGTATTCACTTGACAGAATGAAAAGAAAATAAAGATAATAGAAAATCAAAATATATTGATTAACTGGGGGAAAACCCCCCAGGGTCAAATGAGGGTGGTATATGTGAAATGGTGAGAGCTTTACTCCTTCAGGCTGACAGCTGGTCTGTATTGAATCCTTGAAGATGTATTTGGCAGCTTGATGAAATGTATACCTTGCCAAATTGGGAAATGAACTGGGTTGAATGAAAAACATGTCTTGATGAATCCATACTGTATTGAATGAATGTGGTTGCCAAGGTAGATTGATGGAGCACTGGCCCTTGCCAAATTTTTTTGGAACTGCCTCTTGAATATCCCTTGAGAATTTACTGCAAGTATTCCCTTGGAGGAATACTGTGAATGAGAATAACCATTGATTGCTGGATGGCGTCATTGGTATTTGAGATTGACACTTGTCCTTGAGCCTTGATGAATCCTCTGCATGACATGATGTGTTGATGACCTAAGTGAATCTTGAAATAACCATTTGATATGGGAACCATTGGGTTTCTGGTGAAAAAATATTCATAATGGTGTGTAACACCATTTATGGCATTTTTGGTTATTGGATGGTGAGAATGGCCAGAGGTCTTTTTGGATGATGCCAGGAGGATATGAGTAAAAAATGGTTTTTGGTGGCTCAAGAGGTTACAAAGTGATTTTTGGATTTTTTGTCCACTTTTGGGTTTCTGGCCAAATACAGCTAATACAGCTTTAGAACTGTATTTGGGCCAAGTGTGCAAAAAATGCACAAAATGCACAAATATTTCAATTGAGCTCCATTTGGGCATATTACCCATATTACATGGGAAAATGGCCTAAAATGCGCAAATCTTTATCTTAAGCTTAAAAAGCCAAATACAGGCTTTTGGGCTGTATTTTCCCTGTTGACTGGAAAATACAAAAGACTGCCCAAAAGCAAACCCTGGCCATGAAAGGCCTGATGATGATGAAGGGGCCAAGTTGGGCCAATTTGGTCAACAATTATGGATATGGCCAAAGTGCCATAATTTGGACATGGCATGGGTCTGCCATGTTGAGGTCCAAGAGGGTGAATTTTCATGGTTGTGACAGTACCTCCCCCACCTTGAAATGGTGAGCTCCTGAGCATCAATGCAAGGTGAAGCCCGTTGAGGCTATTGGGAGGATTTTGAGAGAGGGACTCAAGAGGAATTATTAAGGTGAAAAATTTGAAACTGATATTAAGAATCTTAAATATGAATGGGGACTTGATTTATCTTCCTTTGACATTGGATTCATGATTGATGTGATTTGAAAATCAATGATGGTTTTTGACATTATAACAGAAAATTAAAAAATTAAAATAAAATAAAAATAAAAGAATTAAAATTAGAGTAAGAAAAGAAATAGTAATAAATAGAAATGAATTTCAAGTAAGTTTTAATCTTGATCACTGATGTTGACAATCGATGTGAATTGGCCAGGGAGCTGGAAAAGAAAAGTTGATTCCAGGTGCTCACAGAGTTTCCAAGGTGATGTTTTGAAAGATTGTAGACCCCTCAGTGAGGTGCACACCAGGAGAGGAACTTAATTTTTGTAATTACCACTCCTTCCAGTGCCATAAAAAGAAAAGAAAATTTCTGAAGGAATGAATTGGAATTGGAAAGACCTGGAAAGAAATTGAGAAAAGGAATGGTCCATTTTCTCAAGTTAAAATAACCATAAATTTTGGAATTGATGTTAAAAGCCAGGCCAAAGATCTGTGTCCAAAAATTTCAGAGTGCTCACATAGTGGCAAAGGTGATTCCTACAACAAAAAGAGTAGAATACCTCTGAAGATGCATACCAGGAGTGGGACTTACTTTTGGTAAGTCATCTCCCCACCAAGCACCATAAATTATCAAGCTCTAGAAGAATCGGATCCTGGCTTGTCAGGATATAAGGAATGAAAATCCTTAACCATTTCAGGTAAATTCTTGAGGTTTTCAGTTGTTTCTCAAGTGGATCTTTCTGGGTCTTTACTGAAACCTTTCCATTCCACCACATACCATAATCTTCCTCTCTTGAGCTTTGAGTCCAGTATTTGAGATACTTCCCATTCCTCTCCTTCTTCAATGATTCTTGGAGGAGGAGGCCCTTGATGCCTATTTGGGATTTTTGATGTCTTGACTGGTTCCAAGAGTGAAATATGGAAGACTGGGTGGATGGACTTCCATTGAGATGGGAGCTTGAGGTGGTAGGCATGAGTGCTGACTTTCTTCAAGATTTTAAAGGGACCCAACCATCTTTCAGAAAGTTTTTCAGTAGGTCTAGTTGATTTGATGTTCTTGGAAGAAAGCCATACCATATCACCAGGATTGAAAACAGGTGGACTTGTGCTACTTTTATCAGCATACCTCTTAAACCTGTTTATGGAAACTTCAAGTTCTCCCTCGACATCTTTCTGTACTGGTTGGACTTTTGTTGATAACTTTCCAGCAGGAGTATCTTGAGTGATGTGAGCTGAGTCAAAATGAGGATCTCTTCCATAAACAGTGAAAAATGGTGAGTGTTTTGTTGAAGAGTTGTCAGAGTTATTGTAGGCAAATTGAGCCATAGGGAGCAAGGTGTTCCAATCATCTTGATGATAGCTGAAATACATCTAAAGGTACTCTTCTAGTATCTGATTTACCCTCTCTGTCTGTCCATCAGTTTCTGGATGGTAAGCAGTTTACAGATCTCTTGAAATCTTGAGCTGCTGACAAAGATTGGTCCAAAAGGAAGAAACAAAAAGAGAACCTCTATCACTAACAATTCTTGAAAGAAGGCCATCCTTTGAGAAAATATTCTTGATGAATAAATGGTTCGAATTCAATGAAGCTATCGAAG
This sequence comes from Austropuccinia psidii, assembly GCA_023105745.1. Taxonomy (NCBI): domain Eukaryota; kingdom Fungi; phylum Basidiomycota; class Pucciniomycetes; order Pucciniales; family Sphaerophragmiaceae; genus Austropuccinia; species Austropuccinia psidii. The sequence continues at coordinate 52,177,337 of JALGQZ010000007.1, read as the reverse complement.
ACATTGTTGGAATAGAAACTTCCATTTTTGAGAATCTGTCCACTATGACAAGGATTGAGTCAAAAGAACTGCACAGTGGCAATTGAGTGATGAAATCCAAGGACAATTTGGAATTGGAAGAGGTTTGAGGAGTCCAAACTTCTTGTGATGAATATTTTTGTTTCTTGAGCACTGTTGAAAGGATTATACATAACCCTTGATAAATTGAGTTACACAAGACCAGTGAAAATCCCACTTGACAAGTTCGAGAGTCTTCTCTTGGCCAGGGTGTTCAGATATAGGAGAGTCATGCCTCTTTTGAAGTATGCTGAGTTGAATTGTGGGGTCATTTGGAGCGACCGCCTGATCTTTGAACAGGAGAAGTTGGGAAGAGGAATCAAGAGAATAATCTTGGACAGATTTTCCTTTACCCAAATCTTGAAGAATACTTCTATATTGAGAGTATTTCCATAATGCCTTCTTAATTGAATTAATCTAATTTGAAAATGAATTCAACTTGACTGCAAAAAGCTTTGAGGCTTTAATTTCATCTTTATTGATTATTTTTTGATAATTCATTGGATTCTTGTTGATGAAATCTTCCCCCCTCTCTGGGTAAATGTTATCCCAATGCGGAAATTCATCTGGAAGGGTAGCCATGAGGCCAGGGAAGTAAGTGATTGAAAAATGGAATTCAGAGAGAAATTAAGCTCAGCGAGTGAGAATCTTTGAAGACAGGAAATATTAAAGTGAAATATGATTGGTGAGAACTTTAAAGGAGGAAGAAAGAGAAAGGAGAAAAGCTCTACAGCGCTTGAGAGCCCAGAATACGCCAAGGAGTTCCTTGTGATGAATCTCATAGTTGAGCTCTGCTGGAAGAGGCTTGCAACTATCAAATGAAATGGGATGTTTTTCCGAGTCAGAGACCTGACGCAGTACAGCACCCAAGGCATAATCAGAAGCAACAGTCTCTAAAATGGTGGGTAGAGAAGGATTGGAGAAGTGTTGAAAGCCTCTTTGAGTTGATGAAACTGCCTAAGAGCTTCCTCATTGAGGGGAAAATGGGAATCTTTCTTCAGTAAACTTGTGAGTGAACTAATTTTCTTTGTATAATTCTTTATAAAATTGGGGTAAACGTTGGCAAAGCCAATGAATAATTGAAGTGCCTTTAGGTTTCTTGGCAGTGGCCAATTGAGAATTTGCTGGACCTTTTCTTGGTCCATCTTTAGGTCTTCAGAAGAAACAACATAACCCAAATACTCTACACTAAAAACATGAAATAGGCACTTGGAGGCCTTATAAAAGAGGCTATTAGCTCTGAGTCTGGAACAAAAAGTGGACACATGAGTGACATGTTCTTCCTCAGATTTGGAAAAGACCATAATGTCATCCAAATAAACCACAACATAAATATGAAGAAGATCATATATAATATTATTGAAAAGGGTTTGAAAAGAGGAAGGAGCATTGGTGAGCCCAAATGGCATAACCAAATACTCATAACTGCCATATTTAGTTCCAAAACAAGTCAAATGCTCATACCCTTCCTTGATTCTGAGCAGGTTATATGCACCACGCAAATCAATCTTGGAGAAGATAGAAGAACCATTGAAAACAGTAAGAAGCTGATTCATAGGAGGAACAGGATACTTGTTCTTCCTATTAACAGCATTGAGTTAGCGGTAATCGACACACAAACAGAGACCGCCATCCTTCTTTTTGACAAAGAGGACAGGTGCTCCTGTTAAAGAGGAGCTTGGCCGGATGAAACCTTTCTCTAAACTCTTTGAAATGTAGGCCCTGAGTGTATCTGACTCTTGGTTTGATAAAGAGTAGATCACCCAATTGGAGGTAGAGACCCCTCCAGCTCAATATGATGATCACAGACGCGGTGAGGAGGAATTTTCTCTAATTTTACCTTGCAGAATACATCCAAGTACTGTTGATAAGCATAAGGAAGAACCTTCATCATGGTTTCTATCTCTTTTGTCTCTATCCCTTCATCCCACAACTCCTCCAGGGAATTATGATAAGAAGAAGTAGGAAGGTCTATATTCCCAAAGAAGAGATAAAGTGAAGAAGTAGGAAGGTCTATATTCCCAAAGAAGAGATAAAGTGAAGATACAGAATTATCTTATCCAAAATCTTGAATCTCTTTGAAGAATCCATCTCTAGAGGATAGTAATGACTTATGGGAATTAAGGGAAGGAATATGGACAGAAGATGGAAATGATGGTGTTCTATAATCACCAACCAGAGCTGCACATGATTTGAAAGAAGAAAATTCATTACTTAAAGATGTTGAAGTATCATAATAGTCCTTATGATCAGCCCTTTCCTCCAATCAATAGATGGAGTAAAATTATTAAGAAAGTCAAAGTCCAATATGAGATCTTCTGCCTTGGGAGTATCAATGACTAAAACGTCTCATTCAAAGCTTGGGAATGAAGGAAGCTCAAGTATATATTTGGTATGGTGAGTCACAAATAAGAAAGGTAACTCAGAGGAGTCCAAAATTATAAGAGGAATCTTCTCTGGGAGTTCTGAAATAGTCAAAGAATACTTGTGAACAAACTGCTTTGCAATGAATGAGTTGGTAGCACTAGAATCAATGAGAATACTGTAAAAAACATCAGAAAGAGAAGAAAAAACAAAGAATTCAAGAGAATTTTTGACACCAGTATTCAGAATGAACAATTGTGCTCTGGATGGACAACAGTGAAGACCATTGAACACAACATGATCTTCACTCAGGCTTTTCCCTGGCTGGAAAATTTTCCTGACAGTTGGGCAAGCTAGTTTTGAGTTATTTTGAAACAAGACTCAAGACTGTGCTTCCCACAAAAATAGGTACATAAGCCCTCCTTGATTCTTCTTTCTTTTTCAAAATTCATCAATTTGAAGTCTTTATTCAATAAAGAAGAATGGGGTTTGTCCCTCTTCTGAAAATTCTTCTTCTTTTAACTTGAGCTTGAAGAATTTTGAGGATGAGAAGAATTTGACCTTGAGGCTTCTGGCTTCTTCTCTTGATAATGACTCTTTTCATTTTGCCTCTCATGGTACCAGGTATCAAGCTCCAGGGTAATATCCATCAAGTATTGAAGAGAGTCAATTCTTGAAGGATGGGAGGCCAATTTATCCAAAATCCTGGATGGAAATCCCTTCCTGAAATGATGGATGAGAGCTCTTTCACCCCAATCCCAAATTTGTGAGACCAAACTTTTGAAATCATAAATTTATAATGATAAATGCCCACCTTCTTTCATTCTTAAGGAATCCAACTCTGCTTCAGCTTTTCTGACTTCATTTGGGTCCCCAAATAAGGTGAAGACTTGAGATTCAAATAGTTTCCATGAAATGAGAAGGTAATTTGGATCTTGATTGGTGATATTGGAATTATAAGGCTCAATCCATTTTGCAGCCCTCCCAATGAGAAATGAGGTGGCATAGAGAAATTTCTTTCTGTCTTGAGAAACATTTGCCAGATCATTATGAAATATCAATTTACAAGACTTAATGAATCTTCTGACTTTGAAGGGTTGAGTCCCATCAAAGCATTCTGGTGCCCTCAGATGGATTCTTGATGTTTCAGAAGAGGAAGTTGCTTGAAGATTGTCAATAATCTAAGTCATTTTCTGCATGATAGCCAATAAGGATGGTTCAGGCTGATGAGAGACAGGCTGATTAGACTGGGCTAGAGTTGGCCCTCCAGTACCTTGGGATGCCCCCACAGGAGCAGGAACACCTTCAGTACCATCAGACTCTTCCTCTTCTACAGGATTCTCCACCTCCTTTTCACCATCTTCACAAGAACCGTTGAAAGTGGTCCTTGAAAGGACTGGAAACCCACCAACTACTCCTGAAAATGAACTTGATCTTCTTGGTCCTCTTCCTTCCTTCCAAAATTGTTACTCTGTCTAATTGGTCCCTCAGTTGAGGAACTGCTGGGGTTCTGTCAAGGGGAGCTCTTAGAGTTGGAGTGAGAACAGTGTGAGTGCTGGCCTGAGATCTTGTCTGTGTTGCACAGGCATGATTTTCAGGAATAAAAATGAAATGAAATCAATGAAATAAAAATTTTATATATGAAAAGCTTGAGGCAAATAAGCTGGAAACTTGAAGTCAAAATCACAATCAAAATCAATGCCTTAACAAAAAATCGATCAAAATAGAAAATTGAGGTAAACCAATAAATCAAAAGTCAAAATGAAATCTTCAAGTCAATAAATCAATATTTCAAACAAGTCAAAATCAAAATCTTGCCGATATAAAGCAATCAGATGAATTCCTGAAGCAAAATAAATTTATGTGCAGATTCTTGATGTGAAAAATCAGCAAAATCAAATGACATTTTCAGGTCAATCAATTTTCTTGAAGTCAATATCAATTATGTCAAATTAATCAATCAAATCAAATCAAGTGAGTTCTTCTTTGAAAAACAAAATTTCTTGAAGAATGAATCAATATGAATCTTGATGTGAAGAGTTTGTCTGAATAATTTGATGAGGAATTTGAAAATCAAATGAAAATTAAGATTGCACCTGAATTATGAATGAAATAAAATTTGATGATTTGAGATAAGAGTTAACAAGAGACCCAAAAATAAAATTGGGTCAGCTTTCAATTTTCAAAATGAAGAATGAATGAGAGAAAATTGAGAGGTTAAAATGAATCATAAAGTTCATAAGCATTAATGAGTCATAATTTCAATCAAATGAGTGAATGAAATTGTAAAGCAAGAATGAAAAGAATGAGAAGAAATTATGAGTTAATTAATATAATGTCACTGGGGCTCTAGTGGAAAGAAAGAGTGGCCTGGAACTCAGCAATCAGGGACCTCACTTGGAATACTCCAAAGAATAAAGAGAATAAAGTAAAAGAACTGATTTCCTCTAAGAAATATGCAGGTACAAAGATGAGATGCAATAACAGGAAAGTGAAGCGAAATGGCCAAAGAGCCCAACTAAGTAAGTCCTTCCTCACTTTTTCAACCTGCCAAAATGAAAAATGGAATGAGTAAGGATATGACCACTAAATATTCATTGACAGGCAAAGAAAGGAAAGAAAGAGTTGCTAAATTACTTACTTGATAATATCAGTATTCACTTAAAAGAATGAAAAGAAAATAAAAATAATATAAAATCAAAATATATTGATTAACTGGGGAAAATCCCCCCCAGGGTAAAAGGAGGCCGGTATATGTGAAGAGCTGAGAGATTGACTCCTTCAGGCTGACAGCTGGTCTGTATTGAATCATTGAAGCTGTATTTGTAGGCTTGATGAATTTTATACCTTTCTAAATTGGGAAATGAACTGGGTTGAATCAAATTCCCATGGTGTATGAATGAAATACAGGTCTTCATCAATCCAGACTGTATTGAATGAATGTGGCTTCCAAGGTAGATTGATGAAGCAATTACCCTTGGAAAAACATTTTGGAACTTCCTCTTGAATATCCCTTGAGAATGTACTGCCATTATTTCCTTGGAGGAATACTGTGAATTGGAATAATGTCAGGCTGAGTCTATGATGAAGTTTTATGATAGTATTTACAACTCTTACTATGACTGTGACATGGTGAAGATTGTTTCAAAACAATTTTGATTCATAGTAATAAATGGTTGAAGTAAAATATTAAGGGCTTTACTATAATGAGCACTGCTGAAAGCCCTGGGTGCAGTCTTACCAGTTGAGTTACTATAATAAGAGCTACAATAATTAATTTCAAAGTGTAACGTGGGTATTTTCCAAGAGTGTAACTGTTTTTGACAGTTGTACTACATAGGAATTTAAGAGAAGGATGGGGATTCCTTTTCTGGAAGTGGAAAGGCCTCCTTTTATCCTGAAATGGGGTGAAAAGGCTGCTAGACCCTTTCACATAGAGGAAGTGGAGATTTTTCACTCTCATAGACAGGCTTGTGGCTTGCAAAAGGCCTGTATAGCCTTTATTGGGCTCAGATGTGGTTTTAAAACCACATCTGGGCAGTTTTCACCAATACAGGGTGAATACTTTCATCTGGGGACCACATAGCCTGATTCTGACATGTATGATGTGTAGAATGCTGTACAGAAGCTGTATGGGACCCCAGTATTGAATGAACTATGAGGTATCAAAGTAAAAACAAGCTTCTTTGTCTGTTTGAGACCTCATAATCATAGTTAGGGGTATTTCCCCATGGTAAGGCTGTATTGGCCAAACTGTGAGAATTTGACCTTAAAATAGCCATACCTTTGTCCGTTTTTGAGATATCAACCTCAAAATTGATTCACTGTGTAGCCCTGTATGTGTTCTACACAATGATACCTCATTTTTAATGTTTATCATTAAATATGGAAAAGTAACGCCATGTACAAGACTTTTGTACATATTCGTGTTTTAGGCCAAAAGCTGTATTGGGCTTGTTTGACTTATAGCCTTTATTCTAGATGAGATATGGGCAAATGAATGGCACAATCGGATATCCCTGATTTTGCTCTTTCCAAAAAGACCCCACTTTAGGTATCTCACACTAAAACTGTAGAAGTTAGATGAGAGGTGAATGTTTTATTCACCCTTATTTGGCCTGAATTTGACCATAACTTCAGTAATACTGGTGCTAGCTCAGTTTTGCTGGTACCATTGGATAGCCCTGGCTTAGAGCTTTATTTTGAATACCTATTTGATGGGTTTAAGTCTCCTACTCCTGATTTCAGATGAGAGGTGAAAATTAAGGTTTATGCTCAACAACAACTTTGAGCAAGAATAACTTTGTTATTCTTTGTCCTATGATGATGGGACTTGTATATTTGAAAAGAGATTAGTTTCCTCTTTCTTTTGATACCTTTTGAGTTAATTTGGCTCAGCTCTATTTTTTGGTGGTATTTTGGATTTACCATTGATTTATGGTATTTGGCTGTCATGCTTGTGCTCTGGTTTTGAGTCACAGGCTGACAAATAACCATTGATTTCTTCATGGCATCATTGGTATTTGAGATTGACAATTGTCCTTGAGCCTTGATGACTCCTCTGCATGACATGATGCCTTGATGACCTGATGGAATTTTGAAATAAACATTTGATATTGGCATCATTGGATTGCTGGTGAAAAAAGATGCATAATGGTGTGTAACACCAGTTATGGAATGTTTGGTTATTGGATGGTGAAAATGGCTAAAGGTCTTTTTGGATGATTCCAGGAGGATATGAGTGAAAAATGGGCTTTAGTGGCTTCAGAGGTGACAAAGTGATTTTTGGATGTTTTGGCCACTTTTGGGTTTCGGCCAAATACACCTAATACAGCTTTAAAACTGTATTTGGGCAAAGTGCACAGAAAATTCACAAAATTCACAGAAATGCACAAAATGCGCAAAGCTTGCAATTAAGCCCCAAATGGCCTAATATGGCCATTTGTGCATATTTCCCATATTACATGGGAAAATGGCCTAAAATGGCTAATACAGCAAAAATGAGCAAATCTATATTTTAAGCTTAAAAAGCCAAATACAGGCTTTTGGGCTGTATTTTTCCTGTTGACTGGAGAATACAAAAGACTTCCCAAAAGTAAATCCTGTCCAGTAAAGGCCTGATAATGATGAAGGGGCCAAGCTGGGCCCAGATGTTGAAATGGCCAATTTGGCCAGATTGCCATAAATTAGACATGGCATGGGTCTGCCATCTTGAGGTCCAAGAGGGTGAATTTCCATGGTTGTGACAAAATGATAGGAAAATTTAAACTTCAAAAAATCCAAATATATAAGAAACTTTTTACCACACAAGTACAAAGCCTTGACATACACAAGTAGCTGTTGCACTTTTTGAGTCTTGACATTGTTTTGATATTCTCAATAAACCAAAAAGTACAACATTAAATTTCAACATTTATTATTCCTAAAAATGAAAAAATTCACAGTAAATAACTACAAACATAAATTTTACAGAAATTTCATGAATTTCACCTTTTGCTTATAAAAATTGAACAAAAAAACAAATCTATCACAATACTTAATAAGATATTTTTAGAAAAAACATATGAAACTTATCATATCTTTTGCTTATCAAAAATAAAAAACAAGTTGATTTGCCAAAAGATTTCACATTGTGTCACCTGTAAAGTAAAATCTGTAGGGTGTGGATATGAAACTTTGATTAAAAATCAAGTACTTTTCCTGTGATCAAAATTTGTATGAGGTAAAATATAATTAAAAAATAGTATGAAAATAGTATTTTTAAAATAAAACACACCTATTTTATTCTTTTTAACTTTATAAGTATAAAACAATAATATTATAAAGCTTCATTGTTTTACAAACAATAAACATTTATCTAAAAATACTCTACAAGAGATATTTAAGGCTACAAAAGAAATTTCTTCAAGAGCAATTTCAATATGAATTAATTGAGCAAAGAACTGCAAGCAATTAATTATATAACAAAGCCTTTGAACAGGTATTTAAAGGGGAAAAACGCACAAAAGTGACCAGAGTGAATTTGGAAACAAAGTGACAAAGTTAACAGTGATGAAAGATGCTTTAATTCACTTAAGAGGTGGTTCAAGGGGTAAAAATGATTATAAGAGTCACAAACAATGATTATAGTAATTTTTTTCACGTGGTTAAGAGGTTCAGAATCATATAACAAGGGTGGTTGGAATTTTTTATTGATTGGTTTAACAGTGTTTAAACTAATTATAAAAGGAAAAGATTCTAACATGAAGAGAAAAGTGGGGAAAAGAAGACATTCTTTTATAGCCATTAATTTTCTTACTCCAAAAGTAAAATTTACTCTTTTAAGTGCTGGAAAACACTCTGACAACAGAAAAGCAAATTATGGCATCATTAAAGCCTGGTTTAGACAAAAAAAGGGCTGGTTTTAGCCATTTTAGACCCTTAAATCAGCCATTACTATAGTAATACCTGGTCTAGAGCCTTCAAAGCAGGTAGGGATGTGTGTATGAGACATAGAAACCCGTTAAAATGTTTTTGCTAAGATTTTTTTAACTTAAGCCTAGTTTTACCCTCTTGGCAACAGTTAAAACTGCCCTGGTTGGTATCAAAACCTCATCATCAATTGAGTCACAGACCCTGTGACTCAATTCCAGGCCAAAAGTGATGAATGTTTGGATGGACTTTGACATCCCACACCTATCAGCAAGGATTTTGGGGGTCTGGCTCCCCCTTGGAGCTTGAGTACCTTTTCCTCCCCAGAATTAATTTTTCCAATTTATTTTTTCTTTAATTCCTCATCATGTAATACACTTGTAATTTACACATACAATTCAATTGAGTTTTACAGTACACAACTATAATAATTGATATCTCATATGTAAATTACAGTTCACTTATGTAATACATGTGCACATTTTGACATTTCAATTTAAAATACTTCAATTCCACATAACTTCTAAACTACACACAACACCTCAATTTTAACACAAAAATTGATGTTTAACACCACATTTGGTGTGAATTAAATTAAGGTTTTTATTATCTTCAACTTTTCTCAAGAAAATACTAAAACTTAATTTAAGCTTATTTAAAGTTGAGTTACAGAAATTTTACCCAGAGGCAACACCACCTTATTTTTTATGAGGAATCCAATGGTGAAGTAATTTGCTTAAGTTTATTTATTGGATGAAAGGCTATAATTTATTTTATGTAACTTTTTACCAAGAATATTCTAATTTCATTAATTTGATTAAAAATTCATTTTTACTTAATTTTTTCAAGTAAAGATGCATTTTCACAATTTTAAAATTTAATGTAATTTTTATTTTAGGTTATAATTAAGTTTTTATTTTTGTATATAAATTTGTATTTATATTTTAACTTTTATTTTGATAATATAAATAAATTTATTTTTTTTATTTTTATATCTTATTTTGTTATTTGTGGTCTTTTGGGTATATGACAATACCTCTAAGGCTCACACTCCCTCCTGCTAAAAAAGAATATTACTTTGTAATATTGTTATTTCTATTGTTTCTGAACCTTCTTAGAAGTTTAGTAGCTTCAGGTATGTCCTTTTCTGCTAACCATTCATCTTCACAAGTTGGGTCACTGTACCTAACAAGGTATTCCCTTACTTTTTTGGTTCTAAACTTTCTTTCTTTGAGAACTTTGGTAATCCTTTTAATACCAGATTATTCAATAGGAGGTATAACTTGGGGAACTTTATTCCTCAAAGGAAATTTTTCAGCATCACTAGATTTATATAGCTTTATCAAGCTCACTGGAAATGTAGGATGCTTATTGCTAAGTTCTTCAGATGGTTCTACTTCAACAGCATTTTCTCCATGGAGCTCCTTAATAACAAAAGGTCCTGAAAAGTAATCTTTGAGGTTTTTACATCTTTTGATGATATTGAAGTTAGTGGTGGATACAAGTACTAAATCCCACCTTTGAAATATGGAGTGGCATGTGACTTGTCCCATTTGTCCTTAGCATATGCAAAAGAGTCTTCCATGCACCTCACTGCCTGCTTCCTAGCTTTGTCTAGCATTCCTTTGAATCTAGCAGCTGTAGGATGTATTTCAATCAATTCTTTCCTCAAGGTATCTTGGGGTAGTTTGGGATTCCATCCTTTTTCTAGAATAGCAGTAGTTTGATTTGTACTGGCATGAATGGATGTCTTATATTCCAAGGCTAATGCTGGTAAAAGAGTACACCAATCATGGGTAAATCTATCACAATCTCTGGATTAAAGACCATATTCACAAAATCCTTTTACCATATCTTCCAAGGTTTGGATCATTTTTTCAGCCAGACCATCAGTTTGGGGGTGGTAGGCTGTAGAGAATGATAATTTTGTCCCAAATAGTTGGTGAAAATTTTTCCATAGTGCTGTGGTGAGTTTGTTATCTCTGTCATTAATGATGTTTGTGAATATGCCAGTCCATGATATTACTCTATTCCATATCAGAAGAGCTGTATCCATGGCGGTATTATCCTTGTGACATGGTAGAAAGATTGGAGTCTTACTAAATCTGTCAACAATCACTAGGCAAGCATTATAGCTTCTGTTACCCCCTGGTGGCAGACCAGCTAGCCAATCCATATGGACAATTTACCAAGGTCTGTTGGGTTCTTGGATCTTGATCATATTCCCAAGTCTTTTGCCAGTGGATTTTCTTTGCCTTTTGACATCTGTCACAGGTTTTGCAATACTCTGCAACACCTTTCTGCCACATTGGAAACCATATGCAGGTTTTTATTTTTTTCTCTTGTTCTGTCCTCAGACAGATGTCCTGCCTGATAAAGGGCTGTCATGGCATTCTTTAAGTAAAAGATTGATTAAGTACCTGTCCACAACTGTCACGACACATGTATGCTTAGTTCTGTGGTAAATCATACCATCCAGTAAGTGGAATCTTCCTTCATCATATAATTTTCTCTATATCTCATCTAAGGCATGTATCAAAGAATTGTCTTTACAGTCCTTAGTAAGTAATTGGCATAAAATGCCACAGTTTTTATCCTGAGTATAACTTCTTCTTACCTCCTCAAATAAAGTGGTGTTCAGGTCTATAACACTGATTCCTTCTATGGGGATTTGTGGGGAAGCTTCCTCTGGTACATAAGCAGTATTATCAATACTATTTTGTAATGGCCATCTGCTCAGTCCATCTGCATTTTTATGAATATTCCCATCATTATGAACAATGGTCATATTTCCCCTATACTCTTTTATGGCTATTTGCCATCTGAGCATTTCCTATTAGGCATATTCATGTTTAAAAGTCATTTAACAGTGGTAAAATCTGTTATTACTTAAAAAACACATCCTCCCAGAAAGTAATTCAGCTTCTCCAAGGCCCAGACAATGCATAAACACTCCATTTGACTGGCTCCATATCTAGCTTCAGTTGGTTTGATTTTCCTGGATAGGAAGCATATGGGTCCTTCCACAGGTTTATCTTTGATAATCTGGACTTGATGAAGTGCAGCACCAAGCCCATCTCTTGATGCATCAATATAAAGCTTAAAAGGAATCTTCAAGTCTGGCATCAGTAAGAGTGGAGTAGTGGTCAAGGCTTGTCTCAAAGATTCAAAGGCCTTGACTCTGTCAACGGCCATTTCAAATACTGTGTCTTTGTCACATAATTTATAAAGAGGTCTCTCTATGGATGCAAAATCTTTAATATGTTGCCTGTAATATTGTGCAAACCCCAAAATCACTGAATTTCTTTCTTGTTCTGAGGCATGGGTTTCAGCAATACTGCTTCAACCTTGTTTTTGTCAATTCCAAGGGATAAACCAGATATTACATGTCCCAGTGCTTTAAATCCAAAATGGCATTTCTTTAAAGAAATTTTCATCTTGACAGATTGTATTTTTTCAAACCTCTGGATAATCTGTACATATGTTCTTCCCAAGTTTTGGAACAGACAATAATGTCATCAATGTAAATGATTAACCATCCTTCTGAAAGTTCTTCAGGGAACATTTCATTAATCATTCTTTGGAAGTGTGAACATGCATTCTTTATAACAAAAGGCATCCTCAAATGTTCATATACTCCACAATGAACAATAATCCTCAAGTATTTTCTTGCCCTTGGTGTCACTACATTCTGATGAAATCCTTTAAGGGCATCCATAGTGGTTATATACATTGGTTTGGATATCTGGGTAAGGGCAATTTGGATTTTTGGTATTGGGTACCTGTCTGGAACAGTGTTAGTGTTCAGAGCTCTAAAGTCCCCAACCATAAAATACTTCCTCATTATAGCCAACCTTTCTTATTACATCAAGGTCTAGAAGTTCTTCAATATGAATTTCCAGAGCTTCTCTTGATTTAGGACTTGCTGGATATGCAGGTCTTCTTAAGAGTGGTGGATAATGTCTCTCAATATTAAGGATGATGTCAGCTTCATGACCAATAATTTCCCCCAAAGGTTCTTTATCTGATGAAGATTCTTCTCTGTGGTCATATACAAGGGTAGAAAGTTCATTTTCCTGACTATCAGTCAGATGAAAGCTTATTTCAGCTTCATTTAACTGTTCAGATTTGAATCACTCCAGCTCTAAGCTGACTGGTGCTACTTTACTTACTGCAATTTGTATTTTAAATGGTAAAAAGGCATGTTTTGATGTTTATTCTCTCCAATAGTAAAGTATCTGTCCTTGTTGTTATGTAAGTCTATTCCATACATGATCAAATATTCATTTCCCAATATAAAATGGTTACTAGAGCAATTTTCCATAACAACAAATTCAACAGTGATTCTTAAATTTCCATTGATATGTGGAAATATGACATTGGTCTCAAATATTCCCAATTCTTTCATTGGATTACTTGCACTATTGAATTTCATGCCATCAATTGGTAACAATTGGTCTTCAAAATTTGGTACACAAGTCTTAAGAAAAGATTTTCCAACACAAGAGCAGAAGGCTCCTGGGTCAAGTCAAAGTTTAGTGTGCTTGTTTTCAATTACCACTTCTGTTATACAAGAGTTACCAGCTGTATAACCTTTTCCCCTGTTTGGTTTGGTTTTCATAAGTTGTGAATCTTGAATTTTTGACAAATCAAGTTGACCATTGCTTAATTGTGGCAAGTGGGAATAAAATTCCATGATGTCAAAATTGGTATTGATATTCTCTATATCTTTTGAAGATTCAGAAAATATTGATGACTTATCATCTGAATATTCTTCAATTATATTATCATCTTTTTCAACATCAGGTTATTTTTCAATTTCAACTTCATTTATTTTTCCCCTCTCTTGACATGTATTGGCTAAGTGGGTGGTTCTTTGGCAAATATGAAACTTTCTTATTATATCTGCAGATTTATACTTAACATTATTAGAATTTTCTTTGGCATTTTTTTCCACAGAATCTTTCCAAGGTGTATTAAACCTTGTTTTGAGATTTACCCTACTAGAACCAATCCTGGTTCTGGTGGTTACTTCTTCTAATATATTAATAATATCTTATTCTAAAGATTGTTTGGTAGTCCTGCTTTTTTCAGAATGCTCTCAGTCACCTTCACATTGTCTCAGAATCTTTCTGTGGATCATAAATTCTCACATGTCAGGATACAATGCTGTTAATCTGTCTTTTTGTTGGCAAAACCATGGTAAACCTTTGTCTTTATCAGCATTAAATTTGGCATATTCAAAGGCTGTTTCCACTTCAAACCTCCAAGAATCATTGGCCCATTTGTTCATAATTTGGGTTTTCCACCAATTCCAACTTTGGTGTCCATGTGCTTGTCTTAATTTGATATACCATCTGTGAGCTGATTTGGTAAACAAGGTGTTAAATCTTGCTGTTACCAATCTGTCTGGTAATTCAAAATCTTCTTCAATAATTTCAATACCTCTGATGAATGCCATATGGTCATATTCTCCTTCACCACTGAAGTGAGGCCATTATTTAAGTTTTGGTACTTCTTTCATGAGTTTGTAGCCCATTGATGGTACCAAGTTATGAAAAGAAGTGGAAAATTCATTTTTTAACTGTGATTTTTCAACCTCCAATACTTGTGGATTTGGGATTCTATTTCCCTCATTCTGATTCAAAGGAGTAGACATCCTTAGTAAGGTGTGAAGTAATTGTTCAATATCATTTCTTGTACTATTGTTACACCTTTGGGAATTTCTGAATTCATGTTGTAAACTTTGTATTGAATTTATTATATTATTTTTATAATTATATTCTGTTTTTGTCAAGTCTTTCCATAGTTCTGTTTGTCTAGTATTATCAGAAGTGATCTGATTCAACCTCATTGTTAATTTTGATATTTCCTCTTTTGAGGTGTCAAAACACTTTTTCAAGGAAATTGTATATGTCATTACTTCAGTAAATGATTTTGAAATATTATCAAGAACATTTTTATTCTCCTCTTTGATAGTACTTATAGCTTGTTTTATTCTTGTTTAATTTATGTCATCAATATTGAGCTTGGAATATTTGTCTGTCAAGTCTTTAATAATGGCAGATTGTTCATTTAATTTATTTCCAAATGAATTGTCATTATTGGAAATTTCAATTTCTCTTAAAGCTTTTTCAAAAAATATAATTGTCTCATTTATTTGGCTAAGACTTAAGTTTTTTGTTTTAAGATTGTTACAAATGGATGAATTTTTATCAGAAACATGAGTTTTTACATCATTTATAGCTTCATACAACTCTGGGATAGAATCAAACATGTCAGAAATCATTTCTGATATTTGAATCTGGCTTCATCATTTTTCTGTAATTCCATCTTTGTTCTGGCCATCTGAAATACATTTTCCATGGCATCCTGCTGAAGCTTTGGGATTCTGTATCCCTGGCTGTAAGGTTTTGTGGCTGGTGCCTTGCCTTTTCCCTTGTTTTGAGCTTGTGGTTGCTTTTTCATGTTGGAATTGCTGCTGCTGGCTATTGGGGCTGTTTTTGGCACTTGCTTTGGTGGTGGAGGGTTGTTTTTCCTCCATTCTGCTGTTAAAAGCATCATGTTACTCTTTTTCATCAATGGATGCCATCCATTGAGTAACTTGCAAGTGTTGGGATGGCCTAGGAATTTTCTCACAGTCAGGTAAGAATTCATGCAGTTTTTCCACAGATCTGCAAGGATATGGTACTCTTTGTGCTGCAATTCATTGTTGTAAGCCTTCTGGCTGGCTTTTTATATGTCCACTGAGGCTTCTTGTGGTGGCGTCAGCTCCGTTTGAAGGTAAAATAGTATTATCAGCTTCAGAATTACATAATTCATTAATTTGGAGGTCATCAACCAACCCTTGTCCTTCTGTAACAGATTGGCTTCTACCTTAATCATGTCTATGACCTTTTTGGGAGCTTCTAGAGGGGTTATAGCTGGCTCCTGATCTGGTTGAAGGCATATTTTATGATTAAAGGGCTTACAAATAGTATTTTTACATCAAAAAACTCACTATTGGCCAAATTCTTTTCCTTCTCAAGGGTATTACTTATATCCAAGTTAATTAATTCAGAAGAAATTGGTTCAGGTTGATTATTCTGAGTTATAATAATTGTACTATTATTGTTAGAATTCACAGTACTTTCAGGACTAATGCTTGGTACTGTTGAGGCTGTTTCAATATTTTCTTGTCTTACCAGGCTGTCAGACAATAAAATTAATAACAAAGCCAATTGATTAAATAAAGAAAGATTTTTTAAAGAGAGAAATGAAAAAATAAAGCCTTACTTATAATATGAAAGAAATTATTTTTATGGATTTTTGTTTTGAATTATGAGTATTCTTATATGCTTTGAAATTTTTCAATATAAGAAAAATTATTTGAAAAGAGTAAAAAAATTATGTCACAGGTAAAATATCATGGCTGCGCCCCAAATGTAAGATGTGAATATGAAACTTTGATCAGAAATTAAGTATTTGTCTTTTCCTCAAAATTTGTATATGGTAAAAAATGATTAAAAATAGTATGAAATACTATTTTAAAGAGAAAACACACCAATTAATTTTTTTTAAATTTATAAGTATAAAACAAAAATATTATAAATATTTATTGTTTTATCACCAATAAGAATTTATCCAAAAATACTCTACAAGAGATATTGAAGGCTACAAAAGAAATTTCTTCAAGAGCAATTTCAATTGGAATTACTTGAGCAAAGAACTGCAAGGAATTGATTAAATAACAAAGTCTTTGAAAGAGTTATTGAAGGAAAAACACGCCCAAAGTTGACCAGAGTGAATATGGAAATAAAGTGACAAAGTTTACAGTGATGAAAGATGCTTTAATTCACTTATGGGGTGGTTCAACGGCTTAAATGATTATAAGAGTTACAAACAGTGATTATGATTTTTCTTTCAAATGGTTAAAGGGCTTACAAGGATTACAAAAAGTTGTTTGGAATCTGTTATTGATTGGTTTAACAGTGTTTAAACTGACTATAAAAGGAAAATATTCCAACATGAAGAGAAAGTGGGGAAAAGAATATATTCTTTTATAGCCATCAATTTTCTTACTAAAAAAGTAAAGCTTACTCTTTTCAGTCGTGAAAAACACTCTGAAAACAGAAAATCCAATTATGGCATCATTGAAGCCTGGTTTAGACCAAAAAAGGGCTGGTTTTAGCCATTTTAGACCCTTAAATCAGCCATTACTATAGTAATACCTGGTCTAGAGCCTTCAAGACATGTAAGAGTTTGTGTTAGAGACTTAGAGACCAGTTAAAGCTATTTTTACTAAGATTGTTTTAAATTCAGGGTAATTTTACCCTCTTGGCAACAGTTAAAACTGCCCTGGTTGGTATCAAAACCTCATCATCAATTGTGTCACAGACTCTGTGACTCAATCCCAGGCCAAAAGTGATGAACCTTTGCTTGGATTTTGACATCCCAAACCTATCAGCAAGGATTTTGGGGTCTGGCTCCCCCTTGGAGCTAGAGTACCCTTTCCTCCCCAGAATTAATCTTTCCAATTTATTTTTTCTTTAATTCCTCATCATGTAATACACTTGTAATTTACACATACAATTCAATTGAGTTTTACAGTACACAACTATAATAATTGATATCTCATATGTAAATTACAGTTCACTTATGTAATACACATGCACATTTTGACATTTCAATTAAAAATACTTCAATTTCTCATAACTTCTAAACTACACACAACACCTCAATTTTAACACAAAAATTGATGGTTAACACCACATGTGGTGTGAATTAAATTAAGGTTTTGAGGATTTTCAACTTTTGTACAGAAAATACTAAAGCTTAATTTAAGCTTATTTAGAGTTGAGTTACAGAAATTTTACCCATAGGTGATCCCACCTTATTTTTCATGAGGAATCCAATGGTGAAGTACTTTTCTTAAGTTTTTTTATTGGATAAAAAGATATAATATATTTTATGTAAATTTTTACCAAAAATATTTCAATTTCATTAATTTTATTAAAAATTCATTTTTACTTAATTTTTTCAAGTAAAAATGCATTTTCACAATTTTAAAATTTAATGTAATTTTCATTTTAAATTATAATTAAATTTTTATTTTTGTATATAAATTTGTATTTATATTTTAATTTTTATTTTAATAATATAAATAAATTTCTTTTATTTATATTGATATCTTATTTTGTTATTTGTGGTCTTTTGGGTATATGAAAATACCTCTAAGGCTCACAAAATCTCTTTAACTCAAATTTAAATAGGCTTAACTCAATTTTTGAGTATTTTCAGTATTAAAATCTTAAAATAATGAACCTTTCATTTAGTCAACACAAAATATGGTGCCAACCATCATTTGTGTTCATGAAAAATGGGTGTGGTGTGTAGTTTAGAAGCTATGATAAATTGAAGTATTTCTAATTGATTTGTAAAATTCTTAGCATTTATTAAAGAAGTGGACTTCAATAATTGATATCTTGAGCTGTTTATCCTTTTTTTTCAGTTCAATTACGCATGTGAATTTCTATATATAGTACATTTTGAGGAACTACAATAAAGTAAATTGGACAGATACATTTTAAGCCAGGGAAATAAATCATAGCTTCTAGAGTTTTTGAATCTCCCCAATTACTTCCTACAAGGCCTGGGATTTCAAAATCTACACAAAAGCACATTACCTATGTCCAGGAATTAAGTCACATGGTCTGTGACTCAATTGGTGATGAGGTTTTTATTTCAACCAGGACAGTTTTAATGGTTTCCAAGTGTGTAGAACTAAGATTATGTTGGAAAAAGCCTTCTCAAAAATTCTTTATTCTCCTTCAAATAATCTTTATACAAATTCTGACATTATTTTAAGACTCTAAACCAACTATTACTATAGTAATTTCTGGTTTTCAGTGCTAGATTGCTGAGACAACCCCCTTTTTGAACAAAAATAGGTTTCAATTATACTATAATTGAGTTTTCTGTTTTCAATATTTTCTTCAAAGATGGTGAGGTCATTTTTTATTTTTATAGGAAGAAAACTTGAGACTATAACATAATTTCTTCTTTTCCCCAGCTTTTCTTTTTTGTTGATCATTGGTTTAAATACTGTAAGACCAACTGATAAAAGATTCTAACCACAAATTTCTAATCACTCCAAATCTTTAATTGCATTAAAAGTAATTATATTAATTTTATTCAATGATTTATCTTTTTACTCTTGCACAACCCTCTTTATCACTATAAAAATTGTCACTTTGTTTCCAGAGTTACTAGTCACTTTTTGGAAGGTTTTCTCTTCACAGATGCTTTTTTGAGATTGTGTTCTCATATTGATTTCCTTAATTTCTTTTCTCAATTGATTTTAATTGAAATTTCTTTTTTATTCTTAGATATCTCTTGTAGAGTATTTTGGTATAAATTCCTATTTTGGTAAAACACTAAATCTTCATAACAGTACTTTCTTATACAAATTAAGTTCAAAATAAGAATTTTGGTGTTTTTTCTGTTAAAACTGTCAAAATTACATTTTTTTTTCTTAAATAATTTTACCTCATAAAAAGTCTGAGGGAAAGAAAAGTACTTTATTTCTTATCAAAGTTTAATCTCTAAGCCTCACAAAAGTACCTGCACATAATCACATCACCTCACCAATTTCTGAAGCTTTTTCCTGAAATACTTCAGCATAGCCCTATCTAGATCATAATCATATCATTTTTTCTTCCCAAAATTCAAGTCTCTTTCATAACAGCAAAAGCCAATCAAAATTTTGCATCCAACTATCAATATCATTGTGCATGTAAGTCAGATCAGCTGCATGAGAATTAATAGACTTAGTATTCCCATTCCTACCTCCTGTATGAAAAAAACATTCAACTACATCATTAAATTGTCTGATCAAAATCAATGTGATTCAAATAACCTTTATAAATACATGAACACAGAAAAGGAAATCCCCCATCAATCAAAAGTAATGCATTAATAAAATAAAATTTTCACTAGAAATAATAACTTATTTCTCTACAAAGTTAATAATTCACTACAGAATCTGAGTCAAATAATTCATTTTAGAAAACACCCCACTATCTGGAATTCCAATTAGTATTTCTCAGGGAAAAGTAAGGCTTAAGTAGAAAACACATTGCACTCAAAAAAAAACATAAATAGAGGATCTCTTCCCCCATTTCTCTTTTCCCTTCCTTGTGGTAAAAAATACTGTTAAAGGATCATTTAAAGATAAATATATTAGATAGAGCCATGTCTAAGAATGAAAGGTAATACAGACAATAACATATTTTTATAGCTTTGTCAAGTTCAAAATACCATATGCTCAGTCGCCAAGCTCAATGGCCAGGTTGAATTTAAAATCTCATTACTATAGCTACTATTACTAAATTTATCCATTTTAAATTACTCAAAAAAGCATCATTACTATACTTTGAAACTATATCAATCACCTTTTTATTTTTTTAAAAAGGAATCAATACTATTCTCTTCTATTACTAATATGATTGATTATCATTTAAACCAAAAGCAACTTGGAAAGCTCCTTTTAAGTTAATATCAACAAATCATATCACATATACAAAATACTGGACAGTTAGAGAATATTGTCAAAACTCTATTTTTATAAATTTATTGAATATTTGTTTCTGCTTACTATATGCAAATTATCTACAAAAAAATGTATCCTATTATTTTATTATTATGACCTAAATCAGATGGATTAAATATAGATCTTATATCATATCATTTTGCCTTATTATTAGCTTATTATCAAAGTTCTTTATCCTTATTCTTGATTAGGTGGGATAGAAACTTCAAAATTAGTATTCTATGGTTTCAAAGCCACAATCTTGTTATTTTAGCAATGAGAAGATTTTTTTTTGGTATATTCAGATGGGAAGATAAAACACCATTATCACCCTTTGTCACAGGAAACTTAAGCAATTTAAAACCAATTACCTGTGGTTTTTCCCTCAAGGAATTCCTTATCTAATCCAACAACATGTATTTACAATTAACCATTTTTCCTTAATTTTTTTTCATTTGTGAGGCTTAAGGGATGAGTAATTTGAAGTTCAGCTTACTTGTTATATATTTTCTCATTACATATGCTATTTTGAGTTTGAAACACAAGATAAAAAGATTTCTGAATTAATTATTATTATTATTAGCTTTCAGTTAAATAAATCCACTCTTAAACCTCATTAAACTTCAAAGAAACAATCTCAAAAAATATTTTAGATTTTCAACTTTAAAAATCAATAGAGAATATTAAAGGTTTGTTATGAAATAAAAGTTAAAAAATTTAAAACCTTTTGATTGATATATGTCTTTTTTTGTTTTTTTAGAAATAAAAAAAGAAATATCTTTATTTTTTTCCCCTTAAATTTCATAATTCCTCAATTTATTTTAAAAATAAGAGTAACAAAAAAAATTCAATGGTATTTTTTTAAAAAAAGAATCATATTTTTCCATTGATAGTACAATATAATTGTAAGGTGTGGATATGAAACTTTGATTAAAAATCAAGTACTTTTCCTGTCCTCAAAATTTGTATAAGGTAAAAATCAATTAAAAATAGTATGAAATATTATTTTTAAGAGAAAACACGCCAATTTTATTGTTTATAACTTTATTAGTATAAAACAATAATATAAAAATTTATTGTTTTACCAACAATAAAGATTTATCCAAAAAATACTCTACAAGAGATATTTTAAGGCTACAAAAGAAATTTCTTCAAGAGCAATTTCAATTGGAATTAATTGAGCAAAGAACTGCAAGCAATTAATTAAAGAACAAAGTCTTTAAAAAGAATATTAAAGAGAAAACACGCCCAAAAGTGACCAGAGTGAATTTGGAAACAAAGTGACAAAGTTAACAGTGATGAAAGATGCTTTAATTCACTTTTGGGGTGGTTCAGGGGTAAAAATGATTATAAGAGTTACAAACAATGATTATAATGATTTTTTCACGTGGTTAAAAGGATTAAAATGATTTAAAAGTGGTGGTTGGAATCTTTGATTGATTGGTTTAACAGTTTTAAACTAATTAATAAAAGGAAAAAGATTCTAACATGAAGAGAAAAGTGGGGCAAAGAAGACATTCTTTTATAGCCATCAATTCTCTTACTCCAAAAGTAAAATTTACTCTTGTCAGTCGTGAAAAACAGTCTGACAACAGAAAAGCCAATTATGGCATCATTGAACCCTGGTTTAGACCAAAAAGGGCTGGTTTAAGCCATTTTTAGCCATTTTAGACCCTTAAATCAGCCATTACTATAGCAATACCAGGCCTAGAGCCTTCAAAACACGTCAGAATGTGTGTCAGAGGCGTAGAAACCAGTTAAAACTGTTTTTATTATGATTGTTTTATCTTAAGGGTAGTTTTACCTTCTTGGCAACAGCTAAAACTACCCCAGTTGGTATCAAAACCTCATCATCAATTGAGTCCACAGACCCTGTAACTCAATTCCAGGCCAAAAGTGATGAACTTTTGCGTGAATTTTGACATCCCACGCCTGTCAGCAAGGATTTTGGGGGTCTAGCTCCCCCTTAGAGCTGGAGTTCCTTTTCCCCCCCAAATTTAATCTTTCCAATTTATTTTTCCTTTAATTCCTCATCATGTATTATACTTATAATTTACACATGTAATTCAATTCAATTGTACAGTACAATACAGTAATAATTGACACCTCATATGTAAATCAAAGTTCACTTATGTAATACACGCGCACATTTTGACATTTCAATTGAATTCAATTGAAAATACTTTAATTCCTCATAACTTCTAAACTAAACACAACACCTCAATTTTAACACAAAAATTGATGGTTAACACCACATGTGGTGTGAATTAAATTAAGGTTTTGAGGATTTTCAACTTTTGTATTGAAAATACTAAAAACTTAATTTAAGCTTATTTAGAGTTGAGTTACAAAAATTTCACTCAGAGGTGACCCCACCTGATTTTTTATGAGGAATCCAATGGTGAAATAAAATTTATATGTTTATTTATTGGATAAAAAGTTATAATAAATTTTATTTAACTTTTTTCCAAATTTATTTATTTTTTCACAATTTTGTTAAAATTTCATTTTTACTTAAATTTTTCAAGTATAAATGTAATTTTATATTTACAAAATTTAAAGTAATTTTATTTTTAAATTATAATTAATTTTTTATTTTTAATATAATTTTATATTTATATTTTTTATTTTTATTTTAATAATATAAATAAATTTATTTTATTTATATTAATATGTTATTTTTTATATTTGTGGTCTTTTGGGTATATGAAATTACCTCTAAGGCTCACATTCCCTCCCCCTAAAAAAGAATATTACTTTGTAATATTGGTGTTTCTAGTGTGTCTGAATCTCCTCAGGAGTTTGGTGGCTTCTGGTATATCTTTCTCTTCTAACCATTCATCTTCACAAGTTGGGTCACTGTACCTAACAAGGTATTCCCTTACTTTCTTGGTTCTTAATTTCCTTTCTTTAAGAACTTTGGTTATTTTCTTAGTACCAGATGTCTCAATAGGAGGTATAACTTGGGGAATCTTATTCCTCAAGGGAAATTTCTCAGCATCACTAGATTTGTATGGCTTTATCAAGCTTACTGGAAATGTAGGGTGCTTATTGCTAAGTTCTTCAGATAACTCCACTTCAACAGCATTTTCTCCATGGAGGGCCTTAATCACAAAAGGTCCTGCAAAGGAGTCTTTTAACTTTTTACATCCTTTGATGTTATTGAAGTTAGTGGTGGATACAAGAACTAGGTCCCCCACTTTGAAATCTGGAGTTGCATGAGATTTATCCCATTTGTCTTTAGCATATGCAAAAGAGTCCTCCATGCATCTCACTGCATGCTTTCTAGCTTTGTCTAGCATTCCTTTGAAGCTAGCAGCTGTGGGATGTATTTCAATTAAGTCTTTCCTCAAGGAATCTTGGGGTAACTTGGGGTTCCATCCTTTTTCTAGAATAGCAGGAGTCTGATTGGTACTGGAATGGATTGATGTTTTATATGCTAATTCCAGTGCTGGTAACAGAGTACACCAATCATGGGTAAATCCATCACAATCTTTGAATTCAAGGCCATATGCACAAAATCTTCTCACCATGTCCTCTAAGGTTTGGATCATTCTTTCAGCCAGACCATCAGTTTGTGGGTGGTAGGCTGTAGAGAAAGACAGTTTTGTGCCAAATAATTGGTGAAGATTTGTCCATAGAGCTGAAGTGAATTTGGGATCTCTATCACTGATGATATTTGTAAATATCCCAGTCCATGACACTACTCTATTCCATATCAGAAGAGCTGTATCCATGGCTGTATCATCTTTGTGACATGGTAAAAAGATTGGAGTTTTACTGAATCTGTCCACAATTACTAGGCAAGCATTATAGCTCCTGTCACCTCCTGGTGGTAGGCCAGTTACCCAATCCATATGGACAATTTCCCAAGGTCTGTTTGGTTCTTGGATTTTCATCATATTTCCAAGTCTTTTGCCAGTGGATTTATTTGCCTTTTGGCATCTGTCACAGGTTTTGCAATATTCTGCAACATCTTTTTGCCACATTGGCCACCATATGCAGGTCTTTACTTTCTCTCTTGTTCTGTCCTCAGAAAGATGTCCTGAAAAGGGACTATCATGGCATTCTTTCAGTACAAGATTGATTAATGACCTGTCTACAACTGTCATGACACATGTGTGCTTGGTTCTGTGGTAAATTATACCATCCAGTAGGTGAAATCTCCCTTCATTATAAGATTTTCTCCATACTTCATCCAAGGCATGTATTAGAGAGTTGTCTTTACAGTCTTTGTTAAGTAATTGGCATAAGATGCTACAATTCTTATCTTGAGTGTAACTATTTCTGACTTCTTCAAAGAAGGTGGTGTTCAAGTCTGTAACACTTATTCCTTCTATTGGAATTTGTGGTGAAGCTTCTTCTGGAACATAAGCAGGATTATCAATGCTATTTGGTAATGGCCATCTGCTTAGTCCATCTGCATTCTTATGAATATTCCCATCCTTATGAACAATAGTCATATTGCCTCTGTATTCTTGTATGGCTATTTGCCATCTGAGCATGTGTCTGTTAGGTGTTTTCATGTTCAAAAGTGATTTCACAGCTGTACAATCTGTTATTACTTCAAAAACACATCCCTCTAAGAAATAGTTCAATTTCTCTAAGGCCCAGACAAGGCATAGACATTCCATTTGACTTGCTCCATATCTGGCTTCAGTTGGTTTGATTTGCCTGGATATGAAACATATTGGTCCTTCTACAGGTTTGTCATTTATGATCTGAACTTGGTGAAGTGAAGCACCTAGTCCATCCCCTGATGCATCAATATACAGTTTGAAAGGCAATTTAAAGTCTGGCATCAGTAAGAGTGGAGCAGTGGTCAATGCTTCTCTTAGAGACTCAAAAGCTTTGACTCTGTCAACAGTCATCTCAAATACTGTGTCTTTGTCACACAACTTATAAAGTGGTCTTGCTATGGATGCAAAGTCTTTAATGTGTTGCCTGTAATATCCTGCAAAACCTAAGAATGACTGAATTTCCTTCTTATTCTGAGGCATGGGTTTTAACAATACTGCTGCAACTTTGTTTTTATCAATTCCAAGGGACAAACCAGATACAACATGTCCTAGTGCCTTAAGTTCTTTAAATCCAAAATGACATTTCTTCAAGGAGATTTTCATGTTTACTGATTGGATTTTTGTCAAAACTCTTGATAATCTGTACATGTGCTCCTCCCAAGTCTTTGAACAGATAATAATGTCATCAATGTAAATGATTAACCATCCTTCTGAGAGTTCTTCAGGGAAGATTTCATTCATCATTCTTTGGAAGTGTGAAGGTGCATTTTTGATACCAAAGGGCATCCTTAAGTATTCATACACTCCACAATGAACAATAATTCTCAAGTATTTTCTTGCTCTTGGTGTTACTACATTTTGATGGAATCCTTTAAGGGCATCCATAGTGGTTATATACACTGCTTGAGATATTTGAGTAAGGGCAATTTGGATTTTTGGTATTGGGTATCTGTCTGGAACAGTGTAAGTGTTCAGAGCTCTAAAGTCCCCAACCATTCTGGATTTTCCATTATGCCACGCCACTATGACTGGTGTAGTTATTTCTACTTCCTCATTGTGGCCTACTTTTCTTATTACACCAAGGTCTAGAAGTTCTTTGATATGAATTTCTAGAGCTTCTCTTGATTTTGGACTTGCTGGATAAGCAGGTCTTCTTAAGAGTGGTGGATAAGGTCTCTCAATGTTAAGAATGATGTCAACTTCATGACCAATAATTGCTCCCAGGGGTTCTTTGTCTGTAGCAAATGCTCCTCTGTGGTCATACAAAAGGGAAGAAAGTTCATTTTCTTGCTTATCAGTCAGATGAAGGCTTATTTCAGCCTCATTTAACTGTTCAGACTTGAATTTCTCTAACCCTAAGTTGACTGGTGATACTTTGTTTACTGTAATTTGTCTTTTAAAGGGTAAAAAGGCAAATTTCTGGTGCTTATTGTCTCCAATTGTAAAGTATCTGTCTTTGTTATTATGTAAATCTATCCCATACATGATTAAATAGTCATTTCCCAATATAAAATGGGTACTAGAGCAATTTTCCATAACAACAAATTCAACTGTGATCCTTAAATTCCCATTTATGTGTGGGAATATGACATTGGTCTCAAAGATTCCTAATGCTTTCATTGGGTTACTTGCACTGTTGAATTTTATACCATCAATTGGTAACAATTGGTCTTCAAAATTTGGTACACAAGTCTTAAGAAAAGATTTTCCAACACAAGAGCAGAAGGCTCCTGGGTCAAGCAAAAGTTTGGTGGGTTTGTTGTCAATCACCACTTCTGTTATACAGGAGTTACCAGCTGTATAACCTTTTCCTCTGTTTGGTTTTGTCTTCATAAGTTGTGCATCTTGAACTTTTGATAAATCAACTTGACCATTGCTCAATTGTGGTAAGTGGGAATAAGATTCCATGATGTCAAAAGTGGCATTGATATTTTCTATATCTTTTGAAGATTCAGAGAATATGGATGACTTATCATCTGAATTGTCTTCAATTATGTCTTCTTTTTCAACATCTGGTTCTTTTTCAATGTCAATTTCATTGATTTTCCCCCTTTTTGGACATGTATTGGCTAAATGGGTGGTGCTTTGGCAAATATGGCATTTTCTGACTGTATCTGCAGATTTATATTTAATATTACTAGAATTTTCTTTGGGGTTTTTGTCCACAGAATCTTTCCAAGGTGTATTAAACCTTGTTTTAAGATTCACCCTACTAGAACCAATTTTGGTTCTGGTGGTTACTTCTTCCAGTATATTGATAATATCCTCTGCTGAAGATTGTTCAGTAGTCCTGCTTTTGACAGCATGCTCTAAGTCACCTCCACATTGTCTCAGAATTTTTCTATGGATCATAAATTCTGACATGTCAGGATATAATGCTGTTAATCTGTCCTTTTGTTGGCAAAACCATGGTAAAGCTTTGTCTTTATCAGCATTAAATTTGGCAGATTCAAAGGCTGTTTCAACTTTAAACCTCCAAGCATCATTTGCCCATTTGTTGATGATTTGGGTTTTCCACCAAGTCCAACTCTGGTGTCCATGTGCTTGTCTTATTTTGATGTACCATCTGTGAGCTGATCTGGTAAACAAGGTGTTAAACCTGGCTGTTACCAATCTGTCTGGTAATTCAAAATCCTCTTTGATCATGTCAATACCTCTAATGAATTCCATATGGTCATACTCTCCTTCACCACTGAAGTGAGGCCATTCTTTAAGTTTTGGAACTTCTTTCAAGAGTGCTTGGCCCATTGATGGTTCCAAGTTATGAAAAGAAGTGGATAATTCATTTTTGAATTGTGAATTATCAGGATCCAATACTTGTGGATTTGAAATTCTTGTGCCCTCATTTTGATTTAGAGGTGTAGACATTCTTGGTAGGGTGTTCAGTAATTGTTCAATGTCATTCATTTTACTGTTGCTACACCTTTGGGAATTTCTGTATTCATGTTGGAAGCTTTGTATTAAATTTATTACTTCAATTTTATACATGTCTTCTTTATGTGTAAGTTCTTGCCATAACTCTGTCTGTCTTGTATTATCAGCAGTGACTTGATTCAATTTCATTGATAATTTTGATACTTCTTCTTGTGAAGCATCAAAACACTTTTTCAAGGCAATGGTATATGTCTTTACTTCAGTAAATGAATTTGAAATGTCATCAAGGACTTTCTTGTTATCTGTCTTGATAATATTTATGGCTTGTTTAATTCTTGTTTCAATTATTTCATCAATATTGAATTTAGAATATTTATCTGTTAATTCTTTAATAATGGCAGATTGTTCATTTATTTTATTGTTAGAAGAATTATCATTATTGGAATTTTTAATTGTTCTCAAAACTTTTTCAAAACACATAAGTGTTTCATTAATTTGGCACAGACTCAGGTTGTTTGTTTTAATGTTGTTACAAATGGTGTCATTTTTATCAGAAAGATGTTTTTTCACGTCATTTATAGCATTATACAACTCTGGGATGGAATCAAATATGTCAGAAATCATTTCTGGAACCTTAATCTGGCTTCCTCCTTCTTCTGTAATTCCATCATGGTTCTGGCCATCTGAAATACATTTTCCATGGCATCCTGCTGAATCTTTGGGATTCTGTAGCCCTGGCTGTAAGGTTTTGGGGCTGGTGCCTTCCCTTTGCCCTTGTTTGGAGTTTGTGGCTGCTTTTTCACGTTGAAATTGCTGCTGCTGGCCACTGGGGCTGTTTTTGGCACTGGTTTGGCTGGTGGAGGGTTGTTTTTCCTCCATTCTAGTGTCAAAAGCATCATGTTTTTCTTCTCCATCAATGGATGCCATCCATTGAGCAATTTGCAAGTGTTGGGATGGCCCAAGAATTTTCTTACTGTCAGGTAAGAATTCATGCAATTCTTCCACAGGTCTGCAAGGATCTGGTACTCCTTGAATTGGAGTGCATTGTTGTATGCACTGTGGCTGGCTTTGTATATGTCCACAGAGGCTTGTTGTGGCGGTGTCAGCTCTTTTTGAAGGTAAAATGGTATTATCAGCTTCAGAATGACCCATTTTAGTTGTTTGGAAGTCATCAACTGACCCTTTTCCTTCTGTACCTGGTTGGCCTCTGCCATAATCACGTCTATTACCTTTTTGGGAGCTGCTTGAGGGGTTGTAGCTGGCTCCTGACCTGGTTGAAGGCATAATTATGGTTAAAAAAGGCTTAAAATAGTATTTTTACGTCAAAAACTTACTATTGGCCAAATTCTTAGCCTTCTGAAGAGTATTACTTATGTCCAAGTTAATTAATTCAGAAGATATTGGTTCAGGCTGGTTATTTTGAGTCACAATAACAGTGCTATTATGATCAGAATTAACAGTACTGGCAGGGATAATGCTGGTTACTGTTGAGGCTGTTTCAATGTTTTCTTGTCTTACCACGTTGTCAGACACTAAAATTAATGAAAAAGCCAATTAATTAAGTAAAAAAAAGGTTATTTCAAAAAAGAAATAAAAATATAAGCCTCACTTATAATATGAAAAAAGTTATTTTTTATGGATTTTTTGAATTATAAGTATTTTTTATATGTTTTTAAATTTTTCAATATAAGAAAAAAGATTTAAAAAGAGTAAAAAAATATGTCACAGGTAAAATATCACGGCTGGGCCCCCAAATGTAAGGTGTGGATATGAAACTTTGATTAAAAATCAAGTACTTTTCCTGTCCTCAAAATTTGTATAAGGTAAAAATCAATTAAAAATAGTATGAAATATTATTTTTAAGAGAAAACACGCCAATTTTATTGTTTATAACTTTATTAGTATAAAACAATAATATAAAAATTTATTGTTTTACCAACAATAAAGATTTATCCAAAAAATACTCTACAAGAGATATTTTAAGGCTACAAAAGAAATTTCTTCAAGAGCAATTTCAATTGGAATTAATTGAGCAAAGAACTGCAAGCAATTAATTAAAGAACAAAGTCTTTAAAAAGAATATTAAAGAGAAAACACTCCCAAAAGTGACCAGAGTGAATTTGGAAACAAAGTGACAAAGTTAACAGTGATGAAAGATGCTTTAATTCACTTTTGGGGTGGTTCAGGGGTAAAAATGATTATAAGAGTTACAAACAATGATTATAATGATTTTTTCACGTGGTTAAAAGGATTAAAATGATTTAAAAGTGGTGGTTGGAATCTTTGATTGATTGGTTTAACAGTTTTAAACTAATTAATAAAAGGAAAAAGATTCTAACATGAAGAGAAAAGTGGGGCAAAGAAGACATTCTTTTATAGCCATCAATTCTCTTACTCCAAAAGTAAAATTTACTCTTGTCAGTCGTGAAAAACAGTCTGACAACAGAAAAGCCAATTATGGCATCATTGAACCCTGGTTTAGACCAAAAAGGGCTGGTTTAAGCCATTTTTAGCCATTTTTAGCCATTTTAGACCCTTAAATCAGCCATTACTATAGCAATACCAGGCCTAGAGCCTTCAAAACACGTCAGAATGTGTGTCAGAGGCGTAGAAACCAGTTAAAACTGTTTTTATTATGATTGTTTTATCTTAAGGGTAGTTTTACCTTCTTGGCAACAGCTAAAACTACCCCAGTTGGTATCAAAACCTCATCATCAATTGAGTCCACAGACCCTGTAACTCAATTCCAGGCCAAAAGTGATGAACTTTTGCGTGAATTTTGACATCCCACGCCTGTCAGCAAGGATTTTGGGGGTCTAGTTCCCCCTTAGAGCTGGAGTTCCTTTTCCCCCCCAAATTTAATCTTTCCAATTTATTTTTCCTTTAATTCCTCATCATGTATTATACTTATAATTTACACATGTAATTCAATTCAATTGTACAGTACAATACAGTAATAATTGACACCTCATATGTAAATCAAAGTTCACTTATGTAATACACGCGCACATTTTGACATTTCAATTGAATTCAATTGAAAATACTTTAATTCCTCATAACTTCTAAACTAAACACAACACCTCAATTTTAACACAAAAATTGATGGTTAACACCACATGTGGTGTGAATTAAATTAAGGTTTTGAGGATTTTCAACTTTTGTATTGAAAATACTAAAAACTTAATTTAAGCTTATTTAGAGTTGAGTTACAAAAATTTCACTCAGAGGTGACCCCACCTGATTTTTTATGAGGAATCCAATGGTGAAATAAAATTTATATGTTTATTTATTGGATAAAAAGTTATAATAAATTTTATTTAACTTTTTTCCAAATTTATTTATTTTTTCACAATTTTGTTAAAATTTCATTTTTGCTTAAATTTTTCAAGTATAAATGTAATTTTATATTTACAAAATTTAAAGTAATTTTATTTTTAAATTATAATTAATTTTATATTTATATTTTTTATTTTTATTTTAATAATATAAATAAATTTATTTTATTTATATTAATATGTTATTTTTTATATTTGTGGTCTTTTGGGTATATGAAATTACCTCTAAGGCTCACAATAATTCTCTTAGGACTTTGTTTTTTTTAATGATTGGATGTTTTGATTTTTTTTTCTTTTTTAAAATCCCAAACTAATTTGATATATTTTCAATTATTCTCTTTTGTTTTTTTTGTATTTAATAAATTTTTTTAAAAAAAAAGTTAGAAAAAAAATTTGTTTTTTTATTCATTTTTAGTTTTTTCAAAAAAAATTAAAATAAAAGATGTTTTTTTTTCCTTTGCTTTGTTTTTTTTTTGAAAAAAATA
Organism: Austropuccinia psidii; assembly: GCA_023105745.1. Lineage (NCBI taxonomy): Eukaryota > Fungi > Basidiomycota > Pucciniomycetes > Pucciniales > Sphaerophragmiaceae > Austropuccinia > Austropuccinia psidii. The sequence goes on along the minus strand of JALGQZ010000007.1, from coordinate 52,145,722 downwards.
ATCATTAGAATCTTAATATATATTTACCTCTTTCCTTTTTGCATATAAAAACAAACAGCTCTCCAATTCAATTGTTTTTTTTGTTTTTTTGGAAAGAAAAATTGTTAGAATGAGAATTCATTTTTATTTTATCTTATTTTTCATAATTCTTTGAAAAGGAAAATTAGTTAAAAACTTAATTCCTTTCATTGAACTCAAGAAAATCTACAAAAATCTCAAGTATTTTATATATCATAACTAAAAATAACAAAATCATAGAAAAAAGATGATTCTCATGGCCAGGTAATGGCAAGAATTCAATGAAGCCTTGAAGAACAATAAGAAATCAAGTGATTTCAGCTCAAACGCCTTGATGCAAAACTCAAGCAAATATCGCATTCTAGCAATCTCCTTCTATATACGTTTGCCAAAAAAAATCACTCTACTTTCTAACAAAATGACAGGCTAACATGAATGATAGAATATTGGTATGGATGAGCTTTTTATAAACTCCATTTCGGTTATCTAATTTCTTGCTGAGACCTTGACTGTAAAAAAGTGTGGATGGGGGTCAAATGAACTGTCTTTTGATTTTCTTTGTCCACACTTTTTTCGTTTAAATGAAAGAAAATGTAATGCTTCTTTTTTGTTTTCTCACAAACAGAAACTGTTTCAGAAAAAAAACTTTCTTTTTGGTAAAAAACTAGGGTTTGGGTTGAAGGCCTTTCTTGTTGGGTATAATAAGATGTTTCTTCATCCTGCAAGATTTTTTTATCAATGTTATTTTTTTTAAAACAAAAGTGAGGTGTCAGCTTTTTTTTCAAGACTAAATGCACATTTTCATCAGTTCCTTTAAAAGAAGCGTTAAATACCCGACACATGGCCACAATGTCAAAATTTGAGGGCGAATAGAATTAGTGGGGCGTCAAAAATCGATCTATGCTATTATTCATCATATTCTGTCGAATCATACAAATTCCACAAACACTTTGATAAACTACTTAAAAGATTCCTTTGCTGTATACCCAACTCTTCGTCTATCCACTCCCCTGGGTGTTTTAGAAAAGAATTAGCAACTTTTTTCGAATTGTATTCATCCCAAAATGATTTTGGAGTTTTCCAACGTTTTACAAATTTTGAAATTTTTTCTGTGTTCATTCCTGGCAAGCAATACAATATCCTTGACCAAACATCCTTCACAGTCAGGTTAGAAGATTTATGATTTAAACTTTCAAAATCTTTGAATGAGGTTACCCAGTGACGGCTTGGATATTGTTCTCGTAGCTCACATAATTTTGTGAGGTAACTTGGTCGGTCAATAAGTGCTTCAGGAACTACCCATAGGTCAATGCTCTGTGATCCGCGAGTAAAAAATCAACAAGATTACTCTAGGCCTATATAGCGCTTGCTAAAACATTCACTGACCTCATGCAGTTCTTGCAAGACCTCAGTTCGTCTCATCAAATAGTCAACTGATCCTATCCAATCTTTTGTGTTTTCAAGCTGAAAACCATTTAAGAGCGTGACTTCGGTTTTAGATCCGTAGATCATTTCACCGTATTTTTCAAAATTAGACTGAGCATTATAGGCTTCAACCAAATAAATTGGATCCCTTAATCCAGATCTCTTCAATCTAGCCTGTAATGTCAAAACGCGACTTTGCTCTTATCATCACCTTTCACCCAGTATCAAAAAATAGTTAATCAAAAGTGTAATACCTTTTGCTCCCCAAATCGATTATCTTGAATACTTGCACACAAGTCATCTAATCGTTTACGTTCGACAATTGAGTCTAACACCACTTCCCGCTGATCGATTTTGTTGACTGCAATCCACAGCGCATCACCAAGAACTAAGACACGTCGAAGCACCTTAATGATGACACCTGTAACTTGTGCAATCTCATCGGCTTTTTCTAGACAGCGATCAAAAAAAGCTTCGCGGTCACTTAACGAGCGTACCTCACGATGATCAATAACTAGGCAGATGTCATACATCCCTGCCCGCCAAACCTCGGGTTGGAGACCGTTTAGATGAGAGGTACCAACTTTTTCTGAATGGAGATCAGATGCCCGTTTAAAATTCAATTTTGTTCTCTGACTTGGTAAGACTGAAAGAATATCTTTCATCGCTGTGTTTGTTGCATAATTTGTGTTTGCACCAGGAGATGGTAACGCCGACTTTTGAACTGGGGTGCTGAGCCATTCTAAGCTTGCCACAGCTCTATCTGAAGGCGATGATGGAGGAGATGAGGAGATAACCATACAAGGTGACCGACTGATCGGCACTGGACCCTTATAGTGATTAATTTTCAATGACGAAGGCAATGTACCGCAATGAAGACAGTTAGTGGCACTACTCAAAGGATGGATAGCAGATTGAGACCACTTGTTAGGTGAAGCCAAGGAACGCAGCTGCGGGCTCACACTTTTGGTCAGACAAGAATTAACCACAGGGGAAGAAAACCTCAAGTTGGATGAAAGACCTGGCAGATAGTGGTCGCCATAGCCAGGACATTTCGGTATAGTTTTACTTTGACGCATCCATCCAATCATTAGGCCGGTGTGGTTTCTGATTGACGGAGGAAGTGGGCTTTCATGGAGAATTGAATGTCGTTTGATTGGGTGCAATAGTTGTTTTGCATGAAATTCAACCTTATACAGTGTTTCAAAAGTTACAGGATCCATTTGAATATCGGCTTCGCTTACATCACTGACACGTGTATTTACTTGAGCAAACCAAAGGAAATAGGTGAATCACATTATGCGTTTGCTTATTATTTTTGATTGAAAGTGGGGAAAAAAGCCGTTAACTTACCAGGATCAAGATACCAAAACTCGAAAATCGAGCCCTGTGAGCTGGTTTGACAAGTCTGTTGAAGGAAGGATGTATCGGATTCCATCAGACAATTTGACTGATTTTGACTAATTTGTCCAATAGCCATTCCGGCTTGAAAGCCCCTTTCTTTTGCTACACTTTTATCAACAGGGTAAGACAGATGTTGGCTTGTTTGACTGTTGGAAACTGTGTTAAAGCTGACAATATCATTATTTGATGAATCAAGCGCACTGGTTGAGTGAACAATGGAAGAGGGCAGATCTGATAACCTTTTGGGCCCAGTTGGTAGGGTCGATTTGTCAATTTGGAAGGCTAGTTGTAAGCCCTCTTTTTCAGCCAAAATGACGGCTATTTCAAATCCTTTTTGAGTAAGTTTGAACTTTTCGGGCCGGCCAGGCCGAGAGAGAACCAAGCTTTCAGAAATGAGTTTTTTGCTAAAGCATTGAGGGTAGCGGTCAGTGACGTCAGAAGATTATGTAACGTATAAGGAAACCATCATACATATTCCAGGCGGTATAATGTCCACTACTTCCTGCTCCGCCATGTCTGCTGCCAGTTTCGGTGTAGCTAGCGAGACAATAATCTTGAGCGTGTAAGATGATTTCGGACTTGGTTACAGAGTCCCGGCCTTTGCCCAAGAGAATATATAATCCCACCAGAATGCCCCAACCACCCGTTCTGAAGTTTGGCACATAGTCCTTGGGGCGTGATGGTCTAGCTGGATTGGTTGACCGCCGCTTTGGAAGGCGATCGTCGATTAGGAGATGAGCGGGCTCAGGATTGTTTGATATTGCAGAACCACTCAAACAGGGGGCAGAAGACAAACATGATCGCTCGGATGTCTCTACAGAGTCAGATGTGAGTTGAGCGGCAGGATTGATTTGTGACGGCTTCCTTTTCCTCTTCTTGGACGAAGCTATGAAGTATGTTCAGAAGGCCGTGATGAGCATGATAGATAGGTTGAAAGAAAGTCCTTCCCACCCACGTTGCACGGGAAATGGAGTACCATCCTGAGCACATTTTTGACGCAAACGCGAAGCAATCAATCCAACGGTGGCTGGCCCTACGCCTCTGATTAAAAGTGCTTCATCAGGATGTACCAACCGGGAATGGTGCATTCGAATAGCCTTGACTGCTCGCTTAAAAGTATCCGCCGAACGAGATCCGTTCCTCAGGGCAGCGTCGGCAGCCTCTTGAACCCAATCCGCCCATTCATCATTCAAGGCGACAATTGATGGAGGCATTGATGGAAGATTTCGATGAGAAAGAAAGAAGCGATCGGGTCGAAATTTAAAGCGGCGTGGGGTTCCCAAAGAAGCCGTTTTGCTTGAAGCGATGGTCGATGGAGCCAGTCCTGATCTCAACTCGTCCTACGTTAAAACCAGTAGCGAAACTTCATGGCATCAACTTACCAAAAACTAAAACGATAGATGAGCGACTCAAGTTCCTCATGTTGCTGATCTGACTGAGCTCAAAAGAAGAATACTTGGATTCTTACAAGGTGAACGTGAACTACATTCTATCATTGTCATCATCAACTAAGTAGATTCACCTGCTCCTAAACCTTCACATACCTATCAAAACGATGAGCAGCTTGTTTTTCACTAATCGGGTTTGGTATGAACTGGAGCTCTGAGCTTGATTCTTTTTTTGTCATTTTTACTTGTAAAGAAACTACTCTTAATGATTGCAAGACGATTGATCTTGTTTTGTTCAAGTTTGAACTCTCAAATAACCCAGAGACAATTCGTATGAAAATGATAGACATCAATCCATTCTGACAGAACGTGAAGGGGATAAAATGATGAAATTTACATAATAAAATACATGATATTCTTAAAGGAAAAGCAAACAAAGACTTTGCAGTAAGCATTATTTTTTTTGAGTGGAGTGTATTTTAAATTCCGCACTATGTCTGTATCGAGTGGGGAGTTAGGGTTACTGATAAGTTTTGAATCACGTTGTAGAGCATCTCCACCAGCGTTGCTATACGCTGGGGAGCTAAAAGGCAACATAGCTCCCGCGTGCTGCAGAATGCCTACTCGAAGTGCTGCAGCATTTTTCAGTGTAGGTATCTGGGGAGGCAAATTGTCACTTTCACAGAAGAAGTTTTTTTTTCTAATTGAGTAGGGGTGGTAAAGGGGTGCCCCGAGCCCGATATCCACGGGTTTTCCCGTGGTTTTCCCGTTTGGGAAACGGTTACGGGCAAGACTTCTTACAAAGAAAAAAAAAATCCTGATTCTCCCTTTGGGTTTTATTTTCCCTTGGATCTTGGGACAGGTTGTTATTTCTTAATTCAAATATTAATTAATTAAATTTAAGTTTATACATATTTCAATATAAATATGTATTTAAAAATATATGAATAAATATCTATCAAGTAGTAATCACAATAAATATTTAAAGGTCGCTTTTGATTGGATCTCCCCTGGTGCGTACCTATTAAATATAATCTTATTTATAGATTAGTATACTACTTCTTCGATATATAAAAAATAAAAATAAAAATTTTAAGAAAAGGATCTCCCCTAAGGAAGATTCTTTGGTTGAGTTTTCTACGACTTTTTATTTACAATTTTAAGTGTTATGCATATTCAATATGATGTATCATCATTCTTAGGTTAGGTTATTGTATTATTACAACACTCCCCTCCATAACACTTTCATTCTATCATAACAATATCCACGAAACTCTTCACATTAATGTAACCCAATGCCTTGGTCATTATATCAGCCAATTGATTCTTAGTTGATATCCACGACAGTGTCAATTTCTTCATTATGATGTATTCATTGATGATATTAAAATCCCGTACCAGGTGTCGAGTTTGTTTTCTGCTCATAGACTCTGTGGAAATACCAATCGCCGTCTTATTGTCCGATAGTAATTGAGGCGTGATGTTTCCAAGCGTCATATAAAACAAATTTGACATCCATAAGCATTCCTTTGCAGCAAAGGATAATGCCATGTACTCAGCCTGCGCAGTTGAGGATGCAATAGTGGCCTGCCTCTTCGACTGCCAGCATATCGGATTAGATCCTTGAAACAATATGAAGCCATGTGTTGATTGATCACCCTCGCCGCCCCAATTTGCATCGACATAGCATTTCATTTCTCTTGATGAATTCGTCGTCGATATAAATATTCCCAACATCTTTGTGTACCTTAAATAAGCAACCAGATGTTCCAATGCCTGCCAATGTGTGTCATCCGTCCCCATGGAGAACCTAGCCAAATAATTGACCGCATAAGCTATATCCGGACACGTACCTTGAGAAATGTATAACATCATACCAATGTATTTGAGGTATACCTTATCCATTACAGTCGAAGGATTCGATTTCAGATTACAATTGATAGGCAAAGGTGATCGAGCCATCACATTACTGCTTTTTAACGAAATGACTTTATCAATGAGGTCGGGTTGTGAGAATTTGAAACCATTCCCCATATTTACAATAGAAATTCCCACCAAACCAGTAATTTCCGAGTCCCATTTAATCTTCAATTGTTTGTCCAATTCCCCTGAGATCCATTCCATCAATCCTGCAGAGGACGTTGTCAATGCCCCATCATCTACATGGATCCATAAGATAGCTTCCCCACGAGAACCTTTGTAAGTATAAGTGCTCGGGTCTTCAGAGTTCGATTTAAAACCAATATTCGTTAATATTTCTTTGAGGTGCAGCCACCAACATCTTGCTGCCTGCTTTGTGCCGTACAAGGCTTTCTTCAATTTCAACACATTGAATTTAGGGATACACATACCCTGTGGCGGCCATATGAACACTGGTTTGTCTATGATGCTATGTAGGAATGCAACTTTAACATCAAAGGTTCTCACCTCCCAACTATTTAAACATGCGGTAGAAAACAAGAGACGAAGAGCACCAAATGTGGGTGTTGGTGCGAACGTTTCTTCATAATTGATGCCGTGAATTTGTCGAAATCCTCTTGCAACCAATCTCGCCTTGTATCTTTGTGGTTTATCTTTCTTAACAAATACCCATTTTGTACTGCAAATACTTTCATGCGGGACTGTAGCCAAAGCATCCTTCAGGCTTGTGATCTCAAACACATTTTCCTGGGCCATACTCCCCAGTTCTTCTTCGATCACATGGGACCAGTTGTTCGATTCATGTGAGTTCATGGCGTCTTTGTAAGAAGTTGGCATAGAATTCAGCAAATCATGCTGCTTACTCATCTGATTAACCATTCGATCCTGCTTCTGTATTTCATCAATCATTGATCCATCAAATAATTCTTTTGCTTGTATTTCGCCGATATTTCCGCAATCGCCACGATATGTCGATAATTCATCAAACTTCACACTTGCCGCCCTAGCGATCTGTCTTTTTTCAGGGATCCAGAATATCCATCCTTTAGAATCTTGTGCCACCCCCAAGTGAAAACCTACAGTTGCCCAATCAGATAATCCTTTCCTGAAGTTATGAGTATATAAAAAAGCTTTTGAGCCCAAAACTTTTAACATGTCTAGAGATGGTTTGCGTTTAGCAACAATTTCATAGGGCGTCTTAGTTGAATCTGCATGTAAAGTGCGATTAAAAATCCATACAGCGTGTCTATAAGCCCAAGGCCACAATGTTATCGGAAGATTTGCCCCGTTTAAGGAAGTTCCTGCCATCTCAGAGATCGTCCGATTTGTTCTCTCGATCTTGCCATTTTGGTGATGTTCATATGGCATCGAGTATTCATGCAATATTCCCTGCTGTTTTAAAAAATCATTGAAAATCATATTCTTGAATTCACTACCATTATCCGTTCTAACTATTTTCACTTTGTAGCCCGTAGTATTCATAAATTGAAGTATCCATTGCTGAAGTTCAACTTTTGCCTCAGTTTTATCCAAAAGAGGAATCGCAACAGTTAAGCGAGAAAAGCAATCTTGAATAGTCAAAACATACTTTTTCCGGTCTAGACTGGGGGGCAATGGACCCATTAGGTCAGCTATGATAACATCCCCAGGACCTTGCACCATTTGCCGAGATATTCCTTGGAATGGTCGATGTTGACTTTTGGCAACAGAGCATGGATGGCAAATGCCAATACGATCAAATTGAATAGAAGGAATGCCATCAGCGGCCTTGAATTGCAATAGTCGTTTTATATTCCTTAAAGACAGATGGCCCATATGCCTATGCCATAAGAGGCTAGTATCTACATGATTTCCCGGTCGTGTATTGAGATTAATCTCTGGGGGTTCATCAGACGCCGATAGGGGATTTATCCAGACACTTTCCATGTTCATGAAATTGATAAACCATATACATTTCTTGAAGTAACTATGAAATATTAAATCATTTTGTCGTAAAGAAAAAATACCATCAAGAAATTCCACCCTAATTTGTTGATGCAACAGTTGCCCTATAGACAAAATAACACCCGGGATGTGCTTGCAGTATAAAACGTCATCAATAACTAAAGTGCCTATTTTGGTTTTCAACATTATTTGTCCTATGGCGATTACAGGATATGATTTCCGAGATGCAACAGATAGGGTCATGTCAGTATCCCAGAGTTGACTGAAGAGGGAGAGATCGCCTACAACAGAATGAGTTGCTCCAGAATCTAACAAAGCTTCACCTTTCTCCAAAGTAGGCACCATCCCGATACCAGCAACAGAAGCAGTTTACTGATTTCCTTTGACTCTAGCTCTCGCCGCTTTAGCTCTAGTTGGACAATCCGGCGCCCAATGCCCAACTTCACCACAGTGAAAACAAGGATTCTTCGATGTTAACCATTTATTTTTCCATTAAGTATCTCTTTCGGCTATTGGTGAGAAAGATTTACTAGGATTCTTTGCATATGATCCACTTTGTCTTGGTGGGGTTTCTTCCCGGTATCGACGTTCCTGTCGTTTCAAATCTCTGCCGGTAGAATCAATTTTTGATAAATCAATGGAGCTATCCAATGATTCTTTAACCATCATATTAGACATTTGTCGGACCATGTCAAGAATGTCTTCTGAGTGAATAGGCATTAAGGGATTTGCAGCCAGCCTGGTGTCTAGTGCAGCAGTAATTTGTTCGTGCAAGTGAGGAACAGAGAAGAAAAGAGATAAAGTAATGAATTTGTTGCCATCCAGAGGACCAATTTGATTTTCAATGGCCTCAACAGCTTCTCCTAGCTCAATAGCTCGCTGATTGATATTTCGTGTTTGATTCGTATTATGGTATAATATATTAGCATAGTGAATGATAGAAGACCAAGAAGATTTACTAAAACAATTCTTGATTGCCTGATAAATCGTCCTAGCATTTGGCATCACAATACAATTGGAGATAGAGTCAAACAGCTGTCTTTCAACACTGTGACGAATAAACGATAGTGCAACGAGATTCCTTCGATAATCCTTATCTCTTTCCATTTCATTAAAATATTCTTCATCGCCAATAAAACAAGTCGTCCAAGCGTGAATCATATTCCGCGACCAGATATTAAAGTTTGATCCGTCAATTAGCAGTTTAGGTCGGATCCTTTCAGCAATCATCGAGAAACGGTGCAGCATTTCGGCTTGTTTATCTGCACGAGATACTGCATCGTTATCGAGTTGGAGTGTCGATAAATCTGGAATTTTTGATGAATCACCCATTGCTTGGGAATCAGAAAAAATTCTTCCAGAGCGGGTCCGAGAAAAATCCAGATTGAGAGGAGAATTGTAGATGAGTTTTCGTAAGAGAGAGGAAAAATTGAAGAAAACAAGGGAGTATGTAGGAGCGAATCAGAATTTCTAGGATTTTCGCAAAATTAAAGCGCTAGCACGCAGCCCATAACCTGTTATTTCTTAATTCAAATATTATTTAATTAAATTTAAGTTTATACATATTTCAATATAAATATGTATTTAAAAATATATGAATAAATATCTATCAAGTAGTAATCACAATAAATATTTAAAGGTCGCTTTTGGTTGGATCTCCCCTGGTGCGTACCTATTAAATATAATTTTATTTATAGATTAGTATACTACTTCTTCGATATATAAAAAATAAAAATAAAAATTTTAAGAAAAGGATCTCCCCTAAGGAAGATTCTTTGGTTGAGTTTTCTACGACTTTTTATTTACAATTTTAAGTGTTATGCATATTCAATATGATGTATCATCATTCTTAGGTTAGGTTATTGTATTATTACAACACAGGTCTCGGGTTCATTTCCCGACGGGGCCCCCAATATAAAAATTTAATCAGACTAAAGTTGAGCGGGTACGCGCGACCTGACACAATGTCAAACAACCTAGATACAGAACACCATCAGCAACCCTAACCCCAATACTCACCATAGAAATAGTGCGGAATTTAAAATACATTGCACTTTAAAAAAAAAAAGAAAAAAAAAAAAAAAAAAAAAAAAGGGTATGGGCACGGTCACAAGGGTAGCTCCCCAAAGGGATCCCGATATGATATTACAATAACATGGCATGAGAAGTAAAAAAAAAGAAGCAATAAAATAGAAATTTTTAAAAAAAAGGCCCACTCAGTTTGTTCATGATAAAAGAGTGAGCCAAATTGACGTGCCCAGTCTTTCACGCATGCCAATTGTTCAACATGGTTAGGTGAAAGTGAGGAGTGTTGGTATGTAAGAATCTTCCTGCCACCTGAGAAGACGCGTTTGGATGGTGCACTAGTTGCCAGGATAGCCAAAAATTTCCGTGCCATCAATGAAAGGGTTGGAAAAATATTGCCTCGTGATTTCCAGAATAGTAAGATGTCAGTGTCCTTGGGGTCTGGAGGCTCAGCCAAGAACTTCTTGAGTTCTGTTTCCAAAGTTCAGGTATCTTGCAAGCAAGAGGGATATAACTTGTCAAATAATGCAGTACCTTTCTCAATCATCTGATTTTCCTGGGAATCAGTCTTGTATTTGATGTGATTTTTTGCTTCTTGTTAAAATATTACTTGTAATTTTTGATGCAATGTGCCAAACTGGGCCAATGTTGAGTCATAAGTCATAAAAAATTTCAGCTTTAAGCGTGGATCCAATATTGATGCGCAGATGACTGGTGTCTTCAAGAGTAAGATGTTGATATATTTTGAAATCTTGGATATCATGGCTGTGGATGCAGGCTGGATTGGACCCACATCATTTCTTTCAGAGGTCTATAGAAATTCATGAAAGCGATCTATTAGCTGGTCACAACTGTTCAATATGAACACAGGAGCTTACCTGAGAAATACATTTAATGAGTAATATGTAAAGGGGGAGAGCCTGGTTGATTGTTGGATAGTTTGATCCACAAGCTATCATTGTGGCTTCATAGAGAGGTTTGAGAAAGTCAATAATTACCTGCACCTTCTCCCATTCAAGTGGGGCTGGGCAAAAACATTCCATGTTGTCGGGAGTACAAAATTGATTATACGCATCCTTCAGCAACAATGCACGCTGGAGCATGTTGTAAGTAGAGTTCCAGCGGGTTGAGACATGTGAGAGGAGGCTTGTCACATTAGTTGGCTTGTCCTTGTCATAGATGAGGCTAACAGTTGTTGAGAATTTCTCTTGTCTTTGGGGGCTATGTCGCAGGTAAGTTGCTAATCGGGAAATCCTTAAGATAATTGAGTCATAATGCAATTGATGGCCATCCAGTGGTGTGACCATGTTTGCGATCAACATTGGGCTTGTTTGATTGCCATATTGTAATGTTTATGCCAAGGAAGTTCGCTCCCCAAGTGCTTTCAATCCATCGTGTGCTGCTAAGTGGATTGTATGGGCCATGTACCCAATTGCTTCCGTTTTTGCACAAAAACCTGATGTTTCATGTTCAAGGGCCTGTGCCAAATGTCCATTAACAGAAGAATTGTTTGTTGTCAGGCCGGCAGTTAGATGGTTGACCCCATAGGGGCAAATTACACTTGTAAATGAGCTTGCAAGTGAAGCTCCCAAGTGATTTCCTAATATTTGGAAACATGTTTTAGAATTGTTACAAGTGGGGTCAATTGAATCACTTCAAAACATACCTTCAATTTCTTATAATCCTAAAAGAAGTGAGGTAAGCTTAAAGTCTTCATCCAAAAAGTGACTTGTCATGGCAATAAATGCCATGATATTTGGGCTGGTCCAAGTATCAGTTGTAAAGGAAATAAACTGGCCCTTCTCAGATGTTAACTTTAGAATTAGTTCTTGATGGAAGAAAAAAATTGTTGAAAGGTGAGCTGTCAATGCATGTTGTTGGACTAGGATTGTTGAGATTGTGGGCTTGCAGAGTTCAAGAAGATTGCAAAATGATTTGGATTCTGTAACAAAGAGTGGGAGGTCATTGTCACACACAAAATAAACAAGGGCAGTATTTAGTGATTCTGGTGAAAAGGCCTTTCACAAACAATAAACAAGTGAGCTAGAGGAATTAAGTATAGCTAGAGAAAGTGGATACATACCTTTTTAAGTTGCAATTCTTGAGAAAATCATCAAGAGTTGCTTGGGAGCGCTGAACACCATGATGGTGATTAATGCTGGTGAGGCAGTGCAAGAGATTTAGATGCTGACTCATAGATTTCGTACTACCTGTCTGATTGCATTTAAGTTTCTGGTTGCAGCACTTGCCAGCTGGGTTGTTGACCTGACATTGAACATGATTATCATCAACATCCGAAAAATAGAGCCAAACCCATGATCGCTTAGTTGGTTGTGTAAGATCAGTGGTTGAGATCTGGGTTGTGTGATTGGCTTCACTGGGAGTAGACTCGGTTGATGGGTGTGAAGGTGGTACTGAGGACATTATAGTCAAAGGTATTGAGTATGAAAATGGTATAAAACATGAAAATGAAGGGCAGACAGAGTGAGAAAAATGATAAGAGATAAGACACAGAATAAAAAAGGAGATGGAGGGAGAAAAGAGGAAAAATAAAAAGAAGATGAAAAAAGGACCTGTGTGTCCAGCCTGATCCCGGAATTTTTGGGAGGGTAGGGAACGGGCCAAAAATTACAATTTATAATTGATCGGGATTGGAGCCGGGACGGGATAGGGCTTGGGCCAAGGTGGGAAAAAATCCACGGGGCCCACCCTTAGTTGGGTGTATTAATCAATAGGCAAATACGAGAACTTAGTAAAAATATAAGATGAGATTCACCCCCAAGGAAAATTTATTACCCATCAGGGGTGGAAGCTATATATAGTCTAATTAAAAATTGTGTGGTTTGTGCATTGCATATTCATTATTCCTCTATAATTCTCTAGAGCATTCCCTCAATACAGAGTGATGGCTTGGATGTTCCAAATGCAAGTTTCACATAAATTGATGAGTGTTGTGGGAGCTAGAGGGTTGCCAGATCTGGAAAGCCAAGGTCCTTTTTAGCTATGGAGCTAAGTAAAATTTGCCTTGAGCAATGCTAGTGGGGCCAGATTTTGAACACAGGAGGGGCTAAACTTTGAAATCTCACTATTTAGCAATGCTGGTGGGGATGCTCTTCAGGTCCCACAAGCTTTGAGCTGATAAAACTAAGGAATAATAGATTTTCACCAGCAGAAATTCATGGTGGCAGCTATTTTTCTCAAGGGTGTCACCTGAACATGCTGGAGACCCCATTGAGGCAGGGGGGCAGGGCCATGGTTTTGAGGCAAAATCAAGTTAAATGCACCAGGGCACAGGATAGGTATAAGTAAACTCCCAACCCCTATTTTTTGTGGTTTCTCTGTTGGAGGCAGGACCTCATCTTTCTTTATTGGGCTTGTGATCTCAAAGTGGATCAGGGGATGGTATGGGGGTGGAGGCCCCTAGGGGATCTGATTCCTCTTGAACTCTTGGCCATTGCACAAACACAATAAAGCAAACTACAAGAAATAAAATTAAAATAAATAAGACTAATAATTATAGTAGCTATGACCAGAGGTTTGTGCCCAATATTTGAGACATGCCAATTGCTCTATGTGCATGTCAGAGAGTGAAGCCCTTTAATAACAGAAGATTTTCCCACCACAGGAAAACATCCTTTCTGATGGTGCACTTGTTTCAGGAATGGTTAAATACTTACATGCCATTAACCCTAGTGTAGGGAAGGCAGTGCATCAAGACTTCCAGAATTAGAGTACATTGGTTAACTTTGGTTCAATAGGTTCAGCAAAGAACCTCTGAAGTTCCGGTTATAAGGAGCTGGCCTCTAGGGATGTTGATGTGTACAAGTCATCAAAAAAACCCAGGCCTGGATTTTCAGTAGGTCCAGTACAAGATGCTGAGCCACCAAAGTGTCTTGTTGCTTCATCTTCAAAGGTTGTTGCAATATGGCTGGCTGAGGTGCTTAAACAAGTTAATATGGAGTTGCTGATTTGAAAAAACTTCAATTTGAATTGTGGGTCAGGAACTGAGGCACATATGACAGGTCTTTTTTTTGAGTAATACTTGCAGGTATTTTGAGAGTTTTGCTGCCATTTCAGCTGCTGCTGATTCAATTTGTTGTATATCATACTTCTCACAGGCCTATATTTAGAGAATAAGGCTCAGCTGTTTCATTTTTTTGGCTGAGAGTTATAAAAGCTTACCTTTTTAATTCACTTGATTAATGAAAAATGAAGTGGTAAGGCATAATTTATTGCTGGGTTTTCTGACCCACAAATGATAGATGTTTCTTCATACAGAGGAAGGAGGAAACTGAGTATCACCTTTAATTTCTCTCATTCAAGCAATGTTAACTGGTATGGCTCAATGTTAGGAGGTCCACAAAGCTGATCATAAGCCTCCCAGAGCAAGTATGCACATTTTAGCATATTGTAAGTGGAGTTCCATCTGGTACATACATGAGTTAATGGTGAGGTAGCCTTTGTATGACTGTGAAAGACCTTGGATGTTGTGATGAACCATTCAAGTTTCTGTGGGATTTTTCAGACGTATGTTGCAAGGCAAGAAATATTCTGAATTATTGAATGATAGTCCACATTTAGTCCATCAGGTGGGTCAATTAAATTTGCAATTGACATTGGGCCATTTTCTTCTAATTTATTACATTTGGTTGGAGATAAAGGTGTTTTGTCCAAATATTTGAGTCCAGCATGTGCTTCTAATAGTAATACATGAGCCACGCAGCCAATGAGTTGTCTTTCTTCTCAGAATGAATTCAGTGAGCCTTTTAGTATGTGGGCCATTTAATTATTGTCTCCTGTGCTGTCAGAAGTTAATTAGCTTATTGAGTCTTGAATACCATATTGCTTAAGAATTGTTCAAAAGTGGTTTCCTACATTAAAAATATTAAAAAAAACAAAAAAAGATTTAAGTGACTCATGCACCTTTGAATTCAATTAAGCCTGAAAGAATGGAGATAAACTAAAAAATTTCATTGATGAAGTGACCAGTTACTGCTAGGAACACTTTTGTATTTGGGATTATCCATGTACCAGTTGTAAAAGAGATATAATTTTTTGTAAGCTTTCTTGATGTTAAAATAAGATTTTGGAAAGATGAGACACAAGAAGGTTGGTCACTGAGGGGTTTTACAACTCAAGAAGGGGTCAAAACAATCCTGCTTCAGCTATTGACAGAGGTAGATCACACTTAGCAACAAAATAATCCAAAGAAGTTTCCAAAGACTCCAACAACAAGGTCTAAAAAAGAGAATTGGTTCAGTAATTAGGATTGAAAAAATTTGTGACTGTGAAAGATGAACTTACCTTTTTGGGGTTTTTGTGATGAAAATACTTATCAAGTGTACCTGAGTATTTGACTACAGTGTTTTTTTGAGGGTTTGTGAAATATTCGCTAATGGATTTTGTGCTTCCAGTGTGATCACGTTAGAGTTTTTTTGCAAGGAAAGCCATTTCAACTTTCAACTTGACTTAACCTATTGAACCATTTGCAAGCTTAGATATGCATTATATGTGGAAATTTAGACAATCTGATTGTTTAGGTAAAATATTTGTAGAAAATTAATGAAGCAATTTCCTATTAATGGAACAGAGTGATAAAATGAAATTGAACTTTTAATGATATTATTTTCAAAAAAAGGAAACAAAAAACAAGAATACCTTCCAGTTTGGTTAAACAAAAAAATAAATGGTTGTAGACTAAAGTTTCTTTCAGCCATAAAGGATCTGGAATTAGGGCTTGTCCAAGTATCTGTGGTGAAAGACACAAAGGATTTATTGGGTGATATAATATTTCACATTTTCTCTTCATAATAAGAGTATACTTTATGGGTGAGATGAGAGGGCTTCTTCTTTTTCAAACATTTGCAAGAAATTGGGATTTCATAGCTCAAGGATTGAGTGAGAAGATGGGGAAACAGTCAAGCCCATGAGGAGATAAAATCAAGTAATTAATTACACAAGGACTGTTTTCAAATTTTCTAAAGATAAAGCCAGTGATTCTTATGTTTTTATGGTAGTATTCTCATAATTATACATGTCAAAGGGGCTCTTGGGAATAAAAAGAGTGGCCTGGAACTCACTTTGAAGAATCCAGATTTAACTAAAGAAATAATATTAAATATATATTTCTTTCATATGGAGAAGTGAAAGTACAAGAAATATGAAGTAAGAGAAAAGAAGCCAAATTCCAAAGATCCAAAAAGTTAAGTCCTTTTTCACTTCTTCAACCTGCCAAAAAGCACCATGGAATTAGTAAAGGATACAACCACCAATATCCACTTATAGGAAAAAAAAATGTGCCAATTACTGACATACGAACATGAGTATTTACTTCCAAAATTAGAATAAAATAACAATGAAAATAAATCCAGTATATTAATTATCTGGAGAAAAATCACCCAGGGAAGGAAAGAGGTTTTCACAGGGGCTCTAGTGGAAAAAAAGAGTGGCCTGGCACTCAGGAATCAAGAACTCACTTGGAGGACTCCAAATGAATTAAGAAATAGCAAGAAATATATTTCTTTAAAGAAGAATAAGGGCAAGTACAAGTATTCCAAAGATAAAAGAAAAAGGAAGCCAATGGCCAAGATAATAAAGAAAGCCAAAAGCCAAAGAGCCAACCAAATGAATTTTCAATTCACTGTTTCAGCCTTTCAGAAAGAAAAATGGAATTAGTAAAGGATATGACCACCAATATCCACTGAAAGGCAAAGAAGAAAGGATGAAAATGAGTGACTTAGAATTATCAGTATTTATTTAATAAATGAAAGAGAAAATAAGGATAAAAATAAATCCAATATATTAATTGACAGGGGAAAAAAGTCCCAAGGGAAGAAAAGGTGGCCAGTATATGTGAAAAGTTGAATACTGATCCTGGAGGGTTGAGCACCCGGATGTATTGACTGTTTTGGGTCAATACAGATGTAAGGTGTGGATATGAAACTTTCATTATAAATCAAGTACTTTCCCTGTCCTCAAAATTTGTATAAGGTAAAAAATGATTAAGAATAGTATGAAATAGTATTTTTAAGAGAAAACACACAAATTTTATTGTTTTTAACTTTATAAGTATAAAACAAAAATATGATAAATATTTATTTTTTTACCAACAATAAAAATTTATCCAGAAATACTCTAAAAGAGATATTTAAGGCTACAAAAGGAATTTCTTCAAGAGCAATTTCAATTGGAATTAATTGAGAAAAGAACTGCAAGCAATTAATTAAAGAAAAAAGTCTTTAAGAAGATATTTAAAGAGAAAACACACCCAAAAGTGACCAGAGTGAATTTGGAAACAAAGTGGAAACATTTACAGAGATGAAAGATGCTTTAATTCACTCATGGGGTGGTTCAAGGTTTAAAATGATTATAAAAGTTACAAAAAATGATTATAATAATTTCTTAACATGGTTAAAAGGTTTAAAATGATTAAAAATGGGTGGTTGGAATCTTTTATTGATTGGCTTAACAGTGTTTAAACTAATTATAAAAGGAAAAGATTTGAACATGAAAAGCAAAGTGGGGCAAAGAAGAAATTATTTTATAGCCATCAATTTTCTTAATCCAACAGTAAAATTTACTCTTTTCAGACATGGAAAACACTATGAAAACAGAAAAGCCAGTTATGGAATCACTGAAACCTGGTTTAGACCAAAAAAGATCTGGTTTTAGCCATTTTAAACCCTTAAATCAGGCATTAGTATAGTAATACCTGGTCTAGAGCCTTCAAAACACGTCAGAATGTGTGTAAGAGACATATAAATCAGTTAAAACTGTTTTTACTAATATTTTTTCAACTCAAGGGTAGTTTTACCCTCTTGGCAACAGTTAAAACTGCCCTGGCTGGTATCAAAACCTCATCATCAATTGAGTCACAGACCCTGTGACTCAATTCCAGGCCAAAAGTGATGAGCTTTTGCATGAATTTTGACATCTCAAGCCTGTCAGAAAGGACTTTGGGGGTCTGAATCCCCCTTAGAGCTAGAGTTCCTTTCCCCCCAACTTAATATTTCCAATTTGTTTTTCCTTTAATTCCTCATCATGTATTATAGTTGCAATTTACATATGTAATTCAATTGATTTTTACAATACACTTACTGTAATAATTGACACCTCATATCCAAATTAAAGTTCACTTATGTAATACATGCACACATTTTGGCATTTCAATTGAAAATACTTCAATTCCTCATAGCTTCTAAACTACACAGAACACCTCAATTTTAACACAAAAATTGATGGTTAACACCACATGTGGTGTAAATGAAATTAAAGTTTTGAGGATCTTCAACTTTTGTACAGAAAATACAAAAAACTTAATTTGAGCTACAGAAATTTTACTCAGAGGTGACCCCACATTATTTTTTATGAGGAATCTAATGGTGAAGTAATTTTATTATGTTTACTTCTTGGATAAAAGCTTATAATATATTTTATGTAACGTTTTACCAAAAATACTTCCATTTCATTGACTTAATTAGAAATTCATTTTTACTTAATTTTTTCAAGTAAAAATGTATTTTCATCATTTTAAAATTTGATGTAATTTTTATTTTAAATTATAATTAAATTTTCATTTTTTTATATAAATCTATATTGATACTTTAATTTTTTATTTTGATCATATAGATAAATTTATTTTACTTATATATGTGGTCTTTTGGGTATATGAAAATACCTTTAAGACTCACATTCCCTCTGCCTAAAAAAGGAATATTACTTTGTAATATTGTTATCTCTAGTGTGTCTGAACCTTTTGAATAGTTTGGTAGCTTCAGGTATGCTCTTCTCTGCTAACCATTCATCTTCACAAGTTGGGTCACTGTACCTAACAAGGTATTCTCTTACTTTATTGGTTCTCAACTTTGGTAATTTTTCTAATACTAGATGATTCAATAGGAGGTATAACCTGGGGAACCTTTCTCCTCAAAGGAAATTTTTCAGCATCACTAGATTTATATGGCTTTATAAAGCTCACTGGAAACGTAGGATGCTTATCGCTAAGTTCTTCAGATAATTATACTTCAACAGCTTTCTTTCCATGGAGGGCCTTAATAACAAAATGTCCTGGAAAGGAGCCTTTGAGATTTTTACATCCTTTGATGTTATTGAAGTTAGTGGTGGATACAAGTACTAAATACCCCCCTTTGAAATCTGGAGTGGCATTTGATTTGTCCCATTTTTCCTTAGAATATGCAAAAGAGTCTTCCATGCACCTCACTGCATGCTTTATAGCTTTGTCTAGCATTCCTTTGAAGCTAGCAGATGTAGGATGTATCTCAACCAAATCTTTCCTCAATGAATCTTGAGGTAATTTGGGATTCCATACTTTTTCTAGAATAGCAGGAGTTTGATTTGTACTGGCATGAATGGATGTCTTATATGCCAATTCCAGTTCTGGTAAAAGAGTACACCAATCATGGCTAAGTCGCTCAAAATCCTTAAATCAAAGGCCATATGCACAAAATCTTCTTACCATGTCTTCCAAGGTTTGGATCATCCTTTCAGCCAGACCATCAGTTTGTGGGTGATAGGCTGTAGAGAAGGACAACTTTGTTCCAAATAATTTGTGAAGATTTGTCATAGTGCTGGGGTGAATTTGGGATCTCTGTAACTAATGATATTTTTGAATATGCCAGTCCATGATACTACTCTATTCCATATCAGAAGAGCTGTATCCATGGCTGTATTATCTTTGTGACATGGTAGAAAGATTGGAGTCTTACTAAATCTGTCAAATATCACTAGGAATGCATTATAGCTTCTATCACCCCCTGGTGGTAGGCCAGTTACCCAATGTTTTCTGGGCTCTTGGATTTTGATCATATTTCCAAGTCTTTTGTCAGTGGATTTATTTGCCTTTTGACATTTGTCACAGGTTTTGCAATACTCTGCAACATGTTTCTGCCACATTGGCCACCATATACAGGTCTTGACCTTTTCTCTTGTTCTGTCTTCAGACAGATGTCCTGAGAAAGGGCTGTAATGGCATTCTTTTAGTACAAGATTAATTAAGGACCTGTCCACAACTGTCATGACACATATATGCTTAGTTCTGTGGTAAATTATACCATCTAGTAAGTGAAATATTCCTTAATCATATTATTTTTCCATATTTCATCTAAGTCAGGCTTCAAAGAGCTGCCTTTACTGTCTTTAGTAAGTAATTGGCATAAAATGGTAGAAGTCTTATCTTGAGTATAACTGTTCCTCACTTCTTCAAAGAAGGGGTGTTCAAATCTGTAACACTGATTCCTTCTATTGGGATCTGTGGGGAAGCTAATTCTGACACATAAGCAGGATCATCAATATCATTTGGTAATGGCCATCCTCTCATCCCATCTTTATTTTTATGAATATTTCCATCTTTGTGAACAATAGTCATATTACCGCTATATTCTTGTATGGCTGTTCGCCATCTGAGCATATTTCTGTTAGGTGTCTTCATGTTTAAAAGTGATTTAACAGTGGTACAATCTGTTATAACTTCAAAAACACATCCCTCCAGGAAGTAATTTAATTTTTCCAACGCCCAGATAAGGAATAAACATTCCATCTGACTTGCTCCATATCTGGCTTCAGTTTGTTTGATTTGCCTGGATATGAAACCTATGGGTCCTTCCACAGGTTTATCATTTATAATCTGGAATTGATGATGTGCAGCACCCAGCCCATCCCCTGATGCATCAATATACAGTTTACAGGGTAGCTTAAAGTCTGGCATCAGTAAGAGTGGAGCAGTGGTCAAGGATTGTCTCAAAGATTCAAAGGCTTTTACTCTGTCAATGGTCATTCCAAATACTGTGTATTTGTCACATAATTTATAAAGAGGTCTTGCTATGGATGAAAAATCTTTAATATGTTGCCTGTAGTAACCTGAAAACCCTAAAAATGACTGAATTTATTTTTTGTTCTGCAGCATGGGCTTCAGTAGCACTTCTGCAACATTGTGTTTGTCAATTCCAAGGGATAAACCAGATACTAAATGTCCCAGTTCTTTGAGTTCTTTGAATACAAAATGGCATTTCTTCAAAGCAATTTGCATGTTTACAGATTGGATTTTGGTCAAACCTCTGGATAATCTGTATATATGTTCTTCCCAAGTCTTGGAACAGACAATAATGTCATCAATGTAGGTGATTAACCATCCTTCTGAAAGTTCTTCAGCAAAGATTTCATTAAACATTCTTTGTAAGTGTGAATGTGCATTCTTGATACCAAAGGCATCCTCAAATATTCATATACTCCACAATGAACAATAATTCTCAAGTATTTTCTTTCCCTTGGTGTCACCACATTCTGATGAAATACTTCAAGGGCATCCATAGTTCTTATATATACTGCTTGGGATATTTGGGTAAGGGAAATTTGGATTTTTGGTATTGGGTATCTGTCTGGAACAGTGTTAGTGTTCAGAGCTTTACAATCCCCAACCATTCTAGATTTTCCATTATGCCATGCCACTATGACTGGTGTAGGTATTTCTACCTCCTCATTGTGGCCAACCTTTCTTATTACACCAAGGACTGGAAGTTCTTTAATATGAATTTCCAGAGCTTCTCTGGATATGCATCTTCTTAAGAGTGGGGGATAAGGCCTCTAAATATTAATAATAATGTCAAATTCATGACCCATCATTGCCCCCAAAGTGTAAGGTTTGACTATGAAACAATAAGTAAAAATTACTAATTTATTACTTATTGTACTCTGAATGTCCTTATAATTAAAATAAATAAGATTAAAATAATAATAATAATAAAGAAATATTATTATTATGGCGTAAAAATATTATATTATTAAATAAATATAATAATATAAATTAATATTATATGAAATTATAATATTATAAATAATATATTAATATAAAATAATTAATATATTATAAAGCTCTTTATTATTGTTACCAACAAATAATAAAGGTGTAAAAAACTGTTTTTTATAAATAAAAAACAATTAATAACAATAATATTACTAATATTAAAGTTATATATTAATATAAATACTATTTATATTAATTAAGAATTATTAAGAGTAATAATAAGAGAGAAATTATTATAATAAGATGAAATAAACTACTTTTAACACTTAAAATAATAATTTTGAGATATTTTACGCCAAAAGAATATAATACAACTTTTTCAAATTGTATTTACAATAAAAAATAAAGAAAATTACTAAATTTCTTGATTTTACGTGGAAATGAGTTTATAGAGAGATTTATAACAAAAACAATTAAAGAATTGATTTAATCACGTAAAAATAGTGATTAATATTAAGATGGTCTTTGGTATTTAATAATATAAGAGCCTTATATATAAAGAATAAAGAAATTACCTTTTATTTAATTGATTTAATGTTTTTGATGCGTCTGAGGGGAAAATAGAGTAAAAAGAGCTCTATTTATAGTAAATACCTCCCTCCTAGAGTCCAACAGGCTTCTAGTAGACGTGTACTGATCATATCCACTGGAATTGATCAATATTTTAAGGTTTGAGGGTGATTACATCATGATCAAACCATATTACATCATTATTACACCATTATTTAGAATTATCACTATAACTCTAAGTTTGATGACATCAGAGGCTTGGCAGAACCCCAAATTTCGTGGATTTTATTAGTTTTAATCATAAACTAATAGTATTCACCAATTTTATCACTCTTAAGACTGTTAAACTTAAATTAAGGTTACAGTATGTGATCATAACTGCTCAAATTAAGCTCAAACTTTGATCCTCAATAACTTTTAAGATTTACACGCTACAGAAATTCAGATAGCCTGGCATAACCTTATTATGCTGCCAAGAGCTTTTCATTACATCATCAAAACTCTAATTTTGATGATTTTTCTTGTAACTCATCTTTTCTGTCGAAATTCAATATTTTAAACTTCAAACCTTGATTTCAGGGGGTTATACCCTGAATTTAATAATAAAAATTACATCATTCTTCACGAATGAACTAGGAGAATCCAACTGTGTACTTTTTTTTAAGTTTGGAACACTTTCACAACAAAGTGGTCAACAGCTCTGTTGATTTTTATCAATAATTCATCATAGGTTTTAACCTTGTTTATAATTTGTAAAATAAAGTTCATATCTGTGTTCTTAAAGTAATTACGTGGTAACTTTATTTTTGGTTCATCATTCTATCATGTATAGTTTAGGAGATATTAGCTATGATCCTTGAATATATGCGTTGACCAAAAAAGTGCATATGTTCAGGATAATTCCTTAAGTATTAACATTGGAAATTGGCTTATTAATTGTTTTATGTGTGGGGCTTCATGGGGAATCCACTGGTACAATTTATTTCACATGTTGTTTCATTAGTTTTTGAGATAAATAAGGTCTTATGGTTTTTATAAGGTATTATACCTTATAATTCCTTAAGTATTGACTTTACAGATATGCCATAAAAATGGTATATGTGTATTTTTCCATGGGGAATCCAATGGTATAATTTATTTTACATGTTGATTCATTGGTTTTTAATTTAAACCAATTTTTGTACCAATTTATGGTATTTTTTGTATATTTAATTAATTATTTTTAATGTATAATTATTTTAAGTAATTTTAATATAATTATATTAAAAGTCTAATTATTCTGAGTCTTTTTGTGACCTTATTGGGTATGTGGTCATATCTCAAAGGCTCACATTCCCTACCACCAAAAAAGATTGTACCACAATCTGATATGTGTGATTAGGGTATCATCCACTGTCCTACCTCTTCAATAGACTTTGTTAGTCTTGAAGCTCAATAATGCTTAACTTTTTTATTTTTCAGGTTTTCTTTCATGTCTGAATCTTCTTAGTAATTTATCAGCATTTGTTATATCTTTCTCAAGTAGCCATTCATCTTCCTGAGTTGAATTTCTATACCTTACAAGGTATTCCCTTTCTTTTTTGTTTCTTGTCCTTCTTTCTTTAAGGACTTTTACTATTTTCTTTTCCTCTCCTTCCTCCAAGGGGGGAATCTCAAGTGGGGGTTTATTTCTTAGTGGAAATAACTCCTTGTCACTTGAACTGTAAGGTTTTATCAGACTTACAGGGAAAGTTGGGTGTTTGTTCATTAGTTCACCTGTGAGTTCTAATTGCACAGCATTGGGTCCATGGAGTGCTTTTATCATAAATGGTCCTGCAAAGGAATCTTTCAATTTCTTTGGGCCTTTTATGTTATTGAAATTAAGGGTTGATACTAAAACCAAGTCTCCTATCTTGAAATCAGGTGGTTTATGACTTTTATCCCATCTTTCTTTTGCATATTTAAAAGAATCTTGCATGCATCTGTTTGCATGGTGTCTTGCTTTGTCAAGCATTATCTTGAAACTGCTTGCTGTTGGATGTATATCCACTAGGTCCTTTTTGAGGGTGTCATAAGGAAGTCTTGGATTCCAACCTTTCTCTAGCATTGCTGGTGTTTTGCCAGTAGAAGAATGGATTGATGTCTTATATGCCAGTTCAAGTGCTGGTATTAGTGTACACCAATCATGGGTAAAACCATCAGAATCTTTGAATTCAAGCCCATAAGCACAGAATCTTCTGATCATATCCTCTAGGGTCTGTATCATTCTTTCTGCTAGACCATCAGTTTGAGGATGATAAGCTGTTGAGAATGATAAATTTGTCCCAAACAAGTTATGGAGATTTTTCCATAATGCTGAAGTGAACTTTGGGTCTCTGTCACTTATAATATTTTGGAATAAGCCTGTGTGGCTAATGACTTTATTCCATATCATTATGGCTGTATCCATAGCTGTGTCATCTTTATGACATGGTAAGAACATGGGAGTTTTACTGTACCTGTCAACTAACACTAGGCATGCATTATAACTCCTGTCTCCTCCTGGAGGTAAGGCTGTTACCCAATCCATATGAACTATTTCCCATGGGGATTTTGGTTCTTGGATTTGGATCATCATTCCAAATTTCTTTCCTGTGGCTCTGTTGGCTTTTTGACATCTGTCACAGGTTTGGCAGTACTCTGCAACATCTTTCTTCCAATTTGGCCACCAAGAGCAGGTTTTCACCCTCTCTAGTGTCCTATCTTCTGAGAGATGTCCAGATGCAACACTATCATGACACTCATGTAAAATAGTGTTTATTAGTGTTCTATCTGTTAAGGCCATAACACATGTGTGTTTTGTTCTATGGTAAAGGATTCCATCAAGGAGGTGAAATCTTCCTTCATCATATGCCTTTTTCCATATTTCATCTAGTTTTGATGAAAGTGATGGATCTTTGCAGTCTTTCATTAGAAGTTGGCTTAAGATATGGCAATTTTTGTCTGTCTTATAGCTTTCTTTAACTTGGTTAAAGAATTCTGTGCCAATGTCTGTAACACATATTCCTTCTATATGGTGCTCCTCTTGTGGTACCCATGCTGGATTGTCAGGGGTATTTGCTAGAGCCCATCTACTAAGACCATCTGCATTTTTATGAATATTCCCAGATTTATGAACAATAGTCATATTTCCTCTATATTCTTGGATAGCAATTTGCCATCTCAGCATATGTCTATTTGGAGTCTTCATATTTAATAGTGATTTCACAGCATTACAGTCTGTGATTACATCAAATACTGTGCCATCCAAATAATAATGCAGTTTTTCTAAAGCCCATACTAGGCATAAGCATTCCATTTGGCTTGCTCCATACCTTGCTTCTGTTGGCTTTATCTGCCTTGAAATGAAACAAATTGGTCCTTCCACTGGTTTGTAATTGATAATTTGTGTTTGGTGAAGTGCAGCACCTAGTCCTTCTCCACAAGCATCAATGTACAGTTTGAAGGGTAGTTTCCAATCTGGCATCAGAAGAAATGGGGCATTTGTTAAGGAATTTTTCAATTCTTCATATGCCTTGACTCTTTCTTCTGTCATCTCATAGACTGTTTGTTGGTCACATAGCTTATACAAGGATTTAGCAATCTTTGCAAAGTCCTTTATATGCTGTCTATAGTAACCAGCAAATCCTAGAAATGATTGCATTTCTTTTTTGGTTTGAGGCATTGGCTTAAGTAGTACTGCTGCTACTTTATTTTTGTCTATGCCTAGACTAAGGCCAGATACTACATGTCCTAGTGCATTTAATTCACTGTATGCAAAATGACATTTTTTCAAGGAAATTCTCATATTTACTTGGACTATTTTCTGTAATACCCTTTCTAGTCTTGTAAGGTGATTTTCCCAAGTTTATGAGCAAACTATGATATCATCAATATAGATAATCAACCATCCTTCTGATAATTCTTCAGGGAATATGGTATTCATCATTCTTTGATAATGGGAAGGTGCATTTTTTATTCCAAATGGCATTCTTAAGTATTCAAAAATTCCACAATGGACTATTATTCTTAGTAGTTTCTTGGCATTGTCTGTTAAGACATTTTGATGAAAACCCTTCAGAGCATCCATAGCTGTGATGAACTTAGCTTGTGACAATTGGGTTAATGTCTCATGGATTCTGGGTATTGGATATCTGTCTGGAATGGTATAGGTATTCAGGGCTCTGAAGTCTCCTACCATCCTTGATTTTCCATTATGCCAAGTTATAATGACAGGGGTAGTAACTTCTACTTGTTCATTATGTCCAACCTTTCTTAATACTCCAAGGTCCATTAATTCTTTAATGTGCACTTCTAAGGCTTCTCTAGCTCTTGGACTGGCTGGATAAGCAGGTCTTCTTAATAAAGGTGGGTAAGGTTTTTCTACATTAAGAATTATATCCACTTCATGTCCAATTATGGCACCTAGTGGCTCTTTGTCAGTTGCAAAGGCATTTTTATACTTAAATAAGAGATCAATCAATTTTTCTTTCATTTTTTCTGTTAATTCTTGATTGAATTCTGCCTCTATGAGTTGTTCAGATATAAAAAGTTCCTTTTCTGGAATTTTTTCTTCATTCTTAATAAATGTGATGTGTTTTTTGTTATTTAAGAATCCAAACTTTTGTCTTTTGTTATCTCCTATGGTAAAATATCTATCCTTTTGGTTGGAAATATCTATACCATAGATTGATAAGTAGTCATTCCCAAGTATGAAATGATTACTAGTACAGTTGTCCATTACTACAAACTCTACTTTAACTCTGACACATTGTGAGGGGTGAGGAAAAATTAGTGTTAAATCAATTATTCCAAGGGGCTTCATGCTCTCACTTGCACTACTAAATTTGACACCTTGTATTGGCATAAGTTTTTCTTGCCAGTCTGGGACAATGGTTTTTAAATAACTTTTGCCAACACAAGTGCAATATGCTCCTGTATCCAAGTTAACCTTTCCTTCTTGGTTATCAACCATAACAATACTAATACTTGATTTTCCAGCTGTATATCCCATTCCTCTTGCAGGTTTGGTTCTATACATTTTGGCATCTTGTATGTTTGTCAGATTTGTGTCAGATGTTCCAACTTGTGGCAAGTTTGAGTTAACATCCAGTACTTCATAAATTATATCAATATTATTAATTTGTGCATTAATTATATTGATTTCATCACTTTCAGAGCTTTCTGATTCTTCTGTCTCTTTTTCAGAGTCAGATTCTTCTTCTTTGTCATTGTGGTTTTCTGTTTCCACAATTTCATTAATCTTTGCTTTTTTAAGGCAATTATTGGCTAAGTGTCCAATACCTCCACATTTATGGCATTTTCTTTGCTCATTATTGTTGGATGTATTGGGCTTAAAGGATTCTTTTGATTTATCTTTTTTGATAAATGGTTTATTTGGGCTTTTAATGTCCAATTTTTTCCAAGTCCTGCCAATTTTTGTTCTTGTCACTATATCTTCTAGTGCATTTATATACTCTTCTGTGGAGCATGGTTCTATACACCTGCTTCTTAGGGCATGTTCTAGTTCCCCTCCACATTTTTTAAGTATTTTCATATGCACCATCTTCTGTGACATTTCTGGGTACAGTGCATTAAGCCTTTCAACTTGTTTTAAGAACCAAGTTAAAGGTTTATCTTTCTCTGGGTCAAAGAAAGAGTTTTCAAATGCATTTTCTATCTTATACCTCCAGGCATCATTTGCCCACTTGGTGATTATTTCTTGTTTCCACCAAGACCAGGTATTTTTACCATTTGTCTGTCTTATGCCATAATACCATCTTTTTGCAGATTTCTCAAATAATGAATGTAATCTTGCAGTGATTAATTCATCTGGTATGGCATAGTCTTCTTGTAACATGTCAATTGTTTTAATAAATGACATGTGGTCATATTCACCTTCTCCTGTGAATGTTGGCCATTCCTTCAATTGAGGTGCTTCTTTCATTAAGACTTGGTTATTGTCTTGGTGACTCAAGTCTGTTATGAAAGGATTTGAAAATTCCTCTTTTGTTTTAACAGGGCTTCTTATATGAGAAAATGGTGTTGATAACTTTGGCATATTTAAATTAGCCTCATTAATTTTATCCATTTTTTCTGTAATAAGCCTTATTTCACTTTGAATATCATCTTTCAGATGCATTCTTGCTTCATCACTTTTTTCCACATGGTCCAAAAGTAATTTTTGGTGTGATGAAGTCTTTTCTTCAAATTTTTCTACAGAAATACTTAATTTATTTAATTTTTCTGTAAGATTGTCAATACTCACATCATAATTGATTGTCAAAGTCTTGTCTTTGATATCTTTTATGTATTTATACAATTCTTGTTGTCCTTGTATTAATTTTTGAGTATTGTCAATTAAATTCTTTGGTTTATTATTTTCAACAATAAACTTAATGTTGTCAATTTCTTTTTTGTTTTGCACAACAATTTTTGTTAAAGAAGATAAATTGTTATTTATTTCTTGTAGTGATAATAAACTATTTTTAATTTCTTTTAGAGGTAATATACTATTTTTAATTTCTGTTAAAGTATTTACAACATCTTTGGACAAGGTTATTTCTTTGGGAAATGAGGTTGTCTCATTCTTTGCTCTTCCTTGTCCTTGAATTCCATCAAGGTTCTGGCCATGTTGAAGACATTGTCCATGTCATCCTTTTGGATTATTGGGATTCTGTAGCTTGGGGAATATGGTTTCCTCCAATGCTTTTTCTTGTTCTTCTTCCCTTCTTGGGGAAGTGGGTTGGCTTGAGGCTTGCTGGTAGAGGCTACTGGGGCTTCTTCCTTGGTTGCCTCCCTCTTTTTGGCATGATAATCCTTGATTTTTTTGATTTGAGGTTTGGATGACAGTGGATTCCATCCATTGGAGTATTTCACTATCTCCTCCTCTTTGAGGAACTTTTTCAGGATGTGCCAGGAGTTCATCACTCCTTGGTGTATTTGAGGCAGCATTTCCCAGTCTTTGTCTTTGTATACTGTGTAATACTGCTTGTACTGGCTCATGTAGATGTCTATTTGAGCCCTCTGAATGTGATTTGTACCTATTTGAGTTACTCATACTTAGTTTCAATTCAGGCTCAGATATCATGGGCATTTCTGGGACTTGCCTTTGGGATAAGGCACTTCCTTGTGTGGATTCTGTTCCACTGGGGATATTGCCCTTTCTTTTCCCTTTTGAGGGATCAATTCTACCTCTGAGTCCAGCTCCATCTGATTGGATGGAGTATTGGGAACCTCTTCTGGTAGTCATAATTTAAAGAATAAGAAAAAATAAAAGTATTTTAGAATAAAATTCTTTTATGGCAATTTAAAAAGAGGTGCTCACCTTCAGAGTCTTGAATGGTGGGCCCTGGAAAGTCTAATTTCTTAGCTTTCTTTCTTTTGGTGATAACTGGTGTTGGAGAACTTTGACAAGTTTCTTCCACCAATCTCTCAACAGTAGCTTGGTTGTCTTCTGTTGGGTTATCTTCAAACACTAAAAAAGACAAATAAATATAAGTCTTTTTATAAGAAGTGTTATTTTTGGCAAGATATGGCAATTTTCCATGTAGAAATTGCTTTTATATCTTTGAAAAATTGAAATAAATAAAGAAATGAATAAAAATGAATAAAAATAACTTT
This sequence comes from Austropuccinia psidii, assembly GCA_023105745.1. Classification (NCBI taxonomy): domain Eukaryota; kingdom Fungi; phylum Basidiomycota; class Pucciniomycetes; order Pucciniales; family Sphaerophragmiaceae; genus Austropuccinia; species Austropuccinia psidii. Next base: position 52,115,650 of record JALGQZ010000007.1, on the reverse strand, counting down.
TTTATTTGTTTTTAATATCTTTTATATATTTTTTATTTTTGAAGAATAAGATAAAAAATGAATATGATTCTTATAAAATTAAATTATAATAAAAATTATTTTTAATTTAAAAAATATATCTTTTAATCACTAGAGTCACTCAAAGAAAGTTCTTGCAAGTCTAAGGATGTGAAAAACCACGTGTAAGACAGTACAATTGCTTTCCAAATGCCTCAATAGCTTTTAAAATCAATAAAATATAAAATTATTATATAATTTTATGATTATAAATATAATTTATTATTGGATAAACCCAAATAGAATCTTTTTAAAGGTCTTTTAAGTAAATATCACGGCCAGGCCCCCAAATGTAAGGTTTGACTATGAAACAATAAGTAAAAATTACTAATTTATTACTTATTGTACTCTGAATGTCCTTATAATTAAAATAAATAAGATTAAAATAATAATAATAATAAAGAAATATTATTATTATGGCGTAAAAATATTATATTATTAAATAAATATAATAATATAAATTAATATTATATGAAATTATAATATTATAAATAATATATTAATATAAAATAATTAATATATTATAAAGCTCTTTATTATTGTTACCAAAAAATAATAAAGGCGTAAAAAACTGTTTTTTATAAATAAAAAACAATTAATAACAATAATATTACTAATATTAAAGTTATATATTAATATAAATACTATTTATATTAATTAAGAATTATTAAGAGTAATAATAAGAGAGAAATTATTAGAATAAGATGAAATAACCTACTTTTAACACTTAAAATAATAATTTTGAGATATTTTACGCCAAAAGAATATAATACAACTTTTTCAAATTGTATTTACAATAAAAAATAAAGAAAATTACTAAATTTCTTGATTTTACATGGAAATGAGTTTATAGAGAGATTTATAACAAAAACAATTAAAGAATTGATTTAATCACGTAAAGATAGTGATTAATATTAAGATGGTCTTTGGTATTTAATAATATAAGAGTTTTATATATAAAGAATAAAGAAATTACCTTTTATTTAATTGATTTAATTTTTTGATGCGTCTGAGGGGAAAATAGAGTAAAAAGAGCTCTATTAATAGTAAATACCTCCCTCCTAGAGTCCAACAGGCTTCTAGTAGACGTGTACTGATCATATCCACTGGAATTGATCAATATTTTAAGGTTTGAGGGTGATTACATCATGATCAAACCATATTACATCATTATTACACCATTATTTAGAGTTATCACTATAACTCTAAGTTTGATGACATAAGAGGCTTGGCAGAACCCCAAATTTCGTGGATTTTATTAGTTTTAATCATAAACTAATAGTATTCACCAATTTTATCACCCTTAAGACTGTTAAACTTAAATTAAGGTTACAGTATGTGATCATAACTGCTCAAATTAAGCTCAAACTTTGATCCTCAATAACGTTTAAGATTTACACGCTACAGAAATTCAGAGAGTGAATTCAGATAGCCTGGCATAACCTTATTATGCTGCCAAGAGCGTTTTATTACATCATCAAAACTCTAATTTTGATGATTTTTCTTGTAACTCATCTTTTCTGTCGAAATTCAATATTTTAAACTTCAAACCTTGATTTCAGGGGGTTATACCCTGAATTTAATAATAAAAATTACATCATTCTTCACGAATGAACTAGGAGAATCCAACTGTGTACTTTTTTTTTAAGTTTGGAACACTTTCACAACAAAGTGGTCAACAGCTCTGTTGATTTTTATCAATAATTCATCATAGGTTTTAACCTTGTTTATAATTTGTAAAATAAAGTTCATATCTGTGCTCTTAAAGTAATTACGTGGTAACTTTATTTTTGGTTCATCATTCTATCATGTATAGTTTAGAAGATATTAGCTATGATCCTTGAATATATGCGTTGACCAAAAAAGTGCATATATTCAGGATAATTCCTTAAGTATTAACATTGGAAATTGGCTTATTAATTGTTTTATGTGTGGAGCTTCATGGGGAATCCACTGGTACAATTTATTTCACATGTTTTTTCATTAGTGTTTGAGATAAATAAGGTTTTATGGTTTTTATAAGGTATTATACCTTATAATTCCTTAAGTATTGACTTTACAGATATGCCATAAAAATGGTATATGTGTATTTTTCCATGGGGAATCCAATGGTATAATTTATTTTACATTTTGATTCATTGGTTTTTAAGTTAAACCAATTTTTTCACCAATTTATGGTATTTTTTGTATATTTAATTAATTATTTTTAATGTATAATTATTTTAAGTAATTTTAATATAATTATATTAAAAGTCTAATTATTCTGAGTCTTTTTGTGACCTTATTGGGTATGTGGTCATATCTCAAAGGCTCACACAAAGGCTCTTTGTCTGATCCAAATGCTTCTTTGTGGTCATATGAAAGGGCAGAAAGTTCACTTTCCTGCTTATCAGTCAGATGAAGAATTATCTCAACTGCATTCAACTGTTCAGACTTCAATTTTCCTAACTCTAAGTTGACTGGTGATACTTCATATACTGTAATTTTTCTTTTAAATGGTAAAGAGGAAAATGTTTGATGCTTATTTTACCCAATAATAAATTTTCTGTCTTTGTTGTTATGTAAGTCTATTCCATACATGGTTAAATATTCATTTTCCAATATAAAATGGGTAATAGAGCAATTTTACATAACAACAAATTCAACAGTGATTCTTAAATTTCCATTAATATGTGAAAATATCATGGTGGTCTCAAAGATTCCCAATGATTTCATTGGATTACTTTCACTATTGAATTTTATGCCATCAATTGGTAACCATTGGTCTTCAAAATTTGGTACACAAGTCTTAAGTAAAGATTTGCCAACACAAGAGCAGAAGGCTTGCAGGCCAAGTAAAAGCTTAGTCGGTTTGTTGTCAATTACCACTTTGGTTATACAGGAGTTACCAGCTGTATAGCCTTTTCCCCTGTTTGGCTTGGTCTTCATAAGTTGTGCAACTTGAATTTTTGACAAATCAAGCTGACAATTGCTTAATTGTGGAAAGTGGGAATAAGATTCCATGATGTCAAATGTAGAATTGATATTTTCTATATCTTTTGAAGATGAAGAAAATATTGATGACTTATTGTCTGAATTTTCTTCAATTGTATTATCATCTTTTCAACATCAGGTTCTTTTCCAATGTCAATTTCATTGATTTTTTCCCTTTTTGGACATGTATTGGCTAAGTGGGTGGTGCTTTGGCAAATATGGGACTTTCTGATTATATCTGCAGCTTTATACTTCATATTATTAGAATTTTCTTTGGGATTTTTTTCCACAGAATCTTTCCAAGGTGTATTAAACCTTGTTTTGAGATTCAACCTACTAGAACCAATTCTGGTTCTGGTGGATACTTCTTCTAATATATTAATAATATCTTCTGCTGAAGATTTTTCAGTAGTCCTTCTTTTGACAGCATGCTCTATGTCACCTCCACATTAGCTCAGAATTTTTCTGTGGACCATAAATTCTGACATGTCAGGATACAATGCTGTTAATCTGTTGTTTTGTTGGAAAAACCATGGTAAAGCTTTGTCTTTATCAGCATTAAATTTAGCAGATTCAAAGGCTGTTTCCACTTCAAATCTCTAAGCATCATTTTCCCATTTGTTGATAATTTGTTTTTTCCACCAAGTCCAACTTTGGTGTCCATGTGCTTGTCTTAATTTGATATACCATCTGTGGGCCAATCTGCTAAAAAAGGTGTTAAATCTTGCTGTTACTAATCTTTCTGGTAATTCAAAATCATCTTTAATAATCTCAATACCTCTTATGAATTCCATATGGTCATATTCTCCTTCACCACTGAAGTCAGGCCATTCTTTGGGTTTTGGTACTTCTTTTAAGAGTGCTTGGCCCATTGATGGGCCCAAGTTATGAAAAGAAGTGGAAAATTCATTTGCTACTGTAAATTTTAAGAATTCAATACTTGTGAATTGGGAATTCCTGTACCCTAATTTTTATTCAGAGGTGTAGAAATTCTTGGTAAGGTATTCAGTATTTGTTCAATATCATTCATTTTACTGTTGCTACACCTTTGGGAATTTTGGAATTCATTTTGGAAGGCTTGTATTAAATGTATTACTTCCATTTTATACATGTCTTCTTTATGTTTCAGTTCTTGCCATTACTCCTTTTTGTCTTGTATTATCAGCAGTGACTTGATTCAATTTCATTTTTAATTTTGATACTTCTTCTTGTGAAGCATCAAAACACTTTTTCAAGGAAATTGTATATGTCTTTACTTAAGTAAATGAATTTGAAATGTCATCAAGGACTTTCTTGTTATCTGTCTTGATAATATTTATGGCTTGTTAAATTCCTGTTTCAATTATGTCATCAATATTGAATTTGGAATATTTGTCCATTAATTCTTTGATAATGGAAGATTGTTCATTTATCTGATTGACAAAAGAATTGTCATTATTAGAAGCTTTGATTGTTCTTAAAAATTTCTCAAAAAACATAAGTGTTTCATTTATTTGGCTCAGACTTGAGTTATTTGTTTTAAGATTGCTACAAATGGATGATTTTTTTTTTAAAAAAAGGCTTTTTATGTCACTTATAGCTTCATACAACTCTGGGATAGCATCAAAAATGTCAGAAATCATTTCTGATATTTTAATCTGGCTTCCTCCTTCTTCTGTAATTCCATCATTGTTCTGGCCATATGGAATACATTTTTCATGGCATCCTGCTTAATATTTGGGATTCTGTAGACTTAGATGTAAGGTTTTGTGGTTGGTGCCTTCACTTTGTCCTTGTTCTGAGCTTGTGGTTGCTTTTTCACGTTGGAATTTCTGCTGCTGGCTACTGGGGCTGTTTTTGGCACTTTCTTGGGTGGCGGAGGGTTGTTTTTCCTCCATTCTGCTGTTAAAAGCATCATGTTTTTTTTTCCATCAATGGATGCCATCCATTGAGTAACTTTAAAGTGTTGGGATGGCGCAGGAATTTTCTCATAGTCAGGTAAGAATTCATGCAGTTTTTCCACAGATCTGCAAGGACCTGGTACTCTTTGTGCTGCAATGCATTGTTTTAGGACCTCTGGCTGGCTTTTTATATGTCCACTGGGGCTTTTTGTGGCGGTGTCAGCTCCTTTTCAAGCTAAAACAGTATTATAAGGTTCAGAATGACCTAATTTATTAGTATGGAAGTCATCAACTGACCCTTGTCCTTCTGTAACTGATTGGCTTCTTCCATAATAATGTCTATGAGCTTTTTGGAAGCTGCTTGAAGTGTTATGGATGCCTCCTGATCTGGTTGAAGACATATTTTATGATTAAAAAGCTCAAAATAGTAATTTTACATCAAAAAACCTACAATTGGCCAAATTCCTTTCCTTCTGAAGGGTATTACTTGTATCCAAGCTAATTAATTCAGAGTAAATTGGTTCTGGATGGCTATTATGAGCTATAATAATTGTGTTATTATGGTCAGAATCAACAGTACTTGCAGGAATAATGCTGGTTACTGTTGAAGCTGTTTCAATATTTTCTTGTCTTACCACATTGTCAAAAACTAAAATTAATGAAAAAGCCAACTCATTAAGTTAGAAAAAGGTATTCCAAAAAAAGAATTGAAAAATATAAGCATCACTTATAATATGAAAAAAATTATTTTTTATGAATTTTTTGAATTATAAGTATTTTTTATATGTTTTTAAATTTTCCAATATAATAAAAAAGGATTTGAAAAGAGTAAAGAATATGTCACAGATAAAATATCATGGCTTGGCCCCCAAATGTAAAGGTGTATATGAAACTTTGATTAAAAATCAAGTACTTTTCCTGTCCTCAGAATTTGTATATGGTAAAAAATGATTAGAAATAGTATGAAATAGTATTTTAAAGAGAAAACCAGCCAATTCTATTGTTTTTAAATTTATAATTATAAAACAACAATATTATAAATATTTGTTGTTTTACCAACAATAAAAATTTATCCAAAAATACTCTACAAGAGATATTTAAGGCTACAAAAGAAATTTCTTCAAGAGCAATTCCAATTGGAATTAATTGAGAAAAGAACTGCAAGAAATTAATTAAAAAACAAAGTCTTTAAAAGAGTTATCAAAGAAAAAACATGCTTAAAAGTGACCAAAGTGAATTTGGAAACAAAGTGACAAAGTTTACAGTGATGAAAGATGCTTTAATTCACTTATGGGGTGGTTCAAGGGTTTAAATGATTAGAAGAGTTACAAACAGTGAATAAAATGATTTTTGACATTATTAAAATGTTTAAAATGTTTAAAAAAGGCTGGCTGGAATCTTTTATTGATTGGTTTAACAGTGTTTAAACTAATTATAAAAGGAAAAGATTCTAACATGAAGAGAAAAGTGGGGCAACAAAGACATTCCTTTATAGCCATAAATTTTCTTACTCAAAAAGTAAAATTTACTGTTGTCAGTCATGGAAAACACTATGAGAACATAAAAGCCAATTATGGCATCATTGAACCCTGGTTTAGACCAAAAAAGAGCTGGTTTTTGCCATTTTAGACCCTTAAATCAGGCATTACTATAGTCATACCTGGTCTAGAGCCTTAAAAGCACGTCAGAATGTGTGAGTGAGATGTAGAAGCCAGTTAAATCTGTTTTTACTAAGATTGTTTTAACTCAAGGGTAGTTTTCCCCTCTTGGCAACAGTTAAAACTGCCTTGGTTGGTATCAAAACCTCATCATCAATTGAGTCACAGACCCTGTGATGCAATTCCATTCCAAAAGTGATGAGCCTTTGCATGGATTTTGACATCTCACACCTGTCAGAGAGGAATTTGGGGGTCTGGCTCCCCCTTAGAGCTAGAGTTCCTTCCCCCCAAATTAATCTTTCCAATTTGTTTTTCCTTTAATTCCTCATCATGTATTATAGTTGAAATTTACATATGTAAGCCATTTGAGTTTTTCAATACACTTACTGTAATAATTTACACCTAATATGTAAATTAAAGTTCACTTATGTAATACATGTGCACATTTTGACATTTCAATTGAAAATACTTCAATTCCTCATAGCTTCTAAGCTACACACAACACCTGAATTTTAACACAAAACTTGATGGTTAACACCACATGTGGTGTGAATTAAATTAAGCTTTTGAGGATTTTCAACTTTTGTACAGAAAATACTGAAAACTTAATTTAAGCTTATTTAGAGTTGAGCTACAGCAATTTTACGCAGAGGTGACACCACCTTATTCTTTATGAAGAGTCCATTGGTGAAGTAATTCTCTTATGTTTATTTATTGAATGAAATTCTAAAATATATTTTATGAAACTTTTACTAAAAATATTTTAATTTCATTAATTTTATTAAGAATTTATTATTATTTAATTTTTTCAAGTAAAAATGTATTTTGATAACTTCAAAATTTAAGGTCGTTTTTATTTTAAATTATAATTCAATTTTTATTTTTGTATATAAATTTATATTTGTATTTTAACTTTTTATTTTGATAATATAAATAAATTTATTTTATTTATATTTGTATCTTATTTTGTTATTTGTGGTTTTTTGGGTATATGAAAATACCTCTAAGGCTCACAACAAATCAGGCCATCTTGGGAATTGAACTGTGTTACTGAACTCCCACAGTGGAATATGATTTGGCCCAAAAGGGCCAAGCCCACACAGCTTGCTTGAATACAGCCTGTATGGACCAATTGAGTTTTCCAAAGAATACTGAAGTGCTTGATGCCTTGAAAGCTGATTGAATTATTGATAACCTATTTAAATTATCCTTGGAATAATCCTGAAAATTGAATACAACCCAGCTCCTGCAGGTCCATGTGGTTGGGGCCTTTGAATGGTGTTCTGGTAGCCACCAGGGATTACAAGACTGAATGACTGCAAAGACTTCCTTCAAAATGGGTGATGGATCTGGGGACTTGAATTGAAAACGCATTATTAGGTCCTGAAAACATAACCATTTGATTGCTTAGCAAAATTGGTGCATAATGGTATATTATACCATATGTCCACCACACCTAAATTCTTGGTGAAGGAGAGTCCTTCCCCTGAATGTAGGGGAAAACTTGCTGGACCTGAGCTGGTGGCCTCGGGTGGTTTCCAGAGGCCAGGGGTTGAAAGTGACCAGCCTGTGGTTGTTTGCAAATTTCAATCCTGGGTCCTTTTGGCCAGTTTTGGGAATGTTGAGATTGGGTGACAAAATTGGCTTAGGTGGGCCCACTTGTGGTTTGGGACTCACCTGGCTTATGGGGCTGGTAGTTGGCCCCCTTGGATTTAGGCCAAAAGGGGCCTACGGGTCCCATGGTGTATGGGCTGTGGATTAAAGCCCATGGGCTGTAGAGGTTGTAGGGGGCCTAAATGGCCAAAAAAGCCTGTTTAGGCCTTAAACCCCATAGTCAAAGGGGTTGGGCCAGATGGACCCCCCAGGCCCAAAACAAAGGTATTGTCCTGGGGGTTGGGGAGGTGGAGAATTGGCCAAAAAGGCCAATGGTTGCAGGATATGGCTTGAGGCCATAAGTGGCCAATGAGAAGTGATATGTTCCAAAGGCCATAAAGCACCAAAATGGTCCAATTGGCCATAAAATGAGGTCAGGCTATATTTGCCACAAGCCCATTGGGGGGGTGGCTATATGTGGTTGCAACAGTACCCCCCACCTTAAATGGTGAGCTCCTGAGAATCAAACCAAGGTAAAAACCTGTTGAGGCTGTGGAGAAGGATTTGGCGTAGGGATTCCAGAGGTATTAAATCTTGAAAGGAATTTTATGACTGGTATGAAGTTGGCATATGATGTGAGGGTGATTTGGTCTTCTTCTGACATTTGGCTTTGAAAATTTTGAAGAAATGAGTTGACTTGAAGATTTTGGAATTGAGATTATAAGAAGGAAAAGTTTGAAATAATATAAAGAGAAAATAAGAAAATGAAATAAAAAGAAATGAGATTGTGAGGGGGATTCCAATCTTGATCACAGAAGTGGATAGCTGATTTGAATTGGCCAAGGACCTGGGACACAGGATTTGATTCCAGGTGCTCACAGAGTGGCCAAGGTGATGTTTTGAAAGATTGTAGACCCCTCAGGGAAGTGCACACCAGGAGAGGAACTTACTTTTGGTAGTTACCACTCCCGCCAGTGCCATAAAGAATGAGAATTTTCTGAAGGAATGAATTTGAACTGAGAGGACTTGGAAAGTGAGAAGAAAAGTGAATGGTCCATTTGCTAAAGGGAAAATGGACATAAAGATTGAAATTGGTTTTGCAAGCTTGGCCAGAGTCCTGTGTCCAGAAATTTGACAAGTGCTCAGAGAGTGGCCAAGGTGATGCTTACAACAAAAAATGTTAGAATACCTCTAAAGGTGCATACCAGGTGTGGGAATTCCTTTTAGTAATTCCTCTCCCCACCAAGAGCAATAAAACAATCAACCTCTTGAAGAATTGGGTCCTGGCTTGTCAGGATATAAAGAATGAAAATCCTTGATAAGCTCAGGGAAATTCTTGAGGTTTTTGGTTGGTTCCCAAGTGGATCTTTCAGGGTCTTGACTGAAACCTTTCCATCCCACCAAGTACCATAAGTTTCTTCCCTTGATCTTAGAATCCACAATTTGAGAGACTTCCCATTCCTCTTCTTCTTCAATGATTATTGTAGGAGGAGGCTGTTGATGGCAATTTGGGATTGTTGATGTCTTTACTGGTTCAAGGAGGGAAATGTGGAAAACTGGGTGGATAAATTTCCATTGGGATGGAAGCTTGAGGTGGTAAACATGAGTACTGACTTTTTTCAAGATCAGAAAAGGAACTAAACATCTTTCAGAAAGTTCTTTGGTGGGTCTAGTTGATTTTATGTTCTTGGAAGAAAGCCTTACCATGTCACCAGGATTTAAAACAGGTGAACTTGCTCTACTTTTATCTGCATACCTCTTAAACCTGTTTATGGAAAGCTCAAGTTCTCTCTTGACATCTTGCTGTACTGATTGAATTTTTGCTTATAGATTTTCAGAAGGAGTATCTTGAGTGATGTGAGCTGAGTCAAATTGTGGATCTCTTTCATAAAAAGTAAAAAACGATGATTGTTTTGTTGAAGAATGATCATAATTATTGTAGGAAAATTCAGCCAGAGGGAGCCAGGTGTTCCAATAGTCTTGATGATAACTGACATACATGTAAAGGTACTTTACTAGTATCTGATTTACCCTCTCTGTCTGTCCATCAGTTTCTGGATGGTAAGCAGTTTACGGATCTCTTGAAATCTTGAGCTGCTGACACAGATTGTTTCAAAAGAAAAAAACAAAAAAGTAAACCTCTATCACTAACAATGCTTGAAGGCAGGCAATTCTTTGAAAAGATATTCTTGATGAATAAATGGGCCAAATCCAGTGAATTTATTGAAGACATTGTTGGAATAAGAACTGCCATTTTTGAAAATCTGTCCACTAGGACAAGAATTGAGTCAAAAGAATTGGACAGTGGAAGTTGAGTGATAAAGTCCACTGAAAGACAAATTCAAAGAACATTTGGAATTGGAAGAGGTTTGAGGATTCAAAACTTCTTGTGGTGAATGTTCTTGTTTCTTAAACACTGTTGACAGGATAAGACATAATCCTTTATAAATTGAGTCATGCCAGACCAGTGGAAATTCTGCTTGACAAGTTTGAAAGTCTTTTCTTGGCCAGGGTGTCCAGCTGGAGGAGAATCATTATTCTTTTGAAGAATTCTGAGTTGAATTATGGGATCATTAGGGACCACCACCCAATTCTTGAATAAAAGAAGTTGGGAAGAGGAATCAAGAGAATAATCTTGAACAGACTTACCTTTACCCAATTCTTGAAGGATACTTCTGGACTGAGAGTCTTGCCATAATTTCTTCTGAATTGACTCAATCAAATTTGAAAAACAATCCACCTTGACTGCAAAAAATATTGAGGGTTAAACTTCATATTTCCTAATGAGTTGTTGAAGATTCATTGCATTCTTGCTGATGAAATCCTCCCCCCTCTCCAGATAAACGTTGTCCCAACATGATAAGGCAACCAGAAGAGTAGCTAGGTGGCCAGGGTGGTAAGTGATGGAGAAATGAAAGTCATAAAGTAATTTAGCCCAGCGGGCTTGACGGTGAGTAAGAACTTCTGAGGACATGAAGTATTGCAAGGAAGATTGATTGGTGAGAAATTCAAAAGGGGAAGAGAGTGAAAGAAAAGAAACCCTCCAGAGCTTGAGAGCCCAGAATATGCAAAGGAGTTCCTTGTCATGAATCTCATAGTTGAGCTCTGCTGGAATAGGCTTGTGGCTATTGAATGCAATGGGATGTTTTCCTGAGTCAGAAACCTGACTAAGTACAGCACCCAAGGCATAATTGGATGAATCGGTCTCTACAATGGTGGGTTTAGAAGTATTGGAGCTGTGGTGAAGGCCTCTTTGAGTTGATGAAGCTGGCTAAGAGCTTCCTCATTGAGGGGAAAACAGGAATCATTCTTGAGGAAACTGGTGAGTGAACTGATCTTCTTTAAATAATTCTTGATGAAACGGTGGTAGAAACTGGCAAAGCCAAGGAATGATTGAAGAGCCTTGAAGTTTCTTGGAGGTGGCCAATTCAGAATTTGATGGAATTTTTCTTGGTCCATCTTGAGGCCCTCAGAGGAAACAAAATAACCTGAATATTCTACACTAGAAAAATGAAATAGGCACTTAGAGGCATTAGCAAAGAGGTTATTGGCTCTTAGTCTGGAAGAAACAGTGGAAATATGAGTGAGATGTTATTCCTCAGATTTGGAAAAGACCATAATGTCATCCAAATAAGCCACAACATAAATATAAAGAAGATCATAGAAGATATCATTGACAAGATTTTGAAAAGAGGAAGGAGAATTGGTGAGCCCAAATGGCATAACCAAATACTCATAGCTGCCATATTTAGTTCTAAAAGCTGTCAGATTTTCATCACACTTCTTGATTCTGAGCAGTTTTTATGCACCACACAGATCAATCTTTGAGAAGATAGAAGAACCATTAAAAACAGTGAGAATCTGATTCATAGGAGGAAGAGGATACTTGTTCTTCCTAGTAACAGCATTGAGTTTGCAGTAATTAACACACAAATGGTGGCCACCTTTCTTTTTTTTTGACAAAGAGGACTGGTGCTCCTGTTGAAGAGGAGCTTGGTCAGATGAAACCTTTCTCTACATTCCCTGAAATGTAGGCCCTGAGTGTATCTGACTCTTGGTTTGATAAAGAGTAGATCACCCCAGCTGGAGGTAGCGACCCCTCCAGCTCAATATGATGATCACAGGTGCAGTGAGGAGGAATTTTCTCTGCTTTTACCTTTCAGAATACATCCAAGTACTGGTGATAAGCATAAGGAACAACCTTCATCACGGTTTCTATCTCTTCTGGCTCTTCCCCTTCATCCCACAACTCCAGGGAGCTATGATAAGATGAAGGAGGGAGGTTCATATTCCCAAAGAAGATATGAAGTGAAGATACAGAATTATCTTGTCCAATATCTTGAATCTCTTTGAAGACTTCATCTCTAGAGGATAGTAATGACTTATGGGAGTTAAGGAAAGGAATATGGACAGAGGATTGAAATGATGGTGTTTCAGAATCACCAACCAGAGCTGAACATGATTTGGCAGAGGAAAAATCATTACTGAAGGAATTTGAAGGCTCATGATAGTCCTTATGATCAGAATTAAAGGTGATCAGCCCTTGCCTCCAATCAATAGATGTATTAAAATGATTAATAAAGTCAAAGCCCAATATGAGGTCTTCTCCCTTGGGAGTATCAATAACTGAAGATTCCCATTCAAAGCTTGGGAATGAAGGAAGCTCAACCATATATCTGGTATAGTGAGTCACAAATAAGGAAGGGAAGCAGAGGAGTCTAAGATGATAAGAGGGATCTTCTCTGGGAGTTCTGAAATGTTCAAAGAATACTTGTGAGCAAACTGATTTGCAATAAATGAGTTGGTAGCACCAGAATCAATGAGAATACTATAAAAAAATCAGAAAGAGAAGAAGAAAAAAGAATTTGAGAGAATTCTTGACACAAGTATTCAGAATGCACAATTGTGCTCTGGATGGAAAACATTGAAGACCATTGAACACAACATGATCTTCACTCAGGCTTTTCCATGGCTGAAAATTTGCCTGCTGGTTGGTTAAGCTTGTTTTGAGGTCTTTTGGAACAGTACTCAAGACTATGATTCCCACAACAATAGTTACATAAGCCCTCCATGATTCTTCTTTCTTTTTCAGAATTAAGCAGCTTGAAATCTTTATTCAACACAGAAGAATGGGGCTTGTCCCTCTTATAAAAATTCTTCTTCTTCTTTTGGCTTGAGCTTGAAGAATTTTGAGGATGAGAAGAATTTGACTTTGAGGCTTCAGGCTTCTTCTCTTGATTATGACTCTTCTGTTTTTTACTCTAATGGTACCTGGTATCAAGCTCCAGGGTAATATCCATTAATTATTGAAGGATGGGAGGCCAACTGATCCAAAATCCTGGATGGCAATCGCTTCTTGAAATGATGGATGAGAGCTCTTTCACCCCAATCTCCAATTCTTGAGACCAAACTTCTGAAATCAGCAATGTATAATGTTACATGCCCACCTTCTTCCATTCTTAAGGAATCCAACTCTGCTTTGGCGTTTCTGACTTCATTTGGGTCCCCAAACAAAGTAAAGATTTGTTATTCCAACAAATTCCATGAATTGAGAAGGTAATTTGGATCTTCATTGGTGAGATTTGAAAGGTAAGGCTCAATCCATTTTGCAGCCCTGCCAATGAGAAATGAAGTGGCATGAAGAACTTTCTTTCTGTATTGAGAGAGATTTTCCAAATCATTATGAAAATCAATTGACAAGATTTAATGAAACTTCTGACTTTGAAGGGTTGTGTCCCATCAAAGCATTCTGGTGCCTCCATAGATGGAGTCTTGAAGGCTGGTGGTCATGATTCTTCAGAAGATGGAGCTTCTTGAAGATTGGCCATAATATGAGTCATTTGCTGCATGATGGCCAATAAGGACCGCTCAGACTAATGATATAAAGGCTGATTAGACTGAGCTAGAGTTGGCCCTCCAGTACCTTGGGATGCCCCCACAGGAGCAGGGACACCTTCAGTACCCTCAGGCTCTTCCACTTTCAAAGAATTCTCCTCCTCCTCTTTAGCATCTTCACCAGGACCTTTGAAAGTGGTCCTTGAAAGTCCTGGAAATCCACCAGCCACTCCTTAAAATGAACTTGATCATCTTGGCCCTCTTCCTTCCTTCCAAAATGGGCCCTCAGTTAAGGAGCTGCTGGGGTGCCGTCAGGAGGAGCTCTTGGAGAGGGAGTGAGAACAGCCTGAGATCTTGTCTGTCTTGCAGGAGGTGAATGTTGAACAGGCATGATTTCAGGAATTAAAATGAAATGAAATCAATAAAAAATCAAAAATTTTGAAGATGAAAAGCTTCAGGAAAATCAAGAGGAAACTTGAAGTCAAAATCAAAATCAAAATCAATCTCTTGAAGAAAAATCAATGAATCAAAGTGAGATATTGAGGTAAATCAATCAATAAAATGTCAAAATGAAATCTTCAAGTCAATAAATAAATATTTCAAATCAATAAAAGTCAAAATCTTGCAAAAATCAATCAATAAAATGAAGTCTTGAAGCAAAATCAATTTATGTCAAAATTATTGACGTGAAAAATCAGCAAAATCAATGAAATCTTCAGGTCAATCAATTTTCTAGAAGTAAATATCAATTATTTCAAGTCAAATCAAGTGAGTTCTTCTTCAAAAAATCAAAATTCTTTAAGAATGAACTAATATGAATCTTTATGTGAAGAATATGTCTGAGTGAATTTTGATGAGCAATTTGAGAATCAAAATTAAAATTAAATTGGATTATGAATGAAATGAATTTTATGATTTGAAAAAAGATTTAAAAAAGAGAAACAAAAATAAAATTGGGTCAGCTTTCAATTTTCAAAAGGAGGAATGAATGAGAGAAAATTGAGAGGTGAGGATGAATCATAAAGTTCCTAAGAATTAAAGAGCCATAATTTTAATGAATTGAGTGAATGAAATTATAAAGAAATAATGAAAAGAATGAAAAGAAATTATGAGTTAGCTAATATAATATCACAGGGGCTCTAGTGGAAAACAGGAGTGGCCTGGCACTCAGGAATCAAGAACTCACTTGGAGGGCTCCAAAAGAATAAAGATATAATAAGGAATATATTTCTTTAAGGAAGAATAATGGTAAGGTCCAGTATGCCAAAGATAAAAGAAAAAAGGAAGCCAATGGCCAAGATAATAGAGAAAGCAAAAAGATAAAGAGCCAACCAAATGAATCCTCAATTCACTGTTTCAAACTTTCAGAAAGAACAATGGAATTAGTAAGGGATATGACCATCAATATCCACTGACAGGAGAAGAAGAAAGGGTGAAAATGACTTAATTAATATTATCAGTATCTACTTTAACAAATGAAAAAGAAAATAAGGATAAAAATAAATACCATATATTAATTAACTGGAGAAAAGTCCTTAAGGAAGAAAAGGTGGCCAGTATATGTTAAAAGCTGAAGACTGATCCTGGAGGGTTGATCCCCTGCCTGTATTGACTTTTCTGGGTCAATACAGATCTGGCCATCCTGAGAATTGAACTGTGTGACTGAATTCCCACAGTTGAATATGAATTGGCCCAAAAGGGGCAAGGCCATACAGCTTGCTTGAATACAGCCTGTATGGACCAATTCAGTTGTCCAAAGAATACTGAAGTTCTTTATTCCTTGAAAACTGATTGAATGATTGATAACCTCTTGGAATAATTCTGAAAGGTAAATACAACCCAACTCTTTCAGGGCAAGGTGGTTGGGGTCCTCAAATGGTCTTCTGGTAGCCGCCAGGGATAGCAAGACTGAATTACTGAAAAGACTTCCTTCAAAATGGGTTATGGATTTGGGGACTTGAATTGAAAAGTAATAATTAGGTCCTTAAAATATCACCATTGGGTTTCTGAGCAAAATTGGTGCATAATGGTATATTATACCATATATGCACCATGCCTGAATCCTTGGTACCAAGTACATTGGTGAAGGAGAGTCCTTCTCCTGAATGGAGGGAACAACATGCTTGACTTGAGCTGGTGGCCTCTGGTGGTTGCCACAGGCCAGACTGTGGTTCTTTGCCAATTTGGGTCATTTTTGGGAATGTTGAGATTGGGTTCCAAAATTGGCGCAGGTGGGCCCACCTGGCCTTTGGGGCTGATGGTTGACACCCTTGGCCCCCTTTTGGCTTCATTGGAGTTAGGTCAAAAGGGGCCATAGAGGCTGCAGGGGGCCTAAACGACCCCAAAAGTCCATTTAGGCCTTAGACGCCATAGTCAAAGGGGTTGGGCCAAAGGCCCTGGTGAGGGCTAGAGGGGAAAGAAGCCCCTGGAAGGCCAGATGAACCCCCAAGGCCCCAAACAAAGGTATTTGCCTGGGGGATGGTGAGGTGGAGAATTGGTCAAAAAGGCCAAAGGTTGCAGGTTATGGCCTGAGGCCATAAGTGGCCAGTGAGAAGTGATATGGCCCAAAGGCCATAAAGCACCAAAATGGTCCAATTGGCCATACAATGAGGTCAGGCTATGTTTGCTGCAAACACCCATTGGGGGGGTTACACATGGTTGTGACAGAGTTTCCATTTTATTTAAAGAGCTTACAGACTGATCCTTGAAGATTGAAAATCCATATTTTTATGAATGGTGGGCATCTTTATTGACTGTTTTTGCTAAATATACCTTAAACACTTTGAGAATTGTATTGGGTGTATTGAAAGACTACCATATGAAATTTAATTGAACAGAATTTTCCATGCCATACACATTTCTTGAGGGAAATCCAGATGAATTAATTGAGTTTACCAGGTATTAATGGAGTTTTGATTCATTGACATAACAGCCTCTTGAAAATCCTTGGCCATTATTCCCTTGGAGAAATACTGCATAAATGAATTTGCCAATACCTGAATGGGCCAGGTGATTGGTGCCCTCAAATGGCCTTCTTGAAGCCCTACTCACAGCCCTCCATTGATTATGGATTGATGTCCTTGAATAGATTCCTTACAAATTAGGCTTGAGGACTGATGATGGAATTGGGTCTTGAGATTGCCACAATTGAATTGCTGAGAAAAATGGTACATAATGGTATATGGCATAAGCTGATGTCCAGCAGGAATTGGGTCCAAAAGTTCAAAGGAGGTGACTCTGGCCTTGAAGTAATTGGTGGTCCTCTGGTGACTTCCAGGGCTCACTTATTGATTATGAAGGGAGATGGTGATTTATGGCCATTTTGCCCCCTTTGTATTCATTGAGTTTAGGTCAAAAGGGACCTAGGACATCCTAAAGATGGAAGGGGGGCCAAATTTCTATTTGGGCCTAGGACCCCATAATAAAGGGGGTGTGGCCAAGGTGTCCAATCAGCCATAAGATGGTTATTACTGTAAATTGCTATAATCCATCCATGCGGAGGGTATATCCCATGTTTACAATAATACCAAAATGAAGATAATAAAAGTGATATCAACTTTTTGGTGGCCATGTTACACATATTGGTAAAGAGGTATTTTATTTGGTTCTATATTATTGGATTGATTCAAACAATCAAGAAAATTATGGTTATTGCTGTTGGACTTTATACTCCTTTATCCACTTCATTTAATTCTCTTTTGGAAGGAAATTACATATTCATTATTCAATTTAAACCTTATATGGCCCTGATCAATTTCTTAATTTTAGATCCATACCCACAGCTGTTGAATATTTCTCAAAGATTCCATTATTTATTCTTTTTTTGGTGATTTCAGCTTCACTAGGTGTTTTCTAATAAGATGTTCCTACAAATGATGACACTATTCATATTAAATAAAAAAATATGATTATTAAAATGCAGAAATAAAAAATAATTGATGTTTTGGGAAAAAAGAAAATGGAGATGAGATACGAACTAATGGTTGGAAGAAAGATAATAGTAGCTTATTGGGTCAAAGAAAAAGTGGGATTTGGAAAGAAGTAAATTCAAAAATGAAAAAAAAGACAATAAAAAAAATTATGGAAAGAAAGAGAAAAAACTAAGTGAGGAAAATTTGTAAATGAAAGAAATGAATGAAGACTTATATGAGAAAAAAAAGAAAAACTATAAAACAAAGATGGTGTGGGAAAGCTAAATATAGTACCTTCTCTCTATGAATGACCTATTTTCTCCCCTTTCCAGGAAATTCAGTTTCAAAAAAAGACAAAAACATCATCCACAGTACAAGCGGGGTGTGGTATAAGAAAAATGGCTGGAGATTCCCATATTGGCCACCCTTAATTCTCATTTCTGGAAGCGAAAGATGCTTCTCTCGATAGCCTGTGTCTGAAGATTTTGTTGAATTTATGAAGATTAGAACAAAAGTGATGTTCTTAATTTATTCAAGTCCAATTATAATTGAAATACCAAAAAGACATACAGTAGATCAAACATTTCCGGAAGCTTTTAATAAATATAACTCGTCAGATACAATTAAAAATTATTCAAATGGTTCATCAAGGACTAAATCTGTTATATAATGATAATTCGGGATTAAATAGTACGATCTTCATATTATCTTTATTAAAATACTTATATTATTTCTTGGATGGTAACAAGAAAAATTCAGACATTAGAAGAGATTAATTCAAATTTCTAACAAATTTCCATGATTGACATATCAATTCAACATTTGATTAACGAAAATAAGTAAAAAATATAATGGTTTTAGACTTCAAATAAAGTTGAAAATCTCTCAAAATAAGTAAATTCTATAAATATCAAGACAGATCTATCAAAGAAGCTTTAATGAATTGTGACTTGGAATAATTAGAATGTGAAAAATCACTATTCTGTGAATATTTTGAATCAAAATGGTCGGGGTTAGTTTTAATCATAAAGTATAGCTTTTGCTATTTTTTTTCGTTCTATTTCAAATAATATTCAATAAAACCTTTCAACAAAAATAACAAATTTTTGATAATATATTACATAGGTGAGCTCTTTTTACTCTACTTTTTTGAATCGATTGCACAGGTGATCTTAAAATTGTGTTTATTCATGAACTTTTTGGTTCTTTTTCCCACTCTCAAATGGTATTAATAAATAAATATTTACTTTATATATTTGTAGATTTTTTTAAAAAAATTTAGGAATTTAAGATTTAGCTACCCTGGGTCTCCTTTGTATCTTGATTTTTTGCCTCCTTGGTTTTTCCCATTCCAATGAAGGTGATTATCTAAAACAATTTTCATATAGTTAAATATTAAAATAGATTGTGTTTATTTAACTCCTGAATAAAATTTCTTTATTTGAAACTCACTCCACCAGCTGAATAATTACATTCAACACTTCAATAAATAAGATTTCTCTATTAGTAAGATTTATATTTCTTTTATAACAGAATTTTTGTTTTAATCAAAATATTCTTGAAAATGGATCCTTTTATTAGAAGCCCATATTAATTATGAAGTTAAACAGGGTTATTTTTTATATAATACCCTATAAAAAATATCCGAGTAATCTTTCTTTTTAAGCTCAAGTTAAAAATGAAGATAATATCAGAAGAGTGTTAAATTAAATGTATAATAGGATTACTTATAATTTTGATTTTAAATTTGATATTTAAAAGCTTTGGAAATAATAAAAAAAAAAGATTACAATATTGTGTAATAGTGGTTCTGAGTCTTTTGAAATCGCTGGTCTCAATAATTATCGGTTGTTTTATTATATTGGCTACCAAGACAGTTGATTTTATAGTTTTAATAGGTAATCTATGTATTAGTTACTGTTGAAGACACTGATCCTGAGCTCTGAAAAAGAATTCCTTACTAAATTCAAACACATTTGTTCAATCTTAAGCACACCAACTTTACTTTCTGTGGAAGTTCCTCCTTTGAATTTTTATTTCAAATCGTTTATTTTTTAAAATGAGATTTTTTCAAATTCAATTTTTTTGTGTTATCTTGAAATAAATTACCATGAGCAAAAAATGAGAAGCTACAATCAGTCTTACGATTTGGAACCCAAAAATTAAATATGATCAGATTTAGCTCTTAGTTGAGTAGAGATTTGGTTTATTTGATATTTGGTATCAGTTCAGACATGGCTTTTATATGAGAAGTAGTTGGAGTTTCCATCTTTCTCATTATTATGAAATTTTCTCAGCCACAAGAATCCTAATTAATCCGTCATATAACTTTGTATATTTACAGAAAGAATATGAAAGCTCTGATTCAATCTACTTATAATTGAGAATTTCCGACTTGATACATTTTACTTCAATGTAATTATATATTTATTATTTTAATATTCAACTTAAAAAATAACTAAATTATGGCATATATTCAAAATTAAACCATTTTTCTTTTTGGAAAAAAAGTAACTTTAGTTCAATTGAAATAACTTCCTCTTTGGATATTCCATGGTATTTTGAAATTATCAAGTCACACTCAGTAAATCCAATTTCAAATATTTTAAAAACTGGCTAAATTGGTCATTCAACTTTTCACTCCATTCTATAATCCTAATTGTTACCGCTAGTAAAGATAATTACCATTCACTTACACAATTACACGAAAATTCACTTGATTTCCTTTGAGTCCCTTTAAGTATCTCATATTGATAGGGCTTTATCAGCTTACTTTGGATATTATTTGGAACATCGACTTCATTAATTTACAGGAAAGAGTTCAAGTAATAATTATATAATGATCATTCAAATTGAACATAAGTTTTTAGAAACATTAAATAAATGGCTGCGAGGCCAGAAGTTCCATTTCTGTATGTTTAATGTGATTAGACGGGTTGTTTAAGTGCTACTGGATTCAATGGGCCAATTAACTAACAAAGATCTTATTCATTTTAATCATTACATACCACAAGTGTTTCACTCTCAAAATGAGAGAAATTATTAAATTGACACACAAATATTGAGAGCTAAATTTAATATTTACAATTCATTTAATCATTAAATCATCTGATATTCATTTGTGGCTTATTACAGTACTAAATCACAAAATAACAAGGAGAAAAATAACTCATTTTTTACCACAGGGGTAATTAAATGCCTTGAATTCCTCTCAACTTGAATCTAAACAGAAATAAATGCAAGAGCTGCTCAATTAAATTAAGTAAAAATGGTCTTTCCTTTACCTTTATACCCTCCGAATCATGATGAAAATGGTTTCTTTTTTTACCATAAAGCCATAAACTGTATTCCCTTTGCAAGACCTTTAATAACACATTAATTTTTCAACAAAACAACTTCATATTATCAAAAAAAATTGAAGCCAAAAATATTCCCCTTATCAATTCCAAAAATCTGATGTAATTTTTTCTTACAGAAGATCCAGAATATACAAAAACTCAAGAACAGAGCTGAGCTGTATTCCAAAAGAGTGGATGGGAGTGCATATGCACTAATTGATGCGGTTCGGGGATCCATGGAGCTCATGGAACCCATCCTTAGACTTTTTCATGGGTCCTGTAGTTTTTTACAACGCAATGTACCACCCGAACACCTAGTGATACCAATCTATAGCTTACTCATCAAGAAACCGAATCAGCATGCTTGTGATTAACCATCCTTGTGGTCATAAGCCTGCCATGTGGAAATGGGATGGTTGAATAAATAAAAAGATAAAAAATGAAGAATAATGATACTCTAATAGCTACCTTTCTCAATCTTTCCCACCAACATGGTATGCTAATATTGGTCAGTCTCATCTGCAAGTTCCAAAGAAGTAATTGACCTACTCACCCAGGAGTATATTTTTATCATGGTTCAACCACCTGACCAAGAAAAAAGTCCTGTGTCTTCAAGGTGATTCACCTCATAGTAGAATCCTAAAGATTTAAGATAATTTCATCAGATTCACTCTAGGCTCAAGCTCTTTCTCTAGTACAATCGTTGAGGTTATTATTTATTTACAACATTATCATCCCACATTAGGAGATGAAGAGATATTGTATTGTTGGTAGGTGAGATCTCATTATGTTTTCATTTTGAAACCATCTGATTCTTACACATTCCTCATGTAGTGCCAGATTCTTACCGGCAATTTTCTTGATTTGGGGAAACTAGATTTCATTATCTTTTAATAAAACTGTAATGAGATTCTATTGGGAGAGTTTTCCCTTAGAGTGACCATTTAATTGTGCCATCTTTCACACAAATTGCAATCAAATCCATTGTACACTTTTTTCCCTCAAAGAATGGCTCCATTCTGATAATAATCCTCAGAATGGAGCTCAATGAGTAATCTGGGCTATTTTCTATAGTATTCCTGCATTAATTAATTGTAATTACAGGTATTATTAAAATTCCCATCTATTATTTCCATAGCCTGAGTAATTACAGTGTTTGATGTTTATAACCAAAAAACCTCATTTTTTATATTCAAATCAGTATCTGAGATTTTTGGTAATGACAAATTACATATTGAGTTCAGTTGAGACTAAGGCTGATCACTGTGGACTTTTTTACCTCCAGAGACATACCCAATATTCAACCCTTCTTGAATACCAAAGAGTTCCCACCCCAATTCCTTGTCGCAGACAGCCCTCCGGGACTTACTGGGATTAACAAGGAACTCCTTTTCTATTTCTCAAAAAAGTCAAGTTTCAGGGGTATATCCTCCCCTTCTAATTTTTTTTTGTCAAAATGTCTTCTGTCTTTGTCCCCCCTCAACTTATTATTTTTAATTATTTTTATCTTTCTTATACCTTTCATCTAATAATTTTTCCCCTTTCTTTGTGCAAATATTAATATATTTTTTCTGTTTTCCCAGATTATGGTTTTCATTTATTTTTCCTTCCATCTGTTTTCCCAGTGAATTTCTTTTTTAGTGCGGATTTTTTCTTTTTAAAGTAATCATTTCCTGCTCTTATAATTTATTCAGAACCCTCCTCACTTTGATTCACCCCTATTCCTAGTGAAACTGAGATTTCCATCTTACTGTCAACTGCTGACCCAGAAAAAATCCAGGTTTTGGATTCATTTATCTTATGTCAATGAGATTCATTTTGAATGTAAATATTATTACTTATTAGGATAAGATTTCAGAAAATAACTCAAGAAAGAGGTAGTTAGCAGCACCAACATAAATATCCAGAGCTTATATCTTTCTCATTTGATAGCTAATCCCAAAATAATATCCTCCTAGCTTTCCAAAAATAACTTTCTGGATCATTTTCAAAAATTACTAATCCAAAACAGGTGAGCCAAATTTGGAATAATATTTTTTATTTTTTGTTTCTACTCTTCAGCTAATTATAACTCTTTTATCAGGAATTATCAACTGAGTGTCTGATTACAGCCTTGCTTTATTTTATATAAAATTCCAAATTAAAACTATCTATTACCCAATCTCCAGGCTTCTGAGCTCTTTTGAAGATTTTTAGTCAAGAAGTTATCGATACTTTAGCTAGTTGAGCCAGTCTAAAATATCACTTGGCCAACACTTATTTTTATCATGCAGAATCAATTTTCAGTTACCTCTCAAGAAATTAAAACAATTATTCCTTTATACCCCATTCCTGGACAGGTAAAAACATAACTTATTACTTGGATGTAAATTATAATTAGGTTGATACTGACCTTAAGCTTACATCAATTATTTGAGGGTTTTCAAAAATTGAAGGTATTTCTTTCATTTCCCCTGGCCTTCAGTTACAAAATCTTATATGTAATACCTCAGGGGCCTCATTTGAAACTGAACTACTCACAATCACATGAATTCTTTTATCTATTCCATAAAATAATCTTCATTTCTACCAATAATACCCAAGTAAACTATTAGATGGCCCAGGAGATCAAAAAAAATTGGTCAACAGTCTTTCTCAAAGGATCATGCAGTCGGGTGCATGGCTCATATCATCACCCTGGAATTATATGATGCACTTGAGTCCCTTGGCAGTGACCTAGCTTAAACCTCCACTCCAGTGGAAAAAAATTACCCCAATTTAATTCCAATTCTGTTCCTTATCAACCCACCATATGGCCTAAACTTGAAGTACAGCTTGATCATAGTTAAGATCAGTCAGCTGGAATCATACTTATGATGCAGCCACCAAAGGTTCTGAAAATTTTCTGAAAATGTGGAGAAATTCTATGATGCTAAGAGCCCCAATAATGAAAAACATGCTCCTATCTCAAGTCTCAAAGCAATGGAACTCCACTTACAACATGCTACATTGCACCTGAAAGCTGAAAAATTCTTGAATTAACTTTTGTACCCGCAACTAATTAGCATGATATTGACTATCAAGTATTTAATTAAATAAGGACAACATAACTTTACACTTATTTCATACCCTGCTTATATTCATGTCTTTTTACCCATCAATCAACAAGGCCTTACCCCTAAACATATTGCTTATTGAATTTATCAGGAAGGTATGGGTTTTCTTATTAAAAGACTAACCACAAACTAATATGTGTGTATCAAAAATTTAACCAGTATGAGTTTGCACCCATTGATCCCACCAACCACACAATTTTTCAAAAAATATCCAAATCCATCACCATTATCTTCAGTAAGAAGCCAGTCATCTTTGCTTCTATACTCAATCCAAGACTGAGTGACACCTTTTTCTTACCTCAAATTTCAGACCTTTGTTATTTTGGCCCATAATATTTTCAACTGGCCACAGTTTTTGAAGAGGAAGTCAAAACAATTGTGACTACTCAATATCAGGAACCATATGAGGCTGTTTCTGAGAGGCTTATTTGCTTACTGGAAAATATGTAACTGTCTGAAACATGTTAAGGCAGATGTTTGAAAATTAAACTGGAAAGGTATTTTTCAGAACTTTCTGAACAAAATACACAGATATCCACCTTTTCTGAAAGTCTCAAAAGAAACTCTTCCCCACCTTAGCTCTGATGGCTTGCAATTATCTAGAAATGCCTGGCACAAGAATTCCATAAAAGAGTTTTTCTGGTGGGAGAAGAATTCTATCATATTAATGGGCTTCAATCACACCTATGCATGTCAATAATTTGGATTTTAAAGTAGTGGAGACAGAAATTTGGCTTGCTATTATATTGTAATATCTGCCTATGGAACTCTCAATAATATTTCTATTGAGCAAGAGTACTATGGTTGTTCTCAAGAAATATAATAAATAAATTCATTATAATCACAAAACAGTTAATTTTTTATAAATGATTTCTTTTACTTGTTATAAACAACTAGTAATTATAATAGTAATAAATAATATTTTACTAGAATAAATTACAAGAAGTTTTCATAATAAAAATTATTATTATAATAATATGTAATTATCATGATTTATAATTATCTTTCCCAAGAGTGATTATTATAAATTATTGAAGAAAACTACAAAAATTAGAGATAGAATTTTAATAATTCAATAAAGCACTCACTGTTACTCCTAAAATACATTTAAGATATCTTGTAGAGTGATCTGAGGGATTATTTGTAAATTCAAAGAATTAAAAGTTGATTCAAAGCACTAATAGAGAAATTATAATTGAAATACTATATGAAATGGTAATATTCTCTAATTTAATGTATTTCTGGTTTTTTCGGAAAGATGAGAATCCTCAAGAATGATGAATAACTAATACTCACTGGTTATATGAAGGCTTTAATGATTTAACTAAATCAAAATGGTGGTTATTAAAAAAAGAAACATTAGTATTCTCTGAATTCTGAAACAGCTCAAAGAGTTGTGCCATTGAGCTAACTGAAAAAATGAATCACTGAGAAGCTAATTACCACATTTATTTTAAAGTCATGTAAAATTATCATAATTACATAATTGAGTTGTTTTATGCGTCTAACAACCCATTCATGGTTAATAAATGAAATATTTACCTCATTAAGTCTTCACTTATTTCAAAACAGAAATCCACTTCTTAAATCTATAAATGTCATTGAAAGTTTAATCACAGGTTTTATTTTCTGTGAATTGTTCAGCATTCAGTATTTCACATTGAATCATCAAAAGAAGACTACAAGTAAAAGTTTCAATTTGAGGTTTTAAGTCATAATTGTTTTTTTTGATCTATATTTTTCATTTTTCCATTTATTCTTAAAGTTTAAGAAATATTACTCAAGAATTTTCTTTTGAATGAATATTTGAAGTTTTGCCTCATTTTATATGTATTCAAAGTAAATAGTATAGTGGAAGCTAGTTTACACATGGTAATTCCATTGATAATAGTCCCAAAAAGTTTTTGATTAATATTTTTGGTAGTATAAATGTAAAGCCATCAATAATTTAAATGGTTACAGGAGTCAGATTTACTCATTACCTCTTCGTTATGTCAGAATAGCAGCCTAATCTCTATCATCTCATTATTTCATGGGACTTATTGTTAGGAACAAAGTTTCCAAAAGGCTTTAATTTACTAATTGGCCAAAAAAAGCCATGTATGTAAGCTTTGGGACTGACTATGCCTCAGAGGCCTCAGAAATTAGGGTACCCCAGCTCTTTGTGATTTCTTTTGTCCCCCTTAGCTATTTTAATGTCAAACATAGTAATTAAGGCTCCAAGACTGATATTGACTATGGGTTCATCAAGCCTTTATGTAGAAATAAATTAATTTTAAGCTCCAAAAAACATGAATAACACCAATCTGCGCTTATATTTGTTATGAGAATTTCAACAATCCCATCATTTTGGCATGAAAATGAAAAAACCAAAAAACTACACAAATCATTTATGTGGCATTGATAATTAGGTACTGAATTATCTGCCATATTACCACCTCATATAGTTATTTTAAGCTTATTTGCCCTATGGAGTTACCCTAAATTGATTTTTGTGCCTAATCCAAGTCTGGCCTTGAATACATAGATTCACTTACTCAAAAGAAGCTTTCCATATCTTACTTATGAAAAATAATTAGTTTTCAGTATGCTCATGATTTCTGAGTTTTTCATATTTCACAAGTCAATTGAGAATTCTTTGGATATTTCAAATACATTTCAATGTGCGAATTGATGATATTTAGTTAAAAAAGCGTGTTTTTGTTACTTCTTTGGTCTTTTTTTGTCTGCTTTGAATTTTTCTCGGATAATACATGGAAATTTCCAAATGGTCACTGATAATCCCTTCAGGGATCCTAAACCAATTCTGTTCTCAATCACTATTAGTATCAACAAGCTAGTTGAGAAGAAGAAAATTTCAAGTCCTAATCCCATTTGAACTATCCACAGGAAATGCCTAAGATTTTGGGATAAGGGACTGGGCTTAATTAAGACTTTCATTACTCCAGCTTGGCGGTATATAATTTGTGGGCTATAATTACAGTCAATTGTAACTAAGATATGAACCTGGAATTCAAATCCCTATACCTTTCTTATTTTTTTTCTCCTTTTTCTAATTTGTTTTTCCATCTTTCCTATATCTTGACTAAATTTATTTTATCAGATCTGGACAGTAAGATTAATTAATTATTCCTGTACATGAATATAATGAATTAATTCAGCTAACCACATCACTTACTAGAGCATTCAAAAATAATGACTTGGTTAATTGGTTAGTAGCCAAATGTCTTTCTGTCTCTTAAACTAATTAAAAAGTATCTCTATTAGGACTATGGGAAACTAATTAGATGAGGGCATGTGAGTAATTATTGTAGGCATGAATATAGGAGGGGAATCTATTTTAGTCATTAAAAATCAACTTGGTGTTCCTTACAAAACCTTTTTTGATACCAAGCTGGTCAATTAAAGCACCAACCAACTCCTGGATGTCCCAAACGCCCTTCCATATTTTGATGTGACAGCTTTTCTATGCGCTTCAGAAGCATTGATATGCAAACCTAGGTCCCATAAGAGATCTAATCATTGTTACAATTTCTGCCTCAACACTTAACAAGAAAATTCATTCACTCAAAAATTCCTGAATTTCCATCAAGAAGCCTTATCTCATTGAGTGAAACATAAAACAATGAGTTTCTATTTCACGAGAGAATTCTTACTAAGCTTTTGATGATTGTAAACAGGCTATATGGACCCAAGAATCACTCTTTGAGATTGAAAAGTAATAAAAAAAGTTCAATTTTTTTCATACTCCCGAAGAAAAATACAATCTAAAATCAATAACTATTAACAAACAATCTGGTTGATGTTCAGTTATGATTTTGGGGGCCTTTTATAGCTTATTTTGATCTCAAATTGTCATCCCCCCCTATTTAATCTGTAATCCTTATGAGCCCAGGTTTTTACCCTTCCTCCACTTTTTAAAAAAGAAAATGTGGCTTTTTATCCTCAAGAACTTATACTGATTGAAGATGGAGAACCCATACACTCAGTGCAGGTTAGTGAAAAATTGAAGAAAAAGCCTGGAATAAGAAACCTTTTATGTTGAGTCAATTTCACTGACTTGAACCCCCATAAATAATGTATTTTTCGAAATGAAATACAATTTCATTCACCTTTTTGAGCCCAAAACAATGGGGGAGATTGTGGCATCTATTCATGCATTCGGGCTACAATTCCGATCAAACTCTTGGATATGCTAGTCTCATATATAACTGAAAGGATACAAAGTTTGAATTTAAATAGTGATGCTCCAACACAATTGTAGTAAATATTTTTAGTAAAAAACTTTTCATCAATCTTTTTTGGAAAGCTTTATTGTATACACAAAATTCTATGAAAACATGTTGCCTATGAAAAAAAAGAAGACAATTATCCTTTTTCTTGAGATGTTCTGCATACCATTTGATCTCTATATTGTGAGATATAAATATTAAATACATACCAGCTTTCGGATCTTTTCTACAGGGCACTAAATTGGTCCAAGAAAAGTAGTGGATTCTAACTCAAATTTCATCATTGGTAGATACAATGTGTAAGTATTGTCTATAAAAATCTTGACAAAATGAAGAGTACTATGAATTTCCTAATGAAATATAATAAAAAAAATTATCAATCTGAATTTTAATATTATAAAAAATAATTAAAGAACTTAATTATTATTTTTAAAATTACTATATGCTACCAGTGATATAATATCAAGAGGTATTTTATACAAGAATGAATATACCTAGTGGTTATTAAAAATGTTCCATTCAAAAATAATATAAAGTATCATTTTTGACAATACTTATTGTAAAAAGAATTCCAGAGTAGAGATAGAGATTCAGATGGATATACTAACAACTTATAATGTCTTTATAGAAAAAGAACACCAAAACAACTCAAAAAAATACTAAGAAAGAAATTTCAGAATTATTTGAGAAGAATTTTGGATTTTAAGGATATTCAAAGGATAAAAAAAACAACATAGAGTAGTCTATAATTTAAAGTTACTGTTTAATTACCAAAGTAAATTATTCTTATGATATATATTCAAATTGGCTTATGGGAACCTTTGTGAGCCTCAAAGGACCCAGAAATTTAGGTACCCAAGCTCTATTTGACTTTTTTCCTTGTGCCTTTCTCTGCTGTAATTTTTACCTATAACAGTTTCTCCATAATACCATAATGTGCATATGGTAAAATAGAACTGCACTGAAAGAGTATTAAATTTCATTTCATATTTGCATGTGCCTAGCTTGTACCAATTGGTACAAATAAATGGCATTTTTAGAATCCCATTATTTCTCTTTGAGAGTGAATTTTAAGTTAACAATCAGGGCTTTTTCTTGTTATTTGTTTAAAGGGTTGCCTTCTGAACAGTTCAAGTAGTTTCTATTTTTTTTATTCATGGATCAACATATTTTAAGAGTAATATTTGAGTATACCTCCCATGAGGGTACCCAGGCTGAAATTTGGTGTAGATTCCAAATTTGGTCTTAAATCCTAGGACTTACTTACTAAATAAGAATTTATATATCTTTTTATGCTTCAAAAATGATGAATTTTGGTAATAAACATGACTAATGGGTTTTTAATGGTTATTGAGTTATTCTTTTTTTAAGTTGTGGCCTATTTGGGTATGTAAAACATAACTCAAGGCTCACATTCCCTCTCACCAAAAGAAATAAGATTCTACATAAATTTAATGAAGGGAAGAAATTATTTAAATATAAAAATCAAAGGGGGTCAATACTGCATTGTCCAACCTCTTCATACTTTACTCAGATCTAGTAAATGAAGCACAATTATAGGAATATTCTGTCCTTGTACCTGCTTTTATGCCTAAATTTTCTCAGAAATTTACTATTGAATTATTTTCCAAATCATCATCTTCCTCTGAAGGAAAAGTATAATTTCCAGATTCCTCTTCTTCTTCCAAAGGCTCCACTCTTTCAGAAAGCTGAATTTCATTAATTCTTTTCTTGGTGAAATAATTAGCTAGGTGAGACGTACTATCACATTTACCTAACTTAAGAGGTGGTTTCTCCATCTTTCTAACTTTTAAGTCTCTTGATGCTCTTATGGCATTTGGTCTGGAAAATATAGGTTCTTTATTCCAAGCTCTAGCAATTCTGGTTCTGGTGGTAATGTCTTCCATAGCATTGATGTAATCGTCTGAAGAGCAAGATTTAATACATCTGCTTTTAATTTCATTTTATAAATCTCAACCACATTTCCTAAATATCCTTTTGTGGGCCAAGAATTCTGAAATTTCAAGGTGTAAAGCTGTAAGTCTATCCTTCTTGAGAAATCAAGTCATTGGTCTGTGTTTGTCAAAATTAAACAAAGATTCTTCAAAATAATTCTCAATCTTATATCTTTAAGAATCATTATCCCATTTAGAAATTTTTTGAGATTTACATCAGTTCTAAGCATTCCTACCATTTTACTATCTTATCTCATAATAACATCTTTCAGAAGTGCTGTGAAACAGAGAATTTATTCTGGAAGCAATCAATACATCTGGAATACCAAAATCTCCTTTTAACATACCAACAGTTTTGATGAACACCATATGGTCATATTTACCTTCACCTGTGAATATTGGCCATCCATCAAATTTTGGTACATCTTTGGCTACATAAGCTGTTTGCAATTATTCATTTTAAGCTATTAGTATTTCTCTTGGAGAAGATTGTAGATTCAATTTATTCGAAGTGATTCCAGCTTTAATAGAATTTTCTTCCATTTTTTAAGGAATTTTATGAGTTTATTTATTAATTTCATGTTTGAAGCTCATTCTGGATATTTCATTTTTCTCCATTTGGTCTGTGATCAACTGAGTTTTGGCTCTAGTCATGTTATCCAATTATTGGACTTGTAAACAAATATTTAGTAATTTATTTGTAACACCAAAAATTGAGTATTATTTTTGAGGCTGAAGGGGTTTATAATCAATTATCTCTCCTTTGGTGCTCACATAAATTATGTCTTCAGCTATGATGTCGAATTTACCTTTAATATATTGCTGATTAGATGCTAAATCCTCCATTTGATTACGAATATTCTTCAACACTGTGTCAATAGCAGAAAATTGTGTTGCCATACAAGAAATAAAAATATTATTTATTTCTTGATAAATGATTGGTTCAATCTTTTTTTCCCTTGTTGGTAAAATCAATGAGAGTTCTGGCCATGTTGAACACATTATCAATGGCTGACTCTTCCCTTGGGATTATGGCTTGTGCCATTTGGCCTTCCCTTTGCCTTTGCCTTTGGGGGGTTTCTTGGATAGTGGAGGTGCTTTTTGGATCCCCTCCTTGCTTCCTAAAGCTCTTGGCGGCTCTACTGGTGCAAGAACTTTGTCTTTCAGGGCTTTCTTCTGGTCTTCTGACAGGGTAATCTGATTTTTTCAACCAGGCTTTGATCTTTTGATCATTTGCCTTGTCCTGCATTGGGTACCAACATCCTTCCAATTTTTTTGTCTTCTACTCTCACTAACAGGAAGGAGTTTATCACACCAATACAAAGGTTTGGGAAAATTTCCCAGTCCTCCTGCTTGATGGCTCTGTAGAAGTTCTTGAAATGGCTTTGATAAATTTCTACTAAGGCTTGATGGAGTGGGTTTGTATATTAAAGAATAGTCCACAGTAAGTTTATCATTCAAAAAATCAGTATCATCAGGCAGTTACCTTGCAGTACTGGTGGAAACTGGTGCATTTTCCACTTGTGATTATGCTAAGGGGGTAAGCTACCTCCTTTGGATCTATGTCCATCTGGTTGGATGGCATATCTGGTTCCACTTCTAGTAGGTTCCATTTCAATAAGGAAGTAGAAAAATTCAAGGAAAGTAAAATAACTTCCTTTCAAAAAATTGTCCTTAGTAAAGAATACATTTGGTGTAGGTGAAATTTCTATTTCAACACTGCTTTCTGAAGAAAATTCCGAATATTCAGAGGCTCTATTAGATAATCTCTGTTGAATTCTTGCAACAATAAGACAGAAATATTTTTATTCCTTTTTTATTTTATTGTTTTAATTTTTTATAGGTTTTTATACGTTTTCTGAAAAATAAAGAGATAAAATTTTGCAATTATTGTCAAAAATGAACTAACAAAACAATAATATTTTAGAAGAGGAAATATCCAGAATAACTTGAAGGAACTATGATTTTAAAAATGTTAGAGGCCACATTTAAAACAGTACAATATCTCAAGAAACTCAATGGTAAAAGGTTTTTTTTTCAAATTATTTTTTGAAAGATACTTTTCAATAAAAACAATTTCTTAAATTTATAAGTCCAAAAAAAGAATTTTTCTAGTTTCGATGTAAAACAAGTGAAAAAAGGTCCATGGGATGATTAAAGTAGGTTGAAATAATTGCCAGGCACCCAAATTGAGGTTTTTTCTATAAAACTCCCAACAAAATAAACAAAGAAATGACTTCCCTAATTAAACATAATAAAAAAATCTTATCACCACAATTTTAATTATAAAAATATTATTATTAAAATTAAAATATTATCAATAATAATGAAAGAACTTGATTATGATTCTACCACTAATTATACATTACAATTAATATAATAGTAGGAGGTAATTTTCCAAAATAATGAATATACCTAGTGGATTATACAAATATTCCACTCAGAAATAATATAAAGTCTTCTTTTTGACAATAATGATTGTAATAAGAATTCTATAGTAGAGTTAGAGATTCAGGGAGAAATACCAACAACTTATAAGAGTATTTTAAAGGGAAAAAATGCCAAAACGAGGCAAAAACAATTTAAAAGACTAATAAAAGTATTTAAGAAGTATTTCAGAAGAATTTCAGGTTTTCAAGATATTCAGAAGATAAAAAACAACAATAATAAGTATTCTAGCGGTTACAATACTGTAAATTATAGTAATATTGATATTTTAACCTCTTTTAATGATTTGAATTTATTAGAATACTTTGGTAACTACTAAGACTAATATTTATTGATTTGATTGCAAGATAAAGCTGAAGGATATGGAAAAAACATTAGCAAGAGGGTTCCTTTTGAGCTCTCTAAAGTCTGAAAGAGTGGTATAGGACATTCAAGGAATAATACTTAGATCTCATGAGGTAAGAAATGATTTACCACTTTTGGATTAGAGATTACATCACCTTGTTACTTAATTAAGTCATTTAATTACTAATTAATACATTTCCCATGAATACCAACCCATTTATGGTTTAGAAATAATCAAGTTACTCATGTAAATCTTTCTTTATTTAACAATAAACACTGATTTCTTTAATTTATCAATGCTATTGTTAATGCTATCATAGATTAAATTTGTGGTGAATTTTCAAATTTTCAGTTCTCTATGTGAAATAATCAAGCAGGGACAGTGGATGAAACTTTCAATTGGGCTTGTTAACCTAAAATCATTTTTGGATATAATTAAAGATAACCTCATTCTAAATTGATTCTGAAATTTCCAGAGGAATTTATTAAGAAATTTATTTTTAATAATTTTTTGAATATTTCATCATTTTATTCAAAATAGTAACTTCCAGGTGTTTTACTGATTAGTTACCAAAGTTTACCAGTCCCAAAGTGGGTTATTAATATGGAAAAGATTCAAATTGGCATGTGTGAATCTTTCTGTGCCTTAGAGTACCCAGAAATTCAGGTACCCAAACTCTATTTGACTTTTGTCCTTGTCCCTCTCTCTGCTATAATTTGTACCTATAGCAGTATTTTCATAATACCATAATGTTTTTATGGGAAAATATAAATGAACGAAGATAGTATGTAGTTTTATTGCATATATGCATGCCCCTAGTCCGTACCAATTTGTACAAATACATATATGGAATTCTTATATTCCCATTATTTCTCCCTGTAATTGCATTTTAAGTTTACAATCAGGGTTTATTTTCTGAGTATGGGTTTAAAGGTTTTTTTTGCTGAACAGTTCAATTTAATTATATTTATTTTTTACTCATGGATAGGCATACTTTAAGAGTCAGATTTGGGTATACCTCCTCTGAGGGTGTCCAGGATAAAATTTAGTGTAGATTCCAAATTTGATCTTGAATACTAAGACTTAATTAACTAATAAAAAGTTATCCATCTTTTTTCTGCTTGAGAAATGATGAATTTTGGTAATAAACATGAATTATGGGTTTTGAATGGTTATTGAGTTATTCTTGTTTAAGGTTGTGTCCTATTTGAGTATGTAAAAAAACCCAAGTCTCACATGATGGGTGTGAGCCTGTGAGGTATGCATAACATACCAATAAGGCCACAAATGACTTTATATACAGTTGATTTAGTCTTCAACAGACTTTTCAATTGAATTTGAAATAAAAAGTATTTATAACTTTTTTTTGGATAAACAAAGTTATAAATATTATGTCATTTTTGGATTCTACACCAAAAATGACCTAGGGTACACCCATAGGGTGTCATACCCAAAAAGGCTTATTTCTTATGTTATTGGAAGATTTAAGAATTTCACAGTACTAATGTAACTCTTTTAACATTTTTTTAAAATTGTTAAATTTAAGTCTAAATAAGCTTAAATTTAAAGCTGCATAAGGTTGATGTAAACTTACCAAGATTTTAGTTAAAATTGAGGTGTTGTGTATATTTACTGAATTGGCTGAGTATTTGCCATACAGAATGTAAATCCTGTGTGAGCTCAATTCAAAAGGGTTTAAGGCCATAGTATGGCTTTAAATAAATAAAAGGGCAAAATCCATGCAAAAAGGTGGGACAAAGGAAAAAGACCAGACGGAGCTGGGGTACCCAACTTTTTGGATCTGAAAGCATTCAATTAAGGTTGTCCACCTGTATTGGAGGATTTTCAACCTTATTTAAACTTTAAGATTAGACTTTTGTCCAACCTTAAGGTTTAAACCGGTTTAAACCAAATTTGGACAGGAATTTCAAGCTGTCAAAGGGTAAATCCCAATATGCAGGCTTGATATTAGAGCTTTGAGATCTGTCAAAGCTTAAATAAGCTTAAAACTTCAAGGTTACAAGCATTAAAACCTTATCAAAAGTTAAGGTTTGGTGTGTATTGCTATTTTACGTGGAAAAATAGTAATAACTTCAAAAATTCATTGAAAATCTAATTCTTAATGGATTTGCTTGAAAATTTCACACAGCTTACAATTTAATATT
This sequence comes from Austropuccinia psidii, assembly GCA_023105745.1. Classification (NCBI taxonomy): domain Eukaryota; kingdom Fungi; phylum Basidiomycota; class Pucciniomycetes; order Pucciniales; family Sphaerophragmiaceae; genus Austropuccinia; species Austropuccinia psidii. The sequence goes on along the minus strand of JALGQZ010000007.1, from coordinate 52,080,164 downwards.
ATCTATATATAAATTAAATTTTAACTTTGCTTTATAAATACGATTCCTGATTAATTAGACTGGAAATTTACTTTCTTAATTATTCTTAAAGAAAATTAAGATTTCTTTAAGAATTAATTAAGAATTGAGTTTAAGAGATTTCTGCTTGAAACTTTATTTTTAAATTTTTCATGTGATGAACTTTGATATAAATAAGCTTATTCTATATTGAAACTTAAAATAATTGACTTAAATGAGGATTAAAGTTAGTTGGAGCTTAGAATAACATTGGTAACTTTCAATTGGAATTAAAAATAAGCTACCTTAAGCTAAGAACCTTCTTTTTAAGCATGGTTTTTCAGTTTTGACCTGAGCACGCCCTCTATATCAATTATGAATAATGAGAGCTGCTCTTTAGACATAAAAAGGGTCTTTTCATCACTGTTTTTTTCCATCATCACTTATCAATCCTATCATATTAGACATTTAAACAGGTAAAGTTTTATTATATATAAAATATTATTATTAAAGTATTTCTTAAGTATTTTATTCTTTATAAATATTAAATTAAAGAATTGAAATCATAGAAATTAGATTATTGCTGTAATCACCTATAATATATTTTATTTTATAAAATTATTGTCTTAAAATATCTTTTAAAATCCACAATTTCCTCTCAAAAACTCTTGAATCATATTTTTTATCATGAAAAGTTGTTTTATAATTTAAAATATTGATTTTTGGCATGTTTTTAACTTATCATAATTATTTTATATAATAACTGTTGTATTAATTTTATATTATAAATAATTTTTCTCTAAAATTCAATATCTTTTTCATCTATTATTAGCTTTCTTATATAGAGTTTTTCTATGAGAATTATTTCTGCACCGTGTGTGTCTTGATTCTTTTATAAATGATATTTATATATTATCTATAAGTGGCTAAATATTTATATTTTCCACGTGTAATTGTCTCATTAGGAGCTTTACACTTTTTATTGTTATAATTGTCAGTGACTATACCAATAATAGAATAATTATAATTTATTATAATTATTATTATTTTATATAATAATAATCAAGTTTATTCTTTTTAATAATCATATTGTAATTTGTGGTTATAATATTTTATTATATTATATTTTTCTACTGAGGACAGTTATAGTACTCTTGATATTGTTACTATTCTCAAGAGCTTCATAGACAAACCTTACAATGGGTCAGAGCTTAGAGGTACTTTCAAACTGTATCAATCATGATACCCATTAATGTTTCCATTAAATAATCTATTCCAAACCATATTACAGGCCTAATCCCCAACCAAACCTTTTCTTATTCCATGTTCCGCAGGACCTCCCTGGTTCTTTGTTCTCCTTTTGTGCCCAAATCTTTCACCCCAACCTTTTTTGTGTGTTTTCAAAAATTCAAATTCCATTGTGTTTCAATCTCAACTCTTTTCTCTTCATCCACCAGTTCCTTTTGATTTTGATATTTCCCTTGTCCTCCATCATCCATAACCCATTTTTTTGTATTCTTTTTATAGCTTTTTTTCTCTACTTACCTTCCAATATCTTTACTCCACTTTCCTTTTATTTTATTTCTATATAAATCCCTTTTTGGAACTTCCTCAGATGCATCTTCATTCCAATACTCCCCAAGAAATATGGAACCAACCGCCAACGTCCCTATCCTTCCCCTGAGAAAATCTTGGGTCTGGGTATATTTTTCCAATATTGATGATCAATACATTGAATCCCAATAAATTTACTGATTAGTAAATACTTGTAAAAAACTCAAACAAGACCATACTGGAAGCACAAAAGGGATGATTTGGAGCTTTCATCTCTTGTATTGTGTGGCTAATCCCAAATATTTATCATACCTTCTTGCCAAGTGTAATACACTTTATCAATATGTCCACCATATCAATTAAAAAAAGGTAATTTTTTTATTTCTCTCTCCAAAAACACTTAAATTCAATATTTATCCAGGCTTGATTGTGCAAATCATTCAAAAAAGAACTGGTGTATTCTCTTTTTGAAGCCGATTTTCCCCCCTAAACTACAGAATCAATAGTCTTATGAGCTCTCTTGGAGCTTTGTGATACAGCTGTGACCAATATGTTATTGCACTGACAAAGTCTGACAGTATAATTGAAAAAAATTGATTTCTATTGTCAAGAATAAATTCACTGTGATCTTTGAGGAGAAAAAATTGATTCCTCTTTTACAACAGATGCTTGAACAAGTACCAAAATAATTTCATACCTGGAAGTGAATTCTCACTACATTGAGACTAAATTTAGACTTATATCTATAATTATAGGTCTATCCCATATTTTAGGTTTTTTTTTCTTCTTTGCATGTTAAACTCAAAAAAAGACTTGCATACACCCCCTTTCTAGAGATAATTAAGAATTTTCACTTGCAACAGTATTCATGAACATTATTCATCAATATAATCTCAAAAATAAATTTTATGAATTAAAAAATATAATTCCTCAATCAAAAATAAAACCCTTTTGTCCCCTATTTTTGGCAAAGGCTAATGCAGTTGGGTGTATGGCCCATACCATTCAACTGACGGCCCGTGATGGCCTGAAGGCCCTTTGCATTAACTAAAGCAATTTTATCCCTTCTACAGAGAAGAAAGTTCTCCATAAAAGGAGTTTTAGAAATTTCTCAGATATTTTATTTATAGTGTTCATTAACTCAATAAAGTCAATAAGTCCAAAAATCTCATGCTCATAAAAATTATCATTTGAGCTATATTTGAGTTTGAATATAGTAAAGATATTTTTAATATCATTATTAAAGAGAATGCCTTTGTTGAGTATATCTAAGTCAGAGTTGGAAATACAAAGGAATTTATAAAACAGAATGAAAGGGCTTGATTATAAATTCAATGATATGTGTGGAATTTAATTCCTCCAAAACCAGGGGTAGAAAAATTGGGAAAAAATGAAAATATCCCTTAAATAAATTGAAAGACAGAAATTAACTATATGCTAGTTAACCTGATGAAATACCTTAATTATATCCATTAGATTAGTTTATTTAAGAACTCTACATAATATATGGATCTTTCCATAAATTGAGAAATTTATGGAAAAGATATTGTAATCCTTTTGAGATATATGGAAGCTTGAATGTCAGATAGATGAAGCTCTTAGGTGTTTACTCAAATTTATTCCTTTTGATTTTAACCTTTATTCAAATCTTAAAAAAAGGAATTTTTTTTCATGTTTTAGTTAGCCTTTGATTTTTTTTTTGGGAATACCTCCAAGCAGATATATCTTTCAAGATTTCAAGGAAAAAGACTAATTATGGGATAAAATTTCTTTTTTTGAAGAGATGAGCAATTCAAGTATAAATTGTAACTAAATTTATCTAATTGTGACAGTTTTATAATTCACTTTAGCTGTTTTTTATACTTAAGCATTGATATAACATTGTTATAATATGGTGTAATGATAAATGAAAATGAATGATGAGAAGTTTCAAAATGTGACCCAAGGGATATATTTTAATCCCAAAAGAAAAACTCAAATTCATGGAAAGGTTTCAAAAATAACTTTGTTACTTCCAGTGAAAATTATAAAATAGTTATTGTAAGGTTTTTCTATGAAACTCTTGATAATAGTAGCAAAATCAATAGTACTATGACTGTCCTCAGTAGAAATATATAATATAACAAAAATATTATAACCACAAATTTAAATTTAATTATTAAAAAATAATTATATAAAAAAATAAATCTAATTCTTATTATAAAAATATAATAATAATAAAAAATAATAATTATAATAAATTATAAGTATTCTATTATTGTTATAGTCACTGACAGTGATAACAATAAGAAGTGTAAAGCTCTTAATGAGACAATTACACGTGGAAAATATGAATATTAACCAGTTATAAATAATATAAATATTATTTATAAAAGAATTAAACACACACTGTGCAGAAATAATTCTTATAGAATAAAAATTCTATATAAAAAAACTAATACTAGATCAAAAAATATAGAACTTTAGAGAAAAACTTACTTATAATATTTATTTAATACAACAAGTCAAACAACAACAGTTATTATATTAAATAATAATTATAAGTTAAAACCACGCCTAAAACCAATAATTTTAAAGATAAAACAACTTTTTATAATAAAAATTAAGATTAAAGAGTTTTTAAGAGGAATTTGTGGATTTTAAAAGATATTTAAGATGATTTAATTTTATATAATAAAATATAGTATTGGTGATTACAACAATAATCTAAATTCTATGATTTCAATTCTTTAATTTTAATTAATAAATAATAAAATAACTTAAGAGTTACTTTAATAATAAGATTTTATAATTAATAAAACTTTACCTGTTTAAATTTCTAATATGATTGGATTGATAATGAATGATGGACAAAAACAGTGATGAAAAGACTCTTTTTATGTCTTCAGAGAAGCTCTCATGATTCATAATGGATATAGAGGGCGTGCTCAGGTCAAAACTGAAAAGCCATGCTTAAAAATAAAGCTCTTAACTTAAGGTAACTTAATTTCAATTCCAATTTAAAGTTAACAGGGTTATTCTTAACTCCCTGTAACTTTAATCCTCATTTAAACTAATTATTTCAAGTTTTTAATATAAATAAGCTTATTTATATTAAATTTCATCACATTGAAAGCTTAAAAATAGAGATTCAAGCAGAAATCTCTTAAACTCAATTTTTAATTAATTTTTAAGGAAATTATAATTTTCTTTGAGTTTTAATTAAAAGAGTAAATTTCCAGGCTAATTACCCAGGAAATTTATTGATAAAGGATACTTAAAATTTAATTTATATGTAGATAATATCAAATTGTAAGCTGTGTGGAATTTTCAAGCAAATCCATTGAGAATTGGATTTTTAATAAATTTTTGAAATTATTGCTATTTTTCCACATAAAATAGCAATACACACCAAACCTTAAGTTTTGATAAGGTTTTAATGCTTGTAGCCTTAAAGCTTTAAGCTTAATTAAGCTTTGACAGTTCCTAAAACCTTTAATTCAAGCCTGCATATTGGGATTTACCCTCTGGCAGCTTGAAATTCCTGTCTAATTTGGGATAAAACCCGTTTAAACTTTAATTTTGGATCAAAGTCTAATCTTAAAGTTTAAATAATGTTGAAAATCCTCCAATAAAGGTGGAAAACCTTAATTAAATCCTTGCAGATTGAAAAAGCTGGGTACCCCAGCTCTATTTGGTCTTTTTCCTTTGTCCCACCTTTTTGCGTGGATTTTGCCCTTTTATTTATTTAAAGCCATACTATGGCCTTAAACCCTTTTAAATTGAGCTCACACAGGATTTACATTCTGTATGGCAAATCCTCAGCCAATTCAATAAATATACACCACACCTCAATTTTAACTAAAATCTTGGTAAGTTTGCATAAACCTTATGCAACTTTAAATTTAAGCTTATTTAAGCTTAAATTTAACAATTTTTAAAAAATGTTAAAAAAGTTACATTAGTACTGTGAGATTCTTAAATCTTCTAATAAAATAAGAAATAAGTGTTTTTGGGTATAACACCTTATGGATGTACCCTAGGTTATTTTTGGTGTAGAATCCAAAAATGACATAATATTTATAACTTTGTTTATCCAAAAAAAAGTTATACTTATTTTTTGTTATTTTTTATTTTAAATTCAATTAAAAAGTCTGTTGAAGACAATTTTAACTGTGTACAAAGTTATTTGTGGCCTTATGGGTATGTTATACATACCTCACAGGCTCACATTCCCTCCCACCAAAAAGAAATTGTACCACAATTTTTCCTTTGTAGTATACCCCCAAGTTATTTTGGGGGGGTATAATCCACTGTCCAACCTCTCTACCTATACTTTTCTAAGTATGTAAAGCACACAATTCAAAATTTATTGAGCAATTGGTCTTCTCTCATGTCTGAATCTTTTGAGAAACCTTTGGGAATTAGGTATTTTGCTTTCTACAATCCATTCATCTTCATGTTGTGGATTTTCATACCTGACTAAGTATTCTCTTTCATTTTTTCCCCTAAGTCTTCTTTCTTTCAAGACTTTTAGTACCTTTTTCTCCTCACTCTGATCTAGTGGGGGTACCTCTAAGGGTGTTTCATTTCTCAAAGGAAATAATTCCTTATCACTTGAAGTGTAATGCTTTACTAAACTGACAGGGAAAATTGGATGTTTGTTTTCCAATTCTCCTGACAGTTCTACTTGTACTGCATTTGTCCCATGAAGGGCTTTAATGATAAATGGTCCTGCAAAGGAATCTTTTAATTTCTTTGGGCCTTCAATGTTATTAAAGTTCAAGGTTGAAACTAGTATCAAGTCCCCTACTTTTAATTCTGGGGTCTTATGACGTTTATCCCATTTCTGTTTAGCATATTCAAAGGCATCATTCATGCTTTGATTTTCATTATGTCTTACTTTATCAAGCAATAACTTTAAGCTGGAAGCAGTTGGATGAATATCAACCAGATCTTTTTTCACAGTATCAATTTGAAGTTTGGGGTTTCATCCTTTTTCCAACATTGCAGGAGTTTTGCCTGTTGAAGCATGGATGGAGGTCTTGTAGGCTAATTCCAAAGCTGGTATAAGAGTACACCAATCATGGGTAAAGCCATCAGAATCTTTAAACTCCAGGCCATAAGCACAAAATCTTCTGATCATGTCCTCAAGGGTTTGAATCATTCTTTCTGCTAGCCCATCTGTTTTTGGATGGTAGGCTGTTGAGAATTATAGTCTTGTACCCAAAAGCTTATGTAAATTAGTCCATAAGGCTGATGTAAATTTTGGGTCTCTGTCACTAATGATGTTATTAAAGAGACCAGTATGGGATATTACTCTATTCCAGATCAAAAGAGCTGTATCCATAGCTGTGTCATCTTTGTGACATGGTAAAAAGATTGGTGTTTTGCTATATCTGCTCACAATAACAAGACATGCATTGTAACTTTTATCACCTCCAGGTGGTAAGGCAGTTACCCAATCCATGTGAACCACTTCCCATGGGGTACTTGGTTCTTGAATATGGATCATTAAACCAAATCTTTTACCAGTAGCTTTATTGGCTTTCTGGCATCTATCACAACTGTGACAGTACTCAATGACATCTTTTCTCCAAGATGGCAACCAGGCACATGTCTTGATTATTTGCATAGTTCTTTCTTCAGACAGATGTCCATAATATATGTTATCATGGCATTATAGTAGTATGGTGTTAATTAACATTCTACTACATAGGACCATGACACGTGTGTGTTTAGATCTATGATATAGTATACCATCAAACAAATGTAATCTTCCATTATCATAAGATGTTTTCCAAATATCATCCAGAGAATTGGCCAAGGCTACATCTTTGCCATCTTTGTCAAGTAGAGCAGTAAGAATATGACAATTCTTATCTTGCTTATAGCTTTCTCTAACTTCTTCAAAGAATTCTGTTCCAACATCTGTGATATTAATTCCTTCAATTCGGATTTGAGGTTCTGCACTTGTAGGAACATAGGCAGGGTTATCAGGTGTATTTGGTAATTCCCATCTACTTAAGCCATCAGCATTCATATGAATATTTCCAGCTTTATGTACTATGGTCATATTGCCTCTATACTCCTGTATAGCAATCTGCCATCTTAACATGTGTCTGTTTGGAGTTTCATGTTAAGAAGTGATCTTACTGCATTACAATCAGTAATCACTTCAAACACACTACCATCAAGATAGTAATGAAGTTTTTCTAAAGCCCAAACAAGGCAAAGGCACTCCATTTGGCTAGCTCCATATCTTGCCTCAGTAGGTTTAATTTGTCTTGAAATAAAACAAATTGGACCTTCATAAGGTTTGTCATTGACAATTTGAACTTGATGAGGAGCAGCTCCTAAACCTTCACCACATGCATCAATATACAGCTTGAAAGGAAGTTTCCAGTCTGGCATCAATAATAATGGTGCATTGGTTAAGGCATACTTGATTTTATCATATGCTTGAATCCTCTCCTGTGTCATTTCAAAAACAGTTTGCTTATCACAAATTCTGTATAATGAACTGGCATGGATTGCAAAATCTTTAAGTTGTTGCCTGTAATAACTGGAAAACCCCAGAAAAGACATCATTTCTTTTTTGTTCTGGGGCATTTGTTTCAGTAAAACTGCAGCCACTTTGTCTTTGTCAACACCAAGGCTCAGTCCTGAGACTACATGTCCTAGAGCTTTTAACTCATGAAACCCAAAATTACATTTCTTAAGAGATATTTTCATGTTCACTTGAAGAATTTTCTTAAGTACTAATGAAAGTCTCTCTAAATGTAATTTCCATGTTTCTGAACAAATGATAATATCATCAATATAAATGATTAATCATCCTTCTGACAATTAATGTGGGAAGATGGTATTCATCATTCTCTGATAATGAGAGGGTGCATTTTTAATACCAAAAGGCATTCTCAAATACTCATAAATCCCACAATGAGCAATTATTCTCAATAATTTCCTAGAATGAGGTGTCAAAACATTCTGATGAAAGCCTTTCAGAGAATCCATGGAAGTAATGAATCTTTCTTTGGATAATTGAGTCAAAGTCTCATGAATTCTAGGGATTGGATACCTGTCTGGAATAGTATAGGTATTCAGTGCTCTAAAATCACCAACCATCCTTGACTTATCATTATGCCAAGTAATGATTACTGGAGTTGTGACTTCTACCTCCTCATTGTGTCCAGCTTTTCTAAGAACTCCCAGTTTCATTAGTTCATTAATATTATTTTCTAATGCTTCTCTAGCCCTAGGGCTAGCTGGGTAAGCTGGTCTTCTTAATAGTGGAGGATAAGGCCTTTCCACATTAAGCATAATGTCCACCTCATGGCCTTTTATAACCCCAAGTGGTTCATTAACTTAAGCAAAGGCTTCCCTGTATTGAAATAAAATTTCAATAACCTCTTCCTTCATTTCTAGTGTTAATTCAGGACTAATTTGTGCTTCAATCAATTGACTTGACACAAATTTTTCCTTATTAAAATTTTTTACTTGTTTAATGACAGTAATTTCTCTTTTTTTTAGAGGAAAAGAAAATTTTTGTCTTTTGTTTTCCCCTATAGTGAAATACCTGTCTTAATGATTATCAATATCAATACCATAAATATTGAGATAATCATTCCCAAGTATAAAGTGTTGTGAAGTACAATTATTCATTACAACAAGTTCAACTTTCAATCTTATACTTCCTGCAGGATGAGGAAATATGATTGCTACCTCAAATATACCCAAAGGGTGCATATTTTGGCTAGCACTGCTGAATGTTATACCTTCAATTGGAATTAATTTCTTTTGCCAATTCTTATAAGCTTTGTCAAGATAATCCTTTCCAACACAAGTGCAAAAAGCACCTGAGCTAAGGTGTATCTTGGCTTCTGTGTTGTTTATCACAATATTAGTGATACAAGATGAACCAGCTTTATAGCCTTTACCTCTTGCAGGTTTGGTTTCTGCATTTTAGCATCTTGCACATGTATGAGATCCATACATTCATCACTATACTGTGGTAAATGAGTGTGTACCTCACTAACTTCAAAATAAACATTAATGTTTTCTATACTAAGCTCCTCTGGTACTTCTTCTTCTTCTGAAGGCTCAGAATCACTTTCATGTAAAGATACATCAGTTGGTTCTTTTGTGTCTTCCACTTTTTCAACATTTATCTCATTGATTCTTGTCTTTTTTGGACAAGTGTTAGCTAAATGAGATGTACTTCCACATTTGTGACATTTCAAAGGAAGTCTGTCTTGTGGCTTATTTGGCTTTGAAATTGGTTTCCCATTAGTCTTATTGTCTATTGGGGATTTGGACCAATTTCTTCCAATTTTTGTTCTAGTAGTGATGTCCTCCATAGCATTGATATAATCTTCTGTAGAGCAAGGCTCAATACATCTGCTTCTTATAGCATGCTCAAGGTCACCACAACACTTTCTTAATATCCTTTTATGTACCATTGTTTCAGACATATCAGGATGAAGGGCAGTTAATCTGTCCTTCTGTTTAAGAAACCAAGACATGGGCCTGTCCCTCTCAATATTAAAAATGGCTTCTTCAAAAGAATTTTCCATTCTAAATATCCAGGAATCATTTTCCCATTTGGAAATAGAGTGTTATTTCCACCAAGGCCAAGAATGTTTACCATGGCCTTGTCTCATTTTGTAATACCATTTCTTTGCTGATCTGGTAAATAATGAGTGTAATCTGGAGCTTATGTATTCATCTGGTATGTTAAAGTCTTCTTTAAACATATCAATTGTTTTCATAAATTCCATATGTTTATATTCTCCTTCACCATTGAAGGTTGGCCATTCCTCTGATTTTAGAATGTCTTTGAAATTGCAAGCAGTTTCCACCTCATTACTTGAAATGGTATGATGTAAATCATTAAGCACATTTCTGTCAAGAATTGGTGTGGATTGCCTTGGAAATTCATTTTTCAGTGAGATATTATTAATACTTGATTGAATGTCCTCTTTCAATTCAAGTCTTGCTTTATCACTATTTTCCAATTATTCTTGGAAAAGAGCTGCATTGTGACCAGTCGAATTTTCCAAGTTTTTAACTTGTAATTTCAATTCTCTTAGCTGTCCAGCTATAAAAGAAATTGAATTGTCATCTGGTTGATTGAGCAAAGTAACTTTAGACTCAATTCTTGCACAAATTTGCGTCAAAGACACAATATTGTCTTTATTAACATTTTCAAGGCCAATAATGGTCTTTTGTTGGTCTTTCACTTGTAATATCTCATTACCCAACTTTTGTTGGATATACTCAAATGTTTTAAGCTTTGTCATAATTTCTTTATTACAAGATTCAAATTGAGTTACAAGCTTAACAAGATCTATTTCTTTGGGAAAGATTGGCTCAATCTTTCCTCCTCCTTGTTTTTGAATTCCATAAGAGTTCCTGCCATGTTGAACACATTGTCAATGGCTGTCTTTTCTTTCTTTGGGATTCTGTAATTCTGCGGGTAAGGCTTGCTCCATTGGGGCTTTGCCTTTCCCTTTGCCTTTTGCTTGCCCTTCTGATTGGTCTTTGGGGATTTCTTGGGCTTGCTTGGCACTTGTTGAGGCAGATTTTTGCTGGTGGTTGTTGGGGAGCTTCCACTGGGCTGTTTTCCTTTCCTTGGGCCAACCTCTTCTTCTGATCCTCTGATAGCAGGCTTTGGTTTTTCAACCAAGCTTTTATCTGTTGGACTTGTCCTTTGCAAGACATTGGTGTCCAACCCTTCAGAAGATCTTCTGTCTTTTCTGGCCCCATGAACTTCTTTACTTGAAGATACGAGTTCATGGTGCCTATCCAAAGACTTGGGAGAAGTTCCCACTCTTGCTGTTTGGCGGCCATAAACCAGTTCTTGTACTGAGACTGGTAAATCTCCACTTCTGCCTGTTGGAAATGATTCAGGTCTAACAGCAATAGCAGTTATGTCAGCTTCTGGACTCTCAATAAGAGGTTCAAAGGTTCTGGCTAAACTTTGGGAACTGGTGGAAGCTCTGCCATCCTCCATTTGTGCCTCTCCTCTGGGCTGACATTCTTGTCTTTTTGATTTGTGACTGGAATGTCCTGATCCAGATCCATTTGATTGGATGGGGTAATTACTTCCACTTCTAGTAGGAGTCATTGCACGTCAATTTTAAGAAAAAATAGACCAAGAATGGATTGAATTCACCTGCTGGACCTTTAAAGGGTTCTTTGGTTATTAAGCCCCTTGGTGCTGGGCTGGTTTGAATTTCAATACTAGACTCTGAGGCTTCAGAGTCTGAAGAGCTGTCTCTAATTGATGACACTAGAGAAAAAATATATATAAGTTATTTTATCAAACAATAAAAATAACTTATAAACTCAACTTATTGAATAAAGTTGTTTTAATGTAATTTATGGCAAATTACGTCAAAAATAAAGAAAAATGTCTAAGATAAAAGAAGAAATGTTTTTAGTAAAGATTTTCAATTTTTTAATTTTTTATTTGATTTTTCATTTTCTTTAAGGAAATAATAATTATGCAATTAACAAGTTTATTAATCAAAATTATATTATTATTCACTTTATACTAGAATAACTCAAAGAATAAATTTCAAGTCTGTGATGTGAAAAAGCCACTAGTTAGACAAAAGAAATTTATTCCAAGTCACTCAATAGTATATTGTTTCAAACAATATTCTTAAGAAAAAATAACTTTATTAATATCATGAATATTATTTATAAGGGATAAGTCCCAAAAAAGGCAATATTAAGATAAATATGGCAATTTTATGTCAAAAAACAGTAAAATAAGGTCTAGAATATAATTTATCTCCCAAAAATTGGTTAAAATCACGGCCAGGCCCTCAAATGTAAGGTTTTTCTATGAAACTCTTGATAATAGTCGCAAAATCAAGAGTACTATGACTGTCCTCAGTAGAAATATATAATATAATGAAATATATCAACCACAAATTCAAATATAATTATTAAAAATAATTATATAAAAAAATAATTTAATTATTATTATAAGAATATAATGATAAAAAAAATAACTATTCTATTATTGTTATAGTCACTGACAGCTATAACGATAAGAAGTGTAAAGCTCTTGATGACACAATTACACGTGGAAAATATGAATATTAACCACTTATAAATAATATAAATATCATTTATAAAAGAATTAAACACACACTGTGCAAAAATAATTCTTATAGAATAAAAATTCTATATAAAAAAACTAATACTAGATAAAAAAAGATATAGAATTTTAGAGAAAACTTACTTATAATTTTTATTTAATACAACAAGTCAAACAACAACAGTTATTATATTAAATAATAATCATAAGTTGAAAGGACATGCCAAAAATCAATAATTTTAAAGATAAAACAACTTTTCATAACAAAAATTAATATTAAAGAGTTTCTAAGAGGAATTTGTGGATTTTCAAAAGACATTTAAGATGATAATTTTATATAATAAAAGATATTATTGGTGATTACAACAATAATCTAAATTCTATGATTTCAACTCTTCAATTTTAATTAATAAAGAATAAAATAACTTAAGGATTACTTTAATAATAAAATTTTATATTTAATACAACTTTACCTGTTTAAATTTCTAATATTATTGGATTAATAATGAATAATCGACAAAAACAGTGATGAAAAGACTCTTTTTATGTCTTAAGAGCAGCTCTCATGATTCATAATGGTTATAGAGGGCGTTCTCAGGTCAAAACTGAAAAACCATGCCTAAAAATAAAGTTCTAAACTTAAGGTAACTTATTTTTAATTCCAATTTAAAGTTATCAGTGTTATTCTTAACTCCATGTAACTTTAATCCTCATTTAAACTAGTTATTTTAAGTTTTTAATATAAATAAACTTATTTATATTAAAATTCATCACATGAACAACTTAAAAATAGAGTTTCAAGCAGAAATATCTGAAATTCAATTTTAATCAATTTTTAAAGAAATTGTAATTTTCTGTGAGCTTTAATTAAAAGAGTAAATTTCCAGGCTAATTACCCAGGAAATTTATTTATAAAAGATACCTAAAAGTGAATTTATATGTAGATAATCTGAAAGTGCAAGCTGTGTGAAATTATCAAGCAAATCCATTAACAATTAAATTTTTAATGGATTTTTGAAGTTATTGCTATTTTTCCATGTAAAATAGAAATACACACCAAACCTTAACTTTTGATAAGTTTTTAATGCTTGAAACCTTAAATCTTTAAGCTTATTTAAGCTTTTGAAGCTTTTTAAGCTTAATTGAGCTTTGACAGTATTTAAAACCTTGAATTCAAGCCTGCATATTGGGATTTACCCTTTGGCAGCTTGAAATTCCTGTCTAATTTGGGATAAAACCAGTTTAAACTTTAATGTTGGATCAAAGTCTAATCTTAAAGCTTAAATAAGGTTGAAAATCCTCCAATACAGGTGGAAAACCTTAATTGAATCCTTGCAGATCCAAAAAGTTGGGTACCCCAGCTCTATTTGGTCTTTTTCCTTTGTCCCAACTTTTTGCATGGATTTTGCCCTTTTATTTATTTAAAGCCATACTATGGCCTTAAACCCTTTTAAATTGAGCTCACGCAGGAATTACATTCTGTATGGCAAATCCTTAGCCAATTCAGTAAATATACACCACACCTCAATTTTAACTAAAATTTTGGTAAGTTTGCATAAACCTTATGCAACTAAAATTAAATTTAAGCTTAAATTTAACAATTTTTAAAAAATGTTAAAAAAGTTACATTAGTACTGTGAGATTCTTAGATCTTCTAATAACATAAGAAATAAGTGTTTGTGGGTATAACACCTTATGGATGTACCCTAGGTTATTTTTGGTGTAGAATCCAAAAATGACATAATATTTATAACTTTGTTTATCCAAAACAAGCTATACTTATTTTTTGTTATTTCCTATTTTAAATTCAATTAAAAAGTCCATTGAAGACAAATTTAAATGTGTATAAAGCTATTTGTGGCCTTATGGGTATGTTATACATACCTCACAGGCTCACAGTCCTCAGATTAAAATATACCTCAATTATCATCAGTTTCAGCCTCCTTGCACCATACTTACACCACAGCCCACAAAGACAAGAAAATTTAATCACAACAATGAACCTAGTATATGAGAGCAACAAACTCAGAAATGAAAACACCCTACTTTCTCAAGTACCAAAACAATGGAACTCGACTTTCAATATGTTTAATTGTGAACTAGAGCTAAAAGATTTGTGTATCCACTTTTGTACCACGAAAGCATTGGAATCATTTTGGATCTTTCTTCTTGAATTGCAGAAGGCTAAAGTGATGGTCAAGGTTTGGGAACCCCTCTATGAATAAACACTACTTATATGTGGGTCTACTCACCCGATTATAAATCAGGAATTTACTCTTTAAACCTTTTTGATTGAAAGAATTGGAAAGGTATGTGGCTCATTTTGAAAAAATTCAAAGATGCATAACTGATCATCTGGATTGTGGGCTTCAGAGCAACATGATGTTGGGCCCAATGAGCCAGAAGCCCAGGAAATTATTCAAAAAATCTTAAAATATATATTCATTTCCGTCAGAGAGGGTCTAGTAATCTGTGAATAAATAATAAATCCAAGAATCAAGCAGAGTTATTTTGCAACACACAATTCTAAGCTACCCAAATTTGACATATTATCAGTTCAACTTTCCAAACTATTTGAAGAAAAAGCGAAGAAATATGCTAACAATAAGGTTTTTCTACTTTATTTGAATTTCAAGGGGGAGAGAGGGTTACTCAATGAGATGTATCCAGCAACATCAGGTGAAGGCTTCAGTTCCAAAAAGGAGCTGCAAAGGGGTTTTTCAGAACCTCCTCATCCAAAAGATACTGACAACCTACTCTTCTGGAAGTCTTGAGGCAAATGTTTCCCACCTTAACTCTGATGGGAAGCAATTATCCAGAAATACCTGCCACAAGTGCTCAATCAGAGTGTGTATTCTCAGGTGGTAGAAAAATCCTAACTTATCAATCAGCTTCACTCACACCCATGAATATCAAACAGTTAGCATTTGTCAGGGACTGGTCTCATACCTTTGGCTTACCCTTTTTCTGTTGTTTGTGTCTTGGTTCTTTTTTCAATGGTCAGCTTTATGTTTGAATCCCTGCTAGGATTCAATTGCCTTCCTATTCCCAATCCCTAACCAGATGAAAGAAAAATTTCTGTCAGGAAGGTTGTCCCAAATCCTGATCCTGATTGAGCTATCCATGCAAAATCCCTAAATTGCCAGGACCAGGGACCAGGCTTACATAGTATCAAACCCAATCCAGACAAGGGGTCTGTAGCTTGTGAAAGACTTCACAAATTGCTCATAGCTACTGGCTAGTTAGTGCCACTAGTGACTTGGCATGCCTCTAATGGTTTTTTTGGCCATTGGACCACTCCTGTACCCTCTCCCAGTCTGTACCCTGTGGATCAACACCTTGGCCAGCTTAGGCCCAACCCCAAACCCTGTCCCAACATGGGAACAGGTGGGACCCACGGGAAATTATTCTCCCCATTTTCTTTTCAACTCCCAAATCCCCAATCTCTTATGTTATTTTTTTACCTCATCCTCCTCTCTTCTTGACTCAATTCTTTCCTCTTTTTTTCTTGATTTTCTTCTTAAAAATATTATTTCTTTTTCAACATTATCCTCTCTTCTTTACTCAATTCTTTTCTCTTTTTTTAAATATTGTATTCTTAAAAATATTCTTTTCTTTTCTATTTTATAAGAAAAACAATTGAATAAAATATTATGGCTGATGATGCTATTTCAACTGCACCACCATCCAGAGCTTCGACCCCAAGTGACGATGACCCAACTTCACTCACTTCTAGCATGGAACCTCTCCAATCCGTCAGGCAATCATGGGTATGGAATTATTTCTCCAAAGTGGATGAAACCTATGTTGAATGTAATGTCATGAACTGTGGGGTTCAAGCTTTCAAGAAAAGGCTCACGCAAGATTGAACTGGAAGTACAAAATCAATGACCCATCATCTCAAAGTCCTTCATTGCTTAAACAATCCAAAAAAACTGTCCCAAGCAATCTCCACTCAGAATTTGGATTGATTTGTTCAACCTCATATTGCCAAAAGGGTGAGTGATTCAGATTGTTACTAAAAATTTCTCAACCAAACTAATTTTTTTAATTAGCTCCTATCCCCAGAAGCGCTGAAGACTGCAATAGTCTATTTCATTTGTGATTCCGATATTCCTCTCTCTATCACAGACTCACCATCCTTTCAATAACTCCTGGAGCTTTGTAATCCCAACATCTTGAACATTCTAGTCCAATGCACAGCAATCACCTTGCATTTGGCTGAGGTGTTCTTATTTCATCAAGAACACCTCCAAAGTACAATATTCTTGCAAACACATGAGTTATCCTTCACCACAGATGTTTGGACAAGCTCAAACGTTACTGATTTCCTTGCTGTTACTGCACATTTCCTCAATGCAAACTGGAACCCCACTCTGTCCTATTAGGCTTAAATGCCATTGAAGGTAAGCAAGTCATTCAAGTCAGTCAAAAAATTTAGCTTATTTCCTTTAGGCAATCATTTGGGTGTATCACTTGTAAATAACCTAATGAAGACACTCAAACGTTTCAAATTAGAACAATGCATAATGTGTATTATGACTGACAACTCTTCATCTAATAACTGCATAGCTCAGAAGTTGGAAGAAACATCATGTTCCTTCAATGCAGCCATGCAACACATATGTTTCATGGCTCATATAATACATTTGGCTGCTCATGATGGCTTAAACGCCTTGTCACTTGATTCAAGTAGCTCTGATAACAACATACCACCAGACAATTGGATCAACAATTGCATGTCCATAGAAACTCTGGTCAATTCTCCAGATGGAATGCACCTGAGGTACAACACCATCATATCACAAATTTCCAGGCTTGCTTCTTATCTCAACCAGAGCCCTCAGGGTAGGGATAAATTTATTACTACTGTCTGCCTTGTTTACAATGGTGCAACACCAACACATGCGACTTTGCTCCTTTTTCATGTCAGCACTTGTTGGAATTCAACTTACAATATGCTTGAGAAAGCACTCACATTTAAGGATGCTTACAACAAATTCACCTCCTCACCATCAATGGACTCCTACAAAGTAACCCCACTTGAATGGGAAAAGGTGGGAGTCATGGTGGATTTCTTGATGCCTCTCTATGAGGCCACTTTAATAATTTCTTCTTTGGCTTATCCTACAATCAATCATGCCTTGCCACTATATCTCTTACTAATTAAGCAACTCAAGGATGTAAGTAATTTCTTATTTTAATTGCTCATTAAATTTCATACACAGCTAATTCATATTCCTCTCACTTAGTCAACTAAACAATATGACATGGGACCAATTGAGCCAGCATCAAAGGCAATGGTTGCAAAACTCTCCAAACACCTCAAGTTTTTGATACTCAGAGTTCCAGCAATCTGTGCCGCAATACTCAATCCACGATTCAAAGTCAGGTTCTTCATGGCTCATGAAGAAACCTTGGTGGAGTTTGGGACTTCATCAAGGGCGCTTCTTAGGGTATTCAAGGAAGAAGCCCTCAAACACTTTGAAATGCCAAATGAACCAGATAACCCCAGTGCCCCTCAAAAGTGAGTCCGACTATATGATGAATTGTATACCTCCTCAGGACCAGAGGGGCATACACTTGAGATTGAAATCCAACGTTTTTTTGCTGAACCACCTGAGGCCAAAGATACTGACATCCTGGCTTTTTGGAAGAGTTGAGGTAAAATTTTTCCAACTCTCAGAACTATGGCACACAAATACTTGGCCATACCAGCAACCAGTGCCCCATCTGAGAGGGTTTTCTCAGGGGGACGGAAAATCCTTAGTTATCAACATGCAAGTCTATCTCCTATGCATGTGGAGCACTTAGCCTGTGTCAAGGACTGGGCCAGGACTTTTGGTCAACTCTATTCTGAAGTTTGATTCAAAATGTTGTTCTTTTTTTGCTTTTTTCATATTTTTTGTTGTCATTTTTTTGCTATTGTTATTTCTGCATCAATAACACAAATACAAACTACAACTATGAATGTCCTGGGTACCCTGAAGGGATAATGAATAAGCCCCATTCCCCATTCCCTTTGGGAAGGGAATTCTTTTTCTCATTAAGATTCATTCCCAGTGTCTGACGGGAACAGGGTTTCCCGCGGGAAATTCCCGAATTTCCGGGTTCGGGAGGCAGGCTGACTAGTGACTGGATCCCAAAGTGTCGCCAAGGAGCCACAAGCTAAGCCCCGGTAGATGGCACTAGCACATGCTACTGTAGCTGCTCGATCGATGCGAGATACCATGAGAGAGAACCCAGGCGCTTTCGGCTTGGAGTCTCTACAACGGAGAAACTACGCTCGATCTATTCACCTCAGTTCAAACTGGATTCTGTGATCTCGCCAGATTACCTGTTTCTTCCAATACACAACACAGATGAAACAAGACCTCAGTGAGTGTGGGATAACTTGATAGATTGGAATACATATAGAAATGACTTTTCTCCCACAATTGATGCATGTCGCCCCTTCACTGTTTTCTTAAAAAAATTTGTTACTTGCTTTTTTGTATCCAAGTATCCTCAACTTCAACTTGTGCACATGATCAAGGTCAGTAAACTTCCAGGCAGAAGCCTTCCAGCTCAATCGGTGTGCATTTCTTGGTCCGTGTTTATGGCGCATTGATTTTCAATTGATCCCCGTAGATTGTCCTCAGATCTCTTCAGCGCAATCATCTCGTAGCCGGCCTCGCATGCTTTTTCCTTGGTGCGCTGTATTTTGAATGGCAGCTAAACCCACATTTGTCAACGTCAAAGCTTAAACAAGCCCTAAGAACATGTTCGTACCATTGAAAAGTCTCTGTGCAATTATGGTGGTGATTCTTGCTAACGTATCTGAGCTCAAAGACACAGCACCTGCGCCAGCGACCAGACATAGCAATTTTACTCTTCCCAACAAAGATCTTACACGCCATGTGGTAAGCTTAACAAAGAATTTGTTTGCTTTCCTGTGTTTCTGGCTGACCTAGCATCTTGGGGCATGAACAGCGTCCACTCATTGGCACCGCGAACAATGGCAACGTATGTCCCGGAGCATCAAGTGAGCTTATGGCTGGTAATTTTAGTAAAGATTGAAAAAGACATGAAGGGTGGCATTGTGACTAAATTCTACAGTTCCGTTCGGTATGGTTAAAATTAATCCCGATATTATTGGCGTATCACCCCCTGGTAAGTTGAAAACACACATCACATCAGGAGCGTGTACAAAAATATTGCAACTGACAGAATTGCTTAAAGGATACGCTGCCGATGTTGATCAACCCATCAGGGGCTTCAGTATGATGCATGATTCTGGTACAGGCGGAGTTCTAGGGTAAGCAGAAATGTAAAATACCTTTTTGCCATACTTTAGCTTGGCTCACTCATTGTCCCCAAAATGCACCATGAAGGTCATATGGAAATTTTGAGATTATGCCAGTTATATGTCCAGATGGCTTCAACAGCTGCCCTACTTGGAATACTGGCCGTACGAAATATCGCGTACCGGGCTCAGATTGTATGTATGTTAGCTGCTGTTTCATCGTGAAGAGTGTATTACTTACGCAAAACTGCTGGTCACTGGTTACATAACTAAGTTGCCTCCCCTGGATACTTTTCAACAACTCTTGACATGGAAAAGTCAAACAAGATGAAATTTGAAGCCACTTCGACCCGTAGAGCGGGCATCGAACGGTTTGGTTTTTCTGATCCCAACACTCATCCTTACTTTGTAATTGATCTAGCCTCCGACATGGCCAATTCATTTTATGGTGAGCACTTGATCTAGATAGTTTTATAGCGCCTCTTGATATTTATTTTATCCATATTTCAATCCTCTATCGAAAACTCAGGGGGAAATTTGACGATTGATCCTCAGCGAGGAACCCTTAAACTTGGCGGCGTGTGGGGATCAAGGTGAGCTTGCTGCAAACTGTTCATTTGATGAATTGAGGCACAAATCTTACTAGGCTTTACGTGAGGACAGTTTTGGGCCTCAGCAAATTCACTATCAGGCTTTTGCATGCTACGATCTCACCGGCCGTGGAAAAAATCCAATTGAAGAATACGGGGTTTGGAAGGATAACAAGTTGCGCTGGCTTATGCTTTTATTTCCCTAGTGAGCTAATGGTTGACTTTCAAAAACTGACTGAAAGTACCTTCTTACCATAGTCTGCAGCACCATGGCAAGGGTTTGGGTCTCACTAAGCTGAACGCACCCGCTAATCTGTATACTTTGATGGATTATCAGTCTGGGGCATTAGTTGGATATCCCAAAGGAACCACGAATGTGACAATACGCGGGGGAATTTCATTTGTTTCTGCAGAGCAAGCATGTTCCAACATGGAGGAGGAAATTGGTAGTACTTCATTTGAAGATGTACATCAACGAAGTATTAAATTATGGAACGAAAAGCTTAACAGACTGGAAATTCCCCTATATGAGACAGACAAAGAGATTACAACACTTTTGTAAGTGAGACTGCGTCGCGATTTTTGCGGTGATAGGTTTATGTTGACATGGCTTTTCGAACTTTTAGGTATACTAGTATGTATCGATCTTTTTTAACCCCAAACAATGCCACAGGCGAAACGCAGGGTAAGGCCAATTTTAGCTATAAGGAAGCATACTTCTTGAACTGATTCTCTTGAAACTTTAAAGGCCCTTACGCCAATACCAAAGCACCCTACTTTGATTCATTATATTGTTCTTGGTAAATTCCCTTCAAACGAGCTGTTTGCATGAGCCCGAAGCTGATAGCGATCCTCTTGCTCAATTTGAAGGGATACTTTTCGAACTGTCTTTCCATGGCTTAATTTACATTCTCCCGTTGAGTCTGCCGAAATAGCAGAAAACTACATTGATGGTTGGCGCCAAGAAGGGTAAGTGCTCATATTTCATCTGTAGCATGATGCCTTTTTGCTCTCACCATCTACATGCTAATAATCACGTATTTCATAAACGCTTTCGATTGCCTAGCATCATTCCGGAGTGCCGTGCTAACAACATGGGAGGCTGGACTCAGGGAGGCTCATCAGGCACCAATATCTTGGCCGACTTTGCACTAAAATACGCAGACCATGCAGAAAAACTGGGCGTCAAGCTGAGTGATATGTATAAGGCGCTGGTCAATGACGCAGAATCAACGCCTCCTTAGTCCGTCCATTGTTTTATTATCCCATTTTATTATATCATAAACACTGAGGCTCACTGGTTTTTGACTCACGGCCTTTGTAGCTGGGACTTGGGAGGCCGTCAAATATCTATATACAAGTGAGCTATCTTTCAACCTCCAAGTTCTTTAATAGAAATGCTTATTTGTTAGTTTCCAGAGAGTATGGCTATCTCGCACATGGTGCAATGGATACCAACAGTACTGGGCGTGAAACTAGAGAAGCTAGTCGAACTCTTGAGGTATGTCCTTCAGAAATTTTCTTAATCTCCACCCTGCTCAATTGTTAATTAACAGCTTTGATTTTAGTATGCTTTCAATGACTTTGCAATCAGCAGAGTTGCACAATTGCTTGGCCATACTGAAGACGCTAAAACGTATGAAAATCGATCACTATGGTACCGAAATGTTTGGGATCCTGAAGCTGAGGCTGAAGGATTCAAAGGCAAGCAAGATCGCTCATTTTAAACGGTGTGACTGACACATGCTAACGTTGAAAAAATGGAATTTATTGTAAAAAGGCTTTGTTCAGAATCGTTATCCTGATGGTAAATTCATGTGGACAGATCCTTCAATTTGTTCACCAAAAAATTACCTCGGGTATGACTGTCATCTGGGAATGGAAAACGTCGAAGGATTTTACGAAGTATTTCATGCCATATTCATTTGCTGAATCAATTAGAATTCTAGCTCGCCGGTAGTCCAGCTACTGACATGCTATATCTCATGTTATATTACGGCATTTGGTCCAGAGTAGTGCATGGGAATATAGTTTCTTTGCGCCCCATGATACAAATCATTTAATTGGGTTGATTGGCGGCGACGAGACGTTCATTAAACGGCTTGATTATTTTTTCAAGGCGGGCTACTATTTGGCTGGCAACGAGCCTTCTTTTCAAGTAAGTTGTACTCTTGAATTCCAGCAAGTAGTAGCCGAGCAAACTCAGCTTCTCTCCTTTTGCATTCACCAACTGTCTATTTCCGACTACTTTTATTCCTTACACAGACCCCGGTCGCGTATCATTACGCCGGCAAACCGGCACGCTCGGTAGAAAGAGTGCGTCAGATTATTAGATCGAACTTTAACACGGACATTGGCGGCATCCGTATGTATCGACCATTTCCCCGATTGCTGCTAGAGTAGACTCTTACGATACACTTTGTTTGCAGCTGGAAACGACGATCAAGGCGCCATGGCTACCCTTCTAATTTTCCACTTGTTGGGGTTATACCCGGTTCCTTCGACCACACAATACCTCATTCTCTCGCCCTGGTTACCTCGCTATACGATCCACAACCCCTATTTGGGAATTTCAACGACAATCAAAACCACCCATTTCTCGCAAGCCTCGTTGAAGTACCCCATTCCATCCGGGACTGCAGCTTACGTCCATGAAGTACGATGGAATGGTGAAAAACTTCGGTCTCGTTGTTTTCTTGACTTCAGAGAGGTGTTTCGAGTCGGAGGAGAGCTTGAAATTATCTTGACGTCTGACAAGCGTCAGGCGGAAGGTTGCGATGGGCCACGGCCGGATTCCTTGTCTACAGGGGGCTTCAATTACTTTAAATCCAAGTTTCCCAAGTCATGAAGGTCAGAGTGATATTTGTAGACACTTGACGAAAACAAGTTTCTCATGGCTCTCATGACCCTTACCCATTCACATTGGGTGACACAGGTTTTGAGGTTAGACCATGACTGTTGGAAGCCGATGTTTCATTTTCTTGAACGTAGATTTCCGCTCTGTAGATAGAAAGACCATTTTGCTGCATAAAATACACTGGTGTTCTGTATATATAATTCCAAAGCGCAATTAAGCAACCTCATTTTTGCAGTCCAAGCTTCTCACCCCAAACTCTTGAGATGAGTTGCTTCTGCAAATGCTAGAATGCTGAATTGTTGGTTTTTCAGTATGATCTGCCGGCTTATCCACACTGTTTAGCTCCCAATAAGCTCGAAGTTGCACTTCTTCAAACCATACAAACCATGGGACAGTCATCAAAAAGCATGAGTAGACCGCCCCCCGCCCCTTCGACTTATCAATCAAGAAAATTGAAAAGCTTTCTACGTTAATTCTTGCTTCTGGTTATTTCAATTATCGTCTCAAACAAACAGATAGAACTGTTGTATTTATAATTTAAAGCAAAGATCAGGAAAGAACTTGGTAACAACTTCCTAATTTGGTTTGATTCAACTATAATACTTTTAACCAAAAGTAGGAAATAAGTTTTAATGAAAATAAATTTTAAAATATTAACTAAACAAAATAACTCATTAAAGATGATGAAACACAGTGGAATGAATAGATATTGAGTGATTTCCCTGTGCTATGGTCTAAAATAAATTGCAAATTCACAATTCAGGCAAGAAAATTATTTATTGCAGCAATAATCACCATGAGCAAACTGGCTACACCTGACAGCAGGTATCGCATTTAGAAATCAGCTTGGACCCATCTTGGACTCAGCTTGGACCCCTATTGTGAAATAGGTTAGACCCAGGATTCAAATGTTTATTAGTATTCCAAGGTATTCTAAGCCACTGGAATATTACAGAATCTCCAAGATTTTCTTCCCTTTTTCAACTGTATAGAGTAAGTAGATAATATATTATATGAAAATTGTTTACATTCATATCTTCATCTTCAAATGAATATTTCTCAAGATAACAAATTGGAGCTGAAAATTTATTTTCAATTCAAAAAATTCCAGTCTTTTTGAAGGCCAAAAGAGTGAAAACCCATTCTTAAAAATGAATAAAGCTTTCATATGTCTTGATTCATGACTTACTATTACTTGGTAACAATATCAATTCTTATTTCTTCCTCAAAAAGTGGCTCACAAATGTCAAAATCAGCTTTTGTCAACTGAAGCCTCTTTTAAAGAAATTGGCTTAATTAAAAATTTTGTTTGTTATATTTTTCAAGTGCTGAAACCTCAGAGGGAACATATAAAGTCTTCAAAATATTTTTGAATAAAATTATTTTCCAAAAATACAAAACAATTTGTATAAATTTTGTTATTTATTGATTAGACTTCCTAGAAATGAAGTTTTATTTTTATTTTTCATTTTATAAGTCCTTTTCATCATCAACAAATCTAATCAGTTTTTAATATTAATTTTTTTTATGTTATTTAAGAGGAATTTCCTTCCTCTGGCTTGTTGAAGGTGTTGTTTCTCACTTAAAAAGGGAAATAGTGGTCTCTATGCAATACAGGACCTGCTACTGGAGGAAATAAATGAAATTCCAAGAATATTACAGTAAAAGTCCTGTAATGGCTGCTACTGTAAAATTGTTGACGATTGTCAACAATATTACATAAGCAGCTATTATAGTGCCTGCACTGTAACAAAAATTACATATGTCAAACATATTACAGTAGCAGTCCTTGCAATGGGCTGCTACTGTAATTTTCATTGAAAAACAAGAATCACATGCAAAAAAACCCAATTTACAACAATAAGAGAAGAAACTCAGGAGAATTAAAACAAAAAATGAAAAATGAAGAATATATTAAGAAAATCAAAATAAATTATCACCATAAACCATGGATGCAAAAACTCAGAAAAATGCAATAAAAAACTAAAAAAAAATTAGAGTAGCAGAAAGGCAGTTTTTGCTCTTTTTTTCTACAGAAAATCTAAAAGAAACTTTATGGTAATAATAAAAGGAATTTCAATGCACTTCTCATAAATGCTCATGTACTTCATTGTGTTGAGATAGCTCCATCATTTTATATGAATTATTTGTGAAAGAAACATTCTTCAAGATATTTTTTTGTGGTTTTTGTGTTTATTTTTTCTCTTTAAAAAATAAGTACAAATAATTTTTCTGATTAAAAAACACATTGGAAATACAAATAGGGGTATATATTGAGTTCAACACAATTCCAATAATATTAATCAGAAATGAAAATATTTTTTGATTTCATGAAATATGGACCAGTTCATTTAATCTCAAGAACCAATCTTCCCATAAAGCATGTCATTATGTTAATAAAATATCAAAGAAGTCAATTTCATCTCAATCCTGTTCAATAATATTTATAATTTAGATTAATTATATTGTCTTCATTTTTAAAGGTTCAACAGAATTAGTATTTAATTTTAAAACATATATATTGGGAAATTTGTAACATAGTCTCAATGATAAAAGCATATCATGAATGATTACTTTGGATAGCTAAATAATTGTTTGTAAAGAAAATTAATTCATGGGCTTAAGAATTTCTGAATAGCCACTTTTCAAATATTTCCATCAAAAAATGATATTACCAGTGTAAATTCCTTGGTAATTTCTTTATAATTATGACTCAATAATTGAAACATGATTTAGACCATGTATTGATTATGAGTCGAAATTTCCTTGAAGTGATATTTGCACCACTCAAAGCTTCATTAATGCAAGCTTCTAACTTAATTATGTGGATGTTTCTTATTGCATAATACTTTGATAAGCTCTTTAACAATCTTACAAAGCATAAAGAACACATAAAAACAAGAAGTGTTCTCCTCTTATTTTTTTTAAAAACACTTGAAATAGGGGAAATATAATTTTCTTAACTAAACTTTATAAACAGCTGGTTTTTCTAAATCTATCATTAATTTTGGATTTATAAATTTATCAAAGGGATCCCAAATCCAAAAAACCTACCAGAAGCTTTATTGATATGTTTTGAGAAATAAATTTTTGAAAAGAACAAACTTCTACCAGTTGTGTTTCCTTAATATTATATAGCATTACAATCATTTGAAAGTAACTAATTGAATTGTTTAATTTATCAATTTCTCTCAAGCTTTTCATTATTTTAAATAACTGTTGAAAGTTCTTATCATATTAAATTACATGAGTAATAGAAGTCTATAAAGGTACCCCCATAAATTTGGAGAAATACTATTTTAGAGAAACTGGAAAATTACTTTCTGAATTGGTTTTAATGATATTGATTTTTATCTCAAATTATTGTGAGAGTCAAAAATACATGTTCAAATACTTAAAGCTATCAACCCAGCAAGTTGAGGGATAATAGTTGGTTTCTAAGTGCATGAAGGGCTGTCCAAATATCCTAATACCTTAAGAATGGGATTAATATTGAGGAAACTGAAGTCAAAATATAGAGAACCTATATAATAAAGCAAATACAATCAAAAAATGCATTCAATATCAAACTATCTTGATAGAGTATTTTGTATGATCAACTAATGGAGGAAATTTATTTTTAGCCATATTCATACATGAGAATTAAATTTCCTCAAACTTAACACCAAGAGTTGCATTCTTTAAGCTTCATTTTATTTCTTGATACATACACCACCCTAACTTACGCTAAAAAACACCCCAAACGATCTTCATTTTTCAAATATTGATTTAATTTACTAGATAAAGATTGCTTAATCAGAATTGATAGTTTCTCAAGAATAATATACACAGTTAATCTTGATTGGTATCAATTAAGAAAATTATTCAATTCTCCAAAAATTTGAAGAAATTCATGTTTTTAATTGTGATGAATCTTTAAAATTCCTTTATTAACAATGTTTTTAATATGAATATAGAATTAATTATCATTTTAAACAATGAAATTTCATAATAAAAAAGTCCCAAACTCTACAACCAAACCTTAATATTCCACTTTCAATATTCATATTATCTAGCTATAAGCTTACATTCCTACAAATAATTTTATGGGCTTAAATAGGGGGTATAGTATTTAAATATAGACTCAATTTTGTGGACCTCTCCTTAAGATTAGTTTGTCCCATAAATATTGACAGATTATTTCGATTTTGATTGAAATCTTCTTTCAGAAATAGTAAATGGTAGGGGATATAATGTCCACCTAAATACAACTTTTACTTGTGAGTATAAGGTTGAATGGTAGGCTATATTTCTAATAATCTTTACATGTGAAGGAAGTGCCTAATTCCCCAAGACATTTTCTCATTTATGAAAATATTCTTTGTAAATTTGAGGGTTACAATCTTAATAATATTCATCTATGGGCTCTTATAAGAAAGCTTGAAAGAGAATTGATACTAAAACTGAAATATATATTTATAAATCTATAATAATGAACCCAAATGGCTGAATTCTCTGTAAATGATATTATCAAAAGAAATAAAAAAGGATAAAAAAAAGGGGGAAACTGAAATAATTCTTTCAATAATGTATTTTTTTAATTCTTGAGCTTTGATGAGCCCATCCAAGAAATTCTATTGAGTCAACTTAATTGATACTTTGTGGCTTAAATTCCTTCCAAAAATTCTATTTCCAAATTTAATTTCTGTCCTATCTCCAACCTGCATCTAATCTATCTTCAATGTTGAATTCTGAATGCAGCACCTACTTTCAGGCATAGCCACTTTGCTCATGGTGAATGGTTAAATAGTAAAAAAGGAAGTTTGAAGTCATATTTAAGATTAAAATCTCTTGATAGTACCCACATTACCAAAATCACTAATTCTTTGAAACTTGTTTAGTCCTGAATTTAATAAGTTTTAATTGAATATCAATTTGAACAGCCCACTTTTCCAAGTAAGACTGATGATGAAATATTTCAGGAGGGTAATCATTAGAAAATCGTTTCACAAATTCAATGAATTTAATTTTAATTTAAATAAAAAAAATATTTCAATAAACAAAAAGACAAGTTATTTTCAAATTAATTCAATGAAAACAAAGCTCAATTTTAACTTAAGAGACTAAAACAAGAAATTATTATAGAATTTGTATGAAAAACTAGATTTTGATCATCAGAATTGGGTTTTTTAAGAAAAAAAAAGATAAAGAAACAATATAATGCAAGATTTTTTTCTGTGAAGTAGCTTAAATAACAAATGTTTTAAAAAATCTGAGAAATTCATCATGAAGCCAATTTTTTGAAGAGGTGAAGTGAGAAATCTTGCAACTTCATAAGATAGCTCACGTCAGTTACCTAAGGTTGCCATTGCGAGAGAAGACCTATTCAAAAATCTCAGAAAAATTTGGAATACCTAGAAATCTCAATTCCTTTCTTCCTAAATTAATAAATTTATCTATAGTTATCCACCTATCTTCATAAAGGTGTTCATAAAAAATATTGAATATTTCCATTCTCATCTTCAAATAATCAATTTTGGTCTTGCCTTTAGAAATGGGGAAAGGTTTTTGCAATTATGTAACAGCTTACTAATCTTGAGCTTCAAAAAAATCAAATTTCAACTTGATTAAAGAGCTTGACAGATATTTCTTACAATAGAACTGTTCAGCGTCACTAATATCTTGATATGATATTAATTTACAGTTTTACTATAGAAACAAGTTTGAAACATTATATCAAAAGCATCTCTAAAAAAATCTGGATAAATGAGCAGTAAAAGCCTGTTTTCCAAATACCTGTATGATATCTTGTATTTGATGACATTAGTATTAATGAGTCATATTTATGACTTTGAAACTTATAATAATTTATTGAGCTTTGATTTTCTTCCTTGCACAGATTTTTCCAACTATGAGAGTAAATTATTTCATAGCCCTTCAAACAATTAATGGGAACTTAGTAAAAGAGCTTAAAACGTTGTTTTATAGGGGAATAGGACTAAAATACATTTCAATATTCCCCAAAAAAAATCAAAAAATGCTCCATCAACTGCATTTAACTACATACTTCTTCAATGATTTTCTCCCTTGATTATATCAAGTTTTTGTATTATAGAATCAAGAAATTTAGTTTATTTGATGAATATAATAACTGAACATAAACATGGAAATACTTATGGAAATAAGCTTGGGTTGTTTTATTATTTTATTTTGAAAAATAAAAGGCTTGTAGCTTTATTTATTCCCTTGAATTTGAGCACATAGATATTTCAAATTTTATACAGTTTTCTTAATCTGGTTTATCATTTGAGAAATAAATAAAATTGGAGAAGATGTTACATTTCCAGATGGCTATTACCTATTACCTACCTACTGGAATTTAGTATTTCTTTAAATTTGGAGTTTATTCCTCTTCTTTTTCACTTGGCATTTTTAATTAACTTGTATAAAAGCTTTATAAACCAATCATTCCTGGGTCTTCAAAGTATCATCATTGAAAGTGTCAGCCTGTGACTCAAAACCAGAGAACAAGCATGACAGCAAAAAACCATAAATCAATGGTAAAGCCAAGATACCACCAAAACATGGATCTGAGCTAAATACCCCCAAAGATATCAAAAGAAAGAGGAAACCCACTACTTTAAAAATATACAAGTTCCACCATCATAGGACAAGGAATAACAAAGTTATTCCTGCTCAAAGTTGCTGCTGGGCATAAACCTTATTTTTCACCTCTCATCTGAAATACAGAGGAAGAGCCATAACCCCATCAAATGGGTATTCAAATTGAAGTTTTAAGTCGGTTCTATCCAATGGTATGAGCCAAGCTGAGCTAGCATCATAATAAAAGGAGTTATGGCCAAAATAAGGTCAAATAAGGTTGAATAAAATATTCACCTCTCATCTAAATTAGACAGTTTGAGTGAGATACCTAAAGTGGGGTATGTTTGAAAAGAGAAAAAACAGGGATATCTGATGGTTCCTTTAATTTATTTATATCTCATCTATAACAAAGGTTATGGGGAAAATAAGCTCCATACAGATATTGACAAAATCATATGTATGAATAACAAAATTTGTACATGGCATAACTTTTCCATATCTAATGTTACCCAGACCACATGAGGTACCATTGTGTATATCTCATTAAGAGCTACAAAATGAACCAATTTGAAGCTCAATATCTCAAAAACTGACAAAGGTATAGCGGTTTTAAGGTTAAAATCCCCCAATAAGGCCAATACACCTTTACTGTCGGATAATATCCCATAACAATGATTATGAGGTGTCAGATAGAAAAGGAAGCATGTTTATACTTCAATACCTCATATTTAATTCCATACTGGGGTACCATACAGGTTCTGTACAGCATGTTACATGTCATACATGTGAGAAGAGGGTTGTGTGGTCCCCAGATGAAAATTTTCAGCCTGTATTGGTGAAAATTGTCCAGATGTGGTTTCAAAACCACATCTGAGCCCAGTATAAGCTATACAGGAATTGTGAAAACCACAAGACAGTCCTTGGAAGTGAAATATCTCCACTTCCTCTATGTGGAAAGGTCTAGCAGACTTTTTCACCCAATTTTAGGATAAAAAGGGGCTTTTTCTCCACCAGAAAAGGTTTCCTCATCCTTCTCTTGAATTCCTACATATTAAAACTTTCAAAACCAGGTATACCCTTGGAAAATAATCAGGTTATACTTTAAACTTTAGTATTGTAGCTGTTATTATAGTAACACAACTGGTAGGACTACACCCAGGGCTTTAAACAGCGCTCACCACCACTATTTTATACTAGTAAAGCCCTTATCACTTTTTTTAAACCTTCATTATTTATAATACAAAAATTTTCAATTACGTTTACCATGTCACAGTCATAGTTGAAGTTGTAAATAGCCTTATTACACCTTCATCATAGACTCAGCCTGGCAGAAAGATAGATTGAAATTTCATATTTCCCATTTTCTGTTGATCTGTTTTTTTGGTAATAACAGATAATGATACCATTGGATGGAGAAAAGAACTGTAATAAATTGAATTTAATTGGAAGTGAGGTTTTCTTCATGATCACTATTCTCTATTAGGAATTTTTCAACAGAACGATAATGATCAGATAATTGATGATATTAATATTATAACAAAAAATTTCCTTGGAAATTAGGCTTAGAAAATAGTAATAACATGATGATGATATCAGTAGCCGTTGGGAAATTGGACTCTAATTTCTGAGAACTTCATTCATAGTTATAATTTCTTTTTCACTTAATTACTCCCATGCGCTTCATTTCAAAGAGGAACCAGTATAAGAGCAACAAAGATTATTCCAAGTAAGCTCAAAATAAAGTATTGATCATGTTTATAATGACAAGACAAGTTCAAACATTTCAAAAATACTAATAATTAAAAGAAAGAAAAAACTAATGGATTGAGCCACTGAATAATGGTATCAAAACAAACCTCACTTCAATCCTTAGTGAGCCAAAAATAAGCTCAAAGACCTACACACATAAAATTTTTACATTATTGAGTTTTTTAAATGAGTTTTTTCAACCTCAAAGTACAATTTATTATATAATGAAAAGATTCTCTACAACTTGGGCCATTGAAAATCAGGTGCTATCATTTTCAAAACGTCATGGAGTTAATAAGCTTTAAATGTCAGAAAAAACACCTGAATTTATACCAAGCCATTGATAAGATCTCCAATCATAAACCAATTCTCTTCCTCCCCAGACTGCAAAGTGAGGCTTGGATTAGCTTCCAACAGTAATTTGGAGGCCCATTCTTGGTAGAAGCTGCAAATTCCTCCTCTGTGCTTGTGGATGTTTGATGTATTTCATCCCCATTATTTCCAACTTTGCATCATATTGAACAAGAAGGTCATTAATTATCTCCCTTTTCAAATATGAGTAGCTGATAATCCAAGGGCTTTCCTACAGTTCCAGAATCTGTAAAGGCATAAAACGATTTCCTGTACCTCTATAAATTTACTATTGGGTTAAAGGTTTTACCCACCTATAATAGTCAGTCACTTGAAATAAATAGCTATAAAATATAAAATTTCAATACTGACTTCAAAAGGAATGATACAACCTCAAAAGAATCTGTCGGAGCTTGTACTTTTGGTTACTCTTCATAGTTATTGAAGTAATCTAAGCTTTCACGAATTTCCTCATAAACTCAATTTTAAATTTTTACATTTTCATAATTTCCAGATGAATATCGATCTAATGGCACAATTTTATATATTAAGGGACCAGTGTATGGCTCAAAAATATGAAAATAACTAATTATTTCTGTTTAAGGCGGATTAATGCTTTCAGAGGGTCTTCCTACTGTATCACTATCCATTTCAAATTGCTTTTGAATGACAGGATCCACTATATGTTTTATCAATTAAAACAAATTCTTGAGTTACTTCTAAAGAAAGTAAATAATCTCAAAAGGGAAAACTCTGGTAATAAGGGGTTTTAAAATTTATCTCCTTCTATTTAAAATTCTCTATTCAAAATTTCAATAATTATATTCACATAGATTGCGGTAATTAATTAAATGTTGTAGAATGATTTATCTTCTTGGGTTATAGATAATAAGATGTTATCAAACAAAAGTTTAACTCTATAAGATGGATTAAATTGATAAAGAATTTGAGTATGATTAAGAAGTTAGGTTTTGTATTTGATAGAAATTTGACAAATTTCAAAATATTAATTGGTCAGTACTCTATAAATGATAAACATTTCTTTTTTGGAATTGAGAGATTTAATATCTAGTCCAGCTCCCATTTTATCTGGAATGATTTTCATGATTAGTCAGCTAATATGAGACATCTTTAGTGATCAAATAGCCAAAAATATATAATAGGTTATTCACAAAAAAAGGATTGTATTAGTAAATTAAGATTAATTTTCACTTATTGAAATCCTACTATTCCCACTGAGAGTATGGAAATATAGGGATAATTATGTATTTATTTATTTTTTATTTAATATTAAATTTGAAAAAAGTTTAATTGAAGAAATCAATCTCAATATTTCAATCTTTGGTAGTTTTTCATTATAAAATTGACTGAAGAATTGAATAAGTTATCTTATAGAGTAATTCATTGCATTATGAAATATATTGCATAAATAACAGAAAATCAATTTCTGGGGGAATTTTGGGTTGATAAGCTACAAAATATCAAATTTACCTTTGAAATAATACCCATAGTTTGATTCTCATATCCTCTTTTAGATTGTATGAAACCATTTTAAAAGAAAAAACTTTATTTTGAAATCTTATTTGAAAAGATGAAAAATATGAATTAATGGAATATGAATCATATAAAAAACCCAAATAATGACAAAAAAGAGTATTCAAAGTGATTTTCCAGTTTTAACATAGGAAAGGCAGAGTTTGAATTAGGTATCCTAGTATATAGATTAATTATAGATGCTAATATTCATGAAAAAAGTAGAAAGATTTGATATATATAAATAAAGGGCTTTGGTAAACCCATGTAAAGATTTTGGTAAAAACATGTAAGTCCTTATGTGTTTTTCAATTGAGATGTAGCTAGAAAAACCTGTATTGGGAAAAGTCCCATTTATGGAATTGTTAATGTGACTAATTCCATAAATTAAATTGTTGATTCCATTAATTTCATAAATGGAATGTTAAATTTGCTTACAAAAATGAACAAAAACACTTTTTGGGTGTACAATTGTTCCACCCAAAAGATTTCCCAAAAATATGGGCTTCTGTTTTTTATTCTCAAGATTATCCCCTTCATTATGGAAAAAACTATGGAATTTCACAAGTGGGAAAATTTAAAATAAAGTTTTCAAAAAATGGCCAATTTGAAGAAATTTGGAAATTTTTTTTTGAACAAATTTGGGAATCTTGAAATCCCATCTCAGAAAAAAATGGAAAGAAACACTCAAAGAAATTCTCAAAAATAAGCCCAATGAGTTTTTCTTTGAAAAAATAGGTCACTTATGTGCTTTTACCATAAATGTATGTGTATTTACTAAAAGCTTATGTGCTTTTATCATCACCATCAATAAGTTGCTAGATTTGTTTTGCGATTTTTCTAAATTAAATACAAGGACACATATATTTCCTCTATTCAGTGTTGATTCAAGATAATCACACTCAAAAAGCTCCAGGATTACAATTTCTGGAATTAGGAAATAATGAAGGGAAACAATGGAATGTCATTTGTGGAAGCAATTAGGGTTCTCAAAAATCATTCTCAAGAAAAATGTGAGCCTTAGAGGTAATTTAATATACCCAAAAGACCACAAATAATAAAACAAGATAAAATTATGAATAAAATAAATTTATTTATATTATCAAAACAAACATTAAAATATAAACATAAATTTATACATAACAATGAAAATTTAATTATAATTTAAAAATAAAATTACATTGAAATTTAAAATTGTGAAAACACATCTTTACTTGAAAAAATTAAGTAAAAATGAATTCTCAACAAAATTACTGAAATTAAATATTTTTGGAAAAAATTTAAATAAAAATTATCATGAATTTTTATTCAACAAATATACATATGAAAATATTTCACCATTGGACTCCGCATATAAAATAAGGTGGGGTCACCACTGGGTAAAAATTTGGTAACTCAACTCTAAATAAGCTTAAATTAAGTTTTTAGTATTTTATGTAGAAAAGTTGAAAATACTCAAAAAATTAATTGAATTCACATCAAATATGGTGTTAACCATCAAACTGTGTGTTAAAATTGAGGTGTTGTGTGTAGTTTAGAAGCTATGAGGAATTGAAGTATTTTCAATTGAAATGTCAGAATCTGCATGTATATGACATAAGTGAACTGTAATTTACATATGCGGTATCAATTATTACAGTTGTGTAACTGTAAAGCTCAATTTAATCACATGTGTAAATTAAAAGTATATTACATGATGAGGAATGAAAGAAAAAATAAATTGGAAAGATTAATTTTGGAGGGGGAAAAGGAATCTTGGATTGAAGGGAGCCAGACCCCCAAATTTCTTGCTGAAAGGCATGAGATGTCAAAATACACCCAAAATTCATCACTTTTGGCCTGGAATTGAGTCACAGGGTCTGTGACTCAATTGATAATGAGGTTTTGATACCAACCAGGGCAGTTTTAACTGTTCCCAAGAGGGTAAAGCTAGCCTTAAGATAAAAAAAATCATAGTAAAAGAAGTTTTAACTGGGCTTTATGTCTCTTAAACACATTCTGACATGTTTTGAAGGCTTAAAACCAGGTATTACTATAGCAATTGCTGATTTAAGGGTCAAAAATGGCTAAAATCACCCCTTTTTTGGTCTAAACCAGGGTTCAATGATGTCATAATTAGCTGTTCTGCTGTCAGATTGTTTTCCAAGACTGAAAAGAGTATACTTCATGTTTGAAGTAAGAAAATTGGTGGCTATAAAAGAATGTCTTCTTTGCCCCACTTTTCTCTTCATGTTGGAATCTTTTCCTTTTATAATTAGTTTGAACACTGTTAAACCAAGCAATGAAATATTCCAAC
The DNA here is from genome assembly GCA_023105745.1 of Austropuccinia psidii. Lineage (NCBI taxonomy): Eukaryota > Fungi > Basidiomycota > Pucciniomycetes > Pucciniales > Sphaerophragmiaceae > Austropuccinia > Austropuccinia psidii. The sequence goes on along the minus strand of JALGQZ010000007.1, from coordinate 52,044,278 downwards.
TAAACTTTTCAAATCATTCCAAAATACAGCTTTACCCTGGGATAATATCCCATAAGCATGATTATGAGGTGTCAAACTGATGAAGAAGCATGTTTATACTTCAATAACTCATAAGTCAGTCAATACTAGGGTCCCATACAGTTTCTGTACAGCATTCTAAGCGTCATACATGTCAGAAGAGGGCTATGTGGTCCCCATATGAAACTTTTTTAATACTTTTTACCATGTTTTTATAATACTTTCATCATAGACTCAGCCTGACATTTTGGGGGCCTGGCCATGTTTTAAACCTTTTTTGGACCTTAAAAGTAAGTTTTTTTCACTTATTTTCTTTATTTCTGACATTTTGTTTTATATCTTTAGGCGTCCTTTTTCTTAAATAATATATATTTTATTTATCAAATTGGTCTATGTACCACCTTTTACTCATATTTTGAGAGTATCTGTCACATGGTTAATACACACAAGATCTTTATTTTTGGCATGTTTTACATATAAAAACACATAAGCCATCAATAAGTCCTATTTTTTTGATTAAATAAGGACACCTCTGACTGTAAAACCAACAGTTGAGGTGCGGTTAAGTGTATTGTTTATTCAATCACACTTGAAAACCACAAGTGAATCTGTGGGATACTGGTACACAAAAAGTGTAACAGGGTACCAAAAGCTGTAATTCTGACATGGAATTGTTGATTAAATTACACTGTCATTATACAGGGCATATTGTAGTAATATATAAGCCCAGAGGCCATTCTTAGATGTGCAAAAAGCATTTTAATAATTCTTAACTGACACAAGCCCTCTTTTTCCTACTTTGATTCAGTAGAAGAGAATTATATCCCACTTGAGACCCAGTCACAGGCCAACACACCAGTGACACCCTCAGAACCAGAGGGCAGCAAGGGCAAAGGAAAGAGGCACAGTGAAGGCCTGATTACAGCAAAGAAGTGGACACCAATAGCCACCCAGAGAAGTAGAAAACCACGAAACTCTGCATCAATACAAGGTAAACCAACCTTAACAACTTGTACAGGGAAGATTACTATAATTAACCCAGTTGTAACCTCTAAAGGTAAATTGCCCAAATCAGCAGACAACAAATTTGTACAAGGCACAGTAAAAGGTAAATACCCTAAGAACATAAAGTTTTTGACTTCTTGCAAACACTAACATGTCACCTGTATACCTCAGAGACCTTGGCTTCCAAAGGAACCAGCCAGAGGACAGAGAAGGCTTGTCTAGAACCAGAAGACCTGGAAGAGGACACCTTGGACAAAGTGGTGGATGGCAAAACAATGAGGGAGATAATATCAACCCTGCCATTCATACTCCAATTCAACAGGAACCTCAACCCAGAGGACTGGAAAGATATGGATCAAGTTCTTCAGATCCACCAAATCCTCAAAGATTTGTTTCAATGGAGCATGGACAACAAGAGGTTCAACCTCACATCTCACTGGGAAGAACTTGGAGTAACTTTCCAGAATATCTGTCTCAAAGAGATAGAGTTCAAAGGCCTTATTGTAATCACCAAAGGTTGGAATCCTACCAGGCAATTCAGACTCCTGGAGGCAAAGGCACAGAGGATAATGGAGAATCAAGCCACTATCCAAGCTATAGAAGAACAGTTAACCCACACAGGGCCTACTCAGATTCCTTCAGGCTCACAAGGAGCAGGCCAAATAAGCTTTCCAGTGGCTTCACACCATTCAGACACCAACAAATCAATGACCAGGAGTCACCACTCTTCACAATTCCAGGAGGTTTCCAGGAGAAGAAAAGGATACAAGGGGAAAAACAGTCAGACCCCATGATCCAGAAGTTGTTGGATTTGGTGAAAGAAGTGCACAAGAACCAGAAGTAGTTGTAAACCACTCTAGAATCAGTAGTCCTAGTAATAGAAACATTACCCCCTCTCAGATTGAACATAATACTGTCACACCTGAGAGTAGCATAAACAGTGATGCACTGTGGTTACAAATGTCCCAATATGCTGAACAAACTCGAAAGCAGTTTGCAGAACTTGAAGCAAGCCATGAGAGGATGAAGAAATTAACAGCCTCCATGGATAAAATTGTTAAAACTCTTCAAGAAGGACATGCTCATTTGAGCAAAGCCTCTGAAGAAACCTGTAAGGTGTGGATATGAAACTTTGATTAAAAATCAAGTACTTTTCCTGTCCTCAAAATTTGTATAAGGTAAAATTCAATTAAAAATAGTATGAAATATTATTTTTAAGAGAAAACACGCCAATTTTATTGTTTATAACTTTATTAGTATAAAACAATAATATTATAAAAATTTATTGTTTTACCAACAATAAAAAATTTATCCAAAAAATACTCTACAAGAGATATTTTAAGGCTACAAAAGAAATTTCTTCAAGAGCAATTTCAATTGGAATTAATTGAGCAAAGAACTGCAAGCAATTAATTAAAGAACAAAGTCTTCAAAAAGAATATTAAAGAGAAAACATGCCCAAAAGTGACCAGAGTGAATTTGGAAACAAAGTGACAAAGTTTACAGTGATGAAAGATGCTTTAATTCACTTTTGGGGTGGTTCAGGGGTAAAAATGATTATAAGAGTTACAAACAATGATTATAATGATTTTTTCACGTGGTTAAAAGGATTAAAATGATTTAAAAGTGGTGGTTGGAATCTTTGATTGATTGGTTTAACAGTTTTAAACTAATTAATAAAAGGAAAAGATTCTAACATGAAGAGAAAAGTGGGGCAAAGAAGACATTCTTTTATAGCCATCAATTCTCTTACTCCAAAAGTAAATTTTACTCTTGTCAGTCGTGAAAAACAGTCTGACAACAGAAAAGCCAATTATGGCATCATTGAACCCTGGTTTAGACCAAAAAGGGCTGGTTTAAGCCATTTTTAGCCATTTTTAACCATTTTAGACCCTTAAATCAGCCATTACTATAGCAATACCAGGCCTAGAGCCTTCAAAACACGTCAGAATGTGTGTCAGAGGCATAGAAACCAGTTAAAACTGTTTTTATTATGATTGTTTTATCTTAAGGGTAGTTTTACCCTCTTGGCAACAGCTAAAACTACCCCAGTTGGTATCAAAACCTCATCATCAATTGAGTCCACAGACCCTGTAACTCAATTCCAGGCCAAAAGTGATGAACTTTTGCGTGAATTTTGACATCCCACGTCTGTCAGCAAGGATTTTGGGGGTCTAGCTCCCCCTTAGAGCTGGAGTTCCTTTCCCCCCCCAAATTTAATCTTTCCAATTTATTTTTCCTTTAATTCCTCATCATGTATTATACTTATAATTTACATATGTAATTCAATTCAATTGTACAGTACAATACAGTAATAATTGACACCTCATATGTAAATCAAAGTTCACTTATGTAATACACGCGCACATTTTGACATTTCAATTGAATTCAATTGAAAATACTTCAATTCCTCATAACTTCTAAACTAAACACAACACCTCAATTTTAACACAAAAATTGATGGTTAAAACCGCATGTGGTGTGAATTAAATTAAGGTTTTGAGGATTTTCAATTTTTGTATTGAAAATACTAAAAACTTAATTTAAGCTTATTTAGAGTTGAGTTACAAGAATTTCACTCAGAGGTGACCCCACCTGATTTTTTATGAGGAATCCAATGGTGAAATAAATTTTATATGTTTATTTATTGGATAAAAAGTTATGATAAATTTTATTTAACTTTTTTCCAAATTTATTTATTTTTTCACAATTTTGTTAAAACTTCATTTTTACTTAATTTTTTCAAGTATAAATGTAATTTTATATTTACAAAATTTAATGTATTTTTTATTTTTAAATTATAATTAATTTTTTATTTTTAATATAATTTTATATTTATATTTTGATTTTTATTTTAAAAATATAAATAAATTTATTTTATTTATATTAATATGTTATTTTTTATATTTGTGGTCTTTTGGGTATATGAAATTACCTCTAAGGCTCACATTCCCTCCCCCTAAAAAAGAATATTACTTTGTAATATTGGTGTTTCTAGTGTGTCTGAATCTCCTCAGGAGTTTGGTAGCTTCTGGTATATTTTTTTCTTCTAACCATTCATCTTCACAAGTTGGGTCACTGTACCTAACAAGGTATTCCCTTACTTTCTTGGTTCTTAATTTCCTTTCTTTAAGAACTTTGGTTATTTTCCTAGTACCAGATGTCTCAATAGGAGGTATAACTTGGGGAACCTTATTCCTCAAGGGAAATTTCTCAGCATCACTAGATTTATATGGTTTTATCAAGCTCACTGGAAATGTAGGGTGCTTATTGCTAAGTTCTTCAGATAACTCTACTTCAACAGCATTCTCTCCATGGAGGGCCTTAATCACAAAAGGTCCTGCAAAGGAGTCTTTCAACTTTTTACATCCTTTGATGTTATTGAAGTTAGTGGTGGATACAAGAACTAGGTCCCCCACTTTGAAATCTGGAGTTGCATGAGATTTATCCCATTTGTATTTAGCATATGCAAAAGAGTCCTCCATGCATCTTACTGCATGCTTTCTAGCTTTGTCTAGCATTCCTTTGAAGCTAGCAGCTGTGGGATGTATTTCAATTAAGTCTTTCCTCAAGGAGTCTTGGGGTAACTTGGGGTTCCATCCTTTTTCTAGAATAGCAGGAGTCTGATTGGTACTAGCATGGATTGATGTTTTATATGCTAATTCCAGTGCTGGTAACAGAGTACACCAATCATGGGTAAATCCATCACAATCTTTGAATTCAAGGCCATATGCACAAAATCTTCTCACCATGTCCTCTAAGGTTTGGATCATTCTTTCAGCCAGGCCATCAGTTTGTGGGTGGTAGGCTGTAGAGAAAGACAGTTTAGTGCCAAATAATTGGTGAAGATTTGTCCATAGTGCTGAAGTAAATTTGGGATCTCTATCACTGATGATATTTGTAAATATCCCAGTCCATGACACTACTCTATTCCATATCAGAAGAGCTGTATCCATGGCTGTATCATCTTTGTGACATGGTAAAAAGATTGGAGTTTTACTGAATCTGTCCACAATTACTAGGCAAGCATTATAGCTCCTGTCACCTCCTGGTGGTAGGCCAGTTACCCAATCCATATGGACAATTTCCCAAGGTCTGTTTGGTTCTTGGATTTTCATCATATTTCCAAGTCTTTTGCCAGTGGATTTATTTGCCTTTTGGCATCTGTCACAGGTTTTGCAATACTCTGCAACATCTTTTTGCCACATTGGCCACCATATGCAGGTCTTCACTTTCTCTCTTGTTCTGCCTTCAGAAAGATGTCCTGAAAAGGGACTATCATGGCATTCTTTCAGTACAAGATTGATTAATGACCTGTCTACAACTGTCATGACACATGTGTGCTTGGTTCTGTGGTAAATTATACCATCCAGTAGGTGAAATCTTCCTTCATTATAAGATTTTCTCCATACTTCATCCAAGGCATGTATTAGAGAGTTGTCTTTACAGTCTTTGTTAAGTAATTGGCATAAGATGCTACAATTCTTATCTTGAGTGTAACTATTTCTGACTTCTTCAAAGAAGGTGGTGTTCAAGTCTGTAACACTTATTCCTTCTATTGGAATTTGTGGTGAAGCTTCTTCTGGAACATAAGCAGGATTATCAATGTTATTTGGTAATGGCCATCTGCTTAGTCCATCTGCATTCTTATGAATATTCCCATCCTTATGAACAATAGTCATATTGCCTCTGTATTATTGTATGGCTATTTGCCATCTGAGCATGTGTCTGTTAGGTGTTTTCATGTTCAAAAGTGATTTCACAGCTGTACAATCTGTTATTACTTCAAAAACACATCCCTCTAAGAAATAGTTCAATTTCTCCAAGGCCCAGACAAGGCATAGACATTCCATTTGACTTGCTCCATATCTGGCTTCAGTTGGTTTGATTTGCCTGGATATGAAACATATTGGTCCTTCTACAGGTTTGTCATTTATGATCTGAACTTGGTGAAGTGCAGCACCTAGTCCATCCCCTGATGCATCAATATACAGTTTGAAAGGCAATTTAAAGTCTGGCATCAGTAAGAGTGGAGCAGTGGTCAATGCTTCTCTTAGAGATTCAAAAGCTTTGACTCTGTCAACAGTCATCTCAAATACTGTGTCTTTGTCACACAACTTATAAAGTGGTCTTGCTATGGATGCAAAGTCTTTAATGTGTTGCCTGTAATATCCTGCAAAACCTAAGAATGACTGAATTTCCTTCTTATTCTGAGGCATGGGCTTTAATAATACTGCTGCAACTTTGTTTTTGTCAATTCCAAGGGACAAACCAGATACAACATGTCCTAGTGCTTTAAGTTCTTTAAATCCAAAATGACATTTCTTCAAGGAGATTTTCATGTTTACTGATTGAATTTTTGTCAAAACTCTTGATAATCTGTACATGTGCTCCTCCCAAGTCTTTGAACAGATAATAATGTCATCAATGTAAATGATTAACCATCCCTCTGAGAGTTCTTCAGGGAAGATTTCATTCATCATTCTTTGGAAGTGTGAAGGTGCATTTTTGATACCAAAGGGCATCCTTAAGTATTCATACACTCCACAATGAACAATAATTCTCAAGTATTTTCTTGCTCTTGGTGTTACCACATTTTGATGGAATCCTTTAAGGGCATCCATAGTGGCTATATACACTGCTTGAGATATTTGAGTAAGGGCAATTTGGATTTTTGGTATAGGGTATCTGTCTGGGACAGTGTAAGTGTTCAGAGCTCTAAAGTCCCCAACCATTCTGGATTTTCCATTATGCCACGCCACTATAACTGGTGTAGTTATTTCTACTTCCTCATTGTGGCCTACTTTTCTTATTACACCAAGGTCTAGAAGTTCTTTGATATGAATTTCTAGAGCTTCTCTTGATTTTGGACTTGCTGGATAAGCAGGTCTTCTTAAGAGTGGTGGATAAGGTCTCTCAATGTTAAGAATGATGTCAACTTCATGACCAATAATTGCTCCCAGGGGTTCTTTGTCTGTAGCAAATGCTCCTCTGTGGTCATACAAAAGGGAAGAAAGTTCATTTTCTTGTTTATCAGTCAGATGAAGGCTTATTTCAGCCTCATTTAACTGTTCAGACTTGAATTTCTCTAACTCTAAGTTGACTGGTGATACTTTGTTTACTGTAATTTGTCTTTTAAATGGTAAAAAGGCAAATTTCTGGCGCTTATTGTCCCCAATTGTAAAGTATCTGTCTTTGTTATTATGTAAATCTATCCCATACATGATTAAATAGTCATTTCCCAATATAAAATGGGTACTAGAGCAATTTTCCATAACAACAAATTCAACTGTGATCCTTAAATTCCCATTTATGTGTGGGAATATGACATTGGTCTCAAAGATTCCCAATGCTTTCATTGGGTTACTTGCACTGTTGAATTTTATACCATCAATTGGTAACAATTGGTCTTCAAAATTTGGTACACAAGTCTTAAGAAAAGATTTTCCAACACAAGAGCAGAAGGCTCCTGGGTCAAGCAAAAGTTTAGTGGGCTTTTTGTCAATAACCACTTCTGTTATACAGGAGTTACCAGCTGTATAACCTTTTCCTCTGTTTGGTTTTGTTTTCATAAGTTGTGCATCTTGAACTTTTGATAAATCAACTTGACCATTGCTCAATTGTGGTAAGTGGGAATAAGATTCCATGATGTCAAAAGTGGCATTGATATTTTCTATATCTTTTGAAGATTCAGAAAATATGGATGACTTATCATCTGAATTGTCTTCAATTATGTCTTCTTTTTCAACATCTGGTCCCTTTTCAATGTCAATTTCATTGATTTTCCCCCTTTTTGGACATGTATTGGCTAAATGGGTGGTGCTTTGGCAAATATGGCATTTTCTGACTGTATCTGCAGATTTATATTTAATATTACTAGAATTTTCTTTGGGGTTTTTGTCCACAGAATCTTTCCAAGGTGTATTAAACCTTGTTTTAAGATTCACCCTACTGGAACCAATTTTGGTTCTGGTGGTTACTTCTTCTAGTATATTGATGATATCCTCTGCTGAAGATTGTTCAGTAGTCCTGCTTTTGACAGCATGCTCTAAGTCACCCCCACATTGTCTCAGAATTTTTCTATGGATCATAAATTCTGACATGTCAGGATATAATGCTGTTAATCTGTCCTTCTGTTGGCAAAACCATGGTAAAGCTTTGTCTTTATCAGCATTAAATTTGGCAGATTAAAAGGCTGTTTCAACTTTAAACCTCCAAGCATCATTTGCCCATTTGTTGATGATTTGGGTTTTCCACCAAGTCCAACTCTGGTGTCCATGTGCTTGTCTTATTTTGATGTACCATCTGTGAGCTGATCTGGTAAACAAGGTGTTAAACCTGGCTGTTACCAATCTGTCTGGTAATTCAAAATCCTCTTTGATCATGTCAATACCTCTAATGAATTCCATATGGTCATACTCTCCTTCACCACTGAAGTGAGGCCATTCTTTAAGTTTTGGAACTTCTTTCAAGAGTGCTTGGCCCATTGATGGTTCCAAGTTATGAAAAGAAGTGGATAATTCATTTTTTAATTGTGAATTATCAGGATCCAATACTTGTGGATTTGGAATTCTTGTGCCCTCATTTTGATTTAGAGGTGTAGACATTCTTGGTAAGGTGTTCAGTATTTGTTCAATGTCATTCATTTTACTGTTGCTACACCTTTGGGAATTTCTGTATTCATGTTGGAAGCTTTGTATTAAATTTATTACTTCAATTTTATACATGTCTTCTTTATGTGTAAGTTCTTGCCATAACTCTGTCTGTCTTGTATTATCAGCAGTGACTTGATTCAATTTCATTGATAATTTTGATACTTCTTCTTGTGAAGCATCAAAACACTTTTTCAAGGCAATGGTATATGTCTTTACTTCAGTAAATGAATTTGAAATGTCATCAAGGACTTTCTTGTTATCTGTCTTGATAATATTTATGGCTTGTTTAATTCTTGTTTCAATTATGTCATCAATATTGAATTTAGAATATTTATCTGTTAATTCTTTAATAATGGCAGATTGTTCATTTATTTTATTGTTAGAAGAATTATCATTATTGGAATTTTTAATTGTTCTCAAAACTTTTTCAAAACACATAAGTGTTTCATTAATTTGGCACAGACTCAGGTTGTTTGTTTTAATGTTGTTACAAATGGTGTCATTTTTATCAGAAAGATGTTTTTTCACGTCATTTATAGCATTATACAACTCTGGGATGGAATCAAATATGTCAGAAATCATTTCTGGAACCTTAATCTGGCTTCCTCCTTCTTCTGTAATTCCATCATGGTTCTGGCCATCTGAAATACATTTTCCATGGCATCCTGCTGAATCTTTGGGATTCTGTAGCCCTGGCTGTAAGGGTTTGGGGCTGGTGCCTTCCCTTTGCCCTTGTTTGGAGTTTGTGGCTGCTTTTTCACGTTGGAATTGCTGCTGCTGGCCACTGGGGCTGTTTTTGGCACTGGTTTGGGTGGTGGAGGGTTGTTTTTCCTCCATTCTAGTGTCAAAAGCATCATGTTTTTCTTCTCCATCAATGGATGCCATCCATTGAGCAATTTGCAAGTGTTGGGATGGCCCAAGAATTTTCTTACTGTCAGGTAAGAATTCATGCAATTCTTCCACAGGTCTGCAAGGATCTGGTACTCCTTGAATTGGAGTGCATTGTTGTATGCACTGTGGCTGGCTTTGTATATGTCCACAGAGGCTTGTTGTGGCGGTGTCAGCTCTTTTTGAAGGTAAAATGGTATTATCAGCTTCAGAATGACCCATTTTAGTTGTTTGGAAGTCATCAACTGACCCTTTTCCTTCTGTACCTGATTGGCCTCTGCCATAATCACGTCTATTACCTTTTTGGGAGCTGCTTGAGGGGTTGTAGCTGGCTCCTGATCAGGTTGAAGGCATAATTATGGTTAAAAAAAAGGCTTAAAATAGTATTTTTATGTCAAAAACTTACTATTGGCCGAATTCATAGCCTTCTGAAGAGTATTACTTATGTCCAAGTTAATTAATTCAGAAGATATTGGTTCAGGTTGGTTATTTTGAGTCACAATAACAGTACTATTATGATCAGAAATAACAGTACTGGCAGGGATAATGCTGGTTACTGTTGAGGCTGTTTCAATGTTTTCTTGTCTTACCACGTTGTCAGACACTAAAATTAATGAGAAAGCCAATTAATTAAGTAAAAAAAAGGTTATTTCAAAAAAGAAATAAAAATATAAGCCTCACTTATAATATGAAAAAAATTTCTTTTTTATGGGTTTTTTGAATTATAAGTATTTTTTATATGTTTTTAAATTTTTCAATATAAGAAAAAGATTTAAAAAGCGTAAAAAAAATATGTCACAGGTAAAATATCACGGCTGGGCCCCCAAATGTAAGGTGTGGATATGAAACTTTGATTAAAAATCAAGTACTTTTCCTGTCCTCAAAATTTGTATAAGGTAAAATTCAATTAAAAATAGTATGAAATATTATTTTTAAGAGAAAACACGCCAATTTTATTGTTTATAACTTTATTAGTATAAAACAATAATATTATAAAAATTTATCCAAAAAATACTCTACAAGAGATATTTTAAGGCTACAAAAGAAATTTCTTCAAGAGCAATTTCAATTGGAATTAATTGAGCAAAGAACTGCAAGCAATTAATTAAAGAACAAAGTCTTTAAAAAGAATATTAAAGAGAAAACATGCCCAAAAGTGACCAGAGTGAATTTGGAAACAAAGTGACAAAGTTTACAGTGATGAAAGATGCTTTAATTCACTTTTGGGGTGGTTCAGGGGTAAAAATGATTATAAGAGTTACAAACAATGATTATAATGATTTTTTCACGTGGTTAAAAGGATTAAAATGATTTAAAAGTGGTGGTTGGAATCTTTGATTGATTGGTTTAACAGTTTTAAACTAATTAATAAAAGGAAAAGATTCTAACATGAAGAGAAAAGTGGGGCAAAGAAGACATTCTTTTATAGCCATCAATTCTCTTACTCCAAAAGTAAATTTTACTCTTGTCAGTCGTGAAAAACAGTCTGACAACAGAAAAGCCAATTATGGCATCATTGAACCCTGGTTTAGACCAAAAAGGGCTGGTTTAAGCCATTTTTAGCCATTTTTAACCATTTTAGACCCTTAAATCAGCCATTACTATAGCAATACCAGGCCTAGAGCCTTCAAAACACGTCAGAATGTGTGTCAGAGGCGTAGAAACCAGTTAAAACTGTTTTTATTATGATTGTTTTATCTTAAGGGTAGTTTTACCCTCTTGGCAACAGCTAAAACTACCCCAGTTGGTATCAAAACCTCATCATCAATTGAGTCCACAGACCCTGTAACTCAATTCCAGGCCAAAAGTGATGAACTTTTGCGTGAATTTTGACATCCCACGTCTGTCAGCAAGGACTTTGGGGGTCTAGCTCCCCCTTAGAGCTGGAGTTCCTTTTCCCCCCCAAATTTAATCTTTCCAATTTATTTTTCCTTTAATTCCTCATCATGTATTATACTTATAATTTACATATGTAATTCAATTCAATTGTACAGTACAATACAGTAATAATTGACACCTCATATGTAAATCAAAGTTCACTTATGTAATACACGCGCACATTTTGACATTTCAATTGAATTCAATTGAAAATACTTCAATTCCTCATAACTTCTAAACTAAACACAACACCTCAATTTTAACACAAAAATTGATGGTTAACACCACATGTGGTGTGAATTAAATTAAGGTTTTGAGGATTTGCAATTTTTGTATTGAAAATACTAAAAACTTAATTTAAGCTTATTTAGAGTTGAGTTACAAGAATTTCACTCAGAGGTGACCCCACCTGATTTTTTATGAGGAATCCAATGGTGAAATAAATTTTATATGTTTATTTATTGGATAAAAAGTTATGATAAATTTTATTTAACTTTTTTCCAAATTTATTTATTTTTTCACAATTTTGTTAAAATTTCATTTTTACTTAATTTTTTTAAGTATAAATGTAATTTTATATTTACAAAATTTAATGTATTTTTTATTTTTAAATTATAATTAATTTTTTATTTTTAATATAATTTTATATTTATATTTTGATTTTTATTTTAAAAATATAAATAAATTTATTTTATTTATATTAATATGTTATTTTTTATATTTGTGGTCTTTTGGGTATATGAAATTACCTCTAAGGCTCACAAAACCAACAAAAGACTGAATCTAGTCTTTGAAGAACAACACCACAGCAAAAGGGACAAGCATTGTCTGGATCAAGACATAAAAAAATTGTTTAATGCCTACCATAACTTGAAGCCCCAACCACAAGGCCAAGTTATGGAAGATCCATATCAACCAGATGACATCAAACCAGATGCCATGTTGATGAATAAGGCAAGAACTCCATCACAATACCATGAGGGAGATGGCATGTCTTATTCAGAAAAGGAAGCCTTGAAACAGCTCCCTGAGGCCTCAAGCTGGCCCAAATTCTCTGGAACAGGAGAATATGATCATATGGAGCTCATAGATTATATTGATGGACTCTTCATTGATGTGAGCCTGTGAGGTATGTATAACATACCCATAAGGCCACAAATGATTTTATAAACAGTTAATTTTGTCTTAAACAGAATTTTTAGTTGAAATCAAAATAAAAAATAACAAAAAATAAGTATAACTTTTTTTTGGATAAACAAAGTTATAGATATTATGTCATTTTTGGATTCTACACCAAAAATGTCCTAGGGTACATCCATAAGGTGTTATACCCAAAAACACTTATTTCTTGTGTTATTAGAATATTTAAGAATCTCACAGTACTAATGTAACTTTTTTAACATTTTTTTAAAATTGTTAAATTTAAGCTTAAATAAGCTTAAATTTAAAGCTGCATAAGGTTAATGTAAACTTACCAAAATTTTAGTTAAAATTGAGGTGTTGTGTATATTTACTGAATTGGCTGAGGATTTTCCATACAGAATGTAAATCCTGTGTGAGCTCAATTCAAAAGGGTTTAAGGCCATAGTATGGCCTTAAATAAATAAACAGGCAAAATCCATGCAAAAAGGTGGGACAAAGGAAAAAGACCAAATGGAGCTGGGGTACCCAACTTTTTGGATCTGCAATGATTCAATTAAGGTTGTACACCTGTATTGGAGGATTTTCAACCTTATTTAAACTTCAATATTAGACTTTGATCTAACCTTAAGGTTTAAACTGGTTTTATCCCAATTTGGACAGGAATTTCAAGCTGCCAAAGGGTAAATCCCAATATGCAGGCTTGAAATCAAGGTTTTAAGAACTGTGAAAGCTTAATCAAGTTTAAAAATCTTCAACAAGCTTAAAACCTTAAAGTTACAAGCATCAAAACCTTATCAAAAGCTAAGGTTTGGTGTGTATTGCTATTTTACATGGAAAAATAGCAATAATTTCAAAAATTCATTAAAAATACAAATCTTAATGGATTTGCTTGAAAATTTCACACAGCTTAGAATTTAATATGATCTATATATAAATTAAATCTTAAGTATATTTTATAAATATATTTCCTGGGTAATTAGCCTGGAAATTTACTCTTTTAATTAAGCTCAAAGAAAATTATGATTTCGTTAAAAATTAATTAAAAATTGATTTTAAGAGATTTCTGTTTGAAACTCTATTTTTAAGTTGTTCATGTGATGAACTTCAACATAAAGAAGTTTATTTATATTGAAAACTTGAAAATAATTAGTTTAAATGAGGATTAAAGTTACATGGAGTTAAGAATAACACTGGTAACTTTAAATTGGAATTAAAAACAAGTTGCCTTAAGCTAAGAACTTTGTTTTTAAGTATGGTTTTTCAGTTTTGACCTGAGCACGCCCTCTATATTCATTATGAATCATGAGAGCTGCTCTGAAGACATAAAAAGAGTCTTTTCATCACTGTTTTTGTCCATCATTCATCATCAATCCAATCATATTAGAAATTTAAACAGGTAAAGTTTTATTATTTAAGAAATCTTATTATTTAAGTAATTCTTAAGTTATTTTATTCTTTATTAATTGTAAATTAAAGAATTGAAGTCATAGAACTCAGATTATTGTTGTAATCATCAATAATATATTTTATATTATAAAATTATCATCTTAAATATCTTTTAAAATCCACAAATTCCTCTTAAAAACTCTTTCATCTTAAATTTTATCATAAAAAATTGTCTCATCTTTAAAATTATTGATTTTAGGCGTGTTTTTAACTTATAATCATTATTTAATATAATAACTGTTGTTGTTTGACTTGTTGTATTAAATAAATATTATAAGTAAGTTTTCTCTGAAGTTCTATATCTTTTTCATCTAGTATTAGTTTTTTTATAGAATTTTCTTCTATAAGAATTATTTCTGCACAGTGTGTGTTATAATTCCTTTATAAATAATATTTATACTATTTATAAGTGGTTAATATTCATATTTCCATGTGTAATTGTCTCATTAAGAGCTTTACAATTCTTATTGTTATAACTGTCAGTGACTATAACAATAATAGAATAATTATAGTTTATTATTATTATTATTATTTTTATAATAATAATTAAATTTATTTTTTTATATAATTATTTTTAATAATCATATTTAAATTTGTGGTTATAATATTTTGTTCTATTATATATTTCTACTGAGGACAGTCATAGTACTCTTGATTTTGCTACTATTATCAAGAGTTTCATAGACAAAACTTACATTTGGGGGCCTGGCTGTGATTTTAACCAATTTTTGGGACATAAATCATATTCTAGATCTTATTTTATTGTTTTTTGACGTAAAATTGCCATATTTATCTTAATATTGGCTTTTTTGGGACTTACCCCTTATAAATAATCTTTTTAATATTCATAAAGTTATTTTTTCTTAAGAATATTGTTTGAAACAATAAACTATTGAGTGACTTGGAATAAATTTCTTTTGTCTAACTAGTGGCTTTTTCACATCACAGACTTGTAATTTATTCTTTGAGGTATTCTAGTATAAAGTGAATGATAATACAATTTTGATTAATTAACTTGTTAATTGCATAATTATTATTTCTTTAAAGAAAATAATAAATAAAGTAAAAAATCTTTACTAAAAACATTTCTTTCTTTTATCTTAGACATTTTTCTTTATTTTTGACGTAATTTGCCATAAAATTACATTAAACAACTTTATTTAATAAGTTGAGTTTATAAGTTATTTTTATTATTTGATAAAATAACTTATATTTTTAATTTTCTCTAGTGTCTTCCATCAGAGAAAATTCTTCAGAATCTGAAGCCTCAGAGTCCAGTATTGAAATTCAAACCAGCCCACCACCAAGGGGTTTGATAACCAAAGAGCCCTTTAAAGGTCCTGCAGGTGAATTCAATTCAATTTTACTCTATTTTTTATTAAAGTTGACGTGAAATGACTCCTACTAGAAGTGGAAGTAACTACTCCATCCAATCAAATGGATCTGGACCAGGACATTCCAGCCACAAATCCAAAAGGCAAGAATGTCAGCCCAGAGGAGAGGCACAAATGGAGGATGCCAGAACTTCCACCAGTTCCCAAAGGTTAGCCAGCACCTTTGAACCTCTTATTAAGAGTCCAGAAGCTGAAATAACTGCTATTGCTGTTAGACCTGAACCATTTCCAACAGGCAGCTGTGGAAATTTATCAATCTCAATGGAAGAACTGGTTCTTGGTGTCAAAAAAACAAGAGTGGGAACTTCTCCCAAGTCTTTGGATAGGCACCATGAACTCTTATCTTCAAGTGAAGAAGTTCATGGGACCAGAGAAGACAGAAGACCTTCTGATGGGTTGGACACCCATGTCTGTCAAAGGACAAGTCCAACAGATAAAAGCTTGGCTGAAGAACCAAAGCATGTTATCAGAGGATCAGAAGAAGAAGTTGGCCCAAGGCAAGGAAACCAGCCCAGTGGAAGCTCCCCAAGCATCCACCAGCAAAAATCCGCCTCAATAAGTGCCAAACAAGCCCAAGCAAGCCCCAAAAACCAACCAGAAGGGCAAGCAAAAGGCAAAGCCCAAGTGGAACAAGCCTTACCCTCAGAATTACAGAATCCCAAAGAAGGAAAAGATAGCCATGGACAATGTGCTCAATATGGCAAGAACCTTGATGGAATTCAAAAACAAGGAGGAGAAAAGATTGAATCAATCTTTCCCAAAGAAATAGATCTTGTAAAACTTGTAACTCACTTTGAATCTTGTAATACAGAAATTATGGCAAAATTTAAAGCATTTGATTATGTCCAACAGAAGTTGGGTAATGAGATATTGAAAGTGAAAGAACAACAAAAGACCATTATTGGCCTTGAAAATGTTAATAAAGACAATATTGTGTCTTTGACACAAATTTGTGAAAGACTTGAGTCTAAAGTTACCTTACTCAATCAACCAGATGAAAACTCAATTTCTTTTATAACTGGACAGTTAAGAGAATTGAAAATACAAGTTCAAAAGTTGGAGAATTCTACTGGTCACAATGCAGCTCTTTTCAAGAACAATTGGAAAAAAGTGATAAAGCCAGACTTTAATTGAAAGAAGACATTCAATCAAGTATTAATGATATATCACTAAAAAATGAATTGCCAAGGCAATCCACACCAATTCTTTACAGAAATGTTCTTAACTTGAATAATGATTTACATCATACAGTTTCAAGTCATTATGTGGAAACTGCTTACAATTTTAAGGACATTCCAAGATTAGAGGAATGGCCAACCTTCAGTGGTGAAGGAGAATATAATCATATAGAATTTATGAAGACAATTGATATGTTCAAAGAAGACTTTAGCATAACAGATGAATACATAAGTGCCAGATTACACTCATTATTTACCAAATCAGCAAAGAAATGGTATTATAAAATGAGACAAGACCATGGTAAACATTCTTGGCCTTGGTGGAAAGAACAAATTATTTCCAAATGGGCAAATGATTCCTGGAGCTTTAGAATGGAAAATTATTTTGCAGAAGCCATTTTTAATATTGAAAGGGACAGGCCCATGACTTGGTTTCTTAAACAGAAGGACAGATTAACTGCCCTTCATCCTGATATGTCTGAAACAATGGTACATAAAAGGATATTAAGAAAATGTGGTGGTGACCTTGAGCATGCTATAAGAAGCAGATGTATTGAGACTTGCTCTACAGAAGATTATATCAATGCTATGGAGGACATCACTACTAGAACAAAAATTGGAAGAAATTGGTCCAAAACCCCAATAGACAACAAGACTAGTGGGAAACCAATTTCAAAACCAAATAAACCACATGACAAACCTCCTTTGAAATGTCATAAATGTGGAAGCACATCTCATTTGGCAAACACTTGTCCAAAAAAGACAAGAGTCAATGAGATAAATGTTGAAAAAGTGGAAGACACAAAAGAAACTGATGTATCTTGACATGAAAGTGATTCTGAGCCTTCAGAAGAAGAAGAAGTATCAGAAGAACTTTTTATAGAATATATTAATGTCTCTTTTGAGGTCACTGAGGTACATACTCACTTACCACAGTAAAGTGATGAATTTATGGATCTCATACATGTGCAAGATGCCAAAATGCAAAAAGCCAAACCGGCCAGAGGTAAAGGTTATACAGCTGGGTCATCTTGTATCACTAATATTGTGATAAATAACACAGAAGCCAAGATACATCTTGACCCAGGTGCTTTTTGCACTTGTGTTGGAAAAGATTATATTGAAAAAATTTATACCAATTGGCAAGAAAAATTAATGACAATTGAAGGTATAACATTCAGCAGTGCTAGCCAAAATATGCACCCCTTGGGTATATTTGAAGAAGCAATCATATTTCCTCATCCTGCAGGAAGTATAAGACTGAAAATTGAAATTGCTGTTATGAATAATTGTACTTCACAACACTTTATACTTGGGAATTATTATCTCAATATTTATGATATTGATATTAATAATCATAAAGACAGGTATTTCACTATAGGGGAAAATAAAAGACAAAAATTTGATTTTCCTCTAGAAAAAAAAGAAATTACTGTCATTAAACAAGTAAAAAATGTTAATAAGGAAGAATTTGTGTCAAGTCAATTAATTGAAGCACAAATTAGTCCTTAATTAACACTAGAAATGAAGGAAGAGGTTATTGAAATTTTATTTCAATACAGGGAAGCCTTTGCTTAAGTTAATGAACCACTTGGGGTTATAAAAGGCCATGAGGTGGACATTATGCTTAATGTGGAAAGGCCTTATCCGCCACTATCAAGAAGACCAGCTTACCCAGCTAGCCCTAGGGCTAGAGAAGCATTAGAAAATCATATCAATGAACTAATGAAACTGGGAGTTCTCAGAAAGGTTGGACACAATGAGGAGGTAGAAGTAACAACCCCAGTAATCATTACTTGGCATAATGATAAGTCAAGGATGGTTGGTGATTTTAGAGCACTGAATACCTATACTATCCCAGACAGGTATCCAATCCCTAGAACTCATGAGACTTTGACTCAATTATCCAAAGCAAGATTCATTACTTCCATGGATGCTCTAAAAGGCTTTCACCAGAATGTTTTGACACCTCATGCTAGGAAATTATTAAGGATAATTGCTCATTGTGGTATTTATGAATATTTGAGGATGCCCTTTGGTATTAAAAATGCACCCTCTCATTACCAAAGAATGATAAATACTATCTTCCCACATGAATTATTGGAGGGATGGTTAATCATTCATATTGATGACATTATTATTTGTTCAGAAACCTCGCAATTAAATTTAGAGAGACTTTAATTAGTACTTAAGAAAATTCTACAAGTGAATAAGAAAATTTCTCTTAAAAAATTTAATTTTGGGTTTCATGAGTTAAAAGCTCTAGGACATGTAGTATCAGGACTAAGCCTTGGTGTTGATAAGAACAAAGTGGCTGCAGTTTTACTGAAACAAATGCCCCAGAACAAAAAAGAAATGATGCCTTTCTTAGGGCTTGCCAGTTATTACAGGCAACACCTTAAAGATTTTGCAATCCATGCCAGATCATTATACAGAATTTGTGATCAACAAACTGTTTTTGAAATGACTCAGGAGAGAATTCAAGCATATGATAAAGCCAAGTATGCCTTGACCAATGGACCATTATTACTGATTCCAGACTGGAAACTTCCTTTCAAGCTGTATATTGAAGCATGTGGTGAAGGTTTAGGAGCTGCTCTTCATCAAGTTCAAATTGTCAATGACAAGCCTTATGAAGGTCCACTTTGTTTTATTTCAAGACAAATTAAACCTACTGAGGCCAGATATGGAGCTAGCCAAATGGGGTGCCTTTGCCTTGTTTGGCCTCTAGAAAAACTTCATTACTATCTTGATGGTAGCGTGTTTGAAGTAATTACTGATTGTAACTCAGTAAAATCACTTCTTAACATGAAAACTCCAAACAAACACATGTTAAGATGGCAGATTGCTATACAGGAGTATAGAGGCAATATGACCATAGTACATAAAGCTGGAAATATTTACAAAAATGCTGATGGATTAAGTAGATGGGAATTACCCAATACACCTGAAAATCCTGCCTATGTTCCTACAAGTGCAGAACCTCAAATCCCAATTGAAGGAATTAACATCACAGATGTGGGAACAGAATTCTTTGAGGAAGTTAGAGAAAGCTATAAGCAAGATAAAAATTGCCATATACTTACTTCTCTACTTGACAAAGATTGCAAAGATGCAGCATTGGCTAATTCTCTGGATGATATTTGGAAAACATCTTATGATAATGGAAGATTCCATTTGTTTGATGGTATACTATATCACAGATCTAAACACACATGTGTCGTGGTCCTATGTAGTAGAATGTTGATTAACACAATACTACTAGAATGCCATGATAACATTTATTCTGGAAATCTGTCTGAAGACAGAACAATGGAAAGAATTAAGACATGTGCCTGGTGGCCATCTTGGAGAAAAAATGTCATTGAGTACTGTCATATTTGTGATAGATGCCAGAAAGCCAATAAAGCTACTGGTAAAAGATTTGGTCTGATGATCCATATCCAAGAACCAAGTAACCCATGGGAAGTGGTTCACATGGATTGGGTAACTGCATTACCACCTGGAGGTGATAAAAGTTACAATGCATGTCTTGTTATTGTAGAAAGATATAGAAAAACACCAATCTTTTTACCATGTCACAAAGATGACACAGCTATGGATACAGCTCTTTTGATCTGGAATAGAGTAATATCCCATACTGGTCTCTTTAAAAACATCATTAGTGACAGAGACCCAAAATTTACATCAGCCTTATGGACTAATATACATAAGCGTTTGGGTACAAAATTATCATTCTCAACAGCATACCATCCACAAACAGATGGGTTAGCAGATAGAATGATTCAAACCCTTGAGGACATGATCAGAAGATTTTGTGCTTATGGCCTGGAGCTTAAAGATTCTGATGGCTTTACCCATGATTGGTGTACTCTTATACCACCATTGGAATTAGCCTACAAGACCTCCATCCAGGCTTCAACAGGCAAGACCCCTGCAATGTTGGAAAAAGGATGGAACCTCAAGCTTCCAATTGATACTTTGAAGAAAGATCTGGTTGACATTCATCCAACTACTTCAAGCTTTAAGCTATTGCTTGATAAAGTGAGACATCATGCAAATCAAAGCATTAATGATGCCTTTGAATATGCTAAGCAGAAATGGGATAAAAGTCATAAAACCCCAGAATTCAAAGTAGGGGACTTGATACTAGCTTCAACCTTGAACTTTAATAATATTAAAGGTCCAAAGAAATTGAAAGATTCCTTTGCAGGACCATTTATTATTAAAGACCTTCATGGGACAAATGCAGTACAAGTAGAACTGTCAGGAGAACTGGGAAATAAACATCCAACATTCCCTGTCAGTCTAGTAAAGCATTACACTTCAAGTGACAAGGACTTATTTCCTTTAAGAAATGAAACACCCTTAGAATTACCCCCACTAGATCTAAGTGAGGAGAAAAAAGTACTAAAAGTCTTGAAAGAAAGAAGACTTAGGGGAAAAAATGAAAGAGAATACTTAGTCAGGTATAAAAATCCACAACATGAAGATGAGTGGATTGTAGAAAGCAAAATACCTGATTCCCAAAAGTTTCTCAGGAGATTCAGACATGAGAGAGGACCAATTGCTCAATAAAAAGTTTGAATTGTGTGCTTTACATACTTAAAAGTATAAGTAGAGAGGTTGGAAAGTGGATTATACCCCCCCAAATAACTTGGGGGTAAACTACAAAAGAAAAATTGTGGTACAATTTTTTTTTGGTGGTAGGGAATGTGAGCCTGTGAGGTATGTATAACATACCCATAAGGCCATATATGATTTTATAAACAGTTAATTTTGTCTTAAACAGACTTTTTAGCTGAAATTAAAATAAGAATAACAAAAAATAAGTATAACTTTTTTTTGGATAAACAAAGTTATAAATATTATGTCATTTTTGGATTCTACAACAAAAATGACCTAGGGTACATCCATAAGGTGTTATACCCAAAAACACTTATTTCTTGTGTTATTAGAAGATTTAAGAATCTCACAGTACTAATGTAAATTTTTTAACATTTCTTTAAAATTGTTAAATTTAAGCTTAAATAAGCTTAAATTTAAAGTTGCATAAGGTTAATGCAAACTTACCAAAATTTTAGTTAAAATTGAGGTGTTGTGTATATTTACTGAATTGGCTAAGGATTTGCCATACAGAATGTAAATCCTGCGTGAGCTCAATTTACAAGGGTTTAAAGACATGGTATGGCTTTAAATAAATAAAAGGGCAAAATCTACGCAAAAAGGTGGGACAAAGGAAAAAGACCAAATAGAGCTGGAGTACCCAGCTTTTTCGATCTGCAATGATTCAATTAAGGCTGTCCACCTGTATTGGAGAATTTTCAACCTTATTCAAACTTTAAGATTAGACTTTGATCCAACCTTAAGGTTTAAGCTGGTTTTATCCCAATTTGGACAGGAATTTCAAGCTGCCAAAGGGTAAATCCCAATATGCAGGCTTGAAATCAAGGTTTTAAGAACTGTCAAAGCTTAATCAAGCTTAAAAACCTTAATTAACCTTAAAACCTTAAAGCTACAAGCATCAAAACCTTATCAAAAGCTAAGGTTTGGTGTGTATTGCTATTTTATGTGGAAAAATAGCAATAACTCCAAAAATTCATTAAAAATACAAATCTTAATGGATTTGCTTGAAAATTTCACACAGCTTAGACTTTAATATTATCTATATATAAATTAAATTTTAAGTATCTTTTATAAATAAATTTCTTGGGTAATTAGCCTGGAAATTTACTCTTTTAATTAAGCTCAAAGAAAATTATGATTTCTTTAAAAATTAATTAAAAATTGAGTTTAAGAGATTTCTGCTTGAAACTCTATTTTTGAGTTTTTCATGTGATGAACTTCAATATAAATAAGTTTATTTATATTGAAAACTTAAAAATAATTAGTTTAAATGAGTATTAAAGCTACATGGAGTTAAGAATAACACTGGTAACTTTAAATTGGAATTAAAAACAAGTTTCCTTAAGCTAAAAACTTTGTTTTTAAGTATGGTTTTTCAGTTTTGACCCAAGAACGCCCTCTATATTCATTATGAATCATGAGAGCTTCTCTGAAGACATAAAAAGAGTCTTTTCATCACTGTTTTTGTCCATCATTCATTATCAATCCAATCATATTAGAAATTTAAACAGGTAAAGTTTTATTATTTATAAAATCTTATTATTTAAGTAATTCTTAAGTTATTTTATTCTTTATTAATTGTAAATTAAAGAATTGAAGTCATAGAGTTCAGATTATTGTTGTAATCATCAATAATATATTTTATATTATAAGATTATCATCTTAAATATCTTTTAAAATCCACAAATTCCTCTTAAAAACTCTTTAATCTTAAATTTTATCATAAGAAGTTGTCTTATCTTTAAAATTATTGATTTTAGGCGTGTTTTTAACTTATAATCATTACTTAATATAATAAATGTTGTTGTTTGACTTGTTGTATTAAATAAATATTATAAGTAAGCTTTCTCTAAAGTTCTATATCTTTTTTATCTAGTATTAGTTTTTTTATATAGAATTTTATTCTATAAGAATTATTTCTGCACAGTGTGTGTTATAATTCTTTTATAAATAATATTTATATTATTTATAAGTGGTTAATATTCATATTTCCACGTGTAATTGTCTCATTAAGAGCTTTACAATTCTTATTGTTATAACTGTCAGTGACTATAACAATAATAGAATAATTATAATTTATTATAATTTATTTTTATTTTATTATTATATTTTTATAATAATAATTAAATTTACTTTTTTATATAATTATTTTTAATAATTATATTTAAATTTGTGGTTATAATATTTTGTTATTTTATATATTTCTACTGAGGACAGTCATAGTACTCTTGATTTTGCTACTATTATCAAGAGTTTCATAGACAAACCTTACAATTGATGTACCAAGCATACCAGATTGCTGGATTACTGCTAGACTAAATACAGCATTTAAAGGTCATGCTAGTATATGGTACACAGAAATGAAAGAAATGCATGGAAGAAGAAACTGGCCATGGTGGAAGAGTCAAATAATTAAAAAGTACAGTAATGGTACTTGGATATGGTAAAGGACCATGTCATTTGAAAATGACAAATACTCTGTGGACAAATATCCATATGAGTGGTGTCTTAGAAAGTCTAAAAGACTTAAAGCCATTGATCCTCAGATGAACATCCAAATGAGGAATCACAAACTCCTGACACAACTGCTAGGAGAACTAGAGCATGCAGTAAAATGCAGATGCAACCAAAATTGCACTCTAGATGAAATTGTTAATACCATACAAGACATAAGGAAGAGAGCTAATATAGGGAAATTCACCCCATATAAGAGCAGTAGTTTCAAAGAGAAACAACCTTTCAGGGTAGAGTTTAAAGACAGACCCAAAGAAAAGGTGGCAGAAGTGACAAGGAAGAAGAATTCTTGTCACAATTGTGGTTCAGCAGACCACTATGCCAACAACTGTCCAAAGGCAAAGAAAAAAGTCTATGCCATTGAGAAAGTCCCAGAGGAGGAATTCCCAACAGAGGATTCTGAATCAGAATCCATGGGTGATGCCATCAGAGAACAATCTGATGATGATCAAGACCCAAGAGATGAATTTCTGGTGGAATACCAAGAGGAAACCCCACTAGAAATTCAGGACATACAGTTGGAAGCAGGCATGCCACAGGATACTTCCAACAAAAACTTGTGCAAACATACACAAGATGCACAAACATTCTTGGTTACACCAACCAAAGGGATGGCATATATACATGGAACTGCCACAAAAGTGACTCTCTGTATTGACAATGCTCAGAATCTACTGATCATTGACAGTGGAGCACACTGCTCCATAGTGGCCAGAAAATATCTGGACAACCAATTCCCAAAATGGGAAGAACAGCTCTTGGCTACCAAGGCAAAGAACTTTGAAAGTGCATCAGGGAAGATGGCTTCCATTGGGACAATTGTAAAAGAGATAACTATACCCCATAGGAAAGGTAATATCAGACTCAACCCAGAGCTTGTAGTGCTTTACAATTTCCACATCCAAGGGCTCTTACTGGGAACAGACTACCAGAGGATGTATGGCATAGATATTTACAACAGTAAAAATAGGCACGTTACCATTGGTACCAACAAGGAAAAGGAATTTTTACTTGATATATACCAGATATCTTCTCAAGATCCACTGGAAGCAATTCTGAATGAATTGAGGGAGGGACAGTTTAGCACTACCCTCACCAGTAAACAAAAACTAAGTTTACTGAAGATGCTGAGGAAGGACAGACCAGGATTTGCCATTGGTGAAGAACCATTGGAAAAGATCAAAGGCCATGATATAGAACTATATCTGGATGTGGAAAGACCTTATCCACCCATGCTCAGGAGACCTCCTTATCCAGCAAGCCTGGAAACCAGGAAAGAGATTGAAAAACACATCAATGAACTCCTGGACATGGATGTCATCAGGAATATTGGACATAATGAGATAGTGGAAATCACCACTCCTGTCCTAATCACCTGGCATGATGGCAAGTCTAGACTGTATGGAGACTTCAGAGCTCTGAATAACTACACAAAAGCAGACAGGTACCCTAAACCCAGGATACCTCATTCCCTGGATAAACTGGCAAACGCCAAATGGGTTGTATGAAAGGCTCCCACCAAAATGGAGTTAAACCAAACTCCATGAAATTACTCAGAATAATATGCCATATGGGCATATATGAGTATACCAGGATGCCATTTGGCATCAAAAATGCACCAGCCCACTTCCAAAGGATGACGGAAACAATATTTCAAGAAGAAATATTGGAAGGCTGGATGGTAGTATATATTGATGATATCATTATATACTAAGAGACATGGGAAGACCATGTAAAATACATAGACAGAGTGCTAAGTAAATGTACACCCATCAATCTGAAGATTTCACTGAAAAAGTGTAATTTTGGCCAACAAGAGCTACTAGCTCTAGGACATAAAGTCTCAGGTCTTAGTCTGGCAATTGACCAGAATAAAGTAGCAGCAGTACTGCAAAAACCAGTACCAAAGAGCATCAAAGAGATGCAATCTTTCCTTGGGTTTGCTAGCTACTACATAAACCACATCAAAACTTTTGTCCACCTAACTAGTAGTTTATACAAGTTATGTTCAAAAGATGTAGTTTTTGAAATTACCAAGGAAAGAAGGGATGAATATGAGAGGATCAAACATGAACTCACAAATCCACCTGTGCTCATCTTGCCCGACTTTGAACTACTATTCAAGTTATATATAGATTCAGCATGTAGCCAAGGCTTAGGAGCAGCCCTTCACCAAAGACAAATTGTGGATGGTGAACCAAGAGAGTGAGGAATATGTTACATCTCTAGGAAGCTGAATGATTCAGAAGCCAGGTATGGGGCCACCCAGACTGAATGTCTATGCTTAGTATGGGCTTTGGAAAAACTCAATTATTATCTGGAGGGTGCAGTCTTTGAAGTCTACACAGACTGCACAGCCTTGAAGTCTTTACTGAACATGAAGACCACCAATAGACACATGCTGAGATGGCAAATAGCCATCCAGGAGTATAGAGGAAACATGACCATCATATAAAAAGAAGGTAAAAGCCATACCAATGAAGATGGCCTCAGCAGGTGGCCACTGGATAATGTCAAGAGAAATCCAGCTCATGACCCTGAATTTGCAGCCAAGATCCCTATCCATTTCATCAAAATAGATAGGAGGAGGAATGTCAGATTCTCTGAATGGGCACCAGGAAGTGGTACCCTTGACAGTGGGAACACTGATTCAGAAGGGACAGAAACTCCCATACTGGGAATAAGTTCCTCAGAACTGCACAATGAATTTTTCAGTGCAGTACTGATGTCTTATGCCAAACACAAACAGTGTGGAATATTACTACAACTCCTTCAACAAAAGTACAGGAGTCCAGAACTGGAATCCCAGCTGGAAGAACCCTGGTTGAGGGCCTACAAGGATAACAAGTTCTTCCTTGTGGATGGTCTGCTTTACCACAGAGAGAAGCACACAAGTGCACTCACAGTGGTAGACAGAGACCACATCTCTCTGATCCTACAGGAATGTCATGACTGCCCCTATATGGGACACATCAGTGAAGACAGGAACAGAGAGAGGGTAGCAAGCACAGCTTGGTGGCCCAAGTGGGATCAAGAGTTGAGTGAATACATAAACACTTGTGAAAGATGCCAAAAGGCAAACAGGAAACATGGGAAGAAGTATGGGTTACTTCAACATATAGAGGAACCCAAAAATCCAAGGGAAACCATCAATATGGACTGGGTCACAGGACTTGTCCCAGGGGGCAAAGAAAACTACAATGCCTGCCTAATCATAGTTGATAGGTTCAGCAAGAGCATGAGGTGTCTACCATGCCATAAAGAGGACACAGCCATGGATAATGCTCTTTTATTCTGGAATAACATAATATCCTCCTGTGGAGTCCCTAAGATAATCATTAGTGATAGGGACTCAAAGTTTACATCTGAATTTTGGACCAACTTATATGACATGCTGGGAATCAAGCTTACATTTTCCACAGCTTACCATCCACAAACAGATGGCCTAGCTGAGAGGATGATCCAGACAATGGAGGACATCCTTAGAAGGTTCTGTGCCTATGGAATGGAATACAAGGACCATGAGGGATACACCCATGGATGGGTTACCCTTCTACCAGCTGTCCAACTGGCTTATAATACAAGTAGGCACTCTACCACAGGAAAAACACCTGCAGTGGTAGAGAAAGTGTGGAATCCCCTGCTTCCTGTGGATCACTTGAAGGAGAATCTTCTGACCATCCACCCCACAGCCAGAGACTTCCATGATATGTGGAAGAGGGATTGTGACACAGCTGCCAAATGCATAGCTGAGGCAAAAGAATATAGTAAGCAGAGGTGGGACAAGACACACATGGAACCTGACTTTAAAGAAGGGGACCAGGTGCTAGTGTCCACACTGAACTTTAATAATCTTAAAGGACCTAAGAAAATGAGAGACTAATTTGTAGGGCCCTTCACTATCATTAAATTGATAGGAAAGAATGCAGTGGAAGTCAAACTTACAGAGGAATTTTCCAGAAAAAACCCAGTCTTTCCAGTAAGTTTGGTCAAGCCATAATTCCAAACAGAGGAGGCCAAATTCCCCTCCAGGAAAAAGAACCCCACACCACGTGATATAGTGGAAGTGGAGGACTCCCCTGGACCTGTGAGTAAAATCATCAGGGCCAGGAAGATCAGAATTAATGGGAAGGATCAAAGAAAATACTTAGTCAGATTCAAGAACCAAACAGCTGATAAAGACAAATGGTTGGCAGAAGATGCCATACCAGATGGGAACCTTCATTTAAGGAGATTAAGAGCCTCTAGGAGGACCGAACAGTCTCATTAGTGATGAGCCTTTTTTAGAGGGAGGGTATGTCAGCCTGTGACTCAAAACCAGAGCACAAGCATGACAGCCAAAATACCATAAACCAATGGTATAGCCAAGATACCACCAAAACATGGAAGTGAGCTAAATTAGCTCAAAAAAATCAAAGGAAAGAGGAAACTTAACCCTTTCCAAATATACAAGTCCCATCATCATAGGACAAAGAATAACAAAGTTATTGCTGAGCATAAACCTTAATTTTCACCTCTCATCTGAAATACAGAGTAAGAGTCTTAACCCCATCAAATGGGTATTCAAAATAAAGCTCCAAGTCAGGGATATCCAATGGTACCAGCTAAACCAAGCTAGCACCAGTATTACAGAATTTATGGTCAAATTCAGGCCAAATAAGGGTGAACAAAACATTCACCTCTCATCTAACTTCTACAGTTTTAGTGTGAGATACCTAAAGTGGGGTCTTTTTGGAAAGAGAGCAATCAGGGCTATCTGATGGTGTCACCCATTTCCTCATATCTCAACTATAGCAGAAGGTATGGGGCAAACAAGCCCAATACAGCTTTTTGCATAAACCACACATGTGTACAAAAATCTTGTACATGGCATACCTTTGCCATATTCAATCATAGCCATATCAAATAAGGAACCATTGTGTAGACCACATACAGGGCTACACAGTGGTTCAGATTTGAGGTTGATATCTCAAGAACTGACAAAGCTATAGCTGTTTTAAGGTCAAAATCCCACATTCTGACCAATACAGCTCTACCATGGGATAATATCCCATAACCATGATTATGAGGTGTCAAACTGACAAAGAAGCATGATTATACTTCAATAACTCATAATTAAGTCAATACTGGGGTCCCATACAATTTCTGTACAGCATTCTACGCGTCATACACGTCAGAAGAAGGCTATGTGGTTCCCAAATGGAAATGTTCACCCTGTGTTAGTGGAAACTGCCCAGATGTGGTTTCAAAACCACATCTTAGCCCAATACAAGATATACAGGTCCTTGAAAACTACAAGCCTGTCTCAGAGGGTGAAAAAATATTCACTTCCTCTACATGGAAAGGTCTAACAGCCCTTCCACCCCATTTCAGGATAAAAAGGAGGCTTTTCACAGCCAGAATAGCTTTCCTCATCCTGCTCTTGAATACCATACATAGTAAACTGTCAAAAACAGTTTTACTCTTGGGTAATAAACAGGTATAATTATAATTTGAATTATTGTAACCCAACTGGTAAAGCTGCACCCAGGGCTTTCAACAGCGCTCACCACCCCTATATTTAATATAGTAAAGCCCTTTTATTCTTAAATTAAGCCATTTTTAATCCTCAGAACCTTTTTTAATCCTTTTTACCGTGTCACAGTCATAGTTAAAAGCTGTAAATACATTTATAATACTCTTATCATAGACTCAGCCTGACAATTTATGTTAGTTTCTGACAACATGGTAAGACAAGAAAATATTGAAACTGCATCAACAGTTACTAGCATTATTCCTGCAAGTACTGTCAATTCCGAGCATATTAGTACAGCTATTATAGCTCATAATAATCAACCAGAAAAAATTTCTTCAGAATGAATCAATTTTGACATTAGTAATACTCTCCAAAAACTTAAGAATTTAGCAAATAGTGAGTTTTTTCCGTAAAATTACTATTTTGGACCTTTTTAATCATAATAATTCCTTCAACCAGATCAGGAGCCAGCTATATCCCCTCAAGAAGCTCCCAAAAAGGCTATAGACTTGATTATGGCAGAAGCCAATCAGTTACAGAAGGACGAGGGTCAGTAAATGGATCCCAAACTGACAAAATTTTCCATTCTAAAGCTGTAAGGTTTGACTATGAAACAATAAGTAAAAATTACTAATTTATTACTTATTGTACTCTGAATGTCCTTATAATTGAAATAAATAAGATTAAAATAATAATAATAATAAAGAAATATTATTATTATGGCGTAAAAATATTATATTATTAAATAAATATAACAATATAATTAATATTATATGAAATTATAATATTATAAATAATATATTAATATAAAATAATTAATATATTATAAAGCTCTTTATTATTGTTACCAACAAATAATAAAGGCGTAAAAAATTGTTTTTTATAAATAAAAAACAATTAATAACAATAATATTACTAATATTAAAGTTATGAATTAATATAAATACTATTTATATTAATTAAAGAATTATTAAGAGAGTAATAATAGAGAAATTATTATAATAAGAGAAAATAACCTACTTTTAACACTTAATATAATAATTTTGAAGTATTTTACGCCAAAAAATATAAATACAACCTTTTCAAATTGTATTTACAATAAAAATAAAGAAAATTACAAATTATTCTGGATTTTTACGTGGAAATGAGTTTTTAGAGAGATTTTTAACAAAAACAATTAAA
Organism: Austropuccinia psidii; assembly: GCA_023105745.1. NCBI lineage: Eukaryota > Fungi > Basidiomycota > Pucciniomycetes > Pucciniales > Sphaerophragmiaceae > Austropuccinia > Austropuccinia psidii. The sequence goes on along the minus strand of JALGQZ010000007.1, from coordinate 52,013,836 downwards.
TAAATGATTTAATCACGTCAAAATAGATGATTATAGCAAGGTGGTCTTTGGTCTTTAATAATATAACAGTTTTATATATAAAGAATAAAGAAATTACCTTTGATTTAATTGATTTAATGTTTTTGATGCGTCTGAGGGGAAAATAGAGTAAAAAGAGCTCTATTTATAGTAAATACCTCCCTCCTAGAGTCCAACAGGCTTCTAGTAGACGTGTACTGATCATATCCACTGGAATTGATCAATATTTTAAGGTTTGAGGGTGATTACATCATGATCAAACCATATTACATCATTATTACACCATTATTTAGAGTTATCACTATAACTCTAAGTTTGATGACATCAGAGGCTTGACAGAACCCCAAATTTCGTGGATTTTATTAGTTTTAATCATAAACTAATAGTATTCACCAATTTTATCACTCTTAAGACTGTTAAACTTAATTTAAGGTTACAGTATGTGATCATAACAGCTCAATTTAAGCTCAAACTTTGATCCTCAATAACTTTTAAGGTTTTCACGCTACAGCAATTCAGAGAGTGAATTCTGATAGCCTGACATAACCTTATTATGCTGCCAAGAGCTTTTCATTACATCATCAAAACTCTAATTTTGATGATTTTTCTTGTAACTCATCTTTTCTGTCGAAATTCAATATTTTAAACTTCAAACCTTGATTTCAGGGGGTTATACCCTGAATTTAATAATAACAATTACGTCATTCTTCTCGAATAAACTAGTAGAATCCAACTGTATACTTTTTTTTAAGTTTGGACTACTTTCACAACAAAGTGGTCAACAGCTCTGTTGATTTTTATCAATATTTCCTCATAAGTCTTAACCTTGTTTATAATTTGCAAAATAAAGTTCATATCTGTGTTCTTACAGTAATTACGTGATAACTTTATTTTTGGTTCATCATTCTAGCATGTATAGTTTAGAAGATATTAGCTATGATCATTGAATATATGCGTTGACCAAAAAAGTGCATATATTCAGGATAATTCCTTAAGTATTGATTTTGGGAATTAGCTTATTAATTGTTTTATATGTGGGTTTTTGTGGGGAATCCACTGGTACAATTTATTTCACATGTTGTTTCATTAGTTTCTGAGATAAATAAGATTTTATGGTTTTTATAAGGTATTATACCTTATAATTCCTTAAATATTGACTTTACAGATATGCCATAAAAATGGTATAAGTGTATTTTTCCATGGGGAATCCAATGGTATAATTTGTTTTACATGTTGATTCATTGGTTTTTAAGTTAAACCAATTTTAGTACCAATTTATGGTATTTTTTGTATATTTGAGTAATTATTTTTAGTGTATAATTATTCTAATTAATTTTAATATAATTATATTAAAGGTATAATTATTCTGAGTCTTTTTTGTGACCTTATTGGGTATGTGGTCATATCTCAAAGGCTCACATTCCCTACCACCAAAAAAGATTGTACCACAATCTGATATATGTGATTAGGGTATCATCCACTGTCCTACCTCTTCAATAGACTTTGTTAGTCTTGAAGCTCAATAATGCTTAACTTTTTTTATTTTTCAGGTTTTCTTTCATGTCTGAACCTTCTTAGTCATTTATCAGCATTTGTTATATCTTTCTCAAGTAGCCATTCATCTTCTTGAGTTGAATTTCTATACCTTACAAGGTATTCCCTTTCTTTTTTGTTTCTTGTCCTTCTTTCTTTAAGGACTTTTACTATTTTCTTTTCCTCTCCTTCCTCCAAGGGGGGAATTTCAAGTGGGGGTTTATTTCTTAGTGGAAATAACTCCTTGTCACTTGAACTGTAGGGTTTTATCAGACTTACAGGGAAAGTTGGGTGTTTGTTCATTAGTTCACCTGTGAGTTCTAATTGCACAGCATTGGGTCCATGGAGTGCTTTTATCATAAATGGTCCTGCAAAGGAATCTTTCAATTTCTTTGGGCCTTTTATGTTATTGAAATTAAGGGTTGATACTAAAACCAAGTCTCCTATTTTGAAATCAGGTGGTTTATGACTTTTATCCCATCTTTCTTTTGCATATTTAAAAGAATCTTGCATGCATCTGTTTGCATGGTGTCTTGCTTTGTCAAGCATTATCTTGAAACTGCTTGCTGTTGGATGTATATCCACTAAGTCCTTTTTGAGGGTGTCATAAGGAAGTCTTGGATTCCAACCTTTCTCTAGCATTGCTGGTGTTTTGCCAGTAGAAGAATGGATTTATGTCTTATATGCCAGTTCAAGTGCTGGTATTAGTGTACACCAATCATGGGTAAAACCATCAGAATCTTTGAATTCTAGCCCATAAGCACAGAATCTTCTGATCATATCCTCTAGGGTCTGTATCATTCTTTCTGCTAGACCATCAGTTTGAGGATGATAAGCTGTTGAGAATGATAAATTTGTCCCAAACAAGTTATGGAGATTTTTCCATAATGCTGAAGTGAACTTTGGGTCTCTGTCACTTATAATATTTTGGAATAAGCCTGTGTGGCTAATGACTTTATTCCATATCATTATGGCTGTATCCATAGCTGTGTCATCTTTATGACATGGTAAGAACATGGGAGTTTTACTGTACCTGTCAACTAACACTAGGCATGCATTATAACTCCTGTCTCCTCCTGGAGGTAAGGCTGTTACCCAATCCATATGAACTATTTCCCATGGGGATTTTGGTTCTTGGATTTGGATCATCATTCCAAATTTCTTTCCTGTGGCTCTGTTGGCTTTTTGACATCTGTCACAGGTTTGGCAGTACTCTGCAACATCTTTCTTCCAATTTGGCCACCAAGAGCAGGTTTTCACCCTCTCTAGTGTCCTATCTTCTGAGAGATGTCCAGATGCAACACTATCATGACACTCATGTAAAATAGTGTTTATTAGTGTTCTATCTGTTAAGGCCATAACACATGTGTGTTTTGTTCTATGGTAAAGGATTCCATCAAGGAGGTGAAATCTTCCTTCATCATATGCCTTTTTCCATATTTCATCTAGTTTTGATGAAAGTGATGGATCCTTGCAGTCTTTCATTAGGAGTTGGCTTAAGATATGGCAATTTTTGTCTGTCTTATAGCTTTCTTTAACTTGGTTAAAGAATTCTGTGCCAATGTCTGTAACACATATTCCTTCTATATGGTGCTCTTCTTGTGGTACCCATGCTGGATTGTCAGGGGTATTTGCTAGAGCCCATCTGCTAAGACCATCTGCATTTTTATGGATATTTCCGGATTTATGAACAATAGTAATATTTCCTCTATATTCTTGGATAGCAATTTGCCATCTCAGCATATGTCTATTTGGAGTCTTCATATTTAATAGTGATTTCACAGCATTACAGTCTGTGATTACATCAAATACTGTGCCATCCAAATAATAATGTAGTTTTTCTAAAGCCCATACTAGGCATAAGCATTCCATTTGGCTTGCTCCATACCTTGCTTCTGTTGGCTTTATTTGCCTTGAAATGAAACAAATTGGTCCTTCCACTGGCTTATCATTGATAATTTGTGTTTGGTGAAGTGCAGCACCTAATCCTTCTCCACAGGCATCAATATACAGTTTGAAGGGCAGTTTCCAATCTGGCATTAGAAGAAATGGGGCATTTGTTAAGGAATTTTTCAATTCTTCATATGCCTTGACTCTTTCTTCTGTCATCTCATAAACTGTTTGTTGGTCACATAGCTTATACAAGGATTTAGCAATCTTTGCAAAGTCCTTTATATGCTGTCTATAGTAACCAGCAAATCCTAGAAATGATTGCATTTCTTTTTTGGTTTGAGGCATTGGTTTAAGTAGTACTGCTGCTACTTTATTTTTGTCTATGCCTAGACTAAGGCCAGATACTAAATGTCCTAGGGCTTTCAATTCACTATATGCAAAATGACACTTTTTCAATGAAATTTTCATATTTACTTGGACTATTTTCTGTAGTACCCTTTCTAGTCTTGTCAGGTGATTTTCCCAAGTTTCTGAGCAAACTATGATATCATCAATGTAGATTATTAACCATCCTTCTGATAATTCTTCAGGAAATATGGTATTCATCATTCTTTGATAATGGGAAGGTGCATTTTTTATCCCAAATGGCATTCTTAAGTATTCAAAAATTCCACAATGGACTATTATTCTTAGTAGTTTCTTGGCATTGTCTGTTAAGACATTTTGATGAAAACCCTTAAGAGCATCCATAGCTGTGATGAACTTAGCTTGTGACAATTGGGTCAATGTCTCATGGATTCTGGGTATTGGATATCTGTCTGGAATGGTATAGGTATTCAGGGCTCTGAAGTCTCCTACCATCCTTGATTTTCCATTATGCCAAGTTATAATGACAGGTGTAGTAACTTCTACTTGTTCATTGTGTCCAACCTTTCTTAATACTCCAAGGTCCATTAATTCTTTAATGTGCACCTCTAAGGCTTCTCTAGCTCTTGGACTGGCTGGATAAGCAGGTCTTCTTAATAAAGGTGGGTAAGGTTTTTCTACATTAAGAATTATATCCACTTCATGTCCAATTATGGCACCTAGTGGCTCTTTGTCAGTTGCAAAGGCATTTTTATACTTAAATAAGAGGTCAATCAATTTTTCTTTCATTTTTTCTGTGAATTCTTGATTGAATTCTGCCTCTATGAGTTGTTCAGATATAAAAAGTTCCTTTTCTGGAATTTTTTCTTCATTCTTAATAACTGTGATTTGTTTTTTGTTATTTAAGAATCCAAACTTTTGTCTTTTGTTATCTCCTATGGTAAAATATCTATCCTTTTGGTTGGAGATATCTATACCATAGATTGATAAGTAGTCATTCCCAAGTATGAAATGATTACTAGTACAGTTGTCCATTACTACAAACTCTACTTTAATTCTGACACATTGTGAGGGATGAGGAAAAATTAGTGTTAAATCAATTATTCCAAGGGGCTTCATGCTCTCACTTGCACTACTAAATTTGACACCTTGTATTGGCATAAGTTTTTCTTGCCAGTCTGGGACAATGGTTTTTAAGTAACTTTTGCCAACACAGGTACAATATGCTCCTGTATCCAAGTTAACCTTTCCTTCTTGGTTATCAACCATAACAATACTAATACTTGATTTTCCAGCTGTATATCCCATTCCTCTTGCAGGTTTGGTTCTATACATTTTGGCATCTTGTATGTTTGTCAGGTTTGTGTCAGATGTTCCAACTTGTGGTAAGTTTGAATTAACATCCAGTACTTCATAAATTATATCAATATTATTAATTTTTGCATTAATTATATTGATTTCATCACTTTCAGAGCTTTCTGACTCTTCTGTCTCTTTTTCAGAGTCAGATTCCTCTTCTTTGTCATTGTGGCTCTCTGTTTCCACAATTTCATTAATCTTTGCTTTTTTAAGGCAATTATTGGCTAAGTGTCCAATACCTCCACATTTATGGCATTTTCTTTGCTCATTATTGTTGGATGTATTGGGTTTAAAGGATTCTTTTGACTTATCTTTTTTGATAAATGGTTTATTTGGGCTTTTGATGTCCAATTTTTTCCAAGTCCTGCCAATTTTTGTTCTTGTCACTATATCTTCTAGTGCATTTATATACTCTTCTGTGGAGCATGGTTCTATACACCTGCTTCTTAGGGCATGTTCTAGTTCCCCTCCACATTTTTTAAGTATTTTCATATGTACCATCTTCTGTGACATTTCTGGGTACAGTGCATTAAGCCTTTCAACTTGTTTTAAGAACCAAGTTAGAGGTTTATCTTTCTCTGGGTCAAAGAAAGAGTTTTCAAATGCATTTTCTATCTTATACCTCCAGGCATCATTTGCCCACTTGGTGATTATTTCTTGTTTCCACCAAGACCAGGTATTTTTACCATTTGTTTGTCTTATGCCATAATACCATCTTTTTGCAGATTTCTCAAACAATGAATGTAATCTTGCAGTGATTAATTCATCTGGTATGGCATAGTCTTCTTGTAACATGTCAATTGTTTTAATAAATGACATGTGGTCATATTCACCTTCTCCTGTGAATGTTGGCCATTCCTTCAATTGAGGTGCTTCCTTCATTAAGACTTGGTTATTGTCTTGGTGACTCAAGTCTGTTATGAAAGGATTTGACAATTCCTCTTTTGTTTTAACAGGGCTTCTTATATGAGAAAATGGTGTTGATAACTTTGGCATATTTAAATTAGCCTCATTAATTTTATCCATTTTTTCTGTAATAAGCCTTATTTCACTTTGAATATCATCTTTCAGATGCATTCTTGCTTCATCACTTTTTTCCACATGGTCCAAAAGTAATTTTTGGTGTGATGAAGTCTTTTCTTCAAATTTTTCTACAGAAATACTTAATTTATTTAATTTTTCTGTAAGATTGTCAATACTCACATCATAATTTATTGTCAAAGTCTTGTCTTTGATATCTTTTATGTATTTATACAATTCTTGTTGTCCTTGTATTAATTTTTGAGTATTATCAATTAAATTCTTTGGTTTATTATTTTCAACAATAAACTTAATGTTGTCAATTTCTTTTTTGTTTTGAACAACAATTTTTGTTAAAGAAGATAAATTGTTATTTATTTCTTGTAGTGATAATAAACTATTTTTAATTTCTTTTAGAGGTAATATACTATTTTTAATTTCTGTTAAAGTATTTACAACATCTTTGGACAAGGTTATTTCTTTGGGAAATGAGGTTGTCTCATTCTTTGCTCTTCCTTGTCCTTGAATTCCATCAAGGTTCTGGCCATGTTGAAAACATTGTCCATGGCATCCTTTTGGATTCTTGGGATTCTGTAGCTTGGGGAATATGGTTTCCTCCAATGTTTTTTCTTGTTCTTCTTCCCTTCTTGGGGAAGTGGGTTGGCTTGAGGCTTGCTGGTAGAAGCTACTGGGGCTTCTTCCTTGGTTGCCTCCCTCTTTTTGGCATGATAATCCTTGATCTTTTTGATTTGAGGTTTGGATGACAGTGGATTCCATCCATTGGAGTATTTCACTATCTCCTCCTCTTTGAGGAACTTTTTCAGGATGTGCCAGGAGTTCATCACTCCTTGGTGTATTTGAGGCAGCATTTCCCAGTCTTTGTCCTTGTATACTGTGTAATACTGCTTGTACTGGCTCATGTAGATGTCTATTTGAGCCCTCTGAATGTGATTTGTACCTGTTTGAGTTACTCATACTTAGTTCCAATTCAGGCTCAGATATCATGGGCATTTCTGGGACTTGCCTTTGGGATAAGGCACTTCCTTGTGTGGATTCTGTTCCACTGGGGATATTGCCCTTTCTTTTCCCTTTTGAGGGATCAATTCTACTTCTGAGTCCAGTTCCATCTGATTGGATGGAGTATTGGGAACCTCTTCTGGTAGTCATAATTTAAAGAATAAGAAAAAATAAAAGTATTTTAGAATAAAATTCTTTTATGGCAATTTAAAAAGAGGTGCTCACCTTCAGAGTCTTGAATGGTGGGCCCTGGAAAGTCTAATTTCTTAGCTTTCTTTCTTTTGGTGATAACTGGTGTTGGAGAACTTTGACAAGTTTCTTCCACCAATCACTCAACAGTAGCTTGGTTGTCTTCTGTTGGGTTATCTTCAAACACTAAAAAAGACAAATAAATATAAGTCTTTTTATAATAAGTGTTATTTTTGGCAAGATATGGCAATTTTCCACGTAGAAATTGCTTTTATATCTTTGAAAAATTTAAATAAATAAAGAAATGAATAAAAATGAATAAAAATAACTTTTTTATTGGTTTTTAATATTTTTTAATATTTTTTATATATTTTTTTTATTTTTTAAAGAATAAAATAAAAAATGAATATGATTCTTATAAAATTAAATTATAATAAAAATTATTTTTAATTTATAAAATATCTTTTTTAATCACTAGAGTCACTCAAAGAAAGTTCTTGCAAGTCTAAGGATGTGAAAAACCACGTGTAAGACAGTACAATTGCTTTCCAAATGCCTCAATAGCTTTTAAAATCAATAAAATATAAAATTATTATATAATTTTTATGATTATAAATATAATTTATTATTGGATAATCCCAAATAGAATCTTTTTAAAGGTCTTTTAAGTAAATATCACGGCCAGGCCCCCAAATGTAAGGTTTGACTATGAAACAATAAGTAAAAATTACTAATTTATTACTTATTGTACTCTGAATGTCCTTATAATTGAAATAAATAAGATTAAAATAATAATAATAATAAAGAAATATTATTATTATGGCGTAAAAATATTATATTATTAAATAAATATAACAATATAATTAATATTATATGAAATTATAATATTATAAATAATATATTAATATAAAATAATTAATATATTATAAAGCTCTTTATTATTGTTACCAACAAATAATAAAGGCGTAAAAAATTGTTTTTTATAAATAAAAAACAATTAATAACAATAATATTACTAATATTAAAGTTATGAATTAATATAAATACTATTTATATTAATTAAAGAATTATTAAGAGAGTAATAATAGAGAAATTATTATAATAAGAGAAAATAACCTACTTTTAACACTTAATATAATAATTTTGAAGTATTTTACGCCAAAAAATATAAATACAACCTTTTCAAATTGTATTTACAATAAAAATAAAGAAAATTACAAATTATTCTGGATTTTTACGTGGAAATGAGTTTTTAGAGAGATTTTTAACAAAAACAATTAAATAAATGATTTAATCACGTCAAAATAGATGATTATAGCAAGGTGGTCTTTGGTCTTTAATAATATAACAGTTTTATATATAAAGAATAAAGAAATTACCTTTGATTTAATTGATTTAATGTTTTTGATGCGTCTGAGGGGAAAATAGAGTAAAAAGAGCTCTATTTATAGTAAATACCTCCCTCCTAGAGTCCAACAGGCTTCTAGTAGACGTGTACTGATCATATCCACTGGAATTGATCAATATTTTAAGGTTTGAGGGTGATTACATCATGATCAAACCATATTACATCATTATTACACCATTATTTAGAGTTATCACTATAACTCTAAGTTTGATGACATCAGAGGCTTGGCAGAACCCCAAATTTCGTGGATTTTATTAGTTTTAATCATAAACTAATAGTATTCACCAATTTTATCACTCTTAAGACTGTTAAACTTAATTTAAGGTTACAGTATGTGATCATAACAGCTCAATTTAAGCTCAAACTTTGATCCTCAATAACTTTTAAGGTTTTTACGCTACAGCAATTCAGAGAGTGAATTCTGATAGCCTGACATAACCTTATTATGCTGCCAAGAGCTTTTCATTACATCATCAAAACTCTAATTTTGATGATTTTTCTTGTAACTCATCTTTTCTGTCGAAATTCAATATTTTAAACTTCAAACCTTGATTTCAGGGGGTTATACCCTGAATTTAATAATACAAATTACGTCATTATTCTCGAATAAACTAGTACAATCCAACTGTATACTTTTTTTTTAAGTTTGGACTACTTTCACAACAAAGTGGTCAACAGCTCTGTTGATTTTTATCAATATTTCCTCATAAGTCTTAACCTTGTTTATAATTTGCAAAATAAAGTTCATATCTGTGTTTTTACAGTAATTACGTGATAACTTTATTTTTGGTTCATCATTCTAGCATGTATAGTTTAGAAGATATTAGCTATGATCATTGAATATATGCGTTGACCAAAAAAGTGCATATATTCAGGATAATTCCTTAAGTATTGATTTTGGGAATTAGCTTATTAATTGTTTTATATGTGGATTTTTGTGGGGAATCCACTGGTACAATTTATTTCACATGTTGTTTCATTAGTTTCTGAGATAAATAAGATTTTATGGTTTTTATAAGGTATTATACCTTATAATTCCTTAAATATTGACTTTACAGATATGCCATAAAAATGGTATAAGTGTATTTTTCCATGGGGAATCCAATGGTATAATTTGTTTTACATGTTGATTCATTGGTTTTTAAGTTAAACCAATTTTAGTACCAATTTATGGTATTTTTTGTATATTTGAGTAATTATTTTTAGTGTATAATTATTCTAATTAATTTTAATATAATTATATTAAAGGTATAATTATTCTGAGTCTTTTTTGTGACCTTATTGGGTATGTGGTCATATCTCAAAGGCTCACAAAAGCTGATAATACTGTTTTACCTTCAACAAGAGCTGAAACTTCCACAGGAAGCGCCAGTGAACATTTACAAGGCCAGACAGAAGGCATACAACAATGCATTTCAGCACAAAGAGTACCGGATCCTTGCAGATCTGTGGAAAAACTGCATGAATTCTTACCTGAATTTGAGAAAATTCCTGGGAAATCCCAACACTTTCAAGTTACTCAATGGATGGCATCAATTGATGGAAAAGAAAAGCATGATGCTTTTAACAGCAGAATGGAGGGAACATAACCCTCCACCACCCAAGCAAGTGCTAAGACCAGCCCTAGTATCCAGCAGCAGCAATTCCAATGTGAAGAAGCAGCCAAAAGCTCAGAACAAGGGCAAAGGCAAAGCACCAGCTACAAGGCCTTACAGACAGGGCTATAGAATCCCAAACATTCAGCAGGATGCCATGGAAAATGTATTTCAGATTGCCAGAACAATGATGGAATTACAGAAAAAGGAGGAAGCAAGACTAAAATATCAGCAATGATTTCTGATATGCTGGATAGCATTCCAAGCTTTTACATAGCTATAAATGATGTGAAAAGTCATATTTCTGATAAAAATTCATTAATTTGTAACAATATTAAAACAAATAGCTTAAGTCTGAGGAAAATAAATGGGACACTTATGTCTTTCAAAAAGACTTAAGAAAAAGTGAAAATTCTAATAATGCTGATTCATTTGCGAATAAACTAAATGAACAATCTGCCATTATTAAAGAATCAAAAGACAAATATTCTAAATTAAATATTGATGAAATAATTGAAACAAGAATGAAACAAGCCATAAATATTATCAAAGAAGATAATGAGAAAGTTCTTGATGATATTTCAAATTAATTTACTGAAGTAAGGACATATGAAATTTCCTTGAAAAACTGTCTTGACACCTCACAACAAGAAGTATCAAAATTAAAAATGAAGTGGAATCAAGTCATTTCTGATAATACTAGACAGACAGCATTATGGCAAGAATGGACACATAAGGAAGATATGTATAAAATTTAAGTAATAAATTTAATACAGATCTTCCAACATGAGCTTAGAAATTCTCAAAGGTGTAGCAAAAGTAAAATGAATGATATTGAACAATTGCTGCACACCTTACCAATAATATCTAAACGTCTTAATCAGAATGAGGGTACACAAATCCCCAACCCACAAGTATTGCATGTAGAAAATTCACAATTAAAGAATGAATTTTCCATCTCTTTCCATACTTTGGACCCATCAATGGGCCAAGCACTGTTGAGAGAAGTACCAAAGCTCAAGGAATGGCCTCACTTCAGTGATGAAGGAGAATATGACCATATGGAATTCATCAGAGGTATTGAAATTATTGAAGAAGATTTTTAATTACCAGAAAGATTGGTAACAGAAAGATTTAACAACTTGTTTACCAGATCAGCCCACAGATGGTATATCAAATTAAGACAAGCACATGGACACCAAAGTTGGACTTGGTGAAAAACCCATGTCTTTAGCAAATGGGCCAATGATTCTTGGAGATTTAAGGTGGAAAATGCCTTTGAATATTCCTAATCTAATTCTTACAAGGATAGAGCTTTGCCATGGTTTTGCCAACAAGAAGGCAGATCAACAGCATTATATCCTGAAATGTCAGAATTTATGATTCACAGAAAGATTCTAAGACAATGTGGAGGTGATTTGGAGCATACTGTTAAAAGCAGGACTACTGAACAATCTTCAGAAGAAGATATTATTAATATATTTGAAGAAGTAACCACCAGAACCTGAACTGGTTCTAGCAGGGTGAATCTCAAAACAAGGTTTAATACACCTTGGAAAGATTCTGTGGAAAAAAAATACCAAAGAAAATTCTAATGACATAAAATATATCTCTGCAGATATAATCAGGAAGTTCCATATTTGCCAGAGCACTACACATTTAGCTAATTCATGTCTAAGAAAGGGGAAAGTCAATAAAATCAACATTGAAAAGGAACCTGATGTTGAAAAAGATGGTGAGGTAATTGAGGAAAATTCAGATGATAAATCCTTAATATTTTATGAATCTTCAAAAGATATGGAAATTATTGATGCAACTTTTGACTTCATGGAATCTTACTCCAACTTTCCACAATTAAGAAATGGTCAACTTTATTTATCAACAATTCATGATGCGTAACTAATGAAGAACAAACCAAACAGGGGAAAAGCCTCAACAGCTGGTAACTCCTGTATAACAGAGGTGATAATTGACAACTAGCCCACTAAGCTTTTACTTGACCCAGGAGCCTTCTGCTCTTGTGTTGGAAAATATTTTCTTAAAACTTGTATACCATAATTTGATGATAAATTTTTTCCAATTTATGAAATAAAATTTAATAATGCAAGTAATCCAATGGAAGAATTGGGCATATTTGGACTAATATGATATTTCCACACATAAATAGAAATTTAAGAATAACTGTTAAATTTGTTGTTATAAAAAACTTCTCTAGTACCCATTTTATATTGGAAAATAATTACTTAATCATGTATGGCATAGATTTAAATAACAATAAAGAAAGATACTTTACTATTGGGGAAAATAAGCATCAAAAATTTGCCTTTTTACCATCTAAAAGACAAATTACAACAAGAAAAGTATCACCAGTAAACTTAGAGTTAGAAAGATTCAATTATGAGCAGTTAAATGAAGCTGAAATCAGTCTTCATCTCACTGATAAGAAAGAAAGTGAACTTTCTGCCCTTTTATATGACCAAAAGGAAGCCTCTGCACCAGATAAGAGCCACTGGGAGAAATTGTTGGTGATGAAGTTGATATTATTCTCAGTGTTGAAAGACCTTACCCACAACTCTTGAGAAGACCTGCATATCTATCAAGTCCCAAATCAAGAGAAGCTCTGTAAATCCATATTGAAGAGTTTGTTGACATTGGTGTAATAAGAAAGGTTGGTCACAATGAGGAGGTAGAAATAACTACACCAGTCATAGTGGTATGGCACAATGGAAAATCTAGACTGGTTGGGGACTTTAGAGCTCTGAACACTTACACTGTTCCAGACAGGTACCCAATACCAAAAGTCCAAATTTACCTTACTCAAATATCTAAAGCAGTGTATATAAGCACTATGGATGCCCTTAAGGGATTTCACCAAAATGTGGTGACACCAAGGGAAAGAAAATACTTGAGAATTATCGTTCATTGTGGAGTGTATAAATATTGGAGGATGCCTTTTGGTATCAAGAATGCACTTTCACACTTTCACAGGATGATGAGTGAAATCTTCCCTGAAGAACTTTCAGAGGGATGGTTAATCATTTACATCAATGACATTATTGTCTGTTCCAAGTCTTGAAAAGAACATATATACAGATTATCCAGAGTTTTGAGCAAAATTCAATCTGTAAGCATGAAAATTTCCTTAAATAAATGTTATTTTGGGTTCAAAGAACTCAAAGCACTGGGACATGTAGTATCTGGATATCCCTTGGGATTGAAAAAAACAAATTTGCAGAAGTGCTACTGAAAAATATGCCTCAGAACAAAAACAAAAATCAGTCATTTTTGGGGTTTTCAGGATATTAAAGCCAGAATATTAAAGATTTGCATGCATAGCAAGACCTCTTTATAGATTATGTGACAAATACACAGTATTTGAAATGACTGTGGACAGAGTCAAAGCCTATTAATCCTTAAAAAAAGCCTTGACCACTGCTCCACTCTTACTGATTCCAGACTTTAAGCTGCCCTTTAAGATTTGTATTGATAAATCAGGGGATGGGATAGGTGCTGCACTTCATCAAGTATAGATTATGAATGATAAACCTGTGGAAGGACCCATATGTTTCATATCCAGGAAAATCAAACCAACTGAAGCTATATACGGGGAAAGTCAAATGGAGTGCTTAGGCCTTGTCTGGGCCTTAGGAAAACTCAATTACTTCCGGGAAGGATGTGCTTTTAAAGTGATAACATATTTTACCCTTGTTAAATCACTTTTAAACATGAAAAAAACTAACACACATATGCTCAGATGGAAAATAGCCATACAAGAGTATAGAGATAATATGACAATTGTTCAAAAAGATGGGAATATTCATAAAAATGCAGATGAACTGAGCAGATTGCCATTACCAAATAATATTGAAAATCCTGCTTATGTACCAGAGGAAGCTTCCCCACAGATACCAATAGAAGGAATCAGTGTTACAGATCTGAACACAACATTCTTTGAAGAAGGAAGAAACAGCTATACTCAAGAGAATAATTGTAGCATCCTATGCCAATTACTGTCACAACCATGGCAATTGACCTCCTTGGATCTCCATATGGCATATCAAGCCACAGTCCTTTTATGGCCAATTGGCCATATCCATCACCAGTGGCCAATATGGCCACTTCATCATCTTATGGACCATTTGTCTTTTGGGGCCTTCATGGCCCTTCACCTCAATCCAGAAGCCATAGCGGCAATTTATGCCCAATTGGGTATTTCTGGTCATTTCCCTCAAAACCAGGGGAAATGACCCAAATGTCTGTTTTTGGCCATTTGGGCTCATAATGCACATTTTTGCATTTTGTGAATTTGCGCATTTTGCACAATTTTGTGCACTTTGAGGCAAAGTGTCCAAAAGACACTTTACCACCCTTTGGGCCAGTTTTTGGCTCAGAACCCAAAAGTGGCCTAAACCCCCAAAGGACCCAGAAACACCTTTCCAAGCTCTGAAGCCATCAAATCCATTGTTTTCCCCTCTGCCTTTCCATCTCAAGACCTTTGGAAATAATCTTCTTTCCAATGAACCAATATGCCATAAATGATGTTATATATCATTATGCATTATTTTTCAACAGCAATTCAATGGTGGCAATATCAAATGGTCATTTCAATATTCCAACATATCATCACGTCATCAAGGCACCCAATCATTCAGAGGACTCATCAAGGCTCAAGAGCAAGTGTTTCAGCCTCAAACACCAATCTTGCCATCAAGACGTCATTGGATAATTTCGTTCACAGTATTCCTCCAAGGCAATACTGCTCAACCATCCTCAAGGGACTCAAGAGGAAGTTCATTCAGTTCATTCATTCATTCATTTGTCAAGTGTCAAAGCTCCACTCAATCCATCTTGGCAACCACCTTCATTTCAATACAGTCTGGATCCATCAAGAACTGTATTTCATTTTCAAGCATGGGAAATTCATTCAATCCAATTCAATTTCAATATTAGCCAGCTGTATCAATTCCCAAAACAATCAATACAGCCTCAAGGATCAATACAGATCGGTTTTCAGCCTGAAGAACTCAAGCTCCCAACTTTTCACATATACAAGCTACCCTTTCCACCCTGGGGGGTTTTTCCCCAGTTAATTAATATATTTTGATTTTATTTTATCTTTATTTATCTTATAATTTTTGTTAAGTGAATACTGATATTATCAAGTCAGTCATTTAGCACCTTTTCTCCTTTTTCTTTCTTCGCCTGTCAATGGATATTTGGTGGTCAAATACTTACTAATTCCATTGTTCATTTTGGCAGGTTGAAACAGTGATTAAGGACTTACTTGGGGGGCTATTTGGCCATTTGGATTCTCTTTCCTCTTATTGCATCTCATCTTTGTACCTGCATATTTCTTAGAGGAATTTATTCTTTTATTTTTATTTATTTGTTCTTTTGGAGTCTTCCAAGTGAGTTCCCTGATTGCTGAGTGCCAGGCCACTCTTGTATTTATGTCCAAGAGCCCCTGTGATATTATATTAATTAACTAATAATTTCATTTCATTCATTTCATTCTTTCTTTATAATTTCATTCACTCATTTCATTGAAATTATGACTCTTTAATGCTTATGAACCTAATGATTCATTGTCACCTCTCAATTTTCTCTCGTTCATTCTTCATTCTGAAAATTGAAAGCTGACCCCAATTTTATTTTTTGTTTCTCTTTTCAAAATCCTATCTCAAATCATCATTTTCAATTCATTCATAATTCAGGCCTCATCTTAATTTTCATTTGATTTCACATTTTTAATCAAGTTATTCAGACACATTCTTCATATAAACATTCATATTTGATTCATTCTTCAAGAATTTTGATTTTTAAGAAGAACTCACTTGATTTTGATTTGATTGATTGATCTGACATAAATTGATATTGACCTCAAGAAAATTGATTGACCTGAAGATTTCATTGATTTTGCTGATTTTTCACATCAAGAATTGTTGACATAAATTGATTTTGCCTCAAGAATTCATTTTGATTGATTGATTTTGCAAGATTTTGATTTTGATTAATTTGACATATTGATTCATTGACTTCAAGTTTTCATTTGATATTTAATTGATTGATTTACCTGAAGATTACGTTTGATTTTTTGATTTCATTGATTTTCCTCAAAATATTGATTTTGATTTTTGACTTCAAGCATTATTTCAATTGCCTCAAGTTTTAATCTTCAAATATTGATTCTTATTCATTCTATGTCATTTTTATCCTGGAATAATGCCCATCCAACACTCACCTCCTGCAGGGAAGACATGCTCTCAGGCCAGAACTCAAGCTGTTCTCACTCCAACTCCCAGGGCTCCTCTTGATGGAACCCCAGCAGTTTCTCAACTGAGGGCCAAATTGGACAGAGGACCCATTTTGGAAGGAAGGAAGAGTGTCAAGAAGATCAAGCTCATTCTCAGGAGTAGTTGACGGATTTACAGGAACTTCAAGGACCATTTTCAAGGGTCCAGGTGAAGATGGTGAAGAGGAGGAGGAGAATTCTGCGGAAGAGGAAGAGTCTGATGGTACTGAAGGTGTCCCTGCTCCTGTGGAGGCATCCCAAGGTACTCGAGGGCCAACTCTAGCCCAGTCTGATCAGCCTGTCTCTAATCAGTCTGAACCATCTTTATTGGCCATTATGCAGCAAATGACTCAGATTATGGCCAATATTCAAGCAGCTTCATCCTCTGAAGCATCAAGACCACCAGCGTTCAAGACTCCATCTACGAAGGCACCAGAATGCTTTGATGGGACTCAACCCTTCAAAGTTAGAAGCTTTATTCAGTCTTGTCAACTGATTTTTCATAATGATCCGGCAAACCTTTGTCAAGACAGAAAGAAGGTCCTTTATGCCACTTCATTTCTCATTGGCAGGGCTGAAAAATGGATTGAGCCTTATCTTTCCAATCTCACCAATCAAGACTCCAATTACCTTCTCAATTCTTGGCCTTTATTTGAATCTCAACTCTTTGCTCTATTTGATGACCAAATGAATACAGAAAAGCTGAAGCAGAATTGGATTCACTAAGAATGAAGGAAGGTGGCCATGTTTCACTATACATAGCCAATTTCAGAAGTCTTGTCTCACAAATTGGAGATTGGGGTGAAAGGGCTCTTATCCATCATTTCAGGAAGGGATTGCCATCCAGGATTTTGGATCAATTGGCCTCCCATCCTTCAAGAATTGACTCTCTTCAAGACTTAATGGATATTACCCTGGAGCTTGATACCAGGTACCATGAGAGGCAAAATGAAAAGAGTCATCATCAAGAGAAGAAGCCAGAAGCCTTGAAGTCAAGTTCTTCTCATCCTCAAAGTTATTCAAGCTCAAGTCAAAAGAAGAAGAAGAATTTTCAGAAGAGGGACAAGCCCCATTCTTCTTTGTTGAATAAAGATCTCAAGTTGATGAACTCTGAAAAAGAAAGAGGAATCAAAGAGGGTCTATGTACCTATTGTGGTGGGAAGCATAGTCTTGAAACCTGTCTCTAAAGGCCTCAAAACAAGCTTACCCAGCGGTCAGGCAAATTTCCCAGCCAGGGAAAAGCCTGAGTGAAGATCATGTTGTGTTCAATGGTCTTCACTGTTTTCCTTGCAGAGCACAATTGTGCATTCTGAATGCTGGTGTCAAAAATTCTCTTAAATTCTTTCTTTTTTCTTCTCTTTCTGATGTTTTTTACAGTATTCTCATTGATTCTGGTGCTACACACTCATTTATTTCAAAGCAATTTGTTCACAAGTATTCATTGACTATGTCAGAACTTCCAGAGAACATTCCTCTTATCATTTTGGACTCCTCTGAGTCCCCTTCCTTATTTTTGACTCACCATACTAGATATATGGTTGATCTACCTTCCTTCCCAAGCTTTGAATGGGACTTCTAGTCATAGATAATTCCAAGGGAGAAGACCTAATATTGGGCTTTGACTTTCTCAATCATTTTAATCCAGTTATTGATTTGAGGCAAGGGCTGGTCACCTTTAATTCTGATCATAAGGACTATTATGATGCTTAAAAATCTTTCAGTAATGACTTTTCTTCTTCCACATCATGTGCAGCTCTTGTTGGTGATTCTAGAACACCATCATTTCCATCTTCTGTCCATATTCCTTCCCTTAATTCCCATCAGTCATTACTATCATTTAGAGATGAAGTCTTCAAAGAGATTTGAGATGTTGGAGAAGATAATTCTGTATCTTGACTTCATCTCTTCTTTGGGAATATGGACTTTCCTCCATCATCTTATCATGACTCCCTGGAGGAGTTGTGCGATGAAGAGGAACAGCCAGAAGAAATAGAAACCATGATGAAGGTTGTTCCTATTGTCTATCACCATTACTTGGATGTATTCTCCAAGGTGAAAGCAGAGAAACTTCCTCCTCACCGCGCCTGTGATCATCATATCAAGCTAGAGGGGTCTCTACCTCCAGCTGGGGTGATCTACTCTTTATCAAACCAAGAGTCAGATACACTCAGGGCCTGCATTTCAGAGAATGTAGAGAAAGGTTTCATCCAGCAAAGCTCCTCTTCAACAGGAGCACCTGTCCTCTTTGTCAAAAAGAAAGATGGTGGCCTCCGTTTGTGTGTTGATTACCGCAAACCCAATGCTGTTACTAGGAAGAACAAGTATCCTGTTCCTCCTATGAATCAGCTTCTTACTGTTTTCAATGGTTCTTCTATCTTCTCCAAGATTGATTTGCATGGTGCATATAAACTGCTCAGAATCAAGGAAGGTGATGCACATTTGACATGTTTTAGAACTAAATATGGCAGCTATGAGTGTTTGGGTATGCCATTTGGGCTCACCAATGCTCCTGCCTCTTTCCAAAACCTTGTCAATGACATTTTTTATGATCTTTTTGATATTCATGTTGTGGTTTATTTGGATGACATTATGGTCTTTTCCAAATGTGAAGAAGAACATGTCACTCATGTGTCCACTGTTCTTTCCAGACTCAGAGCCAATAACCTCTTTGCTAAGGCCTCCAAATGCCTGTTTCATGTTACTAGTGTAGAGTATTTGGGTTATGTTGTTTCTTCTGAAGGCCTCAAGATGGACCAAGCAAAAGTCCAGCAAATTCTCAATTGGCCACCTCCAAGAAACCTCAAGGCTCTTCAATCATTCCTTGGCTTTGCTAATTTTTACCACCGTTTCATCAAGAATTATTTAAAGAAGATTAGTTCACTCACAAGTTTCCTCAAAAAAGATTCCCGTTTTCCCCTCAATGAGGAATCTCTTAGACAGTTTCATCAGCTCAAAGAGGCTTTCACCATTGCCCCAATCCTTTCTCACTTTGATCCTTCTCTACCCACCATTGTAGAGACTGATGCATCAGATTATGCCTTGGGTGCTGTACTGAGTCAGATTTCTGACTCAGGAAAACATCCCATTGCATTTGATAGCCGCAAGCTTCTCACAGCTGAGCTCAATTATGAGATTCATGACAAGGAATTCCTTGGCATAGTCTGGGCTCTCAAGCCCTGGAGAGCTTTTCTCCTTTCACTTTCTTCCTCTTTTGAAGGTCTCACCAATCATTCCTCACTTCAATATTTCATGTCATCAAAGATTCTCACTTGCCATCAAGCCCGCTGGGCTGAATTTCTCTCTGAATTCGATTTTTAAATCACTTACCGCCCTGGCCGCCTGGCCACCCTTCCTGATGCTTTGTCACGTTGGGACAATGTTGACCCAGAGAGGGGGGAAGATTTAATCAGCAAGAATCCAATGAATTATCAAAAAATAATCAAGCAAGATTAAATTCAAGCCTCAAAATTCTTTGCAGTCAAGGTGGAAGCATTTTTAAATTTTATTGAATCAATTCAGAAGGCATTATGGAAAGATTATCAATATAGAAGTATCCTTCAAGATTTGGGTAAAGGTAAATCTGTCCAAGATTATTCTCTTGATTCCTCCTCCCAACTTCTTCTGTTCAAAGATTGGGTGGTGGTCCCAAATGACCCCACAATTCAACTCAGCATACTTCAGAAAAGGCATGACTCTTCTCTAGCTGGACACCCTGGCCAAGAGAAGACTCTCAAACTTGTCAAGCGGGATTTTCACTGGCCTGGCATGACTCAATTAATCAAGGATTATGTATAATCCTGTCAACAGTGTTCAAGAAGCAAAAATATTCATCACAAGAAGTTTGTATTCCTCAAGCCTCTTCCAATTCCAAGTGGTCCTTGGATTTGTCTTTCAATGGATTTCATCACTCAATTGCCACTGTCCAATTCATTTGACTCAATCCTTGTCATAGTGGACAGGTTCTCAAAAATTGCAGTCTTTCTTTCAACAATTTCTTCAATCACATCACTAGATTTGGCCCATTTATTCCTCAAGAATATTTTCTCAAAGCATGGCCTTCCTTCAAGCATTGTTAGTGATAGAGGTTCTATTTTTGTTTCTTCTTTTTGGACCAATGTTTGTCAGAAGCTCAAGATTTCAAGAGATCTGTCAACTGCTTACCATCCAGAAACTGATGGACAGACAGAGAGGGTAAATCAGATACTAGAACAGTACCTCAGGATGTATGTCAGTTATCATCAAGATGATTGAAACACCTGGCTCCCACTGCCTTAATTTGCCTACAATAACTCTGACCACTCTTCAACAAAACAATCACCCTTTTTCACTGTTTATGGAAGAGATCCACATTTTGACTCAGTTCACATTACTAAAGATACTTCTGCTGGAAAGTTATCAACAAAGATCCAATCAGTACAGCAAGATGTCAAGAGAGAGCTTGAAGTTGCCATAAACAGGTTTAAGAGGTATGCAGATAAAAGTAGAGCAAGTCCACCTGTTTTCAATTCTGGTGACATGGTATGGCTTTCCTCCAAGAACATCAAATCAACTAGACCCACCAAAAACTGTCTGAAAGATGGTTGGGTCCTTTTCCAATCTTGAAGAAAGTCAGCACTCATGCCTACCACCTCAAGCTCCCATCTCAATGGAAGTCCATCCACCCAGTCTTCCATATTTCAATCTTAGAACCAGTCAAGTCATCAACAATCCCAAATCGGCATCAAGAGCCTCCTCCTCCAATCATCATTGAAGAAGAAGAGGAATGGGAAGTCTCTCAAATACTGGACTCAAAGCTCAAGAGAGGAAAATTATGGTATCTGGTGGAATGGAAAGGTTTTAGTCAAGACCCAGAAAGATCCACTTGGGAACCAACCAAAAACCTCAAGAATTGTCCTGAACTTGTCCAAGATTTTCATTCATTATATCCTGACAAGCCTGGGCCCAATTCTTCAAAAGCTTGATTAATTATGGTGCTTGGTGGGGAGAGGAATTACCAAAAGTAAGTCCCACTCTTGGTATGCACCTTTAGGGGTATTCTACTCTTTTTTTGTTGTAAGCATCACCTTGGCCACTCTGTGAGAACTTTGCAATTTTGGACACAGATCTTTGGCATGGCTTTCAACTTCATTCCAATCTTATGACCATTTTCACTTGGGAAAATTGGCCATTCACTTTTCAATTCATTTCCAAGACTTCAAAATTCAAATTCATTCCTTCAACATTTTTTGTTTTTATTTTTATGGCAATAGCGGGAGTGGTAACTACAAAAAGTAAGTTCCTCTCCTAGTGTGCATTTCCCTGAGGGGTCTACAATATTGTCAAAACATCACCTTGGCCAATTTGTGAGCACCTGGCATCAAATTTCTCTTTCCGGGTCCTTGCCCAATTTCAAATCAGTTGTCAACCTCTATGATGAAGATTGGAACCTCCTCAAGATTCAATTCATTTTTCTTTTCTCTTTTCTCTTTATTTTATTTTCATTTTCATTCTTTATATTAAATTTCATTTTCATTTTCATTTTATCCCATCAAAAATTCATCTCAAAGAATATTCATTCATTACAACATCATCAATCATGAAGCCAATCTCAAAAGAAGATCAAGAAAGTCCTGCATCATATGACAAATTTTTAATATGAGTTATTATTTTATTTTCCTCTTAAAAGAACTTTCCTCTATCCCACTCTCAATCCTTTCCAATAGCCTCAACAGGCTTCACCTCGTATTGGTGCTCAGGAGCTCACCATTTCAAGGTGGGGGGTACTGTCACAACCATGGCAATTCACCTCCTTGGATCTCCGTATGGCATATCAAGCCACAGTCCTTTTATGGCCAATTGGCCATATCCATAACCAGTGGCCAATATGGCCATGTAATCATCTTATGGAACATTTATGGCCATTTGTCTTTTGGGGCCTTCATGGCCCTTCACCTCAATCCAGAAGCCATAGCGGCAATTTATGCCCAATTGGGTATTTCTGGTCGTTTCCCTCAAAACCAGGGGAAATGGCCCAAATGGCTGTTTTTGACCATTTAGGCTCATAATGCGCATTTGCGCATTTGGACACTTTTTGCCCAATTTTGCGCACTTTGACGCAAATTGTCCAAAAGACACTTTCCCGCCCTTTGGGGCTGTTTTTGGCTCAGAACCCAAAAGTGTCCAAAACCCCCAAAGGACCCAGAAACACCTTTCCAACCTCTGGAGCCATCACATCCATCTTTTTCCCCTCTGCCTTTCCATCTCAAGACCTTTGGATGTAATCTTCTTTCCAATGAACCAATATGCCATAAATGATGTTATATATCATTATGCATCATTTTTCAACAGAAATTCAATGGTGGAAATATAAAATGGTCATTTCAATATTCCAACATATCATCACATCATCAAGGCACCCAATCATTCAGAGGACCCATCAAGGCTCAAGAGCAAGTGTTTCAGCCTCAAACACCAATCTTGCCATCAAGACGTCATTGGATAATTTCGTTCACAGTATTCCTCCAAGGAAATACTGCTCAACCATCCTCAAGGGATTCAAGAGGAAGTTCATTCATTCATTCATTTGTCAAGTGTCAAAGCTCCACTCAATCCATCTTGGCAACCACCTTCACTTCAATACAGTCTGGATCCATCAAGAACTGTATTTCATTTTCAAGCATGGGAAATTCATTCAATCCAATTCAATTTTAATATTAGCCAGCTGTATCAATTCCCAAAACAATCAATAAAACCTCAAGGATCAATACAGATCAGTTTTCAGCCTGAAGAACTCAAGCTCCCAACTTTTCACATATACCAGCTACCCTTTTCACCCTGGGGGGTTTTTCCCCAGTTAATTAATATATTTCTATTTTCCTTTATCTTTATTTATCTTATCATTTTTGTTAAGTGAAAACTGATATTATCAAGTAAGTCATTTAGCACCTTTTCTCTTTTTCTTTCTTCACCTGTCAATGGATATTTGGTGGTCATATCCTTACTAATTCCATTGTTCATTTTGGCAGGTTGAAACAGTGATTAAGGACTTACTTGTTTGGATCTTTGGCCATTTGGATTCTCTTTCCTCTTATTGCATCTCATCTTTATACCTGCATATTTCTTAGAGGAATTTATTCTTTTATTTTTATTTCTTTATTCTTTTGGAGTCTTCCAAGTGAGTTCCCTGATTGCTGAGTGCCAGGCCACTCTTGTATTTCTTTCCAAGAGCCCCTGTGACAATTACTTAAAAAGGCTGTAAAGACAACTCTTTGATACATACCTTAGATGAAATATGGAAGAAACATATGATGAAGGAATATTTCACTTACTGGATGGTATAATTTACCACAGACCTAAGCATAGATGTGCAACTACAGTTGTGGACAGGTCCTTGATAAATCTTGTACTGAAAGAATGCTATGACAGCCCCTTTTCAGGACATCTGTCTGAGGACAGGACAAGAGAAAAGATAAACATCTGTATATGGTGGCCAATGTGGCAGAAAGATGTTGCATAGTATTTCAAAACCTGTGAAAGATTTACAAAGGAAAATAAATCCACTTGCAAAAGACTTGGAAATATGATCAAAAGACAAGAGTCCAGAAGACCTTGGGAAATTGTCCATATGGATTGGGTACCTGGCCTCCCACCAGGGGGTGATAGAGGTTATAATGCATGCATAGTGATTTTTGACAGATTTAGTAAGAATCCAATCTTTCTACCATGTCACAAGGATGATACAGACATGGATAAAGCTCTTTTAATATAGAATATAGTAATGTCATGGACTGGAATATTCACAAATATAATTGGTGACAGAGATCCCAAATTAACCTCAGCACTATGGACAAATATTCACCAATTTTTTGGAATAAAGCTGTCCTTCTCCACAGCCTACCACCCACAAACTGATGGTCTGGCTGAAAGAATGATCCAAACCTTGAAAGATATGGTGAAGAGAGTTTGTGAATATAGAATTGAATTTAAAGATTTTGATGGGTTCACCCATGATTGGTGTACTCTATTACCAGCACTGGAATTGGCATATAAAACATCCATTCATGCCAGTACCAATCAAACTCCTGCTATTGTAGAGAAGGGATGGAATCACAAACTACCCCAAGATTCATTAAGGAAGGATTTGGTGGAAATACATCCCACAGCTAGTAGCTTCAAAGAAATGCTAGACAAAGATGCAAACCATGCAGTAAGCTGCATTGAGGACTCATTTGCATATGCCAAAGACAAATGGGATAAATCATATGCCACTCCAAATTTCAAAGTGGGAGATTTAGTAATTGTATCCACCACTAAATTCAGTAACATCAAGGGATGTAAAAAGCTCAAAGACTCCTTTGAAGGAACTTTTCTTATTAAGGCCCTCCATGGAGAAAATGCAATTGAAGTAGAATTATCTGACAAGCTTATAAATAAGCATCCTACATTTCCAGTAAGCTTGGTAAAACCATATAAATCTAGTGATGCTAAAAATTTTTCTTTGAGAAATAAAGCTCCCTAGAATATACCTCCTATTGAATCATCTGGTACTAGGATAATCACCAAAGTTCTCCAGGAAAGGAAGTTGAGAACCAAAAATGTAAGGGAATACCATATTAGGTACAGTGACCCAACCTGTGAAGATGAATGGTTAGCAGAAAAGGACATACCTGAAGCTACCAAACTTCTTAGAATTCTCAGACACACTAGAAATAACAATATTACAAAGTAATAATCTTTTTTAGCGGAGGGAATGTGAGCCTTAGAGGTATTTTCATATACCCAAAAGACCACAAATAATAAAACATGATACAATTATAAATAAAATAAGCTTATTTATATTATCAAAAGGAAAATTAAAATATAAATATAAATTTATAAATATGAATGAAAATCTAATTATAATTTAAAATTGTTAAAACACATTTTTACTTGAAAAATGAAGTAAAAATGAATTCTTAACAGAATTACTGAAATTAAAATATTTTTGGAAAAAGATTCAATGAAAATTATAATGAATTTTCATCCAAAAATGAACATATTAAAATTATTTCACCATTGGACTACTCATAAAAAATAAGGTGGGGTCACCTCTGGGTAAAATTTCTGTAACTCAACTCTAAATAACCTTAAATAAGATTTTAGAATTTTATGTAAAAAAGTTGAAAATCCTCAAAGCCTCAATTTAATTCACATCACATGTGGTGTTAACTATCAATTTTTGTGTTAAAAATTGAGGTGTTATGTGTAGTTTAGAAGCTATGAGGAATTGAAGTGTTTTGAATGAAAATGTCAAAAAAAAGTAAATTGAATTGCATGTGTAAATTACAAGTATATTACATGATGAGGAATTAAAGAAAAAATAAATTGCAAAGATTAATTTTGGAGGGGGAAAAGGAATCTTGGCTTCAAGGGAGCCAGACCCCGAATTCCTTGCTGAAGGGCATGAGATGTCAAAATCCACGCAAAGGTTCATCCCTTTTGGCCTGTAATTGAGTCAGAGGGTCTGTGACTCAATTGATGATGAGGTTTTGATATCAACCAGGGAAGGTTTAGCTGTTTCTAAGAGGGTAAAGCTACCCATAAGATAAAAAAATCATAGTAAGAGAAACTTGAACTAGTTTTTACATCTTTTACACACATTCTGACATTTTTTGAAGGCTTAAAACCAGGTATTATTATAGAAATGGCTGATTTAAGGGTCTAAAATGGCTAAAACCAGCCCCTTTTGCATCTAAACCCGGCTTCAATGATGCCATAATTGGCTTTTCTGTTTTCAGATTGTTTTGCACAACTGACAAGAGTAAACGTTACTATTGGAGTAAGGAAATGGGTGTCTATAAAAGAATGTCTTCTTTACCCCACTTTTCACTTCATGTTAGAATATTTTCCTTTTATAATTAGTTTAAACACTGTTAAACCAATAAATAAAATACCCCGACAAAACTTTTTAAATCATTTTAAACCTTTTAACTATGTGAAAAAAATTATTTTAATCATTTTTTGTAACTCTTATAATAATTTTTACCCTTGAACCACCCCATAAGTTAATTAAAGCATCTTTAATCACTGTTAACATTGTCATTTTGTTCCCAAACTCACTCCTGTAACTTTTGGGTGTGTTTTCTCTTTAATATTCTTTCTAAAGACTCTGTTCCTATATTAATTGCCTGCAGTCTTTTTCTCCATTAATTATAATTGAAATTTCTCTTGAAGAAATTTCTTTTGTAGCCTTAAATATCTCTTGTAGAGTATTTTTGTATAAATTTTTATTGTTGGTAAAACAATGTATCTTTATAATATTTTTTTATACCTATAAAGTAAGAAAAAATAATAAAATTGCTGTGTTTTATCTCAAAAATCCTATTTCATACTATTTTTAATCAATTTTTACCTTATACAAATTTTGAGGACAGGAAAAGTACATGATATTAATCAAAGTTTCATATCCACACCTTACAAAAAATGAGTAAGAAGGAGCTTTTTGTGAGAAAAAGAAGCCTAGGAAGCCTTTCATAAGAATAATTTAATGTGGAAGGGAAGTGGCCCCAATTTTTGCATAAGCCCTTTAGTAGAAAACAATGGCCATTCTTACTACTTAGTTCACCATTTTTAGGCATTAAAAATAAGGGCTAGTTTTTCTTTCTAAAGAAATGTGTTCTCAATAAACAAGCAAATGAGATGATTAATTTAATTAGGAACTTTTGATAATCTTCTTTGGTCTTTATTGAATCTACCAAAAAACATTTGATTTGAATTTTTGCATTATATATTTGAAGCTTTGTTTGGATAAATAGCTTTATAATATTGATATTTCTCAAGACCAATTAATTGAATTTTTCAATTTTAAATAAAGCTCAAGTATCTGAGCTACTTTACTCCTTTTTTTTCAGGAAAATTTGAATATATCTCATTCTTTGTCAATAATTATTATTATTATAATTTCAAATTTCATTTCTTAGTTTTTAAATTTATATCTCATAATATTCAAGTAAAAAGAAAAGAAAGGAATAATAATAATGATGAATTATTTATCTTTTGAAAGAACCATAGCTCAACATCAAGAGTTTAACTTATTCTTAGGGCAGGAAATTTTCAAATATAGAAATAAAGGTTACTTTTGATAATAATTAAATAAAATACCAAAATATGAAAAGGGAAATATTTTCCAGTTTATTTTCAGCTAAGAGATGATGAAAATATGAAAACAATCTAAATATGATAAAAAGAAATATGTCTGAAAAAAATAGGGGTTTTATAATTAGTGGCAATAAGTGAATCAAGAAAGAATTTGAACAGAACTTTGAGTAGAAAAATCATACTGGATTGGAATACATATTGGAAATGAAATATACAAATTAAAATAAAATTCAACTTATATAACCTTCATGTTTATGAGCCTTCATATATTTGAATGATTGTTAAAAAAATCAAAATAATTTTGTAAGCCTCTATGAAATGTGCTTTTATTCTGAAACTACAATGAAAGGTAGATTAGTACTATGTATATAATATATTTCTTATTATCAATCAGATATCAAGCAGTTTTGAATCCAAAATTAACTTCCCAAGCAAGATCTATCAAATTCTGAAGGTATTGGGTAATTATTTTAGGGAAATATTAAGTATATTGGTTCTATAATTTCCACAATCAAAGTCTATTAAAGAACTTATTATCAGCTCTTTGAGTATACCTAAAAAAATTCGGATTATATTTTCCTTTGAGGTATGATTTCTAGAAGAAATATTGAATTTAAAACTACAATATTTCAAGGTAATTTCGTTTAAGTTTTGAATCAATATTTTGGTCAAGGTATTCATCATTGAAGAAATTCATGTTGAGCCTGAGGTTTGATATTGAGGATCTTTTTAGGAATTTGTTTGATGATTTATTTAGCTTTACTTTAATATCAGATTTGAATTAAGATGGGACTGGATTCTAAATTTTGGATTGATTTTATAGCTTAAAAATGTAGTAAAATAAAGGGGGAGTGGTTTTTTGTTTTCAAATTTTGTTGATGAAATAAAACATATTGTGCTTTTTACTCCGATTTTTGGAAAACTTTTTTTATTGTATCAAGAAGGAAAAGAAACTGGGAGTTCATTTGAATGTCATCCCTTATGGGTTTACTTTCAAAAAGGAATAATCAATAAGTCCCTTTTTTAAAAGAAAACCCCAAATCAGACTACCATGAAAAAATGAACCCAAAAATAAGCTTCCCCCTGAAAGAATTATTTGAGAAAGGTAATTTTCATTTTCAGAAAATTAAAATTTTTAAAAAGGGGTATTTCTAAGATTTAGGATTGAATATTGTGGTTCCCCTAAAAAATAGCGTTTTAGAAATGTATTTTTTTGTGTTGTGAGGTGATTTCCCCTACAAAAAAGGTCAGAGTAGATTGAAGAAGAGCCATGGTGAATAATATTTTGTACTTTTTTATTTATTTCTTAGGATGAGGTTTAGAATTTGCTATGGCACAATAGAGTTTTTTTAGGAAAGTTCTGGAACATTTTTGAAAGGTGAATTTATGAATTCATACCAGAAAAATATAAATGAATTTCTGTATTAGTTTTGATAAGGTAGAAAAATTTTGCACCTTAATAAATCACTTTTCTATAGCTATCATTCATTAAAACAATATTATATAAATTCTTTCAAAATTTATATATTCAAATTATGAATTGATGTTATAAAACCTTAAATGTTGATCAAAACATGCTTGACGAATTTTTTATAAAAGGCAAGAAATCTTTTATACAAAAATATAAAAAGGTGTGTATCATTATTTTTAGTAGGACTCTGGAAAAGATTGAATTCTTTTTTGGTTCCAACACATAATCCATAGTTGAATTTTTACTAGAATTTTTCAAGACTAAAAGAGTATATGTGTTAAACTCATTGTGTGTGGCTTCATGAAAACAACCTAAAATAGAAATAAAACCTGATGTTTATCAAGGCTTATGAAAGTCTTCCTTTAATATTTTAACTACCCAAAAAGGTCACAGAAAATATTAATCATTATAAGATTTTGATAAGTGGTGTTCAAATCAGAAATTCATAAATTTTCAAAAAACTGATTTGGATGGGATTTTTCAAAACCATATCTTTTAATTTATGGATGAAACTCTTAAAAAGGGCTATCTTAGGTGAAATATCATTTGATTATGAAATATTTGGTTCAAAAAGGAGAATTTTGATAGTATTATCAAAATGAAAGAAGATTCAATATTAAAGTATTCATTATCAGTCCACATATACCTCTGTGGTATTGCAGGATTATTACTATGGAAAAACAAAAAAGAAGGGTAGTAAGAGGACTAGTATAAAAGACAGAGAAGATAATCAAAGCTTGAAAGTCTCCCTACATAAGAGATTCACTATGAAAGAATAAAGAATTATGACAGAATTTAATTAATCAATAAAATAACTTTTAGAAAACTTCATTGGTCATGAAATACTATATGATTAATTTATCATCAATTTTAATAATAGATTCCACATGCAATGACTTAAAAATTCTTCAAATTTACTTTCTGTATTTCGGAAGTAAATTTATTACAAGGAAAATACTAGATACTAATTTCTTCACAGATATATCTATATATTGACAAAGAATAATTAAAAAAATAAAAGTGAAATTTCTATGTTTTAGTATCAAGCAAGTCTTCAAATAGGTTCTTTATATTGTTTTCTATTCAAGTTAAAAAGATTTTTTTTAGGTATAATTCCTTGACAAATCTATAGATAATGAGATAAAAATGATGTTCCAGTTCATCTCTAGCTTGCTACCTGATGGAAAGAATCCCCCAAAAATTCATATTAATAAGATTATATAACTAACTCATTGGGGTTTATTTTTTTTCTATTTTCATGAAAATGACTCTTAT
The DNA here is from genome assembly GCA_023105745.1 of Austropuccinia psidii. Lineage (NCBI taxonomy): Eukaryota > Fungi > Basidiomycota > Pucciniomycetes > Pucciniales > Sphaerophragmiaceae > Austropuccinia > Austropuccinia psidii. Next base: position 51,983,285 of record JALGQZ010000007.1, on the reverse strand, counting down.
TAAATCTCAAATTTTTTTTAGAGCTATGTAGTAGATATTCTCATCTATCACTAAATAATGCTCTTCAAAATTCTATATATATCTATAAAGAGAGGTATTTTTTAAATGTATTAATATCAAGTCCGTAATTTTGTATAAAGTGGGAATTTAATATATTGAATGTGTGGATAAATATATTATATAGCTCATAACATAAAGGATCTCTTCAAATATTTATTTTAATCTCTTGCAAGCTCAATAGGATTACATAGAATTGGGCTATTAAAGCTTAAATTGAAATTTATGAGTGCTTTATCTACAAATCTGAGTTCAGTTTAAAATTGTTTCCTGGATTTACTTCTTCACAAAGATCTTATTGTCAGATATTTCTAATAATGTTAGAGGTTGAATAAAGACCTGAAATATGATAATGAATTAGCCTCAAATATGTCATTTTAGAGCTATGTTGATGTGTTTTCCTTTTTGAAGGGCTATTTTATAATATCCTTCCAAGTGCTCCATAAGAGTAAGAGTGATATTCTAAAGAGTTAATGAAAATATTTATAGAACAAAATATATAAATTTATCATTCAGAAAAACCAAATTTTATTTTAGCTTCTAATAAGAATCGAAGAAAAATTCTTCCATAAATCATGTTAATATAGATTTATTTCCATCTTAATCCTGAGAAATAAATATAGAAATTAAAACCATTTCACTTGAGGCTTTTCAAAAATAACGCTGCAAAATTTCTTTGAGATTATCAAAAATCTCAATATTCCACATAGACATAAATCAAGTCATGATATGAATAATTAAAAAGAAATCTGAAATCAATATGATGGGACTATTTTATGAGATTCTAAGTTCTGAGAAATACAAAGTTCCACACAAAGTAACTGGAATAAATTTTCAAAAAATCTTTCACCCAAAATTACCATATCACAAAGAAAATGATAATTCCTCAAAAAAAAACATCAAATAAATATTTTGATTGTTTATTTAAGAGTTATCTAAAACTGTCCTTCCCACTATAACCTCCAACATTTACCTTTCATCAATACTCTTATCATAAAGCTCAACAAATGAGTCTAGTCGTATGAGAAGGTTAAAGCTCTGTGGATTAAAGGAAATGGTATCAATTTCAGTTTTTTTCCGAAAACAAATCCTTAATGATAAATTAAACTCTTCAATATTTAACTTTTTAATGAAAGTAATTCCTCTGACTCAAGGGTTGATGAACCTATTAATCCAAGTCGGTGTGAAAAAAATCAGTAATTCATTGCTCCTTAACCATCACTTGAACCATTTTTCCTGCATTTAAAAAGCCTCAAACTTTGAAATGAAACACTTATCGAAAATCTGCACATCATATCAGTCTCTAAGCTTAACCGGAACCCCTCAAGTTCATTTTAGCAAAGATTCTCTCTATATATAGACTGTACATTTTTTCATGATAAAAAATCCATTGTGGCTTCCCCTAAAGTTTTTGACAGGGTTTTTATTTGCATAACTAATAATTAATATATAATTGAATGATTTATATTCAAATTAAAAGGAGAAATAATCAGTAATATCCATGAATTATTGGTGATATAGCGACAAATTTGTAACGCGTTTTTCGATGAGTTGAATCTTTACAGAAATCGCATTTTTATGGTTTCAATACAAACCAAGTTTTTGAATTAACTGAATTTTTCTAGGATATAATCCTCCGAGCCCCTCAAAACATAAGTATAAAATAGTATGGCTCATATTGCACTTCAAAAAGAATGCACAAAAATAGTTTCATTAAGCTCTCACCTGCTATTAAATATCATGACAATGATGCAGAAGAACTCTCACGTGTAATTATTACAAAGAGTATTGAATTGCTCAAATTTCAAGTTAGCTTGGTATTTCTGTTCAAAGTTGAAAACACTCAACCCCCCAATACTTATTTATGTAAATCTGTTTTTCCTACCACAATTCACGATTCTAATTTTGAAGAGTATTTTTCAATTCCTGTTCCGCACACACACACTTTCATGATTAATATTTAATAATGAGTATCAACGTTTGACTTATTGAGATATTCTCCTTTGAGGATTTCATCTCTACCTATAAAAAATCCCTTGATCCCGAGTCAACTTCATAATCCAGATTTGTAAAATTAATCTTCTTTTTACTAATATTTCATCCAAATATCCTTTTTTTAAATTCAGGAAATTGATTCACTGAAGATGTAAATGAATTCTTGAAATATAATGAGAAATACTAAAGCTTCAGGATTCCATAATACTAAGAAAGAGTGCTGCAATTTTCATGCCTATGCGCAGACAGGGATTTAATTCCTGGACCATATCTATTTTCCATAAGCAAAAAATGAACAAACAAATGAAGAAAAATTTAAACTTTATTCAATATTAAATAAGATTGAGATTTTTAAGAAATTTGATGGGTATTCTTTACCTAATGAAGGGTTCTTAAAATTTCCAAATTGAATAAAGGATAATAAATTAAATAAAAGGGGAATTTTAATCCAATAACTTTGAGCTCAATGATAAAATATTATTTATAGAGATTACCTATCAATAAAAACTACAAGAATCCAAGTTTATACCCAATTGAAATGAATCATAGAACAAATCGGATAAAAGGAAAAATAATTAAAGTTACTTTTATTTCTCTTAATTATTATCTTTCTTCAAAATAATTTCACTTGAGAATATTAAATATGATAATGAAAGATATTTAATTTAAATTTAATCTGAAATTTCTTTCCTCAAAAAATATTGTTCATATGAAACCAAGAATAATTTAATTTTTATCATCAGGGGTAACTAATGTACATCAGAAGTTTGGGAATAATGCTGATACATAATTAATTTTATTTCTTTTGAAATATTAAGGAAAGTAAAATTAAGTAAACATTCTTGGTATAGAGATTTACAGATGAATCCATTGAGATTCATAATTATAAAAGAGAATCTTATTTCTATATTTTTAAAGCTTGCCTATGAAACTCTTCAATGATTATAATGAAGAGTACTATTAATGTCCTCAAATGAAAATATAATATAATTATCATTAATATCTATCACTCTAATATTAATCATAATAAGGATTACCGTAATTATATATAAAAATGACATAATTATTTTAAAGCTACTATAAGTCACTGGAACCTATAACAATAGGGTTATAAGAGCTCTAACAGAGACAATTTAATTTAATTTTAATAAAGAAAGCCAATTTATGAATAATGGTAAATATTTCTTACAAATAAACTATCGTATACAACTGTGAGATAAAAATTATAACAATAATTCTATGAAAAACAATAAGTGAAAAAATAGAATATTAATGAATAATGCACTTATAAGCTATTATTTAAGAAGAACTCAGAAAAATTGGCCAGAAAAAATTATTAGAGAATAAAAAGAAGTCAAAACACACCAGAATTCAGAATGAAGGGATTCTTAGAGATTTTTTGGATTTTGAATAATATCTTCTAGCAATATTTTACAAAATGAAACAATTATTAGAGTTCATAAAAATATGTCAAGATTGTAAGATTTAAATTCTTTATTTATAACCATCATAAAGAACTGAAAACAGAATAATTACCTATAATAACCTGACAGATTATCAATCAAATATTATGTTTTGGACAATCTTATTGTACTGAGCGATAGAGAAAAACAGTAATTAAATGGCACTTTTTATGCCTTGAAACACCTCATCTGTGATCAAAGATTCTCTTTTAGAAGGTTTACTCATCAAAAATGAAAAAAATATCATTAAAAATTAAGATTTAAATAAAAACCTTTCAGTTTCAAATTACAACCTTAAGCTACAGGTTTTATTCTTAACTACAAGTAATTTTAATATTGATTTTTAATTATTGTTTTTAAGTTTCAATATAAAAGTCATGTCTTTAAACTTAATTTCACTCTATGAATAGATCGAAAATGGAATTTCAAGAAAAATTCCTTTAATCATGATTTTTGATTTTTTTTTTCAAAAATCTGAATTTCTTCAGAAAAATTGAATCAGTTATTTTAAAAGGTAAATAAAAAGGAATATCATTAATAAAATATACTTAATTTTAAAATTATACATGAAATAATCAATTTTCAAGCGGTGTTAAACTTCCAAGAAAAACCATTGAGAAATGGATTCTCTATGAATTTTTGAGGTTATTGCTCTTTTCCTTGTGAAGATAGAAATATTCACTAAACGTTAGCTTTTGATAAGGCTTTGATGAATTAAGCTTCAGTTTTAGGCTCAATTAAGATTTAAAACATTTCAAAAACTTCATTACAATACTGTGGGCTGGGATCTACTCTTGGGTAGCTTGTGATTACTGTCCAAATGGAGGATCAACACATTTAAACCTAAATATTCAATCAAATTGAAATCTTAAAATTTAAATAAGGTTAAACATTATTTGATAAAACAGGAAAAAACTATTTTTCTCCTTTCAGATCCCAAAATTTGGTTACCCTGGCCTCTCTTTCTGTTTTTCAATTTGCCCCCCTCTTGCATGGATTTCACCAGTTTATTTATTTAAAGTCATACCATGGATTTGAATCAGTTGTAATTTCTTTCATGCAGAATTTACATTCTGTAGGGAAAATTCTCAGCCACTTCAGTAACTAAACAAAAAACCTTATTTTAACACAATTTTTGCAGGATTATTACACCGTATGTAACTATAAATTATAGTTGAAATCAACAATTTCCAAAATTTATCAGAAATTTTCAAAATTTCATCAGTTTTATGTTAGATTCTTGAATATTTCAATACAGAAAAAATAGCTAATTTTGGGTATATCACCCTATGGGTTTACCCTAAGTTATTTTTGGTTCAGAATCTAAAAGCCACATAATAATCATAAATTTATTCATCCAAAATAAAGCTATTATAAATTCTCATTTGCTCTTCTGAGAACATCTAAAACGTCACTTATTGACTGAATTAAATATATAAAGAATTATATATGGCCTTATGGGTATTTCATACATACCTCAAAGGCTCACATACCACACCACCAAAAGAAGAGTTTTAATATAATTTTTCATTAAATAGTATGTCCCCAACTGAATTGGGGGGTATAATACACTGTATAACATCTCTACTCATTATTTTAAAGTATATAAAGAATGCAAATAGAAAATTATTTAGGAATTAATCTAATCTAATGTCTCAATCTCCTGAGAAAGCTTGTGGGAATCGGGTATTTCCTTTTTTCAAAGCCCCTCATCTTCATGTTGTGGGTTTTCATATTTAACCAAATATTTCATTTTATTATTTAACCTATCTATTATTGATTTCAAGACTTTCAGTACCTTTCTTATTCAATTAATTCAAGTGGTGGTACTTCTACAGGTGATCAGTTTCTAAAAAGAAATAGTTCCTTTTCAATAGAAATATAATCCTTTACTCAGGTAACAGAAAATGTTGGATGTCTGTTTTCAAATCCTCCTTTCAGTTCTAATTTTTACTGCATTTGTCCCATTAAGGGATTTCAAAATAAATTTTCTTGAAAAGGGATATTTTAGCCTTTTTGTAACTTAAATCTTACCAAAGCTCAAGGTTGAAGCTTGTATCAAGTGCCCTACTTTGAACTCTGGGGTCTTACAAGGTTTGTCCCATTTTTTCTTAGACTATTCAAAGGAATTTGTCATCCTTGTTTTAAATGATGTCTTCCTTTGAAAGTAAGTAGCTTAAATATTGAAGAAGCTGGATATATGTCTACTGAATGTTTATTCAGAGTATCAACTGGAAGCTTGGGCTTCCATTCTTTTTCAAACATTGCAGCAGTTTTTCCTGTTGAAGCATGGATTGAGATCTTTTATGCTAATCCCCAAGAATGATATAAGTGCAAAATAATCATTGGAAATGACATAAGACTCTTCGAGATTCAGCTCATGTCTTCAAGGGTATGGATAAACCTTTCTGCTAATCCATTAATTTTTCATGATAAAATGTTAAGAATGATATTTTATTTCCCAAAATCTTATGCAAAATTTTCCACAAGGCTGCAGTACATTTTGAGTCTCTATTAATTATTATATTTTCAAAAAGACCAGTATGAGATATAGCTCTCTCCAAAATTAGAAGAAATTTATCCATAGATGTGTCATATTTACAAAATGGTAAAAAGATTGGAGTTTTTTTGTAACTATCTAAAATTAAAAGACATTAATCTTAGCCTTTCTCACCACCATGGTGTAAGGAAGTTTCTCAATTAATATTCCCACTTACCATTGCGTACTTGGCTATTGGATACGGATCATCAGAACCAATATTTTACCTGTAGATTTGTTGGCCTTTTGACACCTGTCACAGATGTAACAGTACTTAATGAAATCTTCTCTACAAGACACCTGCCAAGCACATTTCTTAATTACCTCCATTTTTCTGTATTCAGACAGAGGGCCAGAATAAATTCTGTCTTGAAGCTCTAGTAATATGGTGTTAATTAAAATACTGATAAACACTACGATGAAACATATGTATTAATATCTATGATACAGGGTACTATATAATGAATGGAATGTTCCATTATCATAAAATGTTTTCCATAGTCCATCCAAATAATTACCTAAATGTGTATCTTTGAAATATTTATCAATTAAAGAGGTAAGAATATGAAAGCTCTCATCTTGTTTATTTCTCCAAGTTCTTCAAAGAATTCTGATCCTAAATTCATTATATCAATTACCTCAATTTGTATCTGGAGCTCTTAATTTTTAGAAATGTGAGCCCTGAGGAATATTTTACATTCCCAAAGGACTAACGAAATTCCTTAACAAAAGTTTTTTTACTTAAAATCAAAAACAATTAAGTTTCAAATTGATTGAAATATGAAGGTATTTGATTTAATTTTTAAATAATAGATTTATATATCAATTTTAGAACCCCATTGGATTCTCCATCCAATTTTACCTAGGGTCATACCATAAATTATATATTTTGGCCTACAAAGACCAAAATAGAACTTGAGTGTAAATCTGATAATTTTGAACAACTTTTATTTTAATAAAACTTTATTAAGGTTACACCGTGTATATCTCAACTTACCAAAAAAATGGGTAAAATTAAGGTGTGGTGTGTAGTCTTAAATTAAGCTTTGGATTTACCATAAAGGTGGTAAGTATTGTGGGTACTTTGTCAAAACCAAGCTGAAAATGCCATAGTATGGCTTTTAATATGTAAAAAGGGAAAAGCCCCATGAGAACAGGTTGGAGAAAGATATTCTGGAAAAAGGTACCAGGGTACCCAATTTTGGGAACTGCATAGAGTGGTTTTTGAATATGGCCAACCTTAATTAAGGTTCCTCAGACAAATTCAGTTTCATATGAGGTTTGATCTTTAATTGGAAGTTAAAACCTCATGAATCAGCCAAAATTGAAGTTTATTTAAGCTTATTTAGTGTAAACAAAGATTTGAACTTAGAAAAATACTAAAGTGAAAATTTCAAGTAAAAACTCAAAGTTTCACCATCAGTAAACCTCTTTTGTTTACTTGTGAATTTCCATTAAAAATGGGTATATTAAGGTTTACTTGCTAAAAATTATTCAAGTCTTTTTTTGAGGGCTTTTACCTGAAATTAAGGAAGTTTCACTTATAGTGACAATAATGTTACTTCTTGATATAGTGAAAATTAAATCCAAATTACCTCATAAGCAAAAATTCTCTTTTTACTTATAAAAATATTCCAAATTTGCAATATAAATACTTGGAATAGTAATACTCATAAAGAATTGAGCGTATTTGAAATTAATCTGTAGATATTTTTGGCATTGTAAAAAATGGGGCAAAATTTTAAGATAGAACTAACTCTTGAGAAATAAAGTTATAGCTCTAAAATAAATGAGCTTACAAAATAATATTGAGATTGAATGAGCTAGAAGAATTTATATTAAATATTATTTATAAACTCATTTTATCATGAAATCTTTTCTTGGCTTTTTGACCCTTGAAAATACCACTATAATCTTGTGAAAAGATTAGCATTAGTGCTTAAAACTCTATATGAAGAATATTGAAAGAATTTTGTATGTGTAAACAGATATTAGTATCCTTGATAAAAATTGAGGACTTTATTTGATATAAAAAGCCCCCTCAACTCTGTCAAAAAATATTCAGAATACAACTAAGATTCAGTATAATATAATAAATTGTAATAGATTAATTTTAGGGTGTTTGTAAGCCCATGTAATCTTCTAGTAAAAACATTTAAGCTCTTATGTATTTTTACAAATCTATGACCAAAACACATAAGTGGCCTATTTTTTTGGAAAAATTCCTCAGGCTTAGTTTTGAGAATTTTTATGATCTTTTTGCCATATTTTTTCCAACATGGGATGTGAGAATCCCCAAAATGTTTCAATTTTTTTCCCCAATTTCTCCATTTTGGCCAATTTTGCAAAATGGCCTGTTTTTTAAAACAATTAATTAAATATTTTCCCACTTATGAACTTCCATTTTTTCTTAAACCAAGAGAAGAACCTTGAGGGTACAAGACCAGAAGTCCAAAATCTTGGCATTTTTTTTAGCTGAGACAATTGTAGGCCCCAAAAGGCATTTCTTTAATTTTTTTGGTTCATTTTTGTAAGTAAATTGAAAATGCCATTTATGACATCAATGTAACTAAAAATGTAATTTATGCCATTAGTAAAAGTTACAAATTCCATTTATAGCATTAAAGGTGACATAAATGGAATCACAAATGACATAATAAGGCAGTAAATGGAATCAAAAGTGCCATAACAAGGCCATAAATGGCCTTAAAAGTTACATTTATACCATTTATGGAATTATTAACAGTGCCATAAATGGCATCAAAAACAGCATGTCAAAGAAATTTATGGCATTGAAAACAGAATAACAATGCCATTTATGGAATTGACAGTGCCATAAATGGAATCAGAAATGACATGGTAATTCCATAAATGGCATCAAAAATGACATGTAAACTCCATAAATGGTTTTAAATGTGCCATTTAGGGCATCAAAAGTAACATAATAATGCCATTTATAGGATTAAATGTGCCATTTATGGCATCAAAAGTAACATAATAATGACATTTATAGGATTAAAAGTGCCATAAATGCCATCAAAAATGACATAGATGCCATTTATGAAATTAAAATTGGCATGAATAGCTAAATTTTAATTGGAAAAAACCCCTTATGAATTCTTACCAATTTATGGAAAAAATCAGTTACATTTTTTTACCAAATTCCTTATGTGGGTTTACCAATGCCCTAATTTTATTATAACCAAAGAAAAAAAATTGTCATTTTGATTTCTTGAAATACCACTATCTTATTATGAATTAATAAATTTCCTTATATTATTAAATTTGAGTTTCACTCAAATGAAATCTACTCATATTTGTATTTTTGGATGTTTCACTTATAAATATTTCTAAAGTACCATTTTTGAAGTATTTTCATAATAATAATAGTTTCGTAGCAAACAGTAGCTATTTTCTCTGTTATTATTCTCAATTTATTATATAATCTTATTCATTATCAAAATACCACTATAATATCATAGTCATTTATTTATAAACAGCTGATTTCAGCATGTGATTCCTTCTAGTAGAGTAGCTTTACTATTTTTATTGCTATATTGTCAATAAGAAAATAATACCAAGTCATGATAATAAAGATTGACAATATGATTAATGTTTAATTTTTCTGTATTTATTCTTCAATATGAATATGTATTGTTAATAATTTTTTTAATATTGATTTCTTAATATTATTGGAGTGGTTCCCCTCAAGAATAAGAACAGACATAGTACCATAATGCAGTTGATATTAATTGAATTATTAGTTTCATGGTCAAATCTTACAAGAAACATAGGCAGGATTATCAGGTGTATTAAGTAATGAAAATCTACTTAAACCATAAGAAATTTTGTGAATATTTCCATATTTATGCACTATGGTCATATTTCCTCTGTACTCTTTTCTAGAAATTTTCCATCATAGCATGTGTCTATTAGGCACTTTAATCTTAAGAAGTGATTTAATGGAATTACAATCAGTAATGACCTCAAAACCACTACCATCAAGATAATAATGAAGGTTCTAAAAATACCATAAAAGGAATAGGCAATTCATCTGGCTGGATCCATATCTGGTCTCAGTATGTTTTATTTTTCTTGAAATCAAGCAAATCAGAGTTCGGTTGGGCTGGTCATGAAAGGTTTGAGCTTGATGGAGGGCTGTCCCTAAGCCTTCACCACATATATCAATATATAGATTGAAAGGAAGTTTCCAGTATTTCATGAATAATAATTGGAAATTTTTTAATGAAGTCTTTCTCTTTTCATATGCCAAAATCCTTTCTTGCTTGTGTCATCTGAAGAATAGTTTTTTATTGCAAATTCTGTACAGTGATTTGGAATGTATTGAAAAATATTTATGGAACTTCCTGTAATAACTAATGGAATAATTACTTTTTTTCTGAGGACTTTGTTTCAGTAAAGGTTCAGCCACTTTAATTGTTCCAACACCAAGGCTTAGTCCTGAAACTACATTTCCCAGAGCCTTTAGCTCATGAAACCCAAAATTGTATTTTTAAGGGGTATTTAAATTTTCAATTTCAGAAGTTTCTTAAGTACTAATTAAGTTCTCTCAGAATAAGATGACAAGTTCTCTGAGAAAAGGATAATGCAATAAATATAAATTATTAACCATTCCCCCAATAACTCATGTGGGAAAATGGTATTCATCATTATTTGATAATGAGAGGGTGAATTTTTGATTCAAAAAGGAATACATAAGTATTAATAGATACCACAATCAAAAATTATTCTAAATAACTTCCTGGTATGAGCTTCCAGAAAATTCTTGTGGAACAATTTAAGGGAATCCATAGAGTTTATGAATCTTTCTTTGGATAATTGAGTAAAAGCTGAATTAATTCTAGGAATGGGCTAAATATATGTTATGGTGTAGGTATTCCATCCTCTAAAATCACCAAAAATGTTAGCCTGTGACTCAAAACCAGAGCACAAGCATGACAGCCAAAATACCATAAACCAATGGTATAGCCAAGATACCACCAAAACATGGATCTGAGCCAAATTGCCTCAAAAGGTATCAAACAGAAGAAGAAACTCATGCCTTTCCAAATATACAAGTTCCATAATCATAGGACAAAGAATAACAAAGTTATTCATGCTCAAAGTTATTGCTGAGAATAAACCTTAATTTTCACCTCCCATCTGAAAAACAGATTAAGAGGCTTAAACCCATCGAATGGGTATTCAAAATGAAGCTCTAAGTCAGGGCTATCCAATGGTACCAGCCAAACTGAGCTAACGCCAGTATTACAGAAGTTATAGTCAAATTCAGGCCAAATAAGGGTGAACAAAACATTCACCTCTCATCTAACTTCTACAGTTTTAGTGTGAAATACCTAACGTGGGGTCTTTTTGGAAAGAGCACAATCAGGGATATCTGATGGTGTAATCTATTTCCTCATATTCTAGCTAGAACAAAAGTTATGGGGCAAACAATCCCAATACATCTTTTGCCCAAAACACGCATATGTACAAAACATCTTGTACATGGGATAATTTTGTCATATTTAATTATAACCATATCAACTAAGGTACCATTGTGTAGAACACATACAGGGCTACACACAAAACCCATTTTGAGGTTGATATCTCAAAAACTGACAAAGCTATGGCTGTTTTAAAGTCAAAATCTCACATTTTGTCCAATACAGTCTTACCATGGGATAATATCCCATAAACATGATTATGAGGTGTCAAACAGACAAAAAAGCATGTTTATACTTCAATACCTCATAAGTAAGTCAATACTGGGGTCCCATACAGCTTCTGTACAGCATTCTACACGTCACACACATCAGAAGAGGGCTATGTGGTCCCCAGATGAAAATATTCAACCTGTATTGGTGAAAACTGCCCAGATGTGGTTTCCAAACCACATCTGAGCCCAATAAAGGCTATAAAGGTCCTTGCAAACCACAAGCCTGTCTCAGAGAGTGAAAAAATCTTCACTTCCTCTATGTGGAAAGGTCCAACAGCCCTTCCACCCCATTTCAGGATAAAAAGGAGGGTTTTCACAGCAAGAAATGCTTTCATCATCCTGCTCTTACATTCCTACGTAGTACAACTGTCAAAAACAGTATTACTCTTGGAATATAACCAGGTATAGTTATAATATTAATTATTGTAGCCTTTATTATTGTCATCCATCAGGTAAAGCTGCACCCAGGGCTTTCAACAGCGCCCAACACCACTATTTATTAATAGTAAAGCCCTTAATATTAAACTTCAAACCCTTATTCTTTATTATCAAACCTTTTTATTTAAATTTTACCGTGTCACAGTCATAGTTAAAATTTGTAAATAGTCTTATTACCCTTTTATCATAGACTCAGCCTGACAAAAAATCCCTAATTTATCATTATTCCAAGTAATTAATGCATGGCTTGTAGATTCTCCTTCCTCATTGTTTCTAGATTTTATGAGAAATACCACTTTACTTAGCTCATTAATGCAATCTTATAATGCTTCCCTAGCACCAGGGATAGCTTCATAAGCTTGTATTCTTAATATTGGCGGATAGGGCCTTCCAGAATTCATAATAGTGTCCACTTCATGGAATTTAATTTACCCTAGTGGTTCAATTTCAGAATAAAAGGCTTCTTTAAAATGATATAAGATTTCTATAAGTTCTTCTTTCATTTAAAATTTAAATTTATTATTGATTTGTTAAGTCAACTGATTAGTCACAAATATCTCTTTATTCAAATTTCTTACTTTCCCAATGTAAGTTATTTCTCTTTTTTCTTGGGGAAAAGCAAGTTTTTTCCTTTTATTTTATCCTATAGGGAAATATACGTCTTTATGATTCTTAATATACAAACCATAGAAATTGGGATAATAATTTCCAATTATGAAGTCCTGGGAGCTAAAGGTTCTCGTAAAAGCAAATCTTACCTTTAGTATGATAATTTCTTCAGGACAAGGAAGCATTATTACCCCCTAAAAAACTTCCAAAGGGTGCAAATTCTGACTAGCACCGCCAAATTTTATACCTCCAATTGGAATCCTCTTGTATTTACAATTAGTATAAATTTTATCAAGATTAAATTTAACAAAAAAAGTTAAGCAAGAGCCAGAGTCAAGATTTATCTTGGATTCTCTATTCTTAATCGCAATATTGGTGATAAAAGATGTTCCATCTGTATATAATTTACCTCTGGGAGATTCAGGTTTCTGCATTTTGCAATCTTGTAAATCTATGAGATCCATAAATTTATAAATATACCGTGGCAAATGAGTATTTACCTCTGTCATTTAAAAGAAGAAATTGCTGTTCTTTATAATGAGCTATTTTGGTGGTTCTTTCTTTTAGAGAGTTCAGAATCACTTTTTTGTATAGTAAACTCAGTTTTTTATTTGTTATATTGAGTCTTCTCAAGATCTATCTGATCAATTATTGTTTTCTTGGAGAAAATATTAGCCAAAGCAGGTGTACTTTCAAATTTTTGTAATATTTCTTGTGGTTTTGTGATATTTCTCTTGGAATTGGGTTTAAATTAGTCTTAATGTTTATTGGGAATTTATATCAATTTCTACAGCTTTTGTTCTGGTAGTGATTTATCCCATTGCATTGGTATAATATTCCGTAGAGAAATTATCAATAAATATTCTTCTTATAGAATTCTCTAGGTAACAATAACATTTTTTAATATCCTTTCATATACCATTGTGTCTGAAATATAAGTATGAAGATCAGTTACAATTTACTCCTGCTTAAGAAACTAGGACATGAGAATGTACCACTAAATATTAAAAATAGCTTCTTCAAAAGACTTTCCCATTCTAAATCTTTAAGATTAATGAGTCTATTTAAAAATGATATATTATTTTCACCAAGGCTAGAAGTATTTAAAATGTCCCTGTCTCATTTTCAATACCATTTATTGGCTTCTTTGATAAATAATTTGTGTAATATGGCACTTTTATACTTGTCAGGTATGTTAAATTTGTCTTTAAACAAATCACTTGATTTCATAAATTCAATATTATTATATTCCTCTTCATCACTGAAGGTGGAGACTTTGCTAATCTTAGAATGTTATTTCACTTAAAGATATTTCCCACCTCTGCATTATCACTTGAAATTGAATTATGAATTAAATTATAATTATTTAAATTTAACAAATTTCTGTCTGGAATTGGTGTAGAATATCTTTTCAGCTAATTTTTTTAAAGAGATATCATTAGTTATTGATTGGATATCTTCTTTCAAGTCAAGTATTGCTTCTTCACTTTCTTGAAATTGTTCTTGGAAAGAGATGTGTTGTGAAAAGCTTTATTTTCCAAGTATTCAGCTTTTATTCCTGATTCTTTAAGCTGTTTCATTAAAAAATGGAATTTTTATGTGACTGATTAAGAAATTTTACTGTGTATTCTATTCTCTCACAAATATTTTTCAAATAAAAAGTCTTTTCTTGAGTTATATTTTCTAGACCAAGAATTATCCTTTGTGATTCTTTCACTTGAAAAATTTCTTCATTAAACGTTTCAAAACTAGTTGTTATCTTAAGAATATTTACTTCTTTGAAAACAACTGATTCATCCTGTCCTCCCCCTTAGATTTTAATCCCATCAAGGCTCTTTCCATTTTTAACACATTGTCTATTCCTGTCCTATATTTGTTCGGAGTTCTGTAATTCTGAGTATAAGGCTTATTCCACTTGACCCTTCCCTTCCCTTTTGGGTTTTGCTTCACCTTCTGATTTCCCTCTAGGGATTGATTGCTTTTTCTTTGAGCTGGTTTGTGAGCCTTTGAGATATTACCACATATACAAAAAGGTCACAAGAAAAACTTTACAATAATTATTCTTTTAAATAGTTATGTTAAAATAAGTAAAAATACCATGAAAAGGCATAAATACTGAATTAAATTAGAATATGATGAATGAATATGTAAACAAAATTACACCATTAGATTTCTCATGATAAAACACACATATATCATTTGTACAGCATATCTGTAAGATCAATAACTAACAAGTAATAAGTAAGAATGCCATAAAAAGACATAATTGCTTATTTATCTCAGAGGCTAATGAAAAAACATTTGAAATAAATTGCACCATTGAATTCCCCATGAAAAATTACACATCAAATAATTTTTTGTCATTTCTCTAAAGTTGATACTTAAGGAATTAAGCTGAATATATGCACTTTTATGATTAGTGCATACATTCATGCCTTTTAGCTAATATCTCCTGATATATAAATGATAAAGAGATGAAAAAAATGAAGTTGACATGTAATTAATTTAAGAATACAGATATGAACTTTATATGAAAAGCTATAAACAAGGTTATACCTTGTAAGGATTTATTGAACAAAATTGCAAGAGCTGTTGATCACTTTGTGGTGAAAGTGGTCCAAAATTAAAATAAAGTAAATATAAAGGTTCTTCTGACCCATACGTGAATAATGATGTATCTTTTATCATAATATTCAAGGTAAAACCCCCTGAAATCATGGTTTGAACTTTCAAATAGTATATTTCAACAGAAAGGTGAGTCACAAGAAAAATAACTAAAATTAGAGTTTTGACGATGTAATGAAATTATCTTTAAATTTTAATAATAACATTCCAAGCTATTAGAATTCACTCTTTGAATGGCTTTATATCATACAACTTGAGGGTTATTAATGATCAAAGTTTAAGCTTAAAATTGATCATTTATGATCACTCACTGTAATCTTACTTTAGGTTTAACAGTCATATAGGTGATAAAACTGGTGAATACTATGAGTTTATGATTAATAATGATACAATCCACAAATTTTAGGCTTCTTCCAAGCTTATGATGTCTTCAAACTTACAGTTCTAGTCATAACTCTAAATAATGGCATAATAATAAGATAAGATGGTTTGATTATGATGTAATAATCACTAAACCTTAAAATACTGATCCATTGCAGTGAATACCATCCATACACGTCTACCCCAACCCTTTTAGAGTCTAGAAGGGAGGAATATACTATAAATAGAGCTTTTTTTACTCTATTTCCCCCTCAGATGCATCAAAAACAATAAAGCTCAAACCAAAAAGTTAAAATCTTTATTCTTTATATATAAATATTTTATATTATCAAGAAAAAAAGTAATCTTTATCATAATCATCAATCTTGAAGTGATTTCTCCAATAATTTAATTTTTTTTGTTATATCTCGCTATAAATCCTATTTTCCACATAAAATTAAGAATATTTGTAATTTCTCTTATTTCATTTTTTGTAAATACAATTTAAATAAGCTGTATTTACATTTTTAGCATAAAATATTTCCAAATTATTATATTAAGTGTCAAAATTAGGTTATTTTCTCTTTTATAATGATTTTTCTCTATTATTAATTTTAATAATTCATTTATTAATATAAATAGTATTTATATTAATATATGACAGTAATATTGGTAATATACTTGTTATTAATTGGTTTTTATTATTAAAAACCAATTTTTTACGCCTTTATTATTTGTTGGTAATAATAATGAAGAGCTTTAAATACATTAATTATTATATATTAATATATTTTTTTTATTATATTATATTTTTATGATATAAATTATACTATTATATTTATTTAATAATATAATAATTTTATGCCATAATTATATTAATTCTTTCTTATTATAAGTATTCCTTATTTCATTTATTAAATCAATAAGGAAATTCATATTACAATAAGTGAAATATCTGTAATATCTACTTATTCTTTCATAGTCAAACCTTACATGGTTGAGCCATATTTTTCCTCATGGAGGCTCGGGTGTCTTCCAAAGGAGTCATTCCCTTTGTTTGAGCCAGATTATTTTCTGGTTCACTGATCAAAGAATTTGGGCGTTCAGACAAGTATTTATATTTCTTAAATTATCTCTGCAGCTTTGAGGGGTTCAACCTTTCATGAGATTCTGATTCTGTTATTTACGCAAAACACTCTTGAGGCTGTGAATGGAGTTCATTTTACCCTCCCAAGAGCTGGGCTAAAACTCCCACTCTTGTTTCTTGGCTGCCATGCACCAATTGCTGTACTGGAAATGTTATATTTCCATAGCTTCCACTTGGAAACTGTTCAGGTCTGACCTAAGAGTAGCAGCAATTTCAGGCTCTGATCTTTTGTAAAGTAGCTCAAAAGCTGATACCCACATTTCATAAACAGTGGAAGATTTTTCATCCTGCATTTTTTCCTCTCCTTCATTTTTAATTTGGGACTACAATTTCTATATGCAGATTAATATTATTGTATGGAATAGTTACCCCCACATCTGGTTGGGGACATTTTTAAGGTCAATATCAACCTTATAGGTGGAAAATTTGAAGAAATATTCCTTTGTATGCAAAGGCTACTTTGAGTGCCAGACTAGTCTGAATATCAACAATTTATTCAAAAGACTAACTGGATTCTGGGGTGTTTCTCCTTTTAATGTCTTTTATATAAAATGATAAAAGATCTTTAAATAAACTCAGATTGTAAAATAAAGGTTTTTGGGTATTTGAAAGAAAAATTATTTCAAAAATAAAGAAATTTGGGTATAAAGAGAATGAAAAGAGATATTCTGAAAAGTTAAGATTTTTGTTTATATTATTGAGGAAATGATAACCATTCAATTAATAAAGGATGTTGGTAAACACGCATAAGCCCTTATGTGTTTTTACCACTTTATGGCAAAAACAGGTATGTGGACTATTTAATTTTTAAAAACCTCCTCATGCTTAGTTTTTAGGATTTGTTTTATTTTTTTGCCATATTTTTTCCAAAAATTGGATGTCAAGATCCCCAAATTGTTTCAAGTTTTTTCCAAATTTCTCCAATTTAGAAAAGTGGCCTATTTTTTTAAAATGTTTATTGCAAATATCCCCATATAAAAATTTACAAGTTTTTTTTAAAATAAAGGGGAGAATATTGAGAATCAAAACCTAGAAGCCCAGAATTATGGGAAAATCTTTGGGTGGGACAAGTGAAGGCCCAAAAGTTGTGATTTCTTCAAGATCTTTTTTCATGTTTTTAATATGACTATTCTGAAGTACAAATATGCCAAATGGCTGACAGAAAAAGATACTGAGGTGGCATTTAAGCAAAACTTAGGACTAAGGAGGGGGATAATTGGCATAAAGTGTAAGTACAAAAAATATCCCATCTGAATCAACCTCTAAAATAGTAGGTTTTTTCTGAGGGTGGGGGGAAGATTGGATAAATATAACATCATGTGATTCCTAAATTGATCTTCCCAGCCCAGGAATTGTGGTTGGGTATGAAATTACCAACTTGCAGCAATGGGGCAGGCCGGGGTAAACTGTAGAAATGGTGATATACAATGGAAAAAAATGAGAACAGATATCCAATAAGAAGATGAAAATGGGAGGATTGTAGTTTTGAGGACAGACATAAGGGAAAAAAGAGAAATATTGTATTTTTGAATAAAAGGAAACTAGTATTTGATACTTATTTGCAATTGGATCCCCCATATAAGCAATGGAAACCCACTTTCTCTTTGGTGCCTGGACAAAATCTTTGTACCACTCAGTTCTGTCCAAGTAAAGGGATAATGAGGGTACCAAAGTGTTCATGGCTTTAGAAAGGTGTTGTTTTTTTTGAATTTATTCAGCCAAGTCATCTCTTCAATTAGCCCATTGATATTTAGTATTCTAAATGTAATGGAACACTTTCCTGTAGCCACAGTTTCCATCACCCTGGACATTGATGGGCTTGAAGATGTATTTAAATATAAGCTTTGGCAAGTCTTCTGAACCAGGTACCCAATAAACATGGATCAAAAAAGTTAATGAATATTAAAATAACCAAAGAAATTTACATTTAAATAAATTAAAAACTAACAGAAAGCTTGGAGAATTCATCACTTGTGTGACAATTCCATTGGAAATGCTCACAGGTTAAGTAAGTTTCATCATATATATTCAAAGTTTCTTTTGGCTTATGGGAATTTCTATGTGAGATTCTGCTACTCTTGGCCAATCTTCTGGACCTTCTGTGGGTGACTCCTGATTTCCCATATTCACTCAATTAAGCTTCTGAAGCTGGTGAATATGATGAAGTGATTGATTTGGATAATGAGGCCTTGAAATCTTCAGATGAATATACTTCCAAAATTTGAGGAGGGGAAATTTCCTGTGATTTTGAAGATGTTTTGCAGTTCACTTGTGATGGGGGGTTTCCTCTTCCCTTGGATTGAATTTCAATAATTTCAAATATTGAGGGATCTCTTTTTATTTTTATTTTTATTTTTATTTTTATTTTTATTTTTATTTTTATTTTTATTTTTATTTTTATTTTTATTTTTATTTTTATTTTTATTTTTATTTTTATTTTTATTTTTATTTTTATTTTTATTTTTATTTTTATTTTTATTTTTATTTTTATTTTTATTTTTATTTTTATTTTTATTTTTATTTTTATTTTTATTTTTATTTTTATTTTTATTTTTATTTTTATTTTTATTTTTATCTTTATTTTTATTTTTATTTTTATTTTTATTTTTATTTTTATTTTTATTTTTATTTTAATTTTTATTTTTATTTTATTTTTATTTTTATTTTTATTTTTATTTTTATTTTTATTTTTATTTTTATTTTTATTTTGATTTTTATTTTTATTTTTATTTTTATTTTTATTTTTATTTTTATTTTCATTTTTATTTTTATTTTTATTTTTATTTTTATTTTTATTTTATTTTTATTTTATTTTTATTTTATTTTTATTTTATTTTTATTTTATTTTTATTTTTATTTTTATTTTTATTTTTATTTTTATTTTTATTTTTATTTTTATTTTTATTTATATTTTTATTTTTATTTTTATTTTTATTTTTATTTTTATTTTTATTTTTATTTTTATTTTTGTTTTATTTTTATTTTTATTTGTATTTTTATTTTTATTTTTATTTTTATTTTTATTTTTATTTTTATTTTTCTTTTTCTTTTTATTTTTATTTTTATTTTTATTTTTATTTTTATTTTTATTTTTATTTTTATTTTTATTTTTATTTTTGTTTTTGTTTTTACTTTTATTTTTATTTTTCTTTTTATTTTTATTTTTATTTTTATTTTTATTTTTATTTTTATTTTTATTTTTATTTTATTTTTATTTTTATTTTTATTTTTATTTTTATTTTTATTTTTATTTTTATTTTGATTTTTATTTTTATTTTTATTTTTATTTTTATTTTTATTTTTATTTTTATTTTTATTTTCATTTTTATTTTTATTTTTATTTTTATTTTTATTTTTATTTTTATTTTTATTTTATTTTTATTTTATTTTTATTTTATTTTTATTTTATTTTTATTTTATTTTTATTTTATTTTTATTTTTATTTTTATTTTTATTTTTATTTTTATTTTTATTTTTATTTTTATTTTTATTTATATTTTTATTTTTATTTTTATTTTTATTTTTATTTTTATTTTTATTTTTATTTTTATTTTTGTTTTATTTTTATTTTTATTTGTATTTTTATTTTTATTTTTATTTTTATTTTTATTTTTATTTTTATTTTTATTTTTCTTTTTATTTTTATTTTTATTTTTATTTTTATTTTTATTTTTATTTTTATTTTTATTTTTATTTTTATTTTTGTTTTTGTTTTTACTTTTATTTTTATTTTTCTTTTTATTTTTATTTTTATTTTTATTTTTATTTTTATTTTTATTTTTATTTTTATTTTTATTTTTATTTTTATTTTTATCTTTATTTTTTATTTTTATTTTTATTTCCATTTTTATGTTTATGTTTGTTTTTCTTTTTATTTTTATTCTTGGCTCCTTGAGGTTTTCCACAGATATTTCTGCATTCTAGTAGGTCTTCATAATATTCTTGATCATTGTGACTCTTGGGAATTTGATCAAAAGAAATTTTCCCAGCCAAGAAATCTTGAAAATGCTGAATAATTGGTGTTAATTCTTCCATTGGTCTTTGCCAAAGGTGTTCCTCATCATATTAAAATGCTCTTTTGTCTTCATTATTTATTTCTTTCTCACCAATTTGATCATCACCTTGATAACCAGTCTGAGAAGAATATTACAAAGAAAATTGAAGATGAAAAAATACTCACATGCAAATTAAAAATCCACTGAGGATGGAAGTATGATTTCTGGAGCCTTTGGTGCTTGGAAAATTCCTGTTGGGTCTTGTTCTTGCAAGGCATTCTTTGATAGTTTCTGTATTCTTTGCTGCATTTTTCATTGGGAGGAAATTTTGTTTTGAAATTTTCAGAAGTCATCTGAAGGGCATAAGAAGACACATTGTTATTAGGAGCACAGATGTGTGGAGGGACATTCCTGAAATTGAAAATCATTTCTTTGGGGATTCTGTTGATAATTCCAATAAATCTTTTCTTGCAAGCCATTTGAATAGCCCTAAGAACCTCCATCAGAGTACCAGTGGAATTTTGCAGCCAAATATTAACCATGGAATGAGCCACTTCAACTATTGAGGTGGAGCCCACACCCAGGTGACAATGGTAGTTGGTCCAGGCTGGCACATAATATTCCATCAGAGGAAGCCAGGTTTTTTCCAAATATTGCAACACCTAAGAATTCTTTACTTGCGTTTAAAGCTTCTTCCAGTTATTTTTGAAAGACTTCTCATTGGATGAATAAATAACCAGAGAAATCGATCCCATAGTCATTGATAAAAATGATAATAAAAGTTGAAGTGAAAGATAAAAGTAAGTTACTTGATTCCAAAGGCCCATAAAAGTTTCAAAATAAGTGCCATGACCATTTTTCTTAATTCAAGAGCAGATAAATATCTATTGATGTGCCAAATGCATAACATTACTTTTGAGTCCTGGAAAAGCTTCTTAAGAGAATTTTTGAAGGCCAAATACCTGTCGATAACAATATTGGTGTTTTCAAGAACTTTTTCTATGTATTCATTCAATGTTTAATTATATGAGGGTTTGGTTCCATCCTTAATCAAACGAGAATTCCCAGGAAAGGCCTTATATGTTTAACAAAATCCAAAAATATGAAAAAGGGGCATTGTGCACTTATTAGCTTCATAAGTAAAATCCAAAAGAATCACATGAGGAAAGCCATGAAGGAGCTTTATGGAAAGGGGTGAGTGAAAATAAGGAGGTAATGTGTCCCTCAGTATCCCTTTCAGAGGACCACAAAATAATTTCTTCTTTAATGGTGTAAATAAGAGAATCAGTGCACCTTCTGCCTTGCAGTTTTTTCTCCTTGATTTTCTTGACTTAGCTGTAAATGTCTTGAAGGATTATGGGCTTTTCCGACTCTTCCTTGCTACATAATTTCTCCTGAATTTGACTTTGCATGAGTAGTGAGTCAGAAATCTGAGAAATATGGGATGTTTCTTTCTATTTGGATTTTCTGAAAGCAGGATGTGCCATGATAGCTTCAGTGGAATAATGGCTGTGTTCAGTATTTTTTAGTTGAAGAGTCCAAGTGGTACTATTAGCACATTTTCTTACATGAAGTCTAAATTGACAGTCAAGTATTCTTTAAGTGGCTGTTTTGAAGGAGTTCTTGTGAGAATTTGGAGTCACAGAACTATCAAAACCTATTTCAATTTGGTTGTGGGTCATATTTAAGCTTGATGTTGACACAGCATACCCCTGTTCCCTGGAAACATTATGCACATGCTTCCAAAGAAGCTCAAGGGTCTGAAATTCACCTTCAGTTGGGGTTTGAAGAATTATTTAGTGTAAAAGGTGTATAAATTTCAATACAGGAAGAATTTGGGGATTTGGAATGAGGAAAGAACCCTTAAAAATATGAAAAAGAGGGGATAAAAGGTGGGAAAGGTCAAAAAATTGGGTAAAAGTGAAATTAATTTGTTTAAATTTGAGATTAATAGATGAGGGAAGATGAAAAATTGAAATTTTGGAGGCTTGAAGGCAGGTTGTTTTGGAGGAAAATGCACTCTTTTCAGAAAGAAAAGAAAAAGAATGTGGAAAGATTTGGGAAATTTGGTTTGTAATTCTGTTTTTCAAAAGAAAACTTGCTTTTGGGGGGGGGGGTAATGTGGATTATTTGGGTGTTTGGCTCTTTCTTTTCTGGGGGAGGATGTGAAAAAAATGTGAAAAAAATAGGTGAGAGGACCTTTTTAGGGTCTTTTGGAAGGTTTTTTGGTTTCATTTTGATTTAGAAAGGGCCCTAGGAACCCCTTATGTGTTTTTAACAAAGCTCTTAATAAATGATTGATCAAAATTAAATCATTATTCATCTTACACTAGAATAATTCCAAGTCTTTGATTTGAGAAAGCCACTATTTAGAGAATTGCAATTCATAACAAATACCTGAATACTATACTTCCTCAAAGGATTATTTTATTAAAATTTTGAAATTTATTTATAAGGGATGAGTCCTAAAGGAGACAAATATTTATGTTAATACATCAATGTTACATAAAAAATGGAGTAAAAAAGGTTCTAGAATATATTTCAAGTCCCAAAAATTGTTTAAAACAATAGAAAAACTCCCAAATTCAAGTTTCTTCTATTCCAAGCTTAATGATAATACTCATTTTCAAGAGTATCATGACTGCACTAAAATCAAAATATGATATAATTAAATATTATAGTTGAGAATATGATATAATTAAATATCATAATTAAAAATATGATATAATTAAATATTATAGTTGAGAATATGATATAATTAAATATCATAATTAAAAATATGATATAGCTATTATAAATATCAAGAACTATAATATTGATAAAGAACTATCATTATTAAATATTTAAATAATGAAAGATATAATAGTTATATATAGTTCTACTTGGCTTAAGTAAATAAAATCAAGCTATATATAATATAAAATATACTTGATAAATAAATTATCATACACAAAATTGTAATAATTTTTATAGTAATAATCCTATGAAGGAATACAATACTGATGGAAGCCCCACTTATAAATAGTTATTTGAGAAAAAAAAAGAAAAAGGGTCAGAGAAACTTATGAAGGAATAAGAATAATTCAAAGAACAACAAAATAAAGACTTAATAGATCTTCAAAGAATTTGTTGATTTTACACAATAAAACAATAATTTGAGATTATAAAAATAGAATGAATCCCTAAAATTTGAACTCTTAATTTATCACAATTAAAAAGAGTTAAGAACAAAAAACGTTTTATAATAGTATAGTATTTTTACCAATAAATAATTATGTGTTGTGCAGTTTGATTGAGCCACTTGATAGGAAACAAATTGTAATAAAATGTCCTTTTTATGCCTTGAGAAACCTCCTATTTAATGGAAGAGGCTCTCAGTAGATTCTTACTTATCAAAGTAAGAAAAATCCTGAAAATTGAGCTTCAACTTGAAAACTCTCAATTCTAAATTAAAATAAGTTGGGATGTTACTGTTAACTTCAAGTAATATTGATATCAACTTGTGCTTATTATTTTAAGATATAATATCAGAAAGAAATTTTGATCTGCAATGGCGGTCTATGAATATCCTGAGAATACAATGTCAAGCAAAATCTTTAAATAGAGATTTGTAATCAATTTGTAAAAAAATCTTAATTCTCTTTGAAATAACTTCATGTAGTATTTTCAAGGGTAAATACAAAAGAACTCTTTTAATAAAATATAATTGATTTTTTTATACACAGATAACATCAAATTCTATGACAGGTTGAAATTTTGTGAAAATCCATTTAGAAATGGCTTCTCTATGAATTTCTAAATTTATTACTTTTTTCCACATGAAAATAAGATAAACACTAAGCCTTAGCCATTGATAAGGTTCTTATAAATTGAGCTTTGATAAATACTCATTTAATAATTTAAAGCTCTGAAACCTTTATTAAAAGCCTCCAAAATGGTGTGAGCCTTGAGGTATGTTTCATGTACTCAAATAAGCCACAAATTGGACCAAGAATAACTCAATAACCATGAAAAATCTATAAATCATGCTTATAACCAAAATTCATAATTTTAAAAACTGAAAAAACATCTTTTTATTGATTAAATAAATCTTAGGATTCAACACCAAATTTGGATTCTACACTAAATTTTGGCCTGGGTACCCTAATATGAGGTATACCCAAATATGACTTTAAAAGAATATCTATCCATAAGGAAAAATCAAATATGAATTACTTTGACTGTTTACCAGGAAACCCTATAAACCCATACTCAGCAGAAAAACCTTTATTGAAAATTTAAAATGAAATTTCACAGAGAAATAATGGGATTCTAAGAGCTCCTTGGATATGTAGCAGTTGGTACAGACTAGATGCATCTATATTTGAGATAAAATTTGAAACTATTTTGGTACACTTCTATTCTAGCATATACTCATTATTTAATTATATTATCACTGCTATAGATACAAAATTATAGCAGAGAGGGGGACAAGGACAAACCTCAAACAGATCTGGGATACCTGAATCCATAGGTCCCTGAGGCATAGAAAGGTTCCCATAAGAAATTATGGGATTTAAAAGGCTTAAAGCCCACTTTGGGACTGGTAAACTCTGTTAAACAACGAGCTGACAACCTGTACGTTAATATTTTGAAGAAAATGATGAAATCTTCAACAATTCATTAGAAATACATTTCTTAATGAATTGTTCTGAAAACTTCAGAGCCATTCAAGAAAGAGGTGATCTCCAATTATATCAAAAGGTATTCCCAACCTCACAATCTCAATTAACAGCTATAATTATAGTCCTTTTTTATGATTTCATGTAGAACAGTGAAACTTCAAAAATTCACAGAAAAGAGAATCTGTGATGGAATTACCAATCAAATTGATAAATGTGAGAAATAAATGTATATTTTGAAATAAAGAAAGATTTAAATTGTGGTATTAAATACCAATTATATCAGTCTCAAGCTTACCAAATCATATAAAATATAATGATGTAAATAGGATTGCGGAATAGCTCTGGAGATGGAAATAAAGCTGTGAGAAGAACTCCCAGAAGGAAATGAAATTGCAGGATGACCTTAGGGAAGGAAATTATGGAAGTTTGTGGAATAAATCCAGAGATGGAAATAGGATTGCAGAATAACTCTGGAGAATGAAATAAAATTGCAGAATAACTCAGGTGATGGAAAGAAGAGTTGAAAATATTAGAAGTTAGTGGAATAATTGCAGAGATGGAAATAAAATTGTGGAATAACTTTGGGGAAGAAAATAAAATCTTGAAATGATTCCAGAGATGGAAATATGATTGTGGAATAACTCCAAAGAAGGAAATGAAAACACTGAATGATTTCCAATATGAACATAGAATTGCATGACAGCCCCAGAGGGGGAAATGAAATGGTGGAATAAATTTAGAGATGGAAATCAAATTCCAGAGATCTGGAGGTAGTTAGATTAAAATGTGGAGAAGTCCTAGGACGTGAAGGATAAATTTTGGAAGTCTAGAAGATACACGTTTCAACCAGAAGAATTTCAATCGCAAAAATAATTACAATACCAACCTCTCCACATTTTCACATCATAAAACACATGAGTATAAAACAACCTTCAAGCACAGAATTCATAAATCTCAATTTAAGCAAATATATGGCTCATATATGAGAAACACACCCAAACAAAAAATGAATTCATGATTTCCCCACCTTTGTTCAAGTCTAGTAACAATGCACGCAATAGCAAATTCTGTACTTTATTAACTTCCTCCACTTCCAAGAATGATGTCACCAGCTAAATTCTCTCAAAGATATTATATGACCAGAAAGAATTTCAATTTTCAGAAACTGTATTTTCTCCACTTTATTCAAAAAAAGAAAATTTTCCCAGAAAAGTTATATCTCTCTCAGAAAACACATAACAAAAATACTAAAACTACACATCTCACTGGCTTAAATATTTTAAGTCTGTTTTTTTCTAGGTACCCCCCTTTTGGAAAGCTCTGTTAAGGCCCAAAGGTATGAATAGAGGTATTCTCTCCCTCATTTTCCAAAATAATGGAACAAGATCTCACTATACAAGATAACAACCATCCCTGAATGAGAAGTATATTTAGAGTAGTATTAGTGTTTTAGTAATGAAAATCTCAGTAGACTTTCTCAGTAGCTTATTATTATTGAGAAATATTATTTTAACTGGAGTGAATAGCTCAACAGCCTTTCACATTATCTGACTATTGTTAATAAATAGCCCTAAAATTGCATTTAAAAGATTAGTAGCATTGATCAGAAGATTAGTAGTATTAAAGAAAATCAGTAGTGATATGAACATAGTATTAAGAAAATTAATTAAGAATTATAATTAGTATCAAATCTAATAGTATCATTATTAGTATTAATATTAAAAAACATCATATTAAAAAACCAAGCAAAAAATATCATTCTATTAATCTTATTGGAATAAAATCAAACATTACTCTTTAATTTATCAAAAAATATAGTGTTACATCAGAATTTTGGCTATAGAGTTACTCATTGGTCTGATTTAGAGACTACTGATAAGTATCCTCTATTTGTTGAAACCACAAATTATTTTCTATTTTGTTATTCTTTGTAGGATGAATATTCCGTATTATTTACAGGGGAAGCAGATACACCTTTTCACCCATGGTTATTGGAAAATTCTGAAATTTAAAACAGACTTAGAAATAATTTAACCCTCAAGGTACTGCCTTATTTCATCCCAAACAGAAAGGAGCTCCCACAATTTTGGTAACTGGATCATTTCTTAATCATAAATGGGTTGGTAGACATGAGAAATCCATTAATCAGTAATCAAAAAATTGCAGTAAGTAACATGGTGATGTAATGTGAGCCTGTGAGATATGTATGACATACCCATAAGGCCACAAATGATCTTTTATGCGGTTAATTTAGTCTTTAACAGACTTAACCAATTGCATTTAAGAAAAATAAGCATAAATATATTTTGGATAAATTAAGTTATAATTATTATGTCATTTTTGGATTCTACACCAAGAATGCATATTTGGTATGTTATTATAAGATTTGAGAGTCTCAAAGTACAATTGCAAATTTTTCAAAATTCTTGAAAATTGTTAAATTTAATCTTAAATAAACTTAAATCTGAAGTTGCATAAGGTTTATGCAAACTTACCAAAATTTTAGTTAAAATTGAGGTGTTGTGTAAACTTACTGAATCAGCTAAGGATTTTTCATACAGAATGCAAATACTGTGTGAGCTCAATTTAAAGTGGTTTAAGGCCCTAGTATAGCTTTAAATAAATGAAAGGGAAAAAACCATGCAGAAAGGTGGGACAAAGGAAAAAGACAAAATAGTGCTGGGGTATGCAACTTTTGGGATCTTCAAGGATCCAATCAAGGTTTTCCACCTGTATTGGAGGATTTTGAACCTTATTGAAGCTTTAAGATTAGACCTTGATCAAAAATGAGAGTTAAACTGCTTTGCTCCCAATTTTGACAGGAATTACAAGCTGGAAAAGGGTAAATCCCAATATTCAAGCTTGTAATCAAGGTTTCAAGAACAGTCAAAGTTTGAATAAGCTTAAATCTATAAATTTCTAAGTTTTAAAACCTTATCAAAAGCTAGGTTTTTGTGTGTATTTCTATTTTACATGGAAAAATAGCAATAAATTCAAAAATTCATCACAAACTCAATTCTATATAGATTTGCTTGAAAATTACACACAGCTTAAAATCCAATTTTAAGTAAATTTTTATAAACAGATTCAATTGGTAATTAGCTTGAAATTGACTCTTTTAGCTTCTCTTGAAAAAACTTGATATTTCTACAAGAATTAATTAAAAATCCAGTTAAAGAGATTTCTACTTGAAGCTTTAATTTTCAAGTTTTTCATGTGATTAGCTTTGACATGAAGAGGCTTATCTTATATTTAAGCTTTAAATAATTAATCCAAAAGAGGGTGAAATTTTTTTGGAGTTAAGAATATCACTGGTAGCTTGAAATTGGAATTAAAATAAGTTACCTTAAGCTAAGAACCTCATTTTTAGACATGGTTTTCAGTTTTGACCTGAGAACACTCACTATATCCATTATTAATCTTGAGAGCTTCTCTGAAGGCATAAAAAGGGCCTTTAAATCACTGTTTTTTCCAATAACCAATTATCATTCCAATCATATTAGACATTTTAACAGGTAAAGCTTTATTAAATATAAATCATTATTATTAAAGTATTTCTTAAGTATTTAATTATTTATCAATCTTAAATTGAACAATTGAAATCAAAGGAATTACCTTATTGTTGTAATCACCAAAGATAAATTTTATTATATAAAATCATTGTCTTAAACATCTTTCAAAATCCACAAATTCCTCCTAAAAACTCTTAAATCTCATAGTTTTTGATGAAAAGTTGTTTTATCTTTCAAAGTAATGATTTTTGGTGTGTTTTCAACGTATAAACATTATTCAATACTATCACATTTTTTATTTGACTTATTGTATGAGAAAACTATTCTAATTAAGCCTTCTTTAAGCTTGTATATCCTTTTTATCTAGTATTAGTTTTTTTTATATAGGATTTTTATATAGGATTTATCTCTGCACAATGTTTGTAATATTTCTTTTTATGAACAATACTTATATTAGTTGTTTAATATTTTTTTTTTCCATGTATAATTGTATTGTTAAGAGCTTTATACATTCTTATTATTATAACTGTGAGTGACTATAATAATAATAGTATAATTATAATTAATTATAATTATTATGAATCTTTTCATTATTGAATTACTTAATGATAATTAAATTCTTTTTCATATAATCATATTATATTTTCCACTGAGGAAAGTCATACTACTCTTTATATTTGTTACTATTATCAAGATTTTGGTAGATAGAACTTACATTTGGGGGCCTGGAGATGATTTTAATCAATTTTTGAAACATAAATCACATTCTAGACCTTATTTTACTGCCTCTTGACATAAAATTGCCATATACAATTTAGTTTTGGCTTTTCTGGGACTTATACCTTATAAATAATCTTCATAATATTCATAAAGTCATTTTTTTTCTTAAGAATATTGATTGAAAACATATACTATTGAGTGATTTGAAATAAATTTCTATTGTCTGACTAGTACTCTTTTCAAATAACAGACTTTAGATTTATTCTTTGAGCTATTCTAGTATAAAGTGAATAATAATATAATTTTGATTCAATAAGTTATCAATTGCATAATTATTTTTTCTTTAAAGAAAATAAAAATTGAAATAAAAACTTTTAAAAGTTAAAAATCTTTACTTAAAAATATTTTTCTTTGCTCTTTAGACAATTTTCTTCATTTTTGATGTAATTTATCATAAATTACAATAAAACAATTTTATTCAATAAGCTGAGTTGATAGGTTACTGTTGTTATTATTTCTTAATAAGATAACTTCTCATATTTTTTATCTATAGTTCCATCCACAAGAGAAAGCTCTTTTGAATCTAGTATCTCAGAGTCAAGAATTGAAATTAAAACCAGCCCAGTACCAAGGGGGTTACTTACAAAAGAACCATTTAAAGGTCTAGCAGATGAACTAAATCCATATCTTAGTCTAATTTTCTTAAAATTGTTGTGAAATGACTCCTACTAGAAGTTGAAGTAACTAATCCATCTAATAAAATGGATCTGAACCAGAACATTCAGGTCTTAAATCCAAAACACAAGAATGTCAGTCTAGAGGAGAGGTGCAAATGGAGGATGCCAGAGGTTCCAACAGTTCCCAAAGGTTAGTAAGAACCTACAGAGCTCTTCTTTAGAGTCTAGAAGCTGACAAAGCTGCTATTCCTGTTGTCAGATCTGAACAAGTTACAGCAGGAAGCAGTGGAAATATACCAGTCTCAGTGCAAGAACTGGTTTATGGCAGCAAAGAAGCAGGAGTGGGAACTTCTTCCCAGCTTGTGGATAGGAAAAATGAACTCTTAACTTCAAGTAAAGAAGATATTGGGAACAGAAAAGATCAAAGACCTTCTGAAGGGTTGGAAACCCATTTCTTTCAAAGTAAAAGTCCAAAAGATAAAAGCTTGGTTGAAAAACAAAATCATTTTGTCAGAGGACAGGAAGAAAGATTTGGCTCAAAAGAAGGATAAAAGCCCTGTAGAAGCTTCTCAAGCATCCACAAGCAAGGAACCACCTCAAAACATTACAAACAAGGGAAAGAAAGCCCCATAGAGACGTAAGAAGTGCAAGAAAAAGGCAAAGCCCAAATGGAACAAACCTTACCCCCAGAATTACAGAATTCAAAATAAGGAAAAAGCAGCAATGGCAAATATGTTCAATATGGGAAGAAATCTAATTGAATTCAAAAACAAGGGGGAGGAAAGAATAAACAAATATTTTTTAACAAAATAGACCACTTCAAGCTTCTATCTCACACAAAAACCCATAACAAAGAGATTTTGGCCAAGCTTAACAATTTTGAGTATATCCAACAAAAGTTGGGTAGAGAAATTTTACAAGTGAAAGAGTGACAAAAGACTATTATGGGTCTAGAAAATTTAAATAAAGACAATATATTGTATTTGACACATATTTGTGAGAGAACTGAGTCCATAGTCACTTTTCTCAATCAACCTGATCATAATCCTATTTCTTTTATTACTAAAAATTTAAGACATTTAAGAATACTAGTTCAAAAATTGGAACATTCAACTGGTCACAATGCAGCTCTTTTCCAAGAACAATTGGAGACAAGTGAGAAAGAAAGACTTTAATTAGAAGAAGACATTCAATCAATTATTGATAATATATTAATGAAAAATGACTTTCTAAGACAGTCCACACCAATTCTTGACAGAAATGTGTTTAACTTGAATGATGAATTCAATCATACCATTTCAAGCAATGTGGAGGTGGAAACTGCTTGTAATTTCAGAATTCCTAGATTGGAGGAATGAACAAGCTTAAGTGGTGGAGGAGAGTATGATAATATGGAATTTATGAAAACAATTGATATGTTTAAACAAGACTTTAAGATACCAGATGAATACATAAGTGCCAAATTGGACTCATTATTTACAAAATCAGAAAATGGATGGTATGATAAAATGAGACTAGAACATGGTAAACAATCCTGGCCTTGGTGAAAAGAAAAAAATATTTTAAAATTGTAAAATGACTCCTGGATATTTAAAATGGAAAATTCTTTTGAAGAATCTATTCTTAATTGCGAGAGGGACAGGCCCATGTCCTGATTTCTTAAACAGGAGGACAGATTAACTTCCCTTCATCCTGATATGTCCTAATCAATGGCAAATAAGAGGGTACTAATAAAATGTGGTGGTGACCTTGAGCATGCAATAAGAAGCAGATGCATTGAGCCTTTATCTGCAGAAAATTATATCAATGCCATGTAAGAAATCACTACCAGAACAAAAATTGGTAGTAATTGGTATAAACCCCAAATTGACAACAATACTAGTGGGAAACCAATTTCAAGTTCAAACAAACCACAAGACAGAGCTGCTGTGAGATTTCATAAATGTGGAATTACATCTCATGTGGCTAGTACTTTTCCAAAGAAAATAATAATCAATCAGATAGAAATTGAAACAACTAAAGATACAAAGGGGAAAAATGATGTATCTGTACATGGAAGTGATCATGCGCCTTCTTAAGAAGAATAACTACCAGATCAACTTATTATAGAAAACATTAATGTATTCTCTAAATTCACAGAAGTGCTTACTCACTTACCACAATATAGTGATGAATATATGTATCTCATACATGTGCAAGATTGTGAGCCTTGAGGAATATTTGACATACCCATATAGGCCACAATTAATATCAAGAAAATTTTGAACTATTCATAACTAATAAGCCATGCATTTATCCAAAATTAATCATTTTTTATTGAAGGAAAGATGAATAATGTTTTTGTGAGTAAGTAAATCCAAGTATTTAAGGCCAGATTTGGATTCATCACAAACTTACACATAGGGTAGCTCCATAGAGTTAATAAGCTTAAATTAACTCTATAAGGTGGTAATATGGAAAATAATTCAATAAAAAATTATTGATAACACATAAAAGAATTGTGAAAATTTTTTGTTTTTCTCAATTTCATGACAAAATGATGGGAATGTGAGAAATCCCATGCTACATATACCCTAGAATTAGTGTTATTCATCTTTATGGAACATAAAAATACAGTATTATTACATAAAGTTTTGGTACACCCATATGGGATATCAGTCTTGAAGCCTGGATTACTATTCTTGATGTGAAAATAGCCAAGGGGAACAAAACACATCAAAGAGGGCCAGGGTACCCAACTTCTGAGGCCTCTGTGGCATTGATAGTTCTAAATATTAGATCTGTAAGGCTTGACTATGAAACAATAAGTAAAATTTACTAATATTTTACTGATTTCATTCAGAATGTCCTCCGAAATAACATAAATAAGATAAAAGTAATTATAATAATGAAGATTTAGAATAATTATGGCATATAAATAATTTTATTTTTCAATAAATATAATAATATAATATTTGATAATTAATATATCTAAAAGAACTTTATTATTGTTAACAACAAATAATAAAGGCATAAAAAGTTTTTCTTTATTAATAAAAACCAATTAATAACAATAATATTACTAATATTAAGGTTATATAATAATATGATTACTATTTATATCAATTAAAGAATTATTATAATAAGAGAAAAGAACCTACTTTTGATGCTTAATATAATGATTTTGGAAGATTTTAAGCCAAATAATGTAAATACAACATATTTAGATTGTATTTACAAATAAAAATGAAAAAATTACAAATGTTCTTGATTTTACATGGAAATAAGATTTTTAAGAGAGTTATAACAAAACAAAGGAACAATTGGAGTAATCACGTCAAGAATGATGATTATAAGAAAGATTATCTTTGGTCTTTGATAATATAATAGATTTATATATAAAGAATATATATTTTACCTTTTGATTTAATTGTTTTAATGTTTTGATGCTTCTCAGGGGAAAATAGAGTAAAAAGAGCTCTATTTATCGCAAATTACTCTCTTCTAGAGTCCAGTAGGCTTCTACTAGACATTTACTGATAGAGCCCACTGGGAATGATCAGTATTTTAAGGTTTAGTGATGATTACATCATGATCAAACCATCTTATCTCATTATTAGGCCATTATCTATAGTTATCACTGCAACACTACGTTTGATGACATCATAGGTCTGGCAGAAGCCCAAACTTTGTGGATTTCATTAGTATCAATGATAATCTAATAGTAGTCACCAGCGCTATCACCTATATAACAGTTAATTGAAAAATAGGATTACAGTGAGTGATCATAAATGATCAATTTTAAGCTTAAACTTTGATTGTTAATAATTTCGGTTATAAACGCTAAAGCTATTCAGAGAATGAATTCTGATAGCCTGGCATGTCCTCATTGAACTTCCAAGCAAATTTTATTACTTCATCAAAACTCTATTTTTGATGATTCTTTTTGTATCTCATCTTTTCTGTCAAAATTCAATATTTTAAACCTCAAACCTTCATTCCAGGGGGTTTTACCTCAAATATTATGATAAAAAACAAATTATTCTTCAGGTATGAGCTATTAGAATCTGAATATCTTATTTGTTTTAAGTTTGGACCATGTTCACAACACAGTGGTCAACAGCTCTAGTAATTTTGTTCAATAAACCCTTACAAGTTATAACCTTTCTTATGAAATGTCAAATAAATTTCATATCTGTGTTCTTATAGTAATTATGTGGTGAATTCCATTGGTTCAACTCTGTATCATGTATATTTCAAGAGATATTAGCTAAAAATCATGAATATATGCATTGACCAAAAAAGTGCATATGTTCAGCTTAATTCCTTAAGTATTGAATTTAGGGAATTGTAGTAAGATCGTTTTAGGTGTAGCTTTTCATGGGGAATCCAATGGTGCAATTTATTATACATGTTGTTTCATTAATTCCTGAGTTAAATAAGATTTTATGTCTTTCCTAGGGTATTATTACTTATTATTCAGTAATTAATGACTTTACAGATATTCCATAAAAATTATATATGTGTGGTTTGCCATGAGGAATCTAATGGTGCAGTTTATCTCACATGTTTACTCATTAGATTCTGAGTTAGTTTAGAGTTTGTACCTATTTATGGCATTTTAACTGGCTTTAAGATAATTATTATGAGTATAGTTATTATAAAGTTTTTCTTGTGGCCTTTTTGGATATGTGGTCATATCTCAAAGGTTCACATTCCCTACCACCAAAAAAATGTACCACAATCTGATATAGCTAATTAGGGTATTATCCACTGTCCTACCTCTTAAATAGATTTTGTCAGTCTTGAAGCTCAATAATTCTTAATTTTCTATTTTTTAAGTTTTCTTTCATGTCTCAACCTTATCAATAGTTTATCAGGCTTTTGTATATCTTTCTCAAGTAGCCATTCATCCTCTTGAGTTGAGCTTCAATACCTTACAAGGTATTCACTTTATCTTTTGTTTCTTGTCCTTCTTTCTTTAAGGAATTTTACAATTTTCTTTTCTGCTCCTTCTTCTAGAGGGGGGATTTCAAGGGGGGTTTATTTTATCAGGCTTACAGGGAAAGTTGGGTGTTTGATCATTCATTCACCTGTGAGCTCTAGTTGCACAGCATTAGGTTCATGTAGTGCTTTTATCATAAATTGTCCGGCAAAGGAATCTTTCAATTTCTTTGGGCCTTTTATATTTTTGAACTGTAGAGTTGACAATAAGACCAAGTCTCCTATTTTGAAGTCAGGTGGTTTATGGCTTTTATCCCATTTTTCTTTTGCATACTTAAAAGAGTATTGCATACATCTGTGTGCATGGTGTCTTGCTTTGTCAAGAATTAACTTGAAGCTACTTGCTGTTGGGTGTATATCCACTAAGTCCTTTCTGAGGGTATCATAAGGGAGTCTTGAATTCCAGCCTTTTTCTAGCATTGCAGGTGTCTTTCCAGTTGAAGATTGGATTGATGTTTTATATTCCAGTTCAAGAGCTGGTATTAATGTACACCAATCATGGGTAAAACCATCAGAATCCTTGAATTCTAGGCCATAAGCACAGAATCTCCTGATCATGTCTTCTAAGGTTTATATCATTCTTTCTGCTAGACCATCAGTCTGGGGGTGGTAAGCTGTTGAGAATGATAATTTTGTTCCAAACAGGTTATGGAGGGTTGTCCATAATGCTGAAGTGAATTCTGGGTCTCTATCACTTATAATATTTTGTAATATGCCTGTGTGGCTAATAGATTTATTCCATATCATTATGGCTGTGTCCATAGCTGTATCATCCTTGTGAAATGGTCAGAACATTGGAGTTTTTCTGTATCTGTCAACTAATACTAGGCATGCATTGTAATTTCTGTCTCCTCCTTGAGGTAATGCTGTTACCCAATCCATGTGAACTATTTCCCAAGGGGATTTTGGCTCTTGCATTTGGATCATCATTCAAAATATTTTTCCTGTGGCTCTGTTTTCTTTCTGGCATCTGTCACAGGTTTGGAAGTATTCTGCAACATCTTTCTTCCAATTTGGCCACCAAGAGCAGGTTTTTACCCTCTCTAGTGTCCTGTCTTCTGAGAGATGTCCAGCTGCAACACTATCATGACATTCATGTAGTATAGTGTTTATCAGAGTTCTATCTGTTAAAGCCAAAGCACATGTATGTTTAGTTCTATGATAGAGGATTCCATCAAGGAGGTGTAATCTTCCTTCATCATATGCTTTTTTCCATATTTCATCTAGTTTTGATTAAAGTGATGAGTCTTTACAGTCTTTCATTAGAAGTTGGCATAAGATATGGCAGTTCTTGTCCATTTCATAGCTTTCTTTAACTTGGCTAAAGCATTATGTGCCAATATCTGTGACACATATGCCTTCTATATGGTGCTCTTCCTGTGGTAGCCATGCTGGATTTTCAGGTGTATTTTCCAGAGCCCATCTGCTAAGACCATCTGCATTTTTGTGAATATTACCAGATTTATGAACTATAGTCATATTTCCTCCATATTCTTGGATGGAAATTTTCCATCTTAGCATATGTTTGTTTGGAATTTTCATTTTTGATAAAGATTTTACAGCATTACAATCTGTAATTACATCAAATACTGTCCCATCCAAATAATAGTGTAACTTTACTAAAGCTCACACTAAGAAGAGGCATTCCATTTGGCTTTCTCCATACCTTGCTTCTGTTGGCTTTATTTGTATTTAAATGAAGCGAATTGGTCCTTTGACAGGTATTTCATTGATGATTTGTATCTGGTGTAGTGCAGCACCTAGTCCTTCTCCACAAGCATCAATGTATAGCTTAAAGGGTAGTTTCCAATCTGGAATTGGAGGAGATGGGGCATTTGTTCAGGAATTTTTCAGTTCTTCATATGCCTTTACTCTTTCTTCAGTCATTTCATAGACTTTCTGTTGGCCACAGAGCTTATACAAGGATTTAGCAATTCTTGCAAAGTCTTTTATATGCTGTATGTAATAACCAGCAAATCCTAGAAATGATTGCATTTATTTTTTGGTTTGGGGCATTGGCTTTGATAGTACTTCTGCTTCTTTGCTCTTATCTATGCCCAAACTTAGTCCAGATACAACATGTCCTAGTGTTTTCAGTTCACTGTATGTAAAATGGCACTTTTTCCGGGAAATTTTCATGTTTACTTGTACTATTTTTTGAAAGACTCTTCCTAGTCTTGTTAATTGACTATCCCAAGTTTCTGAGAAAACTATGATATCATCAATATATATAATCAACCATCCTTCTGACAATTATTTAGGAAATATGGTATTCATTATTCTTTGATAATGGGAAGGTGCATTTTTTATACCAAATGGCATTCTCATATTTTCAAAAATTCCACAGTGGACTATTATTCTCAGTAGTATTTTGACATTGTCCATTAATGCATTTTGATGAAAACCCTTTATAGCATCTATGGCTGTGATGAACTTAGCCTGAGATAATTGTGTTAATGTCTCATGGATTCTGGGTATTGGATATCTGTCAGGGATAGTATAGGTGTTTAGAGCTCTAAAGTACCCTATCATCCTTGATTTTCCATTATGCCAAGTTATAATGACAGGTGTAGTGACCTCTACCTGTTCATTATGTCCTACTTTCCTTAATACTCCAAGGTCTCTTAATTCTTTAATGTGTACCTCTAAAGCTTCTCTAGCTCTTGGGCTGGCTGGATAAGCTGGTCTTATTAATAGAGGTGATAAGGCTTTTGTACATTAAGAATTATGTCTACCTCATGTCCAATTATGGCACCTAGTGGTTCTTTCTCAGTTGCAAAGGCATTTTTATATTTAAATAAGAGGTCAATCAATTTTTCTTTTATTTTTACTGTTAACTCATGATTGAATTCTGCCTCTTTTAGCTGTTCAGTTATGAAAAATGCATTTCTGGGATTTTTTATTCATTATTGACAACTGTTATTTGTCTTTTATTATTAAGAAAGCCAAATTTTTGTCTTTTATTGTCACCTATGGTAAAATATCTATCCTTTTGGTTAGAGATATCTATGCCATAAATTGACAAGTAGTCTTTTCCAAGTATGAAATTGTTACTAGTGCAGTTGTCCATTGACAAAAACTCTACTTTCAATCTGATACATTGTGAAGGATGAGGAAAAATGAGTGTTAAGTAAATTATTCCAAGGGGCTTCATGCTTTCACTTGCACTACTAAATTTGACTCCTTGTATTGGTATAAGGTTTTCTTCCCAATCTGTTACAATTGTTTTCAAATTGCCTCTTACCAACACAGGTACAATATGCTCCTGTATCTAAGTTCACTTTTGCCTCTTGGTTTTCCACCATGACAATACTTCTAATTCATTTGCCAGATGTATATTCCATCCCTTTTTCTGGTTTGTTTCTATACAATTAAGCATCTTGTATGTTTTTCAGGCTTGTGTCAGATGTTCCAGCTTGTGGTAAGCTTGAATTGACATCTAGTACTTCATATATCAAATCAATATTATTAAGTTGTGCATTAATTATGATAATTTCATCACCTTCAAAAGTTCTTGATTCTTCAGTTTACTTTTCAGAATCAGATTTTTCTTCTTTATCATTGTGGTTCTCTGTTTCCACAATTTCATTGATTTTTGCTTTTTTAAGGAAATTATTGACTAAGTGTCCAACAACTCCACATTTGTGGAACTTTCTTTGATTATTACTGTGAGATGTATTGGGCTTGAAATTTTGTCTTGGTTTAACTTTCTGGATAAATGGTTTATTTGGACTTTTAATGTCCAATTTCTTCCAAGTTCTGCCAATTTTTGTTCTTGTTACTATGTCTTCTAGTGCATTGATATACTCTTCTGTGGAGCATGGTTCTATACACCTGTTTTTCAGGGAATGTTCCAGTTCTCCTCCATATTTCTTAAGTATTTTCATGTGTACCCTTTTTTATGACATTTCTGGGTACAGTGCATTTAATCTTTCAACTTGTTTTAATAACCATGTAAAGGTTTTATCCTTTTCTGGGTCAAAGAAGGAATTTTCCAATGCATTCTCTATTTTGTACCTCCAGGCATCATTATCCCACTTAGTGAATATTTCTTGTTTCCACCAAGACAAGATATTTTTGCCATTTGTTTACCTTATGCCATATTACCATCTTTTTGCAGATTTCTCAAATAGTGAGTGTAATCTGGGAGTGATCAATTCATCTGGTATGGAATAGTCTTCTTGTAGAATGTCAATTGTTTTAATAAATGACATATGGTCATATTCACCTTCTCCTGTGAATGTTGGCCATTCTCTTAATTGAGGTGTCTCATTCATTAATACTTTCTTATTTTCTTGGTGACTCAAGTCTTTTATGAATGGATTAATTATATCCTCTTTTGGTTTGACAGGGCTTCTCATGTGAGAAAATGGGGTTGATAACTTTGGCATATTTAAGTTATCCTCATGTATTTTATCCATTTTCTCAGTAATGAGCTTTATTTAACTTTCAATATCATCTTTCATATTCATTCTTGCTTCATCACTTTTTTCCACATGGTCTAGAAGTAATTTTTGGTGTGATGAAGTCTTTTCTTCAAATATTTCTACAGAAATACTTGATTTGTTTAATTTTTCTGTAAGATTATGAATACTCACATCCTAATTTACTTTCAATGTTTTATCTTTGATATGTTTTATATAATTAAACAATTGTTGTTGTCATTGTATTAATTTTTGAGTATTGTCAATTAAAACGTTGTGGAACTCCTTTTAGTGTGGGATTGGATAAGGCAGTCCTTGAGGGGGAAATCACAGGTAAACAGTTTTGAATTGCTGAATGATCCTGTAACCAAGGGTGCTAAGGTGTATTAGCTGCCCCTCTGAATTTACTAAATAATCTCCCTATAGAGCTCACAAATCAATATTTAAAATTGTGGCTTTACAACTAGAGAAGACTTTCAGCAGTCTCTATCAGACCTACTCAATTATTAGATAAATAACTTTTATGATTACTATATATATATAATGGCTTAATGCCACTATTTTATAGGTTAACGGTAATATTTAAATATAAATTTAGTATTGATAATGTATAATAATATAGATGTATGATATTTTAAACTATATGTGTTTATTTATATTTTTATGTTAATTATTGATTATAAGGTTCATTAACAATATAATATATAGAATATACTGGAGACAATACTATAATGTTTTTCTTTTATTATAGAAGGGTGGGTTTTTATATTTATTGATTTTTTTTTAAGGGATCTTATGACCAATATGGTTAATAATACTTATTTGATAAGAATATATATTCCTTAATGGATTCAGGATTTAATAATGACAAGGATAAGATAGCTATTATTATTAACTCTAATAATAATAACTTCTTTGAGCAGTACTCTATGACTACTACTAATATTTGTTATGATAATACTATTTATGCAATATTAAACTCTTTCATTAATACTGTAAATACTTTCTTTTATCAATAATTTCTGACTACTAATATTTATTATGATAATACTATTTATTCAATATTAAACTCTTTCATTAATACTGTAAATATTTTCTTTTATCAATAATTTCTGACTACTAATATATGCTTCTGAGCTTTGCTACTGAGCTTTACAATTTTATTTTGCTAGTTATCCTACTAGAATAGGGATGGATGGATCCTTTAGATTGAGGATTAGATTTCCATTTAATGGGGAAATACTTCCATGAGCATGGGGGAAAATGAGGGAGAAAGGCCCTCTATTTATATTCTTTGGGCCCTCCATAGAGGCACTCAAAAATAGGGGACTTAGAAAAAATTTTACCTTGAGGTATTTTAGCTGGTGAGTGTTTTTGAAATGGTGTCATTTGATAAAGATATTGCACCATATGTTTGGATTATTGCATCATTCTGAACTTTGTTGATGTTTATGCACAGCCTTGAGCTAATTTTGCTGGTGAGTAATTTTGAGATGGTGTCATTGGATCAAGATATTGCACCATATGTTTGGTATATTGCACCATATTTTAGAACTTTATCTTTAATTAATTAAACTTTAATTTTATTATGCACAGCCTTGAGGGAATTTAGCTGGTGAGTAACTTGGAGATGGTGTCATTTGGTAGAGATATTGCACCATATGTTTGGTAAATTGCATCATTTCCTGAGTGATTATGTAATCTGAGGTGTTTTTGCTGGTGATTATTATGCTGGATGGTGTCATTTGATAAAGATATTGCACCATATGTTTGGTATATTGCACCATATTTTGGAACTTCATCTTTAATTAATTAAACTTTAATTTTATTATGCACAGCCTTGAGGGAATTTAGCTGGTGAGTAACTTGGAGATGGTGTCATTTGGTAGAGATATTGCACCATATGTTTGGTAAATTGCATCATTTCCTGAGTGATTATGTAATCTGAGGTGTTTTTGCTGGTGATTATTATGCTGGATGGTGTCATTTGACTTGATTATTGCACCATGTATTTGGTCAATTCCACCATTTTTCATTCTTTTGATTATGTAATCTTATTAAAGTTTATTTGGTGTTACTTTGGATATGAGTTGATTTAGTACAATTATTGTATCATTTGTTTGTATTATGTTTGGCCATTCATGGAATTCTTTCAAGCTTATATGGAACTTTCTATGCATGAAGTTAATTAAGGTTTGATTCAGTTCCATCTTTTTATACAATGGATGTGTATTCATACTTTTTTAGTTGATCTTATTACATAAAATCCATTTTGGTGACTGTAATTCTTAGTAATGTAATGTTTTTTGTGGCTTTAGGGTTTCTTTCTGTATTAAACTAAGCTTTTTTTGTTTTTGTGAAGGCTATTTGTAAGCTTTCCTGTATATATCCATATAGTTTAATCAACTTTTTAATTATTGAATTATGGAAATCTTGAGGGTATTTCTATACTGAATGCTGAAATCTTCCTTTATTCAATATTATCCATGTTACTATTTGACTTATGTGATTGTGAAAGTTTCTTTTGAGCTGATATATCCTAAATTGACAATTTAAGTTTTGATATTTTGAAATTTTCACCCTCAATGTGCTTGAAGCTGGCCCAGACAGGTATGGAATACCACATCCCCCTCTCCATTTAATGCTGTCCTCAGCATTCCAGGTTAAAGCACATCTAAACATTATTTTCTCATTTGATCATTATTTCATTATTTTAAGTTTCTCATATTTTCAGGACTTTTAAGTTTTCTTCATAGCTTTTCATCTTTGATTCTTGTTTATTTCTCTAATATTGATATTAATGAGCTTCATTTGAGGCTCATGAAGATTTCCATGAATTTCAAAATTTTCAGTATTCAGGTATTGCAATTCCTTTGATCATTCAATATGTTGAGAGTTTGTTTATTTTTCCAATGAGTATTCTAGATTCATTTTCTCTTTAATTTTGACAAATAATCTGAAAGAAATGTTCTTATTTAATACTTATTTCCCCTTATTTATTGCTTTAAGGTTAGTCAATCCTGTCTTTTAATGTCATACAAGGACAGTCATTTGTCATCATGAGCAAAGTAT
This sequence comes from Austropuccinia psidii, assembly GCA_023105745.1. Lineage (NCBI taxonomy): Eukaryota > Fungi > Basidiomycota > Pucciniomycetes > Pucciniales > Sphaerophragmiaceae > Austropuccinia > Austropuccinia psidii. Next base: position 51,940,286 of record JALGQZ010000007.1, on the reverse strand, counting down.
GCAGTTTAGGGTCATGCTTAGGACCCTCCTGAGTCCTATTTGTTGGATATAATGGTTCAGAGGCTATTTATTATTATCATTTGATTCTTTGTCTTATATATTGATAAAAATGAATTTTTGAGATAATAAAAAGGTTTAATAAACTTTCTTTCTTCAAATTGGTATGATCTTGGAATTCTTCAATTGAAACTGAATTCTTAAATTCTGAGGGCTGCTTTCATTAGAATTCTTCTATGTTATTTTTTATGTATTTTTTTTCATGTTTTAATGAATTTATGATTTAACTGTATTACTGGGGGTTGCAGCCCCCTCTCCATTTTTATTTATGTAAATCCTTTCTTTTGGGATGATTTTTTATGAATGGAGTGTTGATTTGTGGATGATTTTTTATTTATTATTACTGAAGTTTTTCTATTTATGTTGATTATTTTTTTTGTTGAATCTTTTGTAGTCTATTTTATATATATGAATACTGTTTTTTATCTTTTGAAGTATAGATTTGGAGTTGTTAATCCAGTAATTTGTTTAGGGTAATATTGAGATATTTAAAATAAAGAATTTCAGCTTAAGGTCATAGTGGACCTATCTGTCTTAAGATTCTACTATAATAAATCTTATAATAAAGTTCATAGCTTATGTGGTAATGAATATTTTTATATAGTATCATATGAATAGAAATTAAGTATCAATTAAAATAAATAATAAGTAAAGAAATAATTTTCCAGTTTAAGGTCATGGAGGACCTGCTTGTTTTAAGATTCTATTATAATGGTAATGAAGATTTTTATAGATTATGATAAAATTATCATTAAAAATCAAGTATTTATTAAAATGAATAATAAGTAGAGTAATAATTTGCCAGTTTTAGGTCATGGGGGACCTGTTTCTTTAAGTTCCACTATAATTAATCCCAAAGTAAGGTTTAAAGTTTATGTGGTCATTAATATCCTCATAGAGTATCATATGAATAGAAATTAAGCATCAATTAAAATAAATAATAAATAAAGAAATAATTTGCCAGTTTAAGGTCATGGAGGACCTTCTTGTTTAAGGTCCTACTATAATTTTCCTTGTGATAAATTGTATAATTGATGTGGTCATGAGTATTTCCAAATGAATTTTTGAATAAATAATTTAAATATAAAGATATTTATCAAGGTTTTGTTGAATTAATTGTTAAAATGTATCTGGAAAGTTATAGTTCTACCAAATAATCCAGTTTTAGGTCATAGTGGACCCATATAATTGAATAGGAAGAAATAGTGTAAAAAAACATCAATAAGCTATTCAAAAAAAGACCTTATAGTCTTATTGAGGGCTTTATGAGTCTAAATAAGCATAGATATTTGTGTAAGAATGGAAATAATTAATGAAACAAGCACTTTATGGTCTTGCTGAGGACCTCATGATTCTAAATCAGCATACATATTTGTGTAAGAATGGAAATAATTAATGAAAAAAGCACTTTATGGTCTTGCTGAGGACCTTATGAGTCTGAATTAGCATAGATATTAGTATAAAACTGGAAATCAGCAATTAGATCAGCATTTCATATTGTGACTAAAGGCTTTTTTGCTTGTTTAGGTGGATAGTGGGTTTATTTTATCTTTTGCTGGGCCAAACATTCCTGAATCTTCCTGAATCTTCATGGATCTTCCTAAATCTTCTGAAATCTTCTGAAATCTTCTGAAAAATTCTGAAAAATTCTGGAAAATTCTGAAAAATTCTGAAAAATTCTGAAAAATTCCTAAATCTTCCTGAAAATTAATCAAGGGATATTCAAGCTCTGACCAATCATATCATTCCACAGAGTTTCTTCTTTTTTGTTTTGGCCAAGTTGTGGTTTGATGAATTTTTCCTTTTTGAAAGTTAGGTTTGCTGGAGAATATAAAAGGAGGCCTTCTCCCCAGAGCCCAAATTTTTTTTCCTCAACTTCTTGATATTTTTTTTATACATATGGGCCTACACCTATATTTTAAGCCTATATAAAGTACATAGTATTTGAAGTATATTTTTTATAGGATCAATCTGGCCAGTTGTTCCCTTAATAATATCTTCATACTATAATACTTCTATCATTTTATTATTCCATTAATTTACTATTTCACCATAATAATATGATATTACTCTATGATAATACTATTTTATCAGGATATTAGAATATTATACTATTTTTTTTTCATGCTATTGTAGCTTTATTATATTATCTTATTAAAATATATTATATTATCCTCCTACTTTAATATTGTTTTATTATATTTTAATGGAATTATAGTATTATGATATGTTTCTTCTATCTCATTATAATATATTAAGGAATCATCTTAATATTATTTTTTATTTCTTTTGATACTTTTTTTATTATAGCCTATATTATTTGTATTTTATTTCTTTTTAAAGCAAGGGGGGGTTATCAGTCTCTTTTTTTTATTAATTTTTTTTAGAGAAATAAAAAAAATTAAAAAACTAAAAAATATTAAAAAACCAAAAAAAAACCTAAATTCAAAATCTGGTAGCCCTTCCTTGTGAGTTGGGTTGTGTATTTTCTTGTGGGTGTGTATACTTCATTTATGTGTATGATTTTTAATGTTTTTTTTGGACATCCTTTTAATATTCCTTCATACTAAAAGGACTGTTTCTTTTTCCTGGTAGCCAGTGGTTATTGAAGTTTTCTAGATGTACCTAATCTTTTATTTTTATTCTTTGTTAATTGTTCATTATTATAATACTTATTTTGAATTTTCAGTTTATTTATTTTGGCTAGAAAATCTTGACATCTTGACTTTAATATTAAAAATTTATTATTATAAGAAAATTGGGTTGCAGTTTAATGCCATGCTGGGCCTTTCATGTATTTGAAGTTTTTTTTTTTACATTGATGTTTTAATTATAAATTATATTTGGAAAAATTAATTAACTAAAATTTAAATTGAGTTGCAGTTTAAGGCCATGCTGGGCCTAATATGTATCATTGGGCCTTGCATGTGTTAATATTTTTTTGTTATTTTGATTTAAAATAGAATAAGAGAAATAGTAAGTAAGTAGTTGAATTGCAGTTTAAGGCCATGCTGGGCCAATTATGTATAATTGTTCCTTGCATGTGTTGAATTTATTTTTGATATCTTGATTTATAATAAAATAAGAGAAAGATTAAGTAAACAGTTGAATTGCAGTTTAAGGCCATGCTGGGCCCAATATGTATCATTTTTTCATTATTATTACTATTATTATATATATTTATTCATATATATTGATACTTTTACATTGAAAAGATGAAACCAAAACCTTTATTTCAAAACTCTTTTTTTTTTTTATATTTTATATTTTTTATATATATATTTTTTTTATATTTTTTTATATATTTTTTTTATGTTTCTTTATATTTTTTACTAACACCCTTTATAAAATAGGAAATATATTGAAAATAATACAGTGAATTTATTGAAATATCAGAGGAATATCTTCAGGTTTGTCCCTGAATTTAATTGTTGTTTCATAAAGCTTATTTTTGTGTTTAATATTTGAGTTTTCACTTTTTTCATTTATCATATGTCCTGTACAGTCATTACTTTGGGTTAAATATTGATATTGCTGTTCCAACTGGTTTTTTAATCTCTGTCTTATTTTCTTATTCTTGGTCATCCAAAGATAATTTCTATCTTCTTTACTGTGTTTATCCTTTGTTTTTTCTAACTTTTTTGTTTTAGTTTTACTCAAAACTTCTAGCCAATTGACATCCTGGGGTAAAAATTGATTGTCTTGACTTAAAACCTTATTTGTTATATTACAATTAAAATTACTGAGAGGCTTGAGATTGATGTAGCCTTCCCAAGGAAATTCCTGTTCAGTAAGTAACCCTTTTGTTTCATATTCTGTCTCTTTTGGCTCATTACAATCTTCAAGCTTTGAAACTCCACAAATTTCCATTCCTTTTGGTGGGTCTTCTCTCCATCCAACCTTTTGTGGTGAACAAATTGGTAAACAAAGCCTTCTGCCATCTGGCTCTATGTAGCTGAATATTTCACCCTTCTGTTGAGAAAAGTCTAGTCTAATATTATTATCTGCAAGGAAAGGTCTTCCAAGTACTGTATGCATTGCTCCTCTTGCTACAAAAAGGTGTATATTTCTTTCCTCCCCAGTAACCATAGTAATTGGGGTAAATTCTGCTAATCCAACTATTGAAGTACAATGCCCACCAATTCCCCTCAGGTTCATGTTAAGACATCTTGTTGTTAACCCTGCTTTTATTGCTATATCTTCTGGTATTATATTCAATTCAGAGCCTGTATCAACTAAAGCCATCATTTCATATCCTTCTTCTCCAACATGAACTTGCATAAATCCCAATGGGCAGGCATAATGTAGTTTAGGTGCTTCATATTCTTCCAAATGATGATGTATAAGCTCCACTTGAATTTCTTTTGTGTCAATTGAGTTTATTGAATTCTTTTCTTCATCTGACCAATTTTTTAATTGATTGATAAATTGAGGTGATATGGCCAAGATTTGTTCCAAGGTAAGGTTAATCTTCTGTTCTAAGACTTTATTTATAATTTGGGTCATAATTTTTTGGATATCTTTCTTCTCTTCCTTAATAATATTTTTATTGGGTTCAATTTTAGTTTGTTCTGTGATATTTTCAGTATTATCATTTGGGCTTTTCTTAACAAGTCCTTCCTCTTCATCTTGAACTTTATGCTTCTTGTATTTTGTTGGGATAATTGTCTTGTTTTCTGTTTTTGTATCATCCTCAATATATGCTCCAGGTATGTTTTGCTTTTTCATGATAGGTGTTTCCACCTCTTTTGAATGTGATCTTATATTTTCTTGAACTGGGTTCTCTTGTCTTGTAGATCTTTGTTTAGTGTTTCTTAGCCCATAATTGCTTGAAAAGGGATCATTCACTGAAGATATTATAGGTGGTTGCCAATTTCCCCAATCTTCAACTTTAGCTATGGCTGCTTTAGCCTCTTCCTTCTTTAATTCTATAATATTTGGTTCTTCTAGCTTTGGCTTTGAAGCTGTAGCTGACTTTTCCATTAGTTTTTTGGTTAGTTCTGCCTGTTCCTTGGCAAATTCTCTGACTAATTCCCTAGGACATACTGAGCTTTCATATGGTATCCTTTGGAAATTTGGAAAAAGGAAGGAATTCCCTTGTTTCCTTACAATTATTTTCTCCATATCTTCATTGAAGTGTGAACACCTTTCTAATGTATGTGTATTTTCAAAGCAATAATGACATCTCATTGGAGGCCTTGGAAATAATTGTGCAGGTTGATAAGGTATATGACTTGAAGAAACTGGTGGTAAGTTATCTCTTTGCTTGTAATTTTGATTAAAAGGCTGGTAACTTTGCTTTTGTGGTTTATAGGACTCTGTTATGCCTTTAAGCTGCTCCAATACTTCTTTTAGTGGCTCTTTCTCTTTGAAAATCTCCCTTTGAGGTTGTGCCTTACTTTGTGTATTGACCTTTTTGGAAAGCTCCTTAACTTGTTGTAAAACCTCCCCTAAGGTGTCTTCTTCAAATCTAATTTTCTCTTTTGGTTTAATATTGAATTCTTGTTGGGAAAATTCTTTTCCTTGAATTAAGAATTTGGCTTGCAAATCTTGTTCAATGTATTCTTTTAGAACTTTAAATTTTGGTATGATATATCCACCATCTCTGGCTTGCACCATTACTTTATCTTTAATCATTTCTCTGTAAATTGAACCTTGAACTTCTTGGGAGAGGCTAGCCAGAATTTCCTGATTGTGGTTCACTTCCCCTTCAATGTATTCATATCTTCTGAGATATGTGATGATTGATTCATATTCTCCAATGAATTTCCTATACTGAGTAATATTATTAATTCCACCTCTCTGCTGTGTTCTCTCAAAAAGAGAATTGATTGAGGAAATCCTGTATCTTCTTCCAGGCTCAACTGCTCCCCACTTTCTTATCATATCAATCTTTAGTTGCTCCCAATCACCACTCTCATATCCAGGCATTCCTTCAATATGGTAGCTTATTTCTTCATCTCTTGTCCAAAATACTATTTGTCTTGCTATGTCTCTTCCACTGGCACCTTCAATTTCAGCTATACTTTCTACTTTTTTAATGAACCTTTCTACTTCTTTTCCTTCAAACCAAAGGTTATAATCCTTGGCCTTTATTTTGACTATGGGTCTTATTTCTCTGGATAATTGTTGCTGTAATGGGCTTGGGTGAGTTGGTGTGGATACAAATACTCTTCTTGGAGCATTCTGTGATCTTTGTTCTGTTACTGGGGTAGAGGTTGCTCTAGGAACAGGTGTTGGTGATATTGGTGACTCTTCAGGTCTGACAGGTCTTGGTAATGTGGATTCAATTGGACTACCTCCAGGGGTGAAGGTTGTTGACTGTTTTCTCTTTCCTTTCTTTTTACTTTGAGTTAGCAATAAGTCCTGCATTTGCTTCATCAAACTCTGTATCTGTACAGTTTGATCTTCTTCATCACTTTCTTCTGCATACTTTTCTTCCACAGTATCTTCAGGCAATGGTGGTAAATCAGATGTTGATGGTTGATTCATGTCTACTTGATAAACTATGCCTTCAATTTCCTTTTTAGAATATTTTTTCTTCTTTGATTCTTGAATAAGCTTGAAGAAAAAATTTCTTAATTCTTCTTTCTCTTTTTTCTCTGTTCTTGGGGTTGAAATCAGTAGTCTGTGATCTGTGGGTGTTTGATTTACAGGTGTCCTGTTTCCTTTAATAGGGTAATAATAATGGTATGATTGAATAGAAGATTTTGATGATGATGATGGTGATTCTCTTGATTCAGTTCTACTTTCTGATTCCAGGTTGGTTAATCTTTATTATTATTCTTATTTTTTTATGAATGTTTAGTTAGAGTATCTCTTGTATTTGAATGATTTTTCAATATTGATTGAGGTTTGAAGTAGTTGATTAACCACTGTTGGGACACCAGATGTGGAACTCCTTTTAGTGTGGGATTGGATAAGGCAGTCCTTGAGGGGGAAATCACAGGTAAACAGTTTTGAATTGCTGAATGATCCTGTAACCAAGGGTGCTAAGGTGTATTAGATGCCCCTCTGAATTTACTAAATAATCTCCCTATAGAGCTCACAAATCAATATTTAAAATTGTGGCTTTACAACTAGAGAAAACTTTCAGCAGTCTCTATCAGACCTACTCAATTATTAGATAAATAACTTTTATGATTACTATATATATATAATGGCTTAATGCCACTATTTTATAGGTTAACGGTAATATTTAAATATAAATTTAGTATTGATAATGTATAATAATATAGATGTATGATATTTTAAACTATATGTGTTTATTTATATTTTTATGTTAATTATTGATTATAAGGTTCATTAACAATATAATATATAGAATATACTGGAGACAATACTATAATGTTTTTCTTTTATTATAGAAGGGTGGGTTTTTATATTTATTGATTTTTTTTAAGGGATCTTATGACCAATATGGTTAATAATACTTATTTGATAAGAATATATATTCCTTAATGGATTCAGGATTTAATAATGACAAGGATAAGATAGCTATTATTATTAACTCTAATAATAATAACTTCTTTGAGCAGTACTCTATGACTACTACTAATATTTGTTATGATAATACTATTTATGCAATATTAAACTCTTTCATTAATACTGTAAATACTTTCTTTTATCAATAATTTCTGACTACTAATATTTATTATGATAATACTATTTATTCAATATTAAACTCTTTCATTAATACTGTAAATATTTTCTTTTATCAATAATTTCTGACTACTAATATATGCTTCTGAGCTTTGCTACTGAGCTTTACAATTTTATTTTGCTAGTTATCCTACTAGAATAGGGATGGATGGATCCTTTAGATTGAGGATTAGATTTCCATTTAATGGGGAAATACTTCCATGAGCATGGGGGAAAATGAGGGAGAAAGGCCCTCTATTTATATTCTTTGGGCCCTCCATAGAGGCACTCAAAAATAGGGGACTTAGAAAAAATTTTACCTTGAGGTATTTTAGCTGGTGAGTGTTTTTGAAATGGTGTCATTTGATAAAGATATTGCACCATATGTTTGGATTATTGCATCATTCTGAACTTTGTTGATGTTTATGCACAGCCTTGAGCTAATTTTGCTGGTGAGTAATTTTGAGATGGTGTCATTGGATCAAGATATTGCACCATATGTTTGGTATATTGCACCATATTTTAGAACTTTATCTTTAATTAATTAAACTTTAATTTTATTATGCACAGCCTTGAGGGAATTTAGCTGGTGAGTAACTTGGAGATGGTGTCATTTGGTAGAGATATTGCACCATATGTTTGGTAAATTGCATCATTTCCTGAGTGATTATGTAATCTGAGGTGTTTTTGCTGGTGATTATTATGCTGGATGGTGTCATTTGATAAAGATATTGCACCATATGTTTGGTATATTGCACCATATTTTGGAACTTCATCTTTAATTAATTAAACTTTAATTTTATTATGCACAGCCTTGAGGGAATTTAGCTGGTGAGTAACTTGGAGATGGTGTCATTTGGTAGAGATATTGCACCATATGTTTGGTAAATTGCATCATTTCCTGAGTGATTATGTAATCTGAGGTGTTTTTGCTGGTGATTATTATGCTGGATGGTGTCATTTGACTTGATTATTGCACCATGTATTTGGTCAATTCCACCATTTTTCATTCTTTTGATTATGTAATCTTATTAAAGTTTATTTGGTGTTACTTTGGATATGAGTTGATTTAGTACAATTATTGTATCATTTGTTTGTATTATGTTTGGCCATTCATGGAATTCTTTCAAGCTTATATGGAACTTTCTATGCATGAAGTTAATTAAGGTTTGATTCAGTTCCATCTTTTTATACAATGGATGTGTATTCATACTTTTTTAGTTGATCTTATTACATAAAATCCATTTTGGTGACTGTAATTCTTAGTAATGTGATGTTTTTTGTGGCTTTAGGGTTTCTTTCTGTATTAAACTAAGCTTTTTTTGTTTTTGTGAAGGCTATTTGTAAGCTTTCCTGTATATATCCATATAGTTTAATCAACTTTTTAATTATTGAATTATGGAAATCTTGAGGGTATTTCTATACTGAATGCTGAAATCTTCCTTTATTCAATATTATCCATGTTACTATTTGACTTATGTGATTGTGAAAGTTTCTTTTGAGCTGATATATCCTAAATTGACAATTTAAGTTTTGATATTTTGAAATTTTCACCCTCAATGTGCTTGAAGATGGCCCAGACAGGTATGGAATACCACAACGTTTGGTTCATTATTTTCAACAATAAACTTAATGTTATCAATTTTTCATTTATTTTGTACAACAATTTTTGTTAAAGATGATGAATTATTATTTATTTTTTGTAAGGATAATAAGCTGTTTTTAATTTCTGTAAGAGGTTGAATACTAATTTTAATTTCTGTTAAATTATTTATAACATCTGGAGACAAAGTTATTTATTCGGGAAATGAGGTTGTCTCATTCTTTGTTCCTCCTTGTCCTTGAATTCCATCAAGGTTCTGGCCTTGTTGAAGACATTTTCCATGGCATCTTTTTGGATTTTTGGAATCCTGTAACTTGGGGAATATGGTTTTCTGAAATTCTTTTTATTGTTATTCTTCCCTTCTTGGGGAAGTGGGCTGGCTTGGGGCTTGCTGGTAGAGGCTACTGGGGCTTTTTCCTTGGTTGCCTCCCTCTTTTTGGCATGGTAATCCTTGATCTTTTTGATTTGAGGTTTGGATGATAGTGGATTCCATCCATTGGAGTATCTCACTATTTCCTCCTCTTTGAGAAATTTTTTGAGGATGTTCCAGCAGTTCATTACTCCTTGGTGGATTTGTGGCAAAATTTTCCAATCCTTGTCCTTGTACACTGTGTAGTACTATTTGTAATGGCTCATGTAAGTGTCTATTTGAGCCCTCTGAATGTGATTTTTACCTATTTGAGTCACTCATACTTATTTCTAACTCTGGTTCAGATATTATGGGCATTTCTGGGACTTGCCTTTGCAATAAGGCACTTCCTTGTGTGGATTATGTTCCATTGGGGATTTTTCCCTTTCTTTTCCCTTTTTGAGGGATAAATTCTACCTCTGAGTCCAGCTTCATCTGATTAGATGGAGTATTGGGAACCTCCTCTGGTAGTCATAATTGAAGAAATAAATAAAAAAGGTTTCAGGACAAGAATTTCTTCTTATGGTAATTTATGAAGGAGGTACTCACCTTCAGAGTCCTGAATAGTGGATCCTGGAAAGTCTAATTTCTTAGCTTTTTTTTTCTTAATGACAATTGGTGTTGGGGACCTTGGGCAAGTTTTTTCCACCAATCTTTCAACAGTGGTCTGATTGTCCTCTGTTGGATTGTCTTCAAAAACTAAAAAGACAAATAAGTATAAGGCTCTTTTATAAAATTGTTGTTTTTGGTAATATAAGGAAATTTTTCACTTAAAAATTGATTTTATATCTTGGAATAAATGAAATGAATAAAGAAATGAAGAAAAATGAATAAACATATCCCTTTTCATTGGTTTTTAATATTTTGAAGTATTTTTTATATTCTTATTTTTAAAGAATAAAATAAAAATGAAGATTATTCTTTTATGAAATCAATTTATAATATAAAATTATTTTGAATTTATAAAATATCTTTTTTAATCACTAGAGTCACTGAAAGAAAGTTCTTGCAAGTCTAAGGATGTGAAAAACCATGTGTAAGACCATACAATTGCTTTCCAAATGCCTCAATAACTTTTGAAATCAATAAATATAAAATTATCATATAATTTTCTGATTTTAACTATAATTTATTATTGGATAAACCCAATTAGAACCTTTTTTGAAGGTCTTTTCAAGTAATTATCACTGCCAGGCCCCCAAATGTAAGGTTTTACTATGAAACAATAAGTAAAATTTACTAATATTTTACTTATTGTACTCTGAATGTCCTTATAAAGAAATAAATAAGATAAAAATATTTATAATAATAAAGATTTATTATAATTATGGGTAAAAATAATTATATTATTAAATGAATATAAGAATATAATCTATATTATGAAAGAATAATAGAATTAATAAATATATTAATATTTGATGATTGATATATCTAAAAGAACTTTATTATTGTTAAAAACAAATAATAAAGGCATAAAAAGTTGTTCTTAATCAATAAAAAACAGTTAATAACAAGAATATTACTAATATTAAGGTTGTATATTAATATGAATACTATTTATATTAATTAAAAGATTACTAATAGTAATAATAGAGAGGGATTATTATAATAAGAGAAAATAACCTACTTTTGAGGCTTAATATAATGATTTTGGAAGAGTTCAGGCCAAATAATGTAAATGCAACGTATTTAAATTGTATTTACGAATAAAAATAAAAGAAATTACAAATGTTCTTTATTTTACATGGAAATAAGATTTTTAAAAGAATTATAACAAAACAAAGGAACAATTGGAGTAATCACGTCAAGAATGATGATTATAAGGAAGATTATCTTTGGTCTTTGATAATGTAATAGACTTATATATAAAGAATAAAGATTTTACCTTTTGATTTAATTGTTTTAATGTTTTGATGCATCTGAGGGGAAAATAGAGTTAAAAGAGCTCTATTTATAGCAAATTCCTCTCTACTAGAGTCCAGTAGGCTTCTGCTAGACGTGTAATTATAGTGTTCACTGGAAATGATCAGTATTATAAGGTTTAGTGATGATTACATAATGAGAAAACCATCTTATCTCATTATTACACCATTATTTAGAGTTATCACTATAACTCTAAGTTTGATGACATTATAGGATTGGAAGAAGCCTAAACTTTGTAGATTTTCTTAGTATTGATCATAATATAATAGTATTCACCAGTTTTATCACTTATATAACTGTTAAACTTAAAATAAGATTACAGTTAGTGATCATAAGTGATCAATTTTCAGGTTAAACTTTGATCATTAATACCCCTTAGGTTATACATGCTACAGCTATTCAGAGAGTGAATTCTGATAGCCTGGCATTCCCTTATTAAACTTTCAAGAGCATTTTAGTACATCATAAAAACTCTATTTTTGATGATTTTCTTTGTATCTCATCATTTCTGTGGAAATTCAATATTTTAAACTTCAAACCTTGATTTCAGGGGGTTTTACCTCAAATATTATGATAGAAACTGGATCATTCTTCAGGTATGAGCTAGTATAATCTGAATATCTACTTTGTTTTAAGTTTGGACCACTTTCACAACAAAGTGGTGAACAGCTCTAGTAATTTTGTTCAATAAACCCTTAAACATTACAACCTTGTTTATAACATTTGAAATAAATCTCATATATGTGTTCTTATAGTGATTAAGTGGTGACTTAATTTTGGGTTTAACTCTCCATCATGTATATTTCAGGAGATATTGGCTAAAAACCATGAATATATGTATTGACCAAAAAAGGGCATATATTCAGCTTAATTCCTTAAGTATTGACTTTAGAGAATTTTCATGAAACGTTATTATGTGTAGTTCTTCATTAGGAATAAAACGACACATTTTCTCTCACACGGTGTTTCATTGGTTTCTGAGCTAAACAAGATTTGGTGTCTTTTTTAGGGTATTATTAATTTTTATTCAGTAACTATTGACTTTACAGATCTGCCATAAAAATCATATATGTGTATTTTACAATTAGAAATATAATGGTGTAATTTCTTTCACACTTTTACTCATTAGATTGTGAGTTAATTTGGATTTTGTACCTATTTATGGCATTTTCACTGGTTTTAAGAAGATTATTATGAGTATAATTATTATAAAGTTTTTCTTGTGGCATTCTTGGATATGAGGTCATATCTCAGAGGCTCACAAGATACATGCCTGCTAAAGACAAATTGGTACACAACAACCTTTTGGGAATTTGGTTACCAAGTTAAATTCCCATTAAATCATCAGAAAATTGCAAATAAGCTCCTATTTTGATGTGAAAAGGTGTGAGCCTTAGAGGTATTTTTATATACCCAAAAGACCACAAATAATAAAATAATATATAAATATAAATAAAATGAACTTATTTATATCATCAACATAAAAATAAAATATAAATATAAATTTATATATAAAATAAAAATTTAATTATAATTTGAAATAGAATTACTTTGAATTTTAAGTTTGTGAAAACACATTTTTACTTGAAAAAGTTAAGTAAAAATGAATTTTCAACAAAAATACCAAAATTAAAATATTTTACAAAAAAGTTAAATAAAAACTATTCTAAATTTTCTCCTACAAATAAGCTTATGAAAATTCTTTTACGATTGGACTCCTCATAAAAAATAAGGTGGGGTCAGCTCTGGGTAAAATTTCTGTAACTCAACTCTAAATAAGCTTAAACTAAGTTTTTAGTGTTTTTTGTACAAAAATTGTAAATGCTCAAACATTAATTTAATTCACATCACATATGGTGTTAACCGTGAATCCTTGTGTTAAAATTGAGGTGTTGTGTGTAGTTTAGAAGTTATGAGGAATTGAAGTATTTTCAATTGAAATGTCAAAATGTGAGCATGTATTACATAACTGAACTTTAATTTACATATGAGGTGTCAATTATTACAGTAAGTGTATTGTAAAACTCAATTGAATTACATATGTAAATTACAAGTATAATACATGATGAGGAATTGAAGGAAAAATAAATTGAAAAGATTAATTTGGGGGGAAGGAACTCTAGCTATAAGGGGAGCCAGACCCCCAAATTAATTGCTGATAGGCGCGAGATTTCAAAATTCACACAAAGGTTCATCATTTTTGGCCTGGAATGGAGTCACAGGGTCTGTGATTTAATTGATGATGAGGTTTTGATACCAACCAGGGCAGTTTCAACTGTTGCCAAGAGGGTAAAACTACCCTTAAGTTGAAAATCTTAATAAAAACGGTTTTAACTGGTTTCTACGTCCCTTACACACATTATGGCGTGTCTTTAAGGCTCTAGACCAGGTATTACTATAGTAATGGTTGATTTAAGGGTCTAAAATGGCTAAAACCAGCGCTTTTTTGGTGTAAACCAGGGTTAAATGATGCCATAATTGGCTTTTCTGTTTTCAGAGTGTTTTAAACGACTGAAAAGAGGAAAATTTCTCTTTGTAGTAAGAAAATTGATGGCTATAAAAGAATTTCTTCTTTGCCCCACTTTTCTCTTCATGTTAGAATCTTTTCCTTTTATAATTAGTTTAAAGACTGTTAAACCAATAAATAAAAGATTCCAAACCCATTTTTTTAAATCATTTTAAACCTTTTAACCACATGAAGAAATCATCATAATCACTGTTTGTAACTTGTATAATAATTTTTACCCCTTGAACTACCCAATAAGTAAATTAAAGCATCTTTCATCACTGTAAACCTTGTCACTTTGTTTCCAAATTCACTCCGGTCACGTTTGGGCATGTTTTCTCTTTAATGATCTTTTTAAAGAATTCGGCTTTTAATTAATTTCTTGCAGTTATTTGATCAATGAATTCCAATTGAAATTGCTCTTGAAGACATTTCTTTTGTAGCCTTAAATATCACTTGTAGAGTATTTTTGGATGAATTTTTATTGTTGGTGAAACAATAAACCTTATAATATTATTGTTTTATAATTATAAAGTTAAAGAAACAAATTTGGCATGTTTTCTCTTAAGAATACTATTTCATACTATTTTTAATCAAATTTTTACCTTATATAAATTTTGAGGACAGGAAAAGTACTGATTTTAAATCAAAGTTTCATATCCACACCTTAGATTTGGGGGCCCAGCCATGATATTTTACCTGTGACATAATTATTACTCTTTTTAAACCCTTTCTGTCAGCCTGTGACTCAAAACAGAGCACTAGCATGACATCCAACATACCATAAATAATTGTATGACAAGTATTGAACAAACATAGTCAATACAGGTAATAAATAAGAGGAAAAAACTCCTCTTAAATTAAACACCAACCTTATCCAAACAGAATAAGGAAACCTAGAGGAGAATAAACAAGTCAAAACCCTTATTTTCACCTCTCATCTAACTTATGCATATTCACGTCATTCTATACCAAAATGGTATTTTTCTTAAGGCTCGCATAGAGAGCCACACAATGGTATCATCCATGTTGCTGTAACACCACTACAACTGGAGATACCATATGACCTTTATTTTAAAACCAAGCCCCCCTGAAAGTCAAAGAGGGCTTGTACAAAACTGTACAAACGTATAACCAAATTAAAGATCTAAACAAGAGCTTTAATTTGAGACACCTTAGACCCCTGTATCTCTTAAATTGACTGAGGGATCTTGGTTCAAAGGTTTAACAACCAAAATACAGATATTCTGAAAACAACAATGTAAACAAACCCCTGTATCATTGGCATACACTCATACAACTGTACAGTGTAATATACCAAACTGTAGAGCTAATCAAGCCCTACATGACTGTATCATCGGAATACAGATATCTTCCAAATTGAAGAAGATATCTGGTATGGAAGTTTTTGAAGCCTCATACTGATGTACAAAAATACATCCAAAAACTTAAAACCCTTATAGCTTTTGCTATTTTGAAGAAGGGTAAACATGAAGCATACCAAATTGAAGAGCTCATTAAGCCCTTCAATTCTGTGCTCTTGGTTTCTTGCTATCTTAAGAACTGCCTGAGATATCTTGATTGGAAGGTTTTTCTAGCAATACATGACTGTATCAAACTTGTATCAAACAGTATTGCTCTCATACTTAAAAAAATATAATTATGAGGATATAACCTCTCTAAAATCATCATTATTGATCATACAGACACCAGAACAACGTCATCCAAGTGCTGACGTGGCAGGTGAAAAGTTTTTTCACCCTGTATTGATCCAGACTGATCATTTGTGGTTCCAAAACCACAATTCTGCCTCTATTGATGTCAGAATTGACGATCCAGAACCACAGACTGATCATTGGAGTGAAAATTTTCACTCCTCTGACGCGTGAAGAGTCAATAACTCTTGACAGTCTTGAAAGATATAAAAAGAAGGGTTTTTTGCTTGAAAACCCATCATCTTTATCTTATTATCCATATTCTTACGTGACAAAACTGTTATCAATCAGTAGTGTCCTTAGAATTATCATTAAAGATATAATTAGAATATAATTATTGTAGTACTTCTTTACAGTCAAAGATATTAGAGTATTGCAACCCAGGTCCTCAACAGACTCATCACCACTGTTACCATGTAGCAGTATGACCTGAATATTTAAATTTATTTGTTTTTTGACATGTCACAGTCATAATACTAGCTTGTAACTACATTTTATAGCTACTATATAGACTCACCCTGACATTTTGGGGTCCTGGCCATGGTTTTTAAGCCTTATTGGACATGTTTTGAACTGAATTAGGCGTAAAAATTCAGTTATTTAAAAGGTATTTTACTAACAGTGAGTAAAATTTCGAATTTATCTTATTTTCTATTATTATCTTTTTTTTATATATATAATATAGCATCATATATTATATACATAATTTTTTTTCTCCAAAAATATATATCACAAATATTTTTGTTGAGAGTAAAAGTACAAATCCTCTTTATTTCATTATATTGCAATAATTTTCACGAAATTTGATAATAATACAACAGTATTATTTAAATTTCAATATAAATAATAATATAAAAACAGTATATTACTTATTTTTTACTATTATTTTTCACCAAAGTGCGTGAAAATTGATGAAGAAACATTTATTAATAAATAATTAAAAAATATTAAATAATAAGATAATTCTTTATTATTTATAAGGTATATTTTAATTAAATATTTCCTTTAAAACAAGACATCACTAAAATTGACGTGAAAACTTGTAATTGATTGACATTTTAATCAAAAATCAAGTGTTAAAATAAATATTATTTATAATATTTATAATAACAAATCAGATTTATTATAATTTAATAAATCTGACGTGTTTTTTTAGAAGAAAAACAATAGTATCCAAGTGAATCATTCACAAAACACCCGGATATTAAAGTTTTAATTCATAAAAACTCACATTAATAGATATTAGTAATAATATTTGTAACCAAATCTATTATAATTTAATAAATTTGACATGTTTATAATAAAACATAATAATATCCAAGTGAATCATTCAAAAAACACTTGGATATTACAGTTTTAACTTATAAAACATAAGTGAAAAACTCAAAAACTGTTATTTTTCAATAAAAAACATATAAAAAAATAATAAAAAAAAACATATTATAATAAGAATACTTAAAAATTTCGAAAAATAACAGTAGAATTGAATAAAATCATTTTGTTTTATCATAAAATACTGATATACAATTTGAAATATCTTTTCTGAATAGTGGAGAAAGACTATATTCCATTAGAAAGCCACTCACAAGGAAATCCATCTGTGACAGCCTCAGAAGACAGAGAGGTGCTGCCAAAAACCAAGGGTAAGCAGAAAAGACACATTGAAGTGACAATCAACTCAAAAGAGTGGACACCAATAGCCATGCCAAGGGCCAAAAAACCGAGAAAAGCTCCAACAAAACCAGTTGGATCACCAAAACAAATTGAAAAACAGAAAATCACTGTTATCAACCCAGTTGTAAACTCTAAAGGCAAATTGCCAAAGAGTATAGATCATAAATTTGTACAAGGGCATGCTAAAGGTAAATAAACCTTGAGACATACAACATTTTTCATTGTCTGTCATTTTTTAACATTGTTAACATGACACCTCCACTTCTTAGAGATCTTGGATTCCCAAGAAATCAACCAGAAAACTGGCCAAGAAGACACAGAGGAAGAAGACAGCCAATCACTGGATCAAATGACCAGCACAGGACTTACCATCAGGGAACTCCTACCCAAGGTCTTATTCCAAATCAAATTCAACCCAGAAGTCCAACCAGGAGATTGGACAGATGCAGAACAGGTCCTTCAAATACACAAACTCCTGAAAGACCTCTTCACATGGAGCATGGACAACAAAATGTTCACTATGGCAGCATCATGGGCAGAAGTGGGGATAACAACTCAGAAGATCTGTCTCAAGCAAATGGCTTGGATGGAACGTATGACAGAAATGCAACGTTGGAATCCCAACAAGAATTTCAAACTCTTAGAAGAAAGAGAAATCAGAATCAAAGAGAACCAGGCAGCCATACAAGCCATAGAGAGATCTTGGCACAAGGAAGAGCCCAGTCAGATTCAGGTACCCCCAGAAATGGAAGGAGAAGTCCCATCTTTCCCACAACAATCCAGCAGTTCCAGGCCTTACAAGCCAAAGGAAACTTCATCCAAGGCTCCCCAACACTTCCAGGTAGTTTCCAACAGGAGAAAAGGAGCCCAAGGGAGAAACAAAACTTCTTTCAACCAGAGGAAGAAGGAAGCAGACCCATTGATGAAAAAGCTGATGGACTTAGTCCAAGAAGTACACAAAAGCAAAAAATAGTTGTACCTACAAATAGGTTTGATAGTTCTGACTCAATTGATCCAGAATTAATAACTGAGACTACAATCCACACTCACGAGTTTGAAAACAAATTCACATGGACCAAATTGGCCCAACTCATTGATTGGACACATGAAACCTCAGAAAAAATGAGGACAGAAGTGGAAACATTGAAAGAAGAAAATGCTTTCCAAGAAACAGTCATAAAAGACTTGAATACAAATCTGGCCAAAATTTGGACAGAATTTGAAAAAACTAACAGACAGTTGAATTAAATTCTAGAAGAAGGACAAACTGTGAGGAGAGATCTGAGGAGTATCCAGCAGCAACAGGATATCTTTGATAAAGAAATTGATTACCTCTATGACAGAGAAGAAAATCAATACCCTCCAACACAAGGTCAACCCACTACCTCTACAAAATTGAAAGAAGAGGATAAAGACTATGACCAGGAACCTGAATATCAGATTCCAAAGTCAAGATCAGATTCAATGTACCAAGATAGGGAAAATCTCAGCTATTCAGAGAAACAGGCACTGAAAGAGTTACCAGAAGTAGCAAACTGGCCAAAGTTCTCAGGAACTGGGGAATATGACCATATGGAAATCATTTACTATATTGATGGACTCTTTGTTTATGTCCCAAAGAAACCAGACTACTGTATTACAACAAGACTTAACACAGCATTCAGAGGCCATGCAAACATATGGTATACTGAGATGAAAGAAATACATGGCAGGAAAAGCTGGCCATGGTGGAGGAACCAGATTATACAAAAGTATAGCAATGGTAGTTGGATCTGGCAAAAGACAATGTCCTTTGAAAGTGATAGATACTCCACAGAAAAAGACCCATATGAATGGTGTCTCAAACAAGCAAAAAGGCTAAAAGCTTTTGATCCCAACATGACAATAGAAATGAGAAACCATAAACTCCTAAAAAAATTGCCAGGAGATCTAGAACATGCAGTCAAATGCAGATGCAACAACATCAGCAGCATTGATGACATAGCAAATGTCATACAATATGTGAGGAAAAAAACCTCTATAGGAAGGTAAACATCCTATAAACCAAACTTCAAAGACAAGAAGTCTCAAGTCAAAGAAACAAACAAAGAGAAAGGGAAAGAAACCCCAAAAAAGAAATTTGTGTGCCACAACTGTGGATCACCAGACCACTATGCCAACAATTGCACAAAACCAAAAAAGAAAATATATGCAATTGATGAAGAATCAGAAGAAGAACAAACAGGTGACAAATCTGATTCTGACAGTATGGGAAATGGTATGAGAGCAGAATCACAAAGTGAACCTGATACCATAGAAGAATACATAGTGGAATGCAATGAAGAAAATTCACTTGACATACAAGACATTGAATTAGATTCAGGAATACCACAAATAACAACAGACAAAGAGCTCTGTAAGCAAACACAGAATGCACAAACATTCCTGGTAGCCCCAAATAGAGGGATGGGATTCATTCATGGAACACCTACTAAATTGACAGTTTACATTGAGAACTGTAAACATCCAATGATCATTGACACAGGAGCAAGTTCCTCCATAGTGGCAAAAGAATACTTAAAACAACACTTCCCCAAATGGGAAGAGGATATAATCCCAACAAAAGCTAGAAGCTTCAAAAGTGCACCAGGCAAAATACACTCACTGGGGACAATAATCAAAGAGATAATTATCCCACACCAAAAAGGAAATATCAGACTAGAACCTGAATTTGTAGTTCTAGAGAATGCACATGTACAAGGATTCTTACTAGGTACAGAGTACCAAAGAATTTATGGTATGGACATTTGCAATAGTAAAAATAGATATCTTACCATAGGTACAAACAAAGACAAAAAAATTTCCTTTGACATAAATCATATAACAAATGATAACACCCTGAAAGAACTAGTGGAAGAATTCAAAGAAGCCCAATATGGCACTCAACTCACCAGTAAAATGAAACTCAGCTTACTGAAAGTATTGAGGAAGCATAGAGGAGCTTTTGCAATAGGAGATGAACCACTAGGAAAAATCAAAGGACATGATATAGAACTATATCTGGATGTAGAAAGACCATATCCACCGATGCTTAGGAGACCACCATACCAAGCTGGCATGGAAACTAGGAAAGAAATTGAGAAACATATCAATGAACTCCTAGAAATGGGGGTCATAAGGAAAATAGGACACAATGAGATAGTAGAAGTCACTACACTAGTCCTTATAGCTTGGCATGATGGTAAATCCAGACTATGTGGGTACTTCAGGGCTTTGAATAACTACACCAAAGCAGATAGGTACCCCATCCCAAGGATACCACATGCACTAGATAAGCTAGCAAAAGCCAAGTTTATTACAAAAATGGATTGCATGAAAGGCTTCCACCAGAATGGGGTGAAACCAGATTCCATCAAATTGCTAAGAATTATATGCCATATGGGCATATATGAATATACTAGAATTCCATTTGGCATTAAGAATGCACCAGCCCATTTTCAGAGGATGATGGATACCATATATAAAGATGAAATAATGGAAGGGTGGATGGTAGTGTACATTGATGATATCATAATATACTCAGAAACATGGGAAGACCATGTGAGGAAAATTGATAAAATATTGGAAAAATGTACACCAATCAACATGAAAATATCTCTTAAAAAATGTAACTTTGGACAGCAAGAACTGCTAGCCCTAGGACACAAAGTTTCAGGTTTAAGTCTAGCCATAGACCAAAATAAAGTTGCTGCAGTACTGAAGAAACCAGTACCAAAGAGCATTAAAGAAATGCAATCTTTTTTGGGCTTTGCTAGCTACTACAGGAGCCACATAAAAAACTTTGCACACATCACAAGTAGCCTATACAAACTGTGCTCAAAAGATGTAGTCTTTGAAATTACCAAAGAAAGAAGAGATGCATTTGAGAAGATCAAATATGAACTGACCAATGCCCCTGTCCTAATGATGCCTGATTTTGAACTACCATTCAAACTATACATAGATGCAGCATGTAGCCAAGGACTAGGAGCAGCACTACACCAGAGGCAACTAGTGGATGGAATACCCAAAGAAGGAGTAATTTGCTATATATCAAGACAACTGAAAGACTCAGAAGCCAAATATGGAGCTACTCAGACAGAATGTCTCTGTTTGGTATGGGCATTAGAAAAACTCCATTACTACTTAGAAGGAGCAGTATTTGAAGTTTTTACTGATTGCACAGCCCTCAAATCACTGTTGAACATGAAGACAACAAACAGACACATGCTCAGGTGGCAAATAGCCATACAAGAATACAGAGGGAATATGACTATTATCTATAAAGAAGGAAAAAGTCATACTAATGCAGATGGTCTCAGAAGGTGGCCACTGAAGAATGACCAAGAGAATCCAGCATATGACCCAGAAAGTGGGGCCAAAATACCCATACAATGCATGGAGATAGATAGGAGAAAGAACTTCAAACTATCAAACTGGGCATTAGGGAATGACCCATCAAACCCAGCACAGAGCTATGGGGAGAGCAAAGAGATACCCATATTGGGAATCAGCTCCTCTAATCTAAATCCAGAGTTCTCTAGTATAGTACAATGATCATACAATAAACACAAACAGTGTAGTATATTGATACAACTATTAAAACAAAAGTACAGGAGTCCTGAACTAGAGAGCCAATTGGCAGAGCCATGGCTCAAAAACTTCAAAGAGAATAGATTTTTTCTGATAGATGATCTACTATACCATAGGGAAAAACACACAAGTGCCCTGGTAATAATAAATAGAGAACATATCTCCCTGATACTACAGCAATGCCATGACTGCCCATACATGGGACATATGAGTGAAGAAAGAACTAAAGAAAGAGTCTTTAGCACAGCTTGGTGGCCAAAGTGGGAACAAGACTTGAGTGAATACGTCAACACTTGTACCAGATGCCAAAAAGCCAAGAAAGGTCATGGCAAAAGATATGGATTACTCCAGAGTATAAAGGAGCCCAAACACCCCTGGGAAATAATAAACATGGATTGGGTGACAGGCCTGGTCCCTGGAGGGAAAGACAGCTTTAATGCATGCCTAGTAGTAGTAGACAGGTACAGCAAGAGTGTCAGATGTCTCCCCTGTCACAAAGAGGACACAGAAATGGACACAGCCATATTGTTCTGGAACAATGTGATAGCGAACTGTGGATTTCCAAGAATTATAATTAGTTACAGGACCCTAAATTCACATCAGAATTTTGGACTAATCTATATGAGATGCTGGGAACCAAACTAGAATTCTCCACAGCTTACCATCCACAAACAGATGGTCTAGCAGAAAGAATGATTCAAACATTAGAGGACATCATTAGAAGATTTTGTGCATATGGAATGGAATATAAAGACAATGAGGGATATACCCATGACTGGGTAACCCTCCTACCAGCTGTGCAATTGGCATACAACACAAGTATACACTCAGTGACAGGAAAAGCCCCTGCCACATTAGAGAAAGGATGGAACCCACTACTTCCAGTAGACTACTTGAAGAAGAACCTCCTCTCAGTACACCCCACAGCGAAAGACTTCCACACAATGTGGAAAACTGCCTGTGAAAAAGCAGAACAATGTGTGGCTGAAGCTAAATTATACAACAAACAGAGATATGATAAAACTCACCAAGAACCTGATTTCAAAGAAGGAGACCAAGTTCTAATCTCAACTCTTAACTTCAACAATCTAAGAGGACCCAAGAAGATGAGAGACTCATTCATAGGAGCATTCACCATTATTAAATTAATAGGAAAGAATGCAGTAGAAGTCAACCTGACCAAAGAGTTTTCTAGGAAACACCCAGTTTTCCCTGTGAGCCTGGTCAAACCTTATCACCAAACAGATGAGGAGAAATTCCCTGACAGAAAGAAGACAGTCACCCATGAAAGATTGGTAGAGGAAGATGACTCACCTGGACCAGTGAAAAAGATCATTAAAGCCAGGAAAATAAGAATTAATGGGAAATACAACAGGCAATATCTGGTTAGATTTAAGAATCAACCAGCAGATAAAGATAAATGGTTAACTGAGAAAGAAATCCCAGATGGACAAATACACCTCAGAAGATTCAGAGCCTCCAGAAGGGCTGAAGAGTCTCATCAATGGTGAGCCTTCTTTTGAGGGAGGATATGTCAGCCTGTGACTCAAAACAGAGCACTAGCATGACATCCAACATACCATAAATAATGGTATGACAAGTATTGAACAAAAATAGTCAATACAGGTAATAAATAAGAGGAAAAAACTCCTCTTAAATTAAACACCAACCTTATCCAAACAGAATAAGGAAACCTAGAGGAGAATAAACAAGTCAAAACCCTTATTTTCACCTCTCATCTAACTTATGCATATTTAAGTTATGCTATACCAAAATGGTATTTTTCTTAATGCTCACATAGAGAGCTACACAATGGTATCATCCATGTTGCTGTAACACCACTACAACTGGAGATACCATATGACCTTTACTTTAAACCAAGACCCCCCTGAAAGTCAAAGAGGGCTTGTACAAAACTGTACAGAAGTATAACCAAATTAAAGATATAAACAAGAGCTTTAATTTGAGACACCGTAGACCCCTGTATCTCTAAAATTGACTGAGGGATCTTGGTTCAAAGGTTTAACAACCAAAATACAGATATTCTGAAAACAACAATGTAAACAAACCCCTGTATCTTTGGCATACACTCATACAACTGTACAGTGTAATATACCAAGCTGTAGAGATAATCAAGCCCTACAAGACTGTATCATCAGAATACAGATATCTTCCAAATTGAAGAAGATATCTGGTATGGAAGTTTTTGAAGCCTCATACTGATGTACAAAAATACATCCAAAAACTTAAAACCCTTATAGCTTTTGCTATTTTAAAGAAGGGTAAACATGAAGCCTACCAAATTGAAGAGATCATTAAGCCCTTCAATTCTGTGCTCTTGGATTCTTGATATCTTAAGAACTGACTGAGATATCTTGATTGGAAGGTTTTTCTAGCAATACATGACTGTATCAAACTTGTATCAAACAGTATTGCTCTCATACTTAAAATATTATACTTATGAAGATATAACCTCTCTAAAATCATCATTATTGATCATACAGACACCAGAACAACTTCATCCAAGTGCTGACGTGGAAGGTGAAAAGTTTTTTCACCCTGTATTGATCCAGAATGATCATTTGTGGTTCCAAAACCACAATTCTGCCTCTATTGACGTCAGAATTGACGATCCAGAACCACAGACTGATCATTGGAGTGAACATTTTCACTCCTCTGATGCGTGAAGAGTTAATAACTCTTGACAGTCTTGAAAGATATAAAAAGAAGGGTTTTTTCCTTGAAAACCCATCATCTTTATCTTATTATCCATATTCTTACGTGACAAAACTGTTATCAATCAGTAGTGTCCTTAGAATTATCATTAAAGATATAATTAGAATATAATTATTGTAGTACTTCTTTACAGTCAAAGATATTAAAGTATTGCAACCCAGGTCCTCAACAGACTCATCACCACTGTTACCACATAGCAGTAGGACCTGAAGATTTAAATTTATTTGTTTTTTGACGTGTCACAGTCATAATACTAGCTTGTAGCTACATTTTATAGCTACTATATAGACTCACCCTGACACTTTCTTTCTTATATTGACAAATTTTCAAATATATAACAAATACTTATAATTCAAAAAATCCATAAAAAAGAAAAAAAATTCATATTATGAGTGAGGCTTTCTTTTACATTTCTCTTTTGAAAAAATCTATTTTTACTTAATAAATTGGCTTTTACATTAATTTTAGTGTCTGAAAATGTGGTAAGACAAGAAAATATTGAAACAGATTCAACAGTAACCAGCATTAATCCTGAAAGTACTGGTAATTCTGACAATAATAGTACAATTAATATAACTCAAAATACTCAACCAGAGCCAATTTCTTCTGAATTGATTAACCTGGATATAATGAATACTCTTCAGAAAGCAAAGAATTGGGCTAGTAGTAAGTTTTTGACATAAAATTCCTATTTTTAAGCTTTTTGAATCATAGATATGCCTTCAACCAGATCAGGAGCCAGCTATAACCCCTCAAGCAGCTCCCAAAAATGTCATAGACATGATTATGGCAGAAGCCAATCAGCTACAGAAGGACAAGGGTCAGTTAATGACTCCCAAAGTAATTAATTAGTTCATTATGAAGCTGATAATACTGATTTACCTTCCAACAGAGCTGAAACAACCACAAGAAGCCTCAGTGGATATATACAAAGCCAGCCAGAATGCCTAAAACAATGAATTGCAGCACAAAGAATAACATATTCTTGCAGATCTGTGGAAAAACTGCACAAATTCCTACCTGACTGTGAGAAAATTCCTGGGCCATACCAACACTTGCAAGTTACTCAATGGATGGCATCCATTGATGGAAAAGAAGAACATGATTCTCTGAAGAGAAGAATGGAGGAAAAACAACCCTCTACCACCCAAGCAAGTGCCAAAAATAGCCCCAGTAGCCAGCAGCAGCAATTCCAACATGAAAAAGCAGCCACATGCTCAGAGCAAGGGCAAAGGCAAGGGACCAGCCACAAAGCCCTACAGCCAGGGTTACAGAATCCCAAAGATTCAGCCAGATGACACGGAAAATGTATTTCCAATGGCCAGAACAATGATGGAATTACAGAAAAAGGAGGAAGCCATATTAAAATATCAGAAATGATTTCTGACATTTCTGATGCTATCCCAGAGCTGTATGAAGCTATAAATGACATAAAAAGGCATATCTTTGATAGAAATTCGTCAGTTTGTAACAATTGTGAGCCAAATAAATGAGACACTTACGTGTTTTGCAAAAGTATTTGGAAAAATTCCAACTTCCAATAATGACAGTTCATTTGGAAATTAAATGAACAATCTGCCATTATTAAAGAATTGACAAACAAATCTTCTATATTCAATATTGATGACATAATTGAAACAAGAATGAAACAAGCCATAGGTACTATCAAAGAGGAGAATAAAAATGTTCTTGATAATATTTCAAAATAATTTACTGAAGTAAAGACATATACATATGCCTTGAAGAAGTGTTTTGACACCTCACAAGAGGGAATATCAAAATTTACAATGAAGTTGGATCAGATCACTTCTGATAATACTAGACAAACAAAACTATCGCAAGAATTTGCACAAACAGAAGATAATCATAAAACTAATGTAATAAATTTAATACACAGCTTACAAAATGAATTCATAAATTCCCAAAGGTGTAACAATAGTGAATTTAATGATATTGGACAATTACTTCACACCTTACCAAGAATGTCTACACCTATGAATCAGAATGAGGGCACAAGAATTCAACATCCAAAAGTATTGGAGGTTGGAAATTCACATTTAAAGAGTGAACTTTCCATTTCTTTTCATAACTTGGAACCATCAATGAACCAAGCACCCTTGAAAGAAGTACCAAAACTTAAAGAATGGGCTCATTTCAGTGGTGAAGGAGGATATGACCATATGAAATTTGTCAGAAGTATTGACATGATTAAAGACAATTTTGAATTACCAGAAAGATTGGTAAAAGCAAGCTTTAACACCTTGTTTACCAGATCAGCCCACAGATGGTATATCAAATTAAGACAAGCACATGAACACCAAAGTTGGACTTGGTGGAAAGCCCAAATTATCAACAAATGGGCCAATTATGCTTGGAGATTTAAAGTTGAAACATCCTTTGAATCTTCCAAATTGAATTCTGATAAAGACAAAGCTTTAACATGGTTTTTCCAACAAAAAGACAGATTAACAGAATTATATCCTGACATCTCAGAATTTATGATTCACAGAAAAATTCCAGGAAAATGTGAAGGTGACTTAGAGCATGCTGTCAAAAGCAGGACTACTGAACAATCTTCAGCAGAGGATATTATTAATGTATTAGTAGAAGTAACCACCAAAACCAGAATTGGTTCTAGTAGGGTTAATCTCAAAAGGTTTAATACACCTTGGAAAAATTCTGTGGACAAAAATCCCAAAGAAAATTCTAACAATATGAAGTATAAATCTGCAGATATAATCAGAAAGTGCCATATTTTCCAAAGCACCACACATTTAGCTAATGCATGTCCCAAGAAGGTGAAAATCAATTAAATTGAAATTGAAAAAAAACATGATGTTGAAAAAAGATTATGTTGAAAATTCAGATGATAAATCATCAATATTTTTTGAATATTCAAAAGATCTAGAAAATATCAATTCCACTTCTGACATCATGGAATCTTATTCCCACTTTCCACAATTAAGCAATGCTCAACTTTATTTGTCAAAAATTGAAGATGCAAAACTTATGAAAACCAAAAAAAATAGGGGAAAGGGTTATACAGCTGGTAGATCCTGTATATCAGAATTGGTAATTGGAAACAAACCCACTAAACATTGACTTGATCCAGGAGCCTTCTGCTCTTTTGTTGGCAAATCCTTTCTTAAGACTTGTGTACCAAATTTTGAAGATCAATTATTGCCAATTGATGGAATAAAACTTAATAATGAAAGAAGTCCAATTGAAGCATTAGACATATTTGAGACAACTTTCATATTTCCACATAGATGGAAATTTAAGAATCACTGTTGAATTTTTGGTTATGGAAAATTGCTCTAGTACCCATTTTATATTGGGAAATAAGTATTTAATCATTTATGGCATAGACTTAAATAGCAACAAGGACAGATACTTTACTATTGGGGACAATAAGAATTAAAAATTTGCCTTTTTACAATTTAAAAGACAAATTACAGTAAGCAAAGTATAAACAGTCAACTTAGAGTTGGAGAAATTCAAATCTAAACAGTTAAATGAAGCTGAAATAAGCCTCCCTCTGACTGATAAACAGGAAAGTGAGCTTTCTGCCCTTTTATATGTCCACAAAGAAGCATTTGCATTAGACAAAGAACCTTTGGGGGCAATTATTGGTCATTAATTTGACATCATCCTTAATATTAAAAGACCTCATCCACCACTCTTAAGAAGAACTGCATATCCAGCAAGTCCTAAATCAATAGAAGCTCTGGAAATGCATATCAAAGAACTTCTAGATCTTGGTTTAATAAGGAAGGTTGGGCATAATGAGGAAGTAGAAATAACTACACCAGTCATAGTGACATCACATAATAAAAAATATAGAATGGTTGGAGACTTTAGAGCTCTGAACACTTACATTGTTCCAGACAGGTACCCAATACCAAAAATCCAAATTGCCCTTACCCAGATATCTCAAGCATTGTATATAAGAACTATGGATTCCCTTAAAGGATTTCACCAGAATGTGGTGACACCAAGTGAAAGAACATACTTGAGAATTATTGTTCATTGTGTATTATATGAATGCGTGAGGGTTCCTTTTGGTATCAAGAATTCACCTTCACACTTCCAAAGAATGATGAATGAAATCTTCCCTGAAGAGGGTTTAGAAGGATAGTCAATCATTGACATTGATGAAATTATTGACTGTTCCAAGACTTGGGAAGAACATATATACATATTATCCAGAGTTTTGACCAAAATACAATCTGTAAACATGAAATTTTCTTTTAAAAATGTCATTTTTCATTCAAAGGACTCAAAGCACTTGGACATGTAGTATCTGGTTTATTCCTTGGAATTGACAAATACAAAGTTGCAGCAGTACTACTGAAAACTATTCCTCAGAGAAAAAAAGAAATTCAGTCATTTTTGGGGCTTGCAGGATATTACAGATAGCATATTGAATATTTTGCATCCATAGCAAAACCTCTGTATAGACTGTGTGACAAGGACATGGTGTTTGAAATGACTGTTGACAGAGTAAAAGCCTTTGAATATTCAAGAAAAGCCTTAACCACTGCTGCACTCTTACTGATGCCAGACTTTAAGCTGCCTTTTAAGCTTTATATTGATGCATCAGGAGATGGGCTTGGTGCTGCATTTCATCAAGTACATATTATCAATTATAAACCTGTGGGGGACCCATATGCTTTATATCCAGGAAAATAAAACCAACTGAAGCCAGATATGGAGCAAGTTGAATGGAGTGTTTATGCCTTTTCTGGGCCTTGGAAAAGCTCAATTACTTCCTGGAAAGATGTGTTCTTGAAGTAATAACAGATTTTACTGCTGTTAAGTAGCTTTTAAACATGAATACACCTAACAGACATATGCTCAGATGGAAAATAGCCATACAAGAGTATAGGGGCAATATGACCATTGCTCACAAAGATGGGAATATTCATAAAAATGCAGATGGACCAAGCAGATGGCCATTAGAAAATAATATTGATAATACTGCTTCTGTTCCAGAAGAAGCTTTCCCACAGATCTCAATAGAAGGAATCAGTATTACAGATCTGAACACCACTTTCTTTGAAGAAGTAAGAAACAGTTATACTCAGGATAGGAATTGTGGCATTTTATGCCAATTACTTCCTAAAGACTGTAAAGAGCACTCTTTGATACATGCCTTAGATGAAATATGCAAAAAATCATATGATGAAGGAAGATTCCACTTACTGGATGGTATAATTTACTACAGAACTAAGCCTACATGTGTCATGACAGTTGTGGACAGGTCCTTAATCAATTGTGTACTGAAAGAATGTCATGACAGCCCCTTCTCAGGACATTTGTCTTAAGACAGAACAAGAGAAAAGATGAATACCTGTATATGGTGACCAATGTGGCAGGAAGATGTTGCAGAGTATTGCAAAACATGTGAAATATTTCAAAAGGAAAATGAATCCACTGGAAAAAGACTTGGAAATATGATTGAGATCCAAGAACCCGGCAGACCTTGTGAAATCGTCCATATGGATTGGGTAACTGGCCTACCACCAGTGGATGATAGAGGTTATAATGCTTGCCTAGTGATTTTTGACACATTTAGTAATACTCCAATCTTTCTACCATGTCACAAAGATGATACAGCTCTTCTAATATGGAATAGAGTAGTACCATGAGCTGGCATATTCACAAACATCATTAGTGAGAGAGATCCCAAACTCACCTCAGCACTGTGGAAAAATCTTCACCAACTATTTGGGACAAAGTTATCCTTCTCTACAACCTACCACCCACAAACTGATGGTCTGGCTGAAAGAATGACCCAAACCTTGTAGGACATGGTAAGAAGATTTTGTGCATATGTCCTTGAATTTAAGGATTGTGATGGATTCACCCATGATTGGTGTACTCTTTTACCAGCACTAGAGCTGGAATATAAGACATCCATTCATGTCAGTACCAATCAAACTCCTGCTATTCTAGAAAAAGGATTGAATCCAAAATTACTTCAGGATTCCCTGAAGAAAGATTTGGTTTAATTACATCCCCCAGCTTCTTGCTTTAAATGAACTTTAGATAAAGCTAGGAAACATGCAGTAAGGTTCATGGAGGACTCATTTGGATATGCCCAAGACAAGTGGGAGAAGTCAAATGCAACCCCAGACTTCAAAGTGGGAGATTTAGTACTTGTTTCTACCACTAACTTCAATAAAATCAAAGTATGTAGAAAGCTCAAATACTCATTTGAAGGAGCTTTTGTTATTAAGGACCTCAATGGAGAAAATTCTGTTGAAGTAGAATTATATGAGGTACTTAGCAATAAGCATCCTACATTTCCAGTGAGCTTGATAAAGCCATATAAAATCTAGTGATGCTGAAAGATTTTCTTTGAGGAATAAAGTTACCCAGGTTATACCTCCTATTTAATAATCTAGTATTAAGAAAATTACCAAACCTCTCAAAGAAAGAAAGTTGAGAACCAATAAAGTGAGGGAATACCTTGTTAGGTACAGTGAACTAACCTGTGAAGATGAATGGTTAGCAGAAAAAGACATACCTGAAGCTACCAAACTTCTCAGAAGGATCAGACACACCAGAAATAACAATATTACAAAGTAATATTCTTTTTTTAAGGGGAGGGAATGTGAGCCTTAGAGGTATTTTCATATACCCAAATGACCTCAAATGATAAAAATAAGATATAAATATGATAATTTTTTTATATTATCAAAAGAAAAATAAATTATAAAGATAAATTTATGTATAAAATTAAAATTTAATTATAATTTAAAGTAAAATAACCTTGAATTTTAAATTTGTGAAAACACATTTTTACTTGAAAAAATTAAGTGAAAATGAATTTCCAACAAAAATGCCAAATTTAAAATATTTTTGGATCAAAGTTAAATAAAAATTATTATAACTTTTTATCCTACAAATAAACTTATGAAAATTATTTTACCATTGGACTCCTCATGAAAAATATTGTGGGGTCACCTCTGGGTAAAATTTCTGTAACTCAACTCTAAATAAGCTTAAATTAGGTTTTTATTATTTTCTGTACAAGAATTGAAAATCCTCAAAAAATTAATTTAATTCACATCACATGCGGTGTTAACCATCAATTTCTGTGTTAGAATTGAGGTGTTGTGTGTAGTGTAGAAGTCATGATGAATTGAAGTATTTTCAATTGAAATTTCAAAATGTGTGCATGTATTACATAAGTGAACTTTACTTTAGATATGAGTTTTCAGTTATTACAGTAAGTGTATTGTAAAACTCAATTGAATTACATATTTAAATTACAAGTATAATACATGATGAGGAATTAAAGGAAATATAAATTGGAAAGATTAATTTGAGGGAGCCAGACCCCCAAAATCCTTTCTGACAGGTGTAAGATGTCAAAATCAACACAAACGCTCATCACTTTTGGCCTGGAATTGGGTCACAGGGTCTGTGATTCAATTGATGATGAGGTTTTGATACCAACCAGGGCAGTTTTGACTGCTGCCAAGAGGCCAAAACTACCCTTAAGTTGAAGAAATCTTAGTAAAAACAGTTTTAGCTGGTTTCTACGTCTCTTACAAACATTCTGGGGTGTTTTTAAGGCTCTAGACCAGGTATTACTATAGTAATGGCTGATTTAAAGGTGTAAAATGGCTAAAACCAGCCCTTTTTTGGTCTAAACCAGGGTTCAATGATGCCATAATTGTCCTTTCTGTTTTCAGAGTGTTTTCCACGACTGACAAGAGTAAATATTACTTTTGGAGTAAAAAACTTATGGCTAGAAAAGATTGTCTTCTTTGCCCCACTTTTCTCTTCTTGTTAGAATCTTTTCCTTTTATAATTAGATTAAACACTGTCAAATCAATCAATAAAAGATTCCAAACACCTTTTTTTAATCATTTCAAACCTTTTGGTCATGTGAAAAATTCATTATAATCACTGTTTGTAACTCTTATAATCATTCTTACCCCTTGAACTACCCCATAAGTGAATTAAAGCATCTTTAATCACTGTAAACTTTGTCACTTTGTTTCCAAATTCACCCTGGTCACTCTTAGGCATGTTTTCTCTTTAATATTATTTTTGAAGAATTTGTTTTTCAAATAATTGCTTTCAGTTTTTTCTCAATGAATTCCAATTGAAATTGCTCTTGAAAAAATTTCTTTTGTAGCCTTAAATATCTCTTTTAGAGTATTTTTGGATAAATGTTTATTGTTGGTAAGCCAATGAATCTTTATAGTATTACTGTTTTATACTTATAAATTTAAAAACAATAAATTTGGAATTTCTTCTTTTAAAAATACTATTTCATACTATTTTTAATGAAATCTTTACCTTATAGAAGTTTTGAGGACAGGAAAAGTACTTGATTTTCAATCAAAGTTTCATATCCACACCTTACAGAGTGCTACAGAAAAAATGAAAGATACACTTTGATAGCTCCCATTTAGTTCTTCAAAAAAATAATATTCTTTTTGGGGTTGAATTAGATATGCATAAGCTAAATGAGAGGTTAAAATAATGTTTTTTACTTATTTTTTTGTATCTTTTCTGTTTCTTATCCTATTTGGATAACGTTTTATATTTTTATTTGAGGATTTTCCCTCTTTATATTCTTACCTGTATAGGATATGTTTGCTTAATACTTTCTATACCATTACTTGTGGTATTTGGATGTCAAGCTGGTGCTCTGTTTAGATTCACAGGCTGACAATATCTGCATTCATTAGGATGTTTATTAATTTTTTGGGAGAATCGATTTTCAAAGATCTTTATAATTGAAATCAAGTTATTTACAGAGGCACCTTTGTTTTAAACCAAACTTGAACATTCAAAAGAAAAGGCCCTGAATTCAGGTAAGGGTATGAATTTCTTAATATTATCATAGATGTACCTTGTAGATAATTTGATTCACAATACATTGGTTATATCAGTTTTTATTTGAGATTTCTCATTTATAACCTTGAAATACCCCAAATATAGCTATAAATTTTGTTTCTTTCTCATCAAAGTAATTTTGGAAAATTACTAAACCTTTTCACTGTTTAAAAATGCAAAATAAATGTATTGTTTCTTGTGACTTCTATTGAGAAGAAATTCTTAATTTTTCCTACTTAAATTATAGGTAATGGAATGAATTCAAGTTTTTGTATTTTTTAAAAAAAATATAAATTTTACTCAGATATCCCACTTTTTGAAATATCATCAAGAAAATTAAACTGAAAATATTCTTTGTACATTATAACTCTGAAGAGATTGGATAGAAAATAAAAAAAATAGAGTGTAATCAATGGTTTGTAAAGGATTATATCGGCACACTGTTTCTGACTCCAGTTGAGATTAATCACATTCATACAAAAAAGAAAATAGTGCTTTAACCAAAGATAACACCACCAACCCAATTTTGGATACCCTCGAAATCTCGCAGGGCCACAAGAAAGAATTCTTTCATGAACTGCTTGTGAATAATGGGTTCATCTATTCATAAGATGATTCAAGAGCCAGAAGGCCCAGAGTAACAAACTAAAACATGATTTTTCAAAATTTACAGGATTTCCCTGGATCCATAATATTTTACAATGTAATTTAATATTGAATTTCATTGCTGATGGATGGCTGAAAAACAACTGTCTTGTTGGAAACTTGCCACAATTCTTATTTTACTATCTAATAGCTTCAAAAAA
Source organism: Austropuccinia psidii (assembly GCA_023105745.1). NCBI lineage: Eukaryota > Fungi > Basidiomycota > Pucciniomycetes > Pucciniales > Sphaerophragmiaceae > Austropuccinia > Austropuccinia psidii. The sequence continues at coordinate 51,905,743 of JALGQZ010000007.1, read as the reverse complement.
CAGTTGAATATTTGTACTTAACATGGAATAACAGGTATTCACGTGCGCTTTTCCAATGCAATGAAGATATTGAGTAATTTTCGATTACTTGAGATATCCACTCAGGAGACCTCAGACCCCTAATTATCTAAAAGCTTCTCTCTTTGGGTGAAAGGTCCTTGGTATTCACTCTACATTATGTTGGGCATGAAATTCTGTGTTATATTCATATTTTTATACTCAATTTTATGGGATACTGGCAATAAACTCCTTCCATATTCTGTGATTGTTGATATATTTTCAATACTTGTACCTCTGCGCAGATACTAAATCAATGTGCTAAAAATTCATTGTGAATTAAAAAACTTCTAAAATGCATGTGGTTCCGATCTTGTAAAATATAATGTGAGGGTGAGTCAGGTATTGAAAACTTCCTCTTTCAAACAGTAATGACCCTTTTTAAAACATTATGCAATTATTCATGAAATAAGCTGAGACTCTCCTCAATTCTTTGAGGCTTACGTATCTAAAGCCATTAAATGAAGATTTAAACCATAAATAAGGAAATACTAGATTTCCTTACATGGACCTTTGACTTCTCATGCATATGGTAGCATGTGAACTGATAAATTATCCAAAAAAATGCTTTTAGTTTCTAATCTTTTTCAGAAAGATATTTTAAATTTCAAAAATCAACCACCTCCATCCAAACCTTAATTATACCAACCTGCTAGCAGATCCTACCTAAAACTACGACTAACTTTCATAAAGTCATTCCATAAAATAAACACTAACCAAAACTCCTCATCAAGCCTCAATCTTCAAGATAAGAATATCCCATCTCTACACCATCCTCCTATATAATCTCAACTGATTACCCTCTTCCTCTTTCATTTTTCCTTTTATTATTACCCTTTATCTTTACATTGATCATTTTTGTACCTTTGGTACTCTTTAAATTTGTCTCCTGCCTAATTATTCAGTACTTAATCCTTTCTACTTGCATATTACTTTTCCTGTTCCCACATTACCATCCTGTTCTATTTTCTTAATAGTAATCAGCTGTTTCATCCCTTAGGTATAATTAGTTCTATCTATATCTTTTCTCTCTAAGCCTTTACTCAAATATTAACCTTTAGTGTTTCACTCCAATATTTAACATATATTAGCTATTTAGTAGAAAATAAAATCTTTTGGAAAGGGAATTGATCAATACCTTTGGATCATGTGTTCTTACACCCCAGTAAGCATACAAGTAGAATGAAAATCATAAAAACTGAAATTAAAAAGAAACGTTTTGGTTATAATTCCCTTATAAATACACCTGAGGTCGTGATAATCTAAAAGCCCTTTTTCTGAAAGTATTTTCCCTCAATTTTCCCAATACACCATTGAAAAAAATCATTTTTTTTCTTTATTTAAAGTTGAAACTATATTCCATTTTTCTCTATCATTCACTAAAGATATAAAGGGAAAAATTATCGATTTTGTGGTGTAAGTATTTATCAATATTCCCTTGATCATTTTGGAGAATTTTCCCTCCTTATTTCTAGACTTCTTATTTTCTACATTATAAAAAAAACTGATAAGATGTTTTTTGGATTCTATAAAGCTTCAATATTGCATCATTCAACATCTGATCAGGTAACCTAAAGCTCACAGTTTCAATTTTTTTATTTTCATGGCTTTTTGGAATATTTCTACAATCCCTTTAATTGAGGTTTTTACAAATTTGGGACCACAAATAGGACGGGTATGAAAGGTTTCTTATAATTTTACATTAGAAAGGGATAATTATTTGAACACTGAATGAAAACAAAATATCCTATTCTAAATTTTAGTAATACCATAATTCATTTAAAGTATGAAGAAAATCTGAAGTTTAAAAATATGTTTTTTTGTAGGGAGCATAAAGTCAATATGTTTAAGATTTGAAAGCCCACTCTTGCACATGTAACATATTTTGATTTATCACTTTTCATAAAAAGATTTTTCACAAAGTAAATTGAAATTCCTTTTTAATTTTAAATAGTAATTTTACTAATGGGTTCGATCAACAGACCCTCAAAGAAATAATTTAATGTTATGTTTTCAGAATATATAAATGAAATTATATTTTTTTCTAAGATTTTTGGAGAATGATTTAAAAAAATGTATCAAAAGGTATTTTTTGAAAAAAAAATCAAATATAATCATCTTTCATTTTTATTTTAATTATGAAAAATAAAAGAATTAAATTGCCAACATCTCTTTTTAGATATCTTTTGAATTAATTCTTGTTAAAAAGAAATATCTCTGGTGAAATTTTGATTTTAATTTTTAAAATTAATTATTATTAAATATAATTATTAATTCTTCTAATAAAAGAAAACTTAATATAACTTAATATTCAATTATTTTTAAAAAAAGATAGAAATTAATATTTGTGAAAAATTGGATTTTGTAAAGTTTCAGTTCATGTCATTATGAAATATACTGTGCATTTGAGGTTCATATCTGTGATCTCAAGAGATACTATGTGCATAGAGTCAACAAATCAATATTTAAAGGCCAGGCTGAAGAAAGAAGTAGAGGGAGGGACCAGTCTTCTTTCTCATTAATTCTAATTGCTAAAAAATTCTTTCTATAATTTAATCATCATATAAATTCCTTTTATTCAAAAAAAAACCCATTCCTACTAATAATTCAACTAGCTAGTAAAAATTAGGAACTTGATTAGCTAGAGCTATTACTAGTGGAGGTAATTACTCTCATTCAAACTCAAATTATAAGGTGTCACAACCACATGTAATCACCCCCCCAGTGGTTGTTTGCGGCAATCATAGCATGACCTCATTTTATGGCCAATTGTTCCATACTGGTTTTTTATGGCCTTTGGGCCACACCTCCTCTCACTGGCCAATTATGGCCTCAGGCCATATCCTGCTCTCATTGGCCTTTTGGGCCAATCCTCCACCTCACCAACCCCCAGGCAAATTCCTTTGTTTTGGGCCTGGGGAGTCCATCTGGATTTCCAGGGGCCTTTGTGGCCACCCCTTTGATTATGGGGGTTTCGGGCCATTTAGACCCCCTACAGCCTCTATGGTCCACAGGCTGTAATCCACGGCCCGTGGTCCATAGGCCTTGTACCGTGGGACCCTTAGGCCCCTTTTAGCCCAAATCCAATGAGGTCAAGGGGGCCAACCACCTAACTCCAAGGACAGGTGGGTCCCAAACCAAACATGGGCCCACCTGAGTCAAATTTGACCCCCAATCCCACCAGTCCAACAAATGGCCAAAAGGACCCCAGGACCCAAATTGGCCACTTTCAACCCCTGGCCTTTAAAAATAACCAGAGGCCACCATATGAAGCTCAGAAAGGTTTCCCCTTCATTCAGGGGAAAGACTTCTCTTCACAAATGTACTCTGTACCATGGATTCAGGAATGGTGCATATATAGTATAATATACCATTATGCACCAATTTTGCTCAGAAATCCAATGGTTATGGTTTCAGGACCAGATTAGGAAACTTCAAAACCAAGTTTCCAAATCCATCACCCATTTCAAAGGAAGTCCTTTCAGTCATTCAGTCTTGCAATCCATGGCGGATACCAGAACACCATTTGAGGACCCCAACCCCCTGGCCCTGCAGGAGTTGGGTTGTGCTTCCTCTCAGGATTCTTTCAAGGGAAATTTCAAGAGGTTATCAAGCATTCAATCAGTTTTCAAGGCATCAAGTACTTCAATACTCCTTGGACAACTCAACTGGTCCATACAGGTTGTATTAAAGTAAGCTGTATGGCATTGACTCATTTGGGCCAATTCATATTCCACTGTGGGAATTCCATCACAAAGTTCAATTTTCAAGATGGCCAGATCTGTATTGACCCAAAGCAGCCAATACAGACGGTGATAAACCCTCTAGGATCAGTCTTTCAACTTTTCACATATACTGGCCAACTTTCCTTCCCTGGAGACTTCTTCCCAGTTAATCAATATATTGGATTTATTATTATCCTTATTCTCTTCTCTTTTATTTAAAGTAAATATTGATAAGCTTAAGTCAGTCATTTGCACCTTTTCTTCTTTGCCTGTCAGTGGATATTGGTGGTCATATCCTTTACTAATTCCATTGTTCTTTCTGGCAGGTTGAAACAGTGAATTGAGGATTGATTTGGTTGGATTTTTGGCTTTTGGCTTCATTATCATCTTGGCCATTGGCACACTTGTATTTACTCTTATTCTTCTCTGAAGAAATATACTCCTTCTTATTTATTTATTCTTTTGGAGCCCTCCAAGTGAGTTCTTGATTCCTGAGTGCCAGGCCACTCTTGCTTCCATAAGAGCCCCTTTGACATTATATTAATTAGCTCATAATTACTTTTCATTCTGTTTGTTCTTTCTCTAAAATTTCATTCACTCATTTCATCAAAGTTATGACTCTTTGATGCTTATGAGCTTTATGATTTATTGTCACCTCTCAATGTTTTGTCATTCATTCTTCATTCTTGAAAATTGAAAGCTGACCCAATCTTTTAAATTTTATTTCAAATCATCAATTTCATTTCATTCATAACTCAGGGGTAATCTTAAAATTCATTTGATTTTCAAATTGCTCACCATATTATTCAGACACATTCTTCACACCAAAATTCATATTTGATTCATTCTTCAAGAATTTTGATTTGTAAGAAGAACTCACTTGATTTTGATTTGATTGATTGATTTGACATAATTGATATTGACTTCAAGAAAATTGATTGACCTGAATATTTCATTGATTTTTCTAGTTTTCATATCAAGAATTGTTGACATAAAATTGATTTGCTTCAAGAATTCATTTGATTGATTGATTGATTCTGCAAGAATGTGATTTTGATTGATTTGACCTATGGATTTATTGACTTGAAGAATTCATTTTGACACATTCATTTATTGATTACCTCAAGATTTCATTTTGATTCATTCATTTTCTTCAAGACATTTAATTTGGTTTTTGATTTTTACTTCAAGTTTTCCAGTGGATTTTCCTCAAGCATCTCACTTCAAATTTTGACTTGATTCATTTATTTAATTTTTCATTCCTGAAATCATGCCCATTAAGAATTCACCTCCTGCAAGAAAGACCAGAGCTCAGGCCAGAGCTCAAGCTGTTCTCACTCCAACTCCAAGAGCTCCTCTTGACGGCACCCCAGCAGTTCCTCAACTGAGGGACCAATTAGACAGAGGACCCACTATGGAAGGAGCAGAACCATCTAGAAAGGAAGGAAGAGGGCCAAGAAGATCAAATTCATTTTCAGGAGTAGTTTACAGATTTCCAGGACTTTCAAGGACCACTTTCAAGGGTCCTGGTGAAGATGGTGAAGAGAGGAGGAGAATTCTGTAGAAGAGGAAGAGTCTGATTGTACTGAAGGTGTTCCTGCCCCTGTGGGGGCATCCCAAGGTACTGGAGGACCAACTCTATCCCAGTCCAATCTGCCTGTCTCTCATCAATCCAAACCATCATCATGCAGCAGATGACTCAAACTATGTCCAATATTCAAGCAGATTAATCTTCTGATTCATCAAGACCACCAGGCTTCAAGACTCCATCTACGAAGGCACCATGTAAGGTGTGGATATGAAACTTTGATTAAAAATCAAGTACTTTTCCTGTCCTCAAAATTTGTATAAAGTAAAATTCAATTAAAAATAGTATGAAATATTATTTTTAAGAGAAAACACGCCAATTTTATTGTTTATAACTTTATTAGTATAAAACAATAATATTATAAAAATTTATTGTTTTACCAACAATAAAAAATTTATCCAAAAAATACTCTACAAGAGATATTTTAAGGCTACAAAAGAAATTTCTCAAGAGCAATTTCAATTGGAATTAATTGAGCAAAGAACTGCAAGCAATTAATTAAAGAACAAAGTCTTTAAAAAGAATATTAAAGAGAAAACACGCCCAAAAGTGACCAGAGTGAATTTGGAAACAAAGTGACAAAGTTTACAGTGATGAAAGATGCTTTAATTCACTTTTGGGGTGGTTCAGGGGTAAAAATGATTATAAGAGTTACAAAAAATGATTATAATGATTTTTTCACGTGGTTAAAAGGATTAAAATGATTTAAAAGTGGTGGTTGGAATCTTTGATTGATTGGTTTAACAGTTTTAAACGAATTAATAAAAGGAAAAGATTCTAACATGAAGAGAAAAGTGGGGCAAAGAAGACATTCTTTTATAGCCATCAATTCTCTTACTCCAAAAGTAAATTTTACTCTTGTCAGTCGTGAAAAACAGTCTGACAACAGAAAAGCCAATTATGGCATCATTGAACCCTGGTTTAGACCAAAAAGGGCTGGTTTAAGCCATTTTTAGCCATTTTTAACCATTTTAGACCCTTAAATCAGCCATTACTATAGCAATACCAGGCCTAGAGCCTTCAAAACACGTCAGAATGTGTGTCAGAGGCGTAGAAACCAGTTAAAACTGTTTTTATTATGATTGTTTTATCTTAAGGGTAGTTTTACCCTCTTGGCAACAGCTAAAACTACCCCAGTTGGTATCAAAACCTCATCATCAATTGAGTCCACAGACCCTGTAACTCAATTCCAGGCCAAAAGTGATGAACTTTTGCGTGAATTTTGACATCCCACGTCTGTCAGCAAGGATTTTGGGGGTCTAGCTCCCCCTTAGAGCTGGAGTTCCTTTTCCCCCCCAAATTTAATCTTTCCAATTTATTTTTCCTTTAATTCCTCATCATGTATTATACTTATAATTTACATATGTAATTCAATTCAATTGTACAGTACAATACAGTAATAATTGACACCTCATATGTAAATCAAAGTTCACTTATGTAATACACGCGCACATTTTGACATTTCAATTGAATTCAATTGAAAATACTTCAATTCCTCATAACTTCTAAACTAAACACAACACCTCAATTTTAACACAAAAATTGATGGTTAACACCACATGTGGTGTGAATTAAATTAAGGTTTTGAGGATTTTCAATTTTTGTATTGAAAATACTAAAAACTTAATTTAAGCTTATTTAGAGTTGAGTTACAAGAATTTCACTCAGAGGTGACCCCACCTGATTTTTTATGAGGAATCCAATGGTGAAATAAATTTTATATGTTTATTTATTGGATAAAAAGTTATGATAAATTTTATTTAACTTTTTTCCAAATTTATTTATTTTTTCACAATTTTGTTAAAATTTCATTTTTACTTAATTTTTTCAAGTATAAATGTAATTTTATATTTACAAAATTTAATGTATTTTTTATTTTTAAATTATAATTAATTTTTTATTTTTAATATAATTTTATATTTATATTTTGATTTTTATTTTAAAAATATAAATAAATTTATTTTATTTATATTAATATGTTATTTTTTATATTTGTGGTCTTTTGGGTATATGAAATTACCTCTAAGGCTCACATTCCCTCCCCCTAAAAAAGAATATTACTTTGTAATATTGGTGTTTCTAGTGTGTCTGAATCTCCTCAGGAGTTTGGTAGCTTCTGGTATATTTTTTTCTTCTAACCATTCATCTTCACAAGTTGGGTCACTGTACCTAACAAGGTATTCCCTTACTTTCTTGGTTCTTAATTTCCTTTCTTTAAGAACTTTGGTTATTTTCCTAGTACCAGATGTCTCAGTAGGAGGTATAACTTGGGGAACCTTATTCCTCAAGGGAAATTTCTCAGCATCACTAGATTTATATGGTTTTATCAAGCTCACTGGAAATGTAGGGTGCTTATTGCTAAGTTCTTCAGATAACTCTACTTCAACAGCATTCTCTCCATGGAGGGCCTTAATCACAAAAGGTCCTGCAAAGGAGTCTTTCAACTTTTTACATCCTTTGATGTTATTGAAGTTAGTGGTGGATACAAGAACTAGGTCCCCCACTTTGAAATCTGGAGTTGCATGAGATTTATCCCATTTGTATTTAGCATATGCAAAAGAGTCCTCCATGCATCTTACTGCATGCTTTCTAGCTTTGTCTAGCATTCCTTTGAAGCTAGCAGCTGTGGGATGTATTTCAATTAAGTCTTTCCTCAAGGAGTCTTGGGGTAACTTGGGGTTCCATCCTTTTTCTAGAATAGCAGGAGTCTGATTGGTACTAGCATGGATTGATGTTTTATATGCTAATTCCAGTGCTGGTAACAGAGTACACCAATCATGGGTAAATCCATCACAATCTTTGAATTCAAGGCCATATGCACAAAATCTTCTCACCATGTCCTCTAAGGTTTGGATCATTCTTTCAGCCAGGCCATCAGTTTGTGGGTGGTAGGCTGTAGAGAAATACAGTTTAGTGCCAAATAATTGGTGAAGATTTGTCCATAGTGCTGAAGTAAATTTCGGATCTCTATCACTGATGATATTTGTAAATATCCCAGTCCATGACACTACTCTATTCCATATCAGAAGAGCTGTATCCATGGCTGTATCATCTTTGTGACATGGTAAAAAGATTGGAGTTTTACTGAATCTGTCCACAATTACTAGGCAAGCATTATAGCTCCTGTCACCTCCTGGTGGTAGGCCAGTTACCCAATCCATATGGACAATTTCCCAAGGTCTGTTTGGTTCTTGGATTTTCATCATATTTCCAAGTCTTTTGCCAGTGGATTTATTTGCCTTTTGGCATCTGTCACAGGTTTTGCAATACTCTGCAACATCTTTTTGCCACATTGGCCACCATATGCAGGTCTTCACTTTCTCTCTTGTTCTGTCTTCAGAAAGATGTCCTGAAAAGGGACTATCATGGCATTCTTTCAGTACAAGATTGATTAATGACCTGTCTACAACTGTCATGACACATGTGTGCTTGGTTCTGTGGTAAATTATACCATCCAGTAGGTGAAATCTTCCTTCATTATAAGATTTTCTCCATACTTCATCCAAGGCATGTATTAGAGAGTTGTCTTTACAGTCTTTGTTAAGTAATTGGCATAAGATGCTACAATTCTTATCTTGAGTGTAACTATTTCTGACTTCTTCAAAGAAGGTGGTGTTCAAGTCTGTAACACTTATTCCTTCTATTGGAATTTGTGGTGAAGCTTCTTCTGGAACATAAGCAGGATTATCAATGTTATTTGGTAATGGCCATCTGCTTAGTCCATCTGCATTCTTATGAATATTCCCATCCTTATGAACAATAGTCATATTGCCTCTGTATTCTTGTATGGCTATTTGCCATCTGAGCATGTGTCTGTTAGGTGTTTTCATGTTCAAAAGTGATTTCACAGCTGTACAATCTGTTATTACTTCAAAAACACATCCCTCTAAGAAATAGTTCAATTTCTCCAAGGCCCAGACAAGGCATAGACATTCCATTTGACTTGCTCCATATCTGGCTTCAGTTGGTTTGATTTGCCTGGATATGAAACATATTGGTCCTTCTACAGGTTTGTCATTTATGATCTGAACTTGGTGAAGTGCAGCACCTAGTCCATCCCCTGATGCATCAATATACAGTTTGAAAGGCAATTTAAAGTCTGGCATCAGTAAGAGTGGAGCAGTGGTCAATGCTTCTCTTAGAGATTCAAAAGCTTTGACTCTGTCAACAGTCATCTCAAATACTGTGTCTTTGTCACACAACTTATAAAGTGGTCTTGCTATGGATGCAAAGTCTTTAATGTGTTGCCTGTAATATCCTGCAAAACCTAAGAATGACTGAATTTCCTTCTTATTCTGAGGCATGGGCTTTAATAATACTGCTGCAACTTTGTTTTTGTCAATTCCAAGGGACAAACCAGATACAACATGTCCTAGTGCTTTAAGTTCTTTAAATCCAAAATGACATTTCTTCAAGGAGATTTTCATGTTTACTGATTGAATTTTTGTCAAAACTCTTGATAATCTGTACATGTGCTCCTCCCAAGTCTTTGAACAGATAATAATGTCATCAATGTAAATGATTAACCATCCCTCTGAGAGTTCTTCAGGGAAGATTTCATTCATCATTATTTGGAAGTGTGAAGGTGCATTTTTGATACCAAAGGGCATCCTTAAGTATTCATACACTCCACAATGAACAATAATTCTCAAGTATTTTCTTGCTCTTGGTGTTACCACATTTTGATGGAATCCTTTAAGGGCATCCATAGTGGTTATATACACTGCTTGAGATATTTGAGTAAGGGCAATTTGGATTTTTGGTATAGGGTATCTGTCTGGGACAGTGTAAGTGTTCAGAGCTCTAAAGTCCCCAACCATTCTGGATTTTCCATTATGCCACGCCACTATAACTGGTGTAGTTATTTCTACTTCCTCATTGTGGCCTACTTTTCTTATTACACCAAGGTCTAGAAGTTCTTTGATATGAATTTCTAGAGCTTCTCTTGATTTTGGACTTGCTGGATAAGCAGGTCTTCTTAAGAGTGGTGGATAAGGTCTCTCAATGTTAAGAATTATGTCAACTTCATGACCAATAATTGCTCCCAGGGGTTCTTTGTCTGTAGCAAATGCTCCTCTGTGGTCATACAAAAGGGAAGAAAGTTCATTTTCTTGTTTATCAGTCAGATGAAGGCTTATTTCAGCCTCATTTAACTGTTCAGACTTGAATTTCTCTAACTCTAAGTTGACTGGTGATACTTTGTTTACTGTAATTTGTCTTTTAAATGGTAAAAAGGCAAATTTCTGGCGCTTATTGTCCCCAATTGTAAAGTATCTGTCTTTGTTATTATGTAAATCTATCCCATACATGATTAAATAGTCATTTCCCAATATAAAATGGGTACTAGAGCAATTTTCCATAACAACAAATTCAACTGTGATCCTTAAATTCCCATTTATGTGTGGGAATATGACATTGGTCTCAAAGATTCCCAATGCTTTCATTGGGTTACTTGCACTGTTGAATTTTATACCATCAATTGGTAACAATTGGTCTTCAAAATTTGGTACACAAGTCTTAAGAAAAGATTTTCCAACACAAGAGCAGAAGGCTCCTGGGTCAAGCAAAAGTTTAGTGGGCTTGTTGTCAATCACCACTTCTGTTATACAGGAGTTACCAGCTGTATAACCTTTTCCTCTGTTTGGTTTTGTTTTCATAAGTTGTGCATCTTGAACTTTTGATAAATCAACTTGACCATTGCTCAATTGTGGTAAGTGGGAATAAGATTCCATGATGTCAAAAGTGGCATTGATATTTTCTATATCTTTTGAAGATTCAGAAAATATGGATGACTTATCATCTGAATTGTCTTCAATTATGTCTTCTTTTTCAACATCTGGTCCCTTTTCAATGTCAATTTCATTGATTTTCCCCCTTTTTGGACATGTATTGGCTAAATGGGTGGTGCTTTGGCAAATATGGCATTTTCTGACTGTATCTGCAGATTTATATTTAATATTACTAGAATTTTCTTTGGGGTTTTTGTCCACAGAATCTTTCCAAGGTGTATTAAACCTTGTTTTAAGATTCACCCTACTGGAACCAATTTTGGTTCTGGTGGTTACTTCTTCTAGTATATTGATGATATCCTCTGCTGAAGATTGTTCAGTAGTCCTGCTTTTGACAGCATGCTCTAAGTCACCCCCACATTGTCTCAGAATTTTTCTGTGGATCATAAATTCTGACATGTCAGGATATAATGCTGTTAATCTGTCCTTCTGTTGGCAAAACCATGGTAAAGCTTTGTCTTTATCAGCATTAAATTTGGCAGATTCAAAGGCTGTTTCAACTTTAAACCTCCAAGCATCATTTGCCAATTTGTTGATGATTTGGGTTTTCCACCAAGTCCAACTCTGGTGTCCATGTGCTTGTCTTATTTTGATGTACCATCTGTGAGCTGATCTGGTAAACAAGGTGTTAAACCTGGCTGTTACCAATCTGTCTGGTAATTCAAAATCCTCTTTGATCATGTCAATACCTCTAATGAATTCCATATGGTCATACTCTCCTTCACCACTGAAGTGAGGCCATTCTTTAAGTTTTGGAACTTCTTTCAAGAGTGCTTGGCCCATTGATGGTTCCAAGTTATGAAAAGAAGTGGATAATTCATTTTTTAATTGTGAATTATCAGGATCCAATACTTGTGGATTTGGAATTCTTGTGCCCTCATTTTGATTTAGAGGTGTAGACATTCTTGGTAAGGTGTTCAGTATTTGTTCAATGTCATTCATTTTACTGTTGCTACACCTTTGGGAATTTCTGTATTCATGTTGGAAGCTTTGTATTAAATTTATTACTTCAATTTTATACATGTCTTCTTTATGTGTAAGTTCTTGCCATAACTCTGTCTGTCTTGTATTATCAGCAGTGACTTGATTCAATTTCATTGATAATTTTGATACTTCTTCTTGTGAAGCATCAAAACACTTTTTCAAGGCAATGGTATATGTCTTTACTTCAGTAAATGAATTTGAAATGTCATCAAGGACTTTCTTGTTATCTGTCTTGATAATATTTATGGCTTGTTTAATTATTGTTTCAATTATGTCATCAATATTGAATTTAGAATATTTATCTGTTAATTCTTTAATAATGGCAGATTGTTCATTTATTTTATTGTTAGAAGAATTATCATTATTGGAATTTTTAATTGTTCTCAAAACTTTTTCAAAACACATAAGTGTTTCATTAATTTGGCACAGACTCAGGTTGTTTGTTTTAATGTTGTTACAAATGGTGTCATTTTTATCAGAAAGATGTTTTTTCACGTCATTTATAGCATTATACAACTCTGGGATGGAATCAAATATGTCAGAAATCATTTCTGGAACCTTAATCTGGCTTCCTCCTTCTTCTGTAATTCCATCATGGTTCTGGCCATCTGAAATACATTTTCCATGGCATCCTGCTGAATCTTTGGGATTCTGTAGCCCTGGCTGTAAGGTTTTGGGGCTGGTGCCTTCCCTTTGCCCTTGTTTGGAGTTTGTGGCTGCTTTTTCACGTTGGAATTGCTGCTGCTGGCCACTGGGGCTGTTTTTGGCACTGGTTTGGGTGGTGGAGGGTTGTTTTTCCTCCATTCTAGTGTCAAAAGCATCATGTTTTTCTTCTCCATCAATGGATGCCATCCATTGAGCAATTTGCAAGTGTTGGGATGGCCCAAGAATTTTCTTACTGTCAGGTAAGAATTCATGCAATTCTTCCACAGGTCTGCAAGGATCTGGTACTCCTTGAATTGGAGTGCATTGTTGTATGCACTGTGGCTGGCTTTGTATATGTCCACAGAGGCTTGTTGTGGCGGTGTCAGCTCTTTTTGAAGGTAAAATGGTATTATCAGCTTCAGAATGACCCATTTTAGTTGTTTGGAAGTCATCAACTGACCCTTTTCCTTCTGTACCTGATTGGCCTCTGCCATAATCACGTCTATTACCTTTTTGGGAGCTGCTTGAGGGGTTGTAGCTGGCTCCTGATCTGGTTGAAGGCATAATTATGGTTAAAAAAAAGGCTTAAAATAGTATTTTTACGTCAAAAACTTACTATTGGCCAAATTCTTAGCCTTCTGAAGAGTATTACTTATGTCCAAGTTAATTAATTCAGAAGATATTGGTTCAGGTTGGTTATTTTGAGTCACAATAACAGTACTATTATGATCAGAATTAACAGTACTGGCAGGGATAATGCTGGTTACTGTTGAGGCTGTTTCAATGTTTTCTTGTCTTACCACGTTGTCAGACACTAAAATTAATGAGAAAGCCAATTAATTAAGTAAAAAAAAGTTTATTTCAAAAAAGAAATAAAAATATAAGCCTCACTTATAATATGAAAAAAATTTCTTTTTTATGGGTTTTTTGAATTATAAGTATTTTTTATATGTTTTTAAATTTTTCAATATAAGAAAAAGATTTAAAAAGAGTAAAAAAAAATATGTCACAGGTAAAATATCACGGCTGGGCCCCCAAATGTAAGGTGTGGATATGAAACTTTGATTAAAAATCAAGTACTTTTCCTGTCCTCAAAATTTGTATAAGGTAAAATTCAATTAAAAATAGTATGAAATATTATTTTTAAGAGAAAACACGCCAATTTTATTGTTTATAACTTTATTAGTATAAAACAATAATATTATAAAAATTTATTGTTTTACCAACAATAAAAAATTTATCCAAAAAATACTCTACAAGAGATATTTTAAGGCTACAAAAGAAATTTCTTCAAGAGCAATTTCAATTGGAATTAATTGAGCAAAGAACTGCAAGCAATTGATTAAAGAACAAAGTCTCTAAAAAGAATATTAAAGAGAAAACACGCCCAAAAGTGACCAGAGTGAATTTGGAAACAAAGTGACAAAGTTTACAGTGATGAAAGATGCTTTAATTCACTTTTGGGGTGGTTCAGGGGTAAAAATGATTATAAGAGTTACAAAAAATGATTATAATGATTTTTTCACGTGGTTAAAAGGATTAAAATGATTTCAAAGTGGTGGTTGGAATCTTTGATTGATTGGTTTAACAGTTTTAAACTAATTAATAAAAGGAAAAGATTCTAACATGAAGAGAAAAGTGGGGCAAAGAAGACATTCTTTTATAGCCATCAATTCTCTTACTCCAAAAGTAAATTTTACTCTTGTCAGTCGTGAAAAACAGTCTGACAACAGAAAAGCCAATTATGGCATCATTGAACCCTGGTTTAGACCAAAAAGGGCTGGTTTAAGCCATTTTTAGCCATTTTTAACCATTTTAGACCCTTAAATCAGCCATTACTATAGCAATACCAGGCCTAGAGCCTTCAAAACACGTCAGAATGTGTGTCAGAGGCGTAGAAACCAGTTAAAACTGTTTTTATTATGATTGTTTTATCTTAAGGGTAGTTTTACCCTCTTGGCAACAGCTAAAACTACCCCAGTTGGTATCAAAACCTCATCATCAATTGAGTCCACAGACCCTGTAACTCAATTCCAGGCCAAAAGTGATGAACTTTTGCGTGAATTTTGACATCCCACGTCTGTCAGCAAGGATTTTGGGGGTCTAGCTCCCCCTTAGAGCTGGAGTTCCTTTTCCCCCCCAAATTTAATCTTTCCAATTTATTTTTCCTTTAATTCCTCATCATGTATTATACTTATAATTTACATATGTAATTCAATTCAATTGTACAGTACAATACAGTAATAATTGACACCTCATATGTAAATCAAAGTTCACTTATGTAATACACGCGCACATTTTGACATTTCAATTGAATTCAATTGAAAATACTTCAATTCCTCATAACTTCTAAACTAAACACAACACCTCAATTTTAACACAAAAATTGATGGTTAACACCACATGTGGTGTGAATTAAATTAAGGTTTTGAGGATTTTCAATTTTTGTATTGAAAATACTAAAAACTTAATTTAAGCTTATTTAGAGTTGAGTTACAAGAATTTCACTCAGAGGTGACCCCACCTGATTTTTTATGAGGAATCCAATGGTGAAATAAATTTTATATGTTTATTTATTGGATAAAAAGTTATGATAAATTTTATTTAACTTTTTTCCAAATTTATTTATTTTTTCACAATTTTGTTAAAATTTCATTTTTACTTAATTTTTTCAAGTATAAATGTAATTTTATATTTACAAAATTTAATGTATTTTTTATTTTTAAATTATAATTAATTTTTTATTTTTAATATAATTTTATATTTATATTTTGATTTTTATTTTAAAAATATAAATAAATTTATTTTATTTATATTAATATGTTATTTTTTATATTTGTGGTCTTTTGGGTATATGAAATTACCTCTAAGGCTCACACACCAGAATGCTTTGATGGGACTCAGCCCTTCAAAGTCAGAAGCTTCATTCATTCCTGTCAATTAATTTTTCATAATGATCCGGAAAACCTCTCTCAAGACAGAAAGAAGCTCCTTTATGCTACCTCATTTCTCATTGGAAGGGCTGCACAATGGATTGAGCCTTATCTTTCTGATCTCACCAATCAAGATACAAATTACCTTCTCATTTCATGGAAATCATTTGAATCTAAACTTTTTACTTTATTTGAAGACCTAAATGAAGTCACAAAAACTGAAGCAGAATTGGATTCTTTAATAATGAAAGAAGGTGGGAATGTATCATTATACATTGCTGATTTCAGAAGTTTGGTCTCAAGAATAGGGGATTGGGGTGAAAGAGCTCTCATCCATCATTTCAGGAAGGGATTGCCATCCAGGATTTTGGATCAATTGGCCTCCCATCCTTCAAGAATTGACTCTCTTCAAGACTTAATGGACATTACCCTGGAGCTTGATACCAGGTACCATGAGAGGCAAAGAGAGAAGAGTCATCATCAAGAGAAGACGCCTTAAGCCTCAAATTCAAATTCTTCTCATCCTCATAATTCTTCAAGTTCAAGTCGAAATAAGAAGAATTTTCAGAAGAGGGACAAGCCCCATTCTTCTTGGTTGAATAGCAATTTCAAGTTGATGAATTCTGAAAAAGAAAGAAGAATCAAGGAGGGCTTATGTACCTATTGTGGGGGGAAGAATGGTCTTCACTCCTGTTTCAAAAGGCCTCAAAACAAGCTTACCCAACCGTCAGGCCAATTTCCCAGCCAGGGAAAAGCCTGAGTGAAGATCATGTTGTGTTCAATGCTCTTCACTGTTTTCCATCCAGAGCGCAATTGTGCATTCTGAATACTGGTGTCAAGAATTCTCTTAAATTCTTTGTTTTTTATTCTCTTTCTGATGTTTCTTACAGTATTCTCATTGATTCTGGTGCTACCAACTCATTTATTGCAAAGCAGTTTGTTCACAAGTATTCTTTGACTATGTCAGAATTTCCAGAGAAGATTCCTCTTATCATTTTGGAATCCTCTGAGTCACCTTCCTTATTTGTGACTCACCATAAGAAATATATGGTTGAGCTTCCTTCATTCCCAAGCTTTGGATGGGATGCTTTAGTCATTGATACTCCCAAGGGAGAAGACCTCATATTGGGCTTTGAATTTCTCAATAATTTTTATACATTTATTGATTGGAGGCAAGGGCTTATCATAAGGACTATTATGATCTTTCAAAATCTTTCAGTAATGAATTTTCTTCTGCTAAATCATGTGCAGCTCTGGTTGGTTATTCTAGAAAACCATCATTCCCATCTTCTGCCCATATTCCTTCTCTTAATTTCTGTATGTCATCAATATCCTCTAGAGATGAAGTCTTCAAATAGATTCAAGATGTTTGGGAAGATAATTCTTTATCTTCACTTCATCCCTTATTTGTGAATATGGACCTTCCTCCTTCATCTTATCATGACTCCCTGGAGTAGTTGTGGGATGAAGGGGAAGAACCAGGAGAGATAGAAACCGTGATGAAGGTTGTTCCTTCTGCTCATCACCAGTACTTGAATGTATTGTCCAAGTTGAAAGCAGAGAAAGTTCCTCCTCACCGCGCCTGTGATCATCATATTGAGCTGGAGGTTTCATCCATCCAAGCTCCTCTTCCACAGTAGCACCTGTTCATTTTGTCAAAAAGAAGGATGGTGGCCTCTGTTTGTGTGTTGATTACCGCAAACTCAATGCTGTTACTAGGAAGAAAAAGTATCCTGTTCCTCCTATGAATAATCTTCTCACTGTCTTTAATGGTTCTTCTATCTTCTCCAAGATTGATTGGCATGGTGCATATAACCTGCTCAGAATCAAGGAGGTTGATCAACACTTGACCGGTTTGCAAGCTAAATATGGCAGTTATGAGTATCTGGTTATGCCGTTTGGACCCACCAATTCTGCTGCCTCTTTTCAAAATCTTGTCAATGATATTTTCTATGATCTTCTTGATATTTATGTTGTGGTTTATTTGGATGACATTATGGTCTTTTCCGAGTCTGAGGAAGAACATTTCACTCATGTGTCCATTGTTCTTTCCAGACTCAGAGCCAATATCCTTTTTGCTAAGGCCTCCAAGTGCCTATTCCATGTTTCTTGTGTAGAATATCTAGGTTATATTGTTTCTTCTGAAGGCCTCAAGAGGGACCAAGAAAAAGTCCAGAAGATTCTCAATTGGCCACCTCCAAGAAACCTCAAGGCTCTTCAATCCTTCCTTGGCTTTGCCAATTTTTACCACCGTTTCATCAAGAATTATTCAAAGAAAATAAGTTCACTGACTAGTTTCCTCAAGAAATATTCCTGTTTCCCCCTCAATGAGGAAGCTCTTGGTCAGTTTCACCAGCTCAAAGAGGCATTCACCACCACTCCAATCCTTCTCTACCCGCCATTGTGGAGACTCATGCATCTAATTATGCTTTGGGTGCTGTACTCAGTCAAGTTTCTGACTCAGGAAAACATCCCATTGCATTTGATAGCCGCAAGCCTATTCCAGAAGAGCTCAAATATGAGATTCATGAAAAAGAACTCCTTGGCATAGTCTGGGCTCTCAAGAGCTGAAGGGATTTTCTTCTATCACTCTCTTCCCCTTTTGAAGTTCTCACGGATGACTCTTCCTTGAAATACTTCATGTATTTGAAAGTCCTTACTTTCTGTCAAGCCTGCTGGGCTGAAATCCATTCTAGATTTCACTTTTCTATCACTTACCGCCCTGGCTGCCTAGCTACTCTTCTGGATGCTTTGTCATGTCGGGACAAGATTTATCTGGAGAGGGGGGAGGATTCCATCAGCAAGAATCCAATGAGCTTTCAGAAACTCATTGAGAAAGATGAAGTTAAACCCTCAAGATCTTTTGCATTCTAGGTTGAATGCTTTTCAAATTTGATTGAATCAACTCAGAAGAAATTATGGCAAGATTCTCAGTGAAGAAGTATCCTTCAAGAATTGGGTAAAGGTAAATCTGTTCAAGATTTTTGGCTTTATTCCTCTTCCCAAATTCTCTTATTCAAAGATTGGGCGGTGGTCTCAAATGACCCCACAATGCAACTCAGCATTCTTCAAAAGCGGCATGAATCTCCCCTAGCTGGACACCCTGGCCAAGAGGAGACTCTCATGCTTGTCAAGCGGGATTTCTACTGGTCCGGCATGACTCAATTTATCAAGTATTGTGTCTCAACCTTTCAACAGTGCTCAAGAAGCAAAAATACTCCTCACAAGAAGTTTGGATTTCTCAAACCTCTTCCAATTCCAAATGGTCCTTGGATTTGTCTTTTAATGGATTTAATCACTCAATTTCCACTTTCCAATTCCTTTGACTCAATTCTTGTCATAGTAGACACATTCTCAAAGATGGCAGTTTTTAATCCAAAAATGTCTTCAATAACTTCACTGGATTTGGCCCATTTATTCATAAAGAATATTTTCTCAAAGCATGGCCTTCCTTCAAGCATTGTTAATGATAGAGGCTATCTTGTTGCTTCTTCTTTTTGGACCAATATTTGTCAGAAGCTCAAGATTTCAAGAGATATTTCAACTTCTTACCATTCAGAAACTGATGGACAGACAGAGAGGGTAAATCAGATACTAGAACAGTATCTTTGGATGTATATCAGTTATCATCAAGATGATTGGAACACCTGGCTTCCTCTGGCTGAATTTTCCTACAATAACTCTGACCACTCTTTAACAAAACAATCACCATTTTTCACTGTTTATGGAAGAGATCCACAATTTGACTCAGTTCACATCACTCAAGATACTCCTGCTGGGAGCTTATTGACAAAAATCCAATAAGTACAGCAAGATGTCAAGAGAGAACTTGAAGTTTCCATAAACAGGTTTAAAAGGTATGCAGATAAAGGTAGAGAAAGTCCACCTGTTTTCAATCCTGGTGACATGGTATGGCTTTCTTCCAAGAACATCAAATCAACCAGACCCACCAAAAAACTGTCTGAAAGATGGTTGGGTCCTTTTCCAATCTTGAAGAAAGTCAGTACTCATGCTTACCACCTCAAGCTTCCATCCCAATGGAAATCCATCCACCCAGTATTCCATATTTCCCTCCTTGAACCAGTCAAGACATCAAAAGTCCCAAATTGGCATCAAGATCCTCCTCCTCCAATCATCATTGAAGGAGAAGAGGCATGGGAAGTCTCGCAAATTCTGGATTCCAAGATCAAGCGAGGAAAATTATGGTATTTGGTGAAATGGAAAGGTTTCAGTCAAGTCCCAGAAAGATCCACTTGGGAACCAACCAGAAACCTCAAAAATTTCCCTGAACTTCTCAAGGATTTCTATTCTTTATATCCTGACAAGCCAGGACCCAATTCTTCAAGAGCTTGATCATTTATGGTGCTTGGTGGGGAGAGGAATTCCCAAAAGTAAGTCCCACTCCTGGTATGCACCTTTAGAGGTATTCTACCCTTTTTGTTTTCAGTATCACCTTGGCCACTCTGTGAGCACTCTGCAAATTTTGGACACAGATCTTTGGCCTGGCTTTCAACATCAATTCCAAAATTTATGGCCATTTTCACTTGGGAAAATGGACCATTCTTTTTCTCATTTTTCTTCCAAGTCTTTCCAATTCAATTCATTCCTTCAGCAACTTTCTTTATTCTTTATGACACTTGCGGTGTGGTATTCCATACCATTAGTACCAGTTTCAAGCTTACCAATAAAACAAAAGAAAAAAAATGATAATAAAAAGAATTACGCAAAACAGATTTACACATTACAATTACAGATTTCACACAGAAATATACAATACGCAGCCGCAAGATCTTATCAAAACAGTATAGTATCAAAGGATTTATCCACCTTATTGCATAATCAATAAGAAATTATGCAATTAAAAGGAGTTAATCTAAATAAAGGTATATGAAGACACACCATGGAATCAGCGCTGTATTTTCCCCACCTTGATTCAATTGAAAGAAGAAATACGTCAAGGCTATGCATAAAATTACAATATATTTTCCAAGAACAAATGTTTGCTTAGTAATAATGACATGCATCAAACTTGATAGAAATGATGCAATCTCCATATGAAATGATACAATACTAAAACAGAAACACCAGCATAATTTTCTCATATATATCATATGACTAGAAGAAAGTTCAATTGTCAGGAGCTGTATTTTCTCCACTTTCTTGGCAAAAAGCAAAACATCACCAGCCAAATTATCTCAAAGACATCACATGATTTTGACAAGAAACAGAAACACCAGCATAATTTTCTCATATATATCATATGACTAGAAGAAAGTTCAATTGTCAGGAGCTGTATTTTCTCCACTTTCTTGGCAAAAAGAAAATCTCACCAGCCAAATTATCTCAAATACATCACATGATTTTGATAAGAAAAAAAACCACCAGCATAATTCTCTCAGAAAATACGTAACAAAGTCACCAAAAATGAAAGTGTCACCAGCAAAATTATCTCAAAGACATCACATGATTTTGATAAGAAACAGAAACACCAGCATAATTTTCTCATATATATCATATGACTATAAGACAGTTCAGTTGTCAGGAGCTGTATTTTCTCCACTTTCTTGGCAAAAAGAAAACATCACCAGCCAAATTATCTCAAATACATCACATGATTTTGATAAGAAAAAGAACCACCAGCATAATTCTCTCATAACATACGTAAAAAATAGAAACAAAAGATACTTTCCCCACCTTCAAGAAAACATCACCAGCCATATTATCTCAATGACCTCACATGACTCTGATAAAAAGAAAATCTCACCAGCCAAATTATCTCAAATACATCACATGATCTTGATAAGAAAAAGCACCACCAGCATAATTCTCTCAGCAAACACGCTGCTACACCAAAACTACACGTCTCACTAGCTAAAACCTCTCAACTATGATTTTTTCTAAGTACCCTATTTTGAGAAGCTCTATGGAGGCCCAAAAGCTATAAATAGAGGTCCCCTCTCCCTCATTTTCCAATCATCATGGAACAAGTTCCCACTATCCAGGATCATAACCATCCCTGAACTAGCAGGATATCTAGAATAGTAGTAGTGTTTTAGTAGTGAAAATCTCAGTAGCCTTGCTCAGTAGCTTAGTATTAGTGAAGAATAGTAGTATAACCGTAGTAAAAGCTCAGTAGCCTTGCTCAGTAGCTTAGTATTAGTGAAGAATAGTAGTATTAACGTAGTAAAAAGCTCAGTAGCCTTGCTCAGTGGCTTAGTATTATTAAAAAAAAAAGTAGTAGTGATATAAAACCCAGTATTAAAAAAAATCCTAAAAGAATCAAATCCAGTAGTCTTATTATTAGTACTCATATCAAAAAAAATCATTATAATCAACCTAAAACCATAAAAAATATATATATTCTTATCATTCTTAAAAAAAAAAAAAAACAAACAAAAAAAAAATATTCTTATTAGTTTCATTAAAATAACAGAAACCCAAAACATATATATATATATATATTATCATCACTTTTATTAAAATAAAGTAAAAAAGTCTAGTGTTTATTTTATCAGAAATTTTTAGATCAGAATTTTTACTGTAGTGTTATTGATAGGTCTGATTTAGAGACTGCTGATAAGTCTTCTCTATCTGTTAAAGCCACAAATCTTATTTTATTTTGTGATTCTCTGTAGGCTGACTATTCAGTATTATTTAGAGGGGCAGCTAATACACCTTAGCACCCATGGTTATTGGAAAATTCTGAAATTCAAAACAGACTTACCAATAATTTCCCCCTCAAGGTACTGCCTTATTTCATCCCACACCAAAAGGAGTTCCCACAGCGGGAGTGGTAACTACCAAAAGTAAGTTCTTCTCCTGGTGTGCACTTCCCTGAGGGGTCTACAATTTTTCAAAAAATCAGCTTACCCACTCTGTGACCACCTGGAATCAAATTTTGTTTTTGAGGTCTTTGGCCAATTCAAATCAGCTGTCCACTCCCATGATCAAGATTCAGACCCCCTCAAGATCTCATTTCTCTTTATTTCTTTTATGTTTCTTTAATTTTCTCTCTTTATACTTCTTCAAAACATTTCTCTTCATATTATTACTGCCAAAATTTTCACGTCAATTTAATTCTTCAAAATTTCAAAATCCAAATGTCAAAAGAAGACCAAATCATCCTCACATCATATGCCAACCTCATTCCAACCTTCAAATTTCTTTCAAGATGCAATACCTCAGTAATCCCTATGGAAGATCCTTCTCAACAGCCTCAACCGGCTTTCACCTTGGTTTGGTGCTCAGGAGCTCACCATTCAAGTTGGGGTGTACTGTCACAAACACGTGTAATCACCCCCCCCAATGGGTGTTTGCGGAAATCATAGCCTGACCTCATTTTATGCCCAATTGGTACATACTGGTGTTTTATGGAATTTGAGCCACACCTCCTCTCATTGGCCTTTTTGGCCAATTCTCCACCTCACCAACCCCCAGGCCTTTTCCATTGTTTTGGTCCTGGGTGTCTATCTGGACTTCCAGGGGCCTTTGGCCCCTCTAGCCACCACCAGGGCCTTGGGGCCAGCCCCTTTTATTTTGGGGGTTTTGGGCTAAATGGCCTTTTTGGCCAATTTAGACCCGTTACAGCCTCTAGAGTCCACAGCTGATGGTCTGTGGGACCCTTAGGCCCCTTTCAGCCCAAATTCAATGATACCAAAAGGGGCCAAGGGGCCCAATCACCTATCTCCAAGGCCAGGTGGGCCCACCTGAGCCAAATTTGGCCCCCAATCCCACCAGTCCCACAAACGGCCAAAAGGACCCAGAGACCCAAATTGGCCAAGAGCCATTTATTGGCCACTTTCAACCCCTGGCCTTTGGAAATCACCAGAGGCCATCAAATCAAGCTCAGAAAGGTTTCCCCTTCATTCAGGGGAAAGGCTTCTCTTGACCAATTTACTCTGTACGATGGATTATGGAATGGTGCATATATGGTATAATACACCATTATGCACCAATTTTTCTCAGCAATCCAATGGTGATGGTTTCAGGACCAGATTAGGAAATTTCAAAACCAAGTCCCCAAATCCATAACCCATTTCAAAGGAAGTCCTTTCAGTCATTCAGTATTGCAATCCATGGCGGATACCAGAAGACCATTTGAGGACCCCAACCCCCTGGCCCTGCAGGAGTTGGGTTGTACCTTCTTTCAGGATTCTTCCAAGGGAAATTTCAAGAGGTTATCAAGCATTCAATCAGTTTTCAAGGCATCAAGTACTTCAATACTCTTTGGACAACTCAACTAATCCATACAGGTTTTATTCAAGCAAGCTGTATGGCATTGACCCGTTTGGGCCAATTCATATTCCACTGTGGGAATTCCATCACACAGTTCAATTTTCGAGATGGCCAGATCTTTATCAACCCAAAGCAGTCAATACAGCCGGGGATCAACCCTCCAGTATCAGTCTTTCAACGTTTCACATATACTGGCCACCTTTTCTTCCCTGGGGACTTTTTCCCCAGTTAATTGATATATTGGATTTATTTTTATCCTTATTTTCTTCTCTTTTATTTAAATCAAATACTGATAATCTTAAGTCAGTCATTTGCACCTTTTCATCTTTGCCTGTCAGTGGATATTGGTGGTCATATCCTTTACTAATTCCATTGTTCTTTCTGGCAGGTTGAAACAGTGAATTGAGGATTCATTTTGTTGGCTTTTTGGCTTTTGGCTTTCTTATCATCTTGGACATTGGCTTCCTTTTCTTTTATCTTTTGGCACACTTGTCTTTACTCTTATTCTTCTCTAAAGAAATCTATTCCTTCTTATTTCTTTATTCTTTTGGAGCCCTCCAAGTGAGTTCTTGATTCCTGAGTGCCAGGCAACTCTTTCTTCCATAAGAGCCCCTTTGACATAAGGTAGATATTAACAATCAGGTATGATAACTAATAGGCTAGTAGTATTCTTGGAAAACCATTCTTCAGTCAAAGATTCTTTGTCTAGTCAAATTTTATATTTGATGTACTGTTTAAGGTATATAACCTATCACTTAATCTACGTAAATACAACAATCACAGTGACAAAATATGTTTTTACTTTTTAACAGTTACTGCTACTGACTTTTGTATGGTTTTTCAATAAAGTGTTTGACACTCAATGAAACTACTACATGGTAGCAAGAGTTATTTCCTGACACATCAAAAGTCAGATTTGGAACAAAAATACAGATATTTACATCATAGCATCATTGTCAAGTCCAAGATTTGTCACATGAATCCAAGATAAACCCACTGTCAAATAATATGAAGACAGCCCCTCAAAGATGAGGGTAAAACTGGATGCAGTGCTTTGAACACCACACATTTCTATTCACTTATAGATTGTACAATGATCTATTCAAGGAGGAATGGGTAAGGAGCAAAAAACTGTTGCCAGAATATAAGGTAAAAAATATTTTCGCCATGTCCACCCTGTACAATACTGTACATGAAGACCTTCAACTGCTCTTTCATTATAAAAATGATTTTGTCAAAACAATTATAACACTGAGCAAAGCATGCGGCCAAACTTCAGTAATATTTCTGTGTGATATTATTTTTGAATTAGACACAATCTATGATCCTGGCACATCACAAAAGGCACATGTTTTACAATTTCAGAAAAATTACACAACATTCAAATGTCTAGTTTCTAACACAACTAAATTTGTAAACATCACAGAAGGTGTTGAGGACGGTTTCCTACTGCGCAGTCTAAAGCATTATGACAGTCTAACAAGTGTTGTTCAGAACCTGTACAATATTAATCTATTCAATTTACAAACAGTTGTTAAAAGACTGCCATCTGAGCATATGTGATGTTGTGGAACTCTTTTTAGTGTGGGATTGTATGAGGCATTCCTTGAGGGGGAAATCACAGGTAAACAGTTTTGAATTTCTGAATGATCCTGTAACCAAGGGTGCTAAGATTTATTAGCTGCCCCTCTGAATATACTAAATAATCTCCCTATAGAGCTCACAAATCAATATTTAAAATTGTGGCTTTACAACTAGAGAATACTTTGAGAAGTCTCTATCAGACCTACTCAATTATTAAATAAATAACTTTTATGATTACTAGAAATATAAAAAATGGTTTGATGAGTATTTTATAGGTTGAAGGTAACATTCAAATATAAATTTAGGTATTGATAATATATAATAATATAGATGTATGATATTTTAAACTATATGTGTTAATTTATATTTTTAGGTTAATTGTTGACTATAAGGTTGATCAACAAGATATCATATAGAATATACTGGAAAGCATACTATAATTTTTTTTCTTTTATTATAGAAGGGTGAATTTTTACATTTATTTCTTTATCCATTTATTTATTTATTTTTTGGGGGGGAATCCTATGACCAATATAGCTAAAAAATACTTATTTTATAAGAATATATATCCCTTAATGGATTCAGGATTTCATTATGATACCAATAAAATAGCTATTAATATTAACTCTAATAATAATAACTTCCTTGAACAATAATCTATGACTACTACTCATATTTATTATGATAATACTATTTATTCAATATTAAACTCTTTCATTAATACTGTAAATACTTTCTTTTATCAATGATTTATGACTACTAATATTTGCTTCTAAGCTTTGCTTCTGAGCTTTATAATTTTATTTTGCTAGTTATCCTACTAGAATAGGGATGGATGGATCCTTTAGATTGAGGATTAGATTTCCATTCAATTGGGAAATACTTCCATGAGCATAGGGGAAAATGAGGGAGAGAGGCCCTCTATTTATACTCTTTGGGCCCTGCATAGAGGCACTCAAAAACAGGGGACTTAGAAAAGTTTTACCTTGAGGTATTTTAGCTGGTGAGTGTTTTTGAAATGGTGTCATTTGATAAATATATTGCACCATATGTTTGGAATATTGCATCATTCTGAACTTTGGTGATGTTTATGCACAGCCTTGAGCTAATTTTGCTGGTGAGTCATTTTGAGATGGTGTCATTGGACGAAGATATTGCACCATATGTTTTGTATATTGCACCATATTTTGAAACTTCATTTTTAATTAATTAAACTTTAATTTTATTATGCTCAGCCTTGAGGGAATCTAGCTGGTGAGTAATTTTGAATTTGTGAGCCTTGAGGTATATTTTACATACCCAAATAGGCCACAATTATCTTAAAAATAAATTCTGAATTATGCATAGCTCATAAGTCATGCATATATCCAAAATTCATCATTTTTGATTTCAGAAAAGATGAATACATTTTCATTGAGTAAGTAGATTCATGGATTTAAGACCAGATTTGGATTCTACACAAAAATTCACCTAGGGTAGCTCCATAGAGTGAATAAGCTCAAACTAACTCTTTGAGATGGTAATATGGAAAATACTTCAATACCACATCATTAATACCACATAAAAGATCCTTGAAAATTTTTGTTTTTCTTAATTTCATGCCAAAATAATGGGAATGTGAGAAATCCCATGTTACATATACACTAAGAAAAGTGTTATGCATGTTTTGGGCACTTCATATCATGGTATTCTTACATAGACCTTTGGTACACCCATAGTCCATATCTCACTTGAAGCTGAAGTTTCTATTTTGACATGAAAAATAGGCAAGGGGGACAAAAGACATCAAAGAGAGCCAGGGTACCCAACTTCTGAGGCCTCAGATGCATGGACAGCTCCAAAGCTTGGATCCATGGCTAATCTTGGCCCAATTGGTAAACTCAAATACTTTGGGAACTGGGTTAGCATGTTACAACTACAATAAATCATAAGAAAATAGCAAATAACCTGCTATTTTGACGTGCCAAGGAGGTAAAGAGCTACTTAGACTCCTTTAACCATGTAAATTCTTAATGAATTTCCATGGATAGACCCTGAAAGAGTAATTAAAACCCTTTTTGGACCTGTATCCATTGATTTACCTCATAGCAACCAGCTAAACACTGATATTTGCAATTCTACGTAGAAATGAGGTAAAAACTTCAAAAATTCATTAAAAATACAATTATTAATAAATATCTCTAAACCTTCAGGACCACTGGAGAACTGTTATATCTATGGTACAGCCAAAAATAATTATGGTTCTACTAGTAAAATTGAATGTTTTACGTACAGTCCATT
Organism: Austropuccinia psidii; assembly: GCA_023105745.1. NCBI lineage: Eukaryota > Fungi > Basidiomycota > Pucciniomycetes > Pucciniales > Sphaerophragmiaceae > Austropuccinia > Austropuccinia psidii. Next base: position 51,877,923 of record JALGQZ010000007.1, on the reverse strand, counting down.
TTTGATTATTCCACGTGAAATACTGAATCTTCAAAAATTCACAGTAAATACAACTTGTGATTAAATTACCAATGACATTGATAAATTTTAGACATCAATGATTCTTTTAGAATAAAAGAAGATTTTCAGGTGTTACTGCTTTTCTTCTTAACCATATTTGGGTTGGTAGTCACGTAAAAGCATCAATTAAGTAATTATGATAATTGTACGTGACAACAGATGATGCAATCAATAATCCAAAAGGGTTTATTGTTTTCTCACTCACTGGTTTTTCAATTTTCTCCATGGAATGCCTCTGTGAGCTGTTGTTGACTTAAAAGAGGCCTCCTCTTGCTGTTTTTTCCAAGAATCATCTTATTATCCATTTATATCATTGTTACCAACAAGTAAGTATTAGTTAAACTATTCTTAAGTATTTTAATTCTTTCAGAATCAATCAGAAAGACTTGAAATCATATAATCCAACTATATATTGTTGTAATCCTGCTATAAATCATTTTGATCCCTTAAATCCACAATTCTATGTCAAATTTCTCTGCTTATCTCTTTCAATAATCTCTTTGGAGTATAAGTGAGTCATTTATCTTTAATTCTTAAAGTTTTTCTCTAAAATTAGTTTTCTTCAAGAATTATCTTTATAATTATTCTTGCAAAAAGATAATTATCTATTAAAATAATTTTATTATTTTAATAAAAGAAGTTTTTATTATGAAATTCTTCTTGTAATTGATTCTTGTAGACAATTACTGCTCACTGTTAAAATCACTAGTAGTGCTTAACACGTGAAAGAAATAATTCTTTAATTATTTAATTGTGGTTATAATAATATTTTATTATTATATTTCATAAGAACAGACATAGTACTGTTGATTAATAGTAATATTATCATTAGTTTCATAGTCAAATCTTACAGAAATGGTGTCATTTGATAAAGATATTTCACCATTGATTTGGTCAATTGCATCATTTTTCATTCTTTTGATTATGTAATCTTCTTGAAGTTTCTTTGGTGTTAATTTGGATATGAGTTGATTTAGTACAATTATTGTATCATTTGTTTGTATTATGATTGGCCATTTGTGGAATTCTTTCAAGCCTATATGGAACTTTCTATGCATGAAGTTACTTAAGGTTCAATTCAATTCCATCTTTTTATACAATGGATGTGTATTCATACTATTTTAGTTGATCTTATTACATAAAATTCATTTGGGGGACTGTAATTCTCAGTAATCTAATTTTTTGGGTGAGTTTAGGGTGAATTTAATGCTACATTGCTACCTTATATATGTAATTTTGAGTTTCTGTCTGTATTAAACTAAACCTTTTCTCTTTTTGTGAAGCTTATTTGTAAGCTATCCTGTATAAATCCATACAGTTTAATCAAGCTTTTACTTATTGAATTATGAAAATCTTTGGGTTATTTCTATACTGACTGCTAAAGTCTTCCTTTATTCAATACTATCCATGTTACCATTTAGCTTATGTAACTTTCAAAGTATCTTTTGAGATGGTAAGTCCTCAATTAACCATTTGAATCTTGATATTTTGGAATTTTTCACCCTTAATGTGCTTGAACCTGGCCCAGACGGGTATTGAATACCATAACGTGCCTCAGGGAACAATGACACTGTCTTCAATGTATCTAACTCAAACAATCAAAAAAACAAGTTCAAACAAAAACAAAAACAGCACCCCAAAAAACAAACACTGTCAGGTGCCACACCAACCAGAATAAATAAGGAAAATGATATTTACAGATTATTCAAACAGATGGTATCAAATATCCAACTCCTACTAAAAGTACATAACAGGGACTCTATGAACCAAGTTGACAAAGGATCATCACTATCATCAACAGATGATGATTTTGACAGCAAAAGTGGCTTTTATGTAGGAGAAGAAATGAATCATGTTGCCAAAAATCAATCTAACCAAAAGTTTATACCTCACTCTGGGGCTTCAAAAACAACTATCTCTAATTTTGAATTACTAATAGATCCTAAACATATAAAAATGTTGATAAAAACCTCTTCTGGCTCAGCTTCTATCACTCACACAGGAAAACTAAACTTCAATGGGACTATTATCCAGCCTGTATTCCACGCAACAAATGGAAACACTAATCTCATATCACTATCACAGCTTGAAGATCAAGGCATCAGAGTTTTCCACAAAAACCAAATGCTGATACTGAAAAGCAGCAAAAAGATAGTGATGGAATTTCCCAGGAAAGGGAAACTATACATCTCCTTTATTAAGCCCTCAATAAACCAGGTGGAGATTTTATCCAAGAAAGATTGGCACATCCTCCTAGGACACCCCTCCAATGAATATCTTAAAAAACTCTTAAAAACTCTTAAAATACAACAACATGCCTAGTCTGGATACAGAATACGCAATCAAGTGTGAAATATGCACTCAGTGCAAACTCAGAAGGTCTCTGCAGAAAACTTCCATCCCAGTAGGCGGAAGACCATTTGAAAAATTCACTTTGACCTCCTTTAAATCATACCATATGCAAAAAACTCAGCACAATACATACTTGTAATAATTGATGACTTCTCACAGTTTAACAGGACTATATTATTATCAAATAAGCATCAAGATGAAACAAATCTCATTAGCTTCATCAGGGAAATGAAAAACAAATCAGGGAACTATCCCTTGTACCTACATTCTGACCGAGGAAGATAATTCTCATCAACTAAGTTTACAACAGAGTGTGGTAAGCTGGGAATATCTTTTGAATGCAGACCAGCTGACAGCCCCCAATAAAATGGTATCTCTGAAAGGTTTAATCAATCCCTGCTTATAAAAATACACTGTCTAGTAGATAAATGCAGTCTTACCATCATTTTTTGGGTCAAAACGGCTAACCATGCATCAACAATCATCAGCCTACTCCCTTCAAGAGCCCTTAACTGGAAACCCCCTGTTAGTCTACTCAAAACTCATAAAATTATTATTGAACCATTAACACAAATCAACTCACTAATACCATTTGGAATCAAGGTATTTGTAAATCAACACAACAAGCCAAAGCCACTGCCTCCCTCCAAACCTCTTCTGTACCTTGGGTACAAGAATTACTCTGATGACATGTGGTTTTTTGACCCCACATAAAGGAAAATTGTAATTAGTAGAGATTTCTCCATATCCCAGCTCATATTTGAATATGGAAGCAAGAAGGTTCTCAAAAAGTTTCCTATTACCTTACCAACCAGTGAAGTCAGCTCTCTGAAATACAAACCATCAGACCCTATAATAATACAACCACTATTCACTTCAACAACCACCGCACTTGACAAACTTAAAACCAATATGACAGTCCCTAACCCACCCAGCCCTCCAGTGATAGTGGAACAAGTTTAAAATCAACCCAACACAAAAAATCAGACAAACCAACAAGGTAAAGCAAAAAAAGTTTATACTTATGTACCTCACTACTCCACCTCTCCAAGGAACATTGAGAGCAGAATAGGTACAACCAACATCATCACAAAAACTAACAGAAAACAACAAAAAGACCAAAATATGGCACACCCTATTGGCAACTCTGAATCTGAAGGTGAAACCATTATGCTAAATGAAACTATCCTTATCTCTGAGGCTATGTTGAAAAAAGAAGAGCTACAACACTGTAAAGATGCAATGGAAGAAGAATTCAAATCTCTGAACACAAAAAAATGGCACACTTGTACCACCTCCCAATGATGAAAAAATTATTGGAGGTATGTGGAATCTAGTGAAGAAACAATGAATTTGGGGAAACTACAAGGTACAAAGCACAATGGGTGTGTTTTGGGAATAATCAAGAATACATGATCCATTACTTCAACACATACTCATCTGTTGCTAGAAACGATTTGCTCAAGATCCTACTATCAATGGCTATAAAGAAAGATATGCACATATTTCAGTTTGATGTTGAAACTGCATTCCTCTATGGGGTAATTGATGCTCCAGTCTATGTCTCACAGGTGTCAAAGTTTGAAGCTTCAGGGGAATAATTGTGGGTGTGGAAGCTTAAGAATTCTCTCTATGGCACTAAAAAAGCACCTTGCCAATGGCACTCTCACTTATCATCAATGCTAAACAACATTGGAATGTATTCTTGAAACATTGATGAATCACTATCCTTCAACAAAGAAAAAACAATCTATATACATATGCATGTTGACTATGTAATAGTAGTTGTTGGTTCAAGAGAAATTATTGAAACAATGCTGAAAAAACTATTCCAAACATACAAGCTCAAAATAAATGAAAACCAGACCAATATCTGGGTTACACTCTTGAATGGAATGACAAATCACTAACTATGCACAAAGAATATTTCTGCAAGAAGATACTTGATAAGTTTAACATGACAATTTTAAACCCAATTAAGACCCCTACAACCATGAACATCAGGCATGTACTAGAAGCTGAATTGTCCCCAATGGAGGCAAGCTATGTACAAAAAGCCATTGGAATGTTGAGCTACCTTGGGCTCCATACCAGACCAGAGATATAATTCACTGTGAATGTACTTTCAAAACATGTAAAAAAGCCCACCATCACATTCTGGCAGCTAATAAAACATGTACTGAGGTACCTCAAAGGTACAAGGGGAATGGGTATCAAGTACACCCAAGTAGCTGACCTTATTGGGTGGGCAGATGCAGACTATGCCAATTCCACTACCACATGAGAGTCAACCTCCAGATATGTCATCAATCTAGTTGGAAATACAGTGTCATGGTCTACAAAAAAGCTTTCAATAGTGGCACATGGTCTAAAAAGAAGCATTCAATAGTGGCACAATCAACAACCAAAGCTGAATTTTTTGCATTGAATAAATGTGCGAAACAGGTACAATGGATGTCCAACTTACTGAAATCAATAAGAATACACATTTGTATTCCAGTATTCTTAAATGACAATGCAGGTGCAGTTTTCATAGCAAGGCTGTCATCTCGGTTATTCCAGCCAGTTTGATGCAACTGAAAAAGCCGGAACACCCACCGGGAACTATTTGGTCCCAGATCGCAACCCCGCAGCCTCTCAGATGCAGAACTGACCAATCAAAATTGTTCTGGCAATCTATTTGGCTCCAAACGCAAATGGTTCAACATGCAAGTGGTGAAACTGTATTTCTTCAACAAGATTTTGCAACAACAACTCCACCTCCCCACTCCCCTTGTCCTTCCTTTTTCCTACAGTTTAGCTTCTTTTTCTCAATCTCAACCTGTCACTTGCTTGTGCTCAGAGCCTCAGTCAAATTAATATCCCCAAACAATCATTTGACCTATAAAATTGCAACGTAACCTTAATAACTTCCATCACTTACCAATAATCTCCTCTTGGATTATAAATACAACCTCCATGGCCCCAATTCATCACATCAATCCCCTCCTGTTTATCTTGGATACACTTACTGAGAGCAATACGTCCGTTCCAAATCTCACCTCTAGCAACTCACTTTTAGGCCAACAAGAAACATCACATGTGCGCGACGCTGGTCTGTATCAAACCATTCTCTCAAACAATGAATCATTCGAGGAATATTATATTGGTGATGAAGACTGTGTTGTTGCAGAGGACAATGGCTTAGGTATGGATGATGTGACCCCCCCAAAAGAGCCCTATCTTCAGTGAAGAGGAGACAGGTACGATCCAATGTGTATGATTATTATGAGGTGAGTAATGAGCTTCAGATCACCTTATCTCCTTTGCTTACATTTCATCTATTTGTATTTGGGATCAAAACAGAAGCTGAATCCCAATGGTGAATGGATTGAATCAAAGGGGAGCTTTTGATTCACCTACAAATGTGGCCATTGCAGGTGAGTGACCAATACTTTGAGAAAGCTGATCAGCTCGATTCTTATGTGTTATTTTTTGGTAGTGTCAAGCTGGCAATAATCGGTTTCAATACATCCAACCTCAACAAACACAGAGGACAATGTTGTGGGTGTTTCAACGCATGGTCTACTAAAGCACCTGGCATGGGTTTCAAGCTTGCAGTGGAAGAACAAGAATCAATCCTGAAGCAGCTCCTTGAAGGGCTAGTTGCAATTCAGGTATCATTTTCTATTTTTAAATCGCCTCGATTACGCAGTGTTTTGAAATGATTGGCACCAAACACCGATTTGTGGCACAGACCGCCTCGCAATTGTACTTCAAACAAAAAGATTGTCTATTAAAAGAGGTGAATGACTGACCATCAGACACCCTGCTGTGTGGGGCAATTGACTGTTGGACCAAAAAAGACCAGAGCAAGAGTTATTTGGCCATTGTTCTGCAGTTGATCAATCCAGTCAATTACAACTTTTGTAAGAGAATTTTTGCTTTTGAAGTAAGTCCTTAACAATGATATTCAGAGCCCTCTGCATGCTTCATCACTGACGCAAATCACAGTCACTTCATGGGCCTCACTCAGGTGAGGCCTTAGCATGGAGCCTGTGGGAGGCTTTGTCCAAATAGGGGATGATCAAGCAACTATATAGTATTATGGGAGATAATGCAGCCAACAATGTCTCCCTGATGTCGCAAATGCAATGCAATTTTTCTGGGATCAAAATCTCATGGGATCCATATCAAAGATTCCATCAATGGGCATGTCACGTCCTCAATTTAGTTGCCAAGGACTTTTTTTTATACATGGTCCAACTTACCAATGAGGATTATGATTTTTTTGATGACTACCTTGCCGTTACCAATAACTCAATTGAAGACAGCGACAACAACGTAGGATTAAAAGATGACCAAGGTAAGCACTAGTGTCTCCTCTCATATGCCGACCAATATTCATGGTACCCGGTTCTCCCCTGTCATCAGCATCCATTAAAGCCATTAAACGCAACTCAGGTCAATCACTCAAAAAAAGAAATACATGCACGTTAAACCAAGAAACACTTGAAACACAAGATAACTCAAGTGACATAGCTGTGATAATGGGCAGGCATAGTTCAGACGCATCTGAACAAGATATCAACAAACTTGGAACTGTTCTGAGGCCTCCAGGTATGCACATTGATTATTCTTTTTATGATACTATTTCAATTGTTGACTTAGGCTTGGTGCAGGCAAAAAAACAATTGTGCGTCTTTTGCAATACTTATGTACTCATATTCGGCGCTCAAGAAAACAACGGGATTCATTTATTGAGGCACGCAACAAGACTTGAGATACTCCATTATTACCCATCAGTATTCCAATGACACGGTGGAATTTCTTTTTAAAACAAATACAATGAGCAAATCAATTGAAACTTTCAGCTCAAATTTATACCAACACACCCCAGACCGACAAATACCACTTAACCAAAGAATTTTGGAGCACCATGGAATACATGGAGCCCAACCTTCAAATGTTTGATCAAGCATGCAATGTATTTCAAAGAAAAGCACCTTCAAAACACCTCGTGCTTCCATATTACCAGGTAATACTCAATAATCTCACTCATTATGCAAGCAAGATTCCCCATTCGTGGAGGCGAGCATGTGAAGCTGCACATGGGAAGTTAAAGAAATATTACAATTTTGAAATGGCCAACAACGACTCCCTCATTGCCATGCTTTTAAACCCAAAATACCATGAGGGGATCTTCAATCAAATGGGGTTCCCCACACATTGAGCCAAAAAAGGTCATCAATATATTAGCATGCAAGTGTTAAACGTTGGCCCAAAACAAGCAATCAGGCGGGGTGACAGTAGATTGACAATAATCATCAGACAACCTCAGAAAGCCTGAGACATTTGATCTACTCAAGCACCTGAAAAATCCCCCCATTGAGGCAACATATGATGTGCTTCACTTGCAGGATGATGAAGTGACATCTTATTTACTGAATACCCTCCCCATGACCAAGGTGGAGCACATATTGGACTATTGGAAGGTAAGTCTTTCCGCTTTCTAGTCAATAGGATTGATCCAGCTCACTCATGCATGAATCTAGCACCAGATCATTTCACAAAATTTTCCAAATTTAGGGAAGGTCGCGCTAAGGTATTTGAGTATCCCTGCTTCTTCTGCTTCAGTGGAGTGGGCTTTTTCTCACAGTGGCCAACTTAAATTCCCAACAAGGGCTTCATTGGGCTCCAGGACTATAGCACACTTGACCTGTCTGAAGGAGTGGCTCAACAATGAGTGCCCTCCTGTGTAAGATGATGGAGGATTGTTTAATGGCCTTTTGGTTGGGTTTGTGTAGTTATATTGAAATTTTGTAGCTTAGTTTTCAAAAATTGTTTTTCAATCCCATTGGTTTTGTAATAAAGTTCATATCCAAACTGAATAAGGAGATATTCAGTTTCCGTCTTAATAAGTACGGATTGCTGGTGTTATTAATCGGCTGCGGCCTTATTGGGTCTGAGTCTATTTTAGTCAGACCCAAAACTGCTTTTGGACCGCATATCCAGCACTGGTTCATAGCACAAGAAGCAAAATTAAACTCAAACTCAAAGCAAATTGAAAAAATATTTCAATATGTAAGAGACCTTATGAAAATCGCACACATCTCAACCTAACTGATGATTTCTGACGTATTAACAAAACCACTTGCTACAACAAATTTAAACAAATCAAGAAAAATGCTTAAAATGACAAAGTACATATAAATGGAGGGTGACTTCATTATCAAATATACTGTGCATTTAAGGTTCATATATGTGTTCTCCACAGATACTATGCGCATATAGTCAACAAATCAATATTTAAAGACCAGGCTGAAGAAGGAAGTAGAAGGAGGGACCAGTCTTCTTTCTTGTTAATTCTAATTGCTAAAAAATTCCTTCTATAATTTAATCATCATATAAATTCCTGTTATTCAAAAAAATTCTATTCCTACTAATAATTGAACTAGCTAGTAAAAATCAAGAACTGAATTAGCTAGAGCTATTAATAGTGGAGGTAATTACTCGAATTCAAACTCAAATTATAAGGTAGATATTAACAATTAGGTATGATAACTAATAGGCTAGTAGTATTCTCAACAAACCATTCTTCAGTCAAATATTTTTTGTCTAGTCAAATATTATATTTAACATACTGCTTAAGGTATATAACCTATCACTTAATCTATGTAAATACGACAATCACACTTACAAAATATGTTTTTACTGTTTAAGAATTACTGCTACTGACTTTTGTATGGTGTTGCAATAAAGCGTTTGACACTCAATAAAATTACTATATTAATTTGAATTTTTATAATCAAATTGCTTTTATTGTCTTCAAGATATTTGAAAATATCCTTCAAATATTTTTTCAATTCTTTCTCACACATAAAATTCTTGAATATTCAATTGAATAAGATGTACTATCCATTAGATATAACATAAATCCTCAAATTCAAATTTGAAGAGAATTCTCTGCCATAACTCTGATCAACCAAAGAATGTAAATATTTTTTATACGACTAATTTATTGAAGGAATCGATTCCTACAACTCTTGGAGCGGGGTTGATTAGCTCAAAGGGAAAATTTTAAGAATCATCTTTAGTTGCATCTCATCTAAATCCGATTACTTCTTCAATTTTTCTCTGTGAAATTCAGTTTTAATAGCAGTTTTGCATTCATCAAGCCAATATTCTTATTTCTTTGGGTTTTGTTCAAGATCTTTGTCTTGTAAATTACTCTGATATTTAAATTAAAGTCTATTCTTTTTTCGCTCGCTGTATCTTTCTTTTTTATCATTATATTCTGATTGTGTATTTTCTATAGCTTCATATCCTATGATTTTAAAGATAAGATTTAGCTTTATACCTTGAAAAATAAGGCCTACCAAATTTTTGAATCTTTTTACAATACATTTTTTTAAGACGTAGAAATGAAAGAATTAACTCTCCTTTTACCTTCACTTTGATCGTTCATGTTCAAATTCAGAACATTGTTTTTTATTTTTGAATTAATTTAGATAAGAGGAATCTAACTGTATCTATAAATAGAAATATTAATATTAGCTATCTTAATTATGGCTGTTTCTTACAACTTGTTTTTTTGAATTTTAAACCGTCATTCAATATAGCTCTTTATTATGCTGATCAGAATGATGTTCAAAAATCTTATGAATTTTTAATTCAACATGTAAGAAGAAAATTCAAACTAAATATTTAAATAGATAAATAAAAGGAAATTCTTAATATATATTATTGTATCAGCTTTTGTTCTAACATTTCTTACAGATTTGAGATCCTGTAAGTTGTAACTTGCACTTAAGGTATGTTTTTTTTTCAAAGGATGAATCCATTATATTATGGCATGAAAAAATGAGTTCCAAATTATAAGACAGTTCTTCAATTCCGTTTTTCATCATATTAAGTTACTTCTATGACTTTTTTCCCTCTCAAAATCTTCTCTGTAATATGTTATTAGTATCAAATGCTTGTTTCAGTATTATTTATTTTTTATGGGGACTTTTCATTTACCTCAAGATCCTTTCTTTGAAATTAATTCTGATTTATTCATTGTGGCCTTCTAAATGAAGTTGAAGCACTATTCCTAAAGCATTACTCAAAGTTGCATTGAATCTTCATCTAAAAAACTATATATAAGGGATGTGCATGTTTTAGATGTCCTGAGGTTTTTTCAATAAATCTTATTTGTTTTTGAGATTGACACAATTTGGGTTTTATGGATCTTAGAGCTTATAAGGGGTACCTAGCGAAAGAAAGATGAAAGGAATAACAGGAGAGAACAGGTGTATATAGTGTGATATTAATGGTCAAACATAAAACTTTGAGCAATGGTTTGTTTCAAGGTTGAGTGGAAAACCTTTCAGATGATTTGTTTTTTGAAAGGAATCCTGATAATTCAGGTGCTAAAACAAATTACAATTGTATATTAAACTTTCTTGGATTCAGGTTTCAAATTTCAAATTGTCAATTTTGTTGAAAAAAATCATAGGGCACTGAATTAATAAAATTGGGAAGTTTCGATTCGAAAGATACAAGTTTTTTTATTAAAGATTTGTAACAAAAGCTCATACTTTTTCTGAAGGCAGACTTTAGAATTCTTGAGATTCTCTAATATTAAGATTCTTGATGAATTATAAGACTATCATAATTCATATTTTTTTAATAAATTAAAGTTTTGAAACTTTAACAAAAAATTCATTTTATTTAATAAAATAAGAAAAGCAAAAATTTCTTTCTTTAACCAGAACAAAGACTCTTTTTGAGAAACAAGGATATAATTAAAATGGATCACAGACCGATAGTTTGAATTTCAAATTATCTCTTGAAAAACTTTTTCTCCTATTGAAAAATCTTACTAAAATATTTCTTTTGATTGATTAATTTTATTTTTCAGTCGGAATGCTTTAGCAAAATTTCAACTTTGAATTAGCAAGGTTTACATGCTCATTTGAAGTCCCTTAAGAACTACTGATTGCTAAGAATAATAATGATTTTTGAAAATAGGGAGCCTTTCTCCAGCCCAGCCTCTTTGACCAACTCAAACCTAGTCTTCAATAGTGTACCTGAAGCGCATGCATTTATTTTAACTCAGATTCCTCAAGCCTTAGCAGGATCATTTTGTGACCTCATCAGATGAGCGGTGAATGTGGCATTGCGCCAGAAACAAGTCGTCTTTCACTTAGTAGCCAAAGCAGCCCTTCTTGAGCGATTGACGCCAGGAAAAGCTCAGGTTCACTGATATTTCTTTGATTCCAACTTGATTTATAGCTACAGAAATTTTCCCCATGTGGCAAAACCAACTTTCTATTCACATACGGAGATAATTGATATGCAGTAGAGAACTAAGAGGAAATTATACCAAATGTTGTTTCCCTTTCAAGGCTTCAATCTATGTGTTGAAACTTCAATAAGCCCCGTAAACCAAAAACAGATGGGTGCGGTTGCTACTATGGCATTGGGAATTTGATTACATTGAGCATCTAAGATTGTCACTCTGTCCTTCATGACTTGGGAAACTTGGATTTAAAGTAATTGAAGCCCCCTGTAGACAAGGAATCCGGCCGTGGCCCATCGCAGCCTTCCGCCTGACGCTTGTCAGACGTCAAGATAATTTCAAGTTCTCCTCCGACTCGAAACACCTCTCTGAAGTCAAGAAAACAACGAGTTTGAAGTTTTTCACCATTCCATCGTACTTCATGGACGTAAGCTGCAGTCCCGGATGGAATTGGGTGTTTCAACGAGGCTTGCGAGAAGTGGGTAGTTTTGACTGTTGTTGAAATTCCCAAATAGGGGTTGTGGATCGTATAGCGAGGTAACCAGGGCGAGAGAATGAGGTATTGTGTGGTCGAAGGAACCGGGTATAACCCCAACAAGTGGAAAATTAGAAGAGTAGCCATTGCGGCTTGATCGTCATTCCCGGCTGCGAAAAAGGTGCATGGTAATAGTGAATACTTGTTTGTCTTAGCAGCAATTAGGCAAATGATCAACACGTACGGAGGCCGTCTATTCCCGTGTTGAAATTCGATATCACAATCTCACGCACTCTTTCCACCGAGCGTGCCGGTTTGCCAGCGTAATGATACGCGACCGGGGTCTGTGTAAGGAATAAAAGTAGTCGGAAATAGACAGTTGGTGAATGCAAAAGGAGAGAAGCTGAGTTTGCTCGGCTACTACTTGCTGGAATTCAAGAGTACAACTTACTTGAAAAGAAGGCTCGTTGCCAGCCAAATAGTAGCCCGCCTTGAAAAAATGATCAAGCCGTTTGATGAACGTCTCGTCGCCGCCAATCAACCCAATTAAATGATTTGTATCATGGGGGGCAAAGAAACTATATTCCCATGCACTACTCTGGACCAAATGCCGTAATATAACATGAGATATAGCATGTCAGTAGCTGGACTACCGGCGAGCTAGAATTCTAATTGATTCAGCGAATGAATATGGCATGAAATACTTCGTAAAATCCTTCGACGTTTTCCATTCCCAGATGACAGTCATACCCGAGGTAATTTCTTGGTGAACAAATTGAAGGATCTGTCCACATGAATTTACCATCAGGATAACGATTCTGAACAAAGCCTTTTTACAATAAATTCCATTTTTTCAACGTTAGCATGTGTCAGTTACACCGTTTAAAATGAGCGATCTTGCTTGCCTTTGAATCCTTCAGCCTCAGCTTTAGGATCCCAAACATTTCGGTACCATAGTGATCGATTTTCATACGTTTTAGCGTCTTCAGTATGGCCAAGTAATTGCGCTACTCTGCTGACTGCAAAGTCATTGAAAGCATACTATGGAAAACAGTTTTGGTTGAATCAACACCTTTGCAAGCTACTGGAACTATTTGGAATTACATACCTCAAGAGTTCGACTAGCTTCTCTGGTCTCGCGTCCCGTACTATTAATATCCATTGCACCATGCGCAAGGTAGCCGTACTTTCTGCAATTAAATAATTGAGCTTTTTTTCAATGAATGGCATTGGAAACGAAAGTTCGACTGACTTGTATGTAGTTATTTGACGGCCTCCCAAGTCCCAACTAGAGATTTATAAGGCAAGAAATTAATAGGCCATATTCCCCATCAATAAATAAATAAAAACGACGGACTAAGGAGGTGTTGATTCTGCGTCATTGACCAGCGCCTTATACATATCGCTCAGCTTGACGCCCAGTTTTTCTGCATGGTCTGCGTATTTTAGTGCAAAGTCGGCCAAGATATTGGTGCCTGATGAGCCTCCCTGAGTCCAGCCTCCCATGTTGTTAGCACGGCACTCCGGAATGATGCTAGGCAATCGAAAGCGTTTATGAAATACGTGATTATTAGCATATAGATGGTGAGAGCAAAAAGGCATCATGCTACAGATGAAATATGAGCACTTACCCTTCTTGGCGCCAACCATCAATGTAGTTTTCTGCTATTTCGGCAGACTCCACGGGAGAATGTAAATTAAGCCATGGAAAGACAGTTCGAAAAGTATCCCTTCAAATTGAGCAAGAGGATCGCTATCAGCATCGGGCTCATGCAAACAGCTCGTTTGAAGGAAATTTACCAAGAACAATATAATGAATCAAAGTAGGGTGCTTTGGTATTGGCGTAAGGGCCTTTAAAGTTTCAAGAGAATCAGTTCAAGAAGTATGCTTCCTTATAGCTAAAATTGGCCTTACCCTGCGTTTCGCCGGTGGCATTGTTTGGGGTTAAAAAAGATCGATACATACTAGTATACCTAAAAGTTCGAAAAGCCATGTCAACATAAACCTAACACCGCAAAAATCGCGACGCAGTCTCACTTACAAAAGTGTTGTAATCTCTTTGTCTGTCTCATCTAGGGGAATTTCCAGTCTGTTAAGCTTTTCGTTCCATAATTTAATACTTCGTTGATGTACATCTTCAAATGAAGTACTACCAATTTCCTCCTCCATGTTGGAACATGCTTGCTCTGCAGAAACAAATGAAATTCCCCCGCGTATTGTCACATTCGTGGTTCCTTTGGGATATCCAACTAATGCCCCAGACTGATAATCCATCAAAGTATACAGATTAGCGGGTGCGTTCAGCTTAGTGAGACCCAAACCCTTGCCATGGTGCTGCAGACTATGGTAAGAAGGTACTTTCAGTCAGTTTTTGAAAGTCAACCATTAGCTCACTAGGGAAATAAAAGCATAAGCCAGCGCAACTTGTTATCCTTCCAAACCCCGTATTCTTCAATTGGATTTTTTCCACGGCCGGTGAGATCGTAGCATGCAAAAGCCTGATAGTGAATTTGCTGAGGCCCAAAACTGTCCTCACGTAAAGCCTAGTAAGATTTGTGCCTCAATTCATCAAATGAACAGTTTGCAGCAAGCTCACCTTGATCCCCATACGCCGCCAAGTTTAAGGGTTCCTCGCTGAGGATCAATCGTCAAATTTCCCCCTGAGTTTTCGATAGAGGATTGAAATATGGATAAAATAAAGATCAAGAGGCGCTATAAAACTATCTAGATCAAGTGCTCACCATAAAATGAATTGGCCATGTCGGAGGCTAGATCAATTACAAAGTAAGGATGAGTGTTGGGATCAGAAAAACCAAACCGTTCGATGCCCGCTCTACGGGTCGAAGTGGCTTCAAATTTCATCTTGTTTGACTTTTCCATGTCAAGAGTTATTGAAAAGTATCCAGGGGAGGCAACTTAGTTATGTAACCAGTGACCAGCGGTTTTGCGTAAGTAATACACTCTTCACGATGAAACAGCAGCCAACATGCATACAATCTGAGCCCGGTACGCGATATTTCGTACGGCCAGTATTCCAAGTAGGGCAGCTGTTGAAGCCATCTGGACATAGAACTGGCATAATCTCAAAATTTCCATATGACCTTTAAGGTGCACATTGAGAACAATCGATCAGCCTAGCGAGTAGAACCTTTTGAAATTTCTGCTCACCCAAGAACTCCGCCTGTTCCAGAATCATGCATCATACTGAAGCCCCTGATAGGTTGTTGGACATCGGCCTTATATCCTTCTCATACATTTTGTTAGCTACAATATTTCGATAATACAGGTTCCTGGCTTAAGGTGCCTTTTACGCTTACCAGGTGGTGATACGCCCTTGATATCGGGATTGATTTTCACCATACCGAACGGAACTGAATGGATTTTTATCACAGTCATTTCCCATGAGGTTATTCGCAGTCTTTATCAAAAGTGGAAAACATAGAATATTACACACCTGACGCGCCAGGACATACGTTTCCGTCGTTTGACGTACCGATGAGTGGACGCTATGCATGATCAGAAGCACATGATGAGTCAAACCAAGCATAGAAAACCAAACGGATTATTTACAAAACTGACCACATAGCGTGTAAGATCTTTGTTTGGAAGAGGGAAGTCCCTAGCTCTAGTGGCTGACCCAAAGTCTAACCCTTTTTCACCAAAGATGTCTTAGTAAAATAGAAAAAGAAAAAGAATTACTACTTATACGAACCAGGTGCTTCATTCAGCTTCTCTGTTTCTGCTCGTAGCTCTGATGATAGCTTCCAACGGATATAAAGTGCACCAATGCAAAAGCAAGTGACGCCGACCAGAAGTCTGCTGCGAGTCAGTGGTCTAATTCTAGTCTGAAGAAAAGTGATTGTTAAAGGTTAACCACGCATCAGTTTGAAAGTATCAAGAAAACATGACCATCGGAGATGAAACAACTTCTGTAAAACGTTGGTTACTTCAAATGTCTTCTCACCTTAATGGAATCAAAACTGTCGTTTTTGACGATTAGCGGAGTCAACTTGAGCATCCTAACGCAAAATAAACAAGTTGGGAAAAAATATTGGAAGGGAAACAACTCAAAAGTTTTTTACAATAACAATTTTATAGTAATGTTATATTTGAAAGGTGACAACATATGGACTATTTCGCGAAAAAGAGTATCGTGTTAAGTAGACGAATGTGCTTGATTTCACATCAAATATTTTTTTTCGACCAATGGTCGCCTTAGAAATACTTGCAAGGCACTTGGAGCTGCATATCAACGTAATCAAGTGGCATTAGGAAACACCATGGTATTTTGATAACTCTAGCCTGACGATAAATTTATCCTTTTTGCAAGAAACCAGTCAGGGCTGAAGGTTCATCTCTTTTTAGCGATACGCCTTAGATGAATCACTCAATAAAAATCAAGTTTATTTCCTACATTGAGTACTTGGGCTTGGTTTTTCCATCAAAAATGGACCAGGCAAGTGGTCCAAACTTGCAGGAAAAGTACTTGCCGCTACTCACAATCGCAGGCGACCTCTGAAAATTTTTGGGGACGTGATTTGTCCATCATCGAAATCAAATTTAATCGAAAGACTTGAGGCATTCAAATATTATTGGTGAAATAATATGAATGATCCTTTTGAAAAATAAAGTATACATGCTTTTATTTCTTTAAAATAAATAAAAAAGACTTTTACAAAAAAATTTAAACTCTGAACAGAAGATTTCTTAAATTTTGATAAGAAGCTACATGTAAAGCTTGTACTAATCTCTTTTCAAAAAAATTAAAAGCTAGTATTTCCTACCTTTTTTATGTGTAGCCTTCATGGAATAATAAAATAATTTTTCATAAATTTATTATATTTTTCCATACTTCTACATTGAACTTGATAATGAATAAAATACAATACAAGAGGGGCTTATTTTATTTTCTATAAAGAAAAGAATACCTACAAATTTTTTTCTTGGTAAAAATTACTGTTTTTAAGCTATTTTGGAATTATTGAGAAAAAATATCAAAAGAAACTCAAGTTTCTATTTCTTTGAAGAAAAAAACCATAATAATCAGAGGTCCGAATTATAAAGTTTAGTAAAAAAAATTTATAAGGAAATTATTATGTTTGGAAAACCTATGGGAATTCTCTTTTAAAATTATAATTCCTCAAAAAAAAACTTTTTTGATGTTGAAGGAGAATTGAATTTGAAAAATTCACTTTGAAAATCATCTTAAATTTTTTTCTCTTTTGAATAAATTCTTCATTATTTAAATTTAGATAATTCTTCATTATAATGATTTTTGGCTCAAATCAAAGTTTTTTCAAGTAAAAATCACTTTTATTATAAAGGGTATTAATAAATAGAATCATTTTCCAAACAAAAACTCAAATTATGTGATTTAAAATATATTTCTAAGAAAAAACATTTCTCAAACAAAAAACCTTCAGAAAACAAAAAATCTTTTATAAACTTTTTAAAAGAAAAAAAAACTTTATATTTAAATTTTTTTATTTTTTTATTAAGAAACATAATTGAAAAGTAAACATTCCGATTTTCTTTTTGAAAAAAATATTTCAAATCAATAACATGAATAAACTATAGAAAAATGATTGTCATAATAATGAATGAACTAATTAATTTTTCAATTATAAGAAAATTAATTCTATAGTTATTTAAGATTTCTTTATTAGTTAATTCAGGTTTACTTTATGAAATTTAATCTTGTAAAAATAATCAATAGGGGGTATCAAAATCAACCAAATCTAGTTAATAAAAGAAATCCTTTTATTTCTTTGAAAGAAACGCCATTTTGAAAGAAATTTCTATTATTAAAAAAAACATAGTGTCATCACTAAGATACATATCAAGCCTATAGAGAAAATTCATATTCTTAATCACCCCCTGTTTCGGTCCAAAATTACATTACTTCCAATTCATTATATCTCCTATCCAAGTAATTCTCATTTGAAATAGTAGATAAATTAATCTCTTCTTATTAGAGATTTTCTTAAAATCCTCAGCTCAAATATTTGGTCTTGATATAACGTGGAATTTCCCACCCTGAATCACATCCAAGTAGACCCCCACCCCTCAGATCAAACCAGAAAATTACCATACCACTACAACATGGTTACAGAAGAAGGCTAATAATGAATTTTTGCTTTGGTACAAATGGTTCCACTCATATTAGAAGATCACGGGAAAAAATATTAATGGATTTTGAATTATTTCAAAACAACTGAATATGGAATCAAATTTAAAGCAGCTAAGTCCTAAGAAAATTCATGAATGATTCAAGACCTATAAGTCCAGCTGTATGAATACTAAGATCTTATTTGACTCAACCGCATTTTATTTGACTCTTATTCTTGGGATATTATTGTAGTAAGTAAAATTAAAATTATTATGTTGCTTAATCTTAATTCTTAAAATAATAATCAATCATCAGAATCAACATTTTATCAATGTCAATAATTTGAAAAAAAAAGAAATTTTTAGTTCAGAGCCTCATTAAATCCGGGAACCAGTCAACCTCAACAGCATGGTGGATTTTTTGCTTATTCTTCCGAAATGAGGCATTAAATCTCAATGCAACAAGTCATGAAAAGAGAATAAAATAACTAATACTTGGTCAATATGAAGCATTGGCCAATTCTTGAGAAAAAGGTGTAAAATATCTCTAATCAAAGACGATTGCATTTATAATTAAGATCTAAGGATATATTAGGAATGGAATGGCTATCATTGGAGAAAGCTAAATGGGAGCTGGAATTTAACAAGGAAGAAATTTGGGAAAGCTTGAAAATTCAACTTCAAGAAGGGAGGAAATAGCCAGCTTAGAACTGCATAAGGAGGATATGGAGCTCCAAGAAAAGCAAAAGGTAAATGAACTTTAATTCCATCATGAATAGAAGGTAAAGGATTGGGCACTTGTATTTCAAAAATAACAGCATTATATTATGATGTTATTGATATATTGAACTTTCCCTATTTCTGGACTAGAGAGAGTCAAAAACTTATTTTTCTAAAAGTGAACAATGATAGTGTTATGAATTTGTTTTAATAGCCATAACATTCAAAATTTCATTACCAAGAATTACAAAACAAATACCTTAGTGAATTTATTTCAATTTCTTTTCTTTCTAGAAATATAGATTTAAAGGTCGTGATCCTTTTATTCTGAGATAAATTAAATTTGAAAATGGATGTTTCTAAGGCTTGTTTTTTTAGCATAAAGAGTCATTGGCTGGGCTTATACATTTTGAGATCATATGCTATTTGCTTCAAAATGTAATGAAAAACTGATACAAAATAACCATAGATTTAATTTCCTATCTTATAAAATCTCTATTTTAAGACAAATATGATACTAATTTCTTTCTGAAAAGCCATTAAAACGAATTATAAACTTCTTCTGAGCTTTTTGTATCAGTAATCTCAATACCAGTGTTCAGGCCTCATCAGCTGAAAATCCAGCTTGAAAAAACGTGTCACTCGTCAGTTTTTTTTCAGTTTTTGTTGGGTTCCTTCAAATATCTCTTACCCATTTCTTCTCTCTGTAGCTTCATCTTCATTATTTGAGAAATATTTCAGCATTTTTCTAATTATCCTTTTGAATCCCTATTTGTCTAAGAAATTTTCTGTACTATATTTTATAATTGTAATTGAAATAATTGAATCAAACCATAGAATTAATCAAATTCTTCTTTTCTTCACCAAGAATGAACCAGAAAAAAACTCTTATACTAAATTATTGAGTATCATTCATCAAGATCACTTCAAAATTCCACCCAACCTTTGGTATCGGGAAGTTCAAAAGCAGTATTCATTTCTCTATAGCCTAAAATAAATATTTTTAATATTCATGACTTATTATTTGTTTGTTTGACTTACTTCCCTCTACATTATTTCCAGATATTCCTTCTATTGGCTTTATCATATTTATGCTTCAAAATTCAATCAAATAATTTAAGTAATCTTTAATTCATCCCCTTACTACTTTCTTTTTCTTTTAGTAAAATGGGTTTATACAATATAGATACGTCTTATGAGAGTTGAGAAAAAAGAATAAAACACAGAAATGGGAAGGAAGCTCAAAAAATTTACTTCTAATATATGATAATAGGCTTTGATCTTTAACATGAAAAAACACTTGGATAAATGCTCAGCGTTTTTAACTATTGCAACTATAAGAAAAGCATTTCAATTGAATCATTATAGCTTAAAAAATTAACTCTTCAAAAACCAATTTTTTAGTTTTATATCATAAATACGAGACTCCATTTATTTATCTTGATTTACTACTTTCCTTTGATTTCTTTCTCTGTAAAAAACTCTTTCCATATTTTTAAATTGAATTTGTAAATCTACAAAATTCTTATCAAGTATTAAAAATAAATCAGTTATGATTTCTGGACTCATTTATGCATTAGGCTTGAGAAATTCCTTAAAAAGATATTGGATTGTTAGTAAGGATAGAATTAACTATAAGATTGAAGGAACTTAAATCAATGGGTTTAATTGTGAGCAGCTATCAATAATACCAAAATTCTTACACTAATTTCAATTTCTTTCAGGAAATTGATTGATTGATATTAAAAAGAGACTTCAAACAGTAGGATGTCCATTTACTTTTTCACAAAGAATTAAATGAATAAAACCAACCATTATAGCTTAAATACAACCTGAACTTGACTCTAAAAAATTTCTTTAATTCTGAATAAGAAACTGAGGATATTATCCCTTTTAACTTTTAAATTTTGTTACCAACTATTGGAGAAACTAGGAAACTGTTTGAAACAAAAAATAATGTTCAAAAAGGGGAGTTTTTGTTTCCTTATATAATATTTGGATTTTAATTTTAAAAATTTGACCTTTCAATAAAAATAATTTGGAAATCTTGAGAATTTGAACATAAAGACTTATCCTCTATTAATTATGTCACTCACACGTCTTTATGACTTTCAGCTAAGATACCTATCAAGTAGGTATCATTCTAAAAGTTCATGGTGGAGCTAGTTCTGAAGGAAGACCTGTATAGTGCTTCTGATTAAAGATATTACTTATATGTACACCACTCATTCTACCTCATAAACAGCTTTTATTAAATGAGATTATTATTTATTGATAGAATTAAAATATTAAAAAAAAGCTAGAAACGACAAAAAAAGCAAATTAATCCTTAGAAAATCTACACTTATTGATTAAAAATATTTTAATGGTCCAAATATTTAGAAGTCCTTGGTTGTACAAAAAAGACCTTGAAAAATTAAATATTAATGATATAAGCCAGGAAATCCAGAATGAACTGCCATGCAATTCTTCTTTAAATAACAAATAACTTATATGGGAACAACCCACCTACAAATATACCTCGAAGTCGAATTAATAAATTAAAAAAAGAAAAGAATTTACCACTTTTTTTGACAAAAATAGTGATTACCATCAAATGATTCATTTTGAGTTACTGGTATTATGGTAACATAAACTAGCCCAGAAAATACAGGAAATCATTCCATTTTGATCAACTGAGAGCTTTATAGAATTTCTTGATATTTTAGCCAGGATATAAATATATTTCAGATTCCAAAGATTCATTCAAGAAAGAACCTAGTATATAAAAATGCTTTTACATAGGGTAACTCAAAAATATTTTTTATTTTTGAAATTGAAGCCAAGAGAGAAAAGGTCAACCACCACTTTAGGAGAAGGTTTTCTTTGTAAATAAGGTAAAGTTTTCTTGAAGATATGGGGATCCTTAATAATACTTAAAAGGAGGTTGAATGAATGTTATTTTTTTAAATTGATTGCTTAAATGGACTATCATAAATAGAAAAAATATTTTCATTTTTATATACTGGTAAGAAATTCATGAATGGGTATGGAATAAAATAAAAATTCTCATTTAGAGCCTTGAGAAGTATAATCTGATCCTCAAGGCCATTAGAATGATCTTTTGAAAGAAATATCTCATCAATTGCATGAATATATTTTAACATATGCTTGCAGTTTTTGTACAATCTCTGAAAATTTGTGTTGTGAATTCAATAAAGTTTGAATGATTTTGATAACAAAAATCAAAAAAGAATTTGAATTTAAAGAAGAACTTCTGATTTAAAAACCCAATGTTTTCAAATAAATTAAGACTTAAAAGAGCCCTGACCATGAAATACAATTTTATTAAGAGGATATGTTTTTTAATGGTATATTTTTGAGTCTTATTGAATTAAATATATTACTTTTTGAAGGCTGACTTGGATATCTTCTAAACCCTTTAATTTGGATATTTGAAATCATTGCTTATATCCTTTCCCTTTTTAAAAGAATTAATCAATCAAGTAATCCAAATTTTTAATTTTCAGCCGTGATAGACCCTTTAAAGCCATAAGTTTCTAGTTAATATCCTTTATTAAATTTATTGATTATTTTTTCGTTTTTTTAATTATGAATAAAATGCGAAATTCAATACAAAGTTACTAAAAATTTTCATTGGATTTTCTTTTAAATTTGCATTATTAATTAATAAATCACTTTTGTATCTGATATGTGAAATAGAAATATTAATATAGGTTCTTTTTCAAAAAACAAAAGAAAGATTCAACTTTTTTCTGTTCATAATTTGGTTGATAAATTTATGAATAGAGCTCATAATATTTCTTTAAAAGGCTTTTTTAGATTCAAGAGTATATATCTTAAGAAAGAAATTCTACAAAAGAACCTCAAAAAAAACTACAATTGAAAGATTAATAATTTGAAATGATTATTAATTAATATTAATATTTTTTTTTAGAAATTTCTTGATTTATGGGAAAAAAAACGAAATATTAATTTGAAATTAATAATTCAGTTATTGATTTTTTCTTTTTTTTGTAATTTTTCCCTATAAAAACAATACACAAAAACAAAGTAAAAATTGTAAAATTCAAAATATCAAAGAATAGTTTTGATAAGACTATTACAGCTACATCTCTTGTTGAAATTGTTTTTAAAAAAAAACCAATTTAATTAAAAAAACTAATCTAGAATTTTCAAAAATGTGGCAGAAAGAATAACTTAACAACAGATTTCCCCCAAATGAATGTAAGTGTCTTTGGCTCTTTACATCAAAAATACTTTTCAATTGCCATTTTGAAAATTTAGATTCAAGAAATAGAAGGTTACCCTGAAAGTTTCACCCCATATTTCAAAAACGAAATTAATTTGCTTAAAGATCGACATTGTGGTTGAAGATGTGTTTGTAATATTTCATATATCAAACTTAAGACCATTTGAGAACTGTAACAAGTAACTTTTCAGAAGAATTAGATAGAAAAACAAGTTTGATGACAGGCTAGAAACAATGTGGGAAGGAGTCAATGATTACTTAGAAATATTTGATTGTTACAAAAGCCCAGAATCCATACAATATTGTATTTCAATTACAGAGGGGCATTTATAATTAAAAAATATCAAAGGCCAGTATTATTTTTTTCCAAGGCTTAGTATTCATCTTTCTTTCCTCATTTTTTCCCCCAATAAAAACAATCCAGTTTCATTTTATTTTTCAATCACTTTCAATTTCTTCCTCTGTGCTTGGAGATGTCCTCTGTCTTCCCCATACCTGAGCTTAACATTCATTGGAGGAGGAATGCAAAACAAGATGAATTGAGCCAGGAAAATATGTACTCTATAAAAAAATTTTAATATATAAAACGTTTTCCACCTCAGCCAAAATCCCATAGAAAAGCTATCTAGGTTTTTGATTCCCAAAATATCCATTTTTTCTTCTGTTATCTTCATAGTATTTCTTTTGAAATTGAAAGAGTTTTTTTTGGAAAAAAAAGCATTTAGACATTTTTGGCCAAAATGGTTTTTTTGATTTTTTTTTAATCTTTTTATATTTTTACAGGGATTAAAAAAGGTAATAAAAATTATGAAAGAACTGCCATTTTGTCTTTTGAATTAACTATTAAACCCAAGAATAGGAATTCAGTGTGTGTCTAGAAATATAAATTTCTAGGGGAATTCCAGGAAAACGTTGCGCATAGGGCCCCATCTTGCATCTGCAAACACCCTTATTTTTTTCCTTAATTTTTTTAATAAAAGAAAAAAAACCATTTTATAAATTTATAAATGATTTTTTTTTGTTTTATTCTATTTAAATAAAAATTTCCTCTTTGATTATTTACTATATATATATATTTGATATTTTATACGTTTCTAACACTTCAAATCTTATGATTTCTTTTAACAAATATATATAATTCAGTCAATCTATTATGGTTCCCAAAAAGAAATACTTAATATTTGAGTATAAATATCTTCTGAGAAAAATAACTTGGTTAATAAATTAGTTTTTCCCCTTCAATTTAAATTAATATAGGTATTTTTATTTTTATTTTTTTGTCAAATTTGAATCATCTTTTTTATTATAGCTCTTATATTTTTTTGTATTAATTTTGAAAGTCTTTTTTGGGAGATGAAATACAATTAAGCCCAAGAAAATGAGTCTTTAACTATTTTTGAACATATTTCTTTATTTGATAGAATTTGAAAAGGTCCATTTCAATCCAAATCATTTAGAAAGAATGCTTAAAAATGTATATTTACTTGAAAAGAATTTAGATAAATATCTAAGCCTTTACAATTGAATAAGAACTCCACAGTTGGTTATACACAATAATATTATCTATATTAATACATCTTAATCTAATGGGATAATATGAATTTGTTCTAGCACCTATTCTGACTTCATGGAATTTATTTATAGTACAACATCTTGTATATTTACACAATTTTCCTCTTTCAAATTTCTTAATATCAATCATTTGCATGTAAATCTTTTCTCACAATAGCTTTGATAAGTACTGAAACTAATTATTATCACTATTTTAAAACTAATTTGTCCTACAAGGGTCTAAACCAAACTAATTGTCCTTTTCAATTGATAAAAATCCTAATACTTACTGGATCATTTCTCACTATGATCATGAAAGCCAAAATCAAATAATCAATAAAGATTGGTTATGAGTTCTTCAATTCTAAAATCCAGTTATAGATATAATTGAATTTCAAAAATATCTTTTGTTCAAGTTTCTGATTTCTCTCTTAACTAGTCCTAATTTTTAAAACTTCAATTTTTCTTTGAAAAATATTCTACCTCAAAGAAAATTCTCTATCTTATAATATATTTAACTTATATTTTCTTTTAATAGAACTCAGTTTTTATATATATTAAATCAATTGCTTCTTTATTTCAAAAGTAAAACCACAATAAAAGTGATTGAGTTTTTATTGGAATTTATGATCCAAATTATTCTACACCCTCAATGTCTTTTTAAAATTTTTAATTAGATTAAAGCTTGATAGGGTCTTCCTTCCCTCCTAATTTTCCTAGATATTGAAAAGGAATAGTGTGAGTTTTTTAATACATCAATACACATCACTATGTATCTTATGAGCTATTTTGATACCTTAAGAGAGTCATACTTACTTTTTCTATTAACCCCTTTTTAGCTGTATTTCTTCACTTTTAGATTCAGATTATTGGAATGCAAGCAAATATTGGGGGTCTCAGGCCTACCAAATCCTGAATTTATTTAATTCAAGAGTTTGAGAAAAGCTCACCATCAAGAAAATCTAGTTTTTTCATTGGAAAATATGGGATTTTCATCGGAGTCACCTGTGAGTTTATCAAGTTGAAACAATTTTTGATAATTGAGGATTTAAATATTCCTTGAAAAACTAACCGAATCACAATTCTCCATATTTATGATAAAAAAAATTTATCATCTTTCAAAAATTTATTTTCATTTTAATCAATTCTCACTTTTGAAAAAAAAAATTATTTCATTCAAAATTAATCCAAAATCTTCCTTTTAAGTCTCCCTTTTGGAGTTTAGTATTGTCTTCTCACTTCAACAAGGTTTACATCTAATCATTAGATCCCACTCTTATTTCTCAGCTCCTTCATCCTCAAATTCTTGAATAAACTTCCATTTCAGATTTTATTTACTTTATTTTGACTTTGTATCTGAAACTCATTGATTTCGATTTCCATTCTCTGGATATGTTTGAATTCAATTTATTAATGGAATAGCTCTGAAAAATCCAAATTAAGACCATTCATCATATTATCTCTTGAAAAATCAAGATCAAAGGGCATAATTTGTGGATTATGTCTGACCTCTAAAATATTAACATATAGTCTTAAGTGTTTTTTTACCATTTAAATGAGAAAAAAATTCTAAGTGACTTATGATCACTAATAATGAATTTATTTATTGTACTTAAGCTATCATTGGTGGTGACGTTTCAAAGAATAAAATTAATAAGCCCGAAATAAAGCTTATTAATCATTTCAATTTGAATTAAAAGAAATGCAAAAAAAGAATTCAATTGTCATATTTAAAGCTCATAGCTATTGATGTTTTTTGAAAAACCAGTTTTTAAATTAGATAATTGGGGAGTTCCAATGGAGGATTGTTTGGGTATTTTGAATTGTTATTAAGCAAAAATGCTACATGATCTAAAGAATTTATGAATTCCAAATTCCAATCAATCTGGGATTTATTTCCAAGAATATATCAAATACTTGAGTGAAACTCTCAATCAGTATTTAATTTCTACATTTCACACACACTGAAAACGGCTTGTAGGTTTTTTTGTGCTTTCTTAGTGAGAAGAATGGATGGTTTTCAATAAGAAAATTTTGGATTTGATGCAACAGCTCAAGAGGTGTGGGCTTTCCAAAATCACAAAAATTAAAGGTTCTATTTGAGGAAGAAGATTGGGTAACTATAATGTGGAATTTGGAAATTCAAGGACACCCCATTTTAGAGTCAATTAATTGAGATTTTTTGAAGGTTTATAAGAACATTGAATTGAAGTTTTATTGAATTCTTGTTCTAGTTTCTTAAAGATATTCAAGTCATATCATTATAAATCTAGAAAGGCTCCAATAATCTCTGAATCATTATATAATGATTTTCCCTAATCTATATATCTAATATTCAATTTTTCCTTTGCTTTAAGTTATTTTATTCATAAGAAATTAATCACCTTTTCAAATTAATGTGAGTATTGGTAGAAGTAATTATAGGACTTTTTTCTGACTCTTTTGGCTTCTAGAATTCCCCTAAATGATAAAATACAATAGGATCATCTAGATACACTTACTGGATTTTCTTATGTAATTTACATCATAGATGTGAAATTATAGTTTTGATTGAATTAAAATATAATCAAGACTTTATTGTAACATATTAATCTTAATAACTCCATAATTTGGTATGAATTGTTTTGCAAGTGGTAAATTAAGTTCAAATGAACCAAATTTCCTTGGTTAGAAAAATCTTATAAATTTTCCTTCTTATTTAAAAAAAAATAGTAAAAAAAAAATTGTATTGAATCTTTATTAAAAGGAATGAAATATCTTCAGGGTTATGGTAGAAGTATGTCAGATTTTAACAAAAACATTTCAACCCTTACATGGTTTTACCAGTTTATTGTCAAAGCAAAAAGGGGTCCTTTTCTTAAGATAAATACCCTAGGCCAAGATTTGAGAAACTTTATTTCTTTTGGCCATATTTTTTAATTTGTGGGATGTTAAGATCCACAAGAATCAGTACCATGTTTTGGGAAAATTTCGCCAAATTGGTCCATTCAGTAAAATTGGAAAATGTTTTCAAAAATTCATTGAGACATTCCACATATTTTAAATTACCTGGATACATACTCAAAGAAAGGGTTAAATAATTGGAAACATAAAACAGAAGCCCATATTTTTGGGATTTCTTTTGGGTGGGACTATTTCAGTTCCAAAAAGGTGTTTTTTTCAAGGTATTTGTTTAATTCTTGGAGTACAGCTGCTTTCAATTTCAAAAGTGCCATATTTTGTATAAAAAAATTACTGAGGGGTATTTAAAAAACTTATAATACGGATCGGGGGGTAACTGTGATAAATTGTATATAAAATAAAATTAAAATACTAATTTCAATATGGATCAAACAATTGAACAGTGGGGATTTTACAGAAAAGAGAAGAAAAGTTGGAAAATCATGGAAATATGTGATTATTAAATTTATATTCCCACCCCAGGGGTTGTGTTTCAGAATGAAATTACCAGTTTAATGCAATAGGGGAATACTTTAGAAATTATGACATCCAAGGTGAAAAAATGAGAGAATCTATCCAAAAAAACAGATGCAAGTTTGTCAATTGTGATTTTGAGGAAACAAATAAGTAAAAAATGAAAAAGATTGGACTGTGGAATTAAAAAAATTGGTATTTTATACTTAATTGCAAGTGAATCCTCCATATCACGAATGAACATCCACTTGCTTTTTGAATCCTGGTCAACATCTTCATACCACTCAATCATTTCAAAAAAGAGCTTACTGATAGTACCAAGGTATTCATGGTTTCATAAAGGTCTGGTTTCTTTTTAAGTTCTTCATACAGGTCACCCCTGAAATAAGCCCATTGATCTTGTGTCTTATAAATGTAATGAGATACTGTTCTATAACCACAGTTTTCACCACCATGGAAATTTACTGTGAGGTTTGTCTATGAAAGTCTTGATAATAGTAACAAAATCAAGAGTACTATGACTGTCCTCAATAGAAATATATAATATAATAAAATATTATAACCACAAATTTAAATATAATTATATAAAAAAAGAAATTTAATTATTATTATAAAAATATAATAATGAAAAAAAAATAATAATTATAATAAATTATAATTATTCTATTATTGTTATAGTCACTGACAGCTATAACAATAAGAATTGTAAAGCTCTTAATGGGACAATTACACATGGAAATATGAATATTAACCACATATAAATAATATAGATATTATTTATAAGAGAATTATAACACACACCGTGCAGAAATAATTCTTATAGAATAAAATTTGATATAAAAAAGACTAATACTAGATAAAAAAATATAAAACTTTAGAGAAAACTTACTTATAATATTTATTTAATACAACAAGTTAAACAGCAACAGTTATTATATTAAATAATGATTATAAGTTAAAAAAACATCTAAAATCAACAATTTTAAGGATAAAACAACTTTTTATGATAAAATTTAAGATTAAAGAGTTTTTAAGAGGAATTTGTGGATTTTAAAAGATATTTAAGATGAAAATTTTATAATATAAAATATATTATTGATGATTACAACAATAATCTGAATTCTATGACTTCAATTCTGTAATTTACAATTAATAAAGAATAAAATAACTTAAGAATTACTTTAATAATAAGATTTTATAAATAATAAAACTTTACCTGTTTAAATGTCTAATATGATTGGATTGATAATGAATGATGGACAAAAACAGTGATGAAAAGACTCTTTTTATGTCTTCAGAGCATCTCTCATGATTCATAATGAATATAGAGGGCGTGCTAAGGTCAAAACTGAAAAACCATACTTAAAAACAAGGTTCTTAACTTAAGGCAACTTGTTTTTAATTCCAATTTAAAGTTACCAGTGTTATTCTTAACTCCATCTAGCTTTAATCCTCATTTAAACTAATTATTTTAAGTTTTTAATATAAATAAGCTTATTTATATTAAATTTCATCACATGAACAACTTAAAAATAGAGTTTCAAGCAGAAATCTCTTAAACTCAATTTTTAATTAATTTTTAAAGAAATCATAATTTTCTTTGAGCTTAATTAAAAGAGTAAATTTCCAGGCTATTTACCCAGGAAATTTACTTATAGAAGATACTTAAAATTCAATTTATATATAGATAATATTAAATTCTAAGCTGTGTGAAATTTCCAAGCAAATCCATTAAGATTTGGATTTTTAATGAATTTTTGAAGTTATTGCTATTTTTCCCCGTAAAATAGCAATACACACCAAACCTTAGCTTTTGATAAGGTTTTGATGCTTGTAACTTTAAAGTTTTAAGCTTATTTAAGTTTTTTAAGCTTTATTAAGCTTTGACAGTTCTTAAAACCTTGATTTAAAACCTGCATATTAGGATTTACCCTTTGGCAGCTTGAAATTCCTGTCCAAATTGGGATAAAACCAGTTTAAACCTTAAGGTTGGATCAAAGTCTAATATTAAAGCTTAAATAAGGTTGAAAATCCTCCAATACAGGTGGACAACCTTAATTGAATCATTGCAGATCCAAAAAGTTGGGTACCCCAGCTCTATTTGGTCTTTTTCCTTTGTCCCACCTTTTTGCGTGGATTTTGCCCTTTTATTTATTTAAAGCCATACCATGGCTTTAAACCCTTTTGAATTGAGCTCACGCAGGATTTACATTCTGTATGGCAGATCCTTAGCCAATTCAGTAAATATACACCACACCTCAATTTTAACTAAAATTTTGGTAAGTTTGCATTAACCTTATGCAACTTTAAATTTAAGCTTATTTAAGCTTAAATTTAGCAATTTTAAAAAAATGTTAAAAAAGCTACATTACTACTGTGAGATTCTTAAATCTTCTAATAACCCAAGAAATAAGTGTTTTTGGGTATAACACCTTATGGATGTACCCTAGGTTATTTTTGGTGTAGAATCCAAAAATGACATAATATTTATAACTTTGTTTATCCAAAAAAGAGTTATACTTATTTTTTGTTATTTTTTATTTTAATTTCAGCTAAAAAGTCTGTTCAAGACAAAATTAGCTGTTTATAAAATCATTTGTGGCCTTATGGGTATGTTATACATACCTCACAGGCTCACATTTACTGGTTTGAAATTTCATTTAAAAAGGAAGTTTGGAAAGCTTTCTGAGCCAGGTACCCAAGAGAATTGGTTGAAAAAATATATCAAACTTGAAACAACCAAGCAAATCCTTTATCAAAATTAATTCAAAACGCACAAAAGGCTTTAAGAATTAAGTAATTGTTTTGTGATTGCTTTGGGAATTATCACAGCTCAATTAAATTGAATAATAAGTATTTGGAGCAGTGGAAGGCCTGTTAAAATACCTCTCTTAGGCTCTTCTGTTATTTGAAACCCTTCATTTGCCATATTGATTCAAATCAGTTGCTTTTTGTATTTTTTCTGATGAAGGTATTATCAATTTGGATAGTGAGTCCTCAGAATCTCCACATAATTCAGATGAATTCACTTCTATGATATGAGTGAAAGTGATTGAGTTTTAAATTGAAGTTTTTGTTTTTTCCTTTTTAAATAAAGTTTTTCCTCTTCTCTTGAATTAGCTCTTAAGTATTTCAAACCTTGAGGGATCCCTATTTTAATTTTTTGACACTTGAGGTCTTCTAAAGATATTTTTCAATTAAAAGGGTCTTAATAATAGTATTAGTCCTCTTTAATCTTGGGAACTCAAGAAAATGGAGCTTTTCAAGTCAAATACTGCTGACTAATCTGTATAAGCTGGGTAATTTCTGTCATTGGTACTTGAACAAGGTTTTACTAAATATCTGGAAATAATTTTTTTGAATAATTCTTTCTTTTTTCCAGAAAATTTGATCCTCTCCTTGATAGTCATTCTGTAAACTATATTAAGAATAAAAGAAGTGAATCTTATGAAAGATCTATGCAATTGATTATGAAAAATCTCTAAACGTAAGTGCAAAGTCTACTGTGGGGATGGGAGTCTGACAAATGAAGATTTTTGAGCTTGGCCAATTCCTGTTGTTTATTCTTCTTGAAATGTATGCCTTGAGAATTACTGTATTTATTGGTAAATTTTGAATTTGAGGAAAATTTTGTTTTGAAATTTTAAAAAGCAATTTGAAGGGCTCTGAAAGCCTCAAGGAGAATTAAAGTGGACTTTTGAAGCCAAAGCTTAATAATTGCATTTGTGCCTTCAACTCTTGTGGTGGAGCCCACCCAAGGTGAAATTGAATGGTTTTTGGTCAAGGCTGGAATGAAATAATCCTTTAATAGAATCAATTTTTTTTCAAAATATTGCACTAATTCAGTATCTTCAAGTTCATTTTGAAATATTTTCCCTTTAAGGAAAACATAACCTGAGAAATTAGTCCCAAAGGAGTCAATACCCACACAGAGTAGAGTGAGCCACTTGATTTCAAAGTCCCATAAAAAGCTTTATACATTAATTTAAGGTGAAGATATGAAGCTTCGATTAAAAATCAAGTACTTTTCCTGTCCTCAAAATTTGTATAACGCAAAAATTTAGAGTTTTCAGAAGAAAACATGCCAAATTAATTTTTTTAACTCTTTTAGTATAAGAAAAGAGTATTATAGACTTTTTTGTTTCAAAAACAATAAAAATGTATTCAAAAAGACTTTACAAGAGATATTTGAGGCTACAAAAGAAATTTCATGAAGATAAATCTCAATTGGAATTAATTGAGAAAATAATTGAAGGAAATTAATATGAGAACAAAGTCTATAAAAGAATATTCAAGAGAAAACACACCCAAAAGTGACCAGAGTGAACTTAAAAACAGAGTGACAAAGTTAACTGTGATGAAAGCTGTTTTAATTCACTTTTGGGGTAGTTCAAGGGTAAAAATGGTTATAAGAGTTACAAAAAATGATTATCATTATTTTTTAATGTGGTTAAAAATTTTACAGTGATTAAAAAATGGTGGTTAAAATCTTTTATTGATCGGTTTAACAGTGTTTAAGCTAATTATAAAAGGAAAAGACTCTAACATGAGGAAAAAAGTGGTGCAAAGAAGACATTCTTTTATAGACACCAATTTTATTACCCCAATAGTCAACATTAATTTAATAAGTCGTGAAAAACACACTGACATCAGAAAATCCAATTATGGCATTGTTGCACCCTGTTCTAGACCAAAAAGGTCTTATTTTAGCTATTTTCAGCCATTTTAGTCCCTTAAATCACCCCTTGCTATAGTAATACCTGGTTTCAAGCCTTAAGGGTATGTCAGAGTGTGTTTAAGAGACCTCAAAACCAGTTTAAGCTGTTTTTACTAAGATTGTTGCAACTTAGTGGTAGTTTTACCCTTGTGGAAACAGTTAAAACTTCCCTTGGTATCAAAACATAATAATCCATTGAGTCACAGACCCTGTGACTCATTTCCAGGCCAAAAAGAAGAACTTTTGCTTAAATTTTGACATTTCACACCTTTCAGAAAGGAATTTGGGGGAGTCTGGCACCCTTGGAGCCAAGATTCCTTTCCCCCCCAAAATTAATCTTTCAAATTTATTTTTTAGTTTAGTTCCTCACCATGTATTATACTAGAAGTTTACAAATGTAATTAAATTGAAAATGTACAGTACACAACTGTGATACTTGATTCCACATATACAAATCTAAGCTCACTCATGTAATACACACACACATTCTGACATTTCAATCAAAAGTACTTCAATTCAGAATAGCTTCTAAACTACACATCAGACCTCAGTTTTGACACAAAAATTGATGTTTAACACCATGTGGTGTTAATTAAAACAAGGTTTTTGAGTATTTTCAGAGTTTCATACAGAAAATACTAAAAACTCAATTTAAGCTTATTGAGAGTTTAGTTACAAAATATTCACCCAGAGGTGACCCCACCGCATATTTTATGAGGAATCCAATGGTGAAATAATTAACATGAGTTTATTCATTGAAAAAACCTAGAATAATTTTTATTTGAATTTTTTCCAAAATATTTTAATTTTGATATTTTTATTGAAAAGTTATTTTTACTTAACTTTTGCAAGGAAAAGTGTATTTCAAAAATTTTAAATTTCAATATAACTTCAATCTTAAATTATAATTAAAATTTTACTTTTTTATATACATTTTATATTTGTATTCAGAATTTTGGTTTGTATAATACAAATAAATTTACTTTGATTTATAATTATAACATAATTTTGTTATTTGTGGTCTTTTGGGTATATAGGAATACCTCTAAGGCTCACAATTGAATAGGGATATACATCTTCATTGATTTGGAAAAGGTATAGAATTACTTTTGAGTTTGGAAAGAGTTTCTGAATAGAATCTTCCAAGAAAAAATCCCTATCAACAAAAATTACTGTTGGTAAGACAATATTAGTATTTTTGGGAGCTTTTTCAGTTATCAATTAAATTCCCAAGTATAGCAACATTAAGTTTTGTCCTCAATAAAACAAAGAAATCCGCAGAAGGTTTTTTTGATGGGTCTGAATACCACAATATGAAAAATTAGCATTGTGTAATTTTTTATAGGTACAATCTATAAGAATCACATGAGGAGATCCTTGAAGGATTTTTATAGAAAGTTGGTGAGTGAAAACAATGAGGTGATTTGTCCTTCTGTATCTTTGGAGAGGACCACACAAAGTTTTCTTGTTGATGGTGTCAATAAGAGCATGAATGGACATTCTGACCTGAAGTCTTTCTCTATTTATCTTCTTTACTTGGTTCGAAATATCTTTGAGTGTTACAGACCTCAGAGGCTCCATCTGGATTCATAATAGGGCCTAAATTTTCCTTGGCATTTACAGTGATTCATGAATATGAGAAACTTGGAATTTGTTTTTCTCATTAAATTTTCTGAAGGAAGGATGAGCCATGATATTTTTAGTGAAATCATGACTGTGTTTAGGATTTTTGACCTTCAGAGTCCAAGTTTTACTCTTAGAATGTTTTCTTGCATAAATTATAAAATGACAGTCTAGATTTCTTGAAGTGACTGTCTTATATTAGATTTTTTTGTGGGAATTCAGCATGCCAGACGTATCAAAACCTATTTAAATTTGATTTTGGGTCCAATTGTCCCCCAAGGGGGACACAGAATACCCCTTTTCCCTGGTAACATTATTAAAATTCTTCTAAAAAAGATCAAGGGTTTGAGATATACCTTTGGTGGGGGCTGGAGAATTCATAAGTGAAAAATCTGAAGAAGTTTAAAACAAAGGAAAAAAGTGGTAAATTGGGGTTTGTGTAAAGAGGAAAGAGTATTTTGAAACAATAAAATCTGGGGAAAAAGCCATGAAAAGTATGAAAAAATAGGTGGAAGTGTATGGGTTACTGGAGAGGGAAGGAGAAAATATCCAATTTTGGTTATTGTTGAAGTGAAAAAAAGGGGTAAAAGGCTTTGGAGGGATGTTTGTTAGGAAGAAAATGGGTTTTTTTGGTGCAAAAAGAAATAAAAATGGTTTGGAAACATTTTTTTGAAAAAGAAGTTTGGTTGGGGGAAAAAAAATTGGAATACTTGATTGTGTTTGATAATTTGCTTTAAGGGGCATGTGAAAAAACAATTGAAAAAATGGGTTGGGGTTCTCTAGAGGGTTTTTGGAAGGTGTTTTATGTTTTTTGCTTTTATAATTGAAAAGTGTCCCAGCAAATTTGTTATATTTGTTTACTAATTTATGGAAAAAACCTATAATAATTTAGTATAAAAATGTAAATACTTATGTGTTTTTACGATTTTGCTGATGTGGGATTACGAATGCCCTATACTTATACTGATATCTTTATATTTTGAATTATCTGAATTAGTATGATTATTTTAAATTCTAATCCTGATTAATGTTTCAAGCTGAGAAAAGACCTTTTAAGGAATTAAATGCATGAAAATAAATTCAAATCTTATTCAATGTGATAAAGTTTTCTTTGGAAAAGCATTCAATAATATTTTTTAGATATAATGTAATCTGTTGAATGGTAACCCAGAACCCCAATACAATATGACTTCATTTAATTTTAAATTATTAAAAACTAAAATACAATAAATTCCTTGCTACAAAAAACCAGACCACTAAAAAATTTGAGATTTATTAATGGATGGATTTGGTATATAATAAAACAAATATAAAGATAGATAACTTTCTATTCATAGAATTTGAGCCAGCTTAAAAACTTAATTTAACTTAATTTGTTATAATTTTAGCTGATTGATTATTCACTTTGCTTGATGAATTTGAGTTTTCATTGTAATTATACTATGAAACCATTTAAAATATTAAATTTTGAATAAAGGCCAAACATTTAATCCTATTGGAATCTCTCACTAGAGCTTAAAAAGCTAATCCAAATAGATCAAACTCACTCCAAAAATTATAAATTTCTTTTATCAACTTTTTTAGTCCTAGTTCATGATTGGTTTTTGAAAATAATGTTGAGAAAATTTCCAAATAATCTTTAATTTAAATAAATTTAATCTATTTATTTATATTTTTTTGGAATTTTTCTAAATGTTTTTTCAAAACTCACTGAGGAAGAATTCAATTTTTTTCTTTGAGATATTTAAAAATTAATTTGCAATTTCCAACTCCAGTCCATAATTTAAATTGTCTGAATTCAAAAAGATGAAATTTATGATTGGAAATCACAAATAACTCTCTGATTTGCAATCAGTTATTTAGTCTCAGAGGCATATTAATAACAACCATGATGCATAAAATACAACAATGGAAAACGTGAACACAACTCAAATGACCCAAGCTAAAAATCAAATTCAAGGATCAGTTCTAAGACTGAAATGTCATACTCATGAAGAGGTGAAATAGTATTGTCACCAAATAGAACTGGGGTCAAACCTGAAGCATCAGAAGCAAATAAAATGACAGAGTCAATTCTGAAGCCCAATTTCTCTATCAAGTCAAAAGGCATTGTGGGATAAATAATAGGAAGTAGCTTGAGGGGGAAATTATTAGTGATTATGTTTTTAATTTAAGGATTTGTCAATAACCTAAGGTGATAAAGTGTAATAGCTTCCCCTGTAATTAAACTAAAAAAGATACCCTCTTGATGAGATCACCAATCAACCATTTAATTTTTTAGCTTTTCAATTAATAAATTCTATTCATCAGCCTCTATCAGTTTTTCAAAAAATATCACTATCATAATAACTTTAATTGTTAATATTTTTTTTTTGATAATTGGGGTTTCTTACCTTCTTTTATTGATAATATGGTTTTTTGAATACTTTTTCTGAGGAGGCCTCTTTTAAAGGTGGTTATGGTTAATATAATGGTAAGATATAGATAATATAGCAGTAATGTAATACTATTAGGAGTAATATAAATATAATCCAATGTATAGAAGGGTAAGATGATATGTCCTTTCTATAAATGAATTTCATTGATGAATTGGATAATATCACTAATTATAATAGCTTCAAACACTACTTTAACACCACTACTATAACAGTGATACTTTTGAGTAATTTTGAGCTATCTCATGAATATTCTAAATATCTTTCATGAATTGATCATAAATAATACTATAGAGTACTGAGCCTTTCTACTGATATTTTCAATATAATACTAGATGATCCTACTAGTGAAGGGATGGATTGATACTAAAGATTATTTTTTGAATCACAAGCATGGGGAAAAATGGATAGAGGATTTTTATTAATAGCTTTTGGGACCTCCATTGAGCCTTACAAAAACAATTGACTTAGCCAGATTCCACCTTGAACAACAATTTTTCTGGTGGCTAAATTGGAAATGGTATAGGTTGATCAAGATATTTTATCATATGTTTTGTTGATTGCACCATTCTGAGCTTTATTATTGTCAGTACAAAGAATTGAGATATTTTCCTAGTGGTTAAATTTAGAATGGTGCTATTTGATCAGAATATAGTACCATATGCGTGGTTTATTGCACCCTATTTTCTGAATTATACTGATATTTGAACTGAGATTTATTCCTAATATGCACAGCCTTGAGAGAATTTTTTTCTGGTTAGATTCAAAAGAGTATCATCTGATCAAGATACTGCACCATCCTGAAGTTTATCATTGTCAGTGCACATGCTTGAGATATTTTTGCTAGTGGTTGAATTTGGGACACTGCCATTTTATCAAGATATTTCACCATATTTTTGAATTATAATGATATTTGAACTGCAATTTATTCCTATTATGCACCACCTTGAGGGAATCTTGCTGGTGAGAACCCTTTAAAGTGTGTCATTTGATACAGGTATTGAACCATTTTTTAACCTGTATTCCTATCTCTACTAATGTTATTTCTCTTCTTAAAATTCTTGAGCTGAATTTAGTTGATACTTTTTCTATGTAATAATTAATTTTTAAATGATAAATTTTAATTTTTTTATGGCAGTTTAAGCTGGATTGGCATAATTTAACACCATTTCAACTTATATTTAAGTTTTTTTTTCATGTGAAGAAATTTGACACATAATGTTGCAAGAGTAATGGTATTACTTATGTACTTTTACACATTCTTACTCATAT
Source organism: Austropuccinia psidii (assembly GCA_023105745.1). Taxonomy (NCBI): domain Eukaryota; kingdom Fungi; phylum Basidiomycota; class Pucciniomycetes; order Pucciniales; family Sphaerophragmiaceae; genus Austropuccinia; species Austropuccinia psidii. The sequence continues at coordinate 51,839,678 of JALGQZ010000007.1, read as the reverse complement.
CAAATATTTAAACAAGCTGAATCATCTTCAGGAATATTCTTGTACATAGTAAGGGGCTTATAGTATTATTATATATTATAAATCCATTATATCTAGAGAGTTATTTATGTTATGGAGTTGAGGCAATATGTAACTATAGGTAAAATTTCATTTTGACTCAAGTATAATACTTATTCTTAATATTCTGATCTAATCTATTCTTATTTTTTGCAACTTTTTATTTTTATTTTTTCACTTTCATCTTTATTTTATTAATATATATATTATTATTATTGAATGACCTTTCAGCTTTGATCTCCTGGATTTCAACCTTGGCAAAACAGTCATGGAATACCACATTTAGCCATAACCACCTTTATAAAACTATCTTACCCTTAAATTATTATATTTATATTGATAGTCTTATCATATCACCTTTAAAAGTGTGAATTAGCTATCAGGATTATTGTTAATATTAATAGTAATCTGAAAAAAACTATTCTTTCAACATCTCAAGTATTAAAAGGAGTAATCCTAAAGAAATTAATCAAAAAGTACTATATCATCAACAAAGAAATTTAAGCAAAACCCTTTATTAATGAAATATATCAGGCATTAACATTATTATCATAGTAATATTGCATTGACAGAGTGATAGATACTTGTGAATAAAGCTATCCAATTGAAAAGCCACAAATCTAAATAATTGATTTGTGATTTCATCAAGAAGGTATCTTTTTCAGTATCTTTAGAGGGGTATATGATGCACCTTAGCACCCATGGTTATTGGCTAATCCTGGAGTTCAAAACAGACTCACCAATAGTTCTTCCCTCAAGTTACTTCCCGTTTTTTATCCCATAACAAAAGGAGTTCCCACATCTGGTGTACCAACAGTGGCATATCAATCGCAAGTATCATTAATAAGATCACTTTATCAATCTTAAAGGTTTAATCTTAATAATCTTAAAAAGAAATAATTAAAATATTAATAAAAATCATATAAAAGTCATGAAGAAAAATAATCATTTTTTTAGAGCAAAATTATCATGGAGGAATCATCATACAAAAAGAAGGTTCTAACCTTGGAGGAGGAACTGGAGAAAGAGCAGTTCATAATTAAAGAATTAGGTCTGAAAGAAAGAAAAGAAGAGGATTTTTCTCATTTAGAGAATGATGAAATATTTCAGAAGAAAAGGTTAGAATTACAGAAGGCTATGGAAAAATCTGCAAAAAGACATGGAAAGAAGACAAAATAAACTCAATTCTTACCTGGTATTACTACTGAGGATGAAACTATTGAAAGAACTCTCAGACCCCAGAAAAAATCACCATCATCAACCCCAAAGAAATTAGAAACATGTATACTAGAAACATTTCCAAGAGCTGTAAGATTTTTTAAAAGGGTACATATTACAAAAACACCTCAGAAACCTGAAAGAGTGAAAATACCCACAAGAAAGACTTTCAAAATAAGGGAAAAGGACTATAGCGTCAAAGTTTATGGAAGTGATGTTTAGTTTTTTATCAAGAGAGAATAAATGATAGCATCAACTGAAGGATCCATTGAAAGGGATTTGGCCATGCAAATAGCATTCTGGTATGAAGATAAGGATATCTGATATAAAATTGAAGGAATGTCAGGATATGAAAGGGAGGATTATGATCAGTTGAAAAAGGAAATTATGACTAAATGGGGAAAGTTGGGACCAGAAAGAATACATAGGAAAGATTAATCAACAAGACTATTTAATAAGAATGAACAGTAAGGAGGATTTAAGAGCTTTTTATAATAAAGAGTGCTCATTAGGGGAGAGTACATAATCTCAAAATATCTGCTTAAGTATGGATATATCAAAAAATAAAATTATTATCATGAGGGTGCTTTTAATCTTCATCAACAGAAATTAAAAATAGTGTTACTAAAGGAATGATCAAAGAAATGACCATTGTTCAAGCAAGAGAGGGAGGATATATCTTACCTGAAGTTCATATTCTCAGAAGTTATAGTGAGGAAGAATTGGAGGAAGCAGTAGTTATTAAAGAGAAGTCACAATTATCAAAGTCAGATGAAATCAAAAGCAAAAATAGAACTATATTTGAAGATGGAATCTGGGAGGAGGTTATCAATTAAATGAAGGATATTAAAAAGAAAATAAATAATCCACCAGCTTATTAGGCCCATGTTAATGAAGCCCAAAAAGAATTAAATCCAATGAAGGATTCTTTAGACCAACTGAAAGAATGATCAGAATCTGTTAATCCACCAAAAAAGGTCTGGAAGGATAAACAACACACACAAGGGTCAGGATTAGCACCAAATGCACAGCCATTCAGACCAAGATATACCCAGGCAAATTTAGCTGCAAATTATACGCCTTATGTGCCAGCACAAATTTATCCAAGACCACCCTTAAAGTGTTATTACTGTTTTTAAGATTTTAATTCATTTACCAGCTGAAGCTACCTGGAAGAATATATGGAAAAGAGAATTTTCAGTAGGAAAGGATTAAATTTCCTTCACCTCAATTTCCAAAGGTACCCTCAGGGGGAACCAAATCTCCAAAGGATTTAGTCAGGGAATCTGATAATGAGCAGATGAAAACCTCAAAGAAGATAATTAGAAATTAAAATCCTCTATCAAGACCAGAAGATTAAAAGATACTTGAGCTAAAGAAGGCATAAAAATAAGTTTCAATTTCTCAAGTAGAAGACTGGGGTAATTGGCAACCACCAACAGTATCTTCACCCACTGAGATTTTGGAAACACATGCAACTCTCAGAAAAACAAATCAAAGATTGGCTAAGAAAGAAAGCAAAAATAAAGAAGATTCTCACTTTAAAAAGCCCATACTACTAGGGGTGTATCATTAGGATGAGGCTGAGGAAGAGATGAAGATAATTGTTTGAGCCAAATATAAATATAAACATACTACAAGAAATGGAAAACTTGGAGCAGCTGAAAGTAAAGAAAAATAGAACTTCAAAGAGGAAAGTGAAAGGTCAAATAGAAATATGGTTCATCACAAAATTGAAAAGAAAGAATTCATAGAAGATAAGAGGGATAATCAAGAAACAAAATCAAAATTAGAAATTACAAATGTTATGAAGAGAATCTTGGAACAAAAAATAAACTTAGCTTTGGAAGAAATCTTATCAGCTTTCCTCTCCTTAATTCACAGGTTGCAAGGAGTTTCTCTTGAAGAAAAGGATGCTATAAAATCAGTTAAAGCTTTGAAAATCAAAGAAGATATTATTTTTATAATTATTAAAGAATCTTAAAAACAAGGATTAAGTATACCTGTCCACTTGGATTAATGCAGTTTTTTGGTAAAGAAAAATATCCACAAATGCCACTGGTCAATACAGGATCAGAGTTCAACTTAGTTACTGAAGATAAAGAAGTAAAAGCCTCACTTCTAAATAGAAGGCTCAACATGAGTGTGCGCCTGCAAGCATGTAATGGCTTACCTGCTACACCGTCTACATCTTAATTTTTTCTTTTATTCAATTATTAGGTTCAAACTTTAACCTAAAAATTAAAATTTATTATTTTAAATATTAATGATGTCATAAAATATTATATGACATCATTTAATTTTGCAAATCAATCATTATTAATTTCTTTTGATGATGTGGTAAAAATCTTACTATGACATCATCTATATTTTTGTACTTACAATATTTAAGAGGATCATTCTTACCTTTGAATGATACCTCAGAGCTCTAACACATTATATTTTTACAAATTAAAATTACTTACATTTTTATTTTAGAAATGTCAGCGCTCTCACAAATAAATGATTTAATTCATTTTTACACCTTATTAGACTGTTGAAGCCTAAATTCCAACAGCACTTCATTAGAAACTTACAGTGACATCTCTGTTATCTTATCATAACAGTATTCCACTTTTAATTAGTTTATTAAAATTCCTTTTATATAAACTGGAAGTCAACCAGTTTAAACTTTAATGTTGGATCAAAGTCTAATCTTAAAGTTTAAATAAGGTTGAAAATCCTCCAATACAGGTGGATAACCTTAATGGAATCCTTGCAGATCCAAAAAGCTGGGTACGCCAGCTCTATTTGGTCTTTTTCCTTTGTCCCACCTTTTTGTGTGGATTTTGCCCTTTTACTTATTTAAAGCCATACTATGGCCTTAAACCCTTTTAAATTGAGCTCATGCAGGATTTACATTCTGTATGGCAAATCCTTAGCCAATTCAGTAAATATACACCACACCTCAATTTTAACTAAAATTTTGGTAAGTTTGCATAAACCTTATGCAACTCTAAATTTAATCTTATTTAAGGTTAAATTTAACAATTTTAAAGAAATGTTAAAAAAGTTACATTAGTACTATGAGATTCTTAAATCTTCTATTAACATAAGAAATAAGTGTTTTTGGGTATAACACCTTATGGATGTACCCTAGGTTATTTCTGGTGTGGAATACAAAAATGACATAATATTTCTAACTTTGTTTATCCAAAAAAAGTTATACTTATTTTCTGTTATTTTTTATTTTAAATTCAATTAAAAAGTCTGTTGAAGACAAATTTAAATGTGTATAAAGTTATTTGTGGCCTTATGGGTATGTTATACATACCTCACAGGCTCACAGAAAGATTGAAGAAAGAAGGACAGAAATCTGGAATTGAAATATGAAAGAAGAATTGGTAATGATTGAAAAAGATGAAATAAATATCTATAAGCCTAAGAGTTTTATTAATTATTAAACCACAAGGAAGCTCAAGTTGATACTGCAAGAAGAAATTTCTCAACCTAAATACAAGAATGTCCCTTGGATAAATTAAAATTGAAGGCCAAGAGGTCCCCAGAACTACATGACACTGCTCCGTTGTAAAGAAATGGGAAAGGCAATTATTTGTCCTTGTAAGACATAAGAATGTAGGAGTTTTGTATATGTAATATACAAGGTCTGCACACCTGAGTTGTAGGGTCCTGTATGACCTAAAACTGAAAACTCAATTAAATGGACAAAAACAGATGAAAGAAGTGATTTTTTTAAACTTACTAAATTGTTATAAACAAATAGAAGAAATCACATCATATTCATTTTCATATGACTAGTTGGAAGTAACTATAATAATAATAAAGAGATAAACAGAATCATTTCAGTGATATTAAGGAATGGGTTACCAAAATAGTGCAGAAAAATAGACATCAGTACCCAAGAAGGTTAAACCAGCTAATGAGCCTATTCCACAAGGGATAAATCCTCTTTTGGAAAGTCCACCATTATCAAGAGACCCTTATGAGATACCACTATCACCAAAAGCACCTAAATTTATGGTGAGATCAAAGATTACACAATTATAAGATGTGTCTATGAAACTGTTGATAATATTACTATTAATCAACAGTACTATGACTGTTCTTATGAAATATAATTATAAAAAATTATTATAACCACAATTAAATAATGAAAGAATTATTTCTTTTACATGTTATACACTACTAGTGATTATAGAAGTAAGCAGTAATTGTCTACAAGAATCAATTACAAGAAGAATTTAATAACAAAAATATCTTTTATTAAAATAATAAAATTATTTTAATATATAATTATCTTTTACAAGACTAATTATAAAGATAACTCTTGAAGAAAACTATTACTAGAGAAAAACTTTAAGCATTAAGATAAACCACTCACTATTAATCCAATGAACCTTTTTAGAAGATAATAGTAGAGAGATTTGACGTAGAATTGTGGATTTAATGGATCAAAATTGATTTATAGCAATATTACAACAATATATAGTCTATTTATATGATTTCACGTCTTTCTTATTGATCTCTGAAAGAATAAAACACTTAGGAAAAGCTTTAACTAATACTTATGTGTTGGTACTAGAGGTATAATTGAATAATGTGATGATTTGGAAAAAACAGCAAGAGGAGGCCTCTTTTAAGTCTAAGAGCGCTCAAAGAGGCATTCCATGGAGCAAACTGAAAAACCAGTGAGTTAGAAAACAATAAAACCTTTTGGATTATTGATTGCATAATCTGTTGTCACATAAGATTATCATAATTACTTAATTGAGGCTTTTACGTGACTACCAACCCATTTATGGTTAAGAATAAAAGGAGTAACAACTGTAAATATTCTTTGATTCCAAAATTATCATTTATTTCTCAAAGTTATCAATGGTATTGGAAATTTTATCACAGAATGTATTTTCTGTAAATTTTTAAAGATTCTGTGTTTCACAAGGAATCATCGAAAATGGACTGTAAGGAAAACATTTAATTTTACTTATAAAAGTATAATTATTTCTGGTTTTTATATGAATTATACATTTTTTCATTGGTCCTGAAAGCTTCAGAAAGATTCATTAAGAATTGTATTTTTAATAAATTTTTGAAGTTATTACCTCCTTTCTATGTAGAATTGCAAATAGCAGTATATGGCTGGTTGCAATGAGGTAAATCAATGGATACTACTCCAAAAGGAGTTTGATTACTCTTTTGCGGTTTATCAATGGTAAGTAATTAAGAATTGACATGGTTACAAGAGTCCAAGTTGCTCTTTACCTCCTTGGCACATCAAAATAGCAGGTTATTTGCCATTTTCTTATGATTTACTGAAGTTGTAACATGGTAACCAAGTTCCCAAAAGGTTTTGGTTTACTAATTAGGCCAAGATCAGCCATGGATCCAAGCTTTGGAGCTGTCCACACCTCAGAGGCCTCAGAAGCTGGGTACCCTGGCTCTCTTTGATATCTTTTGTCCCCCTTGCCTATTTTTTACATAAAAATAGAAATTCAAGCTTACAAGTAAGATATCCACTATGGGTGTACCAAAAGTGCAGTTGAAAAAACCACAATATTAAGTGCCCAAAGCATGCATAACACTATTCGTAGTGTATATGTAGCATGGGATTTCTCACATTCCCATTATTTTGGTGTAAAACAGAGAAAAACAAACATTTTCACAGATCTTTTATGTGGTATTGAAGTATTTTCCATATTACCACCTCAAAGGGTTGAGTTGAGCTTATTCACTCTATGGAGCTACCCTAGGTGAAGTCTTGTGTAGAATTCAAATCTGGCCTTAAATCCATTGATTTACTTACTCAATAAAAAGTTGTTCATCTTTTCTGAAACCAAAAATGATGAATTTTGAATATATGCATTAATTTTGCGTTCTTCATAGTTCAGAATTTATTTCTAAGATCATTGTGGCCTATTTGGGTATGTAAAATATACCTCAAGGCTCACAACAATAAAGATTTGAATTGATATATTTTGGACTGCCTGGATGGCTTTCAGAAAAAGAAAGAAGTCTTCTCATTAGTGTCATAGTTTCAATAGAAAAAGAAATTGAATTCAGTTCACAGGAAAGGGGTTTATTGAAACATTCATATGGAAAACCCTACAAAATACCAGTGATGCCACATGTGCCTTGGCAAAAGAAGGCAATACCAATACCAAATCCCATTTTACCCCAGTTTGTTTGATTGGTCAGGTAAAGGATTATAACAGGCTTATATGAGAAGTCTACCTCTAGCTATGCAAGTCCATTATTTTGTGTTTCAAATTCAAACGGAAAACTCAGAATTGTCCATGACCTACAAGATTTCAATATGGTAACCATTAAAGATGCTAGATTACCACCACATGTTGAAGAATATGTAGATATATTTTCAGGAAGAGCTTGTTATGGACTTTGTGATATAATGGGAGGACATGATGGAAGAGAATTATACATTTCTACAGATTAAAACCAGGAGAAAGAAATTTTGTAGCAGTTTATCAAGCCAAAATGACTTGGATACTTCAAGGATAAATACAAGAGAATTTAGGAATTTTTATTGATGATGGAGGAATAAAAGCTCTATGATCAACCTATAATAATGAAACTTTACAAGAAAATAATGTTATAAGAGGATTCATTTGGGATTATGGAGACACATTGGGGGAATATTATTCAGAATTAAAGAGGCAGGACTTACCATATCAGGTATCAAATTTGCATTCTTTGTTCCAGCATTTGACATAGTATGGCATGCAGCTTTTTTGAATGGAAGTAGAATTTCAAAGCAGAATATCAATAAAATACAAATCTAGCCAAAGCCCCTTAATATCAATGAAGTTAGAGACTTTTTGGCACCTTGCACATATGTTATAATTTTAATTCAAAATTTCTCTTGGCTTGCATAACCACCAAGAAGATTAAAAAGAGATGATGAATAATGGGAATGGAATGCTAAATTTAATGAATCATTTCAAAATTTAAGAAAAAAATTGAGGGGAAGAAATAAAATTGAAAAAGTTAATTATAAAAAGAGAGAAGTAAATATCATATCAGCAGTGGACTCCAGCTATATAGCTGCAGGAGCAGTACTTACTCAAGAAGACAAAGAAGACAAAGAAATACTAGCTCTTTAAGAATCAACAAAATTATCAAGTTTGGAATCAAAGTACTCACATCCAAAGCTAAAGCTATGTGGAGTGGTCAATATTTTCAAGAAACTCAAAACAGTTCTCTGGGGACCACATTTTCACCTACAAGTAGATTCAAAATCCTTAATTGAAATGATAAAGCCACCTTGTTTTCCAAATTTCCCAATGACCAGATGGGTTGCATTTATTCGATTATTCTCTTTATGTTTAGTACACATTCCTGGGAAGACATTCACAATTTCAGATGGACTATCAAGAAGACCTCAGTAAGATGAAGCAAATGGAAAATATGATTTTTATGAAAAAGAAGAATGGATAAAGCCACACCCAGGGTTTGGAGTAAAACATAATAATATGATAAAATTGGCAATAATGAAGCTCCCACAAAAGAAAGAATAATTTGCCAAAAGAATGGAGGAATACCTAGATAAATTAAAAAGGTCCTCCAGTAGTAAAGAGGAGGACTTGAAAAAAATTCAAAGGAATTTATCAAACAAATTATTGGAGAAAAGACAGCTTGAAGGAAGAATTAAACAAAATCCACAAGTAGTTGTGTCAAACCAAAATTTCCAATGAATATTAAAATTATTAGATGAAGAAATGGGACACAAAGGGGGAAATGAAACATACAGAATAGCTAAAGAAAACATTTTTGTTGGAAGGAATGAAGAAAATGGTTAAAAAATGTTTCAAATTCTGTAAAGCTTTTTAAAAGACAAGTCACTATCAACAAAAAGAGGATATAATCATCTCATTCACCTCAAACTTGTTTGAAAGAGTTGGTATTTATTCAGTACATGTTAAAGCAGGAAGATTGAAGTTTATAGTTGTGGAAAGAGATAATTTCTCAGGGTGGCCAGATACAATTGGCTTAGTAAATATTACAGAAACGTCAGTATCAGAATGGTTCAATGCTGAATGGATGTGCAGTTATGGAGTGCCAAACTAGATCACAGTAGATGCAGGGCCTGATTTTGGATAGTAAGTACAATATTCAGTAAAAAAACCAGGTTCAAAGATAAGGCTAACAATACCCTACTATCCTTAGTCACAAGAAAGGGTGGAAAGGGGGCAGAAGAAACTGAATGATGCATTGGTATATATGTGTGGTGGAAATGGCTCAAAATGGATGGTGTGAGCCTTAGAGGTAATTTCATATACCCAAAAGACCACAAATATAAAAAATAACATATTAATATGAATAAAATAAATTTATTTATATTATTAAAATAAAAATAAAAAATATAAATATAAAATTATATTAAAAATAAAAAATTAATTATAATTTAAAAATAAAATTACTTTAAATTTTGTAAATATAAAATTACATTTATACTTGAAAAATTTAAGTAAAAATGAAATTTTAACAAAATTGTGAAAAAATAAATAAATTTGGAAAAAAGTTAAATAAAATTTATTATAACTTTTTATCCAATAAATAAACATATAAATTTTATTTCACCATTGGATTCCTCATAAAAAATCAGGTGGGGTCACCTCTGAGTGAAATTTTTGTAACTCAACTCTAAATAAGCTTAAATTAAGTTTTTAGTATTTTCAATACAAAAGTTGAAAATCCTCAAAACCTTAATTTAATTCACACCACATGTGGTGTTAACCATCAATTTTTGTGTTAAAATTGAGGTGTTGTGTTTAGTTTAGAAGTTATGAGGAATTGAAGTATTTTCAATTGAATTCAATTGAAATGTCAAAATGTGCGCGTGTATTACATAAGTGAACTTTGATTTACATATGAGGTGTCAATTATTACTGTATTGTACTGTACAATTGAATTCAATTACATATGTAAATTATAAGTATAATACATGATGAGGAATTAAAGGAAAAATAAATTGGAAAGATTAAATTTGGGGGGGAAAAGGAACTCCAGCTCTAAGGGGGAGCTAGACCCCCAAAATCCTTGCTGACAGGCGTGGGATGTCAAAATTCACGCAAAAGTTCATCACTTTTGGCCTGGAATTGAGTCACAGGGTCTGTGGACTCAATTGATGATGAGGTTTTGATACCAACTGGGGTAGTTTTAGCTGTTGCCAAGAGGGTAAAACTACCCTTAAGATAAAACCATCAGAGTAAAAACAGTTTTAACTGGTTTCTACGACTCTGACACACATTCTGACGTGTTTTGAAGGCTCTAGGCCTGGTATTGCTATAGTAATGGCTGATTTAAGGGTCTAAAATGGCTAAAAATGGCTAAAAATGGCTTAAACCAGCCCTTTTTGGTCTAAATCAGGGTTCAATGATGCCATAATTGGCTTTTCTGTTGTCAGACTGTTTTTCACGACTGACAAGAGTAAATTTTACTTTTGGAGTAAGAGAATTGATGGCTATAAAAGAATGTCTTCTTTGCCCCACTTTTCTCTTCATGTTAGAATCTTTTCCTTTTATTAATTAGTTTAAAACTGTTAAACCAATCAATAAAAGATTCCAACCACCTTTTTTAAATCATTTTAAACCTTTTAACCACGTGAAAAAATCATTATAATCATTGTTTGTAACTCTTATAATCATTTTTACCCCTGAACCACCCCAAAAGTGAATTAAAGCATCTTTCATCACTGTTAACTTTGTCACTTTGTTTCCAAATTCACTCTGGTCACTTTTGGGCGTGTTTTCTCTTTAATATTCTTTTTAAAGACTCTGTTCTTTAATTAATTGCTTGCAGTTCTTTGCTCAATTAATTCCAATTGAAATTGCTCTTGAAGAAATTTCTTTTGTAGCCTTAAAATATCTCTTGTAGAGTATTTTTTGGATAAATTTTTATTGTTGGTAAAACAATAAATTTTTATAATATTATTGTTTTATACTAATAAAGTTATAAACAATAAAATTGGCGTGTTTTCTCTTAAAAATAATATTTCATACTATTTTTAACTGAATTTTACCTTATACAAATTTTGAGGACAGGAAAAGTACTTGATTTTTAATCAAAGTTTCATATCCACACCTTACATTTGGGGGCCCAGCCGTGATATTTTACCTGTGACATATTTTTTTTACTCTTTTTAAATCTTTTTTCTTATATTGAAAAATTTAAAAACATATAAAAAATACTTATAATTCAAAAAAACCCATAAAAAAGAATTTTTTTCATATTATAAGTGAGGCTTATATTTTTATTTCTTTTTTGAAATAACCTTTTTTTTACTTAATTAATTGGCTTTTTCATTAATTTTAGTGTCTGACAACGTGGTAAGACAAGAAAACATTGAAACAGCCTCAACAGTAACCAGCATTATCCCTGCCAGTACTGTTAATTCTGATCATAATAGTACTGTTATTGTGACTCAAAATAACCAACCTGAACCAATATCTTCTGAATTAATTAACTTGGACATAAGTAATACTCTTCAGAAGGCTAAGAATTTGGCCAATAGTAAGTTTTTGACGTAAAAATACTATTTTAAGCCTTTTTTAACCATAATTATGCCTTCAACCAGATCAGGAGCCAGCTACAACCCCTCAAGCAGCTCCCAAAAAGGTAATAGACGTGATTATGGCAGAGGCCAATCAGGTACAGAAGGAAAAGGGTCAGTTGATGACTTCCAAACAACTAAAATGGGTCATTCTGAAGCTGATAATACCATTTTACCTTCAAAAAGAGCTGAAACCGCCACAACAAGCCTCTGTGGACATATACAAAGCCAGCCACAGTGCATACAACAATGCACTCCAATTCAAGGAGTACCAGATCCTTGCAGACCTGTGGAAGAATTGCATGAATTCTTACCTGACAGTAAGAAAATTCTTGGGCCATCCCAACACTTGCAAATTGCTCAATGGATGGCATCCATTGATGGAGAAGAAAAACATGATGCTTTTGACACTGGAATGGAGGAAAAACAACCCTCCACCACCCAAACCAGTGCCAAAAGCAGCCCCAGTGGCCAGCAGCAGCAATTCCAACGTGAAAAAGCAGCCACAAACTCCAAACAAGGGCAAAGGGAAGGCACCAGCCCCAAAACCTTACAGCCAGAGCTACAGAATCCCAAAGATTCAGCAGGATGCCATGGAAAATGTATTTCAGATGGCCAGAACCATGATGGAATTACAGAAGAAGGAGGAAGCCAGATTAAGGTTCCAGAAATGATTTCTGACATATTTGATTCCATCCCAGAGTTGTATAATGCTATAAATGACGTGAAAAAACATCTTTCTGATAAAAATGACACCATTTGTAACAACATTAAAACAAACAACCTGAGTCTGTGCCAAATTAATGAAACACTTATGTGTTTTGAAAAAGTTTTAAGAACAATTAAACATTCTAATAATGACAATTCTTCTAACATTAAGATAAATGAACAATCTGCCATTATTAAAGAATTAACAGATAAATATTCTAAACTCAATATTGATGACATGATTGAAACAAGAATTAAACAAGCCATAAATATTATCAAAACAGATAACAAGAAAGTCCTTGATGACATTTCAAATTCATTTACTGAAGTAAAGACATATACCATTGCCTTGAAAAAGTGTTTTGATGCTTCACAAGAAGAAATATCAAAATTATCAATGAAATTGAATCAAGTCACTGCTGATAATACAAGACAGACAGAGTTATGGCAAGAACTGACACATAAGGAAGACATGTATAAAATTGAAGTAATAAATTTAATACAAAGCTTCCAACATGAATACAGAAATTCCCAAAGGTGTAGCAACAGTAAAATGAATGACATTGAACAAATACTGAACACCTTACCAAGAATGTCTACCCCTCTAAATCAAAATGAGGGCACAAGAATTCCAAATCCACAAGTATTGGATCCTGATAATTCACAATTAAAAAATGAATTATCCACTTCTTTTCATAACTTGGAACCATCAATGGGCCAAGCACTCTTGAAAGAAGTTCCAAAACTTAAAGAATGGCCTCACTTCAGTGGTGAAGGAGAGTATGACCATATGGAATTCATTAGAGGTATTGACATGATCAAAGAAGATTTTGAATTACCAGACAGATTGGTAACAGCCAGGTTTAACACCTTGTTTACCAGATCAGCTCACAGATGGTACATCAAAATAAGACAAGCACATGGGCACCAGAGTTGGACTTGGTGGAAAACCCAAATCATCAACAAATGGGCAAATGATGCTTGGAGGTTTAAAGTTGAAACAGCCTTTGAATCTGCCAAATTTAATGCTGATAAAGACAAAGCTTTACCATGGTTTTGCCAACAAAAGGACAGATTAACAGCATTATATCCCGACATGTCAGAATTTATGATCCATAGAAAAATTCTGAGACAATGTGGAGGTGACTTAGAGCATGCTGTCAAAAGCAGGACTACTGAACAATCTTCAGCAGAGGATATTATCAATATACTGGAAGAAGTAACCACCAGAACCAAAATTTGTTCTAGTAGGGTGAATCTTAAAACAAGGTTTAATACACCTTGGAAAGATTCTGTGGACAAAAACCCCAAAGAAAATTCTAGTAATATTAAATATAAATCTGCAGATACAGTCAGAAAATGCCATATTTGCCAAAGGACCACCCATTTAGCCAATACATGTCCAAAAAGGGGAAAAATCAATGAAATTGACATTGAAAAAGAACCAGATGTTGAAAAAGAAGACATAATTGAAGACAATTCAGATGATAAGTCATCCATATTCTCTGAATCTTCAAAAGATATAGAAAATATCAATGCCACTTTTGACATCATGGAATCTTATTCCCACTTACCACAATTGAGCAATGGTCAAGTTGATTTATCAAAAGTTCAAGATGCACAACTTATGAAGACAAAACCAAACAGAGGAAAAGGTTATACAGCTGGTAACTCCTGTATAACAGAAGTGGTGATTGACAACAAACCCACCAAACTTTTGCTTGACCCAGGAGCCTTCTGCTCTTGTGTTGGAAAATCTTTTCTTAAGACTTGTGTACCAAACTTTGAAGACCAATTGTTACCAATTGATGGTATAACATTCAACAGTGCAAGTAACCCAATGAAAGCATTAGGAATCTTTGAGACCAATGTCATATTCCCACACATAAATGGAAATTTAAGGATCACAGTTGAATTTGTTGTTATGGAAAATTGCTCTAGTACCCATTTTATATTGGGAAATGACTATTTAATCATGTATGGGATAGATTTACATAATAAAAAAGACAGATACTTTACAATTGGAGACAATAAGCGCCAGAAATTTGCCTTTTTACCCTTTAAAGAACAAATTACAGTAAACAAAGTATCACCAGTCAACTTAGAGTTAGAGAAATTCAAGTCTGAACAGTTAAATGAGACTGAAATAAGCCTTCATCTGACTGATAAGCAAGAAAATGAACTTTCTTCCCTTTTGTATGACCACAGAGGAGCATTTGCTACAGACAAAGAACCCCTGGGAGCAATTATTGGTCATGAAGTTGACATCATTCTTAACATTGAGAGACCTTATCCACCACTTTTAAGAAGACCTGCTTATCCAGCAAGTCCAAAATCAAGAGAAGCTCTAGAAATTCATATCAAAGAACTTCTAGACCTTGGTGTAATAAGAAAAGTAGGCCACAATGAGGAAGTAGAAATAACTACACCAGTAATAGTGGCGTGGCATAATGGAAAATCCAGAATGGTTGGGGACTTTAGAGCTCTGAACACTTACACTGTTCCAGACAGATACCCAATACCAAAAATCCAAATTGCCCTTACTCAAATATCTCAAGCAGTGTATATAACCACTATGGATGCCCTTAAAGGATTCCATCAAAATGTAGTAACACCAAGAGCAAGAAAATACTTGAGAATTATTGTTCATTGTGGAGTGTATGAATACTTAAGGATGCCCTTTGGTATCAAAAATGCACCTTCACACTTCCAAAGAATGATGAATGAAATCTTCCCTGAAGAACTCTCAGAGGGATGGTTAATCATTTACATTGATGACATTATTATCTGTTCAAAGACTTGGGAGGAGCACATGTACAGATTATCAAGAGTTTTGACAAAAATCCAATCAGTAAACATGAAAATCTACTTGAAGAAATGTCATTTTGGATTTAAAGAACTTAAGGCACTAGGACATGTTGTATCTGGTTTGTCCCTTGGAATTGATAAAAACAAAGTTGCAGCAGTATTGTTAAAACCCATGCCTCAGAATAAGAAGGAAATTCAGTCATTCTTAGGTTTTGCAGGATATTACAGGCAACACATTAAAGACTTTGCATCCATAGCAAGACCACTTTATAAGTTGTGTGACAAAGACACAGTATTTGAGATGACTGTTGACAGAGTCAAAGCTTTTTAGTCTCTAAGAGAAGCATTGACCACTGCTCCACTCTTACTGATGCCAGACTTTAAATTGCCTTTCAAACTGTATATTGATGCATCAGGGGATGGACTAGGTGCTGCACTTCACCAAGTTCAAATCATAAATGACAAACCTGTAGAAGGACCAATATGTTTCATATCCAGGCAAATCAAACCAACTGAAGCCAGATATGGAGCAAGTCAAATGGAATGTCTATGCCTTGTCTGGGCCTTAGAGAAATTGAACTATTTCTTAGAGGGATGTGTTTTTGAAGTAATAACAGATTGTACAGCTGTGAAATCACTTTTGAACATGAAAACACCTAACAGACACATGCTCAGATGGCAAATAGCCATACAAGAATACAGAGGCAATATGACTATTGTTCATAAGGATGGGAATATTCATAAGAATGCAGATGGACTAAGCAGATGGCCATTACCAAATAACATTGATAATCCTGCTTATGTGCCAGAAGAAGCTTCACCACAAATTCCAATAGAAGGAATAAGTGTTACAGACTTGAACACCACCTTCTTTGAAGAAGTCAGAAGCAGCTACACTCAAGATAAGAATTGTAGCATCTTATGCCAATTACTTAACAAAGACTGTAAAGACAACTCTCTAATACATGCCTTGGATGAAGTATGGAGAAAATCTTATAATGAAGGGAGATTTCACCTACTGGATGGTATAATTTACCACAGAACCAAGCACACATGTGTCATGACAGTTGTAGACAGGTCATTAATCAATCTTGTACTGAAAGAATGCCATGATAGTCCCTTTTCAGGACATCTTTCTGAGGACAGAACAAGAGAGAAAGTAAAGACCTGCATATGGTGGCCAATGTGGCAAAAAGATGTTGCAGAATATTGCAAAACCTGTGACAGATGCCAAAAGGCAAATAAATCCACTGGAAAAAGACTTGGAAATATGATGAAAATCCAAGAACCAAACAGACCTTGGGAAATTGTCCATATGGATTGGGTAACTGGCCTACCACCAGGAGGTGACAGGAGCTATAATGCTTGCCTAGTAATTGTGGACAGATTCAGTAAAACTCCAATCTTTTTACCATGTCACAAAGATGATACAGCCATGGATACAGCTCTTCTGATATGGAATAGAGTAGTGTCATGGACTGGGATATTTACAAATATCATCAGTGATAGAGATCCCAAATTCACTTCAGCACTATGGACAAATCTTCACCAATTATTTGGCACTAAACTGTCTTTCTCTACAGCCTACCACCCACAAACTGATGGCCTGGCTGAAAGAATGATCCAAACCTTAGAGGACATGGTGAGAAGATTTTGTGCATATGGCCTTGAATTCAAAGATTGTGATGGATTTACCCATGATTGGTGTACTCTGTTACCAGCACTGGAATTAGCATATAAAACATCAATCCATTCCAGTACCAATCAGACTCCTGCTATTCTAGAAAAAGGATGGAACCCCAAGTTACCCCAAGATTCCTTGAGGAAAGACTTAATTGAAATACATCCCACAGCTGCTAGCTTCAAAGGAATGCTAGACAAAGCTAGAAAGCATGCAGTGAGATGCATGGAGGACTCTTTTGCATATGCTAAAGACAAATGGGATAAATCTCATGCAACTCCAGATTTCAAAGTGGGGGACCTAGTTCTTGTATCCACCACTAACTTCAATAACATCAAAGGATGTAAAAAGTTAAAAGACTCCTTTGCAGGACCTTTTGTGATTAAGGCCCTCCATGGAGAAAATGCTGTTGAAGTAGAGTTATCTGAAGAACTTAGCAATAAGCACCCTACATTTCCAGTAAGCTTGATAAAGCCATACAAATCTAGTGATGCTGAGAAATTTCCCTTGAGGAATAAGATTCCCCAAGTTATACCTCCTATTGAGACATCTGGTACTAAGAAAATAACCAAAGTTCTTAAAGAAAGGAAATTAAGAACCAAGAAAGTAAGGGAATACCTTGTTAGGTACAGTGACCCAACTTGTGAAGATGAATGGTTAGAAGAGAAAGATATACCAGAAGCCACCAAACTCCTGAGGAGATTCAGACACACTAGAAACACCAATATTACAAAGTAATATTCTTTTTTAGGGGGAGGGAATGTGAGCCTTAGAGGTAATTTCATATACCCAAAAGACCACAAATATAAAAAATAACATATTAATATGAATAAAATAAATTTATTTATATTATTAAAATAAAAATAAAAAATATAAATATAAAATTATATTAAAAATAAAAAATTAATTATAATTTAAAAATAAAATTACTTTAAATTTTGTAAATATAAAATTACATTTATACTTGAAAAATTTAAGTAAAAATGAAATTTTAACAAAATTGTGAAAAAATAAATAAATTTGGAAAAAAGTTAAATAAAATTTATTATAACTTTTTATCCAATAAATAAACATATAAATTTTATTTCACCATTGGATTCCTCATAAAAAATCAGGTGGGGTCACCTCTGAGTGAAATTTTTGTAACTCAACTCTAAATAAGCTTAAATTAAGTTTTTAGTATTTTCAATACAAAAGTTGAAAATCCTCAAAACCTTAATTTAATTCACACCACATGTGGTGTTAACCATCAATTTTTGTGTTAAAATTGAGGTGTTGTGTTTAGTTTAGAAGTTATGAGGAATTGAAGTATTTTCAATTGAATTCAATTGAAATGTCAAAATGTGCGCGTGTATTACATAAGTGAACTTTGATTTACATATGAGGTGTCAATTATTACTGTATTGTACTGTACAATTGAATTCAATTACATATGTAAATTATAAGTATAATACATGATGAGGAATTAAAGGAAAAATAAATTGGAAAGATTAAATTTGGGGGGGAAAAGGAACTCCAGCTCTAAGGGGGAGCTAGACCCCCAAAATCCTTGCTGACAGGCGTGGGATGTCAAAATTCACGCAAAAGTTCATCACTTTTGGCCTGGAATTGAGTCACAGGGTCTGTGGACTCAATTGATGATGAGGTTTTGATACCAACTGGGGTAGTTTTAGCTGTTGCCAAGAGGGTAAAACTACCCTTAAGATAAAACCATCAGAGTAAAAACAGTTTTAACTGGTTTCTACGACTCTGACACACATTCTGACGTGTTTTGAAGGCTCTAGGCCTGGTATTGCTATAGTAATGGCTGATTTAAGGGTCTAAAATGGCTAAAAATGGCTAAAAATGGCTTAAACCAGCCCTTTTTGGTCTAAACCAGGGTTCAATGATGCCATAATTGGCTTTTCTGTTGTCAGACTGTTTTTCACGACTGACAAGAGTAAATTTTACTTTTGGAGTAAGAGAATTGATGGCTATAAAAGAATGTCTTCTTTGCCCCACTTTTCTCTTCATGTTAGAATCTTTTCCTTTTATTAATTCGTTTAAAACTGTTAAACCAATCAATCAAAGATTCCAACCACCACTTTTAAATCATTTTAATCCTTTTAACCACGTGAAAAAATCATTATAATCATTTTTTGTAACTCTTATAATCATTTTTACCCCTGAACCACCCCAAAAGTGAATTAAAGCATCTTTCATCACTGTTAACTTTGTCACTTTGTTTCCAAATTCACTCTGGTCACTTTTGGGCGTGTTTTCTCTTTAATATTCTTTTTAAAGACTCTGTTCTTTAATTAATTGCTTGCAGTTCTTTGCTCAATTAATTCCAATTGAAATTGCTCTTGAAGAAATTTCTTTTGTAGCCTTAAAATATCTCTTGTAGAGTATTTTTTGGATAAATTTTTATTGTTGGTAAAACAATAAATTTTTATAATATTATTGTTTTATACTAATAAAGTTATAAACAATAAAATTGGCGTGTTTTCTCTTAAAAATAATATTTCATACTATTTTTAACTGAATTTTACCTTATACAAATTTTGAGGACAGGAAAAGTACTTGATTTTTAATCAAAGTTTCATATCCACACCTTACAGATGGAATACTTACCTTTGGTTAAATTTTCATTCAGAATAGAAACCAAAAGAAAAACAGGCTACTCCCCATTTGAGCTTCAATTTGGTCAAAGGACAGTACTATTAATAGACATTGAAGCAAAAAATACTTAGCAATTTAATGTCACAATGTCCAATCAACAAGAAGAAATGAGAAAAGGGAAAAAAATTAAAAAAGGCCAGAGAAGATTCAGTAAAATATTGGGACAGGAAACTAGCTCATCAAATAAGAAAACCCCTTTATCCAGGTGAAATTGTTCTTTTTTAAAATAACTCATTAGAGTCACTATGCCAATTTTTATTCAAGAATAGGTGGAATAGACCCTATACAGCTCCTATACAAATAAGCAATGTTCCACATTATCTGGGAGAATTAGATGATACAATGCTGGCAAGAAGCTTTGCAAAAAGTGAAATAAAGGAGTTCTATCCAAGAGGAGAAGAGTTGGACTCAGAGGAAGTTGAAGATGACTCTCAAGATGAAGATGAAGAGGAATCTGATTAATAAAAATCCTTTTATTTAAAAAGAAAGTGGAAATATGCTATTTCTTAGGAAAGGAAAAAGTGGATTATCACCTTGAATGCTGGGGACAGCATCAAATGGAGAGTGTTATTTGGTATTGCATACCTCTTCTGTCAAGGTTCAAATTCACAATATCAAAGCTGAACATTTAATCAAAATAGTGATATATATATATATCTATTGAGAATATAAAGCTAAAAAGGGAAAAATTAAAATGAAAAGCTGCAAAAAATAATCAGTTAATTATATACTAATATCAAAAAATAAGTATTCTACTTGAATCTAAATCAAATTTTACCTAGATTCACACATTGCCTTAATTCCATAAAATAAATAAATCTCTAGATATCATGGACTAAAGAAAAAGACTAATACCATAAACTTCATACTAGGTACATGAATATGCTTGAAGAGAATGCATATTGTTTAGGTATCAAATATGAATAAGCCTTTGTGAAATTACATAAGTGATACAATTACCATTAGAAAATCATGTGTTACATTTCTTTACATAAAAAGACTTAATATAAGCTAAAATAGTGCTACATTGCTCAATTCCAACTTCAACGCCCATTACCAAACATTACAGATATCATTTACAAATTAAATGTTACATAGAAAAATAATCAACTCAATACAGCTCAAGGCTTTTCAGAGAGGAAATAAGGTTGGTAAAAATAAGAATACAGCTTGATAAATGGTTCAATCAATCAAACATATGGTGAAATATCTGTATCAAATGACACAATTTAAAATCTTCTTGCCAGAAAGATTCCCTCTAGGCTGTGCATTATAGGAATAAAGTTTATTTAAAATATCAGTATAGCTCAAAAAAAATATTGTGCAATAAACCAAACATATGGGGCAATATCTTGATCATATGACACCATTTCAAATTTAACCACAAGCAAGATCCTCTCAAGGCTGTGCATAATAGGAATAAAGTTCAGTTTAAATATCAGTATAGTTCAAAAAATAGGGCACAATCAACCAAAAATACGGTGCAATATCCTGATCAAATGATACCATTCCATATTGAACCACTAGCAAAAATATCCCAAGGCTATGCACTGACAATAATGAAGTTCACAATGGTGCAATATCTTAATCAAATGACACCATTTCCAATTTATACACCAGCGAAAATGTCTCATGGTAGAATTTGTCGAAGTCCCTTGTTTTTGGAAGGCTCTATGGAGGGCCTAAAAGCTATGAATAAAGTTCCTCTCTCCCTGTTCCCCAATCCCATGCTTCTGATTCAAAGAATAATTTTGAGGATCAATACATCACTTCTCTAGTAGGAGAATCTAGTATTATACTGAAAATATCATTAGTTTTGGGATGATCCTATGATAAAGCTATCATGATAGTATTTACAGCTCTAACTATGACTTTTACATGATGAATATTGATAAAAAATGTTTTGAGAATTAATATTGGGGCTTTACTATGAGGTTATAGTAGTGGTGAGCACTTCTGAAAGCCCCAGGTGCACTTATTATCAATGCGCTATTTATAAAAAGAAGTATTTCAGTCTGTGACTCAAACCAGAGCACAAGAATGACTACCAGAATACCATGAACCAATGGTAGAGCAAGATACCACCAAAAAATGGATCTGAGCCAAACAGGCTCAAAAGGTATAAAAATGAAGAGTAAGCTCATGTCTTTCCAAATATACAATTCCCATAATCATAGGACAAAGAATAACAAAGTTATTCCTCCTCAAAGTTGTTGCTGAGCATAAACCTTAATTTTCACCTCTCAGCTGAAATCCAGAGGAAGAGGCTTAACCACAGCAAATGGGTATGCAAATTGAATCTCTAATTCAGGGCTATCCAATGGTACTAACCAAATTGAGCTAATTCTAAAATTACAGAAGTTATGGCCAAAATAAGGTCATATAATGGTGGACAGAATATTTACCTCTCATCTAATCTCTACCATTTTGGTGTGAGATACTTAAAGTAGGGTCCTTTTGGAAAGAGAAGAATAAGGGCTATCTGATGGTGCAATCCATTTCCCCATATCTCATCTAGAACAAACATTATGGGGCAAACAAGCTCCATACAGATTTGAAGATAATCATATATCTTGATAAATAAAATTGAACATGGCCTAACTTTTCCCTATTCAATGTTAGCGATGCCAAATGAGGTACCATTGTGTATAGTCCATCCAGGGCTACACAATGAACCAGCTTTGAGATTTATATCCTAGAAACAGACAAAGCTATAGCAGTTTTATGTTGAAAGTCCCACATTTGGACCAATAGAGCTTTACTGTGGGATAATATCCCATGAGTATGATTATGAGGTGTCAAATACGCAAATAAGCTTGTTTATACTTCCATAACTCATAGTTTGTTCAAATACAGGGGTATATACAGGCTCTGTACAGCTTCTGACATGTCAGAAGCACCAGAACACACCTGTAAACCCCATTGGTGAAAATTGTCACCCTGTAAAGGGTAAAAATGACAACTTGTGGTTCTAAAACCACATTTCAACCCAATAACAGTCTGTATTGGGTGTTTAGAATCACAAACCAGCCCACAGTAGTGAAAGGTTCCACTCTGTGGTCGTGTGCAGAGGTAAACAACCTCCCACTACCCCAGAACAAGATAAAAGGAGGCCTTTCCTCACCAGAAGGCCAATCAATCATCCTTCTCTCAATATTATTACATAGTATAGCTTTTGAAAGAAGTTGTACCCTTAGAATTAAAACAGGTATAACTATAATTTTAATTATTGTAGGGTTTATTATTGTAAACCAACAAATAAACACTGCGCCCAGGGCTATCAATAGCGCTCAGCATTACTCAATTCTTTTAGTATAGCCCTCTTAACCATTTACTCAATGAATTATATCTTTTATTTTTGTGTCAAACTCATAGGTATAGTGTTTTATCATCATTGTACTGCTATATCATAGAGTCACCCTGACATTTTGGGGGCCTGGCCTGGTTTTTTACCTATTTTGGACAAAATTCTAGCTTTTTTTCACTTTATTTAGCTTATTTTCATACCTTTTAGAGTTATTATACTTGTTTTGTTGCTTATTTTCACTTTTTTAAAGCCATAAAAAGCGCTGAAGGGGATTAATTTTGATGTTTTTCTCTGTTCTGATTTTTTACTGAAAAATGAAAAAATTTAATAAAATATTAAAAATAAAAAAAAACTTTATACATATTCTTTCTGAAAAATGATATTTTTCATCATTTTGAAGAGTTATAAATATATAATCTATATTTATGCAATACTCTATTGTTTAAATAAAATGTAATCATACTTTTTTTATTATTTTTTTCATAATAATGTATACAAAGTATATATTTTTTGAATTTTTCTTAAAGAAAAACTTTCATAATTCATATTTTCACCCAAATTGGTGTAAAAATTGATTATTGTCATTATTATTGACAATTTGAATAATAATACTTCATAATAAAATATAATTATATTTTATTATTGATCTTTTTTCATAATATATACAGAGTATATACTGTTTGAATTTTTCTTAAAGAAAAACTCTTATAATTCATTTTTAACCCAGATTGGCATGAAAGATTGGTTATTATCATTTTTATTGATAATTTCAATAATAATACTACAAAAAATATATAATTATATTTTTTACTTTCACTGATTTTGTTATAATAACATATACAAAGTATATACTGTTGGAGTTTTTTCTTGGAGAAATACCATGATAATTCTTTTTTTTACCAAAATTGGTGTAAAATGTTTGATTTTTATCATTATTATTGATAATTTCAATAATAATAACCATATTTATTTTTTTAAACTTACTTAAATAATATATACAAAGTGTATATTATTTTGATTTTTCTCCAAGAAAAAACTTTAAAATCATTTTCTTTTTCACACAAATTGGTGTGAAATATTCATCATAGTCTTTATTATTGATAATTTCAATAATAATACTTATTATAAAAGAAATATAATAATATTTCTCTTACTTAATTCTTGAATATATACAAAGTATATATTGTTTGGATTTCTCTTCAAGCAAAACCCTCAAAATTGAGTTTTCCATCCAAACTGGTGTGAAACATTGATTCGATAATTATTGATAGTTTCAATAATAATTTTTCCAAACTGATGTATTGATTCCTAACAAAACAGGGATTTAATCAACTAGATAAAGTTCTCACCTTACAAATCAGAAATGATAACACCTCATTTCAGTTACTTTGGTGTTCCAAGGGATTATTGCTTACAAATAGAATCAACCATAAGCAGTACTTGAGGCCTGGAAAGGAGAGAAGTTGAAGTTTCTCAAAGTCATAAGACATGGCAAAATGCACCTACCTACACCTTCCAAAATGGTTTCCAGCAGAAGACCTCCAGGAATGACTTTCATAGAATAGTTTATTTCAACCCATCAAATCTTCAAAGAACTTCTCCAGTGGAGAATGGCAGACAGGGAATTCAACCTAGAGTTCTACTAGAAAGAACCTGTATAAATTATCCAGAAGATTTCCCTCAAGGAGATATTCTTCAAAGAACTTATCATAGAAGAGAAATTGAACCAGATATAACATACTCTGCCTCTTTTGGGCTCATAAGGAGTGGTAACCCAACCAAACTCCCTAGTTGTTTCACACCACTCAGGAACCAGCAGATAAGTGACCAAGAGTCATCATACTTTCCAATCACAGGTAGAATACAGGAGAAGAAGAGGATCATAGGAAAAGAACAAGACTTCTTTCAACCAGAGGCAGAAAGAGTCAGATCCTATGATCCAGAACTTGTTGGACCTACCAGAAGAAGTATAAAACAACAACAAACAGTTGTAAATACTTCTAATGAATCTAGCAGCCCTAGAATAAGGAAAAATATCTTGACTAAGATTAAACACAATGTTGTGATGCTTGAGAGTACCATAAGTAGTAATACGCTATGGATAAAATTTTCCCAGTTGTAGAACAAACTCAAAAAAAGCTTGAAAGACTCCATGAAAATATTTCAAGGTTAAAAGAGGTTAATACCTTACAAACCAAAGCTATTCATACTCTTCAAGAGGACTACACTGAATTGAGTAAAGCCTCAGAAGAGACAAAAAGACTAAATCAAGTCTTAGAGGAGCAAAATCACTGCAAAAGGGATAGGGAAAACCTGCATCAAGATATTGAGAAATTGTTTAATGTCTGCCAAAAAATATGCCTCAAACACAAGGCAATGTTTTGGATAATCCACACCACCAGGAAGACATCAAACCAGATGCCTTATTGGAGAATAAGCCAAGATCCTCATCAAAATACCAAGATTGTTATAAAATGACTTATTCAGAGAAGGAAGCACTTAAACAGCTGTCAGAGGCCTCAATTTGGCCCAAATCCTCTGGCATAGGAGAATATGATCATATGGATCTCATTGATTATATTGATGGAATCTTCATTGATGTAGCAAGTCTACCCGATTACTGAATTACTGCCAGATTAAATACAGCTTTCAAAGGACATGCTAGTATTTAGTACACAGAAATGAAAGAAGTCCATGGCAGAAGAAACTGGCCATGGTGGAGGATCCAAATAATCAAAAAGTACACAAATGATACATTGATATGGCAGAAAGCCCTCTCCTTTGGAAATGATAGATACACAGTGGACAAAGATCCATATGATTGGTGTCTTAGACAGTCAAAAAGGATAATAGATATTGACCCTCACATAACAACAGAAATGAGAAATCACAAACTGCTGACCAAACTACCAAGAGACTTAGAGCATGAAGTAAAATGCAGATGCTCCAAAGAATCTACTTTGGATGAAATATCAACTACTTTGCAATAAGTAAGGATTAGAACATCTATTGGTAGATACAATACCCATAGTACTGGTGATAACAGGGAGAATCCAACCCGTGAAGAAAAAGGAACTCATGATTCAGAATCTGAAATTACAACAGGATCTCACATCTGTGAATCACCCAATCACTATGTAGATAATTTTCCCAAAGACAGTGAAGAGATATTTGAAAGAGAGAAAGAAACAAGAAAAGACCAAGAAGGTCATGAAGCTGACTCTGATAGTGTGGGAAATGGCTGTGAAACTAACCCTAATGAGGAATATTTGGTGGAATTCAAGAACAATGGAGCAAAAGAAATTGGTTCAGCTCACTTAAAAAGGAGGAAACCAATGACCAAACATCTGGATGGTTTGAAACATAAACCACCAGACAAAGAGGGTATGACCACAAGAAATTTGTTGGATCAAGGTCACATGAACCACACTAGTACCCTAACAAAGACACAAAAGTCTCATCAATTATGAGCCTTTTTCGAGGGAGGGTATGTCAGCCTGTGACTCAAAACCAGAGCACAAGCATGATTGCCGGAATACCATAAACCAATGGCAGAGCAAAATACCACCAAAGAATGGAGCTGAACCAAACAGGCTAAAAAGGTATCAAAGAAAAGGTTAAACTCACCTATTTACAACCATACAAGGCCCATCATCATAGGACAAATAATAACAAATTTATTCCTGCTCAAAGTTGTTGCTGAGCATTAACCTTAATTTTCACCTCTCACCTGAAATCCAGAGAAAGCAGCTTAACCCCAGAAAACGGGTATTCAAATTAGAGCTCTACATCAGGGCTATCCAATGGTACTAGCCAAATTTAGCTAATGCGAAAATTACAGAGGTTATGGCCAAAATAAGGTCAAATAAGGGTAGACAAAATATTCACCTCTCATCTAACTTCTACAATTTTAGTGTGAGATACTTAAAGTGGGTTCTTTTTGAAAAGAAAAAAATCGGGCTATCCGATGGTGCCATTCATTTCCCCATATCTCATCTACAAGAAAAGTTATGGGGCAGAAAAGTTCCATACAGATTTCAAGATATTCGTATATCTGGGAACTAAAATTAAACATGGAATAACTTTGCCATATTTAATGTGAACCATGCCAAGTGACATAAAATTGTGTAGATACCATCCATGGCTATACAATGAACCAACTTTGAGCTCAATATCTTAAAAACCTACAAAGCTATAGAAGCTTTAAGGTCAAATTCCCACATTTGGACTGATACAGATTTACTGTGGGATAATATCCCATAACTATGATTATGAGGTGTCGAATAGACAAATAAGCTGGTTTATACTTCAATACATCCTAGTTCAGTCAGATACAGGGGTCCATACAGGTTCTGTACAGCTTCTGATGTGTCAGAAGCACCAGAACACACCTGTAAACTCCATTGGTGAAAATTGTCACCCTGTATAGGGTAAAAATGACAACTTGTGGTGCTAAAGCCACATTTCCACCCAATACCAGTCTTTATTGAGTGTTTAGAGCCACAAACCAGCCCAAAGTAGTGAAACGTTTCACTCTGTGGTGGTGTACAGAGGTAAACAACCACCCCCTACCCCAGAACAAGATAAAAGGAGGCCTTTCCTCACCAGAAGGCCAATCAATCATCCTGTTCTCAGTATTCTTACGTGGTATAGCTTCTGAAAGAATTGGTACCTTTAGAATTAAAACAGGTATAATTATAACTTTAATTATTTTAGGGTTTATTATTGTAAACCAACAGATAAACACTGCACCCAGGGCTATAAATAGCACTTACCATCACTAAATTCTTTTAGCATAGCCCTTTTAACCATTTACTCAATTCATTATATTTTTTATGTTTGTGTCACACTCATAGTTATAGCTTTTTATCATCATCGTACTGCTATATCATAGAGTCACCCTGACAAAGTACAATACTAAGCTTAGAGTATACCTTGTTATTTTCCAAGAGTATAGCTGTTTTTGACAGTTGTACTATTTAAGAAATCAATAGCAGGATGGGGTTTTTTTGGGAGAGAAAAGACACCTTTTTATCCTGCAATTTGGTGGAAAGGACCTCTGGACCTGTTCACATAGGAAGAGTAAAAAACTTTCACTTCAAAGCACTGCCTTACAGCTGTTACACATCCTGTAAAGCTGGTATTGGTCTCAGATGTGGTTTCAAAACCACATCTGAGCAGCCTTCACCCATACAGGGTGAAAACTTTCTTTTGGGGACCTCATAGCTGTCACAGGTGCTCTTCTAAGTGAAGAGGGCCTGGCACTCAGTGAACAAATTTTCTTATGGAGGGATCAGAGAAGAATACTTAATAGATAAGAGAAATAAATAAAAGAGTAGAATTTCAAACAAAAAGAATAAATGGATTTAACAAACAAGAAACAAAAG
Organism: Austropuccinia psidii; assembly: GCA_023105745.1. Lineage (NCBI taxonomy): Eukaryota > Fungi > Basidiomycota > Pucciniomycetes > Pucciniales > Sphaerophragmiaceae > Austropuccinia > Austropuccinia psidii. Next base: position 51,811,284 of record JALGQZ010000007.1, on the reverse strand, counting down.
CAATAATAAAGAGCCAAGCACAAATAATCCTGAATAACTGTTTCAATCAGTTCAGAAAACAGAAAAGGATGAATAAGGATATGACCACCAGGACTCTACCTAACAGGTGAGGGAAGGCTAGGACTGATTTGATAATTAATAATAAAGTACTTCTTTAATGAGAAATAAAATAATACTAATAATAAATCTAATATTTAATTAACTGGGGGAAAAACCCCAGGTGGGAAAAAGGGGGCTGGTATCTGTGAAAAAATAACAGCCTGGAGATTTAGTGCTGAGATACCATAGGCTGTATGCTGGAAGAAGTTTTATTTGAAACTGGAACCTGTATTGGTGAATCCAATACAGGTATTTGCACCTGTATTGAGGATAGGCCTGTATTTAGTGAATCCTGTATTTCCTGCCTGTGTTTAACTGTATTTGGAATATATTCCATGAAACCCTCTTGCTGATTGGGCTTTGAAGGATCTTCAATGGATATTTCAGCCTGTGACTCAAAATCAAAGCACAAGCATGACAGCCAAATACCATGAATCAATGGTAAAGCCAAGATACCACCAAAACATGAATCTGACCCAAATCAGCTTAAAAGGTATCAAAATAAAGAGGGAACCCTCCACTTTCTAATTAAACAACTCCCACCATCATAGGACAGGGAATAACAAAGTTGTTGCTGAGCATAAACCTTATTTTTCACCTCTCATCTGAAATCCAGAGAAAGAGGCTCAACCCCATCGAATGGGTATTTAAATTGAAGCTCTAAGTCAGGGCTATCCAATGGTACTAGCCAAATTGAGCTAGAACCAGAGATACAGGAGGTATGACCAAAATAAGGTCAAATAAGGGTGAACAAAATATTCACCTCTCATCTAACTTCTACAGTTTTAGTGTGAGATACCTAACGCGGGGTCTTTTTGGAAAGAGAACAATCAGGGCTATCTGATGTTGCAATACATTTCCCCATATCTAATCTAGAACAAAACAAATGGGGAAAACAAGCTCCATACAGATTTTAAACAAATCATACATATGTACAAAAAATCTTGTACATGGCATAACTTTGCCATATTTAATGATAGCAATATCAAATGAGGTACCATTGTGTAGAACACATCCAGGGCTGCACAATGAGCCAGCTTTGATCTTGATATCTCAAAAGCGGACATGGCAGTTTTAAGGTCAAAATCCCACAGTTAGACCAATACAGCCTTACTGTGGGATATTTTCCCATAATTACAATTATGAGGTGTCAAACAGACAAGGAAGCCTGTTTATACTTCAATACCTCATATTGTGATCAATACTGGGGTCCTGTGAAGGTTCTGTACAGAACTCTATGTTTCATACAAATACGAAGAGGGCTATGTGGTCCCCAGATGAAGGTTTTTACCCTGTATTGGTGAAAACTTCCTAGATGTGCCAGATGTGGTTTCAAAGCCACATCTGAGCCCAATACAGGCTATAAAGGCCTTGTGAAACCCACAAGCCAGTCCTTGGAAGTAAAAAATATTCACTTCCTCTACATGGAAAGTTATAGAAGCCTTTTTCACCCAGTTTTAGGATAAAAAGGGACCTTTTCTCCACCAGAAAATGTTTCCTCATCCTGTTCTTAAACTCCTATGTAGTACAGCATCCCACAACAGTTATACTCTTGGAAAGCAAGTCAGGTATACTTTAAACTTAAGTATTGTAGTCTTCATTATTGTAACCCAACAGATAAACCTGCATCCAGGGCTTTCAGCAGCACTCATCACCACTAATTATTATTATTAAAGCCCTTAATATCTTTTAGCCAAACCTTTTCAAATACTTTTATCCATGTCACAGTCATAGTTAAAGCTGTAGATACCCTCATTATCACTTTATCATAGACTCAGCTTGAAAGAATAATTATTGGTAATGCCCCTGCCTGTCTCCATGGCTTTGACTGGAGCCTTCTTCTGACATGTATGACTTGTAAAATGCTGTACAGCTCCTGTATGGGGACCCCATAAAAGCTAAACTATGATTTATTTAAGCATAAACAGGCTGCTTTGTAGAATTGACACCTCATATTCAAGGATATGGGATAGTATCCCACAGCATTGAGGTTTTGGCCATACTGTGGGATCTTTACCTTAAAACTGTCATAACTTTGTCATTTTTAGAGATAATGAGCTCAAAATTGGTTCATTATGTATCCCTTAATAAGCTATACACAATTTTGTCTCATGATGTATGGGTATACTTCAATTTGGAAAAGTTTTACCACTTTTAATTTAAATTATCCAGATATAGATTTTTCTCAAATCCTGTATGAAGTTTGTTTGCTCCATACCTTTTGTTCTATATGAGCTATGAGGGAATGGATGGAACCACCAGAACTTCCAGATTTTTCTTTTCCAAAAGAGACCCCACTCTATGTATCTCACACTAAACCTGTAGAAGTTTGATGAGAGGTGAATATTTTTCTCACCCTTATTTGGCCTATTTTGGCCATAATGTCTGGAGTTTGGATGCTAGCTTAATTTGGCTTGAGCCATTGAATAGCCCCTACTGATGGATTCACTCTGAGAAATCATTTTTTGGGGTTCTTTCTCTTTCTCTAAATGTTAGATGAGAGGTGAAAATTAGTTTTATGCTCAGCTCTTGCTTTGAGGTTAAATAACTCTTTCATTCCTTGTCCTATGGTTATGGGAGTTGTATCTTGGGAAAGAGGTGGCTCTTCTCTTTCTTTTAAGTTCTCTTATTGGCGTTTTTTGCTCAGGTCACTTCTTAGTGAAAAATTCTTCTCTACCATTGGTTTATTGTATTTTGGTGTCATGCTTGTGCTCTGGTTTTGAGTCACAGGCTGACAAGTAGCAAGGCTTGGAATACTATAGTATTCTTTATGATTAATTAATGAAAGAATTTTCTAATATTAATGAAAGAGCCTGATATTATTTACTAGTATTACCATTATAGCAGTAGTGTTGAGGTAGTGTTCAAAGATGTTATCATTAGTGATATTATAAAATTTATCAATAAACTTTATTTATAGAAAGGATATATCATCTTACCTTTATACCTTATATCATAGATCCTATAGATATATCAGACTATATTTATTTTTATACAAATATTATTATATAAGTATTATACTACCTATATTTCAACCTTATCGTAACCGTAACCACCCTTATGGAATTATCTCACCTTTAAATTATTGTATTTATATTGATAGTGTTAATAAATAACCTTTAAAAGTAGGAATTAGATATAAAGATTATTATGAATATTAATAGTGATCTCAAAAAAACTATTTAAATGTCTCAAGTATTGAAAAGAGGGCTCTTAAACAAATAAGTAAAGAGAATTGTATCATCAATAGCAAGAATTAAGCAACCCCATTATTGAAAATATATATTAACCATTACCATTCTTATCATGGTAGGCTTTTATTGAAAGACTGATAGATACTTCTTAATAAAGTTCTTTAATTTAAAAGCCACAAATTTCAATACTTAGCACCCATGTTTATTGACTAATTCTGAATTTCAAAACAGAATCACCAATAATTTCCCTCTCATGGTACTGTATATTATTTATCCCACAGCATAGGTCAAATAATCAAAGACAAGGACCTTGAAAGATGCACTTTTTTAGAGCAAGGACATTTCAAAGGAGGTTTTAGAGTTTGGGATGGAATAGAGAAGCAATTATGCCAGCTTCAATTTGACATTGATCAGTCGCATTCCTTGGTTAATCTTTTTTAAAAAAATGAGCATTGTAAATAGGAGTATGATACTTTGAAGTATCTTTTTCTGGAAAAATTGGAGCATAGATAGGTATTTGATAATCAAGGATGCATGCAAATGCACTGTTTAGGATAGTTTATAGGCACAACTCTAATATCAGCACATAACAAGATAAGTAAGGCTTGTAATCCTAAGCTAAAACTCTTAAGTCTAAACTCTAATTTTGTTCAGCATAGGTATATAATATTTTGAAATAATTAAATGTGGATAATACAGGCATTAATGAAGGTGGAATGGAATTAGGAGATTTTACTTCTTCACAGAAAGACAATAATGATAGTCCAACCCCTTTGACTTCAAGATGAAAAGGAGTTGCTAGTAATGAGGATTATGTTTCATACCTTTAAAATGGAAATCATAAGAGTGAGGATGAAAATATAAATGAAAAAATAAGAGATACTCAAGAAAAGGCCAGGCTTAAAGCTTCAAAATTGCATATGAAGAACCTTTATACACCTAAAGTTAAATGACAGTATTAATTAAGTCAGTATTCCTCATTTCTCTTGGGATCCACATTCTTGACTAACATGACCAAAAAAATGCAGTGCATGATGGGGCCCCTGATGCTGATGATTCAGAATATTCAAGAGAGGGCTTAAGAAATATATTGACAGAATATTGAAAGAGAAGTTGTGAGCCTTAGAGGTAATTTCATGTACCCAAAAGACCACAAATACAAAAATTAGTATATAAATATAAATAAAATAAATTTATTTATATTATTCAAATAAAAGTTAAAATATAAATATAAAATTATATTCAAAATAAAAAAAAATTTAATTAAAATTTAAAATTAAAATTACATTAAATTTTGTAATTATAAAATTACATTTATACTTAAAAAAAATTAAGTAAAAATGAATTTTTAACAAAACTGTAAAAAAAATAAATAAATTTGGAAAAAAGTTAAATAAAAATTATTATAACTTTTTATCCAATAAATAAACATATAAAAATTATTTCACCATTGGATTCCTCATAAAAAATCAGGTGGGGTCACCTCTGAGTGAAATTCTTGTAACTCAACTCTAAATAAGCTTAAATTAAGTTTTTAGTATTTTCAATACAAAAGTTGAAAATACTCAAAACCTTAATTTAATTCACACCACATGTGGTGTTAACCATCAATTTTTGTGTTAAAATTGAGGTGTTGTGTTTAGTTTAGAAGTTATGAGGAATTGAAGTATTTTCAATTGAATTCAATTGAAATGTCAAAATGTGTGCGTGTATTACATAAGTGAACTTTGATTTACATATGAGGTGTCAATTATTACTGTATTGTACTGTACAATTGAATTGAATTACATATGTAAATTATAAGTATAATACATGATGAGGAATTAAAGGAAAAATAAATTGGAAAGATTAAATTTGGGGGGGAAAAGGAACTCCAGCTCTAAGGGGGAGCTAGACCCCCAAAATCCTTGCTGACAGGCGTGGGATGTCAAAATTCACGCAAAAGTTCATCACTTTTGGTCTGGAATTGAGTTACAGGGTCTGTGGACTCAATTGATGATGAGGTTTTGATACCAACTGGGGTAGTTTTAGCTGTTGCCAAGAGGGTAAAACTACCCTTAAGATAAAACAATCATAATAAAAACAGTTTTAACTGGTTTCTACGCCTCTGACACACATTCTGACGTGTTTTGAAGGCTTTAGGCCTGGTATTGCTATATTAATGGCTGATTTAAGGGTCTAAAATGGCTAAAAATGGCTAAAAATGGCTTAAACCAGCCCTTTTTGGTCTAAACCAGGGTTCAATGATGCCATAATTGGCTTTTCTGTTGTCAGACTGTTTTTCACGACTGACAAGAGTAAATTTTACTTTTGGAGTAAGAGAATTGATGGCTATAAAAGAATGTCTTCTTTGCCCCACTTTTCTCTTCATGTTAGAATCTTTTCCTTTTATTAATTAGTTTAAACACTGTTAAACCAATCAATCAAAGATTCCAACCACTATTTTTAAATCATTTTAATCCTTTTAACCACGTGAAAAAATCATTATAACCATTGTTTGTAACTCTTATAATCATTTTTACCCCTGAACCACCCCAAAAGTGAATTGAAGCATCTTTCATCACTGTAAACTTTGTCACTTTGTTTCCAAATTCACTCTGGTCACTTTTGGGCGTGTTTTCTCTTTAATATTCTTTTTAAAGACTTTGTTCTTTAATTAATTGCTTGCAGTTCTTTGCTCAATTAATTCCAATTGAAATTGCTCTTGAAGAAATTTCTTTTGTAGCCTTAAAATATCTCTTGTAGAGTATTTTTTGGATAAATTTTTATTGTTGGTAAAACAATAAATTTTTATAATATTATTGTTTTATACTAATAAAGTTATAAACAATAAAATCGGCGTGTTTTCTCCTAAAAATAATATTTCATACTATTTTTAATTGAATTTTACCTTATACAAATTTTGAGGACAGGAAAAGTACTTGATTTTTAATCAAAGTTTCATATCCACACCTTACAGAAGTGGTGAGGAGAATCAAAGAAAAACAGAAACATCAATAAGATCAATAACACAACAAGCATTTTAATGTAGCTATATTGAGTATCTTGGCCAGGAGTCATGAAGTGGACCTCAAATATTTTCCAGGGCTTTGGAATTCACGGATTTTAGGCTTTCTTGGTTAATGAAAATTTTACCTCTCATGCATTTTTCAATAAGGATTTTGCGCAAATGGCTGAGTTGTTAAATTTCAACAGGCCAAATTATATTAGGTATTATTTTTTTGTTATTCTATATAATTGTGTGGGTTTATTTACAATACACCCACACAATTATGATACATGAACATCATAGTAGGATGGCTCAGACTTAACACAAAAAACCATTTTTATTTGGGTATTTTGGCAAAAGCATCACTTAAGAAAAACCCACATTTCTTGGTGCAAAATCCCACTTGTGATTCAACTTTGAATGCTTTCTTTTAAAAAAACTCAAGGTGGGAATTTTTCAGAATTACTATGTTAGGTTTGGGTTTAAAATATATTTTGCTTTCATAAAAAAAATTGAATCATTACTTACAACCCATCCTGAGCTTCATATTCACTCTCACCATTGAAATAATTCCACCCAAATGTTCATCAGATTCAACAAAAAAAGACTCTACTTCTGATCTGAAGAAATCAGGACATCTTACAACCGGCAACTATCTAATAATAATAAGTTATCTTAAAATCAAGAAGAATTTTGAAGCTTGTTTTGGCTCTTCTGGAAAACATCAATTGGAAGGCCCCCATTATCAAAACACATTGGATTCCAATTAATGGCTAATGAGGTGAACAAAATTCAAAAAATTGTTTGAAGCTGACACCTAACAATATGAGGGATAAATGGTGAAATTACAAAAAAAAGTATATATCTTCAAACATTATGAGAAAAAAACAGGCTCAGATATTACTGATGAATACCTAAAGAAAGGGATTCATACACTTATTCAAAGGATGGAAACACGTTTTCCATGCTATTCAAAAATGGATGAGCTCTTTGGTAATAAACCGAATATAACACCAATGGCAACTTGCAACTTCCCTGAGTTGTAAAAAAATGAGACTCTTGATGCATATGAATCCTTGATAAAAAGTTAATTATTTCTTATACTTTATGACAAAAATATTTGGTGGATTGTGCTTATTATCAAATCAATAGGTGTTTGAAGGGCCATTAAAACAGAAAGACATTACCAGCATAAGTGGGATTGAAAAAAGTGCAACCAGAAGCCCTAATGATGACTGTATTCAAATGGAGAAATCTCTCAAAAACAAAGTAAGAGTGTCTCATTAAATAAATTCCTAAGGAATTTCTAACTCTGCATTCTATGTATGAATAAGGGAAAAAACCATGAAGTATCAATGTCATCTCAAATTGATCCAATTATCACAGTGAATATTAACAAGGGAATTTTTGTATAAGAGAGCACATCTGCTTCAGTATGGAAAGAAAGTATTTCAACACCATCAACAGCAATAATTAGACATGAATCAGTCAAGAACTTAAATCCACAGAGAGGGTCAAAAAGAAAACTGGAATCAAATTGTGTACCCTCATATGCTTCAGTATTTACTACAAGGCAAGAATGTTATTAACGAAAACAAATATTAGTTATCTTATATTTGAGTCTGAAAATTTTCTTATATTAGCACATAGTAACAGTGATTCTTCCAAATGGGAATTGAAAAAATCAAGTGGCCAGAAGAAAAAGGAGTTGAAAGCAAACGTCTCAAAAAGGGGGAGATAATGAAGCAAAGTGGAATCGATTTTTAAAGAGATAATAAGGATAAAGAGTTGGAATTCTAAGAACAAAAACTCAAAAAACAAAGTGATTTTGAAATCAAGAAATTACCACTTCAAGTTGACTTTCAGCATGAACAAAAAAAGATGTATTTAACTATTTCAATTTTACAATCAAATCGCTCATCAAATGAGCCAAAAGCTAACATAAAGTTAATTAATAATAAATGGTATGTTATATTTGTCTGTTTGAAGATTTTCATAGAATGTTTGTGTGTATATTAAATACATTACTATAGTAGTTATCAGATTATACACACAATATGTGATATCATAGTGGTTATGCACTTATGTTTTTGCATGCTGAAAATATTAACTTGATGTGAGATTTGAGACATGCTTCTTATAAAAAGTTGTATTTTCAACTTCAGTATGTTAATATAGACTTTTATTCAAAATATTAATTGAATAGTGTAATTATGAGTGGGGATTTGATACCAAAAACAGATATCAAGATAGTAACTATTGTTTTGAGTATGAAGCAATTCTATCAAAAATTGATTGATGGTCATCATAGGTAAAATTGGACATTCTTCAATATTTGAGAGATTTGAACAAATTTCAAGTTTTTTTTCAAATCTCCATCAACATTGAAAGTCTTATGAATTTCCCACTTGAGCCACCATCTGTATATAATCTGAAATTATGGATAGTCTTGGCATGCCATACCATATAGCAAATTCTTCGGATTTTTCCAGTCAATTCAATACTTATATCCTGATCAGGAAAAACAAAATATTCATTCAAGAGATCATAATTTGAATTAAAAATTGTGGAAGAATTTTTGATAATATGAATAGAAAGGAAAAAAGCAAATTCTTAAGCATTATTATCACAATGTGGAAAATTGAAAGACCAATTTAATGTACAGGTAATATTATTTGCAAAAGAAGGTTCATTTTTGTTCTTGAAAGAGAAAAGAATTTGCTCAAAGCAAGGTATTCCAAGGCTTTTCATACTATGGGTATTTTATTCTCAAATTACTGATGCAATATTGTTGAAAAAAGTTCCCAGAATAACCCATATTTCTGGGGGCATAGATGAAACCAGTTGATATTCTTCAATCCTTCCAGAAATCTAATTGGTAGAGAAATATTGTCTTAAATGATAATCACCAATACAAGGAGGACCCCAACCAATTGCATAGTTTGACCCATGAATCCTTTTGCCACATTCTTTCTGCTTTCCAAGTGAAGAATTCCTTTTATGAGATAAGATGATAAAAGTTTCATATTTTATGTTTTACTGTAAGGTGTGGATATGAAACTTTGATTAAAAATCAAGTACTTTTCCTGTCCTCAAAATTTGTATAAGGTAAAAATCAATTAAAGATAGGAAAGGATATTATTTTTAAGAGAAAACACGCCAAATTTATTTTTTTATAGCTTTATTAGTATAAAACAATAATATTATAAAGATTTATTGTTTTACCAACAATAAAAATTTATCCAAAAATACTCTACAAGAGATATTTAAGGCTACAAAAGAAATTTCTTCAAGAGCAATTGCAATTGGAATTAATTGAGCAAAGAACTGCAATCAATTAATTAAAGAACAAAGTCTTTAAAGAGAATATTAAAGAGAAAACATGCCCAAAAAGTGACCAGAGTGAATTTGGAAACAAAGTGACAAAGTTTACAGTGATGAAAGATGCTTTAATTCACTTTTGGGGTGGTTCAGGGGTAAAAATGATTATAAAAGTTACAAACAATGATTATAATGATTTTTTCACGTGGTTAAAAGGTTTAGAATCATTTAATAAAGGTGGTTGGAATCTCTTATTGATTGGTTTAACAATGTTTAAACTAATTATAAAAGGAAAAGATTCTAACATGAAGAGAAAAGTGGGGCAAAGAAGACATTCTTTTATAGCCATCAATTTTCTTACTCTAAAAGTGAAATTTACTCTTGTCAGTCTTGAAAAACATTCTGACAACAGAAAAGCCAATTATGGCAACATTGCACCCTGATTTAGACCAAAAAAGGCTGGTTTAAGCCATTTTTAGCCATTTTTAGCCATTTTAGACCCTTAAATCAGCTATTACTATAGAAATACCTGGTCTAGAGCCTTCAAAACACGTCAGAATGTGTGTAAGAGACATATACACTAGCTAAAACTCTTTTTAGTACGATGGTTTTATCTTAAGGGTAGTTTTACCCTCTTGGCAACAGCTAAAACTACCCCAGTTGGTATCAAAACCTCATCATCAATTGAGTCCACAGACCCTGTAACTCAATTCCAGGCCAAAAGTGATGAACGTTTGCGTGAATTTTGACATCCCACGCCTGTCAGCAAGAATTTTGGGGGTCTAGCTCCCCCTTAGAGCTGGAGTTCCTTTTCCCCCCCAATTTTAATCTTTACAATTTATTTTTCCTTTAATTCCTCATCATGTATTATACTTATAATTTACATATGTAGTTCAATTGAATTTTACAGTACAATACAGTAATAATTGATACCTCATATTTAAATCAAAGTTCACTTATGTAATACATGCGCACATTTTGACATTTCAATTGAATTCAATTGAAAATACTTCAATTCCTCATAACTTCTAAACTAAACACAACACCTCAATTTTAACACAAAAATTGATGGTTAACACCCCATGTGGTTTGAATTAATTTAAAGTTTTGAGTATTTTCAACTTTTGTATTGAAAATACTAAAACCTTAATTTAAGCTTATTTAGAGTTGAGTTACAAGAATTTCACTCAGAGGTGACCCCACCTGATTTTTTATGAGGAATCCAATGGTGAAATAATTTTTATATGTTTATTTATTGAATAAAAATCTATAATAATTTTTATTTAACTTTTTTCCAAATTTATTTATTTTTTTACAATTTTGTTAAAAATTCATTTTTACTTAATTTTTTCAAGTATAAATGTAATTTTATAATTCCAAAATTTAATGTAATTTTAATTTTAAATTGTAATTAATTTTTTTATTTTGAATATAATTTTAGATCTATATTTTAATTTTTATTTTAATAATATAAATAAATTTATTTATATTTATATGTTAATTTTGTATTTGTGGTCTTTTGGGTATATGAAATTACCTCTAAGGCTCACATTCCCTCCCCCTATAAAAGAATATTAATTTGTAATATTGGTGTTTCTAGTGTGTCTGAATCTCCTGAGGAGTTTTGTAGCTTCTGGTATATCTTTTTCTTCTAACCATTCATCTTCACATGTTGGGTCACTGTACCTAACAAGGTATTCCCTTACTTTCTTGGTTCTTAATTTCCTTTCTTTAAGAACTTTGGTAATTTTTTTAGTACCAGATGTCTCAATAGGAGGTATAACTTGGGGAATCTTATTCCTCAAGGGAAATTTCTCAGCATCACTAGATCTATATGGCTTTATCAAGCTCACTGGAAATGTAGGATGCTTATTGCTAAGTTCTTCAGATAACTCTACTTCAACAGCATTTTCTCCATGGAGGGCCTTAATCACAAAAGGTCCTGCAAAGGAGTCTTTCAACTTTTTACATCCTTTGATGTTATTGAAGTGAGTGGTGGATACAAGAACTAGGTCCCCCACTTTGAAATCTGGAGTTGCATGTGATTTATCCCATTTGTCTTTAGCATATGCAAAAGAGTCCTCCATGCACCTTACTGCATGATTTCTAGCTTTGTCTAGCATTCCTTTGCAGCTAGCACCTGTGGGATGTATTTCAATTAAATCTTTCCTCAAGGAATCTTGGGGTAACTTGGGGTTCCATCCTTTTTCTAGAATAGCAGGAGTCTGATTGGTACTGGCATGGATTGATGTTTTATATGCTTATTCCAGTGCTGGCAACAGATTACACCAATCATGGTTAAATACATCACAATCTTTAAATTCAAGGCCATATGCACAAAATCTTCTCACCATGTCCTCCAAGGTTTGGATCATCCTTTCAGCCAGGCCATCAGTTTGTGGGTGGTAGGCTGTAGAGAAAGACAGTTTAGTGCCAAATAATTGGTGAATAGGAGACTTGGTCCTAGTATCAACCTTAATTACAATAACATAAAAGGTCCAAAGAAATTGAAAGATTTCTTTGCAGGACCATTTATGATAAAGGCACTTCATGGACCCAAGGCTGTGAAATTGGAACTCACAGGTGAATTAATGAACAAACACCCAACTTTCCCTGTAAGTCTGATAAAACCTTACATCTCAAGTGACAAGGAGTTATTTCCACTAAGAAATAAACCCCCACTTGAAATTTCCCCCTTGGAAGAAGGAGTAGAAAAGAAAATTGTAAAAGTCCTTAAAGAAAGAAGGACAAGAAACAAAAAAGAAAGAGAATACCTTGTAAGGTATAGAAATTAAACTCAAGAAGATGAATGGCTACTTGAGAAAGATATAACAAATGATGATAAAATACTAAGAAGGTTCAGACATGAAAGAAAACCTAAAGAATAGAAAAGTTAAAGCATTATTGAGCTTCAAGACTAACAAAGTCCATTGAAGAGGTAGGACAGCGGATGATACCCCAATTACACATATCAGATTGTGGTACAATTTTTTTTGGTGGTAGGGAATTTGAACCTTTGAGACATGACCACATACCCATAAAGGTCACAAGAAATATTCAAAATAATTATACATAAAAATAATTACCTTAAGACTACAAAAATGCCATAAATAGGCATAAAACTTGGTTTAACTTAAAAACAAATGAATAAGCATGTAACATAAATTACACCATTGGATTCCCCATGGTAAAATACACATATACCACCTTTATGGCATATCTGTAAAGTCAATATTTAATGAGTTATAAGTAATAATACCTTATAAAAAACATAAATCCTTGATTATTTCAAATACCAATGAAACAACATGTAAAATAAATGGTACCATTGTATTCTCCATAAAATTCCACACATAAAACAATTAAGAAGCTAATCTCCAAAGTCAATACCTAAGCAGTTCGGCTGGATATATGCACTTTTTTGGTCAATGCATATATTCAAGGATTTTAGCTGATATCTTTTGAAATATACATGATACAGTGATGAACCAAAAATGAAGTCACCATTTAATTACTGTATGAACACAGCAATGAACTATCTTTCACTAGCTATAAACAAGGTTAGAACCTGTAATGGTTTATTGATTAAAATCAATAGAGCTGTTGACCACTTTGTTGTGAAAGTGGTCCAAACTTAAAAGAAAGTAAACAGTTGGATTCTACTAGCTCATTTGTGAAGAATGATGTTTTTTTATTACAATATTCAAGGTATAACCTCTTGAAATCATTGCTTTAAGTTTAAAATATTAAATTTGACAGAAAAGAGGAGTTACAAGAAATATTATCAAAAATACAGTTTTAATGATGTAATCGAATGCTCTTGGAAGTCTGAAAAGGCCATGCCATGCTATCGGATTCCACTCTCAGAATATCTGTAGCGTGTATAACTTAAAAGTCATTAATGATCAAAGCTTAAGCTTAAATTTGATCAATCAAGATCACTCACTGTAATCTTATTTTAGGTTTAAAAGTCATATAAGTGATGAAACTGGTGAATACTATTAAAATATGATTAAAACTAATACAATCCACGAATTTTGGGCTTCTTCTAAGCCTATGATGTCATCAAACTTAGAGTTATAGTGATAAATCTAAATAATGACGTAATCATGAGGTAAGATGGTTTGATCATGATGTAATCATCGACAAACCTCAAAATATTGATCAATTTCAGTAGGAAGAATCAATACACGTCTACTAGAAGCCTGTTGGACTCTAGGAGGAAGGTCTTTACTGTGAGCCTTGAGGTATATTTTACATACCCAAATAGGCCACAATTATCTTGAAAATAAATTTTGAATTATGCATAACTCATAAGTCATGCATATATCCAAAATTCATCATTTTTGATTTCAGAAAAGATGAATAACTTTTTATTGAGTAAGTAAATCCATGAATTTAAGGCCAGATTTGGATTCTACACAAAAATTCACATAGGGTAGCTCCATAGAGTGAATAAGCTCAAATTAACTCTTTGAGGTGGTAATATGGAAAATACTTCAATACCACATCATCAATACCACATAAAAGGTCCGTGAAAACTTTTGTTTTTCTTAATTTCATGCCAAAATAATGGGAATGTGAGAAATCACATGTTACATATACACCAAGAATAGTGTTATGCATGTTTTGAGCACTTAATATCATGGTATTCTTACATGGACTTTTGGTACACCCATAGTGGATATCTCAATAAGCTAAACTTTCTATTTTGACGTGAAAAATAGGCAAGGGGGACAAAAGACATCAAAGAGAGCCAGGGTACCCAAATTCTGAGGACTAAGAGGCGTGGAATACTCCAAAGCTTGGATCCATGGCTGATCTTGGCCCAATTAGTAAACTAAAACACTTTGGGAACTTGGTTACCATGTTACAACTACAGTAATTCATAAGAAAATAGCAAATAACCTGCTCTTTTGACGTGCCAAGGAGGTAAAGAGCTACTTAGAATCCTGTAACCACGTCAATTCTTAATGACTTTCTATGGATAGACCCTAAAAGAGTAATTAAAACCCTTTTGGGACTTGTATCCATTGATTTACCTCATAGCAACCAGCTAAACACTGATATTTGCAATTCTACATAGAAATGAGGTAAAACCTTTACAAATTCATTCAAAATACAATTCTTCATTAATCTTTCTGAAACTTTCAGGACCAATGGAGAACTTTATTATCCATGGTACAACCAAAAAGAATTACAGTTTGCCTAGTAAAATTAAAAGTTCTACTTACAGTCCATTTTTGACTATTCTACGTGAAATACTGAATCTTCAAAAATTCACAGTAAGTACAACCTGTGATGAAATTGCCAATAACATTGATAACTTTGAGAAATCAATGATTATTCTGGAATAAAAGAAGATTTACAGATGTTACTCCTTTTATTCTTAACCATATTGGGGTTGGTAGTCACATAAAAGCATCAATTAAGTAATTATGATAATCTTATGTGACAACAGATGATGCAATCAATAATCCAAAAAGGTTTATTGTTTTCTCACTCACTGGTTTTTCAGCTTGCTCCATGGCACCCCTCTGTGAGCTGTTATTGACTTAATAAAGGCCTCTTCTTGCTTTTTTTTCCAGATCAAATCATCTTATGATTTGATTAAATCATTATTACCAACAAGTAAGTATTAGTTAAACTATTCTTAAGTGTTTTATACTTTCTGAATCAATCAGAAGGACGTGAAATCATTGAATTCAACCATATATTGTTGTAATACTGTTATAAATCATTTTGATCCTTTAAATCCACAATTCTATGTCAAATTTCTCTACTTTTATCTTTCAATAAGCTCTTTGGAGTATTAGTGAGTCATTTATCTTAAACTCTTAAAGTTTTTCTCTATCATTAGTTTTCTTCAGGAATTATCATTATAATTATATATTCAAATAATTTTATTATTTTAATAAAAGAAGTTTTTATTATTAAAATCTTCTTGTAATTGATTCTTGTAGACAATTACTGCTCACTGTTATAATCACTAGTAGTGTATAACACGTGAAAGAAATAATTTTAATTATTTAATTGTTGTTGTAATAATACTTTATTATTATATTGCATAAGAACAGACATAGTACTGTTGATTAATAGTAATATTATCATCAGTTTCATAGTCAAATCTTACATTTACTATAAGTAGAGCTCTTTTTACTCTGTTTTCACCTCAGACACTTACAAAACATTAAATCATCAAAAAAAGGTAATTTCTTTATTCTTTATATATAAAACTTTTATATTATTAAAGGCAAAAGCTAATCTTATAATAATCTTCATCTCTCACGTGATTATTGCATTTATTTAATTGTTTTGTCTAAATTTCTCTTAAAAACCTCAATTCCACGTCAAATCATGAAAAATTGTAATTTCTCTTAAATTGTATTGTAACTAAAATTTAAACAAGTTGTATTTACATTTTTAGGCGTAAAGGTATTCAAAATTATTACATTAAGCATTAAAAGTAGGCTATTTCTCTTATAATAATAATTTTTCTCTATTATTACTTTAATAATTCTATAATTGATATAAATAGTATTTATATTAATTTATAGCTTTAATATTAGTAATATTATTGTTATTAATTGTTTTTTTATTAATGAAAAACAATTTTCTACGCATTTATTGTTTGTTGGTAGCAATAATAAAGTTCTCTTAAATATATGAAGTATCTTATATTAAGATATTTATTTATTATATTATTTTTTTACAATATAAATTATATTATTATATTTATTTAATAATATAATTATTTTACTCCATAATTATAATAATTCTTTATTATTATGATTATTTTTATCTTATTTGTTGCATTTATAAGAACATTCAAAGTACAATAAGTAAAATATTAGTAATTTTTACTTATTGTTTCATAGTCAAACCTTACAATCAGTGATTGAAGATTCCTTAATTCACTTTTGGGGCGGTTCAGGGGTAAAAATGATTATAAGAGTTGCAAACAGTGATTATATTGATTTTCTCACGAGGTTAGAAGGCTTAAAAGGATTTAAAAAGGTTGGTTGGAATCTTTTATTGATTGGTTTAACAGTGTTTAAACTAATTATAAAAGGAAAAGATTCTAACATGAAGGGAAAAGTGGGGCTAAGAAGACATTCTTTTATAGCCATCAATTTTCTTACTCCAAAAGTTAAATTTACTCTTGTCAATTGTGGAAAACACTCTGAAAACAGAAAAGCCAATTATGGAATCATTGAACCCTGGTTTAGACCAAAAAAGGCCTGGTTTTAGCCATTTTTTGCTATTTCGAGCCATTTTAGACCCTTAAATCAGCCACTACTATAGTAATACCTGGCCTAGAGCCTTCAAAACACGTCAGAATGTGTTTAAGAGATGTGGAAACCAGTTAAAACTGTTTTTACTAAGACTGATTTATTTTAAGGGTAGTTTTACCCTCTTGGAAAAAGTTAAAACTACCCTGGTTGGTATCAAAACCTCATCATCAATTGAGTCACAGACCCTGTGACTCAATTCCAGGCCAAAAGTGATGAACGTTTGCGTGGATTTTGACATCCCACGCCTGTCAGCAAGGATTTTGGGGGTCTGGCTCCCCCTTAGAGCTAGAGTTCCTTCTCCCCCCAATTTCAATCTTTCCAATTTATTTTTTCCTTTAATTCCTCATGATGTATTATACTTGTAATTTACATATGTAATTCAAGTGAATTTTACAGTACAGTGCAGTAATAATTGATATCTCATATGTAAATAAAAGTTCACTTATGTAATACACACGCACATTTCGACATTTCAATTGAATTCAATTGAAAATAATTCAATTCCTCATAGCTTCTAAATTATACACAACACCTCAATTTTAACACATAATTAGGTGGTTAACACTATGTCTTGTGTCAACTAAATCAATGTTTTGAGGATTCTCAACTTTTGTACAGAAAATACTAAAAACTTAATTTAAGCTTAATTAGAGTTGAGTTACAGAAATTTCACTCGGAGGTGACCTCACCTAATTTTTTATGAGGAATCCAATGGTGAAATAATTATTGTTTGTTTATTTATTGAATAAAAAGTTATGATAAATTTTATTTTATTTCTGATGATTTTGTTAAAAATTCATATTAACTTAATTTTTTCAAGTATAAATGTGTTTTTACAATTTTAAAATTTAAAGTAATTTTATATTTGAATTGTAATTAGATTTTCAATTATATATATTTATATTTGTATTTTAATTTTCATTTTAATAATATAAATAAATTTATTTTATTTATATTTATATGTTAATTTTTTATTTGTGGTCTTTTGGGTATATGAAAATACCTCTAAGGCTCACAGTCTTGAGTAATGTGAGCTGAGCTGAAATGTGGATCTCTTCCATAAACAGTGAAAAATGGTGATTGTTTTTCTGAAGATTTGTCAGAGTCATTGTAGGCAAATTCAGCCAAAGGGAGCCAGGTGTTCCAATCATCTTGATGATAACCAACATTCATCCAAAGGTACTGGTCTAGTATCTGATTTGCCCTCTCTGTCTGTCCATCAGTTTCTGTATGGTAAGCAGCTCACAGATCTCTTGAAATCTGGAGCTGCTAACAAAGATTTGTCCAAAAGGAAGAAACAAAAAGAGAACCTCTATCACTAACAATGCTTGAATTAAGGCCATGCTTTGAGAAAATATTCTTGATGAATAAATAGGCCAAGTCTAATGAAGTTATTGAAGACATTGTTGGAATAAAAACTGCCATTTGTGAGAATCTGTCCACTATGACAAGGATTGAGTCAAATTAATTGGACAGTGGCAATTGAGTGATGAAATCCATTGAAAAGCAAATGCAAGGACCAAATGGAATTGGTAGAAGTTTGAGGAATCCAAACTTCTTGTGATGAAAAGTTTTTTTTCTTGAAGACTGTTGACAGGATGATACATAATCCTTGATAAATTGAGTCATGCCAGACCAGTGAAAATCCCACTTGACAAGTTTGAGAGTCTTCTCTTGGCCAGGGTGTCCAGCTGGAGGAGAGTCATGCCTTTTTGAAATTATGCTGAGTTGAATTGTGGGGTAATTTGGGACTACCACCCGATCTTTGAACAGAAGAAGATGGGAGGAGGAATCAAGAGAATAATCTTGGACAGATTTACCTTTACCCAAATCTTGAAGGATACTTCTATATTGAGAATCCTGCCATAATGCCTTCTGAATCGATTCAATCAAATTTGAGAATGCTTCCACCTTGACTGCAAAGAATATTGAGGCTTCAAGTTCATCTTTCTTCATTATTTTTTGATAATTACTTGTAGTCTTGCTGATGAAATCTTCCCCCCTCTCTGGGTAAATGTCATCCTGATGTGAAAATTCATCTGGAAGGGTGGCCAGGGGGCCAGGGAGGTAAGGTATTGAAAAATGGAATTCAGAGAGAAATTCAACCCACCGGGCTTGACGGCAAGTGAGAATCTTTGCTGTCTTGAAGTATTGAAGTGATGGATGATCTGTGGGTACTTCAAAAGAGGAAGAAAGCAAAAGGAGAAAACCTCTCCAGTGCTTGAGAGCCATGACGATGCCAAGGAGTTCCTTGTCATGAATCTCATAGTTGAGCTCAGCTGGGAGAATCTTACGGCTATTAAATGCAATGGGATGTTTTCCTGAGGCAGAAATCTGACTCAGTACAGAACCCAAGGCATAATATGAAGCATCAGTCTCTACAATGGTGGGTAGAGAAAGGATTGGAGGAATGGTGAATTCCTCTTGGAGTTGATTAAACTGTCTAAGAGCTTCCTCATTGAGGGGAAAACAGGAATCTTTCTCGAGGAAACTTGTGAGTGAACTAATTTCATTTGAATAATTCTTGATGAAATGGTGGTAAAAATTGGCAAAGCCATGGAATGATTGAAGAGCCTAGAGGTTTCTTGGAGGTGGCCAATTGAGAATTTGCTGGACTTTTTCTTGGTCTATCTTGAGTCCTTCAGAACAAAAAACATAACCTACATACTTTACACTAGAAACATGAAGTAGGCACTTGGAGGCCTTAGCAAAGAGGTTATTGGCTCTTAGTCTGGCAAGAACAGTGGACACATGAGTGACATGTTCTTCGTCAGACTTCGAAAAGACCATAATGTCATCCAAATAAACCACAACATAAACGTCAAGAAGATCATAGAGAATATCATTGACAAGATTTTGAAAAGAGGCAGGAGCAGTGGTGAGCCCAAATGGCATAACCAAATACTCATAACTGCCATATTTGGTTCTAAAACAGGTCAAATTTTCATCACCTCCCTTGATTCTGAGCAGGTTATATGCCCCACACAAATGAATCTTGGAGAAGACAAAAGAACCCTTGAAAACAGTTAGAAGGTGATTCATAGGAGGAACAGAATACTTGTTCTTCCTAGTAACAGCCTTGAGTTTGGGGTAATGAACACACAAATCAAGGCCACTATCTTTCCTTTTGACAAAGAGGACAGGTGCTCCTGTTGAAGAGGGTCTTGGCCAGATACAATGTTTCTCTACATTCTCTGAAATTTAGGCCCTAAGTGTATCTGACTCTTGGTTTGATAAAGAGTAGATCACCCCCAACTGGAGGTAGAGACCCCTCCAGCTCAAT
Source organism: Austropuccinia psidii (assembly GCA_023105745.1). NCBI lineage: Eukaryota > Fungi > Basidiomycota > Pucciniomycetes > Pucciniales > Sphaerophragmiaceae > Austropuccinia > Austropuccinia psidii. The sequence goes on along the minus strand of JALGQZ010000007.1, from coordinate 51,791,103 downwards.
ATGATGATTACAGGCGTGGTGAGGAAGAAATTTCTCTGCTTTCACCTTGGAGAATACATCCAAGTACTGGTGATAAACAGAAGGAAAAACCGTCATCACAGTTTCTATTTCTTCTGGCTCTTCCTCTTCATCCCACAACTCCTCCAGGGAGTCATGATAAGATGAAGGAGGAAGGTCCATATTCCCAAAGAAGAGATGAAGTTAAGATACATAGTTATCTTACCCAACATCTTGAATTTCTTTGAAGACATCATCTCTAGAGGATAGTAATGACCTATGGCAATTAAGGGAATGAATATGGACAAAAGATGGAAATGATGGTGTTCTAGAATCACCATCAAGAGCTGCACATGATTTGGAAGAAGAAAAGTCATTACTGAAATAATTTTAAGGATCATTATAGTGCTTATGATCAGTTGTAAAGGTGATCAGCCCTTGCCTCCAATCAAGAGATGGATTAAAATGATTAAGAAAGGCAAAGCGTATGAGGTCTTCTCCCTTGGGAGTATCAATGACTGAAAAGTCCCATTCAAAGATTGGGAATGAAGGAAGCTCAATCATATATTGAGTATGGTGAGTCACAAATAAGGAAGGGGAATCAGAGGAGTCCAAGATTATAAGGGGAATCTTCTCTGGAAGTTCTGACATATTGAAAGAATACTTGTGAACAAACTTCTTTGCAATGAATGAGTTTGTAGCACTAGCATCAATGAGAATACTGTAAAAAACATCAGAAAGAGAAGAAAAAACAAAGAATTTAAGAGAATTCTTGACACCAGTATTCAGAAGGCACAATTGTTCTCTGGATGGAAAACAGTGAGGACCATTGATAAGAACATGGTCCTCACTAAGGCTTTTCCCTGGCTGGGAAATTTGCCTGACGGTTGGGTAAGCTTGTTTTGAGGCCTTTTGAAACAGGACTCAAGACTATGCTTCCCACCACAATAGGTACATAAACCCTCCTTGATTCTTCTTTCTTTTTCATAATTCATAAACTTGAAATCTTGATTCAAGAAAGAAGAATGGGGTTTTTCCCTCTTCTGAAAATTCTTCTTCTTCTTTTGACTTGAGCTTGAGGAATTTTTAAGATGAGAGGAACTTCACTTTGGGATTCTGTATCCTTCTCTTGATGATTACTCTTTTCATTTTGCCTCTTATGGTACCTTGTATCAAGCTCAAGGGTAATATCCATTAAGTCTTGAAGGGTGGGAGGCCAATTGATTTAAAATCCTGGATGGAAATTCCTTCCTGAAATGATGAATAAGAGCCCTTTCACCCCAATCCCCAATTCCTGAGACAAGACTTCTGAAATCAGCTATGTATAAAGATACATGCCCACCTTCTTTCATTCTTAAAGAACCCAACTCTGCTTCAGCTTTTCTGACTTCATTTGGGTCCCCAAACATAGTAAAGAGTTTTGATTAAAACAAATTCCAAGAATTGAGAAGGTAATTTAAAACTTGATTGGTGAGATTGGAAATATAAGGCTCAATCCATTTTTCAGCCCTGCCAATGAGAAATGAAGTGGCATAGAGAACTTTCTTTCTGTATTGAGAGAAATTTTCCGGATCATTATGAAAAATCAATTGACAAGACTGAATGAAGCTTTGAACTTTGAAGGGTTGAGTCCCATCAAAGCATTCTAGTGCCTTCAAAGATGGAGTCTTGAAGGCTGGTGGTCTTGGTGCTTCAAAAGATGAAACTGCTTGAAGATGGGCCATATTTTGAGTTATTTGATGCATAATGGCCAATAAAGATCAGACTCTTCCTCTTCACCATCTTCCCCAGGACCTCTGGAAATGGTCCTTGAAGTTCCTGGAAGTCCACCAACTACTCATGAAAATGAAATTGATCTTCTTGGCACTCTTCCTTCCTTCCTGGATGGTGCCGCTCCTTCCACAATGGGCCCTCAGTTGAGAAACTGCTGGTGTGCCATCAAGAGGAGCTCTTGGAGTTGCAGTGAGAACAGCTTGATCTCTGGCCTGAGATCTTGTCTTTCTTTCAGGAGTGAATGTTGAACAGGCATGATTTTGGGAATAAAAATTAAGATAAATGAATAAAAAATCAAAATTTGCTTGAAGTCAAAAAATAAACAATCAAATATTGAGGGAAACCAATGAATCAAATAAACATTTTCAGGTACATTAATTAATGATATTTGAAATGAAGTGTTGAAGTCAAAATTAAATCAATGTCTTGAAGAAAAATTAATGAGTAAAAAGAAATCTTGAGGTAAATCAATCAATCAAATGTCAAAATGAATTCTTCAAGTCAATAAATCAATATGTCAAATCAATCAAAATCAAAATCAAAAGCTTGCAGAAAATCAATCAATCAAATGAAATCTTGAAGCAAAATCAATTTATGTCAAAGTTCTTGATGTGAAAGTCAGCAAAATCAATAAAATCTTCAGGTTAATCAATTTTCTTGAAGTCAATTTCACTTATGCCAAATCAATCAATCAATTCAAATAAAGTGAGCTCTTCTTCAAAATCAAAATTCATGAAGAATGAATCAAAAATGAATCTTGATGTGAATAATGTGTCTGAATTAATTTGATGAGAAATTTCAAAATAAACTTTAAAATTAAACCTGGATTATGAATCAAATGGATTTGATGATTTGCAAAAGATTTAAAAAAAGAGAAACAAAGATAAAAATTGGTCCAGCTTTCAATTTTCAGAATGAAGAATGAATGAGAAAAAATTGAGAGGTGACAATAAATCATAAAGTTCATAAGCAAAAAAAGTCATCATTTCAATTAAATGAGAAAATGATATTATAAAGAAAGAATGAACAGAATGAAAAGGAATTATGAGTTGATTAATATAATGTCACAAGGGCTCTTGGACAGAAAAGCAAGAGTGGCCTGGATCTCACATGGAAGTCTCCAAAAGAATAAATCAAATAAAATAAAGAATTGAATTCCTCTGATATATATGCAGGTACAAAGATGAGATGCAATAAGAGGAAAGAGACACAAAATGGCCAAAGAGTCAATCAAGTAAGTCCTTAATCACTGTTCCCACATTCCAAAATGAACAATGGAATTAGTAAGGATATCACCACCAAGTATCCATTGACGAGAAAAGCAAGAATAAAGAAAAGGTTCTAAATGACTGACTTGATAATATCAGTATTCACTTAACCAAAAATGATAAAATAAATAAAGATAAAAAAACATATATTAATTAACTGGGGGAAAAACCCCCAAGGTCAAAAGAGGCTGGTATATGTGAAATGTTGAGAGCTTTACTCCTTCAGGCTGAAAGCTAGTCTGTATTGAATCCTTGAAGCTGTATTGACAGCTTGATGAAGTGTATACCGTGCCAGATTGGGAAATGAACTGTGTTGAATGATTTTCCCATTATGTATGATTGAAATACAGCTGTTGATGAATCCAGACTGTATTGAAATGAATGTGGTTGCCAAGGTGGATTGATGGAGCACTTACTCTTGACAAACTGTTTTGAACTTCCTCTTGAATATCCCTTGATAATTTATTGCCAGTATTCCTTTGGAAGAATACAGTGAATAAGAATAACCAATGATTGCTTGATGGTGCCATTGGTATTTGAGATTGTCACTTGTCCTTGAGCCTTGATGAATCCTCTGGAGGACGTGATGCCTTGATTACCTGAATAAAAAGTTGAAATAACCATCTGATTTATGAGCTATTGAATTTCTGGTGAAAAAATGTGCATAATGCTGTATAACACCATTTATGGAATTTTTGGTTATTGAAGGTTGAAAGTGGCCAAAGGTATTTTGGAATGATGCCAGGAGGATAAGAGTGAAAATTGGGTTTTGGAGGCTTCAGAGGTGACAAAGTGCCTTTTGGGGTTTTTGGCCACTTTTGGCTTTTTGGCCAAATACAGCTAATAAAGCTTTAAAACTATATTTGCGCAAAAATGTGCAAAATGCACAGAAATGCACAAAATGCACAAAAGTGCCCAAAATGCACAAATATTGGCAATTAAGCCCCAAAAGGCCTGATATGTCCTTTTGGACATATTTCCCATAATACATGGTAAAATGGCATATACAGCTGAATACAGCAAAAATGCACAAAATGCACAAAAGTGCACAAAATGCGCAAAACTGTATTTAAAGCTTAAAAAGCCAAATACAGGATTTTGGGCTGTATTTTCCCTGTGGACTGGAAAATACCAAAGAGTGCCCAAAAGCAGAGAAAGGCCAGGAAGGCCCTGATGATGGTGAAGGGGCCAGGTTGGCCCCAGAAGTGAAAATGACCATAAAAGGTCATACAAGATGAGGGGGCCAATTTCGCCAGTTATTATGGATATGGCCAAATTTCCATAAAATTGATATGGTACTGATATGCCATATGGAGTCCAGGAGGGTAATTGCCATGGTTGTGACAGAGTAGCATGTGATTTGTCCCATTTGTCTTTGAAATATGAAAATCAGTCCTCCATGCACCTTACTGCATGCTTTCCAGATTTTTATAGCATTGCTTTGAAGCTAGAATCTGTAGGATATATCTCAACCAACTCTTTCCTCAAGAAATATTGGGCCAATCTGGGATTCCATCCTTTTTTTAGAATGGCAGGAGTCTGCTTGGTACTGGCATGAATGTATTTTTAATATGCTAATTTGAGTTCAAGTAGAATGGTAAGCCCATCATGGGTGAACCAATTGCAATATTTGAACTCTAGGCAATATGCAAAAAATCATCTGAACATGTCTTTCACAGTTTTAAATATTATTTCAGCTAGACGATCAGTTTGTGAGCTGCAGGTTTTAGAGAAGGATAACTTTCCTCAAAATAGCTGGAGAAGGTTTGCCCATAGTGCTGAGGTGAATTTGGTATCTGTTTCAATAATAATTTTTGTGAATATGATAGTCCATGATTATACTCTATCCCATATCAGAAGAACTATATCCATGGCTGTATCATCTGTGTGAAATGGCAAAAAGATTGGAGTATTACTGAACATTTCAAAATTCATTAGGCATGCATTATAGCTTCTATCACCCCCTGGTGGTAGGCCAGTTACCCAATCAATATGGACAATTTCCCAAGGCCTTCTGGGTTCTTGGATTTTGATCATATTTTCAAGTCTTCTTCCAGTGGATTTCTTTTCCTTTTGAAATCTATTACAGGTTTGTCAATATTCTGAAACATTGTTTTGCCACATTGGTCACCATATAAAGGTCTTGACTGTATCCCTTGTTCTGTCCTCATATAGGTGTCCTGAAAAGGGGATTTAATGGCATTCCTTTAATACAAGATTGATTAAGGATCTCTCCACAAAGCTCATCATGTGTGTTTAGTCCTATGGTAAATTATGTCATCAAGTAAATGAAATCTTCCTTCATCATATTGCTTCTTCCATATTTCATCCAAGGCATGTATGAAGTAGTTATCCTTATAATGTTTAGTAAGAAATTGGCAAAGGATGGTACAGTTCTTATCTTGATTATACCTGTCCCTTACTTCCTCAAAGGTCAAATACTGTGTGTTTGTCACACAATTCATAAAGAGTTCTTGCTATGGATGCAAAGTATTTGATTTGAAGCCTTTAGTATCCTGCAAATTCCAAAAATAAGTGGATTCCCTTTTTTTCTGAGGAATAGGTATCAGTAGTACAGTTGCAATCTTGTTTTTCTCAATTCCAAGGGATTGACAATATACTCAATGTCCAAAGGCTTTGAGTTCTTGAAATCCAAAATGACATTTCTTTAAAGCAATTTTCATGTTTACAGATTGTACGTTTCCCAAAATTCTGGATAGTCTGTATATATGTTCCTCCCAAGTCTTGTAACAGACAAAAATTTCATCAATGTAAATGATTAACAATCCTTCTAAGAGATCTTCAGGGAAGATTCCATTCATCATCCTTTGGAAGTGTGAAGGTGCCTTTTTGATACCAAAAGGCATTCTTAAATATTTAAACACCCCACAATGAACAATAATTCTCAAATATTTTCTTTCTCTTGGTGTCTCTACATTTTTCTGGGATCCCTTAAGGGCAGCCATAGTGCTTATGTATACTTTCTGAGATATTTTAGTGAGGGAGATTTGGATTTTTGGTATGGGATACCTATCTGAGACAGTGTAAGTGTTTAGAGCTCTAATGTCCCCAACCATTCTGGAACTTCCCTTATGCCATCCCCCTATGATTGGTGTTGTTATTTCTACTTCCTCATTGTGACAAACCTTTCTTATTACACTAAGATACAGTATCTTTTTGATTTGAAGCTCAAGGGCTTTCTGGGTATGCAGGCCTTCTCAATATTGGTGTATAGGGCCTCTCAATGTTCAAAATAATTTAAGCTTCATGAACAATAACTGAACCCAATGGTTCTTTATCAGATACAAAGGCTTCTTTGTGGTCATATAAAAAGGGAGAGAGATTCTTTTATTTTTAATCAGTAACATGAAGCCCAATTTCAGCTTCGTTAAACTGTTCTGACTTCAACTTCTCTAACTCCAAGCTTACTGGTGTATATTCATGTTAACACTTCTATCATTCTCATAACAAAAATCTTACTATTTTGATAATAACACTTTCATTATTTTGATGATGACATTGTTATTATTTTGATAATAACACTGTTATTCTTTTTATAATAACACTGTTATTATTTTGATAATAGCTCTGTTATTATTTTGATAATAAGATTGTTATTATTTTGATAATAACACTGTTATTATCTTGATAATAACACTGTTATTATTTTGATAATAACACTGTTATTATTTTGATAATAACACTGTTATCATTTTGATAATAACACTGTTATTATTTTGATAATAACACTGTTATTATTTTGATAATAACACTGTTATTATTTTGATAGTAACGCTGTTATTATTTTGATAATAACGTTGTTATTATTTTGATAATAACACTGTTATTATTTTGATAATAACACTGTTATTATTTTGATAATAACATTGTTCTTATTTTGATAATAACGTTGTTATTATTTTGATAATAACACTGTTATTATTTTTTTAATAACAGTGTTATTATTTTGTTAATAACACTGTTATTATTTTGATAATAACATTGTTATTATTTTGATAATAGCACTGTTATTATGGTGATAATAACACTGTTATTATTTTTATAATAACACTGTTATTACTTTGATAATAACACTGTTATTATTTTTATAATAACACTGTTATTACTTTGATAATAACACTGTTATTATTTTTATAATAACACTGTTATTATTTTTATAATAACACTGTTATTATTTTGATAATAACACTGTTATTATTTTGATAATAACACTGTTCTTATCTTGATAATAACACTGTTATTATTTTGATAATAACACTGTTATTATTTTGATAATAACACTGTTATTATTTTGATAATAACACTGTTATTATTTTGATAATAAGACTGTTATTATTTTGATAATAACACTGTTATTATTTTGATAATAACACTGTTATTATTTTGATAATGTAACTGTTATTATTTTGATAATAACACTGTTATTATTTTGATAATAACACTGTTCTTATTTTGATAATAACACTGTTCTTATTTTGATAATAACACTGTTCTTATTTTGATAATAGCACTGTTATTATTTTGATAATAACACTGTTATTATTTTGATAATAACACTGTTATTATTTTGATAATAACACTGTTATTATTTTGATAATAACACTGTTATTATTTTGATAATAACACTGTTATTATTTTGATAATAACACTGTTATTATTTTGATAATAACACTGTTATTATTTTGATAATAACACTGTTATTATTTTGATAATAACACTGTTATTATTTTGATAATAACACTGTTATTATTTTGATAATAACACTGTTATTATTTTGATAATAACACTGTTATTATTTTGATAATAACACTGTTATTATTTTGATAATAACACTGTTATTATTTTGATAATAAAACTGTCATTATTTTGATAATAACACTGTTATTATTTTGATAATAACACTGTCATTATTTTGATAATAACACTGTTATTATTTTGATAATAACACTGTTATTATTTTGATAATAGCACTAATATTATTTTAATAGTTACACTGTTATTATTTTGATAATAACACTGTTATTATTTTGATAATAACACTTTTATTATTTTGATAATAACACTGTTATTATTTTGATAATAACACTTTTATTATTTTGATAATAACACTTTTATGATTTTGATAATAGCACTGTTATTGTTTTTATGATACAATGTTATCATTTTTATAATAAAACTGTTATTATTTGCATAATAACAGTTTTATTATGCAAAGAATAACGCTGATATCATTTTCATAATAACACTGTTATCATTTTCATAACAACACCGTTCTTATTTCAATTAATACACTGTCCTTTCTTTCATGATAACACTTTTATTATTTTCATAATAACACAGATACTATTTTCAACATAACACTGTTATTTTTTTCATAATACCACTGTTACTACTTTCAGAATAACACTGTTATTAATTTCAGAATAACACTGTTATTATTTTCATAATAACACTATTATAAATTTCATAATAAAACTGTTATTATTTCCATAATAACACGGTTACTAATTTCATAATAACACTGTCAAAGTTTATTCAGAAGGTGGAATCTAGGTTTGATACCACGATAGAAATAGGTTTACTTTGAAATTTCATTTTTATAGCTATTTCTTCTTTTCCAAGTGAAAAACATCTAGAGGAGCTGATAAAAACATTCTTCATTTAAAATCTTTCTATTTAGAAAATTACTCACTCACAAAATTGTCTCCATATTTCTGAAATATTCCCCAAGCCTATGGAACTGCATATTCCTGGAATTATTCAAGGATACATTGTACTAAGACATTTATGAATACTTTGCATGTAAAATCAGACAAATATCCAAAAAAATATCAATTTTGTGTCTTTAATTCTTTATTCAATCAAAACTGAAAGAAAAACATGAACATTGTTAATATAATGAATGAACTAAGTAGAAGTTTTATAAATAAAATCTTATAAATATGCCTCTATGTATTTTTTGTCAATATTTCATTTCAAGACGCTTTATTTTGTGAATTTAAATTTTTATTTCTGTTTCTCAATTATTTCGAATGGTAAATCTCTCAAGTACATGTTCTTCCATAAAATTACTATTAGAAAGCTGGCTACACCTGAAAACATGTGTTGCATTTGGAATTTTACATTCAAGATAGACTGGAGGCAGGTTGAACATAGGGAAAGAATTTCGATTTAGAAATGGAAGTTTTAGAATAAATTCAAGTCAAGAATTCTGAATTCAGTTTGATCAATATCAATGCTTTTTCCAGGTCTTCAAGGCTCAGAATTAAACAATAAATTATGAAAATACTTGTTTTAATATTATTTTTTATCTTTTATCCTTCAATTTACAAAAATATTTAATATTTGGGGTATTTCTTAGGCCATTTCACATAAATAATACAGCTTCAGTATGAACTAACTTTCAATATCATATATGGGAGCCCACAGAATCATAATATGTGTATTGAAAGCCTTTGAGTTTGAATTAACTTCCTCATTATTAATAAAATGGCTTAGGGAGATCGTGAAAAGATTCATAATTATACTCTACCATTAAAATTCTTGCTCTTGTGAAGTAAGTATTTTGTGGGAAATTATATGTGTTATGTTTGCTTCATTTTCTAGGGAGGTTATGATTAAAATTGAGAAAGTCTGTCCAGATTTAGGGAACAGTGTCATTTCAGGGAGAGGCACATACACATTTAGGCTTTATTGAAACACTATAACCACTATTTCAGCCCATAAGCTGATTTGGAGGAGGTCTTTACACTTATAACTAGATAATATAGATATTTAAATTGAAATATTGGCTTCACTATTACAATGGGGGACTTTCTCATTATGAAATTCCATGGTGTAAGCTAAAGATTTTTGTGATCTTCATAGAAAAGCATGTATGAATTATAGTACTTTAAATATCAATAACCATCAATAACATAAGATTTGTTAATGTTTTTGAGAATTTAATTTTTCTCTTTCCTGATACCAATTTAGATCCACTTTCTATACTGTTGTGAAGAAACTATTAATTCTGATCTGAGAATTTTGGTTAAGTGTATTACTTGAAGATCTGAAGAAACCAGATTTTTGAAGTTCTTATCTGGAGTGAAGAAGGTTAATAGCTGTATCAATATGTAAAATAAAGCTAAAATAATGCATGGATTTGTGTGACATTTCTGGAAAGGTAATCTTCATCTATCAATGTGGCTGGCCATTATTGCAAACAATTATCCGATTATTTGAGAAAATTTTATCAAGATATATTTCTATGGAATTCATTTCTTTTACTATTTTTCTTGTATTCTATAAGAGTTTTACATTATAAATTTAGCTCTCTTAATCATTAATGTACTTTTAAATTATTGGGATATATTGAAAGCTTTCCATGCACTAATCAATTGAAGATTCTATGGGAACTCGTTTGACTGATAACATTCATTACCTCAAAATATCTTCTTGAATTTATCATTGATACAAAATCAGAAAATCAGATTATGGAAAATATTTAGAATCTAATATCCCAGTTTCTCTACATTAGAATTTCCTAAAAGAATATAGAAGAAGCCTTTATAGACTCTTATCAAGAGCTCTATTGAAGCTCACTTCAATATTCAATATCTATTGGGAAGAATTAGAAACTGCATATCTATAAGTAAATAAAATAATCAATTCAGTTGTTTTGAAATAATGGGAGGATTATCACAAGGAAAAATAACTGGTATAAATTGGTTCTTGAAACAAATTTCTGTCTCATGATATATTTGTAAAGCTTTTGAGAATTTTGAGAAGCTAAGATCATTTTTACGGCCTAAAATAACGACAAATCATTAATTATCAGTTGTTTGTGAAGCTTAGTTGAGCATAGTATATCTGAAGCTACTTCAAGTGTTTTTGAAAGAGGATATTAGAATATTTCTTTTTTTGTGTTTATCTTTAATTGAAGGCTGGAAGTATTGATTAAGGTAAAATTTTGAAGAGGGAAGCCACAAAGCTATGGTGGAAAGTATTGGGACCTAAGCTTTAGCTGGCACAAATGTTGCATCAGATCTATGTTCAATTAGGATCAAAGTATGGTCCAAATCATGTTTAAATTATCAAATTTTTATTATCCAAGGTTTGCCACGGGATTCAATTAGCTTAAAATATTTCTTATGGAATTTTGTGAACAGTGTTTTCTCAAAACCTTTCATGACCACAGAGACATTTATTTTACAAAGAAATGGATCAATTATTGAAGTAAGTCATGAATCATATTCTTTTATCCCTGGAAATATAATGAAAGTCTGCAACAAAATATTCTCAAACTTAATGAATCTTCTCTTAAATATTTAAGTAAGCAAAGACATATTATTATTTATAATATTGACAATATTTGAGCAATATTACAGGGAAATAAAATCTTTGTGAGACTTTTATGATATAATACTATTCTATATGGACAGATAGTTCTTGGAGCTTCAGCTAACTGGTCTTTCTTCCTTTAAATAAAGCAAAGCTTCTAATATTCAATTTTCTCATCAGAACTGTATTGAACTCCTATAACCCTATAGTTCTTTCACACATCTTTTAATAGCATAAATATACTTCAACTTGAAAGCTGGATGTGCAAACAGAAACACAAAAACTGAAAAAAAATATCAAAAAATTACCTTTCAAAAAATCTTTTGAATAAAGTGATGGAGCTCACTCAATAAAATAAGGGATAGAAGAGTACATGAAATATGTGCTTCACTTCCTTTCATTATAAAAAATAAATATTTTTGGTTTTTGTTATAAAAAATAAGTAGAAAAAACTTTCTTTATGCTACTCAAAAAAGTTGTCTTTTATTGTTTTTATTTCACTTTTTAAGTTTTCTTATTTATTTCCATGGTGATATGTCATTTTGAGTATTTTATGACTTTTTGATTTTTTGTCTTGTTATTTGAGTTTTCCTATGTTTCGTTTCATGTGATTCATTGGATTTAACTTAATTTTATGCTTTTTTTGTCAATTCAAATTACAGTAGGAGGCTTTGTAAGGTCCGCTACTTTCAATTTATTCACAAAGGTGAAATGTGTTACAGTAAAATACCTGTAATATCCAGTGCTACTACTGTAAATTTTTCAACGATTGTTGACAATTATACATTAGCTGTAATTATAGGGACTCTCATGTCATTTCCTTTTCAGTTTTTGATTCCCTTCAGTGGCAAGTGCTGTAATACATAAAGCCCAGTGTTAAAGTATAAGCATAAAACTAAAATTTATGCTAATACACAAAACATTAATTATTGTAATTACTATTTAAATCTCATCTTAGATCAAATTTGTCTTCCCCCTTAGGGAAGTTTCTTTTTGAAACTTTTGCTTCTTGTTTTCATTTTCTACTATTTTCTCATCATGTATTAGCAATAAAGATTGACCCTTAGGGGAGTTTCTCTGTTAAATTTTTGCTTCTAATCCTTCTTCTCTACTATTTTCTCATCACCAAGTACTTTTCTTTCAAAATAAGTGATAATAATCCAAAAAAGGGGAGAGAAATTGATTTTCTCTTGAAAGAAAAGAGAGATTTTACCCTTAATAATATAGATTGATAAAATTTAATGATGAGCAAAAGTTACCAGAAAATGAGAAAAATAAGAATGATAAATAAATTACAGGAATTTCAATTAATTAATTAGAAAAATATTATGTCTCTTGAAAATTACTTTATTGAAAGGAATTTTAAATCCCTTGTCTGTTTGTTCTGAAGCAACGGGAGTTTAACTATTTGAAATGCAAAAATATCCACAATCCAGTTTATTCAGAAGAGGATCTGTGAAAAAATCTGAATTTGATATATAGAAGCCATTTTTTTCAAAAGAAATAAGAGATAATATCTTTCTAAATTAGTAATAAGTCAAAAATCAAGAAAGATAAAGGCTTTATTCATTTATAAGACTTGATTTAACTTATTTTGGCCATTGTGAGCCTTGAGGTATATTTTACATACCCAAATAGGCCACAATTATCTTAAAAAGAAATTTTGAATTATACATAACTCATATATCATGCATATATTCAAAACTCATCATTTTTCATTTCAGAAAAGATGAATAACTTTTTATTGAGTAAGTAAATCCATGGATTCAAGGCCAGATTTGGATTCTACACAAAAACTCACCTAGGGTAGCTCCATAGAGTGAATAAGCTCAAATTAACTCTTTGAGGTGGTAAAATGGAAAATACTTCAATACCACATCATCAATACCACATAAAAGATCTGTGAAAATGTTTGTTTTTCTTAATTTCACGCTAAAATAATGGGAAAGTGAGAAATCCCATGTTACATATACACTAAGAATAGTGTTATGCATGTTTTGAGCACTTAATATCATGGTATTCTTACATGGACTTTTGGTACACCCATAGTGGATATCTCAATAAGCTTAACTTTCTATTTTGACGTGAAAAATAGGCAAGGGGGACAAAAGACATCAAAGAGAGCCAGGGTACCCAAATTCTGAGGACTAAGAGGCGTGGAATGCTCCAAAGCTTGGATCCATGGCTGATCTTGGCCCAATTAGTAAACTAAAACACTTTGGGAACTTGGTTACCATGTTACAACTACAGTAATTCATAAGAAAATAGCAAATAACCTGCTATTTTGACGTGCCAAGGAGGTAAAGAGCTACTTAGACTCCTGTAACCACGTCAATTCTTAATGACTTTCCATGGATAAACCCCAAAAGAGGAATTAAAACCCTTTTTGGACTTGTATCCATTGATTTACCTCATAGTAACCAGTGAAACACTGATATTTGCAATTCTACGTAGAAATGGGTTAAAACTTCAAAAATTCATTAAAAGTACAATTCTTAATTAATCCTTCTGAAACTTTCAGGACCAATGGAGAACTGTATTATCTATCGTAAAACCAAAAAGAATTACAGGTTTACTAGTAAAATTAAAAGTTTTACGTACAGTCCATTTTTGACCATTCTACGTGAAACACTGAATCTTCAAAAATTCACAGTAATTAAAACCTGTGATGAAATTGGCAATAACATTGATAAATTTGAGAAATCAATGATTATTTTGGAATAAAAGAATATTTACAGATGTTACTCCTTTTATTCTTAACCATATTGGGGTTGGTAGTCACGTAAAAGCTTCAATTAAGTAATTATGATAATCTTACGTGACAACAGATGATGCAATCATTAATCCAAAAAGGTTTATTGTTTTCTCACTCACTGTTTTTTTCAGTTTGCTCCATGGCACGCCTCTGTGAGCTGTTGTTGACTTAAAAGAAGCTTCTTCTTGCTGTTTTTTCCGCATCATCATCTTATTAATCATTTATATCAATATTACCAACAAGTAAGTATTAGTTAAAACTTTTCTTAAGTGTTTTATTCTTTCAGAATCAATCAGAAAGACGTGAAATCATAGAAATCAACTATATATTGTTGTAATACATTTATAAATTCATTTTGATCCTCTAAAATCCACAATTCTACGTCAAATCTTTCTATCTTATCTTTCAATAAGCTCTTTGGAATATTAGTGAGTGATTTATCTTTAATTCTTAAAGTTTTTCTCTAAAATTAGTTTTCTTCAAGAATTATCTTTATAATTATTCTTGCAAAAGATAATTATATATTAAAATAATTTTATTATTTTAATAAAGAAGTTTTTATTATTAAATTCTTCTTGTAATTGATTCTAGTAGACAATTACTTACTCACTGTTAAAATCACTAGTAGTGCTTAACACGTGAAAGAAATAATTCTTTAATTATTTAATTGTGGTTATAATAATATTTTATTATTATATTTCATAAGAACAGACATAGTACTTTTGATTAATAGTAATATTATCATCAGTTTCATAGTCACATCTTACATTTGGGGGCCTGGCTGTGTTTTTTGAACCTTGTACCCTTAATTAATATATTTTTAAGCTCTAAAATATATTAACATAATAATTTTTTTCTTTCATTTTAAAGCTAAAAGAATTCTTATTTTTGAAATTGTTTTGGAAATCTTTT
This sequence comes from Austropuccinia psidii, assembly GCA_023105745.1. Taxonomy (NCBI): domain Eukaryota; kingdom Fungi; phylum Basidiomycota; class Pucciniomycetes; order Pucciniales; family Sphaerophragmiaceae; genus Austropuccinia; species Austropuccinia psidii. The sequence goes on along the minus strand of JALGQZ010000007.1, from coordinate 51,776,055 downwards.
TCATTGAGGAATTTGGTTTAATTTTATACTGTCTTTACACGTGGCTTTTTCACATCCAAAAACTTGAAAATTATTCTTTGAGTTACTCTCAATTAATTTTCATTCAAAATCTTAAATTTTAATTTTTTTCTTTAAAAAGAATAATTTTTTAATATTAAAAAATATAAAACTTATAAAAAAATCTTTAAAAATATTTTAAAAAAGTATCAAAAATAATTTTTTCTCTTTTATGAATTTTTTCTAGTGTCTTTAATCAAATACTGTGCAGCTGGCAACAGACTCAGTAAAAGATATATCACTAGTCCAGAATCTGAAGAAAGTATTGAGGTGCAAATTGCTAAAAGAGGCACCTTATTTAACTCAGAAAAGGCTAAATTACCACCAAAAGGTGTGTATTTTATCTTATATTTTCACTTTTATCTTTAAATTGACGTGAAAATGGTGCATACCAGAAATGGAAGCAACTATTCAGCCCAACCAGATGGATGTGGACAAGGAAGAGGCAAGACCAAATCCAGAAGTGCCAAATCTTCCACAAGAAAGACACATCTGGAGGATGCCAGAGTTGCCCCCCATTCCCCAAGGTCTGTACCAACAGATTTTGACGTGAATTCTGAGCCTGAACTAATTCATGATATTATTTCCAGGGCTGAACCATTTTCAAGTGGCAGCAATAGAAATATATCAATGCCAGTACAAAAATTGGTTCAGAGCAGCCAAGGAAGAGGAATGGGAAATATGCCCAAGCCTTTGGCAGGGGGCCATGAATTCCTACTTACACATCAAGAGCTTTCTGGGTCAGGAGAAGACCATAGAGCTCTTAGGAGGATGGAGCCCCCTGTCTTGCAAAGACAAGGTCACAAAGATAAATAATTGGTTGAAGAACCAAAGTCTTTTATCTATAGACCAGAAGGAAGAGTTGGAAATGACTCCAGCTTTGGAAACAGAGGCACCAGTGGGGTCTACCAGCTCCAAACCAGCTCCAGGAGTGTCCAAGGACAAGCCCAAGGGACCTCAGAAGAAGAAAGGCCCCAAGAACCATCAAGGCAAAGGAAAAGGCAAAGCCAATTGGCACAGACCTTACCCACAAGGGTACAGGATCCCCAAATTGGAGCCTTCAGCCGTGGACAGTGTCTTCAATATGGCCAGGACTCTTATGGAATTCACAGCCAAGGAGCAGGAAAGGATGAACAGAAAATTTCCACGCAAATAATTGATGTACAAACTAGTATTAATGTAGAAATTGGTAACCTTGATAAAAAGCTAACTAAAATTGCATCAGATATAGTTGAATTAAAGAAAAATGATAAAACATACTTTGAATTTCACCAAGTGACACATGCCAGACTTGACTCAATTACCAATTCTTGCAAAAGAATTGAAAACATGTGCCAAGTTCAGCATGATGAGATGGAAGAATTTTCCATTTTCAAAGTGAATAATCGACTTACAATTTTACAAGACCAAGTCTTAAAAATAATTGAGAATACCAACCAATTTGCTATACACTTAGAAAAAAGTGACAGTGAAAGGCAGAAGTTGAAGAATGAAATAATTGCAAGTGTGGAACAAATTCATAAGAATCATGAACCACATATGCCAAGACATTCTACACCTTTAACTGAAGAAAAAATTTCTGTTAAGGAAAGTCTCTGTGAGCCTTTGAGATATGACCACATACCCAATAAGGTCACAAAAAAGACTCAGAATAATTATACCTTTAATATAATTATATTAAAATTACTTAGAATAATTACACATTAAGAATAATTACTTAAATATACAAAAAGTACCATAAATTGGTACAAAAATTGGTTTAACTTAAAAAACAATGAATCAACATGTAAAATAAATTATACCATTGGATTCCCCATGGAAAAATACACATATACCATTTTTATGGTATATCTGTAAAGTCAATATTTAAGGAATTATAAGGTATAATACCTTATAAAAACCATAAAACCTTATTTATCTCAAACACTAATGAAACAACATGTGAAGTAAATTGTACCAGTGGATTCCCCATGAAAATCCACACATAAAACAATTAATAAGCTAATTTCCAATGTTAATACTTAAGGAATTATCCTGAATATATGCACTTTTTTGGTCAACGCATATATTCAAGGATCATAGCTAATATCTTCTAAACTATACATGATAGAATGATGAACCAAAAATAAAGTTACCACGTAATTACTGTAAGAACACAGATATGAACTTTATTTTACAAATTATAAACAAGGTTAAAACCTATGATGAATTATTGATAAAAATCAACATAGCTGTTGACCACTTTGTTGTGAAAGTGCTCCAAACTTAAAAAAAAAGTACACAGTTGGATTCTCCTAGTTCATTCGTGAAGAATGATGTAATTTTTATTATTAAATTCAGGTTATAACCCCCTGAAATCAAGGTTTGAAGTTTAAAATATTGAATTTCGACAGAAAAGATGAGTTACAAGAAAAATCATCAAAATTAGAGTTTTGATGATGTAATGAAAAGCTCTTGGCAGCATAATAAGGTTATGCCAGGCTATCATAATTCACTCTCTGAATTGCTGTAGCGTGTAAATCTTAAAAGTTATTGAGGATCAAAGTTTGAGCTTAATTTGAGCAGCTATGATCACATACTGTAACCTTAATTTAAGTTTCACAGTCTTAAGAGTGATAAAATTGGTGAATACTATTAGTTTATGATTAAAACTAATAAAATCCACGAAATTTGGGGTTCTACCAAGCCTCTGATGTCATCAAACTTAGAGTTACAGTGATGACTCTAAATAATGGTGTAATAATGATGTAATATGGTTTGATCATGATGTAATCACCCTCAAACCTTAAAATATTGATCAATTCCAGTGGATATGATCATTACACGTCTACTAGAAGCCTGTTGGACTCTAGGAGGGAGGTATTTACTATAAATAGAGCTCTTTTTACTTTATTTACCCCTCAGACGCATCAAAAACATTAAATCAATTAAATAAAAGGTAATTTTCTTTATTCTTTATATATAAAACTCTTATATTATTAAAGACCAAAGACCATCTTAATATTAATCACTATTTTTACGTGATTAAATCAATTCTTTAATTGTTTTTGTCATAAATCTCTCTATAAACTCATTTCCACGTAAAATCAAGAAATTTAGTAATTTTCTTTATTTTTTATTGTAAATACAATTTGAAAAGGTTGTATTATATTCTTTTGGCGTAAAATATCTCAAAATTATTATTTTAAGTGTTAAAAGTAGGTTATTTCATCTTATTATAATAATTTCTCTCTTATTATTACTCTTAATAATTCTTAATTAATATAAATAGTATTTATATTAATATATAACTTTAATATTAGTAATATTATTGTTATTAATTGTTTTTTATTTATAAAAAACAGTTTTTTACGCCTTTATTATTTGTTGGTAACAATAATAAAGAGCTTTATGATATATTAATTATTTTATATTAATATATTATTTATAATATTATAATTTCATATAATATTAATTTATATTATTATATTTCTTTAATAATATAATATTTTTACACCATAATAATAATATTTCTTTATTATTATTATTATTTTAATCTTATTTATTTTAATTATAAGGACATTCAGAGTACAATAAGTAATAAATTAGTAATTTTTACTTATTGTTTCATAGTCAAACCTTACATTTGGTGGCCTGGCCGTGATATTTACTTAAAAGACCTTTAAAAAATTCTATTTGGGTTTATCCAATAATAAATTATATTTATAATCATAAAATTATATAATAATTTTATATTTTATTGATTTTAAAAGCTATTGAGGCATTTGGAAAGCAATTGTACTGTCTTACACGTGGTTTTTCACATCCTTAGACTTGCAAGAACTTTCTTTGAGTGACTCTAGTGATTAAAAGAGATATTCTATAAATTAAAAATAATTTTTATTATAATTTAATTTTATAAGAATCATATTCATTTTTTATCTTATTATTCAAAAATAAAAAATATATAAAAAATATTAAAAAATATTAAAAACAAATAAAAAAGTTATTTTTATTCATTTTTATTCATTTCTTTATTTATTTCAATTTTTCAAAGATATAAAAGCAATTTCTACGTGGAAAATTGCCATATCTTGCCAAAAATAACACTTCTTATAAAAAGACTTATATTTATTTGTCTTTTTTAGTGTTTGAAGATAACCCAACAGAAGACAACCAAGCTACTGTTGAGAGATTGGTGGAAGAAACTTGTCAAAGTTCTCCAACACCAGTTATCACCAAAAGAAAGAAAGCTAAGAAATTAGACTTTCCAGGGCCCACCATTCAAGACTCTGAAGGTGAGCACCTCTTTTTAAATTGCCATAAAAGAGTTTTATTCTAAAATACTTTTATTTTTTCTTATTCTTTAAATTATGACTACCAGAAGAGGTTCCCAATACTCCATCCAATCAGATGGAGCTGGACTCAGAGGTAGAATTGATCCCTCAAAAGGGAAAAGAAAGGGCAATATCCCCAGTGGAACAGAATCCACACAAGGAAGTGCCTTATCCCAAAGGCAAGTCCCAGAAATGCCCATGATATCTGAGCCTGAATTGGAACTAAGTATGAGTAACTCAAACAGGTACAAATCACATTCAGAGGGCTCAAATAGACATCTACATGAGCCAGTACAAGCAGTATTACACAGTATACAAGGACAAAGACTGGGAAATGCTGCCTCAAATAAACCAAGGAGTGATGAACTCCTGGCACATCCTGAAAAAGTTCCTCAAAGAGGAGGAGATAGTGAAATACTCCAATGGATGGAATCCACTGTCATCCAAACCTCAAATCAAAAAAATCAAGGATTATCATGCCAAAAAGAGGGAGGCAACCAAGGAAGAAGCACCAGTAGCCTCTACCAGCAAGCCTCAAGCCAACCCACTTCCCCAAGAAGGGAAGAAGAACAAGAAAAAGCATTGGAGGAAACCATATTCCCCAAGTTACAGAATCCCAAGAATCCAAAAGGATGCCATGGACAATGTTTTCAACATGGCCAGAACCTTGATGGAATTCAAGGACAAGGAACAGCAAAGAATGAGACCACCTCATTTCCCAAAGAAATAACCTTGTCCAAAGATGTTGTAAATACTTTAACAGAAATTAAAAATAGTATATTACCTCTAAAAGAAATTAAAAATAGTTTATTATCACTACAAGAAATAAATAACAATTTATCTTCTTTAACAAAAATTGTTGTGCAAAACAAAAAAGAAATTGACAACATTAAGTTTATTGTTGAAAATAATAAACCAAAGAATTTAATTGACAATACTCAAAAATTAATAAAAGGACAACAAGAATTGTATAAATACATAAAAGATATCAAAGACAAGACTTTGACAATCAATGATGATGTGAGTATTGACAATCTTACAGAAAAATTAAATAAATTAAGTATTTCTGTAGAAAAATTTGAAGAAAAGACTTCATCACACCAAAAATTACTTTTGGACCATGTGGAAAAAAGTGATGAAGCAAGAATGCATCTGAAAGATGATATTCAAAGTGAAATAAGGCTTATTACAGAAAAAATGGATAAAATTAATGAGGCTAATTTAAATATGCCAAAGTTATCAACACCATTTTCTCATATAAGAAGCCCTGTTGAAACAAAAGACGAATTGTCAAATCCTTTCATAACAGACTTGAGTCACCAAGACAATAACCAAGTCTTAATGAAAGAAGCACCTCAATTGAAGGAATGGCCAACATTCACAGGAGAAGGTGAATATGACCACATGTCATTTATTAAAACAATTGACATGTTACAAGAAGACTATGCCATACCAGATGAATTAATCACTGCAAGATTACATTCATTATTTGAGAAATCTGCAAAAAGATGGTATTATGGCATAAGACAGACAAATGGTAAAAATACCTGGTCTTGGTGGAAACAAGAAATAATCACCAAGTGGGCAAATGATGCCTGGAGGTATAAGATAGAAAATGCATTTGAAAAATCTTTCTTTGACCCAGAGAAAGATAAAACTTTAACTTGGTTCTTAAAACAAGTTGAAAGGCTTAATGCACTGTACCCAGAAATGTCACAGAAGATGGTGCATATGAAAATACTTAAAAAATGTGGAGGGGAACTAGAACATGCCCTAAGAAGCAGGTGCATAGAACCATGCTCCACAGAAGAGTATATAAATGCACTAGAAGATATAGTGACAAGAACAAAAATTGGCAGGACTTGGAAAAAATTGGACATTAAAAGCCCAAATAAACCATTTATCAAAAAAGATAAATCAAAAGAATCCTTTAAGCCCAATACATCCAACAATAATGAGCAAAGAAAATGCCATAAATGTGGAGGTATTGGACACTTAGCCAATAATTGCCTTAAAAAAGCAAAGATTAATGAAATTGTGGAAACAGAAAACCACAATGACAAAGAAGAGGAATCAGACTCTGAAAAAGAGACAGAAGAGTCAGGAAGCTCTGAAAGTGATGAAATCAATATAATTAATGCACAAATTAATAATATTGATATAATTTATGAAGTACTGGATGTTAACTCAAACTTGCCACAAGTTGGAACATCTGACACAAATCTGACAAACATACAAGATGCCAAAATGTATAGAACCAAACCTGCAAGAGGAATGGGATATACAGCTGGAAAATCAAGTATTAGTATTGTTATGGTTGATAACCAAGAAGGAAAGGTTAACTTGGATACAGGAGCATATTGCACTTGTGTTGGCAAAAGTTATTTGAAAACCATTGTCCCAGACTGGCAAGAAAAACTTATGCCAATACAAGGTGTCAAATTTAGTAGTGCAAGTCAGAGCATGAAGCCCCTTGGAATAATTGATTTAACACTAATTTTTCCTCATCCCTCACAATGTGTCAGAATTAAAGTAGAGTTTGTAGTAATGGACAACTGTACTAGTAATCATTTCATACTTGGGAATGACTACTTATCAATCTATGGTATAGATATCTCCAACCAAAAGGATAGATATTTTACCATAGGAGATAACAAAAGACAAAAGTTTGGATTCTTAAATAACAAAAAACAAATCACAGTTATTAAGAATGAAGAAAAAATTCCAGAAAAGGAACTTTTTATATCTGAACAACTCATAGAGGCAGAATTCAATCAAGAATTAACAGAAAAAATGAAAGAAAAATTGATTGATCTCTTATTTAAGTATAAAAATGCCTTTGCAACTGACAAAGAGCCACTAGGTGCCATAATTGAACATGAAGTGGATATAATTCTTAATGTAGAAAAACCTTACCCACCTTTATTAAGAAGACCTGCTTATCCAGCCAGTCCAAGAGCTAGAGAAGCCTTAGAAGTGCACATTAAAGAATTAATGGACCTTGGAGTATTAAGAAAGGTTGGACATAATGAACAAGTAGAAGTTACTACACCTGTCATTATAACTTGGCATAATGGAAAATCAAGGATGGTAGGAGACTTCAGAGCCCTGAATACCTATACCATTCCAGACAGATATCCAATACCCAGAATCCATGAGACATTAACCCAATTTTCACAAGCTAAGTTCATCACAGCTATGGATGCTCTGAAGGGTTTTCATCAAAATGTCTTAACAGACAATGCCAAGAAATTAATAAGAATAATAGTCCATTGTGGAATTTTTGAATACTTAAGAATGCCATTTGGAATAAAAAATGCACCTTCCCATTATCAAAGAATGATGAATACAATATTCCCTGAAGAATTATCAGAAGGATGGTTGATTATCTATATTGATGATATCATAGTTTGCTCAGAAACTTGGGAAAATCACCTTACAAGACTAGAAAGGGTATTACAGAAAATAGTCCAAGTAAATATGAAAATTTCCTTGAAAAAATGTCATTTTGCATACAGTGAATTAAAGGCACTAGGACATGTAGTATCTGGCCTTAGTCTAGGCATAGACAAAAATAAAGTAGCAGCAGTACTACTTAAGCCAATGCCTCAAACCAAAAAAGAAATGCAATCATTTCTAGGATTTGCTGGTTACTATAGACAGCATATAAAGGACTTTGCAAAGATTGCTAAATCCTTGTATAAGCTATGTGACCAACAAACAGTCTATGAGATGACAGAAGAAAGAGTCAAGGCATATGAAGAATTGAAAAATTCCTTAACAAATGCCCCATTTCTTCTGATGCCAGATTGGAAACTACCCTTCAAACTGTACATTGATGCTTGTGGAGAAGGACTAGGTGCTGCACTTCACCAAACACAAATTATCAATGACAAACCAGTGGAAGGACCAATTTGTTTCATTTCAAGGCAGATAAAGCCAACAGAAGCAAGGTATGGAGCAAGCCAAATGGAATGGAATGCTTATGCCTAGTATGGGATTTATAAAAACTGCATTATTATTTGGATGGCACAGTATTTGATGTAATCACAGACTGTAATGCTGTGAAATCACTATTAAATATGAAGACTCCAAATAGACATATGCTGAGATGGCAAATTGCTATCCAAGAATATAGAGGAAATATGACTATTGTTCATAAATCTGGGAATATTCATAAAAATGCAGATGGTCTTAGTAGATGGGCTCTAGCAAATACCCCTGACAATCCAGCATGGGTACCACAAGAGGAGCACCATATAGAAGGAATATGTGTTACAGACATTGGCACAGAATTCTTTAACCAAGTTAAAGAAAGCTATAAGACAGACAAAAATTGCCATATATTAAGCCAACTTCTAATGAAAGACTGCAAAGATCCATCACTTTCATCAAAACTAGATGAAATATGGAAAAAGGCATATGATGAAGGAAGATTTCACCTCCTTGATGGAATCCTTTACCATAGAACAAAACACACATGTGTTATGGCCTTAACAGATAGAACACTAATAAACACTATTTTACATGATTGTCATGATAGTGTTGCATCTGGACATCTCTCAGAAGATAGGACACTAGAGAGGGTGAAAACCTGCTCTTGGTGGCCAAATTGGAAGAAAGATGTTGCAGAGTACTGCCAAACCTGTGACAGATGTCAAAAAGCCAACAGAGCCACAGGAAAGAAATTTGGAATGATGATCCAAATCCAAGAACCAAAATCCCCATGGGAAATAGTTCATATGGATTGGGTAACAGCCTTACCTCCAGGAGGAGACAGGAGTTATAATGCATGCCTAGTGTTAGTTGACAGGTACAGTAAAACTCCCATGCTCTTACCATGTCATAAAGCTCACACAGCTATGGATACAGCCATAATGATATGGAATAAAGTCATTAGCCACACAGGCTTATTCCAAAATATTATAAGTGACAGAGACCCAAAGTTCACTTCAGCATTATGGACAAATCTCCATAACTTGTTTGGGACAAAATTATCATTCTCAACAGCTTATCATCCTCAAACTGATGGTCTAGCAGAAAGAATGATACAGACCCTAGAGGATATGATCAGAAGATTCTGTGCTTATGGGCTAGAATTCAAAGATTCTGATGGTTTTACCCATGATTGGTGTACACTAATACCAGCACTTGAACTGGCATATAAAACATCAATCCATTCTTCTACTGGCAAAACACCAGCAATGCTAGAGAAAGGTTGGAATCCAAGACTTCCTTATGACACCCTCAAAAAGGACTTAGTGGATATACATCCAACAGCAAGCAGTTTCAAGATAATGCTTGACAAAGCAAGACACCATGCAAACAGATGCATGCAAGATTCTTTTAAATATGCAAAAGAAAGATGGGATAAAAGTCATAAACCACCTGATTTCAAAATAGGAGACTTGGTTTTAGTATCAACCCTTAATTTCAATAACATAAAAGGCCCAAAGAAATTGAAAGATTCCTTTGCAGGACCATTTATGATAAAAGCACTCCATGGACCCAATGCTGTGCAATTAGAACTCACAGGTGAACTAATGAACAAACACCCAACTTTCCCTGTAAGTCTGATAAAACCTTACAGTTCAAGTGACAAGGAGTTATTTCCACTAAGAAATAAACCCCCACTTGAGATTCCCCCCTTGGAGGAAGGAGAGGAAAAGAAAATAGTAAAAGTCCTTAAAGAAAGAAGGACAAGAAACAAAAAAGAAAGGGAATACCTTGTAAGGTATAGAAATTCAACTCAGGAAGATGAATGGCTACTTGAGAAAGATATAACAAATGCTGACAAATTACTAAGAAGATTCAGACATGAAAGAAAACCTGAAAAATAAAAAAGTTAAGCATTATTGAGCTTCAAGACTAACAAATTCTATTGAAGAGGTAGGACAGTGGATGATACCCTAATCACACATATCAGATTGTGGTACAATCTTTTTTGGTGGTAGGGAATGTGAGCCTTTGAGATATGACCACATACCCAATAAGGTCACAAAAAAGACTCAGAATAATTATACCTTTAATATAATTATATTAAAATTACTTAGAATAATTACACATTAAGAATAATTACTTAAATATACAAAAAATACCATAAATTGGTACAAAAATTGGTTTAACTTAAAAACCAATGAATCAACATGTAAAATAAATTATACCATTGGATTCCCCATGGAAAAATTCACGTATACCATTTTTATGGTATATCTGTAAAGTCAATATTTATAGAATTATAAGGTATAATACCTTATAAAAACCATAAAACCTTATTTATCTCAAACACTAATGAAACAACATGTGAAGTAAATTGTACCAGTGGATTCCCCATAAAAATCCACACATAAAACAATTAATAAGCTAATTTCCAATTTTAATACTTAAGGAATTATCCTGAATATATGCACTTTTTTGGTCAATGCATATATTCAAGGATCATAGCTAATATCTTCTAAACTATACATGATAGAATGATGAACCAAAAAAAAAGTTACCACGTAATTACTGTAAGAACACAGATATGAACTTTATTTTACAAATTATAAACAAGGTTAAAACCTATGATGAATTATTGATAAAAATCAACAGAGCTGTTGACCACTTTGTTGTGAAAGTGCTCCAAACTTAAAAAAAAAGTACACAGTTGGATTCTCCTAGTTCATTCGTGAAGAATGATGTAATTTTTATTATTAAATTCAGGGTATAACCCCCTGAAATCAAGGTTTGAAGTTTAAAATATTGAATTTCGACAGAAAAGATGAGTTACAAGAAAAATCATCAAAATTAGAGTTTTGATGATGTAATGAAAAGCTCTTGGCAGCATAATAAGGTTATGCCAGGCTATCAGAATTCACTCTCTGAATTGCTGTAGCGTGTAAATCTTAAAGGTTATTGAGGATCAAAGTTTGAGCTTAATTTGAGCAGCTATGATCACATACTGTAACCTTAATTTAAGTTTAACAGTCTTAAGAGTGATAAAATTGGTGAATACTATTAGTTTATGATTAAAACTAATAAAATCCACGAAATTTGGGGTTCTGCCAAGCCTATGATGTCATCAAACTTAGAGTTACAGTGATAACTCTAAATAATGGTGTAATAATGATGTAATATGGTTTGATCATGATGTAATCACCCTCAAACCTTAAAATATTGATCAATTCCAGTGGATATGATCAGTACACGTCTACTAGAAGCCTGTTGGACTCTAGGAGGGAGGTATTTACTATAAATAGAGCTCTTTTTACTCTATTTACCCCTCAGACGCATCAAAAACATTAAATCAATTAAATAAAAGGTAATTTTCTTGATTCTTTATATATAAAACTCTTATATTATTAAAGACCAAAGACCATCTTAATATTAATCACTATTTTTACGTGATTAAATCAATTCTTTAATTGTTTTTGTCATAAATCTCTCTATAAACTCATTTCCACATAAAATCAAGAAATTTAGTAATTTTCTTTATTTTTTATTGTAAATACAATTTGAAAAGGTTGTATTATATTCTTTTGGCGTAAAATATCTCAAAATTATTATTTTAAGTGTTAAAAGTAGGTTATTTCATCTTATTATAATAATTTCTCTCTTATTATTACTCTTAATAATTCTTAATTAATATAAATAGTATTTATATTAATATATAACTTTAATATTAGTAATATTATTGTTATTAATTGTTTTTTATTTATAAAAAACAGTTTTTTACGCCTTTATTATTTGTTGGTAACAATAACAAAGAGCTTTATAATATATTAATTATTTTATATTAATATATTATTTATAATATTATAATTTCATATAATATTAATTTATATTATTATATTTATTTAATAATATAATATATTTACGCCATAATAATAATATTTCTTTATTATTATTATTATTTTAATCTTATTTATTTTAATTATAAGGACATTCAGAGTACAATAAGTAATAAATTAGTAATTTTTACTTATTGTTTCATGGTCAAACCTTACAGTCTCACCCCATTCTTGGGAGGAAATGCCTACTCTGCAAAAGACATTCCCAAAATAGGAGAATGGCCAACATTCTCTGGTGAAGGAGAATACGACCATATTGAATTCATCAGAACTATTGATATGTTGCAAGAAGACTTTAACATACCTGATTAAATAATAGTGGGAAAATTACACTGTTTGTTTACCAGAACTGCAAGGAAATGGTATTACAAAATGAGGATTGATCATGGTAAACATGATTGGTCTTGGTGGTAATCTGAAATGATTACAAAATGGGCCAATAATTCTTGGAGGTTTAAAATAGAAAATGCTCTTGAGAATGCCATCTTTAACTCAGAGAAAGATAAACCACTTACTTGGTTCTTCAAGCAAAAAGACAGATTATCTGCTTTACAACCAGATATGTCTGACACTATGATTAATATGAAAATATTAAGAAAGTGTGGAGGAGAATTGGAACATGCTATCACAAGCAGATGTGTAGAACCCTGTTCAACGGAAGACTACATTAATTCTATGGAAGATATCATTACCAGAACAATAATTGGTAAAACTTGGTCTAAAATCCCAACAGAATCCAAGATGACCTCTAAGATTCCCAGAGATGATAAGAGGCCAGAAAAACCTGTCTTAAAGTGTCATAAATGTGGAAGCACTTCACATTTAGCCAACACTTGCACAAAAAAGACAAAAATCAATGAAGTTCAAGTCATTGAAGAGATTAAGTGTACTGAAGAGAAGGAAGAATCTGATCAAGATTCTGCAGTCTCTGAGGATACACCAGTAGAGGACTTTCCCATTGAAAACATCACAGCTTTCTTTGAGGTCACAGAAGTCCACACCCACTTGCCACAGTACAGTGAGGATTGCTGCAACCTGACCAATATCCAAGATGCCAGAATGTGTAAAACAAAACCTGCTAGAGGAAAGGGTTATACTGCTGGAGCATCCTGTATCACATCAGTCTTGATGAGTGATATTGAAGCCAAAGTAAATTTGGATACAGGGGCATTTTGCACTTGTGTGGGCAAAGATTATCTCCAAATTATACTTCCTGGATGGAAGAACCATCTGTTACCAATAGAAGGTGTACAATTTAGTAGTGCCAGTAACAATATGTACCCCTTGGGTATATTAGACACTAATCTTGTATTCCCACACCCAGCAGGAAGTGTAAGGATGAAAACTGAAATTGTTGTAATGGATAATTGCACATCTCAGCACATCATTCTTGGAAATGATTACTTGAATATATATGGTATTGACATCACTAACCATAAAGACAGATATTTCACAATTGGGTATATCAAAAGACAAAAATTTGCTTTTTCCAATATGCCAAAACAAATATCTGTGGTATCTTCTGTCAGAGATACTTATAAAGATGAATTTGTGTCTAATCAACTTGTTGAAGCACAGATTAATCCATATTTGTCACCAAAAATGAGGAATGAACTGATTGACGTGTTATACACATACAATACTGCATTTGCCTCTGACAATGAACCATTAGGTGCTATAAGAGGACATGAAGTTGATATTACTCTTAATATTGACAGACCATATCCCCCAGTACTTAGAAGACCAGCTTATCCAGCCAGTCCCAGAGCTAGAGAAGCCTTGGAGAAAGATATCCAAGAGTTAATTCAACTTGGTGTACTAAGGAAAGTAGGCCATAATGAGGAAGTTGAGGTGACAACACCTGTTATCATTGCTTGGCATAATGATAAGTCAAGGATGGGTGGAGATTTCAGAGCATTGAATACCTACACAGTTCCAGATAGGTATCCAATCCCTAGAATCCAAGAAACCTTGACTCAATTATCCAAAGCCAAGTATATAACATCAATGGATGCATTGAAAGGCTTCCATCAAAATGTTTTGACACCTAAAGCTAAGAAATTACTTAGAATCATCACTCACTGTGGTATTTTTGAGTATCTTAGAATGCCATTTGGCATTAAAAATGCTCCATCTCATTATAAAAGAATGATGAATACCATCTTCCCCACAGAATTGTCTGAGGGATGGCTTATCATTTATATTGATGATATTATCATATGTTCTGACTCATGGTCTTTGCACCTTGAAAGACTTGCAAGAGTACTTCACAAAGTTTCAGAAGTGAATATGAAAATTTCACTTAAGAAATGCAACTTTGGTTTTGAAGAACTTAAAGCATTGGGACATGTTGTTTCTGGTTTAAGCTTGGGTATTGACAAAAACAAAGTGGCAGCAGTACTGCTTAAGCCAATACCCCAGAATAAAAAAGAAATGATGTCTTTTCTTGGATTTGCTAGTTACTATAGGCAACATTTAAAAGACTTTGCAATTCTAGCCAAATCACTCTATAGAATCTGTGATCAACAGACTGTATTTGAGATGACACATGAAAGAATTAAGGCTTATGAGAAGATAAAGAGAGCCCTTACAGAAGCACCTTTACTCCTCATGCCTGACTGGAATATTCCTTTTAAGTTGTACATTGATGCATGTGGAGATGGATTAGGGGCAGCCCTACATCAAGTCCAAATTATTGATGACAAACCTACAGAAGGACCAGTTTGTTATATCTCAAGGCAGATCAAACCAACAGAAGCCAGATATGGTGCAAACCAAATGGAGTGCTTATGTTTGGTATGGGCACTTGAGAAATTACACTATTATCTTGATGGCAGTGTTTTTGAAGTGATAACTGACTGTAATGCCGTAAAATCACTTCTTAACATGAAAACTCCCAACAGACATATGTTGAGATGGCAAATAGCTATTCAAGAATATAGAGGAAACATGACTATAGTTCATAAAGCAGGAAACATTCACAAGAATGCTGATAGGCTGAGGAGATGGGCTTTAGCCAACACTCCTGATAACCCAGCTTATGTACCTTTGGAAGCTGAACCACAGATTCCAATTGAAGGAATTAACATAACTGATATTGGAACTGAATTCTTTGAGGAGGTCAGAGAATCTTATAAACAAGACAAGAATTGCCATATCTTGACTTCTTTATTAGATAAAGACTGCAAAGATACATCTTTAATTAATGCACTTGATGAAGTTTGGAAAAATTCCTATTCTGAAGGAAGATTTCACTTGTTTGATGGAATAATTTACCACAGAGCAAAACATTCTTGTGTTATGACATTGTGCAGTAGATTACTTATCAATACCATTCTTCATGAATGTCATGATAGTATCTACTCTGGACACCTGTCAGAAGACAGAACACTTGAAAAAGTGAAGAACTGTGCGTGGTGGCCATCTTGGAGAAAAGAAACCATTGAATATTGCCATACCTGTGACAGATGCCAAAAAGCAAACAGGAGTCCAGGCAAGAAATTTGGACTTATGATCCATATTCAAGAACCAAAATCCCCATGGGAAGTTGCTCACATGGATTGGGTCACAGCACTTCCTCCAAGTGGTGACAGAAGTTATAATGCTTGTTTAGTCATTGTAGACAGATATAGCAAGACTCCCATATTCTTACCATGTCATAAAGATGACACTGCTATGGATACAGCTCTTATTTTATGGAGTAGAGTTATTTCTCATACAGGATTATTTAAGAATATCATAAGTGACAGAGATCCCAAGTTCACATCTGCACTTTCGACCAATCTTCATAGATTGTTTGGGACTAAGTTATCATCCTCTACAGCATATCACCCTCAAACAGATGGGCTAGCAGAGAGGATGATTCAGACCTTAGAAGACATGATCAGGAGATTTTGTGCTTATGGATTAGAATTCAAAGACTCAGATGGCTTTACCCATGACTGGTGCACTCTGATACCTGCACTAAAATTGGCATACAAGACATCAGTCCATTCTTCCACAGGACAAACTCCTGCTATGTTAGAAAAAGGATGGAATCCAAGACTCCCAGCAGACACACTGAGGAAAGAATTGATTGACATTCATCCTACAGCTTCCAGCTTCAAGATCATGCTTGATAAAGTAAAACACCACGCAAAACAAAGTATGGATGATGCTTTTGATTATGCAAAGCAGAAGTGGGACAAGAGTCATAAAGTACCAGACTTCAAAGTAGGGGACTTAGTTTTAGTTTCAACCTTGAATTTTAATAATATCAAAGGCCCAAAGAAACTTAAAGATTCTTATGTAGGGGCTTTTGTTATTTTTGCTTTACATGGAGCCAATGCAGTTCAAGTGGAATTGAGTGGTGAATTGGAAAATAAGAACCCCACATTTCCAGTCAGCTTGATAAAGCCTTATCAACCAGCTGACAAAGAATTGTTTCCTTCAAGAAACCCAACTCCTTTAACTGTACCACCTGTGGAACAGAATGAAGACAAAAAGATAAAGAAAGTCATTAAAGAAAGGAGACTTAGGGGTAAAAATCAAAGAGAATATCTTGTCAGATATAGAAATGCAGTACATGAAGATGAATGGATGGCAGAATCAGAAATACCTGACTCAGATAAACTCTTAAGAAGATTTAGACATGAAAGAAGGCCACAAGCCTGAATATGTCTATAAATGTGCTTTAAATTACTTGATCTGAGTAATGTAAAGAGGTTGGACAGTGGACATTAACCCCCTTTGGGGCCTTGTTCTTTTATCACTAATATAATTGTGGTACAATTTTATTTTTTTGGTGGGAGGGAATGTGAGCCTTGAGGTATATTTTACATACCCAAATAGGCCACAATTATCTTAAAAAGAAATTTTGAATTATACATAACTCATAAATCATGCATATATTCAAAATTCATCATTTTTGATTTCAGAAAAGATGAATAACTTTTTATTGAGTAAGTAAATCCATGGATTTAAGGCCAGATTTGGATTCTACACAAAAATTCACCTAGGGTAGCTCCATAGAGTGAATAAGCTCAAATTAACTCTTTGAGGTGGTAAAATGGAAAATACTTCAATACCACATCATCAATACCACATAAAAGATCCGTGAAAATTTTTGTTTTTCTTAATTTCACGCTAAAATAATGGGAAAGTGAGAAATCCCATGTTACATATACACTAAGAATAGTGTTATGCATGTTTTGAGCACTTAATATCATGGTATTCTTACATGGACCTTTGGTACACCCATAGTGGATATCTCACTTTAAGCTTAAATTACTATTTTGACGTAAAAAATAAGTAAGGGGGACAAAAGACATCAAAGAGAGCCAGGGTACCCAACTTCTGAGGACTCAGAGGCGTGAATAGCTCCAAAGCTTGGTTCCATGGCTGATCTTGACCCAATTGGTAAACTAAACCTCTTTGGGAACTTGGTTACCATGTCACAACTATTGTAAATCTTAAGAAAATAGCAAATAACCCGCTATTTTGACGTGCCAAGGAGGTAAAGAGCTACTTAGACTCCTGTAACCACGTCAATTCTTAATGACTTTCCATGGATAAACCCCAAAAGAGGAATTAAAACCCTTTTTGGACTTGTATCCATTGATTTACCTCATAGTAACCAGTGAAACACTGATATTTGCAATTCTACGTAGAAATGAGGTAAAAGCTTCAAAAATTCATTAAAAATACAATTCTTAATGAATCCTCCTGAAACTTTCAGGACCAATGGAGAACTGTATTATCTATCGTACAGCCAAAAAGAATTACAGTTTTACTAGTAAAATTAAAAGGTTTACTTACAGTCCATTTTTGACCATTCTACATGAAACACTGAATCTTCAAAAATTCACAGTAATTAAAACCTGTGATGAAATTAGCAATATCATTGATAACTTTGAGAAATCAATGATTATTTTGGAATAAAAGAATATTTACAGATGTTACTCCTTTTATTCTTAACCATATTGGGGTTGGTGGTCACATAAAAGCTTCAATTAAGTAATTATGATAATCTTACGTGACAACAGATGATGCAATCATTAATCCAAAAAGGTTTATTGTTTTCTCACTCACTGTTTTTTTCAGTTTGCTCCATGGCACGCCTCTGTGAGCTGTTGTTGACTTAAAAGAAGCTTCTTCTTGCTGTTTTTTCCGCATCATCATCTTATTAATCATTTATATCAATATTACCAACAAGTAAGTATTAGTTAAAACTTTTCTTAAGTGTTTTATTCTTTCAGAATCAATCAGAAAGACGTGAAATCATAGAAATCAACTATATATTGTTGTAATACATTTATAAATTCATTTTGATCCTCTAAAATCCACAATTCTATGTCAAATCTCTCTATCTTATCTTTCAATAAGCTCTTTGGAATATTAGTGAGTGATTTATCTTTAATTCTTAAAGTTTTTCTCTAAAATTAGTTTTCTTCAAGAATTATCTTTATAATTATTCTTGAAAAAGATAATTATATATTAAAATAATTTTATTATTTTAATAAAGAAGTTTTTATTATTAAATTCTTCTTGTAATTGATTCTAGTAGACAATTACTTACTCACTGTTAAAATCACTAGTAGTGCTTAACACGTGAAAGAAATAATTCTTGAATTATTTAATTGTGGTTATAATAATATTTTATTATTATATTTCATAAGAACAGACATAGTACTGTTGATTAATAGTAATATTATCATCAGTTTCATAGTCACATCTTACAGCCATCAAAAGGATATAACTGTCAAAATTGAAAATATATTTGTGAATTCTTTTTTTATCATAGAGAAAGCTCTTTCGAATCTTAAAATATAAAAGAAAAGGATTTTAATTCAATATTCTCTATTTCTACTATATTCGATCAAAAAAGGAAACAAAATCTTGGAAATTATGTAATATTCCAGTGGCTTAGAATAACTTGGAATAACAAAAAAAGTTTAAGGTCTGAGTCTAACATCATTCAGAGAAAGGGTCCACACTCAGTCTAGGATGGGTTTAAGCTTATTTCCAAATGCAAACCTTTCTGTCAGCCATTTTTGTCATGGTAAATGACAGTTTTAAGAATTAATACCAGCACCATAACCTTTCTGTAGAAAGAAAATAACAGTTATTTGGAAAATATTTACACTTTATATCCAATTTAATATATGAAGATTCATTTTTTCAAAAATAGACTATTATGAAAAGCCACAGATCTTCATAATTGCGGATATAAATCCTTGAAATATTCTTTTGAATTAAAGATTCATTCAAAAAGGGGACAGAAAAATCAATATAAAATTGATTTGATATTGTGAGAAGGTTCAAAATGATCAATATATCAGAGCTATTTTTTACCTTTTTGAGATATCAAAGCACAAAATATTGATTATTTAATTCTTTTCTTCAAGGGGCGATTAAATTCTATTTATTGAAACAAAATGTGAAAAAATAAATTCCATTCTTGGGCTTTGATTTTTAAAGAGAAACTCTTAGTTTTTTGGAAATATTTCTCATCAATATACTATGCTTACATATCATCTTATTTAAGACAATAAAAATTTGGATTTTTTTACTGAAGAATATGGACATATTATGGTCTTTGCCTGAGCTTATATATCTGAAATTGATCAAATACTTTTATTAACCAAGGAGATCGTTATATTCTCCTTCTTAATTCTTAGATAGTTATTCATCATTGAAATTGGTTTCAAACTGTTCTTCTTTTCAAAAAAATGAATCTTGGAGATTTGTATTATTTATTTAATAAAGAAAGGAATTTCATATTGGAAAAAGGCCCTTAAAAAGAGTTCAAAATCTTCAGAACCCCCTTTTTACAAGTAGTTAGATTAAACTATTGGAGGATCATAATCATTTTTGATGTGCTACAGATATAAACAGCATTTGAAAAACCAAGTTCTCATAGAATACAGAAAATATCAGAATATCTTTGGCAATCCACATTCCTTCAACAAAAGTATTTCTCAAATTATTAATGTTTCGATTGAAGTATTGACAAAGAGGCGATGAATTTCCAAATTGATATTTTAATTAATATTTTACTTAATTCTAACTTCAAATTAAAGAAGTATAACACTGAGAGATTATAATTTAAGTGAATCAGTTAGTTCTCTACCCAATCTATTGGTATAAAATTCTCTTGAATTAATAATGGCTTTTAATAATCAAAAGGATATTATACTCACTGTGATACTAACTGTAATAGGAAATATTCAAAATTTTGAAATTTTTGGAGTAAGATATACTAAGTTAATTATAAGTATTCTGAATTAAAAACTGAATTAAAAAACAGGTTTTCCAAAAAAAATTCAAAATACGAGATTGGATGGAATGTTGTTAAAAGTTTGAAATTTCTGAATTCTGAAGAAATTCTTAATTCTTTGAAAAAGTTGATTCAAATGGATGGGTAATAATTTTAAATGATTCAGAAATGGTGAAAGAATCTGAAATAGCTGGGGTCTATTAAGGATCTCAGCTAAAAGGGAACTTGGGAATAATATAGATCCTTAAAAGCCACCAATTACACGCAAATAGAATAAAAAGCCCAATTTTCCATGGAATTATGATAATATATACATAGCTCCAAGGGGAATCAAATATCTTCTTTCACAGCTCATTTAATATAGAGATAGGATGTAGTACATAAAGTCCCAATATTATTGGGAACTTTGAAAATGAATTTTCTAATTTTTCAATTCATTCTTCATTCTTCTTGGATACACCATTTCTTAGATACAAATCTGACTAATGATGAAGAGTATTAAATGAAACATTTTTATTCTATGATTGATTATTATATTGGTTAGTTGGATTTAAAGGAGTATATAATTAAAATCTCTGGGCCATATATCAGAAACGAATTTCTAACTATTGTTGGATTACTCATACTTGAAAATCTCTAATCCCATTTATTGTATAAAAATAACTTGAGAAAGGAATAAAATGAATACCCTTGTAAAAGCTTAATATTCATCATTTGCAAGCTATTTGAAAATTATCATTTTAGAAATATAGCTATAATACTGAAGCCTTTTTTTTGAGCTTCAATACTCAAATAACTTTCAAATGAACAAGATTTCCTAGGCTATAGCTCCCTATTTTGAAGTATTTCAAGGAAAATAAAATGACTTAGAGTACTCTTAAAGACCTAAAAATATATTTTGAAAATGTAAAAAATTGATTTTTAATTTCTTTGGAGAAATTTGAATTGAAATTTTGATCTGTTTCAATTAATTAGATTTTAAAGGAAAAATCCCCAGTCGCAATAGAACAGCTTTATCATAAAGAAGAATAATTAAATAACCGTAAAGCATTAATTGGAATACTTAGTATTAAGTTTTATTAGAATGGGAATAATGATTCTCTTTTTTTATGTTTTTAAATTCTCACCAATTATTTGAAGAGGGTATTACCTACCACATATTTTATCTATGAAAAATAATATTTCAAAAATTGTTTTACAAAACAGTTCCATTTCTTGAAAAATATTCCCATTGTTTGGAACAAAACTATTTGAATATATCATGATTCAATATGAAATTTTGTATTACGAAGAGGGAGACATTTAGAAATGCAAAAAATGAAATACTCATGTGCATATATCAATGGACAAGTATTAAGAGATACTAGATTCTTATTTTTACGAAACTCATGATGAAGGATATTAAATATAAAAACAGAGATATAGCCAAAAAAGAAACAATGTATTTTAATAATAGAGAAATACAAAGGAAAGATTTTGAAACCTGCATCTAATGTATGCAATTATTATAAAAGGATTAATTTTCCCAATTAAAAAAAATTGAATAATACATTACTTTTGTGCCTTTGAAAAAAAATAAGAACCAAACCTTCTATTTCTATTTATTTTCTTTTTGCCCTTGTGAAAATATAAGATATTAGCCCATTGAATTTCTGTTATATAAAAAGGTCTGAATATCTGGCACAAAAAAATCAATTCTCTAACATATGACAACAAATTTCATTAGTTTGATCTTTGAAGAAGTTTTTTTGTGAATATCATAGCTCAAGGAAATCACCATCCAATACCATAGAAGTACTGGAAAACACAATTATTTTTGTCTTCTAGTGTTAGATGTTGAAAATAATTCATGAGAGGTTTTTCAACCTTTTAAAGCTTATTTTATTTATTTAATGAAATTTTTCAAATAATGGCTAGTATGAAGGAAAAAAATGTAAAATTTTGCTTGTATTTATCTGCGATATTTTTTGTCAAAATTGAAAATGAATTACACAATATCCTTAAGATTTTCAAAGCCATCATCCATCCCCATGAATGGGGATTTTGAATCTAAATTTTATATTCCAAAGATAATTTTGAGCTTATCAAAAAGGAGAACTTTGAAACAACTCATCTACTCTATGATTTTAGCAACTAATTTCCTCATTCCCCTTTCCTCTTAATTATATATATATCCTTTTCAAATATATTGAAATAAATTACTTCTCCTATTGGAAAATAATCCAAATTTGAATCGGAAATGATTAATCTCTAATAATAGGAAACATTTAATCTCAAAATTAGATGTATATTCCTAACAGCTATATGGGAAGAAGTGGAAGAAATTCTTATTAAAATGTCTTTCTAAGTATTACCCTTTTTCTATTTTGGGTTACAAGCTCAAAATATTGACTGTTTCTAAATTAAAATCCCACTTTTGAGGTGTATCTACATTTCATCAAAGAAGGATCCTTTAGAAAGATGAAATTTTCAATATAAAAAGATATTTTAGTGAGCTTGAGATATTTAGATCATATTACAGACACTTTAAGTTTGGGTTCTTATTATTAGCATATAGATAAGTTTAAATGACATATAGCTCAAATCAAATTTTGGTTTATCTAATGGCTTGTAGCTTCAATAATATTGAACTATTGATAAAGGAATTTGAGCACAACTATAACTGTTATGAATCTAGATATCTGAGAAAAATGGAAATTTCAGGGATAAACATTTGGAAAAATTTTGAAAGTAGAATTTTTATAGCTAAAAATAAATCCAAAAGTCAGTTGTGATTTTTATTTCCATTGTAATATTTGTCTATGAAACTGTTGATAATAATACTATTAATTAACAGCACTATGACTGCCCTGATGAAATATAATAATAAAAATTATTATAACCACAATTAAATAAGTAATTAATTAATCATTTCTTTTACTTGTTATACACTACTGGTGATTATGACAGTAAGCAGTAATTTTCTACAAGAAGTATTTAATAATAAAACTTCCTTATTAAAATAATAAAATTATTTTAATATAGAATTATCTTTTGCAAGAATAATTATAAATATAATTTTTGAAGAAAACAATTACTAGAGAAAAACCTTTAAGAATTAAGACAAAACACTCACTAACACTCCAAAGAGCTTATTGAATGATTATAGTAGAGAAATTTGACGGATAATTGTGGATTTAAAGCATATAAATTGATTGATAACAGGATTACAACTGTCACAACCATGGCAATTCACCTCCTTGGATCTCCGTATGGCATATCAATCCACAGTCTTTTATGGACAATTGGCCATATCCATCACCAGTGGCCAATATGGCCATGTCATCGTCTTATGGACCATTTATGGCCATTTGTCTTTTGGGGCCTTCATGGCCCTTCACCTCAATCCAGAAGCCATAGCGGCAATTTATGCCCAATTGGGTATTTCTGGTCATTTCCCTCAAAACCAGGGGAACTGGCCCAAATGGCTTTTTTAGCCATTTGGGCTCATAATGTGCATTTTGCGCCCTTTTGTGCAATTTTGTGCATTTTGATGCAAAGTGTCCAAAAGACACTTTCCCGCCCTTTGGGCCAGTTTTTGGCTCAGAAATCAAAAGTGGCCAAAAGCCCCAAAGGACCCAGAAACACCTTCCCAAGCTCTGGAGCCATCACATCCCTCCTTTCCCCTCTGTCTTTCCATCTCAAGACCTTTGGACATAATCTTCTCTCCAATGAACCAATATGCCATAAATGATGTTATATATCATTATGCATCATTTTTCAACAGTAATTAAGTGGTGGAAATATCAAATGGTCATTTCAATATTACAACATATCATCATTTCATCAAGGCACCCAATCATTCAGAGGACTCATCAAGGCTCAAGAGCAAGTGTTTCAGCATCAAAGACCAATCACGCCATCAAGACGTCATTAGGTAATTTCATTCACAGTATTCCTCCAAGGCAATACTGTTCAACCATTCTCAAGGGATTCTAGAGGCAGTTCATTAATTCATTTGTCAAGTGTCAAAGCTCAACTCAATCCATATTGGCAACCACCTTCATTTCAATACAGTCTGGATCCATCAAGAACTGTATTTCATTTTGAAGTATGGGAAATTCATTCAACCCATTTCAATTTCAATATTAGCCAGCTGTGTCAATTCCCAAAACAATCAATACATATCAGTTTTCCGCCTGAAGAACTCAAGCTCCCAGTGTTTCACATATATACCGGCTACCCTTTCCACCCTGGGGGGTTTTTCCCCAGTTAATTAATATATTTTGATTTTATTTTATCTTTATTTATCTTACCGTTTTTGTTAAGTGAATACTGATATTATCAGGTCAGTCATTTACCACCTTTTCTCTTTTTCGTTCTTTGCCTGTCAATGGATATTTGGTGGTCATATCCTTACTAATTCCATTGTTCATTTTGGCAGGTTGAAACAGTGATTAAGGACTTAATTGGTTGACCCTTTGGCCATTTGGCTTCTTTTTCCTCTTATTGCATCTCATCTTGTACCTGCATATTTCTGAGAGGAATTCATTCTTTTATTTTTATTTATTTATTCTTTTGGAATCTTCCAAGTGAGTTCCCTGATTGCTGAGTGCCAGGCAACTCTTGTTTTTCTGTCCAAGAGCCCCTGTGACATTATATTAATCAACTCATAATTTCTTTTCATTCTGTTCACTCTTTCTTCATAATTTCACCCACTCATTTCATTGAAATGATGACTCTCTAATGCTTATGAAACTTATGATTCATCGTCACCTCTTAATTTTCTCTCATTCATTCTTCATTATGAAAATTGAAAGCTGACCCCAATTTTCATTTTTGTTTCTCTTTCAAATCTTATTCAAATCATCATATCTTTAATTCATTCATAATTCAGGCGTCATCTTAATTTTCATTTGATTTTCAAATTTTTCATCAAGTTATTCAGACACATTCTTCACATCAAGATTCATATTTGATTCATTCTTCAAGAATTTTGATTTTTTAAAGAAGAACTCACTTGATCTGGATTTGATTAATTGATTTGACATAAATTGATATTGAACTCAAGAAAATTGATTGACCTGAAGTTTTCATTGATTTTGCTGATTTTTCACATCAAGATTTTTGACATAAATTGATTTTGCCTCAACAATTCATTTTGATTGATTGATTTTGCAAGATTTTGATTTTGATTGATTTGACTTATTTGATTCATTGACTTCAAGTTTTCATTTCATATTCAATTGATTGATTTACCTGAAGATTTCATTTTATTTCTTGATATTTATTGATTTTCCTCAAGATATTGATTTTGATTTTTGACTTCAAGCATTATTTCAGCTGCTTCAAGTTTTCATCTTCAAATCTTGATTCTTGTTCATTTTATTTCATTTTTATCCTGAAATCATGCCCATCAAACACTCACCTCCTGCAAGGCATACAAGATCTCAGGCCAGATCTCAAGCTGTTCTCACTCCAACTCCCAGGGCTCCTCTTGATGGCACCCCAGCAATTTCTCAACTGAGGGCCAAATTGGACAGGGGACCCATTTTGGAAGGAGCATCACCATCCAGGAAGGAAGTAAGAGTGCCAAGAAGATCAAGCCCATTCTCAGGAGTAGTTGGCAGATTTCCAGGAATTTCAAGGTCCATTTTTCAAGGTCCGGATGAAGATGGTGAAGAGGAGGAGGAGAATTCTGTGGAAGAGGAAGAGTCTGATGGTACTGAAGGTGTCCCTGCTCCTGTGGAGGCATCCCAAGGTACTGGAGGGCCAACTCTAGCCCAGTCTAATCAGCCTGTCTCTCATCAGTCTGAACCATCTCTATTGGCCATCATGCAGCAAATGACTCAGATTATGGCCAATATTCAAGAAGCTTCATCCTCTGAACCATCAAGACCACCAGCCTTTAATACTACATCTATGAAGGCACCAGAATGCTTTGATGGGACTCAACCCTTCAAAGTTAGAAGCTTTATTCAGTCTTGTCAACTGATTTTTCATAATGATCTGGGAAACTTTGCTCAAGACAGGAAGAAGGTCCTTTATTCCACTTCATTTCTCATTGGCAGGGCTGCAAAATGTATTGAACCTTATCTTTCCAATCTCACCAATCAAGATCCAAATTACATACTCAATTCATGGAAATCATTTGAATCTCAACTCTTCACCTTATTTGGGGACCCAAATGAAATTGGAAAAGCTGAAGCAGAATTGGATTCTTTAAGAATGAAAGAAGTTGGGCATGTATCTTTATACATTGCTTATTTCAGAAGTCTTGTCTCAAGAATTGGAGATTGGGGTGAGACGGCTCTTATCCATCATTTCAGGAAGGGATTGCCATCCAGGATTTTGGATCAATTGGCCTCCAATCCTTCAAGAATTGACTCTCTTCAAGACATAATGGATATTACCCTGGAGCTTGATACCAGGTACCATGAGAGGAAAAATGAAAAGACTCATCATCAAGAGAAGAAGCCCAAAGCCTCAAAGTCACATTATTTTCATCCTCAAAGTTGTTCCATCTCAAGTCAAAAGAAGAAGAAGAATTTTCAGCAGAGGGACAAGCCCCATTCTTCTTTCTTCAATAAAGATTTCAAGTTGATGAATTCTGAAAGAGAAAGAAGAATCAAGGAGGGTCTACGTACCTATTGTGGTGGGAAGCATAGTCTTGAGTCCTGTTTCAAAAGGCCTCAAAACAAGCTTACCCAACTGTCAGTCAAATCTCCCAGCCAGGGAAAAGCCTGAGTGGAGATCATGTTGTGTTCAATGGTCTTCACTATTTTCCATCCATAGCACAATTGTGCATTCTGAATACTGGTTTCAAAACTCTCTTAAATTTTTTGTCTTTTCTTCTCTCTCTGATATGTTTTACACTATTCTAATTGATTCTGGTGCTACCAACTCATTTATTGGAAAGCAGTTCATTCACAAGTATTCTTTGACCATGTCAGAACTTCCAGAGAATATTCCCCTTATCATTCTTTACTCCTCTGAATCTCCTTCCTTATTTGTGACTCACCATACTAAATATATGTTTGAGCTACCTTCCTTCCCAAGCTTTGAATGGGACTTTTTAGTCATTGATACTCCCAAGGGAGAAGACCTCATATTGGGCTTTGGCTTTCTCAATCATTTTAATCCATCTATTGATTGGAGGAAAGGGCTGATCACCTTTGATTCTGATCATAAGGACTATTATGATCCTTCAAAATCTTTCAGTAATGACTTTTCTTCTGCCAAATCATGTGCAGCTCTGGTTGGTGATTCTAGAACACGATCATTTCCATCTTCTGTCTATATTCCTTCCCTCAATTCCCATCAGTCATTACTATTATCTAGAGATGAAGTCTTCAAAGAGATTCAATATGTTAGAAAAGGTAATTCTGTATCTTCACTTCATCTCTTCTTTGGGAATATGGACCTTCCTCCTTCATCTTATCATGACTCCCTGGAGCAGTTGTGGGATGAAGAGGAAGAGCCAGAAGAAATAGAAATCTTGATGAAGGTTGTTCCTCCTGTCTATCACCAGTACTTGGATGTATTATCCAAGGTGAAAGCAGAGAAACTTCCTCCTCACTGCGCCTGTGATCATCATATTGGGCTGAAGGGCTCTCTACCTCCAGTTGGGGTGATCTACTCTTTATCAAACCAAGAGTCAGATACACTCAGGGCCTAAATTCCAGAGAATGTAGAAAAAGGTTTCATCCGGCCAAGCTCCTCTTCAACAGGAGCACCTGTCCTCTTTGTCAAAAAGAAAGATGGTGGCCTCCATTTGTGTGTTGATTACCACAAACTCAATCCTGTTACTAGGAAGAACAGGTTTCCTGTTCCTCCTATGAATCAGCTTCTCATTGTTTTCAATGTTTCTTCTATCTTCTCCAAGATTGATTTGCGTGGTGCATATAACCTGCTCAGAATCAAGGAAAGTGATGAAGACTTGACATGTTTTAGAACTAAATATGGCAGCTATGAGTATTTGGTTATGCCATTTCGCTCACCAATGCTCCTGCCTCTTTTAAAAACCTTGTGAATGATATTTTTTATGATCTTCTTGATATTTATGTTGTGGTTTATTTGTATGACATTATGGTCTTTTCCAAATCTGAAGAAGAACATGTCACTCATGTGTCCTCTGTTCCTTCCAGACTCAGAGCCAATAACCTCTTTGCCAAGGCCTCCAAGTGCCTGTTTCATGTTACTAGTGTAGAGTATTTGGGTTATGTTGTTTCTTCTGAAGGCCTCAAGATGGACCAAGCAAAAGTCCAGCAAATTCTCAATTGGCCACCTCCAAGAATCCTCAAGGCTCTTCAATCATTCCTTGGCTTTTCCAATTTTTGCTGCCGTTTCATGAATAATTATTCAAAGAAGATCAGTTCACTCACAAGTTTCCTCACAAAAGATTCCTGTTTTCCCCTCAATGAAGAAGCTCTTAGACAGTTTCATCAGCTCAAAGAGGCTTTCCCCATTTCTCCAATCCTTTCTCACTTTGATACTTCTCTACCCACCATTGTAGAGACTGATGCTTCTGATTATGCCTTGGGTGCTGTAGTGAGTCAGATTTCTGACTCAGGAAAACATCACATTGCATTTGATAGCCGCAAGCTTCTCCCAGCTGAGCTCAATTATGAGATTCATGACACAGAACTCCTTGGCATAGTCTGGGCTCTCAAGTGCTGGAGAGCTTTTCTTCTTTCACTTTGTTCCTCTTTTGAAGTACTCACTGATCATTCATCACTTCAATATTGTATGTCATCAAAGATTCTCACTTTCCCTCAATCCTGCTGGGCTGAATTTCTCTCTGAATTCCATTTTTCAATCACTTACCCCCCTCGCCGCCTGGCCACCCTTCCAGATGCATTGTCATGTTGGGACGACGTTTACCCAGAGAGGGGGGAAGATTTCATCAGCAAGAATCCAATGAATTATCAAAAAATAATCAAGCAAGATGAAATTAAAGCCTCAAAATTCTTTGCAGTCAAGGTGGAAGCATTCTCAAATTTGATTGAATCAATTCAGAAGGCATTATGGCAAGATTCTCAATATAGAAGTATCCTTCAAGATTTGGGTAAAGGTAAATCTGTCCAAGATTATTCTCTTGATTCCTCCTCCCAACTTCTTCTGTTCAAAGATTGGGTGGTGGTCCCAAATGACCCCACAATTCAACTTAGCATACTTCAAAAAAGGCATTACTCTCCTCTAGCTGAACACCCTGGCCAAGAGAAGACTCTCAAACCTGTCAAGCGGGATTTCCACTGGTCCGGCATGACTCAATTCATCAAGGATTATGTCTCATCCTGTCAACAGTGTTCAAGAAACAAAAATATTCACCACAAGAAGTTTGGACTCCTCAAGCCTCTTCCAATTCCAAATGGTCCTTGGATTTGTCTTTCAATGGATTTCATCACTCAATTGCCACTGTCCAATTCCTTTGACTCAATCCTTGTCATAGTGGACAGATTCTCAAAAATGGCAGTTTTCATTCCAACAATGTCTTCAATAACTTCATTACATTTGGCCCATTTATTCATCAAGAATATTTTCTCAAATAATGGCCTTCCTTCAAGCATTGTTAGTGATAGAGGTTCTCTTTTTGTTTCTTCTTTTTGGACCAATCTTTGTCAGCAGCTCAAGATTTCAAGAGATGTCAACTGCTTACCATCCAGAAACTGATGGACAGACAGAGAGGGTAAATCAGATACTAGAAAAGTACCTTTGGATGTATGTCAGTTATCATCAAGATGATTGGAACACCTGGCTCCCTCTGGCTGAATTTGCCTACAATAGCTCTGACCACTCTTCAACAAAACAATCACTGTTTTTCACTGTTTATTGCAGAGATCCAAATTTTGACTCATTTCACAGTACTCAAGATACTCCTTCTGGAAATTTATCAACAAAAATCCAATCAGTACAACAAGATGTCAAGAGAGAACTTGAAGTTGCCATAAACAGGTTTAAGTGGTATGCAGATAAAAGTAGCACAAGTCCCCTTGTTTTCAATCCTGGTGACATAGTATGGCTTTCTTCCAAGAACATCAAATCAACTATACCCACCAAAAAACTGTCTGAAAGATGGTTGGGTCCTTTCCAATCTTGAAGAAAATCAGCACTAATGCCTACCACCTCAAGCTCCCATCTCAATGGAAGTCCATCCACCCAGTCTTCCATATTTCACTCTTAGAACCAGTCAAGACATCAACAATCCCAAATAGGCATCAAGAGCCTCCTCCTCCAATCATTATTGAAGAAGAAGAGGAATGGGAAGTCTCTCAAATAATGGACTCAAAGCTTAAGAGAGGAAAATTATGGTATTTGGTGTAATGGAAAGGTTTCACTCAAGACTCAGAAAGATCCACTTGGGAGCCAGCTGAAACCTCAAGAATTGTCCTGAACTGGTTAAGGATTTTCATTCTGTATATCCTGACAAGCCAGGACCCAATTCTTCAAGAGCTTGATTTTTTATGGTGCTTGGTGGGGAGGGAATTACAAAAAGTAAGTCCCACTCCTGGTATGCACCTTTAGGGGTATTCTACTCTCTTCTGTTGTAAGAACCACCTTGGCCACTCTGTGAGCAATCTGCAAATTTTCGGACACAGATCTTTGGCCTGGCTTTCAACATCAATTCCAAAATTATGGCCATTTTTCACTTGGGAAAATGGACCATTAATTTTTTCATTTCAATTCCAAACCGTGCCAATTCCAAGTCAGTCTTTCAATAAATTCATTTTCTTTTATGGCACTGGCGGTAGTGTTAATTACCAAAAGTAAGTTCCTCTTCTGGTGTGCACTTCCCTGAGGGGTCTACAATCTTGTCAAAACATCACCTTGGCCACTTTGTGAGAACCTGGCATCAAATTTCTCTTTCCAGGTCCTTGGCCAATTTCAAAATCAGTTATCAACCTCCGTGATGAAGATTGGAACCTCCTCAAGATTCAATTCATTTTTCTTTTCTCTTTTCTCTTTCTTTTATTTTCATTTTCATTCTTTATATTAAATTTTATTTTCAACTTCATTTTATCATATCAAAAATTCATCTCAAAGAAAATTCATTCATTACAACATCACCAATCATGAAGCCAATCTCAAAAGAAGATCAAGCAAGTCCTGCGTCATATGACAAATTTTCAATATCAGTTATTATTTTATTTTCATCTTAAAAGAAATTTCCTCTATCCCACTCTCAATCCTTTTCAATAGCCTAAACAGGCTTCACCTTGTATTGTTGCTCAGGAGCTCACCATTTCAAGGTGGGGGGTACTGTCACAACCATGGCAATTCACCTCCTTGGATCTCCGTATGGCATATCAAGCCACAGTCCTTTTATGGCCAATTGGCCATATCCATCACCAGTGGCCAATATGGCCACGTCATCATCTTATGGACCATTTATGGCCATTTGTCTTTTGGGGCCTTCATGGCCCTTCACCTCAATCCAGAAGCCATAGAGGCAATTTATGCCCCATTGGGTATTTCTGGTCATTTCCCTCAAAACCAGGGGAACTGGCCGTAATGGATTTTTTGGCCATTTAGGCTCATAATGCGCACTTTGACGCAAAGTGTCCAAAAGACACTTTCCCGCCCTTTGGGCTAGTTTTTGGCTCAGAACTCAAAAGTGGCCAAAATCACCAAAGGACCCAGAAAAACCTTTCCAATCTCTGGAGCCATCACATCCCTCTTTTCCCCTCTGTCTTTCCATCTCAATACCTTTGGACATAATCTTCTCTCCAGTGAACCAATATGCCATAAATGATGTTATATATCATTATGCATCATTTCTCAACAGTAATTCAATGGTGGCAATATCAAATGGTCATTTCAATATTACAACATATCATCACATCATCAAGACACCCAATCATTCAGAAGACTCATCAAGGCTCAAGAGCAAGTGTTTCAGCATCAAAGACCAATCATGCCAACAAGACGTCATTGGATAATTTCATTCACAGTATTCCTCCAAGACAATACTGTTCAACCATTCTCAAGGGATTCAAGAGGAAGTTCATTCATTCATTTGTCAAGTGTCAAAGCTCCACTCAATCCATCTTGGCAACCACCTTCATGTCAATACAGT
Organism: Austropuccinia psidii; assembly: GCA_023105745.1. Lineage (NCBI taxonomy): Eukaryota > Fungi > Basidiomycota > Pucciniomycetes > Pucciniales > Sphaerophragmiaceae > Austropuccinia > Austropuccinia psidii. Next base: position 51,743,541 of record JALGQZ010000007.1, on the reverse strand, counting down.
CTGGATCCATCAAGAACTGTATTTCATTTTGAAGTATGGGAAATTCATTCAACCCATTTCAATATTAGCCAGCTGTGTCAATTCTCAAAACAATAAATGCAGCCTCAAGGATCAATACAGATCAGGCTTTGGCCTGAAGAACTCAAGCTCCCAACTTTTCACATATACCGGCTACCCTTTCCACCCTTGGGGGTTTTTCCCCAGTTAATCAACATATTTTGATTTTATTTTATCTTTATTGATCTTACCATTTTTTTAAGTGAATACTGATATTATCAGGTCAGTCATTTAGCACCTTTTCTCTTTTTCATTCTTTGCCTGTCAATGGATATTTGGTGGTCATATCCTTACTAATTCCATTGTTCATTTTGGAAGGTTGAAACAGTGATCATAGACCTACTTGGTTGACTCTTTGGCCATTTGGCTTCTCTTTCCTCTTATTCCATCTCATCTTGTGCCTGCATATTTCTTAGAGAAATTTATTCTTTTATTTTTATTTATTTATTCTTTTGGAGTCCTCAAAGTGAGTTCCCTCATTGCTGAGTGCCAGGCCACTTTTGTTTTTCTGTCCAAGAGCCCCTGTGACAACAACAATATGTAGTTGATTTCTATGATTTTACATCTTTCTGATTTATTCTGAAATAATAAAACACTTAAGAAAAGATTAAATAATACTTACTTCTTGGTAATAATGGTATAATTGAATAATGTTATGATTTGGAAAAAAAAGAAGGAGGAGGCCTCTTTTAAGTCTAATAAAGCTCACAGAGGTGTTCCATGAAGAAAACTCAAAACCCAGTGAGTGAGAAAACAGTAATCCTTCTTGGATTAATGATAGCATCATCTGTTTTCATGTTTTCAAATAACTGCCAATTATTGAGGAGGTAGGAAGGATCTTCATTGGAAATATTGGAGAGGTAGGGTTCAATCCATTCTCCATCCCTACCAGTGAGAAAAGAAGTTGAGTACAGAACTTTTTTCCTGTCAGAGAAGAAATTTGCTTGATCATTATGGAAAATCAATTGACAGGATTGGATAAATCTTCTCAATTTGTGGTCTTCAGTGCCATCAAAAAAATCAGGTACCTTCATTTATGGATTCTTGAATGCAGGGGCTTTGGAATTGTCCCTGCGGGCTGTTGCTTGAGAAAGTTGTCCCATAATAGTAGCCATTTGCTCCATGATCTTGAGGAGACTTGGATCAGATTGAGAGACAAGAGATTGATTAGTAGGGGCTAGATTAGAATCCTGGGGTACCTCTGGAGCATTTGCCAAAGCATCATCCACTTCAGCTTCTCCAGAATCTTCCTCTTCCACAGACTCCTCCCCCTCTTCATCTTCAACTTGTCCAAGTCTTGCTCTTGCACCTTCAGACATGCCAGGATAGCCACCCAAAAGGCAAGAGAAATATCTTGATCTTCTTTATTTCATTCCCCCTCTTCTGGAGGGTGCTTCTCCTTCCATTGGTGGTCTTCTGTCCAAATTTGCACTCAGTGAACTTATGGTGTGTGGTCAAGAGGAACCCTTGCTGTAGGAGTGAGAACAGCTGTATTTCTTTGAGATCTAGTATTTTTGGCTGTGGGGCTATGCCAAACTGGCATTATTGGAAAATTAAAAATGAGAAATTGAGGATACTTGAGAATAAGGAATCAAAGCTTTTCCAAATCAATAATCAATAAAGTCTTGAGGTGAAATCAAATTCAATCAATCAATTCACTCAATATCAGCCATCAATCAGATCTCAATAATCTTGAAGAATTCAATAATCAATCAATCAATGTCTTCAATGTCAATTCAAGGTCTTGAGGAATCAATCAGTGAAATCAATATCTTCAGGAATTAAAAATAAATCAATAATTAATAATCAAATGTTGAGGATAAATTGGTGATCTTGAAGAATTCAAAAGTCAATCAGTCCAATCCAAATCAAATCCTGAATTGCTGAATCAATAACCCAAATGAATCCCAATCAATAACTCCTGATAAGAACTGAATAAACAAAAACAAAAGAGAGATTTTATGGAAATAGAATTGAGAATGAAGTGAAATGGTCAGCAATGATCAAGAAATGAAAGAATCAATTTTCATAATAATATAATGAATGAGATGAAAATTGATTATAGAAAATCATTATCATTAAGAATCATAAGATCATGAAAAGGTCATAATTGATGAATGAGAGAAAGGAATATAAAATGAATGAAAAAAAATCAAATATGACTTAATTAATTTAATGTCATAGGGGCTCTTCTAAGTGAAGAGGGCCTGGCACTCAGTAAACTGGGACTCACTTATGGAGGGCTCAAGTATTTGGTAAGAGAGAAATACACAGAAGAGTGTTAAGAGATGAATTACTAAAATAAAACAATATAAGAAAAGCAGCAACAATAAATAAGAGTAAAAATAAAAGAGCCAACCACAAACAAGTCCAAGTCCACTGTTTCAACCTGTCAGAATGGAAAGAGAAGGGTTAATAAGGATATGGCCACCCAGCTCATACTGTACAGGCAAAGAAAGAAAAAAGAGGCAAAGACTAACTTAAAATCAAATAGTTATAATTCCCAAAATAAGGGTAAGAATAATTATAAAATAATAAATATACTAAATTAATTAACTGGGGAAAAGTCCCCAGGGGAGAGAAGGGGGGGCTGGTATATGTGAGAGTCACCAGCCCTGATCCAGACAGAGAATTTTCATGAGAAGATTTGATGTTTGAATTAAGTCTGGCCAATACAGGTCCTGTACGGCTGTACAGGATCTCTACAAGAGGAGTGGTGGTATCCAGTGATCATACAGTTTGAGAATGGCTTATCCAGACTGTATGGGGTAATTCCAACCTGTACAAGTATTGAAAAGCTGTATTGATGAACCAGACTGTATGCATGTTTCAGAAAAGAAGATTTTCTGAAATTGAATGCTGATACACACAGTGTATTTGCTGGTTTGAGGTGTTTGAGTGGGTGTAAGTATGAATGCCCTTACCCCTGATTAGTGGTTGCTACACTGGAGAAACAAGATTGTTAAGGTTCTTATCTTAAGTAAAGAAGGTTAGGAGATGTATCAGAATACAAAATGAAGCTAAAACAATGCAAGGATTTGTATGAAATCTCTGGAAAGATAATATTCATCTATCAATGTGGCTAGCCCTCATTTTCAACAATTATCTGATTATTTTGGAAAGTTTTATCAAGATATATTTCTATGAGTTTCCTTTATTTTACAATTCTTTTTGTATTCATAGGAGCTTTACATTTTACCTTTAGCTTTCTTAGTCTTTGATGGAATATTGATTATTAGGATATATTGAAAGCTCTCCATGCATTGAGAAATTAAATATTGTACCTGAACTTGATGGGCTGATAAAATTAATTATCTCAAAATATCTTTTAGGCACCATCATTGATGCACAATCAGAAAATCAAATTATAGAAAATATTTAGAATATAATATCCCAATTTCTCTACATTAAGCTTTCCTCAAGGGTATATGGAAAACCATTATAGACTCTTTTTAAGACGTTTATTAAAGCTCAATTACAAACTCAATGTCTATTGAGAAGAACTAGGAACTGAGTATCGTAAAGTAAATAAAATAATTCATTCATTTGCTTTCAAATAATAGGAATATGATAAGAAAGCAAGATAACTGGTATAAATATGTTCTTTAAACAAATTTCTGTCTCATGTTTCATTTCTAAAGCTTTTGAGAAGCTTTAGAAAGTAAAATCAGTTTGATAAATCTATAGATCCTAAAATAATGATAAATAATTAGTTATCATCTGTTTATGAAGCTTAGCTTAACATGTTATATATTCAGTTTCTTCAAGTGTTCTCAAAATATGATATGACAATATTTTTTTTTTGTGTTTATATTTAATTTAAGACTTGAATTATTTATTAGGGTCAAATTTTGGAGAGGGAAGCCACAAAGAAATGCTGGAATGTTTGGGGAACTATGGCTTAACTGGAACAAATATCATGTCAGAGCCATGTCCAATTAAAATTGAAATATGGTCCAAATCATGTTGAAAGCATTGAATTTTCACTATCAAAGGTTCTTCAAGGGATTAAATGAGTCAACAATAATTTTCATGGAATTTTCTGAACAGTTTTTTGTCAAAGCCCTTTATGACCACAGACACATTTATTTTAAAAAAGATTGATCAATTATCAAAGCAAATCATTAATAATATTCTTTTATCCATGGAAATATGACATAATTTTGAAACAACATATTTTTCAAAATTAAAGAAAATTCTCTTGAATATTACAAAAATCAAAGAAATATTATTAATTGTAATATTGAAAATATTTGAGCAATATTACAGGGAAATAAAAGCTTTTTGAGACTTTTTTGATAGAATACTATTCTATATTGGAAGATAGTGCTTAGATCTTTAGTTAACTGGTTTTCATTTCTTGAAATAAAGCCAAACATTCTGATCTTCAACTTGTTTCATCAGAATGATATAGAGCTTATATAATCCCACTGTTATTTCTCACATTTTGTAGTAACATAAATATACTTTAATTTGAAAGCTGGATGTGAAAATAGAAACACAAAAACTGCAAAAAATCTCAAGAATCATTTTTTTGAAAAATATTTTGAATAAAGTGATGGAGATCACTCAAAAAAATAAGGGATGGAAGAACACATGAAGCATGTTCTGCACTTCATTTTATTATAAAAATAAATATTTTTTATTTTTGTTAAAGAAAGTAAATAGCAAAAGCTTCCTTTATGCTATTCAAAAAAATTTTCTTTTATTCTTTTTACTTCACTTTTTGAGTTTTGTTATTAATTTCTATGGTGATATTTCATTTTGAGTATTTTATGAATTTTTGTTTTTTTGTCTTTTTTTTAAGTTTCCCGATGTTTCTTTTTCATGTGATTCATTGGATTTAACTAGATTTTATGTTTCTTTTGTCAATTAAAATTACAGTAGGAAGCCTTTCAAGGCCCGCTACTGTAAATTTATTCACAAACGTCAAATATGTTACAGTACAGGATCTGTAAGATTTGACTATGAAAATGATGATTATATTACTATTAATCAACAGTACTATGTCTGTTCTTATGTAATAAAATAATAAAATATTATTATAACCACAATTAAATAATTCAAGAATTATTTCTTTCACATGTTGAACACTACTAGTGATTTTAACAGTGAGCAGTAATTGTATACAAGAATCAATTACAAGAGTATTTTAATAATAAAACTTCTTTTATTAAAATAATAAAATTATTTTAATATATAATTATCTTTTGCAAGAATAATTATAAATACAATTCTTGAAGAAAACTAATTATTTAGAGAAAAACTTTAATAATTAAGGATAAATCACTCACCAATATTCCAAAGAGCTTATTGAAAGATAAGATAGAGAGATTTGATGTAGAATTGTGGATTTAAGGGATCAAAATGTATTTATAACAGTATTACAACAATATATAGTTGGATTCTATGATTTCACGTCTTTCTGATTGATTCTGAAAGATTTAAAACACTTGAGAATAGCTTTACTAATACTTACTTGTTGGTAATAATGGTTTAAAAATGAATAATAAGATGATGATGGAAAAAAACAGCAAGAGGAGGCCTCTTTTAAGTCAACAACAGCTCCCAGAGGCGTTCTATGGAGCAAACTGGAAAACCAGTGAGTGAGAAATCAATAAACCCTTTTGGATTATTGATTGCATCATCTGTTGTCATGTAATATTATCATAATTACTTAATTAATGCTTTTACGTGACTATGAACCCCAATATGGTTAAGAATAAAAGGAGTAACATCTGTAAATCTTCTTTTATTCCAAAATAATCATTGATTTTTCAAAGTTATCAATGTTATTGGCAATTTCATCACAGGTTGTAATTACTGTGAATTTTTGAAGATTCAGTGTTTCACGTAGAATAGTCAAAATGGACTGTAAGTAGAACTTCGAATTTTACTAGTAAATCCATAATTTTTTTTGGTTGTACCATAGATAATACAGTTTGCCATTAGTACTGAAAGTTTCAGAAAGATTAATTAATTATTGTATTTTTAATGAATTTTTGAAGTTTTTACCTCATTTCTACGTAGAATTGTAAATATATAATTACTCCTTTGGGGTTTATCCATGGAAAATCATGAAGAATTGACATGGTTACAGGAGTCTAAGTAGCTCTTTACCTCCTTGGCATGTCAAAATAGCAGGTTATTTGCTATTTTCTTAAGATTTACTGTAGTTGTAACATGGTAACCAAGTTCCCAAAAGGTTTTAGCTTACCAATTAGGCCAAGATAAGCCATGGATCCAAGATTTGGAGCTGTCCATGCCTCTGAGGCCTCAGAAGTTGGGTACCCTGGCTCTCTTTGATATCTTTTGTCCCCATTGCTTATTTTTCACATCAAAATAGAAATTTAAGTTTAAAGTGAGATATCCACTATGGGTGTACCAAAAGTCCATGTAAAAATACCCTGATATTAAGTGCTCAAAACATGAATAACACTATTCTTAGTGTATATATAACATGGGATTTCTCACATTCCCATTATTTTGGCGTGAATTTAAGAAAAACAAAAATTTTCACGGATCTTTTATGTGGTATTGAAGTATTTTCCATATTACCACCTCAAAGAGCTAATTTGAGCTTATTCACTCTATGGAGCTACCCTAGGTGAATTTTTGTGTAGAGTCCAAATCTGGCCTTAAATCCATGGATTTACTTACTCAATAAAAAGCTATTCATCTTTTCTGAAATCAAAAATGATGAATTTTGGATATATGCATTACTTATGAGTTATGCATAATTCAAAATTTATTTTTAAGATAATTGTGGCCTATTTGGTATGTAAAATATACCTCAAGGCTCGCAGGATCTGTAATAGCCACCACTGTAATGTTTTCTACGATTGTTGATGATTTTACAGTAGCTGTCAATACAGGTCCTTTAATGTCATTTCCTTTTCAGTTTTTTATCCCCTCAAGTGGAAATGGCTGTACTATATACAGCCCAGTGTTAACATATAAGCATAAACTTTAAATTTCTGGTCATACAAAAAACACAAATTACTGTAATTACTATTTAAACCTCATCTTACATAAAAAATTTCATCCACCTTAGAGGAGTTTCTCTGTTAAATTTCTGCTTCTAATTTTTGTTTTCTACTTTTCTATCATAAGGTATGAGAAATAAATATTGACCCTTAGGGAGTCTCTCTGTTAAATTTCTGCTGATAATTGTTATCTTCTACTATTTTCTTATCACCTAGTACTTCTATTTCAAAGTAAGTAATCATATCCTAAAAATGAAAAGAGAAATTAATTTCTTCTTGCAAAAAAAGAGACACTTTACCCTTAACAATAAAGATTGATAAAACTCAATGATTATCAAAAGTGACCAGAAACTGAAAAAAATTAAAATAATAAATAAATTGCAGAAATCCTAATTGATTAATGATAAAAATATTATGTCTCTTGGAAATCATTTTATTGAAATTAATTTGAAAGCCTTTGTTTGTTGCTTCTGAAGTTACAGGCATTTAACTATTTAAAATGCAAAAATATCCACAATCCAGTTTATTCAGAAGAGGATTAGTGGAAAAGAGCTAATTTTATGTTTGGAAGCCATTGGTTTTGAAAGAAATAAGAAATAGTATTTTCATGAAGTAATAATAAGTCAAAAATCAAGAAAGATAGAGGCTTTATTAATTCATAAGAGTGGATTTGACTTATTTTGGCCATCAAAAGGATATCATTGTCAAAATTGAAAATAGATTTAATAATTCTGTTTTCTATCATGAAGAATATTCTTTTGATTATTATAATATAAAAGGAAAAGACTTTCATTTAATATTCTATATCTCTACTATATTCATTCAAAAAAGAAAAGAAAATCTTGAGAATTATGCAATACACCAGTGGCTTAGAATAACTTGGAATAACAACAAACAGTGAAGTCCTGAGTCCAACTTAATCAACAGCAAGGTTCCCCACTCAGTCTAGGATTTTTCTAAGCTAATTTCCAAATGCAAAACCCTGTCAGCCATTTTGCTCATGTTGCATTCCAATCTTAATAGTTAATACCAGCACCATAACCTTTGTGTAAAAAGAAAATGACAGTGATTTGGAAAGTATTCACACTTTATATTTAGTTCAGTATTTGAATATCCATTTTTCAAAAAGGGACTAGTATGAAAAGGCGCAAATTTTCATAATTGTGAATACAAATTCTTGAAATATTGTTTTAAATTTAAGATTAATTCAAAAAGGGGACAGAAAAATTAATATAAAATTAATTGAATGTTGTGAGAAGCTTCAAAATGATCAGTATGTCAGAGCTATTGAATACGTTTTTGAAATATAAAAGCACAAAATATTAATTAGTTAATTCTTTTCTTCAAGTGGTCATTAAACTTTATTGATTGAAACAAAATGCGAAAAAAATAATTTCATTCTTGGGCTTTGATTTTCAAATAGAAAATTTTATTTTTTTGGCATAGTTTCTCACTCATATACTATGCTTACATATCTTCTTATTGAAGACAAACAAAATTTGGGTTTTTCTTACTGAAGAATACGGATATATTGTAATATTAGACTAAACTTCTATATCTGAAATTGACAAGATACTTTGATTAACCAGGGAGATTTTTATCTTCTCCTTCTTAATTTTTAAATATTAGTTCATCCTTGAAATTATTTTCAAACTGTTCTTCTTTTCAAAGAACAAATCTTGGAGATTTGTGTTATTTATTCAATGAAGAAAAGAATTTCAAATTATAAAAAAGCCTTGAAAAAGCTTTCAGAACCTTCATATTCCCCTTTCTTTCAATTGATTAGATTGAACTAATGGAGTATCATAATCCATTTTGATGTGCTACAGATATAAACAGCATGTGAGAAACCAATTTCCCATAGAATCCACAACGTCCAATAGTATCTTTGGTAATCCACATTCCCTCATTGAAATAATTTATCAAATTATTAATTTTTCTTTTGAAGTATTCAAAAAGAGGCAATGCATTTCAAAATGGATATTTTCATGAATATTTTACTTAATTCAAACTTCAAAATAAAGCAGTATAATAATGACAAATAATTATATAAGCTAATCAGTTAGTTCTCTACCAAGTCTATTGGTATATAATTTTTTTAATGAATAATAGATTTTAATAATCAAAAGGATGTAAAACTCACTGTGATACTAACTGTAATAGGAAATATTCAACTGTCAGGATGAGTCTATGTTGAAGAAGTAATAAAGCTATTTACAACTAAAACTATGACTGTGACATGGTAAAAATGATTTTAAAAGATAATAAAGTTGATAATAGATGATTAAATTAAGATTTTAAGGGCTTTACTATAGAGATATAGTGGTGGTGAGCGCTGCTGAAAGCCCTGGGTGCAGCTTTATCTGTTGGGTTAAAATAATAAAAGACTACAATAATTAAATTTATAATTATACCTGATTATTAACCAAGAGTAAAACTGTTTTTGACAGTTTACTACGTAGGTTATTCAAGAGCAGGATGAGGAGATGATTTTGGCTGTGAAAAGCCCTCCTTTTATCCTGAAATTGGGGTGGAAAGGTTGCTAGAGCTTTCCACATAGAGGAAGTGAAGATTTTGCACTCTCCAGGACAGGCTTGTGGCTTTCAAACAGCCTGTATACCCTGTATTGGGCTCAGATGTGGTTTTGAAACCACATCTGGGCGGTTTTCACCAATACAGGGTGAAGATTTTCATCTGGGGACCTCACAGCCTGATTCTGACGTGTATGACACGTAGAATGCTGTACAGAAACTGTATGGGACCCCAGTATTGGCTGACATATGAGGTATTGAATTAAAAACATGCTTCTTCGTCTATTTGACACCTCATATTCATGATTATGGGATATTATCCCATGGTAAGGCTGTATATGACAGCAGGTGGGATTTCGACCTTAAACCAGCCATAACTCTGTCAATTTTTGAGATATCAACCTCGAAATTGGTTCATTGGATAGCCCTGTATGAGCTCTAAACAATGGTACCCAATTTGGTATGGTTATCATTAAATATGGCAAAGTTATCCCATGTACAAGGTTTTTTGTACATAGGCCTGGTTTGGGCAAAAAGCTGTATTGAGCTTGTTTGCCTCATAGCTTCTGTTATGGTTGAGATATGAAGAATTGGATGGCACCATCAGATAGCCCTTATTGTGCTCTTTCCAAAGATACCCCACTTCAGGTATCCCACACTAAAACTGTAGAAGTTAGATGAGAGGTGAATGTTTTGTTCACCCTTATTTGGCCTGAAATTGACCATAACTCCAGTAATATTGGTGCTAGCTCAGTTTGGCTGGTACCATTGGATAGCCCTGGCTTAGAGCTTCATTTTGAATACCCATTTGATGGGGTTAAGCCTCTCCTTCTAGATTTTAGATGAGAGGTGAAAATTAAGGTTTATGCTCAGCAGTAACTTTGAGCAGGAATAACTTTGTTATTTCTTGTCCTATGGTGATGGGACTTGTATTTTCAGAAAGAGGTGAGTTTACTCTATCTTTTGATACCTTTTGAGCTAATTTGGCTCAGCTCCATGTTTTGGTGGTATCTTGGCTATACCATTGGTTTATGGTATTTTGGCTGTCATGCTTGTTCTCTGGTTTTGAGTCACATGCTGACATACCCTCCCTCTAAAAAAGGCTCATCATTGATGAGACTGTTCAGTTGTCCTAGAGGCTCTGAATCTCCTTAAATGAAGGTTCCCATCTGGTATGGCATCTTCTGCCAACCATTTGTCTTTATCTGCTGTCTGGTTCTTGAATCTGACTAGGTATTGTCTCTGATCCTTCCCATTGAGTCTGATCTTCCTGGCCCTGATGATCTTACTCACAGGTCCAGGGGAGTCCTCCACTTCCACTATCTCTTGTGGTGTGGGATTCTTTCTCCTGGAGGGGAATTTATCCTCCTCTGTCTGGAAGTATGGTTTGACCAAACTCACTGGAAAGACTGGGTGTTTCCTGGAAAATTCCTCAGTGAGCTTGACCTCTACTGCATTCTTCCCTATCAACTTCATGATAGTGAAGGGCCCTACAAATGAGTCTCTCATTTTCTTCGGTCCCTTGAGATTTTTAAAGTTCAGTGTAGACACTAACACCTGGTCCCCTTCCTTAAAGTCAGGTTCCATATGTGATTTGTCCCACCTCTGCTTGTTATACTCTTTGGCCTCAGCTATTCATTTGGCAGCAGTGTCACAGGCTTTCTTCCACATATCATGGAAGTCTTTGGCTGTGGGGTGGATGGTTAGAAGGTTTTTCTTCAAGTGATCCACAGGTAACAGGGGATTCCACCCTTTCTCCACCAGTGCAGGTGCTTTACCTGTGGTGGAGTGCTGGCTTGTATTATAAGCCAGTTGGACTGCTGGTAAGAGGGTAACCCAATCATGGGTGTATCCCTCATGGTCCTTGTATTCCATGCCATAGGCACAGAATCTTCTGAGGATGTCCTCCATTGTTTGGATCATCCTTTCAGCTAGGCCATCTGTTTGTGGATGGTAAGCTGTGGAAAAAGCAAGTTTGGTGCCAAGCATGTCATATAAGTTAGTCCAGAATTCAGATGTGAATTTTGGGTCCCTATCACTAATGATGATCTTAGGGACTCCACAGGTGGATATGATGTTATTCCAAAACAACAGAGCAGTATCCATGGCTGTGTCTTCTTTATGGCATGGTAGACACCTCATGCTCTTGCTGAACCTATCAACTATGATCAAACAGGCATTGTAGTTTTCTTTGCCTCCTGGGACAAGTCCTGTAACCCAGTCCATCTTGATGGTTTCCCATGGGTGCTTGGGTTCTTCTATGTGTTGAAGTAACCCATACTTCTTCCCATGCTTCCTATTTGCCTTTTGGCATCTTTCACAAGTGTTGATGTATGCACTCAACTCTTGTTCCCACTTGGGCCACCAAGCTGTGCTTGCTACCCTCTCTCTGGTCCTGTCTTCACTCATGTGTCCCATATAGGGGCAGTCATGGCATTCTTGTAGGATCAATGAGATGTGGTCTCTGTCTACCACTGTGAGTGCACTTGTGTGCTTTTCTCTGTGGTAGAGCAGGCCATCTATAAGAAAAAACTTCTTGTCCTTATAGGCCCTCAACCAGGGTTCTTCCAGCTGGGTTTCCAGCTCTGGGCTCCTGTACTTTTGTTGAAGGAGTTGGAGTAGTATGCTACACTGTTGGTGTTTGGCATAAGACTTCTGTACTGTACTAAAGAATTCATTGTGCAGTTCTGAGGAGCTTATTCCCAGTATGGGAGTTTCTGTTCCTTCTGAATCAGTGTTTCCACTGTCAAGGGTATCATTTCCTGGTGCCCATTCAGAAAATCTGAAGTTCTTCCTCCTATCTATTTCCATGAAATGGATAGGTATTTTGGCTGCAACTTCTGGGTCATAAGCTGGATTGCTCTTTACATTTCCCTGTGGCCATCTGCTGAGGCCATCTGCATTGGTATGGCTTTTACCTTCTTTGTATATGATGGTCATGTTCCCTCTATACTCCTGGATAGCTATTTGCCATCTCAGCATATGTCTATTAGTAGTCTTCATGTTTAGTAAAGACTTCAAGGCTGTGCAGTCTGTGTAGACTTCAAAGACTGCACCCTCCAAATAATAATGGAGTTTTTCTAGAGCCCAGACTAGACATAGACATTCTGTCTGGGTGGCCCCATACCTGGCTTCTGAATCTTTCAGTTGCCTAGAGATGTAACATATTACACCTTCTCTTGGTTCACCATCCACAATTTGTCTTTGGTGAAGGGCTGCTCCTAAGCCTTGGCTGCATGCTGCACCTATATATAACTTGAATGGTAGTTCAAAGTCAGGTAAGATGAGCACTGGTGCATTGGTGAGTTCATATTTGATCCTCTCATATGCATCACTCCTTTCCTTGGTTATTTCAAAAACTACATCCTTTGAACATAACTTGTATAAACTACTAGTTATGTGTGCAAAATTTTTGATCTGGTTTCTATAGTAGCTAGCAAACCCAAGGAAAGATTGCATCTCTTTGATGTTCTTTGGTACTGGCTTTTGCAGTACTGCTGCTACTTTGTTCTGGTCAATTTCCAGACGAAGACCTGAGACTTTATGTCCTAGAGCTAGTAGCTCTTGTTGGCCAAAATTACACTTTTTGAGTGAAATTTTCAGATTAATGGGTATACATTTACTTAGAACTCTGTCTATTTATTGTACATGGTCTTCCCATGTCTCTGAGTATATAATGATATCATCAATATATACTACCATCCAGCCTTCCATTATTTCTTCTTGAAATATGGTGTCCATCATCCTTTGAAAGTGGGCTGGTGCATTCTTAATGCCAAATGGCATCCTGGTGTACTCATATATACCCATATGGCATATTATCCTGAGTAACTTCATGGAGCTTTGTTTAACTCCATTTTGGTGGAAGCCTTTCATACAATCCATTTTGGTTATGTATTTGGCTTTAGCCAGCTTATCTAAGACATGGGGTATCCTTGGTATAGGGTACCTGTCTGCTTTTGTGTAGTTATTCAGGGCTCTGAAATCTCCACATAATCTAGACTTGCCATCATGCCAGGTGATTACGACTGGGGTGGTGATTTCCACTATTTCATTATGTCCAATCTTCCTGATGACATCCATATCCAGGAGTTCATTGATGTGCTTCTCAATTTCTTTCCTGGTTTCCAGGCTTGCTGGATAAGGAGGTCTCCTCAGCATGGGTGGATAACGTCTTTCCACATCCAGATATAGTTCTATATCATGGCCTTTGATCTTGCCTAATGGTTCTTCACCAATGGCAAATGCTGGTCTGTTTTTTCTCAGCATTTTCAGTAAACTTAGTTTTTGTTTACTGGTGAGGGTAGTGCTAAACTGCCCTTCTCTGAATTCCTTCAGAAGTTCTTCTAGTGGATCTTGAGAAGATATCTGGTATATGTCAAGTGAAAGTTTCTTTTCCTTGTTAGTACCAATGGTGATGTGCCTATTTTTACTGTTGTAAATGTCTATGCCATACATCCTCTGGTAATCTGTTCCCAGTAAAAACCCTTGGATGTGGGCATCATTCAGCACTACAAACTCTGGGTTGAGTCTGATATTACCCTTCCTGTGAGGTATAATTATCTCTTTGATAATTGTCCCAATGGAAGTCATCTTCCCTGATGCACTTTCAAAGTTCTTTTCCTTAGTGGGCAAGAGCTGTTTTTCCCAGTTTGGGAAGTGGGTATCCAGATAGTTTCTGGCCACTATGGAGCAGTGTGCTCCACTATCAATGATCAGTGGATGCTGAGCGTTGTCAATACAAACAGTTATTTTTGTGGCTGTTCCATGTATATATGCCATTCCTTTGGTTGGTGTAACCAGGAATGTTTGTGCATCTTGTGTGTGTTTGCACAAGTTTTTATTAGCAGTGTCCTGTGGCATGCCTCCTTCCAACTGTATGTCCTGGATTTCTAGTGGGGTTTCCTCTTGGTATTCCACTAAAAATTCCTCTCTTGGGTCTTGGTCATCATCAGATGGTTCTCTGATGGCATCACCCATGGAGTCGGATTCAGAATCCTCTGTTGGAGGTTCTTCTTCAGGGACTTTCTCTATGGCATAGAATTTTTTCTTTGCCTTTGGGCAGTTGTTGGCATAGTGGTCTGTTGAACCACAAATGTGACAAGAATTCTTCTTCTTAGCCACTTCTGCTGCTCTTTCTCTGGGTTTGTCTTTAAACTCTACCCTGAGTGGTTGTTTCTCTTTGAAACTACTGCTTCTATATGGGGTGAATTTCCCTATATTAGTCCTCTTCCTTATGTCTTGTAAGGTGTTGGCTATGTCATCTAGAGTGCAATTTTGGTTGCATCTGCATTTTACTGCATGCTCTAGTTCTCCTGGCAGTTGTGTCAGGAGTCTGTGATTCCTCATTTGGATGTTCATCTGAGGATCAATGGCTTTGAGTCTCTTAGACTGTCTAAGACACCACTCATATGGATCTTTGTCCACAGAGTATTTGTCTTTTGAAAATGACATGGTTTTTTGCCATATCCAAGTTCCATTACTGTACTTTTGGATGATTTGACTCTTCCACCATGGCCAGTTTCTTCTGCCATGGATTTCTTTCATTTCTGTGTACCATATACTTGAATGACCTTTAAATGCAGTATTCAATCTAGCAGTAATCCAGTAGTCTGGTATGCTCGGTACATCAATGAAGAGTCCATCAATATAATCTATGAGTTCCATATGATCATATTCTCCTGATCCAGAGAATTTGGGCCAGTTTGAGGCCTCAGGAAGTTGTTTCAAGGCTACCTTCTCTGAATAAGACATGCCATCTCCATCCTGGTATTGTGATGGAGATCTTGCCTTATTCAACAACATGGCATCTGGTTGATATGGATTCTCCATAGCTTGGCCTTGTGGTTGGGGCTTCAAGCTATGATAGGCATTAAACAATTTGTTAATGTCTTGATCCAGACACATCCTGTCCCTTGTGCTGTGGTGTTGTTCTTCAAAGACTATGTTCAGTCTTTTTTTGGTTTCTTCAGAGGCTTTGCTCAGTTGAGCATATCCTTCTTGAAGATTTTTAACTATTTGTTCCAAGGAGGCTTGAGTTTTTCTCATCCTCTCTTGGCTAGCTTTAATTTCTGCAAACTGCTTTGCAGATTGTTCAGCATATTGAGACATTTTTAACCACAGTTTATCACTGTTGATGTTACTCTCAGATGTGACAATGTTATTTTCAGTCTCAGTGGGGGTAATGTTTCTATTACTAGGACTACTGATTCTAGAGTAGTTTACAACTACTTCTGGTTCTTGTGTACTTCTTTTGCCAAATCTAACAGCTTCTGGATCATGGGGTCTGACTCTTTCCTCCTCTGGTTGAAGGAGATTTTGTTCTTGCCCTTGTTCCCTTGTCTTCTCCTGGAAACTTCCTGGAATTGTGAAGAATGGTGACTCTTGGCCACTGATCTGCTGGTTTCTGAATGGTGTGAAGCCACTGGAGAGCTGATTTGGCCTGCTCCTTGTGAACCTGAAGGAATCTGAGTAGGCCCTGTCTGGGTTAACTGTTCTTCTATAGCTTGGATAGTGGCTTGATTCTCCCTTATCCTCTGTGCCCTTGCCTCCAAGAGTCTGTGCTGCCTGGTAGGGTTCCAACCTTTGGTGATTTCCATAAGGTCTTTGAAGTCTATCTCTTTGAGACAGATCTTCTGGCAACTTGATCCAAGTTCTGCCCAGTGAGTTGCTAGGTTGAACCTCTTGTTGTCCATGCTCCATTGAAATAAGTCTTTGAGGAGTTGGTGGATCTGAAGAACTTGATCCATATCCTTCCAGTCCTCTTGTTTGAGGTTTCTGTTGAATTGGGGTGTGAATGGCAAGGTTGATATTATCTCCCTCATTGTTTTTCCATCCACCACTGTGTCCAAGGTGTCCTCTTCCTGGTCTTCTGGTCCTGGACAATCCTTCTCTTTCCTCTGGCTGGTTCCTTTGGAAGCCAAGATCTCTGAGGTATGCAGGGGACATATCAGTGTTTGCAAGCAGTCAAAAACTTTATGTTCTTAGGGTATTTACCTTTGACTGTGCCTTGTACAAATTTATTGTCTGCTGACTTGGGCAGTTTGCCTTTGGAAGTTACAACTGGGTTAATAATTGTAATCTTTCCTGTACAAGTGGTTAAGGTTGGTTTACCTTGTATGGATGCAGAGTTTCGTGGTTTTCTACTTCTCTGAGTGGCTATGGGTGTCCATTTTTGGCTGTAATGAAACCTTCACTGTGCCTCTTTCCTTTGCCCTTGCTGCCCTCTGGTTCTGAGGGTGCCACTGGTGTGTTGGCCTGTGACTGGGTCTCAAGTGGGATGTAATTTTCTTCTGCTGAATCAAGGCAGGAAAAAAGAGGGCTTATGTCAGTTAAGACTTCTCAAGGATGCTGGTTTTGCACGTCTAAGATTGGCCTCTTGGCTTGTATGTTACTACAATGTGCCCTGTATAATGACAGTGTAATTGAATCAACAATTCCACGTCAGAATTACAGCTTGTGGTACCCTGTCACACTGTTTGTGTGCCAGTATCCCACAGATACACTTGTGGTTTTCAAGTGTAATCTGAATAAGTGGCTCTGTATAAGTGTAATTGAGTTAACAATACACTTAACCACGCCTCAACAGATGGTTTTTCAGTCAGAGGTGTCCTTATTCAATCAAGAATACAGGACCTATTGATGGCTTATGTGTTATTATATACAAAACACGCCAAAAATAGTTATTTTCAGTGGGTATTAACCACGTGAATAATACTCTTATAATATGAGTATATATGAAGAAAAGGATAAAAATATATAAAGTATATATTTTAATGGAGAAATTACGCCTAAAAAAGGATAAAACACTTGTTAATAAGTCATAAAGAGAGAAAAGACTTACTTATAAGGTCCAAAAATAGATTTAAAACATGGCCAGGCCCCCAAAATGTCAGGATGAGTCTATGTTGAAGAAGTAATAAAGCTATTTACAACTAAACCTATGACTTTGACACGGTAAAAATGATTTTAAAAGATAATAAAGTTGATAATAGATGATTAAATTAAGATTTTAAGGGCTTTACTATAGGGATATAGTGGTGGTGAGCGCTGCTGAAAGCCCTGGGTGCAGCTTTATCTGTTGGGTTACAATAATAAAAGACTACAATAATTAAATTTATAATTATACCTGATTATTAACCAAGAGTAAAACTGTTTTTGACAGTTTACTACGTAGGTTATTCAAGAGCAGGATGAGGAGATGATTTTGGCTGTGAAAAGCCCTCCTTTTATCCTGAAATTGGGGTGGAAAGGTTGCTAGAGCTTTCCACGTAGAGGAAGTGAAGATTTTTCACTCTCCAGGACAGGCTTGTGGCTTTCAAACAGCCTGTATACCCTGTATTGGGCTCAGATGTGGTTTTGAAACCACATCTGGGCGGTTTTCACCAATACAGGGTGAAGATTTTCATCTGGGGACCTCACAGCCTGATTCTGACGTGTATGACACGTAGAATGCTGTACAGAAACTGTATGGGACCCCAGTATTGGCTGACATATGAGGTATTGAAGTAAAAACATGCTTCTTCGTCTATTTGACACCTCATATTCATGATTATGGGATATTATCCCATGGTAAGGCTGTATATGACAGCAGGTGGGATTTCGACCTTAAACCAGCCATAACTCTGTCAGTTTTTGAGATATCAACCTCAGAATTGATTCATTGGATAGCCCTGTATGGGCTCTACACAATGGTACCCAATTTGGTATGGTTATCATTAAATATGGCAAAGTTATCCCATGTACAAGGTTTTTTGTACATAGGCGTGGTTTGGGCAAAAAGCTGTATTGAGCTTGTTTGCCTCATAGCTTCTGTTATAGTTGAGATATGAAGAATTGGATGGCACCATCAGATAGCCCTGAGTGTGCTCTTTCCAAAGATACCCCACTTCAGGTATCCCACACTAAAACTGTAGAAGTTAGATGAGAGGTGAATGTTTTGTTCACCCTTATTTGGCCTGAAATTGACCATAACTCCAGTAATATTGGTGCTAGCTCAGTTTGGCTGGTACCATTGGATAGCCCTGGCTTAGAGCTTCATTTTGAATACCCACTTGATGGGGTTAAGCGTCTCCTTCTAGATTTTAGATGAGAGGTGAAAATTAAGGTTTATGCTCAGCAGTAACTTTGAGCAGGAATAACTTTGTTATTTCTTGTCCTATGGTGATGGGACTTGTATTCTCAGAAAGAGGTGAGTTTACTCTATCTTTTGATACCTTTTGAGCCAATTTGGCTCAGCTCCATGTTTTGGTGGTATCTTGGCTATACCATTGGTTTATGGTATTTTGGCTGTCATGCTTGTGCTCTGGTTTTGAGTCACAGGCTGACATCAACATTTTGATATTTTTTGAGTAAGATATACCAAGTTAATTAAAATTATTCCAAATTAAAAAATAAGTGTTCCAAATTTTTTTCAAAATATGAAATTGGATATAATGTTGTTGAGCATTTGAAATTTCTTAATTTTTCAGAAATGCTGAATTGTTTGAAAAAATTGATTCAAATGGATGGGTAATAGTTTCAAGTGATTCATAATTGGTAACAGAATCTGGAATAGCATGATTCTATTGAGGATCTCATCTAAAAAGGAAGTTTAGAATAATATGGATCCTTACATTCCACCACTTACACACAAATAGGAAAAGAAGGCCAAGTTTTCCATAGAATTATGATAAGATATACATACCTTCAAGGGGAATCGAGTATCTTTTTTCACAGCTCATTTAATATAGAGAGAAGAGTTAGTACATGAAGTATCAATATTATTAAGACCTTTGAAAATGAATTTTCTAATTTTTCAATTCATTTTTCTTTCTTCTTGGATACACTAATTTTTAAATAAAAATCTGAGCAATGATCAAGAGTATCAAATGAAACTCATTTATTCTAAGATTGATTATTATATTAGTTAGTATAATCTAAAGTAGTATATACTTCAAATAATTGGGCCATATATCAGGCAAAAATTGCTAACTATTCTGAAATTACTCATACTGAAACATCTCTAATCCTATCTATTATATAAAAATATTTTGAGAAAGGAATACAATGAATACCCTTGTAAAAGCTTCATATCCATTATTTACAAGCTATTTGAAAATAATTATTATAAAAATATAGCTCTCATATTTAATCCATTGTTCTTTTTTGAGCTTCAATGATCAACTAAATTTCAAATAAAAAAGCCTTCCTACCCTATAGCTCCCTATTTTGAAGTATTTAAAAGAGAATGAAATGGCTTAGAGTATGTTTTAAATACCTGAAGCTTAATTTCCAAAATGTAGAAAATTCAGTTCTAATTTATTTGGAGAAATTTGTATTTAAATTTTCATCAAATGTTTCAATTAAACAGAGCTTCATGGAATAAGCCTTTAGTAGCGATGAACTAGCTTTCTCATTAAGAATAATAATTAAATAATTGTAAGAAAATTACTTGTAATACTGAGTATTAAGAGTCTTTAGAATGAGAAGAATGATTCTCTTTTTTTATATTTTCAAATTCTCACTCAGAATTTGAAGAGGGTATTATCTACCTTATATTTTTTCTCCATGCAAAAAAATATTCCAAAAACAACTTTTACAAAACAATTTGCATTTTCTGTAAAATAGTCTAATTATTTGAAACAAGACTAGTTTAATATATCATGATTTAATATGAAATTTCATATTAAAAAGGGAGAGATTTTTTCAAGATGCAACAAATGAACTAGGCCATGTGCATATATCAATAAAAAAAGTATTAAAAGATCCTAAATTCTTACTTTTGCGAAACTCATGATAAAGGATATTACATATAAAAACAGAAATATAGCCAAAAAAAAGTAAAAATGTATTTTAATGATAGAGAAATACAAAGAAAACATTTTGAAACCTACATTCAAAATATGCAATTATTATAAAAGGAATAATTTTCTCGATTGAAGAAAATTAAATAATACATTCCTTTTGTCCCTTTTAAAAAAAATTAAGAGCCAAACCTTCTATTTATATTCATTTTCTTTTCTCACTTGAGAAAATATAAGATATTATCCCATTGAATGTCTGTTAAATAAAAAGGGCTAAATATCTGGCACAAAAAAATCAGTTTTCTGGTATATGAAAACATATTTTACTGCTTTGATCTTTGAAGAAATTTATTTCTATGAATATCATAGCTTAATGAGATTACCATCCAATATCATAGAAGTACTTAAAAACACAGTTATTTTTCTCTCCTAGTATTAGAGGTTGAAAATAATTCATGAGAGTTTTTGCGACCTTTTAAAGCTTAGTTTGTTTATTTAATGAAATTTTCATATAATGGCTAGTCTGAAAGGAAAAATATAAGATCTTTCTTTTGATTATCTGGGATATTTTTTGTCAAAATTGAGAAGGAATTACACAATATACTCAATATTTACAATGCCATAATTCATCCCAATTAATGAGGATTTTAAATTTACATTTTTTATTCCAAAAATAATTTCTAGCTCATCAAAATGGAAGAGTTTGAAACAACTCATCTACTCTATAATTTTAGAAACTAATTTCCTTATTCCCCTTTCCTCTTGATTCTATATATATTCTTTTTAAAGATATGGAAACAAATTGCTTCTTCTATTATAAACAAATACAAATTTGAATCGAAAATGATTCATTCTAAATAATAGGAGATATATCATATCAAAATTGGATATTCATAACAGCTATATGGGCTGAAGTGGAAGAAATTATTATTAAAATCTCTTTTCAAATCATACCCTTTTTATATTTTGAGCTACAAGCTCAAAATATTGACTATTTTAATATTCAAATACCACTTTTGAGGTGGATCTACATCTCATTAAATAAGGGAACTTTAGCAATGTTGAATATTTTAGTGAGCTTGAGATATCTGGATCATATTACAGACACCTGAATGTTGGGCTCTTATTATTAACATATAAATAAGGTTAAATTACATGTAATATAAATTGAATTTTAGTTTATCTCATGGCTCTTAGTTTCAAGAATGTTTACTTATTGATAAAGGAATTTGAAAAAAAACTATAGCTTTTATAAAGCTGAATATATGAGGAAAATGCAAATTTTGGGGCTGATATTTTTAAAATATATTTAGAATAGAATATTTATAGCTTGAAATTCATCCAAAAGTCATTTATTATTTTTATTTCCTTCATATCCATCATTATTCTCATTTTTTACATGGTTTTTTTCCACCTCTCAAAACATATTGTGTTGATAGATTTTTTGGAATTTAAATTAAAATTAATTTCCTGAATTATTCTTAGATCTGATATAGTGTCCAATTTCCTGTTGAAGACCTCTAATGTTGTATGAATGGATTGCATGTGTGACATAACAATCTTCTGAAACATACAAATGGAAAATTGATTTACTCCTAGAATTACAATATCAGTCCAACACAAGTCCAACCCCAATTAAAATTTTACACCTGGTGGCAGGTGTTCATCTTTTACTATTTTGAATTCTTGCATAAGCCTTGGATATGTGAGAAAAATCTTCTTAAAGTTCAGGAAATGATGAAATTTCTTCAATAGATCACTCAAACTCTCTCAATGTGACAATATTTTATTCCAAGAATATATAGTATATGAGATTCAAATATCTTGAAAAATAAATTGATAGCTAGGTTTATCTACATTAAGCTTAATCTTAACTAAATTGGTCAGCTTCTGAGTCATATATAGCTTCCAGATAAGCCAGCTTATTGTGTGTTTCACAAGAAGCTTGAGTCATTTTGGTTTGAAATTATCTTGGAAATTCACCAAGGCCATTTATCTTAGCACCTTAGCTATATATATGAAATCCTTATTCTGTTTCAAGTGATACAAGATAATAAATAAATAAAATGACTTTGGGTATTGTTTAGTTTCTTCTCAATTATTCTCAGAGGGTCTGTAGGATGTTCTTTTAAGTGGTTTAATAGCTCATTTGAAAAGAGTTCCATTTGTTGAGGTCTGGAAGACATACTTGTGACAATAAACCAGTTACCAATGTCATGGGTTTGATTCTGGTTGGAGACAAGGGAAGCTCTCAATAAAAAAAATTGCTATTTTTTCTGCTTAATTGTAATACAAGGTCTTTTCCTCTTTGATGTTCCTTGTAGGCTCCTGTTGTGACTACTTTAGCTCCATGAGGATGACATGGGTAATACCATAGTGGTATTCCATACCAATTATACCAGTCTAAAGCTTACGGTATTAAAAAATAGGATTGTGGAATATCCCTGAAGATACTATATAAATCTGTGGAATAACTCTAGACACAAAAGATAAAATTGTGGAATTCTGGAGGAATTATGGAACTAAATTCAGAATAATTTTTGAAATGGAATAAAACTATGTAATTTTTTGAATAAATGGAAATGAAATTGAAGAACTTGGGAGGAATTATGGAAGATATTGTGGTTAATCCAGAGACAGGAATAAAATTGTGGAGTTTGAGAGAAGAAATGGAGGATTTTGAATATTTCAGAGTAACTGGATTGAAAGAAAATTGTGGAATAATTCTGTAAAATGAAAGAAAATTATGGAAAAACCCTGGAGATGGACATAGGAATTGTGTAATAGCTCCAGAGATGGAAATAGGAATTAGGGAATAGCTCCAGAGATGGAATTATGAAATGAAGTTGAAGAATAACTTTAGAGATAAAAAATAGGATTGTGCAATAACTCCAGAGAGAGAAATAAAGTTATGGAATGGCGGAGAATAAATGAGGGAGTTTTCAGATTCCAGAATAACTGGATGGAAGAATATTTTGGCATTATAGACAAATCCCAGAATAACTGTGGAGAATAAAATAAAATTTCAGATTAATTTCAGATATTAAAAAAGTATTGTGGAGTTACAGAAGAGGTGCAGAATAATTCTTTGAATCAAATACAATTGTTTAATAGCTCCAGAGGTCAAAATACAATTTTGGAATAACTCTGGAGAAGTAAATCAAATTTCATAACTCTGGAACTAAGTAAATCAAACTGTGAATAAATCCTAGGGCATAATCAGAATTCTGAAAATCTAGAAAACTAAAGCTTCAACAAGAAGGATTTCAATTTAAATAATGAATAAAACTTTCTCTTCCCCATTGCACAATCCATAGCAAAATTACACAATTCAATTGAGATAAACTAAATACAGCTATTCACATTCATATTGAGTACAGCATCAGCACTGTGTTTTCTCCATGTCAAGCCAATTAAGATAAATACCTCGAGTGTATGCAAGAAATTAAAATGGATTCACCAAAAGCAAATATCTGGCTTATTAATATTAACACACATCAAATTCAATCAAAATGATGCAATATTTGCATGAAATGACAGAATAATGAAATCAACCCACTAGAAAAATTCTCTCAAGATTGGCTATCAACTTTGAAAACAAACCTTTCCCCAACTTTGTTCAAATCTAATAGAAGCACACTAAATAACAAATTCTATATTTTCACCACTTTCTCCACTTCCAAGAGGAATGTCACCAGCTAAATTCTCTCCAAGATATTATATGACTAGAAGAAAGTTCAGTTGTCAGAACCTCCATTTTCTCCACTTTCTTGGGAAAAAAACCCTAACCAGCCAAATTTTCTCAATTACATCACATTATTTTTATAAAAAACACCACCATTGTCAGCCTGTGACTCAAACCCAGAGCACAAGCATGACAGCCAAGTACCATAAACCAATGGTAGAGCCAAGAAACCACCAAAACATGAAGCTGAGCCAAACCAGAGAAAAAAGTATCAAACAAAAGAGGAAACTCACCTCTTTCCAAATATACAGTTCCCATTGTCATAGGAAAAAGAATAACAAAGTTATTACTGCTCAAAGTTGTTGCTGAGCATAAACCTTAATTTTCACCTCTCATCTGGAATCAAGAGGAAGAGGCTTAACCCCATCAAATGGGTATTCAAAATGACTCTCTAAGTCAGGGATATTCAATTTTACTAGCCAAATTGAGCTAGCATCAGAATTACTGAAGGTATTACCAAAATAAGGTCTAATAAGGGGGAATAAAATATTCCCCTCTCATCTAGCTTCTACAGTTTTGGTGTGAGATACCTAAAGTGGGGTCTTTTTTAAAAGAACACAATCAGGGCTACCTTATGGTTCCATCTATTTCCCCATATCACATCTAGAACAAAATTTATGGGGCAAAGAAGCTCCATGCAGATTTAAACAAATCACAAATATGTACAAAAACTCTTGTACATGGCATACCTTTTCCATATTTAATGATAGCCATACTAAATGAGGTAGCATTGTGTAGAGCAAATTCAGGGATACACAATGAACCAACTTTGAGCTTGATATCTCAAAAACTGATAAAGGTATGGCAGTTTTAAGGTTAAAATCCCACAGTTAGACCAATACAACCTTATTGTGGGATATTCTCCCATAATTATGATTATGAGGTGTCAAAAAGACAAAGAAGCCTGTTTATACTTCAATAACTCATAGTTTGGCCAATACTGGGGTCCTGTACAGGTTCTTTACAGCTTTCTATGCGTCATACATGTCAGAAGAGGGCTATGTGGTCCCCAGATGAAAGTTTGCACCCTGTATTGGTGAAAACTGTCCATATGTGGTTTCAAAACCACATCTGAGCCCAATACAGGCTATACAGGCATTGTGAAAACCACAATCCAGTCCTTGGAAGTAAAAATTCTTCACTTCCTGCACGTGGAAAGGTCTAGAAGCCTTTTTCACCCAATTTTAGGATAAAAAGGGACCTTTTCTCCACCATAAAAGGTTTCCTCATCCTGCTCTTGAATTCCTACATAGTAAAGCTGTCAAAAAAAGTTATACTGTTGTAAATAACCAAGTATAATTATAACTTTAATTAGTGTAATTTTTATTATTGTAACCCAACAGGCAAAGCTGCACCCACGACTTTCAACAGCACTCACCACCACTATTCCTCAATAGTAAAGCCCTGAATATTCTTTTATAAACCCTTATTATCATGAGGAAACCTTTTTATACTATTTTCACCATGTCACAGTAATAGTTAAATCTTGTAGCTAGTCATTAATAAGCTTCATAATAGACTCAGCCTGACAACCAGAATAATTCTCTCAGCCAACATGTTGCTACACCAAAACTACATGTCTCACCAGCTCAAACCTCTCAGCTATTATTTTTCTGACTCCTGTGTTTTGAGAGGCTCTATAGAGGCTCAAAAGGAATAAATAGAGGTCTTCTCTCCCTCATTTTCAGAAAACAATGAAAACATTCCCACTATTGGGGATTATAACCATCTCTGAAATAGCAGGATATCAAGAGTAGTGGTGTTGTTTTAGCTGCGAAAATCTCAGTATCTTAGTATTTTTGAAGAATAGTATTATAGCTATATTGAAAAGCTCAGTAGCTTAGTATTATAGCTGTAGTGAAAATCTCAGGAGCTTAGTCTTATTAAAGAATAGTGGCCATAGTGAAAATCTTACTAGTATTGATATAAGATTATTAAAAGTAATTATTAAAGAATTATTATTCTTATTTAATATACTAATCTTATCGTTAGTAGTCATATAAAAAAACAATATAATCAAAAGAAAATCTTTTTATTAGTCTTTGTGAGATAAAATCAAATAGTAGTCTTTATTTAATTATAGTGTCATATCAGAGGTTTGGCTATAGAGTTATTGATGGGTCTTATTTAGAGACTATTGATAAGTCTGTTCTATCTTTTAAAGCAACAGATATTATTTTATCTTGTGATTCTCTGTAGGCTGACTATCCATTATTATTTTGAGGGGCAGCTAATACACCTTAGAACCAATGGTTATTGGACAATTCTTCAATTCAAAACAGACCTACCAATAACTTCCCCCTCAAGGTACTTCCTTATTTGATCCCACACTGTCAGCTACATGAGCTTTGTAATTCAGGGCCTTGATCCTGGAGGTGCTGTCGCATGGTGGAGTTTGATCTACAACTTGCCAGTAGTAACTAGTATTTCAACCCATTTAATAGCATTTTCAGAAATTGTTTCCTTTCTTGAGGTCTGGAATACATACAGAATGGTGACAGGCTCATTAAGAATTGAGACATAGATATTAAGATAGCAATATTTCTAATAAATTAAATCACCCATTTGTAGAAATATTGAATACTTGAGACAAGTAATGATAATTTCTTCATATTTTTCCCCTGAAACATTGACACATTCCAATTATTCCTGTATATATGCTATGAAGGAAAGTTTTTTTTCTAAATTATTTCCTTTCATTATGTAAATATAACTCAATATTCTATGATAAGAAAAATATTCCCAAACACAAAATGATAAGGCCATAACATTTTGTGGACTTCAAATTTTAAACCTCAGAGAATAAGTGTGTTGAATTTTCATTATGTTGGAGTTGGTAGATATCTTAGCTAAAAAGGAAGTAGTCTGGGTTGATACAATGACTCACCAGAACCATGTAGACCTAATTATTTCTCTTAAAATTTCCAAAAAGCCTCACATAAAAGGCTCATAGTACCTCTAGTTAGTGGAATACAAAATTTAATTCTTCTTGGCTTCTCCTTCAGTAGAACTACGCTTCAAATTATATAATATGTAATGGTTTTCTCCAAAGGAAAAGAGGGGATAATTTAGTAAATCTTCTATGAGCCCTTATTATCTATTATGATAATAATTGTAGATTTATGATGGAAAGAAAATAAAAAAAATGCTTGAGGCTAGCCTGGTTTTCAATTAATATTTTACTGCATATATTTGGCTTAACTGAGTCAAAGATGAACCTTTTACAAGAATGAAAGAAAAGAAGTAAAGTAACAGGATTTTTTATGAAGATATAATGATCAAAATATAAAATTTATACTAAATTTAAATTAATTTATGTAGTGTTATCTGGGATATTCTGCATATCAAATATGATGGATAAAAGCACTTTCTGTGATGGAGCCACTTATATGTGGAAAAAATATGATCTCCTATATGATTAAGATTTCATTCTAATAATTAAATTATGTCTTTTATATCAGAATAGAATAGTATAGAATCTATTAATTGTATTATTTTATTTGTATAAATACAACATACTTAGTATAAGAGTTGTTTATGAAAATCTTGATAGTACTACTACTGATCAAGATTGCTAAATCCTTTCTTATTAAACATGATTTCTTTATTTTAATTTCTATACACTACTGGTTATTATAAAAGTAAGTCTTATCTTTCTACTAGAATCAATTACAGGAAGATGGAATAATAAAAAATCTTTTCAAAGAATATGTGATTAATTTAATTAATGTTTTTTTTTCAGGAGTAATTATCATAAATTCTTGAAAAAAACTAAAAACTAGGGAAAAAGAGCCAGAAATTTCTAAATAGATCACTGATACTACAATGATACCTTGCAAAGGATTGGTAGAGCTATTTGAAAAACTATTTGTGGTCCTATAGACTCAAAGGTTTTATAAATTTAATAATGCAAAAATATATATCTATATTACTATTTTAAATATTAATATTATATTATTTACCTTTTTTTGATTGACTTCAAAAATTTAATACATTTAAGAATGATCCAATAACTGATACTTTCTTGGATTATGAATTATTTAATGATTCAACTTAATGATAATGGAATGAATGAATCAAAGCAATAGAAGGCTTCTTTTAAGTCTAATCAATATTTTATTTTCATTCCATGTATAAAGCTTAAGAACTAGCTACATGATTTGTATCAATTATTAGATCACTTCTTTTCACCTAAAATTATGATAAATAATCAATCACATCAATTTTCATTGCTACCAACCTGTGTATGGTTGAGAAATAAAGAATTAAAGACTGTAAATCTTCTTTCATTTCAAAATTGAAACAAGTTCCTCAAAGGTATTGATTTCATTGAAAATTTCATCACAGCTTACATTTTCTGTGAGTTTTTGAAGATACAGTGTTTCATGTGTAAACATCTAAAATGGACTGTAAGTAAAGCTTTTGATTTGAAAAATGAAGTCATAACTCTTTTTGGCTTTACTATAGATTATCCCTTTTTTCATTGGTCCTTAAAGTTTCAGACATTTTAATTAAGAATTGTATTTCTAATGAATTTTTGAGGTTTTTACCTCCTTTCTAAATACAAAAGCAGATGTTATAGATACAGCTAGTTTCCATGATGTAAGTTCATGGATACTAGTCACAGAGCTGCTTTTATTGATTTATTTTGGCTTATTAATGGAAAATAATCAATAATGGACATTTTTAAACAAGGAATAGCTTCTCATTTCCTCTTTGCCATTCGAAAATAGAAGCTTATTTTCTATTTTCTCATCATTCAATGAGACTTAGCCTGAGTAAAAAAGATCCCAGAGGGTTTTGATTTACTAATTTTCCAATATCATCCATTTATCAAGACTTTAGTACTTTCTAGATCTCAGATTCCTCAGAAATTGTGGTACCCTTTCTCTTTCTGATGTCTTTTGTCCTCACAAGCTATTTTCATTTCCAAATAGTAGTTCAAGTTTGAAGACTGATATCCACTACGGGTGTTCCAAAAACACATGTATTAATAAAGTGATTCTGAGCTCAATAAAAATTTATAGCACAAATAGTAGGCTCTATTTCACATTTTAATATTAACAAACCCATTATTTTGGCCTTAAAATGCAAAAAAAAAGTTTTCACAATTCTTCTATGTGGTATTGATGATTAGTTATTGAAGTATTTTGCATATTTCTGCCTCATATACTTAATTTAGGCTTATTTACTCTATGAAGCTACCCTAGGTGAACTCCTGTGTGGAATATTTGAGCTTACTTACTCAAAAGAATGCTATTCATATTTTTCTCTATGAAAATAATAAATCTTGAATATATAAATGACTTATGGGTTCTGTATATTCCAAGAATTATTTTTGGCCTTTTTGAGTATATAAAATTTAGCTCAACGCTTGCATTGAGCACCCTTTTGGAAGCTCAAATATTAGTATTTTTTCCAAAACTAATATATATGATTTCCAAAACTTAATAATAATTACTTTGTTTGGTTTCAATTATCATTTGATGTTTGACACCTGTAAATTGATAGATCATACTTCTGAATGGGACCAAAGTTAATCCAAGAGATTGAAGAAATTGTTATTGAGGGATTTCCTCTTCATTTAAGATCAATGAAGTAACCTAAAGGGGAAATTACAATAATTATATTTAGAATTTATATCAGATTCTTGTAAGCCTTTCACTAATTTCAGGTTAAGACAATATATTTGTGAATTCCCAATATTCTAATTTATATTTAATTCACTTAATAATATGTTCAAATAATGGCTAATGGCTTACTAAATACGTTTTGTAAAACAATTCTCTGAAAAATCCTTGGAGGAATTATTTTTTCAAAAAATCTCCAGCAATATTACTTTATGAAAAAATAATTTGGAAAACCACATTCAATATGACAAAAATAATGCTTAATTCTTATATTATAAAGAAAGCCTTCATGATATACAATAGTGATTTGAAATAAATACTATTTCATTCATTACTATATAATGAAATTAGAAAACTTACTAAAGGGAATTGTAAAATAATATAAAAATAATTAGTCAACATTTTGATTCAATGATAGCTCTGCTTTATATATTCCACCTTTTTACTTCAACAATGGGAGGTTTTGATAGTACTCAGCATATGACTAGTCACAATATATTGGTGTATAGAGACTGAGAAATAATTCAATTAGTAATAACTCTTGAAACACCAATGGTGTTATTGTACCTTGTAATAACCTCTTGGCTATTTTAAAGACATTTCATTTGTCTAGCTAAGGAGTCTTGCTAGTCTATGGTGTGTCCATACCTTAAAGCATAAATAGGTTTATATTGTGATACAGGTTTTTTGTGCTCTTGCATAAACTATATGTGACTTGGAAGTTATGGGAATATATTTTTTGTGTAGATCTAATGTATTAGCTCACTGATAGTGCTTTATGATATTGTGGAGTATTAAGTATACCCAAAGCTCGGTGTTTATTTGGGTAGACATCTCTAGCTCTTTCTTCCATTAATTATATTTAAAATCTTTTTATATTTACTGCTTCCTTATATTTCTATTAAGCGCCTTGAGATTATTTGAATGAATTTCTAAATCTTCATCTTATATAATTGTTATTCCTTCTGAGCCTGAATATCATTTTTATGATAAAATCCAAAATGGAACTATTATTTTTCTTAAAGCTGTTTAGACTCCAATTATTTCTAAAGCTCCAGGTTTATAATTTCTAAGTCAGCTATTATATACCAAACACATTTTTCCTGAAACATATTTTTTCTTTGATATGCTCCTTAACCAGTAAGGAAAGGCGCGATAAGATTTAATTATAATGCAAAATTTCTCTTTTCTTTTGATCCCTCAAAAAATGTATTTGAAAAATTTCAATATGATCACCATGATTATTTTTTTCTTAAGCTACCTCATAGGATATATTAGTTCTATAATAGTTTTCATGAATTCTTTTGATTAAGAACTCTTTATTTATGGAAAATAGTATGGAATACATTATAAAAACAGGTATTTGATGAATAAACCAAAATACTTTTCAAAATATGCACCTTGAATTGTAGAAAAAACTGATCTATTCATTTATTCTCTCTAGAATTCATTGTTTTTGAAACATAAGACTTCTAAATTAATAATACTATGAGAAATATTCAGAATATCAAGATTCCTATCTGGATCATTTTAGTGAGAACATTTCTCAGAAATTTCATCTTGGAATTCTTAACAATTAATTTACCTCATTTAAATAAGGATCCTAATAAATATTAAAGAATAACTGTAACATAAGATTTGAGTAAAATGTGCTCAATGTAGAGAGACACTTCTTCTAGGACACTATTTATAGGATTTGGGAGTAAGATACAATAGTTACAATAGCTAAAAAGAAATATTTGAGTTCTTCTATTCAGTTGATTTAACCCTTCAGAATTTAAGAGCAATCTTTCTGTAGCTCTCAAGCTATTTCCTTAATGTTTACTTCCACTAGTTTGGAAAGGAAATTATTGTGACATGAAATATAAAGTATTTAGATAGAGGCCTTCTCTGATTCCTTCATAATTCTATTTGAAGGAATTTAAGAAAATATGACATTATTTAAGGGAAGTACCAAATAAAACCCAGTTGAATTAGCTCAAAAGCTGTTTTTTTATTAATGTATTACTATTTATGGTAGAACTTCTTCCTAAACTTTAAAATATTTTTTTTACTATTTCAAATATTGCTTGTACAGGGCACGCTGATTGAACTGCTTTATCTTAACTCCAAGGAGACTCAGAAAATGGGAAAAACTTGATAACCCCATGACTCTTACACATTTTTCATATGTATTTGAAGCAAATTTAAAATTGGAACATTTCCATCATTTGAAATCTAAATTATGAATTACTAAATTCATTAGGCTTTGCAAAATAATTCAAAAATTAAGCAGGAATTTGGAACATAATACAAGATTATTAAAAAACACTTATCCTTCTACATATAAGGATATCAGGAGGGAAAATTTTAAGTAATCATTTGTTGTTGAATAATTTCTCAACAAAAATAAACAAAAATACACATAAATTTTGTATCAGACAAAAGATGTATATTTTGAGTTTAGTCTTCCAGTAATTTAAATTACATTTAGTTGGGGTTTGGTAGATAAACAGAAAATCTACAGTGCTTTTATCAAGGAAGGAGATTTAATATGTCAATTGATGTGAAAAATGCTCTGTTTCTTACCTTAGAAGCCAGTTTTAATGATTACTGTATTCCTAAAAATTTTAAGACACCAAAAAGTGTGTCAAGAGCCTCCATAATTTTCAATAACATATATTAAATTATTCAATATAAATGATGAGAAATTATTTAAACTAACCCAGTCAGATAAAAGGGAATACTTTAATCAAGCACCAGAAGCCAAAATCAGAATCTTTATGGCTGGCTGTATGGGATATCTACAATATAGTTGATTACAGATAGAAACACAAGTTTGGGAAATAAACTGCAACATAATATAGTTGAATATAAATGAAAGGGATCTACTAATACAATTAGAAATGGTGAGTACCTTTGAGAGCCCTGGGTGAAGGTTTTATTATCTGAGCTATTGTGATACACACCAAAATAGTAATTATTATATGTATAACCATTGGTATTACAAGGTTACCACTTCTGAAGGAAGTCTTAACATGTAGGAATATAAGAATAGTTAAATTATTCATTCTTAAATTGAGTGAGAGAAAGGCTCCTCTTATGCCTTGTTGGGATTGGTGGAGGTTTTTTTCCCTTTTCCAAGAATGAAAATGAAAATTTTAACCTTTTATGGCCCGCTTGTTCTTAAAAAGCCTCGTTAAGACATAAATGTGTAAAATGTGGTTTTGAACCTTCTACTTGGCTATAGTAGCAAGTCTGTATTGATGCAAGGCTAATAATATAAAGGGTCACATAAGAGCTTTCATTGCCTTTCAGATAAATCTCAAACAGTTAATAACATCTATGTAAAATCATTTTTTATCATTTTAGAGGTCTTTGAGACTCTATACATTTTTGGCGCAAACATAAGTGGCGTATAAGTTATTACATTCTTTGTAAAGCCACTTCTGTCTTGTTCATTTTCCAGCTAAAAAGTTTCATTCAACTTTTTAGATGTAGTTAAAAGAATAATACAAAACTTCATGGGTTTATGATCTATTTAATCATTTATGCTATATCTCTTCCCTTATCCTCTTGCACATAAGATGATTATGCAGGGAATTCTTTCAGTGCTAAAGAAACTTCAATCCCAGATATATTGGTTATTTTTGAAGATAAGAAGCTGTAAATCATAAAGAATGGAAGCGCTTGGGGATCCCCTAAATTTTTTATTGCTAATTTTATATCTTGTTTTTCATATGGCAAAGTAATAGGGGTTGCTAACTTGTTGAAGCCTGGAATTCCAGATCAAGAACTTCAACCCCAGATATCCCAGTCAGTCTTTGGGATCAATTAATAAATATTTCTCTTTGAGGAATTCTTCTTATCTAAAATCTAGTTAATAAGGGTAGTGAAAGATGATTAGAATATGAGAAGGGTAATATGAATATTTTCTTTTAGCTGTATGGCTAACAGAAGGCCAAGAAATGGGTTTCATTGTGTAAAAATATGTTTTTCTTCTAATTTTGATGCCTCTTTTTCAACAATACTATTACCTCACATCAAGAATAATCTTTCATGTAAAAGTAAGAATTAAAAAAGGGGAGTGATATTTCCACGCCTATGCCTACGCATAAAATTGTGGATTCAGATACGCCTTCACGCCTTTCATGGATGTAGTTTGCTAAATCCATGCATCCAAGTGATTACTAAATCCACACCCCGATTTTTTTAATCCAAAAGAACTATAATTTCACAGTTACCCACTTTCAATTTTGATGTTCATATGAGTCTCTAATAAAAGTTTTGATAGCTCAGCATATGTCAAAGTACTTGCTAAAGTTGTTCTTACATGAAAAAAATAACCACCATAAGGACAGGGAAATAAAATCCAATCAGTGATTTTAATGATTAAAAATGTACACACCTTGCCAAAGTCCGCTTCCTCTGTTGTACCTGTAATTCATAAATATAAAATAAGTGGTTCTAAATTTTTCATTAAATAAAGCTTCTTCGGAATTAACATACCCTTTGCATGTTTATCTCCACTGTATCAGGTGATATAAAATGGTATGCCATTATATTTTTCCTTTGTCCAATGTGCTGTAGACAATCAATAGCTTGATCTTCAGCAGCTGGATTCCAATGAGGCTCCTAGATATATATTAGATATATAGATTATATTAAAATATCGCCTCATGGTCATGTAATCATAATTCATACCATTATAAATACCACGTCTGCACAAGTTATATTCAGACCAACCCCTGCAGCCCCTATTGAAGCCACAAGTACTTCTACATTGCTGTTTTCCTTGAATTTCTTAAGTTCTGCTTCCTGTGTAGCTTGGCCTATTGTTCCATCAACATGTGTAAAAACGATCTTATTGTTTTCTAAGACAATTCCAATCCTAACAGTTTATCACAAATAATTATCAAAGGAGAGGTACAAAGCAGAAGTTTAATAGACAAAATAAGGGAAATAATCCAACTTACAAATCATGAAATGTTGTAAACTGTGAAAAAATCACTGATTTGGGGGTTGAATTTTTAATGTTTCGGCGTGATAAAAGAATTTTCAGGAGCCTCTGAATTTTAGTGCTTTGTAGACATTTTTTGACATAAAAATGTTCTGTTATGGTACTATTAAAAAAACTCCCTTCTATCTGTGTCCCATATGGTGAGATCATACCTTCAATGTCATATATACTTTCACTAAGCAAGTGATGATTGCAACAAAGGCGAAGCTTGTTTATATACTTAAAGAACATTTCTGAGCCTTGATTAGATGATGATATGAACTCTTTGCAAATATCATTATATCTATCTAAATTCCAATCTGAGAGAGGTTCATGGATATAGTCATGATTAATTTCAGGTAGATCATTTAAAATGCAGTCCTTGTTTCTTTGTAGACAAAGATGCCTCAGGCATAACTAAAGGGGGCTATAATTTCCTTTTTTGAGCTCTTCCAATATATTTGGTAGCCAATTATCTTGTTTTTCACTTTGAGGTGCTGTAATGAAGGTGATTAGGCTCATTAAGTCATTTATACTGTTTTGAATAGGGGTTCCTGTCAGGCAAATGCGTCTGGATGTTTGTATTGCCCCAATTGCTTTGAAGAAAGTTGACTCCTGACTTCTTATCTGACTAGGTATGTCAATTTAACTTATATATCTTTCATCAGAATTCTACAATTTATAAATAATACATTGAAAAACTCACTGGGCCGCATCTAAGACAACTCGGTACCATTCACTATGGTAAATTCCAGAGCTTTCTATACTATCAGGCTGACCAAACTCATGGGCTAACAAATGATAGCTAGATATTACAATATCAGCTTCAGACCATTTTTTTCAGTCCAATCTCCTTTCTTTTCTTCCAATTATAGGTGACAATCTTTAGTTGGGATATGTCTGTATGTAATTTTAATTCATCTTCCCAATTCTTTATCAAACAAGGTAAGCATATTATGATTTTGGAGTGTTTTTGTTTTTTATTAAGAAAGTGAATGGATGGTGGAATATCTCTTTTGGAATCTTCAAGAGTCATACATATGAGTGATATGCACTGAATTGATTTCCCTAGTCCCATGTCATCGGCAAGCAGACAGCCCAAGGGAGTATGGCTGAAGGAGTCTCCGAGGTTATTTACTTGCTTCTTTGTGATGCTATGTATCAAGT
Organism: Austropuccinia psidii; assembly: GCA_023105745.1. Lineage (NCBI taxonomy): Eukaryota > Fungi > Basidiomycota > Pucciniomycetes > Pucciniales > Sphaerophragmiaceae > Austropuccinia > Austropuccinia psidii. Next base: position 51,707,663 of record JALGQZ010000007.1, on the reverse strand, counting down.
TTATTCTTGTAGATGAGGATGATGGTTTATTTAACCACAGAGATTTTGCCAATTTTCCATTTGGGGCTTCTCTATCTAGGAGAAATGCTAATCCTTGCTTTTGATGAGGCTTGAGTGATGATTTTAGGAATGGTATTAGGGATTCGATTTGTGGAAGGTCATTCCCACTTGGAATCTTCAGGAGCTGTGAGTGCAGCTCAGGTAACAACAATATGTTCTGAGAAGAGATAACAGGCTGGGGCTCCAGGTGTGAGATAAGTGGACACCCACAATGTTCAGAGCTGTTGTATGTGGCTGGTTGGTTAATTAATATTGAATTCTGCCTAATGAGGTCAAATATATCAATGCTTGCTGAGGAAAACGAAAAAATAAACATTACTATTGGAATAATGATGTTTTCCTTGTTGTAAAGTTTAAACTTGAGAGAGATTTCAATTAATACTTTCTGGTTGGGGTTTTTCTCTAGATTGGTGTGCCACATTCCAGAAGGACCACAGGATATGAAGAAATTGGGGTCACCCAATAATGGTACGAGTGCAGAGGTGACATCCAGAGGAATGCTACCCCAAGATTCTCTTTGATGTCGTGTATACAAGAATGAATTATGACTTGTATGACATAAGAAAATCCAATCATCTGGTGGAAAAGGTTTCTGAATGGGATTAGTGAGGCATACATGGGTTTTCAATATACCAAGGAAATATGGCTTGGAAGAATCCATATTTCGAAAAAAGATTCAGTTTGATCTTGATAGGAATGAATGGTAAATGCAATGAACTGGAGAGCAAGAATATATACTAAAGTAATTTTGATACTAATCAGGCCGGCTTGTGGCTTGCAGTTACTGTTTGTATTATAAATAGAAACACATGAGGTTCAATAAAAGATTGTTTGAAAAAAAACAGCTCAATTTAGAGAGGCAAGGAAATTTATTCTTGGATATTTCAATATAATTGTATCAAGCTCTGAATGAGAAGAATCTTTCTATCCGAAGTCCTGACTTCAAACAGAATACATGAAGGAAATTCCTAAGGATACTTAAGGACATATATTTCAAGAAAGTCACCAAAGGAAAATATGTACTCAAGTTTGCATCAACTATCCCATTTTATGCATAAGTATCCTAGTCTAAGGTTGAAAAGCTACATCAAAAGAAATGGAAAATCACAAGAAACTTATATGTTTGAAAGCTTCATTTTTTTTGGTTGATGTCTTTTCTTTTCATTTTGAATCCTTTCTTGACGTCCATATGTCTTCTCTTCTTGGGTTATTGGATCCATACATATAAGACTTTTAGCTCTTGAATATAGCTTGGAGTTGATTTGGAAAGAACAGCCGAAGTGAGTTATGGTGGGAAGTTAATCAAAAATAGGAGGTGGCTGAGTGGTCTGGTGAAAAGTGGTCGAAGTTTTCCAGAGAAGCTCAATAATACCTTGTTTGCAAGAAAAATCCAAAAGTGTGGAGTATTCAGTAAATGAGAGGCCATAGCCACAGGAGTGGATGGGAGATGGAATTGGTTTTATGGCTGATTTGTCAAAGAATGTGAACAAACAATAAGTCCAAGTATTCATGTCCTTCTCATCTCTATGAACACGATTATGAAAACCATTTGTTGTTATGATGACATTGGAGAAAGACCGTAATTTTTGGTGGAACATTGGATTCCATTCACCTTCATGCCATTCAGGTAGCTGGGCTTCCTGCATGATTTCATTATTCTCACGGGAAGAAGACATAGAAAGAATCTTGATGCGGGAGGAAACAAAATTTTCAAGCCGAGATCTAATTTCCCTACCACTCTTGTAGCAAATCCCACATTGGAGCTTGGTCGGAAATTCATCCTTTGGAGCTTGAGGTAGGTGGCATCTTATTTCTGATCTGTGTGATTTTAGTAATGCTAAAATCATGTTAACAGGACCATGATTCTAATTCACAATGGAATTTTAAACAAAAAATGGAAAATATTGAAAAGGAAGTTGATGAACATGAAATACCATTACAAAAAAAATTGATCAAACAAATTCAGGAGCTCCTTAGCTTTTAATACACAACCATTAAGCTTTGTCGCCCCGAAAAGGCTTTAATTTCATGTGGTAGGCCATCACTAAAAAGGAAAAGGGTAAAGTCTACCAAAAGGCTTCCATCCAAATTTGAAATTGAGCAGGATATCCCGAATTGTCACAAAAGATTTCTTAAAAAGATGCACAGAGCTACTATTGGTCCCAAAGCTTAATTTATGAGGGGGGAAAAGTTCTATTTGATGCAAAAAGAGGCAAGCCAAGATAATGAAACTACCATAAAAAGAAAAAGAAAACTATTAAATGATATAGGAAAACTGGAAATGTAAGGTTTGACTATGAAACAATAAGTAAAAATTACTAATTTATTACTTATTGTACTCTGAATGTCCTTACAATTGAAATAAATAAGATTAAAATAATAATAATAATAAAGAAATATTATTATTATGGTGTAAAAATATTATATTATGAAATAAATATAATAATATAATTAATATTATATGAAATTATAATATTATAAATAATATATTAATATAAAATAATTAATATATTATAAAGCTCTTTATTATTGTTACCAACAAGTAATAAAGGCGTAAAAAACTGTTTTTTATAAATAAAAAAACAATTAATAACAATAATATTACTAATATTAAAGCTATATATTAATATAAATACTATTTATATTAAATAAGAATTATTAAGAGTAATAATAAGAGAGAAATTATTATAATAAGATGAAATAACCTACTTTTAACACTTAAAATAATAATTTTGAGATATTTTACGCCAAAAGAATATAATACAACTTTTTCAAATTGTATTTACAATAAAAAATAAAGAAAATTACTAAAATTCTTGATTTTACGTGGAAATGAGTTTATAGAGAGATTTATGACAAAAACAATTAAAGAATTGATTTAATCAAGTAAAAATAGAGATTAATATTAAGATGATCTTTGGTCTTTAATAATATAAGAGTTTTATATATAAAGAATAAAGAAATTACCTTTTATTTAATTGATTTAATGTTTTTGATGCGTCTGAGGGGTAAATAGAGTAAAAAGAGCTCTATTTATAGTAAATACCTCCCTCCTAGAGTCCAACAGGCTTCTAGTAGACGTGTACTGATCATATCCACTGGAATTGATCAATATTTTAAGGTTTGAGGGTGATTATATCATGATCAAACCATATTACATCATTATTACACCATTATTTAGAGTTATCACTATAACTCTAAGTTTGATGACATCACACGCTTGGCAGAACCCCAAATTTCGTGTATTTTATTAGTTTTAATCATAAACTAATAGTATTCACCAGTTTTATCACTCTTAAGACTGTTAAACTTAAATTAAGGTTACAGTATGTGATCATAACTGCTCAAATTAAGCTCAAACTTTGATCCTCAATAACTTTTAAGATTTACACGCTACAGCAATTCAGAGAGTGAATTCTGATAGCCTGGCATAACCTTATTATGCTTCCAAGAGCTTTTTATTACATCATCAAAACTCTAATTTTGATGATTTTTCTTGTAACTCATCTTTTCTGTTGAAATTCAATATTTTAAACTTCAAACCTTGATTTCAGGGGGTTATACCCTGAATTTAATAATACAAATTACATCATTCTTCACAAATGAACTAAGAGAATTCAACTGTGTACTTTTTTTTAAGTTTGGAACACTTTCACAACAAAGTGGTCAACAGCTCTGTTGATTTTTATCAATAATTTATCATAGGTTTTAACCTTGTTTATAATTTGTAAAATAAAGTTCATATCTGTGTTCTTACAGAAATCACGTGGTAACTTTATTTTTGGTTCATCATTCTATCATGTATAGTTTAGAAGATATTAGCTATGATCCTTGAATATATGCGTTGACCAAAAAAGTGCATATATTCAGGATAATTCCTTAAGTATTAGCATTGTAAATTAGCTTCTTAATTGTTTTATGTGTGGATTTTCATGGGGAATCCACTGGTACAATTTATTTCACATGTTGTTCCATTAGTTTTTGAGATAAATAAGGTTTTATGGTTTTTATAAGGTTTTATACCTTATAATTCCTTAAATATTGACTTTACAGATATGCCATAAAAATGGTATATGTGTATTTTTCCACGGGGAATCCAATGATATAATTTATTTTACATGTTGATTCATTGGTTTTTAAGTTAAACCAATTTTTGTACCAATTTATGGTATTTTTTGTATATTTAATTAATTATTTTTAATGTATAATTATTTTAAGTAATTTTAATATAATTATATTAAAAGTCTAATTATTCTGAGTCTTTTTGTGACCTTATTGGGTATGTGGTCATATCTCAAAGGCTCACATTCCCTACCACCAAAAAAGATTGTACCACAATCTGATATGTGTGATTAGGGTATCATCCACTGTCCTACCTCTTCAATAGACTTTGTTAGTCTTGAAGCTCAATAATGCTTAACTTTTTTATTTTTCAGGTTTTCTTTCATGTCTGAATCTTCTTAGTAATTTATCAGCATTTGTTATGTCTTTCTCAAGTAGCCATTCATCTTCCTGAGTTGAATTTCTATACCTTACAAGGTATTCCCTTTCTTTTTTGTTTCTTGTCCTTCTTTCTTTAAGGACTTTTACTATTTTCTTTTCCTCTCCTTCCTCCAAGGGGGGAATCTCAAGTGGGGGTTTATTTCTTAGTGGAAGTAACTCCTTGTCATTTGAACTGTAAGGTTTTATCAGACTTACAGGGAAAGTTGGGTGTTTGTTAATTAGTTCACCTGTGAGTTCTAATTGCACAGCATTGGGTCCGTTGAGTGCTTTGATCATAAATGGTTCTGCAAAGGAATCTTTCAATTTCTTTGGGCCTTTTATGTTATTGAAATTAAGGGTTGATACTAAAACCAAGTCTCCTATTTTGAAATCAGGTGGCTTATGACTTTTATCCCATCTTTCTTTTGCATATTTAAAAGAATCTTGCATGCATCTGTTTGCATGGTGTCTTGCTTTGTCAAGCATTATTTTGAAACTGCTTGCTGTTGGATGTATATCCACTAAGTCCTTTTTGAGGGTATCATAAGGAAGTCTTGGATTCCAACCTTTCTCTAGCATTGCTGGTGTTTTGCCAGTAGAAGAATGGATTGATGTCTTATATGCCAGTTCAAGTGCTGGTATTAGTGTACACCAATCATGGGTAAAACCATCAGAATCTTTGAATTCTAGCCCATAAGCACAGAATCTTCTGATCATATCCTCTAGGGTCCGTATCATTCTTTCTGCTAGACCATCAGTTTGAGGATGATAAGCTGTTGAGAATGATAATTTTGTCCCAAACAAGTTATGGAGATTTGTCCATAATGCTGAAGTGAACTTTGGGTCTCTGTCACTTATAATATTTTGGAATAAGCCTGTGTGGCTAATGACTTTATTCCATATCATTATGGCTGTATCCATAGCTGTGTCATCTTTATGACATGGTAAGAACATGGGAGTTTTACTGTACCTGTCAACTAACACTAGGCATGCATTATAACTCCTGTCTCCTCCTGGAGGTAAGGCTGTTACCCAATGCATATGAACTATTTCCCATGGGGATTTTGGTTCTTGGATTTGGATCATCATTCCAAATTTCTTTCCTGTGGCTCTGTTGGCTTTTTGACATCTGTCACAGGTTTGGCAGTATTCTACAACATCTTTCTTCCAATTTGGCCCCCAAGAGCAGGTTTTCACCCTCTCTAGTGTCCTATCTTCTGAGAGATCTCCAGATGCAACACTATCATGACACTCATGTAAAATGGTGTTTATTAGTGTTCTATCTTTTAAGGCCATAACACATGTGTGTTTTGTTCTATGGTAAAGGATTCCATCAAGGAGGTGAAATCTTCCTTCATCATATGCCTTTTTCCATATTTCATCTAGTTTTGATGAAAGTGATGGATCTTTGCAGTCTTTCATTAGAAGTTGGCTTAAGATATGGCAATTTTTGTCTGTCTTATAGCTTTCTTTAACTTGGTTAAAGAATTCTGTGCCAATGTCTGTAACACATATTCCTTCTATATGGTGCTCCTCTTGTGGTACCCATGCTGGATTGTCAGGGGTATTTGCTAGAACCCATCTACTAAGACCATCTGCATTTTTATGAATATTTCCAGATTTATGAACAATAGTCATATTTCCTCTATATTCTTGGATAGCAATTTGCCATCTCAGCATATGTCTATTTGGAGTCTTCATATTTAATAGTGATTTCACAGCATTACAGTCTGTGATTACATCAAATACTGTGCCATCCAAATAATAATGCAGTTTTTATAAAGCCCATACTAGGCATAAGCATTCCATTTGGCTTGCTCCATACCTTGCTTCTGTTGGCTTTATCTGCCTTGAAATGAAACAAATTGGTCCTTCCACTGGTTTATCATTGATAATTTGTGTTTGGTGAAGTGCAGCACCTAGTCCTTCTCCACAAGCATCAATGTATAGTTTGAAGGGTAGTTTCCAATCTGGCATCAGAAGAAATGGGGCATTTGTTAAGGAATTTTTCAATTCTTCATATGCCTTGACTCTTTCTTCTGTCATCTCATAGACTGTTTGTTGGTCACATAGCTTATACAAGGATTTAGCAATTTTTGCAAAGTCCTTTATATGCTGTCTATAGTAACCAGCAAATCCTAGAAATGATTGCATTTCTTTTTTGGTTTGAGGCATTGGCTTAAGTAGTACTGCTGCTACTTTATTTTTGTCTATGCCTAGACTAAGGCCAGATACTACATGTCCTAGTGCCTTTAATTCACTGTATGCAAAATGACATTTTTTCAAGGAAATTTTCATATTTACTTGGACTATTTTCTGTAGTACCCTTTCTAGTCTTGTAAGGTGATTTTCCCAAGTTTCTGAGCAAACTATGATATCATCAATATAGATAATCAACCATCCTTCTGATAATTCTTCAGGGAATATTGTATTCATCATTCTTTGATAATGGGAAGGTGCATTTTTTATTCCAAATGGCATTCTTAAGTATTCAAAAGTTCCACAATGAACTATTATTCTTAGTAGTTTCTTGGCATTGTCTGTTAAGACATTTTGATGAAAACCCTTCAGAGCATCCATAGCTGTGATGAACTTAGCTTGTGACAATTGGGTTAATGTCTCATGGATTCTGGGTATTGGATATCTGTCTGGAATGGTATAGGTATTCAGGGCTCTGAAGTCTCCTACCATCCTTGATTTTCCATTATGCAAAGTTATAATGACAGGTGTAGTAACTTCTACTTGTTCATTATGTCCAACCTTTCTTAATACTCCAAGGTCCATTAATTCTTTAATGTGCACTTCTAAGGCTTCTCTAGCTCTTGGACTGGCTGGATAAGCAGGTCTTCTTAATAAAGGTGGGTAAGGTTTTTCTACATTAAGAATTATATCCACTTCATGTCCAATTATGGCACCTAGTGGCTCTTTGTCAGTTGCAAAGGCATTTTTATACTTAAATAAGAGATCAATCAATTTTTCTTTCATTTTTTCTGTTAATTCTTGATTGAATTCTGCCTCTTTGAGTTGTTCAGATATAAAAAGTTCCTTTTCTGGAATTTTTTCTTCATTCTTAATAACTGTGATTTGTTTTTTGTTATTTAAGAATCCAAACTTTTGTCTTTTGTTATCTCCTATGGTAAAATATCTATCCTTTTGGTTGGAGATATCTATACCATAGATTGATAAGTAGTCATTCCCAAGTATGAAATGATTACTAGTACAGCTGTCCATTACTACAAACTCTACTTTAATTCTGACACATTGTGAGGGATGAGGAAAAATTAGTGTTAAATCAATTATTCCAAGGGGCTTCATGCTCTCACTTGCACTACTAAATTTGACACCTTGTATTGGCATAAGTTTTTCTTGCCAGTCTGGGACAATGGTTTTTAAATAATTTTTGCCAACACAAGTGCAATATGCTCCTGTATCCAAGTTAACCTTTCCTTCTTGGTCATTAACCATAACAATACTTATACTTGATTTTCCAGCTGTATATCCCATTCCTTTTGCAGGTTTGGTTCTATACATTTTGGCGTCTTGTATGTTTGTCACATTTGTGTCAGATGTTCCAACTTGTGGCAAGTTTGAATTAACATCCAGTACTTCATAAGTTATATCAATATTGTTAATTTGTGCATTAATTATATTGATTTCATCACTTTCAGAGCTTTCTGACTCTTCTGTCTCTTTTTCAGAGTCTGATTCCTCTTCTTTGTCATTGTGGTTTTCTGTTTCCACAATTTCATTAATCTTTGCTTTTTTAAGGCAATTATTGGCTAAGTGTCCAATACCTCCACATTTATGGCATTTTCTTTGTTCATTATTGTTGGATGTATTGGGCTTAAAGGATTCTTTTGCTTTATCTTTTTTGATAAATGGTTTATTTGGGCTTTTAATGTCCAATTTTTTCCAAGTCCTGCCAATTTTTGTTCTTGTCACTATATCTTCTAGTGCATTTATATACTCTTCTGTGGAGCATGGTTCTATGCACCTGCTTCTTAGGGCATGTTCTAGTTCCCCTCCACATTTTTTAAGTATTTTCATATGCACCATCTTCTGTGACATTTCTGGGTACAGTGCATTAAGCCTTTCAACTTGTTTTAAGAACCAAGTTAAAGGTTTATCTTTCTCTGGGTCAAAGAAAGAGTTTTCAAATGCATTTTCTATCTTATACCTCCAGGCATCATTTTCCCACTTGGTGATTATTTCTTGTTTCCACCAAGACCAGGTATTTTTACCATTTGTCTGTCTTATGCCATAATACCATCTTTTTGCAGATTTCTCAAATAATGAATGTAATCTTGCAGTGATTAATTCATCTGGTATGGCATAGTCTTCTTGTAACATGTCAATTGTTTTAATAAATGACATGTGGTCATATTCACCTTCTCCTGTGAATGTTGGCCATTCCTTCAATTGAGGTGCTTCTTTCATTAAGACTTGGTTATTGTCTTGGTGACTCAAGTCTGTTATGAAAGGATTTGATAATTCCTCTTTTGTTTTAACAGGGCTTCTTATATGAGAAAATGGTGTTGATAACTTTGGCATATTTAAATTAGCCTCATTAATTTTATCCATTTTTTCTGTAATAAGCCTTATTTCACTTTGAATATCATCTTTCAGATGCATTCTTGCTTCATCACTTTTTTCCACATGGTCCAAAAGTAATTTTTGGTGTGATGAAGTCTTTTCTTCAAATTTTTCTACAGAAATACTTAATTTATTTAATTTTTCTGTAAGATTGTCAATACTCACATCATAATTGATTGTCAAAGTCTTGTCTTTGATATCTTTTATGTATTTATACAATTCTTGTTGTCCTTGTATTAATTTTTGAGTATTGTCAATCAAATTCTTTGGTTTATTATTTTCAACAATAAACTTAATGTTGTCAATTTCTTTTTTGTTTTGCACAACAATTTTTGTTAAAGAAGATAAATTGTTATTTATTTCTTGTAGTGATAATAAACTATTTTTAATTTCTTTTAGAGGTAATATACTATTTTTAATTTCTGTTAAAGTATTTACAACATCTTTGGACAAGTTTATTTCTTTGGGAAATGAGGTTGTCTCATTCTTTGCTCTTCCTTGTCCTTGAATTCCATCAAGGTTCTGGCCATGTTGAAAACATTGTCCATGGCATCCTTTTGGATTCTTGGGATTCTGTAACTTGGGGAATATGGTTTCCTCCAATGCTTTTTCTTGTTCTTCTTCCCTTCTTGGGGAAGTGGGTTGGCTTGAGGCTTGCTGGTAGAGGCTACTGGGGCTTCTTCCTTGGTTGCCTCCCTCTTTTTGGCATGATAATCCTTGATTTTTTTGATTTGAGGTTTGGATGACAGTGGATTCCATCCATTGGAGTATTTCACTATCTCCTCCTCTTTGAGGAACTTTTTCAGGATGTGCCAGGAGTTCATCACTCCTTGGTGTATTTGAGGCAGCATTTCCCAGTCTTTGTCCTTGTATACTGTGTAATACTGCTTGTACTGGCTCATGTAGATGTCTATTTGAGCCCTCTGAATGTGATTTGTACCTATTTGAGTTACTCATACTTAGTTCCAATTCAGGCTCAGATATCATGGGCATTTCTGGGACTTGCCTTTGGGATAAGGCACTTCCTTGTGTGGATTCTGTTCCACTGGGGATATTGCCCTTTCTTTTCCCTTTTGAGGGATCAATTCTACCTCTGAGTCCAGCTCCATCTGATTGGATGGAGTATTGGGAACCTCTTCTGGTAGTCATAATTTAAAGAATAAGAAAAAATAAAAGTATTAATAAAATTCTTTTATGGCAATTTAAAAAGAGATGCTTACCTTCAGAGTCTTGAATGGTGGGCCCTGGAAAGTCTAATTTCTTAGCTTTCTTTCTTTTGGTGATAACTGGTGTTGGAGAACTTTGACAAGTTTCTTCCACCAATCTCTCAACAGTAGCTTGGTTGTCTTCTGTTGGGTTATCTTCAAACACTAAAAAAGACAAATAAATATAAGTCTTTTATAAGAAGTGCTATTTTTGGCAAGATATGGCAATTTTCCACATAGAAATTGCTTTTATATCTTTGAAAAATTGAAATAAATAAAGAAATGAATAAAAATGAATAAAAATAACTTTTTTATTTGTTTTTAATATTTTTTAATATTTTTTATATATTTTTTATTTTTCAAGAATAAGATAAAAAATGAATATGATTCTTATAAAATTAAATTATAATAAAAATTATTTTTAATTTATAAAATATCTCTTTTAATCACTAGAGTCACTCAAAGAAAGTTCTTGCAAGTCTAAGGATGTGAAAAACCACGTGTAAGACAGTACAATTGCTTTCCAAATGCCTCAATAGCTTTTAAAATCAATAAAATATAAAATTATTATATAATTTTATGATTATAAATATAATTTATTATTGGATAAGCCCAAATAGAATCTTTTTAAAGGTCTTTTAAGTAAATATCACAGCCAGGCCCCCAAATGTAAGGTTTGACTATGAAACAATAAGTAAAAATTACTAATTTATTACTTATTGTACTCTGAATGTCCTTATAATTGAAATAAATAAGATTAAAATAATAATAATAATAAAGAAATATTATTATTATGGCGTAAAAATATTATATTATTAAATAAATATAATAATATAATTAATATTATATGAAATTATAATATTATAAATAATATATTAATATAAAATAATTAATATATTATAAATCTCTTTATTATTGTTACCAACAAATAATAAAGGCGTAAAAAACTGTTTTTTATAAATAAAAAACAATTAATAACAATAATATTACTAATATTAAAGTTATATATTAATATAAATACTATTTATATTAAATAAGGATTATTAAGAGTAATAATAAGAGAGAAATTATTATAATAAGATGAAATAACCTACTTTTAACACTTAAAATAATAATTTTGAGATATTTTACGCCAAAAGAATATAATACAACTTTTTCAAATTGTATTTACAATAAAAAATAAAGAAAATTACTAAAATTCTTGATTTTACTTGGAAATGAGTTTATAGAGAGATTTATGACAAAAACAATTAAAGAATTGATTTAATCAAGTAAAAATAGAGATTAATATTAAGATGATCTTTGTTCTTTAATAATATAAGAGTTTTATATATAAAGAATAAAGAAATTACCTTTTATTTAATTGATTCAATGTTTTTGATGCGTCTGAGGGGTAAATAGAGTAAAAAGAGCTCTATTTATAGTAAATACCTCCCTCCTAGAGTCCCACAGGCTTCTAGTAGACATTTACTGATCATATCCACTGGAATTGATCAAAATTTTAAGGTTTGAGGGTGATTACATCATGATCAAACCATATTACATCATTATTACACCATTATTTAGAGTTATCACTATAACTCTAAGTTTGATGACATCAGAGGCTTGGCAGAACCCCAGATTTCGTGGATTTTATTAGTTTTAATCATAAACTAATAGTATTCACCAATTTTATCACTCTTAAGACTGTTAAACTTAAATTAAGGTTACAGTATGTGATCATAACTGCTCAAATTAAGCTCAAACTTTGATCCTCAATAACTTTTAAGATTTACACGCTACAGCAATTCAGAGAGTGAATTCTGATAGCCTGGCATAACCTTATTATGCTGCCAAGAGCTTTTCATTACATCATCAAAACTCTAATTTTGATGATTTTTCTTGTAACTCATCTTTTCTGTCGAAATTCAATATTTTAAACTTCAAACCTTGATTTCAGGGGGTTATACCCTGAATTTAATAATAACAATTACATCATTCTTCACTAATGAACTAGGAGAATCCAACTGTGTACCTTTTTTTAAGTTTGGAACACTTTCACAACAAAGTGGTCAACAGCTCTGTTGATTTTTATCAATAATTTATCATAGGTTTTAACCTTGTTTATAATTTGTAAAATAAAGTTCATATCTGTGTTCTTACCGAAATCACGTGGTAACTTTATTTTTGGTTCATCATTCTATCATGTATAGTTTAGAAGATATTAGCTATGATCCTTGAATATATGCGTTGACCAAAAAAGTGCATATATTCAGGATAATTCCTTAAGTATTAACATTGTAAATTAGCTTATTAATTGTTTTATGTGTGGATTTTCATGGGAAATCCACTGGTACAATTTATTTCACATGTTGTTTCATTAGTTTTTGAGATAAATAAGGTTTTATGGGTTTTATAAGGTATTATACCTTATAATTCCTTAAATATTGACTTTACAGATATGCCATAAAAATGGTATATGTGTATTTTTCCATGGGGAATCCAATGATATAATTTATTTTACATGTTGATTCATTTGTTTTTAAGTTAAACCAATTTTTGTACCAATTTATGGTATTTTTTGTATATTTAATTAATTATTTTTAATGTATAATTATTTTAAGTAATTTTAATATAATTATATTAAAAGTCTAATTATTCTGAGTCTTTTTGTGACCTTATTGGGTATGTGTTCATATCTCAAAGGCTCACAGGAAATAAACTTGAGACCCCGAAATAACTCAAATTGTTTGAAAGAACCAGTGAGTGGATAAAATTTGATATGCAAATGAATAATGGAAAAATAACCTCCTTTTCACAAAGACTCTCTATATTGATCAGATACAGCCACCTTTCATGCACAATTTCATTGAGAAAATTTTTAATCCTCCTGCAGATGGGAGTTGTGGATTCCATGCAGTGGCAAAAGGATTGTCACTTTAAAGCCCACAAAAGGAAAAGAGCTGGAGAGAATTGAGACAAGATTTGATAGAAGAAATTGATAGGAATCGCAATTATTACAACCAAATATTGGGAGGAGCAGTGGAAATGGATAAGATAAGAGATAATCTGATGGCTACAGCTATTACAAGAATGGATAACTGGTTAAGTAAATGGGATCATGGACCAATATTGACAAATACATATAAGCGTCCATTTGTATTTTTCCATCCAGATCGGCAGAACTTCCCACCACAGACAGTCTTTCCAACCCTATGCAGTCCATGTGGAGTTTCAATTATGCATCCAATCTCCCTAGGTCACATAAATGGTAATCATTGGATACTCATCATTTTCAATGAACATGAGATAGGCAAATTACCTCTTCCCAAATTGCCACCACAGTGGCCCAGGGCACATTCACATCAATCAGCTTCAAAGTGGAGAAGAGTATATTCCTCATCAATAAAATTATTCTGAAAATTTAGACATATAACTTGTATATAGCATTTTTTCATTTTAGAGTTCTTTGTCAAATTTCTGAGATAAACATCTTATCAATATCTTATTTGGCGTGGATTTAGTAATCACTTGGATGCCTGTATTTAGCAAACTACATTCATGAAAGGCGTGATGGCATATCTGAATCCACAATTTTATGCGTAGGCGTAGGCGTAAAGTTTAGGTTAAGGCATGGAAATATCACTGCCCTTAAAAAAATCAGGAGATTGTTTCAAAATCCTGATTCCAATAGTTTCAACAAACCTCAATATATTCATTTTAATGAAAAGAAGCCATTTCTTGACCTTTCTAACAAAAGGAGTATTTGTTTTCTTCCTTCAAGAACTACTTTTGTTCTTTCACAAAATAAATATATTTGTTAACTGTTTTTTATAATAAAATTTTTCATTTTACAAAACAATTTCAATTTTTTTCTGATCTTGAAAAAAAAACTTTTTTTTTTCTCAAGGATTTTGATATTGTTTTAATAGAAATATGATTTTGCTTTATTTTTTCAAATAAAGACGCTATATTTCAAGTCCTTGAAAGAAATTACTTACCCTCTTTTTGAAAAATACTGGAATATGATTTATTCAGAAGAGAAATACAATTACTTTTGTGGCTCTTGGCATATTCTTCATTCCAAACATAAATAGGGGGTTGTATAAATTTCTTCCACCAGAGACTTTCATGATGTCACAAAGTACAAATATCTTCCAAATAAACACCTGTTCCATATTCAATTTAGAAAAAGAGATGTATGTCTTGAAAAATAAACTAAATCTTCTTTGTAATATCAAAAACAAATAAATCACTATTGTAAATGAATTTTACAAATTCATTTTCAAAATACATTGAAGACTTATTTGGAAAGAAATGAACCTATTAACCTTCTATGCAGTTAATAGTTATACACCAATATCTCATTCTCATGTTTCTTTTTCTATCATGTTTTATTCTCTTAACACAAATACTCAGTATAGCTATCATTTATCTTGGAAAAATATCTTAATATTATTTGAAAAGGATTTGAACAAAAGGATGCTTTCTTGATATACTTGGGAAATTTACACAACAGGATTAGGGTTAAAATGAATTATGGTATAATTTCTATGAAAATAATCCATATAAGGTTTTTTTATGGGGAAAACTCCTTGAAACTATAGGAAGAACATCTCTCAAGCATTCATTCTGAGTCTGACATACTTATTCATTAGGAAATGAAATTCATTTGTGTGAGCCTTAGAGGTAATTTCATATACCCAAAAAACCACAAATACAAAAGTAACATATAAATATAAATAAAATGAATTTATTTATATTATTAAAATGAAAATCAAAATATAAATATAAAATTATATTCATAATGAAAAATTTAATTACAATTTAAAAATAAAATTACATCAAATTTTGAAACTGTAAAATTACATTTATACTTGAAAAAATCAAGTAAAAATGAATTTTGAACAAAAGTGTAAAAAAAAAATAATTTTGGAAAAAAGTTAAATAAAACTTATTATAACTTTTTATCCAATAAATAAACATATAAAAATTATTTCACCATTGGATTCCTCATAAAAAATCAGGTGGGGTCACCTCTGGGTGAAAATTTTGTAACTCAACTCTAAATAAGCTTAAATTATGTTCTTAGTATTTTCTGTATGAAACTTGAAGATCCTCAAAACTTCAACTTAATTCACATCACATGTAGTGTTAATCACCAAGATTTGTGGTAAAATTGAGGTGTTGTGTATATTTTAGAAGTTATGAGGAATTCAAGTATTTTCAATTGAATTCAATTGAAATGTCAAAATGTGTGTGTGTATTAAATAAGTGAACTTTGATTCACATATGAGGTATCAATTATTACTGTATTCAACTGTACAACTCAATTGAATTACATATGTAAATTATCAGTATAATACATAATGAGGAATTAAAGGAAAAATAAATTGGAAAGATTAAATTTGGGGGGGAAAGGAACTCCAGCTCTAAGGGGGAGCTAGACCCCCAGAATCCTTGCTGACAGGCGTGTGGTGTCAAAGTTCACCCAAAAGTTCATCACTTTTGGCCTGGAATTGAGTTACAGGGTCCGTGGACTCAATTGATGATGAGGTTTTGATACCAACTGGGGTAGTTTTAGCTGTTGCCAAGAGGGTAAAATGACCCTTAAGATAAAACAATCATAGTAAAAACATTTTCAACTTGTTTCTACGTCTCTTACACACATTCTGACGTGTTTTGAAGGCTCTAGACCAGGTATTGCTCTAGTAATGGCTGATTTAAGGGTCTAAAATGGCTTGAACCAGCCCTTTTTTGGTCTAAACCAGGGTTCAATGATGCCATAATTGGCTTTTCTGTTGTCAGACTGTTTTTCACGACTGACAAGAGTAAACTTTACTTTTGGAGTAAGAAAATTGATGGCTATAAAAGAATGTCTTCTTTGCCCAACTTTTCTCTTCATGTTAAAATCTTTTCCTTTTTATAATTAGTTTAAACATTGTTAAACCAATCAATAAAAGATTCCAACCACCTTTCTTAAATAATTTTAAACCTTTTAACCATGTGAAAAAATCATTATAATCATTTTTTGTAACTCTTATAATCATTTTTACCCCTGAACCACCCCAAAAGTGAATTAAAGCATCTTTCATCACTGTTAACTTTGTCACTTTGTTTCCAAATTCACTCTAGTCACTTTTGGGCGTGTTTTCTCTTTAATATTATTTTTAAAAAACTCTGTTCTTTAATTGATTTCTTGTAGTTCATTGCTCAATTAATTCCAATTGAAATTGCTCTTGAAGAAATTTCTTTTGTAGCCTTAAAATATCTCTTGTAGAGTAGTTTTTGGATAAATTTTTATTGTTGGTAAAACAATAAGTTTTTATAATATTATTGTTTTATACTAATAAAGTTATAAACAATAAAATTGGTGTGTTTTCTCTTAAAAATGATATTTCTTACTATTTTTAATTGATTTTTACCTTATACAAATTTTGAGGACAGGAAAAGTACTTGATTTTTAATCAAAGTTTCATATCCACACCTTACAATTTGATTCTGACATTTCAAATTAATTTAGTACTTTTGGATATTTTTTGGAATTTTTTTATTTTTAATCTAGTCAAAGCTTATATCAACTCTTCTTTTTAATACTTTGTCTGATAGTTTTCTACTGAATAAATACATAAAAAATATATAAAAATATTTCAGCTTTAAGATATAATTTTTTTTATTCATTTTTTAAATTTTCAGTATGTGCATTTTGTGATAGGAGAAATATTTTCTAATTCTTTGAGGATTATATAACTGAAATATCTCATATTAGATCCCTTTTATGTATTCCCATCACTTATTTAGATTTTTTCAGTTATGGGATGAGAGGCTGAAGAAAGTTTCTAAATTCATGGACTAAACAAAACATTATTTTCTTGGAAATTGTAAATATTTATTCATAATAAAATATGAAATATTGAAGAAAAAATACTTTAGATACAATTTTGAATATATTTAACAGGAAATAATTTTTAAAACCCAGAGAACAAGCATGACACTCAAGATCACAATAAATATGGTATACATGAAAGGAGTGAAATACACACCTTGCACCTTTATTAAAATAAATAAGCAGAAAATCAGGGCACAAACAGAAAGTCAGGACCTAAAGAGGTTAGTCTGTAAATGTAAAAGTCTTGAATTGGAAACCTTCCCCTTTCAGAAACTATTACTCTTATTACCAGTTAATAACAGTTAACCAAGCTATTAAGGATGTAAACTCTTTCAGAAATAAACCTTAATCTTTACGTCTCATCTAAAATCTGTATTTTTAATCAAAGACCCCTATAGTGGTATCTTTTATCAAATTTATCAAGACAATATATCAAGGGGTACTCTCTCCAAGACTGTAGCACCTCTGGATCAACAATTACAGTAAAAATACTACCTGAAGAACCTGGAAAAACAATTCTATTTTTTCATCCCTCATCTTTATTTCACAGTTTTGATGAGAGAAAAATCAATTAGAATATTTTTTTGGAGGTAAAAGTAGGGCTATGAAGAGGCATCATCTTTATTCTTTTGTATTACACAGATCATAATTCATTGGTATGTTTCTCTCAAAAAAATTAAAATACTATTCTTAACAAGGTTAAGAGTACTTTGAGCCTGAATATCTTTGAAATATCCGAGTAAATTCCATTCAAACGTATCTTCAACTTAAAAAGATCACCTTTTTGCTACAATTTAATCCACTTCTTAGCCCATTATCTTGAAAATGGACAAAGTTATTAAGGATTTAAGGCTATGATTTCATACAAGCTTTTACTGTGGAATACTATCTCAGAGAATTGAACTATGATGTGTGAAAGTCGTAAAGAGTTTGTTTATCCATTGATTAAAAATAAACTTAGATAAGAAATTCCCACACATATTCATACAGGGCTGTACTCTAGGTTATTATCTTGTATAATTGAATTATGAGCTTTCAATCCCATTCATGTAGAATTTTTTCATTCATTACTGAAAATTTGACTGACAAAAGTCCCTCAGAGGTTATTTTAACGTGATTGAACATGCCTTGGCTTTTTCAATATTCTTTAACTTTATATTGGTTAAATGTTTTCCCTTTTATGGGCATAAAAGGTTGAGATGTGGTTTCAAAACCACATCTGGGTACCAATACAGATTTTTTTGGTTGTGTTAAGCCAAAAACTAGCCACCTTATTAAGTTTATTACTCTATGAGCATTAAAATATGTTATTCCCCTCCATCCACCCTGAATTGAGATAAAAGGAGGCTTCACCCAGTAGGGAAAATCAGAGATTATCTTAACAACCTGTCCTTGCTTGGTTAAACTGTCTTAAAAAGAGGTAACCCTTAAAATATTTTAGATATAATTATAATGTTAATTATTGTAGTGGTGATTAAAATGATTCAATTGACAATCATTGAAACCAGGGCTTTTAACAGACACACCACCACTATTCCTTAATAGTAGAGCCCTCTATGTTTTATGTTTTACATTCATAGTTAAATCTTGTAATTACTGTCTCATGGCCTCTGCATGGACTCATCCTGAAAATCATAGAAAATCAATTACTTATATTAAGAAATATATAAACTGTTGTTTCATAATGATTATGAGATGTTTGTTTGAGAGGTTTTTCTTATCTTTTTTAACTTCTTATTACTAACTAACAGAAGCATACTCTTCCTATAAATTGAGGTAAAATATGATTTACAACCAAATTTAAATATTTTTTTATAGATCTTGCTTCCCCAAAGCTCACTATTCTTGGGAAAGACATTCACAACTAAAGCACTCAGGATTTTCTCTCAGATCTTATATTTAATTATATTTGAATAAAAGTGTTAGACCCTGAAATTAGTAAATAATCAGCACATTTATTATCCAAATTTAAAATTAATGCCTTTTTCTCAATATGTAAACTTTTCTTAATGAAAATCTTCACCAATTTATCAAATCCTTATGTCTAATCTTATTGAATGACATTAATCATCTTTATTTTCTCTACACATAAGTCCAAAAAGTAAATTAATACTTCAATATACTCATAATTGAAAGAAATTAAGAAATTGGGGTTTAACTTAAAGGGTCCAGCTGATATCTTTTCCAAGTTTTGAAAGAATACTGCCTGTAAGCCATTAAAAAGATTAAGAATTCTCAATTTATATTTTTCATTTTGTCTTTTAATTCTTCAAATCTCATTTGAGGAGCTGTAATTTCATGATATAAAGATTAATTTCATACATCAACGTTGATCATCTATGAGTATTCCAAGAAGTGAAAGGTATTCAAGTCAGCTCTTTAAAAGATTTTTAAAAATTAGTGGAAGAAAACCTCATTAAATTTCTTTTTTTTTCAATTTTCTACATCATCACATTGACACTTGCAATGTGAATACTTCCCAACATTCATGGAAATTTGCCTTTTGAATTTAAAAAAAATATGGAATTAGAGAAAAACATTTACTCAAAAATGTACCAATTTTATATAATATTCTTAATTTCAATCACCAAAAGGGTCTATCATAAATTTCAATTCATTATAGTAAAGGTATTTAACCCAGAATATCACTTTGATGTACAATTTATTTTTTTAATTGATGTCATCTGTTTTTACAGGGCTTAACTATTATTTCCAATCTCATTTCAAAACATATTTTCATAAATATAATGACCAGACTAGGTACTCATAAGTTAATAATTAGCCCAAAAATTTTCTATATTAACTAATTTTACTTCTATTTGAAATTTCAAAGGAATCATTTGTAAGAACCCTTTGGTACTTTCAAAATTTATCAAGTTTAAAGATAAATCTTCCATATACTACTAATGCATCTCTTAGCCAGAATCTAATGATGATATTACTGACAAAAAAAACGAATCTATTAAATTAATTTTGAACAAAAAAAATAAACAACAAGCTAATCTTCCAATTAAAGAAGAATAAAATATAAACAAAGATAAGGGAAGCACCCATCCTCAATAAATTTAATTTTTGAAGCTTCAATAATTTACTGAACTAACACTTATGTAGATCAAAATATATCTTTTCTCATAAGGAATGTATTTACCCTCAGATTTACTATTATTTTCTGAAAGTTTCAAACAAAATTTCAAAATCCATAAATTTATTTTCAGAAGGCTTCAGGAACATTTAAAAATAAAAACCCTCTTCTTAATAGTTAATACGCAAACCAGGTTAAGGAAGAATATAATTCAATTCATTTGATCATTGATCATATTTAGCAAATTTATGACTTCAATTATAGATTATCCAATTTTCTTACTTCATAACTAAAAATACAGATAATAAATCCAATTTTGTTTTATTTGAAATATTATGAAAGGAATTGAGCCAAATAAAGCCTGTCAAAATTTAATTAAAGCTTTGATCCCTTAATCTAAAAGATATATTTCTTAATACTCAATAATTGAGTTTCTTTGATTTTCATAATTATTAATTCAAGTTTTAACAAATATAATAATTCAAGTTATTGTTTTATGTAATTTATCAATAAAATCACCTTTTTCTTTAAATTTATTTCCCAAGAATGATGACTATTCCCCTCCCTTCTCATATAATATACATTAGTTTATGCAATAATAATTTTAATAAGTGTTTTTCATTTTGAGTTTTAAGGTTTTCTTTGGGGGGGACTTCTCTTATTTCAGTCATTAATTTAAAATAAAAAATAGGATCACCTTAAATTAATATTGATAAGTTAGTTTCAAGAAAATAAATAATATATTAATTTATTCTTTTTTCTCTTCTTTAAATATAATTCAACTTTTTATAGGATAGATATAACAAAATTCTTTTTTATTGATTTGTATATATATATATACCTTATAACCAGCTTTCTTTTAATAACAACTAACAAAAGTAAATTCCCAAATCCTTCTTTTAAAAAACAAAGATACTCTAAAAATTCAATAAATAAAGGGTTTTGATAAACCCGTGTAAGCTTTTAGTAAAAACACATAAGCGCTTATGTGTTTTTACTAAAAATGTTAAGGCCACTAATGACATTAACAATGCCATTTATGGAATTGTTAAGGCTATAAATGACATTAGCAATGCCATAAATGGCATAGTTTTTTTTTGTTAATGGCATTAACAATTCCATAAATGGCCTCAAAAATGGCATGAATAGCCTTAACAATACCATAAATGGCATTAAAAATGCCATTTATAGCATTAATAATTCCCTTTATTGCATTGATAATGCAATTTATAGCATTAATAATTCCCTCTATTGCATTTATAATGCCATTTATGGCATTAATAATGCCCTTTATTGCATTTATAATTCCATTAATGGCCTTCAAAATGCCATAAATAGCCATATTTTATTTAAAAACCACCCCTTATGTTTTTTTACCATTCAATTACATGTTTTGAAAAATTGATGGCAAAAACACATAAGTTTTTAGTAAAAACACATAAGGGCTTATGTGGGTTTACCAACACCCTAAATAAATAAGAAAATCATCAAAGCTTTAATCATTCAAAAGCTAAAAACTAAAAAATTCTTTTGGTGTCCTTACTTATAAAAGTCACTCTTTTTTTGATATTGAAAAGGTACACTAGAAAACAATTTTTAAAATTAAAAAATGTGAGACCTTTTGACTTTTTTCACATAAAATTTCCCAATTATGCCAGTGTAATCTCACATAATCATTTTTTTCATAAATAAAAAAGATTCAATAAAACTGTGCTTCTTTAAGGTCTTGAATTACTCCAAATTATCATTTGGAGGATTAAAATGTGACCAAAAGGGGGGAGTGTTTCCTTTAAAAAGAATAATTTGACCTGTAAAGTTCCATGATTTTTTTGATACAAACACAAGAAGCACTTAATGGACTGAAAAAACAAACACAAAAAAATGATTGAGGTGACCATAAGTCAGTGGTGGTCATGCAGTTATGCAACTAAAATGGAACATAACATATTTGTACCATAATGATTACAAATATGGTTTTAACCAAACTGAATAAGTCAACAATCAGTCCATGCATGGAATCTCCATGAAAAGGATTATTTGCATTCTTTCAAACATTTCTCTACATCCATTATCAATTAAAACAATTCCAACAATTTGGATATGGTAAAATTTTTCAAATCACCCTGAGAAGGGTCTTAAATAATGTGGCACCATTTATACAGTCGATTTATAGTTATTGCAACTTGACTGGGGTTCTTATATTCTTAAATTGCAATTAATTCCTTATAGATATAAAATAAGAAAGTTGATCATTAGTATGTCTTTATGATTAGTAAACTCATAATCAGTATTTATTAATTAGCCTGCATAAAACTAGCAAATAATTTTTAAAGGAACTTTGGGAAACCAACATTGACTGAATTATGACCCTTTCCATGGTTTGTATCTTGCCCATTTAGCCATAACTCATAATGGAGTATTAGCTGAAACTTTATTTGGGGTTAATTGTATGAAATTAGTTTTAAACCTCATAGTACATATGGCCTTGTAGTATAAATAAATTCAGCTTGACTGGATAGCCGGCTGTCATACCCGTCGAGCGGCACTGTTCAACTGATGCTACTGCTGCTAATTGACGTTTTTCAAACAATTCCATACAGGTTTCTGCCATGCTGAGATGGAGAAAGCTATAGAAAACAATAATCAAAACAAAGAGGTACAAGTGGCCAAGGCCAAAAAGCCGTCAATCATTTATAAAACCAGAATAATTACCTTTTATTTACTTTCTTTCAAATAGGGTAGACTAGCCAACATGTCCTTTATGTCATTCAGACTAGTCTGGTTTGTCAAATGTCCGTGCTCAAACAGCATGTCTGCTTGCCGATGTGCTTGTCCAACAAGTTTCTTCTTCCCAGATATCAAGCGCTTGTTCAGCGGATCAAATGGGTGGAGGAGCATAGAGAGTCAAAAAACTACGAGGATTTGGAGGCCGGAGTGTATACACTTGAGGTTCCTCTGGCAAAATATCAGTAAACAATTCGATTACTTGCCGAAGGTAGGGCGCAGCTGGAGAATGGGTGAGTCTGTTGACAAGTTGATCATCTAAGGCTATAAAAGTTTTGAACCATATTCCATGGTTTTTCATACATAGCAAAAAGACTTAGCGGATTGATAAATCGAAGCGAAATGTCAAACTTTGACTTTAAAAATAGATCAATTACCATCACCAAAAAACATATGCGCGCCAGCATATTTATTGAAACCTTCAGGTGGTGCCTTTTTGCCAGTGCTACCATGAGGACAAAAATCGGCTATGATTTGGTCAATATTCTTAGCTATTGGTGCAAGGATGTAAATAACGTCAAGATTCGGGGTAGGATTTCGGTTGTTTTCAATTAGATCGATTTCTGAAACATGTTTTGTTTGTATAAGATGAATTATAATTAGTGATTAATTCTGTAATAAATGGAATTGTTCTTGAAAATGACATGATTTTTAAAAATAATCGTATGAAATGATAATAAGATATAAAAACACTTTCAAAGATGGATTGAAAGAATTTGAGAAATGTGATTAAGTGTTGACATGGACATACGTTGAACACCAAGTTCTAAGATTTCAAAGGTTTTTAATACGCCATTAATGAGAGATTGAGAGTGTTTATCAAGCACTAAAATCTTCCAACGACCGTTTGAGGGTTTAACAGATTGAATAGTGTCAAGATAACCTATAAAAGGAGATGATGAAAATGAAGAGGTCAGTTAGTCAACGAATGAATCAAGCCATTGATGATTTGGATATACGTTGCCTGATGATCTCAATTAAAGAAAAACTTGAATCAATTAATTAGCTTGATTACTGAAGTTTTATTGTCTGTGGTCTTTGACGATACTGTAGACAAGAGATGGGTAAGCTTAGTTCATTTTGAAAGAGTCCAAGACTATTTTAGATCTTGGAGAACGCTAAAAAGCAAATTAATATCACAGGAAGTTAGGAACACTCATGTGCTTCATTAACAATGACAATATTATGACGACTTGGTATAGGAGTAATTATTGAAAGAACAGATCATGGAGACAATCCGTAGATTCTTTGTTGAAAATGAAGCGTTTAAAACTGGTACACATTCAAAATGTAGGATCTAAGATCATCTAGGGGAGTTCAAGGCACTGGTTTTTATTGGCTCGTGCTTGATTTCTCGATCGCTTGATTTTAACTCCTTGAACCACCATTTTTGGTAGCTGGTGGCCTGGTTCATGAGCTTTGATTGTTGTAGGCCATTTTCACATATGGGGCCAGGTGGTGCTTGGGCGTTGAAATCTGCTCATGTTGCGGTAAAATGTGGCTTATGGATCCACCCCTTGAACTCCCCTAATCAAGTAGTGATGCGCTTTATTCTGGCCTGAGTTCCAGTTCACTCTGCAAACAGGATAACCAACTTCTTCACCCCAAACCCACCCTGCTGGCCAAACTAGTCGCCACTCCCCCATGTAATATAGTATAGTGGTCCAGTTGGTATCAAAACAGACTGTTGGACAATACAATTATGGATTCAATCAGTTTTGAATTCAAAATTTGCCTGAGAAATTTACTTTTTAAGCGCATCTGTGCAACATTTGTTTCATAACTTGCCTTTTTGAGGTTATAAAGTGTTTTGTCTTCCAAAGGGTAGAAACAATACTTTCTCCCACCGAAAAATTATTTTTTACACAATTGAAGTTTCGTGGGGCATTACCACCAATTTTCATCAATCTAAAAAGTCATTATCAAGAAATTGCGGACAGCATGGGTTCGCTGTCTGCCTTACCCTCGGTAAATGCTGAGGTAAATTTATTGCCAAAGCTTTCAGAACTCTCTGATCAAATCAAGAACCAAAGCTCAGAAATCAAAAACCAAGGCTCAGAAATAAAATCACTCAAACAAAAAGTAGATTTACAAAGTGGAAAGATTTTATCATTAGAAGAAAAAGTAGATTCACTCGAAAAAAAAGTAGATTTACAAGGTGGAAAGATTTTATCACTCGAAAAAAAAGTAGGTTTACAAGGTGGAAAGATTTTATCATTAGAAAAAAAAATAGATTCACAAGGTAAAAAGATTTCATTAATAGAAAAAAAAAGCAGACAAACAAACTGAAAATATTTTATTATTAGAAAAGAAAATGGATGAAAATTATTTTAAACTGGACAAGAAGCTTACATTATTGTAAGTTTTTTTTTTCTTTTTCAATTTACTTACTTATCTTTTTTTTTGAATTTTTTACTTAGGGATAAAAACAATCGCGCAAGAAGGGCTAACAGTATTTGCCTTTCCACAATGGATCCATTAACACCATTGGCGTCACTTAAAACAGGGTCAATACTCAATTTATTTCCTGAAACAATTGATGAAGTTGAGAATTTGTCCAGTAAGTTTTATTTTTTGAAAAGACAAGTTTGATCGATTAACATAAAACAAGGATTTTCTTTGATTTTTTAATAGCTGCGTGCCTCAAAGAATTATTGGAGGGGCTTGAGGAAATCGTTCCTCAAAGTAGAGATGCAAGACGGAAGGCATTTAAACAGGCCATAGGCCTACAACTACAAATTCACAGAGTCTGATTCTTTGCCTTTCTCTTTTGTTTGCTTGGCTTTCTTTAGCGTGCTTTCCAATCTTTTTACATCAATTTTTTTTAATATTTTCCTTTGTGACTTGCTTTTTTCGCATTGTTAATCTTATTGAAGCCTACTCAAAGGTTCATTCCTTCAGCCGAATTGAAGAAAAATTGCACAGATTACTTTTTTGGAGTTAAATTCACAAAAATTCCATTGTTATCAATCTAATAGACATTACAAAATAATAATTACTTAAAAAGATCGCATTGACATATATATCATTGTTTTGTGAATAAATAAATAAATGTGCCTATTATGATATACATATATGTTTTGAAAATAGCGGATTGTTAACGTTGAAAAAGCTCCAATAAAAGCTGAACGTCAACCTGAGGGGGTTGATTGGGCTAACCTATGACTATGTCTTTCGTGTGTGCTTCTGAAACCTCGTAAGCAGCCCGAATTTCTGAATGAGTCAATCCGCCAGCCACAAAGACCATGACCCTCTGTCGGTTCTCAATCACGGTTTTTGATTTAGGACGCTGCCAACTTGGCTTAGCACTTCGTAGTGATATGGGACCACCGCCGTTTGTCGCTAAGCTAGCGGCGCCTGTCTTTGCGCCGGAGACAGTCGGCGTTTTACCCATATAAGGAAACAAATTCAAGTCTAGTTCGTTCGAAAGTGCCTCCTGCATAGACCCACATCCCCATATGACTCAACCCGACCGTTATGTGATCTAAAAGGTAAGCAAAAGTTACTCGTACCTCCAACATCAGTTTGACAAAAGGTTAAAACCTTGAAATGTCATATGCGTTCTCGTCCAACGTCTGCTTAAACAATTGTTTCTTCTTTTCCCCGCTATCTTTTGTTACATTGGCTGCGAGGTGAATGAGATTGTTGACAGCATCCATTTCATGTAAGGCTAATTTGGCGTGTTGATAACGTCGTCGCCGATCTTCGTCTGGGACCCCATCTCGATAAAGCACATATAGAGCCACAATTCGCAACTTGTCAGACGTGCTACAAGAGTACAAAGCATTAGGATTTTAAGAGAATTGATCATAGTGGAACGAACAAACCTTAGAGTGCGATCATTCAAAAGTGGCACCATTTCTTCTACGATCCACTTGGGTGTCCTCCCTTCGGCTGTCATACCCGTCGAGCAGCACTGTTCAACTGATGCTACTGCTGCTAATTGACGTTTTTCAAACAATTCCATACAGGTTTCTGCCATGCTGACATGAAGAGAAAGCTATAGAAAACTTTTTGAATTAAAGATTCATTCAAAAAGGCGACGGAAAAATCAATATAAAATTGATTTAATATTGGGAGAAGGTTCAAAATGATCAGTATATCAGAGCTATTTTATACCTTTTTGAGATATCAAAGCACAAAATATTGATTATTTAATTCTTTTCTTCAAGGGGCAATTAAATTCTATTTATTGAAACAAAATGTGAAAAAATAAATTCCATTCTTGGGCTTTGATTTTTAAAGAGAAACTTTTAGTTTTTTGGAAATATTTCTCATCAATATACTATGCTTACATATCATCTTATTCAAGACAATAAAAATTTGGATTTTTTTACTGAAGAATATGGACATATTATGGTCTTTGCCTGAGCTTATATATCTGAAATTGATCAAATACTTTTATTAACCAAGGAGATCGTTATATTCTCCTTCTTAATTCTTAGATAGTTATTCATCATTGAAATTGGTTTCAAACTGTTCTTCTTTTCAAAAAAATGAATCTTGGAGATTTGTATTATTTATTTAATAAAGAAAGGAATTTCATATTGGAAAAAGGCCCTTAAAAAGATTTCAAAATCTTCAGAACCCCCTTTTTACAAGTAGTTAGATTAAACTATTGGAGGATCATAATCATTTTTGATGTGCTACAGATATAAACAGCATTTCAGAAACCAAGTTCTCATAGAATACAGAAAATCTCAGAATATCTTTGTCAATCCACATTCCTTCAACAAAAGTAGTTCTCAAATTATTAATGTTTCGATTGAAGTATTAAAAAAGAGGCGATGAATTGCCAAATTGATATTTTAATTAATATTTTACTTAATTCTAACTTCAAATTAAAGAAGTATAACACTGAGAGATTATAATTTAAGTGAATCAGTTAGTTCTCTACCCAATCTATTGGTATAAAATTCTCTTAAATTAATAATGGCTTTTAATAATCAAAAGGATATTATACTCACTGTGATACTAACTGTAATAGGAAATATTCAAAATTTTGAAATTTTTTGAGTAAGATATACTAAGTTAATTATAAGTATTCTTAATTAAAAACTGAATTAAAAAACAGGTTTTCCAAAAAAAATTCAAAATACAAGATCGGATGGAATGTTGTTAAAAGTTTGAAATTTCTGAATTCTGAAGAAATTCTTAATTCTTTGAAAAAGTTGATTCAAATGGATGGGTAATAATTTTAAATGATTCAGAAATGGTGAAAGAATCTGAAATAGCTGGGGTCTATTAAGGATCTCAGCTAAAAGGGAACTTGGTAATAATATAGATCCTTAAAAGCCACCAATTACACGCAAATAGAATAAAAAGCCAAATTTTCCATAGAATCTTGATAATATATACATAACTCCAAGGGGAATCAAATATCTTCTTTCACAGCTCATTTAATATAGAGATAGGATGTAATACATAAAGTCCCAATATTATTTGGAACTTTGAAAATGAATTTTCTAATTTTTCAATTCATTCTTCATTCTTCTTGGATACACCATTGCTTAGATACAAATCTGACTAATGATAATAAGTATTAAATGAAACATTTTTATTCTATGATTGATTATTATATTAGTTAGTTGGATTTAAAGGAGTATATAATTAAAATCGCTGGTTTATTTTCACTGATTTTCAAGTTTGGGCTTGACAATTGTTACAAACTAAACCAATTCTGAAATATTATTTCATTTTGAAAGTCAGAATAATCATCATTTATCTTATCATAAGAAGAGGATTAGAGTAATTGTCATTAAGTAAAATAACTTGGGAATTTTCTGTTTCAAAATTTTTATCCTTGATATGTGTTTATAAATATTTTTTGATAGAAAAATATAAATTCCAAAAGTATAGGGATCTCATGATCTAAAAGAATTTTTAAGTGGCAGTTGGTCTCATAGTTTAAAATTAAAATTCCATACAATTTAGAAAGGGATATTATCACAGTTCTCAACAAACAATATATTTTACTGGAGCTTATATGGTAATTTGAATAATCATTTAATATCTGATTCATGACTCATTGAAAAAGAAAAAATTAATTCATAATCAGAGTAATGAGTTCTTAATGAACTCTTGTAGCTTACAAAATGTCCACAAATTTGTTCTTGAGTTATTATTGGAAACCTATCAGAAGTAGAGGAAAAAACTTTGGCATTCATATAAGTGAAGTTTCCGTAAGTATTTTTATATTACTCAGAGTCTGGGAGTTTAGTGAGTATTTTTGAAAATAAGAAATAATTCTTTGATGCCTCCCCCCAAACTATTTCCTTCACAATGGGAAATTCAAATGATTTTGTATCAGATGCTTCCATAAATGTGATGTGAGAGTTTCCAAGGTGTGCCGAGTCATGTGAAATGAAATTTACCTTAAGCTTTGTGGAGGAACAAATGTCCATTGAAAAGTTTCAAATTTAGGGAAATTATTCATTTTTGATGATTTTGCAAATAGGTTTTTCAAATGATTTAGCATGGTGAATTTAATTGAATCTTCTTTTGCTGAGACTTTTGTATTTTGACCATATAGTAGGAGATTTAAATCTTGAAAATCTAAAGGTGAATTGAAGGTGGTGGATTTTGGGATTTTTTCATCTCATCCTTCCAGAATTTCTCTTAAACATATTTTTTGGAGCAATTTTTGGAAGATAGACTTGTCAAGGTGGGCTGAATTTTGGTGAGAATATTAACATATATAAATAATAATCAATACTTGATTAGAAAAGAATAATGTCACCTGTTTTTTTATTTTTATGTTATAGTGTCACAAGATGATTCCTTCTTTCTCCTTCCCAGAAGGAAAGAAAAAGGGGGTGGACCATAGCTACAAATAACTTCTGATAAGTGTTGAGAAAGGTGAATAGTTGGGTTTGGCTTTAGATTTGGGTTCCCATTTATGAATAAGCTGTGGAAATAGCTAACTAATAATTTGTCAAAGAAAGTTAGTTTAGACTTTGAAATGGAGTGAGATATTTCAGTATTAACCAAAGATACTAAAGTTTCTGTGGTTGAAAGAAGGATTCCTTTGGAGGGGTTTTGAATATTTTCAAAATTACATTTTGGAATTAGTAGTAAGACATTGTGTACTGTATATAAAATCAGCCAATAAGATTCCTTTGGGGTTCCATATAAAGGCATCCACATTGCTTTGGGTATTTGGGATATCCATGACGTAATAATATTCTGAATACCTTCATGGAGAAATTAAAGCTCCTTTTTGGCTATTATCAGGTTTTCTGGTAATTTACTCTGGGGTATTGCTGGGGAATGCTGTTAATTTGATAGTGAGATAGATGAGGAGCTTCCTGGAAAAGAGCTCATTAGTTTAGACTTATGTTTTGTGCCTGATGCCTTTGGAGATTTACTGGGTAAATGATGAAGCTGATCTTGTATTGTTTTCTTTTTCCTTTCCTTTTGCAGCTTATTCCTTCAGAAATCCATTAGTAGCACCTTGTGATGAAATCCTTTATGAACTTCCGAGTTGAAAGAGTGATTAAGAGTTTGAGCTTTCTAGAGGGTTTGGTACTGCTTGTTTGATAGTATGAGATGTGGAGCTTGTCTTGTACGTGGCTTTGTGCTTTGGAGATTGTGAGCCTTGAGGTATGTTTTACATACCCAAATAGGCCACAAATATCTTTAAGAATAATTTGTGAGCTATGCATAACCCATAAGTCATGCATATATTCAAAATTCATCATTTTCATTTCAGAAAAGATAAATAACTTTTTATTGAGTACCTAAATCCATGGATTTCAGACCAGATTTGGATTCTACATAAAAATTGACCTAGGGTAGAGCCATAGAGTAAATAAGCTCAAATTAACTCTCTGAGGTGGTAATATGGAAAATACTTCAATTCCACATCATTAATACCACATAAAAGATCCATGAAAATTTTTGTTTTTCTCAATTTCACAGCAAAATAATGGGAAAATGAGAAATCCCATGTTACATATACACTAAGAATAGTGTTATGCATGTTTGTGGCACTTAAAAACATGGTATTCCTATATGCACTTTTGGTAAACCCATAGTGAATATCAGTCTTTAACCCTGAATCTCTATTTTTGATGTGAAAATAGCTAGAGGGGACAAAAGACATCAAAGCGAGCCAGGGTACCCAACATCTGAAGCCTCTGAGGCGTGGAAAGCTCCAAAGCTGGGTTCCATGGCTGATCTTGGCCCAATTAGTAAACTAAAACCCTTTTGGAACTTGGTTACTGTGTCACAACTTCAGTAAATCATAAGAAAATAGCAAAGAACCTGCTATTTTGACGTGTCAAGGAGGTAAAGAGCAACTTAGACTCCTGTAACCATGCCAATTATTATTGATTTTCCATGTATAAACCCTAAAAGAGTAATTAAAACCCTTTTTGGACTAGTATTCATTGATTTACCTCATAGCAACCTGCAATATACTGCTATTTGCAATTCTATGTAAAAATGAGGTAAAAACTTTAAAAATTCATTAAAAATACAATTATTAATTAATCTCTCTGAAGCTTTCAAGGCCAATGGAGAACTTTATTATCCATATGAAAACCAAAATTAATTATGGTTTCACGAGTAAAATTAAAAGTTTTACTTACAGTCCATTTTTGATTATTCTACGTGAAACACTGACTCTTCAAAAATTCACAGTAATGACAACCTGTGATGAAATTTCCAATAAAAATTATAACTTTGAGAAATAAATGATTATTTTTAAATAAAGGAAGATTTACAGATGTTACTCCTTTTATTCTTAACCATATTGTGGTTGGTCGTCACGTAAAAGCATCAATTGAGTAATTATAATAATCTTACGTGACAACGGATGATGAAATGATTAATCAAAAAAGGATTATTGTTTTCTAAATCACTGGATTTTTCAGTTTTCTCCATGGCAGGCCGCTGTGAGCAGTTGTTGACTCAAAAGAGGCCTCCTCTTGCTCTTTTTTCCAAATGATCACTTTATACCTTTATACCATTATTACCAACAAGTAAGTATTAGTTAAATATTTCTTAAAAAGTAATTTATTCTTTCAGAATCAACTAGAAGGACTTTAAATCAAAGAAATCAACTATATATTGTTGTATTACTGTTATAAATCATATTGATCCCTAAAAATCCACAATTATATGTCAAATTTCTCTACTTTTGTCTTTCAATAAGTTCTTTGGAGTTTTAGTGAGTTATTTAATTTTAATTCTTAAAGTGTTTTCTCTAAAATTAGTTTTCTTCAATAATTATCTCTACAATTATTTTTTTAAAAGATAATTATACATTAAAATAATTTTCTTATCTTAATAAAAGATGTTTTTATCATTAAATTCTTCTTGTAATTGATTCTTGTAGACAATTACTGCTTACCTTTATGATCTCTAGTAGTGTATAACACGTAAAAGAAATAATTATTCAATTATTTAATTGTGGCTATAATAATCTTTATTATTATGTTTCATAAGAACAGTCATAGTACCATTGCTTAATAGTAATATTATCAACAGTTCCATAGACACATCTTAAATTTGGGTTCTGGCCGTGATTTTAACCATAAACTTGGCTTTAATCATATTCTTGACTTCATTTTTTGTTGTAAAAAACTTCCATACCTACCCACATCTTACATTTGGGGGCCTGGCAGTGTTTTTTGAACCTTATACCCTTAATTAATATATTTTTAAGGTCTAAAATATATTAATTTAATAACTTTTTCTTTCAATTTGAACTTAAAATAATTCTTGTTTTTGAAATCTTTTTTAAAATCATTTTCATTCAGAAATTTGGTTTAATTTTATATGGTTCTACAAGTGGCTTTTACACATCCAAAAGCTTATAATATTATTCTTTCAGTTACTCTGAATTAATTTTTGATTCAAGATCTTAAATTTCAAATTTTTTCTTTGAAAAGAATAATTTTTTAATATTAAAAAATAAAAAACTTATGAAAAATCTTGAAAATATTTTTTTTAAAAAAAAGCATAAAAATAATTTTTTCTTTTATAAATTCTTTCTCTAGTGTCCTTGATAAAATACAGTGCAGCTGGTAATAAGCTCAGTAAGAGATATATTACTAGTCCAGAATCTTCAGAAGCAGAATCTGAAGACAGTATTGAAGTTCAATTTGCTAAAAGAGCCACTTTATTTAAAACAGAACAATCCAAACAACCACCAAAAGGTGTGTGTTTTCTGTTTTCAATTATTATTTTATCTTAAATTGACGTGAAAATGGTCCATAAAAGAAATGGAAGCAACTATTAAGTCCAACCAGATGGATGTGGACAAAGAAGAGGCAAGACCAAAGCCAGAAGTGTCAAATCTTCCTCAAAAAAGACACATATGGAGGATGCCAGAGTTGCCCCCATTCCCCAAGGTCTGTACCCACAAACCTTGACATGAATTCTCAATCTGGACCGGTTCCTGATAATATTTCAAGGGCTGAATCACTTCCAAGTGGAAGCAATAGAAATTTATCAATTCCAATACAAAAATTGGTTCAGAGCAGCCAAAGAAGAGGAGTGGGAAATATTCCCAAGCCTTTGGCAGGTGGCCATGAACTTCTACTTACACATCAAGAGTTTTCTGGGTCAGGAGAAGACCATAGAAATCTTAGGAGGTTGTATCCCATTGTCTTGCAAAGACAAAGTCAAAAAGATAAAGTCTTTTATCCATATACCAGAAGGAAGAGTTGGAAATGACTCCAGCTTTGGAGACAGAAGGCCCAGTGGCGTCTACCAGTTCCAAACCAGCTCCAGAAGTGTCCAAAGACAAGCCCAAAGGACCTCAGAAGAAGCAGAGAGGTCCCAAGAACCATCAAGGAAAGGGAAAAGGCAAAGGCAATTGGCACAGACATTACCTACAAGGGTACAGGATTCCCAAACCGGAGCCTTCAGCTGTAGATAGTGTCTTCAATATGGCCAGGACTCTTATGGAATTCACAACCAAAGAGTAGGAAAGGGTGAACAGGAATTTTCCATGCAAATAATAGATTAAATACACTTTGTTGAAGCTGGTATTGATGTAGAACTTGGCAAATTTGATGCAAAGTTAAATAAAATAATATTGAACATCAATGACTTGAAAAAGAATGACAAACATTCTGCTGAAATGCATAAGTCTGTAATTGCCAAACTGGAATTACTTACCAATACATGTGACAGAATTGAGAGTAAATATCATGTCCAAGATGATGAAATGGAAGATTTTTCCAAAAAAAACATCAATGATCAACTTAGAGTTCTGAAAGACTATGTTTTGGCAGTGGCTAAGAATACAACTCAATTTGCCACACATTTGGAAAAAAGTGACAGTGAAAGCAAGAAATTGAAATAAGAAATACTTGCGCAAGTGGAGCAAATTCATAAAAATTATGAATCAAATCTACATATGCCAAGACATTTAACACCTTTGACTGAAGAAAACCTTTCTGTGAAAGAAAGTCTGACCCCGTTTTAGGAGAAAATGTTATCTCTGAAAAATCTATTTCCAAATCTGAAGAATAGCCAACATTCTCTGGTGAAGGAGAATACAACCATATTGAGTTCATCATAACTATTGATATGTTGCAGGAAGATTTTCATATACCTGATGAAATTATAGTGGGAAAATTACACTCTCTTCTTACCAGGACTGCAAAGAAATGGAATTACAAGATGAGACAAGATCATGGAAAACACGATTGGTCTTGGTGGAAATCTGAAGTAATTACCAAATGGGCCAATCATTCTTGGAGGTTAAAAATGGAAAATGATTTTGAAAGTGCCATTTTTAATTCAGAAAAAGATAAACCACTTACTTGGTTCCTCAAGCAAAAACACAGATCATCTGCTTTACACCCAGATATGTCTGACACTATGATTAATATGAAAATATTAAGAAAATGTGGAGGAGAACTGGAACATGCTATCAAGTGCAGATGTGTAGAACCCTTTTCAACAGAGGACTACATTAATGCAATGGAAGATATCATTACTAGAACAAGAATGGGTAAAACTTTGACTAAAACTCCTATGGAGTACAAAATGATCCCAAAGATCTCCAGAGAGGAAAGAAAACCTGAAAGACCTGTCCTAAAGGGTCATAAATGTGGAAGTACTTCACATCTAGGAAACACTTGCACCAAAAAGACAAAAGTCAATGAAGTTCAAGTCATTGAAGAAGTTTAGTGTACTGAAGAGAAAGAGGAATCTGACCAGGATTCTTCAGTCTCTGAAAATACACCAGTAGAGGACTATCCCATTGAAAACATTACAGCTTTCTTTTAAGTAACAGAAGTCCATACTCACTTATCACAGTACAGTGAGGATTGTCATAACCTTGTCAATATACAAGGTGCCACAATGTGTAAAACCAAACTTGCTAGAGGTAAAGGATACACTGCTGGAGCATCTTGTATCACATCAATCCTGATTAATGATACTGAAGTCAAAATAAATTTAGATAGAGGGGCATTTTGTACTTGTGTAGGCAAAGATTATCTTCAAAACATACTTCCTGGATGGAAAAATCATCTATTACAAATAGAGGGTGTACAATTTAGTAGTTCCAGTAATAATATTTACCCTTTAGGTATATTGGACACTAATCTTGTATTTACACACCAAGCAGGAAGTGTTAGAATGAAGACTGAGATTGTAGTAATGGACAATTTCACATCTCAGCACATCATTCTTGCAAATGATTACTTGAATATTCATGGTATTGATATAAATAACCATAAAGACAGTTACTCAACAATTGGAGAAAACAAAAGACAAAAATTTGCTTTTTCCAATATACCAAAACAAAAATCAATAGTATCTTCTGAGAAAGATACTTATAAGGAAGAATTTGTGAATAATCAACTTGTTGAAGCACAAATTAATCCATCATTGTCATCAAAGATGAGACAAGAGATTATTGATGTGGTATACACATATAATAATGCCTTTGCCTCTAATAATGAACCATTAGGTGCTATAAAAGGGCATGAAGTTGATATTACTCTTAATATTGACAGACCATACCCTCCAGTCCTTGAAAGACCAGCTTTTCCAGCCAGTCCCAGAGCTAGAGAAGCCTTGGAAAAACATATCCAAGAGTTAATCCAACTTGGTTTACTAAGGAAAGTAGGCCATAATGAGGAAGTTGAAGTAACAACACCTTTTATTATTTCTTGGAATAATGATAAATCAAGAATGGTTGGAGACTTTAGAGCATTGAATACGTACACAGTTCCAGATAGGTATCCAATTCCTAGAATCCAAGAGACCTTGACCCCATTGTCCAAAGCCAAGTATATAACATCAATTGATGCATTGAAAGCCTTTCACCAAAATGTTTTGACGCCTCAAGCTAAGAAATGACTTAAAATTATCACTCACTATGGTATTTATGAGTATCTTAGAATGCCATTTGGTATCAAAAATGCACCATCTCATTATCAAAGAATGAGGACTACCATCTTCCCCACAGAATTATCTAAAGGATGGCTTATCATTTATATTGATGACATCATCATATTTTCTGATTCATGGTCTTTGCACCTTGAAAGACTTGCAAGAGTGCTTCACAAAGTCTAAGAAGTGGATATGAAAATTTCACTCAAGAAATGCAATTTTGGTTTTGAAGAACTCAAAGCATTAGGACATATTATTTCTGGTTTAAGCTTGGGCATTGACAAAAATAAATTAGCAGCAGTGTTACTTAAGCCAATACCCCAGAATAAAAAAGAGATGATGTCTTTTCTAGGATTTGCCAGTTATTACAGGCAACACTCAAAAGATTTTCAAATTCTAGCCAAGTCACTCTATAGAATCTGTGATCAACAAACAGTATTTGAGATGACACAGGAGAGAATTAAAGCTTATGAGAAGATAAGGAAAGTTCTCACAGAGGTGCCTTTACTCCTCATGCCTGACTGGAGTATACCATTTAAATTTTACATTGATGCATGTGGAGATGGATCAGGAGCAACCCTACATTAAGTCCAAATTATTGATAACAAACCTACAGAAGGACCAGTTTGTTATATCTAAAGGCAGATCAAACCAAAAGAAGCCAGATATGGTGCAAGCCAAATGGAGTGCTTATGTTTGGTATGGTACCTTGAGAAACTGTACTATTATCTTGATGGCATTGATTTTGAAGTGATAACTAACTGTAATGCCATGAAATCACTTATCAACATGAAAACTCCCAACAGACATATGTTGAGATGGCAAATAGCTATTCAAGACTATAGGGGCAACATGACTATAGTTCATAAAGCAGGAAACCTTTACAAGAATGCTGATGGACTTAGCAGGTGGGAATTAGCCAATACTCCTGATAAGCCAGCTTATGTGCCTTTGGAAGCAGAACCACAGATTCCAATTGATGGGATGAACATAACTGATATTGGGACTGAATTATTTGAAGAAGTCAGGGAATCTTATAAACAAGACAGGAATTGCCATATCTTGACTTTCTTATTATATAAAGACTGAAAAGATACATCTTTAGTCAATTCA
This sequence comes from Austropuccinia psidii, assembly GCA_023105745.1. Lineage (NCBI taxonomy): Eukaryota > Fungi > Basidiomycota > Pucciniomycetes > Pucciniales > Sphaerophragmiaceae > Austropuccinia > Austropuccinia psidii. The sequence goes on along the minus strand of JALGQZ010000007.1, from coordinate 51,670,114 downwards.
CTTGATGAAGTTTGGAAGGAATCCTATTCTGAAGGAAGATTTCACTTTTTTGATGGGATTATTTACCACAGAACCAAACATTCCTTTGTGATGACATTGTGTAGTAGACTACTTATCAATACCATTCTTCATGAATGCCATGATAGAATCTACTCTGGGCACCTGTCAGAGGATAGAACACTTTTAAAAGTAAAGAACTGTGCATGGTGGCCATCTTGGAGAAAAAAAACCAATGAATATTGCCACACCTGTGATAGATGCCAAAAAAGAAACAGGAGTACAGGCAAGAAATTTGGACTTATGATCCATATTCAAGAACCAAAATCCCCTTGGGAAGTTGTTCACATGGATTGGGTCACAGCACTTCCTCCAAGTGGTGATAAAAGTTATAATTCTTGTTTAGTCATTGTAGACAGATATAGCAAAAGTACCATATTCTTACCATGTCATAAGGATGACACTGCTATGGATACAGCTCTTCTTCTAAGGAGTAGAGTTATTTCTCATAAAAAATTATTTAAGAATATTATAAGTGACAGAGATCCCAAATTCACATCTGCACTTTGAATCAATCTTCACAGATTGTTTGGGACCAAGTTATCATTCTCAAAAGCATATCACCTTCAAACAGATGGATTGGCAGAAAGAATGATTCAAGCTTTAGAAGACATGATCAGGAGATTCTGTGCTTATGGGTTAGAATTCAAAGACTCAGATGGATTTACCCATGACTGCTTCACTCTGATACCTTCATTAGAATTGGCATATAAGACATCAGTCCATTCTTCCACAGGTCAAACTGCTGCTATGTTAGAAAAAGGATGGAATACAAGACTCCCAGCAGATACACTGAGGAAGGACCTGATTGACATTCATACTACAGCTTCCCGCTTCAAACTAATGCTTGATAAAGTGAAAAATCATGCAAAGCAGAGTATGAATGACACTTTTGACTATGCAAAACAGAAGTGGGACAAGAGTCACAAAGTACCAGACTTCAAAGTAGGGGACTTAGTTCTAGTTTCAACCTCAAATTTTAATAATATCAAAGGCCCAAAGAAACATAAATATTCTTATGTAGGACCTTTTGTTATTGTTGCCTTACATGGAACCAATGAAGTTCAAGTGGAATTAAGTGGTTATTTAGAAAATAAAAACCCCACCTTTCCAGTCAGTCTGTGGACATTAAACCCCTTTGGGCCCTTTTTCTTCTTTATACCACTAATAAGATTGTAATTCCATTTTTTTTTTTGGTGGGAGGGAATGTGAGCCTTGAGTTATGTTTTCACTACCCAAATAGGCCACAAATATCTTGAAGCATAATGTTTGAACTATGCGTAACCCACAAGTCATGAATATATTCAAAATCCATCATTTTGATTTCAGAAAATATGAATTAATTTTTATTGAGTATGTAAATCCATGGATTTCAGACCAGATTTGGATTCTACATTAAAATTCACCTAGGGTAGCTCCGTAGAGTGAATAAGCTCAAATTAACTCTTTGAGGTGGTAATATGGAAAATACTTCAATACCACATAAAAGATCCGTGAATTGTTTTGTTTTTCTCAATTTCATGCCAAAATAATGGGAAAGTGAAAAATCCCATGTTACATATACACTAAGATCAGTGTTATGCATGTTTGTGGCACTAAAAACATGGTATTATTATATGAACGTTTGGTACACCCATAGTGGATATCAGTAATTAACCCTGAATCTCTATTTTTGACGTGAAAATAGCTAGAGGGGACAAAAGACATCAGAGAGAGCCAGGGTACCCAAGTTCTGAAGCCTCTCAGGCATGGACATCTCCAAAGCTTGGTTCCATGGCTGACCTTGGACCAATTACTAAACTAAAACCTTTTGGGAACTTGGTTACCATGTCACAACTTCAGTAAATCATAAGAAAATAGTAAATAACCTGCTATTCTGACATTCCAAGGAGGGAAAGAGCAACTTAGACTCCTGTAACCATGTCAATTATTAATTATTTTCCATGTATAAACCCCAAAATAGTAATTAAAGCACTTTTTGGACTAGTATCCATTGATTTACCTCATTGCAACCTGCAATATACTGCTATTTGCAATTCTAAATAGAAATGAGGTAAAAACTTCAAAAACTCATTAAAAATACAATTCTTAATGAATATCTCTGAAACGTTCAGGACCAATGGAGAACTGTATTATTCATCTAAAAAACAAAAATAATTATGGTTTCACTAGTAAAACTAAAAGCTTTACTTACAGTCCATTTTTGATTATTTTATGTGAAACACTGAATCTTCAAAAATTCACAGTAATTCCACCTTGAGATGAAATTTCAAATAAAATCGATACATTTGAGGAATACACAATTATCTTGAAATAAAAGAAGATTTACAGCTGTTACTCCTTTTATTCTTAACCATATTCAGGTTGGTAGTCATGTAAAAGCATCAATTAAGTAATTATGATAATCTTACATGACAACAGATGATGCAATGATTAATCCAAAAAAGAGTATAGTTGTTTTACACTCACTGGTTTTTCAGTTTTCTCTATGGCATGCCTCTATGAGCAGTTGTTGACTTAAAAGAGGCCTCCTCTTGCTGTTTTTTCCAAATCATCACTTTATACCTTTATACCATTATTACCAACAAGTAAGTATTAGTTAAATATTTCTTAAAAAGTATTTTATTCTTTCAGAATCAACTAGAAGGAGGTGAAATCAAAGAAGTCAACTATATATTGTTGTATTACTGTTATAATTCATATTGATCCCTAAAAATCCACAATTATACATTGAATTTCTCTACTTTTATCTTTCAATAAGTTCTTTGGGGTATTAGTGAGTGATTTAATTTTAATTCTTAAAGTGTTTTCTCTAAAATTGGTTTTCTTCAAGAATTATCTCTATAATTATTTTTGTAAAAGAGAATTATACATTAAAACAATTTTATCATTTTAATAAAAGAAGTTTTTATCATTAAATTCTTCTTGTAATTGATTCTTGTAGACTATTACTGATTAATGTTATAATCACTATTAGTGTATAACACGAAGAAGAAATAATTCTTGAATTATTTAATTGTGGTTATAATAATCTTCATTATTATATTTCATAAGAACAGTCATAGTACTGTTGATTAATAGTAATATTATTAACAGTTTCATAGACACATCTTACAGAGATAGACTTGATCTCTGAATTTGTCTCTCTTGCCATTTGTGAGTTCTCTCAGTAGCACTGTAGAATGACTCTGAAGCTGAACTAGTGGACTATTTCCTGATTCCTAGCTTGTATTTTCTGTCTGTACCAGGGTTCTCATCCTTTTGAGGTTTGAGGAATTTGAGCCTGATGTTCGAATTGATAAAATATGAATGATTTTTTTATTACTTCAATGAAAATAATTCTGCAGCTTGTTTAATTTTGAGATAAGGTAAAATATAATCCCTCAGAAGACCCAATAAAAGAGTATGCATAACATCACTTGTGACCATTCATGAATGGTTCTAGTAAGGTAGCTCTCCTAATAAAGTGTGATGAGAGCCATTCTATGAAGAAATATTCCCCCTTTGGCTGGTTTTAATTGCTTGAAGCCATTGGATGGCTCCTGATCTATGATGATATTTATCCTTCCGGGGCCAAGAGTGTTTTTGGGTATTTTATATATCCTCAACAAGGAGATTGCAATGTGCACAAAATTGATTTTCCAAATGAGATGAAAAACATCCAATCTTGCTCAAGGCTGGGATAACTCCAATTAATAAGAAAAGTGAGGTCTTGATCAGATGTCCATTGGGGGAACTAGTGGTTGGAGTAAAGTGAACACCCGTCCAGAGCTCCTGGAGCTCAGGAACAAGTGGCTTGAATAAGATTTTAATCGATTTGAGGTGGGTTATTTGGGTGTTGGAGTGAATCTATAGACAAAAGGTTTTGGATATTGATACCCTTTTTCTGTGGGGAGGTTGAAGGAAATCAAAAATATAACACCTAGTGAAATACTGTTGGACCCAATATTAGATTTGTGGGGAATTGTCCAGTCGCTATATAAGCCAAAAAATAGATTCCCTGAATTATCAGTAAGCTTTAAGCCTGTATTGTCTAAGAATGTTCTCCAAACATGGCCATCTGATATATCTGAATATCTCTCTTCATTCCCATGGGGATATTCTAGGGGTGAATCCAAGTCATTTTCAAAGGCTGGGAGTGAGAGTTTGTCTGAGATCTATTTCTTCAAGGATCAAAAGTAAAATTCTTTTTGGGGTTTTTACTTTTTGGTTTTTATATTTTTACTTAGAAGAAAAGTATTTCATTCTTTTTAGTGTTCATATTTTCCAAGAATTTGTTGTATACAACAAGGGAGGGGTGAGTCCTCATGAATGTTATTTCCAAAGGGTGACTTTTTTCTAAACCTAAATAGAGATAAAAACATAATGGAAAACATATATGGGTTTTTAATTCACTAAGAAGTTTAAATATTTTTTTGAGAGTTTTTGAGCTGTTTGGAATCTCACAACTGAAATAAGAGGTCTTTTACAATTTGGCTCTTGTTTGGATTTTCTTTTGCTCCAATTTTAGGCTTTTATCACAATTTGTGTCACTGAAACTCTTGTGAATATTGTCATGCACAATTTAAATCATGGATAAAAGCACTGTTGAATGTTGATAAACATAGGAGGGTAGTGGCCTACTGAAAGAATTGCCAATGTTGTGGATGGTTTGGGGTAGTTGTGCATTTTCCAATGGATTTATAGAAAGGTTTGAATTATTTGTGACCAAATTTAGTATGCATTTGTAGTAAAAATATAGGAAGCATAGAATGTGATGAATTGTTCAAATAAGATTAAATTAAAATATGTTGTGAGTTGTTTGTCTGGGAAAAAGGTAAGGCTTTCTGAGTTAGATGGGCTATGTATTGAGCCTGAAATATATAATATATGAATACTCATGAAGCTTTAAGATGATGAAATGGAAGCATTTATTGTGGTATTATCTCCAATCACTGGAATACTTTCACAAATGGTTTCCTGATGTGTTTAATGGTTCCTTTTAGATCCTTAAGCTCCTTGATATTTCCTTCCACCAATTTGACAAATTTTCAAGATGCAAGTGGTGCATTTGCAAATATATATCTTTCCCACGTTTTGTTGAGATATAGTGTACATTTTATATTTTAATACAATTATTATAAGTATTGCTTGTATTTTTATGGGATAAAAAGAGTTTTTGTAAATATTTTTGGTGAAAGGATCAATAAGTTTATTGCGTTTGTCTTATCTCAAAATTTTCACGAATTCAATTATCAGTAACATCCAGAGAGTGATTATTTATTTTTGGACAAGAGTGTCTATGAAAGGGTAAATTGAATTCATAATTTCCCTTTCTTAATGAATTTGAAGGCTCAGCGGTACTACCATCAAAAATAATCATTTATATTGAGTTTGGAATTATTAAGTTTAACATTATTTCTACAAACTATATTTGGATTTTTTTGGTTTCAAATTTTGGATATAGCATAGCTGTTCCAGTTATTTATTAAAATCAACTGAGTAAGAGTCCTTATGTATGATTATCATTCAGGTAGAATACCTTTCATTCTTTGTATTTAAATAATCTGATATCTAATCTCAAATCAAGCTACTTTATTGCAGGTGTAAGGCCTACATCATGAGTATCATTTTCTCATTTTGAATAGCTTTTATGGGCTGATATTTTTGAATTGAAAAATGGTTTGAAAATTATCCCAAACTTTGAGCTGTTCATCTCTTAAAATAAGGTTTACATTTGAAACCAAAAAATGTATAATTAGGAATTTGGACAAGTGGAAAGCTTTTTTTTCAAAAAATTTAGAAAAAAGAGACTGTAAATATTACATCCTGGTAAAAAGTATCAACTAATATAATTTAAAAACTGTTTGATCTTTGCATAAAGGACAATTAGGTAACAGTTGGCCTCTTAGTCATAGCTCTCAAGTGTTCAATTTCTGGGGAGAGATCTACTGCCTCTAAAAGCTTTATTTACATTTTTTTCCACCTTTGAGTGATGCCATAGCATCAGGTGCCACCAAATTTGATGGGATTTTACTTGGTATATTTTCAAATCCTGGAGCCTTGGCAATATGAGGGTATGGAATAAGTTGTTAGATTTTGTTAGTATGGTCCCTTTTGGTTCTTGGGGTGCTTGAAAGTTGTTTATACCCCTCATCAAGGAGTTTCAAAATTTCATCAATTTAATTTGATCTCCAGGAAATTGAGGGAAGTAGCTGATCAGGAGAGTCTTTCTCCATATCCGACATCCTTAAATCAACCAGAAATAGCCCTTCTATACTTAGATAATTGTTCAGAATAAGTTCTGAAGAAAATTCCTGCCAAATTTTCTTCTTGTTCTATATTTTGAGCTATAATCAGCTAACTCAGGCTTATGATATATATATATCAATTTTTTGGTGCATGAAAAAATAAACTACCTTTTTCTTGGAATTTCTAAAGCTTCCAGCTTGCCTAGTTGGGGATTATTTCATAAATTCTAGTGGGATTTGCTTTTTCAAAATGGCTTTCCTTTCAAGAAGTCATATATCAAAAATTGACATTCTGTTGGCTTGGTTATTTAGGTACTCTTCAATTTGATAATTTTGAGTCCCACCATTCTGATAACATAGCTCCCAAGCATGGAGTATAATAGATTTTGTGGATGTGTTCCAGGGTGATGAAGGAGGAGAAACCCAAGAAAATGTAAATTGGGGGAACCCACACTTTTTCAATAGGGAATGTACATAAGAAAGCCATCCTTGACTGTGGGAATTAATTGCTTGCACTATGGAGGTTCCAACTGAGTATTGACTAGGAGGAAGTATTTGTTCCATTTCTTTCAGAGAGACGTTTTGGATAAAATAAGTTTCATTTTAAATGAGATTTCCAAATGCCCTTGCTGCATACTCCAAAGAGCCTTGTATATGGACTTTGTATTTATGCTTACAGGCTGAAAAGTGGTGTTCAAAACTTTCAAGCCCTTCTGCCAAAGGGTGGAGGGAGTAAAAAGGAATGTGCTTGAGTGCCCAACACAGCCTCTACCCAATCTAAAATTGATCTTTCAAGGCCTGTATTTGCAGATGGATTACCCGAATTTATTGAATTTATTGCAAGACTTTGAGATATTTGAGAATTCTTTCTTTTCCTTTTTGGTTGTGATATTAACAAGAAATTAAATGGGCAAAAGCATTATATGAGGCTGTGTTTGCCGGGGGAAGAGGAATTTGTGATGGTTTTGTAGAAGTTCCTTGAGCTAAACCATGATATTTGAATAAGATAGATATAATATTTTAATTGGCTCATTCATTAATAATTGAATAGTGAGAATCACAAAATTGAAAAGTCTTACCCTCTGAGTGTGGTAAATCTGCCATGTTTGATAAATGGTTCCTTGAACGAAATTGGACTTAAGGGAGAAAATGAGATAGTTTTAGATAAGAGTCAAACAAAGGTGAAACCCAAAGAGATTGCTTAATAAATGGAGCTCTTATAGCTTTTACTTTGGCTTTTATGATAATTTTTCAATTATTTTAATTCTTTATCAAACTTTTTTGGTATATGTTTGAGGATGAAACTGAAAGTCTCTTTAATTTTCTGTGAAAGTGATTTTTGAATGAGGAAAGAATAAGTTGAAGGTGAGGATTATTTAAGTAGAAAGGTAAATTCTGAATTCTGGTAATTATAAATTCTATGAAAATTCTGGAAGGGATTTGGAATTAATCCTTTTTTATGATTATGAAAGAGGTCAGAAACCTATTATTGCTTTTTTTAAATTGAGAAACCACTTTAAAAATGTACTTTTAATGTAAATCTCCCTTTCTGAGTAAGTATACTTAGAACTAAATGTAACTTTATGGAAATTAAAGTGTAATGAAAAAGGGGATTTGGCCAAATGAGCTTCAGATCATTATTTCTGTTGAGCTTATATATATAGCTTATATATGAAGTGAAATCTAGGTGATAATTGGTAGATGCAGAGGATAAAAATCATTTGGATTTGCTTCAATGAAGGTTGGGTTAGGGATATCAATTTGAAATTGATTGCAAATAATATGGATATTGTCTGGAAATAATGTGAGGCTTTTTTCTAGCCTAAACACAAGCTAGTTCCATGACCATTACCATTAATTCCATTTGATTGTTTTCCCATTTTTTACGAAAAATCCCTGTTTAAGTACAAATTTTCAACTTGAAAGTAAAAGATGTGAAAACGAACAAATCATATATACATCATTCACCAATCACATTTTCCCTTTATGAATAAACCATAATTGCTTGATGGTTATCAAATAGCTTCATTTCAAATAATTGGCATCTTTCCAGAAGAACAACTTTACACTTACATCATTGTCATTTTACAATTACCCTTAGTTTCCATATTTTCATTTGAGATATTTCCTTTCTGAATTCAAAAATTACTTTATAATTTTCCTGAACAGGTATGTTACCTACAGATATTTCAATATTGTCACATTATTTCTGTGAACAATAATCTTTGAGCATATTTCCACATTATGCTTAAACTTTCTCCATAAAGACCATCAAAGAAAGTGTAATTCATTACTTATATTATAATGAGTCCAAACCATTTTAAATGTGATTTTTCTCCAATAATTCTGAAGAATTATGAAAAAAACCCACTTACCATAGGCATTTAATCTTGAAAAATAATTTGACCAAATCTAAACACTTTTGCATATATCCTGTAATTTTGCCATGTATTCCTCAATTTTCCCTCTGAATTAATCCAAATAATTATCCCAATATTATACAAAAAAGTATATATTAGCAATTTGTGTGATACCAAAACCCCAAAGTTTTAATGTAAACGTTCTCACAACATATTTTTGTCATATGAGGCCCCAACCAAAAAAACCTTTGAATAATAAAAATACTCCAATAATACAACTAAAAATAGAAGAAAGATCAAAAAAGAAAATTTACAAAGAAAAAGCCAAAAACCCCCCAAAAAGACTTCTAAAATCAGTCAAAAAAGGTTATAAATAATCAAAATATCAAAAAATGAAGAAAAAATCCGCAGGGACTTTTTTCCCCTGTCAAACAATAAAAGTGTTTTTCAATGAGCTTAGGTGGTAATATACTTGATGGCCATCATTTTCTGTATTGAAGGTGGTTTGAGCACTCCACAGCCACTTCACTTTACTTACATAAGATTGTCAACAGTTGTTGACAATCTTATGTAAGAAATTCCTTTTGGGGGAAGCAATAGTACTGGTTTCCAAGCACCAACGGATATTCTAACACTGTCAACGATTGGTTTCCAGGTACAGAATCCGTATGGTACAGTATGAGAGATACCATCCATACTACGAATGGTAGCTATCATATCTTGGAATACAATAATTGTCCGAAAATGATCTTCCAGGTGGAGGATGGAGCAGCCTACTCCATCCTCCACAAGCCTAAATTATGAGTTTATCAGTATTATTCTGAAAAAACAAATTTGACACTTATTACACTTCTCATTTTTTCTTTGTTTTTAATATTTTTTTTTACAAAATAGGACTTTCAATACTGAAAGTCCTAGGTTTTAACTTCTATTATAATGAAACACATTTTTAAATATAAATATGAAAAAACCATGTATAAAAAGTGAATCAATACAGAGATTTCAACCATTTCAAAATCAAATTTGAATTAATTTGAAATTTAATTTTTGAGTTTTTTCAACATAAAGAAGATGTCCCAATATTTTGGTGGCCTCAAGGTCAAGGAGTCATCTTGAAAATTTGTACTCTTAAGTATTACTGATATGAGATGAGCCTATGATGTTTCAGGATAAAACATTTACATAATGTAAGTAAGCTACAAGACCCCAAAATGTAACTAAGATTTAAACAACTAAACACCTTTTATCTGTGAATGATTTAAATTTTAACCCAAGTAATTATATGTTAATATTCTGAAGTTTTGCTCTTTGACCTCTTAGATGAAGAATTGTTTTCTTTGCCACCAAAAACTCATCTTCTTTTCATTTTTCTTGAAACCCAAAACTCATTTTGTTTTCATTTTTTTCCACCTCACCTCACCTTATCTAATTTTTTAACTTTTTAACTCTGCTTGCAAGATAATTTTGAGATAATCACAATGGTAGATTTTGGAGGTAAGTTAAGATTTACTCAACAAATTTTCTGTTATTGATATTGTAACAAACACTAATCAGGGGTAAGGGTATTCATACTTACACCCACTCAAACACCTTGTGAGCCTTTGAGATATGACCACATACCCAATAAGGTCACAAAAAAGATTAACAATAATTATACCTTTAATATAATTATATTAAAATTACTTAGAATAATTATACTTTGAAAATAATTACTTAAATATACAAAAAATACCATAAATTGGTACAAAAATTGGTTTAACTCAAAAACCAATGAATCAACATGTAAAATAAATTATACCATTGGATTCCCCATGTAAAAATACACATATACCATTTTTATGGCATATCTGTAAAGTCAATATTTAAGGAATTATAAGGTAAAATACCTTATAAAAACCATAAAACCTTATGTATCTCAAGAACTAATGAAACAACATGTAAAATAAATTGTACCAGTGGATTCCCCATGAAAATCCACACATAAAACAATTAATAAGCTAATTCCCAAAGTTAATACTTAAAGAATTATCCTGAATATATGCACTTTTTTGGTCAACACATATATTCAAGGATCATAGCTAATATCTCCTAAAATATACATGATAGAATGATGAACCAAAAATAAAGTTACCACGTAACTACTGTAAGAACACAGATATGAACTTTATTTTACAAGTTATAAAGAAGGTTAAAACCTATGATGAAATATTGATAAAAATCAACAGAGCTGTTGACCACTTTGTTGTGAAAGTGCTCCAAACTTAAAAAAAAGTATACAGTTGGATTCTACTAGTTTATTCGTGAAGAATGATGTAATTTTTATTATTAAATTCAGGGTATAACCCCCTGAAATCAAGGTTTGAAGTTTAAAATGTTGAATTTTGACAGAAAAGATGAGTTACAAGAAAAATCATCAAAAATAGAGTTTTGATGATGTAATGAAAAGCTCTTGGCAGAATAATAAGGTTATGTCAGGCTATCAGAATTCACTCTCTGAATTGCTGTAGCGTGTAAATCTTAAAAGTTATTGAGGATCAAAGTTTGAGGTTAATTTGAGCAGTTATGATCACATACTGTAACCTTAATTTAAGTTTAACAGTCTTAAGAGTGATAAAATTGGTGAATACTATTAGTTTATGATTAAAACTAATAAAATCCACGAAATTTGGGGTTCTGCCAAGCCTCTGATGTCATCAAACTTAGAGTTATAGTGATAACTCTAAATAATGGTGTAATAATGATGTAATATGGTTTGATCATGATGTAATCACCCTCAAACCTTAAAATATTGATCAATTCCAGTGGATATGATCAGTACACGTCTACTAGAAGCCTGTTGGACTCTAGGAGGGAGGTATTTACTATAAATAGAGCTCTTTTTACTCTATTTACCCCTCAGACGCATCAAAAACATTAAATCAATTAAATCAAAGGTAATTTCTTTATTCTTTATATATAAAAGCATTATATTATTAAAGACCAAAGACCTCCTTGCTATAATCATCTATTTTGACGTGATTAAATCATTTATTTAATTGTTTTTGTTAAAAAATCTCTATAAAACTCATTTCCACGTAAAAATCCAGAATAATTTGTAATTTTCTTTATTTTTATTGTAAATACAATTTGAAAAGGTTGTATTTATATTTTTTGGCGTAAAATACTTCAAAATTATTATATTAAGTGTTAAAAGTAGGTTATTTTCTCTTATTATAATAATTTCTCTATTATTACTCTCTTAATAATTCTTTAATTAATATAAATAGTATTTATATTAATTCATAACTTTAATATTAGTAATATTATTGTTATTAATTGTTTTTTATTAATAAAAAACAATTTTTTACGCCTTTATTATTTGTTGGTAACAATAATAAAGAGCTTTTTAAATGTATTAATTATCTTATATTAATATATTTATTTATTATATTATATTTTTATAATATAAATTATATTATTATATTTATTTAATAATATAATTATTTTACGCCATAATAATAATAATTATTTATTATTATTATATTTTTAATCTTATTTATTCAATTTATAAGGACATTCAGAGTACAATAAGTAATAAATTAGTAAATTTTACTTATTGTTTCATAGTCAAACCTTACACACCTCAAACCAGCAAGTCCACTGTGTGTATCAGCATTCAGTTTCAGCAATCTTCTTTGCTGAAACATGCATGCAGTCTGGTTCCTCAATACAGCCTGTCAGCCTTGTTACAGGATGGAATTACCTAATACAGCTTGGATACACCATTCCCAAACTGTATGATCACTAAATACCACCAATCCTGTACAGCTTTTCAGGACCTGTATTGGCCAGACTCAATTCAATCATCAAATCTTCTCATGAAAATTCTCTTTCCAGATAAGGGCTGGTGATTCTCACATATACCAGCCCCTCTTTTGCCCCCTGGGGACTTGTCCCCATTTGATTAATTTGGTATATTTATTATTTTATAATTATTCTTATCCTTCTTTTGGGTATTATAGTTATTTGATTTTAAGTTAGTCTTTGCCTGTACAGTATGAGTTGGATGGCCATATTCTAATTAACCCTCCTCTTTCCTTCTGACAGGTTGAAACAGTGGACTTGGACTTGTTTGCGGTTGGATCTTCTATCTATTATTTGTATCCTTGTTTCTTCTTCTCTTATATTAGTCTTTATCAGAAATATTACTTGCATTACACTCTTACGTTTTTTGGCCTATCTTATTCTTTGAGCCCTCTGCAGTGAGTCCCAGTTTACTGAGTGCCACGCCCTCTTCACTTAGAAGATCCCCTGTGACATTAAATTAATTAACTCATATTTGATTCTTTCTTTTCATTAATTTAACTTAATTTCTCTCATTCATCAATTATTACATCTTTATGATTTTATGATTCTTATGATTATGAATTTTTCTCTAATCAATTTTCCTCTCATTCTGTCAGGCTGAATCTATTATAAAAGGTATATAAATGTATTTACAACTTTTAACTATGACTGTAACACAGTAAAAAATGGTTTTGAAAGATTATAAGGGTTTATAAATGGTTTAATTTAAAATAAAAGGGCTTTACTATATCAGAATATAGTGGTGGTGAGTGCTGTTGAAAGCCCTGGGTGCAGCTTTACCTGTTGGGTTACAACAATAAAGACTAAAATAATTAAAGTTATAATCATACCTGTTTATTTTCCAACAGTATAACTGTATTTGACAAGTTTACTACATAGGAATTCAAGAGCAGGATGAGGAAAACATTTCTGGCTGTGAAAAGCCCCCTTTTTATCCTGAAATGGGGTGGAAAGGCTGCTAGACTTTCCATGTAGAGGAAGTGAAGATTTTTCACTCTCTAGGACAAGCTTATGGTTTACAAATGGCCTGTATAGCCTGTATTGGGCTAAGATGTGGTTTTGAAACCACATCTGGGCAGTTTTCACCAATACAGGGTGAAAACTTTCATCTGGGGACCACACAGCCTGATTTTGACGTGAATGACACATAGGATGCTGTACAGAAACTGTATGGGACCCCAGTATTGACTGAAATATGAGTTTTGAAGTAAAAACAAGCTTCCTTTTCTGTTTGAGACCTCATATTCATGGTTATGGGATATTATCCCATGGTAAGGCTGAATTAGCAAAAATGTGAGATTTTAACCTTAAAACAGCCATAACTTTGTCAATTCTCAAGATATCAACCTCAAAATTAGTTCGGTGTGTAGCCCTGAATGTGTTCTACACAATGGTACCTTATTTGATGTGGCTATCATTAAATATGGCAAGGTTCACCCATGTACAAGATTTTTTGTACATAGGCGTGTTTGAGGCAAAAGCTGTATTGGTCTTGTTTGCCTCATAAACTTTGTTCTAGTTGAGATATGAGGAAGTGGATGACACCATCAGATAGCCCTGATTGTGATCTTTCCAAAAAAACCACACTTTGGGTATCTCACACTAAAACTGTAGAAGTTAGATGAGAGGTGAATGTTTTGCTCAACCTTATTTGGCCTGAATTTGACCATAACCTCAGTAATATTGGTGCTAGCTCAGCTTGGCTGGTACCATTTGATAGCCCTGACTTAGAGATTAATTTTGAATACCCATTTGATGGGGTTAAGCCTCTCCTTCTGAATTTCAGATGAGAGGTGAAAATTAAGGTTTATGCTCAGCAGAAACTTTGAGCAGGAATAACTTTGTTATTCTTTGTCCTATGGTGATGGGACTTTAATTTTCAGAAAGAGGTGAGTTTACTCTTCTGTTTGATACATCTTGAACTTACTTGGCTCAGCTCCATGGTTTGGTGGTATCTTGGCTAAACCATTGATTTATGGTATTTTGGCTGTAATGCTTGTGCTCTGGTTTTCAGTCACAGGCTGACATACCCTCCCTCTAAGAAAGGCTCATCATTGATGAGAATTTTCAGTACTCCTAGAGGCTCTGAATCTCCTTAAATGGAGGATCTCATCTGGTATGGCATCTTCTGCCAACCATTTGTCTTTATCAGCTGTTTGGTTCTTGAATCTGACTAAGTATTGTCTTTGATCCTTCCCATTAAGTCTGATCTTCCTGGCCCTGACAATTTTCCTCACAGGTCCAGGGGAGTCCTCCACTTCCACTATCTCTGGTGATGTGGGGCTTCTTCTTCCTGGAGGGGAATTTATCCTCCTCTTTCTGGAAGTATGGCTTGACCAAATTCACTGGAAAGACTGGGTGTTTCCTGGAAAATTCCTCTGTTACTTTGACTTCCACTGCATTCTTTCCTATCAACTTAATGATAGTGAAGGGCCCTAAAAAGGAGTCTCTCATTTTCTTAGGTCCTTTGAGATTATTAAAGTTTAGTGTGGACACTAGCACTTGGTCTCCTTCTTTGAAGTCAGGTTCCATATGTGATTTGTCCCACCTCTGCTTATTGTACTCTTTTGCCTCAGCTATGCATTTGGAAGCTGTGTCACAAGCCCTCTTCCACATATAATGGAAGTCTTTGGCTGTGGGGTGGATGGTAAAAAGATTATTCTTCAAGTGATGCACAGGCAACAGGGAATTCCACCCTTTCTCTACCAGTGCAGGTGTTTTTCCTGTGGTAGAGTTCTGAATTGTATTATAAGCCAGTTGGACAGCTGGTAGAAGGGTAACCCAGTCATGGGTTTATCCCTCATGGTCCTTGGATTCCATGCCATAGGCACAGAACCTTCTAACAATGTCCTCAATTGTATGAATCATCCTTTCAGCTAGGCCATTGGTTTGTGGAGGGTAAGCTGTGGAAAATGCAAGCTTGGCAGCAAGCATGTGATACAAGTTGGTCCAAAATTCAGATGTGAATTTTGGGTCCCTATCACTAATGATGATATTAGGGACTCCACAGGTAGATACAATGTTATTCCAGAATAACAGAGCAGTATCCATGCCTGTGTCCCCTTTATGGCATGGTAGACACCTCATACTCTTGCTGAACCTATCAACTATGATTGAGCAGGCATTGTAGTTTTCTTTGCCCCCTGGGACAAGTCCTGTGACCCAGTCCATATTGATGGTTTCCCATGGGTGTATGGGTTCCTCTATATGTTGAAGTAACCCATACTTCTTCCCATGTTTCCTATTTGCCTTTTGGCATCTTTCACAAGTGTTGATGTATTCAATCAACTTTTGTTCCCACTTGGGCCACCAAGCTGTGCTTGCTACCCTCTCTTTGGTCCTGTCCTCACTCATGTGCCTCATACAGGGGAAGGCATGGCATTCCTGCAGGATCAGAGGGATGTGGTCTCTGTCTACCACTGTGAGTGCACTTGTGTGCATTTCTCTGTGGTAGAGCAGGCCATCTATAAGGAAGAACTTGTTATCCTTATAGGCCCTCAACCACGGTTCTTACAGCTGGGATTGCAGTTCTGGACTCCTGTACTTTTGCTGAAGGAGTTGTAGTAATATGCCACACTGTTTGTGTTTGGCATAAGACTTCAGTACTGCACTAAAAAATTCATTGTGAAGTTCTGAGGAACTTATTCCCAGTATGGGAGTTTCTGTTCCTTCTGAATCAGTGTCTTGACTGTCAAGGGTACCACTTCCTGGTGCCCATTCAGAAAATCTGAAGTTCTTCCTCCTATCTATCTCCATGAAATGGATAGGGATCTTGGCGGAAACTCCAGGGTCATAAGGTGGATTGCTCTTGACATTATCCAGTGGCCATCTTCTAAGGCCATCTACATTGGTATGGCTTTTACCTTCCTTGTATATGATGGTCATATTCCCTCTATACTCCTGGATGGCTATTTGCCATCTCAGCATGTGTCTATTTGTAGTCTTTATGTTTAGTAAAGACTTCAAGGCTGTGAAGTCTGTGTAAGCTTCAAATACTGCACCCTCCAGATAATAATGGAGTTTTTCCAGAGCCCAGAATAAGCATAGACATTCAGTCTGGGCTTAGTCTGGGCCCAGACTGAGATCTTTCAGTTGCCTAGAGATGTAGCATATTACTCCCTCTCTTGGTTCACCATCCACAAGTTGTCTTTGGTGAAGGGCTGCTCCTAAGCCTTGGCTACATGCTGCATCTATTTATAACTTGAATGGTAGTTTAAAGTCAGGAAAGATGAGCACAGGTGCATTAGTGAGTTCATGTTGGATCCTCTCATATGCATCCCTTCTTTCCTTAGTAATTTAAAAAACTACATCTTTTGAACATAGCTTCTATAAGCTACTAGTTGTGTGGGCAAGATTCTTGATGTGGTTTCTATAGTAGCTAGCAAACCCAAGGAAAGATTGCATCTATTTGATGCTCTTTGGCACTGGATTTTGCAGTACTGCTTCTACTTTATTCTGGTCAATCGCCATACTAATACCTGAGACTTTATGTCCTAGAGCTAGTAGCTGTTATTGGCCAAAATTACCCCTTTTCAGGGAAATTTTCAAATTCATGGTTGTAAATTTACTTAGCACTATTTCTATGTCTTGTATGTGGTCTTACCATGTCTCTGAGTATATAATGATGTCATAAATATATACCACAATCCAGCCTTCCAATATTTCTTCTTGAAATATTGTGTCCATCATCCTTTGGAAGTGGGCTGGTGCATTTTTGATGCCAACTGGCATCCTGGTGTACTCATGTATGCCCATATGGCATATTATTCTGAGTAATTTTATGGAGTTTGGTTTAACTCCATTTTGGTGTAAGCCTTTCATGATCATAAAATCCATTTTGGTTATGTATTTGGCTTTTGCCAGTTTATCCAAGGCATGAGGTATCCTGGGTATAGGGTACCTGTCTGCTTTTGTGTAGTTATTCAGAGCTCTGCAGTCTCCAAACAGTCTAGAATTGCCATAATGCCAGGTGATTAGGACAGGAGTGGTTTTTTCCACTATTTCATTATGTCCAATATTTCTGATGACATCCATGTCCAGGAATTCATTGATATGTTTTTCCATTTCTTTCCTGGTTTCCATACTTGCTGGGTAAGGAGGTCTCCTGAGCATGGGTGGATAAGGTCTTTCCACATCCAGACATAATTTTATATCATGGTTTTCGATCTTTCCTAAAGGTTCTTCACAAATGGCAAATGTTGGTCTGTTCTTCCTCAGCATCTTGAGTAAACTTAGTTTTTGTTTACTGGTGAGGGTAGTGCTAAACTGGCCCTCTTTGAATTCCTTCAGTATTTCTTCTAGTGGCTCCTGGGAAGATATCTGGTATATATCAAGTGAAAATTTCTTTTCCTTGTTAGTACCAATGGTAATATGCCTATTTTACTGTTGTAAATATCTATACCATACATCCTCTGGTAGTCTGTTCCCAGTAAAAACCCTTGGATGTGGGCATCATCAAGCACTACATCCTCTGGGTTGAGTCTGATATTACCTTTCCTATGGGGTATAATTATCTCTTTGATAATTGTCCCAATGGAAGTCATCTTCCCTGATGCACTTTTAAAGTTCTTTGCCTTGGCGGGCAGGAGCTTTTTTTTCCCAGTTTAGGAAGTGGTTGTCCAGATAACCTCTGGCCACTATGGAGCAGTGTGCTCCACTATCAATGATCAATGGATGTTGAGCATTGTAAATACAGACAGTCATCTCTGTGGCTGTTCCATGTATATATGCCATCCCTTTGGTTGGTGTAACCAGGAATGTTTGTGCATCTTGTGTATGTTTGCGCAAATTGTTTTTGGCAGTATCCTGTGGTATGCCTGCTTCCAACCATATGTGCTGAACTTCTAGTGGGGTTTCCTCTTGGAATTCCACTAGAAATTATTCTCTTGGGTCTTGTTAATCATCAGGTGGTTCTCTGGTGGCATTACCCATGGAGTCTGATTCAGAATCTTCTGTTGGGGATTCCTCCTCTGGGACTTTCTCAATGGCATAGATTTTTTTCTTTGCCTTTGGACAGTTGCTGGCATAGTGGTCTGCTGAACCACAATTGTGACAAGAATTCTTCTTCTTTGCCACTTCTGACACTTTTTCTCTGGGTTTGTCTTTAAAATCCACCCTGAGAGGTTGTTTCTCTTTGAAGCTATTGCTTCTATATAGGCTGAGTTTCCCTATATTAGTTCTTTTCCTTATATCTTGTAAGGTATTAGCAATGTCATCTAGAGTGCAATTTTGGTTGCATCTGCATTTTACTGCATTCTCTAGTTCTCCTGGCAGCTGTGTCAGAAATTTGTGATTCCTCATTTGGATGTTCATCTGAGGATCAATGGCTTTAAGTCCTTTAGACTGTCTAAGACACCATTCATATGGATATTTGTCCACAGATTATTTGTCAATCTCAAATGACATGGTCTTATGCTATGACCAAGCTCCATTACTGTACTTTTGGATGATTTGACTCTTCCACCATGGCCATTTTCTTCTGTGGATTTCTTTCATTTCTGTGTACCATATACTAGCATGACCTTTAAATGCTGTATTTATTATAGCAGTGATCCAGTAATCTGGTATGCTTGGTACATCAATGAAGAGTCCATGAATATAATCTATGAGTTCCATATGATCATATTCTCCTGTTCCAGAGAATTTGGGCCATCTTGAGGCCTCAGGAAGCTGTTTCAAGGATTCCTTCTCTGAATAAGACATACCATCTCTATCCTGGTATTGTGAGGGAGATCTTGCTTTACTCATCAACATGGCATCTGGTTTGATGTCATCTGGTTGATATGGATTATCCAAAACATGGCCTTGGGGCTGGGGCTTCATGTTATGGTAGACATTAAACAATTTGTTTATGTATTGATCCAGACAGTCCCTGTACCTTATGCTGTGGTGTTGTTCTTCAAAGACTAGGTTCAGTCTTTTGTTGGTCTCTTCAGAGGCTTTGCTCAATTGAGCATGTCCTTCTTGAAGAGCTTTAACAATTTTATCCATGGAGGCTGTGAGCTTTTTCATCCTCTCATGGCTTGCTTCAAGTTCTGCAAAATGCTTTTGAGTTTTCTCAGAATATTGGGACATTTCTAACCACAGTGCATCACTGTTCAGGTTACTCTCAGGTGAGACAGCATTATGTTCAATCTGAGTGGGGGTAATGTTTCTATTACTGGGACTACTGATCCTAGGGTGGTTTACAGCTTCTTCTGGCTCTTGTGCACTTCTTTCACCAAATCCAACAATTTCTGGATCATTGGGTCTGACTCTCTCTGCCTTTGGTTGAGAGAGGTCTTGTTTTCCCCCTTGTGTCCTCTTCTTCTCCTGGAGACCACCTGGAATTGTGAATAATGGTGACTCCTTGTAACTGACTTGTTCGTTTCTGAATGGTGTGAAGCCACTGGAGAGCTGATTTGTCCTGCTCCTTGTGAGCCTGAAGGAATCTGAGTAGGCCCTGTGTGGGTTAGCTGTTCTTCTATTGCTTGGATAGTGGCTTGATTCTCCGTTATCCTCTGTGCCCTTGCCACCAGGAGTCTGAACTGCCTGGTAGGATTCCAACCTTTGGTGATTACCATAAGGTCTTTGAAGTATATCTCTTTGAGACAGATCTTCTGCCAACTTGCTCCAAGTTCTGCCCATTGAGATGCTTGGTTGACTCTCTTGTTGTCCATGCCCCATTGTAATAAATCTTTGAGGAGTTAGTGGATCTGAAGAACTTGATCCATATCCTTCCAGTCCTCTGGTTTGAGGTTCCTGTTGAATTGGATTGTGAATGGCAGGGTTGATATTATCTCCCTCATTGTTTTGCCATCCAACACTGTGTCCAAGGTGTCCTCTTCCAGGTATTGTGGTTCTAGACAAGCCTTCTCTGTCCTCTGGCTGGTTCCTTTGGAAGCCAAGGTCTCTGAGGTATACAGGTGACATATCAGTGTTTGCAAGCAGTCAAAAACTTTATGTTCTTAGGTTATTTACCTTTGACTGTGCCTTGTACAAATTTGTTGTCTTCTGATTTGGGCAATTTACCTTTAAAGGGTACAACTGGGTTAATTATAGTAATCTTCCCTGTACAAGTTGTTAAGGTTGGTTTACCTTTTATTGATGCATAGTTTTGTGGTTTTTTACTCCTCTGGGTGGCTATTGGTGTCAACTTCTTTGCTGTAATAAGTCCTTCACTGTGCCTCTTTCCTTTGCCCTTGCTGACCTCTGGCTCTGAGGGTGTCACTGGTGTGTTGGTCTGTGACTGGGTTTCTAGTGGGATATAATTTTCTTCCACTGAGTCAAAGCAGGAAAAAGAGGGCTTAATGACAGTTAAGACTTCTTACACTGCTGTTTGCACATCTAAGATTTCCCTCTGGGCTTGTATATGACTACAATATGCCCTTGTATAATGACAGTATAGTTGAATTAACAATTCCACGTCAGAATTACAGCTTTTGGTACCCTGTTACACTGTTTTTATACCAGTATCCCTCAGATTAACTTGTGGTTTTCAAGTGTAATCTGTATGAAGTGGTTCTGTATAAGTGTAATTGAGTTAACAATACACTTAACCACGCCTAAACTGTTGGATTTACAGTCAGAGGTGTCCTTATTTAATCAAAAAGACAGGACTTATTAATGGCTTAAGTGTTTTTATATGTAAAACAGGCCAAAAATAAAGGTCTTGTGGGTATCAGCCATGTGACAAATACTCTTATAATCTGAGTATAAAATGGTGCATAAACCAATTCAATAAATAAAATATATAATATAAATATATTATTAAGAAAAATACGCCTAAAAATATAGAAGCAATTGTCCGAAAATAATAAATAAGTGAGAAAACTTACTTGTAAGGTCCAAAATTCAAAAAAGCACAGTCAGGCCCCCAAAATGTCAGGCTGAGTCTATGATAAAAGGTATATAAATTTATTTACAGCTTTTAAATATGACTGTGACACAGTAAAAAATGGTTATGAAATATTATAAGGGTTTATAAATGGTTTAATTAAAAATAAAAGGGCTTTACTATATAAAAATATAGTGGTGGCAAGTGCTTTTGAAAGCCCTGGGTGCAGCTTTACCTGTTGGGTTACAATAATAAAGACTACAATAAAAATTATAATTATACCTGTTTATTTTCCAAAATTATAACTGTTTTTGACAGTTGTACTAAGTAGTAATTTAAGAGGAGGATGAGGAAAGCTTTTCTGGCTGTGAAAAGCCCCCCTTTTATCCTGAAATGGGGTGGAAAGGCTGCTAGACCTTTCCACGTAGAGGAAGTGAAGATTTTTCCCTCTCTAGGACAGGCTTGTGGCTTACAAATTGCCTGTATATCCTGTATTGGGCCCAGATGTGGTTTTGAAACCACATCTGGCTAGTTTTCACCAATACAGGGCGAACACTTTCATCTGGGGACCACACAGCCTGATCCTGACGTGTATGACATGTAGAATGCTGTACAGAAACTGTATGGGACCCCAGTATTGACTGTCATATGAGGTATTGAAGTAAAAACAAGCTTCTTTGTCTGTTTGACACCTCATATTCATGGTTATGGGATATTATCCCATGGCAAGGCTGTATTGGCCAAAATGTGATATTTTAACCTTAAAAAAGCCATACCTTTGTTAGTTCTTGAGATATCAAACTAAAAATGGTTCGCTGTGTTGCCCTGTATGTGTTCTACACAATGGCTCTTTATTTGATATGGCTATCTTTAAATATGGCAAAGTTATCCCATGTATAAGATTCTTTGTACATAGGCCTGTTTTAGGCAAAAGCTGTATTGGGCTTGTTTGCCTCACAACCTTTGTTCTAGTTGAGATATGAGGAAGTGGATGACACCATCAGACAGCCCTTATTGTTCTCTTCCCAAAAAGACCCCACTTTAGGTATCTCACACTAAAGCTGTAGAAGTTAGATGAGAGGTGAATGTTTTTTCCAACCTTATTTGGCCTGAATTTGACCATAACCTCAGTAATATTGGTGCTAGCTCAGCTTGGCTGGTACCATTGGATAGCCCTGACTTAAAGCTTCATCTTGAATACCTATTTGATGGGGTTAAGCCTCTCCTTCTGGATTTTAGATGAGAGGTGAAAATTAAGGTTTATGCTCAGCAAAAACTTTGAGCAGGAATAAATTTGTTATTCTATGTCCTATGGTGATGGGACTTACATTTTCAGAAAGAGGTGAGTTTCCTCTTTTGATTGATATATTTTGAGCTAATTTGGCTCAGCTCCATGTCTTGGTGGTATCTTGGGTATACCATTGATTCATGCTATTTTGGCTATCATGCTTGTGCTCTGGTTTCGAGTCACAGGCTGACACATTCATTATATCCATATGAAAATTTATTCTTTCATTTATTAATAATTGCTGACCATCTAGTTTCACTCTCAATTCTATCTCAATCAAATTTCTCTTTGGTTTGCTTATTCAGGTCTTATAAGTATTTTTTTATTGATGGGTTAATTGATTAGTTGGTTTTCATTGGGTTATTGATTAAGAAATTCAGGGTTTTGGTTTTGATTTGGATTGATTGACTGATAGCAGATCCTCAAGATAACTTATTGATCTTCAGGAATTGATTTTGATTATTGATTGATTTGACTCCTGAAGATATTGATTTGACTGATTGATTCCTCAAGATTTGATTTGATATTGAAGACATTAACTTATTGATTGATTGTTGAGTTCTTCAAGATTTATTGAGATTTGATTGACTGCTGATATTGACTGAATTGATTGCATTTGATTTAACCTAAATACTGTTGATTGATTCCTCAGGATCATCAAGATTTTATTGAATATTGATTTGGTCAAGCTTTGATTCCTTATTCTCAAGTATAATCAATTTTTTATTTTTAGTTTCTCAATACTGCCAGTTCAGCATAGCCCTCAAGCAAATAATACTAGATCTCAAAGAAATCCAGATGTTCATACTCCTACAGCAAGGGTTCCTCTTGACTGCACACCATCAGTTCATCAACTGAGCGCGAATTTGACAGAGGACCACCAATGGAAGGAGCAGGACCCTCCAAAAGAGGGGGAATGAAATCAAGAAGATCAAGATCTTTTTCTGGCCTGTTGGGTGGTTATCTTGGCATGTCTGAAGGTGAAAAAGCAAGACTAGGAGAAGTTGAAGATGAGCAGGGGGAGGAGTCTGTGGAAGAGGAAGATTCTGGGGAAACTAAAGTGGCAGATGCTTTGGCAAATGCTCCAGAGGTACCACAGGGTTCTAATCTAGCCCCTACTAATAAATATCTCGTCTCTCAATCTGATCCAAGTTTCCTCAAGATCATGGAGCAAATGGCTACTATTATGGGACACCTTTTTCACAAAGAAGCCCCCAAGGACAATTACAAAGCCCCTGAATTCAAGACTCTATCAATGAAAGCACCTGATCCTTTTGATGGTAGTCAAGCCCATAAATTGAGAGGATTTATCCAATCCTGTCAGTTGATTTTCCATAATTACCTGGCAAATTTCTTCTCTTACAGGAAAAAGCTCTGTAATCAACTTCTGTTCTCACTGTTAGCGCTGGCAAATGGATTGAACCCTACCTTTCAAAAATTTCCAATGAATATCCTTCCTACCTCCTCAATAATTGGCAGTTATTTGAAACCAAATTATTCACTCTGTTTGGTGATCACAATGAAGCTGGAAAATGTGAACAGGAGTTGAACAATTTGAGGATGAAGGAAAGTGGTAATGTATCCTTGTACATTGCTGATTTTAGAAGTTTAATGTCAAGAATTGGAGATTGGGGAGAAAGGGCTTATATCCATGTCTATAGAAGAGGATTGGAATCAAGACCTTTGGACCAGTTGGCTTCCTACCCTGGTAATCTTGATACTCTTCTAGAACACTCATGGACATTACCCTAGAATTAGATACCAGATACCATGAGAGACAGGAAGAGAAGGGTAGTAATTGAGAAAAGAGGCTTCCTGTTACTGGATCCAATTCTTCAAGGCCTCCTCAAGACTCATCTTCAAAAAGGCCTCACCATAAGAAGAACAAGAAGGGCAAGCAGTTTCAAGTTTCAAAGGACAAGCCACATTCTGCTCTGATTAATAAGGACAAAAATTAATTGGTTCTGAAAAGGAGAGAAGAATCAAAGCAGGGCTATGTACTCATTGTGGTGGAAAGCACCCAATTGAAAAATGATTCAAGAGACCTCAAAACAAGCCTGAGTCATCAAGAGGCTTCCCTAGCAAGCAGGGAAAATCCTGAGTGGGGATCATGATGTGTTCAATGGTTCTCACTTATTTCCTTCAAGAGCACAATTGTGCACTCTGAATACTAGTGTCAAGAAATCTTTGAAGTTTCTTATTTTTTCTTCTGTCTCTGATATTTTTTATAGTATTCTCATTGTTTCTGGTGCTATAAACTCTTTTATTGCAAATAATTTTGTTCTCAAGTACGTATTGACTATGTCAGAGCTCCCTGAAAAGATTCCTCTTTTCATTCTGGATTAAAATGAATACCCTGCCTAGTTCATCACCCATTATACCAAGTGGATAGTTGACTTGCCTTCCTTCCCAAGCTTTGAATTGTAATTTTTTATCATAGACTAACCCAAAGGAGAAGACCTGATATTGAGCTATGATTTCCTTTACCATTTTAATCCCATTATTTATTGGAAAAATGGATTGATCACCTATGATTCTAGTAATAAGGATTCTAGTGGTATTGAACCTTCTTCTAGTAATGCCTTGGCCACTGCTGTCAACAGTGTTTCTCTGGTTGGTGAGCTTAAGACACCTTATCTTCCCTCTTCTGTCCATATCCCTCCCATCATGCCATCTCAGTCATTAGTTCAATCAAGAGATAAAAGATGTTGGAGAAGATGTTGCTATATCTTCACTTAATCTCTTTCAAGGGGATATGGACCTTCCTCCTTTGTCCTTTCATGCCTCCCTGGAGGAGCAGTGAGAGGAGGAGGAAGAGCCAGAAGAAATTGAAACTGTGTTGAAGGTAGTCCCTCCTGCTTATCACCAATATTTGGATGCATTATCCAAGTTGAAAGCAGAGAAACTTCCTCCACACCGCGCCTGTGATCACCATATCAAATTGGAGGGTCTTCTACCTCCAGTTGGTGTTATCTACTCATTATCAAATAAAGAGTAAGAAACACTGCAGGCCTACATTTCAGAGAATGTAGAGAAAGGTTTCATAAGGCCAAGATCCTCTTCAACAGGAGCACCTGTACTTTTTGTCAAGCAAAAGGATGGAGGCCTTTGTTTGTGAGTTGAATACCCAAACTCAAGGCTGTCACTAAGAAGAACAGGTATCCTGTTCCTCCTATGAACCAGCTTCTTACCATATTCAACAGTTAAACTATCTTCTCCAAGATAGATCTGTGTGGTGCATAGAATCTCCTGAGAATCAAAGGGGGGATGAGAACCTCACTGCCTTCATAACAAAATATGGTAGTTATGAGTATTTGGTTATGCCATTTGGCCTTACCAATGCTCCAGTTTCTTTCCAGAATCTTGTGAATGATATATTTGCAGCTGTCTTGGATATTTTTGTTGTAGTGTATCAAGATGATATTATGGATTTGAAATCTCTGAGGAGGAACATGTCAAACATGTGGCCTCTGTCCTCCAGAAACTGAGGGACAAGAATTTGTTTTCCAAAGCCTCCAAGTTTTGCCATTAATTTTATTATATGAAATTAAGCACCCTTTTTAACCAGAAATTCAATGGTGTCTAAATAAAGTGCCCATACTTCAAATTGGAAATATATTGAAGCTTTCAAGGAATAATATTTTGAGCAAAATCAATCAGGGCTCAAGCACAAATGTTTTCTTCAATACCAATAGCCTTACTCATCAGGTATTGGTTGTTTCAAGTATGCAGTGTTCCCCCAAGGAAATACTTGAAAGTTTTAATTTCCAGCAATATTAAAGAGTAAAATTAAATTCAGTTGTCAAGGCTCAATGCTCCATCAATACACTTTGAAAACCACACTCATTCAATCTAGTCTCTTTATATAGAGCTTGATATTACAACCACCGACCTTGGGAAGATCATTGAACCAGTTCAATTGCCAATTTAGTAAGGTTTAATATTCCTCAAGCAGTCAATACAGATAGAAAGATTCAATACAGACCAGTGGTCTGGATGAAGGCTTCAATCTCTCAATGCTTGTGATATATTGGTCTTTGTTGTGACCCTGGGGATTTCCCCCCTATTAAATTAATTTACTAGTATTCAATTTCATCTCTATTTTTCTTAATATTTTTAGTTAATACTGATACTATCAAGTCAGTAACTTTTACCTTATTCCTTTTCTGTCAGTTGATATTTGTGGCCATATTCCTTGCTAATCTTATTGTCCTTCCTGGAAGATTGAAATAGTCATTAAGGACTTTCTAGGTTGGATCTTTTGCCATCGGCTTTCTTTCTTATTATTATCTCATATTTTATTTCATTTTACTCATTAAATGAAGAATTCCTTTTCTTATTTCTTTGGTTCTTTGAAGTATTCCATCAAGGTTACCTGATTAGTGAGTTCCAGGCCACTCATGTTTTTCTCAAGAGACAATGTGACATTAGATTAATTAACTAATAATTGATTTTTTCATTCATTTTTTGCATTTTGAAATAATTAGTTCATTCATAATAAAAGCTTTATTATCATTAATAAATTTGTGCTCAATAATTTCTATTTTCACTCATTCTTTCATTATCAAAGATTTATTTTCATTTCAGAATTTTCTTTCCATCCTGATCAAAATTTTCTTTTCTTCAAATACTTTTTTGGCTGACCATTTTTAGCTACATATTCCCCCTTCAATTTTTGTTTCAGGTCACAGTTTAATTTTGATTTTTTGCATATGTCATAAACTTAATTCATTCACAATCTTCATTCATAAAGATCCATAATTTATTTCTGGGCCACAGAAATATTAATTTGACTTTATTTTTAATTTATTTATTTGACATAAAATTGAGTTTGACTTCAAGAAGTTGGTAAACCATGAGATTTTATTTGATTAATGGATTTATTTGCCTCAAGAACCCATTGATTTGCTTTATTTTCTCGGAATTTATTTATTGAGCTCCTAATCTTACTGTTATTTGTGTACTTTTGGATTTTTATATTTTTTTCATTCTATTCTTCAAGTCATGCCTGTTTAGAACTCACCTTCTGCTAGACAGAAAATATCTCAAGATGTTCTTGCTCCAATGCAAAGAGCACCTCTTTTTGGGACCCCAAAGATCCTCAGCTGAGGGCCCATTTGGACAGATAGCCAATTTAGGAATGAGTATCGCCATTGATACAAATAGAAATAGAGCCAAGAAGATAAAGTCTGTTTGAGGATCTGTTGCTTCTTTTCAAAGTATTTCAAGGACCACTTTCAAAGGTATTGGTAAAGATGGTGAAGGGAAGGAGTAGAATTTTCTGGAATAGCTAGAGCCTGAAGGTGATGAGGCTGTCCCTACTCCAGTGGGGTAATCTGAAGCTACTAGTGGGTTGAATCTAGCCCAGGCTAATTAATCTGTCTAAGAAAATTCTTACCCATATCTATTAGCCATTCTTCATCAGATGTCTTAAATAATGGCCAATTTTCAATAAGCCTCATATTTTTAAATCTTCAAAAAGGCATGTATAAAGGCACCAGACCGATTTGATCAAACTAAACCTTTCAAAGTCAGAATTATTGCGCAGTCCTACCAGCCAATTTTCTGTGATTATAAGGTCAATTATTGTGAAGACAGAAAGAAACTTCTTTTTTCCCACATAATTTCTCACAGGTGTAGCTGGGAAATGGATTGATCCTTATATTTTTAACCTCATAAACATGTATCCAGCATACCTTCCCCAAAGCTGGACCTTATTAAAAACTCAGCTCTTAACCTCTTTTGGAGATCCCAATGACACCAGAAAGGCTGAAGCAGAATTGGATTATTTAAGAATGAATTAAGGTAGGCATGTATAATTTTATATTACTGATTTAAGAAGATTAATGTAAAATATTGTATACTGAGTTGAAAAGGATTTAATGCATCATTTCATCAAAGGATAAGCCTCCAAGATTCTGGATCAGTTGACTTCCCATCCTTCAATTATTCATTCTCTTCAAGACTTAATGGATGTTACCCTGGAGCTTGATACAGGTACCATGACAGAAAAAAAAGAAGAATCATTTTCAAGAAGAGAAGACTGAAGCCTCAAATTCAAGCTCCTTTCATTCTCAAAATTCTTAAAGCTAAAGACAAACAAATAAGAAGTAGTTTAGTTGTCAAAAGAGGGACAAGTTCCATTCTTCCCTTATTAAGGAAGAATACAGGCTGTTTGGCTCTGAAAAGGAGAAGATATTGAAGGAGGGGCCGTGCTCTTATTGTGGTTGGAATAATGGTATTGAGGGCTGTATCAAAAGGCATCAAAACTGAGGAAAATCCTGAGTGAAGATCATTTTATATTCAATGGTCTTAACTACTTTCAATCTAGAGCACAATTGTGCATTCTGAATAATGGTATCAAAAAATCTCTGATTTTTTTTTCTTCTCTTTCTGATATTTTTTACAGTATTCTCATTGATTCTGGTGCTACCAGCTCATTTATTGAAAAGAACCTCATTAACAAGGATTATTTGACCATGTTAGCGGTGCAGAGATTATTCCTATTATAATTTTGAGCTCCTCAGAGTCTTCTTCCTTATTTGTGACTCACCATAGATAATATACAGTCAGAATTTTAATGGGACTTTCTAATCCTTGATAAACCCAAGGGAGAAGACCTCATATTGGGCTTTGATTTACTCAAAAGCTTCAATTCATGCATTGATTGGAGGAAAGGTCTGATACCCTTTAATCCTAATAATCTAGGTATTTAGAATTATTTTGATTCTATCAGTGAGTACTCTTCCTCTTCCACTATTTGTGCAGCTCTGATGGATGATTTTAGAACACCATCTTCTCCAACTTCTGTCTGTATTACTTCCTTAAATTCCCCTCATTCATTACTATACTCTAGAGATGAATTCTTCAAAAAGAAAAAATATGTTACAGAAGGGAATTCTTTGTCTTCAATTCATCTCTTCCATTGAAATGAGGACCTTCCTCATTCAACCTATTGAGACTCCCTGGAGTAGAAGTGTGTTGAAGAGAAAGAGCCAGAACAAATTGAAACTGTGATGAATTTTATTCCTTCTTCTAAGTAGGATCATGTGGATGTATTATCCAACGTCAAAGCATAAATCCATCCTCCTCACCATACCTGTGATAATCATATTGAATTAGAGGGGTCTCTACCTCCAGTTGGGGTCACACAATATTTATCAAATCAGTATTCAGAGACACTAAGGGCCTTTATTTCAGATAATTTACAGAAAAATTCCATCTATAAAAGCTCCTCTTTAGCTGAAGAACTTTTCCCCTTTGTCAAAAAGAAGGATGGTGGTCTCCATTTGTGCTTTGATTCCTTCAAACTCAAAAATATCACTAAGAAAATAAAGTATTTCATTACTCCTATAAAGAAGCTATCATTGGTTTCAATCATTCTTCTATTTTCTCCAAGATTGCCCTGAATGGTGTATAAAACCCATTCAGAATTAAGGAGGCTGATGAAGCCCTGACAGATTTTAGAACCAAATATGATATCTATCAGTACATGGTTATGCCATTTGTACTCACCAATAGCCCTACCTCTTTTGGAAATCTTTCTAATGATATTCTATCAAATATTGATGTTGATGTTGTGATATAATGAGATTATATCATGTATTTTTCCAAGTCTGAGGAAGATCATTTCACTCATAAGTCCACTTTTTTTGAGACTAGAAGCTAATCATCTCTTTATGAAGAGTCCAAGTTCCTATTTTACACTTCTATTTTTAAGTGTTTAGGTAATATTGTTTATTCTGAAGGCCTCAAGATGAAAAGCTCCAAAGTACAGAAGATTCTCAATTGGCCACCTCCAGAAATCTTCATGTCTCTTAAATCATTACTTGAATTTTCCAACTTCTACCTCTGTTTCATAAAGAAATATTCAAATGAAACAGTTCACTCACAATATTCCTAAATATTTAATTGCCACCCTACATAAAGAAGCGCTTATTCAGGTTCAAAAACTCAGAGAGGGATTTACCACTGCCCCAGTTCACTCTCACTTCAACCAGTCTCCAATCACCATTTTGGAGACCAATTTCTCTCATTATTCCTTGGGTGCTTTACTGTGTCAGTTGAATGCCTCAGGAAAACATCCAATTGAGCTTGATAGCTGCAGGTTACTTCAAGTAGAGCTCATGTAAAAATTTCATGAGAAGGGTCTCATTGGCATACTCTGGGCTCTTAAGTGCTGGTGGTCATTTGTAATAACTCTCCACTTAAATAATTGATTTCTTCTCAAGTCCTCAATTGCTGTAAAACCTTGTAGGGTTGATTCCTCTTTGAATTCAATTTCACCACCACTCAGGTCTTGAGCCACCTAAAAACTCTTCTAGGGGCACTTTCAAATTGCAACATTGTGTACCCAGAGAGGGGGGAGAATTTCATCAGCAAGAATACAATGAATTTCCAAAAATCTATCAACAAAAATGAAGTGAAACCCTCCACATTCTTTGAAGTCAAGGTGGATTCTTTTAAAAATTGGTTTATTCACTTCAGAAGGTACTTTAGAAAGATTCCCAGTATAGGATTATTCTTCAAGATTTGTGTAAAGGTAACTCTGTTCAAGATTAGTCTCTTTATTACACTTCCCAATTGATCTTCAAAGATTGGGTGGTGGTCTCAAATGACCTCAGCATCGAGCTCAAAATACTTCAAACTTTCCATCAATCTCCTCTAGATTGTGTCACAGGGACTCTTGGACAGAAAACAAGAGTGGCCTGGCACTCAGCAATCAGGGAACTCACTTGGAAGAATCCAAAAGATAAAAGAAAATAAACAAAAGAATAAATTCCTCTAAGAAAAATGCAGGTACAAGATGAGATGCAATAAGAGGAAAGGGAAGCCAAATGGCCAAAGAGCCAACCAAGTAAGTCCTTAATCACTGTTTCAACCTGCCAAAATGAACAATGGAATTAGTAAGGATATGACCACCAAATATCCATTGACAGGCGAAGAAAGAATAAGAGACAAAGGTGCTAAATGACTGACTTGATAATATCAGTATTCACTTAACAAAATGATAAGAAAATAAAGATAAAATAAAATCAAAATATATTAATTAACGGGGGAAAAACCCCCCAGGGTGGAAAGGGTAGCTGGTATATGTGAAAAGTTGGGAGCTTGAGTTCTTCAGGCTGAAAAATGATCTGTATTGATCCTTGAGGCTGCATTTATTGTTTTGAGAATTGACACAGCTGGCTAATATTGAAATTGAAATGGGTTGAATGAATTTCCCATACTTCAAAATGAAATACAGTTCTTGATGGATCCAGACTGTATTGAAATGAAGGTGGTTGCCAAGATGGATTGAGTGGAGCTTTGACACTTGACAACTGAATGAACTGCCTCTTGAATCCCTTGAGAATGATTGGACAGTATTGCCTTGACGGAATACTGTGAATGAAATTATCCAATGACATCTTGATGACATGATTGGTCTTTGATGCTGAAACACTTGCTCTTGAGCCTTGATGAGTCCTCTGAATGATTGGGTGCCCTGATGACGTGATGATATGTTGGAATGTTGAAATGACCATTTTATATTGTCACCAATGAATTGCTGTTGAAAAATGATTCATAATGATATATAACATCATTTATGGCATATTGGTTCATTGGAAAGAAGATTACGTCCAAAGGTCTTGAGATGGAAAGGCAGAGGGGAAAAAGATGGATGTGATGGCTTCAGAGCTTGGAAAGGTGTTTCTGGGTCCTTTGGGGTTTTTGGCCACTTTTGGGTTCTGAGCCAAAAACTGGCCCAAAGGGCAGGAAAGTGTCTTTTGGACACTTTGCGTCGAAGTGCGCAAATGTGCAAAGTGCGCGAAAATGCGCTAATGTGCAAAAGTGCGCAAATGCGCATTATGAGCCCAAATGGCCAAAAACAGCCATTTGGGCCATTTCCCCTGGTTTTGAGGGAAATGACCAGAAATACCCAATTGGTCATAAATTGCCGCTATGGCTTCTGGATTGAGGTGAAGGGCCATGAAGGCCCCAAAAGACAAATGGCCAAAAATGGTCCATAAGATGATGACGTGGCCATATTGGCCACTGGTGATGGATATGGCCAATTGGCCATACGGGGATTCAAGGAGGAGAATTGCCATGGTTGTGACAGTACCCCCCACCTTGAACTGGTGAGCTCCTGAGCACCAATACAAGGTGAAGCCTGTTGAGGCTATTGGAAAAGATTGAGAGTGGGATAGAGGAAAGTTCTTTTAAGAGGAAAATTAAATAATAACTGATATTAAAAATTTGTCATATGACGCAGGACTTGCTTGATTTTCTTTTGACATTGGCTTCATGATTGATTATGTTGTAATGCACAAATATTCTTGCGGTGAATTTTGATATGATAAAATGAAAATGAAAATAAAATTTAATATAAAGAATGAAAATGAAAATAAGAAAAGAAAAAGAAAAATAAAAGAAAAATGAATTGAATCTTGAGGAGGTTCCAATCTTCATCACGGAGGTTGATAACTGATTTTGAAATTGGCCAAGGACCTGGAAAGAAAAATTTGATGCCAGGTGCTCACAAAGTGGCCAAGGTGATGTTTTGACAAGATTGTAGACCCCTCAGGGAAGTGCACACCAGGAGAGGAACTTACTTTTGGTAGTTACCACTCCTGCCAGTGCCATAAAAATAAAAACAAAAATGTTGAAGGAATGAATTTGAATTTTGAAGTCTTGGAAATGAATTGAAAAGTGAATGGCCCATTGTCGAAAGCAAAAATGGCCATAAGATTGGAAATGAAGTTGAAAGCCAGGCCAATATCTGTGTCCAAAATTGCAAAGTGCTCACAAAGTGGCCAAGGTGATGCTTACAACAAAACAAAGAGTAGAATACCCCTAAAGGTGCATACCAGGAGTGGGACTTACTTTTGGTAATTCCTCTCCCCACAAAGCACCATAATGAATTAAGCTTTTGAAGAATTGGGCCCAGGCTTGTCAGGATATAATGAATGAAAATCTTTGACAAGCTCAGGACAATCCTTGAGGTTTTTGGTTGTTTCCCAAGTGGACCTTTCTGGGTCTTGACTGAAACCTTTCCATTCCACCAGAGACCATAATTTCCCCCTCTTGAGCTTTGAGTCCAGTATTTGAGAGACTTCCCATTCCTCTTCTTCTTCAATGATGGTTGGAGGAGGAGGCTCTTGATGCCGATTTGGGATTGTTGATGTCTTGACTGGTTCCAAGAGTGAAATATGGAAGACTGGGTGGATGGACTTCCATTGAGATGGGAGCTTGAGGAGGTAGGCATGAGTGCTGATTTTCTTCAAGATTGGAAAAGGACCCAACCATCTTTCAGACAGTTTTTTGGTGGGTCTAGTTGATTTGATGTTCTTGGAAGAAAGCCATACCATTTCACCAGGATTGAAAACAGGTGGACTTGCTCTACTTTTATCTGCATACCTCTTAAACCTGTTTATGGCAACTTCAAGTTCTCTCTTGACATTTTGCTGTACTGAGTGGATTTTATGTTGATAACTTTCCAGCAGGAGTATCTTGAGTAATGTGAACTGAGTCAAAATGTGGATCTCTTCCATAAACAGTGAAAAACGGTGATTGTTTTGTTGAAGAGTGGCCAGAGTTATTGTAGGCAAATTCATCGAGAGGGAGCCAGGTGTTCCAATCATCTTGATAATAACTGACATACATACAAAGGTACTGTTCCAGTATCTGATTTACCCTTTCTGTCTGTCCATCAGTTTCTGGATGATAAGCAGTTGACAGATCTCTTGAAATCTTGAGCTGCTGACAACGATTGGTCCAAAAAGAAGAAACAAAAAGAGAACCTCTATCACTAACAATGCTTGAAGGAAGGCCATGCTTTGAGAAAATATTCTTGATGAACAAATGGGCCAAAGCTAATGAAGTTATTGAAGACATTGTTGGAATAAAAACCGCCATTTTTGAGAATCTGTCCACTATGACAAGGATTGAGTCAAATGAATTGGACAGTGGCAATTGAGTGATGAAATCCATTGAAAAACAAATCCAAGGACCATTTGGAATTGAAAGAGGTTTGAGGAGTCCAAACTTCTTGTGGTGAATATTTTTGTTTCTTG
Organism: Austropuccinia psidii; assembly: GCA_023105745.1. Lineage (NCBI taxonomy): Eukaryota > Fungi > Basidiomycota > Pucciniomycetes > Pucciniales > Sphaerophragmiaceae > Austropuccinia > Austropuccinia psidii. The sequence goes on along the minus strand of JALGQZ010000007.1, from coordinate 51,635,459 downwards.
AACACTGTTGACAGGATGATACATAATCCTTGATAAATTGAGTCATGCCAGATCAGTGAAAATCCCGCTTGACAAGTTTGAGAGTCTTCTCTCGGCCAGGGTGTCCAGCTAGAGGAGAGTCATGCCTTTTTTGAAGTATGCTGAGTTGAATTGTGGGGTCATTTGGGACTACCAGCCGATCTTTGAACAGAAGAAGTTGGGAGGAGGAATCAAGAGAATAATCTTGGACAGATTTACCTTTACCCAAATCTTGAAGGATACTTCTATATTGAGAATCCTGCCTTCTGAATTGATTCAATCAAATTTTAGAATGCTTCCACCTTGACTGCAAAGAATTTTGAGGCTTGAATTTCATCTTGCTTGATTATTTTTTGATAATTCATTGGATTCTTGCTGATGAAATCTTCCCCCCTCTCTGGGTAAATGTCGTCCTGACATGATAAAGCATCTGTAAGGGTGGCCAGGCGGCCAGGGCAGTAAGTGATTGAAAAATGGAATTCAGAGAGAAATTCAGCCCAGCGGGCTTGACGGCGAGTGAGAATCTTTGAAGACATAAAATATTGAAGTGATGAATGATGGGTGAGTACTTCAAAAGAGGAAGAAAGAGAAAGGAGAAAAGCTCTCCAGCGCTTGAGAGCCCAGACTATGCCAAGGAGTTCCTTGTCATGAATCTCATAATTGAGCTCAGCTGGGAGAAGCTTGCGGCTATCAAATGCAATGGGATTTTTTCCTGAGTCAGAAATCTGGCTCAGTACAGCACCCAAGGCATAATCTGATGCATCAGTCTCTAAAATGGTAGGTAGAGAAGGATCAAAGTGAGAAAGGATTGGTGCAATGGTGAATGCCTCTTTGAGTTTATGAAACTGTCTAAGAGCTTCCTCATTGAGGGGAAAACAGGAATATTTCTTGAGGAAACTTGTGAGTGAAATAATCTTCTTTGAATAATTCTTGATGAAACGGCGGTAGAAATTGGCAAAGCCAAGAAATGATTGAAGAGCCTTGAGGTTTCTTGGAGGTGGCCAATTGAGAATTTGCTGGACTTTTGCTTGGTCCATCTTGAGGCCGTCAGAAGAAACAACATAACCCAAATACTCTACACTAGTAACATGAAACAGGCACTTGGAGGACTTAGCAAAGAGGTTATTGGCTCTGAGTCTGGAAAGAACAGTGGACAGATGAGTGACATGTTCTTCTTCAGATTCGGAAAAGACCATAATGTCATCCAAATAAACAACAACATAAACATCAAGAAGGTCATAAAAAATATCATTGACAAGGTTTTGGAAAGAGGCAGCAGCATTGGTGAGCCCAAATGGCATAACCAAATACTCATAGCTGCCATATTTAGTTCTAAAAGATGTCAAGTGTTCATCACCTTCCTTGATTCTGAGCAGGTTATATGCACCACTCAAATCAATCTTGGAGAAGAAAGAAGAACCATTGAAAACAGTAAGAAGCTAATTCATAGGAGGAACAGGATACTTGTTCTTCCTAGTAACAGCATTGAGTTTACGGTAATCAACACACAAACGGAGGCCACCATCTTTCTTTTTGACAAAGAGGACAGGTTCTCCTGTTGAAGAGGAGCTTGGCCGGATGAAACCTTTCTCTATATTATCTGAAATGTAGGCCCTGAGTGTATCTGACTCTTTGTTTGATAAAGAGTAGATCACCCCAACTGGAGGTAGAGACCCCTCCAGCTCGCTATGATGATCATAGGCACGGTGAGGAGGAAGTTTCTCTGCTTTCACCTTGGAGAATACATCCAAATATTGGTGATAAGCAGGAGGAACAACCTTCATCACGGTTTCTATTTCTTCTGGCTCTTCCTCTTCATCCCACAACCCCTCCAGGGAGGAAGGTCCATATTCCCAAAGAAGAGATAAAGTGAAGATACAGAATTATCTTCTCCAACATCTTGAATCTCTTTGAAGACTTCATCTCTAGAGGATAGTAATGACTTATGGGAATTAAGGGAAGGAATATGGACAGAAGATGGAAATGATGGTGATCTAGAATCACCAACCAGAGCTGCACATGATTTGGCAGAAGAAAAGGCATTACTGAAAGATTTTGAAGGATCATAATAGTCCTTATGATTAGAATTAAAGGTGATAAGTCCTTGCCTCCAATCAATAGATGGATTAAGATGATTGAGAAAGTCAAAGCCCAATATGAGGTCTTCTCCCTTGGGAGTATCAATGACTAAAAAGTCCCATTCAAAGCTTGGGAAAGAAGGGAGCTCAACCATATATTTAGTATGGTGAGTCACAAATAAGGAAGGAGACTCAGAAGAGTTCAAAATGATAAGGGTAATATTCTCTGGAAGCTCTGACATAGTCAATGAGTACTTGTGAACAAACTGCTTTGCAATAAATGAGTGTGTAGCACCAGAATAAATGAGAATACTGTAAAAAACATCAGAAAGAGAAGAAAAACCAAAAACATTTAAGAGTATTCTTGACACCAGGATTCAGAATGCACAATTGTGCTCTGGACGAACACAACATGATCTTCACTCAGGCTTTTCCCTGGCTGGGGAATTTGCCTGACAGTTGGGTAAGCTTGTTTTGAGGCCTTTTGAAACAGGACTCAAGACTATGCTTCCCACCACAATAGGTATATAGACCCTCCTTGACTCCTCTTTCTTTTTCAGAATTCATCAACTTGAAATCTTTATTGAAGAAAGAAGAATGGGGCTTGTCCCTCTTATGAAAATTCTTCTTCTTTTGACTTGAGCTTGAAGAACTTTGAGGATGAGAAGAACTTGACTTTGGGGCTTCTGGCTTCTTCTCTTGATGATGACTCTTTTCATTTTGCCTCTCATGGTACCTGGTATCAAGCTCCAGGGTAATATCCATTAAGTCTTGAAGAGAGTCAATTCTTGAAGGATGGGAGGCCAATTGATCCAAACTCCTGGATGGCAATCCCTTCCTGAAATGATGGATAAGAGCTCTTTCACCCCAATCTCCAATTCTTGAGACAAGACTTCTGAAATCAGCAATGTATAAGGATACATGCCTGCCTTGTTTCATTCTTAAAGAATCCAATTCTGCTTCAGCTTTTCTGACTTCATTTGGGTCCCCAATAAGGTGAAGAGTTGAGATTCAAATAATTTCCATGAATTGAGAAGGTAATTTGGATCTTGATTGATGAGATTGGAAAGATAAGGCTCAATCCATTTTTCAGCCTGCCAATGAGGAATGAAGTGGCATAAAGGACCTTCTTTCTGTCTTGAGAGAAGTTTGCCAGATCCTTATGGAAAATCAGTTGAAAAGACTGAATAAAGCTTCTAACTTTGAAGGGTTGAGTCCCATCAAAGCATTCTGGTGCCTTCATAGATGGAGTCTTGAAGGCTGGTGGTCTTGATGCTTCAGAAGATGAAGCTGCTTGAAGATTGGCCATAATCTGAGTCATTTGCTGCATAATGGCCAAAAAAGATGGTTCAGACTGATGAGAGACAGGCTGATTAGACTGGGCTAGAGTTGGCCCTCCAGTACCTTGGGATGCCTCCACAGGAGCAGGGACACCTTCAGTACCATCAGACTCTTCCTCTTCCACAGAATTCTCCTCCTCCTCTTCACCATCTTCACCTGGACCCTTGAAAGTGGTCCTTGAAGTTTCTGGAAATCCGGCAACTACTCCTGAAAATGAGCTTTATCTTCTGGACACTCTTCCTTCCTTCCTGGATGGTGCTGCTCCTTCCAAAGTGGGTCCTCTGTCCAATTTGGCCCTCAGTTGAGAGACTGCTGGGGTGCTATCAAGAGGAGCCCTAGGAGTTGGAGTGAGAACAGCTTGAGTTCGGGCCTGAGACGTGGTCTGCCTTGCAGGAGGTGAGTGTTGGATGGGCATGATTTCAGGATAAAATTGAATAAAATGAAAAAGAATCAAGATTTGAAGATGAAAACTTGAGGCAATTGAAATAATGCTTGAAGTCAAAAGTCAAAATCAATATCTTGAGGAAAATCAATAAAAATCAATAAATCAAATGAAATCTTCAGGTAAATCAATCAATTAAATATCAAATGAAAACTTGAAGTCAATGAATCAAATGTCAAACCAATCAAAATCAAAATGTTGCAAAATCAGTCAATCAATCAAATGAATCCTTGAGGCAAAATCAATTTATGTCAAAATTCTTGATGTGAAAAATCAGCAAAATCAATGAAATCTTCAGGTCAATCAATTTTCTTGAGGTCAATATCAATTTATGTCAAATCAATCAATCAAATCAAAATCAAGTGAATTCTTCCTGAAAATCAAAATTCTTGAAGAAAAAAATCAAATTGAATACTGATATGAAGAACGTGTCTGAATAACTTGATGAAAAATTTGAAGCAAATAAAAAATTAAGATGACGCCTGAATTATGAATGAATTAGAATGATTATTTGAATAAGATTTGAAAAGAGAAACAAAAATAAAATTGGGGTAAGCTTTGAATTTTCAGAATGAAGAATGAATGAGAGAAAATTGAGAAGTGACGATGAATCATAAGGTTCATAAGCATTAAAGAGTCATAATTTCAATGAAATGAGTGAATGAAATTATAAAGAAAGAATGAACAGAATGAAAAGAAATTATGAGTTAATTAATATAATGTCACAGGGCTCTTGGACAGAAAAAAAGAGTGGCCTGGCACTCAGCAATCAGGGAACTCACTTGGAAGGCTCCAAAAGATAAAAGAATAAATTCCTCTAAGAAAAATGCAGGTACACGATGAGATGCAATAAGAGGAAAGGGAAGCCAAATGGCCAAAGAGCCAACCAAGTAAGTCCTTAATCACTTTTTCAACCTGCCAAAATGAACAATGGAATTAGTAAGGATATGCGCACCAAATATCCATTGACAGGCGAAGAAAGAATAAGAGACAAAGGTACTAAATGACTGACTTGATAATATCAGTATTCACTTAACAAAATGATAAGAAAATAAAGATAAAATAAAATCAAAGTATATTAATTAACTGGGGAAAAACCCCCCAGGGTGGAAAGGGTAGCCAGTATATGTGAAAAGTTGGGAGCTTGAGTTCTTCAGGCTGAAAACTGATCTGTATTGATCCTTGAGGCTGTATTGATTTTTTTGGGAATTGATACAGCTGGGTAATATTGAAATTGAATTGGGTTGAATGAATTTCCCATACTTGAAGATGAAATACAGTTCTTGATGGATCCAGAATGTATTGAAATGAAGGTGGTTGCCAAGATGGATTGAGTGGAGCTTTGACACTTGAAAACTGAATGAGCTGCCTCTTGAATCCCTTGAGAATGATTAGAAAGTATTGCCTTGAAGGAATACTGTGAATGAAATTATCCAATGACATCTTGATGACATGATTGGTCTTTGACGCTGAAACACTTGCTCTTGAGCCTTGATGAGTCCTCTGAATGATTGGGTGCCCTGATGACGTGATGATATGTTGGAATGTTGAAATGACCATTTTATATTGTCACCATTGAATTGCTGTTGAAAAATGATGCATAATGATATATAACATCATTTATGGCGTATTGGTTCATTGGAAAGAAGATTACGTCCAAAGGTCTTGAGATGGAAAGGCAGAGGGGAAAAAGATGGATGTTATGGCTTCAGAGCTTGGAAAGGTGCTTCTGGGTCCTTAGTGGTTTTTGGCCACTTTTGGTTTCTGAGGCAAAAACTGGCCCAAAGGGCGGGAAAATGTCTTTTGGACACTTTATGTCAAAGTGCGCAAAAGTGCGCAAAAATGCGCAAATGCGCAAAGTGCGCAAAAAGTGCACAAATGCACATTATGAGCCCAAATGGCCAAAAACAGCCATTTGGGCCATTTACCCTGGTTTTGAGGGAAATGACCAGAAATACCCAATTGGGCATAAATTGCTGCTATGGCTTCTGGATTGAGGTGAAGGGCCATGAAGGCCCCAAAAGACAAATGGCCATAAATGGTCCATAAGATGATGATGTGGCCATATTGGCCACTGGTGATGGATATGGCCAATTGGCCATACGGGGATTCAAGGAGGTGAATTGCCATGGTTGTGACAGATTGCCACCCTGGAAAAGGGAAGACATTCCAGCTCTTTAATCAGGACTTCCACTGGTCTTTCATAACTCAATTTATCAATTACTATGTTTCATCTTTTCAATAGTGCTCAAGAAGAGAGAATATTAATCACAAGAAATTTAGATTAATAAATCCCCTTCCAATTCCAAGTGGTCCTTTGATGTCAGCCTGTGACTCAAAACCAGAGCACAAGCATGACAGCCAAAATACCATAAACCAATGGTATAGCCAAGATACCACCAAAAGATGGAACTGAGCCAAATCAGCTCAAAAGGTATCAAAAGAAAGAGGAAAATCACCTCTTTCTGAAAATTTAAGTCCCATCATCATAGGACAAGAAATAACAAAGTTATTCCTGCTCAAAGTTATTGCTGAGCATAAACCTTAATTTTCACCTCTAATCTGAAATCCGGAAGGAGAGGCTTAACCCCATCAAATGGGTATTCAAAATGAATCTCCAAGTCAGGGCTATCCAATGGTACAAGCCAAACTGAGATAGCACCAATATTACTGGAGTTATGGTCAATTTCAGGCCAAATAAGGGTGAACAAAACATTCACCTCCCATCTAACTTCTACAGTTTTAGTGTGGGATACTTGAAGTGGGGACTTTTTGGAAAGCGCACAATCAGAACTATCTGATGGTGTCATCCACTTCCTCATATCTCAACCACAGCAGAAGTTATGGGGCAAACAAGCTCAATACAGCTTTTGCCTAAAACACGCAAAGGTACAAAAATCTTGTACATGGGATAACTTTGCCATATTTAATGATACACATATCGAATGAGGTACCATTGTATAGAGCACATACAGGGATACACACTGAACCAACTTTGAGGTTGATATATCAAGAATTGACAAAGGAATGGCTGTTTTAAGGTCAGATTCCCACCTTCTGTCATATACAGCCTTACCATGGGATAGTATCCCATAATCATGAATATGAGGTGTCAAATAGACAAAGGAGCATGTTTTTACTTCAATACCTCATATGTCAGTCAATACTGGGGTCCCATACAGTTTCTGTACAGCATTCTACGCGTCATACACGTCAGAATCAGGCTGTGAGGTCCCCAGATGAAAATTTTCACCCTGTATTGGTGAAAACTGCCCAGATGTGGTTTCAAAACCACATCTGAGCCCAATACAGGTTATACAGGCTGTTTGCAAGCCACAAGTCAGTCCTAGAGTGTGAAAAACCTTCACTTCCTCTATGTGGAAAGGTCTAGCACCCTTTCCACCCCATTTCAGGATAAAAAGGAGGCTTTTCACAGCCAGAATTGTCTTCTCATCCTGCTCGTGAATAACCTATGTAGTAAACTGTCCAAAACAGTTTTAATCTTGGTTAATAATCGCGTATACTCTTAATTTAAAGTATTGTAGTCTTTATTATTGTAACCCAACAGGTAAAGCTGCACCCAGGGCTTTCAACAGCGCTCACCACCACTATATTCATTATAGTAAAGCCCTTTTATTATTTATTAAACCATATTTAAACCTTTATAAAAGCATTTTAAACTATTCTTCACGTGTCACAGTCATAGGTTTAGTTGTAAATAGCTTTATTACCACTTCAACATAGACTCATCCTGACATTTGAGCTGTATGTAAATATATGTTTTCACTAAAATTCCACTTTCCAGTTCTTGTTATTAAATTCAGACCATAGGGAAGAGGATTTCAACAATTTCTTTGATTACTTCTCTTGATTTTTCCCATTGATTAATCAAGTATATTTTTTACAGGCATGGACTTCCATCAATCATTTTCAATTATATAGGTTTTTTTTGACTGAGCTTTGTTGGAAGCTCAAGATTTCAAAGGATTTTTCAGCTTCTTGTCATCCTCAAGATGATGGACAGACAGAGAGGGTAAATGAGATATTAGAATAGTATATTTGTATGTATTTAAGCTATCATCCAGATGATTTTCACACCCAGAGCCTTCTAGCTGGATTTTTCTATGATACCTCTGACAGCTATTCAGAAAATTGATCACCATTATTAACTTTTTATGGAAGATATCCTCACTCTGACTCAGTTCAAGTAAATAAATAGCTTACTTTTGGAAGGCTATCTTGAGAAATATAATTAGTAAATATATAACCCAAGAGAAAGCTCAAAGTTGTAATAAACAAGTATAAGAGGTATGAGGATAAAAGTAGGGAAATTTTACCTGTTTCAAGTCTTGGTGAAATGGTATGGAATGCCTCCAGGAAAATGGAATAATACAGAACCACCAAAAAACCATCAGAAATATGGGTTAGTCCATTTAAAATCTTGAAGAAAGTCATTGCTAATGCTTACAACCTCAATAGAAGTCCATTCACCCAGTATTCTATATTTCCCTCCTAAAACCATCCAAGACCTCAGTTATGTCAGATATAAATAAAGTGCCTTCCCCTCCAATAATCATTTTAGAAGAACATGCATGGAAAATCTATCAAGTCCTTGTTTAAAAGCTCAAGGGAGGTAAATAATGGTATCTGGTTGCATGGAAGGGCTTCAATCAAGACTCAGAAAGATACACCTGGGAACGAACAGACAACTCCAGGTATTTTCCTTAAATTGTAGATCATTTCCATCAGCTATAGCTCAAAAAGAAAGGACCATATTGTTAAAGATTTTCATATTTATGGTACTGGGTGGGTTGAGGGTCTTACAGAAATACATTTCCCCCTTCTATGAAAAATTCAGAGTTATTCTACTCTTTTTCTGTAAGAATCACCTTGGACACTCTGTGAGAACTTATCAATAATTTGGACAAAGAATTCTTCCAATATTTCAACTCAAAATTCAATTTTATAGCCATTTTTCCTTGTGAAAATCAAGAGTTGCTTTCATTTTAAATTTTCAAGTCATTCCTTAATTGAATTATTCTTTCCGTAATGGCACTGGTGGTAGTGGTAATTACTAAAGGCTCCTTGCCCAATTAAATTCATTTATCAATCTTTGTGAGGAAGATTGGAACCTCCTCAACAATCATATTTACTTAGGGTTTTGGTAAAAACACATACACCAATTGGTAAAAACACATAGGCCAATTGGTAAAAACACATAAGGGGTGCCCTGGGCCCATTTTTAATTAAAAATGAAACACAACCATGCCTTTATTGGGCCCAAACATGCCCAAAAGAGGTTTTTTCCCCACAAAACCTCTCTAACTCCCAATTGTTTCAGATTTTTTTTGCCAGCCCCCCCCCAAAAAAAGGCCAAACACCCAAATAATCCACATTATTGCCACCCCAAACCAATTTTTTTTTGGGAAAAACAGCATTACCAAAGCCATTTTGCAAAGCTTTTCACACTTTGTTTTCTTTTTTTCCACCACAACAACCTACTTTGAAGCCTCTCAATTCTCAGTTTTTTACCTTCCCTCATCCATTAATCCCACATTTAAACCACTTTCTTTCACTATTAGCCACTTCAGTTCATTTTCACACCTTTTTTCACTTCTTTTTCACATTTCGAAAGGTTCTTACCCCATTCCAAATCCCCAAATCCCCCCATTTTTCACTTTTATACATATTTTTCATTCAAAAATGCTTCAACCCCCTACTGAAGGTGAATTTCAGAGCCTTGAGCTTCTTTGGCGACATGTGCATAATGTTTCCAGGGCTCAGGGGTATGCTGTTTCCACCTTGAGGTCCAATATGACCCACAAGCAAATTGAAATAGGTTGTGACAGGTCTGGGACCCCAAATCCCAAGATAAGCTCCTCCAAAACAGTCACTTCAAGAAAGCTTTTAGACTTTATTCCAGAAAATATGCCAAGAGTACCACTTGGACTCTTAAAGTCAAAAATCCTGAACATAGCCATGATGCCACTGAAAATATCATGGCACATCCTGCCTTCAGGAAATTAAATGAGCAAGAAACATCCCAAATTACTTAAATGTCTGAATCACTGCCTCTTACAAGGCAAATTAAGGCCCAATTATGCATCCAGAGGGAGTCAGAAAGGCCTGTAATCCTTCAAGACATTTACAACCAACTCAATAAAATCAAGAAAGACAAACTGCAAGGCAGAAGGCCCATTGATGCCCTTATTGACACTCTCAAACAAGAAAATCTTTTTTGGTCCTCTGCCAGGGAATCTGAGGGACATATTAACTCCTTGTTTTTCACTCACCCCCTGGCCATAAAACTCCTTCATGGCTTTCCTCATGTCATTATTATGGATTGTACTTAAAAAACCAATAAGTACAAAATTCCTCTTTTTCATATTGTTGGATTCAGCTCAACCAATAAGACCCTTTATGGGGCTGTTTGTTTGATGAAGAATGAAACTGAACCCCCTTATACTTAGGCATTAAATCAATACATAGAAAAGGTCCTCAACAACACCAATCTTGTTCCCCCTCCAGTCAGTGTTATTGACAGGGATCTGGCCTTGAAAAACTCTCTTAAGAAGATCTTCCCAGACTCCAAAATCATGGTATGTATTTGGCACATCAATGAAGATGTATCTTCTGATTTCATGAAGAGAATTCATCATGGAACTGATTTTGTAGATTTGATGGGCCTTTGAAATCAAGTAATATACTTTTATCTTTCACTTTATTTCACTTTATTTGACTTTTTTTGACTTTTTTTCTTATTATTGTTTTTATTAATGACTTTGGGATTCATTCCTCAGGTTATGTATTCATCCACTGAAACTTCTTTTGAAGACAACTGGAAGAAGCTTCAAAACAAAGTCGAAATCCTGAATTCTTGCAATATTTGGAAAATAACTGGCTTCCTCCAAAGGAGTATTATGTGCCAGCCTGGACCAACCACCATTGCCACCTGGGTGTGGGCCCCACCTCCAGAGTTGAAGGTGCCCATGCCATGGTTAAACTTTGGCTCCAAAGGTCCACTGGCACTCTCCTGAAGGTAGTTAGGGCTCTCCACATGGCATTCAGAAAACAATTTATTGAAATTATCAAGAGAATCTCCAAAGAAATCATTGTCCATGTCAATAATTTTCCTCCACACATCTGTTCCCTCAATGGCAAGGTGTCTCATTATTCTCTTCAGATGGCCTTTGACAATTTCAAAACCAAATTTCCTCCTGATGAAAAATGCACCAACAAATACAACAATTATCAAGGCATTCCTTGCAAGCATAAGACCCAAAAGGCATTTTCCAAGCGCCAAAGGCTTGAAATATCAGACTTCCATCCTCAATGGCATTTGAATTTTCCTGTGAGGGTTTTTTAATTTCTTATTCTTATTTTTTTTTCTTATTAACTGAATTTATTTGTCATATTCTTCTCAGGCTGGTTGTCAAGGTGATGATCAAAGTGTTGGAAAATAAAGAAAGAATGAAGCCAAGAAAATATTTGAAGACATTGGGGAAGACCTTTTTCAAAGACCAATGGCAGAAATCACCCCAATTCTCCAACATTTTCAAGATGGTTTGACTGGAAAAGTCCCATTTGATCAAATTTACAAGAGTCAAGAGGATGATCAATATTATGAAGACCCTCTAGAATGCATGAATATCCGTGGAAGACCTCAAGGAGCCAAGAATAAAAGCAAAAATCAAAACAAAAGAGAACCTTCAAGATTTGAAATTATTGAAAGTCAATCCAAGAGAAGAGGAAGACCCCCCTCAAAAGTGACCAGTACAAGAACATCAAGATCACAATCAAATTTCCCCTCTCCAATTATGGAAGTGGACTCATCTGAAAGTTCTGAAAATTCTGAAGAGTCTGAGGCCTAAATATCAAAATCAATCAGTTCATCAGATTCACTACCCTCAGCAACTGAATTAAATAAATCAGAAGTAATCCTTAAAAGGTCCAGAAGATTGGAAATTGGAATCAAAACCTCACAAAGAAAATCACACAAGCCTGCCACCAGTCTGAAGATATATGATGCAATTGACTTGACCTGTGAGCATTGTCAAAGAAATTATCAGAAAAGTGATGAATTCTCCAAGCTGTTTGTGATTTTTTAATTCTTTTTAATGTAAATTTCTCTTGTTTATTTTGATATTTCTTCATTTTTTGACCTTATTTTATCATATAACTGGCTCAGAAGACTTGCCTAAGTTTATATTGAAATAAACCTTCAAGGCCATCAATGTCCAAGGTGATGGAAACTGTGGCTACATAACAGTATCCCACTACATTTACAAGACTCAAGATCAATAGGCTGATGTCAGAGGTGACTTGGCTGAAGAAATTCAACAAAATCAAGACCTTTATGAAGCCATGAACACCTTAATTCCCTCAGTATCATCTTATTTGGACAGAATTGAATGGTATGAAGATGTTTGCCAGGCTCCAAAAAGCCAGTGGATGTCCATTCCTGCCATGGGGGATCCAATTGCAAATAAGTATAAAAGACCAGTTCTATTTTATTCCACATTCCAATCTTTTTCTTTTTTCTATTATTTTTGTCCTCCAAATGATAATCCCCCCATTTTCATCTGCTCTTTGGATAGCTGTGCTCATTTTGTTCCTTTGGACATAATCATTTGTGAAGTTTATCCAGTCCCCCCATTACTATGAATTGGGAGATTGGTGCCCAACCACAAGCCCTGGGGTGGGCTGATAAATTTAAGAAACACAGGATGTTGTATTTGTCCAATCTTCCTCCCCCCTTCAGAAAAAACCCACTATTCTGGAGATTGATTTTGATTGATTGATTTTTGTATATACAATTTCTGCCAATTAGTACTTAGATATAGTCATATCACAAAAAAGTTAAAAAAATCTGAAAAATTACACTTATTGCTCCTGCACTTGCTGTCCCACCAAAACAATTCCCCAAAATCATGGGCTTCTGGTTCCTTATTGTCCAGATTGAACCCTTCAATTTAAAAAAATGGAGGAAATTCATAAGTGGGAAGTTATTAAATTAACTTTCTAAAAATAGGCATATCACAATGACAGGAAAAAACGTTTGAAGAAAACCCCTTTTTGCACCTTCACTTGTCTCACCAAAAAAAATTCCCAAAATTATGGGGTTCTGGTGCTTTCTTCTTCAGACTGAACCCTTCATTTTCAAGACAAAATGGAGGAAATTCTTAAGTGGGAAGATTTTAAATGAATTTTTCAAAAAAATATGCCATTTTGGCATATTGGCCAAATTTGTGAAATTTGGCAAAAACAATTTGCAAAAATTTGTGCATATTGACATGCCAAGTCGTGAAAAATATGGAAAAAAAAATTAAGAAAATCCTCAAAACTGAGCTTGAGGATCTTCTTTTGAAAAATAAGGTCACTTAAGTCTTTTTACCATAAATTTACGTGTTTTTACCATAAATTGGTAAAAACACGTAAGTTTTGGGTAAAACATGTAAGGGCTTGGTGTTTTTACCAACACCCTTTACTTATTTATATTCTATTATTTTGATTTAATTCTTCATTTTAAAACTTTTCTACTATATTACTTTGTTTCAAACGAGAAAGACATTTCCAATTGAAAATTTTCATCAAATACAAAAACCAATGTGAAAAGAAGACCAAGACATTATCACATCGTATTAAAACCTGAATATTAGTATTATATCTTTATCTTTCCAAGTTAATAATCTTCAATCCCTTAAAAAAATCATTCCAATTCTTCTCTAACAGGCTTTACCTTGTATTCTCTCCCAGGAGCCCACCTCTAGAGCTGGGGGTACTGTCACAACCATGGAACATAGCACCCCTTGGTCCAGTTGATGGAAATTCCTTTCCATATTCCTAGTAGATGTTTAATGTTGCCATAGTCATTTTTCTTGGCAAAATTTACCATTTAATCACCTGGGGCCAACCTGACCCCTTCATCAACCCAAGACCATTCTTGAACACTTTCTACCTTTGGTAATTTCTCAATCAATAAGGGGAATATAGCCCAAAAGGATATATTTGACCTTTTGGAATATAAATACATTTTTCAGAATTTGGGTGAATTTTACTCCTAAATGCCATTTTCCTATGAGAAAATTGTAAATATTCCCAAATATCCATATTTTCCAGTTTTTCACACTTTTGTGAAAATGAAGATTTGAGATTTTTTTAGGCTAGGTTTGGCCACTCAACCCAAAAGGGGTCAGAACACGCAGCCAGCCCCTGAAGCAATAAAACTCAATCCTTTCCCACTTTTTTTAAGCCAATCCTCCAGAAGATGTTTGGCTATCTTTTCTCTTCAATAACCAAAAGTGCCATTAATGTTGTCATATACCATTATGCACCTTTTTTCACCAGAAAGCCAATGTTTACCAAATCAATGGGAAATAAGTCAAATCATAAATACCTTTCAGCCCTTAAGGCTAATATTTTCAGTAGGATTGATTAGGGCTCAATAACACATGCTTGCTTCAATACCAATCACCTCACTCATCAGGGATTGGTTGTTTTCAAGTATGGAATATTTCCCCAAGGTAATACTTTCAAGTTTTTTTAAGGGATATTCAAGAGGCAGTTTCAACTCAGTTTTTAAGGTTGAATTCTCCATAAATCAACCTTGGAAACAATACTAATTAAATTCAGTATATTTACAAATAGGCCTGTATTACAATCAATGGCCTTTGGAAGATCATCCAACCAGTTCAATTGTCAATGTGGCAGGGTGTAATTTTCCTCAAGAAGTAAATACATCTTCAAGGATTCAATAAAGACCAGCTGTCAGGCTGAAGAGTTCAATCTCTCAATTTTTGATATATACCAGACTATCTTTCAACACTGGGGGTTTTTCCTCTAGTGAATTAATCTACTTGAATTAAATTTCATCTTTGTTGCTCTAGAATATTAATAGTGAATACTGATACTATAAAGTCAGTAATTTTCACCTTATTGCTTACCTGTCAGTGGATATTGGTGAATATATTTTTCTAATTCTATTTTTCTTCCTGGAAGGTTTAAACAGTAATTAAGGAACTACTTGGTTGGCTCTTTGGAAATTATCTTTCTTTCTTATTTGAATCTCATATTGTAATTTCATTTTTCTCATTGAAGAAATATATTCCTTTTCTTATTCCTTTAATTATTTGAAGTCTTCCAAGTGAGCTCCCTGATTACTGATTTCCAGGAAAATTTTCATTTTCAAAATGCCCTGTGGCGACAGGTTTACCTTGGGTATCTCCATAAGCTGCATAAGATTCAATGAAATCCATGAGGTGTTAATATGGAAAATACTGAAACACCTCATCAATATTACAAAAAGATTTTCATAAATTTTTGTTCCTTGAATATCTATTCCAAAAGAATTTGATGCTGAGAAGCACTGTATTAATATAAACTAAGATTTGTGTTAGAAATTATCTTAGAATTACTTTTAAACCCAAAGTGAACATCAGTATTGAATGTTGAACTACCATTTTGGTGTAAAAACTAACCAAGAGGCACAAAAATATTAAAAAGAGCCAGGGTACCCAGCCTCTGAGGCCTCTGGGTTCAGCGAGCTCTAGAGCTTGGATGAATGGTGGATTATCCTTCAAAAAATATTTATTGATATTTCTGGAAACAGTTTGACTGAGGCTACATACCATCAACTAATGAGAAAATAGAAAATAAGATGATATTTTGATGTGGCAAGGATGTAATAAGTACCAATGACTCCTTGAATAATGTACATTATTTATTTTTTTCCAGGGGTTAACCTAAAAAACTACTCAATCCCTTTTTGGACTATTATGGATGGAATTACCTCATGGGAACTACTTTTTACTATGCTATTGCCCTGCATCAAATAGAAAATGAGGTAAGGCATCAAAAATCAATTTAAAATACAGATATTGATTAATCTACATTAGCTATTTAGAAATTATGGAGAATATTTGAATCTAAGCCAAAATAATAATAATTTAATAATCTGAATTAAAATTCCACCTACAGTCCTTTCATGATGATTCCATATGACACACCGAATATTCAAAAAGTCACATAATATACAACCTGTGATAGAAATATAAAGAGAAACAATATTTTTGGGAAATTCTTTTTCTTTAAATTGAAGAAATAATTTGGTTTGTAAATGTATTTTTTATTAACAATAAATGGGTTGGTTCCTATGCAACATTACATAATCAAGTAATCATGATAACTTTACATGATAACAAGTGATGTAAGCATACATAAAAACAACAAAATTAGTTTTTCATCTATTTTTGTTAAATTTGACTCCTTTTCAGGACTCTTTGAGTCAATTCAGACTTGAAAGAAGACTAATTTTTTTTCAATAATAATGTTGTGATCACTTCAATCTTATAGATTTATATTAGTATACTACTGCATGGCATTATGAAAGAATTATTAATATTTCAGATATCTTTAGTTCCTGAAATATAGTTTATACAAGGAGAGTTTCCATTAACTCTAATAGTATTTCCATATTTTAATGTTCTACTAATTCCACATCTAAATTATGATTGTCAATCCACAGATACTCTTTTGAAGCTTACTCAAAAGCCCTCAAGTGTTTCAATCTATTTTTTTCAAAGTTTTTCAACTTATATTTTGTTTTTTACACCTTTTTGGGATTTTTCTCCTTAATTTTAGATTTTTGTACACTTTTCCTTGTAAATTCTCTAAATAAGTAGGCTTAGAAACATCTCCTAAAATATATTTATCTCTCTAAAGACTTGTAAATATATTGAAATAATATTTTCCAATTGTATTTATGACGTAAAACTCTATTGTGATGTGAAGAATTCTTTTAAGTGTTATTGACTCTAATATAGAAATATTATCCTTGTCTTAATATTGCTGTCAGCATAGTTTGGCTTTAGAATACTTCTGTGATGAAACCATCAAGATAATTAATAACTTAAGTGTTTAAATAATTGAAAATTTAGATTTTGTGATTACAGTGATTTTTCTTCCATTTTGTTGATTTTTGAGTACAGTCATAGCAAAATAGTCTAATTTGACTAATTTTCTCATAGAAAAACCTTGTATTTGTTTTCTTGATATAGATATTGTCTGATGAAACTGTAAGAAAAATATTCTGTGTAGTAGCTTAAATTTCTATTTATTTTTGCCTTATTCAATAAAAATATTATTATCAAATTTTAAAATAATTTTTAAGCAAGGAGACTATAGTACTTATATCAAAATGTTTTATGGGGATACTTGAGAAAATTACTAAAGAAAATTGAGGTTTTTATGAAGACACTTTAAAATTAGCCATGTTTCTGGAAAATATTCCCTGAAGCTGTGGACAAATATTAAGCCAAAAAAATTATTTATTGAGAAGTTATACAAATTTATTCTTGATTTTTTTTAAATTAGTATTTTGGATCTATATTGTCAATTTATGATTGGAGATCTACTTAAAGCTTACATTAGATTAACAGGCTAGTTTTGGTAAGGATGTTTTACTAGGTAAATACATTAGAAAGATGTTAGAATACTCAGTTTTCAAGCACCAATTAACATATTCATCCATTCTTTCCATTAATAATAAGTCAATCAAATAAAATAAGAGATATATTGTAGTTATTCAAAACGTTTTGGGCGGAAATATCTTATTGAAAATCTCTTTAATTAACATCCATGACCAGATGGGTTTTTAAATATGAGACAAAGCAAAGGGAAAACTTTTTATATCACTATAGTAAGAAACACTAATTATCCCTTAGGCTGGAATTTTTGCTTCATAAGATAAAGTATCATTAATTGAGAACAATTTCAAATGGAAAAATAGTTCAAAATATGTTTCCAAAAAATGGGCAGGGATAAAAAATTTAATTGAAGTAAAAAGTATAGTTCATTTTGAATATTCTCCTTCAATATTTTTTTAAACATGAATATAATTGTATTATGGAGATTTCTCTAGGTAAAATATAATTTAAAACAAGTTGAAAATATCTCTTAATAGACCGGGATTTCCCAATCCACAATATTACTGATAGATGTTTTTACAACAAAAATCATAGTTTTTCCTCTATTTAATACCACATTATACTCCATTAAAGACTTTTAACCCTTATTTTGAGAAGAAATAAGCAGAGACATTGTCCAAATTTGTATGGTGTGGATATGAAACTTTGATTAAATATCAGTTAATTTTCCTGTCCTCAAAATTTGTATAATGTACAATTTGATTAAAAATAGTAAGATTTAAGATTTTTATTATTAAAAATTTCAATCTTATTAGTTTTAAGTTTGGAATTATAAGACAATAATATTATAGAGGTTTATTGGTTTACCAACAATATTGTACAAGAAATATTTGATGCTACAAAAGAAGTTTCTTCAATAATAATTTCAATTAAAATTAATTGAGCAGATAACTGCAAGAAATTCATATAAGAACAGAGTCTTTAAGTGTAATATCAAAGTGTAAATATGTCCAAAAGTGACCAGAGTGGACTTGGAAACAAAGGGAGAGATCTAATAGTGATGAAAGATGCTTTAATTCACTTTTGGGGTGGTTCAAGAGTCAAAATGATCATAAGAGTTACAAAAAATGATGATAATAATTTTTCACATGGTTAAATGTTTTGTAATGGTATGAAAAAAGTGGTTGGAATCTTTGATTTCTTGGTTTAACAATGTATAAACTACTTATAGAAGGAAAGGATTCTAACATTAAGGGAAAAATGGGGAAAAGAAGAAATTCTTTCATAGCCACCAATTTTCTTAATCCAAAAGTAATGTTTACTCTTCTCAGTCGTGTGAATCACTCTGGAAACATAAAAGCTAATTATGGAATCATTGAATCAAGGTTTGGACCAACAAGGGCTGGTTTTAGCCATTTTTTGCTATTTCCAGCCATCTTGGACGCTTTAAATCAGCCATTTCTATAGTAATTCCAGGCTTCAAGCATTCAAAACAAGGCAGAGTGTGTGTAACAGAAATTGAAGCCAGCTCAAGTTGTTTTTGCTAAGATTTTTTTCACTTTTGGGTAGTTTTACCCCCTTAAAAACAGCTAAACCTTTTCTGGTTGGTATCAAAACCACATTAAAAATTGAGGCACAGATGCTGTGACTCAAGTACAGGCCAAATGTGATGAGAGCTTGCATTAATTTTGACATCCCACACCTGCCAGGAGGGAAATTGGGGCATTCTGAACCCCTTTGAGCCAAGATTATTTTCCCCCAGAATTAATCTTTGACATTTATTTTATCTTCAATTCCTCATCATATTTTATACTTGTAACTTACATATGTAGTTAAATTGAGTTTTTTCAGTATAAAACTGTAATAATTGGTACCTCATATGTAAATCAAAGTTCATTTATGTAATTAATGCACACATTTCAACATTTCAATTGAAAACACTCCAGTTCCTGATAACTTCTAAAATAAGCACCACACCTCAATTTTAACACAAAAATTGATGATCAACACCACATGTGGTGTAAATTAAATAAATGTATTGCATACTCTCAATTTTTATACCAAAAATTCACAAAACTCCATTTGAGTGTATTTAGTGTTGAGTTGCAAAACTTTCACCCAAAGGTTACTCCACCCTATTTTGTATGAGGAAGCCAAGGGTGAAATGATTTTAATAGTTTTTTTATTGGATAAAAATTTACAATAATTTTTATTTGAATCCTTTCCAAAAATATTTTGATTTTAATATTTCTTTTGAAAATTTGTTTTACTTAATTTTTACAAGTAAAAATGTGTTTTCAAAATTTGAAATTTCAATGTAATTTTTTGAAAAAGTATGATTGAGCTTTTATTTTGTATATGAATTTGGTATTTACATTATAATATTTTCTATAATATAAATAGGGTGTTGGTAAACCCATATAAGCTTTTAGTTAAAAAATGTAAGCTCTTACGTGTTTTTGCCATCAATTGGTAAAAACACATAATTGTATGGTTAAAAAACATAAGGGTTTTTTTAAATGCAATATGGCTATTTATGGCATTTTGAAGGTCATTAATGGCATTATCAATGCAATAGAGGGAATCATTAATTCCATAAATCGCATTATTGATGCCACCAATGGCATTGTTAATTCCATAAATGGCATTATTAATTCCATCAATGGGATTTTTCATTCCATAAATGGCATTTTAATGCCATTTATGGTATTTTTAAGGCCATTCATGCCATTTATGGCATTGTTAAGGTGACAAATGACATTAACAATGCCATTTATTGAAATGTTAAGGCTATAAATGACATTAACAATGGAATGAACGCCCTTAACAATGCCATTGATGGCATTGTTAATGTTATTTATAGCCTTAACAACTCCATAAATGGCATTGTTTGTGGCCTTAACATTTTTAGCAAAAACACATAAGAGCTTACGTGTTTTTACAAAAAAGCTTACATGGGTTTACCAACACCCTATAAATAAATGTATTTATTGATAATTATAACAAAATCTATTCTTTGTGGTCTTTTGGGTATATAAAAATAGCCTTAAGGCTCTCATGCCCTCCCCTGAAAAAAGAATATTACTCTGAATTCTTAGTATTTCTAGTTTGTTTGAACCTTCTGAGAAGTTAGGTAGCTTCGGGTATGTGCTTTCCTTCCAAAAATTCATCCTCACAAGCTGGCTCACTGTAACTAACAAGGTATTCCCTTACTTTTTTAATACTCAATTTCCTTTCTTTGAGAACTTTTTTAAATTCCTCAAAGCCAGACAATTCAACAGGAGATATATGCTGGGGAGCTTTGTTTCTCAAGGAGAACGTTTCACCATCACCAGATTCTTAAGGCTTTAGAAGGCTTACTGGAAATGTAGTGTGCTTATTACTCAGTTCCTCAGATAATTTCACCAAAATGACATTTTCTCCATGTAGGTCATGCAAAGCAGTCTTTGAGCTTGTTACATGCTTTGATGGTATCAAAGTTAGTGGTAGATACAAGTACTAAATCTACTAGTTTGAAATCTGGAGTCTGTCACAGGGGCTCTTGGACAGAAAAAAAAGAGTTGCCTGACACTCAGAAGTCAGGGAACTCACTTGGAAGTCTCCAAAAGAATAAAGGAAATAAAATAAAGCATTTAATTCCTCTAAGAAATATGCAGGTACAAAGATGAGATGCAATAAGAGGAAAGAGACGCCAAATGGCCAAAGAGTTAACCAAGTAAGTCCTTAATCACTGTTTCAACCTTCCAAAATGTATGATGGAATCAGTAAGGATATGACCACCAAGTATCCATTGACAGGCAAAGAAAGAAGAAAGAAAAGGTGTCAAATGACTGACTTGATAATATCAGTATTCACTTAACAAAAAATGATAAGATAAATAAATATAAAATAAAATCAAAATATATTAATTAACTGGGGGAAACCCCTCCAGGGTCAAAGGAGGCTTGTATATGTGAAATGTTGAGAGCTTTACTGCTTCAGGCTGAGAGCTGGTCTATATTGGATCCTTGAAGCTGTATCGACATCTTGATGAAGTGTTTTTCTTTCCAGATTGAAAAATGGACTTTGTTGAATGATTTTCCCATTATGTATAATTGAATCACACGTCTTGATGAATCAAGACTTCATTGAAATGAATGTGGTTGCCAAGGTGGATTGATGGAGCACTGATGCTTGAAAAACTGTTTTGAATTTCCTCTTGAATATCCCTTGAGAATTTATTTCCAGTATTCCCTTGGAGGAATGCAGTGAATGAGAATAACCAATGATTTCTTAATGGCGTCATTGGTATCTAAGATTTACACTTGTACTTGAGCCTTGATGAATCCTCTGGATGACTTGATGCCTTGATGACCTGAATAAAAAGTTAAAATAACCATATTATTTGTGCGCCATTTAATTTCTGGTGAAAAAAGGTGCATAATGGTGTATAACACCATTTATGGAATTTTTGGTTATTGAAGGTTGAAAGTGGCCAAAGGTCTTTTCAAATAATGCCAGGAGGATATGAGTGAAAATTGGGTTTTGGAGGCTTCAGAGGTGACAAAGTGTTTTTTGGGGTACTCCGCCATTTTTGGGTTTTTGGCCAAATACAGCTAATACAGCTTTAAAATGGTATTTGCGCAAAGTGCGCAAAAACGTGCAAAATGCACAAAATGCACAAATCTTTAGAATTAAGCCCCAAAAGGTCTGATATGCCTTTTTTGGACATACTTCCCATAATACATGGGAAAATGGCATATACAGCTGAATACAGCAAAAGTTGCCAAAAGTGCGCAATATGCGCAAAACTGTATTTAAAGCTTAAAAAGCCAAATACAGGCTTTTGGGCCATATTTTTCCTGTTGACTGGAAAATACCAAAGAGTTCCCAAAAACGGAGAAAGGCTAGGAAGGGCGAGGTTGGCCCCAGGAGTGAAAATGACCATGAAAGGCCAGAAAAGATGAGAGGGCCTATTTGGCCATTGATTATGGATATGGCCAAATTTCCATAAGATTTATATGGCACTGAAATTCCATATAGAGTCCAGGAGGGTAATTGCCATGGTTGTGACAGTACCCCCACCTTGGGATGGTGAGCTCCTGAGCACCAACACAAGGTGAAGCCTGTTGAGGCAAACCGGAAAGGATTTGAGAGAGGGATTCAAGAGGAATGATTAAGAGAAAAATAATTTGATAATGATATTGAAAAGTTAGCATGTGACAAAGGACTTTCTTGATCTTCCTTTGACATTGGCTTCAGAATTGATGCCAATTTAAAATGAATAACGTTGATGCATGAATTGCTTTGGCGTAAGTAAAGAAAATTGAATATGAAAATAAAAAGAAAATGAAAGAATTATAATGAAAATAAGAAAAGAAAAAATAACAGAGAAGTGAATCTTGTGGAGGTTCCAACCTTCATCACAGAGGTTGGTAATTGATTTTGGAATCGGCCAAGGACTTGGAAACAAAATTTTGATGCCACATGCTCACAGAGTGGCCAAGGCTATGTTTTGACAGATTGTAGACCCCTCAGGGAAGTGCACACCAGGAGAGGAACTTACGTTTGGTGATTACCACTCCCTCCAGTGCCATAAAAAGCAAATAAAGTTGCTGAAAGATTGATATGGAATTGGAAAAACTTGGAAGTGAGATGAAAAAATGAATGGTCCATTTTCCCAAGTGAAGATGGCCATACTTTTGGAATTGATGTTGAAAGCTAGGCCAAGATCTGTGTCCAAAAAATTTCAGAGTGCTCACAAAGTGGTCAAGGTGATGCTTACAACATGAGGGCAGAATACCTCTAAAGGTGCATACCAGGAGTGGGACTTACATTTAGTAATTCCTTTCCCCACCAAGCAACATAAAAATCAAGCTCTTGAAAAATGGGGTCCTTGCTTTTCAGGATATAAAGAATGAAAATCCTTGACCAGTTCAGGACAATTCTTGAGGTTTTCAGTTGGTTCCCAAGTGGATCTTTCTGAGTCTTGACTGAAACCTTTCCATTCCACCAGATACCATAATTTTCCTCTCTTGAGCTTTGAGTCCAGTATTTGAGAGACTTCCTATTCCTCTTATTCTTCAATGATGATTGGCAGAGGAGGCTCTTGATTCCTATTTGGGATTGTTGATGTCTTGACTGGTTCTAAGAGTGAAAGATGGAAGACTGGGTGGATAGACTTCCATTGAGATGGGAGCTTGAGGTGGTTGGCATGAGTGCTGACTTTCTTCAAGATTGGAAGAGGACCCAACCATATTTCAGACAGTTTTTTTGGCGGGTCTAGTTGATTTGATGTTCTTGGAAGAAAGCCATACCATGTCACCAGGATTGAAAACAGGTGGACTTGCTCTCCTCTTATCTGCATACCTCTTAAACCTGTTTATGGAAACTTCAATTTCTCTCTTGACATCTTGCTCTACTGATTAAATTTTTGGTTGACAACTTTCCAGCAGGAGTGTCTTTGTAAGGCATGGGTATGAAACTTTGATAAAATATCAAGTACTTTTCCTGTCCTCAAAATTTGTATAAGGTCAAATTATTTAGAAATAGTAAGAAATATTATTTTTAAAGAGAAAACACGCCAACTTTATTATTTTGAACTCCATAAGTGTAAAACAATAATATAATAAAAAAATACTTTTTACCAACAATAAAGAATTATCCAAAAATACTCTACAAGAGATATTTAAGGCTACAAAAGAAATTTCTTCAAGAGCGATTTCAATTGGAATTAATTGAGCAAAAACCTGAAAGAAATTAATTAAAGAACAAAGTCTTTGAAAGGATATTTGAAGAGAAAACATGCCCAAAAGTGACCAGAATAAATTTGGAAACAAAGTGACAAAGTTAACAGTGATGAAAGATGCATTAATTCCATTTGGTTGTGGTTCAGGGGTAAGAATGATTATAAGAGTTACAAACAGTGATTATAATGATCTTCCCACGAGGTTAAAAGGCTTAAAAGGATTTAAAAATGTTGGTTGGAATCTTTTATTGATTGGTTTAACAGTGTTTAAACTAATTATAAAAGGAAAAGATTCTAACATGAAGTGAAAAGTGGGGCTAAGAAGACATTCTTTTATAGCCATCAATTTTCTTACTCCAAAAGTTAAATTTACTCTTGTAAGCCGCGGAAAACACTCTGACAACAGAAAAGCCAAGTTTGGCATTATTGAATCCTGGTTAGACCAAAAAAGGGCTGGTTTTAGCCATTTTAGACCCTTAAATCAGCCATTACTATAGTAATACCTGGCCTAGAGCCTTCAAAACACATCAGAATGTGTGTAAGAGACGTGGAAACCAGTTAAAACTGTTTTTACTAAGACCGATTTATCTTCAGGGTAGTTTTACCCTCTTTGCAACAGTTAAAACTACCCTGTTTGGTATCAAAACCTCATCATCAATGGAGTCACAGACCCTGTGACTCAATTCTAGGCCAAAAGCAATGAACCTTTGCGTGGATTTTGGCATCCCACAACTGTCAGCAAAGATTTTTGGGGTCTGGCTCCCCCTTAGAGCTAGAGTTCCTTCTCCCCCCAATTTTAATCTTTCCGATTTATTTTTTCCTTTAATTCCTCATCATGTATTATACTTGTAATTTACATATGTAATTCAATTGAATTGTACAGTGCAGTACAGTAATAATTTATACCTCATATGTAAATAAAAGTTGACTTATGTAATACACACACACATTTTGACATTTCAATTGAATTCAATTGAACATACTTCAATTCCTCATAACTTCTAAAATATACACAACACCTCAATTTTAACACAAAATTAGGTAGTTAACACTATATGTGGTGTGAATTAAATTAAGGTTTTGAGTATTTTCAACTTTTGTACAGAAAATACTAAAAACTTAATTTAAGCTTATTTAGAGTTGAGTTACAGAAATTTCACTCAGAGGTGACCTCACCTAATGTTGTATGAAGAATCCAATGGTGAAATAATTTTTGCATGTATCTTTATTGGATAAAAATTTATGATAAATTTTATTTGACTTTTCTCCAATTTTATTTTATTTTTGATAATTTTGTTAAAAATTCATTTTAACTTAATTTTTTCAAGTATAAATGTGTTTTTACAATTTTAAAATTTAATGTAATTTTATTTTTAAACTTTAATTAAATTTTTAATTATATATATTTATATTTTAATATTTCTTTTAATAGTATAAATAAATTTATTTTATTTATATTTATATGTTCATTTTTTATTTGTGGTCTTTTGGGTATATGAAAATACCTCTAAGGCTCACATTCCCTCCCCTAAGAAAGAATATTACTTTGTAATATTGCTATTCCTAGTGTGTCTGAATCTCCCAAGAAGTTTGGTAGCTTCAGGTATGTCCTTTTCTTCTAACCATTCATCTTCATAAGTTGGGTCACTGTGCCTAACAAGGTATTCCCTTACTTTTTTGGTTCTTAATTTTCTTCCTTTAAGGACTTTGGTAATTTTCTTAATACCAGATGCCTCAATAGGAGGTATTAATTGGGGAGTTTGATTCCTCAAGGGAAAAATTTCAGCATCAGTAGATTTATATGGCTTTATCAAGCTTACTGGAAATTTAGGATGCTTATTACTGAGTTCTTCAGATAATTCTACTTCAATAGCATTTTATCCATGGAGGGCCTTAATTACAAAAGGGCCTGCAAAGGAGTCTTTGAGATTTTTAAATCCTTTGATGTTATTGAATTTGGTGGTGGATACTAGTACTAAGTCCCCTACTTTGAAATCTGGATTGGAATGTGATTTGTCCCATTTATCTTTAGCATATGCAAATGAGTCTTCCATGCATCTTACTGAATGATTTCTAGCTCTTTCTAGCTTTCCTTTGAATCTGGCAGCTGTATGGTGTATTTCAACCAAATCTTTTCTCAAAGAATTTAGGTATAATTTGGGATTCCATCCTTTTTCTGAAATAGCAGGAGTTTGATTGGTACTGGAATTAATTGATGTCTTATATGCCAATTCTAGTTCTGGTAAAAGAGTACACCAATTGTGAGTGAATCCATTTCAATCTTTGAATTCAAGGCCATATGCACAAAATCTTCTCACCATATCTTCTAAGGTTTGAATCATTCTTTCAGCAAGACAATCAGTTTGTGGGTGGTAGGCTGTGGAGAAAGATAACTTTGTCCCAAATCATTGGTGAAGATTTGTTAATAGTGCTGAAGTGAATTTGGGATCTCTGTCACTAATGATATTTGTGAATATGCCAGTCCATGACGCTACTCTATTCCATATCAGAAGAGCTGTATCCATGGCTGTATCATCTTTGTGGTATGATAAAAGAATTGGAGTTTTTCTGAATCCGTCTACAATTACTAGGCAAGCATTATAACTTCTGTCACCCCCCGGTGGTAGGCCAGTTACCCAATCCATATGGAAAATCTCCCAAGGTCTTCAGGGTTCTTCAATTTTAATCATATTTCCAAGTCTTTTTCCAGTGGATTTATTTGCTTTTTGAAATCTGTCACAGGTCTTTCAATACTCTGCAACATCTTTCTGCCACATTGGCCACCATATATAGGTCTTTACTTTTTCTCTTGTTCTGTCTTCAGACAGATGTCCTGAAAAGGGCCTGTCATGGCAGTATTTCAGTACAAGATTGATTAATGACCTGTCCACAACTGTCATGACACATGTGGGCTTGGTCCTGTGGTAAATTATACCATCCAGTAGGTGAAATCTTCCTTCATCATAAGATTTCTTCCATACTTCATCCAAGGAATGTATTAGAGAGTTGTCTTAACAGTATTTGTTAAGTAATTGGCATAAGATGCTGTAATTCTTATCTTGAGTGTAACTGCTTCTTACTCCTTCAAAGAAGGTGGTGTTCAAGTCTGTAACACTTATTCCTTCTATTGGGATCTGTGTGGAAGCTTCTTCTGGCACATAAGCAGGATTATCAATATCATTTGGTAATGGCCATCTGCTTAGTCCATCTGCATTCTTATGAATATTCCCATATTTATGAATAATACTCATATTCCCGCTATACTCTTGTATAGCTATTTGCCATCTGAGCATATGTCTGTTGGATGTTTTCATGTTTAAAAGTGATTTAACAGCGGTACAATCTGTTATTACTTCAAAAACACATCCTTCTAGAAAGTAATTGAGTTTTTCTAGAGCCCAAACAAGGCATAAACACTCCATCTCACTTGCTCCGTATCTGGCTTCAGATGGTTGTATTTGCCTGGATATGAAACATATGGGTCCTTCAACAGGTTTATCATTTAAAATTTGAACTTGATGAAGTGCAGTACCAAGCCCATCCGCTGATGCACCAATGTAAAGTTTAAAAGGCAGCTTAAAGTCTGGCATCAGTAAGAGTGGGGAAGTGGTCAAAGCTTGTCTTAAAGACTCAAAGGCTTTTACTCTGTCAACATTCATTTCAAAAACTGTGTCTTTGTCACATAGTTTATAAAGAGGTCTTGCTATGGATGCAAAATCTTTAATGTGTTGCCTTCAAGATCCTGCAAAACCCAAAAATGATTGAATTTCCTTTTTGTTTTGAGGAATAGGTTTCAGTAAGACTGCTGCAACTTTATTTTTGTCAATCCCAAGGGATAGACCAGATACTACATGTCCCATTGCTTTGAGTTCCTTAAATACAAAATGATATTTCTTCAAGGAAATTTTCATGTTAACAGATTGGATTTTTGTCAAAACTCTGGATAGTCTGTACATATGTTCTTCCCAAGTTGTGAGCCTTGAGGTATATTTTACATACCCAAATAGGCCACAATTATCTTAAAAATAAAATTTGAATTATGGATAACTCATAAGTCATGCATATATCCAAAATTCATCATTTTTGATTTCAGAAAAGATGAATAACGTTTTATTGAGTAAGTAAATCCATGGATTTAAGGCCAGATTTGGATTCTACACAAAAATTTACCTAGGGTAGCTCCATAGAGTGAATAAGCTCAAATTAACTTTTTGAGGTGGTAATATGGAAAATACTTCAATACCACATCATCAATAACACATAAAAGATCCGTGAAAATTTTTGTTTTTCTTAATTTCACGCCAAAATAATGGGAATGTGAGAAATCCCATGTTACATATACACTAAGAATCGTGTTATGCATGTTTTGAGCACTTAATATCATGGTATTCTTACATGGACTTTTGGTACACCCATAGTGGATATCTCACTTTAAGCTTAAATTTCTATTTTGACGTGAAAAATAGGCAAGGGGGACAAAAAACATCAAAGAGAGCCAGGGTACCCAACTTCTCAAGACTCAGAGGCGTGGACTGCTCCAAAGCGTGAATCCATGGCTGATCTTGGCCCAATTAGTAAACTGAAACACTTTGGGAACTTGGTTACCATGTTACAACTACAGTAATTCATAAGAAAATAGCAAATAACCTGCTATTTTGATGTGCCAAGGAGGTAAAGAGCTACTTAGACTCCTGTAACCACGTCAATTCTTAATGACTTTCCATGGCTAGACCCTAAAAGAGTAATTAAAACTCTTTTGGGACTTGTATTCATTGATTTACCTCATAGCAACCAGCTAAACACTGATATTTGCAATTCTATGTAGAAATGAGGTAAAAGCTTCAAAAATTCATTAAAAATACAATTCTTAATAAATCTTTCTGAAACCTTCAGGACCAATGGAGAACTGTATGATCTATGGTACAACCAAAAAGAATTACAGTTTTACTGGTAAAATTAAAAGTTTTACTTACAGTCCATTTTTGACTATTCTATGTGAAACACTGAATCTTCAAAAATTCACAGTAATTACAACCTGTGATGAAATCGCCAATAACATTGATAACTTTGAAAAATCAATGATTATTTTGGAATAAAAGAATATTTACAGATGTTACTCCTTTTATTCTTAACCATATTGGGGTTGGTAGTCATGTAAAAGCATCAATTAAGTAATTATGATAATCTTACGTGACAACAGATGATGCAATCAATAATCCAAAAAGATTTATTGTTTTTTCACTCACTGGTTTTTTCAGTTCGCTCCATGGCACGCCTCTGTGAGCTGTTGTTGACTTAAAAGAGGCCTCTTCTTGCTGTTTTTTCCACATCAAATCATCTTATCATTTTATTAAATCATTATTACCAACAAGTAAGTATTAGTTAGACTATTATTAAGTGTTTTGTTCTTTCTGAATCAATCAGAAGGACGTGAAATCATAGAATTCTACTAGATATTGTTGTAATACTGTTATAAATCATTTTGATCCCTAAAATCCACAATTCTACGTCAAATTTCTCTACTGTTATCTTTCAATAAGTTCTTTGGAGTATTAGTGAGTCATTTATTTTAAATTATTGATGTTTTTCTCTATCATTAGTTTTCTTCAAGAATTTTCCTTATAATTATTCTTGCAAAAGATTATTATATATTAAAATAATTTTATTATTTTAATAAAAGAAGTTTTTATTATTAAAACCTTCTTGTAATTGATTCTTGTAGACAATTAATGCTCACTGTTAAAATCACTAGTAGTGTATAACACGTGAAAGAAATCATTTTAATTATTTAATTGTTGTTATAATAATACTTTATTATTATATTTCATAAGAAAAGACATAGTACTGTTGATTAATAGTAATATTATCATCAGTTTCATAGTCAAATCTTACATTTGGGGGCCTGGCCATGATTGTAACCAGAGTTTTGGATATAATCATATTCTAGACTTCATTTTTCTTTTCTAAAAAACCACCATACCTACCAAATCTTACATTTGGGTGCCTGGCCTTGTTTTTGAACCTCATACCCTTAATTAATATATTTTTAAGTTCTCAAATATATTAAATTAATAATTTTTTTCTTTGAATTTAAAGAATAAATAAATTTTATTTTTGAAATTGTCTTAGAATCTTTTTCATTGAAGAATTTGGTTTAATTTTATACTGTTTTTACACATGGATTTTTCACATCGAAAAACTTATAAAATTATTCTTTGAGTTACTCTGAATTAATTTTGATTCAAATTCTTAAATTTTAATTTTTTTTTCTTTGAAAAGAATATTTTTTTAATATTAAAAAATATACAACTTATAAAAAATCTTTAAAAATATTTTAAAAAGTATAAAAAATAATTTTTTTTTCTCTTTTATAATTTTTCTAGTGTCTTTAATCAAATACTGTGCAGCTGGCAATAGACTCAGTAAGAGATACATCACTAGCCCTGAATCTTCAGAAGCAGAATCTGAAGAAAGTATTGAGGTGCAAATTGCTAAAATAGGCACCTTATTTAACTCAGAAAAGAATAAAATACCACCAAAAGGTGTGTTTTTATCTTTATTTTTTACTCTTTATCCTTACATTGACGTGAAAATGGTGCATACCAGAAATGGAAGCAACTATTCAGTCCAATCAGATGGATGTGGACAAGGAAGAGGCAAGAACAAATCCAGAAGTGCCAAATCTTCCTCAATAAAGACACATCTGGAGGTTTCCAGAGTTGCCCCCATTCCCCAAGGTCTGTACCCACAGATTTTGATGTGAATTCTGAGCCTGAACTAATTCTTGATAATATTTCCAGGGCTGAACCATTTTCAAGTGGCAGAAATAGAAATATATCAATGTCAGTACAAAAATTGGTTCAGAGCAGCCAAAGAAGAGGAGTGGGAAATCTTCCCAAGCCTTTGGCAGGGGGCCAGGAACTCCTACTTACACATCAAGAGCTTTCTGGGTCAGGAGAAGACCATAGAACTCTTAAGAGGTTGGAGCCCACTATCTTGCAAAGACAAGGTCAAAAAGATAAAGAATTGGTTGAAGAACCAAAGTCTTTTATCCATAGACCAGAAGAAAGTGTTGGAAATGACTTCAGCTTTGGAGACAGAGGCACCAGTGGCGTCTACCAGCTCCAAACCAGCTCCAGAAGTGTCCAAAGACAAGCCCAAAGGACGTCAGAAGAAGCAGGGAGGTCCCAAGAACCATCAATGCAAGGGCAAAGGCAAAGCCAATTGGCACAGACCTTACCCACAAGGGTACAGGATCCCCGAATTGGAGCTTTCAGCCATGGACAGTGTCTTCAATATGGCCAGAACTCTTATGGAATTCACAGCCAAGGAGCAGGAAAGGATGAACAGGACTTTTCCACGCAAATACCTGATGTACAAAGAAGCATTAATGTAAAAATTGGGAAACTTGATGCAAGTTTAAATAAAATTCCATCAAACTTAAGTGACTTAAAGAAAAATGACAAGAAATATACTGAATGGTATCAATTGTCAAATGTCAACTTTGAGTCAATTATCAATGCTTGTAACAGAATTGAGAGTACATGTCAAGCTCAGAATGATGACATGGAAGATATTTCCATTTTGAAAATGATTGATAGACTTAAAACTCTTGAAGATCATCTCTTACAAATAGCTGAGAATACCAATCAATTTGCTACACACTTAGCAAAAAGCGATAGTGAAAGGCAGAAGTTAAAGAATGAAATCATTGCAAATGTGGAACAAATTCATAAGAATTATGAACCACATATGCCAAGACATTCTACAACTTTGACTGAAGAGAAACTTTCTGTTAAAGGAAGTTTGACCCCATTCTCAGGAGAAAATGTTATCTCTGCAAAGGATATTCCCAAATTGGAAGAATGGCCAAAATTCTCTGGTGAAGGAGAATATAACCATATTGAATTCATCAGCACTATTGATATGTTTCAAGAAGACTTTAATATACCTGATGAAGTCATAGTGGGGAAATTACATTGTCTATTTACCAGACCTGCAAAGAGATGGTATTACAAGATGAGAATAGATCATGGTAAACATGATTGGTCTTGGTGGAAATCTGAATTGATTACCAAATGGGCCAATAATTCTTGGAGGTTTAAAATGGAAAATGCTTTTGAAAGTGCCATTTTTAACTCAGAAAAAGATAAACCACTTACTTGGTTCTTCAAACAGAAAGATAGATTATCTGCCTTACACCCAGATATGTCTGACACTATGATTAATATGAAAATATTAAGAAAGTGTGGAGGAGAACTGGAACATGCTATCAAAAGCAGATGTGTGGAACCCTGTTCAACAGAGGACTACATTAATGCTATGGAAGATATCATTACCAGAACAAGAATTGGTAAAACTTGGTCTAAAATCCCAATGGAATTCAAGATGGTCTCAAGAATCCCCACAGAGTACAGAAGACCAGAAAAACCTGTCTTAAAGTGTCATAATAGTGGAAGTACTTCACATTTAGCCAACACTTGCCCTAAAAAGACAAAGATCAATGAAGTTCAAGTCATTGAGGAAAGTCAGTGTACTGAAGAGAAAGAGGAATCTGATCAAGACTCTGCAATCTCTTAGGATAAACCAGTGGAGGACTTTCCCATTGAAAACATCACAGCCTTCTTTGAGGTCACAGAAGTCCATACCCACTTACCACAATATAGTGAGGATTGCTGCAACCTGATCAATATCCAGGATGCCAGAATGTGTAAGACAAAACCTGCTAGAGGTAAAGGTTATACTGCTGGAGCATCCTGTATCACATCAGTTTTGATGAATGATATTGAAGCCAAAGTAAATTTGGATACAGGAACATTTTGCACTTGTGTGGGCAAAGATTATCTCCAAATTATACTTCCCGAATAGAAAAACCATCTATTACCAATAGAAGGTGTACAATTTAGTAGTGCTAGTAACAATATGTACCCTTTGGGCATATTGGACACTAATATTGTTTTCCCACATCCTGCAGGAAGTGTAAGAATGAAAACTGAGATTGTGGTAATGGATGATTGCACATCTCAGCACATCATTCTTGGAAATGATTACTTAAATATTTATGGTATTGACATCAATAACCACAAAGACAGATATTTCACAATTGGGGATAACAAAAGGCAAAAATTTGCTCTTTCCAATATGCCAAAACAAATATCTGTAGTATCTTCTGAGCAAGATACTTATAAAGATGAATTTGTGTCTAATCAGCTTTTTGAAGCACAAATTATTTCATCATTGTCACCAAAGATGAGGAATGAACTTATTAATGTGTTATACACATACAATAATGCATTTGCCTCTGATAATGAACCATTAGGTGCTATCAAAGGACATGAAATTGATATTACTCTTAATATTGATAGACCATAACAACCAGTACTTAGAAGACCAGCTTATCCAGCCAGTCCCAGATCTAGAGAAGCCTTGGAAAAACATATCCAAGAGTTAATCCAACTTGGTGTACTAAGGAAAGTAGGCCATAATGAGGAAGTTAAAGTGACAACACCTGTTATTATTGCCTGGCATAATGACAAGTCAAGAATGGTTGGAGATTTCAGATCATTGAATACCTACACAGTTCCAGATAGGTATACAATCCCCAGAATTCAAGAAACCTTGACTCAATTGTCTAAAGCCAAGTATATAACATCAATGGATGCATTGAAAGGCTTCCATCAAAATGTTTTGACGCCTAAATCTCAGAAATTACTTAGAATTATCACTCACTGTGGTATTTATGAGTATCTTAGAATGCCATTTGGCATTAAAAATGCTCCATCTCATTATCAAAGAATGATTAATACCATCTTTCCTACAGAATTATCTGAAGGATGGCTTATCATTTATATTGATGATATTATCATATGTTCTGATTCATGGTCTTTGCACCTTGAAAGACTTGCAAGAGTACTTCACAAAGTTGCAGAAGTGAATATGAAAATTCCACTTAAGAAATGCAATTTTGGTTTTGAGGAACTCAAAGCATTAGGACATGTTGTTTCTGGTTTAAGCTTGGGTATTGATAAAAAAAAGTGGCAGCAGTGTTACTTAAGCCAATACCCCAGAATAAAAAAGAAATGATGTCTTTTCTTGGGTTTGCCAGCTATTATAGGCAACACTTGAAAGACTTTGCAATTCTAGCCAAGTCACTTTATAGAATCTGTGATCAACAGACTGTATTTGAGATGACACAGGAAAGAATTAAAGCTTATGAGAAGATAAAGAAAGCTCTTACAGAAGCACCTTTACTCCTCATGCCTGACTGGAATATTCCTTTTGAATTGTACTTTGTTGCATGTGGAGATGGATTAGGGGCAGCCCCACACCAAGTCCAAATTACTAATGACAAACCTACAGAAGGCCCAGTTTGTTATATCTAAAGGCAAATCAAACCAACAGAAGCCAGATATGGTGCAAGCCAGATGGAATGTTTTTGTTTGGTATGGGCACTTGAGAAATTGCACTATTATCTTTATGGCAGTGTTTTTGAAGTGATAACTGACTGTAATGCCATGAAATCACTTATTAACATGAAAGCTCCCAACAGACATATGTTGAGATGGCAAATAGCCATTCAAGAATATAGAGGAAACATGACTATAGTCCACAAAGAAGGAAACATTCACAAGAATGCTGATGGACTTAGCAGGTGGGAATTAGCCAACACTCCTGATAACCCAGCTTATGTCCCTTTTTAAGCTGACCCACAGATTCTAATTGAAGGAATTAACATAACTGATATTGGGACTGAATTCTTTTAAGAGGTCAGAGAATCTTATAAGCAAGACAAGAATTGCCATATCTTGACTTCTTTATTAGATAAAGACTGGAAAGATACATCTTTGGTCAATGCACTAGATGAAGTTTGGAGAAATTCCTATTCTGAAGGAAGATTTCACTTTTTTGATGGGATTATTTACCACAGAACCAAACATTCTTGTGTAATGACATTATGCAGCAGATTGCTTATCAATACAATTCTTCATGAATGTCATGATAGCATCTACTATGGACACCTGTCAGAAGACAGAACACTTGAAAAAGTGAAGAACTGTGCATGGTGGCTATCTTGGAGAAAAGAATCCATTGAATATTGCCATACCTGTGACAGATGTCAAAAAGCAAACAGGAGTACAGGCAAGAAATTCGGACTTATGATTCATATTCAAGAACCAAAATCCCCTTGGGAAGTTGTTCACATGGATTGGGTCACAGCACTTCCTCCAAGTGGTGACAAAAGTTATAATTCTTGCTTAGTTATTGTTGACAGATATAGCAAGACTCCCATATTCTTACCATGTCATAAAGATGACACTTCTATAGATACATCTCTTCTTCTATGGAATAGAGTTATTTCTCATACAGGATTATTTAAGAATATCATAAGTGACAGAGATCCCAAATTCACATCTGCACTTTGGACCAATCTTCATAGATTTTTTGGGACTGAGTTATCATTCTCTACAGCATACCACCCTCAAACAGATGGGCTAGCAGAGAGGTTGATTCAAACTTTAGAAGACATGATCAGGAGATTTTGTGCTTATGGGCTAGAATTCAAAGACTCAGATGGCTTTACCCATGACTGGTGCACTCTTATACCTGCATTAGAATTGTCATACAAGACATCAGTCCATTCTTCCACAGGACAAACTCCTGCTATGTTAGAAAAAGGATGGAATCCAAGCCTCCCAGCAGACACACTGAGGAAAGACTTGATTGACATTCATCCTACAGCTTCCAGCTTCAAATTAATGCTTGATAAAGTAAAACATCATGCAAAACAAAGTATGAATGATGCTTTTGATTATGCAAAATAGAAGTGGGACAAGAGTCATAAAGTACCAGACTTCAAAGTAGGGGACTTAGTTCTAGTTTCAACCTTGAATTTTAATAATATCAAAGGCCCAAAGAAACTTCAAGATTCTTATGTAGGACCTTTTGTTATTGTTGCCTTACATGGAACCAATGCAGTTCAAGTGGAATTAAGTGGTGAATTGGAAGACAAACATCCCACTTTTCCAGTCAGCTTGGTAAAGCCTTATCAACCAGCTGACAAAGAATTGTTTCCTTTAAGGAACCCAACTCCTTTAACTGTACCACCAGTGGAACAGAATGAAGACAAAAAGATTAGAAAAGTCATTAAAGAAAGGAGACTTAGGGGTAAAAACCAAAGAGAATATCTTGTCAGATATAGGAATCCAGTACATGAAGATGAATGGCTGGCAGAAACAGAAATACCTGACTCAGATAAACTCTTAAGAAGATTTAGACATGAAAGAAGGCCACAAGCCTGAATATGTCTATAAATTTGCTTTAAATTACTTGATCTGAGTAATTTGAAGAGGTTGGACAGCGGACATTAACCCCCTTTGGGGTCTTATTCTTTTCTCATTAATAAAATTGTGGTACAATTTTATTTTTTGGTGGGAGGGAATGTGAACCTTGAGGTATATTTTACATACCCAAATAGGCCACAATTATCTTAAAAATAAAATTTGAATTATGCATAACTCATAAGTCATGCATATATCCAAAATTCATCATTTTTGATTTCAGAAAAGATGAATAACTTTTTATTGAGTAAGTAAATCCATGAATTTAAGGCCAGAGATGGAATCTACACAAAAATTCACCTAGGGTAGCTCCATAGAGTGAATAAGCTCAAATTAACTTTTTGAGGTGGTAATATGGAAAATACTTCAATACCACATCATCAATACCACATAAAAGATCCGTGAAAAATTTTGTTTTTCTTAATTTCACGCCAAAATAATGGGAATGTGAGAAATCCCATGTTACATATACACTAAGAATAGTGTTATGCATGTTTTGAGCACTTAATATCATGGTATTCTTACATGGACTTTTGGTACACCCATAGTGGATATCCCACTTGAAGCTTAAATTTCTATTTTGACGTGAAAAATAGGCAAGGGGGACAAAAGACATCAAAGAGAGCCAGGGTACCCAACTTCTGACGACTCAGAGGCGTGGACTGCTCCAAAGCGTGAATCCATGGCTGATCTTGGCCCAATTAGTAAACTAAAACACTTTGGGAACTTGGTTACCATGTTACAACTACAGTAATTCATAAGAAAATAGCAAATAACCTGCTATTTTGATGTGCCAAGGAGGTAAAGAGCTACTTAGACTCCTGTAACCACGTCAATTCTTAATGACTTTCCATGGCTAGACCCTAAAAGAGTAATTAAAACCCTTTTGGGACTTTTATTCATTGATTTACCTCATAGAAACCAGCTAAAGACTGATATTTGCAATTCTATGTAGAAATGAGGTAAAACCTTTAAAAATTCATTAAAAATACAATTATTAATAAATCATCCTGAAACTTTCAGGACCAATAGAGAACTGTATGATCTATGGTACAACCAAAAAGAATCACAGTTTTACTAGTAAAATTAAAAGTTTTACTTACAGTCCATTTTTGACTATTCTATGTGAAACACTGAATCTTCAAAAATTCACAGTAATTACAACCTGTGATGAAATTGCCAATAACATCGATAACTTTGAGAAATCAATGATTATTTTGGAATAAAATGATATTTACAGATGTTACTCCTTTTATTCTTAACCATATTGGGGTTGGTAGTCATGTAAAAGCATCAATTAAGTAATTATGATAATCTTACGTGACAACAGATGATGCAATCAATAATCCAAAAAGATTTATTGTTTTCTCACTCACTGGTTTTTCAGTTTGCTCCATGGGATGCCTCTGTGAGCTGTTTTTGACTTAAAAGAGGCCTCTTCTTGCTGTTTTTTCCACATCAAATCATCCTATCATTTTATTAAATCATTATTACCAACAAGTGGGTATTAGTTAAACAATTCTTAAGTGTTTTATTCTTTCTGAATCAATCAGAAGAGCTTGAAAACATAGAATTCAACTGTATATTGTTGTAATACTGTTATAAATCATTTTGATCCCTAAAATCCACAATTCTACGTCAAATTTCTCTACTCTTATCTTTCAATAAGTTCTTTGGAGTATTAGTGAGTCATTTATTTTAAATTCTTAAAGTTTTTCTCTATCATTAGTTTTCTTCAAGAATTTTCCTTATAATTATTCTTGCAAAAGATAATTATATATTAAAATAATTTTATTATTTTAATAAAAGAAGTTTTTATCATTAAATTCTTCTTGTAATTGATTCTTGTAGACAATTACTGCTCACTGTTAAACTCACTAGTAGTGTTTAACACGTGAAAGAAATAATTTATAATTATTTAATTGTGGTTATAATAATATTTTATTATTATATTTCATAAGAACAGACATAGTACTGTTGATCAATAGTAACATTATCATCAGTTTCATAGTCAAATCTTACACAAGTCTTGGAACAGAAAATAATATCATAAATGTAATTGATCAACCATCCTTCTGAAAGATCTTCAGGGAAAATTTCATTCATCATTCTTTGGAAGTGTGAAGGTGCAGTTTTGATTCCAAAAGGCATCCTCAAATACTCATACACTCCAAAATGAAAAATGATTCTCAAGTATTTCCTTGCTCTTGGTGTCACTACATTCTGATGAAATCCTTTAAGGGTATCCATAGTGCTTATATACACTGCTTGACATATTTGGGTGAGGGCAATTTGGATTTTTGGTATTGGGTACCTGTCTGGAACAGTGTAAGTGCTCCGAGCTCTAAAGTCCCCAACCATTCTAGATTTTTCATTATGCCATGCCACTATGACTGGTGTAGTTATTTCTAGTTCTTCATTGTGGCCCACTTTTCTTATTACACCATGGTCTAGAAGCTCTCTGATATGAATTTCTGGAGCTTCTCTTGATTTTGGACTTGCTGGATATGCAGGTCTTCTTAAGAGTGGTGGATAAGGTCTCTCAATATTAAGAATAATGTCAATTTCATGACCAATAATTGCCCCTAGAGGTTCTTTATCGAAGGTAATGCTTCTTCGTGGTCATATAAAATAGTAGAAAGTTCATTTTCTTGTTTATCACTCAAATGAAGGCTTATTTCAGCTTCATTCAACTGTTCAGACTTGAATTTCTCTTGCTCTAAGTTGAGTCATGATACTTTGTTCACTGTAATTTGTTTTTTAAATGGTAAAAAGGCAAATTTTTGGCGCTTATTGTCTCCAATAGTAAAGTATCTGTCCTTGTTGTTATGTAAATCTATGCCATACATGATCAAATAATCAATTCCCAATATGAAATGGGTACTAGAGAAATTTTCCATAATAACAAATTCAACAGTGATTCTTAAATTTCTATTTATATGTGGAAATATGACACTAGTTTCAAATATTCCCAATGCTTTCATTGGGTTACTTGCACTATTGAGTTTTATGCCATCAATTGGCAACGTTTGATCCTCAAATTTTGGTACACAAGTCTTAAGAAAGGATTTTCCTAAACAAGAGCAGAATGCTCCTGGGTCAAGAAGTAGTTTAGTGGGTTTGTTGTCAATTACCACCTCTGTTATACAGGAGTTACCAGCTGTATAACCTTTCCCTCTGTTTGGTTTTGTTTTCATTAACTGTGCATCTTGTATTTTTGATAAATCAAGTTGGTTGTTGCTCAACTGTGGCAAGTGTGAATAAGATTCCATGATGTCAAAGGTGGAATTGATATTTTCTATATCTTTTGAAGATTCAGAAAATATTGATGTTTATCATGTGAATTATCTTCAATTGCATCATCATTTTCAAGATCAGGTTCTTTTTCAATGTGAATCTCATTGACTTTCCCCTTTTTGGAAATGTATTGGAAGAATGTGTAGTGCTTTGGCAAATATGGCATTTTCTGATTTTATCTGCAGATTTATCTTTCAAATTACTAGAATTTTCTTTGGGGTTTTTGTCCACAGAATCCTTCCAAGGTGTATCAAACCTTGTTTTGAGATTCACCCTACTAGAACTAATTCTAGTTCTGGTGGTTACTTCTTCTAATATATTGATAATATCTTCTTCCGAAGGCTGTTCAGTAGTCCTGCTTTTGACA
This sequence comes from Austropuccinia psidii, assembly GCA_023105745.1. Taxonomy (NCBI): domain Eukaryota; kingdom Fungi; phylum Basidiomycota; class Pucciniomycetes; order Pucciniales; family Sphaerophragmiaceae; genus Austropuccinia; species Austropuccinia psidii. Next base: position 51,595,427 of record JALGQZ010000007.1, on the reverse strand, counting down.
GCATGCTCTAGGTCACCTCCACATTGTCTGAGAATTGTTCTATGAATCATAAATCCTGACATGTCAGGGTATAATTCTGTTGGTCTATCTTTTTGTTGTCAAAACCATGGTAAGGCTTTTTCCTTATCAGAATTGAATTTTGCAGATTCAAAGGCTGTTTCAACCTTGAACCTCCAAGCATCATTGGCCCATTTGATGATAATTTGGGTTTTCCACCAAGTCCAACTTTGGTGTCCATGTGCTTTTCTCAATTTGATATACCATCTGTGAGCTGATTTGGTAAACAAGGTTTTTACCCTGGCTGTTACCAATCTGTCTGGTAATTCAAAATCCTCTTTGATCATGTCAAGACCTCTGATGAATTCCATATGGTCATATTCTCCTTCACCACTGAAGTGAAGCCATTCCTTAATTTTTGGAACTTCTTTCAAGAGTGCTTGGCCCATTTATGGTTGCAAGGTATGAAAAGAAGTAGAAAATTCATTTTTTAGCTGTGAATTTTCCATATCCAATACTTGTGGATTGGGAATCCCTGTACCCTCATTTTGATTCAGAGGTGTAGACATTCTTGTGAAGGTGTTTAGCAGTTGTTCAATTTCATTCATTTTACTGTTGCTATACCTTTAGGTATTTCTGAATTCATATTGGGAGGCTTGTATTAAATTTATAACTTCAATTTTATACATTTCTTCTTTATGTGTCAGCTCTTGCCATAATTCTGTTTGTCTTGTATTATCAGCAGTGACTTGATTCAATTTCATTGTTAATTTTGATACTTCTTCTTGTGAATTATCAAAACACTTTTTCAAGGCAATTATATGTGTCTTTACTTCAATAAATGATTTTGAAATATCATCAAGAGTTTTCATATTATCCTTTTTGATAGTACTTATGGCTTGTTTTATTCTTGTTTTAATTATGTCATCAATATTGAATTTAGAATATTTGCTTGTTAATTCTTTAATAATGGTAGATTGTTCATTTATCTTAATGCGAAAAGAATTATCATTATTGGAAGTTTCAAATGTTCTTAAAACGTTTTCAAAACATAGAAGTGTTTCATTGAGTTGGCTCAGACTGAAGTTATTTGTTTTAAGATTGTCACAAATTGATGTATTTTTATAAGAAAGATGACTTTTTACGTCAGTTATAGCTTCATAAAACTCTGGAATAGAATCAAAAACATCAGAAATCATTTCTGATATTTTAATCTGGCTCCTTCTTCTTTTTTAATTCCATCATTGTTCTGGCCATCTAAACCACATTTTCCATGGCATCCTGTTGGAATTTTGGGATCCTTTAGCCCTGGCTGTAAGGTTTGGTGGCTGGTGCTTTTCCTTTGCCCTTGTTTGGAGCTTGTGGCTGCTTGTTCATGTTGAAATTGCTGCTGCTGGCCACTGGGGCTGTTTTTGGCACTTGCTTTGGAGGTTGAGGGTTGTTTTTCCTCCATTCTCCTGTTAAGAGCATCATGCTTTTCTTCTCCATCAATGGATGCCATCCATTGAGCAATTTGCAAGTATTGGGATGGCCAAGGAGTTTTCTCACAGTCAGGTAAGAATTCATGCAGTTTTTCCACAGATCTGTAAGGATCTGGTACTCCTTGTACTGCAGTGCATTTTTGTAGGCTTTGTGGCTGGCTTTGTATATTTCCACTGAGGCTTCTTGTGGCGGTGTCAGCTCTTGTTGAAGGTAGAATGGTATTATCAGCTTCAGAATGACCTATTTCAGTTGTTTGGAAGTCATCAATTGACTCTTGTCCTTCTGTACCTGAATGGCCTCTGCCATTATCACATCTATTGCCTTTCTGGGAGCTGCTTGAGGGGTTATGGCTGGCTCCTGATCTAGTTGAAGGCATATTTTATGATTAAAAAGGCTTTAAAATAGTATTTTTACGTCAAAAACTTACTATTGGCCAAATTTGTAGCCTTCTGAAGGGTATTACTTATATCCAAGCTAATCAATTCAGAATATATTGGGCCAGGTTGGTTATTTTGAGTCACAATAACAGTACTATTATGGTCTGAATCAACAGTATTGGCAGGGATGATGCTGGTGACTGTTGGGCTGTTTCAATGTTTTCTTGTCTTACCACATTGTCAGACACTAAAATTAATGATAAAGCCAATTAATTAAGTAAAAAAAGGTATTCAAAAAAATAAAAAAATATAAGCCTCACTTATAAGATGAAAAATTTATTTTTCATGGATTTTTTGAATTATAAGTATTTTTTATATGTTTTTTAAATTTTTCAATATAAGAAAAAGGTTTAAAAGAGTAAAAAAAATATGTCCCAGGTAAAATATCATGGCTTGGCCCTCAAATGTAAGGTGTGAGTATGAAAATTTAATAAAATATCAAGTACTTTTCCTGTCCTCAAAATTTATATAAGGTAGAATTATTTAAAAATAGTAAAAAATATTATTTTTAGAGATAAAACACGCCAATTTTATTGTTCTTAGCTTTATAAGTATAAAACAATAATATAATAAAAATTTATTGTTTTACCAACAATAACGATTTATCCAAAAAGACTCTACAGGAGATATTTAAGGCAATAAAAGAAATGTCTTCAAGAGAAATTTCAATTGGAATTAATTGAGCAAAGAGCTGCAAGCAATTAATTAAATAAAAAAGTCTTTAAAAGGATATGTAAAGACAAAACACGTTCAAAAGTGACCATAATGAATTTGGAAACAAAGTGACAAATCTATAAGTGTGACCCTTTGAGATATGACCACATACCCAAAAAGGTCACAAGAAATATTTAAAATAATTATACATTAAAAATAATTAACTTAAAACTACAAAAATGCCATAAATAGGCATAAAACTGGGTTTACCTTAAAACCCAATGGATAAACATGTGAAATAAATTACACCATTGGATTCCCCATGGTAAAATACACATATACCATTTTTATGGCATATCTGTAAAGTCAATATTTAATGAGTTATAAGTAATAATATCTTATAAAAAACATAAATCCTTAGTTATTTCAAATACCAATGAAACAAAATGTGGAATGAATGGGACCCTTGGATTCTCCATAAACATCCACACATAAAACACTTAAGGAGTTAAGCTGGATATATGCACTTTTTTGGTCAATGCATATATTCCAGGATTTTAGCTAATATCTTTTGAAATATACATTATAGAGTAATGAACAAAAAATAAAGTCACCATATAATTACTGTAGAAGTACAGAAATGAACTTTATTTCACAAGTTATAGACAAGGTTAAAACCTGTAAGGGATTATACATTAAAATCAATAGAGCTGTTGACCACTTTGTTGTGAAAGTGGTCCAAACTTAAAAAAAGGAGACAGTTGGATTCTACTAGCTCATTCATGAAGAATGATGTATTTTTCATTACAATATTCAAGGTATAACTCCTTGAAATCATTGTTTGAAGTTCAAAATATTAAATTTCAACAGAAAAGAGGAGTTACAAGAAAAATCATCAAAAATACAGTTTAGATGATTGAATGAAATGCTCTTGGAAGCTTAAGGAGGACATGCCACGCTATCAGAATCCACTCCCAGAATAGCTGTAGCGTGTATAACCTAAAAGTTATTAATGATCAAAGCTTAAGCTTAAATTTGATCATTTAAGATCACTCACTGTAATCTTATTTTAGGTTTAACAGTCATATAAGTGATAAAACTGGTGAATACTATTAAAATATGATTAATCATAATACAATCCACGAAGCTTAGGCTTCTGCAAAGCCTATTATGTCATCAAACTTAGAGTTATAGTGATAACTCTAAATAATGGCATAAGCATGAGGTAAGATGGTTTGATCATGATGTAATCATCCCCAAACCTCAAAATATTGATCAATTCTAGTAGAAAGCATCGGTACACGTCTATTAGAAGCCTGTTGGACTCTAGGAGGAAGTTATTTACTATAAATAGAGCTCTTTTTACTCTGTTTTCCCCTCAGACGCTTACAAAACATTAAATCATCAAATAAAAAGGTAATTTCTGTATTCTTTATATATAAAACTTTTATATTATCAAAGAACAAAGATAATCTTATAAGAGTCTTCATCTCTGACATGATTATTGCATTTATTTACTTGTTTTGTCTAAATTTCTCTTAAAAACCTCAATTCCACATAAAATCAAGAAAAATTGTAATTTCTCTTAAATTGTATTGCAACCTAAATTTTAACAAGTTGTATTTACATTTTTAGGCGTAAAATTATTCGAAATTATTATATTAAGCATTAAAAGTAGGTTATTTCTCTTATTATAATAATTTTTCTCTATTATTACTTTAATAATTCTATAATTGATATAAATAGTATTTATATTAATTTATAACTTTAATATTAGTAATATTATTGTTATTAATTGTTTTTTATTAATAAAAAACAGTTTTTTATGCCTTTATTATTTGTTGGTAACAATAATAAAGTGCTCTTAAATATATTAATTATCTTATATTGATCTATTCATTTATTATATCATTATATTTATTTCATAATATAATTATAATAATTATTTATTATTATAATTATTTTTATCTTATTTGTTGCATTTATAAGGACATTCATAGTACAATAAGTAAGATATTAGTAATTTTTACTTATTGTTTCATAGTCAAACCTTACATTTGGGGGCCTGGCCGTGATATTTACTCTAAAAGACCTTTAAAAAGATTATAATTGGGTTTATTCAATAATAAATTATAATTATAATCATAAAATTATACAATAACTTTATATTTATTGATTTTAAATACTATTGAGGCATTTGGAAAGCAATTGTACTGTCTTACACGTGGTTTTTCACATCCTTAGACTTGCAAGAACTTTCTTTGAATGACTCTAGTAATTAAAAAAGATCTTTTATAAACTATAAATTAATTTTATAAAAGAATCATACCCATTTTTTATTTTATTCTTTAAAAATAAAAATATAAAAAACAAAAAAAAAATTATAAATAAAAAACCAAAAAAAAAAGTTATTTTTTATTCATTTTTATTTCATTTATTTATTTATTTTCATTTTTGATGATATAAAAGCAATTTTTACATGGAAAATTGCCATATCCTACCAAAAATAACACTTTTTATATAAAGAATTATATTTATTTGTCTTTTTTAGTGTTTGAAGACAATCCAACAGAGGACAACCAAACCACTGCCAAAAGATTGGTGGAAGAAACTTGTAAAAGTTCTCCAACACCGATAATCACTAAGAAAAAGAAAGCTAAGAAATTAGACTTTCCAGGGCCCACCATTCAGGACTCTGAAGGTGGGTACCTCATTTATAAATCGCCATAAGAAGAATTCCTGTTCTGAAATCCTCTTATTTCTTATTTTTCTTAAAATATGACTACCAGAAGAGGCTCCCAATACTCCATTTAATCAGATGGAGCTGGACTCAGAGGTAGAATTGATTCCTCAAAAGGGAAAAGGAAGGGAAATATCCCCAGTGGAACAGAATCCACACAAGGAAGTGCCTTATCCCAAAGGCAAGTCCCAGAAATGCCCATGATATCTGAACCAGAGTTAGAACTAAGCACTGCCTGCATTATTCCATAACCAAGTTCCATGTGATGTCACGTCACATAATTCTGGTTCATTTTGAATCACATGTCTGTGTTTATCTATTCCCCATGTGATATTTAATAATCCTATATAGATGTGATGGAATAATCTCTATTACATAAACATTGGAATGGTTCATTTTATATGAACCTCAGGTTGTTGATGTAAAATCAACCAGAGGTTGATGTAAAATCAACCAGAGGTTGATATAAAATCAACCCAAGGTTGATGTAAAATCAACCAGAGGTTGATATAAAAGCAACCCAAGGTTGATGTAAAATCAACCAGAGGTTGATATAAAATCAACCAAAGGTTGATGTAAAATCAACCAGAGGTTGATATAAAATCAACCCAAGGTTGATGTAAAATCAACCAGAGGTTGATATAAAATCAACCCAAGGTTGATGTAAAATCAACCAGAGGTTGATATAAAATCAACCCAAGGTTGATGTAAAATCAACCAGAGGTTGATATAAAATCAACCCAAGGTTGATGTAAAATCAACCAGAGGTTGATATAAAATCAACCCAAGGTTGATGTAAAATCAACCAGAGGTTGATATAAAATCAACCCAAGGTTGATATAAAATCAACCCAAGGTTGATGTAAAATCAACCATTGGTTGATGTAAAATCAGCCAGAGGTTGATGTAAAATCAACCAAATATTTAAAATGAACCATAGGTTGATTTAAAATCAACCATAGCTTGATGTAAAATCAACCATAGCTTGATGTAAAATCAACCATAGCTTGATTTAAAATCAACCATAGCTTGATTTAAAATCAACCATAGCTTGATGTAAAATAAATCATAGGTTGATGTAAAATCCACCAGAGGTTGATGTAATATTAAACATAGGTTGAGTTGATATCAACCAAATGTTTTGTATTACCAATCAAAGCTTGAATTGGTATATTAATCTCTCATTGTGAGGGATAAAATTTCAATTATGGGCTATCAATTCCCCACCATGAGATATCAACTGAGAATAATGTGGAATGAATTCCTCATGATGTGAAATAAATTCCTCATGATGTGAAATAAATTCGAAATAATGTGAAATAAATTTTACATCATGTGGAATCAATTCCTCATGATGTGAAATCATTCCCCATCATTTGGAACAATTTCTCATCATTTTGGATCAGTTTCTCATCATTTGAAATCAATTTCCCATCATGTGGAATCAATTTCTCATCATGTGTATTCAATTCCTCATCATGTGGAATTCATTCCCCAACATGGGAAATCAATTCCCTATGATGTTAAATCAATTCCCCAATATGATGGGGAATTGATTTTTCATGATCAGCAATTCATTTCACATGGTGGGGATTTATTTCCCATGATGGAGAATTAAGTCCACATGATTAGGCATTGATTACACATGATGATGAATTGATTCCACATGATGAGAAATTCATTCCACATGATGGGGAATGGATTTCACATCATGAGGAATTGATTCCACATGATGTCAAATTGATTTCACATGATTTTGAATTTATTTCACATCATGAGGAATTGATTTTGAATGATGATTAATTGATTTCACATGATGAGTAATTGATTCCACACGATGAGGAATCAATTCCACATGATGAGGAATTCATTCCACATGATTCTAAGTTGATAACCCATGGTGGGGAATTGATAGCCCATAATTGAAATTTGATCCCTCACAGTGAGAGATTAATATACCAATTCAAGCTTTGATTGGTAATACAAAAAATTTGGTTTATATTGAATCAACCTTTGTTTAATATTACATCAACCTCTGGTTGATATCAAATCAACCATAGGTTGATTTTACATCAACCTATGGTTTATTTTATATCAATCTATGGTTTATTTTACATCAAGCTATGGTTGATTTTACATCAAGCTATGGTTGATTTTACATCAAGCTATGATTGATTTTACATCAAGCTATGGTTGATTTTACATCAAGCTATGGTTGATTTTACCTCAAGCTATGGTTGATTTTACATCAAGCTATGGTTGATTTTACATCAAGCTATGGTTGATTTTACATCAACCTATGGTTTATCTTACATCACCCTATGGTTGATTTTACATCAACCTATGGTTGATTTTACAACAGCCTATGGTTGATTTTACATGAACCTATGGTTGATTTTACATCAACCTATGGTTGATTTTACATTAACCTATGGTTGATTTTACATCAACCTATGGCTGATTTGACATCAACCTCTGGTTGATTTGAAATAAACCTCTGGTTGATTTGAAATAAACCTCTGGTTGAGTTTACATAAACCTCTGGTTGATTTTACATCAAAAACTTGAGGTTCATATAAAATGAACCATTCCACTGTTTATGTAATAGAAATTATTCCATCACATCTATATAGGTTGATTAAAAATCAAATGGGGAATATATAAACACAGACATATGATTTGAAATGAACCAAACGTTTGTCATATGACATCACATGGACTTTGGTGATGAAATAATGCAGGCAGTGTAAGTATGAGTGACTCAAACAGGTAAAAATCACATTCAGAGGGCTCAAATAGACATTTACATGAGCCAGTACAAACAGTACTACACAGTGTACAAAGACAAGGACTGGGAAATGTTGCCTCAAATACACCAAGGAGTGATCAACTCCTGGAACATCCTGAAAAAGTTCCTCAAAGAGGAGGAAATAGTGAGATACTCCAATGGATGTAATCCACTATCATCCAAACCTCAAATAAAAAAGATCAAGGAATACCATGCCAAAAAGAAGGAGGCAACCAAGGAAGAAGCCCCAGTAGCTTCTACCAGCAAGCCCCAAGCCAACCCACTTCCCCAAGAAGGGAAGAAGAACAATAAAAAGAATTGGAGAAAACCATATTCCCCAAGCTACAGGATTCCAAAAATCAAAAAGGATGCCATGGACAATGTATTCAACATGGCCAGATCCTTGATGGAATTCAAGGACAAGAAAGAAAAAAGAATGAGACAACCTCATTTCCCGAAGAAATAACCTTTCCCAATGATGTTGTAAATAATTTAACAGAAATTAAAAATAGTATATTACCTCTAAAAGAAATTAAAAACAGTTTATTATCATTACAAGAAATAAACAACAACTTATCCTCTTTAACAAAAATTGTTGTACAAAATAAAAAAGAAATTGACAACATTAATTTTATTGTTGAGAATAATAAACCAAAGATTTTGATTCATAACACTCAAAAATTAATACAAGGACAACAAGAATTGTATAAATACATAAAAGATATCAAAGATAAAACTTTGACAATTGATTATGACGTGAGTATTGACAATCTTACAGAAAAATTAAACAAACTAAGTATTTCTGTAAAAAGATTTGAAGAAAAGACTTCATCACGCCAAAAATTACTTTTGGACCATGTGGAAATGAGTGATGAAGCAAGAATGCATCTGAAAGATGACATTCAAAGTGAAATAAGGCTTATTACTGAAAAAATGGATAAAATTCATGAGGCTCACTCAAATAGGCCAAAGTTATCAACACCATTTTCTCACATAAGAAGCCCTGTTAAACCAAAAGAGGAATTAACAAATCCATTAATAACAGACTTAAGTCACCAAGACAATAACCAAGTCTTCATGAAGGAAGCACCTCAATTAAAAGAATGGCCAACATTCACTGGAGAAGGTGAATATGACCACATGTCATTTATCAAGACAATTGACATGCTGAAAGAAGATTATTCCATACCAAATGAATTAATTACTGCAAGATTACATTCATTGGTTGAAAAATCTTCAAAAAGATGGTATTATGGCATAAGACAAACAAATGGCAAAAATACCTGGTCTTGGTGGAAACAAGAAATAATCACTAAGTGGGCCAATGATGCCTAGAGGTAGAAGATAGAGAATGCATTTGAAAATTCTTTCTTTGACCCAGACAAAGAAAAACCTTTAACTTGGCTCTTAAAACAAGTTGAAAGACTCAATGCATTGTACGCAGAAATCTCACAAAAAATGGTGCACATGAAAATACTTCAGAAATGTGGAGGAGAGCTAGAACATGCGCTAAGAAGCAGGTGTATAGAGCCATGCTCCACAGAAGAGTATATCAATGCACTAGAGGACATAGTGACAAGAACAAAAATTGGCAGAACTTGGAAGAAATTGGACATTAAGAGTCCAAATAAGCCATTTATCAAAAAAGATAAATCAAAAGAAGCTTTCAAGCCCGACAAATCCAAGAATTCTGAGAAAAGAAAATGCCATAAATGTGGAGGTATTGGAAACTTAGCCAATAACTGCCTCAAAAAGGCAAAAATTAATGAAATTTTGGAAACTGAGAACCACCATGACAAAGAAGAGGAATCTGACTCTGAAAAAGAAACAGAAGAGTCAGAAAGTTCTGAAAGTGATGAAAATGATATAATTAATGCACAAATTAATAATATGGATATAATTTATGAATTACTAGATGTTAACTCAAACTTACCACAAGTTGGAACATCTGACACAAACCTGACAAATATACAAGATGCCAAAGTGTACAGAACCAAACCTGCTAAAGGAATGGGATATACAGCAGGAAAATCAAGTATAAGTATTGTTATGGTTGATAACCAAGAAGGAAAAGTGAACTTGGATACAGCAGCATATTTTGCCTGTGTTGGTAAAAGTTATTTAAAAACCATTGTCCCAGATTGGCAAGAAAAACTTATGCCAATACAAGGTGTCAAATTTAGTAGTGCAAGTGAGAGCATGAAGCCCCTTGGAATAATTGATTTAACACTAGTTTTTCCTCACCCCTCACAATGTGTCAGAATTAAAGTAAATTTTTTAGTAATGGACAACTGTACTAGTAATCACTTCATACTTGGAATTGACTACTTGTAAATTTATGGTATAGATGTCTCTAACCAAAAAGATAGATATTTTACCATAGGAGACAACAAAAGACAAAAGTTTGGCTTCTTAAACAACAAAAAACAAATTACAGTTATTAAGAATGAAGAGAAAACTCCATAAAAGGAACTTTTTATATCTGAACAACTCAAAGAGGCAGAATTCAATCAAGAATTAACAGAAAAAATGGAGAGAAAATTCATTGACCTCTTATTTAAGTACAAAAACGCCTTTGCAACTGACAAAGAACCACTAGATTCCATAATTGGGCATGAGGTGGATATAATTCTTAATGTGGAAACGCCTTACCCACCTTTACTAAGAAGAACTGCTTACCCAGCTAGTCCAAGGGCTAGAGAAGCCTTGGAGGTACACATTAAAGAATTCATGGACCTTGGAGTATTAAGAAAAGTAGGACATAATGAACAGGTAGAGGTCACTACACCTGTCATTATAGCTTGTCATAATGGAAAATCAAGAATGGTAGGAGACTTCAGAGCCCTTAACACCTATACCATTCCAGACAGGTATCCAATACCCAGAATCCATGAGACATTGACACAATTGTCGCAAGCTAAGTTCATTACAGCCATGGATGCCTTAAAGGGTTTTCATCAAAATGTCTTAAAAGAAAATGCCAAGAAGCTACTAAGGATAATAGTCCACTGTGCAATTTTTGAATACTTAAGAATGCCATTTGGCATAAAAAATGCACCTTCCCATTATTAAAGGATGATGAATACCATATTTCCTGAAGAATTATCAGAAGGATGGTTAATTATCTATATTGATGATATCATAGTTTTCTCAGAAACTTGGGAAAATCACCTTACAAGACTAGAAAGGGTACTACAAAAAATAGTGCAAGTGAATATGAAAATTTCCTTGAAAAAGTGTCATTTTGCATACATTGAACCAAAAGCACTAGGACATGTTGTATCTGGACTTAGTCTAGGCATAGACAAGAATAAAGTAGCAGCAATACTACTTAAATCAATACCTCAAACCAAAAAAGAATTGCGATCATTTCTAGGATTTACTGGTTACTATAAACAGCATATAAAGGACTTTGCAAAAATTGCCAAATCCTTGTATAAAATATGTGATCAACAAACAGTCTATGAAATGACAGAAGAAAGAGTCAAGGCATATGAAGAATTGAAAAATTCCTTAACAAATTCCCCATTTCTTCTAATGCCAGATTGGAAACTACCCTTCAAACTTTACATTGATGCTTGTGGAGAAGGACTAGGTGCTGCACTACACCAGACACAAATTATCAATGATAAACCAGTGGAAGGACCAATTTGTTTTATTTCAAGACAGATAAAACTAACAGAAGCAAGATATGGAGCAAGTCAAGTGGAATGCCTCTGCTTAGTGTGGGCTTTAGAAAAATTACATTATTACTTGGATGGAACAGTATTTGATGTGATTACAGATTGTAATGCTGTAAAATCTCTATTACATATGAAAACTCCAAATAGACACATGCTGAGATGGCAAATTGCTATCCAAGAATATAGAGGAAATATGACTATAGTTCATAAATCTGGTAATATTCATAAAAATGCAGATGATCTTAGCAGATGGGCTCTAGCAAATACCCCTGACAATCCAGCATGGGTACCACAGGAAGAGAACCATATGGAAGGAATATGTGTCACAGACATTGGCACAGAATTCTCTAAACAAGTTAAAGAAAGCTCTAAGGTAGAGAAGAATTTCCATATCTTAAGCCAACTTCTAATGAAAGACTGCAAATATCCATCACTTTCATCAAAATTAGATGAAACATGGAAAAAGGCATATGATGAAGGAAGGTTCCACCTCCTTGATGGAATCCTTTACCAAAGAACAAAACACACATGTGTTATGGCCTTAACAGATAGAACCCTGATAAACACTATCTTACATGAGTGCCATGATAGTGTTGCAGCTGGACATCTTTCAGAAGACAGAACACTAGAAAGGGTTAAAACCTGCTCTTGGTGGCCAAATTGGAAGAAAGATGTTGCAGAATACTGCCAAACCTGTGACAAATGTCAAAAATCCAACAGAGCCACAGGAAAGAAATTTGGAATGATGATCCAAATCCAAGAACCAAAATCCCCTTGGGAAATAGCTCATATGGAGTGGGTAACAGAATTACCTCCAGGAGGAGACAGAAGCTATAATGCATGCCTAGTATTAGTTGACAGGTATAGAAAAACTCCCATGTTCCTATTATGTCACAAAGATGACACAGCTATGGACACAGTCATAATGATATGGAATAAAGTCATTAGCCATACAGGCTTATTCCAGAATATTATAAGTGACAGAGACCCAAAATTCACTTCAGCATTATGGACAAATCTCCATAACTTGTTTGGGACAAAGTTATCATTATCAACAGCTTACCATCCTCAAACTGATGGTTTAGCAGAAAGAATGAAACAAACCTTGGAGGACATGATCAGAAGATTCTGTGCTTATGGACTAGAATTCAAAGATTCTGATGGTTTTACCCATTATTGGTGTACACTAATACCAGCCCTTTAACTGGCATATAAAACATCAATCCATTCTTCTACTGGAAAACACCAGCAATGCTAGAAAAAGGTTGGAATCCAAGACTTCCTTATGATACCCTCAAAAAGGACTTAGTGGATATACATCCAACAGCAAGCAGTTTTAAGATAATTCTTTACAAAGCAAGACACCATGCAAACAGATGTATGTAAGATTCTTTCAAATATGCAAGAGAAAGATGGGATAAAAGTCATAAACCACCTGAATTCAAAATAGGAGACTTGGGCCTAGTATCAACCCTTAATTTTAATAACATAAAAGGTCCAAAGAAACTGAAAGATTTCTTTGCAGGACCATTTATGATAAAGGCACTTCATGGACCCAATGCTGTGAAATTGGACCTCACAGGTGAATTAATGAACAAACACCCAACTTTCCCTGTAAGTCTGATAAAACCTTACATCTCAAGTGACAAGGAGTTATTTCCACTAAGAAATAAACCCCCACTGGAAATTCCCCCCTTGGAAGAAGGAGTAGAAAAAAAAATTGTAAAAGTCCTTAAAGAAAGAAGGACAAGAAACAAAAAAGAAAGAGAATACCTTGTAAGGTATAGAAATTCAACTCAAGAAGATGAATGTCTACTTGAGAAAGATATAACAAATGATGATAAACTACTAAGAAGTTTCAGACATGAAAGAAAACCTAAAGAATAGAAAAGTTAAAGCATTATTGAGCTTCAAGACTAACAAAGTCTATTGAAGAGGTAGGACAGTGGATGATACCCTAATTACACATATCAGATTGTGGTACAATATTTTTTGGTGGTAGGGAATTTGAACCTTTGAGATATGACCACATACCCATAAAGGTCACAAGAAATATTTAAAATAATTATACATCAAAAATAATTACCTTAAAACTACAAAAATGCCATAAATAGGCATAAAACTTGGTTTAACTTAAATTCCAATTAATACGCATGTAAAATAAATTACACCATTGGATTCCCCATGGTAAAATACACATATACCATTTTTATGGAATTTCTGTAAAGTCAATATTTAATGAGTTATAAGTAATAATACCTTATAAAAAACATAAATCCTTAATTATTTCAAATACCAATGAAACAACATGTAAAATAAATGGTACCATTGGATTTCCCATAAACATCCACACATAAAACAATTAAGAAGCTAATCTTCAAAGTCAATACCTAAGCAGTTAGGCTGGATATATGCACTTTTTTGGTCAATGCATATATTCAAGGATTTTAGCTAATATCTTTTGAAATATACATGATAGAGTGATGAACCAAAGATGAAGTCACCATGACATTACTGTAGGAACACAGAAATGAACTATCTTTCACTAGTTATAAACAAGGTTAGAACCTGTAATGGTTTATTGATTAAAATCAATAGAGCTGTTGACCACTTTGTTGTGAAAGTGGTCCAAACTTAAAAGAAAGTAGACAGTTTGATTCTACTAGCTCATTTGTGAAGAATGATGTTTTTTGTATTACAATATTCAATGTATGACCCCTTGAAATCATTGTTTGAAATTTAAAATATTAGATTTGACAGAAAAGAGGAGTTACAAGAAAGATTATCAAAAATACAGTTTTGATGATGTAATCGAATGCTCTTGGCAGTCTAAAAAGTCCATGCCAAGCTATCAGAATCCACTCTCAGAATAGCTGTAGCGTGTATAACCTAAAAGTTATTAATGATCAAAGCTTAAGCTTAAATTTGATCAATCAAGATCACTCACTGTAATCTTATTTTAGGTTTAAAAGTCATATAAGTGATGAAACTGGTGAATACTATTAAAATATTATTAAACCTAATACAATCCACGAATTTTAGGCTTCTTCCAAGCCTATGATGTCATCAAACTTAGACTTATAGTGATAAATCTAAATAACGGCGTAATTATGAGGTAAGATGGTTTGATCATGATGTAATCATCGACAAACCTCAAAATATTTATCAATTTCAGTAGAAAGCATCAATACACGTCTACTAAAAGCCTGTTGGACTCTAGGAGGAAGGTCTTTACTGTGAGCCTTGAGGTATATTTTACATACCCACATAGGCCACAATTATCTTAAAAATGTATTTTGAATTATGCATAACTCATAAGTCATGCATATATCCAAAATTCATCATTTTTTATTTCAAAAAAAATGAGTAACTTTCTATTGACTAAGTAAATCCATGGATTTAAGGCCAGATTTGGATTCTACACAAAAATTCACTTAGGGTAGCTCCATAGAGTGAATAAGCTCAAATTAACTCTTTGAGGTTGTAATATGGAAAATACTTCAATACCACATCATCAATACCACATAAAAGATCCGTGAAAATTTTTGTTTTTCTTAATTTCACGCCAAAATAATGGGAATGTGAGAAATCCCATGTTACATATACACTAAGAATAGTGTTATGCATGTTTTGAGCACTTAATATCATGGTATTCTTACATGGACTTTTGGTACACCCATAGTGGATATCTCACTTGAAGCTTAATTTTCTATTTTGACGTGAAAAATAGGCAAGGGGGACAAAAGACATCAAGGAGAGCCAGGGTACCCAACTTCTGAGGACTCAGAGGTGTGGAATGCTCCAAAGCTTTGATCCATGGCTGATCTTGGCCCAATTAGTAAACTAAAACACTTTGGGAACTTGGTTACCATGTTACAACTACAGTAATTCATAAGAAAATAGCAAATAACCTGCTCTTTTGACGTGCCAAGGAGGTAAAGAGCTACTCAGACTCCTGTAACCATGTAAATTCTTAATTAATTTCCATGGCTAGACCCTAAAAGAGTAATTAAAACCCTTTTGGGACTTGCATCCATTGATTTACCTCATAGCAACCAGCTAAACACTGATATTTGCAATTCTACGTAGAAATGAGGTAAAACCTTTAAAAATTCATTAAAAATACAATTATTAATAAATCATCCTGAAACTTTCAGGACCAATAGAGAAGTGTATGATCTATGGTACAACCAAAAAGAATCACAGTTTTCCTAGTAAAATTAAAAGTTTTACTTACAGTCCATTTTTGACTATTCTATGTGAAATACTGAATCTTCAAAAATTCACAGTAAGTACAACCTGTGATGAAATTGCCAATAACATTGATAAATTTGAGAAATAAATGATTATTTTGGAATAAAAGAAGATTTACAGATGTTACTCCTTTTATTCTTAACTATATTGGGGTTGGTAGTCACATAAAAGCATCAATTAAGTAATTATGATAATCTTACGTGACAACAGATGATGCAATCAATAATCCAAAAACGTTTATTGTTTTCTCACTCACTGGTTTTTCAGTTTGCTCCATGGAACGCCTCTGTGAGCTGTTATTGACTTACAAGAGGCCTCTTCTTGCTGTTTTTTCCAGATCAAATCATCTTATCATTTTATTAAATCATTATTACCAACATGTAAGTATTAGTTAAACTATTCTTAAGTGTTTTATTCTTTCTGAATAAATCAGAAGGACGTGAAATCATAGAATTCAACTATATATTGTTGTAATACTGTTATAAATCATTTTTATCCCTAAAATCCACAATTCTATGTCAAATTTCTCTACTTTTATCTTTCAATAAGTTTTTTGGAGTATTAGTGAGTCATTTATCTTAAATTCTTAAAGTTTTTCTCTATCATTAGTTTTCTTCAAGAATTATCATTATAATTATATATTAAAATAATTTTATTTTTTTAATAAAAGAAGTTTTTATTATTAAAATCTTCTTGTAATTGATTCTTGTAGACAATTACTGCTCAATGTTATAATCACTAGTAGTGTATAACACGTGAAAGAAATAATCTTAATTATTTAATTGTTGTTATAATAATACTTTATTATTATATTTCATAAGAACAGACATAGCACTGTTGATTAATAGTAATATTATCATCAGTTTCATAGTCAAATCTTACATTTACTATAAGTAGAGCTCTTTTTACTCTGTTTTCACCTCAGACGCTTACAAAACATTAAATCATCAAAAAAAGGTAATTTCTTTATCCTTTATATATAAGCCTTTTTTATTATTAAAGGCCAAATCTTATCTTATAATAATCTTCATCTCTGATGTGATTATTGCATTTATTTAATTGTTTTGTCTAAATTTCTCTTAAAAACCTCAATTCCACGTAAAATCAAGAAAAATTGTAATTTCTCTTAAATAGTATTGTAACTAAAATTTAAACAATTTGTATTTACATTTTTAGGTGTAAAATTATTCAAAATTATTACATTAAGAATTAAAAGTAGGCTATTTCTCTTATTATAATAATTTTTCTCTATTTTTACTTTAATAATTCTATAATTAATATAAATAGTATTTATATTAATTGATAACTTTAATATTAGTAATATTATTGTTATTAATTGTTTTTTATTAATAAAAAACAATTTTTTACACCTTTATTGTTTGTTGGTAACAATAATAAAGTTCTCTTAAATATATTAATTATCTTATATTAAGATATTTATTTATTATGTTATTTTTTTATAATATAAATTATATTATTATATTTATTTAATAATATAATTATTTTACTCAATAATTATCATAATTCTTTATTGTTATAATTATTTTTATCTTATTTGTTGCATTTATAAGGACATTCATAGTACAATAAGTAAAATATTAGTAATTTTTACTTATTGTTTCATAGTCAAACCTTACAATCAGTGATTGAAGATTCTTTAATTCACTTTTGGGGTGGTTCAGGGGTAAAAATGATTACAAGAGTTGCAAACAGTGATTATATTAATTTTCTCACAATGTCAAAAGGCTTAAAAGGATTTAAAAAGGTTGGTTGGAATCTTTTATTGATTGGTTTAACAGTGTTTAAACTAATTATAAAAGGAAAAGATTCTAACGTGAAGAGAAAAGTGGGGCTAAGAAGACATTCTTTTATAGCCATCAATTTTCTTACTAAAAAAGTTAAATTTACTCTTGTCAGTCGTGGAAAACACTCTGAAAACAGAAAATCCAATTATGGAATCATTGAACCCTGGTTTAGACCAAAAAAGGGCTGGTTTTAGCCATTTTTTGTTATTTCAAGCCATTTTAGACCCTTAAATCAGCCATTACTATAGTAATACCTGGCCTAGAGCCTTCAAAACACGTCAGAATGTGAGTAAGAGATGTGGAAACCAGTTAAAGCTGTTTTTACTAAGACTGATTTATTTTAAGGGTAGTTTTACCCTCTTGGCAACAGTTAAAACTACCCTGGTTGGTATCAAAACCTCATCATCAATTGAGTCACAGACCCTGTGACTCAATTCCAGGCCAAAAGTGATGAACGTTTGCATGGATTTTGACATCCCACACCTCTCAGCAAGGATTTTGGGGGTCTGGCTCCCCCTTAGAGCTAGAGTTCCTTCTCCCCCCAATTTTAATCTTTCCAATTTATTTTTTACTTTAATTCCTCATCATGTATTATACTTGTAATTTACATATGTAATTCAATTGAATTATACAGTACAGTGCAGTAATAATTGATACCTCATATGTAAATAAAAGTTCACTTATGTGATACACACGCACATTTTGACATTTCAATTGAATTCAATTGAAAATACTTCAATTCCTCATAGCTTCTAAACTATACACAACACCTCAATTTTAACACATAATTAGGTGGTTAACACTATGTCTGGTGTCAATTAAATCCATGTTTTGAGGATTATCAACTTTTGTACAGAAAATACTAAAAACTCAATTTAAGCTTATTTTGAGTTGAGTTACAGAAATTTCACTCGAAGGTGACCTCACCTAATTTTTTATGAGGAATCCAATGGTGAAATAATTTTTGTTTGTTTATTTATTGAATAAAAAGCTATGATAAACTTTATTTTATTTTTGATGATTTTGTTAAAAATTCATTTTAACTTAATTTTTTCAAGTATAAATGTGTTTTTACAATTTTAAAATTTAAAGTAATTTTATATTTAAATTGTAATTAGATTTTCAATTATATATATTTATATTTGTATTTTAATTTTCATTTTAATAATATAAATAAATTTATTTTATTTATATTTATATGTTAATTTTTTATTTGTGGTCTTTTGGGTATATGAAAATACCTCTAAGGCTCACAGTCTTGAGTAATGTGAGCTGAGGAAAAATGTGGATCTCTTCCATAAACAGTGAAAAATGGTGATTGTTTTGCTGAAGATTTGTCAGAGTCATTGTAGGCAAATTAAGCCAAAGGGAGCCAGGTGTTCCAATCATCTTGATGATAACCAACATTCATCCAAAGGTACTGGTCTAGTATCTGATTTACCCTCTCTGTCTATCCATCAGTTTCTGTATGGTAAGCAGCTCACAGATCTCTTGAAATCTGGAGCTGCTAACAAAGATTTGTCCAAAAGGAAGAAACAAAATGAGACCCTCTATCACTAACAATGCTTGAAGTAAGGCCATGCTTTGAGAAAATATTCTTGATGAATAAATAGGCCAACTCTAATAAAGTTATTGAGGACATTGTTGGAATAAAAACTGCCATTTGTGAGAATCTGTCCACTATGACAAGGATTGAGTCAAATGAATTGAACAGTGGCAATTGAGTGATGAAATCCATTGAAAAGCAAATAAAAGGACCATTTGGAATTGGTAGAGGTTTGAGGACTCCAAACTTCTTGTGATAAAAGGTTTTTTTTCTTGAAGACTGTTGACAGTATGAGACATAATCCTTGATAAATTGAGTCATGCCAGACTAGTGAAAATCCCACTTGACTAGTTTGAGAGTCTTCTCTTGGCTAGGGTGTCCAGCTTAAGGAGATTTATGCCTCTTTTGAAATATGCTGAGTTGAATTGTGGGGTCATTTGGGACCACCACCCAATCTTTGAACAGGAAAATTTGGGAAGAGGAATCAAGAGAATAATCTTGAACAAATTTAACTTTTCCGAAATCTTGAAGAATACTTTGATATTGAGAATCTTGCCATAATTCTCTCTGAATTGAGTCAATTAAACTTGACAATGATTCCACCTTAACTGCAAAGAATATTGAGGCTTCAAGTTCATCTTTCTTGATTATTTTTTGATAATTCCTTGTAGTCTTTCTGATGAAATCTTCCCCCCTCTCTGGGTAAATGTAATCCTGATGTGAAAATTCATCTGGAATGGTTGCCAGGGGGCCAGGGAGGTAAGTTATTGAAAAATGGAATTCAGAGAGAAATTCAACCCACCGGGCTTGACGGCAAGTGAGAATCTTTGCTGTCATGAAGTATTGAAGTTATTAATGATCTGTGGGTACTTCAAAAGAGGAAGAACGCAAAAGGAGAAAAGCTCTCCGGTGCTTGAGAGCCCAGACAATGCCAAGGAGTTCCTTTTCATGTATCTCATAGTTGAGCTCAGCTGGGAGAAGCTTGCGGCTATTAAATGCAATGGGATGTTTTCCTGAGGCAGAAATCTGACTCAGTACAGAACCCAAGGCATAATATGAAGCATCAGTCTCTACAATGGTGGGTACAGAAGGATCAAAGTGAGAAAGGATTGGAGAAATGGTGAATTCCTCTTGTAGTTGATTAAACTGTCTAAGAGCTTCCTCATTGAGGGGAAAACAGGAATCTTTCTTGAGGAAACTTGTGAGTGAACTAATCTCATCTGAATAATTCTTGATGAAATGGTGGTAAAAATTGGCAAAGCCATGGAATTATTGAAGAGCCTAGAGGTTTCTTGGAGGTGGCCAATTGAGAATTTGCTGGACTTTTTCTTGGTCTATCTTGAGTCCTTCAGAACAAAAAACATAACCTACATACTTTACACTAGAAACATGAAATAGGCACTTGGAGGCCTTAGCAAAGAGGTTATTGTCTCTTAGTCTGGAAAGAACAGTGGACACATGAGTGACATGTTCTTCCTCAGACTTGGAAAAGACCATAATGTCATCCAAACAAACCACAACATAAAAGTCAAGAAGATCATAGAAAATATCATTGAAAAGATTTTGAAAAGAGGCAGGAGCAGTGGTGAGCCCAAATGGCATAACCAAATACTCATAACTGCCATATTTGGTTCTAAAACAGGTCAAATTTTCATCATCTACCTTGATTCTGAGCAGGTTATATGCCCCACACAAATGAATCTTGGAGAAGACAAAAGAACCCTTGAAAACAGTTAGAAGGTGATTCATAGGAGGAACAGAATACTTGTTCTTCCTAGTAACAGCATTGAGTTTGGGGTAATAAACACACAAATCAAGGCCACCATCTTTCCTTTTGACAAAGAGGACAGGTGCTCCTGTTGAAGAGGATCTTGGCCAGATACAATGTTTCTCTACATTCTCTGAAATTTAGGCCCTGAGTGTATCTGACTCTTGGTTTGATAAAGAGTAGATCACCCCCAACTGGAGGTGGAGACCCCTCCAGCTCAATATGATGATTACAGGCGCGGTGAGGAAGAAATTTCTCTGCTTTCACCTTGGAGAATACATCCAAGTACTGGTGATAAACAGAAGGAAAAACCTTCATCACGGTTTCTATTTCTTCTGGCTCTTCCTCTTCATCCCACAACTCCTCCAGGGAGTCATGATAAGATGAAGGAGGAAGGTCCATATTCCCAAAGAAGAGATGAAGTTAAGATACATAGTTATCTGACCCAACATCTTGAATCTCTTTGAAGACTTCATCTCTAGAGGATAGTAATGACCTATGGGAATTAAGGGAAGGAATATGGACAGAAGAGGGAAATGATGGTGTTCTAGAATCACCAACAAGAGCTGAACATGATTTAGAAGAAGAAAAGTCATTACTGAAATAATTTTAAGGATCATTATAGTCCTTATGATCAGTTGTAAAGGTGATCATCCCTTGCCCCCAATCAAGAGATGGATTAAAATGATTAAGAAAGGCAAAGCGTATGAGGTCTTCTCCCTTGGGAGTATCAATGACTGAAAATTCCCATTCAAAGATTGGGAATGAAGGAAGCTAAATCATATATTGAGTATGGTGAGTCACAAATAAGGAAGGGGACTCAGAGGAGTCCAAGATTATAAGGGGAATCTTCTCTGGAAGCTCTGACATATTCAAAGAATACTTTTGAACAAACTTCTTTGCAATGAATGAGTTGGTAGCACCAGCATCAATGAGAATACTGTAAAAAACATCAGAAAGAGAAGAAAAAACAGAGAATTTAAGAGAATTCTTGACACCAGTATTCAGAAGGCACAATTGTGCTCTGGATGGAAAACAGTGAGGACCATTGAGCACAACATGGTCCTCACTAAGGCTTTTCCCTGGCTGGGAAATTTGCCTGACGGTTGGGTAAGCTTGTTTTGAGGCCTTTTGAAACAGGACTCAAGACTATGCTTCCCACCACAATAGGTACATAAACCCTCCTTGATTCTTCTTTCTTTTTCATAATTCATAAACTTGAAATCTTGATTCAAGAAAGAAGAATGGGGTTTGTCCCTCTTCTGAAAATTCTTCTTCTTCTTTTGACTTTAGCTTGAGGAATTTTTAGGATGAGAAGAACTTGACTTCGAGGATTCTGTATTCTTCTCTTGATGATTACTCTTTTCCTTTTGCCTCTTATGGTACCTTGTCTCAAGCTCCAGGGTAATATCCATTAAATCTTAAAGGATGGGAGGCCAATTGATTCAAAATCCTGGATGGCAATCCCTTCCTGAAATGATGAATAAGAGCCCTTTCACCCCAATCCCCAATTCTTGATACCAGACTTCTGAAATCAGCTATGTATAAAGATACATTCCCACCTTCTTTCATTCTTAAAGAATCCAACTCTGCTTCAGCTTTTCTGACTTCATTTGGGTCCCCAAACATAGTAAAGAGTTGTGATTCAAACAAATTCCAAGAATTGAGAAGGTAATTTCAAACTTGATTGGTGAGATTGGAAATATAAGGCTCAATCCATTTTGCAGCCCTGCCAATGAGAAATGAAGTGGCATAGAGAACTTTCTTTCTGTATTGAGAGAAATCTGCCTGATCATTATGAAAAATCAATTGACAAGACTGAATGAAGCTTTGAACTTTGAAGGGTTGAGTACCATCAAAGCATTGTAGTGCCTTCATAGATGGAGTCTTGAATGCTGGTGGTCTTGGTGCTTCAAAATATGAAACTGCTTGAAGATTGGCCATATTTTGAGTCATTTGATGCATAATGGCCAATAGAGATGGTTCAGACTGATGAGAGACAGGCTGATTAGACTGGGCTAGAGTTGGCCCTCCAGTACCTTGGGATCCACCCACAGGAGCCGTAACACCTTCAGTACCATCAGACTCTTCCTCTTCACCATCTTCCCCAGGACCTCTGAAAATGGTCCTTGAAGTTCCTGGAAGTCCACCAACTACTCCTGAAAATGAAATTGATCTTCTTGGCACTCTTCCTTCCTTCCTGGATGGTGCTGCTCCCTCCACAATGGGCCCTCAGTTGAGAAACTGCTGGTGTTGGATCAAGAGGAGCTCTTGGAGTTGGAGTGAGAACAGCTTGAGCTCTGGCCTGAGATCTTGTCTTTCCTTCAGGAGTGAATGTTGAACAGGCATGATTTTGGGAATAAAAATTAAGATAAATGAATAAAAAAATCAAAATTTGCTTGAAGTCAAAAAATAAACAATCAAATATTGAGGAAAACCAATTAATCAAATAAAAATTTTCAGGTACATTAATTAATCATATTTGAAATGAAGTGTTGAAGTCAAAATTAAATCAATGTCTTGAAGAAAAATTAATGAGTAAAAAGAAATCTTGAGGTAAATCAATCAATCAAATGTCAAAATGAATTCTTCAAGTCAATAAATCAATATGTCAAATAAATCAAATTCAAAATCAAAATCTTGCAGAAAATCAATCAATCAAATGAAATCTTGAAGCAAAATCAATTTATCTCAAAGTTCTTGATGTGAAAGTAAGCAAAATCAATAAAATTTTCAGGTTAATCAATTTTCTTGAAGTCAATTTCACTTATGCCAAATCAATCAATCAACTCAAATAAAGTGAGCTCTTCTTCAAAATCAAAATTCCTGAAGAATGAATCAAAAATGAATCTTGATGTGAATAATGTGTCTGAATGAATTTGATGAGAAATTTCAAAATAAACTTTAAAATTAAACCTGGATTATGAATAAAATTGATTTGATGATTTGCAAAAGATTTAAAAAAAGAGAAACAAACATAAAATTGGTCCAGCTTTCAATTTTCAGAATGAAGAATGAATGAGAGAAAATTGAGAGGTGACAATAAATCATAAAGTTCATAAGCATTAAAGAGTCATAATTTCAATGAAATGAGTGAATGATATTATAAAGAAAGAATGAACAGAATGAAAAGAAATTATGAGTTAATTAATATAATGTCACAAGGGCTCTTGGACAGAAAAGCAAGAGTGGCCTGGCACTCAGCAATCATGGAACTCACTTGGAAGTCTCCAAAAGAATAAAGAAAAGAAAATAAAGAATTGAATTCCTCTGATAAATATGCAGGTACAAAGATGAGATGCAATAAGAGGAAAGAGACACAAAATGGCCAAAGAGTCAATCAAGTAAGTCCTTAATCACTGTTCCAACATGCCAAAATGAACAATGGAATTAGTAAGGATATCACCACCAAGTATCCATTGACGAGAAAAGCAAGAATAAAGAAAAGGTGCTAAATGACTGACTTGATAATATCAGTATTCACTTAACAAAAAATGATCAAAGAAATAAAGATAAAAAACATAGATTAACTAACTGGGGGGAAAACCCCCAAGGTCAAAGGAGGCTGGTATATGTGAAACGTTGAGAGCTTTACTCCTTCAGGCTGAAAGCTAGTCTGTATTGAATCCTTGAAGCTGTATTGACAGCTTGATGAAGTGTATACCTTTCCAGATTGGGAAATGAACTGTGTTGAATTATTTTCCCATTATGTATGATTGAAATACAGCTGTTGATGAATCCAGACTGTATTGAAATGAATGTGGTTGCCAAGGTGGATTGATGGAGCACTGACTCTTGACAAACTGTTTTGAACTTCCTCTTGAATATCCCTTGATAATTTATTGCCAGTATTCCCTTGGAAGAATACATTGAATAAGAATAACCAATGATTGCTTGATGGTGCCATTGGTATTTGAGATTGACACTTGTCCTTGAGCCTTGATGAATCCTCTGGAGGACGTGATGCCTTTATTACCTGAATAAAAAGTTGAAATAACCATCTGATTTATGAACCATTGAATTTCTGGTGAAAAAATGTGCATAATGCTGTATAACACCATTTATGGCATTTTTGGTTATTGAAGGTTGAAAGTGGCCAAAGGTATTTTGGAATTATGCCAGGAGGATAAGAGTGAAAATTGGGTTTTGGAGGCTTCAGAGGTGACAAAGTGGCTTTTGGGGTTTTTGGCCACTTTTGGTTTTTTGGCCAAATACAGCTAATAAAGCTTTAAAACTATATTTGCCCAAAAATGTGCAAAATGCACAGAAATGCACAAACTTCACAAAAGTGCACAAAATGCACAAATATTTGCAATTAAGCCCCAAAAGGCCTGATATGTCCTTTTGGACATATTTCCCATAATACATGGTAAAATGGCATATACAGCTGAATACAGCAAAAATGCACAAAATGCACAAAAGTGCACAAAATGCGCAAAACTGTATTTAAAGCTTAAAAAGCCAAATACAGGATTTTTGGCTGTATTTTCCCTGTGGACTGGAAAATACCAAAGAGTGCCCAAAAGCATAGAAGGGCCAGGAAGGCCCTGATGATGGTGAAGGGGCCAGGTTGGCCCCAGAAGTGAAAATGACCATAAAAGCTCATAAAAGATGAGGGGGCCACTTTCGCCGGTATTATGGATATGGCCAAATCTCCATAAAATTGATATGGTACTGATATGCCATATGGAGTCCAGGAGGGTAATTGCCATGGTTGTGACAGAGTAGCATGTGTATTGTCCAATTTGTCTTTGAAATATGAAAATCAGTCCTCCATGCACCTTACTGCATGCTTTCCAGATTTGTATAGCATTGGTTTGAAGCTAGAATCTGTGGGATATATCTCAACCAACTCTTTCCTCAAGAAATATTGGGGCAATCTGGGATTCCATCCTTTTTTTAGAGTGGCAGGAGTCTGCTTGGTACTGGCATGAATGTATTTTTAATATGCTAATTCGAGTTCAAGTAGAATGGTAAGCCCATCATGGGTGAACCAATTGCAATATTTGAACTCTAGGCAATATGCAAAAAATCATCTGAACATGTCTTTCACAGTTTTAGATATTATTTCAGCTAGACCATCAGTTTGTGAGCTGCAGGTTTTAGAGAAGGATAACTTTCCTCAAAATAGCTGGAGAAGGTTTGCCCATAGTGCTGAGGTGAATTTGGCATCTGTTTCAATAATAATTTTTGTGAATATGCTAGTCCATGCTTATACTCTATCCCATATCAGAAGAACTGTATCCATGGCTGTATCATCTGTGTGAAATGGCAAAAAGATTGGAGTATTACTGAACATTTCAAAATTCATTAGGCATGCATTATAGCTTCTATCACCCCCTGGTGGTAGGCCAGTTACCCAATCAATATGGACAATTTCCCAAGGCCTTCTGGGTTCTTGGATTTTGATCATATTTTCAAGTCTTTTTCCAGTGGATTTCTTTTCCTTTTGAAATCTATCACAGGTTTGTCAATATTCTGAAACATCTTTTTGCCACATTGGTCACCATATAAAGTTCTTGACTGTATCCCTTGTTCTGTCCTCATATAGGGGTCCTGAAAAGGGGATTTAATGGCATTCCTTTAATACAAGATAGATTAAGGATCTCTCAACAAAGATCATCATGTGTGTTTAGTCCTATGGTAAATTATGTCATCAAGTAAATGAAATCTTCCTTCATCATATTACTTCTTCCATATTTCATCCAAGGCATGTATCAAGTAGTTATCCTTATAGTGTTTAGTAAGCAATTGGCAAAGAATGGTACAGTTCTTATCTTGATTATACCTGTCCCTTACTTCCTCAAAGGTCAAATACTGTGTCTTTGTCACACAATTCATAAAGAGTTCTTTCTATGGATGCAAAGTATTTGATTTGAAGCCTTTAGTAACCTGCAAATTCCAAAAATGAGTGGATTCCCTTTTTTTCTGAGGAATAGGTTTCAGTAGTACTGTTGCAATCTTGTTTTTCTCAATTCCAAGGGATTGGAAAGATACTACATGTCTGAAGGCTTTGAGTTCTTGAAATCAAAAATGACATTTCTTTAAAGCAATTTTCATGCTTACAGATTGTACATTTCCCAAAATTCTGGATAGTCTGTATATATGTTCCTCCCAAGTCTTGTAACAGACAATAATTTCATCAATGTAAATGATTAACAATCCTTCTGAGAGATCTTTAGGGAATATTTCATTCATCATCCTTTGGAAGTGTGAAGGTGCCTTTTTGATATCAAAAGGCATTCTTAAATATTCAAACACCCCACAATGAACAATAATTCTCAAATATTTTCTTTCTCTTGGTGTCTCTACATTTTTCTGGGATCCCTTAAGGGCAGCCATAGTGCTTATGTATACTTTCTGAGATATTTTAGTGAGGGAGATTTGGATTTTTGGTATGGGATACCTGTCTGAGACAGTGTAAGTGTTTAGAGCTCTAATGTCCCCAACCATTCTGGAACTTCCCTTATGCCATCCCCCTATGATTGGTGTTGTTATTTCTACTTCCTCATTGTGACGAACCTTTCTTATTACACTAAGATACAGTAGCTTTTTGATGTGAAGCTCAAGGGCTTTCTGGGTATGCAGGCCTTCTCAATATTGGTGTAAAGGGCCTCTCAATGTTCAAAATAATTTAAGCTTCATGAACAATAATTGTACCCAATGGTTCTTTATCAGATGCAAAGGCTTCCTTGTGATCATATAAAAAGGGAGAGAGATTCTTTTATTGTTAATCAGTAACATGAAGCCCTATTTCAGCTTCGTTAAACTGTTCTGACTTCAACTTCTCTAACTCCAAGCTTACTGGTGTATATTCATGTTAACACTTCTATCATTCTCATAACAAAACTTTTATTATTTTGATAATAACACTTTCATTATTTTGATGATGACACTGTTATTATTTTGATAATAACACTGTTATTCCTTTTATAATAACACTTTTATTATTTTGATAATAGCTCTGTTATTATTTTGATAATAACACTGTTATTACTTTGATAATAACACTGTTATTATTTTGATAATAACACTGTTATTATTTTTTTAATAACACTGTTATTATTTTTTTTAATAACGCTGTTATTATTTTGTTAATAACACTGTTATTATTTTGATAATAACATTGTTATTATTTTGATAATAGCACTGTTATTATTTTGATAATAACACTGTTATTATTTTTATAATAACACTGTTATTACTTTGATAATAACACTGTTATTATTTTTATAATAACACTGTTATTATCTTGATAATAACACTGTTATTATTTTGATAATAACACTGTTATTATTTTGATAATAACACTGTTATTATTTTGATAATAACACTGTTATTATTTTGATAATAAAACTGTTATTATTTTGATAATAACACTGTTATTATTTTGATCATAGCATTGTTATTATTTTGATAATAGCACTAATATTATTTTAATAATTACACTGTTATTATTTTGATAATAACACTGTTATTATCTTGATAATAAAGCTGTTATTATTTTGATAATAAAGCTGTTATTATTTTGTTAATAACACTGTTACTATTTTGATAATAACACTGTTACTATTTTGATAAGAACACTGTTACTATTTTGATAATAACACTTTTATTATTTTGATAATAACACTTTTATGATTTTGATAATAGCACTGTTATTATTTTTATGATACAATGTTATTATTTTTATAATAAAACTGTCATTACTTGCATAATAACAGTTTTATTATGCAAAGAATAACGCTGTTATCATTTTCATAATAACACTGTTATCATTTTCACAATAACACTGTTATCATTTTCATAACAACACCGTTCTTATTTCAATTAATACACTGTCCTTTCTTTAATGATAACACTTTTATTATTTTCATAATAACACAGCTACTATTTTCAATGTAACACTGTTATTATTTTCATAATACCACTGTTACTACTTTCAGAATAACACTGTTATTAATTTCAGAATAACACTGTTATTATTTTCATAATAACACTATTATCAATTTCATAATAAAACTGTTATTATTTCCATAATAACACGTTTACTAATTTCATAATAACATTGTCAAAGTTTATTCAGAAGGTGGAATCTAGGTTTGATACTAAGATAGAAATAGGTTTACTTTGAAATTCCATTTTTATAGCTATTTCTTCTTTTCTAAGTGAAAAACATCTAGAGGAGCTGATAAAAACATTCTTCATTTAAAATCTTTCTATTTAGAAAATTACGCACTCACAAAATTGTCTCCATATTTCTGAAATATTCCCCAAGCCTATGGAACTGCATATTCCTGGAACTATTCAAGGATACATTCTACTAAGACATTCATGAATACTTTGCATGTAAAATCAGATAAATATCCAAAAAAATATCAATTTTGTGTCTTTAATTCTTTATTCAATCAAAACTGAAAGAAAAACATGAACATTGCTAATATAATGAATGAACTAAGTAGAAGTTTTATAAATAAAATCTTATTAATATGCCTCTATGTATTTTTTGTCAATATTTCATTTCAAGACGCTTTATTTTGTGAATTTAAATTTTTATTTCTGTTTCTCAATTCTTTCGAATGGTAAATCTCTCAAGTACATGTTCTTCCATAAAATTACTATTAGAAAGCTGGCTACACCTGAAAGCATGTGTTGCATTTGGAATTTTACATTCAAGATAGACTGGAGGCAGGTTGAACATAGGAAAAGAATTTCGATTTAGAAATGGAAGTTTTAGAATAAATTCAAGTCACAAATTCTGAATTCAGTTTGATCAATATCAATGCTTTTTCCAGGTCTTCAAGGCTCAGAATTAAACAATAAATTATGAAGATACTTGTTTTAATATTATTTTTTATCTTTTATCCTTCAATTTACAAAAATATTCAATATTTGGGGTATTTCTTAGATCATTTCACATAAATAATACAGCTTCAGTATGAACTAACTTTCAATATCATATATGGGAGCCCACAGAATCATAATATGTGTATTGAAAGCCTTTGAGTTTGAATTAACTTCCTCATTATTAATAAAATGGCTTAGGGAGATCGTGAAAAGATTCATAATTATACTCTACCATTAAAATTCTTGCTCTTGTGAAGTCAGTATTTTGTGAG
Source organism: Austropuccinia psidii (assembly GCA_023105745.1). Classification (NCBI taxonomy): domain Eukaryota; kingdom Fungi; phylum Basidiomycota; class Pucciniomycetes; order Pucciniales; family Sphaerophragmiaceae; genus Austropuccinia; species Austropuccinia psidii. Next base: position 51,565,155 of record JALGQZ010000007.1, on the reverse strand, counting down.
AAATTATATGTGTTCTTTTTGCTTCATTTTCTAGGGAGGTTATGATTAAAATTGAGAAAGTCTGTCCAGATTTAGGGAACAGTGTCATTTCAGGGAGAGGCACATACACATTTAGGCTTTATTGAAACACTATAACCACTATTTCAGCCCATAAGCTGATTTGGAGGAGGTCTTTACACTTATAACTAGATAATATAGATATTTAAATTGAAAAATTGGCTTCACTATTACAATGGGGGACTTTCTCATTATGAAATTCCATGGTGTAAGCTAAAGAGTTTTGTGATTTTCATATAAAAACATGTATTAATTATAGTACTTTCAATATTAATAACCATCAATAACATAAGATTTTTTAATGTTTTTGAGAATCTAATTTTTCTCTTTCCTGATACCAATTTAGATCCACTTTCTATGCTGTTGTGAAGAAACTATGAATTCTGATCTGAGAATTTTGATTAAGTGTATTACTTGAAGATCTGAAGAAACCAGATTTTTGAAGTTCTTATCTGGAGTGAAGAAGGTTAAGAGCTGTATCAAAATGTAAAATAAAGCTAAAATAATGCATGGATTTGTGTGACATTTCTGGAAAGGTAATCTTCATCTATCAATGTGGCTAGTCATTATTGCAAACAATTATCCGATTATTTGAGAAAGTTTTATCAATATATATTTCTATGGAATTCATTTCTTTTACTATTTTTTCTGTATTCTATAAGACTTTTACATTATAGCTTTAGCTCTCTTAATAATTAATGTACTTTTAAATTATTGGGATATATTGAAAGCTTTCCATGCACTAATAAATTGAAGATTCTATATGAACTGGTTTGGCTGATAACATTCATTACCTCAAAATATCTTCTTGAATTTATCATTGATACAAAATCAGAAAATCAGATTATGGAAAATATTTAGAATCTAATATCCCAGTTTCTCTACATTAAAATTTCCTAAAAGAATATAGAAGAAGCCTTTATAGACTCTTATCAAGAGCTCTATTGAAGCTCACTTAAATATTCAATATCTATTGAGAAGAATTAGAAACTGCATATCTATAAATAAATAAAATAATCAATTCAGTTGTTTTGAAATAATGGGAGGATTATCACAAGGAAAAATAGCTGGTATAAATTGGTTCTTGAAACAAATTTCTGTCTCATGATATATTTGTAAAGCTTTTGAGAAGTTTGAGAAGCTAAGATCATTTTTATAAACCTATACAGCCTAAAATAATGACAAATCATTAGTTATCAGTTGTTTGTGAAGCTTAGTTGAGCATAGTATATATGAAGCTACTTCAAGTGTTTTTGAAAGAGGATATTAGAATATTTCTTTTTTTGTGTTTATCTTTAATTGAAGGCTGGAAGTATTGATTAAGGTAAAATTTTGAAGAGGGAAGCCACAAAGCTATGGTGGAAAGTATTGGGACCTAAGCTTTAGCTGGCACAAATGTTACATCAGATCTATGTTCAATTAGGATCAAAGTATGGTCCAAATCATGTTTAAATTATCAAATTTTTATTATCCAAGGTTTCCCACGGGATTCAATTAGCTTAAAATATTTCTTATGGCATTTTGTGAACAGTGTTTTCTCAGAACCTTTCATGACCACAGAGACATTTATTTTACAAAGAAATGGATCAATTATTGAAGTAAATCATGAATCATATTCTTTTATCCCTGGAAATATAATAAAAGTCTGCAACGAAATATTTTCAAACTTAATGAATCTTCTCTTAAATATTTAAGTAAGCAAAGACATATTATTAATTATAATATTGACAATATTTGAGCAATATTACAGGGAAATAAAATCTTTGTGAGACTTTTTTGATATAATACTATTCTATATGGGCAGATAGTTCTTGGAGCTTCAGCTAACTGGTCTTTCTTCCTTTAAATAAAGCAAAGATTCTAATATTCAATTTTCTCATCAGAGCTGTATTGAGCTCCTATAACCCTATAGTTTTTTCACACATTTTTTCATAGCATAAATATACTTTAACTTGAAAGCTGGATGTGCAAACAGAAACACAAAAACTGCAAAAAAATATCAAAAAATTACCTTTCAAAAAATCTTTTGAATAAAGTGATGGAGCTCACTCAATAAAATAAGGGATAGAAGAGTACATGAAATATGTGCTTCACTTCCTTTCATTATAAAAAATAAATATTTTTGGTTTTTGTTATGGAAAATAAGTAGAAAAAACTTTCTTTATGCTACTCAAAAAAGTTGTCTTTTATTGTTTTTATTTCACTTTTTAAGTTTTCTTATTTATTTCCATGGTGATATGTCATTTTGAGTATTTTATGACTTTTTGATTTTTTGTCTTGTTATTTGAGTTTTCCTATGTTTCTTTTCATGTGATTTATTGGATTTAACTTGATTTTATGTTTTTTTTGTCAATTCAAATTACAGTAGGAGGCTTTGTAAGGTCCGCTACTTTCAATTTATTCACAAAGGTCAAATGTGTTACAGTAAAATACCTGTAATATCCAGTGCTACTACTGTAAATTTTTCAACAATTGTTGACAATTATACATTAGCTGTAATTATAGGGCCTCTCAAGTCATTTCCTTTTCAGTTTTTGATTCCCTTCAGTAGCAAGGGCTTTACCACATACAGCCCAGTGTTAAAGTATAAGCATAAAACTAAAATTTATGCTAATACACAAAACATTAATTATTGTAATTACTATTTAAATCGCATCTTAGATAAAATTTGTCTTCCCCCTTAGGGCAGTTTCTTTTTGAAACTTTTGCTTCTTGTTTTCATTTTCTACTATTTTCTCATCATGTATTAGCAATAAATATTGACCCTTAGGGGAGTTTCTCTGTTAAATGTTTGCTTCTCATCCTTCTTCTCTACTATTTTCTCATCACCAAGTACTTTTCTTTCAAAATAAGTGATAATAACCCAAGAAAGGGGAGAAAAATTAATTTTCTCTTGAAAGAAAAGAGAGATTTTACCCTTAATAATATAGATTGATAAAATTTAATGATGAGCAAAACTTACCAGAAAATGAGAAAAATAAGAATGATAAATAAATTCCAGGAATTTTAATTAATTAATGAGAAAGATATTATGTCTCTTGAAAATCACTTTATTGAAAGGAATTTTAAATCCCTTGTCTGTTTGTTCTGAAGCGACGGGAGTTTAACTATTTGAAATGCAAAAATATCCACAATCCAGTTTATTCAGAAGAGGATCTGTGAAAAAATCTTAATTTGATATATAGAAGCCATTTTTTTCAAAAGCAATAAGAGATAATATCTTTCTAAATTAGTAATAAGTCAAAAATCAAGAAAGATAAAGGCTTTATTCATTTATAAGACTTGATTTAACTTATTTTGGCCATCAAAAGGATATAACTGTCAAAATTGAAAATATATTTGTGAATTCTTTTTTTATCATAAAGAAAGCTCTTTTGAATCTTAAAATATAAAAGAAAAGGATTTTAATTCAATATTCTCTATTTCTACTATATTCGATCAAAAAAGGAAACAAAATCTTGGAAATTATTTAATATTCCAGTGGCTTAGAATAACTTGGAATAACAAAAAAGGTTGAAGGTCTGAGTCTAACATCATTCAGAAAAAGGGTCCACACTCAGTCTAGGATGGGTTTAAGCTTATTTCCAAATGCAAACCTTTCTGTCAGCCATTTTTGTCATGGTAAATGACAGTTTTAAGAGTTAATACCAGCACCATAACCTTTCTGTAGAAAGAAAATAAAAGTTATTTGGAACATATTTACACTTTATATCCAATTTAATATATGAAGATTCATTTTTTCAAAAATAGACTATTATGAAAAGCCACAGATTTTCATAATTGCGGATATAAATCCTTGAAATATTTTTTTGAATTAAAGATTCATTCAAAAAGGGGACAGAAAAATCAATATAAAATTGATTTAATATTGTGAGAAGGTTCAAAATGATCAGTATATCAGAGCTATTTTATACCTTTTTGAGATATCAAAGCACAAAATATTGATTATTTAATTCTTTTCTTCAAGGGGCGATTAAATTCTATTTATTGAAACAAAATGTGAAAAAATAAATTCCATTCTCGGGCTTTGATTTTTAAAGAGAAACTTTTAGTTTTTTGGAAATATTTCTCATCAATATACTACGCTTACATATCATCTTATTTAAGACAATAAAAATTTGGATTTTTTTACTGAAGAATATGGACATGTTATAGTATTTGACTGAACTTATATATATGAAATTGATCAAATACTCTATTTAACCAAGGAGATCGTTATATTTTCCTTCTTAATTCTTAGATAGTTATTCATCATTGAAATTGGTTTCAAACTGTTCTTCTTTTCAAAAAAATGAATCTTGGAGATTTGTATTATTTATTTAATAAAGAAAGGAATTTCATATTGGAAAAAGGCCCTTAAAAAGATTTCAAAATCTTCAGAACCCCCTTTTTACAAGTAGTTAGATTAAACTATTGGAGGATCATAATCATTTTTGATGTGCTACAGATATAAACAGCATTTGAGAAACCAAGTTCTCATAGAATACAGAAAATATCAGAATATCTTTGGCAATCCACATTCCTTCAACAAAAGTAGTTCTCAAATTATTAATGTTTCGATTTAAGTATTAAAAAAGAGGCGATGAATTGCCAAATTGATATTTTAATTAATATTTTACTTAATTCTAACTTCAAATTAAAGAAGTATAACACTGAGAGATTATAATTTAAGTGAATCAGTTAGTTCTCTACCCAATCTATTGGTATAAAATTCTCTTAAATTAATAATGGCTTTTAATAATCAAAAGGATGTTATACTCACTGTGATACTAACTGTAATAGGAAATATTCAAAATTTTGAAATTTTTTGAGTAAGATATACTAAGTTAATTATAAGTATTCTGAATTAAAAAACAGGTTTTCCAAAAAAAATTCAAAATACGAGATCGGATGGAATGTTGTTAAAAGTTTGAAATTTCTGAATTCTGAAGAAATTCTTAATTCTTTGAAAAAGTTGATTCAAATGGATGGGTAATAATTTTAAATGATTCAGAAATGGTGAAAGAATCTGAAATAGCTGGGGTCTATTAAGGATCTCAGCTAAAAGGGAACTTGGGAATAATATAGATCCTTAAAAGCCACCAATTACACGCAAATAGAATAAAAAGCCGAATTTTCCATAGAATTATTATAATATATACATAACTCCAAGGGGAATCAAATATCTTCTTTCACAGCTCATTTAATATAGAGATAGGATGTAGTACATATATTCCCAATATTATTGGGAACTTTGAAAATGAATTTTCTAATTTTTGCATTCATTCTTCATTCTTCTTGGATACACCATTTCTTAGATACAAATCTGACTAATGATAAAGAGTATTAAATGAAACATTTTTCTTCTATGATTGATTATTATATTGGTTAGTTGGATTTAGAGGAGTATATAATTAAAATCTCTGGGCCATATATCAGAAAAGAATTTCTAACTATTGTTGAATTACTCATAATTGAAAATCTCTAATCCCATTTATTGTATAAAAATAACTTGAGAAAGGAATAAAATGAATACCCTTGTAAAAGGTTAATATTCATCATTTGCAAGCTATTTGAAAATTATGATTTTAGAAACATAGCTATAATACTGAAGACTTTTTTTTGAGCTTCAATACTCAAATAACTTTCAAATGAACATGATTTTCTAGGCTATAGCTCCCTATTTTGAAGTATTTCAAGGAAAATAAAATGGCTTAGAGTATTCTTAAAGACCTAAAAATATATTTTGAAAATGTAGAAAATTGATTTTTAATTTATTTGGAGAAATTTGAATTGAAATTTTGATCTGTTTCAATTAATTAGATTTTAAAGGAAAAATCCCCAGTAGCAATAGAAGAGCTTTATCATAAAGAAGAATAATTAAATAACCGTAAAGAATCAATTGGAATACTTAGTATTAAGTTTTATTAGAATGGGAATAATGATTCTCTTTTTTTATTTTTTTAAATTCTCACCAATTATTTGAAGAGGGTATTATCTACCCCATATTTTATGTATGAAAAATAATATTTCAAAAATTGTTTTACAAGACAGTTCCATTTCTTGAAAAATATTCCCATTTTTTGGAACAAAACTATTTGAATATATCATTATTTAATATGAAATTTTGTATTACGAAGAGGGAGACATTTAGAAATGCAAAAAATGAAATACTCATGTGCATATATCAATGGACAAGTATTAAGAGATACTAGATTCTTATTTTTACGGAACTCATGATGAAGGATATTACATATAAAAACAGAGATATAGCCAAAAAAGAAACAATGTATTTTAATAATAGAGAAATACAAAGGAAAGATTTTGAAACCTACATCTAATATATGCAATTATTATAAAAGGATTAATTTTCTCAATTAAAAAAAATTGAATAATACATTACTTTTGTGCCTTTGAAAAAAAATAAGAACCAAACCTTCTATTTCTATTTATTTTCTTTTTGCACTTGTTAAAATATAAGATATTAGCCCATTGAATTTCTATTATATAAAAAAGGGCTAAATATCTGGCACAAAAAAATCAATTCTCTAGTATATGACAACAAATTTCATTAGTTTGATCTTTGAAGAAGTTTTTTTATGAATATCATAGCTCAAGGAAATCACCATCCAATACCATAGAACTACTGGAAAGCACAATTATTTTTCTCTTCTAGTGTTAGATGTTGAAAATAATTCATGAGAGGTTTTGCAACCTTTTAAAGCTTAGTTTATTTATTTAATGAAATTTTTCAAATCATGGCTAGTATGAAGGAAAAAAATGAAAAATTTTGCTTGTAATTATCTGGGATATTTTTTATCAAAATTGAAAATGAATTACACAATATCCTTAAGATTTTCAAAGCCATAATCCAGCCCAATGAATGGGGATTTTGAATCTAAATTTTATATGCCAAAGATAATTTTGAGCTTATCAAAAAGGAGAACTTTGAAACAGCTCATCTACTCTATTATTTTAGCAACTAATTTCCTCATTCCCCTTTCCTCTTTCTTATATATATATCCTTTTCAAATATATTGAAATAAATTACTTCTCCTATTGGAAAATAATCCAAATTTGAATGGGAAATGATTAATCTCTAATAATAGGAAACATATAATCTCAAAATTAGATGGATATTCCTAACAGCTATATGGGAAGAAGTGGAAGAAATTCTTATTAAAATGTCTTTCTAAGTATTACCCTTTTTCTATTTTGAGTTACAAGCTCAAAATATTGACTATTTTTGAATTAAAATACCACTTTTGAGGTGTATCTACATTTCATCAAAGAAGGATCCTTTAGAAAGATGAAATTTTCAATATAAAAAGATATTTTAGTGAGCTTGAGATATTTAGATCATATTACAGACACTTTAAGTTTGGGTTCTTATTATTAGCATATAGATAAGTTTAAATGACATACAGCTCAAATCAAATCTTGGTTTATCTAATGGCTCGTAGCTTCAATAATATGGAATTATTGATAAAGGAATTTGAGCACAACTATAACTGTTATGAATCTAAATATCTGAGAAAAATGGAAATTTAAGGGATAAACATTTGGAAAAATTTTGAAAGTAGAGTTTTTATAGCTAAAAATAAATCCAAAAGTCGGTTGTGATTTTTATTTCCTACATATCCATTGTAATATTTGTCTATGAAACTGTTGATAATAATACTATTAATCAACAGCACTATGACTGCCCTGATGAAATATAATAATAAAAATTATTATAACCACAATTAAATAAATAATTAATTAATAATTTCTTTTACTTGTTATACACTACTGGTGATTATGACAGTAAGCAGTAATTTTCTACAAGAAGTATTTAATGATAAAACTTCCTTATTAAAATAATAAAATTATGTTAATATATAATTATCTTTTTCAAGAATAATTATAAATATAATTTTCGAAGGAAACAATTACTAGAGAAAAACCTTTAAGAATTAAGACAAAACACTCACTAATACGCCAAAGAGCTTATTAAATGATTATAGTAGAGAAATTTGATGGATAATTGTGGATTTAAAGGATAAAAATTGATTGATAACAGGATTACAACTGACACAACCATGGCAATTCACCTCCTTGGATCTGTATATGGAATATCAAGCCACAGTCTTTTATGGCCAATTGGCCATATCCATCACCAGTGGCCAATATGGCCACGTCATCATCTTATGGACCATTTATGGCCATTTTTCTTTTGGGACCTTCATGGCCCTTAACCTCAATCCAGAAGCCATAGCGGCAATTTATGCCCAATTGGGTATTTCTGGTCATTTCCCTCAAAACCAGGGGAGCTGGCCCAAATGGCTTTTTTAGCCATTTGGGCTCATAATGTGCATTTTGCGCACTTTGATGCAAAGTGTCCAAAAGACACTTTCCCAACCTTTGGGCCTGTTTGTGGCTCAGAAATCAAAAGTGGCCAAAAGCCCCAAAGGACCCAGAAACACCTTTCCAAGCTCTGGAGCCATCACATCCCTCTTTTCCCCTCTGTCTTTCCATCTCAAGGCCTTTGGACATAATCTTCTCTCCAATGAACCAATATGCCATAAATGATGTTATATATCATTATGCATCATTTTTCAACAGTAATTAAGTGGTGGAAATATCAAATGGTCATTTCAATATTACAACATATCATCATTTCATCAAGGCACCCAATCATTCAGAGGACTCATCAAGGCTCAAGAGCAAGTGTTTCAGCATCAAAGACCAATCACGCCATCAAGACGTCATTGGATAATTTCATTCACAGTATTCCTCTAAGGCAATACTGTTCAACCATTCTCAAGGGATTCCAGAGGCAGTTCATTCATTCATTTTTCAAGTGTCAAGGCTCAACTCAATCCATCTTGGCAACCACCTTCATTTCAATACAGTCTGGATCCATAAAGAACTGTATTTCATTTTGAAGTATGGGAAATTCATTCAACCCATTTCAATTGCAATATTAGCCAGCTGTGTCAATTCCCAAAACAATCAATACAGATCAGTTTTCCGCCTGAAGAACTCAAGCTCCCAAAGTTTCACATATACCGGCTACCCTTTCCACCCTGGGGGGTTTTTCCCCAGTTAATTAATATATTTTGATTTTATTTTATCTTTATGTATCTTACCATCTTTGTTAAGTGAATACTGACATTATCAAGTCAGTCATTTAGCAACTTTTCCCTTATTCCTTCTTTTCCTGTCAATGGATATTTGGTGGTCATATCCTTACTAATTCCATTGTTTGTTTTGGCAGGTTGAAACAGTGATTAAGGACTTAATTGGTTGACCCTTTGGCCATTTGGATTCTCTTTCCTCTTATTGCATCTCATCTTGTACCTGCATATTTCTTAGAGGAATTCATTCTTTTATTTTTATTTATTTATTCTTTTGGAATCTTCCAAGTGAGTTCCCTGATTGCTGAGTGCCAGGCCACTCTTGTTTTTCTGTCCAAGAGCCCCTGTGACATTATATTAATTAACTCATAATTTCTTTTCATTCTGTTCACTCTTTCTTCATAATTTCATTCACTCATTTCATTGAAATTATGACTCTTTAATGCTTATGAAACTTATGATTCATTTTCACCTCTCAATTTTCTCTCATTAATTCTTCATTATGAAAATTGAAAGCTGACCTCAATTTTCATTTTTGTTTCTCTTTCAAATCTTATTTAAATCATCAAATTTTTAATTCATTCATAATTCAGGCGTCATCTTAATTTTCATTTGATTTTCAAATTTTTCATCAAGTTATTCAGACACATTCTTTACATAAAGATTCATATTTGATTCATTCTTAAAGAATTTTGATTTTTTAAAGAAGAACTCACTTGATCTGGATTTTATTAATTGATTTGACATAAATTGATATTGAACTCAAGAAAATTGATTGACCTGAAGTTTTCATTTATTTTGCTGATTTTTCACATCAAGATTTTTGACATAAATTGATTTTGCCTCAAGAATTCATTTTGATTGATTGATTTTGCAAGATTTTGATTTTGATTGATTTGACTTATTTGATTCATTGACTTCAAGTTTTCATTTGATATTTAATTGATTGATTTACCTGAAGATTTCATTTGATTTATTGATATTTATTGATTTTCCTCAAGACATTAATTTTGATTTTTGACTTCAAGCATTATTTCAGTTGCCTTGTCAGCCTGTGACTCAAAACAGAGCACTAGCATGACATCCAACATACCATAAATAATGGTATGGCAAGTATTGAACAAACATAGTCAATACAGGTAATAATTAAGATAAAACAACCCTCTTACATTAAACACCAACCTTATCCAAACAGAATAAGGAAACCTAGAGGAGAATAAACAAGTCAAAACCCTTATTTTCACCTCTCATCTAACTTATGCATATTTAAGTTATCCTATACCAAAATGGTATTTTTCTGAAAGCTCACATAGAGAGCTACACAATGATATCATCCATGTTGTTGTAACACCACTACAACTGGAGATACCATATAACCTCATTTTCAAAACCAAGTCCCCCTGAAAGTCAAAGAGGGCTTGTACAAAACTGTACAAAAGTACAATCAAATTAAAGATCTCAACAAGAGCTTTAATTTGAGACACCTTAGACCTCTGTATCTCTTAAATTGACTGAGGGATCTTGGTTCAAAGGTTTAATAACCAAAATACAGATATTCTGAAAATAAGGAAATAAACAAACCCCTGTATCTTTGGCATACACTCATACAACTGTACAGTGTCATATACCAAACTGTAGGGCTAATCAAGCCCTACAAAGCTGTATCATCAGAATACAGATATCTTCCAAATTGAAGAAGATATCTAGCATGGAAGTTTTTGAAGCCTCATACTGATGTACAAAATTACATCCAAAAACTTAAAACCCTTATAACTTTTGCTATTTGCAAGAAGGGTAAACATGAAGCATACCAAATTGAAGAGCTCATTAAGCCCTTCAGTTCTGTGCTCTTAGTTTCTTGATATCTCAAAAACTGACTGAGATATCTTGGTTGGAAGTATTTTGACCAATACTGGTCTGTACCAAACCTGTACCAACCAGTACAGCTTTGATACTTAAAATAATGGTTATTTAAAGCTTAAACCCGCCCAGAATGACCAATATTGATCATACAGACACCAGAACAACGTCATCCAAGTGCTGACGTGGCAGGTGAAAAGTTCTTTCACCCTGTATTGATCCAGAATGATCATTTGTGGTTCCAAAACCACAATTCTGTCTATATTGACGTCAGAATTGAGGATCTAGAACCACAGACTGACCACTGGAGTGAAAACTTTCACTCCTCTGACGTGTGAAGAGTTAATAACTCTTGACAGTCTTGGAAGATATAAAAAGGAGGGGTTTTCCCTTGAAAACCCATCATCTTATCTTACATTACCATTATTCTTACGTGACAAGACTGTTATTCATCAGTAGTGTCCTTAGAATTATTTAAGATATAATTAGAATATAATTATTGTAGTGTTTCTTTACAGTAAAAGATATTAGAGCATTGCAACCCAGGTCCTCAATAGACTCATCACCACTGTTACCACGTAGCAGTAGGACCTGAAGATTTCATTTTTTATTTATTTTGACGTGTCACAGTCATAGTACTAGCTTGTATTTACTATTTTTAAGCTACTACATAGACTCACCCTGACATTTTGGGGGCCTGGCTGTGGTTTTTCAACCTTATTGGACGTGTTTGAACTGAATTAGGCGTAAAATTCAGTCATTTAAAAGATATTTTACTAACAGTAAGTAAAATTTTGAATTTTTTTTCATCTTTATCATTATTTTTTAGAATCATATACTATATATACAAATTTTTCCTCCAAAAAATATATATTATAAATATTTTTTGTTGAGAGTAAGAGTACATATCCTCTTTTTTATTATATTGCAATAATTTCCACGTAATTTGATAATAATACAACAGTATTATTCAAATTTCAATAAGAATAATAATATACAAACAGGATATTATTCATTTTACTATTATTTTTCACCAAAGTGCGTGAAAATTAATATAGAAACAATTTATTAATAAATAATTAATAAATATTAAATAATAAAATAATTTTTTATTATTTATAAGGAATATTTTAATTAAATATTTCCTTTAAAAACAAGATATCACTCAAATTGACGTGAAAACTTGTAATTAATTGATATTTTTAATCAATATCAAGTGTTATAATAAATATTATTTATAATATTTATAATAACAAATCAAATTTATTATAATTTAATAAATTTGACGTGTTTATATAAAAAAAACACAATAATATCCAAGTGAATCATTCACAAAACACTTGGATATTACAGTTTTCACTTATAAAACATAAGTGAAAAACTCAAAAAACTGTTATTTTTCAATAAAAACACATAAAAACAATTAAAAAAAACATAAAAACCTCAAAAATTTCGAAAAATAACAGTAGAATTGAATATAATCATTTTGTTTTATCATAAAATACTGATATACAATCTGAAATATCTTTTCTGAATAGTGGACAAAGACTATATTCCATTAGAAACCCAGTCACAAGGAAATCCATCTGTGACAGCCTCAGAAGACAGAGAGGTGCTGCCAAAAACCAAGGGCAAGCAGAAAAGACACAGTGAAGTGACAATCAACTCAAAAGATTTGACACCAATAGCCGTGCCAAGGGCCAAAAAACCCAGAAAAGCTCCAACAAAACCAGTTGGATCACCAAAACAGATTGAGAAACAGAAAATCACTGTTATTAACCCAGTTGTAAACTATAAAGGCAAATTACCAAAGAGTATAGACCATAAATTTGTACAAGGGCCTGCTAAAGGTAAATAAACCTTGAAAAATACAACATTTTTTTGTCTGTTATTTTTTAACATTGTTAACATGACACCTCCACTTCTTAGAGATCTTGGATTCCCAAGAAATCAACCAGAACACTGGCCAAGAAGACACAGAGGAAGAAGAACTGGAGCAAATGACCAGCAAAGGACTTACCATCAGGGAACTCCTGCCCAAGGTCCTGTTCCAAATCAAATTCAACCCAGAAGTCCAACCAGGAGATTGGACAGATGCAGAACAGGTCCTCCAAATACACAAACTCCTGAGAGACCTCTTCACATGGAGCATGGACAACAAAATGTTCACTATGGCAGCATCATGGGCAGAAGTGGGGATAAAAACCCAGAAGATCTGTCTCAAGCAAATGGCTTGGATGGAACTTATGACAGAAATGCAAGGTTGGAATCCCAACAAGAATTTCAAACTCTTAGAAGAAAGAGCAACCAGAATCAAAGAGAACCAGGCAGCCATACAAGCCATAGGGAGATCTTGGCACAAGGAAGAGCCCAGTCAGATTCAGGTACCCCCAGAAATGGAAGGAGAAGTCCCATCTTCCCCACAACAATCCAGCAGTTCCTGGCCCTACAAGCCAAAGGAAACTTCATCCAAGGCTCCCCAACCCTTCCAGGTAGTTTCCAACAGGAGAAAAGGAGCCCAAGGGAAAAACAAAACTTCTTTCAACCAGAGGAAGAAAGAAGCAGACCCATTGATGAAAAAGCTGATGGACTTAGTCTAAGAAGTACACAAAAACAAGAAATAGTTGTACCTACAAATAGTTTTGATAGTTCTGACTCAATAGACCCAGAATTAATGACTGAAACTACAATCCACACTCATGAGTTTGAAAACAAATTCACATTGACCAAATTGGCCCAATTCATGGATTGGACATATGAAACCTCAGGAAAAATGAGGACAGAAATGGAAACATTGAAAGAAGAAAATGCTTTCCAAGCAACAGTCATTAAAGACTTAAATACAAATCTGGCCAAAATTTGGACAGAATTTGAAAAAACTAACAGACAGTTGAATTCCATTCTAGAAGAACAACAAACTGTGAGGAGGGATCTGAGGAATATCCAGAAGCAGCAGGATAGCCTTGACAAAGAAATTGATTACCTCTATGACAGGGAAGAAAATCAATACCCTCCAACACAAGGTCAGCCTACTACCTCTACAAAATTGAAAGAAGAGGATAAAGACTATGACCAGGAACCTGAATATCAGATTCCAAAGTTAAGATCAGAGTCAGTGTACCAAGATGGGGAAAATCTCAACTATTCAGAGAAACAGGCACTAAAACAGTTACCAGAAGTAACAAACTGGCCAAAGTTCTCAGAATTGGGGAATATGACCATATGGAGATCATTGACTATATTGATGGACTCTTTGTTGATGTCCCAAAAATACCAGACTACTGGATCATAACAAGACTTAACACAGCATTCAGAGGACATGCAAACATATGGTATACTGAGATGAAAGAAATAAATGGCAGGAAAAGCTGGCCATGGTGGAGGAACCAGATTATACAAAAGTATAGCAATGGTAGTTGGATCTGGCAAAAGACCATGTCCTTTGAAAGTGATAGATACTCCACAGAAAAAGACCCTTATGAATGGTGCCTCAAACAAACAAAGAGGCTAAAATCTATTGATCCCAATATGACAATAGAAATGAGAAACCATAAACTCCTAACAAAATTGCCAGGAGATCTAGAACATGCAGTCAAATGCAGATGCAACAACATCAGCAGCATTGATGACATAGCAAATGTCATACAAGATGTGAGAAAGAAAACGTCCATAGGAAGGTACACATCCTATAAACCAAACTTCAAAGACAAGAGGTCTGAAGTTAAAGAGACAAACAAAGAAAAAGGGAAAGAAACCCCAAAAAAGAAATATGTGTGCCACAACTGTGGATCACCAGACCACTATGCCAACAATTGCACAAAACCAAAAAAGAAAATATATGCAATTGATGAAGAATCAGAAGAAGAACAAACAGGTGAAAAATCTGATTCTGACAGCATGGGAAATGGTATGAGAGCAGAATCACAAAGTGAACCTGATACCATGGAAGAATACATAGTGGAATGCAATGAAGAAAGTTCACTTGACATACAAGACATTGAATTGGATTCAGGAATACCACAAATAACAACAGACAAAGAGCTCTGTAAGAACACACAGAATGCACAAACATTCCTGGTAACCCCAAATAGAGGGATGGGATTCATTCATGGAACACCTACAAAATTGACAGTTTACATTGAGAACTGTAAACACCCAATGATCATTGACACAGGAGCAAGTTGCTCCATAGTGGCAAAAGAATACTTGGAACAACACTTCCCCAAATGGGAAGAAGAGATAATCCCAACAAAAGCTAGAAACTTTAAAAGTGCATCAGGCAAAATGCACTCACTGGGGACAATAATCAAAGAGATAATTATCCCACACCAAAAAGGAAATATCAGACTGGAACCTGAATTTGTAGTTCTAGAAAATGCACATGTACAAGGATTCTTACTAGGTACAGAGTACCAAAGAATGTATGGCATGGATATTTGCAATAGTAAAAACAGATATCTTACCATAGGTACAAAGAAAGACAAAAAATTTTCCTTTGACATAAATCATGTAACAAATGATAACACCTTGAAAGAACTAGTGGAAGAATTCAAAGAAGCTCAATATGGCACTCAACTCACCAGTAAAATGAAACTCAGCTTACTGAAAGTATTGAGAAAACATAGAGAAGCTTTTGCAATAGGAGATGAACCACTAGGAAAAATCAAAGGACATGATATAGAATTATATCTAGATGTAGAAAGACCATATCCACCTATGCTTAGGAGACCACCATACCCAGCCAGCATGGAAACTAGGAAGGAAATTGAGAAACATATCAATGAACTCCTAGAAATGGGGGTAATAAGAAAAATAGGACATAATGAGATAGTAGAGGTCACTACACCAGTCCTTATAACTTGGCATGATGGTAAATCCAGACTATGTGGTGACTTCAGGGCTTTGAATAATTACACCAAAGCAGACAGGTACCCCATCCCAAGGATACCACATGCACTAGATAAGCTAGCAAAAGCCAAGTTCATTACAAAAATGGATTGCATGAAAGGTTTCCACCAGAATGGGGTGAAACCAGATTCCATCAAACTGCTGAGAATTATATGCCATATGGGCATATATGAATATACTAGAATGCCATTTGGCATTAAGAATGCACCAGCCCATTTTCAGAGGATGATGGATACCATATTTCAAGATGAAATTATGGAAGGGTGGATGGTAGTGTACATTGATGATATCATAATATACTCAGAAACATGGGAAGACCATGTGAGGAAAATTGATAAAATATTGGGAAAATGTACACCAATCAACATGAAGATATCTCTTAAAAAATGTAACTTTGGACAGCAAGAACTGCTAGCCCTAGGACACAAAGTTTCAGGTTTGAGTCTAGCTATAGACCAAAATAAAGCTGCTGCAGTACTGAAGAAACCAGTACCAAAGAACATTAAGGAAATGCAATATTTTTTGGGCTTTGCTAGTTACTACAGAAGCCACATTAAAAACTTTGCACACATCACTAGTAGTCTATACAAACTGTGCTCAAAGGATGTAGTCTTTGAAATCACCAAAGAAAGAAGGGATGCATTTGAGAAGATCAAACATGAACTGACCAATGCCCCTGTCCTGATGATGCCTGATTTTGAACTACCATTCAAACTATATATAGATGCAGCATGTAGTCAAGGACTAGGAGCAGCACTACACCAGAGGCAACTAGTGGATGGAATACCCAAAGAAGGGGTAATTTGCTATATATCAAGACAACTGAAAGACTCAGAAGCCAGATATGGAGCTACTCAGACAGAATGTCTCTGTTTGGTATGGGCGTTAGAGAAACTCCATTACTACTTAGAAGGAGCAGTATTTGAAGTTTTTACTGATTGCACAGCCCTCAAATCACTGTTGAACATGAAGACAACAAACAGACACATGCTTAGGTGGCAAATAGCCATACAAGAATATAGAGGGAATATGACTATCATCTATAAAGAAGGGAAAAGTCATACTAATGCAGATGGCCTCAGCAGGTGGCCACTGAAAAATGACCAAGAAAATCC
This sequence comes from Austropuccinia psidii, assembly GCA_023105745.1. Lineage (NCBI taxonomy): Eukaryota > Fungi > Basidiomycota > Pucciniomycetes > Pucciniales > Sphaerophragmiaceae > Austropuccinia > Austropuccinia psidii. Next base: position 51,548,117 of record JALGQZ010000007.1, on the reverse strand, counting down.
AGCATATTACCCAGAAAATGGGGCCAAAATACCCATACAATGCATGGAGATAGATAAGAGAAAGAACTTCAAACTATCAAACTGGGAATTGGGGAATGATCCATCAAACCCAGCACAGAGCTTTGGAGAGAGCAAAGAGATACCCATACTGGGAATCAGCTCCTCTAATCTGAACACAGAGTTCTTTAGCATAGTACAATCATCATACAATAAACACAAACAGTGTAGTATATTGATACAACTACTAAAACAAAAGTACAGGAGTCCTGAACTAGAAAGCCAATTGGAAGAGCCATGGCTCAAAACCTTCAGAGAGAATAGATTTTTCCTGATAGATGATCTACTATACCATAGGGAAAAACACACAAGTGCCCTGGTAATAATAAATAGAGAACATATTTCCCTGATACTACAGGAATGCCATGATTGCCCATACATGGGACATATGAGTGAAGAGAGAACTAAGGAAAGAGTCTTTAGCACAGCTTGGTGGCCAAAGTGGGAACAAGACTTGAGTGAATACATCAACACTTGTACCAGATGCCAGAAAGCCAACAGAAGTCATGGCAAAAGATATGGATTACTCCAGAGTATAGAAGAGCCCAAAAACCCCTGGGAAATAATAAACATGGATTGGGTAACAGGCCTGGTCCCTGGAGGGAAGGACAGCTTTAATGCATGCCTAGTAGTAGTAGACAGGTACAGCAAGAGTGTCAGATGTCTCCCCTGACACAAAGAGGACACAGCAATGGACACAGCCATATTGTTCTGGGACAATGTGATAGCTAACTGTGGAGTACCAAGAATCATAATTAGTGACAGAGACCCTAAATTCATATCAGAACTTTGGACTAATCTATATGAGATGCTGGGAACCAAACTAGCATTCTCCACAGCTTACCATCCACAAACAGATGGTCTAGCAGAAAGAATGATCCAAACATTGGAAGACATCATTAGAAGGTTTTGTGCATATGGCATGGAATATAAAGACAATGAGGGATATACCCATGACTGGGTAACCCTCCTACCAGCTGTACAATTGGCATACAACACAAGTGTACACTCAGTGACAGGAAAATCCCCTGCCACATTAGAGAAAGGATGGAACCCACTACTCCCAGTAGACTACTTGAAGAAGAACCTCCTCTCAGTACACCCCACAGCTAAGGACTTCCACACAATGTGGAAGACTGCCTGTGAAAAGGCAGAGCAATGTGTGGCTGAAGCAAAATTATATAACAAACAGAGATATGACAAAAGTCACCAAGAACCTGATTTCAAAGAAGGAGACCAAGTTCTAATCTCAACTCTCAACTTCAACAACCTAAGAGGACCCAAGAAGATGAGATATTCATTCATAGGACCATTCACCATTATTAAATTAATAGGAAAGAATGCAGTAGAAGTCAACCTGACCAAAGAGTTCTCTAGGAAACACCCAGTTTTCCCTGTGAGCCTGGTCAAACCTTATCACCAGACAGATGAGGAGAAATTCCCTGACAGGAAGAAGAAAGTCACCCATGAAAGATTGGTAGAGGAAGATGACTCACCTGGACCAGTGAAAAAGATCATTAAAGCCAGGAAAATAAGAATCAATGGGAAAGACAACAGGCAATACCTGGTTAGATTTAAGAATCAACCAGCAGATAAAGACAAATGGTTAACTGAGAAAGAAATCCCAGATGGACAAATACACCTCAGAAGATTCAGAGCCTCCAGGAGGGCTGAAGAGTCTCATCAATGATGAGCCTTCTTTTGAGGGAGGGTATGTCAGCCTGTGACTCAAAACAGAGCACTAGCATGACATCCAACATACCATAAATAATGGTATGGCAAGTATTGAACAAACATAGTCAATACAGGTAATAATTAAGAGAAAACAACCCTATTACATTAAACACCAACGTTATCCAAACAGAATAAGGAAACCTAGAGGAGAATAAACAAGTCAAAACCCTTGTTTTCACCTCTCATCTAACTTATGCATATTTAAGTTATCCTATACCAAAATGGTATTTTTCTTAAAGCTCACATAGAGAGCTACACAATGATATCATCCATGTTGTTGTAACACCACTACAACTGGAGATACCATATAACCTCATTTTCAAAACCAAGTCCCCCTGAAAGTCAAAGAGGGCTTGTACAAAACTGTACAAAAGTACAACCAAATTAAAGATCTCAACAAGAGCTTTAATTTGAGACACCTTAGACCTCTGTATCTCTTAAATTGACTGAGGGATCTTGGTTCAAAGGTTTAATAACCAAAATACAGATATTCTGAAAATAAGGAAATAAACAAACCCCTGTATCTTTGGCATACACTCATACAACTGTACAGTGTCATATACCAAACTGTAGGGCTAATCAAGCCCTACAAAGCTGTATCATCAGAATACAGATATCTTCCAAATTGAAGAAGATATCTAGCATGGAAGTTTTTGAAGCCTCATACTGATGTACAAAATTACATCCAAAAACTTAAAACCCTTATAACTTTTGCTATTTGCAAGAAGGGTAAACATGAAGAATACCAAATTGAAGAGCTCATTAAGCCCTTCAATTCTGTGCTCTTAGTTTCTTGATATCTCAAAAACTGACTGAGATATCTTGGTTGGAAGTATTTTGACCAATACTGGTCTGTACCAAACCTGTACCAACCAGTAAAGCTTTGATACTTAGAATAATGGTTATTTAAAGCTTAGACCCGCCCAGAATGACCAATATTGATCATACAGACACCAGAACAACGTCATCCAAGTGCTGACGTGGCAGGTGAAAAGTTTTTTCACCCTGTATTGATCCAGAATGATCATTTGTGGTTCCAAAACCACAATTCTGTCTATATTGACGTCAGAATTGAGGATCTAGAACCACAGACTGACCACTGGAGTGAAAATTTTCACTCCTCTGACGTGTGAAGAGTTAATAACTCTTGACAGTCTTGGAAGATATAAAAAGGAGGGTTTTTCCCTTGAAAACCCATCATCTTATCTTACATTACCATTATTCTTACGTGACAAGACTGTTATTCATCAGTAGTGTCCTTAGAATTATTTAAGATATAATTAGAATATAATTATTGTAGTGTTTCTTTACAGTCAAAGATATTAGAGCATTGCAACCCAGGTCCTCAATAGACTCATCACCACTGTTACCACGTAGCAGTAGGACCTGAAGATTTCATTTTTTATTTATTTTGACGTGTCACAGTCATAGTACTAGCTTGTATTTACTATTTTTAAGCTACTACATAGACTCACCCTGACATGCCTCAAGTTTTCATCTTCAAATTTTGATTATTGTTCATTTTATTTCATTTTTATCCTGAAATCATGCCCATCAAATACTCACCTCCTGCAAGGCAGACAAGATCTCAGGCCAGATCTCAAGCTGTTCTCACTCCAACTCCCAGGGCTCCTCTTGATGGCACCCCAGAAATTTCTCAACTGAGGGCCAAATTGGACAGAGGACCCATTTTGGAAGGAGCATCACCATCCAGGAAGGAAGTAAGAGTGCCAAGAAGATCAAGCCCATTCTCAGGAGTATTTGGCAGATTTCCAGGAATTTCAAGGTCCATTTTTCAAGGTCCAGGTGAAGATGGTGAAGAGGAGGAGGAGTATTCTGTGGAAGAGGAAGGGTCTGATGGTACTGAAGGTGTCCCTGCTCCTGTGGAGGCATCCCAGGGTACTGGAGGGCCAACTCTAGCCCAGTCTAATCAGCCTGTCTCTCATCAGTCTGAACCATCTCTATTGGCCATCATGCAGCAAATGACTCAGATTATGGCCAATATTCAAGAAGCTTCATCCTCTGAAGCATCAAGACCACCAGCCTTTGAGACTGCATCTATGAAGGCACCAGAATGCTTTGATGGGACTCAACCTTTCAAAGTTAGAAGCTTTATTCAGTTTTGTCAACTGATTTTTCATAATGATCTGGCAAACTTTGCTCAAGACAGGAAGAAGGTCCTTTATGCCACTTCATTTCTCATTGGCAGGGCTGCAAAATGGATTGAACCTTATCTTTCCAATCTCACCAATCAAGATCCAAATTACCTTCTCAATTCATGGAAATCATTTGAATCTCAACTCTTCACTATATTCGGTGACCCAAATGAAATCAGAAAAGCTGAAGCAGAATTGGATTCTTTAAGAATGAAAGAAGGTGGGCATGTATCTTTATACATTGCTTATTTCAGAAGTCTTGTCTCAAGAATTGGAGATTGGGGTGAAAGTGCTCTTATCCATCATTTCAGGAAGTGATTTCCATCCAGGATTTTGGATCAATTGGCCTCCCATCATTCAAGAATTGACTCTCTTCAAGACTTAATGGATATTACCCTGGAGCTTGATACCAGGTACCATGAGAGGCAAAATGAAAAGAGTCATCATCAAGAGAAGAAGCCCAATGCCTCAAAGTCACATTGTTTTCATCCTCAAAGTTGTTCCAGCTCAATTCAAAAGAAGAAGAATTCTCAGAAGAGGGACAAGCCTCATTCTTCTTTCTTGAATAAAGATTTCAAGTTGATGAATTCTGAAAAAGAAAGAAGAATTAAGGAGGGTCTACATACCTATGGTGGTGGGAAACATAGTCTTGAGTCCTGTTTCAAAAGGCCTCAAAACAAGCTTACCCAACTGTCAGTCAAATTTCCCAGCCAGGGAAAAGCCTGAGTGAAGATCATGTTGTGTTCAATGGTCTTCACTATTTTCCATCCAGAGCACAATTGTGCATTCTGAATACTGGTTTCAAAACTCTCTTAAATTTTTTGTCTTTTCTTCTCTCTCTGATATGTTTTACACTATTCTAATTGATTCTGGTGCTACCAACTCATTTATTGAAAAGCAGTTCATTCACAAGTATTTTTTGACCATGTCAGAACTTCCAGAGAATATTCCCTTTATCATTCTTTACTCCTCTGAGTCTCCTTCTTTATTTGTGACTCACCATAATAAATATATGTTTGAGCTCCCTTCCTTCCCAAGCTTTGAATGGGACTTTTTAGTCATTGATACTCCCAAGGGAGAAGACCTCATATTGGGCTTTGACTTTCTCAATCATTTTAATCCATCTATTGATTGGAGGCAAGGGCTGATCACCTTTAATTCTGATCATAAGGACTATTATGATCCTTCAAAGTCTTTCAGTAATGACTTTTCTTCAGCCAAATCATGTGCAGCTCTGTTTGGTGATTCTAGAACACGATCATTTCCATCTTCTGTCCATATTCCTTCCCTTAATTCCCATCAGTCATTACTATTATCTAGAGATGAAGTCTTCAAAGAGATTCAATATGTTAGAAAAGGTAATTCTGTATCTTCACTTCATCTCTTCTTTGGGAATATGGACCTTCCTCCTTTATCTTATCATGACTCCCTGGAGCAGTTGCGGGATGAAGAGGAAGAGCCAGAAGAAATAGAAACCGTGATGAAGGTTGTTCCTCCTGTCTATCACCAGTACTTGGATGTATTCTCCAAGGTGAAAGCAGAGAAACTTCCTCCTCACCGCGCCTGTGATCATCATATTGAGCTGAAGGGCTCTCTACCTCCAGTTGCGGTGATTTACTCTTTATCAAACCAAGAGTCAGATACACTCAGGGCGTAAATTCCAGAGAATGTAGAAAAAGGTTTCATCCGGAGCACCTGTTCTCTTTGTCAAAAGAAAGATGGTGGCCTCCGTTTGTGTGTTGATTACCACAAACTCAATGCTGTTACTAGGAAGAACAAGTATCCTGTTCCTCCTATGAATCAGGTTCTCATTGTTTTCAATTTTTCTTCTATCTTCTCCAAGATTGATTTGCGTGGTGCATATAACCTGCTCAGAATCAAGGAAGGTGATGAAGACTTGCAATGTTTTAGAACTAAATATGGCAGCTATGAGTATTTGGTTATGCCATTTGGCTTACCAATGCTCCTGCCTCTTTTCAAAACCTTGTCAATGATATTTTTTATGATCTTCTTGATATTTATGTTGTGGTTTATTTGTATGACATTATGGTCTTTTCCAAATCTGAAGAAGAACATGTCACTCATGTGTCCTCTGTTCCTTCCAGACTCAGAGCCAATAACCTCTTTGCTAAGGCCTCCAAGTGCCTGTTTCATGTTACTAGTGTAGAGTATTTGGGTTATAATGTTTCTTCTGAAGGCCTCAAGATGGACCAAGAAAAAGTCCAGCAAATTCTCAATTGGCCACCTCCAAGAAACCTTAAGGCTCTTCAATCATTGCTTGGCTTTGCCAATTTTTACTTCCATTTCATGAATAATTATTCAAAGAAGATCAGTTCACTCACAAGTTTCCTCACAAAAGATTCCTGTTTTCCCCTCAATGAAGAAGCTCTTAGACAGTTTCATCAGCCCAAAGAGGCTTTCACCATTTCTCCAATCTTTTCTCACTTTGATCCTTCTCTACCCACCATTGTAGAGACTGATGCTTCTGATTATGCCTTGGGTGCTGTACTGAGTCAGATTTCTGACTCAGGAAAACATCCCATTGCATTTGATAGCCGCAAGGTTCTCCCAGCTGAGCTCAATTATGAGACTCATGACAAGGAACTCCTTGGCATAGTCTGGGCTCTCAAGCGCTGGAGAGCTTTTCTCCTTTCACTTTGTTCCTCTTTTGAAGTACTCACCAATCATTCATCACTTCAATATTGTATTTCATCAAAGATTCTCACTTGCCCTCAAGCCCGCTGGGCTGAATTTCTCTCTGAATTCCATTTTTCAATCACTTACCGCCCTCACCACCTGGCCACCCTTCCAGATGCATTGTCATGTTGGGACAACGTTTACCCAGAGAGGGGGGAAGATTTCATCAGCAAGAATCCAATGAATTATCAAAAAATAATCAAGCAAGATGAAATTCAAGCCTCAAAATTCTTTGCAGTCAAGGTGGAAGCATTCTCAAATTTGATTGAATCAATTCAGAAGGCATTATGTCAAGATTCTCAATATAGAAGTATCCTTCAAGATTTGGGTAAAGGTAAGTCTGTCCAAGATTATTCTCTTGATTCCTCCTCCCAGTTTCTTCTGTTCAAAGATTGGGTGGTGGTCCCAAATGACCCCACAATTCAACTCAGCATACTTCAAAAAAGGCATTACTCTCCTCTAGCTGGACACCCTGGCCAAGAGAAGACTCTCAAACCTGTCAAGCAGGATTTCCACTGGTCCGGCATGACTCAATTCATCAAGGATTATGTCTCATCCTGTCAACAGTGTTCAAGAAACAAAAATATTCACCACAAGAAGTTTGGACTCCTCAAACCTCTTCCAATTCCAAATGGTCCTTGGATTTGTCTTTAAATGGATTTCATCACTCAATTGCCACTGTCCAATTCCTTTGACTCAATCCTTGTCATAGTGGACAGATTCTCAAAAATGGCAGTTTTCATTCCAACGATGTCTTCAATAACTTCATTAAATTTGACCCATTTATTCATCAAGAATATTTTCTCAAAGCATGGCCTTCCTTCAATCATTGTTAGTGATAGAGGTTCTCTTTTTGTTTCTTCTTTTTGGACCAATCTTTGTCAGCAGCTCAAGATTTCAAGAGATCTGTCAACTGATTACCATCCAGAAACTGATGGACAGACAGAGAGGGTAAATCAGATACTAGAAAAGTACCTTTTGATGTATGTCAGTTATCATCAAGATGATTGGAACACCTGGCTCCCTCTGGCTGAATTTGCCTACAATAACTCTGACCACTCGTCAACAAAACAATCACTGTTTTTCACTATTTATTGAAGAGATCCAAATTTTGACTCAGTTCACATTACTCAAGATACTCCTTCTGGAAATTTATCAACAAAAATCGAATCAGTACAACAAGATGTCAAGAGAGAACTTGAAGTTGCCATAAACAGGTTTAAGAGGTATGCAGATAAAAGTAGAGCAAGTCCACTTGTTTTCAATCCTGGTGACATGGTATGGCTTTCTTTCAAGAACATCAAATCAACTAGACCCACCAAACAACTGTCTGAAAGATGGTTGGGTCCTTTTCCAATCTTGAAGAAAGTCAGCACTAATGCCTACCACCTCAAGCTCCCATCTCAATGGAAGTCCATCCACCCAGTCTTCCATATTTCACTCTTAGAACCAGTCAAGACATCAACAATCCCAAATAGGCATCAAGAGCCTCCTCCTCCAATCATTATTGAAGAAGAAGAGGAATGGGAAGTCTCTCAAATACTGGACTCAAAGCTTAAGAGAGGAAAATTATGGTATTTGGTTTAATGGAAAGGTTTCAGTCAAGACTCAGAAAGATCCACTTGGGAACCAACTGAAAACCTCAAGAATTGTCCTGAACTGGTTAAGGATTTTCATTCTGTATATCCTGACAAGCCAGGACCCAATTCTTCAAGAGCTTGATTTTTTATGGTGCTTTGTGGGGAGAGGAATTACAAAAAGTAAGTCCCACTCCTGTTATGCACCTTTAGGGGTATTCTACTCTTTTCTGTTGTAAGAATCACCTTGGCCACTCTGTGAGCAATCTGCAAATTTTTGGACACAGATCTTTGGCCTGGCTTTCAACATCAATTCCAAAATTATGGCCACTTTTCACTTGGGCAAATGGACCATTCAATTTTTCATTTCAACTCCAAGCCATGCCAATTCCAAGTCAGTCTTTCAATAAATTCATTTTCTTTTATGGCACTGGCAGTAGTGGTAATTACCAAAAGTAAGTTCCTCTTCTGGTGTGCACTTCGCTGAGGGGTCTACAATCTTGTCAAAACATCACCTTGGCCACTTTGTGAGAACCTGGCATCAAATTTCTCTTTCCAGGTCCTTGGCCAATTTCAAAATCAGTTATCAACCTCCGTGATGAAGATTGGAACCTCCTCAAGATTCAATTCATTTTTCTTTTCTCTTTTCTCTTTCTTTTATTTTCATTTTCATTCTTTATATTAAATTTTATTTTCAACTTCATTTTATCATATCAAAAATTCATCTCAAGGAAAATTGATTCATTACAACATCATCAATCATGAAGCCAATCTCAAAAGAAGATCAAGCAAGTCCTGCGTCATATAACAAATATTCAATATCAGTTATTATTTTATTTTCCTCTTAAAAGAAATTTCCTCTATCCCACTCTCAATCCTTTCCAATAGCCTCAACAGGCTTCACCTTGTCTTGGTGCTCCGGAGCTCACCATTTCAAGGTGGGGGGTACTGTCACAACCATGGCAATTCACCTCCTTGGATCTCCTTATGGCATATCAAGCCACAGCCCTTTTATGGCCAATTGGCCATATCCATCACCAGTGGCCAATATGGCCACGTCACCATCTTATGGACCATTTATGGCCATTTGTCTTTTGGGGCCTTCATGGCCCTTCACCTCAATCCAGAAGCCATAGCGGCAAGTTATGCCCCATTGGGTATTTCTGGTCATTTCCCTCAAAACCAGGGGAACTGGCCCAAATGGCCTTTTTGGCCATTTGGGCTCATAATGCGCACTTTGACGCAAAGTGTCCAAAAGACACTTTCCCGCCCTTTGGGCTAGTTTTTGGCTCAGAACTCAAAGGTGGCCAAAATCCCCAAAGGACCCAGAAATACCTTTCCAAGCTCTGGAGCCATTACATCCCTCTTTTCCCCTCTGTCTTTCCATCTCAAGGCCTTTGGACATAATCTTCTCTCCAATGAACCAATATGCCATAAATGATGTTATATATCATTATGCATCATTTTTCAACAGTAATTCAATGGTGGCAATATCAAATGGTCATTTCAATATTACAACATATCATCACATCATCAAGCCACCCAATCATTCAGAGGACTCATCAAGGCTCAAGAGCAAGTGTTTCAGCATCAAAGACCAATCACGCCATCAAGACGTCATTGGATAATTTCATTCACAGTATTCCTCTAAGGCAATACTGTTCAACCATTCTCAAGGGATTCAAGAGGCAGTTCATTCATTCATTTTTCAAGTGTCAAAGATCCACTCAATCCATCTTGGCAACCACCTTCATTTCAATACAGTCTGGATCCATCAAGAACTGTATTTCATTTTGAAGTATGGGAAATTCATTCAACCCATTTCAATTTCAATATTAGCCAGCTGTGTCAATTCTCAAAACAATAAATGCAGCCTCAATGATGAATACAGATCAGGTTTCTGCCTGAAGAACTCAAGCTCCCAGCTTTTCACATATACCGGCTTCCCTTTCCACCCTTGGGGGTTTTTCCCCAGTTAATTAATATATTTTGATTTTATTTTATCTTTATTTATCTTGCCATTTTTGTTAAGTGAATACTGATATTATCAATTCAGTCATTTAGCACCTTTTCTCTTTTTCCTTCTTTGCCTGTCAATGGATATTTGGTGGTCATATCCTTACTAATTCCATTGTTCATTTTGGCAGGTTGAAACAGTGATTATAGACTTACTTGGTTGACTCTTTGGCCATTTGGCTTCTCTTTCCTCTTATTCCATCTCATCTTGTACCTGCATATTTCTTAGAGAAATTTATTCTTTTATTTTTATTTATTTATTCTTTTGGAGTCCTCAAAGTCAGTTCCCTGATTGCTGAGTGCCAGGCCACTCTTGTTTTTCTGTCCAAGAGCCCCTGTGACAACAACAATATGTATTTGATTTCTATTATTTTACGTCTTTCTGATTGATTCTGAAATAATAAAACACTTAAGAAGAGATTAAATAATACTTACTTCTTGGTAATAATGGTATAATTGAATAATGTTATGATTTGGAAAAAAAAGAAAGAGGAGGCCTCTTTTAAGTCTAATAAAGCTCACAGAGGTGTGCCATGGAGAAAACTCAAAACCCAGTGAGTGAGAAAACAGTAATCCTTTTTTGATTAATGATAGCATCATCTGTTTTCATGTTTTCAAGTAATTGCCAATTATTGAGGAGGTAGGAAGGATCTTCATTCGAAATATTGGAGAGGTAGGGTTCAATCCATTCTCCAGCCCTACCAGTGAGAAAAGAAGTTGAGTACAGAACTTTCTTCCTGTCAGAGGAGAAATTTGCTTGATCATTATGGAAAATCAATTGACAGGATTGGATAAATCTTCTCAATTTGTGGGCTTGAGTGCCATCAAAATAATCAGGTGCCTTCATTTATGGATTCTTGAATGCAGGGGCTTTGGAATTGTCCCAGTGGGCTGTTGCTTGAGAAAGCTGTCCCCTAATAGTAGCCATTTGCTCCATGATCTTGAGGAGACTTGGATCATATTGAGAGACAAGAGATTGATTATTAGGGGCTAGATTAGAATCCTGGGGTACTCTGGAGCATTTTCCAAAGCATCATCCACTTCAGCTTCTCCAGAATCTTCCTCTTCCACAGACTCCTCCCCCTCTTCATCTTCAATTTGTCCAAGTCTTGCTCTTGCACCTTCAGACATGCCAGGATAGCCACCCAAAAGGCAAGAGAAAGATCTTGATCTTCTTTATTTCATTCCCCCTCTTCTGGAGGGTGCTTTGCCTTCCATTGGTGGTCTTCTGTCCAAATTTGCACTCAGTGAACTTATGGTGTGTGGTCAAGAGGAACCCTTGCTGTAGGAGTGAGAACAGCTGGATTTCTTCAAGATCTAGTATTTTTGGCTGTGGGGCTATGCCGAATTGGCATTATTGGAAAATTAAAAATGAGAAGTTGAGGATACTTGAAAATAAGAAATCAAAGCTTGTCCAAATCAATAATCAATAAAGTCTTGAGGTGAAATCAAATTCAATCAATCAATTCAGTCAATATCAGCCGTCAATCAGATCTCAATAATCTTGAAGAATTCAATAATCAATCAATCAATGTCTTCAATTTCAATTCAAGGTCTTGAGGAATCAATCAGTGAAATCAATATCTTCAGGAATCAAAAATAAATCAATAATCAATAATCAATTCTTGAGGATAAATTGGTAATATTGAAGAATTCAAAAGTCAATCAGTCCAATCCAAATAAAATCCTGAATTGCTGAATCAATAACCCAAATGAATCCCAATCAATAACTCCTGATAAGAGCTGAATAAACAAAAACAAAAGAGAGATTTTATGGAAATAGAATTGAGAATGAAATGAAATGGTCAGAAATGATCAAGAAATGAAAGAATCAATTTTCATAATAATATAATGAATGAGATGAAAATTGATTATAAAAAATCATTATCATTAAGAATCATAAGATCATGAAAAGGTCATAATTGATGAATGAGAGAAAGGAATATAAAATGAATGAAAAGAAAGAATCAAATATGACTTAATTAATTTAATGTCATAGGGGCTCTTCTAAGTGAAGAGGGCCTGGCACTGAGTAAACTGGGACTCGCTTATGGAGGGCTCAAGTATATGGTAAGAGAGAAATACACAGAAGAGTGTTAAGAGATGAATTACTAAAATAAAAGAATATAAGAAAATCAGCAACAATAAATAAGAGTAAAAATAAAAGAGCCAACCACAAACAAGTCCAAGTCCACTGTTTCAACCTGTCAGAATGGAAAGAGAGGGGTTAATAAGGATATGGCCACCCAGCTCATACTGTACAGGCAAAGAAAGAAAAAAGAGGCAAAGACTAACTTAAAATCAAATAGTTATAATTCCCAAAATAAGGGTAAGAATAATTATAAAATAATAAATATACTCAATTAATTAACTGGGGAAAAGTCCCCAGGGGAGAGAAGGGGGGGCTGGTATATGTGAGAGTCACCAGCCCTGATCCAGAAAGAGAATTTTCATGAGAAGATTTGATGTTTGAATTAATTCTGGCCAATACAGGTCCTGTACGGCTGTACAGGATCTTTACAAGAGGAGTGGTGGTATCAAGTGATCATACAGTTTGAGAATGGCTTATCCAGACTGTATGGGGTAATTCCAAGCTGTATTGATGAACCGGACTGTATGCATGTTTCAGAAAAGAAGATTTTCTGAAATTGAATGCTGATACACACAGTGTATTTGCTGGTTTGAGGTGTTTGAGTGGGTGTAAGTATGAATGCCCTTACCCCTGATTAGTGGTTGCTACACTGGAGAAACAAGATTGTTAAAGTTCTTATTTTAAGTAAAGAAGGTTAGGAGATGTATCAGAATACAAAATGAAGCTAAAACAATGCAAGGATTTGTGCGAAATCTCTGGAAAAAATAATATTCATCTATCAATGTGGCTAGCCCTCATTTTCAAAAATTATCTGATTATTTTGGAAAGTGTTATCAAGATATATTTCTATGAGGTTCCTTTATTTTACAATTCTTTTTGTATTTTATAGGAGCTTTACATTTTACCTTTAGCTTTCTTAGTCTTTGATGAAATTTTGATTATTAGGATATATTGAAAGCTCTCCATGCATTGAGAAATTAAAGATTGTACCTGAACTTGATGGGCTGATAACATTAATTATCTCAAAATATCTTTTAGGCACCATCATTGATGCACAGTCAGAAAATCAAATTATAGATTATATTTAGAATATAATCTCCCAATTTCTCTACATTAAAATTTCCTCAAGGGTATATGGAAAACCATTATAGACTCTTTTTAAGACGTTTATTAAAGCTCAATTACAAACTCAATGTCTATTGAGAAGAACTAGGAACTGAGTATCTTAAAGTAAATAAAATAATTCATTCAATTGCTTTCAAATAATAGGAATATGATAAGAAAGCAAGATAACTGGTATAAATAAGTTCTTTAAAGAAATTTCTGTCTCATGTTTCATTTCTAAAGCTTTTGAGAAGCTTTAGAAAGTAAAATCAGTTTTATAAATCTATAAATCCTAAAATAATGATAAATAATTAGTTATCATCTGTTTATGAAGCTTAGTTTAACATGTTATATATTCAGTTTCTTCAAGTGTTTTCAAAAGATGATATGAAAATATTTTTTGTTTTTTTGTGTTTATATTTAATTTAAGACTTGAATTATTTATTAGGGTCAAATTTTGAAGAGGGAAGCCACAAAAAAATGCTGGAATGTTTTGGGAACTATGGCTTAACTGGAACAAATATCATGTCAGAGCCATGTCCAATTAAAATTGAAATATGGTCCAAATCATGTTGAAAGCATTGAATTTTCACTATCAAAGGTTCCTCAAGGGATTAAATGAGTCGACAATAATTTTCATGGAATTTTCTGAACAGTTTTTTGTCAAAGTCCTTTATGACCACAGACACATTTATTTTAAAGAAGATGGATCAATCATCAAAGCAAATCATTAATAATATTCTTTTATCCATGGAAATATGACATAATTTTGAAACAACATATTTTTCAAAATTACAGAAAATTCTCTTGAATATTACAAAAATCAAAGAAATATTATTAATTGTAATATTGCAAATATTTGAGCAATATTACAGGCAAATAAAAGCTTTTTGAGACTTTTTTGATAGAATACTATTCTATATTGGAAGATAGTGCTTAGATCTTTAGTTAACTGGTTTTCATTTCTTGAAATAAAGCCAAACATTCTGATCTTCAACTTGTTTCATCAGAATGATATAGAGCTTATATAATCCCACTGTTATTTCTCACATTTTGTAGTAACATAAATATACTTTAATTTGAAAGCTGGATGTGCAAATAGAAACACAAAAACTGCAAGAAATCTCAAAAATCATTTTTTGAAAAATATTTTGAATAAAGTGATGGAGATCACTCAAAAAAATAAGGGATGGAAGAACACATGAAGCATGTTCTGCACTTCATTTTATTATAAAAATAAATATTTTTTTATTTTTGTTAAAGAAAATAAATAGCAAAAGCTTTCTTTATGCTATTCAAAAAAAATTTCTTTTATTCTTTTTACTTCACTTTTTGAGTTTTGTTATTAATTTCTATGGTGATATTTCATTTTGAGTATTTTATGAATTTTTGTTTTTTTGTCTTTTTTTTAAGTTGCCCTATGTTTCTTTTTCATGTGATTCATTGGATTTAACTAGATTTTATGTTTCTTTTGTCAATCAAAATTACAGTAGGCAGCCTTTCAAGGCCCTCTACTGTAAACTCATTCACAAATGTCAAATGTGTTACAGTATAGGATCTGTAAGATTTGACTATGAAAATGATGATTATATTACTATTAATCAACAGTACTATGTCTGTTCTTATGTAATATAATAATAAAATATTATTATAACCACAATTAAATAATTCAAGAATTATTTCTTTCACATGTTGAACACTACTAGTGATTTTAACAGTGAACAGTAATTGTCTACAAGAATCAATTACCAGAAGATTTTAATAATAAAACTTCTTTTATTAAAATAATAAAATTATTTTAATATATAATTATCTTTTGCGAGAATAATTATAAATACAATTCTTGAAGAAAACTAATTCTTTAGAGAAAAACTTTAATAATTAAGGATAAATCACTCACCAATATTCCAAAGAGCTTATTGAAAGATAAGATAGAGAGATTTGATGTAGAATTGTGGATTTAAGGGATCAAAATGTATTTATAACAGTATTACAACAATATATAGTTGGATTCTATGATTTCACGTCTTTCTTATTGATTCTGAAAGATTTAAAACACTTGAGAATAGCTTTACTAATACTTACTTGTTGGTAATAATGGTTTAAAAATGAATAATAAGATGATGATGGAAAACAACAGCAAGAGGAGGCCTCTTTTAAGTCAACAATAGCTCACAAAGGCGTGCCATGGAGCAAACTGAAAAACCAGTGAGTCAGAAATCAATAAACCCTTTTGGATTATTGATTGCATCATCTGTTGTCACGTAAGATTATCATAATTACTTAATTAATGCTTTTATGTGACTACCAACCCCAATATGGTTAAGAATAAAAGGAGTAACATCTGTAAATCTTTTTTTATTCCAAAATAATCATTTATTTTTCAAAGTTATCAATGTGATTGGCAATTTCATCACTGGTTGTAATTACTGTGAATTTTTGAAGATTCAGTGTTTCACGTAGAATAGTCAAAAATGGACTGTAAGTAGAACTTTGAATTTGACTAGTAAATCCATAATTCTTTTTGGTTGTACCATAGATAATACAGTTTGCCATTAGTCCTGAAAGTTTCAGAAATATTAATTAATAATTGTATTTTTGATGAATTTTTGAAGTTTTTACCTCATTTCTACGTAGAATTGTAAATATATAATTACTCTTTTGGGGTTTATCCATGGAAAATCATGAAGGATTGACATGGTTACAGGAGTCTAAGTAGCTCTTTACCTCCTTGGCATGTCAAAATAGCAGGTTATTTGCTATTTTCTTAAGATTTACTGTAGTTGTAACATGGTAACCAAGTTCCCAAAAGGTTTTAGTTTACCAATTGGGCCAAGATCAGCCATGGATCCAAGCTTTGGAGCTGTCCATGCCTCTGAGGCCTCAGAAGTTGGGTACCCTGGCTCTCTTTGATATCTTTTGTCCCCATCACTTATTTTTCACATCAAAATAGAAAGTCAAGTTTCAAGTGAGATATCCACTATGGGTGTACCAAAAGTCCATGTAAGAATACCATGATATTAAGTGCTCAAAACATGCATAACACTATTCTTAGTGTATATGTAACATGGAATTTCTAACATTCCCATTATTTTGGCATGAATTTAAGAAAAACAAAAATTTTCACGGATCTTTTATGTGGTATTGAAATATTTTCCATATTAACACCTCAAAGAGCTAATTTGAGCTTATTCACTCTATGGAGCTACCCTAGGTGAATTTTTGTGTAGAGTCCAAATCTGGCCTTAAATCTATGGATTTACTTACTCAATAAA
Source organism: Austropuccinia psidii (assembly GCA_023105745.1). Taxonomy (NCBI): domain Eukaryota; kingdom Fungi; phylum Basidiomycota; class Pucciniomycetes; order Pucciniales; family Sphaerophragmiaceae; genus Austropuccinia; species Austropuccinia psidii. The sequence goes on along the minus strand of JALGQZ010000007.1, from coordinate 51,531,409 downwards.
AAGCTATTCATCTTTTCTGAAATCAAAAATGATGAATTTTGGATATATTCATGACTTATGAGTTATGCATAATTCAAAATTTATTTTTAAGATAATTGTGGCCTATTTGGTATGTAAAATATACCTCAAGGCTCACAGGATCTGTAATAGCCACGACTGTAATGTTTTCTACGATTGTTGACAATTTTACAGTAGCTGTCAATACAGGGCCTCTAATTTCATTTCCTTTTCAGTTTTTTATCCCCTCAAGTGGAAATGGCTGTACTATATACAGCCCAGTGTTAACATATAAGCATAAACCTTAAATTTCTGGTCATACAAAAAACACAAATTACTGTAATTACTATTTAAACCTCATCTTACATAAAAAATTTCATCCACCTTAGAGGAGTTTCTCTGTTAAATTTCTGCTTCTAATTTTTGTTTTCTACTCTTTTCTCATAAGTTATGAGAAATAAATATTGACCCTTAGGGAGTCTCTCTGTTAAATTTCTGCTGATAATTGTTATCTTCTACTATTTTTTATCACCTAGTACTTCTATTTCAATCTAAGTAATCATATCCTAAAAATGAAAAGAGAAATTAATTTTTTCTTGAAAAAAAAGAGACACTTTACCCTTAACAATAAAGATTGATAAAACTCAATGATGAGCAAAAGTGACCAGAAAATGAAAAAAATCAAAATAATAAATAAATTCCAGAAATCCTAATTGATTAATAATAAAAATATTATGTCTCTTGGAAATCATTTTATTGAAATTAATTTGAAAGCCTTTGTTTGTTGCTTCTGAAGTTACAGGCATTTAACTATTTAAAATGCAAAAATATCCACAATCCAGTTTATTCAGAAGAGGATTAGTGGAAAAAAGCTAACTTTTATGTTTGGAAGCCATTGGTTTTGAAAGAAATAAGAAATAGTATTTTCATGAAGTAATAATAAGTCAAAAATCAAGAAAGATAGAGGCTTTATTAATTCATAAGAGTGGATTTGACTTATTTTGGCCATCAAAAGGATATCATTGTCAAAATTGAAAATAGATTTAATAATTCTGTTTTATATCATGAAGAATATTCTTTTGATTATTAAAATATAAAAGGAAAAGACTTTCATTTAATATTCTATATCTCTACTATATTCATTCAAAAAAGAAAAGAAAATCTTGAGAATTATGCAATACACCAGTGGCTTAGAATAACTTGGAATAACAACAAACAGTGAAGTCCTGAGTCTAACTTAATTAACAGCAAGGTTCCACACTCAGTCTAGGATTTTTCTAAGCTAATTTCCAAATGCAAAACCCTCTGTCAGCCATTTTGCTCATGTTGAATTCCAATTTTAATGATTAATACCAGCACCATAGCCTTTGTTTAAAAATAAAATAACAGTGATTTGGAAAGTATTCACACTTTATATTTAGTTCAGTATTTGAATATCCATTTTTCAAAAAGGGACTAGTATGAAAAGGCGCAAATTTTCATAATTGTGAATATAAATTCTTGAAATATTGTTTTAAATTTAAGATTAATTCAAAAAGGGGACAGAAAAATTAATATAAAATTGATTGAATGTTGTGAGAAGCTTCAAAATGATCAGTATGTCAGAGCTATTTGATACTTTCTTGAAATATAAAAGCACAAAATATTAATTAGTTAATTCTTTTCTTCAAGTGGTCATTAAACTTTATTGATTAAAACAAAATGTGAAAAAAATAATTTCATTCTTGGGCTTTGATTTTCAAATAAAAAATTTTATTTGTTTGGAATAGTTTCTCACTCATATACTATGCTTACATATCTTCTTATTGAGGACAAACAAGATTTGGGTTTTTCTTACTGAAGCATACGGATATATTGTAATATTTGACTAAACTTCTATATCTGAAATTGACAAGATACTTTGATTAACCAGGGAGATTTTTATCTTCTACTTCTTAATTTGTAAATATTAGTTCATCCTTGAAATTATTTTCAAACTGTTCTTCTTTTCAAAAACAAAAGATTTGATTTGTGTTATTCAATGAAGAAAGGAATTTCAAATTATAAAAAAGCCTTGAAAAAGCTTTCAGAACCTTCATATTACCCTTTTTTTCAAGTAATTAGATTGAACTAATGGAGTATCATAATCCATTTTGATGTGCTACAGATATAAACAGCATGTGAGAAACCAATTTCCCATAGAATCCACAACATCCAATAATATCTTTGGTAATCGACATTCCCTCATTGAAATAATTTATCAAATTAGTAATTTTTCTTGTGAAGTGTTCAAAAAGAGGCAATTCATTTCCAAATGAATATTTTCATTACTTAATTCAAACTTCAAAATAAAGCAGTATAATAATGACAAATCATTATATAAGTTAATCAGTTAGTTCTCTACCAAGTCTATTGGTATATAATTTTTCGAATGAATAATAGATTTTAATAATCAAAAGGATGTAAAACTCACTGTGACACTAACTGTAATAGGAAATATTCAACATTTTGATATTTTTGAGTATGATATACCAAGTTAATTAAAATTATTCCAAATTAAAAAATAAGTGTTCCAAATTTTTTTCAAAATATAAAATTGGATATAATGTCGTTGAGAATTTGAAATTTCTTAATTTTTCAGAAATGCTGAATTCTTTGAAAAAATTGATTCAAATGGATGGGTAATAATTTCAAGTGATTCATAATTGGTAACAGAATCTGGAATACAATGATTCTATTGAGGATCTCATCTAAAAAGGAAGTTTAGAATAATATGGATCCTTACATTCCACCACTTACACGCAAATAGGAAAAGAAGGCCAAGTTTTCCATAGAATTATGATAAGATATACATACCTTCAAGGGGAATCAAGTTTATTTTTTCACAGCTCATTTAATATAGAGAGAAGAGTTAGTACATGAAGTATCAATATTATTAAGAACTTTGAAAATGAATTTTCTAATTTTTCAATTCATTTTTCTTTCTTCTTGGATACACTAATTTTTAAATAAAAATCTGAGCAATGATCAAGAGTATCAAATGAAACTTATTTATTCTAAGATTGATTATTATATTAGTTAGTTTAATCTAAAGTAGTATATACTTCAAATAATTGGGCCATATATCAGGCAAAAATTGCTAACTATTCTGAAATTACTCATACTGAAACATCTCTAATCCTATTTATTATATAAAAATATTTTGAGAAAGGAATACAATTAATACCCTTGTAAAAGCTTCATATCCATTATTTACAAGCTATTTGAAAATAATTATTATAAAAATATAGCTCTCATATTTAATCCATTGTTCTTTTTTGAGCTTCAATAATCAACTAAATTTCAAATAAAAAAACCTTCCTACCCTATAGCTCCCTATTTTGAAGTATTTAAAAGAGAATAAAATGGCTTAGAGTATGTTTTAAATACCAGAAGCTTAATTTCCAAAATGTAGAAAATTCAGTTCTAATTTATTTGGAGAAATTTGTATTTAAATTTTGATCAACTGTCCCAATTAAACAGAGCTTCATGGAATAACCCTTTAGTAGCGATGAACTAGCTTTCTCATTAAGAATAATAATTAGATAGTTGTAAGAAAATTACTTGTAATACTGAGTATTAAGAGTCTTTAGAATGAGAAGAATGATTCTCTTTTTTTATATTTTCAAATTCTCACTCAGAATTTGAAGAGGGTATTATCTACCATATATTTTTTCTCCATGCAAAAAAAATATTCCAAAAAAACTTTTACAAAACAATTTGCATTTTCTGTAAAATAGTCTAGTTATTTGAAACAAGACTATTTTAATATATCATGATTTAATATGAAATTTCATATTACAAAGGGAGAGATTTTTTCAAGACGCAACAAATGAACTAGGCCATGTGCATATATCAATAAAAAAGTATTAAAAGATCCTAAATTCTTACTTTTGCGAAACTCATGATAAAGGATATTACATATAAAAACAGAAATATAGCCAAAAAAAAGTAAAAATGTATTTTAATGATAGAGAAATACAAAGAAAACATTTTGAAATCTACATTCAAAATATGCAATTATTATAAAAGGAATAATTTTCTCGATTGAAAAAAATTAAATAATACATTCCTTTTGTCCCTTTTAAAAAAAATTAAGAACCAAACCTTCTATTTATATTCATTTTCTTTTCTCACTTGAGAAAATATAAGATATTATCCTATTTAATTTCTGTTATATAAAAAGGGCTAAATATCTGTCACAAAAAAATCAGTTTTCTGGTATATGAAAACATATTTTACTGCTTTGATCTTTGAAGAAATGTTTTTCTATGAATATCACAGCTTAATGAGATTACCATCCAATATCATAGAAGTACTTAAAAACACAATTATTTTTCTCTCCTAGTATTAGAGGTTGAAAATAATTCATGGAAGTTTTTGCGACCTTTTAAAGCTTAGTTTGTTTATTTAATGAAATTTTCATATAATGGCTAGTCTGAAAGAAAAAATGTAAGATCTTTCTTTTAATTATCTGGAATATTTTTTGTCAAAATTGAGAAGGAATTACACAATATACTCAATATTTACAATGCCATAGTTCATCCCAATTAATGAGGATTTTAAATTTACATTTTTTATTCCAAAAATTATTTCTAGCTCATCAAAATGGAAGAGTTTGAAACAACTCATCTACTCTATAATTTTAGAAACTCATTTCCTTATTCCCCTTTCCTCTTGATTCTATATATATTCTTTTTAAAGATATGGAAACAAATTTCTTCTTCTATTATAAAAAAAATACAAATTGGAATCGAAAATGATTCATTCTAAATAATAGGAGATATATCATATCAAAATTGGATATTCCTAACAGCTATATGGGCTGAAGTGGAAGAAATTATTATTAAAATTTCTTTTCAAATCATACCCTTTTTATATTTTAAGCTACAAGCTCAAAATATTGACTATTTTAGAATTCAAATACCACTTTTGAGGTGGATCTACATCTCATTAAATAAGGGAACTTTAGCAAGGTTGAATATTTTAGTGAGCTTGAGATATCTGGATCATATTACAGACACCTGAATGTTGGGTTCTTATTATTAACATATAAATAAGGTTAAATTACATGTAATATAAATTGAATTTTAGTTTATCTCATGGCTCTTAGTTTCAAGAATGTTTACTTATTGATAAAGGAATTTGAAAAAAACTATAGCTTTTATAAAGCTGAATATCTGAGGAAAATGCAAATTTTGGGGCTGATATTTTTAAAATATATTTAGAATAGAATATTTATAGCTTAAAATTCATCCAAAAGTCAGTTATTATTTTTATTTCCTTCATATCCATCATTATTCTCATTTTGTACATGGTTTTTATCCACCTCTCAAAGCATATTGTGTTGATAGATTTTTTGGAATTTAAATTAAAATTAATTTCCTGAATTATTCTTAGATCTGATATAGTGTCCAATTTCCTGTTTAAGACCTCTAATGTTGTATGAATGGATTGCATGTGTGACATAACAATCTTCTGAAACATACAAATGGAAAATTAATTTACTCCCAGAATTACAATATCAGTCCAACACAAGTCCAACCCCAATTAAAATTTTACACCTGGTGGCAGGTGTTCATCTTTTACTATTTCAAATTCTTGCATAAGCCTTGGATATGTGAGAAAAATCTTCTTAAAGTTCAGGAAATGATGAAATTTCTTCAATAGCTCACTCAAACTCTCTCAATGTGACAATATTTTATTCCAAGAATATATAGTATATGAGATACAAATATCTTGAAAAATAAATTGATAGCTAGGTTTATCTACATTAAGCTTTATCTTAACTAAATTGGTCAGCTTCTGAGTCATATATAGCTTCCAGATAAGCCAGCTTATTGTGTGTTTCACAAGAAGCTTGAGTCATTTTGGTTTGAAATTATCTTGAAAATTCACCAAGGCCATTTATCTTAGCACCTTAGCTATATATATGAAATCCATATTCTGTTTCAAGTGATACAAGATAATAAAAAATTAAAATGACTTTGGGTATTGTTTAATTTTTTCTCAATTATTCTCAGAGGGTCTGTAGGATGGTCGTTTAAGTGTTTTAATAGCTCATTTGAAAAGAGTTCCATTTGTTGAGGTCTGGAAGACATAATTGTGACAGTAAACCAGCTACCAATGTCATGGGTTTGATTCTTGTTGGAGACAAGGGAAGCTCTCAATAAATAAAATTGCTATTTTTTCTGCTTAATTGGAATACAAGGTCTTTTCCTCTTTAATGTTCCTTGTAGGCTCCTGTTGTGACTACTTTAGCTCCATGAGGATGACAGGGGTAATACCATAGTGGTATTCCATACCAATTATACCAGTCTAAAGCTTACTGTATCAAAAAATAGGAGTGTGGAATATCCCTGAAGATACTATATAAATCTGTGGAATAACTAAAGACACAAAAGATAAAATTGTGGAATTCTAGAGGAATTATGGAACCAAATTCAGAATAATTTTTGAAATGGAATAAAACTATGTAATTTTTTGAATAAATGGAAATAAAATTGAAGAACTTGGGAGGAATTATTGAAGATATTGTGGTTAATCCAGAGACAGGAATAAAATTGTGGAGTTTGAGAGAAGAAATAGAGGATTTTGAATATTTCAGAGTAACTGGATTGAAAGAAAATTGTGGAATAATTCTGTAAAATGAAAGAAAACTATGGAATAACCCTGGAGATGGACATAGGAATTGTGTAATAGCTCCAGAGATGGAAATAGGAATTAGGGAATAGCTCCAGAGATGGAATTATGAAATGAAGTTGAAGAATAATTTTAGAGATAAAAAATAAGATTGTGCAATGACTCCAGAGAGAAAAATAAAATTATGGAATGGCGGAGAATAAATGAGGGAGTTTTCAGATTTCAGAATAACTGGATGGAAGAAGATTTTGGCATTATAGACAAATCCCAGAATAACTGTGGAGAATAAAATAAAATTGCAGATTAATTTCAGATATTAAAATAGTATTGTGGAGTTATAGAAGAGGTGAAGAATAATTCTTTGAATCAAATACAATTGTTTCATAGCTCCAGAGGTCAAAATACAATTTTGGAATAACTCTGGAGAAGGAAATCAAATTTCATAACTCTGGAACTAAGTAAATCAAACTGTGAATAACTCCTAGGGCATAATCAGAATTCTGAAAACCTAGAAAACTAAAGCTTCAACAAGAAGGATTTCAATTTGAATAATGAATAAAACTTTCTCTTCCTTATTGCACAATCCATAGCAAAATTATACAATTCAATTGAGATAAACTAAATACAGCTATTCACATTCATATTGAGTACAGCATCAGCACTGTGTTTTCTCCATGTCAAGCCAATTAAGATAAATACCTCAAGTGTATGCAAGAAATTACAATGGATTCACCAGAAGCAAATTTCTGGCTTATTAATATTAACACACATCAAATTCAATCAAAATGATGCAATATTTGCATGAAATGACAGAATAATGAAATCAACCCACTAGAAAAATTCTCTCAAGATTGGCTATCAACTTTGAAAACAAACCTTTCCCCAACTTTGTTCAAATCTAATAGAAGCACACTAAATAACAAATTCTGTATTTTCCCCACTTTCTCCACTTCCAAGAGGAATGTCACCAGCTAAATTCTCTCCAAGATATTATATGACTAGAAGAAAGTGCAGTTGTCAGAACCTGTGTTTTCTCCACTTTCTTGGGAAAAAAACCCTAACCAGCCAAATTTTCTCAATGACATCACATTATTTTTATAAAAAACACCACCATTGTCAGCCTGTGACTCAAACCCAGAGCACAAGCATGACAGCCAAATACCATAAACCAATGGTAGAGCCAAGAAACCACCAAAACATGAAGCTGAGCCAAACAAGATAAAAAAAGTATCAAAGAAAAGAGGAAACTCACCTTTTTCCAAATATACAGTTCCTATCGTCATAGGAAAAAGAATAACAAAGTTATCACTGCTCAAAGTTGTTGCTGAGCATAAACCTTAATTTTCACCTCTCATCTGGAATCCAGAGGAAGAGGCTTAACCCCATCAAATGGGTATTCAAAATGACTCTCTAAGTCAGGGATATTCAATTTTACTAGCCAAATTGAGCTAGCATCAGAATTACTGAAGGTATTACCAAAATAAGGTCTAATAAGGGGGAATAAAATATTCACCTCTCATCTAGCTTCTACAGTTTTGGTGTGAGATACCTAAAGGGGGGTCTTTTTTAAAAGAACACAATCAGGGCTACCTTATGGTTCCATCTATTTCCCCATATCACATCTAGAACAAAGGTTATGGGGCAAAGAAGCTCCATGCAGATTTTAAACAAAACACAAATATGTACAAAAACTCTTGTACATGGCATACCTTTGCCATATTTAATGATATCCATACTAAATGAGGTAGCATTGTGTAGAGAAAATTCAGGGATACACAATGAACCAACTTTGAGCTTGATATCTCAAAAACTGATAAAGGTATGGCAGTTTTAAGGTTAAAATCCCACAGTTAGACCAATACAACCTTATTGTGGGATATTCTCCCATAATTATGATTATGAGGTGTCAAAAATACAAAGAAGCCTGTTTATACTTCAATAACTCATAGTTTGGCCAATACTGGGGTCCTTTACAGGTTCTTTACAGCATTCTACACGTCATACATGTCAGAAGAGGGCTATGTGGTCCCCAGATGAAAGTTTTCACCCTGTATTGGTGAAAACTGTCCATATGTGGTTTCAAAACCACATCTGAGCCCAATACAGGCTATACAGGCATTGTGAAAACCACAATCCAGTCCTTGGAAGTAAAAATTCTTCACTTCCTGCACGTGGAAAGGTCTAGAAGCCTTTTTCACCCAATTTTAGGATAAAAAGGGAACTTTTCTCCACCATAAAAGGTTTCCTCATCCTGCTCTTGAATTCCTATATAGTAAAGCTGTCAGAAAAATTTATACTCTTGTAAATAACCAGGTATAATTATAACTTTAATTATTGTAGTCTTTATTATTGTAACCCAACAGGCAAAGCTGCACCCAGGACTTTCAACAGCACTCACCACCACTATTCCTCAATAGTAAAGCCCTGAATATTCTTTTATAAACCCTTATTATCATGAGGAAACCTTTTTATACTATTTTCACCATGTCACAGTAATAGTTAAATCTTGTAGCTAGTCATTAATAAGCTTCATCATAGACTCAGCCTGACAACCAGAAGAATTCTCTCAGCCAACATGTTGCTACACAAAAACTACATGTCTCACCAGCTCAAACATCTCAACTATTATTTTTCTGACTCCTGTGTTTTGAGAGGCTCTATAGAGGCTCAAAAGGTATAAATAAAGGTCTTCTCTCCCTCATTTTCAGAAAAAAATGAAAACATTCCCACTATTGGGGATTATAACCATCTCTGAAATAGCAGGATATCAAGAGTAGTGGTGTTGTTTTAGCTGTGAAAATCTCAGTATCTTAGTATTTTTGAAGAATAGTATTATAGCTATATTGAAAAGCTCAGTAGCTTAGTATTATAGCTGTAGTGAAAATCCCAGGAGCTTAGTATTATTAAAGAATAGTAGCCATAGTGAAAATCTTACTAGTATTGATATAAGATTATTATTAAAAGTAATTATTAAAGAATTATTATTCTTATTTAATCTACTAATCTTATCATTAGTAGTCATATCAAAAAAAACAATATAATCAAAAGAAAATCTTTTTATTAGTCTTTGTGAGATAAAATCAAATAGTAGTCTTTAGTTTATTATAGTGTCATATCAGAGGTTTGGCTATAGAGTTATTGATGGGTCTTATTTAGAGACTATTGATAAGTCTGTTCTATCTTTTAAAACAACAAATATTATTTTATCTTCTGATTCTCTGTAGGCTTACTATCCATTATTATTTTGAGGGGCAGCTAATACACCCTAGAACCAATGGTTATTGGACAATTCTTAAGTCCAAAACAGACCTACCAATAATTTCCCCCTCAAGGTACTTCCTTATTTGATCCCACACTGTCAGCTACATAAGCTTTGTGATTCAGGGCCTTGATCCTGGAGGTGCTGTCACATGGTGGAGTTTGATCTACAACTTGCCAGTATTAACTATTATTTCAACCCATTTAATAGCATTTTCAGAAATTGTTTCCTTTCTTGAGGTCTGTAATACATACAGAATGGTGACAGGCTCATTAAGAATTGAGAAATAGATATTAAGATAGCAATATTTCTAATAAATTAAATCACCCATTTGTAGAAATATTGAATACTTGAGACAAGTAATGATAAGTTCTTCATATTTTTCCCCTGAAACATTGACACATTCCAATTATTCCTGTATATATGCTATGAAGGAAAGTTTTTTTCTAAATTATTTCCTTTCATTATGTAAATATAACTCAATATTCTATGATAAGAAAAATATTCCCAAACACAAAATGATAAGGCCATAACATTTTGTGGACTTCAAATTTTAAACCTCAGAGAATAAGTGTGTTGAATTTTCATTATGTTGGAGTTGGTAGATATCTTAGCTAAAAAGGAAGTAGTCTGGGTTGATAAAATGACTCACCAGAACCATGTAGACCTAATTATTTCTCTTAAAATTTCCCAAAAGCCTCACATAAAAGGCTCATAGTACCTCTAGTTAGTGGAATACAAAATTCAATTCTTCTTGGCTTCTCCTTCAGTAGAACTACGCTTCAAACTATATAATATGTAATGGTTTTCTCCAAAGGAAAAGAGGGGATAATTTAGTAAATCTTCTATGAGCCCTTATTATCTATTATGATAATAATTGTAGATTTATGATGGAAATAAAATAAAAAAAATGCTTGAGGCTAGCCTGGTTTTCAAATAATATTTTACTGCATATATTTGGCTCAACTGAGTCAAAGATGAACCTTTTACAAGAATGAAAGAAAAGAAGTCAAGTAACAGGATTTTTTATGAAGATATAATGATCAAAATATAACATTGCTACTAAATTTAAATTAATTCATGTAGTGTTATCTGGGATATTCTACATAGCAAATATGATGGATAAAAGCACTTTCTGTGATTGAGCCACTTATATGTGGAAAAAATATGATCTCCTATATGATTAAGCTTTTATTCTAATAATTAAATTATGTCTTTTATATCAGAATAGAATAGTATAGAATCTATTAATTGTATTATTTTATTTGTATAAATACAACATACTTAGTATAGGAGTTATTTATAAAAATCTTGATAGTACTACTACTGATCAAGATTGCTAAATATTTTCTTATTAAACATGATTTCTTTATTTTAATTTCTATACACTACTGGTTATTATAAAAGTAAGTCTTATCTCTCTACTAGAATCAATTACAGGAAGATGGAATAATAAAAAATCTTTTCAAAGAATATGTGATTAATTTAATTAATGTTTTTTTTCAGGAGTAATTATCATAAATTCTTGAAAAAAAACTAAAAACTAGGGAAAAAGAGCCAGAAATTTCTAAATATCTCACTGATACTACAATGATACCTTGCAAAGGATTGGTAGAGCTATTTGAAAAACTATTTGTGGACTTATAGAGTCAAAGGTTTTATAAATGTAATAATGCACAAATATATATCTATATTACTATTTTAAATATTAATATTATATTATTTACCTTTTTTTGATTGACTTCAAAAATTTAATACATTTAATAATGATACAATAACTGATACTTTCTTAGATTATTAATTATTTAATGATTCAACTTAATGATAATGGAATGAATGAATAAAAGCAATAGAAGGCTTCTTTTAAGTCCAATCAATATTTGATTTTCATTCCATGGATAAAGCTTAAGAACTAGCTACATGATTTGTATCAATTATTAGATCACTTCTTTTCACCTGAAAGTATTATAAATAATCAATCACATCAATTTTCATTGCTACCAACCTGTCTATAGTTGAGAAATAAAGAATTAAAGACTGCAAATCCTCTTTCATTTCAAAAGTGAAACAAGTTCCTCAAAGGTATTGATTTGATTGAAAATTTCATCACAGCTTACATTTTCTGTGAGTTTTTGAAGATACAGTGTTTCATGTGTAAACATCTAAAATGGACTGTAAGTAAAACTTTTGATTTGAATAATGACGTCATAACTCTTTTTGGCTTTACTATAGATTATCCCTTTTTTCATTGGTCCTTAAAGTTTCAGAAGTTTTAATTAAGAATTGTATTTCTAATAAATTTTTGAGGTTTTTACCTTATTTCTAAATACAAAAGCAGATGTTATAGATACAGCTAGTTTCCATGATGTAAGCTCATGGATACTAGTTCCAGAGTTGCTTTTATTGATTTATTTTGGCTTATTAATGGAAAATAATCAAGAATGGACATTTTTAAACAAGGAATAGCTTCTCATTTCCTCTTTGCCATTCCAAAATAGAAGCTTATTTTCTATTTTCTCATCATTAAATGAGACTTAGCCTGAGTAAAAAAGTTCCCAAAGGGTTTTAATTTACTAATTTTCCAATATCATCCATTTATCAAGATTTTAGTATTTTCTAGATCTCAGATTCCTCAGAAATTGTGGTACCCTTTCTCTTTCTGATGTCTTTTGTCCTCACAAGCTATTTTCATTTCAAAATAGTAGTTCAAGTTTGAAGACTGATATCCACTATGGGTGTTCCAAAAACACATGTATTAATAAAGTGATTCTGAGCTCAATAGAAATTTATAGCACAAATAGGAGGCTCTATTTCACATTTTAATATTAACAAACCCATTATTTTGGCCTTAAAATGCAAAAAAAAGCTTTCACAATTCTTCTATGTGGTATTGATGATTAGTTATTGAAGTATTTTGCATATTTCTGCCTCATATACTTAATTTAGGCTTATTTACTCTATGAAGCTGCCCTAGGTGAACTCCTGTGTGGAATATTTGAGCTTACTCACTCAAAAGAATGCTATTCATATTTTTCTCTATGAAAATAATAAATTTTGAATATATAAATGACTTATGGGTTCTGTATATTCCAAGAATTAATTTTGGCCTTTTTGAGTATATAAAATGTAGCTCAAGGCTTGCATTAAGCACCCTTTTGGAAGCTCAAATATTAGTATTTTTTCCAAAACTAATATATATGATTTCCAAAACTAATATATATGATTTCCAAAACTTAATAATAATTACTTTGTTTGGTGTCAATTATCATTTGATGTTTGACACCTGTAAATTGATAGATCATACTTATGAATGGGACCAAAGTTCATCCAAGAGATTGAAGAAATTGTTATTGAGCGATTTCCTATTCATTTAAGATCAATGAAGTAACCTAAAGGGGAAATTACAATAATTATATTTAGAATTTATATTAGATTCTTGTAAGCATTTCACTACTTTCAGGTTAAGACAATATATTTGTGAATTCCCAATCTTCTAATTTATATTTAATTCACTTAATAATATGTTCAAATAATGGCTAATGGCTTACTAAATACGTTTTGTCAAACAATTCTCTGAAAAATCCTTGGAGGAATTATTTTTTTAAAAAAATCTCCAGCAATATTACTTTATGAAAAAATAATTTGGAAAACCACATTCAATATGACAAAAATAATGCTTAATTCTTATATTATAAAGAAAGCCTTCATGATATATAATAGTGATTTGAAGTAAATACTATTTCATTCATTACTATATAATGAAACTAGAAAACTTACTAAAGGGAATTGTAAAATAATATAAAAATAATTAGTCAACATTTTGATTCAATGATAGCTCTGCTTTATATATTCCACCTTTTTACTTAAACAATGGGAGGTTTTGATAGTACTCAACATAGGACTATTCACAATATATTGGTGTAGAGAGACTGAGAAATAATTCAATTAGTAATAACTCTTGAAACACTAATGGTGTTATTATACCTTTTAATAGCCTCTTAGCTATTTTGAAGACATTTCATTGGTCTAGTTAAGAAGTCTTGCTAGTCTATGGTGTGTCCATACCTTAAAGCATAAATAGGTTTATATTGTGATACAGGTTTGTTGTGCTCTTGCATGAATTATATGTGACTTGGAAATTATGGCAATAGATATTTTGTGTAGATCTAATTTATTAGTTTACTGATAGTGCTTTATGATATTGTGGAGTATTAAGTATACCCAAAGCTCTGTGTTTTTTTGGGTAGAAATCTCTAGCTCTTTCTTCCATTAATTATATTTAAAATCTTTTTATATTTACTGCTTCCTTATATTTCTATTAAGCTCCTTGAGATTATTTAAATGAATTTCCAAATCTTCGTCTTATATAATTTTTATTCCTTCTGAGCATGAATATCATTTTTATGATAAAATTCAAAATTGAACTATTATTTTTCTTAAAACTGTTTAGACTCCAATCATTTCTAATGCTACAGGTTTATAATCTCTAAGTCAGGTATTATATACCCAACACATTCTTCCTGAAACATATTTTTTCTTTGAAATGCTCCTTAAACAGTAAGGAAAGGCACTATAAGACTTCATTATAATGCAAAATTTCTCTTTTCTTTTGATCCCTCAAAAACTTTATTTGAACAATTTCAATATGATCACCATGATTCTTTTTTGCTTAAGCTACCTCATAGGATATATTAGTTCTATAATAATTTTCATGGATTTTTTTGATTAAGAACTCTTTATTTATGGAAAATAGTATGAAACACATTATAAAAACAGGTATTTGATGAATAAGCCCAAATACGTTTGAAAATATGTACCTTGAATTGTAGAAAAAACTGATTTATTTATTTATTCTCTCAAGAAATTACTGTTTTTGAAACATAAGACTTCCAAATTAATAATACTATGAGAAATATTCAGAAGATCAATATTCCTATCTGGATCATTTTAGTGAGAAAATTTCTCAGAAATTTCATCTCGGAATTCTTAACAATTAATTTACCTCATTTAAATAAGGATCCTAATAAATATTAATGAATAATTGTAACATAAAATTTTAGTAAAATGTGCTCAATGTAGAGAGACGCTTCTTCTAGGACACTACTTATAGGATTTGGGAGTAAGATACAATAGTTACAATAGCTAAAAAGACATATTTGAGTTCTTCTATTCAGTTGATAAAACCCTTCAGAATTTAAGAACAATCCTTCTGTAGCTCTTAAGCTATTTTCTTAATGGTTACTCTCACTAGTTTGGAAAGTAAATTATTGTGACATGAAATATAGAATATTTAGATAGAGGCCTTCTCTGATTCCTTCATAATTCTATTTGAAGGAATTTGAGAAAATATGAAATTATTTAAGGGAAGTACCAAATAAAACCCAATTGAATTAGCTCAAAAGCTGTTTTTTTATTGATGTATTTCTATTTATGGTAGAACTTCTTCCTAAGCTTTAAAATAATTTTTTTACTATTTCAAATATTGCTTGTCCAGGGAATGCTGATTGAACTCCTTTATCTTAACTCCAACAAGACTCATAAAATGGGAAAAACTTCATTACTCAATGATTCTTAAACATTTTTCATATGTATTTGAAGAAAATTTAAAATTGAAAAATTTCCATCATTTGAAATCTATATTATGAATTACTAAATTAATTAGGCTTTTCAAGGTAACTCAAAAATAAAGCAGGAATTTGGAACATAATACAAAATTATTCAAAAATACTTATTCTTCTACATATAAAGATATCAGGAGGGAAAATTTCAAGTAATTATTTGTTGTTGAATATTTTCTCAACAACAATAAACAAAAAATACACATAGTTTTTGTATCAGACAAAAGATGTATATTTTGAGTTTAGTCTTCCCATAATGTAAATTAAATTTAGTTGGGGTTTGGTAAATAAACAGAATATCTACAGTTCTCTGATCAAGGAAGGGGATTTAATATGTCAGTTGATATGAAAAATGCTCTATTTCTTACCTTAGAAGCCAGCTTTAATGATTACTTTATGCCTAAAATTTTTAAGAAACTGAAAAGTGTGTCAAGAGCCTCCATAATCTTCAATAACATATATTAAATTACTCAACATAAATGATGAAAAATCATTTAAACTACCCCAGTCAGATAAAAGGGAATACTTCGATCAAGTACCAGAATCCAAAATCAGAATCTATATGGCTGGCTGTATGGGATATCTACAATATAGCTGATAACAGATAGAAACACGAGTTTGAGAAATAAAATGAAACATAATATAGTTGAATATAAATAAAAGGGATCTACTAAGACAATTAGAAATGGTGAGTACCTCTGAGAGCCCTGGGTGAAGGTTTTCTTATCTGATCTATTGTGATACACACCAAAATAGTAATTATTATATTTATAACCATTAGTATTACAAGGTTACCACTTCCGAAGGAAGTCTTAACATTTAGGAATAGCAGAATAGTTAAATTATTTACTCTTAAATTGAGTTAGAGAAAGGCTCCTCTTATGCCTTGTTGGGATTGGTGGAGGTTTTTTTCCCTTTTCCAAGAATGAAAAATGAAAAGTTTAACCTTTTATGGCCCACTTGTTCTTACAAACCCTCGTTAAGACGTAAATGAGTAAAAATTTGGCTTTGAACATTCTACTTGGCTATAGTAGCAAGTTTATATGGATGAAAGACTAATAAAATAAAGGGCCACATAAGAACTTCCATTTCCTTTCAGAGATATCTCAAACAGTTAATAACATCTATGTAAAATTCTATTCTATCACTTTAGAGGTCTTTGAGACTCTACACATTTTTTGCTCAAACATAAGTGGTGTATAAGGTATTACATTATTTTTACAGCCACTTCTGTCTTGTTAATTTTCCAGATAAAAAATCGCAGTCAACGTTTGAGATAGAGGTAAAATAATAATACAAAAGTCCATGGGTTTATGAGCTATTCAATTATTTATGCTATATCACTTCCCTTATCCTCTTGCACATAAGATATTCATGCAGGGAATTCTTTCAGTGCAAAATAAACTTTAAGCCCAGATATCTTGGTTATTTTTGAAGATAATAAGCTGTAAATCAGAAAGAATGGAAGCGCTTGGGGATCCCTTACATTTTTATTGCTAATTGTATATCTTGTTTTCCATATGGAAAAGTAATAGGGGTTGGTAACTTGTTTAATCCTGGAATTCCAGATCAAGAACTGCAACCCCAGATATCCCAGTCAGTCTTTGAGATCAACTAATAAATATTTCTCTTTGAGGAATTCTTCTTATATAAAATTTATTTAATAAGGGTAGTGAAAGATGATCAGAATATGAGAAGGGTAATATGAATATTTCCTTTTAGCTGTATAGCTAACAGAAGGCCAAGAAATGGGTTTAATTGTGTAAAAATATGTTTTTCTTCCAATTTTTATACCTTTTTTTCAACAATACTATTACCTCATATCAATAATAATCTTTCATGTAAAAGTAAGAGTTAAAAAAATCAGGAGATTTTTTCAAAATTCTGATTCCGATAGTTTTAACAAACCTCAATATATTCATTTTAATGATAGGAAGCCATTTCTTGACCTTTCTAACAAAAGGACTATTTTTTTTCTTCCTTCAAGAACTACTTTTGTTTTTTCACAAAATAAATATATTTGCTAACTGTTTTTTATAATGAAATTTTTCATTTTACAAAACAATTTCAATTTTTTTCTGATCTTGAAAAAAAGACTTTCTTTTTCTTTTTCAAGGATTTTGATATTGTTTCAATAGAAATATAATTTTGCTTTATTTTTTCAAATAAAAACTCTATATTTCAAGTCCTTGAAATAAATTACTTACCCTCTTTCTGAAAAATACCGAAATATGATTTATTCAGGAGATAAATACAATTACTTTTGTGGTTCTTGGCATATTCTTCATTCCAAACATAAATAGGGGGTTGTATAAATTTCTTCCACCAGAGACTTTCATGATGTCACAAAGTACAAATATCTTCCAAATAAACACCTGTTCCATATTCAATTTAGAAAAATAGATGTATGTTATGAAAAATAAACTAAATCTGCTTTGTAATATCAAAAAGAAATAAATCACTATTTTAAATGAATTTTACAAATTTATTTTCAAAATGGATTGAAAGCTTATTTGGAAAGAAATGAACCTATTAACCTTCTATGCAGTTAACAGTTATACACCAATATTTCATTCTCATGTTTCTTTTTCTATCATGTTTTATTCTCTTAACACAAATACTCATTATAGTTATCATTTATCTTGGAAAAATGTTTTAATATTATTTGGAATGTATTTGAACAAAAGGATGCTTTCTTGAGATACTTGGGAGATTTACAGAACAGGATTAGGGTTGAAAAGAATTATGGTATAATTTCTATTAAAATTATTCCATATAAGTTTTTTTTATGGGGAAAACTCTTTGAAACTATGGACAGAACATCTCTCAAGCTTTCATTCTGAGTCTGAGATACTTAATTATTGGGAAATGAAATTAATTTCATTCTGACATTTCAAATTAACTTGGTACTTTTGCATATTTTTTGAAATTTTTTATTTTTAATCTAGTCAAAGTTTATATCAACTCTTCTTTTTAATACTTTGTCTAATAGTTTTCTACTGAATAAATACATAAAAAATATATAAAAATATTTCAGCTTTAAGATATATTTTTTTTTATTCATTTTTTAAATTTTCAGTAAGTGTATTTTGTGATAGGAGAAATATTTTCTAATTCTTTGAGGATTATATAACTGAAATATCTCATATTAGATCCCTTTTATGTATTCCCATCACTTATTTAGATTTTCTCAGTTATGGGATGAGAGGCTGAAGAAAGTTTCTAAATTCATGGACTAAACAAAACATTATTTTCTTGGAAATTGTAAATATTTATTCATAATAAAATATGAAATATTGAAGAAAAAATACTCTAGATACAATTTTGAATATATTTAACAGGAAATAATTTTTAAAACCCAGAGAACAAGCATGACACTCAAGATCACCATAAATATGGTATACATGAAAGGAGTGAAATACACACCTTGCACGTTTATTAAAATAAATAAGCAGAGAATCAGGGCACAAACAGAAAGTCAGGCCCTAAAGAGGTTAGTCTGTAAATGTAAAAGTCTTGAATTGGAAACCTGCCCCTTTCAGAAACTATTATTCTTATTACCAGTTAATAACAGTTAACCAAGTCATTAAGGATGTAAACTCTTTCAGAAATAAACCTTAATCTTTACCTCTCATCTAAAATCTGGAGTTTTAATCAAAGACCCCTATAGTGGTATCTTTTAACAAATTTATCAAGACAATATATCAAGGGGTACTCTCTCCAAGACTGTAGCACCTCTGGATCAACAATTACAGTAAAAATACTACCTGAAGAACCTGGAAAAACAATTCTATTTTTTCATCCCTCATCTTTATTTCACAGTTTTGATGAGAGAAAAATCAATTAGAATATTTTTTTGAAGGTAAAAGTAGGGCTATGAAGAGGCATCATCTTTATTCTTTTGTATTACACAGATCATAATTCATTGGTATGTTTCTCTCAAAAAAATTAAAATACTATTCTTAACAAGGTTAGAGTACTTTGAGCCTGAATATCTTTGAAATATTCAAGTAAAGTCCATTCAAACGTATTTTCAACTTGTAGAGATCACCTTTTTGCTACAATTTAATCCACTTCTTAGCCCACTATCTTGAAAATGGACAAAGTTATTAAGGATTTAAGGCTATGATTTCATACAAGCTTTTACTGTGGAATACTATCTCAGAGAATTGAACTATGAGGTGTGAAAGCCGTAAAGAGTTTGTTTATCCATTGATTAAAAATCAACTTAGATAAGAAATTCCCACACATATTCATACAGGGTTGTACTCTAGGTTATTATCTTGTATAATTGAATTATGAGCTTTCAATCCCATTCATGTAGAATTTTTTCATTCATTAGTGAAAATCTGTCTGACAAAAGTCCCTCAGAGGTTATTTTAACGTGATTGAACATGCCTTGGCTTTTTCAATATTCTTTAGCTTTATATTGGTTAAATGTTTTCCCTTTTATGGGCATAAAAGGTTGAGATGTGGTTTCAAAACCACATCTGGGTACCAATACAGATTTTTTTGGTTGTGTTAAGCCAAAAACTAGCCACCTTATTAAATTTATTACTCTATGAGTATTAAAATATGTTATTCCCCTCTATCCACCCTGAATTGAGATAAAAGGAGGCTTCACCCAGTAGGGAAAATCAGAGATTATCTTAACAACCTGTCCTTGCTTGGTTAAACTGTCTTAAAAAGAGGTAACCCTTAAAATATTTTAGATATAATTATAATGTTAATTATTGTAGTGGTGATTAAAATGATTCAATTGACAATCATTGCAACCAGGGCTTTTAACAGACACATCACCACTATTCCTTAATAGTAGAGCCCTCTATGTTTTATTTTTCACATTCATAGTTAAATCTTGTAATTACTGTCTCATGGCCTCTGCATGGACTCATCCTGAAAATCATAGAAAATCAATTACTTATATTAAGAAATATATAAACTGTTGTTTCATAATGATTATGAGATGTTTGTTTGAGAGGTTTTTCTTATCTTTTTTAACTTCTTATTACTAACTAACAGAAGCATACTCTTCCTATAAATTGAGGTAAAATATGATTTACAACCAAATTTAAATATTTTTTTATAGATCTTGCTTCCCCAAAGCTCACTATTCTTGGGAAAGACATTCACAACTAAAGCACTCAGGATTTTCTCTCAGATCTTATATCTAATTATATTTGAATAAAAATGTTAGACCCTGAAATTAGGAAATAATCAGCACATTTATTATCCAAATTTAAAATTAATGCCTTTTTCTCAATATTTAAACTTTTCTTAATGAAAATCTTCACCAATTTATCAAATCCTTATGTCTAATCTTATTGAATGACATTAATCATATTCATTTTCTCTACACATAGATCCAAAAAGTAAATTAATACTTCAATATACTCATAATTGAAAGAAATTAAGAAATTGGGTTTTAACTTAAAGGGGCCAGCTGATAGCTTTTCCAAGTTTTGAAAGAATACTGCCTGTAAGCCATTCAAAAGATCAAGAATCCTCAATTTATATTATTAGTATTGTCTTTTAATTCTTCAAATCTCATTTGAGGAGCTATAATTTCATGATATAAAGATTAATTTCATACATTAACATTGATCATCTATGAGTATTCCAAGAAGTGAAAGGTATTCAAGTCAGCTCTTTAAAAGATTTTTAAAAATTAGTGGAAGAAAACCTCATTAAATTTCTTTTTTTTTCAATTTTCTACATCATCACATTGACACTTGCAATGTGAATACTTCCCAACATTCATGGAAATTTGCCTTTTGAATTTAAAAAAATATGGAATTAGAGAAAAACATTTACTCAAAAATGTACCAATTTTATATAATATTCTTAATTTCAATCACCAAAAGGGTCTATCATAAATTTCAATTCATTATAGTAAAGGTATTTAACCCAGAATATCACTTTGATGTACAATTTATTTTTTTAATTGATGTCATCTGTTTTTACAGGGCTTAACTATTATTTCCAATCTCATTTCAAAACATATTTTCATAAATATAATGACCAGACTAGGTACTCATAAGTTAATAATTAGCCCAAAAATTTTCTATATTAACTAATTTTACTTCTATTTGAAATTTCAAAGGAATCATTTGTAAGAACCCTTTGGTACTTTCAAAATTTATCAAGTTTAAAGATAAATCTTCCATATACTACTAATGCATCTCTTAGCCAGAATCTAATGATGATATTACTGACAAAAAAAACGAATCTATTAAATTAATTTTGAACAAAAAAAATAAACAACAAGCTAATCTTCCAATTAAAGAAGAATAAAATATAAACAAAGGTAAGGGAAGCACCCATCCTCAATAAATTTAATTTTTGAAGCTTCAATAATTTACTGAACTAACACTTATGTAGATCAAAATATATCTTTTCTCATAAGGAATGTATTTACCCTCAGATTTACTATTATTTTCTGAAAGTTTCAAACAAAATTTCAAAATCCATAAATTTATTTTCAGAAGGCTTCAGGAACATTTAAAAATAAAAACCCTCTTCTTAATAGTTAATACGCAAACCAGGTTAAGGAAGAATATAATTCAATTCATTTGATCATTGATCATATTTAGCAAATTTATGACTTCAATTATAGATTATCCAATTTTCTTACTTCATAACTAAAAATACAGATAATAAATCCAATTTTGTTTTATTTGAAATATTATGAAAGGAATTGAGCCAAATAAAGCCTGTCAAAATTTAATTAAAGCTTTGATCCCTTAATCTAAAAGATATATTTCTTAATACTCAATAATTGAGTTTCTTTGATTTTCATAATTATTAATTCAAGTCTTAACAAATATAATAATTCAAGTTATTGTTTTATGTAATTTATCAATAAAATCACCTTTTTCTTTAAATTTATTTCCCAAGAATGATGACTATTCCCCTCCCTTCTCATATAATATACATTAGTTTATGCAATAATAATTTTAATAAGTGTTTTTCATTTTGAGTTTTAAGGTTTTCTTTGGGGGGGACTTCTCTTATTTCAGTCATTAATTTAAAATAAAAAATAGGATCACCTTAAATTAATATTGATAAGTTAGTTTCAAGAAAATAAATAATATATTAATTTATTCTTTTTTCTCTTCTTTAAATATAATTCAACTTTTTATAGGATAGATATAACAAAATTCTTTTTTATTGATTTGTATATATATATATACCTTATAACCAGCTTTCTTTTAATAACAACTAACAAAAGTAAATTCCCAAATCCTTCTTTTAAAAAACATAGATACTCTAAAAATTCAATAAATAAAGGGTTTTGATAAACCCGTGTAAGCTTTTAGTAAAAACACATAAGCGCTTATGTGTTTTTACTAAAAATGTTAAGGCCACTAATGACATTAACAATGCCATTTATGGAATTGTTAAGGCTATAAATGACATTAGCAATGCCATAAATGGCATAGTTTTTTTTTGTTAATGGAATTAACAATTCCATAAATGGCCTCAAAAATGGCATGAATAGCCTTAACAATACCATAAATGGCATTAAAAATGCCATTTATAGCATTAATAATTCCCTTTATTGCATTGATAATGCAATTTATAGCATTAATAATTCCCTCTATTGCATTTATAATGCCATTTATGGCATTAATAATGCCCTTTATTGCATTTATAATTCCATTAATGGCCTTCAAAATGCCATAAATAGCCATATTTTATTTAAAAACCACCCCTTATGTTTTTTTACCATTCAATTACATGTTTTGAAAAATTGATGGCAAAAACACATAAGTTTTTAGTAAAAACACATAAGGGCTTATGTGGGTTTACCAACACCCTAAATAAATAAGAAAATCATCAAAGCTTTAATCATTCAAAAGCTAAAAACTAAAAAATTCTTTTGGTGTCCTTACTTATAAAAGTCACTCTTTTTTTGATATTGAAAAGGTACACTAGAAAACAATTTTTAAAATTAAAAAATGTGAGACCTTTTGACTTTTTTCACATAAAATTTCCCAATTATGCCAGTGTAATCTCACATAATCATTTTTTTCATAAATAAAAAAGATTCAATAAAACTGTGCTTCTTTAAGGTCTTGAATTACTCCAAATTATCATTTGGAGGATTAAAATGTGACCAAAAGGGGGGAGTGTTTCCTTTAAAAAGAATAATTTGACCTGTAAAGTTCTATGATTTTTTTGATACAAACACAAGAAGCACTTAATGGACTGAAAAAACAAACACAAAAAAATGATTGAGGTGACCATAAGTCAGTGGTGGTCATGCAGTTATGCAACTAAAATGGAACATAACATATTTGTACCATAATGATTACAAATATGGTTTTAACCAAACTGAATAAGTCAACAATCAGTCCATGCATGGAATCTCCATGAAAAGGATTATTTGCATTCTTTCAAACATTTCTCTACATCCATTATCAATTAAAACAATTCCAACAATTTGGATATGGTAAAATTTTTCAAATCACCCTGAGAAGGGTCTTAAATAATGTGGCACCATTTATACAGTCGATTTATAGTTATTGCAACTTGACTGGGGTTCTTATATTCTTAAATTGCAATTAATTCCTTATAGATATAAAATAAGAAAGTTGATCATTAGTATGTCTTTATGATTAGTAAACTCATAATCAGTATTTATTAATTAGCCTGCATAAAACTAGCAAATAATTTTTAAAGGAACTTTGGGAAACCAACATTGACTGAATTATGACCCTTTCCATGGTTTGTATCTTGCCCATTTAGCCATAACTCATAATGGAGTATTAGCTGAAACTTTATTTGGGGTTAATTGTATGAAATTAGTTTTAAACCTCATAGTACATATGGCCTTGTAGTATAAATAAATTCAGCTTGACTGGATAGCCGGCTGTCATACCCGTCGAGCGGCACTGTTCAACTGATGCTACTGCTGCTAATTGACGTTTTTCAAACAATTCCATACAGGTTTCTGCCATGCTGAGATGGAGAAAGCTATAGAAAACAATAATCAAAACAAAGAGGTACAAGTGGCCAAGGCCAAAAAGCCGTCAATCATTTATAAAACCAGAATAATTACCTTTTATTTACTTTCTTTCAAATAGGGTAGACTAGCCAACATGTCCTTTATGTCATTCAGACTAGTCTGGTTTGTCAAATGTCCGTGCTCAAACAGCATGTCTGCTTGCCGATGTGCTTGTCCAACAAGTTTCTTCTTCCCAGATATCAAGCGCTTGTTCAGCGGATCAAATGGGTGGAGGAGCATAGAGAGTCAAAAAACTACGAGGATTTGGAGGCCGGAGTGTATACACTTGAGGTTCCTCTGGCAAAATATCAGTAAACAATTCGATTACTTGCCGAAGGTAGGGCGCAGCTGGAGAATGGGTGAGTCTGTTGACAAGTTGATCATCTAAGGCTATAAAAGTTTTGAACCATATTCCATGGTTTTTCATACATAGCAAAAAGACTTAGCGGATTGATAAATCGAAGCGAAATGTCAAACTTTGACTTTAAAAATAGATCAATTACCATCACCAAAAAACATATGCGCGCCAGCATATTTATTGAAACCTTCAGGTGGTGCCTTTTTGCCAGTGCTACCATGAGGACAAAAATCGGCTATGATTTGGTCAATATTCTTAGCTATTGGTGCAAGGATGTAAATAACGTCAAGATTCGGGGTAGGATTTCGGTTGTTTTCAATTAGATCGATTTCTGAAACATGTTTTGTTTGTATAAGATGAATTATAATTAGTGATTAATTCTGTAATAAATGGAATTGTTCTTGAAAATGACATGATTTTTAAAAATAATCGTATGAAATGATAATAAGATATAAAAACACTTTCAAAGATGGATTGAAAGAATTTGAGAAATGTGATTAAGTGTTGACATGGACATACGTTGAACACCAAGTTCTAAGATTTCAAAGGTTTTTAATACGCCATTAATGAGAGATTGAGAGTGTTTATCAAGCACTAAAATCTTCCAACGACCGTTTGAGGGTTTAACAGATTGAATAGTGTCAAGATAACCTATAAAAGGAGATGATGAAAATGAAGAGGTCAGTTAGTCAACGAATGAATCAAGCCATTGATGATTTGGATATACGTTGCCTGATGATCTCAATTAAAGAAAAACTTGAATCAATTAATTAGCTTGATTACTGAAGTTTTATTGTCTGTGGTCTTTGACGATACTGTAGACAAGAGATGGGTAAGCTTAGTTCATTTTGAAAGAGTCCAAGACTATTTTAGATCTTGGAGAACGCTAAAAAGCAAATTAATATCACAGGAAGTTAGGAACACTCATGTGCTTCATTAACAATGACAATATTATGACGACTTGGTATAGGAGTAATTATTGAAAGAACAGATCATGGAGACAATCCGTAGATTCTTTGTTGAAAATGAAGCGTTTAAAACTGGTACACATTCAAAATGTAGGATCTAAGATCATCTAGGGGAGTTCAAGGCACTGGTTTTTATTGGCTCGTGCTTGATTTCTCGATCGCTTGATTTTAACTCCTTGAACCACCATTTTTGGTAGCTGGTGGCCTGGTTCATGAGCTTTGATTGTTGTAGGCCATTTTCACATATGGGGCCAGGTGGTGCTTGGGCGTTGAAATCTGCTCATGTTGCGGTAAAATGTGGCTTATGGATCCACCCCTTGAACTCCCCTAATCAAGTAGTGATGCGCTTTATTCTGGCCTGAGTTCCAGTTCACTCTGCAAACAGGATAACCAACTTCTTCACCCCAAACCCACCCTGCTGGCCAAACTAGTCGCCACTCCCCCATGTAATATAGTATAGTGGTCCAGTTGGTATCAAAACAGACTGTTGGACAATACAATTATGGATTCAATCAGTTTTGAATTCAAAATTTGCCTGAGAAATTTACTTTTTAAGCGCATCTGTGCAACATTTGTTTCATAACTTGCCTTTTTGAGGTTATAAAGTGTTTTGTCTTCCAAAGGGTAGAAACAATACTTTCTCCCACCGAAAAATTATTTTTTACACAATTGAAGTTTCGTGGGGCATTACCACCAATTTTCATCAATCTAAAAAGTCATTATCAAGAAATTGCGGACAGCATGGGTTCGCTGTCTGCCTTACCCTCGGTAAATGCTGAGGTAAATTTATTGCCAAAGCTTTCAGAACTCTCTGATCAAATCAAGAACCAAAGCTCAGAAATCAAAAACCAAGGCTCAGAAATAAAATCACTCAAACAAAAAGTAGATTTACAAAGTGGAAAGATTTTATCATTAGAAGAAAAAGTAGATTCACTCGAAAAAAAAGTAGATTTACAAGGTGGAAAGATTTTATCACTCGAAAAAAAAGTAGGTTTACAAGGTGGAAAGATTTTATCATTAGAAAAAAAAATAGATTCACAAGGTAAAAAGATTTCATTAATAGAAAAAAAAAGCAGACAAACAAACTGAAAATATTTTATTATTAGAAAAGAAAATGGATGAAAATTATTTTAAACTGGACAAGAAGCTTACATTATTGTAAGTTTTTTTTTTCTTTTTCAATTTACTTACTTATCTTTTTTTTTGAATTTTTTACTTAGGGATAAAAACAATCGCGCAAGAAGGGCTAACAGTATTTGCCTTTCCACAATGGATCCATTAACACCATTGGCGTCACTTAAAACAGGGTCAATACTCAATTTATTTCCTGAAACAATTGATGAAGTTGAGAATTTGTCCAGTAAGTTTTATTTTTTGAAAAGACAAGTTTGATCGATTAACATAAAACAAGGATTTTCTTTGATTTTTTAATAGCTGCGTGCCTCAAAGAATTATTGGAGGGGCTTGAGGAAATCGTTCCTCAAAGTAGAGATGCAAGACGGAAGGCATTTAAACAGGCCATAGGCCTACAACTACTAATTCACAGAGCCTGATTCTTTGCCTTTCTCTTTTGTTTGCTTGGCTTTCTTTAGCGTGCTTTCCAATCTTTTTACATTAATTTTTTTTAATATTTTCCTTTGTGACTTGCTTTTTTCGCATTGTTAATCTTATTGAAGCCTACTCAAAGGTTCATTTCTTCAGCCGAATTGAAGAAAAATTGCACAGATTACTTTTTTGGAGTTAAATTCACAAAAATTCCATTCCTATCAAGGTAATAGACATTACAAGATAATAATTACTTAAAAAGATCGCATTGACATATATATCATTGTTTTGTGAATAAATAAATAAATGTGCCTATTATGATATACATATATGTTTTGAAAATAGCGGATTGTTAACGTTGAAAAAGCTCCAATAAAAGCTGAACGTCAACCTGAGGGGGTTGATTGGGCTAACCTATGACTATGTCTTTCGTGTGTGCTTCTGAAACCTCGTAAGCAGCCCGAATTTCTGAATGAGTCAATCCGCCAGCCACAAAGACCATGACCCTCTGTCGGTTCTCAATCACGGTTTTTGATTTAGGACGCTGCCAACTTGGCTTAGCACTTCGTAGTGATATGGGACCACCGCCGTTTGTCGCTAAGCTAGCGGCGCCTATCTTTGCGCCGGAGACAGTCGGCGTTTTACCCATATAAGGAAACAAATTCAAGTCTAGTTCGTTCGAAAGTGCGTCCTGCATAGACCCACATCCCCATATGACTCAACCCGACCGTTATGTGATCTAAAAGGTAAGCAAAAGTTACTCGTACCTCCAACATCAGTTTGACAAAAGGTTAAAACCTTGAAATGTCATATGCGTTCTCGTCCAACGTCTGCTTAAACAATTGTTTCTTCTTTTCCCCGCTATCTTTTGTTACATTGGCTGCGAGGTGAATGAGATTTTTGACAGCATCCATTTCATGTAAGGCTAATTTGGCGTGTTGATAAAGTCGTCGCCGATCTTCGTCTGGGACCCCATCTCGATAAAGCACATATAGAGCCACAATTCGCAACTTGTCAGACGTGCTACAAGAGTACAAAGCATTAGGATTTTAAGAGAATTGATCATAGTGGAACGAACAAACCTTAGAGTGCGATCATTCAAAAGTGGCACCATTTCTTCTATGATCCACTTGGGTGTCCGCCCTTCGGCTGTCATACCCGTCGAGCAGCACTGTTCAACTGATGCTACTGCTGCTAATTGACGTTTTTCAAACAATTCCATACAGGTTTCTGCCATGCTGACATGAAGAGAAAGCTATAGAAAACTTTTTGAATTAAAGATTCATTCAAAAAGGCGACGGAAAAATCAATATAAAATTGATTTAATATTGTGAGAAGGTTCAAAATGATCAGTATATCAGAGCTATTTTATACCTTTTTGAGATATCAAAGCACAAAATATTGATTATTTAAGTCTTTTCTTCAAGGGGCAATTAAATTCTATTTATTGAAACAAAATGTGAAAAAATAAATTCCATTCTTGGGCTTTGATTTTTAAAGAGAAACTTTTAGTTTTTTGGAAATATTTCTCATCAATATACTATGCTTACATATCATCTTATTTAAGACAATAAAAATTTGGATTTTTTTACTGAAGAATATGGACATATTATAGTCTTTGACTGAACTGATATATCTGAAATTGATCAAATACTTTTATTAACCAAGGAGATCATTATATTCTCCTTCTTAATTCTTAGATAGTTATTCATCATTGAAATTGGTTTCAAACTGTTCTTCTTTTCAAAAAAATGAATCTTGGAGATTTGTATTATTTATTTAATAAAGAAAGGAATTTCATATTGGAAAAAGGCCCTTAAAAAGATTTCAAAATCTTCAGAACCCCCTTTTTACAAGTAGTTAGATTAAACTATTGGAGGATCATAATCATTTTTGATGTGCTACAGATATAAACAGCATTTCAGAAACCAAGTTCTCATAGAATACAGAAAATCTCAGAATATCTTTGTCAATCCACATTCCTTCAACAAAAGTAGTTCTCAAATTATTAATGTTTCGATTGAAGTATTAAAAAAGAGGCGATGAATTGCCAAATTGATATTTTAATTAATATTTTACTTAATTCTAACTTCAAATTAAAGAAGTATAACACTGAGAGATTATAATTTAAGTGAATCAGTTAGTTCTCTACCCAATCTAATGGTATATAATTCTCTTAAATTAATAATGGCTTTTAATAATCAAAAGGATATTATAATCACTGTGATACTAACTGTAATAGGAAATATTCCAAATTTTGAAATTTTTTGAGTAAGATATACTAAGTTAATTATAAGTATTCTGAATTAAAAACTGAATTAAAAAACAGGTTTTCCAAAAATTTTTAAAATGCGAGATCAGATGGAATGTTGTTAAAAGTTTGAAATTTCTGAATTCTGAAGAAATTCTTAATTCTTTGAAAAAGTTGATTCAAATGGATGGGTAATAATTTTAAATGATTCAGAAATGGTGAAAGAATCTGAAATAGCTGGGGTCTATTAAGGATCTCAGCTAAAAGGGAACTTGGGAATAATATAGATCCTTAAAAGCCACCAATTACACGCAAATAGAATAAAAAACCGAATTTTCCATAGAATTGTGATAATATATACATAACTCCAAGGGGAATCAAATATCTTCCTTCACAGCTCATTTAATATAGGGATAGGATGTAGTACATAAAGTCCCAATATTATTGGGAACTTTGAAAATGAATTTTATAATTTTTCAATTCATTCTTCATTCTTCTTGGATACACCATTGCTTAGATACAAATCTGACTAATGATAAAGAGTACTAAATGAGAATTTTTTATTCTATGATTGATTATTATATTAGTTAGTTGGATTTAAAGGAGTATATAATTAAAATCGCTGGTTTATTTTCACTGATTTTCAAGTTTGGGCTTGACAATTGTTATAAACTAAACCAATTATGAAATATTATTTCATTTTGAAAGTCAGAATAATCATCATTTATCTTACCAGAAGAAGAGGATTAGAGTAATTGTCATTAAGTAAAATAACTTGGGAATTTTCTGTTTCAAAATTTTTATCCTTGATATGTGTTTATAAATATTTTTTGATAGAAAAATATAAATTCCAAAAGTATAGGGATCTCATGATCTAAAAGAATTGTTAAGTGGCAGTTGGTCTCATAGTTTAAAATTAAAATTCCATACAATTTAGAAAGGGATAATATCACAGTTCTCAACAAACAATATATTTTACTGGAGCTTATATGGTAATTTGAATAATCATTTAATATCTGATTCATGACTCATTGAAACAGAAAAAATTAATTCATAATCAGACTAATGAGTTCTTAATGAACTCTTGTAGCTTACAAAATGTCCACAAATTTGTTCTTGAGTTATTATTGGAAACCTATCAGAAGTAGAGGAAAAAACTTTGGCATTCATATAAGTGAAGTTTCCATAAGTATTTTTATATTACTCAGAATCTGGGAGTTGAGTGAGTATTTTTGAAAATAAGAAATAATTATTTGATGCCTCCTCCCAAACTATTTCCTTCACAATGGGAAATTCAAATGATTTTGTATCAGATGCTTCCATAAATGTGATGTGAGAGTTTCCAAGGTGTGCCGAGTCATGTGAAATGAAATTTCCCTTAAGCTTTGTGGAGGAACAAAGGTCCATTAAAAAGTTTCAAATTTAGGGAAATTATTCATTTTTGATGATTTTACAAATAGGTTTTTCAAATGATTTAGCATGGTGAATTTAATTGAATCTTCTTTTGCTGAGACTTTTGTATTTTGACCATATAGTAGGAGATTTAAATCTCGAAGATCTAAAGGTGAATTGAAGGTGGTGGATTTTGGGATTTTTTCATCTCATCCTTCCACAATCTCTCTTAAAAATATTTTTTGGAGCAATTTTTGGAAGATAGACTTGTCAAGGTGGGCTGAATTTTGGTGAGAATATTAATATATATAAGTAATAATCAATACTTGATTAGAAAAGAATAATCTCACCTGTTTTTTTATTTTTATATTATAGTGTCACAAGGTGATTCATTCTTTCTCCTTCCCAGAAGGAAAGAAAAACGGGGTGGACCATAGCTACAAATAGCTTCTGATAAGTGTTGAGAAAGGTGAATAGTTGGGTTTGGCTTTAGATTTGGGTTCCCATTTATGAATAAGCTGTGGAAATAGCTAACTAATAATTTGTCAAAGAAAGTTAGTTTAGACTTTGAAATGGAGTGAGACTTTTCAGTATTAACCAAAGATACTAAAGTTTCTGTGGTTGAAAGAAGGATTCCTTTGGAGGGGTTTTGAATATTTTCAAAATTACATTTTGGGATTAGTAGTAAGACATTGTGTACTGTATATAAAATCAGCCAATAAGATTCCTTTGGGGTTCCATATAAAGGCATTCCCATTGTTTTGGGTATTTGGGCTATCCATGACATAATAATATTCTGAATACCTTCATGGAGAAATTAAAGCTCCTCTTTGGCTATTATCAGGTTTTCTGGTGATTTACTCTGGGGTATTGCTGGGGAATGCTGTTAATTTGATAGTGAGATAGATGAGGAGCTACCTGGGAAAGAGCTCATTAGTTTAGACTTATGTTTTGTGCCTGATGCCTTTGGAGATTTACTGGGTAAATGATGAAGCTGATCTTGGATTGTTTTCTTTTTCCTTTCCTTTTGCAGCTTATTCCTTCAGAAATCCATCAGTAGCACCTCGTGATGAAATCCTTTATGAACTTCCGAGTTGAAAGAGTTATTAAGAGTGTGAGCTTTCTAGAGGGTTTGGTACTGCTTGTTTGATGGTATGAGATGTGGAGCTTGTCTTGTACGTGGCTTGGTGCTTTGGAGATTGTGAGCCTTGAGGTATGTTTTACATACCCAAATAGGCCACAAATATCTTTAAGAATAATTTGTGAGCTATGCATAACACATAAGTCATGCATATATTCAAAATTCATCATTTTCATTTCAGAAAAGATAAATAACTTTTTATTGAGTAGGTAAATCCATGGATTTAAGACCAGATTTGGATTCTACATAAGAATTGACCTAGGGTAGAGCCATAGAGTAAATAAGCTCAAATTAACTCTCTGAGGTGGTAATATGGAAAATACTTCAATTACACATCATCAATACCACATAAAAGATCCATGAAAATTTTTGTTTTTCTCAATTTCACGGCAAAATAATGGGAAAATGAGAAATCCCATGTTACATATACACTAAGAATAGTGTTATGCATGTTTGTGGCACTTACAAACATGGTATTCCTATATGCACTTTTGGTAAACCCATAGTGAATATCGGTCTTCAACCCTGAATCTCTATTTTTGATGTGAAAATAGCTAGAGGGGACAAAAGACATCAAAGCGAGCCAGGGTACCCAACATCTGAAGCCTCTGAGGCGTGGAAAGCTCCAAAGCTGGGTTCCATGGCTGATCTTGGCCCAATTAGTAAACTAAAACCCTTTGGGAACTTGGTTACTGTGTCACAACTTCAGTAAATCATAAGAAAATAGCAAAGAACCTGCTATTTTGAGGTGCCAAGGAGGTAAAGAGAAACTTAGACTCCTGTAACCGTGCCAATTATTATTGATTTTCCATGTATAAACCCTAAAAGAGTAATTAAAACCCTTTTTGGACTAGTATTCATTGATTTACCTCATAGCAACCTGCAATATACTGCTATTTGCAATTCTATGTAAAAATGAGGTAAAAACTTTAAAAATTCATTAAAAATACAATTCTTAATTAACCTCTCTGAAACTTTCAAGGCCAATGGAGAACTTTATTATCCATATGAAAACCAAAATTAATTATGGTTTCACGAGTAAAATTAAAAGTTTTACTTAAAGTCCATTTTTAATTATTCTACGTGAAACACTGACTCTTCAAAAATTCACAGTAATGACAACCTGTGATGAGATTTCCAATAACATTTATAACTTTGAGAAATAAATGATTATTTTTGAATAAAAGAATATTTACAGATGTTACTCCTTTTATTCTTAACCATATTGGGGTTGGTCATCACGTAAAAGCATCAATTAAGTAATTATAATAATCTTACGTGACAACAGATGATGAAATGATTAATCAAAAAAGGATTATTGTTTTCTCACTCACTGGATTTGTAAGTTTGCTCCATGGCAGGCCGCTGTGAGCAGTTGTTGACTTAAAAGAGGCCTCCTCTTGCTGTTTTTTCCAAATCATCACTTTATACCTTTATACCATTATTACCAACAAGTAAGTATTAGTTAAATATTTCTTAAAAAGTAATTTATTCTGTCAGAATCAACTAGAAGGACTTTAAATCAAAGAAATCAACTATATATTGTTGTATTACTGTTATAATTCATATTGAGCCCTAAAAATCCACAATTATATGTCAAATTTCTCTACTTTTGTCTTTCAATAAGTTCTTTGGAGTATTAGTGAGTTATTTAATTTTAATTATTAAAGTGTTTTCTCTAAAATTAGTTTTCATCAATAATTATCTCTACAATTATTCTTTTAAAAGATAATTATACATTAAAATAATTTTCTTATCTTAATAAAAGATGTTTTTATCATTAAATTCTTCTTGTAATTGATTCTTGTAGACAATTACTGCTTACCTTTATGATCACTAGTAGTGTATAAAATGTAAAAGAAATAATTATTTAATTATTGAATTGTGGCTATAATAATCTTTATTATTATGTTTCATAAGAACAGTCATAGTACCGTTGCTTAATAGTAATATTATCAACAGTTTCATAGACACATCTTAAATTTGGGTTCTGGCCGTGATTTTAACCATAAACTTGGCTTTAATCATATTCTTGACTTCATTTTTTGTTGTAAAAAACTTCCATACCTACCCACATCTTACATTTGCGGGCCTGGCAGTGTTTTTTGAACCTTATACCCTTAATTAATATATTTTTAAGGTCTAAAATATATTAATTTAATAGCTTTTTCTTTCAATTTGAACTTAAAATAATTCTTGTTTTTGAAATCTTTTTTAAAATCATTTTCATTCAGAAATTTGATTTAATTTTATATGGTTCTACAAGTGGCTTTTACACATCCAAAAACTTATAATATTATTCTTTCAGTTACTCTGAATTAATTTTTGATTCAAGATCTTAAATTTCAATTTTTTTCTTTGAAAAGAATAATTTTTTAATATTAAAAAATAAAAAACTTATGAAAAATCTTGAAAATATTTTTTTTGAAAAAAGCATAAAAATAATTTTTTCTTTTATAAATTCTTTCTCTAGTGTCCTTGATAAAATGCAGTGCAGCTGGTAATAAGCTCAGTAAGAGATATATTAATAGTCCAGAATCTTCAGAAGCAGAATCTGAAGACAGTATTGAAGTTCAATTTGCTAAAAGAGCCATTTTATTTAAAACAGAACAATCCAAACAACCACCAAAAGGTGTGTGTTTTCTGTTTTCAATTATTATTTTATCTTGAATTGACGTGAAAATGGTCCATAAAAGAAATGGAAGCAACTATTAAGTCAAACAAGATGGATGTGGACAAAGAAGAGGCAAGACCAAAGCCAGAAGTGTCAAATCTTCCTCAAAAAAGACACATATGGAGGATGCCAGAGTTGCCCCCATTCCCCAAGGTCTGTACCCACAAACCTTGACATGAATTTTCAATCTAGACTGGTTCATGATAATATTTCAAGGGCTGAACCACTTCCAAGTGGAAGGAATAGAAATTTATCAATTCCAATACAAAAATTGGTTCAGAGCAGCCAAAGAAGAGGAGTGGGAAATATGCCCAAGCCTTTGGCAGGGGGCCATGAACTCCTACTTACACATCAAGAGCTTTCTGGGTCAGGAGAAGACCATAGAACTCTTAGGAGGTTGGATCCCATTGTCTTGCAAAGACAAAGTCAAAAAAAAAAGAATTAGTTGAAGAGCTAAAGTCTTTTATCCATAGACCAGAAGGAAAAGTTGGAAATGACTCCAGCTTTGGAGACAGAAGGCCCAGTGGCGTCTACCAGCTCCAGAAGTGTCCAAAGACAAGCCCAAAGGACCTCAGAAGAAGCAGAGAGGTCCCAAGAACCATCAAGGAAAGGGCAAAGGCAAAGGCAATTGGCACAGACATTACCTACAAGGGTACAGGATTCCCAAACCGGAGCCTTCAGCTGTAGACAGTGTCTTCAATATGGCCAAGACTCTTATGGAATTCACAACCAAAGAGTAGGAAAGGGTGAACAGGAATTTTCCATGCAAATAATAGATTAAATACACTTTGTTGAAGCTGGTATTGATGTAGAACTTGGCAAATTTGATGCAAAGTTAAATAAAATAATATTGGACATCAATGACTTGAAAAAGAATGACAAACATTCTGCTGAAATGCATAAGTCTGTAATTGCCAAACTGGAATTACTTAGCAATACATGTGACAGAATTGAAAGTAAATATCATGTCCAAGATGATGAAATGGAAGATTTTTCCAAACAAAACATCAATGATCAACTTAGAGTTCTGAAAGAATATGTTTTGGCAGTGGCTAAGAATACAAGTCAATTTGCCACACATTTGGAAAAAAGTGACAGTGAAAGGAAGAAATTGAAATAAGAAATACTTGCGCAAGTGGATCAAATTCATAAGAATTATGAATCAAATCCACATATGCCAAGACATTCAACACCTTTGACTGAAGAAAACCTTTCTGTGAAAGAAAGTCTGACCCCGTTTTAGGAGAAAATGTTATCTCTGAAAAATGTATTTCCAAATCTGAAGAATAGCCAACATTCTCTGGTGAAGGAGAATACAACCATATTGAGTTCATCATAACTATTGATATGTTTCAGGAAGATTTTCATATACCTGATGAAATTATAGTGGGAAAATTACACTCTCTTCTTATCAGGACTGCAAAGAAATGGAATTACAAGATGAGATAAGATCATGGAAAACACAATTGGTCTTGGTGGAAATCTGAAGTGATTACCAAATGGGCCAATCATTCTTGGAGGTTAAAAATGGAAAATGATTTTGAAAGTGCCATTTTTAATTCAGAAAAAGATAAACCACTTACTTGGTTCCTCAAGCAAAAACACAGATCATCTGCTTTACACCCAGATATGTCTGACACTATGATTAATATGAAAATATTAAGAAAATGTGGAGGAGAACTGGAACATGCTATCAAGTGCAGATGTGTAGAACCCTTTTCAACGGAGGACTACATTAATGCAATGGAAGATATCATTACTAGAACAAGAATGGGTAAAACTTTGACTAAAACTTCTATGGAGTACAAAATGATCCCAAAGATCTCCAGAGAGGAAAGAAAACCTGAAAGACCTGTCCTAAAGGGTCATAAATGTGGAAGTACTTCACATCTAGGCAGCACTTGCACCAAAAAGAAAAAAGTCAATGAAGTTCAAGTCATTGAAGAAGTTTAGTGTACTGAAGAGAAAGAGGAATCTGACCAGGATTCTTCAGTCTCTGAAAATACACCAGTAGAGGACTATCCCATTGAAAACATTACAGCTTTCTTTGAAGTCACAGAAGTCCATACTCACTTATCACAGTACAGTGAGGATTGTCATAACCTTGTCAATATACAAGGTGCCACAATGTGTAAAACCAAACTTGCTAGAGGTAAAGGATACACTGCTGGAGCATCTTGTATCACATCAATCCTGATTAATGATATTGAAGTCAAAGTAAATTTAGATACAGGGGCATTTTGTACTTGTGTAGGCAAAGATTATTTTCAAAACATACTTCCTGGATGGAAAAATCATCTATTACAAATAGAGGGTGTA
This sequence comes from Austropuccinia psidii, assembly GCA_023105745.1. Lineage (NCBI taxonomy): Eukaryota > Fungi > Basidiomycota > Pucciniomycetes > Pucciniales > Sphaerophragmiaceae > Austropuccinia > Austropuccinia psidii. Next base: position 51,494,217 of record JALGQZ010000007.1, on the reverse strand, counting down.
CAATTTAGTAGTTCCAGTAATAATATTTACCCTTTAGGTATATTGGACACTAATCTTGTATTTACACACCAAGCAGGAAGTGTTAGAATGAAGAATGAGATTGTAGTAATGGACAATTTCACATCTCAGCACATCATTCTTGCAAATGATTACTTGAATATTCATGGTATTGATATCAATAACCATAAAGACAGTTACTCAACAATTGGAGAAAACAAAAAACAAAAATTTGCTTTTTCCAATATACCAAAACAAACATCAATAGTATGTTCTGAGAAAGATACTTATAAGGAAGAATTTGTGAATAATCAACTTGTTGAAGCACAAATTAATATATCATTGTCATCAAAGATGAGACAAGAGATTATTGATGTGTTATACACATATAATAATGCCTTCGCCTCTAATAATGAACCATTAGGTGCTATGAAAGGGCATGAAGTTGATATTACTCTTAATATTGACAGACCATACCCTCCAGTCCTTGAAAGACCAGCTTTTCCAGCCAGTCCCAGAGCTAGAGAAGCCTTGGAAAAAAATATCCAAGAGTTAATCCAACTTGGTTTACTAAGGAAAGTAATAATGAGGAAGTTGAAGTAACAACACCTTTTATTATTGCTTGGAATAATGATAAATCAAGAATGGTTGGAGACTTTAGAGCATCATTATCAAAGAATGAGGACTACCATCTTCCCCACAGAATTATCTAAAGGATGGCTTATCATTTATATTGATGACATCATCATATTTTCTGATTCATGGTCTTTGCACCTTGAAAGACTTGCAAGAGTGCTTCACAAAGTTTCAGAAGTGGATATGAAAATTTCACTCAAGAAATGCAATTTTGGTTTTGAAGAACTCAAAGCATTAGGACATATTATTTCTGGTTTAAGCTTGGGCATTGACAAAAATAAATTAGCAGCAGTGTTACTTAAGCCAATAGCCCAGAATAAAAAAGAGATGATGTCTTTTCTAGAATTTGCCAGTTATTACAGGCAACAATCAAAAGATTTTCAAATTCTAGCCAAGTCACTCTATAGAATCTGTGATCAACAAACAGTATTTGAGATGACACAGGAGAGAATTAAAGCTTATGAGAAGATAAGGAAAGTTCACACAGAGGTGCCTTTACTCCTCATGCCTGACTGGAGTATACCATTTAAATTTTACATTGATGCATGTGGAGATGGATCAGAAGCAACCCTACATTAAGTCCAAATTATTGATGACAAACCTACAGAAGGACCAGTTTGTTATATCTAAAGGCAGATCAAACCAAAAGAAGCCAGATATGGTGCAAGCCAAATGGAGTGCTTATGTTTGGTATGGTACCTTGAGAAACTGTACTATTATCTTGATGGCATTGATTTTGAAGAGATAACTAACTGTAATGCCATGAAATCACTTATCAACATGAAAACTCCCAACAGACATATGTTGAGATGGTAAATAGCTATTCAAGACTATAGGGGCAACATGACTATAGTTCATAAAGCAGGAAACCTTTACAAGAATGCTGATGGACTTAGCAGGTGGGAATTAGCCAATACTCCTGATAAGCAAGCTTATGTGCCTTTGGAAGCAGAACCACAGATTCCAATTTATGGGATGAACATAGCTGATATTGGGACTGAATTATTTGAAGAAGTCAGAGAATCTTATAAACAAGACAATAATTGCCATATCTTGACTTTCTTATTATATAAAGACTGCAAAGATACATCTTTAGTCAATGAACTGGATGAAGTTTGGAAGGAATCCTATTCTGAAGGAAGATTTCACTTTTTTTATGGGATTATTTACCACAGAACCAAACATTCCTTTGTGATGACATTGTGTAGTAGACTACTTATCAATACCATTCTTCATGAATGCCATGATAGAATCTACTCTGGGCACTTGTCAGAGGATAGAACACTTTTAAAAGTAAAGAACTGTGCATGGTGGCCATCTTGGAGAAAAAAAACCAATGAATATTGCCACACCTGTGATAGATGCCAAAAAAGAAACAGGAGTACAGGCAAGAAATTTGGACTTATGATCCATATTCAAGAACCAAAATCCCCTTGGGAAGTTTTTCACATGGATTGGGTCACAGCACTTCCTCAAAGTGGTGATAAAAGTTATAATTCTTGTTTAGTCATTGTAGACAGATATAGCAAAAGTACCATATTCTTACCATGTCATAAGGATGACACTGCTATGGATACAGCTCTTCTTCTATGGAGTAGACTTATTTCTCATAAAAAATTATTTAAGAATATTATAAGTGACAGAGATCCCAAATTCACATCTGCACTTTGAACCAATCTTCACAGATTGTTTGGGACCAAGTTATCATTCTCAAAAGCATATCACCTTCAAACAGATGGATTGGCAGAAAGAATAATTCAAGCTTTAGAAGACATGATCAGGAGATTCTGTGCTTATGGGTTAGAATTCAAAGACTCAGATGGCTTTACCCATGACTGGTGCACTCTGATACCTTCATTAGAATTGGCATATAAGACATCAGTCCATTCTTCCACAGGTCAAACTGCTGCTATGTTAGAAAAAGGATGGAATACAAGACTCCCAGCAGATACACTGAGGAAGGACCTGATTGACATTCATACTACAGCTTCCAGCTTCAAACTCATGCTTGATAAAGTGAAAAATCATGCAAAGCAGAGTATGAATGACACTTTTGACTATGCAAAACAGAAGTGGGACAAGAGTCATAAAGTACCAGACTTCAAAGTAGGGGACTTAGTTCTAGTTTCAACCTCAAATTTTAATAATATCAAAGGCCCAAAGAAACTTAAAGATTCTTATGTAGGACCTTTTGTTATTGTTGCCTTACATGGAACCAATGAAGTTCAAGTGGAATTAAGTGGTTATTTAGAAAATAAAAACCCCACCTTTCCAGTCAGCCTGTGGACATTAAACCCCTTTGGGGCCTTTTTCTTCTTTATACCACTAATAAGATTGTGATTCAATTTTATTTTTTGGTGGGAAGGAATGTGAGCCTTGAGTTATGTTTTCACTACCCAAATAGGCCACAAATATCTTGAAGCAGAATGTTTGAACTATGCGTAACCCACAAGTCATGAATATATTCAAAATCCATCATTTTGATTTAAGAAAAGATGAATTAATTTTTATTGAGTACGTAAATCCATGGATTTCAGACCAGATTTGGATTCCACATTAAAATTCACCTAGGGTAGCTCCATAGAGTGAATAAGCTGAAATTAACTCTTTGAGGTGGTAATATGGAAAATACTTCAATACCACATAAAAGATCCGTGAATTGTTTTGTTTTTCACAATTTCATGCCAAAATAATGGGAAAGTGAAAAATCCCATGTTACATATACACTAAGATCAGTGTTATGCATGTTTGTGGCACTTAAAAACATGGTATTATTATATGAACATTTGGTACACCCATAGTGGATATCAGTCTTTAACCCTGAATCTCTATTTTTGACATGAAAATAGCTAGAGGGGACAAAAGACATCAAAGAGAGCCAGGGTACCCAAGTTCTGAAGCCTCGCAGGCGTGGACAGCTCCAAAGCTTGGTTCCATGGCTGACCTTGGACCAATTACTAAACTAAAACATTTTGGGAACTTGGTTACCATGTCACAACTTCAGTAAATCAAAAGAAAATAGTAAATAACCTGCTATTCTGACATTCCAAGGAGGGAAAGAGCAACTTAGACTCCTGTAACCATGTTAATTATTAATTATTTTCCATGTATAAACCCTAAAATAGTAATTAAAACACTTTTTGGACTAGTATCCATTGATTTACCTCATTGCAACCTGCAATATACTGCTATTTGCAATTCTAAATAGAAATGAGGTAAAAACTTCAAAAACTCATTAAAAATACAATTCTTAATGAATATCTCTGAAACGTTCAGGACAAATGGAGAACTGTATTATTCATCTAAAAAACAAAAATAATTATGGTTTCACTAGTAAAACTAAAAGCTTTACTTACAGTCCATTTTTGATTATTCTATGTGAAACACTGAATCTTCAAAAATTCACAGTAATTCCACCTTGAGATGAAATTTCCAATAAAATTGATACATTTGAGGAATAAACAATTATTTTGAAATAAAAGAAGATTTGCAGATGTTACTCCTTTTATTCTTAACCATATTCAGGTTGGTAGTCATGTAAAAGCATCAATTAAGTAATTATGATAATCTTATATGACAACAGATGATGCAATGATTAATCCAAAAAAGATTATTGTTTTCCACTCACTGGTTTTTCAGTTTTCTCTATGGCACGCCTCTATGAGCAGTTGTTGACTTAAAAGAGGCCTCCTCTTGCTGTTTTTTCCACATCAAATCATCTTATACCTTTATACCATTATTACCAACAAGTAAGTATTAGTTAAATATTTCTTAAAAAGTATTTTATTATTTCAGAATCAACTAGAAGGAGGTGAAATCAAAGAATTCAACTATATATTGTTGTATTACTGTTATAATTCATATTGATCCCTAAAAATCCACAATTATACATTGAATTTCTCTACTTTTATCTTTCAATAAGTTCTTTGGAGTATTAGTGAGTGATTTAATTTTAATTCTTAAAGTGTTTTATCTAAAATTGGTTTTCTTTAAGAATTATCTCTATAATTATTTTTGTAAAAGAGAATTATACATTAAGACAATTTTATTATTTGAATAAAAGAAGTTTTTATCATTAAATTCTTCTTGTAATTGATTCTTGTAGACTATTACTGATTAATGTTATAATCACTATTAGTGTATAACACGAAGAAGAAATAATTATTGAATTATTTAATTGTGGTTATAAGAATCTTCATTATTATATTTCATAAGAACAGTCATAGTACTGTTGATTAATAGTAATATTATTAACAGTTTCATAGACACATCTTACAGAGATAGACTTGATCTCTGAATTTGTCTCTCTTGCCATTTGTGAGTTCTCTCAGTAGCACTGTAGAATGACTCTGAAGCTGAACTATTGGACTATTTCCTGATTCCTAGCTTGTATTTTCTGTCTGTACCAGGGTTCTCATCCTTTTGAGGTTTGAGGAATTTGAGCCTGATGTTCAAAGTGATAAAATATGAATGATTTTTTTATTACTTCAATGAAAATAATTCTGCAGCTTGTTTAATTTTGAGACAAGGTAAAATATAATCCCTCAGAAGACCCAATAAAAGAGTATGCATAACATCACTTGTGACCATTCATGAATGGTTCTAGTAAGGTAGCTCTCCTAATAAAGTGTGATGAGAGCCATTCTATGCACAAATATTCCCCCTTTGGCTGGTTTTAATTTCTTGAAGCCATTGGATGGCTCCTGATCTATGCTGATATTTATCCTTCCGGGGCCAAGAGTGTTTTTGGGTATTTTATATATCCTCAACAAAGAGATTGCAATGTGCATAAAATTGATTTTCCAAATGAGATGAAAAACATCCAATCTTTCTCAAGGCTGGGATAACTCCAATTAATAACAAAAGTGAGGTCTTGATCAGATGTCCATTGGGGAAACTAGTGGTTGGAGTAAAGTGAACACCCGTCCAGAGCTCCTGGAGCTCAGGAACAAGTGGCTTGAATAAGATTTTAACTGCTTTGAGGTGGGTTCTTTGGGTGTTGGAGTGAATCTATAGACAAACGTTTTTGGATATTGATACCCTTTTTCTGTGGGGAGGTTGAAGGAAATCAAAAATATAACACCTAGTGAAATACTGTTGGACCCAATATTAGATTCGTGGGGAATTGTCCAGTCGCTATATAAGCCAAAAAATAGGTTCCCTGAATTATCAGTAAGCTTGAAGCCTGTATTGTCTAATAATGTTCTCCAAACATGGCCATCTGATATATCTGAATATCTCTCTTCATTCCCATGGGGATATTCTAGGGGTGAATCCAAGTCATTTTCAAAGGCTGGGAGTGAGAGTTTGTCTGAGATCTATTTCTTCAAGGATGAAAAGTAAAATTCTTTTTGGGGTTTTTACTTTTTGGTATTTATATTTTTACTTAGAAGAAAAGTATTTCATTCTTTTTAGTGTCCATATTTTCCAAGAATTTGTTGTATACAACAAGGGAGGGGTGAGTCCTCATGAATGTTATTTCCAAAGGGTGACTTTTTTCTAAACCTAAATAGAGATAGAAACATAATGGACAACATATATGGGCTTTTAATTCACTAAGAAGTTTAAATCTTTTTTTGAGAGTTTTTGAGCTGTTTGGAATCTCACAACTGAAATCAGAGGTCTTTTACAATTTGGCTCTTGTTTGGATTTTCTTTTGCTCCAATTTTAGGCTTTTATCACAATTTGTGTCACTGAAACTCTTGTGAATATTGTCATGCACAATTTAAATCATGGATAAAAGCACTGTTGAATGTTGATAAACATAGGAGGGTAGTGGCCTACTGAAAGAATTGCCAATGTTGTGGATGGTTTTGGGTAGTTGTGCATTTTCCAATGGATTTATAGAAAGGCTTAAATGATTTGTGACCAAATTGAGTATGCATTTGTAGTAAAAATATAGGAAGCATAGACTGTGATGAATTTTTCAAATAAGATTAAATTAAAATATGTTGTGAGTTGTTTGTCTGGGAAAAAGGTAAGGCTTTCTGAGTTAGATGGGCTAGGTATTGAGCCTGGAATATATAATATATGAATACTCATGAATTTTTAAGATAATGAAATGGAAGCATTTATTGTGGTATTATCTCCAATCACTGGAATAATTTCACAAATGGTTTCCTGATGTGTTTAATGGTTCCTTTTAGATCCTTAAGCTCCTTGATATTTACTTCCACCAATTTGGCAAATCTTCAAGATGCAAGTGGTGCATTTGCAAATATATATCTTGCCCACTTTTTGTTGAGATATACTGTACATTTTATATTTTAATACAATTATTATAAGTATTGCTTGTATTTTTATGGGATAAAAAGAGTTTCTGTAAATATTTTTGGTGAAATGATCAATAAGTTTATTGCGTTTGTCTTATCTCAAAATTTTCACGAATTCAATTATCAGTAATATCCAGAGAGTGATTATTTATTTTTGGACAAGAGTGTCTATGAAAGGGTAAATTGAATTCATAATTTACCTTTCTTAATGAATTTGAAGGCTCAGCGGTACTACTATCAAAAATAATTATTTATATTGAGTTTGGAATTATTAAGTTTAACATTATTTCTACAAACTATATTTGGATTTTTTTGGTTTCAAATTTTGGATATAGCATAGCTGTTCCAGTTATTTATTAAAATAAATCGAGTAAGAGTCCTTATGTATGATTATCATTCAGGTAGAATACCTTTCATTCTTTGTATTTAAATAATCTGATATCTAATCTCAAATCAAGCTACTTTATTGCAGGTGTAAGGCCTACATCATGAGTATCATTTTCTCATTTTGAATAGCTTTTATGGGCTGATATTTGTGAGCCTGCAAGCATGTAATGGCTTACCTGCTACACCGTCTACATCTTAATTTTTTATTTTATTCAATTATTAGGTTCAAACTTTAACCTAAAAATTAAAATTTATTATTTCAAATCTTAATGATGTCATAAAACATCATATGACATCATTCAATTTTGTAAATAAAATCATTATTAATTTCTTTTGATGATGTCATAAAAATGTTATTATGACATCATTCATATTTTTGTATTTACAATATTTAAGAGGATCATTCTTACCTTTGAATGATACCTCAGAGCTCAATTTTATATATATTTTTTACAGTTTAAATTAAATCATTTATTACTTTAAAAAATATAAGATCTCTCAAACCTTTATATAATAATTTATATTGCTTACAATTATAAATTATCTTTGATATTATTAGTGAAGCTCATTCCACTAATAATACTATAATTAAACTTACAGTGACGTCTCTATTATTTTATTTTAATAGTATTCCACTTCTTTTTAATTTATTAAAATTCCTTTTATATAAACTGGAAGTCACGAAAGAGACCCCAGTTTACATTTAATATATTAAAATTATTATTAGAAATAATTCATTAGCTAATTAATTCTAAATAAATTAATTAGACGTTGGATACTACCTAATTAAATTGATATCTATTCTTACTCTATCATTCGAGAAAATCAAAGACTATTCTGATTTTTTCGCTTACAATAATCTCGACGATTTGAAGATTTGATTCCAAATCACTTTTATTGATACAACATTCTCTAGTTAGACCCATCTGTTAATTCGTCTAACATGAAAAATTTAAATAATACTACTTTTGATCCTTCTGTAGTATTAATTTTTAATAACTTCTCTTTAATCATGAAGGAAATGAGTAATATCACTCATAACCTATCTGTAATGATGAACGATAATTGTAGATTTAACCAATATACACCTCGTCGTCAGCCCAGAAAACCCACTACCAGATCCACAGCTTGGTTGAATTACAAAAATCTTAGTAATAGCAAGACTATAGGTACTGATCAGAAGAAAAATATAATTAATTCAGAAAATCACAATCCTTGGTCGTGTTTGAATAAATGTAAACTGGGGTCTCTTTCGTGACTTCCAGTTTATATAAAAGGAATTTTAATAAATTAAAAAGAAGTGGAATACTATTAAAATAAAATAATAGAGACGTCACTGTAAGTTTAATTATAGTATTATTAGTGGAATGAGCTTCACTAATAATATCAAAGATAATTTATAATTGTAAGCAATATAAATTATTATATAAAGGTTTGAGAGATCTTATATTTTTTAAAGTAATAAATGATTTAATTTAAACTGTAAAAAATATATATAAAATTGAGCTCTGAGGTATCATTCAAAGGTAAGAATGATCCTCTTAAATATTGTAAATACAAAAATATGAATGATGTCATAATAACATTTTTATGACATCATCAAAAGAAATTAATAATGATTTTATTTACAAAATTGAATGATGTCATATGATGTTTTATGACATCATTAAGATTTGAAATAATAAATTTTAATTTTTAGGTTAAAGTTTGAACCTAATAATTGAATAAAATAAAAAATTAAGATGTAGACGGTGTAGCAGGTAAGCCATTACATGCTTGCAGGCTCACAATATTTTTGAATTGAAAAATGGTTTGAAAATTATCCCAAACTTTGAGCTGTTCATCTCTTAAAATAAGGTTTACATTTGAAACCAAAAAATGTATAATTAGGAATTTGGACAAGTGGAAAGCTTTTTTTTCAAAAAATTTAGAAAAAAGAGACTGTAAATATTACATCCTGGTAAAAAGTATCAACTAATATAATTTCAAAACTGTTTGATCTTTTCATAAAGGACAATTAGGTAACAGTTGGCCTCTTAGTCATAGCTCTCAAGTGTTCAATTTCTGGGGAGAGATCTACTGCCTCTCAAAGCTTTATTCACATTTTTTTCCACCTTTGAGTGATGCCATAGCATCAGGTGCCACCAAATTTGATGGGATTTTACTTGGTATATTTTCAAATCCTGGAGCCTTGGCAATATGAGGGTCTGGAATAAGTTGTTGGATTTTGTTAGTATGGTCCCTTTTGGTTCTTGGGGTGCTTGAAAGTTGTTTATACCCCTCATCAAGGAGTTTCAAAATTTCATCAATTTAATTTGATCTCCAGGAAATTGAGGGAAGTAGCTGATCAGGAGAGTCTTTCTCCATATCCGACATCCTTACATCAACCAGAAATAGCCCTTCTATACTTAGATAATTGTTCAGAATAAGTTCTGAAGAAAATTCCTGCCAAATTTTCTTCTTGTTCTATATTTTGAGCTATAATCAGCTAACTCAGGCTTACGATATATATATATCAATTTTTTGGTGCATGAAAAAATAAACTACCTTTTTCTTGGAATTTCTAAAGCTTCCAGCTTGCCTAGTTGGGGATTATTTCATAAATTCTAGTGGGATTTGCTTTTTCAAAATGGCTTTCCTTTCAAGAAGTCATCTATCAAAAATTGACATTCTGTTGGCTTGGTTATTTAGGTACTCTTCAATTTGATAATTTTGAGTCCCACCATGCTGATAACATAGCTCCCAAGCATGGAGTATAATAGCTTTTGTGGATGTGTTCCAGGGTGATGAAGGAGGAGAAACCCAAGAAAATGTAAATTGGGGGAACCCACTTTCTTTCAATAGGGAATGTACATAAGAAAGCCATCCTTGACTGTGGGAATTAATTGCTTGCACTATGGAGGTTCCAACTGAGTATTGACTAGGAGGAAGTATTTGTTCCATTTCTTTCAGAGAGACGTTTTGGATAAAATAAGTTTCATTTTAAATGAGATTTCCAAATGCCCTTGCTGCATACTCCAAAGAGCCTTGTATATGGACTTTATATTTATGCTTACAGGCTGAAAAGTGGTGTTCAAAACTTTCAAGCCCTTCTGCCAAAGGGTGGAGGGAGTAAAAAGGAATGTGCTTGAGTGCCCAACACAGCCTCTACCCAATCTAAAATTGATCTTTCAAGGCCTGTATTTGCAGATGGATTACCCGAATTTATTGAATTTATTGCAAGACTTTGAGATATTTGAGAATTCTTTCTTTTCCTTTTTGGTTGTGATATTAACAAGAAATTAAATGGGCAAAAGCATTACATGAGGCTGTGTTTGCCGGGGGAAGAGGAATTTGTGATGGTTTTGTAGAAGTTCCTTGAGCTAAACCATGATATTTGAATAAGATAGATATAATATTTTAATTAGCTCATTCATTAATAATTGAATAGTGAGAATCACAAAATTGAAAAGTCTTACCCTCTGAGTGTGGTAAATCTGCCATGTTTTATAAATGGTTCCTTGAAAGAAATTGGACTCAAGGGAGAAAATGAGATAGTTTTAGATAAGAGTCAAACAAAGGTGAAACCCAAAGAGATTGCTTAATAAATGGAGCTCTTATAGCTTTTACTTTGGCTTTTATGATAATTTTTCAATTATTTTAATTCTTTATTAAAATGTTTTTGGTATATGTTTGAGGATGAAACTGAAAGTGTCTTTAATTTTCTGTGAAAGTGATTTTTGAATGAGGAAAGAATAAGTTGAAGGTGAGGATTATTTAAGTAGAAAGGTAAATTCTGAATTCTGGTAATTATAAATTCTATGAAAATTCTGGAAGGGATTTGGAATTAATCCTTTTTTATGATTATGAAAGAGGTCAGAAACCTATGATTGCTTTTTTTAAATTGAGCAACCACTTTAAAAATGTACTTTTAATGTAAATCTCCCTTTCTGAGTAAGTATACTTAGAACTAAATGTAACTTTATGGAAATTAAAGTGTAATAAAAAAGGGGATTTGGCCAAATGAGCTCCAGATCAATATTTCTGTTGAGCTTATATATATAGCTTATATATGAAGTGAAATCTAGGTGATAATTGGTAGATGCAGAGGATAAAAATCATTTGGATTTGCTTCAATGAAGGTTGGGTTAGGGATATCAATTGGAAATTGATTGCAAATAATATGGATATTGTCTGGAAATAATGTGAGGCTTTTTTCTAGCCTAAACAAAAGCTAGTTCCATGACCATTACCATTAATTCCATTTGATTGTTTTCCCATTTTTTACGAAAAATCCCTGTTTAAGTACAAATTTTCAACTTGAAAGTAAAAGATGTGAAAACGAACAAATCATATATACATCATTCACCAATCACATTTTCCCTTTATGAATAAACCATAATTGCTTGATGGTTATCAAATACCTTCATTTCAAATAATTGGCATCTTTCCAGAAGAACAACTTTACACTTACATCATTGTGATTTTACAATTACCCTTAGTTTCCATATTTTCATTTGAGATATTTCCTTTCTGAATTCAAAAATTACTTTATAATTTTCCTGAACAGATATGTTACCTACAGATATTCCAATATTGTCACATTATTTCTGTGAACAATAATCTTTGAGCATATTGCCACATTATGCTTAAACTTTCTCCATAAAGACCATCAAAGAAAGTGTAATTCATTACTTATATTAGAATGAGTCCAAACCATTTTAAATGTGATTTTTCTCCAATAATTCTGAAGAATTATGAAAAAAACCCACTTACCATAGGCATTTAATCTTGAAAAATAATTTGACCAAATCTAAACACTTTTGCATCTATCCTGTAATTTTGCCATGTATTCCTCAATTTTCCCTCTGAATTAATCCAAATAATTATCCCAATATTATACAAAAAAGTATATATTAGCAATTTGTGTGATACCAAAACCCCAAAGTTTTAATGTAAAAGTTCTCACAACATATTTTTGTCATATGAGGCCCCAACCAAAAGAACCTTTGAATAATGAAAATACTCCAATAATACAACTAAAAATAGAAGAAAGGTCAAAAAAGAAAATTTACAAAGAAAAAGCCAAAACCCCCCCAAAAAGACTTCTAAAATCAGTCAAAAAAGGTTATAAATAATCAAAATATCAAAAAATGAAGAAAAAATACGCAGGGACTTTTTTCCCCTGTCAAACAATAAAAGTGTTTTCCAATGAGCTTAGGTGGTAATATACTTGATGGCCATCATTTTCTGTATTGAAGGTGGTTTGAGCACTCCACAGCCACTTCACTTTACTTACATAAGATTGTCAACAGTTGTTGACAATCTTATGTAAGAAATTCCTTTTGGTGGAAGCAATAGTACTGGTTTCCAAGCACCAACGGATATTCTAACACTGTCAACGATTGCTTCCAGGTACAGAATCCGTATGGTACAGTATGAGAGATACCATCCATACTACAAATGGTAGCTCTCATATCTTGGAATACAATAATTGTCCGAAAATGATCTTCCAGGTGGAGGATGGAGCAGCCTACTCCATCCTCCACAAGCCTAAATTATGAGTTTATCAGTATTATTCTGAGAAAAAAAATTTGACACTTATTACACTTCTCATTTTTTCTTTGTTTTTAATATTTTTTTTTACAAAATAGGACTTTCAATACTGAAAGTCCTAGGTTTTAACTTCTATTATAATGAAACACATTTTTAAATATAAATATGAAAAAACCATGTATGAAAAGTGAATCAATACAGATATTTCAACCATTTCAAAATCAAATTTGAATTAATTTGAAATTTAATTTTTGAGTTTTTTCAACATAAAGAAGATGTCCCAATATTTTTGTGGCCTCAAGGTCAAGGAGTCATCTTGAAAATTTGTACTCTTAAGTATTACTGATATGAGATGAGCCTATAATGTTTCAGGATAAAACATTTACATAATGTAAGTAAGCTACAAGACCCCAAAATGTAACTAAGATTTAAACAACTAAACACCTTTTATCTGTGAATGATTTAAATTTTAACCCAAGTAATTATATGTTAATATTCTGAAGTTTTGCTCTTTGACCTCTTAGATGAAGAATTGTTTTCTTTGCCACCAAAAACTCATCTTCTTTTCATTTTTCTTGAAACCCAAAACTCATTTTGTTTTCATTTTTTTCCACCTCACCTTACCTTATCTTATTTTTTAACTTTTTAACTCTGCTTGCAAGATAATTTTGAGATAATCACAATGGTAGATTTTGGAGGTAAGTTAAGATTTACTCAACAAATTTTCTGTTATTGATATTGTAACAAACACTAATCAGGGGTAAGGGTATTCATACTTACACCCACTCAAACACCTCAAACCAGCAAGTCCACTGTGTGTATCAGCATTCAGTTTCAGCAGTCTTCTTTGCTGAAACATGCATGCAGTCTGGTTCCTCAATACAGCCTGTCAGCCTTGTTACAGGATGGAATTACCTAATACAGCTCGGATACACCATTCCCAAACTGTATGATCACTAAATACCACCAATCCTGTACAGCTTTTCAGGACCTGTATTGGCCAGACTCAATTCAATCATCAAATCTTCTCATGAAAATTCTCTTTCCGGGTAAGGGCTGGTGATTCTCACATATACCAGCCCCTCTTTCCCCCCCTGGGGACTTGTCCCCATTTGATTAATTTGGTATATTTATTATTTTATAATTATTCTTATCCTTCTTTTGGGTATTATAGTTATTTGATTTTAAGTTAGTCTTTGCCTGTACAGTATGAGTTGGATGGCCATATTCTAATTAACCCTCCTCTTTCCTTCTGACAGGTTGAAACAGTGGACTTGGACTTGTTTGCGGTTGGATCTTCTATCTATTATTTGTATTCTTGTTTCTTCTTTTCTTATATTAGTCTTTATCAGAAATATTACTTGCATTACACTCTTACGTTTTTTGGCCTATCTTATTCTTTGAGCCCTCTGCAGTGAGTCCCAGTTTACTGAGTGCCACGCCCTCTTCACTTAGAAGATCCCCTGTGACATTAAATTAATTAACTCATATTTGATTCTTTCTTTTCATTCATTTAACTTAATTTCTCTCATTCATCAATTATTACATCTTTATTATTATGAATTTTTCTCTAATCAATTTTCCTCTCATTCTGTCAGGCTGAATCTATGATAAAAGGTATATAAATGTATTTACAACTTTTAACTATGACTGTGACACGGTAAAAAATGGTTATGAAAGATTATAAGGGTTTATAAATGGTTTAATTTAAAATAAAAGGGCTTTACTATATAAGAATATAGTGGTGGTGAGTGCTGTTGAAAGCCCTGGGTGCAGCTTTACCTGTTGGGTTACAACAATAAAGACTAAAATAATTAAAGCTATAATAATACCTGTTTATTTTCCAACAGTATAACTGTATTTGACAATTGTACTACGTAGGAATTCAAGAGCATGATGAGGAAAACTTTTCTGGCTGTCAAAAGCCCCCTTTTTATCCTGAAATGGGGTGGAAAGGCTGCTAGACTTTCCATGTAGAGGAAGTGAAGATTTTTCACTCTCTAGGACAGGCTTATGGTTTACAAATGGCCTGTATAGCCTGTATTGGGCTAAGATGTGGTTTTGAAACCACATCTGGGCAGTTTTCACCAATACAGGGTGAAAACTTTCATCTGGGGACCACACAGCCTGGTTTTGACGTGAATGACACATAGCATGCTGTACAGAAACTGTATGGGACCCCAGTATTGACTGAAATATGAGTTTTGAAGTAAAAACAAACTTCTTTTTCTGTTTGAGACCTCATATTCATGGTTACGGGACATTATCCCATGGTAAGGCTGAATTAGCAAAAATGTGAGATTTTAACCTTAAAACAGCCATAACTTTGTCAATTCTCAAGATATCAACCTCAAAATTAGTTCGGTGTGTAGCCCTGAACGTGTTCTACACAATGGTACCTTATTTGATATGGCTATCATTAAATATGGCAAGGTTCACCCATGTACAAGATTTTTTGTACATAGGCGTGTTTGAGGCAAAAGCTGTATTGGTCTTGTTTGCCTCATAAACTTTGTTCTAGTTGAGATATGAGGAAGTGGATGACACCATCAGATAGCCCTGATTGTGATCTTTCCAAAAAAACCACACTTTGGGTATCTCACACTAAAACTGTAGAAGTTAGATGAGAGGTGAATGTTTTGCTCAACCTTATTTGGCCTGAATTTGACCATAACCTTAGTAATATTGGTGCTAGCTCAGCTTGGCTGGTACCATTTGATAGCCCTGACTTAGAGCTTCATTTTGAATACCCATTTGATGGGGTTAAGCCTCTCCTTCTGAATTTCAGATGAGAGGTGAAAATTAAGGTTTATGCTCAGCAACAACTTTGAGCAGGAATAACTTTGTTATTCTTTGTCCTATGGTGATGGGACTTAAATTTTCAGAAAGAGGTGAGTTTCCTTTTCTGTTTGATACATCTTGAACTAATTTGGATCAGCTCCATGGTTTGGTGGTATCTTGGCTAAACCATTGATTTATGGTATTTTGGCTGTAATGCTTGTGCTCTGGTTTTGAGTCACAGGCTGACATACCCTCCCTCTAAGAAAGGCTCATCATTGATGAGAATTTTCAGTCCTCCTAGAGGCTCTGAATCTCCTTAAATGGAGGATCTGATCTGGTATGGCATCTTCTGCCAACCATTTGTCTTTATCAGCTGTTTGGTTCTTGAATCTGACTAAGTATTGTCTTTGATCCTTCCCATTAAGTCTGATCTTCCTGGCCCTGACGATTTTCCTCACACGTCCAGGGGAGTCCTCCACTTCCACTATCTCTGGTGGTGTGGGGCTTCTTCTTCCTGGAGGGGAATTTATCCTCCTCTGTCTGGAAGTATGGCTTGACCAAATTCACTGGAAAGACTGGGTGTTTCCTGGAAAACTCCTCTGTTACTTTGACTTCCACTGCATTCTTTCCTATCAACTTAATGATAGTGAAGGGCCCTAAAAAGGAGTCTCTCATTTTATTAGGTCCTTTGAGATTATTAAAGTTTAGTGTGGACACTAGCACTTGGTCTCCTTCTTTGAAGTCAGGTTCCATATGTGATTTGTCCCACCTCTGCTTATTGTACTCTTTTTCCCAGCTATGCATTTGGAAGCTGTGTCACAAGCCCTCTTCCACATATCATGGAAGTCTTTGGCTGTGGGGTGGATGGTAAAAAGATTATTCTTCAAGTGATGCATAGGCAACAGGGAACTCCACCCTTTCTCTACCAGTGCAGGTGTTTTTCCTGTGGTAGAGTTCTGAATTGTATTATAAGCCAGTTGGACAGCTGGTAGAAGGGTAACCCAGTCATGGGTTTATCCCTCATGGTCCTTGGATTCCATGCCATAGGCACAGAACCTTCTAAGGATGTCCTCCATTGTATGAATCATCCTTTCAGCTAGGCCATTGGTTTGTGGATGGTAAGCTGTGGAAAATGCAAGCTTGGCGGCAAGCATGTGATACAAGTTGGTCCAAAATTCAAATGTGTATTTTGGGTCCCTATCACTAATGATGATATTAGGGACTCCACAGGTAGATAAAATGTTATTCCAGAATAACAGAGCTACAGATATAAACAGCATGCAAGAAACCAATTTCCCATAGAATCCACAACGTCCAGTAATATCTTTGGTAATCCACATTCCCTCATTGAAATAATTCATCAAATTATTAATTTTTCTTTTGAAGCATTCAAAAAGAGGCAATGCATTTCAAAATGGATATTTTCATGAATATTCTACTTAATTCAAACTTCAAAATAAAGCAGTATAATAATGACAAATCATTATATAAGTTAATCAGTTAGTTCTCTACCAAGTCTATTGGTATATAATTTTTTGAATGAATAATAGATTTTAATAATCAAAAGGATGTAAAACTCACTGTGATACTAACTGTAATAGGAAATATTCAACATTTTGATATTGTTTGAGTAAGATATACCAAGTTAATTAAAATTATTCCAAATTAAAAAATAAGTGTCCCAAATGTTTTTCAAAATATGAAATTTGATATAATGTCATTGAGAATTTGAAATTTCTTAATTTTTCAGAAACACTGAATTCTTTGAAAAAATTGATTCAAATGGATGGGTAATAATTTCAAGTGAATCATAATTGGTAACAGAATCTGGAATAGCATGATTCAATTGAGGATCTCATCTAAAAAGGAAGTTTAGAATAATATGGATCCTTACATTCCACCACTTACACGCAAATAGGAAAAGAAGGCCAAGTTTTCCATAGAATTATGATAAGATATACATACCTTCAAGGGGAATCGAGTATCTTTTTTCACAGCTCATTTAATATAGAGAGAAGAGTTAGTACATGAAGTATCAATATTATTAAGAACTTTGAAAATGAATTTTCTAATTTTTCAATTCATTTTTCTTTCTTCTTGGATACACTAATTTTTAAATAAAAATCTGAGCAATGATCAAGAGTATCAAATGAAACTCATTTATTCTAAGATTGATTATTATATTAGTTAGTTTAATCTAAAGTATTATATACTTCAAATAATTGGGCCATATATCAGGCAAAAATTGCTAACTATTCTGAAATTACTCATACTGAAAAATCTCTAATCCTATTTATTATATAAAAATATTTTGAGAAAGGAATACAATTAATACCCTTGCAAAAGCTTCATATCCATTATTTACAAGATATTTGAAAATAATTATTATAAAAATATAGCTCTCATATTTAATCCATTGTTCTTTTTTGAGCTTCAATAATCAACTAAATTTCAAATAAGAAAGCCTTCCTACCCTATAGCTCCCTATTTTGAAGTATTTAAAAGAGAATGAAATGGCTTAGAGTATGTTTTAAATACCTGAAGCTTAATTTCCAAAATGTAGAAAATTCAGTTCTAATTTATTTGGAGAAATTTGTATTTAAATTTTGATCAACTGTTTCAATTAAACAGAGCTTCATGGAATAAGCCTTTAGTAGCGATGAACTAGCTTTCTCATTAAGAATAATAATTAAATAATTGTAAGAAAATTACTTGTAATACTGAGTACTAAGAGTTTTTAGAATGAGAAGAATGATTCTCTTTTTTTATATTTTCAAATTCTCACTCAGAATTTGAAGAGGGTATTATATACCATATATTTTTTCTCCATGCAAAAGAATATTCCAAAAAAACTTTTACAAAACAATTTGCATTTTCTGTGAAATAGTCTAATTATTTGAAACAAGACTATTTTAATATATCATGATTTAATATGAAATTTCATATTACAAAGGGAGAGATATTTTAAAGATGCAACAAATGAACTACCCATGTGCATATATCAATAAAAAAGTATTAAAAGATCCTAAATTCTTACTCTTGCGAAACTCATGATAAAGGATATTACATATAAAAACAGAAATATAGCCAAAAAAAAGTAAAAATGGATTTTAATGATAGAGAAATACAAAGAAAACATTTTGAAACCTACATTCAAAATATGCAATTATTATAAAAGGAATAATTTTCTCCATTGAAAAGAATTAAATAATACATTCCTTTTGTCCCTTTTAAAAAAAATTAAGAACCAAACCTTCTATTTATATTCATTTTCTTTTCTCACTGGAGAAAATATAAGATATTATCCCATTGAATGTCTGTTATATAAAAAGGGCTAAATATCTGGCACTAAAAAATCAGTTTTCTGGTATATGAAAACATATTTTACTGCTTTGATCTTTGAAGAAATGTTTTTCTATGAATATCATAACCCAATGAGATTACCATCCAATATCATAGAAGTACTTAAAAACACAATTATTTTTCTCTCCTAGTATTAGAGGTTGAAAATAATTCATGAGAGTTTTTGCGACCTTTTAAAGCTTAGTTTGTTTATTTAATGAAATTTTCATATAATGGCTAGTCTGAAAGAAAAAATGTAAGATCTTTCTTTTGATTATCTGGGATATTTTTTGTCAAAATTGAGAAGGAATTACAAAATATACTCAATATTTACAATGCCATAATTAATCCCAATTAATGAGGATTTCAAATTTACATTTTTTACTCCAAAAATGATTTCTAGCTCATCAAAATGGAAGAGTTTGAAGCAACTCATCTACTCTATAATTTTAGAAACTAATTTCCTTATTCCCCTTTCCTCTTGATTCTATATATATTCTTTTTAAAGGTATGGAAACAAATTGCTTCTTCTATTATAAAAAAATACAAATTTGAATCGAAAATGATTCATTCTAAATAATAGGAGATATATCATATCAAAATTGGATATTCCTAACAGCTATATGGGCTGAAGTGGAAGAAATTATTATTAAAATTTCTTTTCAAATCATACCCTTTTTATATTTTGAGCTACAAGCTCAAAATATTGACTATTTTAAGATTCAAATACCACTTTTGAGGTGGATCTACATCTCATTAAATAAGGGAACTTTAGCAAGGTTGAATATTTTAGTGAGCTTGAGATATCTGGATCATATTACAGACACCTGAATGTTGGGCTCTTATTATTAACATATAAATAAGGTTAAATTACATGTAATATAAATTGAATTTCAGTTTATCTCATGGCTCTTAGTTTCAAGAATGTTTACTTATTGATAAAGGAATTTGAAAAAAACTATAGCTTTTATAAAGCTGAATATCTGAGGAAAATGCAAATTTTGGGGCTGATATTTTTAAAATATATTTAGAATAGAATATTTATAGCTTAAAATTCATCCAAAAGTCAGTTATTATTTTTATTTCCTTCATATCCATCTTTATTCTCATTTTGTACATGGTTTTTTCCACCTCTCAAAACATATTGTGTTGATAGATTTTTTGGAATTTAAGTTAAAATTAATTTCCTGAATTATTCTTGGATCTGATATAGTGTCCAATTTCCTGTTTAAGACCTCTAATGTTGTATGAATGGATTGCATGTGTGACATAACAATCTTCTGAAACATACAAATGTAAAATTAATTTACTCCCAGAATTACAATATCAGTCCAACACAAGTCCAACCCCGATTAAAATTTTACACCTGGTGGCAGGTGTTCATCTTTTACTATTTCAAATTCTTGCATAAGCCTT
The DNA here is from genome assembly GCA_023105745.1 of Austropuccinia psidii. Lineage (NCBI taxonomy): Eukaryota > Fungi > Basidiomycota > Pucciniomycetes > Pucciniales > Sphaerophragmiaceae > Austropuccinia > Austropuccinia psidii. The sequence goes on along the minus strand of JALGQZ010000007.1, from coordinate 51,473,851 downwards.
GGATATGTGAGAAAAATCTTCTTAAAGTTCAGGAAATGATGAAATTTCTTCAATAGCTCACTCAAACTCTCTCAATGTGACAATATTTTATTCCAAGAATATATAGTATATGAGATACAAATATCTTGAAAAATAAATTGATAGCTAGGTTTATCTACATTAAGCTTTATCTTAACTAAATTTGTCAGCTTCTGAGTCATATATAGCTTCCAGATAAGCCAGCTTATTGTGTGTTTCACAAGAAGCTTGAGTCATTTTGGTTTGAAATTATCTTGGAAATTCACCAAGGCCATTTATCTTAGCACCTTAGCTATATATATGAAATCCTTATTCCGTTTCAAGTGATACAAGATAATAAATAATTAAAATGACTTTGGGTATTGTTTAGTTTCTTCTCAATTATTCTCAGAGGGTCTGTAGGATGTTCGTTTAAGTGGTTTAATAGCTCATTTGAAAAGAGTTCCATTTGTTGAGGTCTGGAAGACATAATTGTGACAATAAACCAGTTACGAATGTCATGGGTTTGATTCTGGTTGGAAACAAGGGAAGCTCTCAATAAGAAAAAATTGCTATTTTTTCTGCTTAATTGGAATACAAGGTCTTTTCCTCTTTGATGTTCCTCGTAGGCTCCTGTTGTGACTACTTTAGCTCCATGAGGATGACATGGGTAATACCATAGTGGTATTCCATACCAATTATACCAGTCTAAAGCTTACGGTATTAAAAAATAGGATTGTGGAATATCCCTGAAGATACTATATAAATCTGTGGAATAACTCAAGACACAAAAGATAAAATTGTGGAATTCTGGAGGAATTATGGAACCAAATTCAGAATAATTTTTTAAATGGAATAAAACTATGTAATTTTTTGAATAAATGAGAATGAAATTGAAGAATTTGGGAGGAATTATGGAAGATATTGTGGTTAATCCAGAGACAGGAATAAAATTGTGGAGTTTGAGAGAAGAAATGGAGGATTTTAAATATTTCAGAGTAACTGGATTGAAAGAAAATTGTGGAATAATTCTGTAAAATCAAAGAAAATTATGGAATAACCCTGGAGATGGACATAGGAATTGTGTAATAGCTCCAGAGATGGAAATAGGAATTAGGGAATAGCTCCAGAGATGGAATTATGAAATGAAGTTGAAGAATAATTTTAGAGATAAAAAATAGGATTGTGCACTAACTCCAGAGAGAGAAATAAAATTATGGAATGGCGGAGAATAAATGAGGGAGTTTTCAGATTTCAGAATAACTGGATGGAAGAAGATTTTGGCATTATAGACAAATCCCGGAATAACTGTGGAGAATAAAATAAAATTGCAGATTAATTTCAGATATTAAAATAGTATTGTGGAGTTACAGAAGAGGTGCAGAATGATTCTTTGAATCAAATACAATTGTTTAATAGCTCCAGAGGTCAAAATAAAATTTTGGAATGACTCTGGAGAAGGAAATCAAATTTCATAACTGTGGAACTAAGTAAATCAAACTGTGAATAACTCCTAGGGCATAATCAAAATTCTGAAAATCTAGAAAACTAAATCTTCAACAAGAAGGATTTCAATTTAAATAATGAATAAAACTTTCTCTTCCTTATTGCACAATCCATAGCAAAATTACACAATTCAATTGAGATAAACTAAATACAGCTATTCACATTCATATTGAGTACAGCATCAGCACTGTGTTTTCTCCATGTCAAGCCAATTAAGATAAATACCTCGAGTGTATGCAAGAAATTACAATGGATTCACCAAAAGCAAATTTCTGGCTTATTAATATTAACACACATCAAATTCAATCAAAATGATGCAATATTTGCATGAAATGACAGAATAATGAAATCAACCCACTAGAAAAATTCTCTCAAGATTGGCTATCAACTTTGAAAACAAACCTTTCCCCAACTTTGTTCAAATCTAATAGAAGCACACTAAATAACAAATTCTGTATTTTCCCCACTTTCTCCACTTCCAAGAGGAATGTCACCAGCTAAATTCTCTCCAAGATATTATATGACTAGAAGAAAGTTCAGTTGTCAGAACCTGTGTTTTCTCCACTTTCTTGGCTAAAAAACCCTAACCAGCCAAATTTTCTCAATGACATCACATTATTTTTATAAAAAACACCACCATTGTCAGCCTGTGACTCAAACCAGAGCACAAGCATGACAGCCAAATACCATAAACCAATGGTAGAGCCAAGAAACCACCAAAACATGAAGCTGAGCCAAACCAGATAAAAAAAGTATCAAACAAAAGAGGAAACTCACCTCTTTCCAAATATACAGTTCTCATCGTCATAGGAAAAAGAATAACAAAGTTATTACTGCTCAAAGTTGTTGCTGAGCATAAACCTTAATTTTCACCTCTCATCTGGAATCCAGAGGAAGAGGCTTAACCCCATCAAATGGGTATTCAAAATGACTCTCTAAGTCAGGGATATTCAATTTTACTAGCCAAATTGAGCTAGAATCAGAATTACTGAAGGTATTACCAAAATAAGGTCTAATAAGGGGGAATAAAATATTCACCTCCCATCTATCTTCTACAGTTTTTGTGTGAGATACCTAAAGTGGGGTCTTTTTTAAAAGAAAACAATTAGGGCTACCTTATGGTTCCATCTATTTCCCCATATCACATCTAGAACAAAAGTTATGGGGCAAAGAAGCTCCATGCAGATTTTAAACAAATCACAAATATGTACAAAAACTCTTGTACATGGCATACCTTTGCCATATTTAATGATAGCCATGCTAAATGAGGTAGCGTTGTGTAGAGCAAATTCAGGGATACACAATGAACCAACTTTGAGCTTGATATCTCAAAAACTGATGAAGGTATGGGAGTTTTAAGGTTAAAATCCCACAGTCAGACCAATACAACCTTATTGTGGGATATTCTCCCATAATTATGATTATGAGGTGTCAAAAAGACAAAGAATCCTGTTTATACTTCAATAACTCATAGTTTGGCCAATACTGGGGTCCTGTACAGGTTCTTTACAGCATTCTATGCGTCATACATGTCAGAAGAGGGCTATGTGGTCCCCAGATGAAAGGTTTCACCCTGTATTGGTGAAAACTGTCCATATGTGGTTTCAAAGCCACATCTGAGCCCAATACAGGCTATACAGGCATTGTGAAAACCACAATCCAGTCCTTGGAAGTAAAAATTCTTCACTTCCTGCACGTGGAAAGGTCTAGAAGCCTTTTTCACCCAATTTTAGGATAAAAAGGGACCTTTTCTCCACCATAAAAGGTTTCCTCATCCTTCTCTTGAATTCCTACATAGTAAAGCTGTCAAAAAAAGTTGAACTCTTGTAAATAACCAGGTATAATCATAACTTTAACTAGTGTAGTCTTTATTATTGTAACCCAACAGGCAAAGCTGCACCCAGGACTTTCAAAAGCACTCACCACCATTATTCCTCAATAGTAAAGCCCTTAATATTCTTTTATAAACCCTTATTATCATGAGGAAACCTTTTTATACTATTTTCACCATGTCACAGTAATAGTTAAATCTTGTAACTAGTCATTAATAAGCTTCATAATAGACTCAGACTGACAACCAGAAGAATTCTCTCAGCCAACATGTTGCTACACCAAAACTACGTGTCTCACCAGCTCAAACCTCTCAGCTATTATTTTTCTGACTCCTGTTTTTTGAGAGGCTCTATAGAGGCTCAAAAGGAATGAATAGAGGTCTTCTCTCCCTCATTTTCGGAAAACAATGAAAACATTCCCACTATTGGGGATTATAACCATCTCTGAAATTGCAGGATATCAAGAGTAGTGGTGTTGTTTTAGCTGTGAAAATCTCAGTATCTTAGTATTTTTGAAGAATAGTATTATAGCTATATTGAAAAGCTCAGTAGCTTAGTATTATAGCTGTAGTGAAAATCTCAGGAGCTTAGTATTATTAAAGAATGGTGGCCATAGTGAAAATCTTACTAGTATTTATATAAGATTATTAAAAGTAATTATTAAAGAATTATTATTCTTATTTAATCTACTAATCTTATCATTAGTAGTCATATCAAAAAAAACAATATAATCAAAAGAAAATCTTTTTATTAGTCTTTGTGAGATAAAATCAAATAGTAGTCTTTAGTTTATTATAGTGTCATATCAGAGGTTTGGCTATAGAGCTATTGATGGGTCTTATTTAGAGACTATTGATAAGTCTGTTCTATCTTTTAAAACAACAGATATTATTTTATCTTGTGATTCTCTGTAGGCTGACTATCCATTATTATTTTGAGGGGCAGCTAATACACCTTAGAACCAATGGTTATTGGAAAATTCTTCAATTCAAAACAGACCTACCTATAATTTCCCCCTCAAGGTACTTCCTTATTTGATCCCACACTGTCAGCTACATGAGCTTTGTGATTCAGGGCCTTGATCCTGGAGGTGCTGTCACATGGTGGAGCTTGATATACAACTTGCCAGTAGTAACTAGTATTTCAACCCATTTAATAGCATTTTCAGAAATTGTTTCCTTTCTTGAGGTCTGGAATACATACAGAATGGTGACAGGCTCATTAAGAATTGAGACATAGATATTAAGATAGCAATGTTTCTAATAAATCAAATCACTCATTTGTAGAAATATTGAATACTTGAGACAAGTAATGATAAGTTCTTCATATTTTCCCCCTGAAACATTGACACATTCCAATTATTCCTGTATATATGCTATGAAGGAAAGTTTTTTTTCTAAATTATTTCCTTTCATTATGTAAATATAACTCAATATTCTATGATAAGAAAAATATTCCCAAACACAAAATGATAAGGCCATAACATTTTGTGGACTTCAAATTTTAAACCTCAGAGAATAAGTGTGTTGAATTTTCATTATGTTGGAGTTGGTAGATATCTTAGCTAAAAAGGAAGTAGTCTGGGTTGATACAATGACTCACCAGAACCATTCAGACCTAATTATTTCTCTTAAAATTTCCAAAAAGCCTCACATAAAAGGCTCATAGTACCTCTAGTTAGTGGAATACAAAATTTAATTCTTCTTGGCTTCTCCTTCAGTAGAACTACGCTTCAAATTATATAATATGTAATGGTTCTCTCCAAAGGAAAAGAGGGGATAATTTAGTAAATCTTCTATGAGCCCTTATTATCTATTATGATAATAATTGTAGATTTATGATGGAAAGAAAATAAAAAAATTCTTGAGGCTAGCCTGGTTTTCAAATAATATTTTACTGCATATATTTGGCTCAACTGAGTCAAAGATGAACCTTTTACAAGAATGAAAGAAAAGAAGTAAAGTAACAGGATTTTTTATGAAGATATAATGATCAAAATATAAAATTTATACTGAATTTAAATTAATTCATGTAGTGTTATCTGGGATATTCTACATAGCAAATATGATGGATAAAAGCACTTTCTGTGATTGAGCCACTTATATGTGGAAAAAATATGATCTCCTATATGATTAAGCTTTTATTCTAATAATTAAATTATGTCTTTTATATCAGAATAGAATAGTATAGAATCTATTAATTGTATTATTTTATTTGTATAAATACAACATACTTAGTATAAGAGTTGTTTATTAAAATCTTGATAGTACTACTACTGATCAAGATTGCTAAATCTTTTCTTATTAAGAATGATTTCTTTATTTTAACTTCTATACACTACTGGTTACTATAAAATTAAGTCTTATCTTTCTACTAGAATCAATTACAGGAAGATGGAATAATAAAAAATCTTTTCAAAGAATATGTGATTAATTTAATTAATGTTTTTTTGTCAGGAGTAATTATCATAAATTCTTGAAAAAAAACTAAAAACTAGGGAAAAAGAGCCAGAAATTTCTAAATAGATCACTGATACTACAATGATACCTTGCAAAGGATTGGTAGAGCTATTTGAAAAACTTTTTGTGGACTTATAGAGTCAAAGGTTTTATAAATTTAATAATGCACAAATATATATCTATATTACTATTTTAAATATTAATATTATATTATTTACCTTTTTTTGATTGACTTCAAAAATTTAATACATTTAAGAATGATCCAATAACTGATACTTTCTTGGATTATTAATTATTTAATGATTCAACTTAATTATAATGGAATGAATGAATCAAAGCAATAGAAGGCTTCTTTTAAGTCTAATCAATATTTGATTTTCATTCCATGGATAAAGCATAATAACTAGCTACATGATTTGTATCAATTATTAGATCACTTCTTTTCACCTACAATTATGATAAATAATCAATCACATCAATTTTCATTGCTACCAACCTGTCTATGGTTGAGAAATAAAGAATTAAAGACTGTAAATCTTCTTTCATTTCAAAATTGAAACAAGTTCCTCAAAGGTATTGATTTCATTGAAAATTTCATCACAGCTTACATTTTCTGTGAGTTTTTGAAGATACAGTGTTTCATGTGTAAACATCTAAAATGGACTGTAAGTAGAACTTTTGATTTGAATAATGAAGTCATAACTCTTTTTGGCTTTACTATAGATTATCCCTTTTTTCATTGGTCCTTAAAGTTTCAGAAGTTTTAATTAAGAATTGTATTTCTAATGAATTTTTGAGGTTTTTACCTTATTTCTAAATACAAAAGCAGATGTTATAGATACAGCTAGTTTCCAGGATGTAAGTTCATGGATACTAGTCCCAGAGTTGCTTTTATTGATTTATTTTGGCTTATTAATGGAAAATAATCAATAATGGACATTTTTAAACAAGGAATAGCTTCTCATTTCCTCTTTTCCATTCCAAAATAGAAGCTTATTTTCTATTTTCTCATCATTCAATGAGACTTAGCCTGAGTAAAAAAGTTCCCAAAGGGTTTTAATTTACCAATTTTCCAATATCATCCATTTATCAAGATTTTAGTACTTTCTAGATTTCAGATTCCTCAGAAATTGTGGTACCCTTTCTCTTTCTGATGTCTTTTGTCCTCACAAGCTATTTTCATGTCAAAATAGTGGTTCAAGTTTGAAGACTGATATCCACTATGGGTGTTCCAAAAACACATGTATTAATTAAGTGATTCTGAGCTCAATAAAAATTTGTAGCACAAATAGTAGGCTCTATTTCACATTTTAATATTAACAAACCCATTATTTTGGCCTTAAAATGCAAAAAAAAAGTTTTCACAATTCTTCTATGTGGTATTGATGATTAGTTATTGAAGTATTTTGCATATTTCTGCCTCATATACATAATTTAGGCTTATTTACTCTATGAAGCTACCCTAGGTGAACTCCTGTGTGGAATATTTGAGCTTACTTACTCAAAATAATGCTATTCATATTTTTCTCTATGAAAATAATAAATGTTGAATATATAAATCACTTATGGGTTCTGTATATTCCAAGAATTATTTTTGGCCTTTTTGAGTATATAAAATTTAGCTCAACGCTTGCATTCAGCACCCTTTTGGAAGCTCAAATATTATTATTTTTTCCAAAACTAATATATATGATTTCCAAAACTTAATAATAATTACTTTGTTTGGTGTCAATTATCAGTTGATGTTTGACACCTGTAAATTGATAGATCATACTTCTGAATGGGACCAAAGTTAATCCAAGAGATTGAAGGAATTGTTATTGAGGGATTTCCTCTTCATTTAAGATCAATGAAGTAACCTAAAGGGGAAATTACAATAATTATATTTAGAATTTATATCATATTATTGTAAGCCTTTCACTACTTTCAGGTTAAGACAATATATTTGTGAATTCCCAATCTTCTAATTTATATTTAATTAACTTAATAATATGTTCAAATAATGGCTAATGGCTTACTAAATACGTTTTGTAAAACAATTCTCTGAAAAATCCTTGGAGGAATTATTTTTTTAAAAAATCTCCAGCAATATTACTTTATGAAAAAATAATTTGGAAAACCACATTCAATATGACAAAAATAATGCTTAATTCTTATATTATAAAGAAAGCCTCCATGATATATAACAGTGATTTGAAATAAATACTATTTCATTCATTACTATATAATGAAATTAGAAAACTTACTAAAGGGAATTGTAAAATAATATAAAAATAATTAGTCAACATTTTGATTCAATGATAGCTCTGCTTTATATATTCCACCTTTTTACTTCAACAATGGGAGGTTTTAATAGTACTCAGCATATGACTAGTCACAATATATTGGTGTATAGAGACTGAGAAATAATTCAATTAGTAATAACTCTTGAAACACCAATGGTGTTATTGTACCTTGTAATAACCTCTTAGCTATTTTAAAGACATTTCATTGGTCTAGCTAGGGAGTCTTGCTAGTCTATGGTGTGTCCATACCTTAAAGAATAAATAGGTTTATATTGTGATACAGGTTTTTTGTGCTCTTGCATGAACTATATGTGACTTGGAAATTATGGGAATATACTTTTTGTGTACATCTAATGTATTAGCTCACTGATAGTGCTTTATGATATTGTGGAGTATTAAGTATACCCAAAGCTCTGTGTTTATTTGGGTAGACATCTCTAGCTCTTTCTTCCATTAATTATCTTTAAAATATTTTTATATTTACTGCTTCCTTATATTTCTATTAAGCGCCTTGAGATTATTTGAATGAATTTCTAAATCTTCATCTTATATAATTGTTATTCCTTCTGAGCCTGAATATCATTTTTATGATAAAATCCAAAATGCAACTATTATTTTTCTTAAAGCTGTTTAGACTCCAATTATTTCTAAAGCTCCAGGTTTATAATTTCTAAGTCAGGTATTATATACCAAACACATTTTTCCTGAAACATATTTTTTCTTTGATATGCTCCTTAACCAGTAAGGAAAGGCACAATAAGATTGAATTATAATGCAAAATTTCTCTTTTCTTTTGATCCCTCAAAAAATGTATTTGAAAAATTTCAATATGATCACCATGATTATTTTTTGCTTAAGCTACCTCATAGGATATATTAGTTCTATAATAATTTTCATGAATTCTTTTGATTAAGAACTCTTTATTTATGGAAAATAGTAGGAAATACATTATAAAAACAGGTATTTGATGAATAAACCAAAATAATTTTCAAAATATGCACCTTGAATTGTAGAAAAAACTGATCTATTCATTTATTCTCTCTAGAAATCATTGTTTTTGAAACATAAGACTTCTAAACTAATAATACTATGAGAAATATTCAGAATATCAAGATTCCTATCTGGATCATTTTAGTGAGAACATTTCTCAGAAATTTCATCTCGGAATTCTTAACAATTAATTTACCTCATTTAAATAAGGATCCTAATAAATATTAAAGAATAACTGTAACATAAGATTTGAGGAAAATGTGCTCAATGTAGAGAGACACTTCTTCTAGGACACTACTGATAGGATTTGGGAGTAAGATACAATAGTTACAATAGCTAAAAAGACATATTTGAGTTCTTCTATTCAGTTGATTTAACCCTTCAGAATTTAAGAGCAATCTTTCTGTAGCTCTCAAGCTATTTCCTTAATTTTTACTTCCACTAGTTTGGAAAGGAAATTATTGTGACATGAAATATAAAATATTTAGATAGAGGCCTTCTCTGATTCCTTCATAATTCTATTTGAAGGAATTTAAGAAAATATGACATTATTTAAGGGAAGTACCAAATAAAACCCAGTTGAATTAGCTCAAAAGCTGTTTTTTTATTAATGTACTACTATTTATGGTAGAACTTCTTCCTAAACTTTAAAGTATTTTTTTTACTATTTCAAATATTGCTTGTACAGGGCATGCTGACTCAACTCCTTTATCTTAACTCCAAGGAGACTCAGAAAATGGGAAAAACTTGATAACCCCATGACTCTTACACATTTTTCATATGTATTTGAAGCAAATTTAAAATTGGAAAGTTTTCATCATTTGAAATCTAAATTATGAATTACTAAATTCATTAGGCTTTGCAAAATAATTCAAAAATTAAGCAGGAATTTGGAACATAATACAAGATTATTAAAAAACACTTATCCTTCTACATATAAGGATATCAGGAGGGAAAATTTTAAGTGATCATTTGTTGTTGAATAATTTCTCAACAACAATAAACAAAAATACACATAAATTTTGTATCAGACAAAAGATGTATATTTTGAGTTTAGTCTTCCAGTAACTTAAATTACATTTAGTTGGGGTTTGGTAGATAAACAGAAAATCTACAGTGCTTTCATCAAGGAAGGAGATTTAATATGTCAATTGATATGAAAAATGCTCTGTTTCTTACCTTAGAAGCCAGTTTTAATGATTACTGTATTCCTAAAAATTTTAAGACACTAAAAAGTGTGTCAAGAGCCTCCATAATTTTCAATAACATATATTAAATTATTCAATCTAAATGATGAGAAATTATTTAAACTAACCCAGTCAGATAAAAGGGAATACTTCAATCAAGCACCAGAAGCCAAAATCAGAATCTTTATGGCTGGCTGTATGGGATATCTACAATATAGTTGATTACAGATAGAAACACAAGTTTGGGAAATAAACTGCAACATAATATAGTTGAATATAAATGAAAGGGATCTACTAATACAATTAGAAATGGTGAGTACCTTTGAGAGCCCTGGGTGAAGGTTTTATTATCTGAGCTATTGTCATACACACCAAAATAGTAATTATTATATGTATAACCATTAGTATTACAAGGTTACCACTTCCGAAGGAAGTCTTAATATGTAGGAATATAAGAATAGTTAAATTTTTCATTCTTAAATTGAGTGAGAGAAAGGCTCCTCTTATTCCTTGTTGGGATTGGTGGAGGTTTTTTTCCCTTTTCCAAGAATGAAAATGAAAATTTTAACCTTTTATGGCCCGCTTGTTCTTAAAAAGCCTCGTTAAGACGTAAATGAGTAAAATGTGGTTTTGAACCTTCTACTTGGCTATAGTAGCAAGTCTATATTGATGCAAGGCTAATAATATAAAGGGTCACATAAGAGCTTTCATTGCCTTTCAGAGATATATCAAACAGTTAATAACATCTATGTAAAATCATTTTTTATCATTTTAGAGGTCTTTGAGACTCTATACATTTTTGGCTCAAACATAAGTGGTGTATAAGTTATTACATTCTTTGTAAAGCCACTTCTGTCTTGTTCATTTTCCAGCTAAAAAATCTCATTCAACGTTTTAGATGTAGTTAAAAGAATAATACAAAACTTCATGGGTTTATGAGCTATTTAATCATTCATGCTATATCTCTTCCCTTATCCTCTTGCACATAAGATGATTATGCAGGGAATTCTTTCAGTGCGAAAGAAACTTCAATCCCAGATATCTTGGTTATTTTTGAAGATAAGAAGCTGTAAATCATAAAGAATGGAAGCACTTGGGGATCCCTTAAATTTTTTATTGCTAATTGTATATCTTGTTTTCATATGGCAAAGTAATAGGGGTTGCTAACTTGTTGAAGCCTGGAATTCCAGATCAAGAACTTCAACCCCAGATATCCCAGTCAGTCTTTGAGATCAATTAATAAATATTTCTCTTGGAGGAATTCTTCTTATCTAAAATTTAGTTAATAAGGGTAGTGAAAGATGATTAGAATATGAGAAGGGTAATATGAATATTTTCTTTTAGCTGTATGGCTAACAGAAGGCCAAGAAATGGGTTTCATTGTGTAAAAATATGTTTTTCTTCTAATTTTGATGCCTCTTTTTCAACAATACTATTACCTCACATCAAGAATAATCTTTCATGTAAAAGTAAGAATTAAAAAAGGGGAGTGATATTTCCACGCCTATGCCTACGCATAAAATTGTGGAGTCAGATATGCCTTCACGCCTTTCATGGATGCAGTTTGCTAAATCCATGCATCCAAGTGATTACTAAATTCACACCCCAATTTTTTTTAATCCAAAAGAACTATAATTTCACAGTTACCCACTTTCAATTTTGATGTTCATATGAGTCTCTAATAAAAGTTTTGATAGCTCAGCATATGTCAAAGTACTTGCTAAAGTTGTTCTTACATGAAAAAAATAACCACCATAAGGACAGGAAAATAAAATCCGATCAGTGATTTGAATGATTAAAAATGTACACACCTTGCCAAAGTCCACTTCCTCTGTTGTACCTGTAATTCATAAATATAAAATAAGTGGTTCTAAGTTTTTCATCAAATAAAACTTCTTATGAATTAACATACCCTTTGCATGTTTATCTCCACTGTATCAGGTGATATCAAATGGTATGCCATTATATTTTTCCTTTGTCCAATGTGATGTAGACAATAAATAGCTTGATCTTCAGCAGCTGGATTTCAATGAGGCTCCTAGATATATATTAGATATATAGATTATATTAAAATATTGCCTCATGGTCATGTAATCATAATTCATACCATTATAAATACCACGTCTGCACCAGTTATATTCAGACCAACCCCTGCAGCCCCTATAGAAGCCACAAGTACTTCTACATTGGTGTTTTCCTTGAATTTCTTAAGTTCTGCTTCCTGTGTAGCTTGGCCTATTGTTCCATCAACACGTGTAAAAACGATCTTATTGTTTTCTAAGACAATTCCAATCCTAACAGTTTATCACAAATAATTATCAAAGGAGAGGTACAAAGCAGAAGTTTAATAGACAAAATAAGGGAAATAACCCAACTTACAAATAAAGAAATGTTGTAAACTGTGAAAAAATCACTGATTTGGGGGTTGAATTTTTAATGTTTCAGCGTGATAAAAGAATTTTCAGGAGCCTCTTAATTTTAGTGCTTTGTAGACATTTTTTGACATCAACATGTTCTGTTATGGTACTATTAAAAAAACTCCCTTCTATCTGTGTCCCATATGGTGAGATCATACCTTCAATGTCATATATACTTTCACTAAGCAAGTGATGATTGCAACAAAGGCAAAGCTTGTTTATATACTTGAAGAACATTTCTGAGCCTTGATTAGATGATGATATGAACTCTTTGCAAATATCATTATATCTATCTAAAGTCCAATCTGAGAGAGGTTCATGGATATAATCATGATTAATTTCAGGTAGATCATTTAAAATGCGGTCCTTGTTTCTTTGTAGACAAAGATGCCTCAGGCATAACTGAAGGGGGCTATAATTGCCTTTTTTGAGCTCTTCCAATATTTCTGGTACCAAATTATCTTGTTTTTCACTTTGAGGTGCTGTAATGAAGGTGATTAGGCTCATTAAGTCATTTATACTGTTTTGAATAGGTGTTCCTGTCAGCTTTGAAGAAAGTTGACTCCTGACTTCTTATCTGACTAGGTATGTCAATTTAATTTATATATCTTTCATCAGAATTCCACAATTTATAAGTAATACATTGAAAAACTCACTGGGCCGCATCTAAGACAGCTCAGTACCATTCGCTATGGTAAATTCAAGAGCTTTCTATATTATCAGGCTGGCCAAACTCATGGGCTAACAAATGATAGCTAGATATTACAATATCAGCTTCAGACCATTTTTTTAAGTCCAATCTCCTTTCTTTTCTTCCAATGATAGGTGACAATCTTTAGTTGGGATATGTCTGTATGTAATTTTAATTCATCTTCCCAATTCTTTATCAAACAAGGTAAGCATATTATGAGTGTGGAGTGTTTTTGTTTTTTATTAAGAAAGTGAATGGATGGTGGAATATCTCTTTTGGAATCTTCAAGAGTCATACATATGAGTGATATGCACTGAATTGATTTCCCTAGTCCCATGTCATCAGCAAGCAGACAGCCCAAGGGAGTATGGCTGAAGGAGTCTTTGAGGTTATTTACTTGCTTCTTTTTGATGCTATGTATCAAGTTTATTCTTGTAGATGAGGATGATGGTTTCTTTAACCACAGAGATTTTGCCGATTTTCCATTTGGGGCTTCTCTATCTAGGAGAAATGCTAATCCTTTCTTTTGATGAGGCTTGAGTGATGATTTTAGGAATGGTATTAGGGATTTGATTTGTGGAAGGTCATTCCCCCTTGGAATCTTCAGGAGCTGTGAGTGCAGCTCAGGTGACAACAATACGTTCTGAGAAGAGATAACAGGCTGGGGCTCCAGGTGTGAGATAAGTGAACACCCACAATGTTCAGAGCTGTTGTATGTGGCTGGTTGGTGAATTAATATTGAATTCTGCCTAATGAGGTCAAATATATCAATGCTTTCTGAGGAAAACAAAAAAATAAACATTAATATTGGAATAGTGATGTTTTTCTTGTAAAGCTTAAGCTTGAGAAAGATTTCAATGAATACTTTCTGGTTGGGGTTTTTCTCTAGATTGGTGTGCCACATGCCAGAAGGACCACAGGATATGAAGAAATTGGGGTCACCCAATAATGGTACGAGTGCAGAGGTGACATCCAGAGGAAGGCTACCCCAAGCTTCTCTTTGATGTCATGTATACAAGAATGAATTTTGACTTGTATGACATAAGAAAATCCAATCATCTGGTGGAAAGGGTTTCTGAATGGGATTAGTGAGGCATACATGGGTTTTCAATATACCAAGGCAATATGGCTTGGAAGAATCCATATTTTGAAAAAAGATTCAGTTTGATCTTGACAGGAATGAATGGTAAATGAAATGAACTGGAGAGCAAGAATATATACTAAAGTAATTTTGATACTAATCAGGCCGGCTTGTGGTTTGCAGTTACTATTTGTATTATAAATAGAAACACGTGAGGTTCAATAAAAGATTGTTTGAAAAAAAACAGCTCAATTTAGAGAGGCAAGGAAATTTATTCTTGGATATTTCAATATAATTGTATCAAGCTCTGAATGAGAAGAATCTTTATATTCGAAGTCCTGACTTCAAACAGAATACATGAAGGAAATTCCTCAGGATACTTAAGGACATATATTTCAAGAAAGTCACCAAAGGAAAATATGTACTCAAGCTTGCATCAACTATCCCATTTTATGCATAAGTATCCTAGTCCAAGGTTGAAAAGCTACATCAAAAGAAATGGAAAATCACAAGAAATTTATATGTTTGAAAGCTTCATTTTTTCGGTTGATGTCTTTTCTTTTCATTTTGAATCTTTTCTTGACGTCCATATGTCTTCTCTTCTTGGGTTATTGGATCCATACATATAAGGCTTTTAGCTCTTTAATATAGCTTGGAGTTGATTTGGAAAGAACAGCCAAAGTGATTTATGGTGGGAAGTTCATCAAAAATAGGAGGTGGCTGAGTGGTCTGGTGAAAAGTGGTCGAAGTTTTCCAGAGAAGCTCAATAATACCTTGTTTGCAAGAAAAATACAAAAGTGTGGAGTATTCAGGAAATGAGAGGCCATAGCCACAGGAGTGGATGGGAGATAGAATTGGTTCTATGGCTGATTTGTCAAAGAATTTGAACAAACGATAAGTCCAAGTATTCATGTCCTTCTCATCTCTATGAACACGATTATGAAAACCATTTGTTGTTATAATTACATTGGAGAAAGACCGTAATTTTTGGTGGAACATTGGATTCCATTCACCTTCATGCCATTCAGGTAGCTGGGCTTCCTGCATGATTTCATTATTCTCACGGGCAGCAGACATAGAAAGAATCTTGATGCGGGAGGAAACAAAATTTTCAAACCTAGATCTAATTTCCCTACCACTCTTGTAGCAAATCCCACATTGGAGCTTGGTCGGAAATTCATCCTTTGGAGCTTGAGGTAGGTGGTATCTTATTTCTGATATGTGTGATTGTAGTAATGCTAAAATCATGTGTAACAGGACCATGATTCTAATTCACAATGGAATTTGAAACAAAAAATGCAAAAGATTGAAAAGGAAGTTGATGAACATGAAATACCATTACAAAAAAATTGATCAAACAAATTCAGGAGCTCCTTAGCTTTCAATACACAACCATTAAGCGTTTTCACCCCGAAAAGGCTTTAATTTCACGTGGTAGGCCATCACTAAAAAGGAAAAGGGTAAAGTCTACCAAAAGGCTTCCATCCAAATTTGAAATTGAGCAGGATATCCAGAATCGTCACAAAAGATTTCTTAAAAAGATGCACAGAGCTACTATTGGTCCCAAAGCTCAATTTATGAGGGGGAAAAGCTCTATTTGATGCAAAAAGAGGCAAGCCAAGATGATGAAACTACCACAAAAAGAAAAAGAAAATTATTAAATGATATGGGAAAACTGGAAATAAACTTGAGACCCCAAAATAACTCAAATTGTTTGAAAGAACCAGTGAGTGGATAAAATTTGATATGCAAATGAATAACTGAAAAATAACCTCCTTTTCAAAGACTCTCTATATTGATTAGATACAGCCACCTTTCATGCACAAGTTCATTGAGAAAATTTTTAATCCTCCTGCAGATGGGAATTGTGGATTCCATGCAGTGGCAAAAGGATTGTCACTTTAAAGCCCACAAAAGGAAAAGAGCTGGAGAGAAGTGAGACAAGATTTGATAGAAGAAATTGATAGGAATTGCAATTATTACAACCAAATATTGGGAGGAGCAGTGGAAATGGATAAGATAAGAGATAATCTGATGGCTACAGCTATCACAAGAATGGATAACTGGTTAAGTAAATGGGATCATGGACCAATATTGACAAATACATATAAGCGTCCATTTGTATTTTTCCATCCAGATTGACAGAACTTCCCACCACAGACAGTCCTTCCAACCCTATGCAGTCCATGTGGAGTTTCAATTATGTATCCAATCTCCCTAGCTCACATAAATGGTAATCGTTGGATACTCATCATTTTCAATGAACATGAGATAGGCAAATTACCTCTTCCCAAATTGCCACCACAGTGGCCCGGGGCACATTCACATCAATCAGCTTCAAAGTGGAGAAGAGTATATTCCTCATCAATAAAATTATTCTGAAAATTTAGACAGATCACTTGTATATAGCATTTTTTCATTTTAGAGTTTTTTTGTCAAATTTCTGAGATAAAAATCTTATCAATATCTTATTTGGCGTGGATTTAGTAATCACTTGGATGCGTGGATTTAGCAAACTACATCCATGAAAGGCGTGAAGGCGTATCTGAATCCACAATTTTATGCGTAGGCGTAGGTGTAAAGTTTAGGTTAAGGCGTGGAAATATCACTGCCTTTAAAGAAATCAGGAGATTTTTTCAAAATTCTGATTCCAATAGTTTCAACAAACCTCAATATATTCATTTTAATGATAAGAAGCCATTTCTTGACCTTTCTAACAAAAGGAGTATTTGTTTTCTTCCTTCAAGAACTACTTTTGTTCTTTCACAAAATAAATATATTTGCTAACTGTTTTTTATAATCAAATTTTTCATTTTACAAAACAATTTCAATTTTTTTCTGATCTTGAAAAAAAAACTTTCTTTTTTTTCAAGGATTTTGATATTGTTTTAATAGAAATATGATTTTGCTTTATTTTTTCAAATAAAGACTCTATATTTCAAGTCCTTGAAAGAAACTACTTACCCTCTTTTTGGAAAAATACTGGAGTATGATTTATTCAGAAGAGAAATACAATTACTTTTGTGGCTCTTGGCATATTCTTCATTCCAAACATAAATAGGGGGTTGTATAAATTTCTTCCACAAGAGACTTTCATGATGTCACAAAGTACAAATATCTTCCAAATAAACACCTGTTCCATATTCAATTTAGAAAAAGAGATGTATGTCTTGAAAAATAAACTAAATCTTCTTTGTAATATCAAAAACAAATAAATCACTATTGTAAATGAATTTTACAAATGCATTTTCAAAATACATTGAAGACTTATTTGGAAAGAAATGAACCTATTAACCTTCTATGCAGTTAATAGTTATACACCAATATCTCATTCTCATGTTTCTTTTTCTATCATGTTTTCTTCTCTTAACACTAATACTCAGTATAGTTATCATTTATCTTGGAAAAATATCTTAATATTATTTGAAAATGATTTGAACAAAAGGATGCTTTCTTGAGATACTTGGGAAATTGACAGAACAGGATTAGGGTTAAAATAAATTATGGTATAATTTCTATGAAAATAATCCATATAAGGTTTTTTTATGGGGAAAGCTCCTTGAAACTATAGAAAGAACATCTCTCAAGCTTTCATTCTGAGTCTGACATACTTATTCATTAGGAAATGAAATTAATTTGTGTGAGCCTTAGAGGTAATTTCATATACCCAAAAGACCACAAATACAAAAGTAACATATAAATATATATAGAATGAATTTATTTATATTATTAAAATGAAAATCAAAAGATAAATATAAGATTATATTCACAATGAAAAACTTAATTACAATTTAAAAATAAAATTACATCAAATTTTGAAACTGTAAAATTACATTTATACTTGAAAAAATTAAGTAAAAATGAATTTTGAACAAAAGTGTAAAAAAAAAATAATAATTTTGGAAAAAAGTTAAATAAAAATTATTATAACTTTTTATCCAATAAATAAACATATAAAAATTATTTCACTATTGGATTCCTCATAAAAAATCAGGTGGGGTCACCTCTGGGTGAAAATTTTGTAACTCAACTCTAAATAAGCTTAAATTATGTTTTTAGTATTTTCTGTATGAAACTTGAAGATCCTCAAAACTTTAATTTCATTCACATCACATGTAGTGTTAATCACCAAAATTTGTGGTAAAATTGAGGTGTTGTGTATATTTTAGAAGTTATGAGGAATTCAAGTATTTTCAATTGAACTCAATTGAAATGTCAAAATGTGCGCGTGTATTACATAAGTGAACTTTGATTTACATATGAGGTATCAATTATTACTGTATTGAACAGTACAACTCAATTGAATTACATATGTAAATTATCAGTATAATACATGATGAGGAATTAAAGGAAAAATAAATTGGAAAGCTTAAATTTGGGGGGGGAAAGGAACTCCAGCCCAAGGGGGAGCTAGACCCCCAAAATCCTTGCTGAAAGGCATGTGGTGTCAAAATTCACCCAAAAGTTCATCACTTTTGGCCTGGAATTGAGTTACAGGGTCTGTGGACTCAATTGATGATGAGGTTTTGATACCAACTGGGGTAGTTTTAGCTGTTGCCAAGAGGGTAAAACAACCCTCAAGATAAAAAAATCATAGTCAAAACAGTTTTAACTGGTTTCTACGTCTCTTACACACATTCTGACGTGTTTTGAAGGCTCTAGACCAGGTATTGCTATAGTAATGGCTGATTTAAGGGTCTAAAATGGCTTAAACCAGCCCTTTTTTGGTCTAAACCAGGGTTCAATGATGCCATAATTGGATTTTCTGTTATCAGACTGTTTTTCACGACTGACAAGAGTAAATTTTACTTTTGGAGTAAGAAAATTGATGGCTATAAAAGAATGTCTTCTTTGCCCCACTTTTCTCTTCATGTTAGAATCTTTTCCTTTTTATAATTAGTTTAAACATTGTTAAACCAATCAATAAAAGATTCCAACCACCTTTCTCAAATCATTTTAAACCTTTTAAACACTTGAAAAAATCATTATAATCATTTTTTGTAACTCTTATAATGATTTTTATCGCTGAACCACCCCAAAAGTGAATTAAAGCATCTTTCATCACTGTTAACTTTGTCACTTTGTTTCCAAATTCACTCTGGTCACTTTTGGGTGTGTTTTCTCTTTAATATTCTTTTTAAAGAACTCTGTTCTTTAATTAATTGCTTGTAATTCATTTCTCAATCAATTCCAAGTGAAATTGCTCTTGAAGAAATTTCTTTTGTAGCCTTAAAATATCTCTTGTAGAGTATTTTTTGGATAAATTTTTATTGTTGGTAAAACAATAAATTTTTATAATATTATTTTTCATACTAATAAAGTTATAAACAATAAAATTGGCATGTTTTCTCCTAAAAATAATATTTCTTACTATTTTTAATTGATTTTTACCTTATACAAATTTTGAGGACAGGAAAAGTACTTGATTTTTAATCAAAGTTTCATATCCACACCTTACATTTGGGGGCCCAGCTGTGATATTTTACCTGTGAAATTTTTTTTTTACTCTTTTTAAATCTTTTTTTTATATTGAAAAAATTAAAAACATATAAAGAATAATTATAATTCAAAAAAAAAATCAATAAAAAATAATTTTTTTTAATATTATAAGTGAGGCTTATATTTTAATTTCTTTTTTAAAATATCTTTTTTTACTTAATTAATTGGTTTTTTCATCAATTTTAGTGTCTGAAAAGGTGGTAAGACCAGAAAACATTGAAACAGCCTCAACAGTAACCAGCATTATTCCTGCCAGTACTGTTAATTCTGATCATAATAGTACCATTATTGTGACTCAGAATATTCAACCAGAACCAATTTCTTCTGAATTAGTCAACTTGGAAATAAGTAATACTCTTCAGAAAGCCAAAGATTTGGCCAATAGTAAGTTTTTTGATGTAAAATTACTATTTTAAGCCTTTTTAACCATAATTATGCCTTCAACCAGGTCAGGAGCCAGCTATAACCCCTCAAGCAGCTCCCAGAAAGGTAATAGACGTGATTATGGCAGAGGCCAATCAGGTACAGAAGGAAAAGGGTCAGTTGATGACTTCCAAACAACTAAAATGGGTCATTCTGAAGCGGATAATACCATTTTACCTTCAAAAAGAGCTGACACCGCCACAAAAAGCCTCAGTGGATATATACAAAGCCAGCCACAGTGCATACAACAATGCACTTCAGTTCAAAGAGTACCAGATCCTTGCAGACCTGTGGAATAATTGCATGAATTCTTACCTGACTGAGAAAATTCCTGAGCCATCCCAATACTTGCAAATTGCTCAATGGATGGCATCCATTGATGGAGAAGAAAAACATGATGCTTTTGACACTAGAATGGTGGAAAAACAACCCTCCACCACCCAACCCAGTGCCAAAAACAGCCCCAGTGGCCAGAAGCAGCAATTTCAATGTGAAAAAGCAGCCACAAACTCCAAACAAGGGCAAAGGTAAGGCACCAGCCCCAAACCCTTACAGCCAGGGCTACAGAATCCCAAAGATTCAACAGGATGCCGTGGAAAATGTATTTCAGATGGACAGAACCATGATGGAATTACAAAAGAAGGAGGAAGCCAGATTAAAATATCAAAAATGATTTCTGATACTTTTGATTGTTTTCCAGAGTTGTATAAAGCTACTTCTGACGTAAAAAGTCATCTTTCTGATAAAAATGCATCAATTTGTGACAATCTTAAAACAAATAACTTGAGTCTGAGCCAAATAAATTATACACTTAAATTCTTTGAAAGAGTTTTAAGAACAATCAAAACTTCCAATAATGATAATTCTTTTGGCATTAAGATAAATGATCAATCTGCCATTATTGAAGAATTAATAGACAAATATTCTAAATTTAATATTGATGACATAATTGAAACAAGAATAAAACAATCCATAAGCACTATCAAAGAAGATAATAAAAAAGCTCTTGATGATATTTCAAAATTATTTCCTGAAGTAAAGACAAATATAGTTTCCCTGAAAAAGCATTTTGATACCTCAAGAGAGGAAATATCAAAATTAACAATAAAGTTAAATGAAGTTATATCTGATAATACTAAACAAACAGAATTATGGAATGAGCTGACATATAAAGAGGATGATCATAAAAAGAATGTCATAAACTCTATACAAAACTTGCAACATGAATTAAGAAATTCACAAAGGTGTAACAACAGTAAAATGAATGATATTGAAAAACTGCTAAACACTTTAACAAGAATGTCTATACCTCTGAATCAAAATGAAGATGCAAGAATTCCCAATCCACAAGTATTGGATATTGAAAATTCACAGTTAAAAAATGAATTTTCTACTTCTTTTCATAACTTATAACCATTAATGGGCCAAGCACTCTTGAAAGAAGTTCCAAAACTTAAAGAATGGCCTCACTTCAGTGGTGAAGGAGAGTATGACCATATGGAATTCATTAGAGGTATTGACATGGTCAAAGAGGATTTTGAATTACCAGACAGATTGGTAACAGCCAGATTTAACACCCTGTTTACCAGATCAGCTCACAGATGGTACATAAAAATAAGACAAGCACATGGACACCAGAGTTGGACTTGGTGGAAAACCCAAATCATTAACAAATGGGCAAATGATGCTTGGAGGTTTAAGGTTGAAACAGCCTTTGAATCTGCCAAATTTAATGCTGATAAAGACAAAGCTTTACCATGGTTTTGCCAACAAAAAGACAGATTAACAGCATTATATCCAGACATGTCAGAATTTATGATCCATAGAAAAATTCTGAGACAGTGTGGAGTTGACTTAGAGCATGCTATCAAAAGCAGGACTACTGAACAATCCTCAGCATAAGATATTATCAAAATATGAGAAGAAGTAACCACCAGAACCAAAATTGGTTCTAGTAGGGTGAATCTCAAAACAAGTTTTAATACACCTTGGAAAGATTCTGTGGACAAAAACCCCAAAGAAAATTCTAATAATATTAAGTATAAATCTGCAGATACAGTCAGAAAGTGCCATATTTGCCAAAGCACCACCCATTTAGCCAATACATGTCCAAAGAAGGGGAAAATCAATGAAATTGATATTGAAAAGGAACCTGATGTTGAAAAAGATGACATAATTGAAGACAATTCAGATGATAACTCATCAATATTTTCTGAACCTTCAAAAGATATAGAAAATATCAATGCCACTTTTGTCATCATGGAATCTTATTCCCACTTGCCACAATTGAGCAATGGTCAACTTTATTTATCAAAAGTTCAAGATGCACAACTTAGAAAACAAAAAAAACAGGGGGAAAGGTTATACAGCTGGTAACTCCTGTATAACAGAAGTGGTGATTTACAACAATCCCACCAAACGTTTGCTTGACCCAGGGCCTTCTGCTCTTGTGTTGGAAAATCTTTTCTTAAGACTTGTGTACCAAATTTTGAAGACCAATTGTTACCAATTGATGGTATAAAATTCAATAGTGCAAGTAATCCAATGAAAGCATTAAGAATTTTGGAGACCAATGTCATATTCCCACACATAAATGGGAATTTAAGAATCACAGTTGAATTTGTTGTTATGGAAAATTGCTCTAGTACCCATTTCATATTGGGAAATGACTATTTAATCTTGTATGGGATAGATTTGCATAACAACAAAGACAGATACTTTACTATTGGAGACAATAAGCACCAAACATTTGCCTTTTTACCACTTAAAAGACAAATTACAGTAAACAAAGTCTCACCAGTCAGATTAGAGTTAGAGAAACTCAAGTCTGAACAGTTAAATGAGGCTGAAATAAGCCTTCATCTGACTGATAAACAATAAAATGAACTTTCTTCCCTTTTGTATGACCACAGAGGAGCATTTTCTTCAGACAAAGAACCTCTAGGAGCAATTATTGGTCATGAAGTTGACAGCATTCTTAACATTGAGAGACCTTCTCCACCACTCTTAAGAAGACCTTCATATCCAGCAAGTCCAAAGTGAAGAGAAGCTCTAGGAATTCATATCAAAGAACTTCTGGACCTTGGTGTAATAAGAAAAGTAGCCCACAATGAAGAAGTAGAAATAACTACACCAGTCATAGTATCATGGCATAATGGAAAATCTAGAATGGTTGGGGACTTTAGAGCTCTAAACATTTACACTGTTCCAGACAGATACCCAATACCAAAAATCCAAATTGCCCTTACTCAGATATCTCAAGCAGTGTATATAACCACTATGGATGCCCTTAATGGATTCCAGCAAAATTTGGTGACACCAAGAGCAAGAAAATACTTGAGAATTATTGTTCATTGTGGAGTGTAAGAATACTTGAGGATGCCCTTTGGTTTCTAAAATGCACCTTCACACTTCCAAAGAATGATGAATGAAATCTGCCCTGAAGAACTCTCAGAGGGATGGTTAATAATTTACATTGATGAAATTATTGTCTGTTCCAAAACTTGGGAGGAGCACATGTACAGATTGTCCAGAGTTTTGACAAAAATTCAATCAGTAAACATGAAAATCTCCTTGAAGAAATTTCATTTTGGATTTAAAGAACTTAAAGCACTAGGACATGTTGTATCTGGTTTGTCCCTTGGAATTGACAAAAACAAAGTTGCAGCAGTATTGCTAAAACCCATGCCTCAGAACAAGAAGGAAAGTCAGTCATTCTTAGGTTTTGCAGGATATTACAGGCAAAACATTAAAGATTTTGCATCCATAGCAAGACCACTTTATAAATTGTGTGACAAGGACACAGTATTTGAAATGACTGTTGACAGAGTCAAAGCTTTTGAGTCTCTAAGAGAAGCCTTGACCACTGCTCCACTCTTACTGATGACAGACTCTAAATTGCCTTTCAATCTGTATATTGATGCATCAGGGGATGGACTCGGTGCTGCACTTCACCAAGTTCATATCATAAATGATAAACCTGTAGAAGGACCCATATGTTTCATATCCAGACAAATCAAACCAACTGAAGTCAGATATGGGGCAAGTCAAATGGAATGTCTATGCCTTGTCTGGGCTTTGAAGAAACTGAACTAATTCTTAGAGGGATGTGCTTTTGAGGTGATAACAGATTGTAAACCTGTCAAATCACTTTTAAACATGAAAACACCCAACAGGCATATGCTCAGATGGCAAATAGCCATACAAGAATACAGGGGAAATATGACTATTGTTCATAAGGATGGGGATATTCATAAGAATGCAGATGGACTAAGCATATGGCCATTACCAAATAATATTGATAATCTTGCTTATGTGCCAGAAGAGGCTTCACCACAGATCCCAATAGAAGGAATAAGTGTTACAGACTGGAACACCACCTCCTTTGAAGAAGTCAGGAATAGTTACACTCAAGATAAGAATTGTAGCTTCTTATGCCAATTACTTAACAAAGACTGTAAAGAAAACTCTCTAATACATGCCTTGGATTAATTATGGAAATCATCTTATGATTAAGGAAGATTTCACCTACTGGATGGTATAATTTGCCACAGGACCAAGCACACATGTGTCATGACAGTTGTGGACCGGTCATTGAACAATCTTGTGCTAAAGGAATGCCATGATAGCCCCTTTTCAGGACATCTGTCGGAAGACAGAACAAGAGAGAAAGTAAAGACCTTCATATGGTGGCCAATGTGGCAGAAAGATCTTGCAGAGTATTGCAAAACCTGTGACAGATGCCAAAAGGCAAACAAATCCACTGGCAAGAGACTTGGAAATATGATAAAAAATCCAAGAACCAAGCAGACCTTGGGGAATTGTCCATATGGATTGGGTAACTGGACTACCACCAGGAGGTGACAGAAGTTATAATGCTTGCCTATTAAGTTTGGACAGATTCAGTAAAACTCCAATCTTTTGACCATCTCACAAGGATGATACAGCCATGGATACAGCTCGTCTTATATGGAATAGAGTAGTGTCATGGACTGGAATCTTTACAAATATCATTAGTGATAGGGATCCCAAATTCACTTAAGCACTATGGACAAATCTTCACCAATTATTTGGCACTAATCTGTCTTTCTCTAAAGCCTACCACCCACAAACTGATGGACTGGCTGAAAGGATGATCCAAACCTTAGAGGACATGGTAAGAAGATTTTGTGCATATGGCCTTGAATTAAAAGATTGTGATGGATTTACCCATGATTGGTGTACTCTGCTGCCAGCACTGGAATTAGCATATAAAACATCAATCCATGCCAGTACCAATCAAACTCCTGCTATCCTAGAAAAAGGATGGAACCCCAAATTACTCCAAGATTACTTGAGGAAAGATTTGATTGAAATACATCCCACAGCTGCTAGCTTCAAAGGGATGCTAGACAAAGCTAGGAAGCATGCAGTAAGGTGCATGGAAGACTCCTTTGCATATGCTAAAGACAAATGGGATAAATCACCTGCAACTCCAGATTTCAAAGTGGGGGTCCTAGTTCTTGTATCCACCACTAGCTTCAATAACAGCAAAGGATGTAAAAATTTGAAAGACTCCATTGCAGGACCTTTCATTATTAAGGGCCTCCATGGAGAAAATGCTGTTGAAGTAGAGTTATCTGAAGAACTTAGCAATAAGCATCCTACATTTCCAGTGAGCTTGATAAAGCCATCTAAATCTAGTGATGCTGAAAAATTTCCCTTGAGGAATGAAATTCCCCAAGCTATACCTCCTGTTGAGCCATCTGGCAGTAAGAAAATTACCAAAGTTCTCAAAGAAAGAAAGTTGAGAACCAACAAAGTTAGGGAATACCTTGTCAGGTACAGTGACCCAACTTGTGAAGATGAATGGTTGCCAGAAAAAGACATACCTGAAGCTACTAAACTTCTCAGAAGGTTCAGAAACACTAGAAATAACAATATTACAAAGTAATATTCTTTTTTTAGGGGGAGGGAATGTGAGCCTTAGAGGTAATTTCATATACCCAAAAGACCACAAATACAAAAGTAACATATAAATATAAATAAAATAAATTTATTTATATTATTAAAATGAAAATCAAAATATAAATATAAAATTATATTCACAATGAAAAATTTAATTACAATTTAAAAATAAGATTACATTAAATTTTGAAATTGTAAAATTACATTTATACTTGAAAAAATTAAGTAAAAATGAATTTTTAACAAAATTGTAAAAAAATAAATAAATTTGGAAGAAAGTTAAATAAAAATTATTATAGCTTTTTATCCAATAAATCAACATATCAAAATTATTTCACTGTTTCTGTATGAAAATTGAAAATCCTCAAAACTTTAAGTTAATTCACATAACATGTAGTGTTAATCACCAAAATTTGTGTTAAGATTGAGGTGTTGTGTATATTTTAGAAGTTCTGAGGAATCAAAGTATTTTCAATTGAATTCAATTGAAATTTCAAAATGTGTGCGTGTATTACATAAGTGAACTTTGATTTACATATGAGGTATCAATTATTACTGTATCTATATGTACAACTCAATTGAATTACATATGTAAATTATCAGTATAATACATGATGAGGAATTAAAGGAAAAATAAATTGGAAAGCTTAAATTTGGGGGGGGAAAGGAACTCCAGCCCAAGGGGGAGCTAGACCCCCAAAATCCTTGCTGAAAGGCATGTGGTGTCAAAATTCACCCAAAAGTTCATCACTTTTGGCCTGGAATTGAGTTACAGGGTCTGTGGACTCAATTGATGATGAGGTTTTGATACCAACTGGGGTAGTTTTAGCTGTTGCCAAGAGGGTAAAACTACCCTTAAGATAAAACAATCATAGTAAAAACAGTTTTAACTGGTTTCTACGTCTCTTACACACATTCTGACGTGTTTTGAAGGCTCTAGACCAGGTATTGCTATAGTAATGGCTGATTTAAGGGTCTAAAATGGCTTAAACCAGGGTTCAATGATGCCATAATTGGCTTTTCTGTTGTCAGACTGTTTTTCACGACTGACAAGAGTAAAGTTTACTTTTGGAGTAAGAAAATTGATGTCTATAAAAGAATGTCTTCTTTGCCCCACTTTTCTCTTCATGTTAGAATCTTTTCCTTTTTATAATTAGTTTAAACATTGTTAAACCACTCAATAAAAGATTCCAACCACCTTTCTTAAATCATTTTAAACCTTTTAACCACGTGAAAAAATCATTATAATCATTTTTTGTAACTCTTATAATCATTTTTACCCCTGAACCACCCCAAAAGTGAATTAAAGCATCTTTCATCACTGTTAACTTTGTCACTTTGTTTCCAAATTCACTCTGGTCACTTTTGGGCGTGTTTTCTCTTTAATATTCTTTGTAAAGAGCTCTGTCATTTAATTAATTTCTTGCAGTTCATTGCTCAATCAATTCCAATTGAAATTGCTCTTGAAGAAATTTCTTTTGTAGCCTTAAAATATCTCTTGTAGAGTATTTTTTTGATAAATTTTTATTGTTGATAAAACAATAAATTTTTATAATATTATTGTTTTATACTAATAAAGTTATAAACAATAAAATTGGTGTGTTTTCTCTTAAAAATGATATTTCTTACTATTTTTAATTGATTTTTACCTTATACAAATTTTGAGGACAGGAAAAGTACTTGATTTTTAATCAAAGTTTCATATCCACACCTTACAGTTTGATTATGACATTTCAAATTAACTTAGTACTTTTGGATACTTTTTGGAATTTTTTATTTTTAATCTAGTCAAAGCTCATATCAACTCTTCTTTTTAATACTTTGTCTAATAGTTTTCTACTGAATAAATACATAAAAAATATATAAAAATATTTCAGCTTCAAGATATAATTTTTTTATTCATTTTTTAAATTTTCAGTAAGTGTATTTTGTGATAGGAGAGATATTTTCTAATTCTTTGAGGATTATATAACTGAAATATCTCATATTAGATCCCTTTTATGTATTCCCGTCACTGATTTAGATTTTTTCAGTTATGGGATGAGAGGCTGAAGAAAGTTTCTAAATTCATGAACTAAACAAAACATTATTTTCTTGGAAATTGTAAATATTTATTCATAATAAAATATGAAATATTGAAGAAAAAATACTCTAGATACAATTTTGAATATATTTAACAGGAAATAATTTTTAAAACCCAGAGAACAAGCATGACACTCAAGATCACAATAAATATGGTATACATGAAAGGAGTGAAATACACACCTTGCACCTTTATTAAAATAAATAAGCAGAAAATCAGGGCACAAACAGAAAGTCAGGACCTAAAGAGGTTAGTCTGTAAATGTAAAAGTCTTGAATTGGAAACCTTCCCCTTTCAGAAACTATTATTCTTATTACCAGTTAATAACAGTTAACCAAGTTATTAAGGATGTAAACTCTTTCAGAAATAAACCTTAATCTTTACGTCTCATCTAAAATCTGCATTTTTAATCAAAGACTCCTATAGTGGTATCTTTTATCAAATTTATCAAGACAATATATCAAGGGGTACTCTCTCCAAGACTGTAGCACCTCTGGATCAACAATTACAGTAAAAATACTACCTGAAGAACCTGGAAAAACAATTCTATTTTTTCATCCCTCATCTTTATTTCACAGTTTTGATGAGAGAAAAATCAATTAGAATATTTTTTTGGAGGTAAAAGTAGGGCTATGAAGAGGCATCATCTTTATTCTTTTGTATTACACAGATCATAATTCATTGGTATGTTTCTCTCAAAAAAATTAAAATACTATTCTTAACAAGGTTAAGAGTACTTTGAGCCTGAATATCTTTGAAATATCCGAGTAAATTCCATTCAAACGTATTTTCAACTTAAAAAGATCACCTTTTTGCTACAATTTACTCCACTTCTTAGCCCATTATCTCGAAAATGGACAAAGTTCTTAAGGATTTAAGGCTATGATTTCATACAAGCTTTTACTGTGGAATACTATCTCAGAGAATTGAACTATGAGGTGTGAAAGCCGTAAAGAGTTTGTTTATCCATTGATTAAAAATAAACTTAGATAAGAAATTCCCACACATATTCATACAGGGTTGTACTCTAGGTTATTATCTTGTATAATTGAATTATGAGCTTTCAATCCCATTCATGTAGAATTTTTTCATTCATTACTGAAAATTTGACTGACAAAAGTCCCTCAGAGGTTATTTTAACGTGATTGAACATGCCTTGGCTTTTTCAATATTCTTTAACTTTATATTGGTTAAATGTTTTCCCTTTTATGGGCATAAAAGGTTGAGATGTGGTTTCAAAACCACATCTGGGTACCAATACAGATTTTTTTGGTTGTGTTAAGCCAAAAACTAGCCACCTTATTGAATTTTTTACTCTATGAGCATTAAAATATGTTATTCCCCTCTATCCACCCTGAATTGAGATAAAAGGAGGCTTCACCCAGTAGGGAAAATCAGAGATTATCTTAACAACCTGTCCTTGCTTGGTTAAACTGTCTTAAAAAGAGGTAACCCTTAAAATATTTTAGATATAATTATAATGTTAATTATTGTAGTGGTTATTAAAATGATTCAATTGACAATCATTGCAACCAGGGCTTTTAACAGACACATCACCACTATTCCTTAATAGTAGAGCCCTCTATGTTTTATTTTTCACATTCATAGTTAAGTCTTGTAATTACTGTCTCATGGCCTCTGCATGGACTCATCCTGAAAATCATAGAAAATCAATTACTTATATTAAGAAATATATAAAATGTTGTTTCATAATGATTATGAGAGGTTTTTCTTATCTTTTTTAACTTCTTATTACTAACAAACAGAAGCATACTCTTCCTATAAATTGAGGTAAAATATGATTTACAACCAAATTGAAATATTTTTTTATAGATATTGCTTCCCCAAAGCTCACTATTCTTGGGAAAGACATTCACAACTAAAGCACTCAGGATTTTCGCTCAGATCTTATATTTAATTATATTTGAATAAAAATGTTAGACCCTGAAATTAGGAAATAATCAGCACATTTATTATCCATATTTAAAATTAATGCCTTTTTCTCAATATGTAAACTTTTCTTAATGAAAATCTTCACCAATTTATCAAATCCTTATGTCTAATCTTATTGAATGACATTACTCATCTTCATTTTCTCTACACATAGATCCAAAAAGTAAATTAATACTTCAATATACTCATAATTGAAAGAAATTAAGAAATTGGGTTTTAACTTAAAGGGGCCAGCTGATAGCTTTTCCAAGTTTTGAAAGAATACTGCCTGTAAGCCATTCAAAAGATTAAGAATTCTCAATTTATCTTATTAGTTTTGTCTTTTAATTCTTCAAATCTCATTTGAGGAGCTGTAATTTCATGATATAAAGATTAATTTCATACATTAACGTTGATCATCTATGAGTATTCCAAGAATTGAAAGGTATTCAAGTCAGCTCTTTAAAAGATTTTTACAAATTAGCGGAAGAAAAACTCATTAAATTTCTTTTTTTTTCAATTTTCTACATCATCACATTGACACTTGCAATGGGAATACTTCCCAACATTCATGGAAATTTGCCTTTTGAATTTAAAAAAAATATGGAATTAGAGAAACAAATTTACTCAAAAATGTACCAATTTTATATAATATTCTTAATTTCAATCACCAAAAGGGTCTATAATAAATTTCAATTCATTATAGTAAAGGTATTTAACCCAGAATATCACTTTGATGTACAATTTATTTTTTTAATTGATGTCATCTGTTTTTACAGGGCTTAACTATTATTTCCAATCTCATTTCAAAAAATATTTTCATAAATATAATGACCAGACTAGGTACTCATAAGTTAATAATTAGCCCAAAAATTTTCTATATTAACTAATTTTACTTCTATTTGAAATTTCAAAGGAATCATTTGTAAGAACCCTTTCGTACTTTCAAAATTTATCAACTTTAAAAATAAATCTTCCATATACTACTAATGCATCTCTTAGCCAGAATCTATTGATGATAATACTGACAAAAAAAACGAATCTATTAAATTAATATTGAACAAAAAAAATAAACAAGCTAATCTTCCAATTAAAGAAGAATAAAATATAAACAAAGATAAGGGAAGCACCCATCCTCAATAAATTTAATTTTTGAAGCTTCAATAACTTACTGAACTAACACTTATTTAGATCAAAATATATCTTTTCTCATAAGGAATGTATTTACCCTCAGATTTACTATTATTTTCTGAAAGTTTCAAACAAAATTTCAAAATCCATAAATGTATTTTCAGAAGGCTTCAGGAACATTTAAAAATAAAAACCCTCTTCTTAATAATTAATACGCAAACCAGGTTAAGGAAGAATATAATTCAATTCATTTGATCATTGATCATCTTTAGCAAATTTATGACTTCAATTATATATTATCCAATTTTCTTACTTCATAACTAAAAATACAGATAATAAATCCAATTTTCTTTTATTTGAAATATTATGAAAGGAATTGAGCCAAATAAAGCCTGTCAAAATTTAATTAAAGCTTTGATCCCTTAATCTACAAGATATATTTCTTAATCCTCAATAATTGAGTTTCTTTGATTTTCATAATTATTAATTCAAGTTTTAACAAATATAATAATTCAAGTTATTGTTTTATGTAATTTATCAATAAAATCACCTTTTTCTTTAAATTTATTTCCCAAGAATGATGACTATTCCCCTCCCTACTCATATAATATACATTAGTTTATGCAATAATAATTTTAATAAGTGTTTTTCATTTTGAGTTTTAAGGTTTTCTTTGGGGGGGACTTCTCTTATTTCAGTAATTAATTTAAAATAAAAAATAGGATCACCTTAAATTAATATTGATAAGTTATTTTCAAGAAAATAAATAATATATTAATTTATTCTTTTTTCTCTTCTTTAAATATAATTCAACTTTTTATAGGATAGATATAACAAAATTCTTTTTTATTGATTTGTATATATATATATACCTTATAACCAGCTTTCTTTTAATAACAACTAACAAAAGTAAATTCCCAAATCCTTCTTTTAAAAAACAAAGATACTCTAAAAATTCAATAAATAAAGGGTTTTGGTAAACCCGTGTAAGCTTTTAGTAAAAACACATAAGCGCTTATGTGTTTTTACTAAAAATGTTAAGGCCACTAATGACATTAACAATGCCATTTATGGAACTGTTAAGGCTATAAATGACATTAGCAATGCCATAAATGGCATAGTTCTTTTTTGTTAATGGCATTAACAATTCCATAAATGGCCTCAAAAATGGCATGAATAGCCTTAACAATACCATAAATGGCATTAAAAATGCCATTTATAGCATTAATAATTCCCTTTATTGCATTGATAATGCAATTTATAGCATTAATAATTCCCTCTATTGCATTTATAATGCCATTAATGGCATTAATAATGCCCTTTATTGCATTTATAATTACATTAATGGCCTTCAAAATGCCATAAATAGCCATATTTTATTTAAAAACCACCCCTTATGTTTTTTTACCATTCAATTACATGTTTTGAAAAATTGATGGCAAAAACACATAAGGGCTTATGTGGGTTTACCAACACCCTAAATAAATAAGAAAATCATCAAAGCTTTAATCATTCAAAAGCTAAAAACTAAAAAATTGTTTTGGTGTCCTTACTTATAAAAGTCACTCTTTTTTTGATATTGAAAAGGTACACTAGAAAACAATTTTTAAAATTAAAAAATGTGAGACCTTTTGACTTTTTTCACATAAAATTTCCCAATTATGCCAGTGTAATCTCACATAATCATTTTTTTCATAAATAAAGAAGATTCAATAAAACTGTGCTTCTTTAAGGTCTTGAATTACTCCAAATTATCATTTGGAGGATTAAAATGTGACCAAAAGGGGGAGTGTTTCCTTTAAAAAGAATAATTTGACCTGTAAAGCTCTATGATTTTTTTGATACAAACACAAGAAGCACTTAATGGACTGAAAAAACAAACACAAAAAAATGATTGAGGTGACCATAAGTCAGTGGTGGTCATGCAGTTATACAACTAAAATGGAACATAACATATTTGTACCATAATGATTACAAATATGGTTTTAACCAAACTGAATAAGTCAACAATCAGTCCATGCATGGAATCTCCATGAAAAGGATTATTTGCATTCTTTCAAACATTTCTCTACATCCATTATCAATTAAAACAATTCCAACAATTTGGATATGGTAAAATTTTTCAAATCACCCTGAGAAGGGTCTTAAATAATGTGGCACCATTTATACAGTCGATTTATAGTTATTGCAACTTGACTGGGGTTCTTATATTCTTAAGTTGCAATTAATTCCTTATAGATATAACATAAGAAAGTTGATCATTAGTATGTCTTTATGATTAGTAAACTCATAATCAGTATTTATTAATTAGCCTGCATAGAACTAGCAAATAATTTTTAAAGAAACTTTGGGAAACCAACATTGACTGAATTATGACCCTTTCCATGGTTTGTATCTTGCCCATTTAGCCATAACTCATAATGGAGTATTAGCTGAAACTTTATTTGGGGTTAATTGTATGAAATTAGTTTTAAACCTCATAGTACATATGGCCTTGTAGTATAAATAAGTTCAGCTTGACTGGATAGCCGGCTGTCATACCCGTCGAGCAGCACTGTTCAACTGATGCTACTGCTGCTAATTGACGTTTTTCAAACAATTCCATACAGGTTTCTGCCATGCTGAGATGGAGAAAGCTATAGAAAACAATAATCAAAACAAAGAGGTACAAGTGGCCAAGGCCAAAAAGCCGTCAATCATTTATAAAACCAGAATAATTACCTTTTCTTTACTTTCTTTCAAATAGGGTAGACTAGCCAACATGTCCTTTATGTCATTCAGACTAGTCTGGTTTGTCAAATGTCCGTGCTCAAACAGCATGTCTGCTTGCCGATGTGCTTGTCCAACAAGTTTCTTCTTCCCAGATATCAAGCGCTTGTTCAGCGGATCGAATGGGTGGAGGAGCATAGAGAGTCAAAAAACTACGAGGATTTGGAGGCCGGAGTGTATACACTTGAGGTTCCTCTGGCAAAATATCAGTAAACAATTCGATTACTTGCCGAAGGTAGGGCGCAGCTGGAGAATGGGTGAGTCTGTTGACAAGTTGATCATCTAAGGCTATAAAAGTTTTGAACCATGTTCCATGGTTTTTCATACATAGCAAAAAGACTTAGCGGATTGATAAATCGAAGCGAAATGTCAAACTTTGACTTTAAAAATAGATCAATTACCATCACCAAAAAACATATGCGCGCCAGCATATTTATTGAAACCTTCAGGTGGTGCCTTTTTGCCAGTGCTACCATGAGGACAAAAATCGGCTATGATTCGGTCAATATTCTTAGCTATTGGTGCAAGGATGTAAATAACGTCAAGATTCGGGATAGGATTTCGGTTGTTTTCAATTAGATTGATTTCTGAAACATGTTTTGTTTGTATAAGATGAATTATAATTAGTGATTAATTCTGTAATAAATGGAATTGTTCTTGAAAATGACATGATTTTTAAAAATAATCGTATGAAATGATAATAAGATATAAAAACACTTTCAAAGATGGATTGAAAGAATTTGAGAAATGTGATTAAGTGTTGACATGGACATACGTTGAACACCAAGTTCTAAGATTTCAAAGGTTTTTAATACGCCATTAATGAGAGATTGAGAGTGTTTATCAAGCACTAAAATCTTCCAACGACCGTTTGAGGGTTTAACAGATTGAATAGTGTCAAGATAACCTATAAAAGGAGATGATGAAAATGAAGAGGTCAGTTAGTCAACGAATGAATCAAGCCATTGATGATTTGGATATACGTTGCCTGATGATCTCAATTAAAGAAAAACGAATCAATTAATTAGCTTGATTACTGAAGTTTTATTGTCTGTGGTCTTTGACGATACTGTAGACAAGAGATGGGTAAGCTTAGTTCATTTTGAAAGAGTCCAAGACTATTTTAGATCTTGGAGAACGCTAAAAAGCAAATTAATATCACAGGAAGTTAGGAACACTCATGTGCTTCACTAACAATGACAATATTATGACGACTTGGTATAGGAGTAATTATTGAAAGAACAGATCATGGAGACAATCCGTAGATTCTTTGTTGAAAATGAAGCGTTTAAAACTGGTACACATTCAAAATGTAGGATCTAAGATCATCTAGGGGAGTTCAAGGCACTGGTTTTTATTGGCTCGTGCTTGATTTCTCGATCGCTTGATTTTAACTCCTTGAACCACCATTTTTGGTAGCTGGTGGCCTGGTTCATGAGCTTTGATTGTTGTAGGCCATTTTCACATATGGGGCCAGGTGGTGCTTGGGCGTTGAAATCTGCTCATGTTGCGGTAAAATGTGGCTTATGGATCCACCCCTTGAGCTCCCCTAATCAAGTAGTGATGCGCTTTATTCTGGCCTGAGTTCCAGTTCACTCTGCAAACAGGATAACCAACTTCTTCACCCCAAACCCACCCTGCTGGCCAAACTAGTCGCCACTCCCCCATGTAATATAGTATAGTGGTCCAGTTGGTATCAAAACAGACTGTTGGACAATACAATTATGGATTCAATCAGTTTTGAATTCAAAATTTGCCTGAGAAATTTACTTTTTAAGCGCATCTGTGCAACATTTGTTTCATAACTTGCCTTTTTGAGGTTATAAAGTGTTTTGTCTTCCAAAGGGTAGAAACAATACTTTCTCCCACCGAAAAATTATTTTTTACACAATTGAAGTTTCGTGGGGCATTACCACCAATTTTCATCAATCTACAAAGTCATTATCAAGAAATTGCGGACAGCATGGGTTCGCTGTCTGCTTTACCCTCGGTAAATGCTGAGGTAAATTTATTGCAAAAGCTTTCAGAACTCTCTGATCAAATCAAGAACCAAAGCTCAGAAATCAAAAACCAAGGCTCAGAAATGAAATCACTCAAACAAAAAGTAGATTTACAAAGTGGAAAGATTTTATCATTAGAAGAAAAAGTAGATTCACTCGAAAAAAAAGTAGATTTACAAGGTGGAAAGATTTTATCACTCGAAAAAAAAGTAGGTTTACAAGGTGGAAAGATTTTATCATTAGAAAAAAAAATAGATTCACAAGGTAAAAAGATTTCATTAATAGAAAAAAAAAGTAGACAAACAAACTGAAAATATTTTATTATTAGAAAAGAAAATGGATGAAAATTATTTTAAACTGGATAAGAAGCTTACATTATTGTAAGTTTTTTTTTTCTTTTTCAATTTACTTACTTATCTTTTTTTTTGAATTTTTTACTTAGGGATACAAACAATCGCGCAAGAATGGCTAACAGTATTTGCCTTTCCACAATGGATCCATTAACACCATTGGCGTCACTTAAAACAGGGTCAATACTCAATTTATTTCCTGAAACAATTGATGAAGTTGAGAATTTGTCCAGTAAGTTTTATTTTTTGAAAAGACAAGTTTGATCGATTAACATAAAACAAGGATTTTCTTTGATTTTTTAATAGCTGCGTGCCTCAAAGAATTATTGGAGGGGCTTGAGGAAATCGTTCCTCAAAGTAGAGATGCAAGACGGAAGGCATTTAAACAGGCCATAGGCCTACAACTACTAATTCACAGAGCCTGATTCTTTGCCTTTCTCTTTTGTTTGCTTGGCTTTCTTTAGCGTGCTTTCCAATCTTTTTACATTAATTTTTTTTAATATTTTCCTTTGTGACTTGCTTTTTTCGCATTGTTAATCTTATTGAAGCCTACTCAAAGGTTCATTCCTTCAGCCGAATTGAAGAAAAATTGCACAGATTACTTTTTTGGAGTTAAATTCACAAAAATTCCATTCTTATCAAGGTAATAGACATTACAAGATAATAATTACTTAAAAAGATCGCATTGACATATATATCATTGTTTTGTGAATAAATAAATAAATGTGCCTATTATGATATACATATATGTTTTGAAAATAGCGGATTGTTAACGTTGAAAAAGCTCCAATAAAAGCTGAACGTCAACCTGAGGGGGTTGATTGGGCTAACCTATGACTATGTCTTTCGTGTGTGCTTCTGAAACCTCGTAAGCAGCCCGAATTTCTGAATGAGTCAATCCGCCAGCCACAAAGACCATGACCCTCTGTCGGTTCTCAATCACGGTTTTTGATTTAGGACGCTGCCAACTTGGCTTAGCACTTCGTAGTGATATGGGACCACCGCCGTTTGTCGCTAAGCTAGCGGCGCCTGTCTTTGCGCCGGAGACAGTCGGCGTTTTACCCATATAAGGAAACAAATTCAAGTCTAGTTCGTTCGAAAGTGCCTCCTGCATAGACCCACATCCCCATATGACTCAACCCGACCGTTATGTGATCTAAAAGGTAAGCAAAAGTTACTCGTACCTCCAACATCAGTTTGACAAAAGGTTAAAACCTTGAAATGTCATATGCGTTCTCGTCCAACGTCTGCTTAAACAATTGTTTCTTCTTTTCCCCGCTATCTTTTGTTACATTGGCTGCGAGGTGAATGAGATTTTTGACAGCATCCATTTCATGTAAGGCTAATTTGGCGTGTTGATAAAGTCGTCGCCGATCTTCGTCTGGGACCCCATCTCGATAAAGCACATATAGAGCCACAATTCGCAACTTGTCAGACGTGCTACAAGAGTACAAAGCATTAGGATTTTAAGAGAATTGATCATAGTGGAACGAACAAACCTTAGAGTGCGATCATTCAAAAGTGGCACCATTTCTTCTACGATCCACTTGGGTGTCCGCCCTTCGGCTGTCATACCCGTCGAGCAGCACTGTTCAACTGATGCTACTGCTGCTAATTGACGTTTTTCAAACAATTCCATACAGGTTTCTGCCATGCTGACATGAAGAGAAAGCTATAGAAAACTTTTTGAATTAAAGATTCATTCAAAAAGGCGACGGAAAAATCAATATAAAATTGATTTAATATTGTGAGAAGGTTCAAAATGATCAGTATATCAGAGCTATTTTATACCTTTTTGAGATATCAAAGCACAAAATATTGATTATTTAAGTCTTTTCTTCAAGGGGCAATTAAATTCTATTTATTGAAACAAAATGTGAAAAAATAAATTCCATTCTTGGGCTTTGATTTTTAAAGAGAAACTTTTAGTTTTTTGGAAATATTTCTCATCAATATACTATGCTTACATATCATCTTATTTAAGACAATAAAAATTTGGATTTTTTTACTGAAGAATATGGACATATTATAGTCTTTGACTGAACTGATATATCTGAAATTGATCAAATACTTTTATTAACCAAGGAGATCATTATATTCTCCTTCTTAATTCTTAGATAGTTATTCATCATTGAAATTGGTTTCAAACTGTTCTTCTTTTCAAAAAAATGAATCTTGGAGATTTGTATTATTTATTTAATAAAGAAAGGAATTTCATATTGGAAAAAGGCCCTTAAAAAGATTTCAAAATCTTCAGAACCCCCTTTTTACAAGTAGTTAGATTAAACTATTGGAGGATCATAATCATTTTTGATGTGCTACAGATATAAACAGCATTTCAGAAACCAAGTTCTCATAGAATACAGAAAATCTCAGAATATCTTTGTCAATCCACATTCCTTCAACAAAAGTAGTTCTCAAATTATTAATGTTTCTATTGAAGTATTAAAAAAGAGGCGATGAATTGCCAAATTGATATTTTAATTAATATTTTACTTAATTCTAACTTCAAATTAAAGAAGTATAACACTGAGAGATTATAATTTAAGTGAATCAGTTAGTTCTCTACCAAATCTAATGGTAGATAATTCTCTTAAATTAATAATGGCTTTTAATAATCAAAAGGATATTATAATCACTGTGATACTAACTGTAATAGGAAATATTCAAAATTTTGAAATTTTTTGAGTAAGATATACTAAGTTAATTATAATTATTCTGAATTAAAAAATGAATTAAAAAACAGGTTTTCCAAAAAATTTTAAAATGCGAGATCAGATGGAATGTTGTTAAAAGTTTGAAATTTCTGAATTCTGAAGAAATTCTTAATTCTTTGAAAAAGTTGATTCAAATGGATGGGTAATAATTTTAAATGATTCAGAAATGGTGAAAGAATCTGAAATAGCTGGGGTCTATTAAGGATCTCAGCTAAAAGGGAACTTGGGAATAATATAGATCCTTAAAAGCCACCAATCACACGCAAATAGAATAAAAAACCGAATTTTCCATAGAATTGTGATAATATATACATAACTCCAAGGGGAATCAAATATCTTCCTTCACAGCTCATTTAATATAGGGATAGGATGTAGTACATAAAGTCCCAATATTATTGGGAACTTTGAAAATGAATTTTATAATTTTTCAATTCATTCTTCATTCTTCTTGGATACACCATTGCTTAGATACAAATCTGACTAATGATAAAGAGTACTAAATGAAAATTTTTTATTCTATGATTGATTATTATATTAGTTAGTTGGATTTAAAGGAGTATATAATTAAAATCGCTGGTTTATTTTCACTGATTTTCAAGTTTGGGCTTGACAATTGTTATAAACTAAACCAATTATGAAATATTATTTCATTTTGAAAGTCAGAATAATCATCATTTATCTTACCAGAAGAAGAGGATTAGAGTAATTGTCATTAAGTAAAATAACTTGGGAATTTTCTGTTTCAAAATTTTTATCCTTGATATGTGTTTATAAATATTTTTTGATAGAAAAATATAAATTCCAAAAGTATAGGGATCTCATGATCTAAACGAATTGTTAAGTGGCAGTTGGTCTCATAGTTTAAAATTAAAATTCCATACAATTTAGAAAGGGATAATATCACAGTTCTCAACAAACAATATATTTTACTGGAGCTTATATGGTAATTTGAATAATCATTTAATATCTGATTCATGACTCATTGAAACAGGAAAAATTAATTCATAATCAGAGTAATGAGTTCTTAATGAACTCTTGTAGCTTACAAAATGTCCACAAATTTGTTCTTGAGTTATTATTGGAAACCTATCAGAAGTAGAGGAAAAAACTTTGGCATTAATATAAGTGAAGTTTCCGTAAGTATTTTTATATTACTCAGAATCTGGGAGTTGAGTGAGTATTTTTGAAAATAAGAAATAATTATTTGATGCCTCCTCCCAAACTATTTCCTTCACAATGGGAAATTCAAATGATTTCGTATCAGATGCTTCCATAAATGTGATGTGAGAGTTTCCAAGGTGTGCCGAGTCATGTGAAATGAAATTTCCCTTAAGCTTTGTGGAGGAACAAAGGTCCATTAAAAAGTTTCAAATTTAGGGAAATTATTCATTTTTGATGATTTTACAAATAGGTTTTTCAAATGATTTAGCATGGTGAATTTAATTGAATCTTCTTTTGCTGAGACTTTCGTATTTTGACCATATAGTAGGAGATTTAAATCTCGAAGATCTAAAGGTGAATTGAAGGTGGTGGATTTTGGGATTTTTTCATCTCATCCTTCCACAATCTCTCTTAAAAATATTTTTTGGAGCAATTTTTGGAAGATAGACTTGTCAAGGTGGGCTGAATTTTGGTGAGAATATTAATATATATAAGTAATAATCAATACTTGATTAGAAAAGAATAATCTCACCTGTTTTTTTATTTTTATATTATAGTGTCACAAGGTGATTCATTCTTTCTCCTTCCCAGAAGGAAAGAAAAACGGGGTGGACCATAGCTACAAATAACTTCTGATAAGTGTTGAGAAAGGTGAATAGTTGGGTTTGGCTTTAGATTTGGGTTCCCATTTATGAATAATCTGTGGAAATAGCTAACTAATAATTTGTCAAAGAAAGTTAGTTTAGACTTTGAAATGGTGTGAGACTTTTCAGTATTAACCAAAGATACTAAAGTTTCTGTGGTTGAAAGAAAGATTCCTTTGGAGGGGTTTTGAATATTTTCAAAATTACATTTTGGGATTAGTAGTAAGACATTGTGTACTGTATATAAAATCAGCCAATAAGATTCCTTTGGGGTTCCATATAAAGGCATTCCCATTGTTTTGGGTATTTGGGCTATCCATGACATAATAATATTCTGAATACCTTCATGGAGAAATTAAAGCTCCTCTTTGGCTATTATCAGGTTTTCTGGTGATTTACTCTGGGGTATTGCTGGGGAATGCTTTTAATTTGATAGTGAGATAGATGAGGAGCTACCTGGGAAAGAGCTCATTAGTTTAGACTTATGTTTTGTGCCTGATGCCTTTGGAGATTTACTGGGTAAATGATGAAGCTGATCTTGGATTGTTTTCTTTTTCCTTTCCTTTTGCAGCTTATTCCTTCAGAAATCCATCAGTAGCACCTCGTGATGAAATCCTTTATGAACTTCCGAGTTGAAATAGTGATTAAGAGTGTGAGCTTTCTAGAGGGTTTGGTACTGCTTGTTTGATGGTATGAGATGTGGAGCTTGTCTTGTATGTGGCTTGGTGCTTTGGAGATTGTGAGCCTTGAGGTATGTTTTACATACCCAAATAGGCCACAAATATCTTTAAGAATAATTTGTGAGCTATGCATACCTGCATATATTCAAAATTCATCATTTTCATTTCAGAAAAGATAAATAACTTTTTATTGAGTAGGTAAATCCATGGATTTAAGACCAGATTTGGATTCTACATAAGAATTGACCTAGGGTAGAGCCATAGAGTAAATAAGCTCAAATTAACTCTCTGAGGTGGTAATATGGAAAATACTTCAATTACACATCATCAATACCACATAAAAGATCCATGAAAATTTTTGTTTTTCTCAATTTCATGGCAAAATAATGGGAAAATGAGAAATCCCATGTTACATATACACTAAGAATAGTGTTATGCATGTTTGTGGCACTTACAAACATGGTATTCCTATATGCACTTTTGGTAAACCCATAGTGAATATCGGTCTTCAACCCTGAATCTCTATTTTTGATGTGAAAATAGCTAGAGGGGACAAAAGACATCAAAGCAAGCCAGGGTACCCAACATCTGAAGCCTCAGAGGCATGGAAAGCTCCAAAGCTGGGTTCCATGGCTGATCTTGGCCCAATTAGTAAACTAAAACCCTTTGGGAACTTGGTTACTGTGTCACAACTTCAGTAAATCATAAGAAAATAGCAAAGAACCTGCTAGTTTGAGGTGCCAAGGAGGTAAAGAGAAACTTAGACTCCTGTAACCATGCCAATTATTATTGATTTTCCATGTATAAACCCTTGAAGAGTAATTAAAACCCTTTTTGGACTAGTATTCATTGATTTACCTCATAGCAACCTGCAATATACTGCTATTTGCAATTCTATGTAAAAATGAGGTGAAAACTTTGAAAATTCATTAAAAATACAATTCTTAATTAACCTCTCTGAAGCTTTCAAGGCCAATGGAGAACTTTATTATCCATATGAAAACCAAAATTAATTATGGTTTCATGGGTAAAATTAAAAGTTTTACTTACAGTCCATTTTTAATTATTCTACGTGAAACACTGCCTCTTCAAAAATTCACAGTAATGACAACCTGTGATGAGATTTCCAATAACATTTATAACTTTGAGAAATAAATGATTATTTCTAAATAAAAGAAGATTTACAGATGTTACTCCTTTTATTCTTAACCATATTGAGGTTGGTCATCACGTAAAAGCATCAATTAAGTAATTATAATAATCTTACATGACAACAGATGATGAAATGATTAATCAAAAAAGGATTATTGTTTTCTCACTCACTGGATTTTTAAGTTTGCTCCATGGCAGGCCGCTGTGAGCAGTTGTTGACTTAAAAGAGGGCTCCTCTTGCTGTTTTTTCCAAATCATCACTTTATACCTTTATACCATTATTACCAACAAGTAAGTATTAGTTAAATATTTCTTAAAAAGTAATTTATTCTGTCAGAATCAACTAGAAGGACTTTAAATCAAAGAAATCAACTATATATTGTTGTATTACTGTTATAATTCATATTAATACCTAAAAATCCACAATTATATGTCAAATTTCTCTACTTTTGTCTTTCAATAAGTTCTTTGGAGTATTAGTGAGTTATTTAATTTGAATTCTTAAAGTGTTTTCTCTAAAATTAGTTTTCATCAATAATTATCTCTTCAATTATTCTTTTAAAAGATAATTATACATTAAAATAATTTTCTTATCTTAATAAAAGATGTTTTTATCATTAAATTCTTCTTGTAATTGATTCTTGTAGACAATTACTGCTTACCTTTATGATCACCAGTAGTGTATAACATGTAAAAGAAATAATTATTTAATTATTTAATTGTGGCTATAATAATCTTTATTATTATGTTTCATAAGAATAGTCATAGTACCGTTGCTTAATAGTAATATTATCAACAGTTTCATAGACACATCTTAAATTTGGGTTCTGGCCGTGATTTTAACCATAAACT
Organism: Austropuccinia psidii; assembly: GCA_023105745.1. NCBI lineage: Eukaryota > Fungi > Basidiomycota > Pucciniomycetes > Pucciniales > Sphaerophragmiaceae > Austropuccinia > Austropuccinia psidii. The sequence goes on along the minus strand of JALGQZ010000007.1, from coordinate 51,430,067 downwards.
TGGCTTTAATCATATTCTTGACTTCATTTTTTGTTGTAAAAAACTTCCATACCTACCCACATCTTACATTTGCATGCCTGGCAGTGTTTTTTGAACCTTATACCCTTAATTAATATATTTTTAAGGTCTAAAATATATTAATTTAATAATTTTTTCTTTCAATTTGAACTTGAAATAATTCTTGTTTTTGAAATCTTTTTTAAAATCATTTTCATTCAGAAATTTGGTTTAATTTTATATGGTTCTACAAGTGGCTTTTACACATCCAAAAACTTATAATATTATTCTTTCAGTTACTCTGAATTAATTTTTGATTCAAGATCTTAAATTTCAAATTTTTTAATATTAAAAAATAAAAAACTTATGAAAATTCTTGAAAATATTTTTTTTTAAAAAAAGCATAAAAATAATTTTTTTTTTTACAAATTCTTTCTCTATTGTTCTTGATAAAATACAGTGCAGCTGGTAATAAGCTCAGTAAGAGATATATTACTAGTCCAGAATCTTCAGAAGCAGAATGGGAAGACAGTATTGAAGTTCAATTTGCTAAAAGAGCCACTTTATTTAAAACAGAACAATCCAAACAACCACCAAAAGGTGTGTGTTTTCTGTTTTCAATTCTTATTTTATCTTGAATTGATGTGAAAATGGTCCATAAAATAAATGGAAGCAACTATTAAGTCCAACCAGATGGATGTGGACAAAGAAGAGGCAAGACCAAAGCCAGAAGTGTCAAATCTTCCTCAAAAAAGACACATATGGAGGATGCCACAGTTGCCCCCATTACCCAAGGTCTGTACCCACAAACCTTGACATGAATTCTCAATCTGGACTGGTTCATGATAATATTTCAAGGGCTGAACCACTTCCAAGTGGAAGCAATAGAAATTTATCAATTCCAATACAAAAATTGGTTCAGAGCAGCCAAAGAAGAGGAGTGGTAAATATGCCCAAGCCTTTGGCAGGGGGCCATGAACTCCTACTAACACATCAAGAGCTTTCTGGGTCAGGAGAATACCATAGAACTCTTAGGAGGTTGGATCCCATTGTCTTGCAAAGACAAAGTGAAAGAAAATAAAGAATTAGGTGAAGAGCTAAAGTCTTTTATCCATAGACCAGAAGGAGGAGTTGGAAATGACTCCAGCTTTGGAGACAGAAGGCCCAGTGGCATCTACCAGTTCCAAACCAGCTCCAGAAGTGTCCAAAGACAAGCCCAAAGGACCTCAGAAGAAGAATAGAGGTCTCAAGCACCATCAAGGAAAGGGCAAAGGCAAAGGAAATTGGCACAGAAATTACCTACAAGGGTACAGGATTCCCAAACCGGAGCCTTCAGCTGTAGACAGTGTCTTCAATATGGCCAGGACGCTTATGGAATTCACAACCAAAGAGTAGGAAAGGGTGAACAGGAATTTTCCATGCAAATAATAGATTAAATACACTTTGTTGAAGCTGGTATTGATGTAGAACTTGGAAAATTTGATGCAAAGTTAAATAAAATAATATTGGACATCAATGACTTGAAAAAGAATGACAAACATTCTGCTGAAATGCATAAGTCTGTAATTGCCAAACTGGAATTACTTACCAATACATGTGACAGAATTGAGAGTAAATATCATGTCCAAGATGATGAAATGGAAGATTTTCGCAAACAAAACATCAATGATCAACTTAGAGTTCTGAAAGACTATGTTTTGGCAGTGGCTAAGAGTACAAGTCAATTTGCCACACATTTGGAAAAAAGTGACAGTGAAAGGAAGAAATTGAAATAAGAAATACTTGCGCAAGTGGAGCAAATTCATAAGAATTATGAATCAAATCCACATATGCCAAGACATTCAACACCTTTGACTGAAGAAAACCTTTCTGTGAAAGAAAGTCTGACCCCGTTTTAGGAGAAAATTTTATCTCTGAAAAATGTATTTCCAAATCTGAAGAATAGCCAACATTCTCTGGTGAAGGAGAATACAACCATATTGAGTTCATCATAATTATTGATATGTTGCAGGATGATTTTCATATACCTGATGAAATTATAGTGGGAAAATTACACTCTCTTCTTATCAGGACTGCAAAGAAATGGAATTACAAGATGAGACAAGATCATGGAAAACACAATTGGTCTTGGTGGAAATCTGAAGTGATTACCAAATAGGCCAATCATTCTTGGAGGTTAAAAATGGAAAATGATTTTGAAAGTGCCATTTTTAATTCAGAAAAAGATAAACCACTTACTTGGTTCCTCAAGCAAAAACACAGATCATCTGCTTTACACCCAGATATGTCTGACACTATGATTAATATGAAAATATTAAGAAAATGTGGAGGAGAACTGGAACATGCTATCAAGTGCAGATGTGTAGAACCCTTTTCAACAGAGGACTACATTAATGCAATGGAAGATATCATTACTAGAACAAGAATGGGTAAAACTTTGACTAAAACTCCTATGGAGTACAAAATGATCCCAAAGATCTCCAGAGAGGAAAGAAAACCTGAAAGACCTGTCCTAAAGGGTCATAAATGTGGAAGTACTTCACATCTAGGAAACACTTGCACCAAAAAGACAAAAGTCAATGAAGTTCAAGTCATTGAAGAAGTTTAGTGTACTGAAGAGAAAGAGGAATCTGACCAGGATTCTTCAGTCTCTGAAAATACACCAGTAGAGGACTATCCCATTGAAAACATTACAGCTTTCTTTTAAGTAACAGAAGTCCATACTCACTTATCACAGTACAGTGAGGATTGTCATAACCTTGTCAATATACAAGGTGCCACAATGTGTAAAACCAAACTTGCTAGAGGTAAAGGATACACTGCTGGAGCATCTTGTATCACATCAATCCTGATTAATGATACTGAAGTCAAAGTAAATTTAGATACAGGGGCATTTTGTACTTGTGTAGGCAAAGATTATCTTCAAAACATACTTCCTGGATGGAAAAATCATCTATTACAAATAGAGGGTGTACAATTTGGTAGTTCAAGTAATAATATTTACCCTTTAGGTATATTGGACACTAATCTTGTATTTACACACCAAGCAGGAAGTGTTAGAATGAAGACTGAGATTGTAGTAATGGACAATTTCACATCTCAGCACATCATTCTTGCAAATGATTACTTGAATATTCATGGTATTGATATAAATAACCATAAAGACAGTTACTCAACAATTGGAGAAAACAAAAGACAAAAATTTGCTTTTTCCAATATACCAAAACAAACATCAATAGTATCTTCTGAGAAAGATACTTATAAGGAAGAATTTGTGAATAATCAACTTGTTGAAGCACAAATTAATCCATCATTGTCATCAAAGATGAGACAAGAGATTATTGATGTGGTATACACATATAATAATGCCTTTGCCTCTAATAATGAACCATTAGGTGCTATAAAAGGGCATGAAGTTGATATTACTCTTAATATTGACAGACCATACCCTCCAGTCCTTGAAAGACCAGCTTTTCCAGCCAGTCCCAGAGCTAGAGAAGCCTTGGAAAAACATATCCAAGAGTTAATCCAACTTGGTTTACTAAGGAAAGTAGGCCATAATGAGGAAGTTGAAGTAACAACACCTTTTATTATTTCTTGGAATAATGATAAATCAAGAATGGTTGGAGACTTTAGAGCATTGAATACGTACACAGTTCCAGATAGGTATCAAATTCCTAGAATCCAAGAGACCTTGACCCCATTGTCCAAAGCCAAGTATATAACATCAATTGATGCATTGAAAGCCTTTCACCAAAATGTTTTGACGCCTCAAGCTAAGAAATGACTTAAAATTATCACTCAATGTGGTATTTATGAGTATCTTAGAATGCCATTTGGTATCAAAAATGCACCATCTCATTATCAAAGAATGAGGAATACCATCTTCCCCACAGAATTATCTAAAGGATGGCTTATCATTTATATTGATGACATCATCATATTTTCTGATTCATGGTCTTTGCACCTTGAAAGACTTGCAAGAGTGCTTCACAAAGTCTAAGAAGTGGATATGACAATTTCACTCAAGAAATGCAATTTTGGTTTTGAAGAACTCAAAGCATTAGGACATATTATTTCTGGTTTAAGCTTGGGCATTGACAAAAATAAATTAGCAGCAGTGTTACTTAAGCCAATACCCCAGAATAAAAAAGAGATGATGTCTTTTCTAGGATTTGCCAGTTATTACAGGCAACACTCAAAAGATTTTCAAATTCTAGCCAAGTCACTCTATAGAATCTGTGATCAACAAACAGTATTTGAGATGACACAGGAGAGAATTAAAGCTTATGAGAAGATAAGGAAAGTTCTCACAGAGGTGCCTTTACTCCTCATGCCTGACTGGAGTATACCATTTAAATTTTACATTGATGCATGTGGAGATGGATCAGGAGCAACCCTACATTAAGTCCAAATTATTGATAACAAACCTACAGAAGGACAAGTTTGTTATATCTAAAGGCAGATCAAACCAAAAGAAGCCAGATATGGTGCAAGCCAAATGGAGTGCTTATGTTTGGTATGGTACCTTGAGAAACTGTACTATTATCTTGATGGCATTGATTTTGAAGTGATAACTAACTGTAATGCCATGAAATCACTTATCAACATGAAAACTCCCAACAGACATATGTTGAGATGTCAAATAGCTATTCAAGACTATAGGGGCAACATGACTATAGTTCATAAAGCAGGAAACCTTTACAAGAATGCTGATGGACTTAGCAGGTGGGAATTAGCCAATACTCCTGATAAGCCAGCTTATGTGCCTTTGGAAGCAGAACCACAGATTCCAATTGATGGGATGAACATAACTGATATTGGGACTGAATTATTTGAAGAAGTCAGGGAATCTTATAAACGAGACAGGAATTGCCAGATCTTGACTTTCTTATTATATAAAGACTGAAAAGATACATCTTTAGTCAATTCACTTGATGAAGTTTGGAAGGAATCCTATTCTGAAGGAAGATTTCACTTTTTTGATGGGATTATTTACCACAGAACCAAACATTCCTTTGTGATGACATTGTGTAGTAGACTACTTCTCAATACCATTCTTCATGAATGCCATGATAGAATCTACTCTGGGCACCTGTCAGAGGATAGAACACTTTTAAAAGTAAAGAACTGTGCATGGTGGCCATCTTGGAGAAAAAAAACCAATGAATATTGCCACACCTGTGATAGATGCCAAAAAAGAAACAGGAGTACAGGCAAGAAATTTGGACTTATGATCCATATTCAAGAACCAAAATCCCCTTGGGAAGTTGTTCACATGGATTGGGTCACAGCACTTCCTCCAAGTGGTGATAAAAGTTATAATTCTTGTTTAGTCATTGTAGACAGATATAGCAAAAGTACCATATTCTTACCATGTCATAAGGATGACACTGCTATGGATACAGCTCTTCTTCTATGGAGTAGAGTTATTTCTCATAAAAAATTATTTAAGAATATTATAAGTGACAGAGATCCCAAATTCAAATATGCACTTTGAATCAATCTTCACAGATTGTTTGGGACCAAGTTATCATTCTCAAAAGCATATCACCTTCAAACAGATGGATTGGCAGAAAGAATGATTCAAGCTTTAGAAGACATGATCAGGAGATTCTGTGCTTATGGGTTAAAATTCAAAGACTCAGATGGATTTACCCATGACTGCTTCACTCTGATACCTTCATTAGAATTGGCATATAAGACATCAGTCCATTCTTCCACGGGTCAAACTGCTTCTATGTTAGGAAAAGGATGGAATACAAGACTCCCAGCAGATACACTGAGGAAGGACCTGATTGACATTCATACTACAGCTTCCCGCTTCAAACTAATGCTTGATAAAGTGAAAAATCATGCAAAGCAGAGTATGAATGACACTTTTGACTATGCAAAACAGAAGTGGGACAAGAGTCACAAAGTACCAGACTTCAAAGTAGGGGACTTAGTTCTAGTTTCAACCTCAAATTTTAATAATATCAAAGGCCCAAAGAAACTTAAAGATTCTTATGTAGGACCTTTTGTTATTGTTGCCTTACATGGAACCAATGAAGTTCAAGTGGAATTAAGTGGTTATTTAGAAAATAAAAACCCCACCTTTCCAGTCAGTCTGTGGACATTAAACCCCTTTGGGCCCTTTTTCTTCTTTATACCACTAATAAGATTGTAATTCCATTTTATTTTTTGGTGGGAGGGAATGTGAGCCTTGAGTTATGTTTTCACTACCCAAATAGGCCACAAATATCTTGAAGCATAATGTTTGAACTATGCGTAACCCACAAGTCATGAATATATTCGAAATCCATCATTTTGATTTCAGAAAAGATGAATTAATTTTTATTGAGTATGTAAATCCATGGATTTCAGACCAGATTTGGATTCTACATTAAAATTCACCTAGGGTAGCTCCGTAGAGTGAATAAGCTCAAATTAACTCTTTGAGGTGGTAATATGGAAAATACTTCAATACCACATAGAAGATCCGTGAATTGTTTTGTTTTTCTCAATTTCATGCCAAAATAATGGGAAAGTGAAAAATCCCATGTTACATATACACTAAGATCAGTGTTATGCATGTTTGTGGCACTAAAAACATGGTATTATTATATGAACGTTTGGTACACCCATAGTGGATATCAGTCATTAACCCTGAATCTCTATTTTTGACGTGAAAATAGCTAGAGGGGACAAAAGACATCAGAGAGAGCCAGGGTACCCAAGTTCTGAAGCCTCTCAGGCATGGACATCTCCAAAGCTTGGTTCCATGGCTGACCTTGGACCAATTACTAAACTAAAACCTTTTGGGAACTTGGTTACCATGTCACAACTTCAGTAAATCATAAGAAAATAGTAAATAACCTGCTATTCTGACATTCCAAGGAGGGAAAGAGCAACTTAGACTCCTGTACCATGTCAATTATTAATTATTTTCCATGTATAAACCCTAAAATAGTAATTAAAGCACTTTTTGGACTAGTATCCATTGATTTACCTCATTGCAACCTGCAATATACTGCTATTTGCAATTCTAAATAGAAATGAGGTAAAAACTTCAAAAACTCATTAAAAATACAATTCTTAATGAATATCTCTGAAACGTTCAGGACCAATGGAGAACTGTATTATTCATCTAAAAAACAAAAATAATTATGGTTTCACTAGTAAAACTAAAAGCTTTACTTACAGTCCATTTTTGATTATTTTATGTGAAACACTGAATCTTCAAAAATTCACAGTAATTCCACCTTGAGATGAAATTTCAAATAAAATCGATACATTTGAGGAATACACAATTATCTTGAAATAAAAGAAGATTTACAGCTGTTACTCCTTTTATTCTTAACCATATTGAGGTTGGTCATCACGTAAAAGCATCAATTAAGTAATTATAATAATCTTACATGACAACAGATGATGAAATGATTAATCAAAAAAGGATTATTGTTTTCTCACTCACTGGATTTTTAAGTTTGCTCCATGGCAGGCCGCTGTGAGCAGTTGTTGACTTAAAAGAGGGCTCCTCTTGCTGTTTTTTCCAAATCATCACTTTATACCTTTATACCATTATTACCAACAAGTAAGTATTAGTTAAATATTTCTTAAAAAGTAATTTATTCTGTCAGAATCAACTAGAAGGAGGTGAAATCAAAGAAGTCAACTATATATTGTTGTATTACTGTTATAATTCATATTGATCCCTAAAAATCCACAATTATACATTGAATTTCTCTACTTTTATCTTTCAATAAGTTCTTTGGAGTATTAGTGAGTGATTTAATTTTAATTCTTAAAGTGTTTTCTCTAAAATTGGTTTTCTTCAAGAATTATCTCTATAATTATTTTTGTAAAAGAGAATTATACATTAAAACAATTTTATCATTTTAATAAAAGAAGTTTTTATCATTAAATTCTTCTTGTAATTGATTCTTGTAGACTATTACTGATTAATGTTATAATCACTATTAGTGTATAACACAAAGAAGAAATAATTCTTGAATTATTTAATTGTGGTTATAATAATCTTCATTATTATATTTCATAAGAACAGTCATAGTACTGTTGATTAATAGTAATATTATTAACAGTTTCATAGACACATCTTACAGAGATAGACTTGATCTCTGAATTTGTCTCTCTTGCCATTTGTGAGTTCTCTCAGTAGCACTGTAGAATGACTCTGAAGCTGAACTAGTGGACTATTTCCTGATTCCTAGCTTGTATTTTCTGTCTGTACCAGGGTTCTCATCCTTTTGAGGTTTGAGGAATTTGAGCCTGATGTTTGAAGTGATAAAATATGAATGATTTTTTTATTACTTCAATGAAAATAATTCTGCAGCTTGTTTAATTTTGAGATAAGGTAAAATATAATCCCTCAGAAGACCCAATAAAAGAGTATGCATAACATCACTTGTGACCATTCATGAATGGTTCTAGTAAGGTAGCTCTCCTAATAAAGTGTGATGAGAGCCATTCTATGAAGAAATATTCCCCCTTTGGCTGGTTTTAATTGCTTGAAGCCATTGGATGGCTCCTGATCTATGATGATATTTATCCTTCCGGGGCCAAGAGTTTTTTTGGGTATTTTATATATCCTCAACAAGGAGATTGCAATGTGCACAAAATTGATTTTCCAAATGAGATGAAAAACATCCAATCTTGCTCAAGGCTGGGATAACTCCAATTAATAAGAAAAGTGAGGTCTTGATCAGATGTCCATTGGGGAAACTAGTGGTTGGAGTAAAGTGAACACCCGTCCAGAGCTCCTGGAGCTCAGGAACAAGTGGCTTGAATAAGATTTTAATCGATTTGAGGTGGGTTATTTGGGTGTTGGAGTGAATCTATAGACAAAAGGTTTTGGATATTGATACCCTTTTTCTGTGGGGAGGTTGAAGGAAATCAAAAATATAACACCTAGTGAAATACTGTTGGACCCAATATTAGATTTGTGGGGAATTGTCCAGTCGCTATATAAGCCAAAAAATAGGTTCCCTGAATTATCAGTAAGCTTTAAGCCTGTATTGTCTAAGAATGTTCTCCAAACATGGCCATCTGATATATCTGAATATCTCTCTTCATTCCCATGGGGATATTCTAGGGGTGAATCCAAGTCATTTTCAAAGGCTGGGAGTGAGAGTTTGTCTGAGATCTATTTCTTCAAGGATCAAAAGTAAAATTCTTTTTGGGGTTTTTACTTTTTGGTATTTATATTTTTACTTAGAAGAAAAGTATTTCATTCTTTTTAGTGTTCATATTTTCCAAGAATTTGTTGTATACAACAAGGGAGGGGTGAGTCCTCATGAATGTTATTTCCAAAGGGTGACTTTTTTCTAAACCTAAATAGAGATAAAAACATAATGGACAACATATATGGGTTTTTAATTCACTAAGAATTTCAAATCTTTTTTTGAGAGTTTTTGAGCTGTTTGGAATCTCACAACTGAAATCAGAGGTCTTTTACAATTTGGCTCTTGTTTGGATTTTCTTTTGCTCCAATTTTAGGCTTTTATCACAATTTGTGTCACTGAAACTCTTGTGAATATTGTCATGCACAATTTAAATCATGGATAAAAGCACTGTTGAATGTTGATAAACATAGGAGGGTAGTGGCCTACTGAAAGAATTGCCAATGTTGTGGATGGTTTGGGGTAGTTGTGCATTTTCCAATGGATTTATAGAAAGGTTTAAATTATTTGTGACCAAATTTAGTATGCATTTGTAGTAAAAATATAGGAAGCATAGAATGTGATGAATTGTTCAAATAAGATTAAATTAAAATATGTTGTGAGTTGTTTGTCTGGGAAAAAGGTAAGGCTTTCTGAGTTAGATGGGCTATGTATTGAGCCTGAAATATATAATATATGAATACTCATGAAGCTTTAAGATGATGAAATGGAAGCATTTATTGTGGTATTATCTCCAATCACTGGAATACTTTCACAAATGGTTTCCTGATGTGTTTAATGGTTCCTTTTAGATCCTTAAGCTCCTTGATATTTCCTTCCACCAATTTGGCAAATTTTCAAGATGCAAGTGGTGCATTTGCAAATATATATCTTTCCCACGTTTTGTTGAGATATAGTGTACATTTTATATTTTAATACAATTATTATAAGTATTGCTTGTATTTTTATGGGATAAAAAGAGTTTCTGTAAATATTTTTGGTGAAAGGATCAATAAGTTTATTGCGTTTGTCTTATCTCAAAATTTTCACGAATTCAATTATCAGTAACATCCAGAGAGTGATTATTTATTTTTGGACAAGAGTGTCTATGAAAGGGTAAATTGAATTCATAATTTCCCTTTCTTAATGAATTTGAAGGCTCAGCGGTACTACTATCAAAAATAATCATTTATATTGAGTTTAGAATTATTAAGTTTAACATTATTTCTACAAACTATATTTGGATTTTTTTGGTTTCAAATTTTGGATATAGCATAGCTGTTCCAGTTATTTATTAAAATCAACTGAGTAAGAGTCCTTATGTATGATTATCATTCAGGTAGAATACCTTTCATTCTTTGTATTTAAATAATCTGATATCTAATCTCAAATCAAGCTACTTTATTGCAGGTGTAAGGCCTACATCATGAGTATCATTTTCTCATTTTGAATAGCTTTTATGGGCTGATATTTTTGAATTGAAAAATGGTTTGAAAATTATCCCAAACTTTGAGCTGTTCATCTCTTAAAATAAGGTTTACATTTGAAACCAAAAAATGTATAATTAGGAATTTGGACAAGTGGAAAGCTTTTTTTTCAAAAAATTTAGAAAAAAGAGACTGTAAATATTACATCCTGGTAAAAAGTATCAACTAATGTAATTTAAAAACTGTTTGATCTTTGCATAAAGGACAATTAGGTAACAGTTGGCCTCTTAGTCATAGCTCTCAAGTGTTCAATTTCTGGGGAGAGATCTACTGCCTCTAAAAGCTTTATTCACATTTTTTTCCACCTTTGAGTGATGCCATAGCATCAGGTGCCACCAAATTTGATGGGATTTTACTTGGTATATTTTCAAATCCTGGAGCCTTGGCAATATGAGGGTATGGAATAAGTTGTTGGATTTTGTTAGTATGGTCCCTTTTGGTTCTTGGGTGCTTGAAAGTTGTTTATACCCCTCATCAAGGAGTTTCAAAATTTCATCAATTTAATTTGATCTCCAGGAAATTGAGGGAAGTAGCTGATCAGGAGAGTCTTTCTCCATATCCGACATCCTTAAATCAACCAGAAATAGCCCTTCTATACTTAGATAATTGTTCAGAATAAGTTCTGAAGAAAATTCCTGCCAAATTTTCTTCTTGTTCTATATTTTGAGCTATAATCAGCTAACTCAGGCTTATGATATATATATATCAATTTTTTGGTGCATGAAAAAATAAACTACGTTTTTCTTGGAATTTCTAAAGCTTCCAGCTTGCCTAGTTGGGGATTATTTCATAAATTCTAGTGGGATTTGCTTTTTCAAAATGGCTTTCCTTTCAAGAAGTCATATATCAAAAATTGACATTCTGTTGGCTTGGTTATTTAGGTACTCTTCAATTTTATAATTTTGAGTCCCACCATGCTGATAACATAGCTCCCAAGCATGGAGTATAATAGATTTTGTGGATGTGTTCCAGGGTGATGAAGGAGGAGAAACCCAAGAAAATGTAAATTGGGGGAACCCACACTTTTTCAATAGGGAATGTACATAAGAAAGCCATCCTTGACTGTGGGAATTAATTGCTTGCACTATGGAGGTTCCAACTGAGTATTGACTAGGAGGAAGTATTTGTTCCATTTCTTTCAGAGAGACGTTTTGGATAAAATAAGTTTCATTTTAAATGAGATTTCCAAATGCCATTGCTGCATACTCCAAAGAGCCTTGTATATGGACTTTGTATTTATGCTTACAGGCTGAAAAGTGGTGTTCAAAACTTTCAAGCCCTTCTGCCAAAGGGTGGAGGGAGTAAAAAGGAATGTGCTTGAGTGCCCAACACAGCCTCTACCCAATCTAAAATTGATCTTTCAAGGCCTGTATTTGCAGATGGATTACCCGAATTTATTGAATTTATTGCAAGACTTTGAGATATTTGAGAATTCTTTCTTTTCCTTTTTGGTTGTGATATTAGCAAGAAATTAAATGGGCAAAAGCATTATATGAGGCTGTGTTTGCCGGGGGAAGAGGAATTTGTGATGGTTTTGTAGAAGTTCCTTGAGCTAAACCATGATATTTGAATAAGATAGATATAATATTTTAATTGGCTCATTCATTAATAATTGAATAGTGAGAATCACAAAATTGAAAAGTCTTACCCTCTGAGTGTGGTAAATCTGCCATGTTTGATAAATGGTTCCTTGAAAGAAATTGGACTTAAGGGAGAAAATGAGATAGTTTTAGATAAGAGTCAAACAAAGGTGAAACCCAAAGAGATTGCTTAATAAATGGAGCTCTTATAGCTTTTACTTGGGCTTTTATGATAATTTTTCAATTATTTTAATTCTTTATCAAACTTTTTTGGTATATGTTTGAGGATGAAACTGAAAGTCTCTTTAATTTTCTGTGAAAGTGATTTTTGAATGAGGAAAGAATAAGTTGAAGGTGAGGATTATTTAAGTAGAAAGGTAAATTCTGAATTCTGGTAATTATAAATTCTATGAAAATTCTGGAAGGGATTTGGAATTAATCCTTTTTTATGATTATGAAAGAGGTCAGAAACCTATTATTGCTTTTTTTAAATTGAGAAACCACTTTAAAAATGTACTTTTAATGTAAATCTCCCTTTCTGAGTAAGTATACTTAGAACTAAATGTAACTTTATGGAAATTAAAGTGTAATGAAAAAGGGGATTTGGCCAAATGAGCTCCAGATCATTATTTCTGTTGAGCTTATATATATAGCTTATATATGAAGTGAAATTTAGGTGATAATTGGTAGATGCAGAGGATAAAAATCATTTGGATTTGCTTCAATGAAGGTTGGGTTAGGGATATCAAATTGAAATTGATTGCAAATAATATGGATATTGTCTGGAAACAATGTGAGGCTTTTTTCTAGCCTAAACACAAGCTAGTTCCATGACCATTACCATTAATTCCATTTGATTGTTTTCCCATTTTTTACGAAAAATCCCTGTTTAAGTACAAATTTTCAACTTGAAAGTAAAAGATGTGAAAACGAACAAATCATATATACATCATTCACCAATCACATTTTCCCTTTATGAATAAACCATAATTGCTTGATGGTTATCAAATAGCTTCATTTCAAATAATTGGCATCTTTCCAGAAGAACAACTTTACACTTACATCATTGTGATTTTACAATTACCCTTAGTTTCCATATTTTCATTTGAGATATTTCCTTTCTGAATTCAAAAATTACTTTATAATTTTCCTGAACAGATATGTTACCTACAGATATTCCAATATTGTCACATTATTTCTGTGAACAATAATCTTTGAGCATATTGCCACATTATGCTTAAACTTTCTCCATAAAGACCATCAAAGAAAGTGTAATTCATTACTTATATTAGAATGAGTCCAAACCATTTTAAATGTGATTTTTCTCCAATAATTCTGAAGAATTATGAAAAAAACCCACTTACCATAGGCATTTAATCTTGAAAAATAATTTGACCAAATCTAAACACTTTTGCATCTATCCTGTAATTTTGCCATGTATTCCTCAATTTTCCCTCTGAATTAATCCAAATAATTATCCCAATATTATACAAAAAAGTATATATTAGCAATTTGTGTGATACCAAAACCCCAAAGTTTTAATGTAAAAGTTCTCACAACATATTTTTGTCATATGAGGCCCCAACCAAAAGAACCTTTGAATAATGAAAATACTCCAATAATACAACTAAAAATAGAAGAAAGGTCAAAAAAGAAAATTTACAAAGAAAAAGCCAAAACACCCCCAAAAAGACTTCTAAAATCAGTCAAAAAAGGTTATAAATAATCAAAATATCAAAAAATGAAGAAAAAATCCGCAGGGACTTTTTTCCCCTGTCAAACAATAAAAGTGTTTTTCAATGAGCTTAGGTGGTAATATACTTGATGGCCATCATTTTCTGTATTGAAGGTGGTTTGAGCACTCCACAGCCACTTCACTTTACTTACATAAGATTGTCAACAGTTGTTGACAATCTTATGTAAGAAATTCCTTTTGGGGGAAGCAATAGTACTGGTTTCCAAGCACCAACGGATATTCTAACACTGTCAACGATTGGTTTCCAGGTACAGAATCCGTATGGTACAGTATGAGAGATACCATCCATACTACGAATGGTAGCTATCATATCTTGGAATACAATAATTGTCCGAAAATGATCTTCCAGGTGGAGGATGGAGCAGCCTACTCCATCCTCCACAAGCCTAAATTATGAGTTTATCAGTATTATTCTGAAAAAACAAATTTGACACTTATTACACTTCTCATTTTTTCTTTGTTTTTAATATTTTTTTTTACAAAATAGGACTTTCAATACTGAAAGTCCTAGGTTTAACTTCTATTATAATGAAACACATTTTTAAATATAAATATGAAAAAACCATGTATAAAAAGTGAATCAATACAGAGATTTCAACCATTTCAAAATCAAATTTGAATTAATTTGAAATTTAATTTTTGAGTTTTTTCAACATAAAGAAGATGTCCCAATATTTTGGTGGCCTCAAGGTCAAGGAGTCATCTTGAAAATTTGTACTCTTAAGTATTACTGATATGAGATGAGCCTATGATGTTTCAGGATAAAACATTTACATAATGTAAGTAAGCTACAAGACCCCAAAATGTAGCTAAGATTTAAACAACTAAACACCTTCTATCTGTGAATGATTTAAATTTTAATCCAAGTAATTATATGTTAATATTCTGAAGTTTTGCTCTTTGACCTCTTAGATGAAGAATTGTTTTCTTTGCCACCAAAAACTCATCTTCTTTTCATTTTTCTTGAAACCCAAAACTCATTTTGTTTTCATTTTTTTCCACCTCACCTCAACTTATCTTATTTTTTAACTTTTTAACTCTGCTTGCAAGATAATTTTGAGATAATCACAATGGTAGATTTTGGAGGTAAGTTAAGATTTACTCAACAAATTTTCTGTTATTGATATTGTAACAAACACTAATCAGGGGTAAGGGTATTCATACTTACACCCACTCAAACACCTCAAACCAGCAAGTCCACTGTGTGTATCAGCATTCAGTTTCAGCAATCTTCTTTGCTGAAACATGCATGCAGTCTGGTTCCTCAATACAGCCTGTCAGCCTTGTTACAGGATGGAATTACCTAATACAGCTTGGATACACCATTCCCAAACTGTATGATCACTAAATACCACCAATCCTGTACAGCTTTTCAGGACCTGTATTGGCCAGACTCAATTCAATCATCAAATCTTCTCATGAAAATTCTCTTTCCAGATAAGGGCTGGTGATTCTCACATATACCAGCCCCTCTTTTGCCCCCTGGGGACTTGTCCCCATTTGATTAATTTGGTATATTTATTATTTTATAATTATTCTTATCCTTCTTTTGGGTATTATAGTTATTTGATTTTAAGTTAGTCTTTGCCTGTACAGTATGAGTTGGATGGCCATATTCTAATTAACCCTCCTCTTTCCTTCTGACAGGTTGAAACAGTGGACTTGGACTTGTTTGCGGTTGGATCTTCTATCTATTATTTGTATCCTTGTTTCTTCTTCTCTTATATTAGTCTTTATCAGAAATATTACTTGCATTACACTCTTACGTTTTTTGGCCTATCTTACTCTTTGAGCCCTCTGCAGTGAGTCCCAGTTTACTGAGTGCCACGCCCTCTTCACTTAGAAGATCCCCTGTGACATTAAATTAATTAACTCATATTTGATTCTTTCTTTTCATTCATTTCACTTAATTTCTCTCATTCATCAATTATTACATCTTTATGATTTTTGTAAGGTGTGGATATGAAACTTTGATTAAAAATCAAGTACTTTTCCTGTCCTCAAAATTTGTATAAGGTAAAAATCAATTAAAAATAGTATGAAATATTATTTTTAAGAGAAAACACGCCAATTTTATTGTTTATAACTTTTTTAGTATAAAACAATAATATTATAAAAATTTATTGTTTTACCAACAATAAAAATTTATCCAAAAAATACTCTACAAGAGATATTTTAAGGCTACAAAAGAAATTTCTTCAAGAGCAATTTCAATTGGAATTAATTGAGCAAAGAACTGCAAGCAATTAATTAAAGAACAATGTCTTTAAAAAGAATATTAAAGAGAAAACACGCCCAAAAGTGACCAGAGTGAATTTGGAAACAAAGTGACAAAGTTAACAGTGATGAAAGATGCTTTAATTCACTTTTGGGGTGGTTCAAGGGTAAAAATGATTATAAGAGTTACAAACAATGATTATAATGATTTTTTCACGTGGTTAAAAAGATTAAAATGATTTAAAAGTGGTGGTTGGAATCTTTGATTGATTGGTTTAACAGTTTTAAACTAATTAATAAAAGGAAAAGATTCTAACATGAAGAGAAAAGTGGGGCAAAGAAGACATTCTTTTATAGCCATCAATTCTCTTACTCCAAAAGTAAAATTTACTCTTGTCAGTCGTGAAAAACAGTCTGACAACAGAAAAGCCAATTATGGCATCATTGAACCCTGGTTTAGACCAAAAAGGGCTGGTTTAAGCCATTTTTAGCCATTTTTAGCCATTTTAGACCCTTAAATCAGCCATTACTATAGCAATACCAGGCCTAGAGCCTTCAAAACACGTCAGAATGTGTGTCAGAGGCGTAGAAACCAGTTAAAACTGTTTTTATTATGATTGTTTTATCTTAAGGGTAGTTTTACCTTCTTGGCAACAGCTAAAACTACCCCAGTTGGTATCAAAACCTCATCATCAATTGAGTCCACAGACCCTGTAACTCAATTCCAGGCCAAAAGTGATGAACTTTTGCGTGAATTTTGACATCCCACGCCTGTCAGCAAGGATTTTGGGGGTCTAGCTCCCCCTTAGAGCTGGAGTTCCTTTTCCCCCCCAAATTTAATCTTTCCAATTTATTTTTCCCTTAATTCCTCATCATGTATTATACTTATAATTTACACATGTAATTCAATTCAATTGTACAGTACAATACAGTAATAATTGACACCTCATATGTAAATCAAAGTTCACTTATGTAATACACGCGCACATTTTGACATTTCAATTGAATTCAATTGAAAATACTTTAATTCTTCATAACTTCTAAACTAAACACAACACCTCAATTTTAACACAAAAATTGATGGTTAACACCACATGTGGTGTGAATTAAATTAAGGTTTTGAGGATTTTTAACTTTTGTATTGAAAATACTAAAAACTTAATTTAAGCTTATTTAGAGTTGAGTTACAAAAATTTCACTCAGAGGTGACCCCACCTGATTTTTTATGAGGAATCCAATGGTGAAATAAAATTTATATGTTTATTTATTGGAGAAAAAGTTATAATAAATTTTATTTAACTTTTTTCCAAATTTATTTATTTTTTCACAATTTTGTTAAAATTTCATTTTTACTTAAATTTTTCAAGTATAAATGTAATTTTATATTTACAAAATTTAAAGTAATTTTATTTTTAAATTATAATTAATTTTTTATTTTTAATATAATTTTATATTTATATTTTTTTATTTTTTATTTTAATAATATAAATAAATTTATTTTATTTATATTAATATGTTATTTTTTATATTTGTGGTCTTTTGGGTATATGAAATTACCTCTAAGGCTCACATTCCCTCCCCCTAAAAAAGAATATTACTTTGTAATATTGGTGTTTCTAGTGTGTCTGAATCTCCTCAGGAGTTTGGTGGCTTCTGGTATATCTTTCTCTTCTAACCATTCATCTTCACAAGTTGGGTCACTGTACCTAACAAGGTATTCCCTTACTTTCTTGGTTCTTAATTTCCTTTCTTTAAGAACTTTGGTTATTTTCTTAGTACCAGATGTCTCAATAGGAGGTATAACTTGGGGAATCTTATTCCTCAAGGGAAATTTCTCAGCATCACTAGATTTGTATGGCTTTATCAAGCTTACTGGAAATGTAGGGTGCTTATTGCTAAGTTCTTCAGATAACTCTACTTCAACAGCATTTTCTCCATGGAGGGCCTTAATCACAAAAGGTCCTGCAAAGGAGTCTTTTAACTTTTTACATCCTTTGATGTTATTGAAGTTAGTGGTGGATACAAGAACTAGGTCCCCCACTTTGAAATCTGGAGTTGCATGAGATTTATCCCATTTGTCTTTAGCATATGCAAAAGAGTCCTCCATGCATCTCACTGCATGCTTTCTAGCTTTGTCTAGCATTCCTTTGAAGCTAGCAGCTGTGGGATGTATTTCAATTAAGTCTTTCCTCAAGGAATCTTGGGGTAACTTGGGGTTCCATCCTTTTTCTAGAATAGCAGGAGTCTGATTGGTACTGGAATGGATTGATGTTTTATATGCTAATTCCAGTGCTGGTAACAGAGTACACCAATCATGGGTAAATCCATCACAATCTTTGAATTCAAGGCCATATGCACAAAATCTTCTCACCATGTCCTCTAAGGTTTGGATCATTCTTTCAGCCAGACCATCAGTTTGTGGGTGGTAGGCTGTAGAGAAAGACAGTTTTGTGCCAAATAATTGGTGAAGATTTGTCCATAGAGCTGAAGTGAATTTGGGATCTCTATCACTGATGATATTTGTAAATATCCCAGTCCATGACACTACTCTATTCCATATCAGAAGAGCTGTATCCATGGCTGTATCATCTTTGTGACATGGTAAAAAGATTGGAGTTTTACTGAATCTGTCCACAATTACTAGGCAAGCATTATAGCTCCTGTCACCTCCTGGTGGTAGGCCAGTTACCCAATCCATATGGACAATTTCCCAAGGTCTGTTTGGTTCTTGGATTTTCATCATATTTCCAAGTCTTTTGCCAGTGGATTTATTTGCCTTTTGGCATCTGTCACAGGTTTTGCAATATTCTGCAACATCTTTTTGCCACATTGGCCACCATATGCAGGTCTTTACTTTCTCTCTTGTTCTGTCCTCAGAAAGATGTCCTGAAAAGGGACTATCATGGCATTCTTTCAGTACAAGATTGATTAATGACCTGTCTACAACTGTCATGACACATGTGTGCTTGGTTCTGTGGTAAATTATACCATCCAGTAGGTGAAATCTCCCTTCATTATAAGATTTTCTCCATACTTCATCCAAGGCATGTATTAGAGAGTTGTCTTTACAGTCTTTGTTAAGTAATTGGCATAAGATGCTACAATTCTTATCTTGAGTGTAACTATTTCTGACTTCTTCAAAGAAGGTGGTGTTCAAGTCTGTAACACTTATTCCTTCTATTGGAATTTGTGGTGAAGCTTCTTCTGGAACATAAGCAGGATTATCAATGTTATTTGGTAATGGCCATCTGCTTAGTCCATCTGCATTCTTATGAATATTCCCATCCTTATGAACAATAGTCATATTGCCTCTGTATTCTTGTATGGCTATTTGCCATCTGAGCATGTGTCTGTTAGGTGTTTTCATGTTCAAAAGTGATTTCACAGCTGTACAATCTGTTATTACTTCAAAAACACATCCCTCTAAGAAATAGTTCAATTTCTCTAAGGCCCAGACAAGGCATAGACATTCCATTTGACTTGCTCCATATCTGGCTTCAGTTGGTTTGATTTGCTTGGATATGAAACATATTGGTCCTTCTACAGGTTTGTCATTTATGATCTGAACTTGGTGAAGTGCAGCACCTAGTCCATCCCCTGATGCATCAATATACAGTTTGAAAGGCAATTTAAAGTCTGGCATCAGTAAGAGTGGAGCAGTGGTCAATGCTTCTCTTAGAGACTCAAAAGCTTTGACTCTGTCAACAGTCATCTCAAATACTGTGTCTTTGTCACACAACTTATAAAGTGGTCTTGCTATGGATGCAAAGTCTTTAATGTGTTGCCTGTAATATCCTGCAAAACCTAAGAATGACTGAATTTCCTTCTTATTCTGAGGCATGGGTTTTAACAATACTGCTGCAACTTTGTTTTTATCAATTCCAAGGGACAAACCAGATACAACATGTCCTAGTGCCTTAAGTTCTTTAAATCCAAAATGACATTTCTTCAAGGAGATTTTCATGTTTACTGATTGGATTTTTGTCAAAACTCTTGATAATCTGTACATGTGCTCCTCCCAAGTCTTTGAACAGATAATAATGTCATCAATGTAAATGATTAACCATCCCTCTGAGAGTTCTTCAGGGAAGATTTCATTCATCATTCTTTGGAAGTGTGAAGGTGCATTTTTGATACCAAAGGGCATCCTTAAGTATTCATACACTCCACAATGAACAATAATTCTCAAGTATTTTCTTGCTCTTGGTGTTACTACATTTTGATGGAATCCTTTAAGGGCATCCATAGTGGTTATATACACTGCTTGAGATATTTGAGTAAGGGCAATTTGGATTTTTGGTATTGGGTATCTGTCTGGAACAGTGTAAGTGTTCAGAGCTCTAAAGTCCCCAACCATTCTGGATTTTCCATTATGCCATGCCACTATGACTGGTGTAGTTATTTCTACTTCCTCATTGTGGCCTACTTTTCTTATTACACCAAGGTCTAGAAGTTCTTTGATATGAATTTCTAGAGCTTCTCTTGATTTTGGACTTGCTGGATAAGCAGGTCTTCTTAAGAGTGGTGGATAAGGTCTCTCAATGTTAAGAATGATGTCAACTTCATGACCAATAATTGATCCCAGGGGTTCTTTGTCTGTAGCAAATGCTCCTCTGTGGTCATACAAAAGGGAAGAAAGTTCATTTTCTTGTTTATCAGTCAGATGAAGGCTTATTTCAGCCTCATTTAACTGTTCAGACTTGAATTTCTCTAACTCTAAGTTGACTGGTGATACTTTGTTTACTGTAATTTGTCTTTTAAAGGGTAAAAAGGCAAATTTCTGGCGCTTATTGTCTCCAATTGTAAAGTATCTGTCTTTGTTATTATGTAAATCTATCCCATACATGATTAAATAGTCATTTCCCAATATAAAATGGGTACTAGAGCAATTTTCCATAACAACAAATTCAACTGTGATCCTTAAATTCCCATTTATGTGTGGGAATATGACATTGGTCTCAAAGATTCCTAATGCTTTCATTGGGTTACTTGCACTGTTGAATTTTATACCATCAATTGGTAACAATTGGTCTTCAAAATTTGGTACACAAGTCTTAAGAAAAGATTTTCCAACACAAGAGCAGAAGGCTCCTGGGTCAAGCAAAAGTTTGGTGGGTTTGTTGTCAATCACCACTTCTGTTATACAGGAGTTACCAGCTGTATAACCTTTTCCTCTGTTTGGTTTTGTCTTCATAAGTTGTGCATCTTGAACTTTTGATAAATCAACTTGACCATTGCTCAATTGTGGTAAGTGGGAATAAGATTCCATGATGTCAAAAGTGGCATTGATATTTTCTATATCTTTTGAAGATTCAGAGAATATGGATGACTTATCATCTGAATTGTCTTCATTTATGTCTTCTTTTTCAACATCTGGTTCTTTTTCAATGTCAATTTCATTGATTTTCCCCCTTTTTGGACATGTATTGGCTAAATGGGTGGTGCTTTGGCAAATATGGCATTTTCTGACTGTATCTGCAGATTTATATTTAATATTACTAGAATTTTCTTTGGGGTTTTTGTCCACAGAATCTTTCCAAGGTGTATTAAACCTTGTTTTAAGATTCACCCTACTAGAACCAATTTTGGTTCTGGTGGTTACTTCTTCTAGTATATTGATAATATCCTCTGCTGAAGATTGTTCAGTAGTCCTGCTTTTGACAGCATGCTCTAAGTCACCTCCACATTGTCTCAGAATTTTTCTATGGATCATAAATTCTGACATGTCCGGATATAATGCTGTTAATCTGTCCTTTTGTTGGCAAAACCATGGTAAAGCTTTGTCTTTATCAGCATTAAATTTGGAAGATTCAAAGGCTGTTTCAACTTTAAACCTCCAAGCATCATTTGCCCATTTGTTGATGATTTGGGTTTTCCACCAAGTCCAACTCTGGTGTCCATGTGCTTGTCTTATTTTGATGTACCATCTGTGAGCTGATCTGGTAAACAAGGTGTTAAACCTGGCTGTTACCAATCTGTCTGGTAATTCAAAATCCTCTTTGATCATGTCAATACCTCTAATGAATTCCATATGGTCATACTCTCCTTCACCACTGAAGTGAGGCCATTCTTTAAGTTTTGGAACTTCTTTCAAGAGTGCTTGGCCCATTGATGGTTCCAAGTTATGAAAAGAAGTGGATAATTCATTTTTTAATTGTGAATTATCAGGATCCAATACTTGTGGATTTGAAATTCTTGTGCCCT
This sequence comes from Austropuccinia psidii, assembly GCA_023105745.1. NCBI lineage: Eukaryota > Fungi > Basidiomycota > Pucciniomycetes > Pucciniales > Sphaerophragmiaceae > Austropuccinia > Austropuccinia psidii. The sequence continues at coordinate 51,407,665 of JALGQZ010000007.1, read as the reverse complement.
CATTTTGATTTAGAGGTGTAGACATTCTTGGTAAGGTGTTCAGTAATTGTTCAATGTCATTCATTTTACTGTTGCTACACCTTTGGGAATTTCTGTATTCATGTTGGAAGCTTTGTATTAAATTTATTACTTCAATTTTATACATGTCTTCTTTATGTGTAAGTTCTTGCCATAACTCTGTCTGTCTTGTATTATCAGCAGTGACTTGATTCAATTTCATTGATAATTTTGATACTTCTTCTTGTGAAGCATCAAAACACTTTTTCAAGGCAATGGTATATGTCTTTACTTCAGTAAATGAATTTGAAATGTCATCAAGGACTTTCTTGTTATCTGTCTTGATAATATTTATGGCTTGTTTAATTCTTGTTTCAATTATGTCATCAATATTGAATTTAGAATATTTATCTGTTAATTCTTTAATAATGGCAGATTGTTCATTTATTTTATTGTTAGAAGAATTATCATTATTGGAATTTTTAATTGTTATCAAAACTTTTTCAAAACACATAAGTGTTTCATTAATTTGGCACATACTCAGGTTGTTTGTTTTAATGTTGTGACAAATGGTGTCATTTTTATCAGAAAGATGTTTTTTCACGTCATTTATAGCATTATACAACTCTGGGATGGAATCAAATATGTCAGAAATCATTTCTGGAACCTTAATCTGGCTTCCTCCTTCTTCTGTAATTCCATCATGGTTCTGGCCATCTGAAATACATTTTCCATGGCATCCTGCTGAATCTTTGGGATTCTGTAGCCCTGGCTGTAAGGTTTTGGGGCTGGTGCCTTCCCTTTGCCCTTGTTTGGAGTTTGTGGCTGCTTTTTCACGTTGGAATTGCTGCTGCTGGCCACTGGGGCTGTTTTTGGCACTGGTTTGGCTGGTGGAGGGTTGTTTTTCCTCCATTCTAGTGTCAAAAGCATCATGTTTTTCTTCTCCATCAATGGATGCCATCCATTGAGCAATTTGCAAGTGTTGGGATGGCCCAAGAATTTTCTTACTGTCAGGTAAGAATTCATGCAATTCTTCCACAGGTCTGCAAGGATCTGGTACTCCTTGAATTGGAGTGCATTGTTGTATGCACTGTGGCTGGCTTTGTATATGTCCACAGAGGCTTGTTGTGGCGGTGTCAGCTCTTTTTGAAGGTAAAATGGTATTATCAGCTTCAGAATGACCCATTTTAGTTGTTTGGAAGTCATCAACTGACCCTTTTCCTTCTGTACCTGGTTGGCCTCTGCCATAATCACGTCTATTACCTTTTTGGGAGCTGCTTGAGGGGTTGTAGCTGGCTCCTGACCTGGTTGAAGGCATAATTATGGTTAAAAAAGGCTTAAAATAGTATTTTTACGTCAAAAACTTACTATTGGCCAAATTTTTGGCTTTCTGAAGTGTATTACTTATATCCAAGTTAATTAATTCAGAAGATATTGGTTCAGGTTGATTATTTTGAGTCACAATAACAGTACTATTATGATCAGAATTAATAGTACTGGCAGGGATAATGCTGGTTACTGTTGAGGCTGTTTCAATGTTTTCTTGTCTTACCACGTTGTCAGACACTAAAATTAATGAAAAAGCCAATTAATTAAGTAAAAAAAAGGTTATTTCAAAAAAGAAATAAAAATATAAGCCTCACTTATAATATGAAAAAAATTATTTTTTAAGGATTTTTTTTGGATTATAAGTATTTTTTATATGTTTTTAAATTTTTCAATATAAGAAAAAAGATTTAAAAAGAGTAAAAAAAATATGTCACAGGTAAAATATCACGGCTGGGCCCCCAAATGTAAGGTGTGGATATGAAACTTTGATTAAAAATCAAGTACTTTTCCTGTCCTCAAAATTTGTATAAGGTAAAAATCAATTAAAAATAGTATGAAATATTATTTTTAAGAGAAAACACGCCAATTTTATTGTTTATAACTTTTTTAGTATAAAACAATAATATTATAAAAATTTATTGTTTTACCAACAATAAAAATTTATCCAAAAAATACTCTACAAGAGATATTTTAAGGCTACAAAAGAAATTTCTTCAAGAGCAATTTCAATTGGAATTAATTGAGCAAAGAACTGCAAGCAATTAATTAAAGAACAAAGTCTTTAAAAAGAATATTAAAGAGAAAACACGCCCAAAAGTGACCAGAGTGAATTTGGAAACAAAGTGACAAAGTTAACAGTGATGAAAGATGCTTTAATTCACTTTTGGGGTGGTTCAAGGGTAAAAATGATTATAAGAGTTACAAACAATGATTATAATGATTTTTTCACGTGGTTAAAAAGATTAAAATGATTTAAAAGTGGTGGTTGGAATCTTTGATTGATTGGTTTAACAGTTTTAAACTAATTAATAAAAGGAAAAGATTCTAACATGAAGAGAAAAGTGGGGCAAAGAAGACATTCTTTTATAGCCATCAATTCTCTTACTCCAAAAGTAAAATTTACTCTTGTCAGTCGTGAAAAACAGTCTGACAACAGAAAAGCCAATTATGGCATCATTGAACCCTGGTTTAGACCAAAAAGGGCTGGTTTAAGCCATTTTTAGCCATTTTTAGCCATTTTAGACCCTTAAATCAGCCATTACTATAGCAATACCAGGCCTAGAGCCTTCAAAACACGTCAGAATGTGTGTCAGAGGCGTAGAAACCAGTTAAAACTGTTTTTATTATGATTGTTTTATCTTAAGGGTAGTTTTACCTTCTTGGCAACAGCTAAAACTACCCCAGTTGGTATCAAAACCTCATCATCAATTGAGTCCACAGACCCTGTAACTCAATTCCAGGCCAAAAGTGATGAACTTTTGCGTGAATTTTGACATCCCACGCCTGTCAGCAAGGATTTTGGGGGTCTAGCTCCCCCTTAGAGCTGGAGTTCCTTTTCCCCCCCAAATTTAATCTTTCCAATTTATTTTTCCCTTAATTCCTCATCATGTATTATACTTATAATTTACACATGTAATTCAATTCAATTGTACAGTACAATACAGTAATAATTGACACCTCATATGTAAATCAAAGTTCACTTATGTAATACACGCGCACATTTTGACATTTCAATTGAATTCAATTGAAAATACTTTAATTCTTCATAACTTCTAAACTAAACACAACACCTCAATTTTAACACAAAAATTGATGGTTAACACCACATGTGGTGTGAATTAAATTAAGGTTTTGAGGATTTTTAACTTTTGTATTGAAAATACTAAAAACTTAATTTAAGCTTATTTAGAGTTGAGTTACAAAAATTTCACTCAGAGGTGACCCCACCTGATTTTTTATGAGGAATCCAATGGTGAAATAAAATTTATATGTTTATTTATTGGAGAAAAAGTTATAATAAATTTTATTTAACTTTTTTCCAAATTTATTTATTTTTTCACAATTTTGTTAAAATTTCATTTTTACTTAAATTTTTCAAGTATAAATGTAATTTTATATTTACAAAATTTAAAGTAATTTTATTTTTAAATTATAATTAATTTTTTATTTTTAATATAATTTTATATTTATATTTTTTTATTTTTTATTTTAATAATATAAATAAATTTATTTTATTTATATTAATATGTTATTTTTTATATTTGTGGTCTTTTGGGTATATGAAATTACCTCTAAGGCTCACAATTTTATGATTCTTATGATTATGAATTTTTCTCTAATCAATTTTCCTCTCATTCTGTCAGGCTGAATCTATTATAAAAGGTATATAAATGTATTTACAACTTTTAACTATGACTGTGACACAGTAAAAAATGGTTTTGAAATATTATAAGGGTTTATAAATGGTTTAATTTAAAATAAAAGGGCTTTACTATATAAGAATATAGTGGTGGTGAGTGCTGTTGAAAGCCCTGGGTGCAGCTTTACCTGTTGGGTTACCACAATAAAGACTAAAATAATTAAAGTTATAATCATAGCTGTTTATTTTCCAACAGTATAACTGTATTTGAAAATTGTACTACATAGGAATTCAAGAGCAGGATGAGGAACACTTTTCTGGCTGTGAAAAGGCCCCTTTTTATCCTGAAATAGGGTGGAAAGGCTGCTAGACTTTCCATGTAGAGGAAGTGAAGATTTTTCACTCTCTAGGACAGGATTATGGTTTAGAAATTGCCTGTATAGCCTGTATTGGGCTAAGATGTGGTTTTGAAACCACATCTGGGCAGTTTTCACCAATACAGGGTGAAAACTTTCATCTGGGGACCACACAGCCTGATTTTGACATGAATGACACATAGGATGCTGTACAGAAACTGTATGGGACCCCAGTATTGACTGAAATATGTGTTTTGAAGTAAAAACAAGCTTCTTTTTCTGTTTGAGACCTCATATTCATGGTTACGGGATATTATCCCATGGTAAGGCTGAATTAGCGAAAATGTGAGATTTTAACCTTAAAACAGCCATAACTTTGTCAATTCTCAAGATATCAACCTCAAAATTAGTTCGGTGTGTAGCCCTGAATGTGTTCTACACAATGGTACCTTATTTGATGTGGCTATCATTAAATATGGCAAGGTTCACCCATGTACAAGATTTTTTGTACATAGGCGTGTTTGAGGCAAAAGCTGTATTGGTCTTGTTTGCCTCATAAACTTTGTTCTAGTTGAGATATGAGGAAGTGGATGACACCATCAGATAGCCCTGATTGTGATCTTTCCAAAAAAACCAAACTTTGGGTATCTCACACTAAAACTGTAGAAGTTAGATGAGAGGTGAATGTTTTGCTCAACCTTATTTGGCCTGAATTTGACCATAACCTCAGTAATATTGGTGCTAGCTCAGCTTGGCTGGTACCATTTGATAGCCCTGACTTAGAGATTAATTGTGAATACCCATTTGATGGGGTTAAGCCTCTCCTTCTGAATTTCAGATGAGAGGTGAAAATTAAGGTTTATGCTCAGCAGAAACTTTGAGCAGGAATAACTTTGTTATTCTTTGTCCTATGGTGATGGGACTTTAATTTTCAGAAAGAGGTGAGTTTACTCTTCTGTTTGATACATCTTGAACTTACTTGGCTCAGCTCCATGGTTTGGTGGTATCTTGGCTAAACCATTGATTTATGGTATTTTGGCTGTAATGCTTGTGCTCTGGTTTTCAGTCACAGGCTGACATACCCTCCCTCTAAGAAAGGCTCATCATTGATGAGAATTTTCAGTCCTCGTAGAGGCTCTGAATCTCCTTAAATGGAGGATCTCATCTGGTATGGCATCTTCTGCCAACCATTTGTCTTTATCAGCTGTTTGGTTCTTGAATCTGACTAAGTATTGTCTTTGATCCTTCCCATTAAGTCTGATCTTCCTGGCCCTGACAATTTTCCTCACAGGTCCAGGGGAGTCCTCCACTTCCACTATCTCTGGTGATGTGGGGCTTCTTCTTCCTGGAGGGGAATTTATCCTCCTCTTTCTGGAAGTATGGCTTGACCAAATTCACTGGAAAGACTGGGTGTTTCCTGGAAAATTCCTCTGTTACTTTGACTTCCACTGCATTCTTTCCTATCAACTTAATGATAGTGAAGGGCCCTAAAAAGGAGTCTCTCATTTTCTTAGGTCCTTTGAGATTATTAAAGTTTAGTGTGGACACTAGCACTTGGTCTCCTTCTTTGAAGTCAGGTTCCATATGTGATTTGTCCCACCTCTGCTTATTGTACTCTTTTGCCTCAGCTATGCATTTGGAAGCTGTGTCACAAGCCCTCTTCCACATATAATGGAAGTCTTTGGCTGTGGGGTGGATGGTAAAAAGATTATTCTTCAAGTGATGCACAGGCAACAGGGAATTCCACCCTTTCTCTACCAGTGCAGGTGTTTTTCCTGTGGTAGAGTTCTGAATTGTATTATAAGCCAGTTGGACAGCTGGTAGAAGGGTAACCCAGTCATGGGTTTATCCCTCATGGTCCTTGGATTCCATGCCATAGGCACAGAACCTTCTAACAATGTCCTCAATTGTATGAATCATCCTTTCAGCTAGGCCATTGGTTTGTGGAGGGTAAGCTGTGGAAAATGCAAGCTTGGCAGCAAGCATGTGATACAAGTTGGTCCAAAATTCAGATGTGAATTTTGGGTCCCTATCACTAATGATGATATTAGGGACTCCACAGGTAGATACAATGTTATTCCAGAATAACAGAGCAGTATCCATGCCTGTGTCCCCTTTATGGCATGGTAGACACCTCATACTCTTGCTGAACCTATCAACTATGATTGAGCAGGCATTGTAGTTTTCTTTGCCCCCTGGGACAAGTCCTGTGACCCAGTCCATATTGATGGTTTCCCATGGGTGTGTGGGTTCCTCTATATGTTGAAGTAACCCATACTTCTTCCCATGTTTCCTATTTGCCTTTTGGCATCTTTCACAAGTGTTGATGTATTCAATCAACTTTTGTTCCCACTTGGGCCACCAAGCTGTGCTTGCTACCCTCTCTTTGGTCCTGTCCTCACTCATGTGTCTCATACAGGGGAAGTCATGGCATTCCTGCAGGATCAGAGGGATGTGGTCTCTGTCTACCACTGTGAGTGCACTTGTGTGCATTTCTCTGTGGTAGAGCAGGCCATCTATAAGGAAGAACTTGTTATCCTTATAGGCCCTCAACCACGGTTCTTACAGCTGGGATTGCAGTTCTGGACTCCTGTACTTTTGCTGAAGGAGTTGTAGTAATATGCCACACTGTTTGTGTTTGGCATAAGACTTCAGTACTGCACTAAAAAATTCATTGTGAAGTTCTGAGGAACTTATTCCCAGTATTGGAGTTTCTGTTCCTTCTGAATCAGTGTCTTGACTGTCAAGGGTACCACTTCCTGGTGCCCATTCAGAAAATCTGAAGTTCTTCCTACCATCTATCTCCATGAAATGGATAGGGATCTTGGCGGAAACTTAAGGGTCATAAGGTGGATTGCTCTTGACATTATCCAGTGGCCATCTTCTAAGGCCATCTACCTTGGTATGGCTTTCACCTTCCTTGTATATGATGGTCATATTCCCTCTATACTCCTGGATGGCTATTTGCCATCTCAGCATGTGTCTATTTGTAGTCTTTATGTTTAGTAAAGACTTCAAGGCTGTGAAGTCTGTGTAAGCTTCAAATACTGCACCCTCCAGATAATAATGGAGTTTTTCCAGAGCCCAGACTAAGCATAGACATTCAGTCTGGGCTTAGTCTGGGCCCAGACTGAGATCTTTCAGTTGCCTAGAGATGTAGCATATTACTCCCTCTCTTGGTTCACCATCCACAAGTTGTCTTTGGTGAAGGGCTGCTCCTAAGCCTCGGCTACATGCTGCATCTATTTATAACTTGAATGGTAGTTTAAAGTCAGGAAAGATGAGCACAGGTGCATTAGTGAGTTCATGTTGGATCTTCTCATATGCATCCCTTCTTTCCTTAGTAATTTAAAAAACTACATCTTTTGAACATAGCTTCTATAAGCTACTAGTTGTGTGGGCAAGATTCTTGATGTGGTTTCTATAGTAGCTAGCAAACCCAAGGAAAGATTGCATCTATTTGATGCTTTTTGGCACTGGATTTTGCAGTACTGCTTCTACTTTATTCTGGTCAATTGCCATACTAATACCTGAGACTTTATGTCCTAGAGCTAGTAGCTGTTATTGGCCAAAATTACCCCTTTTCAGGGAAATTTTCAAATTAATGGGTGTAAATTTACTTAGCACTATTTCTATGTCTTGTATGTGGTCTTACCATGTCTCTGAGTATATAATGATGTCATAAATATATACCACAATGCAGCCTTCCAATATTTCTTCTTGAAATATTGTGTCCATCATCCTTTGGAAGTGGGATGGTGCATTTTTGATGCCAACTGGCATACTGGTGTACTCATATATGCCCATATGGCATATTATTCTGAGTAATTTTATGGAGTTTGGTTTAACTCCATTTTGGTGTAAGCCTTTCATGATCATAAAATCCATTTTGGTTATGTATTTGGCTTTTGCCAGTTTATCCAAGGCATGAGGTATCCTGGGTATAGGGTACCTGTCTGCTTTTGTGTAGTTATTCAGAGCTCTGAAGTCTCCAAACAGTCTAGAATTGCCATAATGCCAGGTGATTAGGACAGGAGTGGTTTTTTCCACTATTTCATTATGTCCAATATTTCTGATGACATCCATGTCCAGGAGTTCATTGATATGTTTTTCCATTTCTTTCATGGTTTCCATACTTGCTGGGTAGGGAGGTCTCCTGAGCATGGGTGGATAAGGTCTTTCCACATCCAGACATAATTTTATATCATGGTTTTCGATCTTTCCTAAAGGTTCTTCACAAATGGCAAATGTTGGTCTGTTCTTCCTCAGCATCTTGAGTAAACTTAGTTTTTGTTTACTGGTGAGGGTAGTGCTAAACTGGCCCTCTTTGAATTCCTTCAGTATTTCTTCTAGTGGCTCCTGGGAAGATATCTGGTATATATCAAGTGAAAATTTCTTTTCCTTGTTAGTACCAATGGTAATATGCCTATTTTACTGTTGTAAATATCTATACCATACATCCTCTGGTAGTCTGTTCCCAGTAAAAACCCTTGGATGTGGGCATCATCAAGCACTACATCCTCTGGGTTGAGTCTGATATTACCTTTCCTATGGGGTATAATTATCTCTTTGATAATTGTGCCAATGGAAGTCATCTTCCCTGATGCACTTTTAAAGTCCTTTGCCTTGGCGGGCAGGAGCTTTTTTTTCCCAGTTTAGGAAGTGGTTGTCCAGATAACCTCTGGCCACTATGGAGCAGTGTGCTCCACTATCAATGATCAATGGATGTTGAGCATTGTAAATACAGACAGTCATCTCTGTGGCTGTTCCATGTATATATGCCATCCCTTTGGTTGGTGTAACCAGGAATGTTTGTGCATCTTGTGTATGTTTGCGCAAATTGTTTTTGGCAGTATCCTGTGGTATGCCTGCTTCCAACCATATGTGCTGAACTTCTAGTGGGGTTTCCTCTTGGAATTCCACTAGAAATTATTCTCTTGGGTCTTGTTAATCATCAGGTGGCTCTCTGGTGGCATTACCCATGGAGTCTGATTCAGAATCTTCTGTTGGGGATTCCTCCTCTGGGACTTTCTCAATGGCATAGATTTTTTTCTTTGCCTTTGGACAGTTGCTGGCATAGTGGTCTGCTGAACCACAATTGTGACAAGAATTTTTCTTCTTTGCCACTTCTGCCACTTTTTCTCTGGGTTTGTCTTTAAAATCCACCCTGAGAGGTTGTTTCTCTTTGAAGCTATTTCTTCTATATAGGCTGAGTTTCCCTATATTAGTTCTTTTCCTTATATCTTGTAAGGTATTAGCAATGTCATCTAGAGTGCAATTTTGGTTGCATCTGCATTTTACTGCATTCTCTAGTTCTCCTGGCAGCTGTGTCAGAAATTTGTGATTACTCATTTGGATGTTCATCTGAGGATCAATGGCTTTAAGTCCTTTAGACTGTCTAAGACACCATTCATATGGATATTTGTCCACAGATTATTTGTCAATTTCAAATGACATGGTCTTATGCTATGACCAAGCTCCATTACTGTACTTTTGGATGATTTGACTCTTGCACCATGGCCATTTTCTTCTGTGGATTTCTTTCATTTCTGTGTACCATATGCTAGCATGACCTTTAAATGCTGTATTTATTATAGCAGTGATCCAGTAATCTGGTATGCTTGGTACATCAATGAAGAGTCCATGAATATAATCTATGAGTTCCATATGATCATATTCTCCTGTTCCAGAGAATTTGGGCCATCTTGAGGCCTCAGGAAGCTGTTTCAAGGATTCCTTCTCTGAATAAGACATACCATCTCCATCCTGGTATTGTGAGGGAGATCTTGCTTTACTCATCAACATGGCATCTGGTTTGATGTCATCTGGTTGATATGGATTATCCAAAACATGGCCTTGGGGTTGGGGCTTCATGTTATGGTAGACATTAAACAATTTGTTTATGTATTGATCCAGACAGTCCCTGTACCTTATGCTGTGGTGTTGTTCTTCAAAGACTAGGTTCAGTCTTTTGTTGGTCTCTTCAGAGGCTTTGCTCAATTGAGCATGTCCTTCTTGAAGAGCTTTAACAATTTTATCCATGGAGGCTGTGAGCTTTTTCATCCTCTCATGGCTTGCTTCAAGTTCTGCAAAATGCTTTTGAGTTTTCTCAGAATATTGGGACATTTCTAACCACAGTGCATCACTGTTCAGGTTACTCTCAGGTGAGACAGCATTATGTTCAATCTGAGTGGGGGTAATGTTTCTATTACTGGGACTACTGATCCTAGAGTGGTTTACAGCTTCTTCTGGTTCTTGTGCACTTCTTTCACCAAATCCAACAATTTCTGGATCATTGGGTCTGACTCTCTCTGCCTTTGGTTGAGAGAGGTCTTGTTTTCCCCCTTGTATCCTCTTCTTCTCCTGGAGACCACCTGGAATTGTAAATAATGGTGACTCCTTGTAACTGACTTGTTCGTTTCTGAATGGTGTGAAGCCACTGGAGAGCTGATGTGGCCTGCTCCTTGTGAGCCTGAAGGAATCTGAGTAGGCCCTGTGTGGGTTAGCTGTTCTTCTATTGCTTGGATAGTGGCTTGATTCTCCGTTATCCTCTGTGCCCTTGCCACCAGGAGTCTGAACTGCCTGGTAGGATTCCAACCTTTGGTGATTACCATAAGGTCTTTGAAGTATATCTCTTTGAGACAGATCTTCTGCCAACTTGCTCCAAGTTCTGCCCAGTGAGATGCTTGGTTGACTCTCTTGTTGTCCATGCCCCATTGTAATAAATCTTTGAGGAGTTAGTGGATCTGAAGAACTTGATCCATATCCTTCCAGTCCTCTGGTTTGAGGTTCCTGTTGAATTGGATTGTGAATGGCAGGGTTGATATTATCTCCCTCATTGTTTTGCCATCCACCACTGTGTCCAAGGTGTCCTCTTCCAGGTATTGTGGTTCTAGACAAGCCTTCTCTGTCCTCTGGCTGGTTCCTTTGGAAGCCAAGGTCTCTGAGGTATACAGGTGACATATCAGTGTTTGCAAGCAGTCAAAAACTTTATGTTCTTAGGTTATTTACCTTTGACTGTGCCTTGTAAAAATTTGTTGTCTTCTGATTTGGGCAATTTACCTTTAAAGGGTACAACTGGGTTAATTATAGTAATCTTCCCTGTACAAGTTGTTAAGGTTGGTTTACCTTTTATTGATGCATAGTTTTGTGGTTTTTTACTCCTCTGGGTGGCTATTGGTGTCAACTTCTTTGCTGTAATCAGTCCTTCACTGTGCCTCTTTCCTTTGCCCTTGCTGCCCTCTAGCTCTGAGGGTGTCACTGGTGTGTTGGTCTGTGACTGGGTTTCTAGTGGGATATAATTTTCTTCCACTGAGTCAAAGCAGGAAAAAGAGGGCTTAATGACAGTTAAGACTTCTTACACTGCTGTTTGCACATCTAAGATTTCCCTCTGGGCTTGTATATGACTACAATATGCCCTTGTATAATGACAGTATAGTTGAATTAACAATTCCACGTCAGAATTACAGCTTTTGGTACCCTGTTACACTGTTTGTATACCAGTATCCCTCAGATTAACTTGTGGTTTTCAAGTGTAATCTGTATGAAGTGGTTCTGTATAAGTGTAATTGAGTTAACAATACACTTAACCACGCCTAAACTGTTGGATTTACAGTCAGAGGTGTCCTTATTTAATCAAAAAGACAGGACTTATTAATGGCTTAAGTGTTTTTATATGTAAAACAGGCCAAAAATAAAGGTCTTGTGGGTATCAGCCACGTGACAAATACTCTTATAATCTGAGTATAAAATGGTGCATAAACCAATTCAATAAATAAAATATATAATATAAATATATTATTAAGAAAAATACGCCTAAAAATATAGAAGCAATTGTCCGAAAATAATAAATAAGTGAGAAAACTTACTTGTAAGGTCCAAAATTCAAAAAAGCACAGTCAGGCCCCCAAAATGTCAGGCTGAGTCTATGATAAAAGGTATATAAATTTATTTACAGCTTTTAAATATGACTGTGACACAGTAAAAAATGGTTATGAAATATTATAAGGGTTTATAAATGGTTTAATTAAAAATAAAAGGGCTTTACTATATAAAAATATAGTGGTGGCGAGTGCTTTTGAAAGCCCTGGGTGCAGCTTTACCTGTTGGGTTACAATAATAAAGACTACAATAAAAATTATAATTATACCTGTTTATTTTCCAAAATTATAACTGTTTTTGACAGTTGTACTAAGTAGTAATTCAAGAGGAGGATGAGGAAAGCTTTTCTGGCTGTGAAAAGCCCCCCTTTTATCCTGAAATGGGGTGGAAAGGCTGCTAGACCTTTCCACGTAGAGGAAGTGAAGATTTTTCCCTCTCTAGGAGAGGCTTGTGGCTTACAAATTGCCTGTATATCCTGTATTGGGCCCAGATGTGGTTTTGAAACCACATCTGGCTAGTTTTCACCAATACAGGGCGAACACTTTCATCTGGGGACCACACAGCCTGATTCTGACGTGTATGACATGTAGAATGCTGTACAGAAACTGTATGGGACCCCAGTATTGACTGTCATATGAGGTATTGAAGTAAAAACAAGCTTCTTTGTCTGTTTGACACCTCATATTCATGGTTATGGGATATTATCCCATGGCAAGGCTGTATTGGCCAAAATGTGATATTTTAACCTTAAAAAAGCCATACCTTTGTTAGTTCTTGAGATATCAAACTAAGAATGGTTCGCTGTGTTGCCCTGTATGTTTTCTACACAATGGCTCTTTATTTGATATGGCTATCCTTAAATATGGCAAAGTTATCCCATGTACAAGATTCTTTGTACATAGGCCTGTTTTAGGCAAAAGCTGTATTGGGCTTGTTTGCCTCACAACCTTTGTTCTAGTTGAGATATGAGGAAGTGGATGACACCATCAGACAGCCCTTATTGTTCTCTTCCCAAAAAGACCCCACTTTAGGTATCTCACACTAAAGCTGTAGAAGTTAGATGAGAGGTGAATGTTTTTTCCAACCTTATTTGGCCTGAATTTGACCATAACCTCAGTAATATTGGTGCTAGCTCAGCTTGGCTGGTACCATTGGATAGCCCTGACTTAAAGCTTCATCTTGAATACCTATTTGATGGGGTTAAGCCTCTCCTTCTGGATTTTAGATGAGAGGTGAAAATTAAGGTTTATGCTCAGCAAAAACTTTGAGCAGGAATAAATTTGTTATTCTATGTCCTATGGTGATGGGACTTACATTTTCAGAAAGAGGTGAGTTTCCTCTTTTGATTGATATATTTTGAGCTAATTTGGCTCAGCTCCATGTCTTGGTGGTATCTTGGGTATACCATTGATTCATGCTATTTTGGCTATCATGCTTGTGCTCTGGTTTCGAGTCACAGGCTGACACATTCATTATATCCATAGGAAAATTTATTCTTTCATTTATTAATAATTGCTGACCATCTAGTTTCATTCTCAATTCTATCTCAATCAAATTTCTCTTTGGTTTGCTTATTCAGGTCTTATAAGTATTTTTTTATTGATGGGTTAATTGATTAGTTGGTTTTCATTGGGTTATTGATTAAGAAATTCAGGGTTTTGGTTTTGATTTGGATTGATTGACTGATAGCCGATCCTCAAGATAACTTATTGATCTTCAGGAATTGATTTTGATTATTGATTGATTTGACTCCTGAAGATATTGATTTGACTGATTGATTCCTCAAGATTTGATTTGATATTGAAGACATTAACTTATTGATTGATTGTTGAGTTCTTCAAGATTTATTGAGATTTGATTGACTGCTGATATTGACTGGATTGATTGCATTTGATTTCACCTAACTACTGTTGATTGATTCCTCAGGATCATCATGATTTTATTGAATATTGATTTGGTCAAGCTTTGATTCCTTATTCTCAAGTATAATCAATTTTTTATTTTTAGTTTCTCAATACTGCCAGTTCAGCATAGCCCTCAAGCAAATAATACTAGATCTCAAAGAAATGCAGATGTTCATACTCCTACAGCAAGGGTTCCTCTTGACTGCACACCATCAGTTCATCAACTGAGCGCGAATTTGACAGAGGACCACCAATGGAAGGAGCAGGACCCTCCAAAAGAGGGGGAATGAAATCAAGAAGATCAAGATCTTTTTCTGGCCTGTTGGGTGGTTATCTTGGCATGTCTGAAGGTGCAAAAGCAAGACTAGGAGAAGTTGAAGATGAGCAGGGGGAGGAGTCTGTGGAAGAGGAAGATTCTGGGGAAACTAAAGTGGCAGATGCTTTGGCAAATGCTCCAGAGGTACCACAGGGTTCTAATCTAGCCCCTACTAATAAATATCTCGTCTCTCAATCTGATCCAAGTTTCCTCAAGATCATGGAGCAAATGGCTACTATTATGGGACACCTTTTTCACAAAGAAGCCCCCAAGGACAATTACAAAGCCCCTGAATTCAAGACTCTATCAATGAAAGCACCTGATCCTTTTGATGGTAGTCAAGCCCATAAATTGAGAGGATTTATCCAATCCTGTCAGTTGATTTTCCATAATTACCTGGCAAATTTCTTCTCTTACAGGAAAAAGCTCTGTAATCAACTTCTGTTCTCACTGTTAGCGCTGGCAAATGGATTGAACCCTACCTTTCAAAAATTTCCAATGAATATCCTTCCTACCTCCTCAATAATTGGCAGTTATTTGAAACCAAATTATTCACTCTGTTTGGTGATCACAATGAAGCTGGAAAATGTGAACAGGAGTTGAACAATTTGAGGATGAAGGAAAGTGGTAATGTATCCTTGTACATTGCTGATTTTAGAAGTTTAATGTCAAGAATTGGAGATTGGGGAGAAAGGGCTTATATCCATGTCTATAGAAGAGGATTGGAATCAAGACCTTTGGACCAGTTGGCTTCCTACCCTGGTAATCTTGATACTCTTCTAGAACACTCATGGACATTACCCTAGAATTAGATACCAGATACCATGAGAGACAGGAAGAGAAGGGTAGTCATTGAGAAAAGAGGCTTCCTGTTACTGGATCCAATTCTTCAAGGCCTCCTCAAGACTCATCTTCAAAAAGGCCTCACCATAAGAAGAACAAGAAGGGCAAGCAGTTTCAAGTTTCAAAGGACAAGCCACATTCTGCTCTGATTAATAAGGACAAAAATTAATTGGTTCTGAAAAGGAGAGAAGAATCAAAGCAGGGCTATGTACTCATTGTGGTGGAAAGCACCCAATTGAAAAATGATTCAAGAGACCTCAAAACAAGCCTGAGTCATCAAGAGGCTTCCCTAGCAAGCAGGGAAAATCCTGAGTGGGGATCATGATGTGTTCAATGGTTCTCACTTATTTCCTTCAAGAGCACAATTGTGCACTCTGAATACTAGTGTCAAGAAATCTTTGAAGTTTCTTATTTTTTCTTCTGTCTCTGATATTTTTTATAGTATTCTCATTGTTTCTGGTGCTATAAACTCTTTTATTGCAAATAATTTTGTTCTCAAGTACGTATTGACTATGTCAGAGCTCCCTGAAAAGATTCCTCTTTTCATTCTGGATTAAAATGAATACCCTGCCTAGTTCATCACCCATTATACCAAGTGGATAGTTGACTTGCCTTCCTTCCCAAGCTTTGAATTGTAATTTTTTATCATAGACTAACCCAAAGGAGAAGACCTGATATTGAGCTATGATTTCCTTTACCATTTTAATCCCATTATTTATTGGAAAAATGGATTGATCACCTATGATTCTAGTCATAAGGATTCTAGTGGTATTGAACCTTCTTCTAGTAATGCCTTGGCCACTGCTGTCAACAGTGTTTCTCTGGTTGGTGAGCTTAAGACACCTTATCTTCCCTCTTCTGTCCATATCCCTCCCATCATGCCATCTCAGTCATTAGTTCAATCAAGAGATAAAAGATGTTGGAGAAGATGTTGCTATATCTTCACTTAATCTCTTTCAAGGGGATATGGACCTTCCTCCTTTGTCCTTTCATGCCTCCCTGGAGGAGCAGTGAGAGGAGGAGGAAGAGCCAGAAGAAATTGAAACTGTGTTGAAGGTAGTCCCTCCTGCTTATCACCAATATTTGGACGCATTCTCCAAGTTGAAATCAGAGAAACTTCCTCCACACCGCGCCTGTGATCACCATATCAAATTGGAGGGTCTTCTACCTCCAGTTGGTGTTATCTACTCATTATCAAATAAAGAGTAAGAAACACTGCAGGCCTACATTTCAGAGAATGTAGAGAAAGGTTTCATAAGGCCAAGATCCTCTTCAACAGGAGCACCTGTACTTTTTGTCAAGCAAAAGGATGGAGGCCTTTGTTTGTGTGTTGAATACCCAAACTCAAGGCTGTCACTAAGAAGAACAGGTATCCTGTTCCTCCTATGAACCAGCTTCTTACCGTATTCAACAGTTAAACTATCTTCTCCAAGATAGATCTGTGTGGTGCATAGAATCTCCTGAGAATCAAAGGGGGGATGAGAACCTCACTGCCTTCATAACAAAATATGGTAGTTATGAGTATTTGGTTATGCCATTTGGCCTTACCAATGCTCCAGTTTCTTTCCAGAATCTTGTGAATGATATATTTGCAGCTGTCTTGGATATTTTTGTTGTGGTGTATCAAGATGATATTATGGATTTGAAATCTCTGAGGAGGAACATGTCAAACTTGTGGCCTCTGTCCTCCAGAAACTGAGGGACAAGAATTTGTTTTCCAAAGCCTCCAAGTTTTGCCATTAATTTTATTATATGAAATTAAGCACCCTTTTTAACCAGAAATTCAATGGTGTCTAAATAAAGTGCCCATACTTCAAATTGGAAATATATTGAAGCTCTCAAGGAATAATATTTTGAGCAAAATCAATCAGGGCTCAAGCACAAATGTTTTCTTCAATACCAATAGCCTTACTCATCAGGTATTGGTTGTTTCAAGTATGCAGTGTTCCCCCAAGGAAATACTTGAAAGTTTTAATTTCCAGAAATATTAAAGAGTAAAATTAAATTCAGTTGTCAAGGCTCAATGCTCCATCAATACACTTTGAAAACCACACTCATTCAATCTAGTCTCTTTATATAGAGCTTGATATTACAACCACCGACCTTGGGAAGATCATTGAACCAGTTCAATTTCCAATTTAGTAAGGTTTAATATTCCTCAAGCAGTCAATACAGATAGAAAGATTCAATACAGACCAGTTGTCTGGATGAAGGCTTCAATCTCTCAATGCTTGTGATATATTGGTCTCTGTTGTGACCCTGGGGATTTCCCCCCTATTAAATTAATTTACTAGTATTCAATTTCATCTCTATTTTTCTTAATATTTTTAGTTAATACTGATACTATCAAGTCAGTAACTTTTACCTTATTCCTTTTCTGTCAGTTGATATTTGTGGCCATATTCCTTGCTAATCTTATTGTCCTTCCTGGAAGATTGAAATAGTCATTAAGGACTTTCTAGGTTGGATCTTTTGCCATCGGCTTTCTTTCTTATTATTATCTCATATTTTATTTCATTTTACTCATTAAATGAAGAATTCCTTTTCTTATTTCTTTGGTTCTTTGAAGTATTCCATCAAGGTTACCTGATTAGTGAGTTCCAGGCCACTCATGTTTTTCTCAAGAGACAATGTGACATTAGATTAATTAACTAATAATTGATTTTTTCATTCATTTTTTGCATTTTGAAATAATTAGTTCATTCATAATGAAAGCTTTATTATCATTAATAAATTTGTGCTCAATAATTTCTATTTTCACTCATTCTTTCATTATCAAAGATTTATTTTCATTTCAGAATTTTCTTTCCATCCTGATCAAAATTTTCTTTTCTTCAAATACTTTTTTGGCTGACCATTTTTAGCTACATATTCCCCCTTCAATTTTTGTTTCAGGTCACAGTTTAATTTTGATTTTTTGCATATGTCATAAACTTAATTCATTCACAATCTTCATTCATAAAGATCCATAATTTATTTCTGGGCCACAGAAATATTAATTTGACTTTATTTTTAATTTATTTATTTGACATAAAATTGAGTTTGACTTCAAGAAGTTGGTAAACCATGAGATTTTATTTATTTTATTTGATTAATGGATTTATTTGCCTCAAGAACCCATTGATTTGCTTTATTTTCTCGGAATTTATTTATTGAGCTCCTAATCTTACTGTTATTTGTGTACTTTTGGATTTTTATATTTTTTTCATTCTATTCTTCAAGTCATGCCTGTTTAGAACTCACCTTCTGCTAGACAGAAAATATCTCAAGATGTTCTTGCTCCAATGCAAAGAGCACCTCTTTTTGGGACCCCAAAGATCCTCAGCTGAGGGCCCATTTGGACAGACAGCCAATTTAGGAATGAGTATCGCCATTGATACAAATAGAAATAGAGCCAAGAAGATAAAGTCTGTTTGAGGATCTGTTGCTTCTTTTCAAAGTATTTCAAGGACCACTTTCAAAGGTATTGGTAAAGATGGTGAAGGGAAGGAGTAGAATTTTCTGGAATAGTTAGAGCCTGAAGGTGATGAGGCTGTCCCTACTCCAGTGGGGTAATCTGAAGCTACTAGTGGGTTGAATCTAGCCCAGGCTAATTAATCTGTCTAAGAAAATTCTTACCCATATCTATTAGCCATTCTTCATCAGATGTCTTAAATAATGGCCAATTTTCAATAAGCCTCATATTTTTAAATCTTCAAAAAGGCATGTATAAAGGCACCAGACCGATTTGATCAAACTAAACCTTTCAAAGTCAGAATTATTGCGCAGTCCTACCAGCCAATTTTCTGTGATTATAAGGTCAATTATTGTGAAGACAGAAAGAAACTTCTTTTTTCCCACATAATTTCTCACAGGTGTAGCTGGGAAATGGATTGATCCTTATATTTTTAACCTCATAAACATGTATCCAGCATACCTTCCCCAAAGCTGGACCTTATTAAAAACTCAGCTCTTAACCTCTTTTGGAGATCCCAATGACACCAGAAAGGCTGAAGCAGAATTGGATTATTTAAGAATGAATTAAGGTAGGCATGTATAATTTTATATTACTGATTTAAGAAGATTAATGTAAAATATTGTATACTGAGTTGAAAAGGAGTTAATGCATCATTTCATCAAAGGATAAGCCTCCAAGATTCTGGATCAGTTGACTTCCCATCCTTCAATTATTCATTCTCTTCAAGACTTAATGGATGTTACCCTGGAGCTTGATACAGGTACCATGACAGAAAAAAAAGAAGAATCATTTTCAAGAAGAGAAGACTGAAGCCTCAAATTCAAGCTCCTTTCATTCTCAAAATTCTTAAAGCTAAAGACAAACAAATAAGAAGTAGTTTAGTTGTCAAAAGAGGGACAAGTTCCATTCTTCCCTTATTAAGGAAGAATACAGGCTGTTTGGCTCTGAAAAGGAGAAGATATTGAAGGAGGGGCCGTGCTCTTATTGTGGTTGGAATAATGGTATTGAGGGCTGTATCAAAAGGCATCAAAACTGAGGAAAATCCTGAGTGAAGATCATTTTATATTCAATGGTCTTAACTACTTTCAATCTAGAGCACAATTGTGCATTCTGAATAATGGTATCGAAAATCTCTGATTTTTTTTGTTTTTTTCTTCTCTTTCTGATATTTTTTACAGTATTCTCATTGATTCTGGTGCTACCAGCTCATTTATTGAAAAGAACCTCATTAACAAGGATTATTTGACCATGTTAGCGGTGCAGAGATTATTCCTATTATAATTTTGAGCTCCTCAGAGTCTTCTTCCTTATTTGTGACTCACCATAGATAATATACAGTCAGAATTTTAATGGGACTTTCTAATCCTTTATAAACCCAAGGGAGAAGACCTCATATTGGGCTTTGATTTACTCAAAAGCTTCAATTCATGCATTGATTGGAGGAAAGGTCTGATACCCTTTAATCCTAATAATCTAGGTATTTAGAATTATTTTGATTCTATCAGTGAGTACTCTTCCTCTTCCACTATTTGTGCAGCTCTGATGGATGATTTTAGAACACCATCTTCTCCAACTTCTGTCTGTATTACTTCCTTAAATTCCCCTCATTCATTACTATACTCTAGAGATGAATTCTTCAAAAAGAAAAAATATGTTACAGAAGGGAACTCTTTGTCTTCAATTCATCTCTTCCATTGAAATGAGGACCTTCCTCATTCAACCTATTGAGACTCCCTGGAGTAGAAGTGTGTTGAAGAGAAAGAGCCAGAACAAATTGAAACTGTGATGAATTTTATTCCTTCTTCTAAGTAGGATCATGTGGATGTATTATCCAACGTCAAAGCATAAATCCATCCTCCTCACCATACCTGTGATAATCATATTGAATTAGAGGGGTCTCTACCTCCAGTTGGGGTCACACAATATTTATCAAATCAGTATTCAGAGACACTAAGGGCCTTTATTTCAGATAATTTACAGAAAAATTCCATCTATAAAAGCTCCTCTTTAGCTGAAGAACTTTTCCCCTTTGTCAAAAAGAAGGATGGTGGTCTCCATTTGTGCTTTGATTCCTTCAAACTCAAAAATATCACTAAGAAAATAAAGTATTTCATTACTCCTATAAAGAAGCTATCATTGGTTTCAATCATTCTTCTATTTTCTCCAAGATTGCCCTGAATGGTGTATAAAACCCATTCAGAATTAAGGAGGCTGATGAAGCCCTGACAGATTTTAGAACCAAATATGATATCTATCAGTACATGGTTATGCCATTTGTACTTACCAATAGCCCTACCTCTTTTGGAAATCTTTCTAATGATATTCTATCAAATATTGATGTTGATGTTGTGATATAATGAGATTATATCATGTATTTTTCCAAGTCTGAGGAAGATCATTTCACTCATAAGTCCACTTTTTTTGAGACTAGAAGCTAATCATCTCTTTATGAAGAGTCCAAGTTCCTATTTTACACTTCTATTTTTAAGTGTTTAGGTAATATTGTTTATTCTGAAGGCCTCAAGATGAAAAGTTCCAAAGTACAGAAGATTCTCAATTGGCCACCTCCAGAAATCTTCATGTCTCTTAAATCATTACTTGAATTTTCCAACTTCTACCTCTGTTTCATAAAGAAATATTCAAATGAAACAGTTCACTCACAATATTCCTAAATATTTAATTGCCACCCTACATAAAGAAGCGCTTATTCAGGTTCAAAAACTCAGAGAGGGATTTACCACTGCCCCAGTTCACTCTCACTTCAACCAGTCTCCAATCACCATTTTGGAGACCAATTTCTCTCATTATTCCTTGGGTGCTTTACTGTGTCAGTTGAATGCCTCAGGAAAACATCCAATTGAGCTTGATAGCTGCAGGTTACTTCAAGTAGAGCTCATGTAAAAATTTCATGAGAAGGGTCTCATTGGCATACTCTGGGCTCTTAAGTGCTGGTGGTCATTTGTCCTTTCTCTTTCTTCTCCTTTGAAGCTCTCACCAATAACTCTCCACTTAAATAATTGATTTCTTCTCAAGTCCTCAATTGCTGTAAAACCTTGTAGGGTTGATTCCTCTTTGAATTCAATTTCACCACCACTCAGGTCTTGAGCCACCTAAAAACTCTTCTAGGGGCACTTTCAAATTGCAACATTGTGTACCCAGAGAGGGGGGAGAATTTCATCAGCAAGAATACAATGAATTTCCAAAAATCTATCAACAAAAATGAAGTGAAACCCTCCACATTCTTTGAAGTCAAGGTGGATTCTTTTAAAAATTGGTTTATTAACTTCAGAAGGAACTTTAGAAAGATTCCCAGTATAGGATTATTCTTCAAGATTTGTGTAAAGGTAACTCTGTTCAAGATTAGTCTCTTTATTACACTTCCCAATTGATCTTCAAAAATTGGGTGGTGGTCTCAAATGACCTCAGCATCGAGCTCAAAATACTTCAAACTTTCCATCAATCTCCTCTAGATTGTGTCACAGGGACTCTTGGACAGAAAACAAGAGTGGCTTGGCACTCAGCAATCAGGGAACTCACTTGGAAGAATCCAACAGATAAAAGAAAATAAACAAAAGAATAAATTCCTCTAAGAAAAATGCAGGTACAAAATGAGATGCAATAAGAGGAAAGGGAAGCCAAATGGCCAAAGAGCCAACCAAGTAAGTCCTTAATCACTGTTTCAACCTGCCAAAATGAACAATGGAATTAGTAAGGATATGACCACCAAATATCCATTGACAGGCGAAGAAAGAATAAGAGACAAAGGTGCTAAATGACTGACTTGATAATATCAGTATTCACTTAACAAAATGATAAGAAAATAAAGATAAAATAAAATCAAAGTATATTAATTAACTGGGGAAAAACCCCCCAGGGTGGAAAGGGTAGCTGGTATATGTGAAAAGTTGGGAGCTTGAGTTCTTCAGGCTGAAAAATGATCTGTATTGATCCTTGAGGCTGCATTTATTGTTTTGAGAATTGACACAGCTGGCTAATATTGAAATTGAAATGGGTTGAATGAATTTCCCATACTTCAAAATGAAATACAGTTCTTGATGGATCCAGACTGTATTGAAATGAAGGTGGTTGCCAAGATGGATTGAGTGGAGCTTTGACACTTGACAACTGAATGAACTGCCTCTTGAATCCCTTGAGAATGATTGGACAGTATTGCCTTGAAGGAATACTGTGAATGAAATTATCCAATGACATCTTGATGACATGATTGGTCTTTGATGCTGAAACACTTGCTCTTGAGCCTTGATGAGTCCTCTGAATGATTGGGTGCCCTGATGACGTGATGATATGTTGGAATGTTGAAATGACCATTTTATATTGTCACCAATGAATTGCTGTTGAAAAATGATGCATAATGATATATAACATCATTTATGGCATATTGGTTCATTGGAAAGAAGATTACGTCCAAAGGTCTTGAGATGGAAAGGCAGAGGGGAAAAAGATGGATGTGATGGCTTCAGAGCTTGGAAAGGTGTTTCTGGGTCCTTTGGGGTTTTTGGCCACTTTTGGGTTCTGAGCCAAAAACTGGCCCAAAGGGCAGGAAAGTGTCTTTTGGACACTTTGCGTCGAAGTGCGCAAATGTGCAAAGTGCGCGAAAATGCGCTAATGTGCAAAAGTGCGCAAATGCGCATTATGAGCCCAAATGGCCAAAAACAGCCATTTGGGCCATTTCCCCTGGTTTTGAGGGAAATGACCAGAAATACCCAATTGGGCATAAATTGCTGCTATGGCTTCTGGATTGAGGTGAAGGGCCATGAAGGCCCCAAAAGACAAATGGCCATAAATGGTCCATAAGATGATGATGTGGCCATATTGGCCACTGGTGATGGATATGGCCAATTGGCCATACGGGGATTCAAGGAGGAGAATTGCCATGGTTGTGACAGTACCCCCCACCTTGAACTGGTGAGCTCCTGAGCACCAATACAAGGTGAAGCCTGTTGAGGCTATTGGAAAAGATTGAGAGTGGGATAGAGGAAAGTTCTTTTAAGAGGAAAATTAAATAATAACTGATATTAAAAATTTGTCATATGACGCAGGACTTGCTTGATTTTCTTTTGACATTGGCTTCATGATTGATTATGTTGTAATGCACAAATATTTTTGCGGTGAATTTTGATATGATAAAATGAAAATGAAAATAAAATTTAATATAAAGAATGAAAATGAAAATAAGAAAAGAAAAAGAAAAATAAAAGAAAAATGAATTGAATCTTGAGGAGGTTCCAATCTTCATCACGGAGGTTGATAACTGATTTTGAAATTGGCCAAGGACCTGGAAAGAAAAATTTGATGCCAGGTGCTCACAAAGTGGCCAAGGTGATGTTTTGACGAGATTTTAGACCCCTCAGGGAAGTGCACACCAGGAGAGGAACTTACTTTTGGTAGTTACCACTCCTGCCAGTGCCATAAAAATAAAAACAAAAATGTTGAAGGAATGAATTTGAATTTTGAAGTCTTGGAAATGAATTGAAAAGTGAATGGCGCATTGTCGAAAGCAAAAATGGCCATAAGATTGGAAATGAAATTGAAAGCCAGGCCAATATCTGTGTCCAAAATTGCAAAGTGCTCACAAAGTGGCCAAGGTGATGCTTACAACAAAACAAAGAGTAGAATACCCCTAAAGGTGCATACCAGGAGTGGGACTTACTTTTGGTAATTCCTCTCCCCACAAAGCACCATAATGAATTAAGCTTTTGAAGAATTGGGCCCAGGCTTGTCAGGATATAATGAATGAAAATCTTTGACAAGCTGAGGACAATCCTTGAGGTTTTTGGTTGTTTCCCAAGTGGACCTTTCTGGGTCTTGACTGAAACCTTTCCATTCCACCAGATACCATAATTTCCCCCTCTTGAGCTTTGAGTCCAGTATTTGAGAGACTTCCCATTCCTCTTCTTCTTCAATGATGGTTGGAGGAGGAGGCGCTTGATGCCGATTTGGGATTGTTGATGTCTTGACTGGTTCCAAGAGTGAAATATGGAAGACTGGGTGGATGGACTTCCATTGAGATGGGAGCTTGAGGTGGTAGGCATGAGTGCTGATTTTCTTCAAGATTGGAAAAGGACCCAACCATCTTTCAGACAGTTTTTTGGTGGGTCTAGTTGATTTGATGTTCTTGGAAGAAAGCCATACCATTTCACCAGGATTGAAAACAGGTGGACTTGCTCTACTTTTATCTGCATACCTCTTAAACCTGTTTATGGCAACTTCAAGTTCTCTCTTGACATTTTGCTGTACTGAGTGGATTTTATGTTGATAACTTTCCAGCAGGAGTATCTTGAGTAATGTGAACTGAGTCAAAATGTGGATCTCTTCCATAAACAGTGAAAAACGGTGATTGTTTTGTTGAAGAGTGGCCAGAGTTATTGTAGGCAAATTCATCAAGAGGGAGCCAGGTGTTCCAATCATCTTGATAATAACTGACATACATACAAAGGTACTGTTCTAGTATCTGATTTACCCTTTCTGTCTGTCCATCAGTTTCTGGATGATAAGCAGTTGACAGATCTCTTGAAATCTTGAGCTGCTGACAACGATTGGTCCAAAAAGAAGAAACAAAAAGAGAACCTCTATCACTAACAATGCTTGAAGGAAGGCCATGCTTTGAGAAAATATTCTTGATGAACAAATGGGCCAAAGCTAATGAAGTTATTGAAGACATTGTTGGAATAAAAACCGCCATTTTTGAGAATCTGTCCACTATGACAAGGATTGAGTCAAATGAATTGGACAGTGGCAATTGAGTGATGAAATCCATTGAAAGACAAATCCAAGGACCATTTGGAATTGAAAGAGGTTTGAGGAGTCCAAACTTCTTGTGGTGAATATTTTTGTTTCTTGAACACTGTTGACAGGATGATACATAATCCTTGATAAATTGAGTCATGCCAGATCAGTGAAAATCCCGCTTGACAAGTTTGAGAGTCTTCTCTCGGCCAGGGTGTCCAGCTAGAGGAGAGTAATGCCTTTTTTGAAGTATGCTGAGTTGAATTGTGGGGTCATTTGGGACTACCACCCGATCTTTGAACAGAAGAAGTTGGGAGGAGGAATCAAGAGAATAATCTTGGACAGATTTACCTTTACCCAAATCTTGAAGGATACTTCTATATTGAGAATCCTGCCTTCTGAATTGATTCAATCAAATTTGAGAATGCTTCCACCTTGACTGCAAAGAATTTTGAGGCTTGAATTTCATCTTGCTTGATTATTTTTTGATAATTCATTGGATTCTTGCTGATGAAATCTTCCCCCCTCTCTGGGTAAATGTCGTCCTGACATGATAAAGCATCTGTAAGGGTGGCCAGGCGGCCAGGGCAGTAAGTGATTGAAAAATGGGATTCAGAGAGAAATTCAGCCCAGCGGGCTTGACGGCGAGTGAGAATCTTTGAAGACATAAAATATTGAAGTGATGAATGATGGGTGAGTACTTCAAAAGAGGAAGAAAGAGAAAGGAGAAAAGCTCTCCAGCGCTTGAGAGCCCAGACTATGCCAAGGAGTTCCTTGTCATGAATCTCATAATTGAGCTCAGCTGGGAGAAGCTTGCGGCTATCAAATGCAATGGGATTTTTTCCTGAGTCAGAAATCTGGCTCAGTACAGCACCCAAGGCATAATCTGATGCATCAGTCTCTAAAATGGTAGGTAGAGAAGGATCAAAGTGAGAAAGGATTGGTGCAATGGTGAATGCCTCTTTGAGTTTATGAAACTGTCTAAGAGCTTCCTCATTGAGGGGAAAACAGGAATATTTCTTGAGGAAACTTGTGAGTGAAATAATCTTCTTTGAATAATTCTTGATGAAACGGCGGTAGAAATTGGCAAAGCCAAGAAATGATTGAAGAGCCTTGAGGTTTCTTGGAGGTGGCCAATTGAGAATTTGCTGGACTTTTGCTTGGTCCATCTTGAGGCCTTCAGAAGAAACAACATAACCCAAATACTCTACACTAGTAACATGAAACAGGCACTTGGAGGACTTAGCAAAGAGGTTATTGGCTCTGAGTCTGGAAAGAACAGTGGACAGATGAGTGACATGTTCTTCTTCAGATTCGGAAAAGACCATAATGTCATCCAAATAAACAACAACATAAACATCAAGAAGGTCATAAAAAATATCATTGACAAGGTTTTGGAAAGAGGCAGCAGCATTGGTGAGCCCAAATGGCATAACCAAATACTCATAGCTGCCATATTTAGTTCTAAAACATGTCAAGTGTTCATCACCTTCCTTGATTCGGAGCAGGTTATATGCACCACGCAAATCAATCTTGGAGAAGAAAGAAGAACCATTGAAAACAGTAAGAAGCTAATTCATAGGAGGAACAGGATACTTGTTCTTCCTAGTAACAGCATTGAGTTTGCGGTAATCAACACACAAACGGAGGCCACCATCTTTCTTTTTGACAAAGAGGACAGGTTCTCCTGTTGAAGAGGAGCTTGGCCAGATAAAACCTTTCTCTATATTATCTGAAATGTAGGCCCTGAGTGTATCTGACTCTTTGTTTGATAAAGAGTAGATCACCCCAACTGGAGGTAGAGACCCCTCCAGCTCGCTATGATGATCATAGGCACGGTGAGGAGGAAGTTTCTCTGCTTTCACCTTGGAGAATACATCCAAATATTGGTGATAAGCAGGAGGAACAACCTTCATCACGGTTTCTATTTCTTCTGGCTCTTCCTCTTCATCCCACAACCGCTCCAGGGAGGAAGGTCCATATTCCCAAAGAAGAGATGAAGTGAAGATACAGAATTATCTTCTCCAACATCTTGAATCTCTTTGAAGACTTCATCTCTAGAGGATAGTAATGACTTATGGGAATTAAGGGAAGGAATATGGACAGAAGATGGAAATGATGGTGATCTAGAATCACCAACCAGAGCTGCACATGATTTGGCAGAAGAAAAGGCATTACTGAAAGATTTTGAAGGATCATAATAGTCCTTATGATTAGAATTAAAGGTGATCAGTCCTTGCCTCCAATCAATAGATGGATTAAGATGATTGAGAAAGTCAAAGCCCAATATGAGGTCTTCTCCCTTGGGAGTATCAATGACTAAAAAGTCCCATTCAAAGCTTGGGAAAGAAGGGAGCTCAACCATATATTTAGTATGGTGAGTCACAAATAAGGAAGGAGACTCAGAAGAGTTCAAAATGATAAGGGTAATATTCTCTGGAAGCTCTGACATAGTCAATGAGTACTTGTGAACAAACTGCTTTGCAATAAATGAGTGTGTAGCACCAGAATAAATGAGAATACTGTAAAAAACATCAGAAAGAGAAGAAAAACCAAAAACATTTAAGAGTATTCTTGACACCAGGATTCAGAATGCACAATTGTGCTCTGGACAAACACAACATGATCTTCACTCAGGCTTTTCCCTGGCTGGGGAATTTGCCTGACAGTTGGGTAAGCTTGTTTTGAGGCCTTTTGAAACAGGACTCAAGACTATGCTTCCCACCACAATAGGTATATAGACCCTCCTTGACTCTTCTTTCTTTTTCAGAATTCATCAACTTGAAATCTTTATTCAATAAAGAAGAATGGGGCTTGTCCCTCTTATGAAGATTCTTCTTCTTTTGACTTGAGCTTGAAGAACTTTGAGGATGAGAAGAACTTGACTTTGGGGCTTCTGGCTTCTTCTCTTGATTATGACTCTTTTCATTTTGCCTCTCATGGTACCTGGTATCAAGCTCCAGGGTAATATCCATTAAGTCTTGAAGAGAGTCAATTCTTGAAGGATGGGAGGCCAATTGATCCAAACTCCTGGATGGCAATCCCTTCCTGAAATGATGGATAAGAGCTCTTTCACCCCAATCTCCAATTCTTGAGGCAAGACTTCTGAAATCAGCAATGTATAAGGATACATGCCTGCCTTGTTTCATTCTTAAAGAATCCAATTCTGCTTCAGCTTTTCTGACTTCATTTGGGTCCCCAATAAGGTGAAGAGTTGAGATTCAAATAATTTCCATGAATTGAGAAGGTAATTTGGATCTTGATTGATGAGATTGGAAAGATAAGGCTCAATCCATTTTTCAGCCCTGCCAATGAGGAATGAAGTGGCATAAAGGACCTTCTTTCTGTCTTGAGAGAAGTTTGCCAGATCATTATGGAAAATCAGTTGAAAAGACTGAATAAAGCTTCTAACTTTGAAGGGTTGAGTCCCATCAAAGCATTCTGGTGCCTTCATAGATGGAGTCTTGAAGGCTGGTGGTATTGATGCTTCAGAAGATGAAGCTGCTTGAAGATTGGCCATAATCTGAGTCATTTGCTGCATAATGGCCAAAAAAGATGGTTCAGACTGATGAGAGACAGGCTGATTAGACTGGGCTAGAGTTGGCCCTCCAGTACCTTGGGATGCCTCCACAGGAGCAGGGACACCTTCAGTACCATCAGACTCTTCCTCTTCCACAGAATTCTCCTCCTCCTCTTCACCATCTTCACCTGGACCCTTGAAAGTGGTCCTTGAAGTTTCTGGAAATCCGGCAACTACTCCTGAAAATGAGCTTTATCTTCTGGACACTCTTCCTTCCTTCCTGGATGGTGCTGCTCCTTCCAAAGTGGGTCCTCTGTCCAATTTGGCCCTCAGTTGAGAGACTGCTGGGGTGCTATCAAGAGGAGCCCTAGGAGTTGGAGTGAGAACAGCTTGAGTTCTGGCCTGAGACGTGGTCTGCCTTGCAGGAGGTGAGTGTTGGATGGGCATGATTTCAGGATAAAATTGAATAAAATGAAAAAGAATCAAGATTTGAAGATGAAAACTTGAGGCAATTGAAATAATGCTTGAAGTCAAAAGTCAAAATCAATATCTTGAGGAAAATCAATAAAAATCAATAAATCAAATGAAATCTTCAGGTCAATCAATCAATTAAATATCAAATGAAAACTTGAAGTCAATGAATCAAATTTCAAACCAATCAAAATCAAAATCTTGCAAAATCAGTCAATCAATCAAATGAATCCTTGAGGCAAAATCAATTTATGTCAAAATTCTTGATGTGAAAAATCAGCAAAATCAATGAAATCTTCAGGTCAATCAATTTTCTTGAGGTCAATATCAATTTATGTCAAATCAATCAATCAAATCAAAATCAAGTGAATTCTTCCTGAAAATCAAAATTCTTGAAGAAAAAAATCAAATTGAATCCTGATATGAAGAACATGTCTGAATAACTTGATGAAAAATTTGAAGCAAATAAAAAATTAAGATGACGCCTGAATTATGAATGAACTAAAATGATGATTTGAATAAGATTTGAAAAGAGAAACAAAAATAAAATTGGGGTAAGCTTTGAATTTTCAGAATGAAGAATGAATGAGAGAAAATTGAGAAGTGACGATGAATCATAAGGTTCATAAGCATTAAAGAGTCATAATTTCAATGAAATGAGTGAATGAAATTATAAAGAAAGAATGAACAGAATGAAAAGAAATTATGAGTTAATTAATATAATGTCACAGGGCTCTTGGACAGAAAAAAAGAGTGGCCTGGCACTCAGCAATCAGGGAACTCACTTGGAAGGCTCCAAAAGATAAAAGAATTAATTCCTCTAAGAAAAATGCAGGTACACAATGAGATGCAATAAGAGGAAAGGGAAGCCAAATGGCCAAAGAGCCAACCAAGTAAGTCCTTAATCACTTTTTCAACCTGCCAAAATGAACAATGGAATTAGTAAGGATATGACCACCAAATATCCATTGACAGGCGAAGAAAGAATAAGAGACAAAGGTACTAAATGACTGACTTGATAATATCAGTATTCACTTAACAAAATGATAAGAAAATAAAGATAAAATAAAATCAAAGTATATTATTTAACTGGGGAAAAACCCCCCAGGGTGGACAGGGTAGCCAGTATATGTGAAAAGTTGGGAGCTTGAGTTCTTCAGGCTGAAAACTGATCTGTATTGATCCTTGAGGTTGTATTGATTTTTTTGGGAATTGATACAGCTGGGTAATATTGAAATTGAATTGGGTTGAATGAATTTCCCATACTTGAAGATGAAATACAGTTCTTGATGGATCCAGACTGTATTGAAATGAAGGTGGTTGCCAAGATGGATTGAGTGGAGCTTTGACACTTGAAAACTGAATGAGCTGCCTCTTGAATCCCTTGAGAATGATTAGAAAGTATTGCCTTGAAGGAATACTGTGAATGAAATTATCCAATGACATCTTGATGACATGATTGGTCTTTGACGCTGAAACACTTGCTCTTGAGCCTTGATGAGTCCTCTGAATGATTGGGTGCCCTGATGACGTGATGATATGTTGGAATGTTGAAATGACCATTTTATATTGTCACCAATGAATTGCTGTTGAAAAATGATGCATAATGATATATAAAATCATTTATGGCATATTGGTTCATTGGAAAGAAGATTACGTCCAAAGGTCTTGAGATGGAAAGGCAGAGGGGAAAAAGATGGATGTTATGGCTTCAGAGCTTGGAAAGGTGCTTCTGGGTCCTTAGTGGTTTTTGGCCACTTTTGGTTTCTGAGGCAAAAACTGGCCCAAAGGGCGGGAAAATGTCTTTTGGACACTTTATGTCAAAGTGCGCAAAAGTGCGCAAAAATGCGCAAATGCGCAAAGTGCGCAAAAAGTGCACAAATGCACATTATGAGCCCAAATGGCCAAAAACAGCCATTTGGGCCATTTACCCTGGTTTTGAGGGAAATGACCAGAAATACCCAATTGGGCATAAATTGCTGCTATGGCTTCTGGATTGAGGTGAAGGGCCATGAAGGCCCCAAAAGACAAATGGCCATAAATGGTCCATAAGATGATGATGTGGCCATATTGGCCACTGGTGATGGATATGGCCAATTGGCCATACGGGGATTCAAGGAGGTGAATTGCCATGGTTGTGACAGATTGCCACCCTGGAAAAGGGAAGACATTCCAGCTCTTTAATCAGGACTTCCACTGGTCTTTCATAACTCAATTTATCAATTACTATGTTTCATCTTTTCAATAGTGCTCAAGAAGAGAGAATATTAATCACAAGAAATTTAGATTAATAAATCCCCTTCCAATTCCAAGTGGTCCTTTGATGTCAGCCTGTGACTCAAAACCAGAGCACAAGCATGACAGCCAAAATACCATAAACCAATGGTATAGCCAAGATACCACCAAAAGATGGAACTGAGCCAAATCAGCTCAAAAGGTAGCAAAAGAAAGAGGAAAATCACCTCTTTCTGAAAATTTAAGTCCCATCACCATAGGACAAGAAATAACAAAGTTATTCCTGCTCAAAGTTATTGCTGAGCATAAACCTTAATTTTCACCTCTCATCTGAAATCCGGAAGGAGAGGCTTAACCCCATCAAATGGGTATTCAAAATGAATCTCTAAGTCAGGGCTATCCAATGGTACAAGCCAAACTGAGATAGCACCAATATTACTGGAGTTATGGTCAATTTCAGGCCAAATAAGGTTGAACAAAACATTCACCTCTCATCTAACTTCTACAGTTTTAGTGTGGGATACTTGAAGTGGGGACTTTTTGGAAAGCGCACAATCAGGGCTATCTGATGGTGTCATCCACTTCCCCATATCTCAACCACAGCAGAAGTTATGGGGCAAAAAAGCTCAATACAGCTTTTGCCTAAAACACGCAAAGGTACAAAAATCTTGTACATGGGATAACTTTGCCATATTTAATGATACACATATTGAATGAGGTACCATTGTATAGAGCACATACAGGGATACACACTGAACCAACTTTGAGGTTGATATATCAAGAATTGACAAAGGAATGGCTGTTTTAAGGTCAGATTCCCACCTTCTGTCATATACAGCCTTACCATGGGATAGTATCCCATAATCATGAATATGAGGTGTCAAATAGACAAAGAAGCATGTTTTTAATTCAATACCTCATATGTCAGTCAATACTGGGGTCCCATACAGTTTCTGTACAGCATTCTACACGTCATACACGTCAGAATCAGGCTGTGAGGTCCCCAGATGAAAATTTCACCCTGTATTGGTGAAAACTGCCCAGATGTGGTTTCAAAACCACATCTGAGCCCAATACAGGTTATACAGGCTGTTTGCAAGCCACAAGTCAGTCCTATAGTGTGAAAAATCTTCACTTCCTCTATGTGGAAAGGTCTAGCTACCTTTCCACCCCATTTCAGGATAAAAAGGAGGCTTTTCACAGCCAGAATTGTCTTCTCATCCTGCTCTTGAATAACCTACGTAGTAAACTGTCAAAAACAGTTTTACTCTTGGTTAATAATCGCGTATACTCTTAATTTAAAGTATTGTAGTCTTTATTATTGTAACCCAACAGGTAAAGCTGCACCCAGGGCTTTCAACAGCGCTCACCACCACTATATTCATTATAGTAAAGCCCTTTTATTATTTATTAAACCATCTTTAAACCTTTATAAAAGCATTTTAAACTATTCTTCACGTGTCACAGTCATAGTTTTAGTTGTAAATAGCTTTATTACCACTTCAACATAGACTCATCCTGACATTTGAGCTGTATGTAAATATATGTTTTCACTAAAATTCCACTTTCCAGTTCTTGTTATTAAATTCAGACCATAGGGAAGAGGATTTGAACAATTTCTTTGATTACTTCTCTTGATTTTTCCCATTGATTAATCAAGTATATTTTTTACAGGCATGGACTTCCATCAATCATTTTCAATTATATAGGTTTTTTTTGACTGAGCTTTGTTGGAAGCTCAAGATTTCAAAGGATCTTTCAGCTTCTTGTCATCCTCAAGATGATGGACAGACAGAGAGGGTAAATAAGATATTAGAATAGTATATTTGTATGTATTTAAGCTATCATCCAGATGATTTTCACACCCAGAGCCTTCTAGCTGGATTTTTCTATGATACCTCTGACAGCTATTCAGAAAATTGATCACCATTATTAACTTTTTATGGAAGATATCCTCACTCTGACTCAGTTCAAGTAAATAAATAGCTTACTTTTGGAAGGCTATATTGAGAAATATAATTAGTAAATATATAACCCAAGAGAAAGCTCAAAGTTGTAATAAACAAGTATAAGAGGTATGAGGATAAAAGTAGGGAAATTTTACCTGTTTCAAGTCTTGGTGAAATGGTATGGAATGCCTCCAGGAAAATGGAATAATACAGAACCACCAAAAAACCATCAGAAATATGGGTTAGTCCATTTAAAATCTTGAAGAAAGTCATTGCTAATGCTTACAACCTCAATAGAAGTCCATTCACCCAGTATTCTATATTTCCCTCCTAAAACCATCCAAGACCTCAGTTATGTCAGATATAAATAAAATGCCTCCCCCTCCAATAATCATTTTAGAAGAACATGCATGGAAAATCTATCAAGTCCTTGTTTAAAAGCTCAAGGGAGGTAAATAATGGTATCTGGTTGCATGGAAGGGCTTCAATCAAGACTCAGAAAGATACACCTGGGAACGAACAGACAACTCCAGGTATTGTCCTTAAATTGTAGATCATTTCCATCAGCTATATCTCAAAAAGAAAGGACCATATTGTTAAAGATTTTTATATTTATGGTACTGGGTGGGTTGAGGGTCTTACAGAAATACATTTCCCCCTTCTATGAAAAATTCAGAGTTATTCTACTCTTTTTCTGTAAGAATCACCTTGGACACTCTGTGAGAACTTATCAATAATTTGGACAAAGAATTCTTCCAATATTTCAACTCAAAATTCAATTTTATAGCCATTTTTCCTTGTGAAAATCAAGAGTTGCTTTCATTTTAAATTTTCAAGTCATTCCTTAATTGAATTATTCTTTCCCTTATGGCACTGGTGGTAGTGGTAATTACTAAAGGCTCCTTGCCCAATTAAATTCATTTATCAATCTTTGTGAGGAAGATTGGAACCTCCTCAACAATCATATTTACTTAGGGTTTTGGTAAAAACACATAGGCCAATTGGTAAAAACACATAAGGGGTGCCCTGGGCCCATTTTTAATTAAAAATGAAACACAACCATGCCTTTATTGGGCCCAAACATGCCCAAAAGAGGTTTTTTCCCCACAAAACCTCTCTAACTCCCAATTGTTTCAGATTTTTTTTGCCAGCCCCCCCCCCAAAAAAAAGGCCAAACACCCAAATAATCCACATTATTGCCACCCCAAACCAATTTTTTTTTGGGAAAAACAGCATTACCAAAGCCATTTTGCAAAGCTTTTCACACTTTGTTTTCTTTTTTTCCACCACAACAACCTACTTTGAAGCCTCTCAATTCTCAGTTTTTTACCTTCCCTCATCCATTAATCCCACATTTAAACCACTTTCTTTCACTATTAGCCACTTCAGTTCATTTTCACACCTTTTTTCACTTCTTTTTCACATTTCGAAAGGTTCTTACCCCATTCCAAATCCCCAAATCCCCCCATTTTTTCACTTTAATACATATTTTTCATTCAAAAATGCTTCAACCCCCTACTGAAGGTGAATTTCAGAGCCTTGAGCTTCTTTGGCGACATGTGCATAATGTTTCCAGGGCTCAGGGGTATGCTGTTTCCACCTTGAGGTCCAATATGACCCACAAGCAAATTGAAATAGGTTGTGACAGGTCTGGGACCCCAAATCCCAAGATAAGCTCCTCCAAAACAGTCACTTCAAGAAAGCTTTTAGACTTTATTCCAGAAAATATGCCAAGAGTACCACTTGGACTCTTAAAGTCAAAAATCCTGAACATAGCCATGATGCCACTGAAAATATCATGGCACATCCTGCCTTCAGGAAATTCAATGAGCAAGAAACATCCCAAATTACTTAAATGTCTGAATCACTGCCTCTTACAAGGCAAATTAAGGCCCAATTATGCATCCAGAGGGAGTCAGAAAGGCCTGTAATCCTTCAAGACATTTACAACCAACTCAAGAAAATCAAGAAAGACAAACTGCAAGGCAGAAGGCCCATTGATGCCCTTATTGACACTCTCAAACAAGAAAATCTTTTTTGGTCCTCTGCCAGGGAATCTGAGGGACATATTAACTCCTTGTTTTTCACTCACCCCCTCTCCATAAAACTCCTTCATGGCTTTCCTCATGTCATTATTATGGATTGTACTTAAAAAACCAATAAGTACAAAATTCCCCTTTTTCATATTGTTGGATTCAGCTCAACCAATAAGACCCTTTATGGGGCTGTTTGTTTGATGAAGAATGAAACTGAACCCCCTTATACTTAGGCATTAAATCAATACATAGAAAAGGTCCTCAACAACACCAATCTTGTTCCCCCTCAAGTCAGTGTTATTGACAGGGATCTGGCCTTGAAAAACTCTCTTAAGAAGATCTTCCCAGACTCCAAAATCATGGTATGTATTTGGCACATCAATGAAGATGTATCTTCTGATTTCATGAAGAGAATTCATCATGGAACTGATTTTGAAGATTTGATGGGCCTTTGAAATCAAGTAATATACTTTTATCTTTCACTTTATTTCACTTTATTTGACTTTTTTTGACTTTTTTTCTTATTATTGTTTTTATTAATGAATTTGGGATTCATTCCTCGGGTTATGTATTCATCCACTGAAACTTCTTTCGAAGACAACTGGAAGAAGCTTCAAAACAAAGTCAAAATCCTGAATTCTTGCAATATTTGGAAAATAACTGGCTTCCTCCAAAGGAGTATTATGTGCCAGCCTGGACCAACCACCATTGCCACCTGGGTGTGGGCCCCACCTCCAGAGTTGAAGGTGCCCATGCCATGGTTAAACTTTGGCTCCAAAGGTCCACTGGCACTCTCCTGAAGGTAGTTAGGGCTCTCCACATGGCATTCAGAAAACAATTTATTGAAATTATCAAGAGAATCTCCAAATAAATCATTGTCCATGTCAATAATTTTCCTCCACACATCTGTTCCCTCAATGGCAAGGTGTCTCATTATGCTCTTCAGATGGCCTTTGACAATTTCAAAACCAAATTTCCTCCTGATGAAAAATGCACCAACAAATACAACAATTATCAAGGCATTCCTTGCAAGCATAAGACCCAAAAGGCATTTTCCAAGCGCCAAAGGCTTGAAATATCAGACTTCCATCCTCAATGGCATTTGAATTTTCCTGTGAGGGTTTTTTAATTTCTTATTCTTATTTTTTTTTCTTATTAACAGAATTTATTTGTCATATTCTTCTCAGGCTGGTTGTCAAGGTGATGATCAAAGTGTTGGAAAATAAAGAAAGAATGAAGCCAATAAAATATTTGAAGACATTGGGGAAGACCTTTTTCAAAGACCAATGGCAGAAATCACCCCAATTCTCCAACATTTTCAAGATGGTTTGACTGGAAAAGTCCCATTTGATCAAATTTACAAGAGTCAAGAGGATGATCAATATTATGAAGACCCTCTAGAATGCATGAATATCCGTGGAAGACCTCAAGGAGCCAAGAATAAAAGCAAAAATCAAAACAAAAGAGAACCTTCAAATTTTGAAATTATTGAAAGTCAATCCAAGAGAAGAGGAAGACCCCCCTCAAAAGTGACCAGTACAAGAACATCAAGATCACAATCAAATTTCCCCTCTCCAATTATGGAAGTGGACTCATCTGAAAGTTCTGAAAATTCTGAAGAGTCTGAGGCCTAAATATCAAAATCAATCAGTTCATCAGATTCACTACCCTCAGCAACTGAATTAAATAAATCAGAAGTAACCCTTAAAAGGTCCAGAAGATTGGCAATTGGAATCAAAACCCCACAAAGAAAATCACACAAGCCTGCCACCAGTCTGAAGATATATGATGCAATTGACTTGCCTGTGAGCATTGTCAAAGCAATTATCAGAAAAGTGATGAATTCTCCAAGCTGTTTGTGATTTTTTAATTCTTTTTAATGTAAATTTCTCTTGTTTATTTTGATATTTCTTCATTTTTTGACCTTATTTTATCATATAACTGGCTCAGAAGACTTGCCCAAGCTTATATTGAAATAAACCTTCAAGGCCATCAATGTCCAAGGTGATGGAAACTGAGGCTACATAACAGTATCCCACTACATTTACAAGACTCAAGATCAATAGGCTGATGTCAGAGGTGACTTGGCTGAAGAAATTCAACAAAATCAAGACCTTTATGAAGCCATGAACACCTTAATTCCCTCAGTATCATCTTATTTGGACAGAATTGAATGGTATGAAGATGTTTGCCAGGCTCCAAAAAGCAAGTGGATGTCCATTCCTGCCATGGGGGATCCAATTTCAAATAAGTATAAAAGACCAGTTCTATTTTATTCCACATTCCAATCTTTTTCTTTTTTCTATTATTTTTGTCCTCCAATTGATAATCCCCCCATTTTCATCTGCTCTTTGGATAGCTGTGCTCATTTTGTTCCTTTGGACATAATCATTTCTGAAGTTTATCCAGTCCCCCCATTACTATGAATTGGGAGATTGGTGCCCAACCACAAGCCCTGGGGTGGGCTGATAAATTTAAGAAACACAGGATGTTGTATTTGTCCAATCTTCCTCCCCCCTTCAGAAAAAACCCACTATTCTGGAGATTGATTTTGATTGATTGATTTTTGTATATACAATTTCTGCCAATTAGTACTTAGATATAGTCATAT
The DNA here is from genome assembly GCA_023105745.1 of Austropuccinia psidii. Classification (NCBI taxonomy): domain Eukaryota; kingdom Fungi; phylum Basidiomycota; class Pucciniomycetes; order Pucciniales; family Sphaerophragmiaceae; genus Austropuccinia; species Austropuccinia psidii. The sequence goes on along the minus strand of JALGQZ010000007.1, from coordinate 51,369,654 downwards.
CACAAAAAAGTTAAAAAAATCTGAAAAATTACACTTATTGCCCCTGCACTTGCTGTCCCACCAAAACAATTCCCCAAAATCATGGGCTTCTGGTTCCTTATTGTCCAGATTGAACCCTTCAATTTAAAAAAATGGAGGAAATTCATAAGTGGGAAGTTATTAAATAAACTTTCTAAAAATAGGCATATTACAATGACAGGAAAAAACATTTGAAGAAAACCCCTTTTTGCACCTTCACTTGTCTCACCAAAAACAATTCCCAAAATTATGGGGTTCTGGTGCTTTCTTCTTCAGACTGAACCCTTCATTTTCAAGACAAAATGGAGGAAATTCTTAAGTGGGAAGATTTTAAATGAATTTTTCAAAAAAATATGCCATTTTGGCATATTGGCCAAATTTGTGAAATTTGGCAGAAACAATTTGCAAAAATTTGTGCATATTGACATGCCAAGTCGTGAAAAATATGGAAAAAAAAATTAAGAAAATCCTCAAAACTGAGCTTGAGGATCTTTTTTGAAAAATAAGGTCACTTAAGTCTTTTTACCATAAACTTACGTGTTTTTACCATAAATTGGTAAAAACACGTAAGTTTTGGGTAAAACATGTAAGGGCTTGGTGTTTTTACCAACACCCTTTACTTATTTATATTCTATTATTTTGATTTAATTCTTCATTTTGAAACTTTTCTACTATATTACTTTGTTTCAAACGAGAAAGACATTTCCAATTGAAAATTTTCATCAAATACAAAAACCAATGTGAAAAGAAGACCAAGACATTATCACATCATATTAAAACCTGAATATTAGTATTATATCTTTATCTTTCCAAGTTAATAATCTTCAATCCCTTAAAAAAATCATTCCAATTCTTCTCTAACAGGCTTTACCTTGTATTCTCTCCCAGGAGCCCACCTCTAGAGCTGGGGGTACTGTCACAACCATGGAACATAGCACCCCTTGGTCCAGTTGATGGAAATTCCTTTCCATATTCCTAGTAGATGTTTAATGTTGCCATAGTCATTTTTCTTGGCAAAATTTACCATTTAATCACCTGGGGCCAACCTGACCCCTTCATCAACCCAAGACCATTCTTGAACACTTTCTACCTTTGGTAATTTCTCAATCAATAAGGGGAATATAGCCCAAAAGGATATATTTGACCTTTTGGAATATAAATACATTTTTCAGAATTTGGGTGAATTTTACTCCTAAATGCCATTTTCCTATGAGAAAATTGTAAATATTCCCAAATATCCATATTTTCCAGTTTTTCACACTTTTGTGAAAATGAAGATTTGAGATTTTTTTAGGCTAGGTTTGGCCACTCAACCCAAAAGGGGTCAGAACACCCAGTCAGCCCCTGAAGCAATAAAACTCAATCCTTTCCCACTTTTTTTAAGCCAATCCTCCAGAAGATGTTTGGCTATCTTTTCTCTTCAATAACCAAAAGTGCCATTAATGTTGTCATATACCATTATGCACCTTTTTTCACCAGAAAGCCAATGTTTACCAAATCAATGGGAAATAAGTCAAATCATAAATACCTTTCAGCCCTTAAGGCTAATATTTTCAGTAGGATTGATTAGGGCTCAATAACACATGCTTGCTTCAATACCAATCACCTCACTCATCAGGGATTGGTTGTTTTCAAGTATGGAATATTTCCCCAAGGTAATACTTTCAAGTTTTTTTAAGGGATATTCAAGAGGCAGTTTCAACTCAGTTTTTAAGGTTGAATTCTCCATAAATCAACCTTGGAAACAATACTAATTCAATTCAGTATATTTACAAATAGGCCTGTATTACAATCAATGGCCTTTGGAAGATCATCCAACCAGTTCAATTGTCAATGTGGCAGGGTGTAATTTTCCTCAAGAAGTAAATACATCTTCAAGGATTCAATAAAGACCAGCTGTCAGGCTGAAGAGTTCAATCTCTCAATTTTTGATATATACCAGACTATCTTTCAACACTGGGGGTTTTTCCTCTAGTGAATTAATCTACTTGAATTAAATTTCATCTTTGTTGCTCTAGAATATTAATAGTGAATACTGATACTATAAAGTCAGTAATTTTCACCTTATTGCTTACCTGTCAGTGGATATTGGTGAATATATTTTTCTAATTCTATTTTTCTTCCTGGAAGGTTTAAACAGTAATTAAGGAACTACTTGGTTGGCTCTTTGGAAATTATCTTTCTTTCTTATTTGAATCTCATATTGTAATTTCATTTTTCTCATTGAAGAAATATATTCCTTTTCTTATTCCTTTAATTATTTGAAGTCTTCCAAGTGAGCTCCCTGATTACTGATTTCCAGGAAAATTTTCATTTTCAAAATTCCCTGTGGCGACAGGTTTACCTTGGGTATCTCCATAAGCTGCATAAGATTCGATGAAATCCATGAGGTGTTAATATGGAAAATACTGAAACACCTCATCAATATTACAAAAAGATTTTCATAAATTTTTGTTCCTTGAATATCTATTCCAAAAGAATTTGATGCTGAGAAGCACTGTATTAATATAAACTAAGATTTGTGTTAGAAATTATCTTAGAATTACTTTTAAACCCAAAGTGAACATCAGTATTGAATGTTGAACTACCATTTTGGTGTAAAAACTAACCAAGAGGCACAAAAATATTAAAAAGAGCCAGGGTACCCAGCCTCTGAGGCCTCTGGGTTCAGCGAGCTCTAGAGCTTGGATGAATGGTGGATTATCCTTCAAAAAATATTTATTGATATTTCTGGAAACAGTTTGACTGAGGCTACATACCATCAACTAATGAGAAAATAGAAAATAAGATGATATTTTGATGTGGCAAGGATGTAATAAGTACCAATGACTCCTTGAATAATGTACATTATTTATTTTTTTCCAGGGGTTAACCTAAAAAACTACTCAATCCCTTTTTGGACTATTATGGATGGAATTACCTCATGGGAACTACTTTTTACTATGCTATTGCCCTGCATCAAATAGAAAATGAGGTAAGGCATCAAAAATCAACTTAAAATACAGATATTGATTAATCTACATTAGCTATTTAGAAATTATGGAGAATATTTGAATCTAAGCCAAAATAATAATAATGTAATAATCTGAATTAAAATTCCACCTACAGTCCTTTCATGATGATTCCATATGACACACCGAATATTCAAAAAGTCACATAATATACAACCTGTGATAGAAATATAAAGAGAAACAATATCTTTGGGAAATTCTTTTTCTTTAAATTGAAGAAATAATTTGGTTTGTAAATGTATTTTTTATTAACAATAAATGGGTTGGTTCCTATGCAACATTACATAATCAAGTAATCATGATAACTTTACATGATAACAAGTGATGTAAGCATACATAAAAACAACAAAATTAGTTTTTCATCTATTTTTGTTAAATTTGACTCCTTTTCAGGACTCTTTGAGTCAATTCAGACTTGAAAGAAGACTAATTTTTTTTCAATAATAATGTTGTGATCACTTCAATCTTATAGATTTATATTAGTATACTACTGCATGGCATTATGAAAGAATTATTAATATTTCAGATATCTTTAGTTCCTGAAATATAGTTTATACAAGGAGAGTTTCCATTAACTCTAATAGTATTTCCATATTTTAATGTTCTACTAATTCCACATCTAAATTATGATTGTCAATCCACAGATACTCTTTTGAAGCTTACTCAAAAGCCCTCAAGTGTTTCAATCTATTTTTTTCAAAGTTTTTCAACTTATATTTTGTTTTTTACACCTTTTTGGGATTTTTCTCCTTAATTTTAGATTTTTGTACACTTTTCCTTGTAAATTCTCTAAATAAGTAGGCTTAGAAACATCTCCTAAAATATATTTATCTCTGTAAAGACTTGTAAATATATTGAAATAATATTTTCCAATTGTATTTATGACGTAAAACTCTATTGTGATGTGAAGAATTCTTTTAAGTGTTATTGACTCTAATATAGAAATATTATCCTTGTCTTAATATTGCTGTCAGCATAGTTTGGCTTTAGAATACTTCTGTGATGAAACCATCAAGATAATTAATAACTTAAGTGTTTAAATAATTGAAAATTTAGATTTTGTGATTATAGTGATTTTTCTTCCATTTTGTTGATTTTTGAGTACAGTCATAGCAAAATAGTCTAATTTGACTAATTCTCTCATAGAAAAACCTTGTATTTGTTTTCTTGATATAGATATTGTCTGAAGAAACTGTAAGAAAAATATTCTGTGTAGTAGCTTAAATTTCTATTTATTTTTGCCTTATTCAATAAAAATATTATTATCAAATTTTAAAATAATTTTTAAGCAAGGAGACTATAGTACTTATATCAAAATGTTTTATGGGGATACTTGAGAAAATTACTAAAGAAAATTGAGGTTTTTATGAAGACACTTTAAAATTAGCCATGTTTCTGGAAAATATTCCTTGAAGCTGTGGACAAATATTAAGCCAAAAAATTATTTATTGAGAAGTTATACAAATTTATTCTTGATTTTTTTTAAGTTAGTATTTTGGATCTATATTGTCAATTTATGATTGGAGATCTACTTAAAGCTTACATTAGATTAACAGGCTAGTTTTGGTAAGGATGTTTTACTAGGTAAATACATTAGAAAGATGTTAGAATACTCAGTTTTCAAGCACCAATTAACATATTCATCCATTCTTTCCATTAATAATAAGTCAATCAAATAAAATAAGAGATATATTGTAGTTATTCAAAACGTTTTGGGCGGAAATATCTTATTGAAAATCTCTTTAATTAACATCCATGACCAGATGGGTTTTTAAATATGAGACAAAGCAAAGGGAAAACTTTTTATATCATTATAGTAAGAAACACTAATTATCCCTTAGGCTGGAATTTTTGCTTCATAAGATAAAGTATCATTAATTGAGAACAATTTCAAATGGAAAAATAGTTCAAAATATGTTTCCAAAAAATGGGCAGGGATAAAAAATTTAATTGAAGTAAAAAGTATAGTTCATTTTGAATATTCTCCTTCAATATTTTTTTAAACATGAATATAATTGTATTATGGAGATTTCTCTAGGTAAAATATAATTTAAAACAAGTTGAAAATATCTCTTAATAGACCGGGATTTCCCAATCCACAATATTACTGATAGATGTTTTTACAACAAAAATCATAGTTTTTCCTCTATTTAATACCACATTATACTCCATTAAAGACTTTTAACCCTTATTTTGAGAAGAAATAAGCAGAGACATTGTCCAAATTTGTATGGTGTGGATATGAAACTTTGATTAAATATCAGTTAATTTTCCTGTCCTCAAAATTTGTATAATGTACAATTTGATTAAAAATAGTAAGATTTAAGATTTTTATTATTAAAAATTTCAATCTTATTAGTTTTAAGTTTGGAATTATAAGACAATAATATTATAGAGGTTTATTGGTTTACCAACAATATTGTACAAGAAATATTTGATGCTACAAAAGAAGTTTCTTCAATAATAATTTCAATTGAAATTAATTGAGCAGATAACTGCAAGAAATTCATATAAGAACAGAGTCTTTAAGTGTAACATCAAAGTGTAAATATGTCCAAAAGTGACCAGAGTGGACTTGGAAACAAAGGGAGACATCTAATAGTGATGAAAGATGCTTTAATTCACTTTTGGGGTGGTTCAAGAGTCAAAATGATCATAAGAGTTACAAAAAATGATGATAATAATTTTTCACATGGTTAAATGTTTTGTAATGGTATGAAAAAAGTGGTTGGAATCTTTGATTTCTTGGTTTAACAATGTATAAACTACTTATAGAAGGAAAGGATTCTAACATTAAGGGAAAAATGGGGAAAAGAAGAAATTCTTTCATAGCCACCAATTTTCTTAATCCAAAAGTAATGTTTACTCTTCTCAGTCGTGTGAATCACTCTGGAAACATAAAAGCTAATTATGGAATCATTGAATCAAGGTTTGGACCAACAAGGGCTGGTTTTAGCCATTTTTTGCTATTTCCAGCCATCTTGGACGCTTTAAATCAGCCATTTCTATAGTAATTCCAGGCTTCAAGCATTCAAAACAAGGCAGAGTGTGTGTAACAGAAATTGAAGCCAGCTCAAGTTGTTTTTGCTAAGATTTTTTTCACTTTTGGGTAGTTTTACCCCCTTAAAAACAGCTAAACCTTTTCTGGTTGGTATCAAAACCACATTAAAAATTGAGGCACAGATGCTGTGACTCAAGTACAGGCCAAATGTGATGAGAGCTTGCATTAATTTTGACATCCCACACCTGCCAGTAGGGAAATTGGGGCATTCTGAACCCCTTTGAGCCAAGATTATTTTCCCCCAGAATTAATCTTTGACATTTATTTTATCTTCAATTCCTCATCATATTTTATACTTGTAACTTACATATGTAGTTAAATTGAGTTTTTTCAGTATAAAACTGTAATAATTGGTACCTCATATGTAAATCAAAGTTCATTTATGTAATTAATGCACACATTTCAACATTTCAATTGAAAACACTCCAGTTCCTGATAACTTCTAAAATAAGCACCACACCTCAATTTTAACACAAAAATTGATGATCAACACCACATGTGGTGTAAATTAAATAAATGTATTGCATACTCTCAATTTTTATACCAAAAATTCACAAAACTCCATTTGAGTGTATTTAGTGTTGAGTTGCAAAACTTTCACCCAAAGGTTACTCCACCCTATTTTGTATGAGGAAGCCAAGGGTGAAATGATTTTAATAGTTTTTTTATTGGATAAAAATTTACAATAATTTTTATTTGAATCCTTTCCAAAAATGTTTTGATTTTAATATTTCTTTTGAAAATTTGTTTTACTTAATTTTTACAAGTAAAAATGTGTTTTCAAAATTCGAAATTTCAATGTAATTTTTTGAAAAAGTATGATTGAGCTTTTATTTTGTATATGAATTTGGTAGTTACATTATAATATTTTCTATAATATAAATAGGGTGTTGGTAAACCCATATAAGCTTTTAGTTAAAAAATGTAAGCTCTTACGTGTTTTTGCCATCAATTGGTAAAAACACGTAATTGTATGGTTAAAAAACATAAGGGTTTTTTTAAATGCAATATGGCTATTTATGGCATTTTGAAGGTCATTAATGGCATTATCAATGCAATAGAGGGAATCATTAATTCCATAAATCGCATTATTGATGCCACCAATGGCATTGTTAATTCCATAAATGGCATTATTAATTCCATCAATGGGATTTTTCATTCCATAAATGGCATTTTAATGCCATTTATGGTATTTTTAAGGCCATTCATGCCATTTATGGCATTGTTAAGGTGACAAATGACATTAACAATGCCATTTATTGAAATGTTAAGGCTATAAATGACATTAACAATGGAATGAATGCCCTTAACAATGCCATTGATGGCATTGTTAATGTTATTTATAGCCTTAACAACTCCATAAATGGCATTGTTTGTGGCCTTAACATTTTTAGCAAAAACACATAAGAGCTTACGTGTTTTTATAAAAAAGCTTACATGGGTTTACCAACACCCTATAAATAAATGTATTTATTGATAATTATAACAAAATTTATTCTTTGTGGTCTTTTGGGTATATAAAAATAGCCTTAAGGCTCTCATGCCCTCCCCTGAAAAAAGAATATTACTCTGAATTCTTATTATTTCTAGTTTGTTTCAACCTTCTGAGAAGTTAGGTAGCTTCGGGTATGTGCTTTCCTTCCAAAAATTCATCCTCACAAGCTGGCTCACTGTACCTAACAAGGTATTCCCTTACTTTTTTAATACTCAATTTCCTTTCTTTGAGAACTTTTTTAAATTCCTCAAAGCCAGACAATTCAACAGGAGATATATGCTGGGGAGCTTTGTTTCTCAAGGAGAATGTTTCACCATCACCAGATTCTTAAGGCTTTAGAAGGCTTACTGGAAATGTAGTGTGCTTATTACTCAGTTCCTCAGATAATTTCACCAAAATGACATTTTCTCCATGTAGGTCATGCAAAGCAGTCTTTGAGCTTGTTACATGCTTTGATGGTATCAAAGTTAGTGGTAGATACAAGTACTAAATCTACTAGTTTGAAATCTGGAGTCTGTCACAGGGGCTCTTGGACAGAAAAAGAAGAGTTGCCTGACACTCAGAAGTCAGGGAACTCACTTGGAAGTCTCCAAAAGAATAAAGGAAATAAAATAAAGCATTTAATTCCTCTAAGAAATATGCAGGTACAAAGATGAGATGCAATAAGAGGAAAGAGACGCCAAATGGCCAAAGAGTTAACCAAGTAAGTCCTTAATCACTGTTTCAACCTTCCAAAATGTATGATGGAATCAGTAAGGTTATGACCACCAAGTATCCATTGACAGGCAAAGAAAGAAGAAAGAAAAGGTGTCAAATGACTGACTTGATAATATCAGTATTCACTTAACAAAAAATGATAAGATAAATAAATATAAAATAAAATCAAATTATATTAATTAACTGGGGGAAACCCCTCCAGGGTCAAAGGAGGCCTGTATATGTGAAATGGTGAGAGCTTTACTCATTCAGGCTGACAGCTGGTCTATATTGGATCCTTGAAGCTGTATTGACATCTTGATGAAGTGTTTTTCTTTCCAGATTGAAAAATGGACTTTGTTGAATGATTTTCCCATTATGTATAATTGAATCACACGTCTTGATGAATCAAGACTTCATTGAAATGAATGTGGTTGCCAAGGTGGATTGATGGAGCACTGATCCTTGAAAAACTGTTTTGAATTTCCTCTTGAATATCCCTTGAGAATTTATTTCCAGTATTCCCTTGGAGGAATGCAGTGAATGAGAATAACCAATGATTTCTTAATGGCGTCATTGGTATCTAAGATTTACACTTGTACTTGAGCCTTGATGAATCCTCTGGATGACTTGATGCCTTGATGACCTGAATAAAAAGTTAAAATAACCATATTATTTGTGCGCCATTTAATTTCTGGTGAAAAAAGGTGCATAATGGTGTATAACACCATTTATGGAATTTTTGGTTATTGAAGGTTGAAAGTGGCCAAAGGTCTTTTCAAATAATGCCAGGAGGATATGAGTGAAAATTGGGTTTTGGAGGCTTCAGAGGTGACAAAGTGTTTTTTGGGGTACTCCGCCATTTTTGGGTTTTTGGCCAAATACAGCTAATACAGCTTTAAAATGGTATTTGCGCAAAGTGCGCAAAAATGTGCAAAATGCACAAAATGCACAAATCTTTAGAATTAAGCCCCAAAAGGTCTGATATGCCTTTTTTGGACATACTTCCCATAATACATGGGAAAATGGCATATACAGCTGAATACAGCAAAAGTTGCCAAAAGTGCACAATATGCGCAAAACTGTATTTAAAGCTTAAAAAGCCAAATACAGGCTTTTGGGCCATATTTTTCCTGTTGACTGGAAAATACCAAAGAGTTCCCAAAAACGGAGAAAGGCTAGGAAGGGCGAGGTTGGCCCCAGGAGTGAAAATGACCATAAAAGGCCAGAAAAGATGAGAGGGCCTATTTAGCCATTGATTATGGATATGGCCAAATTTCCATAAGATTTATATGGCACTGACATTCCATATAGAGTCCAGGAGGGTAATTGCCATGGTTGTGACAGTACCCCCACCTTGGGATGGTGAGCTCCTGAGCACCAACACAAGGTGAAGCCTGTTGAGGCAAACCGGAAAGGATTTGAGAGAGGGATTCAAGAGGAATGATTAAGAGAAAAATAATTTGATAATGATATTGAAAAGTTAGCATGTGACAAAGGACTTTCTTGATCTTCCTTTGACATTGGCTTCAGAATTGATGCCAATTTAAAATGAATAACGTTGATGCATGAATTGATTTGGCGTAAGTAAAGAAAATTGAATATGAAAATAAAAAGAAAATGAAAGAATTATAATGAAAATAAGAAAAGAAAAAATAACAGAGAAGTGAATCTTGTGGAGGTTCCAACCTTCATCACAGAGGTTGGTAATTGATTTTGGAATCGGCCAAGGACTTGGAAACAAAATTTTGATGCCACATGCTCACAGAGTGGCCAAGGTTATGTTTTGACAGATTGTAGACCCCTCAGGGAAGTGCACACCAGGAGAGGAACTTACGTTTGGTGATTACCACACCCTCCAGTGCCATAAAAAGCAAATAAAGTTGCTGAAAGATTGACATGGAATTGGAAAAACTTGGAAGTGAGATGAAAAAATGAATGGTCCATTTTCCCAAGTGAAGATGGCCATACTTTTGGAATTGATGTTGAAAGCTAGGCCAAGATCTGTGTCCAAAAAATTTCAGAGTGCTCACAAAGTGGTCAAGGTGATGCTTACAACATGAGGGCAGAATACCTCTAAAGGTGCATACCAGGAGTGGGACTTACATTTAGTAATTCCTTTCCCCACCAAGCAACATAAAAATCAAGCTCTTGAAAAATGGGGTCCTTGCTTTTCAGGATATAAAGAATGAAAATCCTTGACCAGTTCAGGACAATTCTTGAGGTTTTCAGTTGGTTCCCAAGTGGATCTTTCTGAGTCTTGACTGAAACCTTTCCATTCCACCAGATACCATAATTTTCCTCTCTTGAGCTTTGAGTCCAGTATTTGAGAGACTTCCTATTCCTCTTATTCTTCAATGATGATTGGCAGAGGAGGCTCTTGATTCCTATTTGGGATTGTTGATGTCTTGACTGGTTCTAAGAGTGAAAGATGGAAGACTGGGTGGATAGACTTCCATTGAGATGGGAGCTTGAGGTGGTTGGAATGAGTGCTGACTTTCTTCAAGATTGGAAGAGGACCCAACCATATTTCAGACAGTTTTTTTGGCGGGTCTAGTTGATTTGATGTTCTTGGAAGAAAGCCATACCATGTCACCAGGATTGAAAACAGGTGGACTTGCTCTCCTCTTATCTGCATACCTCTTAAACCTGTTTATGGCAACTTCAATTTCTCTCTTGACATCTTGCTCTACTGATTAAATTTTTGGTTGACAACTTTCCAGCAGGAGTGTCTTTGTAAGGCATGGGTATGAAACTTTGATAAAATATCAAGTACTTTTCCTGTCCTCAAAATTTGTATAAGGTCAAATTATTTAGAAATAGTAAGAAATATTATTTTTAAAGAGAAAACACGCCAAATTTATTATTTTGAACTCCATAAGTGTAAAAAAATAATATAATAAAAAAATACTTTTTACCAACAATAAAGAATTATCCAAAAATACTCTACAAGAGATATTTAAGGCTACAAAAGAAATTTCTTCAAGAGCGATTTCAATTGGAATTAATTGAGCAAAAACCTGAAAGAAATTAATTAAAGAACAAAGTCTTTGAAAGGATATTTGAAGAGAAAACATGCCCAAAAGTGACCAGAATAAATTTGGAAACAAAGTGACAAAGTTAACAGTGATGAAAGATGCATTAATTCCATTTGGTTGTGGTTCAGGGGTAAGAATGATTATAAGAGTTACAAACAGTGATTATAATGATCTTCCCACGAGGTTAAAAGGCTTAAAAGGATTTAAAAACGTTGGTTGGAAACTTTTATTGATTGGTTTAACAGTGTTTAAACTAATTATAAAAGGAAAAGATTCTAACATGAAGAGAAAAGTGGGGCTAAGAAGACATTCTTTTATAGCCATCAATTTTCTTACTCCAAAAGTTAAATTTACTCTTGTAAGCCGCGGAAAACACTCTGAAAATAGAAAAGCCAAGTTTGGCATTATTGAATCCTGGTTAGACCAAAAAAGGGCTGGTTTTAGCCATTTTAGACCCTTAAATCAGCCATTACTATAGTAATACCTGGCCTAGAGCCTTCAAAACACATCAGAATGTGTGTAAGAGACGTGGAAACCAGTTAAAACTGTTTCTACTAAGACCGATTTATCTTCAGGGTAGTTTTACCCTCTTTGCAACAGTTAAAACTACCCTGTTTGGTATCAAAACCTCATCATCAATGGAGTCACAGACCCTGTGACTCAATTCTAGGCCAAAAGCAATGAACCTTTGCGTGGATTTTGGAATCCCACAACTGTCAGCAAAGATTTTTGGGGTCTGGCTCCCCCTTAGAGCTAGAGTTCCTTCTCCCCCCAATTTTAATCTTTCCGATTTATTTTTTCCTTTAATTCCTCATCATGTATTATACTTGTAATTTACATATGTAATTCAATTGAATTGTACAGTGCAGTACAGTAATAATTTATACCTCATATGTAAATAAAAGTTGACTTATGTAATACACACACACATTTTGACATTTCAATTGAATTCAATTGAACATACTTCAATTCCTCATAACTTCTAAAATATACACAACACCTCAATTTTAACACAAAATTAGGTAGTTAACACTATATGTGGTGTGAATTAAATTAAGGTTTTGAGTATTTTCAACTTTTGTACAGAAAATACTAAAAACTTAATTTAAGCTTATTTAGAGTTGAGTTACAGAAATTTCACTCAGAGGTGACCTCACCTAATTTTGTATGAAGAATCCAATGGTGAAATAATTTTTGCATGTATCTTTATTGGCTAAAAATTTATGATAAATTTTATTTGACTTTTCTCCAATTTTATTTTATTTTTGATAATTTTGTTAAAAATTCATTTTAACTTAATTTTTTCAAGTATAAATGTGTTTTTACAATTTTAAAATTTAATGTAATTTTATTTTTAAACTTTAATTAAATTTTTAATTATATATATTTATATTTTAATTTTTCTTTTAATAGTATAAATAAATTTATTTTATTTATATTCATATGTTCATTTTTTATTTGTGGTCTTTTGGGTATATGAAAATACCTCTAAGGCTCACATTCCCTCCCCTAAGAAAGAATATTACTTTGTAATATTGCTATTCCTCGTGTGTCTGAATCTCCCAAGAAGTTTGGTAGCTTCAGGTATGTCCTTTTCTTCTAACCATTCATCTTCATAAGTTGGGTCACTGTGCCTAACAAGGTATTCCCTTACTTTTTTGGTTCTTAATTTTCTTCCTTTAAGGACTTTGGTAATTTTCTTAATACCAGATGCCTCAATAGGAGGTATTAATTGGGGAGTTTGATTCCTCAAGGGAAAAATTTCAGCATCAGTAGATTTATATGGCTTTATCAAGCTTACTGGAAATTTAGGATGCTTATTACTGAGTTCTTCAGATAATTCTACTTCAATAGCATTTTATCCATGGAGGGCCTTAATTACAAAAGGGCCTGCAAAGGAGTCTTTGAGATTTTTAAATCCTTTGATGTTATTGAATTTGGTGGTGGATACTAGTACTAAGTCCCCTACTTTGAAATCTGGATTGGAATGTGATTTGTCCCATTTATCTTTAGCATATGCAAATGAGTCTTCCATGCATCTTACTGAATGATTTCTAGCTCTTTCTAGCTTTCCTTTGAATCTGGCAACTGTATGGTGTATTTCAACCAAATCTTTTCTCAAAGAATTTAGAGGTAATTTGGGATTCCATCCTTTTTCTGAAATAGCAGGAGTTTGATTGGTACTGGAATTAATTGATGTCTTATCTGCCAATTCTAGTTCTGGTAAAAGAGTACACCAATTGTGAGTGAATCCATTTCAATCTTTGAATTCAAGGCCATATGCACAAAATCTTCTCACCATATCTTCTAAGGTTTGAATCATTCTTTCAGCAAGACAATCAGTTTGTGGGTGGTAGGCTGTGGAGAAAGATAACTTTGTCCCAAATAATTGGTGAAGATTTGTTAATAGTGCTGAAGTGAATTTGGGATCTCTGTCACTAATGATATTTGTGAATATGCCAGTCCATGACGCTACTCTATTCCATATCAGAAGAGCTGTATCCATGGCTGTATCATCTTTGTGGTATGATAAAAGAATTGGAGTTTTTCTGAATCCGTCTACAATTACTAGGCAAGCATTATAACTTCTGTCACCCTCCGGTGGTAGGCCAGTTACCCAATCCATATGGAAAATCTCCCAAGGTCTTCAGGGTTCTTCAATTTTAATCATATTTCCAAGTCTTTTTCCAGTGGATTTATTTGCTTTTTGAAATCTGTCACAGGTCTTTCAATACTCTGCAACATCTTTCTGCCACATTGGCCACCATATATAGGTCTTTACTTTTTCTCTTGTTCTGTCTTCAGACAGATGTCCTGAAAAGGGCCTGTCATGGCAGTATTTCAGTACAAGATTGATAAATGACCTGTCCACAACTGTCATGACACATGTGGGCTTGGTCCTGTGGTAAATTATACCATCCAGTAGGTGAAATCTTCCTTCATCATAAGATTTCTTCCATACTTCATCCAAGGAATGTATTAGAGAGTTGTCTTAACAGTATTTGTTAAGTAATTGGCATAAGATGCTGTAATTCTTATCTTGAGTGTAACTGCTTCTTACTCCTTCAAAGAAGGTGGTGTTCAAGTCTGTAACACTTTTTCCTTCTATTGGGATCTGTGTGGAAGCTTCTTCTGGCACATAAGCAGGATTATCAATATCATTTGGTAATGGCCATCTGCTTAGTCCATCTGCATTCTTATGAATATTCCCATATTTATGAATAATACTCATATTCCCCCTATACTCTTGTATAGCTATTTGCCATCTGAGCATATGTCTGTTGGATGTTTTCATGTTTAAAAGTGATTTAACAGCGGTACAATCTGTTATTACTTCAAAAACACATCCTTCTAGAAAGTAATTGAGTTTTTCTAGAGCCCAAACAAGGCATAAACACTCCATCTCACTTGCTCCGTATCTGGCTTCAGTTGGTTGTATTTGCCTGGATATGAAACATATGGGTCCTTCAACAGGTTTATCATTTAAAATTTGAACTTGATGAAGTGCAGTACCAAGCCCATCCGCTGATGCACCAATGTAAAGTTTAAAAGGCAGCTTAAAGTCTGGCATCAGTAAGAGTGGGGAAGTGGTCAAAGCTTGTCTTAAAGACTCAAAGGCTTTTACTCTGTCAACATTCATTTCAAAAACTGTGTCTTTGTCACATAGTTTATAAAGAGGTCTTGCTATGGATGCAAAATCTTTAATGTGTTGCCTTCAAGATCCTGCAAAACCCAAAAATGATTGAATTTCCTTTTTGTTTTGAGGAATAGGTTTCAGTAAGACTGCTGCAACTTTATTTTTGTCAATCCCAAGGGATAGACCAGATACTACATGTCCCATTGCTTTGAGTTCCTTAAATACAAAATGATATTTCTTCCAGGAAATTTTCATGTTAACAGATTGGATTTTTGTCACTACTCTGGATAGTCTGTACATATGTTCTTCCCAAGTTGTAAGCCTTGAGGTATATTTTACATACCCAAATAGGCCACAATTATCTTAAAAATAAAATTTGAATTATGGATAACTCATAAGTCATGCATATATCCAAAATTCATCATTTTTGATTTCAGAAAAGATGAATAACGTTTTATTGAGTAAGTAAATCCATGGATTTAAGGCCAGATTTGGATTCTACACAAAAATTTACCTAGGGTAGCTCCATAGAGTGAATAAGCTCAAATTAACTTTTTGAGGTGGTAATATGGAAAATACTTCAATACCACATCATCAATAACACATAAAAGATCCGTGAAAATTTTTGTTTTTCTTAATTTCACGCCAAAATAATGGGAATGTGAGAAATCCCATGTTACATATACACTAAGAATCGTGTTATGCATGTTTTGAGCACTTAATATCATGGTATTCTTACATGGACTTTTGGTACACCCATAGTGGATATCTCACTTTAAGCTTAAATTTCTATTTTGACGTGAAAAATAGGCAAGGGGGACAAAAAACATCAAAGAGAGCCAGGGTACCCAACTTCTGAAGACTCAGAGGCGTGGACTGCTCCAAAGCGTGAATCCATGGCTGATCTTGGCCCAATTAGTAAACTGAAACACTTTGGGAACTTGGTTACCATGTTACAACTACAGTAATTCATAAGAAAATAGCAAATAACCTGCTATTTTGATGTGCCAAGGAGGTAAAGAGCTACTTAGACTCCTGTAACCACGTCAATTCTTCATGACTTTCCATGGCTAGACCCTAAAAGAGTAATTAAAACTCTTTTGGGACTTGTATTCATTGATTTACCTCATAGCAACCAGCTAAACACTGATATTTGCAATTCTATGTAGAAATGAGGTAGAAACTTTAAAAACTCATTAAAAATACAATGCTTAATAAATCTGTCTGAAACCTTCAGGACCAATGGAGAACTGTATGATCTATGGTACAACCAAAAAGAATTACAGTTTTACTGGTAAAATTAAAAGTTTTACTTACAGTCCATTTTTGACTATTCTACGTGAAACACTGAATCTTCAAAAATTCACAGTAATTACAACCTGTGATGAAATCGCCAATAACATTGATAACTTTCAAAAATCAATGATTATTTTGGAATAAAAGAATATTTACAGATGTTACTCCTTTTATTCTTAACCATATTGGGGTTGGTAGTCATGTAAAAGCATCAATTAAGTAATTATGATAATCTTACGTGACAACAGATGATGCAATCAATAATCCAAAAAGATTTATTGTTTTTTCACTCACTGGTTTTTTCAGTTCGCTCCATGGCACGCCTCTGTGAGCTGTTGTTGACTTAAAAGAGGCCTCTTCTTGCTGTTTTTTCCACATCAAATCATCTTATCATTTTATTAAATCATTATTACCAACAAGTAAGTATTAGTTAGACTATTATTAAGTGTTTTGTTCTTTCTGAATCAATCAGAAGGACGTGAAATCATAGAATTCAACTAGATATTGTTGTAATACTGTTATAAATCATTTTGATCCCTAAAATCCACAATTCTACGTCAAATTTCTCTACTGTTATCTTTCAATAAGTTCTTTGGAGTATTAGTGAGTCATTTATTTTAAATTATTGATGTTTTTCTCTATCATTAGTTTTCTTCAAGAATTTTCCTTATAATTATTCTTGCAAAAGATTATTATATATTAAAATAATTTTATTATTTTAATAAAAGAAGTTTTTATTATTAAAACCTTCTTGTAATTGATTCTTGTAGACAATTAATGCTCACTGTTAAAATCACTAGTAGTGTATAACACGTGAAAGAAATAATTTTAATTATTTAATTGTTGTTATAATAATACTTTATTATTATATTTCATAAGAAAAGACATAGTACTGTTGATTAATAGTAATATTATCATCAGTTTCATAGTCAAATCTTACATTTGGGGGCCTGGCCATGATTGTAACCAGAGTTTTGGATATAATCATATTCTAGACTTCATTTTTCTTTTCTAAAAAACCACCATACCTACCAAATCTTACATTTGGGGGCCTGGCCTTGTTTTTGAACCTCATACCCTTAATTAATATATTTTTAAGTTCTCAAATATATTAAATTAATAATTTTTTTCTTTGAATTTAAAGAATAAATAAATTTTATTTTTGAAATTGTCTTAGAAACTTTTTCATTGAAGAATTTGGTTTAGTTTTATACTGTTTTTACACATGGATTTTTCACATCCAAAAACTTATAAAATTATTCTTTGAGTTACTCTGAATTAATTTTGATTCAAATTCTTAAATTTTAATTTTTTTTTCTTTGAAAAGAATATTTTTTTAATATTAAAAAATATACAACTTATAAAAAATCTTTAAAAATATTTTAAAAAGTATAAAAAATAATTTTTTTTTCTCTTTTATAATTTTTCTAGTGTCTTTAATCAAATACTGTGCAGCTGGCAATAGACTCAGTAAGAGATACATCACTAGCCCTGAATCTTCAGAAGCAGAATCTGAAGAAAGTATTGAGGTGCAAATTGCTAAAATAGGCACCTTATTTAACTCAGCAAAGAATAAAATACCACCAAAAGGTGTGTTTTTATCTTTATTTTTTACTCTTTATCCTTACATTGACGTGAAAATGGTGCATACCAGAAATGGAAGCAACTATTCAGTCCAATCAGATGGATGTGGACAAGGAAGAGGCAAGAACAAATCCAGAAGTGCCAAATCTTCCTCAATAAAGACACATCTGGAGGTTTCCAGAGTTGCCCCCATTCCCCAAGGTCTGTACCCACAGATTTTGAGGTGAATTCTGAGCCTGAACTAATTCTTGATAATATTTCCAGGGCTGAACCATTTTCAAGTGGCAGAAATAGAAATATATCAATGTCAGTACAAAAATTGGTTCAGAGCAGCCAAAGAAGAGGAGTGGGAAATCTGCCCAAGCCTTTGGCAGGGGGCCAGGAACTCCTACTTACACATCAAGAGCTTTCTGGGTCAGGAGAAGACCATAGAACTCTTAAGAGGTTGGAGCCCACTATCTTGCAAAGACAAGGTCAAAAAGATAAAGAATTGGTTGAAGAACCAAAGTCTTTTATCCATAGACCAGAAGAAAGTGTTGGAAATGACTCCAGCTTTGGAGACAGAGGCACCAGTGGCGTCTACCAGCTCCAAACCAGCTCCAGAAGTGTCCAAAGACAAGCCCAAAGGACGTCAGAAGAAGCAGGGAGGTCCCAAGAACCATCAATGCAAGGGCAAAGGCAAAGCCAATTGGCACAGACCTTACCCACAAGGGTACAGGATCCCCGAATTGGAGCTTTCAGCCATGGACAGTGTCTTCAATATGGCCAGAACTCTTATGGAATTCACAGCCAAGGAGCAGGAAAGGATGAACAGGACTTTTCCACGCAAATACCTGATGTACAAAGAAGCATTAATGTAAAAATTGGGAAACTTGATGCAAGGTTAAATAAAATTCCATCAAACTTAAGTGACTTAAAGAAAAATGACAAGAAATATACTGAATGGTATCAATTGTCAAATGTCAACTTTGAGTCAATTATCAATGCTTGTAACAGAATTGAGAGTACATGTCAAGCTCAGAATGATGACATGGAAGATATTTCCATTTTGAAAATGATTGATAGACTTAAAACTCTTGAAGATCATGTCTTACAAATAGCTGAGAATACCAATCAATTTGCTACACACTTAGCAAAAAGCAATAGTGAAAGGCAGAAGTTAAAGAATGAAATCATTGCAAATGTGGAACAAATTCATAAGAATTATGAACCACATATGCCAAGACATTCTAAAACTTTGACTGAAGAGAAACTTTCTGTTAAAGGAAGTTTGACCCCATTCTCAGGAGAAAATGTTATCTCTGCAAAGGATATTCCCAAATTGGAAGAATGGCCAACATTCTCTGGTGAAGGAGAATATAACCATATTGAATTCATCAGCACTATTGATATGTTGCAAGAAGACTTTAATATACCTGATGAAGTCATAGTAGGGAAATTACATTGTCTATTTACCAGACCTGCAAAGAGATGGTATTACAAGATGAGAATAGATCATGGTAAACATGATTGGTCTTGGTGGAAATCTGAATTGATTACCAAATGGGCCAATAATTCTTGGAGGTTTAAAATGGAAAATGCTTTTGAAAGTGCCATTTTTAACTCAGAAAAAGATAAACCACTTACTTGGTTCTTCAAACAGAAAGATAGATTATCTGCCTTACACCCAGATATGTCTGACACTATGATTAATATGAAAATATTAAGAAAGTGTGGAGGAGAACTGGAACATGCTATCAAAAGCAGATGTGTGGAACCCTGTTCAACAGAAGACTACATTAATGCTATGGAAGATATCATTACCAGAACAAGAATTGGTAAAACTTGGTCTAAAATCCCAATGGAATTCAAGATGGTCTCAAGAATCCCCACAGAGTACAGAAGACCAGAAAAACCTGTCTTAAAGTGTCATAATAGTGGAAGTACTTCACATTTAGCCAACACTTGCCTTAAAAAGACAAAGATCAATGAAGTTCAAGTCATTGAGGAAAGTCAGTGTACTGAAGAGAAAGAGGAATCTGATCAAGACTCTGCAATCTCTTAGGATAAACCAGTGGAGGACTTTCCCATTGAAAACATCACAGCCTTCTTTGAGGTCACAGAAGTCCATACCCACTTACCACAGTATAGTGAGGATTGCTGCAACCTGATCAATATCCAGGATGCCAGAATGTGTAAGACAAAACCTGCTAGAGGTAAAGGTTATACTGCTGGAGCATCCTGTATCACATCAGTTTTGATGAATGATATTGAAGCCAAAGTAAATTTGGATACAGGAACATTTTGCACTTGTGTGGGCAAAGATTATCTCCAAATTATACTTCCCGAATAGAAAAACCATCTATTACCAATAGAAGGTGTACAATTTAGTAGTGCTAGTAACAATATGTACCCTTTGGGCATATTGGACACTAATATTGTTTTCCCACATCCTGCAGGAAGTGTAAGAATGAAAACTGAGATTGTGGTAATGGATGATTGCACATCTCAGCACATCATTCTTGGAAATGATTACTTAAATATTTATGGTATTGACATCAATAACCACAAAGACAGATATTTCACAATTGGGGATAACAAAAGGCAAAAATTTGCTCTTTCCAATATGCCAAAACAAATATCTGTAGTATCTTCTGAGCAAGATACTTATAAAGATGAATTTGTGTCTAATCAACTTTTTGAAGCACAAATTATTTCATCATTGTCACCAAAGATGAGGAATGAACTTATTAATGTGTTATACACATACAATAATGCATTTGCCTCTGATAATGAACCATTAGGTGCTATCAAAGGACATGAAATTTATATTACTCTTAATATTGATAGACCATAACCACCAGTACTTAGAAGACCAGCTTATCCAGCCAGTCCCAGATCTAGAGAAGCCTTGGAAAAACATATCCAAGAGTTAATCCAACTTGGTGTACTAAGGAAAGTAGGCCATAATGAGGAAGTTGAAGTGACAACACCTGTTATTATTGCCTGGCATAATGACAAGTCAAGAATGGTTGGAGATTTCAGATCATTGAATACCTACACAGTTCCAGATAGGTATACAATCCCCAGAATTCAAGAAACCTTGACTCAATTGTCTAAAGCCAAATATATAACATCAATGGATGCATTGAAAGGCTTCCATCAAAATGTTTTGACGCCTAAAGCTCAGAAATTACTTAGAATTATCACTCACTGTGGTATTTATGAGTATCTTAGAATGCCATTTGGCATTAAAAATGCTCCATCTCATTATCAAAGAATGATTAATACCATCTTTCCTACAGAATTATCTGAAGGATGGCTTATCATTTATATTGATGATATTATCATATGTTCTGATTCATGGTCTTTGCACCTTGAAAGACTTGCAAGAGTACTTCACAAAGTTGAAGAAGTGAATATGAAAATTCCACTTAAGAAATGCAATTTTGGTTTTGAGGAACTCAAAGCATTAGGACATGTTGTTTCTGGTTTAAGCTTGGGTATTGATAAAAAAAAGTAGCAGCAGTGTTACTTAAGCCAATACCCCAGAATAAAAAAGAAATGATGTCTTTTCTTGGGTTTGCCAGCTATTATAGGCAACACTTGAAAGACTTTGAAATTCTAGCCAAGTCACTTTATAGAATCTGTGATCAACAGACTGTATTTGAGATGACACAGGAAAGAATTAAAGCTTATGAGAAGATAAAGAAAGCTCTTACAGAAGCACCTTTACTCCTCATGCCTGACTGGAATATTCCTTTTGAATTGTACTTTGTTGCATGTGGAGATGGATTAGGGGCAGCCCCACACCAAGTCCAAATTACTAATGACAAACCTACAGAAGGCCCAGTTTGTTATATCTAAAGGCAAATCAAACCAACAGAAGCCAGATATGGTGCAAGCCAGATGGAATGTTTTTGTTTGGTATGGGCACTTGAGAAATTGCACTATTATCTTTATGGCAGTGTTTTTGAAGTGATAACTGACTGTAATGCCATGAAATCACTTCTTAACATGAAAGCTCCCAACAGACATATGTTGAGATGGCAAATAGCCATTCAAGAATATAGAGGAAACATGACTATAGTCCACAAAGAAGGAAACATTCACAAGAATGCTGATGGACTTAGCAGGTGGGAATTAGCCAACACTCCTGATAACCCAGCTTATGTCCCTTTGTAAGCTGACCCACAGATTCCAATTGAAGGAATTAACATAACTGATATTGGGACTGAATTCTTTTAAGAGGTCAGAGAATCTTATAAGCAAGACAAGAATTGCCATATCTTGACTTCTTTATTAGATAAAGACTGGAAAGATACATCTTTGGTCAATGCACTAGATGAAGTTTGGAGAAATTCCTATTCTGAAGGAAGATTTCACTTTTTTGATGGGATTATTTACCACAGAACCAAACATTCTTGTGTAATGACATTATGCAGCAGATTGCTTATCAATACAATTCTTCATGAATGTCATGATAGCATCTACTATGGACACCTGTCAGAAGACAGAACACTTGAAAAAGTGAAGAACTGTGCATGGTGGCTATCTTGGAGAAAAGAATCCATTGAATATTGCCATACCTGTGACAGATGTCAAAAAGCAAACAGGAGTACAGGCAAGAAATTTGGACTTATGATTCATATTCAAGAACCAAAATCACCTTGGGAAGTTGTTCACATGGATTGGGTCACAGCACTTCCTCCAAGTGGTGACAAAAGTTATAATTCTTGCTTCGTTATTGTTGACAGATATAGCAAGACTCCCATATTCTTACCATGTCATAAAGATGACACTTCTATAGATACATCTCTTCTTCTATGGAATAGAGTTATTTCTCATACAGGATTATTTAAGAATATCATAAGTGACAGAGATCCCAAATTCACATCTGCACTTTGGACCAATCTTCATAGATTTTTTGGGACTGAGTTATCATTCTCTACAGCATACCACCCTCAAACAGATGGGCTAGCAGAGAGGTTGATTCAAACTTTAGAAGACATGATCAGGAGATTTTGTGCTTATGGGCTAGAATTCAAAGACTCAGATGGCTTTACCCATGACTGGTGCACTCTTATACCTGCATTAGAATTGTCATACAAGACATCAGTCCATTCTTCCACAGGACAAACTCCTGCTATGTTAGAAAAAGGATGGAATCCAAGCCTCCCAGCAGACACACTGAGGAAAGACTTGATTGACATTCATCCTACAGCTTCCAGCTTCAAATTAATGCTTGATAAAGTAAAAAATCATGCAAAACAAAGTATTAATGATGCTTTTGATTATGCAAAATAGAAGTGGGACAAGAGTCATAAAGTACCAGACTTCAAAGTAGGGGACTTAGTTCTAGTTTCAACCTTGAATTTTAATAATATCAAAGGCCCAAAGAAACTTCAAGATTCTTATGTAGGACCTTTTGTTATTGTTGCCTTACATGGAACCAATGCAGTTCAAGTGGAATTAAGTGGTGAATTGGAAGACAAACATCCCACTTTTCCAGTCAGCTTGGTAAAGCCTTATCAACCAGCTGACAAAGAATTGTTTCCTTTAAGGAACCCAACTCCTTTAACTGTACCACCAGTGGAACAGAATGAAGACAAAAAGATTAGAAAAGTCATTAAAGAAAGGAGACTTAGGGGTAAAAACCAAAGAGAATATCTTGTCAGATATAGGAATCCAGTACATGAAGATGAATGGCTGGCAGAAACAGAAATACCTGACTCAGATAAACTCTTAAGAAGATTTAGACATGAAAGAAGGCCACAAGCCTGAATATGTCTATAAATGTGCTTTGAATTACTTGATCTGAGTAATTTGAAGAGGTTGGACAGCGGACATTAACCCCCTTTGGGGTCTTATTCTTTTCTCATTAATAAAATTGTGGTACAATTTTATTTTTTGGTGGGAGGGAATGTGAACCTTGAGGTATATTTTACATACCCAAATAGGCCACAATTATCTTAAAAATAAAATTTGAATTATGCATAACTCATAAGTCATGCATATATCCAAAATTCATCATTTTTGATTTCAGAAAAGATGAATAACTTTTTATTGAGTAAGTAAATCCATGGATTTAAGGCCAGAATTGGAATCTACACAAAAATTCACCTAGGGTAGCTCCATAGAGTGAATAAGCTCAAATTAACTTTTTGAGGTGGTAATATGGAAAATACTTCAATACCACATCATCAATACCACATAAAAGATCCGTGAAAAATTTTGTTTTTCTTAATTTCACACCAAAATAATGGGAATGTGAGAAATCCCATGTTACATATACACTAAGAATAGTGTTATGCATGTTTTGAGCACTTAATATCATGGTATTCTTACATGGACTTTTGGTACACCCATAGTGGATATCCCACTTGAAGCTTAAATTTCTATTTTGACGTGAAAAATAGGCAAGGGGGACAAAAGACATCAAAGAGAGCCAGGGTACCCAACTTCTGAGGACTCAGAGGCGTGGACTGCTCCAAAGCGTGAATCCATGGCTGATCTTGGCCCAATTAGTAAACTAAAACACTTTGGGAACTTGGTTACCATGTTACAACTACAGTAATGCATAAGAAAATAGCAAATAACCTGCTATTTTGATGTGCCAAGGGATAAAGAGCTACTTAGACTCCTGTAACCACGTCAATTCTTAATGACTTTCCATGGCTAGACCCTAAAAGAGTAATTAAAACCCTTTTGGTACTTGTATTCATTGATTTACCTCATAGAAACCAGCTAAAGACTGATATTTGCAATTCTATGTAGAAATGAGGTAAAACCTTTAAAAAGTCATTAAAAATACAATTATTAATAAATCATCCTGAAACTTTCAGGACCAATAGAGAACTGTATGATCTATGGTACAACCAAAAAGAATCACAGTTTTACTAGTAAAATTAAAAGTTTTACTTACAGTCCATATTTGACTATTCTATGTGAAACACTGAATCTTCAAAAATTCACAGTAATTACAACCTGTGATGAAATTGCCAATAACATTGATAACTTTGAGAAATAAATGATTATTTTGGAATAAAATGATATTTACAGATGTTACTCCTTTTATTCTTAACCATATTGGGGTTGGTAGTCATGTAAAAGCATCAATTAAGTAATTATGATAATCTTACGTGACAACAGATGATGCAATCAATAATCCAAAAAGATTTATTGTTTTCTCACTCACTGGTTTTTCAGTTTGCTCCATGGGATGCCTCTGTGAGCTGTTTTTGACTTAAAAGAGGCCTCTTCTTGCTGTTTTTTCCACATCAAATCATCCTATCATTTTATTAAATCATTATTACCAACAAGTGGGTATTAGTTAAACAATTCTTAAGTGTTTTATTCTTTCTGAATCAATCAGAAGAACTTGAAATCATAGAATTCAACTATATATTGTTGTAATACTGTTATAAATCATTTTGATCCCTAAAATCCACAATTCTACGTCAAATTTCTCTACTCTTATCTTTCAATAAGTTCTTTGGAGTATTAGTGAGTCATTTATTTTAAATTCTTAAAGTTTTTCTCTATCATTAGTTTTCTTCAAGAATTTTCCTTATAATTATTCTTGCAAAAGATAATTATATATTAAAATAATTTTATTATTTTAATAAAAGAAGTTTTTATCATTAAATTCTTCTTGTAATTGATTCTTGTAGACAATTACTGCTCACTGTTAAACTCACTAGTAGTGTTTAACACGTGAAAGAAATAATTTATAATTATTTAATTGTGGTTATAATAATATTTTATTATTATATTTCATAAGAACAGACATAGTACTGTTGATCAATAGTAACATTATCATCAGTTTCATAGTCAAATCTTACACAAGTCTTGGAACAG
This sequence comes from Austropuccinia psidii, assembly GCA_023105745.1. Classification (NCBI taxonomy): domain Eukaryota; kingdom Fungi; phylum Basidiomycota; class Pucciniomycetes; order Pucciniales; family Sphaerophragmiaceae; genus Austropuccinia; species Austropuccinia psidii. The sequence continues at coordinate 51,343,979 of JALGQZ010000007.1, read as the reverse complement.
AAAATAATATCATAAATGTAATTGATCAACCATCCTTCTGAAAGATCTTCAGGGAAAATTTCATTCATCATTCTTTGGAAGTGTGAAGGTGCAGTTTTGATTCCAAAAGGCATCCTCAAATACTCATACACTCCAAAATGAAAAATGATTCTCAAGTATTTCCTTGCTCTTGGTGTCACTACATTCTGATGAAATCCTTTAAGGGTATCCATAGTGCTTATATACACTGCTTGACATATTTGGGTGAGGGCAATTTGGATTTTTGGTATTGGGTACCTGTCTGGAACAGTGTAAGTGCTCCGAGCTCTAAAGTCCCCAACCATTCTAGATTTTTCATTATGCCATGCCACTATGACTGGTGTAGTTATTTCTAGTTCTTCATTGTGGCCCACTTTTCTTATTACACCATGGTCTAGAAGCTCTCTGATATGATTTTCTGGAGCTTCTCTTGATTTTGGACTTGCTGGATATGCAGGTCTTCTTAAGAGTGGTGGATAAGGTCTCTCAATATTAAGAATAATGTCAATTTCATGACCAATAATTGCCCCTAAAGGTTCTTTATCGAAGTTAATGCTTCTTCGTGGTCATATAAAATAGTAGAAAGTTCATTTTCTTGTTTATCACTCAAATGAAGGCTTATTTCAGCTTCATTCAACTGTTCAGACTTGAATTTCTCTTGCTCTAAGTTGAGTCATGATACTTTGTTCACTGTAATTTGTTTTTTAAATGGTAAAAAGGCAAATTTTTGGCGCTTATTGTCTCCAATAGTAAAGTATCTGTCCTTTTTGTTATGTAAATCTATGCCATACATGATCAAATAATCAATTCCCAATATGAAATGGGTACTAGAGAAATTTTCCATAATAACAAATTCAACAGTGATTCTTAAATTTATATTTATATGTGGACATATGACACTAGTTTCAAATATTCCCAATGCTTTCATTGGGTTACTTGCACTATTGAGTTTTATGCCATCAATTGGCAACGTTTGATCCTCAAATTTTGGTACACAAGTCTTAAGAAAGGATTTTCCTAAACAAGAGCAGAATGCTCCTGGGTCAAGAAGTAGTTTAGTGGGTTTGTTGTCAATTACCACCTCTGTTATACAGGAGTTACCAGCTGTATAACCTTTCCCTCTGTTTGGTTTTGTTTTCATTAACTGTGCATCTTGTATTTTTGATAAATCAAGTTGGTTGTTGCTCAACTGTGGCAAGTGTGAATAAGATTCCATGATGTCAAAGGTGGAATTGATATTTTCTATATCTTTTGAAGATTCAGAAAATATTGATGTTTATCATGTGAATTATCTTCAATTGCATCATCATTTTCAAGATCAGGTTCTTTTTCAATGTGAATCTCATTGACTTTCCCCTTTTTGGACATGTATTGGAAGAATGTGTAGTGCTTTGGCAAATATGGCATTTTCTGATTTTATCTGCAGATTTATCTTTCAAATTACTAGAATTTTCTTTGGGGTTTTTGTCCACAGAATCCTTCCAAGGTGTATCAAACCTTGTTTTGAGATTCACCCTACTAGAACTAATTCTAGTTCTGGTGGTTACTTCTTCTAATATATTGATAATATCTTCTTCCGAAGGCTGTTCAGTAGTCCTGCTTTTGACAGCATGCTCTAGGTCACCTCCACATTGTCTGAGAATTGTTCTATGAATCATAAATCCTGACATGTCAGGGTATAATTCTGTTGGTCTATCTTTTTGTTGTCAAAAACATGGTAAGGCTTTGTCCTTATCAGAATTGAATTTTTCAGATTCAAAGGCTGTTTCAACCTTGAACCTCCAAGCATCATTGGCCCATTTGATGATAATTTGGGTTTTCCACCAAGTCCAACTTTGGTGTCCATGTGCTTTTCTCAATTTGATATACCATCTGTGAGCTGATTTGGTAAACAAGGTTTTTACCCTGGCTGTTACCAATCTGTCTGGTAATTCAAAATCCTCTTTGATCATGTCAAGACCTCTGATGAATTCCATATGGTCATATTCTCCTTCACCACTGAAGTGAAGCCATTCCTTAATTTTTGGAACTTCTTTCAAGAGTGCTTGGCCCATTTATGGTTCCAAGGTATGAAAAGAAGTAGAAAATTCATTTTTTAGCTGTGAATTTTCCATATCCAATACTTGTGGATTGGGAATCCCTGTACCCTCATTTTGATTCAGAGGTGTAGACATTCTTGTGAAGGTGTTTAGCAGTTGTTCAATTTCATTCATTTTACTGTTGCTATACCTTTAGGTATTTCTGAATTCATATTGGGAGGCTTGTATTAAATTTATAACTTCAATTTTATACATTTCTTCTTTATGTGTCAGCTCTTGCCATAATTCTGTTTGTCTTGTATTATCAGCAGTGACTTGATTCAATTTCATTGTTAATTTTGATACTTCTTCTTGTGAATTATCAAAACACTTTTTCAAGGCAATTATATGTGTCTTTACTTCAATAAATGATTTTGAAATATCATCAAGAGTTTTCATATTATCCTTTTTGATAGTACTTATGGCTTGTTTTATTCTTGTTTTAATTATGTCATCAATATTGAATTTAGAATATTTGCTTGTTAATTCTTTAATAATGGTAGATTGTTCATTTATCTTAATGCAAAAAGAATTATCATTATTGGAAGTTTCAAATGTTCTTAAAACGTTTTCAAAACATAGAAGTGTTTCATTGAGTTGGCTCAGACTGAAGTTATTTGTTTTAAGATTGTCACAAATTGATGTATTTTTATAAGAAAGATGACTTTTTACGTCAGTTATAGCTTCATAAAACTCTGGAATAGAATCAAAAACATCAGAAATCATTTCTGATATTTTAATCTGGCTCCTTCTTCTTTTTTAATTCCATCATTGTTCTGGCCATCTAAACCACATTTTCCATGGCATCCTGTTGGAATTTTGGGATCCTTTAGCCCTGGCTGTAAGGTTTGGTGGCTGGTGCTTTTCCTTTGCCCTTGTTTGGAGCTTGTGGCTGCTTGTTCATGTTGAAATTGCTGCTGCTGGCCACTGGGGCTGTTTTTGGCACTTGCTTTGGAGGTGGAGGGTTGTTTTTCCTCCATTCTCCTGTTAAGAGCTTCATGCTTTTCTTCTCCATCAATGGATGCCATCCATTGAGCAATTTGCAAGTATTGGGATGGCCAAGGAGTTTTCTCACAGTCAGGTAAGAATTCATGCAGTTTTTCCACAGATCTGTAAGGATCTGGTACTCCTTGTACTGCAGTGCATTGTTGTAGGCTTTGTGGCTGGCTTTGTATATGTCCACTGAGGCTTCTTGTGGCGGTGTCAGCTCTTGTTGAAGGTAGAATGGTATTATCAGCTTCAGAATGACCTATTTCAGTTGTTTGGAAGTCATCAATTGACTCTTGTCCTTCTGTACCTGAATGGCCTCTGCCATTATCACATCTATTGCCTTTCTGGGAGCTGCTTGAGGGGTTATGGCTGGCTCCTGATCTAGTTGAAGGCATATTTTATGATTAAAAAGGCTTTAAAATAGTATTTTTACGTCAAAAACTTACTATTGGCCAAATTTGTAGCCTTCTGAAGGGTATTACTTATATCCAAGCTAATCAATTCAGAATATATTGGGCCAGGTTGGTTATTTTGAGTCACAATAACAGTACTATTATGGTCTGAATCAACAGTATTGGCAGGGATGATGCTGGTGACTGTTGGGCTGTTTCAATGTTTTCTTGTCGTACCACATTGTCAGACACTAAAATTAATGATAAAGCCAATTAATTAAGTAAAAAAAGGTATTCAAAAAAATAAAAAAATATAAGCCTCACTTATAAGATGAAAAATTTATTTTTCATGGATTTTTTGAATTATAAGTATTTTTTATATGTTTTTTAAATTTTTCAATATAAGAAAAAGGTTTAAAAGAGTAAAAAAAATATGTCCCAGGTAAAATATCATGGCTTGGCCCTCAAATGTAAGGTGTGAGTATGAAAATTTAATAAAATATCAAGTACTTTTCCTGTCCTCAAAATTTATATAAGGTAGAATTATTTAAAAATAGTAAAAAATATTATTTTTAGAGATAAAACACGCAAATTTTATTGTTCTTAGCTTTATAAGTATAAAACAATAATATAATAAAAATTTATTGTTTTACCAACAATAACGATTTATCCAAAAAGACTCTACAGGAGATATTTAAGGCAATAAAAGAAATTTCTTCAAGAGCAATTTCAATTGGAATTAATTGAGCAAAGAGCTGCAAGCAATTAATTAAAGAAAAAAGTCTTTAAAAGTATATGTAAAGAGAAAACACGTTCAAAAGTGACCATAATGAATTTGGAAACAAAGTGACAAATCTATAAGTGTGACCCTTTGAGATATGACCACATACCCAAAAAAGTCACAAGAAATATTTAAAATAATTATACATTATAAATAATTAACTTAAAACTACAAAAATGCCATAAATAGGCATAAAACTGGGTTTACCTTAAAACCCAATGGATAAACATGTGAAATAAATTACACCATTGGATTCCCCATGGTAAAATACACATATACCATTTTTATGGCATATCTGTAAAGTCAATATTTAATGAGTTATAAGTAATAATATCTTATAAAAAACATAAATCCTTAGTTATTTCAAATACCAATGAAACAAAATGTGGAATGAATGGGACCCTTGGATTCTCCATAAACATCCACACATAAAACACTTAAGGAGTTAAGCTGGATATATGCACTTTTTTGGTCAATGCATATATTCCAGGATTTTAGCTAATATCTTTTGAAATATACATTATAGAGTAATGAACAAAAAATAAAGTCACCATATAATTACTGTAGAAGTACAGAAATGAACTTTATTTCACAAGTTATAAACAAGGTTAAAACCTGTAAGGGATTATTCATTAAAATCAATAGAGCTGTTGACCACTTTGTTGTGAAAGTGGTCCAAACTTAAAAAAAGGAGACAGTTGGATTCTACTAGCTCATTCATGAAGAATGATGTATTTTTCATTACAATATTCAAGGTATAACTCCTTGAAATCATTGTTTGGAGTTCAAAATATTAAATTTCAACAGAAAAGAGGAGTTACAAGAAAAATCATCAAAAATACAGTTTAGATGATTGAATGAAATTCTCTTGGAAGCTTAAGGAGGACATGCCACGCTATCAGAATCCACTCCCAGAATAGCTGTAGCGTGTATAACCTAAAAGTTATTAATGATCAAAGCTTAAGCTTAAATTTGATCATTTAAGATCACTCACTGTAATCTTATTTTAGGTTTAACAGTCATATAAGTGATAAAACTGGTGAATACTATTAAAATATGATTAATCATAATACAATCCACGAAGCTTAGGCTTCTGCAAAGCCTATTATGTCATCAAACTTAGAGTTATAGTGATAACTCTAAATAATGGCATAATCATGAGGTAAGATGGTTTGATCATGATTTAATCATCCCCAAACCTTAAAATATTGATCAATTCTAGTAGAAAGCATCGGTACACGTCTATTAGAAGCCTGTTGGACTCTAGGAGGAAGTTATTTACTATAAATAGAGCTCTTTTTACTCTGTTTTCCCCTCAGACGCTTACAAAACATTAAATCATCAAATAAAAAGGTAATTTCTGTATTCTTTATATATAAAACTTTTATATTATCAAAGAACAAAGATAATCTTATAATAATCTTCATCTCTGACATGATTATTGCATTTATTTACTTGTTTTGTCTAAATCTCTCTTAAAAACCTCAATTCCACATAAAATCAAGAAAAATTGTAATTTCTCTTAAATTGTATTGCAACCTAAATTTAAACAAGTTGTATTTACACTTTTAGGCGTAAAATTATTTGAAATTATTATATTAAGCATTAAAAGTAGGTTATTTCTCTTATTATAATAATTTTTCTCTATTATTACTTTAATAATTCTATAATTGATATAAATAGTATTTATATGAATTTATAACTTTAATATTAGTAATATTATTGTTATTAATTGTTTTTTATTAATAAAAAACAGTTTTTTATGCCTTTATTATTTGTTGGTAACAATAATAAAGTGCTCTTAAATATATTAATTATCTTATATTGATCTATTCATTTATTATATCATTATATTTATTTCATAATATAATTATAATAATTATTTATTATTATAATTATTTTTATCTTATTTGTTGCATTTATAAGGACATTCATAGTACAATAAGTAAGATATTAGTAAATTTTACTTATTGTTTCATAGTCAAACCTTACATTTGGGGGCCTGGCCATGATATTTACTCTAAAAGACCTTTAAAAAGATTCTAATTGGGTTTATTCAATAATAAATTATAATTATAATCATAAAATTATACAATAACTTTATATTTATTGATTTTAAATACTATTGAGGCATTTGGAAAGCAATTGTACTGTCTTACACATGGTTTTTCACATCCTTAGACTTGCAAGAACTTTCTTTGAATGACTCTAGTAATTAAAAAAGATATTTTATAAACTATAAATTAATTTTATAAAAGAATCATACCCATATTTTATTTTATTCTTTAAAAATAAAAATATAAAAAACAAAAAAAAATTATAAATAAAAAACCAAAAAAAAAAGTTATTTTTTATTCATTTTTATTTCATTTATTTATCTATTTTCATTTTTGATGATATAAAAGCAATTTTTACGTGGAAAATTGCCATATCCTACCAAAAATAACACTTTTTATATAAAGAATTATATTTATTTGTCTTTTTTAGTGTTTGAAGACAATCCAACAGAGGACAACCAAACCACTGCCAAAAGATTGGTGGAAGAAACTTGTAAAAGTTCTCCAACACCGATAATCACTAAGAAAAAGAAAGCTAAGAAATTAGACTTTCCAGGGCCCACCATTCAGGACTCTGAAGGTGTGTACCTCATTTATAAATCGCCATAAGAAGAATTCCTGTTCTTAAATCCTCTTATTTCTTATTTTTCTTAAAATATGACTACCAGAAGAGGCTCCCAATACTCCATCCAATCAGATGGAGCTGGACTCAGAGGTAGAATTGATTCCTCAAAAGGGAAAAGGAAGGGAAATATCCCCAGTGGAACAGAATCCACACAAGGAAGTGCCTTATCCCAAAGGCAAGTCCCAGAAATGCCCATGATATCTGAACCAGAGTTAGAACTAAGCACTGCCTGCATTATTCCATCACCAAGTTCCATGTGATGTCACGTCACAAAATTCTGGTTCATTTTGAATCACATGTCTGTGTTTATCTATTCCCCATGTGATATTTAATAATCCTATATAGATGTGATGGAATAATCTCTATTACATAAACAGTGGAATGGTTCATTTTATATGAACCTCAGGTTGTTGATGTAAAATCAACCAGAGGTTGATATAAAATCAACCCAAGGTTGATGTAAAATCAACCAGAGGTTGATATAAAATCAACCCAAGGTTGATGTAAAATCAACCAGAGGTTGATATAAAATCAACCCAAGGTTGATGTAAAATCAACCAGAGGTTGATATAAAATCAACCCAAGGTTGATGTAAAATCAACCAGAGGTTGATATAAAAGCAACCCAAGGTTGATTTAAAATCAACCAGAGGTTGATATAAAATCAACCCAAGGTTGATGTAAAATCAACCAGAGGTTGATATAAAATCAACCCAAGGTTGATGTAAAATCAACCAGAGGTTGATATAAAAGCAACCCAAGGTTGATGTAAAATCAACCAGAGGTTGATATAAAATCAACCCAAGGTTGATGTAAAATCAACCAGAGGTTGATATAAAATCAACCCAAGGTTGATGTAAAATCAACCAGAGGTTGATATAAAATCAACCCAAGGTTGATGTAAAATCAACCAGAGGTTGATATAAAATCAACCCAAGGTTGATGTAAAATCAACCAGAGGTTGATATAAAATCAACCCAAGGTTGATGTAAAATCAACCAGAGGTTGATATAAAATCAACCCAAGGTTGATGTAAAATCAACCAGAGGTTGATATAAAATCAACCCAAGGTTGATGTAAAATCAACCAGAGGTTGATATAAAAGCAACCCAAGGTTGATGTAAAATCAACCAGAGGTTGATATAAAATCAACCCAAGGTTGATGTAAAATCAACCAGAGGTTGATATAAAATCAACCCAAGGTTGATGTAAAATCAACCAGAGGTTGATATAAAATCAACCCAAGGTTGATGTAAAATCAACCAGAGGTTGATATAAAATCAACCCAAGGTTGATGTAAAATCAACCAGAGGTTGATATAAAATCAACCCAAGGTTGATGTAAAATCAACCAGAGGTTGATATAAAATCAACCCAAGGTTGATGTAAAATCAACCAGAGGTTGATATAAAATCAACCCAAGGTTGATGTAAAATCAACCAGAGGTTGATATAAAATCAACCCAAGGTTGATATAAAATCAACCCAAGGTTGATATAAAATCAACCCAAGGTTGATGTAAAATCAACCATTGGTTGATGTAAAATCAGCCAGAGGTTGATGTAAAATCAACCAAATATTTAAAATGAACCATAGGTTGATGTAAAATCAACCATAGCTTGATGTAAAATCAACCATAGCTTGATTTAAAATCAACCATAGCTTGATGTAAAATAAATCATAGGTTGATGTAAAATCCACCAGAGGTTGATTTAATATTAAACATAGGTTGAGTTGATATCAACCAAATGTTTTGTATTACCAATCAAAGCTTGAATTGGTATATTAATCTCTCATTGTGAGGGATAAAATTTCAATTATGGGCTATCAATTCCCCACCATGAGATATCAACTGAGAATAATGTGGAATGAATTCCTCATGATGTGAAATAAATTCCTCATGATGTGAAATAAATTCAAAATGATGTGAAATAAATTTTACATCATGTGGAATCAATTCCTCATGATGTGAAATCATTCCCCATCATTTGGAACAATTTCTCATCATTTTGGATCAGTTTCTCATCATTTGAAATCAATTTCCCATCATGTGGAATCAATTTCTCATCATGTGTATTCAATTCATCATCATGTGGAATCAATGCCACATCATGTGGAATTCATTCCCAAACATGGGAAATCAATTCCCTATGATGTTAAATCAATTCCCCAATATGATGGGGAATTGATTTTTCATGATCAGAAATTCATTTCACATGGTGGGGATTTATTTCCCATGATGGAGAATTAAGTCCACATGATTAGGCATTGATTACACATGATGATGAATTGATTCCACATGATGAGAAATTCATTCCACATGATGGGGAATGGATTTCACATCATGAGGAATTGATTCCACATGATGTCAAATTGATTTCACATGATTTCGAATTTATTTCACATCATGAGGAATTGATTTTGAATGATGATTAATTGATTTCACATGATGAGTAATTGATTCCACAGATGAGGAATCAATTCCACATGATGAGGAATTCATTCCACATGATGAGGAATTCATTCCACATGATTCTAAGTTGATAACCCATGGTGGGGAATTGATAGCCCATAATTGAAATTTGATCCCTCACAGTGAGAGATTAATATACCAATTCAAGCTTTGATTGGTAATACAAAAAATTTGGTTTATATTGAATCAACCTTTGTTTAATATTACATCAACCTCTGGTTGATATCAAATCAACCATAGGTTGATTTTACATCAACCTATGGTTTATTTTATATCAATCTATGGTTTATTTTACATCAAGCTATGGTTGATTTTACATCAAGCTATGGTTGATTTTACATCAAGCTATGGTTGATTTTACATCAAGCTATGGTTGATTTTACCTCAAGCTATGGTTGATTTTACATCAAGCGATGGTTGATTTTACCTCAAGCTATGGTTGATTTTACATCAAGCTATGGTTGATTTTACATCAACCTATGGTTTATTTTACATCACCCTATGGTTGATTTTACATCAACCTATGGTTGATTTTACATCAACCTATGGTTGATTTTACAACAGCCTATGCTTGATTTTACATGAACCTATGGTTGATTTTACATCAACCTATGGTTGATTTTACATTAACCTATGGTTGATTTTACATCAACCTATGGCTGATTTGACATCAACCTCTGGTTGATTTGAAATAAACCTCTGGTTGATTTGAAATAAACCTCTGGTTGATTTGAAATAAACCTCTGGTTGATTTTACATAAACCTCTGGTTGATTTTACATCAAAAACTTGAGGTTCATATAAAATGAACCATTCCACTGTTTATGTAATAGAAATTATTCCATCACATCTATATAGGTTGATTAAAAATAAAATGGGGAATATATAAACACAGACATATGATTTGAAATGAACCAAACGTTTGTGATATGACATCACATGGACTTTGGTGATGAAATAATGCAGGCAGTGTAAGTATGAGTGACTCAAACAGGTAAAAATCACATTCAGAGGGCTCAAAGAGACATTTACATGAGCCAGTACAAACAGTACTACACAGTGTACAAAGACAAGGACTGGGAAATGTTGCCTCAAATACACCAAGGAGTGATCAACTCCTGGAACATCCTGAAAAAGTTCCTCAAAGAGGAGGAAATAGTGAGATACTCCAATGGATGTAATCCACTATCATCCAAACCTCAAATCAAAAAGATCAAGGAGTACCATGCCAAAAAGAAGGAAGCAACCAAGGAAGAAGCCCCAGTAGCTTCTACCAGCAAGCCCCAAGCCAACCCACTTCCCCAAGAAGGGAAGAAGAACAATAAAAAGAATTGGAGAAAACCATATTCCCCAAGCTACAGGATTCCAAAAATCAAAAAGGATGCCATGGAAAATGTATTCAACATGGCCAGATCCTTGATGGAATTCAAGGACAAGAAAGAAAAAAGAATGAGACAACCTCATTTCCCGAAGAAATAACCTTTCCCAATGATGTTGTAAATAATTTAACAGAAATTAAAAATAGTATATTACCTCTAAAAGAAATTAAAAACAGTTTATTATCATTACAAGAAATAAACAACAACTTATCCTCTTTAACAAAAATTGTTGTACAAAATAAAAAAGAAATTGACAACATTAATTTTATTGTTGAGAATAATAAACCAAAGATTTTGATTCATAACACTCAAAAATTAATACAAGGACAACAAGAATTGTATAAATACATAAAAGATATCAAAGATAAAGCTTTGACAATTGATTATGACATGAGTATTGACAATCTTACAGAAAAATTAAACAAACTAAGTATTTCTGTAAAACGATTTGAAGAAAAGACTTCATCACGCCAAAAATTACTTTTGGACCATGTGGAAATGAGTGATGAAGCAAGAATGCATCTGAAAGATGACATTCAAAGTGAAATAAGGCTTATTACTGAAAAAATGGATAAAATTCATGAGGCTCACTCAAATAGGCCAAAGTTATCAACACCATTTTCTCACATAAGAAGCCCTGTTAAACCAAAAGAGGAATTAACAAATCCATTAATAACAGACTTAAGTCACCAAGACAATAACCAAGTCTTCATGAAGGAAGCACCTCAATTAAAAGAATGGCCAACATTCACTGGAGAAGGTGAATATGACCACATGTCATTTATCAAGACAATTGACATGCTGAAAGAAGATTATTCCATACCAAATGAATTAATTACTGCAAGATTACATTCATTGGTTGAAAAATCTTCAAAAAGATGGTATTATGACATAAGACAAACAAATGGCAAAAATACCTGGTCTTGGTGGAAACAAGAAATAATCACTAAGTGGGCCAATGATGCCTAGAGGTAGAAGATAGAGAATGCATTTGAAAATTCTTTCTTTGACCCAGACAAAGAAAAACCTTTAACTTGGCTCTTAAAACAAGTTGAAAGACTCAATGCATTGTACGCAGAAATCTCACAAAAAATGGTGCACATGAAAATACTTCAGAAATGTGGAGGAGAGCTAGAACATGCGCTAAGAAGCAGGTGTATAGAGCCATGCTCCACAGAAGAGTATATCAATGCACTAGAGGACATAGTGACAAGAACAAAAATTGGCAGAACTTGGAAGAAATTGGACATTAAGAGTCCAAATAAGCCATTTATCAAAAAAGATAAATCAAAACAAGCTTTCAAGCCCAAAAAATCCAAGAATTCTGAGCAAAGAAAATGCCATAAATGTGGAGGTATTGGAAACTTAGCCAATAACTGCCTCAAAAAGGCAAAAATTAATGAAATTTTGGAAACTGAGAACCACCATGACAAAGAAGAGGAATCTGACTCTGAAAAAGAAACAGAAGAGTCAGAAAGTTCTGAAAGTGATGAAAATGATATAATTAATGCACAAATTAATAATATGGATATAATTTATGAATTACTAGATGTTAACTCAAACTTACCACAAGTTGGAACATCTGACACAAACCTGACAAATATACAAGATGCCAAAGTGTAAAGAACCAAACCTGCTAAAGGAATGGGATATACAGCAGGAAAATCAAGTATAAGTATTGTTATGGTTGATAACCAAGAAGGAAAAGTGAACTTGGATACAGGAGCATATTTTGCCTGTGTTGGTAAAAGTTATTTAAAAACCATTGTCCCAGATTGGCAAGAAAAACTTATGCCAATACAAGGTGTCAAATTTAGTAGTGCAAGTGAGAGCATGAAGCCCCTTGGAATAATTGATTTAACACTAGTTTTTCCTCACCCCTCACAATGTGTCAGAATTAAAGTAAATTTTTTAGTAATGGACAACTGTACTAGTAATCACTTCATACTTGGAATTGACTACTTGTCAATTTATGGTATAGATATCTCTAACCAAAAAGATAGATATTTTACCATAGGAGACAACAAAAGACAAAAGTTTGGCTTCTTAAACAACAAAAAACAAATTACAGTTATTAAGAATGAAGAGAAAAGTCCAGAAAAGGAACTTTTTATATCTGAACAACTCAAAGAGGCAGAATTCAATCAAGAATTAACAGAAAAAATGGAAGGAAAATTCATTGACCTCTTATTTAAGTACAAAAACGCCTTTGCAACTGACAAAGAACCACTAGATTCCATAATTGGGCATGAGGTGGATATAATTCTTAATGTGGAAACGCCTTACCCACCTTTACTAAGAAGAACTGCTTACCCAGCTAGTCCAAGGGCTAGAGAAGCCTTGGAGGTACACATTAAAGAATTCATGGACCTTGGAGTATTAAGAAAAGTAGGACATAATGAACAGGTAGAGGTCACTACACCTGTCATTATAGCTTGGCATAATGGAAAATCAAGAATGGTAGGAGACTTCAGAGCCCTTAACACCTATACCATTCCAGACAGGTATCCAATACCCAGAATCCATGAGACATTGACACAATTGTTGCAAGCTAAGTTCATTACAGCCATGGATGCCTTAAAGGGTTTTCATCAAAATGTCTTAAAAGAAAATGCCAAGAAGCTACTAAGGATAATAGTCCACTGTGCAATTTTTGAATACTTAAGAATGCCATTTGGCATAAAAAATGCACCTTCCCATTATTAAAGGATGATGAATACCATATTTCCTGAAGAATTATCAGAAGGATGGTTAATTATCTATATTGATGATATCATAGTTATCTCAGAAACTTGGGAAAATCACCTTACAAGACTAGAAAGGGTACTACAAAAAATAGTGCAAGTGAATATGAAAATTTCCTTGAAAAAGTGTCATTTTGCATACATTGAACCAAAAGCACTAGGACATGTTGTATCTGGACTTAGTCTAGGCATAGACAAGAATAAAGTAGCAGCAATACTACTTAAATCAATACCTCAAACCAAAAAAGAATTGCGATCATTTCTAGGATTTACTGGTTACTATAAACAGCATATAAAGGACTTTGCAAAAATTGCCAAATCCTTGTATAAAATATGTGATCAACAAACAGTCTATGAAATGACAGAAGAAAGAGTCAAGGCATATGAAGAATTGAAAAATTCCTTAACAAATTCCCCATTTCTTCTAATGCCAGATTGGAAACTACCCTTCAAACTTTACATTGATGCTTGTGGAGAAGGACTAGGTGCTGCACTACACCAGACACAAATTATCAATGATAAACCAGTGGAAGGACCAATTTGTTTTATTTCAAGACAGATAAAGCTAACAGAAGCAAGATATGGAGCAAGTCAAGTGGAATGCCTCTGCTTAGTGTGGGCTTTAGAAAAATTACATTATTACTTGGATGGAACAGTATTTGATGTGATTACAGATTGTAATGCTGTAAAATCTCTATTACATATGAAAACTCCAAATAGACACATGCTGAGATGGCAAATTGCTATCCAAGAATATAGAGGAAATATGACTATAGTTCATAAATCTGGTAATATTCATAAAAATGCAGATGATCTTAGCAGATGGGCTCTAGCAAATACCCCTGACAATCCAGCATGGGTACCACAGGAAGAGAACCATATAGAAGGAATATGTGTCACAGACATTGGCACAGAATTCTCTAAACAAGTTAAAGAAACCTCTAAGGTAGAGAAGAATTTCCATATCTTAAGCCAACTTCTAATGAAAGACTGCAAAGATCCATCACTTTCATCAAAATTAGATGAAACATGGAAAAAGGCATATGATGAAGGAAGATTCCACCTCCTTGATGGAATCCTTTACCAAAGAACAAAACACACATGTGTTATGGCCTTAACAGATAGAACCCTGATAAACACTATCTTACATGAGTGCCATGATAGTGTTGCAGCTGGACATCTTTCAGAAGACAGAACACTAGAAAGGGTTAAAACCTGCTCTTGGTGGCCAAATTGGAAGAAAGATGTTGCAGAATACTGCCAAACCTGTGACAAATGTCAAAACTCCAACAGAGCCACAGGAAAGAAATTTGGAATGATGATCCAAATCCAAGAACCAAAATCCCCTTGGGAAATAGCTCATATGGAGTAGGTAACAGAATTACCTCCAGGAGGAGACAGAAGCTATAATGCATGCCTAGTATTAGTTGACAGGTATAGAAAAACTCCCATGTTCCTATTATGTCACAAAGATGACACAGCTATGGACACAGTCATAATGATATGGAATAAAGTCATTAGCCATACAGGCTTATTCCAGAATATTATAAGTGACAGAGACCCAAAATTCACTTCAGCATTATGGACAAATCTCCATAACTTGTTTGGGACAAAGTTATCATTATCAACAGCTTACCATCCTCAAACTGATGGTTTAGCAGAAAGAATGAAACAAACCTTGGAGGACATGATCAGAAGATTCTGTGCTTATGGACTAGAATTCAAAGATTCTGATGGTTTTACCCATTATTGGTGTACACTAATACCAGCCCTTTAACTGGCATATAAAACATCAATCCATTCTTCTACTGGAAAACACCAGCAATGCTAGAAAAAGGTTGGAATCCAAGACTTCCTTATGATACCCTCAAAAAGGACTTAGTGGATATACATCCAACAGCAAGCAGTTTTAAGATAATGCTTTACAAAGCAAGACACCATGCAAACAGATGTATGTAAGATTCTTTCAAATATGCAAGAGAAAGATGGGATAAAAGTCATAAACCACCTGAATTCAAAATAGGAGACTTGGGCCTAGTATCAACCCTTAATTTTAATAACATAAAAGGTCCAAAGAAACTGAAAGATTTCTTTGCAGGACCATTTATGATAAAGGCACTTCATGGACCCAATGCTGTGAAATTGGACCTCACAGGTGAATTAATGAACAAACACCCAACTTTCCCTGTAAGTCTGATAAAACCTTACATCTCAAGTGACAAGGAGTTATTTCCACTAAGAAATAAACCCCCACTGGAAATTCCCCCCTTGGAAGAAGGAGTAGAAAAGAAAATTGTAAAAGTCCTTAAAGAAAGAAGGACAAGAAACAAAAAAGAAAGAGAATACCTTGTAAGGTATAGAAATTCAACTCAAGAAGATGAATGTCTACTTGAGAAAGATATAACAAATGATGATAAACTACTAAGAAGGTTCAGACATGAAAGAAAACCTAAAGAATAGAAAAGTTAAAGCATTATTGAGCTTCAAGACTAACAAAGTCTATTGAAAAGGTAGGACAGTGGATGATACCCTAATTACACATATCAGATTGTGGTACAATATTTTTTGGTGGTAGGGAATTTGAACCTTTGAGATATGACCACATACCCATAAAGGTCACAAGAAATATTTAAAATAATTATACATCAAAAATAATTACCTTAAAACTACAAAAATGCCATAAATAGGCATAAAACTTGGTTTAAATTAAATTCCAATGAATACGCATGTAAAATAAATTACACCATTGGATTCCCCATGGTAAAATACACATATACCATTTTTATGGCATTTCTGTAAAGTCAATATTTAATGAGTTATAAGTAATAATACCTTAGAAAAAACATAAATCCTTAATTATTTCAAATACCAATGAAACAACATTTAAAATAAATGGTACCATTGGATTTCCCATAAACATCCACACATAAAACAATTAAGAAGCTAATCTTCAAAGTCAATACCTAAGCAGTTAGGCTGGATATATGCACTTTTTTGGTCAATGCATATATTCAAGGATTTTAGCTAATATCTTTTGAAATATACATGATAGAGTGATGAACCAAAGATGAAGTCACCATGACATTACTGTAGTAACACAGCAATGAACTATCTTTCACTAGTTATAAACAAGGTTAGAACCTGTAATGGTTTATTGATTAAAATCAATAGAGCTGTTGACCACTTTGTTGTGAAAGTGGTCCAAACTTAAAAGAAAGTAGACAGTTTGATTCTACTAGCTCATTTGTGAAGAATGATGTTTTTTGTATTACAATATTCAATGTATGACCCCTTGAAATCATTGTTTGAAATTTAAAATATTAGATTTGACAGAAAAGAGGAGTAACAAGAAAGATTATCAAAAATACAGTTTTGATGATGTAATCGAATGCTCTTGGCAGTCTGAAAAGTCCATGCCAAGCTATCAGAATCCACTCTCAGAATAGCTGTAGCGTGTATAACCTAAAAGTTATTAATGATCAAAGCTTAAGCTTAAATTTGATCAATCAAGATCACTCACTGTAATCTTATTTTAGGTTTAAAAGTCATATAAGTGATGAAACTGGTGAATACTATTAAAATATTATTAAACCTAATACAATCCACGAATTTTAGGCTTCTTCCAAGCCTATGATGTCATCAAACTTAGAGTTATAGTGATAAATCTAAATAACGGCGTAATTATGAGGTAAGATGGTTTGATCATGATGTAATCATCGACAAACCTCAAAATATTTATCAATTTCAGTAGAAAGCATCAATACACGTCTACTAAAAGCCTGTTGGACTCTAGGAGGAAGGTCTTTACTGTGAGCCTTGAGGTATATTTTACATACCCACATAGGCCACAATTATCTTAAAAATGTATTTTGAATTATGCATAACTCATAAGTCATGCATATATCCAAAATTCATCATTTTTGATTTCAAAAAAAATGAGTAACTTTCTATTGACTAAGTAAATCCATGGATTTAAGGCCATATTTGGATTCTACACAAAAATTCACCTAGGGTAGCTCCATAGAGTGAATAAGCTCAAATTAACTCTTTGAGGTTGTAATATGGAAAATACTTCAATACCACATCATCAATACCACATAAAAGATCCGTGAAAATTTTTGTTTTCTTAATTTCACGCCAAAATAATGGGAATGTGAGAAATCCCATGTTACATATACACTAAGAATAGTGTTATGCATGTTTTGAGCACTTAATATCATGGTATTCTTACATGGACTTTTGGTACACCCATAGTGGATATCTCACTTGAAGCTTAATTTTCTATTTTGACGTGAAAAATAGGCAAGGGGGACAAAAGACATCAAGGAGAGCCAGGGTACCCAACTTCTGAGGACTCAGAGGTGTGGAATGCTCCAAAGCTTTGATCCATGGCTGATCTTGGCCCAATTAGTAAACTAAAACACTTTGGGAACTTGGTTACCATGTTACAACTACAGTAATTCATAAGAAAATAGCAAATAACCTGCTCTTTTGACGTGCCAAGGAGGTAAAGAGCTACTCAGACTCCTGTAACCATGTAAATTCTTAATTACTTTCCATGGCTAGACCCTAAAAGAGTAATTAAAACCCTTTTGGGACTTGTATCCATTGATTTACCTCATAGCAACCAGCTAAACACTGATATTTGCAATTCTACGTAGAAATGAGGTAAAACCTTTAAAAATTCATCAAAAATACAATTATTAATAAATCATCCTGAAACTTTCAGGACCAATAGAGAAGTGTATGATCTATGGTACAACCAAAAAGAATCACAGTTTTCCTAGTAAAATTAAAAGTTTTACTTACAGTCCATTTTTGACTATTCTATGTGAAATACTGAATCTTCAAAAATTCACAGTAAGTACAACCTGTGATGAAATTGCCAATAACATTGATAAATTTGAGAAATCAATGATTATTTTGGAATAAAAGAATATTTACAGATGTTACTCCTTTTATTCTTAACTATATTGGGGTTGGTAGTCACATAAAAGCATCAATTAAGTAATTATGATAATCTTATGTGACAACAGATGATGCAATCAATAATCCAAAAACGTTTATTGTTTTCTCACTCACTGGTTTTTCAGTTTGCTCCATGGAACGCCTCTGTGAGCTGTTATTGACTTACAAGAGGCCTCTTCTTGCTGTTTTTTCCAGATCAAATCATCTTATCATTTTATTAAATCATTATTACCAACAAGTAAGTATTAGTTAAACTATTCTTAAGTGTTTTATTCTTTCTGAATAAATAAGAAGGACATGAAATCATAGAATTCAACTATATATTGTTGTAATACTGTTATAAATCCTTTTTATCCCTAAAATCCACAATTCTATGTCAAATTTCTCTACTTTTATCTTTCAATAAGTTTTTTGGAGTATTAGTGAGTCATTTATCTTAAATTCTTAAAGTTTTTCTCTATCATTAGTTTTCTTCAAGAATTATCATTATAATTATATATTAAAATAATTTTATTTTTTTAATAAAAGAAGTTTTTATTATTAAAATCTTCTTGTAATTGATTCTTGTAGACAATTACTGCTCAATGTTATAATCACTAGTAGTGTATAACACGTGAAAGAAATAATCTTAATTATTTAATTGTTGTTATAATAATACTTTATTATTATATTTCATAATAACAGACATAGCACTGTTGATTAATAGTAATATTATCATCAGTTTCATAGTCAAATCTTACATTTACTATAAGTAGAGCTCTTTTTACTCTGTTTTCACCTCAGACGCTTACAAAACATTAAATCATCAAAAAAAGGTAATTTCTTTATCCTTTATATATAAGCCTTTTTTATTATTAAAGGCCAAATCTTATCTTATAATAATCTTCATCTCTGATGTGATTATTGCATTTATTTAATTGTTTTGTCTAAATTTCTCTTAAAAACCTCAATTCCACGTAAAATCAAGAAAAATTGTAATTTCTCTTAAATAGTATTGTAACTAAGATTTAAACAATTTGTATTTACATTTTTAGGTGTAAATTTATTCAAAATTATTACATTAAGAATTAAAAGTAGGCTATTTCTCTTATTATAATAATTTTTCTCTATTTTTACTTTAATAATTCTATAATTGATATAAATAGTATTTATATTGATTGATAACTTTAATATTAGTAATATTATTGTTATTAATTGTTTTTTATTAATAAAAAACAATTTTTTACACCTTTATTGTTTGTTGGTAACAATAATAAAGTTCTCTTAAATATATTAATTATCTTATATTAAGATATTTATTTATTATGTTATTTTTTTATAATATAGATTATATTATTATATTTATTTAATAATATAATTATTTTACTCAATAATTATAATAATTCTTTATTGTTATAATTATTTTTATCTTATTTGTTGCATTTATAAGGACATTCATAGTACAATAAGTAAAATATTAGTAATTTTTACTTATTGTTTCATAGTCAAACCTTACAATCAGTGATTGAAGATTCTTTAATTCACTTTTGGGGTGGTTCAGGGGTAAAAATGATTATAAGAGTTGCAAACAGTGATTATATTAATTTTCTCACAAGGTCAAAAGGCTTAAAAGGATTTAAAAAGGTTGGTTGGAATCTTTTATTGATTGGTTTAACAGTGTTTAAACTAATTATAAAAGGAAAAGATTCTAACATGAAGAGAAAAGTGGGGCTAAGAAGACATTCTTTTATAGCCATCAATTTTCTTACTAAAAAAAGTTAAATTTACTCTTGTCAGTCGTGGAAAACACTCTGAAAACAGAAAATCCAATTATGGAATCATTGAACCCTGGTTTAGACCAAAAAAGGGCTGGTTTTAGCCATTTTTTGTTATTTCGAGCCATTTTAGACCCTTAAATCAGCCATTACTATAGTAATACCTGGCCTAGAGCCTTCAAAACACGTCAGAATGTGTGTAAGAGATGTGGAAACCAGTTAAAGCTGTTTTTACTAAGACTGATTTATTTTAAGGGTAGTTTTACCCTCTTGGCAACAGTTAAAACTACCCTGGTTGGTATCAAAACCTCATCATCAATTGAGTCACAGACCCTGTGACTCAATTCCAGGCCAAAAGTGATGAACGTTTGCATGGATTTTGACATCCCACACCTCTCAGCAAGGATTTTGGGGGTCTGGCTCCCCCTTAGAGCTAGAGTTCCTTCTCCCCCCAATTTTAATCTTTCCAATTTATTTTTTCCTTTAATTCCTCATCATGTATTATACTTGTAATTTACATATGTAATTCAATTCAATTATACAGTACAGTGCAGTAATAATTGATACCTCATATGTAAATAAAAGTTCACTTATGTGATACACACGCACATTTTGACATTTCAATTGAATTCAATTGAAAATACTTCAATTCCTCATAGCTTCTAAACTATACACAACACCTCAATTTTAACACATAATTAGGTGGTTAACACTATGTCTGGTGTCAATTAAATCCATGTTTTGAGGATTATCAACTTTTGTACAGAAAATACTAAAAACTCAATTTAAGCTTATTTTGAGTTGAGTTACAGAAATTTCACTCAAAGGTGACCTCACCTAATTTTTTATGAGGAATCCAATGGTGAAATAATTTTTGTTTGTTTATTTATTGAATAAAAAGCTATGATAAACTTTATTGTATTTTTGATGATTTTGTTAAAAATTCATTTTAACTTAATTTTTTCAAGTATAAATGTGTTTTTACAATTTTAAAATTTAAAGTAATTTTATATTTAAATTGTAATTAGATTTTCAATTATATATATTTATATTTGTATTTTAATTTTCATTTTAATAATATAAATAAATTTATTTTATTTATATTTATATGTTAATTTTTTATTTGTGGTCTTTTGGGTATATGAAAATACCTCTAAGGCTCACAGTCTTGAGTAATGTGAGCTGAGGAAAAATGTGGATCTCTTCCATAAACAGTGAAAAATGGTGATTGTTTTGCTGAAGATTTGTCAGAGTCATTGTAGGCAAATTAAGCCAAAGGGAGCCAGGTGTTCCAATCATCTTGATGATAACCAACATTCATCCAAAGGTACTGGTCTAGTATCTGATTTACCCTCTCTGTCTATCCATCAGTTTCTGTATGGTAAGCAGCTCACAGATCTCTTGAAATCTGGAGCTGCTAACAAAGATTTGTCCAAAAGGAAGAAACAAAATGAGACCCTCTATCACTAACAATGCTTGAAGTAAGGCCATGCTTTGAGAAAATATTCTTGATGAATAAATAGGCCAACTCTAATAAAGTTATTGAAGACATTGTTGGAATAAAAACTGCCATTTGTGAGAATCTGTCCACTATGACAAGGATTGAGTCAAATGAATTGAACAGTGGCAATTGAGTGATGAAATCCATTGAAAAGCAAATACAAGGACCATTTGGAATTGGTAGAGGTTTGAGGACTCCAAACTTCTTGTGATGAAAGGTTTTTTTTCTTGAAGACTGTTGACAGTATGAGACATAATCCTTGATAAATTGAGTCATGCCAGACTAGTGAAAATCCCACTTGACTAGTTTGAGAGTCTTCTCTTGGCTAGGGTGTCCAGCTTAAGGAGATTCATGCCTCTTTTGAAATATGCTGAGTTGAATTGTGGGATCATTTGGGACCACCACCCAATCTTTGAACAGGAAAATTTGGGAAGAGGAATCAAGAGAATAATCTTGAACAAATTTAACTTTTCCGAAATCTTGAAGAATACTTCGATATTGAGAATCTTGCCATAATTCTCTCTGAATTGAGTCAATTAAACTTGACAATGATTCCACCTTAACTGCAAAGAATATTGAGGCTTCAAGTTCATCTTTCTTGATTATTTTTTGATAATTCCTTGTAGTCTTTCTGATGAAATCTTCCCCCCTCTCTGGGTAAATGTAATCCTGATGTGAAAATTCATCTGGAATGGTGGCCAGGGGGCCAGGGAGGTAAGTTATTGAAAAATGGAATTCAGAGAGAAATTCAACCCACCGGGCTTGACGGCAAGTGAGAATCTTTGCTGTCATGAAGTATTGAAGTTATGAATGATCTGTGGGTACTTCAAAAGAGGAAGAACGCAAAAGGAGAAAAGCTCTCCGGTGCTTGAGAGCCCAGACAATGCCAAGGAGTTCCTTGTCATGAATCTCATAGTTGAGCTCAGCTGGGAGAAGCTTGCGGCTATTAAATGCAATGGGATGTTTTCCTGAGGCAGAAATCTGACTCAGTACAGAACCCAATGCATAATATGAAGCATCAGTCTCTACAATGGTGGGTACAGAAGGATCAAAGTGAGAAAGGATTGGAGAAATGGTGAATTCCTCTTGTAGTTGATTAAAATGTCTAAGAGCTTCCTCATTGAGGGGAAAACAGGAATCTTTCTTGAGGAAACTTGTGAGTGAACTAATCTCATCTGAATAATTCTTGATGAAATGGTGGTAAAAATTGGCAAAGCCATGGAATTATTGAAGAGCCTAGAGGTTTCTTGGAGGTGGCCAATTGAGAATTTGCTGGACTTTTTCTTGGTCTATCTTGAGTCCTTCAGAACAAAAAACATAACCTACATACTTTACACTAGAAACACGAAATAGGCACTTGGAGGCCTTAGCAAAGAGGTTATTGGCTCTTAGTCTGGCGAGAACAGTGGACACATGAGTGACATGTTCTTCCTCAGACTTGGAAAAGACCATAATGTCATCCAAACAAACCACAACATAAAAGTCAAGAAGATCATAGAAAATATCATTGAAAAGATTTTGAAAAGAGGCAGGAGCAGTGGTGAGCCCAAATGGCATAACCAAATACTCATAACTGCCATATTTGGTTCTAAAACAGGTCAAATTTTCATCATCTACCTTGATTCTGAGCAGGTTATATTCCCCACACAAATGAATCTTGGAGAAGACAAAAGAACCCTTGAAAACAGTTAGAAGGTGATTCATAGGAGGAACAGAATACTTGTTCTTCCTAGTAACAGCATTGAGTTTGCGGTAATAAACACACAAATCAAGGCCACCATCTTTCCTTTTGACAAAGAGGACAGGTGCTCCTGTTGAAGAGGATCTTGGCCAGATACAATGTTTCTCTACATTCTCTGAAATTTAGGCCCTGAGTGTATCTGACTCTTGGTTTGATAAAGAGTAGATCACCCCCAACTGGAGGTGGAGACCCCTCCAGCTCAATATGATGATTACAGGCGCAGTGAGGAAGAAATTTCTCTGCTTTCACCTTGGAGAATACATCCAAGTACTGGTGATAAACAGAAGGAAAAACCTTCATCACGGTTTCTATTTCTTCTGGCTCTTCCTCTTCATCCCACAACTCCTCCAGGGCGTCATGATAAGATGAAGGAGGAAGGTCCATATTCCCAAAGAAGAGATGAAGTTAAGATACATAGTTATCTGACCCAACATCTTGAATCTCTTTGAAGACTTCATCTCTAGAGGATAGTAATGACCTATGGGAATTAAGGGAAGGAATATGGACAGAAGAGGGAAATGATGGTGTTCTAGAATCACCAAAAAGAGCTGAACATGATTTAGAAGAAGAAAAGTCATTACTGAAATAATTTTAAGGATCATTATAGTCCTTATGATCAGTTGTAAAGGTGATCATCCCTTGCCCCCAATCAAGAGATGGATTAAAATGATTAAGAAAGGCAAAGCGTATGAGGTCTTCTCCCTTGGGAGTATCAATGACTGAAAATTCCCATTCAAAGATTGGGAATGAAGGAAGCTAAATCATATATTGAGTATGGTGAGTCACAAATAAGGAAGGGGACTCAGAGGAGTCCAAGATTATAAGGGGAATCTTCTCTGGAAGCTCTGACATATTCAAAGAATACTTTTGAACAAACTTCTTTGCAATGAATGAGTTGGTAGCACCAGCATCAATGTGAATACTGTAAAAAACATCAGAAAGAGAAGAAAAAACAGAGAATTTAAGAGAATTCTTGACACCAGTATTCAGAAGGCACAATTGTGCTCTGGATGGAAAACAGTGAGGACCATTGAACACAACATGGTCCTCACTAAGGCTTTTCCCTGGCTGGGAAATTTGCCTGACGGTTGGGTAAGCTTGTTTTGAGGCCTTTTGAAACAGGACTCAAGACTATGCTTCCCACCACAATAGGTACATAAACCCTCCTTGATTCTTCTTTCTTTTTCATAATTCATAAACTTGAAATCTTGATTCAAGAAAGAAGAATGGGGTTTGTCCCTCTTTTGAAAATTCTTCTTCTTCTTTTGACTTTAGCTTGAGGAACTTTTAGGATGAGAAGAACTTGACTTCGAGGATTCTGTATTCTTCTCTTGATGATTACTCTTTTCCTTTTGCCTCTTATGGTACCTTGTCTCAAGCTCCAGGGTAATATCCATTAAATCTTAAAGGATGGGAGGCCAATTGATTCAAAATCCTGGATGGCAATCCCTTCCTGAAATGATGAATAAGAGCCCTTTCACCCCAATCCCCAATTCTTGATACCAGACTTCTGAAATCAGCTATGTATAAAGATACATTCCCACCTTCTTTCATTCTTAAAGAATCCAACTCTGCTTCAGCTTTTCTGACTTCATTTGGGTCCCCAAACATAGTAAAGAGTTGTGATTCAAACAAATTCCAAGAATTGAGAAGGTAATTTAAAACTTGATTGGTGAGATTGGAAATATAAGGCTCAATCCATTTTGCAGCCCTGCCAAGGAGAAATGAAGTGGCATAGAGAACTTTCTTTCTGTATTGAGAGAAATCTGCCTGATCATTATGAAAAATCAATTGACAATACTGAATGAAGCTTTGAACTTTGAAGGGTTGAATACCATCAAAGCATTGTAGTGCCTTCATAGATGGAGTCTTGAATGCTGGTGGTCTTGGTGCTTCAAAATATGAAACTGCTTGAAGATTGGCCATATTTTGAGTCATTTGATGCATAATGGCCAATAGAGATGGTTCAGACTGATGAGAGACAGGCTGATTAGACTGGGCTAGAGTTGGCCCTCCAGTACCTTGGGATCCACCCACAGGAGCCGTAACACCTTCAGTACCATCAGACTCTTCCTCTTCACCATCTTCCCCAGGACCTCTGAAAATGGTCCTTGAAGTTCCTGGAAGTCCACCAACTACTCCTGAAAATGAAATTGATCTTCTTGGCACTCTTCCTTCCTTCCTGGATGGTGCTGCTCCCTCCACAATGGGCCCTCAGTTGAGAAACTGCTGGTGTTGGATCAAGAGGAGCTCTTGGAGTTGGAGTGAGAACAGCTTGAGCTCTGGCCTGAGATCTTGTCTTTCCTTCAGGAGTGAATGTTGAACAGGCATGATTTTGGGAATAAAAATTAAGATAAATGAATAAAAAAATCAAAATTTGCTTGCAGTCAAAAAATAAACAATCAAATATTGAGGAAAACCAATTAATCAAATGAAAATTTTCAGGTACATTAATTAATCATATTTGAAATGAAGTGTTGAAGTCAAAATTAAATCAATGTCTTGAAGAAAAATTAATGAGTAAAAAGAAATCTTGAGGTAAATCAATCAATCAAATGTCAAAATGAATTCTTCAAGTCAATAAATGAATATGTCAAATAAATCAAATTCAAAATCAAAATCTTGCAGAAAATCAATCAATCAAATGAAATCTTGAAGCAAAATCAAGTTATGTCAAAGTTCTTGATGTGAAAGTAAGCAAAATCAATAAAATTTTCAGGTTAATCAATTTTCTTGAAGTCAATTTCACTTATGCCAAATCAATCAATCAACTCAAATAAAGTGAGCTCTTCTTCAAAATCAAAATTCATGAAGAATGAATCAAAAATGAATCTTGATGTGAATAATGTGTCTGAATGAATTTGATGAGAAATTTCAAAATAAACTTTAAAATTAAACCTGGATTATGAATAAAATTGATTTGATGATTTGCAAAAGATTTAAAAAAAGAGAAACAAAGATAAAATTGGTCCAGCTTTCAATTTTCAGAATGAAGAATGAATGAGAGAAAATTGAGAGGTGACAATAAATCATAAAGTTCATAAGCATTAAAGAGTCATAATTTCAATGAAATGAGTGAATGATATTATAAAGAAAGAATGAACAGAATGAAAAGAAATTATGAGTTAATTAATATAATGTCACAAGGGCTCTTGGACAGAAAAGCAAGAGTGGCCTGGCACTCAGCAATCATGGAACTCACTTGGAAGTCTCCAAAAGAATAAAGAAAAGAAAATAAAGAATTGAATTCCTCTGATAAATATGCAGGTACAAAGATGATATGCAATAAGAGGAAAGAGACACAAAATGGCCAAAGAGTCAATCAAGTAAGTCCTTAATCACTGTTCCAACATGCCAAAATGAACAATGGAATTAGTAAGGATATCACCACCAAGTATCCATTGACGAGAAAAGCAAGAATAAAGAAAAGGTGCTAAATGACTGACTTGATAATATCAGTATTCACTTAACAAAAAATGATCAAAGAAATAAAGATAAAAAACATAGATTAACTAACTGGGGGGAAACCCCCAAGGTCAAAGGAGGCTGGTATATGTGAAACGTTGAGAGCTTTACTCCTTCAGGCTGAAAGCTAGTCTGTATTGAATCCTTGAAGCTGTATTGACAGCTTGATGAAGTGTATACCTTGCCAGATTGGGAAATGAACTGTGTTGAATGATTTTCCCATTATGTATGATTGAAATACAGCTGTTGATGAATCCAGACTGTATTGAAATGAATGTGGTTGCCTGGAGCACTGACTCTTGACAAACTGTTTTGAACTTCCTCTTGAATATCCCTTGATAATTTATTGCCAGTATTCCCTTGGAAGAATACATTGAATAAGAATAACCAATGATTGCTTGATGGTGCCATTGGTATTTGAGATTGACACTTGTCCTTGAGCCTTGATGAATCCTCTGGAGGACGTGATGCCTTTATTACCTGAATAAAAAGTTGAAATAACCATCTGATTTATGAACCATTGAATTTCTGGTGAAAAAATGTGCATAATGCTGTATAACACCATTTATGGCATTTTTGGTTATTGAAGGTTGAAAGTGGCCAAAGGTATTTTGGAATTATGCCAGGAGGATAAGAGTGAAAATTGGGTTTTTGAGGCTTCAGAGGTGACAAAGTGGCTTTTGGGGTTTTTGGCCACTTTTGGTTTTTTGGCCAAATACAGCTAATAAAGCTTTAAAACTATATTTGCCCAAAAATGTGCAAAATGCACAGAAATGCACAAACTTCACAAAAGTGCACAAAATGCACAAATCTTTGCAATTAAGCCCCAAAAGGCCTGATATGTCCTTTTGGACATATTTCCCATAATACATGGTAAAATGGCATATACAGCTGAATACAGCAAAAATGCACAAAATGCACAAAAGTGCACAAAATGCGCAAAACTGTATTTAAAGCTTAAAAAGCCAAATACAGGATTTTTGGCTGTATTTTCCCTGTGGACTGGAAAATACCAAAGAGTGCCCAAAAGCATAGAAGGGCCAGGAAGGCCCTGATGATGGTGAAGGGGCCAGGTTGCCCCAGAAGTGAAAATGACCATAAAAGCTCATAAAAGATGAGGGGGCCACTTTCGCCGGTATTATGGATATGGCCAAATCTCCATAAAATTGATATGGTACTGATATGCCATATGGAGTCCAGGAGGGTAATTGCCATGGTTGTGACAGAGTAGCATGTGTATTGTCCCATTTGTCTTTGAAATATGAAAATCAGTCCTCCATGCACCTTACTGCATGCTTTCCAGATTTGTATAGCATTGGTTTGAAGCTAGAATCTGTGGGATATATCTCAACCAACTCTTTCCTCAAGAAATATTGGGTCAATCTGGGATTCCATCCTTTTTTTAGAATGGCAGGAGTCTGCTTGGTACTGGCATGAATGTATTTTTAATATGCTAATTCGAGTTCAAGTAGAATGGTAAGCCCATCATGGGTGAACCAATTGCAATATTTGAACTCTAGGCAATATGCAAAAAATCATCTGAACATGTCTTTCACAGTTTTAGATATTATTTCAGCTAGACCATCAGTTTGTGAGCTGCAGGTTTTAGAGAAGGATAACTTTCCTCAAAATAGCTGGAGAAGGTTTGCCCATAGTGCTGAGGTGAATTTGGCATCTGTTTCAATAATAATTTTTTGTGAATATGCTAGTCCATGCTTATACTCTATCCCATATCAGAAGAACTGTATCCATGGCTGTATCATCTGTGTGAAATGGCAAAAAGATTGGAGTATTACTGAACATTTCAAAATTCATTAGGCATGCATTATAGCTTCTATCACCCCCTGGTGGTAGGCCAGTTACCCAATCAATATGGACAATTTCCCAAGGCCTTCTGGGTTCTTGGATTTTGATCATATTTTCAAGTCTTTTTCCAGTGGATTTCTTTTCCTTTTGAAATCTATCACAGGTTTGTCAATATTCTGAAACATCTTTTTGCCACATTGGTCACCATATAAAGTTCTTGACTGTATCCCTTGTTCTGTCCTCATATAGGGGTCCTGAAAAGGGGATTTAATGGCAGTCCATTAATACAAGATAGATTAAGGATCTCTCAACAAAGATCATCCTGTGTGTTTAGTCCTATGGTAAATTATGTCATCAATTAAATGAAATCTTCCTTCATCATATTACTTCTTCCATATTTCATCCAAGGCATGTATCAAGTAGTTATCCTTATAGTGCTTAGTAAGCAATTGGCAAAGAATGGTACAGTTCTTATCTTGATTATACCTGTCCCTTACTTCCTCAAAGGTCAAATACTGTGTCTTTGTCACACAATTCATAAAGAGTTCTTTCTATGGATGAAAAGTATTTGATTTGAAGCCTTTAGTAACCTGCAAATTCCAAAAATGAGTGGATTCCCTTTTTTTCTGAGGAATAGGTTTCAGTAGTACTGTTGCAATCTTGTTTTTCTCAATTCCAAGGGATTGGCAAGATACTACATGTCTGAAGGCTTTGAGTTCTTGAAATCCAAAATGACATTTCTTTAAAGCAATTTTCATGCTTACAGATTGTACATTTCCCAAAATTCTGGATAGTCTGTATATATGTTCCTCCCAAGTCTTGTAACAGACAATAATTTCATCAATGTAAATGATTAACAATCCTTCTGAGAGATCTTTGGGGAATATTTCATTCATCATCCTTTGGAAGTGTGAAGGTGCCTTTTTGATATCAAAAGGCATTCTTAAATATTCAAACACCCCACAATGAACAATAATTCTCAAATATTTTCTTTCTCTTGGTGTCTCTACATTTTTCTGGGATCCCTTAAGGGCAGCCATAGTGCTTATGTATACTTTCTGAGATATTTTAGTGAGGGAGATTTGGATTTTTGGTATGGGATACCTGTCTGAGACAGTGTAAGTGTTTAGAGCTCTAATGTCCCCAACCATTCTGGAACTTCCCTTATGCCATCCCCCTATGATTGGTGTTGTTATTTCTACTTCCTCATTGTGACGAACCTTTCTTATTACACTAAGATACAGTAGCTTTTTGATGTGAAGCTCAAGGGCTTTCTGGGTATTCAGGCCTTCTCAATATTGGTGTAAAGGGCCTCTCAATGTTCAAAATAATTTAAGCTTCATGAACAATAATTGTACCCAATGGTTCTTTATCAGATGCAAAGGCTTCCTTGTGATCATATAAAAAGGGAGAGAGATTCTTTTATTGTTAATCAGTAACATGAAGCCCTATTTCAGCTTCGTTAAACTGTTCTGACTTCAACTTCTCTAACTCCAAGCTTACTGGTGTATATTCATGTTAACACTTCTATCATTCTCATAACAAAACTTTTATTATTTTGATAATAACACTTTCATTATTTTGATGATGACACTGTTATTATTTTGATAATAACACTGTTATTCTTTTTATAATAACACTTTTATTATTTTGATAATAGCTGTGTTATTATTTTGATAATAACACTGTTATTACTTTGATAATAACACTGTTATTATTTTGATAATAACACTGTTATTATTTTTTTAATAACACTGTTATTATTTTTTTAATAACGCTGTTATTATTTTGTTAATAACACTGTTATTATTTTGATAATAACATTGTTATTATTTTGATAATAGCACTGTTATTATTTTGATAATAACACTGTTATTATTTTTATAATAACACTGTTATTACTTTGATAATAACACTGTTATTATTTTTATAATAACACTGTTATTATTTTGATAATAACACTGTTATTATTTTGATAATAACACTGTTATTATTTTGATAATAACACTGTTATTATTTTGATAATAACACTGTTATTATTTTGATAATAAAACTGTTATTATTTTGATAATAACACTGTTATTATTTTGATCATAGTATTGTTATTATTTTGATAATAGCACTAATATTATTTTAATAATTACACTGTTATTATTTTGATAATAACACTGTTATTATCTTGATAATAAAGCTGTTATTATTTTGATAATAAAGCTGTTATTATTTTGTTAATAACACTGTTACTATTTTGATAATAACACTGTTACTATTTTGATAAGAACACTGTTACTATTTTGATAATAACACTTTTATTATTTTGATAATAACACTTTTATGATTTTGATAATAGCACTGTTATTATTTTTATGATACAATGTTATTATTTTTATAATAAAACTGTCATTACTTGCATAATAACAGTTTAATTATGCAAAGAATAACGCTGATATCATTTTCATAATAACACTGTTATCATTTTCACAATAACACTGTTATCATTTTCATAACAACACCGTTCTTATTTCAATTAATACACTGTCCTTTCTTTAATGATAACACTTTTATTATTTTCATAATAACACAGCTACTATTTTCAATGTAACACTGTTATTATTTTCATAATACCACTGTTACTACTTTCAGAATAACACTGTTATTAATTTCAGAATAACACTGTTATTATTTTCATAATAACACTATTATCAATTTCATAATAAAACTGTTATTATTTCCATAATAACACGTTTACTAATTTCATAATAACATTGTCAAAGTTTATTCAGAAGGTGGAATCTAGGTTTGATACCAAGATAGAAATAGGTTTACTTTGAAATTCCATTTTTATAGCTATTTCTTCTTTTCTAAGTGAAAAACATCTAGAGGAGCTGATAAAAACATTCTTCATTTAAAATCTTTCTATTTAGAAAATTACGCACTCACAAAATTGTCTCCATATTTCTGAAATATTCCCCAAGCCTATGGAACTGCATATTCCTGGAACTATTCAAGGATACATTCTACTAAGACATTCATGAATACTTTGCATGTAAAATCAGATAAATATCCAAAAAAATATCAATTTTGTGTCTTTAATTCTTTATTCAATCAAAACTGAAAGAAAAACATGAACATTGCTAATATAATGAATGAACTAAGTAGAAGTTTTATAAATAAAATCTTATTAATATGCCTCTATGTATTTTTTGTCAATATTTCATTTCAAGACGCTTTATTTTGTGAATTTAAATTTTTATTTCTGTTTCTCAATTCTTTCGAATGGTAAATCTCTCAAGTACATGTTCTTCCATAAAATTACTATTAGAAAGCTGGCTACACCTGAAAGCATGTGTTGCATTTGGAATTTTACATTCAAGATAGACTGGAGGCACGTTGAACATAGGAAAAGAATTTCGATTTAGAAATGGAAGTTTTAGAATAAATTCAAGTCACAAATTCTGAATTCAGTTTGATCAATATCAATGCTTTTTCCAGGTCTTCAAGGCTCAGAATTAAACAATAAATTATGAAGATACTTGTTTTAATATTATTTTTTATCTTTTATCCTTCAATTTACAAAAATATTCAATATTTGGGGTATTTCTTAGATCATTTCACATAAATAATACAGCTTCAGTATGAACTAACTTTCAATATCATATATGGGAGCCCACAGAATCATAATATGTGTATTGAAAGCCTTTGAGTTTGAATTAACTTCCTCATTATTAATAAAATGGCTTAGGGAGATCGTGAAAAGATTCATAATTATACTCTACCATTAAAATTCTTGCTCTTGTGAAGTCAGTATTTTGTGAGAAATTATATGTGTTCTTTTTGATTCATTTTCTAGGGAGGTTATGATTAAAATTGAGAAAGTCTGTCCAGATTTAGGGAACAGTGTCATTTCAGGGAGAGGCACATACACATTTAGGCTTTATTGAAACACTATAACCACTATTTCAGCCCATAAGCTGATTTGGAGGAGGTCTTTACACTTATAACTAGATAATATAGATATTTAAATTGGAATATTGGCTTCACTATTACAATGGGGGACTTTCTCATTATGACATTCCATGGTGTAAGCTAAAGATTTGTGTGATTTTCATATAAAAACATGTATTAATTATAGTACTTTCAATATTAATAACCATCAATAACATAAGATTTTTTAATGTTTTTGAGAATTTAATTTTTCTCTTTCCTGCTACCAATTTAGATCCACTTTCTATGCTGTTGTGAAGAAACTATTAATTCTGATCTGAGAATTTTGATTAAGTGTATTACTTGAAGATCTGAAGAAAGCAGATTTTTGAAGTTCTTATCTGGAGTGAAGAAGGTTAAGAGCTGTATCAAAATTTAAAATAAAGCTAAAATAATGCATGGATTTGTGTGAAATTTCTGGAAAGGTAATCTTCATCTATCAATGTGGCTGGTCAGTATTGCAAACAATTATCCGATTATTTGAGAAAGTTTTATCAATATATATTTCTATGGAATTCATTTCTTTTACTATTTTTTCTGTATTCTATAAGACTTTTACATTATAGCTTTAGCTCTCTTAATAATTAATGTACTTTTAAATTATTGGGATATATTGAAAGCTTTCCATGCACTAATAAATTGAAGATTCTATATGAACTCGTTTGGCTGATAACATTCATTACCTCAAAATATCTTCTTGAATTTATCATTGATACAAAATCAGAAAATCAGATTATGGAAAATATTTAGAATCTAATATCCCAGTTTCTCTACATTAAAATTTCCTAAAAGAATATAGAAGAAGCCTTTATAGACTCTTATCAAGAGCTCTATTGAAGCTCACTTAAATATTCAATATCTATTGAGAAGAATTAGAAACTGCATATCTATAAATAAATAAAATAATCAATTCAGTTGTTTTGAAATAATGGGAGGATTATCACAAGGAAAAATAGCTGGTATAAATTGGTTCTTGAAACAAATTTCTGTCTCATGATATATTTGTAAAGCTTTTGAGAAGTTTGAGAAGCTAAGATCATTTTTATAAACCTATACAGCCTAAAATAATGACAAATCATTAATTATCAGTTGTTTGTGAAGCTTAGTTGAGCATAGTATATATGAAGCTACTTCAAGTGTTTTTGAAAGAGGATATTAGAATATTTCTTTTTTTGTGTTTATCTTTAATTGAAGGCTGGAAGTATTGATTAAGGTAAAATTTTGAAGAGGGAAGCCACAAAGCTATGGTGGAAAGTATTGGGACCTAAGCTTTAGCTGGCACAAATGTTACATCAGATCTATGTTCAATTAGGATCAAAGTATGGTCCAAATCATGTTTAAATTATCAAATTTTTATTATCCAAGGTTTCCCACGGGATTCAATTAGCTTAAAATATTTCTTATGGAATTTTGTGAACAGTGTTTTCTCAGAACCTTTCATGACCACAGAGACATTTATTTTACAAAGAAATGGATCAATTATTGAAGTAAATCATGAATCATATTCTTTTATCCCTGGAAATATAATAAAAGTCTGCAACGAAATATTTTCAAACTTAATGAATCTTCTCTTAAATATTTAAGTAAGCAAAGACATATTATTAATTATAATATTGACAATATTTGAGCAATATTACAGGGAAATAAAATCTTTGTGAGACTTTTTTGATATAATACTATTCTATATGGGCAGATAGTTCTTGGAGCTTCAGCTAACTGGTCTTTCTTCCTTTAAATAAAGCAAAGATTCTAATATTCAATTTTCTCATCAGAGCTGTATTGAGCTCCTATAACCCTATAGTTTTTTCACACATTTTTTCATAGCATAAATATACTTTAACTTGAAAGCTGGATGTGCAAACAGAAACACAAAAACTGCAAAAAAATATCAAAAAATTACCTTTCAAAAAATCTTTTGAATAAAGTGATGGAGCTCACTCAATAAAATAAGGGATAGAAGAGTACATGAAATATGTGCTTCACTTCCTTTCATTATAAAAAATAAATATTTTTGGTTTTTGTTATGGAAAATAAGTAGAAAAAACTTTCTTTATGCTACTCAAAAAAGTTGTCTTTTATTGTTTTTATTTCACTTTTTAAGTTTTCTTATTTATTTCCATGGTGATATGTCATTTTGAGTATTTTATGACTTTTTGATTTTTTGTCTTGTTATTTGAGTTTTCCTATGTTTCTTTTCATGTGATTTATTGGATTTAACTTGATTTTATGTTTTTTTTGTCAATTCAAATTACAGTAGGAGGCTTTGTAAGGTCCGCTACTTTCAATTTATTCACAAAGGTCAAATGTGTTACAGTAAAATACCTGTAATATCCAGTGCTACTACTGTAAATTTTTCAACAATTGTTGACAATTATACATTAGCTGTAATTATAGGGCCTCTCATGTCATTTCCTTTTCAGTTTTTGATTCCCTTCAGTAGCAAGGGCTTTACCACATACAGCCCAGTGTTAAAGTATAAGCATAAAACTAAAATTTATGCTAATACACAAAACATTAATTATTGTAATTACTATTTAAATCGCATCTTAGATAAAATTTGTCTTCCCCCTTAGGGCAGTTTCTTTTTGAAACTTTTCCTTCTTGTTTTCATTTTCTACTATTTTCTCATCATGTATTAGCAATAAATATTGACCCTTAGGGGAGTTTCTCTGTTAAATGTTTGCTTCTCATCCTTCTTCTCTACTATTTTCTCATCACCAAGTACTTTTCTTTCAAAATAAGTGATAATAACCCAAGAAAGGGGAGAGAAATTAATTTTCTCTTGAAAGAAAAGAGAGATTTTACCCTTAATAATATAGATTGATAAAATTTAATGATGAGCAAAACTTACCAGAAAATGAGAAAAATAAGAATGATAAATAAATTCCAGGAATTTTAATTAATTAATGAGAAAGATATTATGTCTCTTGAAAATCACTTTATTGAAAGGAATTTTAAATCCCTTGTCTGTTTGTTCTGAAGCGACGGGAGTTTAACTATTTGAAATGCAAAAATATCCACAATCCAGTTTATTCAGAAGAGGATCTGTGAAAAAATCTTAATTTGATATATAGAAGCCATTTTTTTCAAAAGCAATAAGAGATAATATCTTTCTAAATTAGTAATAAGTCAAAAATCAAGAAAGATAAAGGCTTTATTCATTTATAAGACTTGATTTAACTTATTTTGGCCATCAAAAGGATATAACTGTCAAAATTGAAAATATATTTGTGAATTCTTTTTTTATCATAAAGAAAGCTCTTTTGAATCTTAAAATATAAAAGAAAAGGATTTTAATTCAATATTCTCTATTTCTACTATATTCGATCAAAAAAGGAAACAAAATCTTGGAAATTATTTAATATTCCAGTGGCTTAGAATAACTTGGAATAACAAAAAAGGTTGAAGGTCTGAGTCTAACATCATTCAGAAAAAGGGTCCACACTCAGTCTAGGATGGGTTTAAGCTTATTTTCAAATGCAAACCTTTCTGTCAGCCATTTTTGTCATGGTAAATGACAGTTTTAAGAGTTAATACCAGCACCATAACCTTTCTGTAGAAAGAAAATAAAAGTTATTTGGAACATATTTACACTTTATATCCAATTTAATATATGAAGATTCATTTTTTCAAAAATAGACT
This sequence comes from Austropuccinia psidii, assembly GCA_023105745.1. Lineage (NCBI taxonomy): Eukaryota > Fungi > Basidiomycota > Pucciniomycetes > Pucciniales > Sphaerophragmiaceae > Austropuccinia > Austropuccinia psidii. The sequence goes on along the minus strand of JALGQZ010000007.1, from coordinate 51,307,585 downwards.
ATTATGAAAAGCCACAGATTTTCATAATTGCGGATATAAATCCTTGAAATATTTTTTTGAATTAAAGATTCATTCAAAAAGGGGACAGAAAAATCAATATAAAATTGATTTAATATTGTTAGAAGGTTCAAAATGATCAGTATATCAGAGCTATTTTATACCTTTTTGAGATATCAAAGCACAAAATATTGATTATTTAATTCTTTTCTTCAAGGGGCGATTAAATTCTATTTATTGAAACAAAATGTGAAAAAATAAATTCCATTCTCGGGCTTTGATTTTTAAAGAGAAACTTTTAGTTTTTTGGAAATATTTCTCATCAATATACTACGCTTACATATCATCTTATTTAAGAAAATAAAAATTTGGATTTTTTTACTGAAGAATATGGACATGTTATAGTATTTGACTGAACTTATATATATGAAATTGATCAAATACTCTATTTAACCAAGGAGATCGTTATATTCTCCTTCTTAATTCTTAGATAGTTATTCATCATTGAAATTGGTTTCAAACTGTTCTTCTTTTCAAAAAAATGAATCTTGGAGATTTGTATTATTTATTTAATAAAGAAAGGAATTTCATATTGGAAAAAGGCCCTTAAAAAGATTTCAAAATCTTCAGAACCCCCTTTTTACAAGTAGTTAGATTAAACTATTGGAGGATCATAATCATTTTTGATGTGCTACAGATATAAACAGCATTTGAGAAACCAAGTTCTCATAGAATACAGAAAATATCAGAATATCTTTGGCAATCCACATTCCTTCAACAAAAGTAGTTCTCAAATTATTAATGTTTCGATTTAAGTATTAAGAAAGAGGCGATGAATTGCCAAATTGATATTTTAATTAATATTTTACTTAATTCTAACTTCAAATTAAAGAAGTATAACACTGAGCGATTATAATTTAAGTGAATCAGTTAGTTCTCTACCCAATCTATTGGTATAAAATTCTCTTAAATTAATAATGGCTTTTAATAATCAAAAGGATATTATACTCACTGTGATACTAACTGTAATAGGAAATATTCAAAATTTTGAAATTTTTTGAGTAAGATATACTAAGTTAATTATAAGTATTCTGAATTAAAAAACAAGTTTTCCAAAAAAAATTCAAAATACGAGATCGGATGGAATGTTGTTAAAAGTTTGAAATTTCTGAATTCTGAAGAAATTCTTAATTCTTTGAAAAAGTTGATTCAAATGGATGGGTAATAATTTTAAATGATTCAGAAATGGTGAAAGAATCTGAAATAGCTGGGGTCTATTAAGGATCTCAGCTAAAAGGGAACTTGGGAATAATATAGATCCTTAAAAGCCACCAATTACACGCAAATAGAATAAAAAGCCGAATTTTCCATAGAATTATTATAATATATACATAACTCCAAGGGGAATCAAATATCTTCTTTCACAGCTCATTTAATATAGAGATAGGATGTAGTACATATATTCCCAATATTATTGGGAACTTTGAAAATGAATTTTCTAATTTTTCAATTCATTCTTCATTCTTCTTGGATACACCATTTCTTAGATACAAATCTGACTAATGATAAAGAGTATTAAATGAAACATTTTTCTTCTATGATTGATTATTATATTGGTTAGTTGGATTTAGAGGAGTATATAATTAAAATCTCTGGGCCATATATCAGAAAAGAATTTCTAACTATTGTTGAATTACTCATAATTGAAAATCTCTAATCCCATTTATTGTATAAAAATAACTTGAGAAAGGAATAAAATGAATACCCTTGTAAAAGGTTAATATTCATCATTTGCAAGCTATTTGAAAATTATCATTTTAGAAACATAGCTATAATACTGAAGACTTTTTTTTGAGCTTCAATACTCAAATAACTTTCAAATGAACATGATTTTCTAGGCTATATCTCCCTATTTTGAAGTATTTCAAGGAAAATAAAATGGCTTAGAGTATTCTTAAAGACCTAAAAATATATTTTGAAAATGTAGAAAATTGATTTTTAATTTATTTGGAGAAATTTGAATTGAAATTTTGATCTGTTTCAATTAATTAGATTTTAAAGGAAAAATCCCCAGTAGCAATAGAAGAGCTTTATCATAAAGAAGAATAATTAAATAACCGTAAAGCATTAATTGGAATACTTAGTATTAAGTTTTATTAGAATGGGAATAATGATTCTCTTTTTTTATGTTTTTAAATTCTCACCAATTATTTGAAGAGGGTATTATCTACCCCATATTTTATATATGAAAAATAATATTTCAAAAATTGTTTTACAAGACAGTTCCATTTCTTGAAAAATATTCCCATTTTTTGTAACAAAACTATTTGAATATATCATTATTTAATATGAAATTTTGTATTACAAAGAGGGAGACATTTAGAAATGCAAAAAATGAAATACTCATGTGCATATATCAATGGACAAGTATTAAGAGATACTAGATTCTTATTTTTACGGAACTCATGATGAAGGATATTACATATAAAAACAGAGATATAGCCAAAAAAGAAACAATGTATTTTAATAATAGAGAAATATAAAGGAAAGATTTTGAAACCTACATCTAATATATGCAATTATTATAAAAGGATTAATTTTCTCAACTAAAAAAAATTGAATAATACATTACTTTTGTGCCTTTGAAAAAAAATAAGAACCAAACCTTCTATTTCTATTTATTTTCTTTTTGCACTTGTTAAAATATAAGATATTAGCCCATTGAATTTCTATTATATAAAAAAGGGCTAAATATCTGGCACAAAAAAAACAATTCTCTAGTATATGACAACAAATTTCATTAGTTTGATCTTTGAAGAAGTTTTTTTATGAATATCATAGCTCAAGGAAATCACCATCCAATACCATAGAACTACTGGAAAGCACAATTATTTTTCTCTTCTAGTGTTAGATGTTGAAAATAATTCATGAGAGGTTTTGCAACCTTTTAAAGCTTAGTTTATTTATTTAATGAAATTTTTCAAATAATGGCTAGTATGAAGGAAAAAAATGAAAAATTTTGCTTGTAATTATCTGGGATATTTTTTATCAAAATTGAAAATGAATTACACAATATCCTTAAGATTTTCAAAGCCATAATCCAGCCCAATGAATGGGGATTTTGAATCTAAATTTTATATGCCAAAGATAATTTTGAGCTTATCAAAAAGGAGAACTTTGAAACAGCTCATCTACTCTATTATTTTAGCAACTAATTTCCTCATTCCCCTTTCCTCTTTCTTATATATATATCCTTTTCAAATATATTGAAATAAATTACTTCTCCTATTGGAAAATAATCCAAATTTGAATGGGAAATGATTAATCTCTAATAATAGGAAACATATAATCTCAAAATTAGATGGATATTCCTAAAAGCTATGTGGGAAGAAGTGGAAGAAATTCTTATTAAAATGTCTTTCTAAGTATTACCCTTTTTCTATTTTGAGTTACAAGCTCAAAATATTGACTATTTTTGAATTAAAATACCACTTTTGAGGTGTATCTACATTTCATCAAAGAAGGATCCTTTAGAAAGATGAAATTTTCAATATAAAAAGATATTTTAGTGAGCTTGAGATATTTAGATCATATTACAGACACTTTAAGTTTGGGTTCTTATTATTAGCACATAGATAAGTTTAAATGACATACAGCTCAAATCAAATTTTGGTTTATCTAAGGGCTCGTAGCTTCAATAATATGGAATTATTGATAAAGGAATTTGAGCACAACTATAACTGTTATGAATCTAAATATCTGAGAAAACTGGAAATTTAAGGGATAAACATTTGGAAAAATTTTGAAAGTAGAGTTTTTATAGCTAAAAATAAATCCAAAAGTTGGTTGTGATTTTTATTTCCTACATATCCATTGTAATATTTGTCTATGAAACTGTTGATAATAATACTATTAATCAACAGCACTATGACTGCCCTGATGAAATATAATAATAAAAATTATTATAACCACAATTAAATAAATAATTAATTAATAATTTCTTTTACTTGTTATACACTACTGGTGATTATGACAGTAAGCAGTAATTTTCTACAAGAAGTATTTAATGATCAAACTTCCTTATTAAAATAATAAAATTATTTTAATATATAATTATCTTTTGCAAGAATAATTATAAATATAATTTTCGAAGGAAACCATTACTAGAGAAAAACCTTTAAGAATTAAGACAAAACACTCACTAATACGCCAAAGAGCTTATTAAATGATTATAGTAGAGGAATTTGATGGATAATTGTGGATTTAAAGGATAAAAATTGATTGATAACAGGATTACAACTGACACAACCATGGCAATTCACCTCCTTGGATCTGTATATGGAATATCAAGCCACAGTCTTTTATGGCCAATTGGCCATATCCATCACCAGTGGCCAATATGGCCACGTCATCATCTTATGGACCATTTATGGCCATTTTTCTTTTGGGGCCTTCATGGCCCTTAACCTCAATCCAGAAGCCATAGCGGCAATTTATGCCCAATTGGGTATTTCTGGTCATTTCCCTCAAAACCAGGGGAACTGGCCCAAATGGCTTTTTTAGCCATTTGGGCTCATAATGTGCATTTTGCGCACTTTGATGCAAAGTGTCCAAAAGACACTTTCCCAACCTTTGGGCCTGTTTGTGGCTCAGAAATCAAAAGTGGCCAAAAGCCCCAAAGGACCCAGAAACACCTTTCCAAGCTCTGGAGCCATCACATCCCTCTTTTCCCCTCTGTCTTTCCATCTCAAGGCCTTTGGACATAATCTTCTCTCCAATGAACCAATATGCCATAAATGATGTTATATATCATTATGCATCATTTTTCAACAGTAATTAAGTGGTGGAAATATCAAATGGTCATTTCAATATTACAACATATCATCATTTCATCAAGGCACCCAATCATTCAGAGGACTCATCAAGGCTCAAGAGCAAGTGTTTCAGCATCAAAGACCAATCACGCCATCAAGACGTCATTGGATAATTTCATTCACAGTATTCCTCTAAGGCAATACTGTTCAACCATTCTCAAGGGATTCCAGAGGCAGTTCATTCATTCATTTTTCAAGTGTCAAGGCTCAACTCAATCCATCTTGGCAACCACCTTCATTTCAATACATTTTGGATCCATCAAGAACTGTATTTCATTTTGAAGTATGGGAAATTCATTCAACCCATTTCAATTGAAATATTAGCCAGCTGTGTCAATTCCCAAAACAATCAATACAGATCAGTTTTCCGCCTGAAGAGCTCAAGCTCCCAACGTTTCACATATACCGGCTACCCTTTCCACCCTGGGGGGTTTTTCCCCAGTTAATCAATATATTTTGATTTTATTTTATCTTTATGTATCTTACCATCTTTGTTAAGTGAATACTGACATTATCAAGTAAGTCATTTAGCAACTTTTCCCTTATTCCTTCTTTTCCTGTCAATGGATATTTGGTGGTCATATCCTTACTAATTCCATTGTTTGTTTTGGAAGGTTGAAACAGTGATTAAGGACTTAATTGGTTGACCCTTTGGCCATTTGGATTCTCTTTCCTCTTATTGCATCTCATCTTGTACCTGCATATTTCTTAGAGGAATTCATTCTTTTATTTTTATTTATTTATTCTTTTGGAATCTTCCAAGTGAGTTCCCTGATTGCTGAGTGCCAGGCCACTCTTGTTTTTCTGTCCAAGAGCCCCTGTGACATTATATTAATTAACTCATAATTTCTTTTCATTCTGTTCACTCTTTCTTCATAATTTCATTCACTCATTTCATTGAAATTATGACTCTTTAATGCTTATGAAACTTATGATTCATTTTCACCTCTCAATTTTCTCTCATTAATTCTTCATTATGAAAATTGAAAGCTGACCTCAATTTTCATTTTTGTTTCTCTTTCAAATCTTATTTAAATCATCCAATTTTTAATTCATTCATAATTCAGGCGTCATCTTAATTTTCATTTGATTTTCAAATTTTTCATCAAGTTATTCAGACACATTCTTTACATAAAGATTCATATTTGATTCATTCTTAAAGAATTTTGATTTTTTAAAGAAGAACTCACTTGATCTGGATTTTATTAATTGATTTGACATAAATTGATATTGAACTCAAGAAAATTGATTGACCTGAAGCTTTCATTTATTTTGCTGATTTTTCACATCAAGATTTTTGACATAAATTGATTTTGCCTCAAGAATTCATTTTGATTGATTGATTTTGCAAGATTTTGATTTTGATTGATTTGACTTATTTGATTCATTGACTTCAAGTTTTCATTTGATATTTAATTGATTGATTTACCTGAAGATTTCATTTGATTTATTGATATTTATTGATTTTCCTCAAGACATTAATTTTGATTTTTGACTTCAAGCATTATTTCAGTTGCCTTGTCAGCCTGTGACTCAAAACAGAGCACTAGCATGACATCCAACATACCATAAATAATGGTATGGCAAGTATTGAACAAACATAGTCAATACAGGTAATAATTAAGATAAAACAACCCTCTTACATTAAACACCAACCTTATCCAAACAGAATAAGGAAACCTAGAGGAGAATAAACAAGTCAAAACCCTTATTTTCACCTCTCATCTAACTTATGCATATTTAAGTTATCCTATACCAAAATGGTATTTTTCTGAAAGCTCACATAGAGAGCTACACAATGATATTATCCATGTTGTTGTAACACCACTACAACTGGAGATACCATATAACCTCATTTTCAAAACCAAGTCCCCCTGAAAGTCAAAGAGGGCTTGTACAAAACTGTACAAAAGTACAACCAAATTAAAGATCTCAACAAGAGCTTTAATTTGAGACACCTTAGACCTCTGTATCTCTTAAATTGACTGAGGGATCTTGGTTCAAAGGTTTAATAACCAAAATACAGATATTCTGAAAATAAGGAAATAAACAAACCCCTGTATCTTTGGCATACACTCATACAACTGTACAGTGTCATATACCAAACTGTAGGGCTAATCAAGCCCTACAAAGCTGTATCATCAGAATACAGATATCTTCCAAATTGAAGAAGATATCTAGCATGGAAGTTTTTGAAGCCTCATACTGATGTACAAAATTACATCCAAAAACTTAAAACCCTTATAACTTTTGCTATTTGCAAGAAGGGTAAACATGAAGCATACCAAATTGAAGAGCTCATTAAGCCCTTCAGTTCTGTGCTCTTAGTTTCTTGATATCTCAAAAACTGACTGAGATATCTTGGTTGGAAGTATTTTGACCAATACTGGTCTGTACCAAACCTGTACCAACCAGTACAGCTTTGATACTTAAAATAATGGTTATTTAAAGCTTAAAACCGCCCAGAATGACCAATATTGATCATACAGACACCAGAACAACGTCATCCAAGTGCTGACGTGGCAGGTGAAAAGTTCCTTCACCCTGTATTGATCCAGAATGATCATTTGTGGTTCCAAAACCACAATTCTGTCTATATTGACGTCAGAATTGAGGATCTAGAACCACAGACTGACCACTGGAGTGAAAATTTTCACTCCTCTGACGTGTGAAGAGTTAATAACTCTTGACAGTCTTGGAAGATACACCGGGGCGAATCTCGTGTCAATCGTCGGCGATTGACTTCATGTCAAGCAAATGTCAAGCAGGATAAAAGTCGAGCTCACGTCAAGCGAAAATCAAGCGAACATCAAGCACACGTCACACTCTGGTCTTACACCAAATCCTGTGACATCCAATAATATTGGTTCCCCTGTGCCTTCAACTCAGATTCCTCACCACCTGATCATCCCACAACCGTCCGATGATTGGTAAAAATTACACCAGACCCGCCTGTTTGCACACACACACATCAAAGATGTCCTTCAGCCAGTTTTGATGTAGGCGGGGGGTTTGACTTCACCAGGTCATCCATGAAGTGTGCGTGTGCATTGGCGTGTGCGGGCGCGTTTGCGTGTGCATTGGCGTGTGCGGGCGCGTTTGCGTGTGCATTGGCGTGTGCGGGTGGGTTTGCGGGTGCGGGTGGGTGGGCGTGTGCATTGGCGTGTGCGGGTGGGTTTGCGTGTGCATTGGCGTGTGCGGGTGGGTGTGCGTGGGCGTGTGCATTGGCGCGTGCGGGTGTGGGTACGCAAAAGCCGATTCCGCTTCCAACATGATGATGGCGCAGTTAGAAATTTTGGATGCTATGAAAGGTGAGTGTGTGGGTAATTTGATCATTGGACTTGGCTTATTCACACTGTACCCAATGTCAAAATAGTAAGTTCTTTGTGGCAATGTGAAATAATGGGCTTTGCTTGTCACAATGGCATGTCTCTGTCACTAAATTTTGAGGCAATTATTTCACTAGCAAAATTGCTAATGAATCTGAGAGATTTGCATTTTTGTAGACTAAATATCATGAAATAACGGCTTTATCATTACAAGCAGTCCACATGACAGAGCTTTGTTATCATACAATCCACAGTTACCTTCTATTTCTTCTTCTGATATAATCAAGTGTCCATCATCAAAACCAACAGCTTTATAAATATTGAGATACGGCCAATCTGGTAGGAAATTCACATCAATCTTCAAAGTTTTTAAAATCAGAAAGTTATTATTCAGTATGCTAGATGGCTCAGAGACTTTGAAAATGCTATCAATAATACCAAATTGTCGTGAGTTGCCCCTCAGAAAACATATCACACTGTTGCTGATATTTTTGGATTCAGTTGAAAATATATTGTTCCCAATATTAATGTTTGAAACTGGAAAATACCAAGGTGAGACAATCCTTGAAGTGGGAGGACTTGTGGATTGCATGGTAGTGTCTAAGCTGATCCAATCAACTACTTCCCTTGTGGAATGAAAATTCTGTAAGTACTCAACCAGGCAAGCATAATTTTGTTGGTCATGGCGGGATGGCTTGTTATATTTATGGTGATTGAACACGGCAGGTGGCTGTGATTCGAAAAGCTGTTTTATTTCACATGGCACAGATGGGGATTTCAGGAGAACGGAAAGGTTGGAACATCGACAGATATGTTGAAGTAAGGTTTTATCTATATCATCTATTCAGAGTTGCAAAAAGTTAGTCTTATTCAGTTCAGGTGTTTCATCAATGTGAATATATTGATCTTATTAATTGACGTACATATCTTGTTATTTGTTGGCATCTTTGCAAATACTCCAATCAAGCGCTCATAACCCCATGTGGCTGAGGCTTGTGCTGGGCCCCAACGTTGGAAGAGTTCGGGAATATGATCAGCAAAATGATGATTTGGTTTACTTTTCTGTTTTGGGAAAAGGTGTTGATTGGAAAGGCGGAATTTTTTCCAATGTTCAGCAAATGCAGTCGCATCATCTATTGAAACAGTCCAGCTTGTGGCAATGTTGATAGCACTAATCAAATGGAATGTATTCTTGGCTAGTTCATTTGCAAGTTCTTCTGACTGACCCATTTTTCTTTGAGTGTTGGAAGATTGGTGTGCATCTAATTACATCTGTTGACTGAGCATTAGAAATGGAATATAGACCTTATATAAGAGAGCCCATTCAGCGGCTTTTAAGCTACCATGAGAGGGGGAACCCATTTTGCGGGGAACTCTTGTCCATGATGAGGGAATTATGGTCTCAGATATGATTTGTCGGAGATGCTCAAGAGCCTCACCCTTGATCTGGTGATCACTCAGTGCAGTGATATCCAATTCAGAGGGTATTTCAGAAGTGGGGATGTAATCGGCATCAAATGAAGGAATCTCCGCAGAACCACTAGATGGATGTTCTGTGTTAGGGGTGGGCATTGGGAAGTAGTTTTTTCGGGTGGAAGTAGTGGGGAGTGGCTCATTTATTATTTTTGCTGCGTCTCTTCTCAGGGAGCGGGCCTCTCTCAATGTGATTTTATCAAGAGAGCTGTTGGAGGTCTTGGAATCTGAGTCTGAACTGTTGGTGTCATTGGATTTCCTGCGGGACCTGAAGTAAATTTTTGATTTCGCCTCTGGAATGCACAATTTGAAAGTTGCATGATCCTTCAAAATTCCAAGTATTAAATTATGCATTATGTCAAGATTAACCATTCTGGTTGCATCCCAATACGGAAGGTCTTCCAAAATTGAATATCGCACTCTATACTCAGAGAAAATTGCTTGTCTTTGTTGTGGGGTTGCCCGAAGCCATTTGGCAATGGTTGATTTATGACTTTGGTATGAGCGCGTGTAGTGAAATTGAGGACCAATTTCTTCAATTTGAGCTTTGTGAATGGTGCAAAAATTACAAAAGTGGTTTCCTGAATGGGAAATAAATCCAGTAAGCTTGCGCATGGCAACCACATCCGCAATGGCTGTGAGGATGGCAACACGGATAAAGGATCCTGATGGACCTGTTGAGGTGGGTGCAAAATGGTAACCCTGCCATAGCTCTTTGAGCTCGTTGATGAGTGGCATTAATAGATAATTCAATTGAAGCGCAGTTGGCTCCTTCGGACCAGGGATGATTCCTGCAACATAGACATTCTCGGGCTTCAATCTTTCACTTGGGGGGAGATTAAGACAAATAACCATGATAGGTCCAATGCTAGCCAACCGGGTTGACTTTCCATGTGCATTAAACCAGTCCACATATATGGATAAGGCCAATGCACCAGGAATGGACATGAATGGGGGGTCATGGATATTTCTAGTGCCAGTGAAGCGTCTCCAGACCAATCCATCCCAGACGTCACGTTTTGGGGAATCTTCGGGAGTTTGGGATTGTTGATGTTGATGCAGAATGTCCATAATTCCAGCCCGCTGGAGAAATCTGGCAAGCCAATTTTTGAATGGTTGATAAATGAAATGTTTTGTTGGTATAAATTTTTGCTTCATGTTGGTTGTGTTTTGGGTGTGGGGTTCAGATGAATAGATGAATTTGCCGAATGATTGTGTGCAAGGGGGATCATGATCATTTGGGTCATTATGGCGTTGACAGTGGGGTTGGTCAGTTGTGACTGATTCAGTAAGGCCATTAAGAGAGAAACATTGAGGACAACATATATAGTTTTGAATCACTGGCTCCAATTGGAGATGTTCAAATATGGTACTCAGATCTTGAGGTATATGGAATGCAGGAGCGGGGGGACCAGCTGAGCTTGAGATACTGGACTTGATCAGCAGGTTCAGGGCGGAATTGAGTATGCGTGAAGCCCTGCGGGGTAAATTATACCTTAATGATAGAATGGCAGATATTATCATTCCTAGGTCTTGTGGGGGAAGGGTTTGACTGCCACTATATGGTTTCTGTGCAGTTGAATTGAGAGCCGCTGCAGTTGGGAAAGTGCTTTGGGTCAAACGTGAATAATCAGCTGGGAAGATTTGATCCAATAGAATTTGTGGGCACCCAGATCCTGATGCAGAAGTAGGGATGTTTGGAAGAGATTTGGGTGCAAGGGTTGATTTGAGCTTTTTAATGTGCTGTTTATATTGGAAAGGTGTGAAGGCAACTCCTTGCCTATCACCCTCAGGGGAAGAGTGTGTTTGAGTTGAGCAGTGTTGACACATGCATATACGCATTGAGGAATAGGGCCGGGTTGTCATTGTTGCAGGAATTGGGAGTATGGTTGGTTTGTGTATAAATATCTATGGTTGATGTGAAAGTGTTTAGGAGTGTTATTAATTGGAAATAAAATTCAGTGATTATTTATGAAGGGGGAGATGATTTGAGCCAGCTGAGGATTTTATCCCATTTGTAATGGAGCATGAGCTGCAGTGGATAAAGTTTAACATGTCTCATCTGGATGGCGGAATTGGTTAGGCGTTTAATTGGGTAAAATGCCATGCTGCTCAATGCTCATACATATTCTAGTTTATTTACACATTGTGATAGTGCGGGTTTTACCATTGAGGGGGTTCCATTAGTGAAGTGTTACCATTGAATTGAGGGGATTAACATTTAACCCATGTACGCTGGCACGCCATCGTACATGGTTTAAACCTTATTACAGACATAACTATATAACTCTATTACATAAGGGGGTGGAGTGCAGCTAAAGTCTTGGTATTTGGTTTGAGTGCGGCGGGCTTTGAATCAGTTGGAATGTGATTTGGATTGTCTTGCCTTTCGTGAAAAGGTGATGTCTCTTTTGTGGGTAAATCCTTCATGAATATACCCCTTTACAGATGTACAATGTTGTGGAATTTCAATGCATATATTGGCAGTTTGGATAATTCACAAAATGTGACAATGGGGAGGCGGAAATGTTACCAAATATGATTACTTATGGATGATGGGTCCCCTTTCAGATCAAGGAAATATCACATTATATTCTGGTAGGCCGTGCAGGGTGGTTTCCGACAAAAGCGGAGGAGCTCAAGAGGAGGCAGGGAGGATTCTCCTCAAAAGAGTCTTATCCGACTTCCACACAACACTTAGTTCCAACTATTCATAGAATTTCTCTATTCTAAATTTGAAAAGATTTCATCTCATATCACTCTATTTTATCATAATACTGAGGTGTTTTATCTAGTTAAAAATATTAGTGTACTTTTTCGGCCCTTATGTCATCTTTCAAGTCACATAAATCCCGTTCAGGTTCTGTTCATGACTCAAATAGTGAATCTAGCATAGAATATGTTCAAACACAGTCACCATTGAGTCCCAACATTCCTCTCACAACCCCTATCGCATCCTCAATGAATGTATCAGGTCTTAACATTGATGTGGGCAATCCAAAGGCTCCAACTTCAAGCACTTGGTCGATCCCAAATATTTCCGTCACTCCAATTCCCCCGAATCCCACTAATACACAAATTCATGTGTCTCAGGGGCCAGAAGGCACACCTCAAATCTCATCACACGCTAATCCCCAATCAAAATTTCCACGTGAGTTCCTCCTTAATCCCGGTCGGAATCCAGTCGCATCCCAGGATCCCTTTGGCCAAAGTAAACAGCCAACCCTCAATATTCCATCAGGATCTCAGGTTCATGTGGGTGATGAAAGGCGCGTGGATGGGGGGCGACGAAAAAGACCTTTGGAAAATGTCTCTTGGAGCGGTCTGTCGGAGGGAAATCCAGTATTGACGCTTCATCAAAGTAAGTCATTTGAATTTTGGAGTAGAAACTTATTCATGATTTGATATGTTTGTTTCATGGGTTAGATATGGCACCTAAAGGCAAGTCAGTCCGATCTCAGGAGCCAATTGAAGATCGTGAGGATGACCAGTCTTCATTAATGTTTTAATGTGTTAACTGATGATTTGCATAGCAGGGGATGAACTTTATGCGTCTTCACCTCTGGTCCATAAAGAGAAAGTCACTGGACGTCATCATCCATATGCCTCCAAACCAAGAACGGGTCATGCCAGTACATCAAGAGAAAGAATGGTGGATGATGAGGATGAGAACATGTCTCCGACTCAAAGTGAAAGAAATGATGAACCAACGAGGGACAATTTCACCGCGCATGAGCAAGGCACTCAATCAAATAGTGAGTTCACCCATCCTCAGCTGGGCCTTTCCCAGAGTATGCTTGAACAATCCGAGGTCAGACAGCAAAGGAACCAGGCCCGCAAAGCTCACAATGTGGCGAAACGTGCAAGCCAGAAGGAGCAACAAAAATGGCTGAAGGCAGAACTTCCAGAGAATGTCCATGGAATGAGATCAGCAGTACACGCACATTGCCTGTTCCTACTCAAAGTTAGGGATAAGGATTTTTCCTCACTACCAGCACCACCCAGCACAGAAGAGCGTGAAATTGCAATTCAAGTGGCTGGTCATCTCGGTTATGTCCCCGAGGATGTTTTCAATGAGCCATCAACACAGGTTCAGTCTCAGGGTTTCCAAAGCTACTGCGAAAATGAGCTCCACAAGCTAGGACTAAAGCGATTCACTTGGGACTGGGAGAGCTCATGGCAACATCCGTTTAACGAGCTGATGTCTATGGTGTTTTACCGTACATTCCGTCTCGCACTTGTCAGCACTGAGTATCATCACTACTGTTGGAACAAGGATCATAACAACTATGGGGTCGTGGCGGCTTTAATGGAGCGATATTTCACTTATTTGAAAAGAGAATGGAAGTCTATTCAAAAAGATGCGGAGTATTTGGTTAAAAAGAAGGAGAATCAAAAGCTCGCGAAGATTCGTCAAAGAGTTAGTTACTGTATCTCTTCTTCATTGTGGACCAAGTCTGATGATGATCTACTTGATTATGTGCAGACCTGTGAGCGCCGTCGTGAATGGTGTGATACGGCTAAATTTCCCATCCTAGCATCACAATTCAATGACCCTTGAGTATGCTCAGATACTGAGGAAATACTGGAAAATGGCCGTCAAGTTTACCGCAAAGTGGGATTACGCTGGCGCTCCCAGTTATTTAATGATTTGGTATTGAAAATGGATAGAGACATAGAGTTTTGTAATCGGATTAAAAAAAAGGGTAAAAAAACTATTGATAGATTGCCAGAATTACGATCGACAGATGATGGTGATATTCCGGAAGGCCTATCATTTCAGGTATTTGATCAAGATTGGCTCAAAGGCTGTAGTAAGATGCAGACTAGCGCCCTCAAGATACTTGACATGCCAGTTATTAGGCCTAATGGTGATGCTCTGCAATAACTTAGTAATTTGTCACGGTATAGCACTGTGACAAATTAAAATTTTGTGAATTATTTGTGCAGGTGTAATAAAATCTGATTATTATCTCTTAAGGATGCAACAACTTGCTAAATATGTTAGAATATAGACAATATGAATTGAAATGTATCACCGTCTCCCTTAGCAATAATACTCTATTGCTCATTTTCATTGAGGAAATATTGAAGAAGTTTGATCCAGCTCATGGTGTTCATAATTGTGGACCTGTGCCAGAGTCAACAGGAGTTATCAACTTTGTCAATCACAAAATATATAATATCAGTAAGGCTCACGCAGTTAATGATTGTTTCTTTTCTTGGACCTATTGGTGATTGGAATATGGCATTCCCATAAGGAAGGATTTCAGAATAGTAATACAATCAAGTGAAAGATGAGCTTGAAAGGTACCTTCCGCATGTTGACCTCAACTGAATGAGGAGTGATATAGTGGATGACCTGTACAGGTCATTGTTGGCCAATACGATGTAGACGATCAACAGCCTGAGCCTCAATGGCTGGGTTCCAATTGGGCTCCTGGAAATGTGGATGTCAGGGTCCGAAAATCAGGGGAGAATTTTGGGGGGCCCCTCACCATTAAATAGACTATATTAGCACAAGTTATATTGAGGCCAGTTCCAGCCGCGGCAATGGATGCAATGAGTACTTCACATTCAGGATTATTGAAGAAATTCTCAAGGGCCTTGTCCTGCGCTCGTGGTGTAATTGTTCCATCAATTCGTGCTGAAAGGATAGAGTGATGGGCAAGAGCAATACCAATTCTACAATATAAAAAAGTCAGTTGGAGTCAATTGGTAATGGATGCATATTAGAATTAACGCACAAATCTAGAAATTGGGTCCATTGGGTATAAACCACCGATTTCGTCGGACCACACCTTGTTTGTTTGTTCTTCATTAATCTTTGTAGGAGGTGTGCAATTTTACTACTCATCATGCATGTTTCCACATCCACAATAGTTCGTGTGATTCTTGGGGAGTTATCCTGAGTGCTCCTGCCCTCGGGGTCTTCCAACTCCGCCTCCGCAATTGTGTTAAGCATGATGTGATGGTTACAACATATTCGCAGCTTATTAATATTTCTGAAAAATTCTCCTGGTCCTTTGCTTTTGGATGATAGGAATTCTTCATATAATGTGGAATATTCTTCCTGCATGGTCGGGTTGAGTGGGAGCAGCTCATAATGATGGCTAATAGTGGGGAGGGATTCGAGATGTGTGGTTTTGGTGCGGCGCAAACTTAAATGCCGCAATGCCAAATGCAAAATATCATTGCAACCTTTTGAAAGACTACTCAGGATGAATGGTGACCAGTTATCTTGATCGGCGCTCTGGGGTTGAGTGATGAATGATATTATGCCCAAAAGGTCATAAATGGTGTTGTGAATAGGTGTGCCCGTTAAACATATTTGGCGGGATGAAAGGAGGCTATTAATGGCACGGTGAGTGGCAGTGTATTGAGAGAGAATATAGCTATAAGAGGGGGCAAGGGTTATTGGATATAAAAGGTAATTTGAATCATTTAAGCTCAGACACTCACTGTGCTTCATCCAAAATTATACAATGCCAATTGATTTGAAAAATGAATGATGTAGAGGGATTGGTTTGCTTAAATTCTTGGGTGATAGTATTGTAAGAAGTGATGATGATATCATATTTTAAAATGTCGGCTTGGGATAATGAGTGACGAGTGGGACCATGGTAGATTTTGGCATGCAGTGCTCCAGCCTGAGCATGCTTGGATATTTCTGATTGCCAGTTGGTAATTAAGCGAGGGGGGCAGATGATCATGGTGCTCGTGGAGCGATGGGGGTTTGCAATCATCCGCTCCTTGGAGGTACCAATTAGAGCAATGGCCTGAATTGTTTTACCTAATCCCATATCATCCGCAAGCAGTCCTCCAAGAGGGGTATTGGTCGAAAGGGATTCAAATGAGCTAACGACCTTGTTTGTAATGATGTGCCTGGCATTAAAAGTGGATCCTGGGGGTGAGGTTGCCCAAAGGTTACGGGCTGATTGGCCATTGGGGATTTCTCGATCCCAGAGAAAAGCTAGTCCGGTCTTTTGATGAGGGAGGAGGGGGGTTTGAATAATGGAATGGGGCGGGGTCATCATGGGGAGGTCTGATCCACTGGGTAATTGTATCAGTTTTTGCTTGGAAATCAATGTTAAAACAGCAGGATATGAAGCAGGCGTCGAGTTTGAAGTGGGAAAGGTCGGAGTAAAGAGTTGACATTGACAATGAGTAGTACAGTCATATTCTTTGGGCATTTTAAGCTTGAAATCTTGTGTTTGAAAGCTTTCCATTATGAATAGAATGTTTGGATACCATGTGAAGAACATCAATGCTAGATTGGGTTTCTGAGATGAGGAGGGATCATTGGCATCAGTCATAAATACTCCCTCAACAAATAATATTTGAGTAGGATTGGATTGGCAATTTTCAATCCATGCCCCACCAGGACCACAGTGCATGAACGTTTTTGGTGCCCCAAGGAATGGTATCAACGTTTGGGAAAGGGTTCCCGGGAGAGAGCCAATAGCATGCTGGTGATTGGGGAGATATACAAATATGTTGTGTTGATTGTGCCATAGGATAATCCAAGAACCTAAGTGGGAATTCTCATGATTTAAGGTTATATCACTATTTATTTGAATACGAATATTAATCATCCCAATGCAAAGTGGCTGTGAAGGGGTTGACATGATAGCTATTTTAAATTATTTGGGGACAGTTGCAAATTATATGATCGGGAAGGGTTAGCTAAAGGGAATGAAGCGCAATAAGCGCAGGTGGGGAGCTTATATGAGTGGCAGCAACAGGCCAAAAGGGGGATGGCCTGTGGTTACGTGCATGGTCTTGATGGAGGTGGGCCTCTTGGGCACATAATTTTCATATCCGATTTGGGGCATATATCAAGGCAAGGTGGCCAAAATGTGGGTGCACCATTATGACTGCTGGATCTGCAGCGATTTACGAAAACTTTGGTGGAACAAGGTTGACATTAGCACATCCGAAATTGGGTGGGTTGTAGCAACTTATTGTGGAGGGCATATCAGAGGCATGCAGTCATGTTCGCTGGTGTGACAGCGAACATGGATGCATATATATCTTCCTCAGGTTAATTGTCGCACAGGGACCTACTGGGCAATGTTGGCGGTTTCAAAGGGCAATCTCACTGTGCGGATGCTTGTGTGTAGGCGGGTGAGATATGTTCGGTGGCGTGCCACCGAACATGACTTTGGTTTTGCGTGAAGTTTTTTGCTGACTGATGCATACTGGGCTTTCAGGGGGGAATGTGTAGGATGATCAAAGGGGGCGCCATCCGTGAGCCGTGATCCACATATACATTCACCCCTATGGCGTTTGAGGCGAGTACTAATCTACCGAGATTGGCATCAGGGTCTTTGCCTCAGGCGTGTACAAAACTCCGGAGGAAAGAGGCCACACGCCCCAGGGATTTTTTGGCTGCAAGCCAGGTGCCACAACTTGCGCGGGGCGTGTGAGAACGTGAAGAAAATGACCCGCGGTGGGAGATACCCACGCAAACATGACCAGCCTCAGCAATCATAGGCTGGGATTGTTATTCTAATGTGGATGAGGCTGAAGCAAATTAACACTGATTGGCCTCAGGTTTCCACGCGCAAGCGGGTGAGCGTCTGCAGTCAAGCTGACAACCCGACCAAGAAAATAGGCAGCTGGAAGACTGGCAGAAAAATGTCTTCCAGGCGTGTGAAAGCTGCCTGCGTATGACCCATCGGGGGTGCGTATGAAAGCGTGTGGCTGCCCGACAATGAACAAGCGGGCCAGTCATTGTTTGCCCCAACAATGGCACCGGAGTGAATCAACTCTTTGTGTATGACCCAAATATTAAGTCATCCCATTATGACCCACTTACATTAACTTGCATTACATGCGCATCTGTGCCATAGTTAGGCAGAGCTGTCCAACAAGGTGCATCAAATGGATGCAGGTGAGAGATATGACTCGATGGCTTGACGTGATTGCATGTTACATTGTTGAACAGCTTTTTGCTCTGCCCCGCAGCATACATTTAAAAAGGTGTACTGCGTACTACAGTGTCGACTGTACAGATCCGGAAGGTGTAATACTACTTGAGCCTGCATGCATACAGCAAATGTGCATGCACCTTCCGATCATTTGCATTTACGTAGCTCATGTGCCACATGCTCAGCATTGCGTTTCACCCGATTTGCACACGCAAGCTGAGCATGTCATGGTCAAAAGCACCGTGTGAAAGTGCTCAGTAAAGCCATGGAATGAACTAATTCTGCAATAGCTCACTGGAAGGCTCAGTTTGGAGCACTTCACCAAAGCGTGTGAAATGCTGCACCTGGCTGAAATGTCATCCGATGCTGTGCCAAATGCTCAGATTGTGTGCTTACAAAAATGACCTAGCAATTGCTCAGCATCGTGCATTTGATATTGTTATATCAATAGTTCAACAACTGTGCAATTAAAATGTTCAGCCACTGAGCATTTCAATTATGACCTGAAAGCAAACCTGAGCAATGGGTCGAGCCAAGATTACGCTGTATTCACTTGTCTTACAGCCCCCCCCTTTGTTCAAAGACTATCACCAGGCCATACGGCCGGTGATCTTGCCGCGGTCACTTGTGACCAAATGCACCGGGTGCATTTCTGCATGGGTCACTTGTGCATTGCACGTTGAATGCACATTCAACAAGGGCCTCACGACCACCCTCTTGGGTGATCGGGTGGCTATTTAAGGAAACAAAGGGGATTTGACTCAGCTTGACAATTCAATAAATTGCAATACTCAGCGGTGCATTTCATATTGTTATATCAATTGTTCAATTACTGTGCAATTAATATGTTCAGCCACTGAGCATTTCAATTATGACCCGAAAGCAAACCTGAGCAATGGGTCGAGCCAAGATTACGCTGTATTCACTTGTCTTACAGCCCCCCCCTTTGTTCAAAGACTATCACCAGGCCATAAGGCCGGTGATCTTGCCGCGGTCACTTGTGCATTGCACCCACAATGCACAATCAATAAGGGCCTCACGACCACCCTCCTGGGTGATCGGGTGGCTATTTAAGGAAACAAAGGGGATTTGACTCAGCTTGACAATTCAATAAATTGCAATACTCAGCCAGACCCCCATTGTTCTTCTGCCTCACGCGAGCATTTCACTTCTCAGTTGCAGCATTCGCTGAGACTCAGCTTCAATTTTGCCCACACGCCTTGAAGCTGAGACTTTTGCGGGTGCTGAAACTGCTCAGATCGTCTCAGCTTCACCTTGGTATAAAAGACCATCTTCACACGACACGCACTTCACTTTCTCTCTCACCCGCTCCACTTCGTTCAACGTCACCCGCGTTTGTCCTTCTTGTGCGTATTCCCCCTCGTCTTCCTGCCTTTCCAGTCTTTTCTTTCGCACTCGACTAACCCCACTCCCCTTCCTGCTCGCTTTTTGTTTTTCCTGCTGATAATTTCAGAACCCCACTTCTATCTACTTTGTACGTTTTCTCCAATTGAACTTTTGTCAACATTATGGTCCGATATTAATCATTTTCTTTCTTCACGACTCTCTTCTAGACTTTTAAAAACCTCCTACTAGAGTCTTTTTAATTTGAATTCCGTTTTAAAATTATAAATCATCGTATGTCCTCCTTTTCTTTCTTGATTGCTTACTTTCTATTCAGTTACTAACCTGTTTTGTTTTGTTTTTAGATGTCGTGCACGTTATGCACCAAGCGGGGTATCCCCTGCATTCGTTCCTCGACGACGACCGACGCTTGTGATGCTTGCCGACAAGCACACAAGAAATGTTCGTTTGTCGTCCGCCCCTTCCGACCCCGCGGCCAGAGGAGTTCCCGCCCAAGACGCCCTCGCCAGGACTCCTTTGTGGCCGATGATGATGAAACGATTTCCGAGCATGAGTGGACCCCGGGACCCCAAACAGGCCAGCGGGAACGATTCAGGATGATTAGCCCAGTCCCCTCAAGCATCGATTTGTCCACCCCCCCTCCTAGGCCACCATCCGATGGTCACTTCACTCCTCGACCTGAGCGAAGTGATTATCCGGCCGATGAAGGATGGCGATGGAAAGAGGACATTCGAGCTTGGGCTGATCGTCACCATGTCTTGTCACCAATGGGATTCAAACGCCAAAGTAAGTTTTCTTTCTCCTCCTTATCTCATTTATCTTCACGCAATAATACTCAATTTTTTCCATTACTCATAGAACCAAACCCCCCGAATCCCCCCTGACAAGACTCTCCCGTTCCTACTTTGCCTCGCGAGCAAACCCCGCGGCAACCCACTCCAGGCCCGAGTGGCACCCGATGGTCTGAGGACTTATTCCGCGGTAAGCAGCCAACTTTCTCTTTTCTCATTTTCACTTTCGCATCAAGTTAACTGACTCTTCCTCCTTTTGTAGAAGCCTCCCAGCACGATGAGCCACCTATTCCTGGCCCGAGTCCATCCTCCGAACCACCTGAGGACATTGCGACTCGTGAGCCTCAACCTGAGGTGGCTCCTACGCAATCAACGGAGGAACCTTTTGGTAAGTCCCTATTTCACCTTTTTAACTCAACTCAACTTTTCCTCACCCCTCCTTCGACCATCTCCAGCTCGTCCCGCAACTCCCTGCTCCATTATCATCATCGACGATACGCCAGTCGGTTCCCCCCCTCCCCCTCCCCCTCCACCTTCTTCTTCACCCACTCCCCCACCTTCCCCTCCTGTTCCCCCTCCCACCACTTCTACCCCGGTTCCTTCCCCGGATATCCCTCCCATTGACGCCGAGAACCCAACAGCCTCCTCCCCCCCGGTGCCAAGCTCCTCTCATTCCTACAATGACGCTCGCCAGGAATTCACCGACCTGCGCCCGATACTAATGATTCCTCGAGCCATCGTCCACGAATCGATCAACCGAATCTTGTTGGAGCATCGTCGGTTGCTCCACATGATTCCTTTCGTGGATGCAACTCATCGAAATGAGATGCACCGGGAATTCCGGGAGGAACTAAACTCCCTCCTTGGCGAGGCGATAGAGGCTTATCCAATGGAGGACATCACCGGGATAGTCTCCAAATTCTTAGAAAAATAAAATCCACAAAAAAAATCGTATTCTTTCCTCTTTTTACCTTTTGTAATACACTCCTTTAGATAAATTATTTGTATTCAATGAAAGATATTTTCAATTTCTCTTACGTTTTTTGTTCACGTGAATTTATTATAATTCCTCAATGATTCATATTTACTATTGGGTGAGAATAATTTTCGTAAGTGCCCCACCAAAAGTTTGAGTTAGTATTTTTGTATGTGAGAAAATCTTTTGCCAAAAATGCGCCAATAGTCACCATTCCTGCCTCCTATATTTTCTTCCTCCATTGTTTAGAGCCATATCAAATCTTAACTGTAAAAAAGCGGGAGGTTCCGGCATGTGAGCAATCCACTCCAGATTCATGAGAAATTGCCGTTCCTATGGTCACACGCTATTAATCTTAGTCATGTATTGAATTGTTTAAATTGTCGGGAACCTTCACAAGCGTAACGATTGGCGTGTGAGCTGTCGGGAGCCTGAAAAGGCGTAAGGATTGGTGTGTGAGCTGTCGGGCGCCTGCACAGGTGAAAGGATTGGCGTGTGAATTGTCGGGAGCCTGCACAGGCGTAAGAAATTGTCAGCATTGTTAGCATCCTTCACAAGCCTAAGGATTCGCGTGTGAGCTGTCGGGAGGTTGCCAGGCGTAAGGATTGGCGTGTGAATTTTCGGGAGCCTGCACAGGCATAACAAATTGTCAGCATTTTTGGCAACCTTCACAAGCCTAAGGATTGGCGTGTGAGCTGTCGGGAGCCTGCACAGGCGTAAGGATTGGCGTGTGAGCTTTCGGGAGTCTGCACAGGCGTAAGGATTGGCGTGTGAGCTGTCGGGAACCTGCACAGGCGTAAGGATTGGCGTGTGAGTTGTCGGGAACCTGCCCAGGCGTAAGGATTGGCGTGTGAAGCCTCGGCACCCCGCATAGGCGTAAGAAACTTTTAGCATTGTCGGCACCTGCACAAGCATAAGGATTCGCGTGTGAAGCGTTGGGATCCTGGACAAGAGCAACAAACCTGGCATATGTACGATGGCATGCCTCCGTACATAATCCACTTCACCCCTTTTTCCTGTGAGACACCCCATCTCCCGCACTCGAATCCATCCAATCCTGGTGTATATTGTCCTCTGCCTTACCCCACCATCATCTACCAATCACGCTGCTATTCTGACTGCCTCACTCTTTGAATTGGCATGAGATTGTATTACCATCCCTGATTTGATAGCCCGCTCTCTCGGCAATCTCATAATAGCCATGGCTTTTTTTGCCGCATTGTTTTTGCCAACCTCCTTGAGCATTGTGCGGACATACCCACTAGTGTCGTGCTTTCGTTGTCCTGTGCTGGATCAGTATAATGAACAAATGTACTACTGGCCCACACTACCTGAATGAGCCCATGACATGCGGATAGATCAATCCAAAAATGCTCATTTGGGAAAATCAATTTTCCCCCTGTACACCGCTTTGACGCATCTCTTTGAATTTGGCCGGTCCGCTTATCAGCTTGAAACCACCATCCCGAAGCATACAGCGATGCATCCTTATCAACATGAGGTGCGTTTTTGAATCCATTCATGGTGAAAGTGAGTGCCGAAGCAAACTCACATGCACCCTGATTTGCGGGATTATTGCCTTCATACTTGACTTGATCAAAAGACGGAACCCCCAATGAGTTGTAGCAATTTTGAATCTTCTGAAATAAATTATCCCCAACATATCGTAAGGATTGACCTAGAATGCGACCCACCGAGCTAAGATTGGCACCTCGGTCCCGCCATTCATCTTTTGCATTTTCAATTTTGCCAGCACTACCATACAGACCAAATTGTTCATTCTTCGTGGTGCATTTGCGCCACCCAATCGCGAACATAAATCCCTCCAGTAATGCTCCATTTGTTGCAATAGGGTCAGTGAACCTCTTTTCGCGAAATAAGAATTGTGATAATTCATCCCATTGATTGACCTCGACTTCACTCATTGTTGTGAATGGTCGGAATTCAACAAGGGCAATGAGTAATCCGGTTGAAGAGAAAATTGCCACACGGCCAAAGTGAATGCGTTTGATCTGATTGACATCCACCACCCTCCGAATTTCACTTGGGGTGATATTTGCTGATACTGGCATTGATATTTGTGCTGTTGGGCGAGAGGAGGAAAAAAACCTATTCATTCGGGTCGTTTTGCGCTCATTTGTCTTTTGGGATCTGCTACTATTCCCGAGTGGTTGCGGGATCACTATGTGTTGAAGCACAAAAGATATCAGATACTGCCAAGGAGCTTTCTTCGGCACACATCCTTTGACTTCCCTTTAGAGCCCACAGGACATTGGCACAATCTGAACCGACTAAAGCCAATGTTCTTCCGTGGGGCCCAATGAGGGTGCCACATAAATGTGGAAGCATATATATATATCTATATATATACACTGAGATTAAGTGAGAAACTCACACTTTCCTTCCTCAGCCCGACGCTTTCTCGCGAGTTCCCTTTTACGCTCTTTTCCTTTTTTTGTGAATGGCATGCTTGCAGCAGAAAATGAAATGAAACCAAATGATTACTGATTTATTAATATCACCTAAATTGGATTGCGGTGGATGAATCTTTTTTAATTGCGGCTAAAAAGAAAGCTCACGCCTGACCTTGGCAACTTCACGATCTCAAATACCTGAACCTGAAAATTGCAGTGGATAGTGCATTATTCAATTTTACACATTGATGTTCCCATGCAATCACTTTCCAATCCAACCATTTGGAATATTGCAAGCACACGCAAATGCAATATGCATCCTGCTGCGGATCCCTAGTTATCCCAGTCCTCTTGAAAGACACAGTAACAATTTGCCTATTATGGGCTGGCGGGAAGTGATAAACGCGACTTCCCGCAATGCCCCCGAGTGTGCTACTCGCGGGCACAAAGCCTGACTCAGCTTGCGTCTTGGCGGAGTCTTTGCAATGATGTACGGAGGCATGCCGCCGTACAATTACTATTGGTACTCAGACTGTGGCATCCGGCAGTAGTAGGATAGGAAGTCATGATTATTAAATTCATAAATAACTTTGCAAAATTAAATTACAATCTATCTAGTACAAAGCTAATCTAAAACGGGTCAATCCTGGTTGTGAGTTTAGCTGACCTGGGTACCGTCAAGGTGACCTCATCACTTGAACCAAGACCGCGTTTCGCCACCCAGGCATCACCAAAGTCTAATACTAAGCATCGTGCAAATTCAAATCTAAGAGGTACAGTGGGGTTAAAAGACTCTGATGAGAAGAAACTTTTATTCAGTAAATTACATATATACTTATTAGTACGTAGCCACACTGGCTCCACTAGATTTTTACCCTCTGAAAGTTTTGCGGAAATGTCAATTAGTGATAAAGCCCCTTTAACTGAGCTTGTTCTCCAGTCATCTGAGCATACCATCAAACCACGAACCCCCGCCGCACAGAATGCCGCTAATATACCATAGCAAATTCGATTTATTCCGAGATTCTTGTGACACGCCAAAAGATCTTTGATGGCCTCATTTTTTTTTGAGTTCGTGAGTTTGCCTTTGATGCCATTAACTTCGACCTTTGTATGTGCACGTACCATGTTGTACGCAATCATCAAATGGATAACTGTATCCATTAGATCCTCCAGGTTCTTGTGCGGCTTTGTGGATATCTCATTGTCAGCCCCGCCACCTTCAATGCTGAGTTGGGTTGCACGTTGCTTCGATTTACTCAAGCAGGAGGCAAGGTATTCAACTGCTCCCCGTTCGAGTCCAAGAGGATCGGTCAAATTTGATGTTGGTGCAACATATGGTTTGGGTGCAATCACATCGTATGAGACTAAACTAATGGATTCAAACATAACATTTGCCCAAAAATGTTTAACTGGATTCGCGGGGTAAAGAAGGCTCTGAACCATTTTGAAGAAGGAGTGTTCAGATTTGGGGAGATTATCGGGAGGTTTAGCTGATTCCTTCATCAATTTGAGATTCCAAATGTTGTAATCAAAAAACGCTTCTGTTTCAGTTGGCTTAAAAAAATCTAACCCTGTATATTGCAATTTATATCACCAGTCAACAGCCAATAATCAAGTATCATGCACAAAGATAAAAAAAAACTCACCTGCCATCTCAAGGTCCTGCAGCCAAGCCGACATTTTAAGATCTCGGTTACTGATCACCTTAATACCAACGGGCAGGAATGTATGAGCATCCTTTGTTGGTAAATTGTCCCATCTATTTTTGTAAATCCTATTGATATTATCAAGCCCCCTTTTCCATGATTGTTGAGAAATATTGGAATGATAATTCAAAATGCCTGCAAACTCTTCCATGCGGGATAAAAATATTCCTTGAAAATTCGCAGCGGATGACACTTCGGGCTCAGCGTCGGGAATTATATCAGTCATATCTCGTCCCATTGTATCATGTTTAATTGTTTCCCTTTCTTGAGGGGCTTGAATATTCCGAGGAGTGGCGGGAGGGGTTGCATCATGCATTGTTTCATTGGGTATCGGGGGGCTTTCAGTATGTGGAGCTTCAGCATGGATTGTTTCATTGAGTATGGGGGGGGGTTCAGTATGCGGAGGTTCATTATCAATATCGTCCCCTTCAACATTGATCATTTCATCACCTTGATCCCGGGAATCCTTTGCGGCTTCAAAGGTACGGCGTTTTTTGTTGGTTTTTTTGGTTGCATGTATATTTGGTCTTTTTCCTAATCCTTTGCCTGGAAATCCAATTACGACTCGAGATCCTTCAGGTAGAGATTCTCCCACCTCCACACCTGCCCATATATTGTAAGCAGCTATTTTTATCAACTTTGTTTTGAATTAGTAATGGACTTACGGTTCAAATCCATTTTGAGCAGGCTCATGGCTTCAGCAATCTTTTGACGCACATAATCAGGAATTTTACTATCATTTTGGATTTTCTCGAGCCTTGGGATTGTTTGAGCAATGTTGGAGACAAATTGTTCCTTGGATATAATTTCCACCTCCCCACTGAAAATTACATCATCTTGCCCATCATCTTCTGTCGGTGCACAAGGTTCAACAGTCTTTTCCTTCTCATAAGTTTTAAAATTCGGTTTCTGAGAGCTTGGAGGTTGACCTGAAATAAAGGCTATGACACAATATCAGGTTTTGAGAGATTAGAAATACTCAAGATGGATGTATACTCACATTCTGGAAGAACTGGTGGATCTTGATTATCTTCATGTGACTGGCTCTCTGCTTCAATGCCTAATTCACGACTACTGGCCATATCAGATATTTCACTTCCACTCTCTGGGGCTGAAGTTGGTCGTTCATTAAATTCCGTTGAATTTCCCGGGGTTTGGGCCATCGCGGAGGTAGTTTAGTAAGCAAATAGATGGTGACGAGTTGATTGATAACTAGGTGGAAGTAAAATAATCGCATTTGCAAAATGCGATTTGGCGGGAAATTGAAGGAGGCGATGTTTTGCAAATTATTTCATATCATGCAAATGAAATCACTTCCCTGTGAGACATTGAATAAAGTTGACTAGTGAGAAACCTACTAAAGTCAACTTTTGAACTATTGAACGCTCATGAGGTAAGGACTAAGCAAAGTGTTCCATTTGAATGATATGAAATAAAATGGTTTTGTTGGCGAAAAAGGAGACACAATTCTTGTCTTAAATAGTCCACTTATTAGGTTTTAATTTGCGAGTCTCATGATTTAAACCCTAACCACAACATTGTGAATATACTGACCAATTTCCCCTGAGGTCCTGTTGGCAGAGAAGGCCACTCAGCATATTTCGGCGATGGCGTCCATTGTGTACGCCAACAAGCCACCGTACACTATGGATGTAGTACGGAAGCGTAAGGATGGTAAGCGGCGTCGGAGGCATGTCGGGAGGGTACCTACTAGGCAAGCGTAAGGATCGTAAGCAGTGTCGGGAGCATGTCGGGAGGGCACTTCATGAGCGTAAGGATGGTGAGCAGTGTCGGGAGTATGTCGGGAGGGCACTTCATGAGTGTAAGGATTGTAAGCAGTGTCGGGAGTATGTCGGGAGGGCACTTCATGAGCGTAAGGATCGTAAGCAGTGTCGGGAGCATGTGGGAGGGCACTCCGCGAGCGTAAGGATCGTAAGCAGTGTCGGGAGTATGTCGGGAGGGCACTTCATGAGCGTAAGGATCATAAGCAGTGTTGGGAGCATGTCGGGAGGGCACTGCGCGAGCATAATGATCGTAAGCAGCGTCGGGAGCATGTCAGGAGGGCACTGCGCGAGCGTAAGGATTGTAACCAGTGTCGGGAGTATGTCGGGAGGGCACTACACAAGCGTAAGGATGGTAAGGGTGGGGGTGTGAAAGCGTAAGGAGTGGTGAGGACGGAGATGGGGGGCAGGCAGTGTCAGAGTCTCATCTGGAGGGTGGTGCGGGCGCGTAAGCATGCTAAGCGTTGGGGAGGCAGAAGCTATTAGGTGAAATTACCCGAACGTTGCGAATAGTGTTGAAACGGGTTTGGGCTTTGAGTGACATTCTCATGTGACACATGTGACGATTGACGTTGTCTTGACGCTGACGTGACGTGACCCACTAAATCCAGTGACTATAAAGTAACACTAACGAGACTGAAGCAAGATTTTATACTGACCGCGGTGCGACGTGAAGTAAATCGCCGACGATTGACGCAAGATTTGCCCTGGTGATATAAAAAGGAGGGTTTTTCCCTTGAAAACCCATCATCTTATCTTACATTACCATTATTCTTACGTGACAAGACTGTTATTCATCAGTAGTGTCCTTAGAATTATTTAAGATATAATTAGAATATAATTATTGTAGTGTTTCTTTACAGTCAAAGATATTAGAGCATTGCAACCCAGGTCCTCAATAGACTCATCACCACTGTTACCACGTAGCAGTAGGACCTGA
Organism: Austropuccinia psidii; assembly: GCA_023105745.1. Lineage (NCBI taxonomy): Eukaryota > Fungi > Basidiomycota > Pucciniomycetes > Pucciniales > Sphaerophragmiaceae > Austropuccinia > Austropuccinia psidii. Next base: position 51,279,003 of record JALGQZ010000007.1, on the reverse strand, counting down.
AGATTTCATTTTTTATTTATTTTGACGTGTCACAGTCATAGTACTAGCTTGTATTTACTATTTTTAAGCTACTACATAGACTCACCCTGACATTTTGGGGGCCTGGCCGTGGTTTTTCAACCTTATTGGACGTGTTTGAACTGAATTAGGCGTAAAATTCAGTCATTTAAAAGATATTTTACTAACAGTAAGTAAAATTTCAAATTTTTTTCATCTTTATCATTATTTTTTAGAATCATATACTATATATACAAATTTTTGCTCCAAAAAATATATATTATAAATATTTTTTGTTGAGAGTAAGAGTACATATCCTCTTTTTTATTATATTGCAATAATTTCCACGTAATTTGATAATAATACAACAGTATTATTCAAATTTCAATAAGAATAATAATATACAAACAGTATATTATTCATTTTACTATTATTTTTCACCAAAGTGCGTGAAAATTAATATAGAAACAATTTATTAATAAATAATTAATAAATATTAAATAAGAAAATAATTTTTTATTATTTATAAGGAATATTTTAATTAAATATTTCCTTTAAAAACAAGATATCACTCAAATTGACGTGAAAACTTGTAATTAATTGATATTTTTAATCAATATCAAGTGTTATAATAAATATTATTTATAATATTTATAATAACAAATCAAATTTCTTATAATTTAATAAATTTGACGTGTTTATATAAAAAAAACACAATAATATCCAAGTGAATCATTCACAAAACACTTGGATATTACAGTTTTCACTTCTAAAACATAAGTGAAAAACTCAAAAAACTGTTATTTTTCAATAAAAACACATAAAAACAATTAAAAAAAACATAAAAACCTCAAAAATTTGGAAAAATAACAGTAGAATTGAATATAATCATTTTGTTTTATCATAAAATACTGATATACAATCTGAAATATCTTTTCTGAATAGTGGACAAAGACTATATTCCATTAGAAACCCAGTCACAAGGAAATCCATCTGTGACAGCCTCAGAAGACAGAGAGGTGCTGCCAAAAACCAAGGGCAAGCAGAAAAGACACAGTGAAGTGACAATCAACTCAAAAGATTTGACACCAATAGCCGTGCCAAGGGCCAAAAAACCCAGAAAAGCTCCAACAAAACCAGTTGGATCACCAAAACAGATTGAGAAACAGAAAATCACTGTTATTAACCCAGTTGTAAACTCTAAAGGCAAATTACCAAAGAGTATAGACCATAAATTTGTACAAGGGCCTGCTAAAGGTAAATAAACCTTGAAAAATACAACATTTTTTTGTCTGTCATTTTTTAACATCGTTAACATGACACCTCCACTTCTTAGAGATCTTGGATTCCCAAGAAATCAACCAGAACACTGGCCAAGAAGACACAGAGGAAGAAGAACTGGAGCAAATGACCAGCAAAGGACTTACCATCAGGGAACTCCTGCCCAAGGTCCTGTTCCAAATCAAATTCAACCCAGAAGTCCAACCAGGAGATTGGACAGATGCAGAACAGGTCCTCCAAATACACAAACTCCTGAGAGACCTCTTCACATGGAGCATGGACAACAAAATGTTCACTATGGCAGCATCATGGGCAGAAGTGGGGATAACAACCCAGAAGATCTGTCTCAAGCAAATGGCTTGGATGAAACCTATGACAGAAATGCAAGGTTGGAATCCCAACAAGAATTTCAAACTCTTAGAAGAAAGAGCAACCAGAATCAAAGAGAACCAGGCAGCCATACAAGCCATAGAGAGATCTTGGCACAAGGAAGAGCCCAGTCAGATTCAGGTACCCCCAGAAATGGAAGGAGAAGTCCCATCTTCCCCACAACAATCCAGCAGTTCCAGGCCCTACAAGCCAAAGGAAACTTCATCCAAGGCTCCCCAACCCTTCCAGGTAGTTTCCAACAGGAGAAAAGGAGCCCAAGGGAAAAACAAAACTTCTTTCAACCAGAGGAAGAAAGAAGCAGACCCATTGATGAAAAAGCTGATGGACTTAGTCCAAGAAGTACACAAAAACAAGAAATAGTTGTACCTACAAATAGTTTTGATAGTTCTGACTCAATAGACCCAGAATTAATGACTGAAACTACAATCCACACTCATGAGTTTGAAAACAAATTCACATGGACCAAATTGGCCCAATTCATGGATTGGACATATGAAACCTCAGGAAAAATGAGGACAGAAATGGAAACATTGAAAGAAGAAAATGCTTTCCAAGCAACAGTCATTAAAGACTTAAATACAAATCTGGCCAAAATTTGGACAGAATTTGAAAAAACTAACAGACAGTTGAATTCCATTCTAGAAGAACAACAAACTGTGAGGAGGGATCTGAGGAATATCCAGCAGCAGCAGGATAGCCTTGACAAAGAAATTGATTACCTCTATGACAGGGAAGAAAATCAATACCCTCCAACACAAGGTCAGCCTACTACCTCTACAAAATTGAAAGAAGAGGATAAAGACTATGACCAGGAACCTGAATATCAGATTCCAAAGTTAAGATCAGAGTCAGTGTACCAAGATGGGGAAAATCTCAACTATTCAGAGAAACAGGCACTAAAACAGTTACCAGAAGTAACAAACTGGCCAAAGTTCTCAGGAATTGGGGAATATGACCATATGGAGATCATTGACTATATTGATGGACTCTTTGTTGATGTCCCAAAAATACCAGACTACTGGATCACAACAAGACTTAACACAGCATTCAGAGGCCATGCAAACATATGGTATACTGAGATGAAAGAAATACATGGCAGGAAAAGCTGGCCATGGTGGAGGAACCAGATTATACAAAAGTATAGCAATGGTAGTTGGATCTGGCAAAAGACCATGTCCTTTGAAAGTGATAGATACTCCACAGAAAAAGACCCTTATGAATGGTGCCTCAAACAAACAAAGAGGCTAAAAGCTATTGATCCCAATATGACAATAGAAATGAGAAACCATAAACTCCTAACAAAATTGCCAGGAGATATAGAACATGCAGTCAAATGCAGATGCAACAACATCAGCAGCATTGATGACATAGCAAATGTCATACAAGATGTGAGAAAGAAAACCTCCATAGGAAGGTACACATCCTATAAACCAAACTTCAAAGACAAGAGGTCTGAAGTTAAAGAGACAAACAAAGAAAAAGGGAAAGAAACCCCAAAAAAGAAATATGTGTGCCACAACTGTGGATCACCAGACCACTATGCCAACAATTGCACAAAACCAAAAAAGAAAATATATGCAATTGATGAAGAATCAGAAGCAGAACAAACAGGTGAAAAATCTGATTCTGACAGCATGGGAAATGGTATGAGAGCAGAATCACAAAGTGAACCTGATACCATGGAAGAATACATAGTGGAATGCAATGAAGAAAGTTCACTTGACATACAAGACATTGAATTGGATTCAGGAATACCACAAATAACAACAGACAAAGAGCTCTGTAAGCACACACAGAATGCACAAACATTCCTGGTAACCCCAAATAGAGGGATGGGATTCATTCATGGAACACCTACAAAATTGACAGTTTACATTGAGAACTGTAAACACCCAATGATCATTGACACAGGAGCAAGTTGCTCCATAGTGGCAAAAGAATACTTGGAACAACACTTCCCCAAATGGGAAGAAGAGATAATCCCAACAAAAGCTAGAAACTTTAAAAGTGCATCAGGCAAAATGAACTCACTGGGGACAATAATCAAAGAGATAATTATCCCACACCAAAAAGGAAATATCAGACTGGAACCTGAATTTGTAGTTCTAGAAAATGCACATGTACAAGGATTCTTACTAGGTACAGAGTACTAAAGAATGTATGGCATGGATATTTGCAATAGTAAAAACAGATATCTTACCATAGGTACAAAGAAAGACAAAAAATTTTCCTTTGACATAAATCATGTAACAAATGATAACACCTTGAAAGAACTAGTGGAAGAATTCAAAGAAGCTCAATATGGCACTCAACTCACCAGTAAAATGAAACTCAGCTTACTGAAAGTATTGAGAAAACATAGAGAAGCTTTTGCAATAGGAGATGAACCACTAGGAAAAATCAAAGGACATGATATAGAATTATATCTAGATGTAGAAAGACCATATCCACCTATGCTTAGGAGACCACCATACCCAGCCAGCATGGAAACTAGGAAAGAAATTGAGAAACATATCAATGAACTCCTAGAAATGGGGGTAATAAGAAAAATAGGACATAATGAGATAGTAGAGGTCACTACACCAGTCCTTATAACTTGGCATGATGGTAAATCCAGACTATGTGGTGACTTCAGGGCTTTGAATAATTACACCAAAGCAGACAGGTACCCCATCCCAAGGATACCACATGCACTATATAAGCTAGCAAAAGCCAAGTTCATTACAAAAATGGATTGCATGAAAGGTTTCCACCAGAATGGGGTGAAACCAGATTCCATCAAACTGCTGAGAATTATATGCCATATGGGCATATATGAATATACTAGAATGCCATTTGGCATTAAGAATGCACCAGCCCATTTTCAGAGGATGATGGATACCATATTTCAAGATGAAATTATGGAAGGGTGGATGGTAGTGTACATTGATGATATCATAATATACTCAGAAACATGGGAAGACCATGTGAGGAAAATTGATAAAATATTGGGAAAATGTACACCAATCAACATGAAGATATCTCTTAAAAAATGTAACTTTGGACAGCAAGAACTGCTAGCCCTAGGACACAAAGTTTCAGGTTTGAGTCTAGCTATAGACCAAAATAAAGCTGCTGCAGTACTGAAGAAACCAGTACCAAAGAACATTAAGGAAATGCAATCTTTTTTGGGCTTTGCTAGTTACTACAGAAGCCACATTAAAAACTTTGCACACATCACTAGTAGTCTATACAAACTGTGCTCAAAGGATGTAGTCTTTGAAATCACCAAAGAAAGAAGGGATGCATTTGAGAAGATCAAACATGAACTGACCAATGCCCCTGTCCTGATGATGCCTGATTTTGAACTACCATTCAAACTATATATAGATGCAGCATGTAGTCAAGGACTAGGAGCAGCACTACACCAGAGGCAACTAGTGGATGGAATACCCAAAGAAGGGGTAATTTGCTATATATCAAGACAACTGAAAGACTCAGAAGCCAGATATGGAGCTACTCAGACAGAATGTCTCTGTTTGGTATGGGCGTTAGAGAAACTCCATTACTACTTAGAAGGAGCAGTATTTGAAGTTTTTACTGATTGCACAGCCCTCAAATCACTGTTGAACATGAAGACAACAAACAGACACATGCTTAGGTGGCAAATAGCCATACAAGAATATAGAGGGAATATGACTATCATCTATAAAGAAGGGAAAAGTCATACTAATGCAGATGGCCTCAGCAGGTGGCCACTGAAAAATGACCAAGAAAATCCAGCATATGACCCAGAAAATGGGGCCAAAATACCCATACAATGCATGGAGATAGATAAGAGAAAGAACTTCAAACTATCAAACTGGGCATTGGGGAATGATCCATCAAACCCAGCACAGAGCTTTGGAGAGAGCAAAGAGATACCCATACTGGGAATCAGCTCCTCTAATCTGAACACAGAGTTCTTTAGCATAGTACAATCATCATACAATAAACACAAACAGTGTAGTATATTGATACAACTACTAAAACAAAAGTACAGGAGTCCTGAACTAGAAAGCCAATTGGAAGAGCCATGGCTCAAAAACTTCAGAGAGAATAGATTTTTCCTGATAGATGATCTACTATACCATAGGGAAAAACACACAAGTGCCCTGGTAATAATAAATAGAGAACATATTTCCCTGATACTACAGGAATGCCATGACTGCCCATACATGGGACATATGAGTGAAGAGAGAACTAAGGAAAGAGTCTTTAGCACAGCTTGGTGGCCAAAGTGGGAACAAGACTTGAGTGAATACATCAACACTTGTACCAGATGCCAGAAAGCCAACAGAAGTCATGGCAAAAGATATGGATTACTCCAGAGTATAGAAGAGCCCAAACACCCCTGGGAAATAATAAACATGGATTGGGTAACAGGCCTGGTCCCTGGAGGGAAGGACAGCTTTAATGCATGCCTAGTAGTAGTAGACAGGTACAGCAAGAGTGTCAGATGTCTCCCCTGACACAAAGAGGACACAGCAATGGACACAGCCATATTGTTCTGGAACAATGTGATAGCTAACTGTGGAGTCCCAAGAATCATAATTAGTGACAGAGACCCTAAATTCACATCAGAATTTTGGACTAATCTATATGAGATGCTGGGAACCAAACTAGCATTCTCCACAGCTTACCATCCACAAACAGATGGTCTAGCAGAAAGAATGATCCAAACATTGGAAGACATCATTAGAAGGTTTTGTGCATATGGCATGGAATATAAAGACAATGAGGGATATACCCATGACTGGGTAACCCTCCTACCAGCTGTACAATTGGCATACAACACAAGTGTACACTCAGTGACAGGAAAATCCCCTGCCACATTAGAGAAAGGATGGAACCCACTACTCCCAGTAGACTACTTGAAGAAGAACCTCCTCTCAGTACACCCCACAGCTAAGGACTTCCACACAATGTGGAAGACTGCCTGTGAAAAAGCAGAGAAATGTGTGGCTGAAGCAAAATTATATAACAAACAGAGATATGACAAAAGTCACCAAGAACCTGATTTCAAAGAAGGAGACCAAGTTCTAATCTCAACTCTCAACTTCAACAACCTAAGAGGACCCAAGAAGATGAGATATTCATTCATAGGACCATTCACCATTATTACATTAATAGGAAAGAATGCAGTAGAAGTCAACCTGACCAAAGAGTTCTCTAGGAAACACCCAGTTTTCCCTGTGAGCCTGGTCAAACCTTATCACCAGACAGATGAGAAGAAATTCCCTGACAGGAAGAAGAAAGTCACCCATGAAAGATTGGTAGAGGAAGATGACTCACCTGGACCAGTGAAAAAGATCATTAAAGCCAGGAAAATAAGAATCAATGGGAAAGACAACAGGCAATACCTGGTTAGATTTAAGAATCAACCAGCAGATAAAGACAAATGGTTAACTGAGAAAGAAATCCCAGATGGACAAATACACCTCAGAAGATTCAGAGCCCCCAGGAGGGCTGAAGAGTCTCATCAATGATGAGCCTTCTTTTGAGGGAGGGTATGTCAGCCTGTGACTCAAAACAGAGCACTAGCATGACATCCAACATACCATAAATAATGGTATGGCAAGTATTGAACAAACATAGTCAATACAGGTAATAATTAAGAGAAAACAACCCTCTTACATTAAACACCAACCTTATCCAAACAGAATAAGGAAACCTAGAGGAGAATAAACAAGTCAAAACCCTTATTTTCACCTCTCATCTAACTTATGCATATTTAAGTTATCCTATACCAAAATGGTATTTTTCTTAAAGCTCACATAGAGAGCTACACAATGATATCATCCATGTTGTTGTAACACCACTACAACTGGAGATACCATATAACCTCATTTTCAAAACCAAGTCCCCCTGAAAGTCAAAGAGGGCTTGTACAAAACTGTACAAAAGTACAACCAAATTAAAGATCTCAACAAGAGCTTTAATTTGAGACACCTTAGACCTCTGTATCTCTTAAATTGACTGAGGGATCTTGGTTCAAAGGTTTAATAACCAAAATACAGATATTCTGAAAATAAGAAAATAAACAAACCCCTGTATCTTTGGCATACACTCATACAACTGTACAGTGTCATATACCAAACTGTAGGGCTAATCAAGCCCTACAGAGCTGTATCATCAGAATACAGATATCTTCCAAATTGAAGAAGATATCTAGCATGGAAGTTTTTGAAGCCTCATACTGATGTACAAAATTACATCCAAAAACTTAAAACCCTTATAACTTTTGCTATTTGCAAGAAGGGTAAACATGAAGAATACCAAATTGAAGAGCTCATTAAGCCCTTCAATTCTGTGCTCTTAGTTTCTTGATATCTCAAAAACTGACTGAGATATCTTGGTTGGAAGTATTTTGACCAATACTGGTCTGTACCAAACCTGTACCAACCAGTACAGCTTTGATACTTAAAATAATGGTTATTTAAAGCTTAAACCCGCCCAGAATGACCAATATTGATCATACAGACACCAGAACAACGTCATCCAAGTGCTGACCTGGCAGGTGAAAAGTTTTTTCACCCTGTATTGATCCAGAATGATCATTTGTGGTTCCAAAACCACAATTCTGTCTATATTGACGTCAGAATTGAGGATCTAGAACCACAGACTGACCACTGGAGTAAAAATTTTCACTCCTCTGACGTGTGAAGAGTTAATAACTCTTGACAGTCTTGGAAGATATAAAAAGGAGGGTTTTTCCCTTGAAAACCCATCATCTTATCTTACATTACCATTATTCTTACGTGACAAGACTGTTATTCATCAGTAGTGTCCTTAGAATTATTTAAGATATAATTAGAATATAATTATTGTAGTGTTTCTTTACAGTCAAAGATATTAGAGCATTGCAACCCAGGTCCTCAATAGACTCATCACCACTGTTACCACGTAGCAGTAGGACCTGAAGATTTCATTTTTTATTTATTTTGACGTGTCACAGTCATAGTACTAGCTTGTATTTACTATTTTTAAGCTACTACATAGACTCACCCTGACATTCCTCAAGTTTTCATCTTCAAATTTTGATTATTGTTCATTTTATTTCATTTTTATCCTGAAATCATGCCCATCAAACACTCACCTCCTGCAAGGCAGACAAGATCTCAGGCCAGATCTCAAGCTTTTCTCACTCCAACTCCCAGGGCTCCTCTTGATGGCACCCCAGAAATTTCTCAACTGAGGGCCAAATTGGACAGAGGACCCATTTTGGAGGGGCATCACCATCCAGGAAGGAAGTAAGAGTGCCAAGAAGATCAAGCCCATTCTCAGGAGTATTTGGCAGATTTCCAGGAATTTCAAGGTCCATTTTTCAAGGTCCAGGTGAAGATGGTGAAGAGGAGGAGGAGTATTCTGTGGAAGAGGAAGGGTCTGATGGTACTGAAGGTGTCCCTGCTCCTGTGGAGGCATCCCAGGGTACTGGAGGGCCAACTCTAGCCCAGTCTAATCAGCCTGTCTCTCATCAGTCTGAACCATCTCTATTGGCCATCATGCAGCAAATGACTCAGATTATGGCCAATATTCAAGAAGCTTCATCCTCTGAAGCATCAAGACCACCAGCCTTTAAGACTGCATCTATGAAGGCACCAGAATGCTTTGATGGGACTCAACCTTTCAAAGTTAGAAGCTTTATTCAGTTTTGTCAACTGATTTTTCATAATGATCTGGCAAACGTTGCTCAAGACAGGAAGAAGGTCCTTTATGCCACTTCATTTCTCATTGGCAGGGCTGCAAAATGGATTGAACCTTATCTTTCCAATCTCACCAATCAAGATCCAAATTACCTTCTCAATTCATGGAAATCATTTGAATCTCAACTCTTCACTATATTCGGGGACCCAAATGAAATCAGAAAAGCTGAAGCAGAATTGGATTCTTTAAGAATGAAAGAAGGTGGGCATGTATCTTTATACATTGCTTATTTCAGAAGTCTTGTCTCAAGAATTGGAGATTGGGGTGAAAGTGCTCTTATCCATCATTTCAGGAAGTGATTTCCATCCAGGATTTTGGATCAATTGGCCTCCCATCATTCAAGAATTGACTCTCTTCAAGACTTAATGGATATTACCCTGGAGCTTGATACCAGGTACCATGAGAGGCAAAATGAAAAGAGTCATCATCAAGAGAAGAAGCCCAATGCCTCAAAGTCACATTCTTTTCATCCTCAAAGTTGTTCCAGCTCAATTCAAAAGAAGAAGAATTCTCAGAAGAGGGACAAGCCTCATTCTTCTTTCTTGAATAAAGATTTCAAGTTGATGAATTCTGAAAAAGAAAGAAGAATCAAGGAGGGTCTACATACCTATGGTGGTGGGAAACATAGTCTTGATTCCTGTTTCAAAAGGCCTCAAAACAAGCTTACCCAACTGTCAGTCAAATTTCCCAGCCAGGGAAAAGCCTGAGTGAAGATCATGTTGTGTTCAATGGTCTTCACTATTTTCCATCCAGAGCACAATTGTGCATTCTGAATACTGGTTTCAAAACTCTCTTAAATTTTTTGTCTTTTCTTCTCTCTCTGATATGTTTTACACTATTCTAATTGATTCTGGTGCTACCAACTCATTTATTGAAAAGAAGTTCATTCACAAGTATTTTTTGACCATGTCAGAACTTCCAGAGAATATTCCCTTTATCATTCTTTACTCCTCTGAGTCTCCTCCTTTATTTGTGACTCACCATAATAAATATATGTTTGAGCTCCCTTCCTTCCCAAGCTTTGAATGGGACTTTTTAGTCATTGATACTCCCAAGGGAGAAGACCTCATATTGGGCTTTGACTTTCTCAATCATTTTAATCCATCTATTGATTGGAGGCAAGGGCTGATCACCTTTAATTCTGATCATAAGGACTATTATGATCCTTCAAAGTCTTTCAGTAATGACTTTTCTTCAGCCAAATCATGTGCAGCTCTGTTTGGTGATTCTAGAACACGATCATTTCCATCTTCTGTCCATATTCCTTCCCTTAATTCCCATCAGTCATTACTATTATCTAGAGATGAAGTCTTCAAAGAGATTCAATATGTTAGAAAAGGTAATTCTGTATCTTCACTTCATCTCTTCTTTGGGAATATGGACCTTCCTCCTTTATCTTATCATGACTCCCTGGAGCAGTTGCGGGATGAAGAGGAAGAGCCAGAAGAAATAGAAACCGTGATGAAGGTTGTTCCTCCTGTCTATCACCAGTACTTGGATGTATTCTCCAAGGTGAAAGCAGAGAAACTTCCTCCTCACCGCGCCTGTGATCATCATATTGAGCTGAAGGGCTCTCTACCTCCAGTTGGGGTGATTTACTCTTTATCAAACCAAGAGTCAGATACACTCAGGGTGTAAATTCCAGAGAATGTAGAAAAAGGTTTCATCTGGAGCACCTGTCCTCTTTGTCAAAAAGAAAGATGGTGGCCTCCGTTTGTGTGTTGATTACCACAAACTCAATGCTGTTACTAGGAAGAACAAGTATCCTGTTCCTCCTATGAATCAGGTTCTCATTGTTTTCAATTTTTCTTCTATCTTCTCCAAGATTGATTTGCGTGGTGCATATAACCTGCTCAGAATCAAGGAAGGTGATGAAGACTTGCAATGTTTTAGAACTAAATATGGCAGCTATGAGTATTTGGTTATGCCATTTGGCTCACCAATGCTCCTGCCTCTTTTCAAAACCTTGTCAATGATATTTTTTATGATCTTCTTGATATTTATGTTGTGGTTTATTTGTATGACATTATGGTCTTTTCCAAATCTGAAGAAGAACATGTCACTCATGTGTCCTCTGTTCCTTCCAGACTCAGAGCCAATAACCTCTTTGCTAAGGCCTCCAAGTGCCTGTTTCATGTTACTAGTGTAGAGTATTTGGGTTATAATGTTTCTTCTGAAGGCCTCAAGATGGACCAAGAAAAAGTCCAGCAAATTCTCAATTGGCCACCTCCAAGAAACCTTGAGGCTCTTCAATCATTGCTTGGCTTTGCCAATTTTTACTTCCATTTCATGAATAATTATTCAAAGAAGATCAGTTCACTCACAAGTTTCCTCACAAAAGATTCCTGTTTTCCCCTCAATGAAGAAGCTCTTAGACAGTTTCATCAGCCCAAAGAGGCTTTCACCATTTCTCCAATCTTTTCTCACTTTGATCCTTCTCTACCCACCATTGTAGAGACTGATGCTTCTGATTATGCCTTGGGTGCTGTACTGAGTCAGATTTCTGACTCCGGAAAACATCCCATTGCATTTGATAGCCGCAAGGTTCTCCCAGCTGAGCTCAATTATGAGACTCATGACAAGGAACTCCTTGGCATAGTCTGGGCTCTCAAGCGCTGGAGAGCTTTTCTCCTTTCACTTTGTTCCTCTTTTGAAGTACTCACCAATCATTCATCACTTCAATATTGTATTTCATCAAAGATTCTCACTTGCCCTCAAGCCCGCTGGGCTGAATTTCTCTCTGAATTCCATTTTTCAATCACTTACCGCCCTCACCACCTGGCCACCCTTCCAGATGCATTGTCATGTTGGGACAACGTTTACCCAGAGAGGGGGGAAGATTTCATCAGCAAGAATCCAATGAATTATCAAAAAATAATCAAGCAAGATGAAATTCAAGCCTCAAAATTCTTTGCAGTCAAGGTGGAAGCATTCTCAAATTTGATTGAATCAATTCAGAAGGCATTATGTCAAGATTCTCAATATAGAAGTATCCTTCAAGATTTGGGTAAAGGTAAGTCTGTCCAAGATTATTCTCTTGATTCCTCCTCCCAGTTTCTTCTGTTCAAAGATTGGGTGGTGGTCCCAAATGACCCCACAATTCAACTCAGCATACTTCAAAAAAGGCATTAATCTCCTCTAGCTGGACACCCTGGCCAAGAGAAGACTCTCAAACCTGTCAATCAGGATTTCCACTGGTCCGGCATGACTCAATTCATCAAGGATTATGTCTCATCCTGTCAACAGTGTTCAAGAAACAAAAATATTCACCACAAGAAGTTTGGACTCCTCACACCTCTTCCAATTCCAAATGGTCCTTGGATTTGTCTTTAAATGGATTTCATCACTCAATTGCCACTGTCCAATTCCTTTGACTCAATCCTTGTCATAGTGGACAGATTCTCAAAAATGGCAGTTTTCATTCCAACGATGTCTTCAATAACTTCATTAAATTTGACCCATTTATTCATCAAGAATATTTTCTCAAAGAATGGCCTTATTTCAATCATTGTTAGTGATAGAGGTTCTCTTTTTGTTTCTTCTTTTTGGACCAATCTTTGTCAGCAGCTCAAGATTTCAAGAGATCTGTCAACTGATTACCATCCAGAAACTGATGGACAGACAGAGAGGGTAAATCAGATACTAGAACAGTACCTTTTGATGTATGTCAGTTATCATCAAGATGATTGGAACACCTGGCTCCCTCTGGCTAAATTTGCCTACAATAACTCTGACCACTCTTCAACAAAACAATCACTGTTTTTCACTATTTATTGAAGAGATCCAAATTTTGACTCAGTTCACATTACTCAAGATACTCCTTCTGGAAATTTATCAACAAAAATCGAATCAGTACAACAAGATGTCAAGAGAGAACTTGAAGTTGCCATAAACAGGTTTAAGAGGTATGCAGATAAGAGGAGAGCAAGTCCACCTGTTTTCAATCCTGGTGACATGGTATGGCTTTCTTCCAAGAACATCAAATCAACTAGACCCGCCAAAAAAACTGTCTGAAATATGGTTGGGTCCTCTTCCAATCTTGAAGAAAGTCAGCACTCATTCCAACCACCTCAAGCTCCCATCTCAATGGAAGTCTATCCACCCAGTCTTCCATCTTTCACTCTTAGAACCAGTCAAGACATCAACAATCCCAAATAGGCATCAAGAGCCTCCTCTGCCAATCATCATTGAAGAATAAGAGGAATAGGAAGTCTCTCAAATACTGGACTCAAAGCTCAAGAGAGGAAAATTATGGTATCTGGTGGAATGGAAAGGTTTCAGTCAAGACTCAGAAAGATCCACTTGGGAACCAACTGAAAACCTCAAGAATTGTCCTGAACTGGTTAAGGATTTTCATTCTGTATATCCTGACAAGCCAGGACCCAATTCTTCAAGAGCTTGATTTTTTATGGTGCTTTGTGGGGAGAGGAATTACAAAAAGTAAGTCCCACTCCTGTTATGCACCTTTAGGGGTATTCTACTCTTTTCTGTTGTAAGAATCACCTTGGCCACTCTGTGAGCAATCTGCAAATTTTTGGACACAGATCTTTGGCCTGGCTTTCAACATCAATTCCAAAATTATGGCCACTTTTCACTTGGGCAAATGGACCATTCAATTTTTCATTTCAACTCCAAGCCATGCCAATTCCAAGTCAGTCTTTCAATAAATTCATTTTCTTTTATGGCACTGGCAGTAGTGGTAATTACCAAAAGTAAGTTCCTCTTCTGGTGTGCACTTCGCTGAGGGGTCTACAATCTTGTCAAAACATCACCTTGGCCACTTTGTGAGAACCTGGCATCAAATTTCTCTTTCCAGGTCCTTGGCCAATTTCAAAATCAGTTATCAACCTCCGTGATGAAGATTGGAACCTCCTCAAGATTCAATTCATTTTTCTTTTCTCTTTTCTCTTTCTTTTATTTTCATTTTCATTCTTTATATTAAATTTTATTTTCAACTTCATTTTATCATATCAAAAATTCATCTCAAGGAAAATTGATTCATTACAACATCATCAATCATGAAGCCAATCTCAAAAGAAGATCAATCAAGTCCTGCGTCATATAACAAATATTCAATATCAGTTATTATTTTATTTTCCTCTTAAAAGAAATTTCCTCTATCCCACTCTCAATCCTTTCCAATAGCCTCAACAGGCTTCACCTTGTCTTGGTGCTCCGGAGCTCACCATTTCAAGGTGGGGGGTACTGTCACATCCTTGGCAATTCACCTCCTTGGATCTCCTTATGGCATATTAAGCCACAGCCCTTTTATGGCCAATTGGCCATATCCATCACCAGTGGCCAATATGGCCACGTCACCATCTTATGGACCATTTATGGCCATTTGTCTTTTGGGGCCTTCATGGCCCTTCACCTCAATCCAGAAGCCATAGCGGCAAGTTATGCCCCATTGGGTATTTCTGGTCATTTCCCTCAAAACCAGGGGAACTGGCCCAAATGGTCTTTTTGGCCATTTGGGCTCATAATGCGCACTTTGATGCAAAGTGTCCAAAAGACACTTTCCCGCCCTTTGGGCTAGTTTTTGGCTCAGAACTCAAAGGTGGCCAAAATCCCCAAAGGACCCAGAAAAACCTTTCCAAGCTCTGGAGCCATCACATCCCTCTTTTCCCCTCTGTCTTTCCATCTCAAGGCCTTTGGACATAATCTTCTCTCCAATGAACCAATATGCCATAAATGATGTTATATATCATTATGCATCATTTTTCAACAGTAATTCAATGGTGGCAATATCAAATGGTCATTTCAATATTACAACATATCATCACATCATCAAGCCACCCAATCATTCAGAGGACTCATCAAGGCTCAAGAGCAAGTGTTTCAGCATCAAAGACCAATCACGCCATCAAGACGTCATTGGATAATTTCATTCACAGTATTCCTCCAAGGCAATACTGTTCAACCATTCTCAAGGGATTCAAGAGGCAGTTCATTCATTCATTTTTCAAGTGTCAAAGATCCACTCAATCCATCTTGGCAACCACCTTCATTTCAATACAGTCTGGATCCATCAAGAACTGTATTTCATTTTGAAGTATGGGAAATTCATTCAACCCATTTCAATTTCAATATTAGCCAGCTGTGTCAATTCTCAAAACAATAAATGCAGCCTCAATGATGAATACAGATCAGGTTTCTGCCTGAAGAACTCAAGCTCCCAGCTTTTCACATATACCGGCTTCCCTTTCCACCCTTGGGGGTTTTTCCCCAGTTAATTAATATATTTTGATTTTATTTTATCTTTATTTATCTTGCCATTTTTGTTAAGTGAATACTGATATTATCAAGTCAGTCATTTAGCACCTTTTCTCTTTTTCCTTCTTTGCCTGTCAATGGATATTTGGTGGTCATATCCTTACTAATTCCATTGTTCATTTTGGCAGGTTGAAACAGTGATTATAGACTTACTTGGTTGACTCTTTGGCCATTTGGCTTCTCTTTCCTCTTATTCCATCTCATCTTGTACCTGCATATTTCTTAGAGAAATTTTTTCTTTTATTTTTATTTATTTATTCTTTTGGAGTCCTCAAAGTCAGTTCCCTGATTGCTGAGTGCCAGGCCACTCTTGTTTTTCTGTCCAAGAGCCCCTGTGACAACAACAATATGTATTTTATTTCTATTATTTTACGTCTTTCTGATTGATTCTGAAATAATAAAACACTTAAGAAGAGATTAAATAATACTTACTTCTTGGTAATAATGGTATAATTGAATAATGTTATGATTTGGAAAAAAAAGAAAGAGGAGGCCTCTTTTAAGTCTAATAAAGCTCACAGAGGTGTGCCATGGAGAAAACTCAAAACCCAGTGAGTGAGAAAACAGTAATCCTTTTTTGATTCATGATAGCATCATCTGTTTTCATGTTTTCAAGTAATTGCCAATTATTGAGGAGGTAGGAAGGATCTTCATTGGAAATATTGGAGAGGTAGGGTTCAATCCATTCTCCAGCCCTACCAGTGAGAAAAGAAGTTGAGTACAGAACTTTCTTCCTGTCAGAGAAGAAATCTGCTTGATCATTATGGAAAATCAATTGACAGGATTGGATAAATCTTCTCAATTTGTGGGCTTGAGTGCCATCAAAATAATCAGGTGCCTTCATTTATGGATTCTTGAATGCAGGGGCTTTGGAATTGTCCCAGTGGGCTGTTGCTTGAGAAAGCTGTCCCCTAATAGTAGCCATTTGCTCCATGATCTTGAGGAGACTTGGATCATATTGAGAGACAAGAGATTGATTATTAGGGGCTAGATTAGAATCCTGGGGTACTCTGGAGCATTTTCCAAAGCATCATCCACTTCAGCTTCTCCACAATCTTCCTCTTCCACAGACTCTTCCCCCTCTTCATCTTAAACTTGTCCAAGTCTTGCTCTTGCACCTTCAGACATGCCAGGATAGCCACCCAAAAGGCAAGAGAAAGATCTTGATCTTCTTTATCTCATTCCCCCTCTTCTGGAGGGTGCTTCGCCTTCCATTGGTGGTCTTCTGTCCAAATTTGCACTCAGTGAACTTATGGTGTGTCGTCAAGAGGAACCCTTGCTGTAGGAGTGAGAACAGCTGGATTTCTTCGAGATCTAGTATTTTTGGCTGTGGGCCTATGCCGAATTGGCATTATTGGAAAATTAAAAATGAGAAGTTGAGGATACTTGAAAATAAGAAATCAAAGCTTGTCCAAATCAATAATCAATAAAGTCTTGAGGTGAAATCAAATTCAATCAATCAATTCAGTCAATATCAGCCGTCAATCAGATCTCAATAATCTTGAAGAATTCAATAATCAATCAATCAATGTCTTCAATTTCAATTCAAGGTCTTGAGGAATCAATCAGTGAAATCAATATCTTCAGGAATCAAAAATAAATCAATAATCAATAATCAATTCTTGACGATAAATTGGTAATATTGAAGAATTCAAAAGTCAATCAGTCCAATCCAAATAAAATCCTGAATTGCTGAATCAATAACCCAAATGAATCCCAATCAATAACTCCTGATAAGAGCTGAATAAACAAAAACAAAAGAGAGATTTTATGGAAATAGAATTGAGAATGAAATGAAATGGTCAGAAATGATCAAGAAATGAAAGAATCAATTTTCATAATAATATAATGAATGAGATGAAAATTGATTATAAAAAATCATTATCATTAAGAATCATAAGATCATGAAAAGGTCATAATTGATGAATGAGAGAAAGGAATATAAAATGAATGAAAAGAAAGAATCAAATATGACTTAATTAATTTAATGTCATAGGGGCTCTTCTAAGTGAAGAGGGCCTGGCACTGAGTAAACTGGGACTCGCTTATGGAGGGCTCAAGTATATGGTAAGAGAGAAATACACAGAAGAGTGTTAAGAGATGAATTACTAAAATAAAAGAATATAAGAAAATCAGCAACAATAAATAAGAGTAAAAATAAAAGAGCCAACCACAAACAAGTCCAAGTCCACTGTTTCAACCTGTCAGAATGGAAAGAGAGGGGTTAATAAGGATATGGCCACCCAGCTCATACTGTACAGGCAAAGAAAGAAAAAAGAGGCAAAGACTAACTTAAAATCAAATAGTTATAATTCCCAAAATAAGGGTAAGAATAATTATAAAATAATAAATATACTCAATTAATTAACTGGGGAAAAGTCCCCAGGGGAGAGAAGGGGGGGCTGGTATATGTGAGAGTCACCAGCCCTGATCCAGAAAGAGAATTTTCATGAGAAGATTTGATGTTGAATTAATTCTGGCCAATACAGGTCCTGTACGGCTGTACAGGATCTTTACAAGAGGAGTGGTGGTATCAAGTGATCATACAGTTTGATAATGGCTTATCCAGACTGTATGGGGTAATTCCAAGCTGTATTGATGAACCGGACTGTATGCATGTTTCAGAAAAGAAGATTTTCTGAAATGGAATGCTGATACACACAGTGTATTTGCTGGTTTGAGGTGTTTGAGTGGGTGTAAGTATGAATGCCCTTACCCCTGATTAGTGGTTGCTACACTGGAGAAACAAGATTGTTAAAGTTCTTATTTTAAGTAAAGAAGGTTAGGAGATGTATCAGAATACAAAATGAAGCTAAAACAATGCAAGGATTTGTGCGAAATCTCTGGAAAAAATAATATTCATCTATCAATGTGGCTAGCCCTCATTTTCAAAAATTATCTGATTATTTTGGAAAGTGTTATCAAGATATATTTCTATGAGGTTCCTTTATTTTACAATTCTTTTTGTATTTTATAGGAGCTTTACATTTTACCTTTAGCTTTCTTAGTCTTTGATGAAATTTTGATTATTAGGATATATTGAAAGCTCTCCATGCATTGAGAAATTAAAGATTGTACCTGAACTTGATGGGCTGATAACATTAATTATCTCAAAATATCTTTTAGGCACCATCATTGATGCACAGTCAGAAAATCAAATTATAGAATATATTTAGAATATAATCTCCCAATTTCTCTACATTAAAATTTCCTCAAGGGTATATGGAAAACCATTATAGACTCTTTTTAAGACGTTTATTAAAGCTCAATTACAAACTCAATGTCTATTGAGAATAACTAGGAACTGAGTATCTTAAAGTAAATAAAATAATTCATTCAATTGCTTTCAAACAATAGGAATATGATAAGAAAGCAAGATAACTGGTATAAATAAGTTCTTTAAAGAAATTTCTGTCTCATGTTTCATTTCTAAAGCTTTTGAGAAGCTTTAGAAAGTAAAATCAGTTATATAAATCTATAAATCCTAAAATAATGATAAATAATTAGTTATCATCTGTTTATGAAGCTTAGTTTAACATGTTATATATTCAGTTTCTTCAAGTGTTTTCAAAAGATGATATGAAAATATTTTTTGTTTTTTTGTGTTTATATTTAATTTAAGACTTGAATTATTTATTAGGGTCAAATTTTGAAGAGGGAAGCCACAAAAAAATGCTGGAATGTTTTGGGAACTATGGCTTAACTGGAACAAATATCATGTCAGAGCCATGTCCAATTAAAATTGAAATATGGTCCAAATCATGTTGAAAGCATTGAATTTTCACTATCAAAGGTTCCTCAAGGGATTAAATGAGTCGACAATAATTTTCATGGAATTTTCTGAACAGTTTTTTGTCAAAGTCCTTTATGACCACAGACACATTTATTTTAAAAAAGATGGATCAATCATCAAAGCAAATCATTAATAATATTCTTTTATCCATGGAAATATGACATAATTTTGAAACAACATATTTTTCAAAATTACAGAAAATTCTCTTGAATATTACAAAAATCAAAGAAATATTATTAATTGTAATATTGCAAATATTTGAGCAATATTACAGGCAAATAAAAGCTTTTTGAGACTTTTTTGATAGAATACTATTCTATATTGGAAGATAGTGCTTAGATCTTTAGTTAACTGGTTTTCATTTCTTGAAATAAAGCCAAACATTCTGATCTTCAACTTGTTTCATCAGAATGATATAGAGCTTATATAATCCCACTGTTATTTCTCACATTTTGTAGTAACATAAATATACTTTAATTTGAAAGCTGGATGTGCAAATAGAAACACAAAAACTGCAAGAAATCTCAAAAATCATTCTTTGAAAAATATTTTGAATAAAGTGATGGAGATCACTCAAGAAAATAAGGGATGGAAGAACACATGAAGCATGTTCTGCACTTCATTTTATTATAAAAATAAATATTTTTTTATTTTTGTTAAAGAAAATAAATAGCAAAAGCTTTCTTTATGCTATTCAAAAAAAAATTCTTTTATTCTTTTTACTTCACTTTTTGAGTTTTGTTATTAATTTCTATGGTGATATTTCATTTTGAGTATTTTATGAATTTTTGTTTTTTTGTCTTTTTTTTAAGTTGCCCTATGTTTCTTTTTCATGTGATTCATTGGATTTAACTAGATTTTATGTTTCTTTTGTCAATTAAAATTACAGTAGGCAGCCTTTCAAGGCCCTCTACTGTAAACTCATTCACAAATGTCAAATGTGTTACAGTACAGGATCTGTAAGATTTGACTATGAAAATGATGATTATATTACTATTAATCAACAGTACCATGTCTGTTCTTATGTAATATAATAATAAAATATTATTATAACCACAATTAAATAATTCAAGAATTATTTCTTTCACATGTTGAACACTACTAGTGATTTTAACAGTGAACAGTAATTGTCTACAAGAATCAATTACAAGAAGATTTTAATAATAAAACTTCTTTTATTAAAATAATAAAATTATTTTAATATATAATTATCTTTTGCAAGAATAATTATAAATACAATTCTTGAAGAAAACTAATTCTTTAGAGAAAAACTTTAATAATTAAGGATAAATCACTCACCAATATTCCAAAGAGCTTATTGAAAGATAAGATAGAGAGATTTGATGTAGAATTGTGGATTTAAGGGATCAAAATGTATTTATAACAGTATTACAACAATATATAGTTGGATTCTATGATTTCACGTCTTTCTTATTGATTCTGAAAGATTTAAAACACTTGAGAATAGCTTTACTAATACTTACTTGTTGGTAATAATGGTTTAAAAATGAATAATAAGATGATGATGGAAAACAACAGCAAGAGGAGGCCTCTTTTAAGTCAACAATAGCTCACAAAGGCGTGCCATGGAGCAAACTGAAAAACCAGTGAGTAAGAAATCAATAAACCCTTTTGGATTATTGATTGCATCATCTGTTGTCACGTAAGATTATCATAATTACTTAATTAATGCTTTTATGTGACTACCAACCCCAATATGGTTAAGAATAAAAGGAGTAACATCTGTAAATCTTTTTTTATTCCAAAATAATCATTTATTTTTCAAAGTTATCAATGTTATTGGCAATTTCATCACAGGTTGTAATTACTGTGAATTTTTGAAGATTCAGTGTTTCACGTAGAATAGTCAAAAATGGACTGTCAGTAGAACTTTGAATTTGACTAGTAAATCCATAATTCTTTTTGGTTGTACCATAGATAATACAGTTTGCCATTAGTCCTGAAAGTTTCAGAAAGATTAATTAATAATTGTATTTTTAATGAATTTTTGAAGTTTTTACCTCCTTTCTACGTAAAATTGTAAATATATAATTACTCTTTTGGGGTTTATCCATGGAAAATCATGAAGAATTGACATGGTTACAGGAGTCTAAGTAGCTCTTTACCTCCTTGGCATGTCAAAATAGCAGGTTATTTGCTATTTTCTTAAGATTTACTGTAGTTGTAACATGGTAACCAAGTTCCCAAAAGGTTTTAGTTTACCAATTGGGCCAAGATCAGCCATGGATCCAAGCTTTGGAGCTGTCCATGCCTCTGAGGCCTCAGAAGTTGGGTACCCTGGCTCTCTTTGATATCTTTTGTCCCCATCGCTTATTTTTCACATCAAAATAGAAAGTCAAGTTTCAAGTGAGATATCCACTATGGGTGTACCAAAAGTCCATGTAAGAATACCATGATATTAAGTGCTCAAAACATGCATAACACTATTCTTAGTGTATATGTAACATGGAATTTCTAACATTCCCATTATTTTGGCGTGAATTTAAGAAAAACAAAAATTTTCACGGATCTTTTATGTGGTATTGAAATATTTTCCATATTAACACCTCAAAGAGCTAATTTGAGCTTATTCACTCTATGGAGCTACCCTAGGTGAATTTTTGTGTAGAGTCCAAATCTGGCCTTAAATCTATGGATTTACTTACTCAATAAAAAGCTATTCATCTTTTCTGAAATCAAAAATGATGAATTTTGGATATATTCATGACTTATGAGTTATGCATAATTCAAAATTTATTTTTAAGATAATTGTGGCCTATTTGGTATGTAAAATATACCTCAAGGCTCACAGGATCTGTAATAGCCACGACTGTAATGTTTTCTACGATTGTTGACAATTTTACAGTAGCTGTCAATACAGGGCCTCTAATTTCATTTCCTTTTCAGTTTTTTATCCCCTCAAGTGGAAATGGCTGTACTATATACATCCCAGTGTTAACATATAAGCATAAACTTTAAATTTCTGGTCATACAAAAAACACAAATTACTGTAATTACTATTTAAACCTCATCTTACATAAAAAATTTCATCCACCTTAGAGGAGTTTCTCTGTTAAATTTCTGCTTCTAATTTTTGTTTTCTACTCTTTTCTCATAAGTTATGAGAAATAAATATTGACCCTTAGGGAGTCTCTCTGTTAAATTTCTGCTGATAATTGTTATCTTCTACTATTTTTTTATCACCTAGTACTTCTATTTCAATCTAAGTAATCATATCCTAAAAATGAAAAGAGAAATTAATTTTTTCTTGAAAAAAAAGAGACACTTTACCCTTAACAATAAAGATTGATAAAACTCAATGATGAGCAAAAGTGACCAGAAAATGAAAAAAATCAAAATAATAAATAAATTCCAGAAATCCTAATTGATTAATAATAAAAATATTATGTCTCTTGGAAATCATTTTATTGAAATTAATTTGAAAGACTTTGTTTGTTGCTTCTGAAGTTACAGGCATTTAACTATTTAAAATGCAAAAATATCCACAATCCAGTTTATTCAGAAGAGGATTAGTGGAAAAAAGCTAACTTTTATGTTTGGAAGCCATTGGTTTTGAAAGAAATAAGAAATAGTATTTTCATGAAGTAATAATAAGTCAAAAATCAAGAAAGATAGAGGCTTTATTAATTCATAAGAGTGGATTTGACTTATTTTGGCCATCAAAAGGATATCATTGTCAAAATTGAAAATAGATTTAATAATTCTGTTTTCTATCATGAATAATATTCTTTTGATTATTAGAATATAAAAGGAAAAGACTTTCATTTAATATTCTATATCTCTACTATATTCATTCAAAAAAGAAAAGAAAATCTTGAGAATTATGCAATACACCAGTGGCTTAGAATAACTTGGAATAACAACAAACAGTGAAGTCCTGAGTCTAACTTAATTAACAGCAAGGTTCCACACTCAGTCTAGGATTTTTCTAAGCTAATTTCCAAATGCAAAACCCTCTGTCAGCCATTTTGCTCATGTTGAATTCCAATTTTAATGATTAATACCAGCACCATAGCCTTTGTGTAAAAATAAAATAACAGTGATTTGAAAAGTATTCACACTTTATATTTAGTTCAGTATTTGAATATCCATTTTTCAAAAAGGGACTAGTATGAAAAGGCGCAAATTTTCATAATTGTGAATATAAATTCTTGAAATATTGTTTTAAATTTAAGATTAATTCAAAAAGGGGACAGAAAAATTAATATAAAATTGATTGAATGTTGTGAGAAGTTTCAAAATGATCAGTATGTAAGAGCTATTTGATACGTTTTTGAAATATAAAAGCACAAAATATTAATTAGTTAATTCTTTTCTTCAAGTGGTCATTAAACTTTATTGATTAAAACAAAATGTGAAAAAAATAATTTCATTCTTGGGCTTTGATTTTAAAATAAAAAATTTTATTTGTTTGGAATAGTTTCTCACTCATATACTATGCTTACATATCTTCTTATTGAGGACAAACAAGATTTGGGTTTTTCTTACTGAAGCATACGGATATATTGTAATATTTGACTAAACTTCTATATCTGAAATTGACAAGATACTTTGATTAACCAGGGAGATTTTTATCTTCTCCTTCTTAATTTGTAAATATTAGTTCATCCTTGAAATTATTTTCAAACTGTTCTTCTTTTCAAAAAACGAAAGATTTGATTTGTGTTATTCAATGAAGAAAGGAATTTCAAATTATAAAAAAGCCTTGAAAAAGCTTTCAGAACCTTCATATTACCCTTTTTTTCAAGTAATTAGATTGAACTAATGGAGTATCATAATCCATTTTGATGTGCTACAGATATAAACAGCATGTGAGAAACCAATTTCACATAGAATCCACAACATCCAATAATATCTTTGGTAATCGACATTCCCTCATTGAAATAATTTATCAAATTAGTAATTTTTCTTGTGAAGTGTTCAAAAAGAGGCAATTCATTTCCAAATGAATATTTTCATTACTTAATTCAAACTTCAAAATAAAGCAGTATAATAATGACAAATCATTATATAAGTTAATCAGTTAGTTCTCTACCAAGTCTATTGGTATATAATTTTTCGAATGAATAATAGATTTTAATAATCAAAAGGATGTAAAACTCACTGTGACACTAACTGTAATAGGAAATATTCAACATTTTGATATTTTTTGAGTATGATATACCAAGTTAATTAAAATTATTCCAAATTAAAAAATAAGTGTTCCAAATTCTTTTCAAAATATGAAATTGGATATAATGTCGTTGAGAATTTGAAATTTCTTAATTTTTCAGAAATGCTGAATTCTTTGAAAAAATTGATTCAAATGGATGGGTAATAATTTCAAGTGATTCATAATTGGTAACAGAATCTGGAATACAATGATTCTATTGAGGATCTCATCTAAAAAGGAAGTTTAGAATAATATGGATCCTTACATTCCACCACTTACACGCAAATAGGAAAAGAAGGCCAAGTTTTCCATAGAATTATGATAAGATATACATACCTTCAAGGGGAATCAAGTTTATTTTTTCACAGCTCATTTAATATAGAGAGAAGAGTTAGTACATGAAGTATCAATATTATTAAGAACTTTGAAAATGAATTTTCTAATTTTTCAATTCATTTTTCTTTCTTCTTGGATACACTAATTTTTAAATAAAAATCTGAGCAATGATCAAGAGTATGAAATGAAACTTATTTATTCTAAGATTGATTATTATATTAGTTAGTTTAATATAAAGTAGTATATACTTCAAATAATTGGGCCATATATCAGGCAAAAATTGCTAACTATTCTGAAATTACTCATACTGAAACATCTCTAATCCTATTTATTATATAAAAATATTTTGAGAAAGGAATACAATTAATACCCTTGTAAAAGCTTCATATCCATTATTTACAAGCTATTTGAAAATAATTATTATAAAAATATAGCTCTCATATTTAATCCATTGTTCTTTTTTGAGCTTCAATAATCAACTAAATTTCAAATAAAAAAGCCTTCCTACCCTATAGCTCCCTATTTTGAAGTATTTAAAAGAGAATAAAATGGCTTAGAGTATGTTTTAAATACCAGAAGCTTAATTTCCAAAATGTAGAAAATTCAGTTCTAATTTATTTGGAGAAATTTGTATTTAAATTTTGATCAACTGTCCCAATTAAACAGAGCTTCATGGAATAACCCTTTAGTAGCGATGAACTAGCTTTCTCATTAAGAATAATAATTAAATAGCTGTAAGAAAATTACTTGTAATACTGAGTATTAAGAGTCTTTAGAATGAGAAGAATGATTCTCTTTTTTTATATTTTCAAATTCTCACTCAGAATTTGAAGAGGGTATTATCTACCATATATTTTTTCTCCATGCAAAAAAAATATTCCAAAAAAACTTTTACAAAACAATTTGCATTTTCTGTAAAATAGTCTAATTATTTGAAACAAGACTATTTTAATATATCATGATTTAATATTAAATTTCATATTACAAAGGGAGAGATTTTTTCAAGATGCAACAAATGAACTAGGCCATGTGCATATATCAATAAAAAAGTATTAAAAGATCCTAAATTCTTACTTTTGCGAAACTCATGATAAAGGATATTACATATAAAAACAGAAATATAGCCAAAAAAAAGTAAAAATGTATTTTAATGATAGAGAAATACAAAGAAAACATTTTGAAATCTACATTCAAAATATGCAATTATTATAAAAGGAAGAATTTTCTCGATTGAAAAAAATTAAATAATACATTCCTTTTGTCCCTTTTAAAAAAAATTAAGAACCAAACCTTCTATTTATATTCATTTTCTTTTCTCACTTGAGAAAATATAAGATATTATCCTATTTAATGTCTGTTATATAAAAAGGGCTAAATATCTGTCACAAAAAAATCAGTTTTCTGGTATATGAAAACATATTTTACTGCTTTGATCTTTGAAGAAATGTTTTTCTATGAATATCACAGCTTAATGTGATTACCATCCAATATCATAGAAGTACTTAAAAACACAATTATTTTTCTCTCCTAGTATTAGAGGTTGAAAATAATTCATGGAAGTTTTTGCGACCTCTTAAAGCTTAGTTTGTTTATTTAATGAAATTTTCATATAATGGCTAGTCTGAAAGAAAAAATGTAAGATCTTTCTTTTAATTATCTGGAATATTTTTTGTCAAAATTGAGAAGGAATTACACAATATACTCAATATTTACAATGCCATAGTTCATCCCAATTAATGAGGATTTTAAATTTACATTTTTTATTCCAAAAATTATTTCTAGCTCATCAAAATGGAAGAGTTTGAAACAACTCATCTACTCTATAATTTTAGAAACTAATTTCCTTATTCCCCTTTCCTCTTGATTCTATATATATTCTTTTTAAAGATATGGAAACAAATTTCTTCTTCTATTATAAAAAAAATACAAATTTGAATCGAAAATGATTCATTCTAAATAATAGGAGATATATCATATCAAAATTGGATATTCCTAACAGCTATATGGGCTGAAGTGGAAGAAATTATTATTAAAATTTCTTTTCAAATCATACCCTTTTTATATTTTAAGCTACAAGCTCAAAATATTGACTATTTTAGAATTCAAATACCACTTTTGAGGTGGATCTACATCTCATTAAATAAGGGAACTTTAGCAAGGTTGAATATTTTAGTGAGCTTGAGATATCTGGATCATATTACAGACACCTGAATGTTGGGCTCTTATTATTAACATATAAATAAGGTTAAATTACATGTAATATAAATTGAATTTTAGTTTATCTCATGGCTCTTAGTTTCAAGAATGTTTACTTATTGATAAAGGAATTTGAAAAAAACTATAGCTTTTATAAAGCTGAATATCTGAGGAAAATGCAAATTTTGGGGCTGATATTTTTAAAATATATTTAGAATAGAATATTTATAGCTTAAAATTCATCCAAAAGTCAGTTATTATTTTTATTTCCTTCATATCCATCATTATTCTCATTTTGCACATGGTTTTTTTCCACCTCTCAAAACATATTGTGTTGATAGATTTTTTGGAATTTAAATTAAAATTAATTTCCTGAATTATTCTTTGATCTGATATAGTGTCCAATTTCCTGTTTAAGACCTCTAATGTTGTATGAATGGATTGCATGTGTGACATAACAATCTTCTGAAACATACAAATGGAAAATTAATTTACTCCCAGAATTACAATATCAGTCCAACACAAGTCCAACCCCAATTAAAATTTTACACCTGGTGGCAGGTGTTCATCTTTTACTATTTCAAATTCTTGCATAAGGATATTTGAGAAAAATCTTCTTAAAGTTCAGGAAATGATGAAATTTCTTCAATAGCTCACTCAAACTCTCTCAATGTGACAATATTTTATTCCAAGAATATATAGTATATGAGATACAAATATCTTGAAAAATAAATTGATAGCTAGGTTTATCTACATTAAGCTTTATCTTAACTAAATTTGTCAGCTTCTGAGTCATATATAGCTTCCAGATAAGCCAGCTTATTGTGTGTTTCACAAGAAGCTTGAGTCATTTTGGTTTGAAATTATCTTGGAAATTCACCAAGGCCATTTATCTTAGCACCTTAGCTATATATATGAAATCCTTATTCCGTTTCAAGTGATACAAGATAATAAATAATTAAAATGACTTTGGGTATTGTTTAGTTTCTTCTCAATTATTCTCAGAGGGTCTGTAGGATGTTCGTTTAAGTGGTTTAATAGCTCATTTGAAACGAGTTCCATTTGTTGAGGTCTGGAAGACATAATTGTGACAATAAACCAGTTACGAATGTCATGGGTTTGATTCTGGTTGGAAACAAGGGAAGCTCTCAATAAGAAAAAATTGCTATTTTTTCTGCTTAATTGGAATACAAGGTCTTTTCCTCTTTGATGTTCCTTGTAGGCTCCTGTTGTGACTACTTTAGCTCCATGAGGATGACATGGGTAATACCATAGTGGTATTCCATACCAATTATACCAGTCTAAAGCTTACGGTATTAAAAAATAGGATTGTGGAATATCCCTGAAGATACTATATAAATCTGTGGAATAACTCAAGACACAAAAGATAAAATTGTGGAATTCTGGAGGAATTATGGAACCAAATTCAGAATAATTTTTTAAATGGAATAAAACTATGTAATTTTTTGAATAAATGAGAATGAAATTGAAGAATTTGGGAGGAATTATGGTAGATATTGTGGTTAATACAGAGACAGGAATAAAATTGTGGAGTTTGAGAGAAGAAATGGAGGATTTTAAATATTTCAGAGTAACTGGATTGAAAGAAAATTGTGGAATAATTCTGTAAAATCAAAGAAAATTATGGAATAACCCTGGAGATGGACATAGGAATTGTGTAATAGCTCCATAGATGGAAATAGGAATTAGGGAATAGCTCCAGAGATGGAATTATGAAATGAAGTTGAAGAATAATTTTAGAGATAAAAAATAGGATTGTGCACTAACTCCAGAGAGAGAAATAAAATTATGGAATGGCGGAGAATAAATGAGGGAGTTTTCAGATTTCAGAATAACTGGATGGAAGAAGATTTTGGCATTATAGACAAATCCCAGAATAACTGTGGAGAATAAAATAAAATTGCAGATTAATTTCAGATATTAAAATAGTATTGTGGAGTTACAGAAGAGGTGCAGAATAATTCTTTGAATCAAATACAATTGTTTCATAGCTCCAGAGGTCAAAATACAATTTTGGAATAACTCTGGAGAAGGAAATCAAATTTCATAACTCTGGAACTAAGTAAATCAAACTGTGAATAACTCCTAGGGCATAATCAGAATTCTGAAAACCTAGAAAACTAAAGCTTCAACAAGAAGGATTTCAATTTGAATAATGAATAAAACTTTCTCTTCCTTATTGCACAATCCATAGCAAAATTATACAATTCAATTGAGATAAACTAAATACAGCTATTGACATTCATATTGAGTACAGCATCAGCACTGTGTTTTCTCCATGTCAAGCCAATTAAGATAAATACCTCAAGTGTATGCAAGAAATTAAAATGGATTCACCAGAAGCAAATTTCTGGCTTATTAATATTAACACACATCAAATTCAATCAAAATGATGCAATATTTGCATGAAATGACAGAATAATTAAATCAACCCACTAGAAAAATTCTCTCAAGATTGGCTATCAACTTTGAAAACAAACCTTTCCCCAACTTTGTTCAAATCTAATAGAAGCACACTAAATAACAAATTCTGTATTTTCCCCACTTTCTCCACTTCCAAGAGGAATGTCACCAGCTAAATTCTCTCCAAGATATTATATGACTAGAAGAAAGTGCAGTTGTCAGAACCTGTGTTTTCTCCACTTTCTTGGGAAAAAAACCCTAACCAGCCAAATTTTCTCAATGACATCACATTATTTTTATAAAAAACACCACCATTGTCAGCCTGTGACTCAAACCCAGAGCACAAGCATGACAGCCAAATACCATAAACCAATGGTAGAGCCAAGAAACCACCAAAACATGAAGCTGAGCCAAACAAGATAAAAAAAGTATCAAACAAAAGAGGAAACTCACCTTTTTCCAAATATACAGTTCCTATCGTCATAGGAAAAAGAATAACAAAGTTATCACTGCTCAAAGTTGTTGCTGAGCATAAACCTTAATTTTCACCTCTCATCTGGAATCCAGAGGAAGAGGCTTAACCCCATCAAATGGGTATTCAAAATGACTCTCTAAGTCAGGGATATTCAATTTTACTAGCCAAATTGAGCTAGCATCAGAATTACTGAAGGTATTACCAAAATAAGGTCTAATAAGGGGGAATAAAATATTCACCTCTCATCTAGCTTCTACAGTTTTGGTGTGAGATACCTAAAGGGGGGTCTTTTTTAAAAGAACACAATCAGGGCTACCTTATGGTTCCATCTATTTCCCCATATCACATCTAGAACAAAGGTTATGGGGCAAAGAAGCTCCATGCAGATTTTAAACAAAACACAAATATGTACAAAAACTCTTGTACATGGCATACCTTTGCCATATTTAATGATATCCATACTAAATGAGGTAGCATTGTGTAGAGAAAATTCAGGGATACACAATGAACCAACTTTGAGCTTGATATCTCAAAAACTGATAAAGGTATGGCAGTTTTAAGGTTAAAATCCCACAGTTAGACCAATCCAACCTTATTGTGGGATATTCTCCCATAATTATGATTATGAGGTGTCAAAAATACAAAGAAGCCTGTTTATACTTCAATAACTCATAGTTTGGCCAATACTGGGGTCCTTTACAGGTTCTTTACAGCATTCTACACGTCATACATGTCAGAAGAGGGCTATGTGGTCCCCAGATGAAAGTTTTCACCCTGTATTGGTGAAAACTGTCCATATGTGGTTTCAAAACCACATCTGAGCCCAATACAGGCTATACAGGAATTGTGAAAACCACAATCCAGTCCTTGGAAGTAAAAATTCTTCACTTCCTGCACGTGGAAAGGTCTAGAAGCCTTTTTCACCCAATTTTAGGATAAAAAGGGAACTTTTCTCCACCATAAAAGGTTTCCTCATCCTGCTCTTGAATTCCTATATAGTAAAGCTGTCAGAAAAATTTATACTCTTGTAAATAACCAGGTATAATTATAACTTTAATTATTGTAGTCTTTATTATTGTAACCCAACAGGCAAAGCTGCACTCAGGACTTTCAACAGCACTCACCACCACTATTCCTCAATAGTAAAGCCCTGAATATTCTTTTATAAACCCTTATTATCATGAGGAAACCTTTTTATACTATTTTCACCATGTCACAGTAATAGTTAAATCTTGTAGCTAGTCATTAATAAGCTTCATCATAGACTCAGCCTGACAACCAGAAGAATTCTCGCAGCCAACATGTTGCTACACAAAAACTACATGTCTCACCAGCTCAAACATCTCAACTATTATTTTTCTGACTCCTGTGTTTTGAGAGGCTCTATAGAAGCTCAAAAGGTATAAATAGAGGTCTTCTCTCCCTCATTTTCAGAAAAAAATGAAAACATTCCCACTATTGGGGATTATAACCATCTCTGAAATAGCAGGATATCAAGAGTAGTGGTGTTGTTTTAGCTGTGAAAATCTCAGTATCTTAGTATTTTTGAAGAATAGTATTATAGCTATATTGAAAAGCTCAGTAGCTTAGTATTATAGCTGTAGTGAAAATCCCAGGAGCTTAGTATTATTAAAGAATAGTAGCCATAGTGAAAATCTTACTAGTATTGATATAAGATTATTATTAAAAGTAATTATTAAAGAATTATTATTCTTATTTAATCTACTAATCTTATCATTAGTAGTCATATCAAAAAAAACAATATAATCAAAAGAAAATCTTTTTATTAGTCTTTGTGAGATAAAATCAAATAGTAGTCTTTAGTTTATTATAGTGTCATATCAGAGGTTTGGCTATAGAGTTATTGATGGGTCTTATTTAGAGACTATTGATAAGTCTGTTCTATCTTTTAAAACAACAAATATTATTTTATCTTCTGATTCTCTGTAGGCTTACTATCCATTATTATTTTGAGGGGCAGCTAATACACCCTAGAACCAATGGTTATTGGACAATTCTTAAGTCCAAAACAGACCTACCAATTATTTCCCCCTCAAGGTACTTCCTTATTTGATCCCACACTGTCAGCTACATAAGCTTTGTGATCCAGGGCCTTGATCCTGGAGGTGCTGTCACATGGTGGAGTTTGATCTACAACTTGCCAGTATTAACTATTATTTCAACCCATTTAATAGCATTTTCAGAAATTGTTTCCTTTCTTGAGGTCTGTAATACATACAGAATGGTGACAGGCTCATTAAGAATTGAGACATAGATATTAAGATAGCAATATTTCTAATAAATTAAATCACCCATTTGTAGAAATATTGAATACTTGAGACAAGTAATTATAAGTTCTTCATATTTTTCCCCTGAAACATTGACACATTCCAATTATTCCTGTATATATGCTATGAAGGAAAGTTTTTTTCTAAATTATTTCCTTTCATTATGTAAATATAACTCAATATTCTATGATAAGAAAAATATTCCCAAACACAAAATGATAAGGCCATAACATTTTGTGGACTTCAAATTTTAAACCTCAGAGAATAAGTGTGTTGAATTTTCATTATGTTGGAGTTGGTAGATATCTTAGCTAAAAAGGAAGTAGTCTGGGTTGATAAAATGACTCACCAGAACCATGTAGACCTAATTATTTCTCTTAAAATTTCCCAAAAGCCTCACATAAAAGGCTCATAGTACCTCTAGTTAGTGGAATACAAAATTCAATTTTTCTTGGCTTCTCCTTCAGTAGAACTACGCTTCAAATTATATAATATGTAATGGTTTTCTCCAAAGGA
This sequence comes from Austropuccinia psidii, assembly GCA_023105745.1. NCBI lineage: Eukaryota > Fungi > Basidiomycota > Pucciniomycetes > Pucciniales > Sphaerophragmiaceae > Austropuccinia > Austropuccinia psidii. The sequence goes on along the minus strand of JALGQZ010000007.1, from coordinate 51,246,133 downwards.
AAAGAGGGGATAATTTAGTAAATCTTCTATGAGCCCTTATTATCTATTATGATAATAATTGTAGATTTATGATGGAAATAAAATAAAAAAAATGCTTGAGGCTAGCCTGGTTTTCAAATAATATTTTACTGCATATATTTGGCTCAACTGAGTCAAAGATGAACCTTTTACAAGAATGAAAGAAAAGAAGTCAAGTAACAGGATTTTTTATGAAGATATAATGATCAAAATATAACATTGCTACTAAATTTAAATTAATTCATGTAGTGTTATCTGGGATATTCTACATAGCAAATATGATGGATAAAAGCACTTTCTGTGATTGAGCCACTTATATGTGGAAAAAATATGATCTCCTATATGATTAAGCTTTTATTCTGATAATTAAATTATGTCTTTTATATCAGAATAGAATAGTATAGAATCTATTAATTGTATTATTTTATTTGTATAAATACAACATACTTAGTATAGGAGTTATTTATAAAAATCTTGATAGTACTACTACTGATCAAGATTGCTAAATATTTTCTTATTAAACATGATTTCTTTATTTTAATTTCTATACACTACTGGTTATTATAAAAGTAAGTCTTATCTTTCTACTAGAATCAATTACAGGAAGATGGAATAATAAAAAATCTTTTCAAAGAATGGGTGATTAATTTAATTAATGTTTTTTTTCAGGAGTAATTATCATAAATTCTTGAAAAAAAACTAAAAACTAGGGAAAAAGAGCCAGAAATTTCTAAATATCTCACTGATACTACAATGATACCTTGCAAAGGATTGGTAGAGCTATTTGAAAAACTATTTGTGGACTTATAGAGTCAAAGGTTTTATAAATGTAATAATGCACAAATATATATCTATATTACTATTTTAAATATTAATATTATATTATTTACCTTTTTTTGATTGACTTCAAAAATTTAATACATTTAATAATGATACAATAACTGATACTTTCTTAGATTATTAATTATTTAATGATTCAACTTAATGATAATGGAATGAATGAATCAAAGCAATAGAAGGCTTCTTTTAAGTCCAATCAATATTTGATTTTCATTCCATGGATAAAGCTTAAGAACTAGCTATCAATTATTAGATCACTTCTTTTCACCTAAAAGTATTATAAATAATCAATCACATCAATTTTCATTGCCACCAACCTGTCTATAGTTGAGAAATAAAGAATTAAAGACTGTAAATCCTCTTTCATTTCAAAAGTGAAACAAGTTCCTCAAAGGTATTGATTTGATTGAAAATTTCATCACAGCTTACATTTTCTGTGAGTTTTTGAAGATACAGTGTTTCATGTGTAAACATCTAAAATGGACTGTAAGTAAAACTTTTGATTTGAATAATGAAGTCATAACTCTTTTTGGCTTTACTATAGATTATCCCTTTTTTAATTGGTCCTTAAAGTTTCAGAAGTTTTAATTAAGAATTGTATTTCTAATAAATTTTTGAGGTTTTTACCTTATTTCTAAATACAAAAGCAGATGTTATAGATACAGCTAGTTTCCATGATGTAAGCTCATGGATACTAGTTCCAGAGTTGCTTTTATTGATTTATTTTGGCTTATTAATGGAAAATAATCAAGAATGGACATTTTTAAACAAGGAATAGCGTCTCATTTCCTCTTTGCCATTCCAAAATAGAAGCTTATTTTCTATTTTCTCATCATTAAATGAGACTTAGCCTGAGTAAAAAAGTTCCCAAAGGGTTTTAATTTACTAATTTTCCAATATCATCCATTTATCAAGATTTTAGTATTTTCTAGATCTCAGATTCCTCAGAAATTGTGGTACCCTTTCTCTTTCTGATGTCTTTTGTCCTCACAAGCTATTTTCATTTCAAAATAGTAGTTCAAGTTTGAAGACTGATATCCACTAAGGGTGTTCCAAAAACACATGTATTAATAAAGTGATTCTGAGCTCAATAGAAATTTATAGCACAAATAGGAGGCTCTATTTCACATTTTAATATTAACAAACCCATTATTTTGGCCTTAAAATGCAAAAAAAAGCTTTCACAATTCTTCTATGTGGTATTGATGATTATTTATTGAAGTATTTTGCATATTTCTGCCTCATATACTTAATTTAGGCTTATTTACTCTATGAAGCTGCCCTAGGTGAACTCCTGTGTGGAATATTTGAGCTTACTCACTCAAAAGAATGCTATTGATATTTTTCTCTATGAAAATAATAAATTTTGAATATATAAATGACTTATGGGTTCTGTATATTCCAAGAATTAATTTTGGCCTTTTTGAGTATATAAAATGTAGCTCAAGGCTTGCATTAAACACCCTTTTGGAAGCTCAAATATTAGTATTTTTTCCAAAACTAATATATATGATTTCCAAAACTTAATAATAATTACTTTGTTTGGTGTCAATTATCATTTGATGTTTGACACCTGTAAATTGCTAGATCATACTTATGAATGGGACCAAAGTTAATCCAAGAGATTGAAGAAATTGTTATTGAGCGATTTCCTATTCATTTAAGATCAATGAAGTAACATAAAGGGGAAATTACAATAATTATATTTAGAATTTATATTAGATTCTTGTAAGCATTTCACTACTTTCAGGTTAAGACAATATATTTGTGAATTCCCAATCTTCTAATTTATATTTAATTCACTTAATAATATGTTCAAATAATGGCTAATGGCTTACTAAATACGTTTTGTCAAACAATTCTCTGAAAAATCCTTGGAGGAATTATTTTTTTAAAAAAATCTCCAGCAATATTACTTTATGAAAAAATAATTTGGAAAACCACATTCAATATGACAAAAATAATGCTTAATTCTTATATTATAAAGAAAGCCTTCATGATATATAATAGTGATTTGAAATAAATACTATTTCATTCATTACTATATAATGAAACTAGAAAACTTACTAAAGGGAATTGTAAAATAATATAAAAATAATTAGTCAACATTTTGATTCAATGATAGCTCTGCTTTATATATTCCACCTTTTTACTTAAACAATGGGAGGTTTTGATAGTACTCAACATAGGACTATTCACAATATACTGGTGTAGAGAGACTGAGAAATAATTCAATTAGTAATAACTCTTGAAACACTAATGGTATTATTATACCTTTTAATAGCCTCTTAGCTATTTTGAAGACATTTCATTGGTCTAGTTAAGGAGTCTTGCTAGTCTATGGTGTGTCCATACCTTAAAGCATAAATAGGTTTATATTGTGATACAGGTTTGTTGTGCTCTTGCATGAATTATATGTGACTTGGAAATTATGGCAATAGATATTTTGTGTAGATCTAATTTATTAGTTTACTGATAGTGCTTTATGATATTGTGGAGTATTAAGTATACCCAAAGCTCTGTGTTTTTTTGGGTAGAAATCTCTAGCTCTTTCTTCCATTAATTATATTTAAAATCTTTTTATATTTACTGCTTCCTTATATTTCTATTAAGCTCCTTGAGATTATTTAAATGAATTTCCAAATCTTCGTCTTATATAATTTTTATTCCTTCTGAGCATGAATATCATTTTTATGATAAAATTCAAAATTGAACTATTATTTTTCTTAAAACTGTTTAGACTCCAATCATTTCTAATGCTACAGGTTTATAATCTCTAAGTCAGGTATTATATACCCAACACATTCTTCCTGAAACATATTTTTTCTTTGAAATGCTCCTTAAACAGTAAGGGAAGGCACTATAAGACTTCATTATAATGCAAAATTTCTCTTTTCTTTTGATCCCTCAAAAACTTTATTTGAACAATTTCAATATGATCACCATGATTCTTTTTTGCTTAAGCTACCTCATACGATATATTAGTTCTATAATAATTTTCATGGATTTTTTTGATTAAGAACTCTTTATTTATGGAAAATAGTATGAAACACATTATAAAAACAGGTATTTGATGAATAAGCCCAAATACGTTTGAAAATATGTACCTTGAATTGTAGAAAAAACCGATTTATTTATTTATTCTCTCCAGAAATTACTGTTTTTGAAACATAAGACTTCCAAATTAATAATACTATGAGAAATATTCAGAAGATCAATATTCCTATCTGGATCATTTTAGTGAGAAAATTTCTCAGAAATTTCATCTCGGAATTCTTAACAATTAATTTACCTCATTTAAATAAGGATCCTAATAAATATTAATGAATAATTTTAACATAAAATTTTAGTAAAATGTGCTCAATGTAGAGAGACGCTTCTTCTAGGACACTACTTATAGGATTTGGGAGTAAGATACAATAGTTACAATAGCTAAAAAGACATATTTGAGTTCTTCTATTCAGTTGATAAAACCCTTCAGAATTTAAGAACAATCCTTCTGTAGCTCTTAAGCTATTTTCTTAATGGTTACTCTCACTAGTTTGGAAAGTAAATTATTGTGACATGAAATATAGAATATTTAGATAGAGGCCTTCTCTGATTCCTTCATAATTCTATTTGAAGGAATTTGAGAAAATATGAAATTATTTAAGGGAAGTACCAAATAAAACCCAATTGAATTAGCTCAAAAGCTGTTTTTTTATTGATGTATTTCTATTTATGGTAGAACTTCTTCCTAAGCTTTAAAATAATTTTTTTACTATTTCAAATATTGCTTGTCCAGGGAATGCTGATTGAACTCCTTTATCTTAACTCCAACAAGACTCATAAAATGGGAAAAACTTCATTACTCAATGATTTTTAAACATTTTTCATATGTATTTGAAGAAAATTTAAAATTGAAAAATTTCCATCATTTGAAATCTATATTATGAATTACTAAATTAATTAGGCTTTTCAAGGTAATTCAAAAATAAAGCAGGAATTTGGAACATAATACAAAATTATTCAAAAATACTTATTCTTCTACATATAAAGATATCAGGAGGGAAAATTTCAAGTAATTATTTGTTGTTGAATATTTTCTCAACAACAATAAACAAAAAATACACATAGTTTTTGTATCAGACAAAAGATGTATATTTTGAGTTTAGTCTTCCAATAATGTAAATTAAATTTAGCTGGGGTTTGGTAAATAAACAGAATATCTACAGTTCTCTGATCAAGGAAGGGGATTTAATATGTCAGTTGATATGAAAAATGCTCTATTTCTTACCTTAGAAGCCAGCTTTAATGATTACTGTATGCCTAAAATTTTTAAGAAACTGAAAAGTGTGTCAAGAGCCTCCATAATCTTCAATAACATATATTAAATTACTCAACATAAATGATGAAAAATCATTTAAACTACCCCAGTCAGATAAAAGGGAATACTTCGATCAAGTACCAGAATCCAAAATCAGAATCTATATGGCTGGCTGTATGGGATATCTACAATATAGTTGATAACAGATAGAAACACGAGTTTGAGAAATAAAATGCAACATAATATAGTTGAATATAAATAAAAGGGATCTACTAAGACAATTAGAAATGGTGAGTACCTCTGAGAGCCCTGGGTGAAGGTTTTCTTATCTGATCTATTGTGATACACACCAAAATAGTAATTATTATATTTATAACCATTAGTATTACAAGGTTACCACTTCCGAAGGAAGTCTTAACATTTAGGAATAGCAGAATAGTTAAATTATTTACTCTTAAATTGAGTTAGAGAAAGGCTCCTCTTATGCCTTGTTGGGATTGGTGGAGGTTTTTTTCCCTTTTCCAAGAATGAAAAATGAAAAGCTTAACCTTTTATGGCCCACTTGTTCTTACAAACCCTCGTTAAGACGTAAATGAGTAAAAATTTGGCTTTGAACATTCTACTTGGCTATAGTAGCAAGTTTATATGGATGAAAGACTAATAAAATAAAGGGCCACATAAGAACTTCCATTTCCTTTCAGAGATATCTCAAACAGTTAATAACATCTATGTAAAATTCTATTCTATCACTTTAGAGGTCTTTGAGACTCTACACATTTTTTGCTCAAACATAAGTGGTGTATAAGGTATTACATTATTTTTACAGCCACTTCTGTCTTGTTAATTTTCCAGATAAAAAATCGCAGTCAACGTTTGAGATAGAGGTAAAATAATAATACAAAAGTCCATGGGTTTATGAGCTATTCAATTATTTATGCTATATCACTTCCCTTATCCTCTTGCACATAAGATATTCATGCAGGGAATTCTTTCAGTGCAAAATAAACTTTAAGCCCAGATATCTTGGTTAGTTTTGAAGATAATAAGCTGTAAATCAGAAAGAATGGAAGCGCTTGGGGATCCCTTACATTTTTATTGCTAATTGTATATCTTGTTTTCCATATGGAAAAGTAATAGGGGTTGGTAACTTGTTTAATCCTGGAATTCCAAATCAAGAACTGCAACCCCAGATATCCCAGTCAGTCTTTGAGATCAACTAATAAATATTTCTCTTTGAGGAATTCTTCTTATATAAAATTTATTTAATAAGGGTAGTGAAAGATGATCAGAATATGAGAAGGGTAATATGAATATTTCCTTTTAGCTGTATAGCTAACAGAAGGCCAAGAAATGGGTTTAATTGTGTAAAAATATGTTTTTCTTCCAATTTTTATACCTTTTTTTCAACAATACTATTACCTCATATCAATAATAATCTTTCATGTAAAAGTAAGAGTTAAAAAAATCAGGAGATTTTTTCAAAATTCTGATTCCGATAGTTTTAACAAACCTCAATATATTCATTTTAATGATAGGAAGCCATTTCTTGACCTTTCTAACAAAAGGACTATTTTTTTTCTTCCTTCAAGAACTACTTTTGTTTTTTCACAAAATAAATATATTTGCTAACTGTTTTTTATAATGAAATTTTTCATTTTACAAAACAATTTCAATTTTTTTCTGATCTTGAAAAAAAGACTTTCTTTTTCTTTTTCAAGGATTTTGATATTGTTTCAATAGAAATATAATTTTGCTTTATTTTTTCAAATAAAAACTCTATATTTCAAGTCCTTGAAATAAATTACTTACCCTCTTTCTGAAAAATACCGAAATATGATTTATTCAGGAGATAAATACAATTACTTTTGTGGTTCTTGGCATATTCTTCATTCCAAACATAAATAGGGGGTTGTATAAATTTCTTCCACCAGAGACTTTCATGATGTCACAAAGTACAAATATCTTCCAAATAAACACCTGTTCCATATTCAATTTAGAAAAATAGATGTATGTTATGAAAAATAAACTAAATCTGCTTTGTAATATCAAAAACAAATAAATCACTATTTTAAATGAATTTTACAAATTTATTTTCAAAATGAATTGAAAGCTTATTTGGAAAGAAATGAACCTATTAACCTTCTATGCAGTTAACAGTTATACACCAATATTTCATTCTCATGTTTCTTTTTCTATCATGTTTTATTCTCTTAACACAAATACTCATTATAGTTATCATTTATCTTGGAAAAATGTTTTAATATTATTTGGAATGTATTTGAACAAAAGGATGCTTTCTTGAGATACTTGGGAGATTTACAGAACAGGATTAGGGTTGAAAAGAATTATGGTATAATTTCTATTAAAATTATTCCATATAAGTTTTTTTTATGGGGAAAACTCTTTGAAACTATGGACAGAACATCTCTCAAGCTTTCATTCTGAGTCTGAGATACTTAATTATTGGGAAATGAAATTAATTTCATTCTGACATTTCAAATTAACTTGGTACTTTTGCATATTTTTTGAAATTTTTTATTTTTAATCTAGTCAAAGTTTATATCAACTCTTCTTTTTAATACTTTGTCTAATAGTTTTCTACTGAATAAATACATAAAAAATATATAAAAATATTTCAGCTTTAAGATATATTTTTTTTTATTCATTTTTTAAATTTTCAGTAAGTGTATTTTGTGATAGGAGAAATATTTTCTAATTCTTTGAGGATTATATAACTGAAATATCTCATATTAGATCCCTTTTATGTATTCCCATCACTTATTTAGATTTTTTCAGTTATGGGATGAGAGGCTGAAGAAAGTTTCTAAATTCATGGACTAAACAAAACATTATTTTCTTGGAAATTGTAAATATTTATTCATAATAAAATATGAAATATTGAAGAAAAAATACTCTAGATACAATTTTGAATATATTTAACAGGAAATAATTTTTAAAACCCAGAGAACAAGCATGACACTCAAGATCACCATAAATATGGTATACATGAAAGGAGTGAAATACACACCTTGCACCTTTATTAAAATAAATAAGCAGAAAATCAGGGCACAAACAGAAAGTCAGGCCCTAAAGAGGTTAGTCTGTAAATGTAAAAGTCTTGAATTGGAAACCTGCCCCTTTCAGAAACTATTATTCTTATTACCAGTTAATAACAGTTAACCAAGTCATTAAGGATGTAAACTCTTTCAGAAATAAACCTTAATCTTTACCTCTCATCTAAAATCTGGAGTTTTAATCAAAGACCCCTATAGTGGTATCTTTTAACAAATTTATCAAGACAATATATCAAGGGGTACTCTCTCCAAGACTGTAGCACCTCTGGATCAACAATTACAGTAAAAATACTACCTGAAGAACCTGGAAAAACAATTCTATTTTTTCATCCCTCATCTTTATTTCACAGTTTTGATGAGAGAAAAATCAATTAGAATATTTTTTTGAAGGTAAAAGTAGGGCTATGAAGAGGCATCATCTTTATTCTTTTGTATTACACAGATCATAATTCATTGGTATGTTTCTCTCAAAAAAATTAAAATACTATTCTTAACAAGGTTAGAGTACTTTGAGCCTGAATATCTTTGAAATATTCAAGTAAAGTCCATTCAAACGTATTTTCAACTTGTAGAGATCACCTTTTTGCTACAATTTAATCCACTTCTTAGCCCACTATCTTGAAAATGGACAAAGTTATTAAGGATTTAAGGCTATGATTTCATACAAGCTTTTACTGTGGAATACTATCTCAGAGAATTGAACTATGAGGTGTGAAAGCCGTAAAGAGTTTGTTTATCCATTGATTAAAAATCAACTTAGATAAGAAATTCCCACACATATTCATACAGGGTTGTACTCTAGGTTATTATCTTGTATAATTGAATTATGAGCTTTCAATCCCATTCATGTAGAATTTTTTCATTCATTAGTGAAAATCTGTCTGACAAAGGTCCCTCAGAGGTTATTTTAATGTGATTGAACATTCCTTGGCTTTTTCAATATTCTTTAGCTTTATATTGGTTAAATGTTTTCCCTTTTATGGGCATAAAAGGTTGAGATGTGGTTTCAAAACCACATCTGGGTACCAATACAGATTTTTTTGGTTGTGTTAAGCCAAAAACTAGCCACCTTATTAAATTTATTACTCTATGAGTATTAAAATATGTTATTCCCCTCTATCCACCCTGAATTGAGATAAAAGGAGGCTTCACCCAGTAGGGAAAATCAGAGATTATCTTAACAACCTGTCCTTGCTTGGTTAAACTGTCTTAAAAAGAGGTAACCCTTAAAATATTTTAGATATAATTATAATGTTAATTATTGTAGTGGTGATTAAAATGATTCAATTGACAATCATTGCAACCAGGGCTTTTAACAGACACATCACCACTATTCCTTAATAGTAGAGCCCTCTATGTTTTATTTTTCACATTCATAGTTAAATCTTGTAATTACTGTCTCATGGCCTCTGCATGGACTCATCCTGAAAATCATAGAAAATCAATTACTTATATTAAGAAATATATAAACTGTTGTTTCATAATGATTATGAGATGTTTGTTTGAGAGGTTTTTCTTATCTTTTTTAACTTCTTATTACTAACTAACAGAAGCATACTCTTCCTATAAATTGAGGTAAAATATGATTTACAACCAAATTTAAATATTTTTTTATAGATCTTGCTTCCCCAAAGCTCACTATTCTTGGGAAAGACATTCACAACGAAAGCACTCAGGATTTTCTCTCAGATCTTATATCTAATTATATTTGAATAAAAATGTTAGACCCTGAAATTAGGAAATAATCAGCACATTTATTATCCAAATTTAAAATTAATGCCTTTTTCTCAATATTTAAACTTTTCTTAATGAAAATCTTCACCAATTTATCAAATCCTTATGTCTAATCTTATTGAATGACATTAATCATCTTCATTTTCTCTACACATAGATCCAAAAAGTAAATTAATACTTCAATATACTCATAATTGAAAGAAATTAAGAAATTGGGTTTTAACTTAAAGGGGCCAGCTGATAGCTTTTCCAAGTTTTGAAAGAATACTGCCTGTAAGCCATTCAAAAGATCAAGAATCCTCAATTTATATTATTAGTTTTGTCTTTTAATTCTTCAAATCTCATTTGAGGAGCTATAATTTCATGATATAAAGATTAATTTCATACATTAACATTGATCATCTATGAGTATTCCAAGAAGTGAAAGGTATTCAAGTCAGCTCTTTAAAAGATTTTTACAAATTAGCGGAAGAAAACCTCATTAAATTTCTTTTTTTTCAATTTTCTACATCATCACATTGACACTTGCAATGGGAATACTTGTAAGGTTTGACTATGAAACAATAAGTAAAATTTACTAATTTATTACTTATTGTACTCTGAATGTCCTTATAAATTGAATAAATAAGATTGAAAATATAATAATAATAAATAATTATTATTATTATGGCGTAAAATAATTATATTATTAAATAAATATAATAATATAATTTATATTATAAAAATATAATATAATAAATAAATATATTAATATAAGATAATTAATATATTTAAAAAGCTCTTTATTATTGTTACCAACAAATAATAAAAGCGTAAAAAAAATTTTTTTATTAATAAAAAACAATTAATAACAATAATATTACTAATATTAAAGTTATGAATTAATATAAATACTATTTATATTAATTAAAGAATTATTAAGAGAGTAATAATAGAGAAATTATTATAATAAGAGAAAATAACCTACTTTTAACACTTAATATAATAATTTTGAAGTATTTTACGCCAAAAAATATAAATACAACCTTTTCAAATTGTATTTACAATAAAAATAAAGAAAATTACAAATTATTCTGGATTTTTACGCGGAAATGAGTTTTATAGAGATTTTTTAACAAAAACAATTAAATAAATGATTTAATCACGTCAAAATAGATGATTATAGCAAGGAGGTCTTTGGTCTTTAATAATATAATGCTTTTTATATATAAAGAATAAAGAAATTACCTTTGATTTAATTGATTTAATGTTTTTGATGCGTCTGAGGGGTAAATAGAGTAAAAAGAGCTCTATTTATAGTAAATACCTCCCTCCTAGAGTCCAACAGGCTTCTAGTAGACGTGTACTGATCATATCCACTGGAATTGATCAATATTTTAAGGTTTGAGGGTGATTACATCATGATCAAACCATATTGCATCATTATTACACCATTATTTAGAGTTATCACTGTAACTCTAAGTTTGATGACATCAGAGGCTTGGCAGAACCCCAAATTTCGTGGATTTTATTAGTTTTAATCATAAACTAATAGTATTCACCAATTTTATCACTCTTAAGACTGTTAAACTTAATTTAAGGTTACAGTATGTGATCATAACAGCTCAATTTAAGCTCAAACGTTGATCCTCAATAACTTTTAAGGTTTTCACGTTACAGCAATTCAGAGAGTGAATTCTGATAGCCTGACATAACCTCATTATGCTTCCAAGAGCTTTTTATTACATCATCAAAACTCTAATTTTGATGATTTTTCTTGTAACTCATCTTTTCTGTCAAAATTCAATATTTTAAACTTCAAACCTTGATTTCAGGGGGTTATACCCTGAATTTAATAATAAAAATTACATCATTCTTCTCGAATAAACTAGTAGAATCCAACTGTATACTTTTTTTAAGTTTGGACTACTTTCACAACAAAGTGGTCAACAGCTCTGTTGATTTTTATCAATATTTCCTCATAAGTCTTAACCTTGTTTGTAATTTGCAAAATAAAGTTCATATCTGTGTTCTTACAGTAATTACGTGGTAACTTTATTTTTGGTTCATCATTTTAGCATGTATAGTTTAGAAGATATTAGCTATGATCCCTGAATATATGCGTTGACCAAAAAAGTGCATATATTCAGGATAATTCCTTAAGTATTGATTTTGGGGATTAGCTTATTAATTGTTTTATATGTGGGGTTTTGTGTGGAGTCCACTGGTACAATTTATTTCACATGTTGTTTCATTAGTTTCTGAGATAAATAAGTTTTTATGGTTTTTATAAGACATTATACCTTATAATTCCTTAAATATTGACTTTACAGATATGCCATAAAAATGGTATATGTGTATTTTTCCATGGGGAATCCAATGGTATAATTTGTTTTACATGTTGATTCATTGGTTTTTAAGTTAAACCAATTTTAGTACCAATTTATGGTATTTTTTGTATATTTGAGTAATTATTTTCAGTGTATAATTATTCTAATTAATTTTAATATAATTATATTAAAGGTATAATTATTCTGAGTCTTTTTTGTGACCTTATTGGGTATGTGGTCATATCTCAAAGGCTCACATTCCCTACCACCAAAAAAGATTGTACCACAATCTGATATATGTGATCAGGGTATCATCCACTGTCCTACCTCTTCAATAGACTTTTGTTAGTCTTGAAGCTCAATAATGCTTAACTTTTTTATTTTTCAGGTTTTCTTTCATGTCTGAACCTTCTTAGTAATTTATCAGCATTTGTTATATCTTTCTCAAGTAGCCATTCATCTTCTTGAGTTGAATTTTTATACCTCACAAGGTATTCCCTTTCTTTTTTGTTTCTTGTCCTTCTTTCTTTAAGGACTTTTACTATTTTCTTTTCCTCTCCTTCCTCCAAGGGGGGAATTTCAAGTGGGGGTTTATTTCTTAGTGGAAATAACTCCTTGTCACTTGAACTGTAAGGTTTTATCAGACTTACAGGGAAAGTTGGGTGTTTGTTCATTAGTTCACCTGTGAGTTCTAATTGCACAGCATTGGGTCCATGGAGTGCTTTTATCATAAATGGTCCTGCAAAGGAATCTTTCAATTTCTTTGGGCCTTTTATGTTATTGAAATTAAGGGTTGATACTAAAACCAAGTCTCCTATTTTGAAATCAGGTGGTTTATGACTTTTATCCCATCTTTCTTTTGCATATTTAAAAGAATCTTGCATGCATCTGTTTGCATGGTGTCTTGCTTTGTCAAGCATTATCTTGAAACTGCTTGCTGTTGGATGTATATCTACTAAGTCCTTTTTGAGGGTATCATAAGGAAGTCTTGGATTCCAACCTTTCTCTAGCATTGCTGGTGTTTTGCCAGTAGAAGAATGGATTGATGTCTTATATGCCAGTTCAAGTGCTGGTATTAGTGTACACCAATCATGGGTAAAACCATCAGAATCTTTGAATTCTAGCCCATAAGCACAGAATCTTCTGATCATATCCTCTAGGGTTTGTATCATTCTTTCTGCTAGACCATCAGTTTGAGGATGATAAGCTGTTGAGAATGATAACTTTGTCCCAAATAAGTTATGGAGGTTTGTCCATAATGCTGAAGTGAACTTTGGGTCTCTGTCACTTATAATATTTTGGAATAAGCCTGTGTGGCTAATGACTTTATTCCATATCATTATGGCTGTATCCATAGCTGTGTCATCTTTATGACATGGTAAGACAATGGGAGTTTTACTGTACCTGTCAACTAACACTAGACATGCATTATAACTCCTGTCTCCTCCTGGAGGTAAGGCTGTTACCCAATCCATATGAACTATTTCCCATGGGGATTTTGGTTCTTGGATTTGGATCATCATTCCAAATTTCTTTCCTGTGGCTCTGTTGGCTTTTTGGCATCTGTCACAGGTTTGGCAGTACTCTGCAACATCTTTCTTCCAATTTGGCCACCAAGAGCAGGTTTTCACCCTCTCTAGTGTCCTATCTTCTGAGAGATGTCCAGATGCAACACTATCATGACACTCATGTAAAATGGTGTTTATTAGTGTTCTGTCTGTTAAGGCCATAACACATGTGTGTTTTGTTCTATGGTAAAGGATTCCATCAAGGAGGTGGAATCTTCCTTCATCATATGCCTTTTTCCATATTTCATCTAGTTTTGATGAAAGTGATGGATCTTTGCAGTCTTTCATTAGAAGTTGGCTTAAGATATGGAAATTCTTCTCTACCTTAGAGCTTTCTTTAACTTGTTTAGAGAATTCTGTGCCAATGTCTGTGACACATATTCCTTCTATATGGTTCTCTTCCTGTGGTACCCATGCTGGATTGTCAGGGGTATTTGCTAGAGCCCATCTGCTAAGACCATCTGCATTTTTATGGATATTTCCAGATTTATGAACAATAGTCATATTTCCTCTATATTCTTGGATAGCAATTTGCCATCTCAGCATATGTCTATTTGGAGTCTTCATATTTAATAGTGATTTCACAGCATTACAGTCTGTGATTACATCAAATACTGTGCCATCCAAATAATAATGCAGTTTTTCTAAAGCCCATACTAGGCATAAGCATTCCATTTGGCTTGCTCCATACCTTGCTTCTGTTGGCTTTATCTGCCTTGAAATGAAACAAATTGGTCCTTCCACTGGTTTATCATTGATAATTTGTGTTTGGTGAAGTGCAGCACCTAGTCCTTCTCCACAAGCATCAATGTACAGTTTGAAGGGTAGTTTCCAATCTGGCATCAGAAGAAATGGGGCATTTGTTAAGGAATTTTTCAATTCTTCATATGCCTTGACTCTTTCTTCTGTCATCTCATAGACTGTTTGTTGGTCACATAGCTTATACAAGGATTTAGCAATCTTTGCAAAGTCCTTTATATGCTGTCTATAGTAACCAGCAAATCCTAGAAATGATTGCATTTCTTTTTTGGTTTGAGGCATTGGTTTAAGTAGTACTGCTGCTACTTTATTTTTGTCTATGCCTAGACTAAGGCCAGATACTACATGTCCTAGGGCTTTTAATTCACTAAATGCAAAATGACACTTTTTCAATGAAATTTTCATATTTACTTGGACTATTTTCTGTAGTACCCTTTCTAGTCTTGTCAGGTGATTTTCCCAAGTTTCTGAGCAAACTTTGATATCATCAATGTTTGTTTTGTGAATAAATAAATAAATGTGCCTATTATGATATACATATATGTTTTGAAAATAGCGGATTGTTAACGTTGAAAAAGCTCCAATAAAAGCTGAACGTCAACCTGAGGGGGTTGATTGGGCTAACCTATGACTATGTCTTTCGTGTGTGCTTCTGAAACCTCGTAAGCAGCCCGAATTTCTGAATGAGTCAATCCGCCAGCCACAAAGACCATGACCCTCTGTCGGTTCTCAATCACGGTTTTTGATTTAGGACGCTGCCAACTTGGCTTAGCACTTCGTAGTGATATGGGACCACTGCCGTTTGTCGCTAAGCTAGCGGCGCCTGTCTTTGCGCCGGAGACAGTCGGCGTTTTACCCATATAAGGAAACAAATTCAAGTCTAGTTTGTTCGAAAGTGCCTCCTGCATAGACCCACATCCCCATATGACTCAACCCGACCGTTATGTGATCTAAAAGGTAAGCAAAAGTTACTCGTACCTCCAACATCAGTTTGACAAAAGGTTAAAACCTTGAAATGTCATATGCGTTCTTGTCCAACGTCTGCTTAAACAATTGTTTCTTCTTTTCCCCGCTATCTTTTGTTACATTGGCTGCGAGGTGAATGAGATTGTTGACAGCATCCATTTCATGTAAGGCTAATTTGGCGTGTTGATAACGTCGTCGCCGATCTTCGTCTGGGACCCCATCTCGATAAAGCACATATAGAGCCACAATTCGCAACTTGTCAGACGTGCTACAAGAGTACAAAGCATTAGGATTTTAAGAGAATTGATCATAGTGGAACGAACAAACCTTAGAGTGCGATCATTCAAAAGTGGCACCATTTCTTCTACGATCCACTTGGGTGTCCTCCCTTCGGCTGTCATACCCGTCGAGCAGCACTGTTCAACTGATGCTACTGCTGCTAATTGACGTTTTTCAAACAATTCCATACAGGTTTCTGCCATGCTGACATGAAGAGAAAGCTATAGAAAACTTTTTGAATTAAAGATTCATTCAAAAAGGCGACGGAAAAATCAATATAAAATTGATTTAATATTGGGAGAAGGTTCAAAATGATCAGTATATCAGAGCTATTTTATACCTTTTTGAGATATCAAAGCACAAAATATTGATTATTTAATTCTTTTCTTCAAGGGGCAATTAAATTCTATTTATTGAAACAAAATGTGAAAAAATAAATTCCATTCTTGGGCTTTGATTTTTAAAGAGAAACTTTTAGTTTTTTGGAAATATTTCTTATCAATATACTATGCTTACATATCATCTTATTTAAGACAATAAAAATTTGGATTTTTTTACTGAAAAATAGGGACATATTATAGTCTTTGACTGAACTGATATATCTGAAATTGATCAAATACTTTTATTAACCAAGGAGATCATTATCTTCTCCTTCTTAATTCTTAGATAGTTATTCATCATTGAAATTGGTTTCAAACTGTTCTTCTTTTCAAAAAAATGAATCTTGGAGATTTGTATTATTTATTTAATAAAGAAAGGAATTTCATATTGGAAAAAGGCCCTTAAAAAGATTTCAAAATCTTCAGAACCCCCTTTTTACAAGTAGTTAGATTAAACTATTGGAGGATCATAATCATTTTTGATGTGCTACAGATATAAACAGCATTTCAGAAACCAAGTTCTCATAGAATACAGAAAATCTCAGAATATCTTTGTCAATCCACATTCCTTCAACAAAAGTAGTTCTCAAATTATTAATGTTTCAATTGAAGTATTAAAAAAGAGGCGATGAATTGCCAAATTGATATTTTAATTAATATTTTACTTAATTCTAACTTCAAATTAAAGAAGTATAACACTGAGAGATTATAATTTAAGTGAATCAGTTAGTTCTCTACCCAATCTAATGGTATAAAATTCTCTTAAATTAATAATGGCTTTTAATAATCAAAAGGATATTATAATCACTGTGATACTAACTGTAATAGGAAATATTCCAAATTTTGAAATTTTTTGAGTAAGATATACTAAGTTAATTATAAGTATTCTGAATTAAAAACTGAATTAAAAAACAGGTTTTCCAAAAAATTTTAAAATGCGAGATCAGATGGAATGTTGTTAAAAGTTTGAAATTTCTGAATTCTGAAGAAATTCTTGATTCTTTGAAAGAGTTGATTCAAATGGATGGGTAATAATTTTAAATGATTCAGAAATGGTGAAAGATTCTGAAATAGCTGGGGTCTATTAAGGATCTCAGCTAAAAGGGAACTTGGGAATAATATAGATCCTTAAAAGCCACCAATTACACGCAAATAGAATAAAAAACCAAATTTTCCATAGAATTGTGATAATATATACATAACTCCAAGGGGAATCAAATATATTCCTTCACAGCTCATTTAATATAGGGATAGGATGTAGTACATAAAGTCCCAATATTATTGGGAACTTTGAAAATGAATTTTATAATTTTTCAATTCATTCTTCATTCTTCTTGGATACACCATTGCTTAGATACAAATCTGACTAATGATAAAGAGTACTAAATGAGAATTTTTTATTCTATGATTGATTATTATATTAGTTAGTTGGATTTAAAGGAGTATATAATTAAAATCGCTGGTTTATTTTCACTGATTTTCAAGTTTGGGCTTGACAATTGTTATAAACTAAACCAATTATGACATATTATTTCATTTTGAAAGTCAGAATAATCATCATTTATCTTACCAGAAGAAGAGGATTAGAGTAATTGTCATTAAGTAAAATAACTTGGGAATTTTCTGTTTCAAAATTTTTATCCTTGATATGTGTTTATAAATATTCTTTGATAGAAAAATATAAATTCCAAAAGTATAGGGATCTCATGATCTAAAAGAATTGTTAAGTGGCAGTTGGTCTCATAGTTTAAAATTAAAATTCCATACAATTTAGAAAGGGATAATATCACAGTTCTCAACAAACAATATATTTTACTGGAGCTTATATGGTAATTTGAATAATCATTTAATATCTGATTCATGACTCATTGAAACAGAAAAAATTAATTCATAATCAGACTAATGAGTTCTTAATGAACTCTTGTAGCTTACAAAATGTCCACAAATTTGTTCTTGAGTTATTATTGGAAACCTATCAGAAGTAGAGGAAAAAACTTTGGCATTCATATAAGTGAAGTTTCCGTAAGTATTTTTATATTACTCAGAATCTGGGAGTTGAGTGAGTATTTTTGAAAATAAGAAATAATTATTTGATGCCTCCTCCCAAACTATTTCCTTCACAATGGGAAATTCAAATGATTTTGTATCAGATGCTTCCATAAATGTGATGTGAGAGTTTCCAAGGTGTGCCGAGTCATGTGAAATGAAATTTCCCTTAAGCTTTGTGGAGGAACAAAGGTCCATTAAAAAGTTTCAAATTTAGGGAAATTATTCATTTTTGATGATTTTACAAATAGGTTTTTCAAATGATTTAGCATGGTGAATTTAATTGAATCTTCTTTTGCTGAGACTTTTGTATTTTGACCATATAGTAGGAGATTTAAATCTCGAAGATCTAAAGGTGAATTGAAGGTGGTGGATTTTGGGATTTTTTCATCTCATCCTTCCACAATCTCTCTTAAAAATATTTTTTGGAGCAATTTTTGGAAGATAGACTTGTCAAGGTGGGCTGAATTTTGGTGAGAATATTAATATATATAAGTAATAATCAATACTTGATTAGAAAAGAATAATCTCACCTGTTTTTTTATTTTTATATTATAGTGTCACAAGGTGATTCATTCTTTCTCCTTCCCAGAAGGAAAGAAAAACGGGGTGGACCATAGCTACAAATAGCTTCTGATAAGTGTTGAGAAAGGGGAATAGTTGGGTTTGGCTTTAGATTTGGGTTCCCATTTATGAATAAGCTGTGGAAATAGCTAACTAATAATTTGTCAAAGAAAGTTAGTTTAGACTTTGAAATGGAGTGAGACTTTTCAGTATTAACCAAAGATACTAAAGTTTCTGTGGTTGAAAGAAGGATTCCTTTGGAGGGGTTTTGAATATTTTCAAAATTACATTTTGGGATTAGTA
This sequence comes from Austropuccinia psidii, assembly GCA_023105745.1. NCBI lineage: Eukaryota > Fungi > Basidiomycota > Pucciniomycetes > Pucciniales > Sphaerophragmiaceae > Austropuccinia > Austropuccinia psidii. Next base: position 51,226,987 of record JALGQZ010000007.1, on the reverse strand, counting down.
GTAAGACATTGTGTACTGTATATAAAATCAGCCAATAAGATTCCTTTGGGGTTCCATATAAAGGCATTCCCATTGTTTTGGGTATTTGGGCTATCCATGACATAATAATATTCTGAATACCTTCATGGAGAAATTAAAGCTCCTCTTTGGCTATTATCAGGTTTTCTGGTGATTTACTCTGGGGTATTGCTGGGGAATTCTGTTAATTTGATAGTGAGATAGATGAGGAGCTACCTGGGAAAGAGCTCATTAGTTTAGACTTATGTTTTGTGCCTGATGCCTTTGGAGATTTACTGGGTAAATGATGAAGCTGATCTTGGATTGTTTTCTTTTTCCTTTCCTTTTGCAGCTTATTCCTTCAGAAATCCATCAGTAGCACCTCGTGATGAAATCCTTTATGAACTTCCGAGTTGAAAGAGTTATTAAGAGTGTGAGCTTTCTAGAGGGTTTGGTACTGCTTGTTTGATGGTATGAGATGTGGAGCTTGTCTTGTACGTGGCTTGGTGCTTTGGAGATTGTGAGCCTTGAGGTATGTTTTACATACCCAAATAGGCCACAAATATCTTTAAGAATAATTTGTGAGCTATGCATAACACATAAGTCATGCATATATTCAAAATTCATCATTTTCATTTCAGAAAAAATAAATAACTTTTTATTGAGTAGGTAAATCCATGGATTTAAGACCAGATTTGGATTCTACATAAGAATTGACCTAGGGTAGAGCCATAGAGTAAATAAGCTCAAATTAACTCTCTGAGGTGGTAATATGGAAAATACTTCAATTACACATCATCAATACCACATAAAAGATCCATGAAAATTTTTGTTTTTCTCAATTTCACGGCAAAATAATGGGAAAATGAGAAATCCCATGTTACATATACACTAAGAATAGTGTTATGCATGTTTGTGGCACTTACAAACATGGTATTCCTATATGCACTTTTGGTAAACCCATAGGGAATATTGGTCTTCAACCCTGAATCTCTATTTTTGATGTGAAAATAGCTAGAGGGGACAAAAGACATCAAAGCGAGCCAGGGTACCCAACATCTGAAGCCTCTGAGGCGTGGAAAGCTCCAAAGCTGGGTTCCATGGCTGATCTTGGCCCAATTAGTAAACTAAAACCCTTTGGGAACTTGGTTACTGTGTCACAACTTCAGTAAATCATAAGAAAATAGCAAAGAACCTGCTATTTTGAGGTGCCAAGGAGGTAAAGAGAAACTTAGACTCCTGTAACCGTGCCAATTATTATTGATTTTCCATGTATAAACCCTAAAAGAGTAATTAAAACCCTTTTTGGACTAGTATTCATTGATTTACCTCATAGCAACCTGCAATATACTGCTATTTGCAATTCTATGTAAAAATGAGGTAAAAACTTTAAAAATTCATTAAAAATACAATTCTTAATTAACCTCTCTGAAACTTTCAAGGCCAATGGAGAACTTTATTATCCATATGAAAACCAAAATTAATTATGGTTTCACGAGTAAAATTAAAAGTTTTACTTACAGTCCATTTTTAATTATTCTACGTGAAACACTGACTCTTCAAAAATTCACAGTAATGACAACCTGTGATGAGATTTCCAATAACATTTATAACTTTGAGAAATAAATGATTATTTTTGAATAAAAGAAGATTTACAGATGTTACTCCTTTTATTCTTAACCATATTGGGGTTGGTCATCACGTAAAAGCATCAATTAAGTAATTATAATAATCTTACGTGACAACAGATGATGAAATGATTAATCAAAAAAGGATTATTGTTTTCTCACTCACTGGACTTTTAAGTTTGCTCCATGGCAGGCCGCTGTGAGCAGTTGTTGACTTAAAAGAGGCCTCCTCTTGCTGTTTTTTCCAAATCATCACTTTATACCTTTATACCATTATTACCAACAAGTAAGTATTAGTTAAATATTTCTTAAAAAGTAATTTATTCTGTCAGAATCAACTAGAAGGACTTTAAATCAAAGAAATCAACTATATATTGTTGTATTACTGTTATAATTCATATTGAGCCCTAAAAATCCACAATTATATGTCAAATTTCTCTACTTTTGTCTTTCAATAAGTTCTTTGGAGTATTAGTGAGTTATTTAATTTTAATTATTAAAGTGTTTTCTCTAAAATTAGTTTTCATCAATAATTATCTCTACAATTATTCTTTTAAAAGATAATTATACATTAAAATAATTTTCTTATCTTAATAAAAGATGTTTTTATCATTAAATTCTTCTTGTAATTGATTCTTGTAGACAATTACTGCTTACCTTTATGATCACTAGTAGTGTATAACATGTAAAAGAAATAATTATTTAATTATTGAATTGTGGCTATAATAATCTTTATTATTATGTTTCATAAGAACAGTCATAGTACCGTTGCTTAATAGTAATATTACCAACGGTTTCATAGACACATCTTAAATTTGGGTTCTGGCCGTGATTTTAACCATAAACTTGGCTTTAATCATATTCTTGACTTCATTTTTTGTTGTAAAAAACTTCCATACCTACCCACATCTTACATTTGCGGGCCTGGCAGTGTTTTTTGAACCTTATACCCTTAATTAATATATTTTTAAGGTCTAAAATATATTAATTTAATAACTTTTTCTTTCAATTTGAACTTAAAATAATTCTTTTTTTTGAAATCTTTTTTAAAATCATTTTCATTCAGAAATTTGATTTAATTTTATATGGTTCTACAAGTGGCTTTTACACATCCAAAAACTTATAATATTATTCTTTCAGTTACTCTGAATTAATTTTTGATTCAAGATCTTAAATTTCAATTTTTTTCTTTGAAAAGAATAATTTTTTAATATTAAAAAATAAAAAACTTATGAAAAATCTTGAAAGTATTTTTTTTGAAAAAAGCATAAAAATAATTTTTTCTTTTATAAATTCTTTCTCTAGTGTCCTTGATAAAATGCAGTGCAGCTGGTAATAAGCTCAGTAAGAGATATATTAATAGTCCAGAATCTTCAGAAGCAGAATCTGAAGACAGTATTGAAGTTCAATTTGCTAAAAGAGCCACTTTATTTAAAACAGAACAATCCAAACAACCACCAAAAGGTGTGTGTTTTCTGTTTTCAATTATTATTTTATCTTGAATTGACGTGAAAATGGTCCATAAAAGAAATGGAAGCAACTATTAAGTCAAACAAGATGGATGTGGACAAAGAAGAGGCAGGACCAAAGCCAGAAGTCTCAAATCTTCCTCAAAAAAGACACATATGGAGGATGCCAGAGTTGCCCCCATTCCCCAAGGTCTGTACCCACAAACCTTGACGTGAATTTTCAATCTAGACTGGTTCATGATAATATTTCAAGGGCTGAACCACTTCCAAGTGGAAGGAATAGAAATTTATCAATTCCAATACAAAAATTGGTTCAGAGCAGCCAAAGAAGAGGAGTGGGAAATATGCCCAAGCCTTTGGCAGGGGGCCATGAACTCCTACTTACACATCAAGAGCTTTCTGGGTCAGGAGAAGACCATAGAACTCTTAGGAGGTTGGATCCCATTGTCTTGCAAAGACAAAGTCAAAAAAAAAAGAATTAGTTGAAGAGCTAAAGTCTTTTATCCATAGACCAGAAGGAAAAGTTGGAAATGACTCCAGCTTTGGAGACAGAAGGCCCAGTGGCGTCTACCAGCTCCAAACCAGCTCCAGAAGTGTCCAAAGACAAGCCCAAAGGACCTCAGAAGAAGCAGAGAGGTCCCAAGAACCATCAAGGAAAGGGCAAAGGCAAAGGCAATTGGCACAGACATTACCTACAAGGGTACAGGATTCCCAAACCGGAGCCTTCAGCTGTAGACAGTGTCTTCAATATGGCCAAGACTCTTATGGAATTCACAACCAAAGAGTAGGAAAGGGTGAACAGGAATTTTCCATGCAAATAATAGATTAAATACACTTTGTTGAAGCTGGTATTGATGTAGAACTTGGCAAATTTGATGCAAAGTTAAATAAAATAATATTGGACATCAATGACTTGAAAAAGAATGACAAACATTCTGCTGAAATGCATAAGTCTGTAATTGCCAAACTGGAATTACTTAGCAATACATGTGACAGAATTGAAAGTAAATATCATGTCCAAGATGATGAAATGGAAGATTTTTCCAAACAAAACATCAATGATCAACTTAGAGTTCTGAAAGAATATGTTTTGGCAGTGGCTAAGAATACAAGTCAATTTTCCACACATTTGGAAAAAAGTGACAGTGAAAGGAAGAAATTGAAATAAGAAATACTTGCGCAAGTGGATCAAATTCATAAGAATTATGAATCAAATCCACATATGCCAAGACATTCAACACCTTTGACTGAAGAAAACCTTTCTGTGAAAGAAAGTCTGACCCCGTTTTAGGAGAAAATGTTATCTCTGAAAAATGTATTTCCAAATCTGAAGAATAGCCAACATTCTCTGGTGAAGGAGAATACAACCATATTGAGTTCATCATAACTATTGATATGTTTCAGGAAGATTTTCATATACCTGATGAAATTATAGTGGGAAAATTACACTCTCTTCTTATCAGGACTGCAAAGAAATGGAATTACAAGATGAGATAAGATCATGGAAAACACAATTGGTCTTGGTGGAAATCTGAAGTGATTACCAAATGGGCCAATCATTCTTGGAGGTTAAAAATGGAAAATGATTTTGAAAGTGCCATTTTTAATTCAGAAAAAGATAAACCACTTACTTGGTTCCTCAAGCAAAAACACAGATCATCTGCTTTACACCCAGATATGTCTGACACTATGATTAATATGAAAATATTAAGAAAATGTGGAGGAGAACTGGAACATGCTATCAAGTGCAGATGTGTAGAACCCTTTTCAACGGAGGACTACATTAATGCAATGGAAGATATCATTACTAGAACAAGAATGGGTAAAACTTTGACTAAAACTTCTATGGAGTACAAAATGATCCCAAAGATCTCCAGAGAGGAAAGAAAACCTGAAAGACCTGTCCTAAAGGGTCATAAATGTGGAAGTACTTCACATCTAGGCAACACTTGCACCAAAAAGAAAAAAGTCAATGAAGTTCAAGTCATTGAAGAAGTTTAGTGTACTGAAGAGAAAGAGGAATCTGACCAGGATTCTTCAGTCTCTGAAAATACACCAGTAGAGGACTATCCCATTGAAAACATTACAGCTTTCTTTGAAGTCACAGAAGTCCATACTCACTTATCACAGTACAGTGAGGATTGTCATAACCTTGTCAATATACAAGGTGCCACAATGTGTAAAACCAAACTTGCTAGAGGTAAAGGATACACTGCTGGAGCATCTTGTATCACATCAATCCTGATTAATGATATTGAAGTCAAAGTAAACTTAGATACAGGGGCATTTTGTACTTGTGTAGGCAAAGATTATTTTCAAAACATACTTCATGGATGGAAAAATCATCTATTACAAATAGAGGGTGTACAATTTAGTAGTTCCAGTAATAATATTTACCCTTTAGGTATATTGGACACTAATCTTGTATTTACACACCAAGCAGGAAGTGTTAGAATGAAGAATGAGATTGTAGTAATGGACAATTTCACATCTCAGCACATCATTCTTGCAAATGATTACTTGAATATTCATGGTATTGATATCAATAACCATAAAGACAGTTACTCAACAATTGGAGAAAACAAAAAACAAAAATTTGCTTTTTCCAATATACCAAAACAAACATCAATAGTATGTTCTGAGAAAGATACTTATAAGGAAGAATTTGTGAATAATCAACTTGTTGAAGCACAAATTAATCTATCATTGTCATCAAAGATGAGACAAGAGATTATTGATGTGTTATACACATATAATAATGCCTTCGCCTCTAATAATGAACCATTAGGTGCTATGAAAGGGCATGAAGTTGATATTACTCTTAATATTGACAGACCATACCCTCCAGTCCTTGAAAGACCAGCTTTTCCAGCCAGTCCCAGAGCTAGAGAAGCCTTGGAAAAAAATATCCAAGAGTTAATCCAACTTGGTTTACTAAGGAAAGTAATAATGAGGAAGTTGAAGTAACAACACCTTTTATTATTGCTTGGAATAATGATAAATCAAGAATGGTTGGAGACTTTAGAGCATTGAATACGTACACAGTTCCAGATAGGTATCCAATTCCTAGAATCCAAGGGACCTTGACCCCATTGTCCAAAGCCAAGTATATAACATCAATTGATGCATTGAAAGCCTTTCACCAAAATGTTTTGACGCCTCAAGCTAAGAAATGACTTAAAATTATCACTCACTGTGGTATTTATGAGTATCTTAGAATGCCATTTGGTATCAAAAATGCACCATCTCATTATCAAAGAATGATGACTACCATCTTCCCCACAGAATTATCTAAAGGATGGCTTATCATTTATATTGATGACATCATCATATTTTCTGATTCATGGTCTTTTCACCTTGAAAGACTTGCAAGAGTGCTTCACAAAGTTTCAGAAGTGGATCTGAAAATTTCACTCAAGAAATGCAATTTTGGTTTTGAAGAACTCAAAGCATTAGGACATATTATTTCTGGTTTAAGCTTGGGCATTGACAAAAATAAATTAGCAGCAGTGTTACTTAAGCCAATACCCCAGAATAAAAAAGAGATGATGTCTTTTCTAGAATTTGCCAGTTATTACAGGCAACAATCAAAAGATTTTCAAATTCTAGCCAAGTCACTCTATAGAATCTGTGATCAACAAACAGTATTTGAGATGACACAGGAGAGAATTAAAGCTTATGAGAAGATAAGGAAAGTTCTCACAGAGGTGCCTTTACTCCTCATGCCTGACTGGAGTATACCATTTAAATTTTACATTGATGCATGTGGAGATGGATCAGAAGCAACCCTACATTAAGTCCAAATTATTGATGACAAACCTACAGAAGGACCAGTTTGTTATATCTAAAGGCAGATCAAACCAAAAGAAGCCAGATATGGTGCAAGCCAAATGGAGTGCTTATGTTTGGTATGGTACCTTGAGAAACTGTACTATTATCTTGATGGCATTTATTTTGAAGAGATAACTAACTGTAATGCCATGAAATCACTTATCAACATGAAAACTCCCAACAGACATATGTTGAGATGGCAAATAGCTATTCAAGACTATAGGGGCAACATGACTATAGTTCATAAAGCAGGAAACCTTTACAAGAATGCTGATGGACTTAGCAGGTGGGAATTAGCCAATACTCCTGATAAGCAAGCTTATGTGCCTTTGGAAGCAGAACCACAGATTCCAATTTATGGGATGAACATAGCTGATATTGGGACTGAATTATTTGAAGAAGTCAGAGAATCTTATAAACAAGACAAGAATTGCCATATCTTGACTTTCTTATTATATAAAGACTGCAAAGATACATCTTTAGTCAATGAACTGGATGAAGTTTGGAAGGAATCCTATTCTGAAGGAAGATTTCACTTTTTTTATGGGATTATTTACCACAGAACCAAACATTCCTTTGTGATGACATTGTGTAGTAGACTACTTATCAATACCATTCTTCATGAATGCCATGATATAATCTACTCTGGGCACTTGTCAGAGGATAGAACACTTTTAAAAGTAAAGAACTGTGCATGGTGGCCATCTTGGAGAAAAAAAACCAATGAATATTGCCACACCTGTGATAGATGCCAAAAAAGAAACAGGAGTACAGGCAAGAAATTTGGACTTATGGTCCATATTCAAGAACCAAAATCCCCTTGGGAAGTTGTTCACATGGATTGGGTCACAGCACTTCCTCCAAGTGGTGATAAAACTTATAATTCTTGTTTAGTCATTGTAGACAGATATAGCAAAAGTACCATATTCTTACCATGTCATAAGGATGACACTGCTATGGATACAGCTCTTCTTCTATGGAGTAGAGTTATTTCTCATAAAAAATTATTTAAGAATATTATAAGTGACAGAGATCCCAAATTCACATCTGCACTTTGAACCAATCTTCACAGATTGTTTGGGACCAAGTTATCATTCTCAAAAGCATATCACCTTCAAACAGATGGATTGGCAGAAAGAATAATTCAAGCTTTAGAAGACATGATCAGGAGATTCTGTGCTTATGGGTTAGAATTCAAAGACTCAGATGGCTTTACCCATGACTGGTGCACTCTGATACCTTCATTAGAATTGGCATATAAGACATCAGTCCATTCTTCCACAGGTCAAACTGCTGCTATGTTAGAAAAAGGATGGAATACAAGACTCCCAGCAGATACACTGAGGAAGGACCTGATTGACATTCATACTACAGCTTCCAGCTTCAAACTCATGCTTGATAAAGTGAAAAATCATGCAAAGCAGAGTATGAATGACACTTTTGACTATGCAAAACAGAAGTGGGACAAGAGTCATAAAGTACCAGACTTCAAAGTAGGGGACTTAGTTCTAGTTTCAACCTCAAATTTTAATAATATCAAAGGCCCAAAGAAACTTAAAGATTCTTATGTAGGACCTTTTGTTATTGTTGCCTTACATGGAACCAATGAAGTTCAAGTGGAATTAAGTGGTTATTTAGAAAATAAAAACCCCACCTTTCCAGTCAGCCTGTGGTCATTAAACCCCTTTGGGGCCTTTTTCTTCTTTATACCACTAATAAGATTGTGATTCAATTTTATTTTTTGGTGGGAGGGAATGTGAGCCTTGAGTTATGTTTTCACTACCCAAATAGGCCACAAATATCTTGAAGCATAATGTTTGAACTATGCGTAACCCACAAGTCATGAATATATTCAAAATCCATCATTTTGATTTAAGAAAAGATGAATTAATTTTTATTGAGTACGTAAATCCATGGATTTCAGACCAGATTTGGATTCCACATTAAAATTCATCTAGGGTAGCTCCATAGAGTGAATAAGCTGAAATTAACTCTTTGAGGTGGTAATATGGAAAATACTTCAATACCACATAAAAGATCCGTGAATTGTTTTGTTTTTCACAATTTCATGCCAAAATAATGGGAAAGTGAAAAATCCCATGTTACATATACACTAAGATCAGTGTTATGCATGTTTGTGGCACTTAAAAACATGGTATTATTATATGAACATTTGGTACACCCATAGTGGATATCAGTCTTTAACCCTGAATCTCTATTTTTGACATGAAAATAGCTAGAGGGGACAAAAGACATCAAAGAGAGCCAGGGTACCCAGGTTCTGAAGCCTCGCAGGCGTGGACAGCTCCAAAGCTTGGTTCCATGGCTGACCTTGGACCAATTACTAAACTAAAACATTTTGGGAACTTGGTTACCATGTCACAACTTCAGTAAATCATAAGAAAATAGTAAATAACCTGCTATTCTGACATTCCAAGGAGGGAAAGAGCAACTTAGACTCCTGTAACCATGTTAATTATTAATTATTTTCCATGTATAAACCCTAAAATAGTAATTAAAACACTTTTTGGACTAGTATCCATTGATTTACCTCATTGCAACCTGCAATATACTGCTATTTGCAATTCTAAATAGAAATGAGGTAAAAACTTCAAAAACTCATTAAAAATACAATTCTTAATGAATATCTCTGAAACGTTCAGGACAAATGGAGAACTGTATTATTCATCTAAAAAACAAAAATAATTATGGTTTCACTAGTAAAACTAAAAGCTTTACTTACAGTCCATTTTTGATTATTCTATGTGAAACACTGAATCTTCAAAAATTCACAGTAATTCCACCTTGAGATGATTTTCCAATAAAATTGATACATTTGAGGAATAAACAATTATTTTGAAATAAAAGAAGATTTGCAGATGTTACTCCTTTTATTCTTAACCATATTCAGGTTGGTAGTCATGTAAAAGCATCAATTAAGTAATTATGATAATCTTACATGACAACAGATGATGCAATGATTAATCCAAAAAAGATTATTGTTTTCCACTCACTGGTTTTTCAGTTTTCTCTATGGCACGCCTCTATGAGCAGTTGTTGACTTAAAAGAGGCCTCCTCTTGCTGTTTTTTCCACATCAAATCATCTTATACCTTTATACCATTATTACCAACAAGTAAGTATTAGTTAAATATTTCTTAAAAAGTATTTTATTCTTTCAGAATCAACTAGAAGGAGGTGAAATCAAAGAATTCAACTATATATTGTTGTATTACTGTTATAATTCATATTGATCCCTAAAAATCCACAATTATACATTGAATTTCTCTACTTTTATCTTTCAATAAGTTCTTTGGAGTATTAGTGAGTGATTCAATTTTAATTCTTAAAGTGTTTTATCTAAAATTGGTTTTCTTTAAGAATTATCTCTATAATTATTTTTGTAAAAGAGAATTATACATTAAGACAATTTTATTATTTGAATAAAAGAAGTTTTTATCATTAAATTCTTCTTGTAATTGATTCTTGTAGACTATTACTGATTAATGTTATAATCACTATTAGTGTATAACACGAAGAAGAAATAATTATTGAATTATTTAATTGTGGTTATAAGAATCTTCATTATTATATTTCATAAGAACAGTCATAGTACTGTTGATTAATAGTAATATTATTAACAGTTTCATAGACACATCTTACAGAGATAGACTTGATCTCTGAATTTGTCTCTCTTGCCATTTGTGAGTTCTCTCAGTAGCACTGTAGAATGACTCTGAAGCTGAACTATTGGACTATTTCCTGATTCCTAGCTTGTATTTTCTTTCTGTACCAGGGTTCTCATCCTTTTGAGGTTTGAGGAATTTGAGCCTGATGTTCAAAGTGATAAAATATGAATGATTTTTTTATTACTTCAATGAAAATAATTCTGCAGCTTGTTTAATTTTGAGACAAGGTAAAATATAATCCCTCAGAAGACCCAATAAAAGAGTATGCATAACATCACTTGTGACCATTCATGAATGGTTCTAGTAAGGTAGCTCTCCTAATAAAGTGTGATGAGAGCCATTCTATGCAGAAATATTCCCCCTTTGGCTGGTTTTAATTTCTTGAAGCCATTGGATGGCTCCTGATCTATGCTGATATTTATCCTTCCGGGTCCAAGAGTGTTTTTGGGTATTTTATATATCCTCAACAAAGAGATTGCAATGTGCATAAAATTGATTTTCCAAATGAGATGAAAAATATCCAATCTTTCTCAAGGCTGGGATAACTCCAATTAATAAGAAAAGTGAGGTCTTGATCAGATGTCCATTGGGGAAACTAGTGGTTGGAGTAAAGTGAACACCCGTCCAGAGCTCCTGGAGCTCAGGAACAAGTGGCTTGAATAAGATTTTAACTGCTTTGAGGTGGGTTCTTTGGGTGTTGGAGTGAATCTATAGACAAACGTTTTTGGATATTGATACCCTTTTTCTGTGGGGAGGTTGAAGGAAATCAAAAATATAACACCTAGTGAAATACTGTTGGACCCAATATTAGATTCGTGGGGAATTGTCCAGTCGCTATATAAGCCAAAAAATAGGTTCCCTGAATTATCAGTAAGCTTGAAGCCTGTATTGTCTAAGAATGTTCTCCAAACATGGCCATCTGATATATCTGAATATCTCTCTTCATTCCCATGGGGATATTCTAGGGGTGAATCCAAGTCATTTTCAAAGGCTGGGAGTGAGAGTTTGTCTGAGATCTATTTCTTCAAGGATGAAAAGTAAAATTCTTTTTGGGGTTTTTACTTTTTGGTATTTATATTTTTACTTAGAAGAAAAGTATTTCATTCTTTTTAGTGTCCATATTTTCCAAGAATTTGTTGTATACAACAAGGGAGGGGTGAGTCCTCATGAATGTTATTTCCAAAGGGTGACTTTTTTCTAAACCTAAATAGAGATAGAAACATAATGGACAACATATATGGGTTTTTAATTCACTAAGAAGTTTAAATCTTTTTTTGAGAGTTTTTGAGCTGTTTGGAATCTCACAACTGAAATCAGAGGTCTTTTACAATTTGGCTCTTGTTTGGATTTTCTTTTGCTCCAATTTTAGGCTTTTATCACAATTTGTGTCACTGAAACTCTTGTGAATATTGTCATGCACAATTTAAATCATGGATAAAAGCACTGTTGAATGTTGATAAACATAGGAGGGTAGTGGCCTACTGAAAGAATTGCCAATGTTGTGGATGGTTTGCGGTAGTTGTGCATTTTCCAATGGATTTATAGAAAGGCTTAAATTATTTGTGACCAAATTGAGTATGCATTTGTAGTAAAAATATAGGAAGCATAGACTGTGATGAATTTTTCAAATAAGATTAAATTAAAATATGTTGTGAGTTGTTTGTCTGGGAAAAAGGTAAGGCTTTCTGAGTTAGATGGGCTAGGTATTGAGCCTGGAATATATAATATATGAATACTCATGAATTTTTAAGATGATGAAATGGAAGCATTTATTGTGGTATTATCTCCAATCACTGGAATAATTTCACAAATGGTTTCCTGATGTGTTTAATGGTTCCTTTTAGATCCTTAAGCTCCTTGATATTTACTTCCACCAATTTGGAAAATCTTCAAGATGCAAGTGGTGCATTTGCAAATATATATCTTGCCCACTTTTTGTTGAGATATACTGTACATTTTATATTTTAATACAATTATTATAAGTATTGCTTGTATTTTTATGGGATAAAAAGAGTTTCTGTAAATATTTTTGGTGAAATGATCAATAAGTTTATTGCGTTTGTCTTATCTCAAAATTTTCACGAATTCAATTATCAGTAATATCCAGAGAGTGATTATTTATTTTTGGACAAGGGTGTCTATGAAAGGGTAAATTGAATTCATAATTTACCTTTCTTAATGAATTTGAAGGCTCAGCGGTACTACTATCAAAAATAATCATTTATATTGAGCTTGGAATTATTAAGTTTAACATTATTTCTACAAACTATATTTGGATTTTTTTGGTTTCAAATTTTGGATATAGCATAGCTGTTCCAGTTATTTATTAAAATCAATCGAGTAAGAGTCCTTATGTATGATTATCATTCAGGTAGAATACCTTTCATTCTTTGTATTTAAATAATCTGATATCTAATCTCAAATCAAGCTACTTTATTGCAGGTGTAAGGCCTACATCATGAGTATCATTTTCTCATTTTGAATAGCTTTTATGGGCTGATATTTTTGAATTGAAAAATGGTTTGAAAATTATCCCAAACTTTGAGCTGTTCATCTCTTAAAATAAGGTTTACATTTGAAACCAAAAAATGTATAATTAGGAATTTGGACAAGTGGAAAGCTTTTTTTTCAAAAAATTTAGAAAAAAGAGACTGTAAATATTACATCCTGGTAAAAAGTATCAACTAATATAATTTAAAAACTGTTTGATCTTTGCATAAAGGACAATTAGGTAACAGTTGGCCTCTTAGTCATAGCTCTCAAGTGTTCAATTTCTGGGGAGAGATCTACTGCCTCTAAAAGCTTTATTCACATTTTTTTCCACCTTTGAGTGATGCCATAGCATCAGGTGCCACCAAATTTGATGGGATTTTACTTGGTATATTTTCAAATCCTGGAGCCTTGGCAATATGAGGGTCTGGAATAAGTTGTTGGATTTTGTTAGTATGGTCCCTTTTGGTTCTTGGGGTGCTTGAAAGTTGTTTATACCCCTCATCAAGGAGTTTCAAAATTTCATCAATTTAATTTGATCTCCAGGAAATTGAGGGAAGTAGCTGATCAGGAGAGTCTTTCTCCATATCCGACATCCTTAAATCAACCAGAAATAGCCCTTCTATACTTAGATAATTGTTCAGAATAAGTTCTGAAGAAAATTCCTGCGAAATTTTCTTCTTGTTCTATATTTTGAGCTATAATCAGCTAACTCAGGCTTATGATATATATATATCAATTTTTTGGTGCATGAAAAAATAAACTACCTTTTTCTTGGAATTTCTAAAGCTTCCAGCTTGCCTAGTTGGGGATTATTTCATAAATTCTAGTGGGATTTGCTTTTTCAAAATGGCTTTCCTTTCAAGAAGTCATCTATCAAAAATTGAAATTCTGTTGGCTTGGTTATTTAGGTACTCTTCAATTTGATAATTTTGAGTCCCACCATGCTGATAACATAGCTCCCAAGCATGGAGTATAATAGCTTTTGTGGATGTGTTCCAGGGTGATGAAGGAGGAGAAACCCAAGAAAATGTAAATTGGGGGAACCCACTTTCTTTCAATAGGGAATGTACATAAGAAAGCCATCCTTGACTGTGGGAATTAATTGCTTGCACTATGGAGGTTCCAACTGAGTATTGACTAGGAGGAAGTATTTGTTCCATTTCTTTCAGAGAGACGTTTTGGATAAAATAAGTTTCATTTTAAATGAGATTTCCAAATGCCCTTGCTGCATACTCCAAAGAGCCTTGTATATGGACTTTATATTTATGCTTACAGGCTGAAAAGTGGTGTTCAAAACTTTCAAGCCCTTCTGCCAAAGGGTGGAGGGAGTAAAAAGGAATGTGCTTGAGTGCCCAACACAGCCTCTACCCAATCTAAAATTGATCTTTCAAGGCCTGTATTTGCAGATGGATTACCCGAATTTATTGAATTTATTGCAAGACTTTGAGATATTTGAGAATTCTTTCTTTTCCTTTTTGGTTGTGATATTAACAAGAAATTAAATGGGCAAAAGCATTACATGAGGCTGTGTTTGCCGGGGGAAGAGGAATTTGTGATGGTTTTGTAGAAGTTCCTTGAGCTAAACCATGATATTTGAATAAGATAGATATAATATTTTAATTAGCTCATTCATTAATAATTGAATAGTGAGAATCACAAAATTGAAAAGTCTTACCCTCTGAGTGTGGTAAATCTGCCATGTTTTATAAATGGTTCCTTGAAAGAAATTGGACTCAAGGGAGAAAATGAGATAGTTTTAGATAAGAGTCAAACAAAGGTGAAACCCAAAGAGATTGCTTAATAAATGGAGCTCTTATAGCTTTTACTTTGGCTTTTATGATAATTTTTCAATTATTTTAATTCTTTATTAAAATGTTTTTGGTATATGTTTGAGGATGAAACTGAAAGTGTCTTTAATTTTCTGTGAAAGTGATTTTTGAATGAGGAAAGAATAAGTTGAAGGTGAGGATTATTTAAGTAGAAAGGTAAATTCTGAATTCTGGTAATTATAAGTTCTATGAAAATTCTGGAAGGGATTTGGAATTAATCCTTTTTTATGATTATGAAAGAGGTCAGAAACCTATGATTGCTTTTTTTAAATTGAGCAACCACTTTAAAAATGTACTTTTAATGTAAATCTCCCTTTCTGAGTAAGTATACTTAGAACTAAATGTAACTTTATGGAAATTAAAGTGTAATAAAAAAGGGGATTTGGCCAAATGAGCTCCAGATCATTATTTCTGTTGAGCTTATATATATAGCTTATATATGAAGTGAAATCTAGGTGATAATTGGTAGATGCAGAGGATAAAAATCATTTGGATTTGCTTCAATGAAGGTTGGGTTAGGGATATCAATTGGAAATTGATTGCAAATAATATGGATATTGTCTGGAAATAATGTGAGGCTTTTTTCTAGCCTAAACAAAAGCTAGTTCCATGACCATTACCATTAATTCCATTTGATTGTTTTCCCATTTTTTACGAAAAATCCCTGTTTAAGTACAAATTTTCAACTTGAAAGTAAAAGATGTGAAAACGAACAAATCATATACACATCATTCACCAATCACATTTTCCCTTTATGAATAAACCATAATTGCTTGATGGTTATCAAATACCTTCATTTCAAATAATTGGCATCTTTCCAGAAGAACAACTTTACACTTACATCATTGTGATTTTACAATTACCCTTAGTTTCCATATTTTCATTTGAGATATTTCCTTTCTGAATTCAAAAATTACTTTATAATCTTCCTGAACAGATATGTTACCTACAGATATTCCAATATTGTCACATTATTTCTGTGAACAATAATCTTTGAGCATATTGCCACATTATGCTTAAACTTTCTCCATAAAGACCATCAAAGAAAGTGTAATTCATTACTTATATTAGAATGAGTCCAAACCATTTTAAATGTGATTTTTCTCCAATAATTCTGAAGAATTATGAAAAAAACCCACTTACCATAGGCATTTAATCTTGAAAAATAATTTGACCAAATCTAAACACTTTTGCATCTATCCTGTAATTTTGCCATGTATTCCTCAATTTTCCCTCTGAATTAATCCAAATAATTATCCCAATATTATACAAAAAAGTATATATTAGCAATTTGTGTGATACCAAAACCCCAAAGTTTTAATGTAAAAGTTCTCACAACATATTTTTGTCATATGAGGCCCCAACCAAAAGAACCTTTGAATAATGAAAATACTCCAATAATACAACTAAAAATAGAAGAAAGGTCAAAAAAGAAAATTTACAAAGAAAAAGCCAAAACCCCCCCAAAAAGACTTCTAAAATCAGTCAAAAAAGGTTATAAATAATCAAAATATCAAAAAATGAAGAAAAAATACGCAGGGACTTTTTTCCCCTGTCAAACAATAAAAGTGTTTTTCAATGAGCTTAGGTGGTAATATACTTGATGGCCATCATTTTCTGTATTGAAGGTGGTTTGAGCACTCCACAGCCACTTCACTTTACTTACATAAGATTGTCAACAGTTGTTGACAATCTTATGTAAGAAATTCCTTTTGGTGGAAGCAATAGTACTGGTTTCCAAGCACCAACGGATATTCTAACACTGTCAACGATTGCTTCCAGGTACAGAATCCGTATGGTACAGTATGAGAGATACCATCCATACTACAAATGGTAGCTCTCATATCTTGGAATACAATAATTGTCCGAAAATGATCTTCCAGGTGGAGGATGGAGCAGCCTACTCCATCCTCCACAAGCCTAAATTATGATTTTATCAGTATTATTCTGAGAAAAAAAATTTGACACTTATTACACTTCTCATTTTTTCTTTGTTTTTAATATTTTTTTTTACAAAATAGGACTTTCAATACTGAAAGTCCTAGGTTTTAACTTCTATTATAATGAAACACATTTTTAAATATAAATATGAAAAAACCATGTATGAAAAGTGAATGAATACAGAGATTTCAACCATTTCAAAATCAAATTTGAATTAATTTGAAATTTAATTTTTGAGTTTTTTCAACATAAAGAAGATGTCCCAATATTTTGGTGGCCTCAAGGTCAAGGAGTCATCTTGAAAATTTGTACTCTTAAGTATTACTGATATGAGATGAGCCTATAATGTTTCAGGATAAAACATTTACATAATGTAAGTAAGCTACAAGACCCCAAAATGTAACTAAGATTTAAACAACTAAACACCTTTTATCTGTGAATGATTTAAATTTTAACCCAAGTAATTATATGTTAATATTCTGAAGTTTTGCTCTTTGACCTCTTAGATGAAGAATTGTTTTCTTTGCCACCAAAAACTCATCTTCTTTTCATTTTTCTTGAAACCCAAAACTCATTTTGTTTTCATTTTTTTCCACCTCACCTTACCTTATCTTATTTTTTAACTTTTTAACTCTGCTTGCAAGATAATTTTGAGATAATCACAATGGTAGATTTTGGAGGTAAGTTAAGATTTACTCAACAAATTTTCTGTTATTGATATTGTAACAAACACTAATCAGGGGTAAGGGTATTCATACTTACACCCACTCAAACACCTCAAACCAGCAAGTCCACTGTGTGTATCAGCATTCAGTTTCAGCAGTCTTCTTTGCTGAAACATGCATGCAGTCTGGTTCCTCAATACAGCCTGTCAGCCTTGTTACAGGATGGAATTACCTAATACAGCTCGGATACACCATTCCCAAACTGTATGATCACTAAATACCACCAATCCTGTACAGCTTTTCAGGACCTGTATTGGCCAGACTCAATTCAATCATCAAATCTTCTCATGAAAATTCTCTTTCCGGGTAAGGGCTGGTGATTCTCACATATACCAGCCCCTCTTTCCCCCCCTGGGGACTTGTCCCCATTTGATTAATTTGGTATATTTATCATTTTATAATTATTCTTATCCTTCTTTTGTGTATTATAGTTATTTGATTTTAAGTTAGTCTTTGCCTGTACAGTATGAGTTGGATGGCCATATTCTAATTAACCCTCCTCTTTCCTTCTGACAGGTTGAAACAGTGGACTTGGACTTGTTTGCGGTTGGATCTTCTATCTATTATTTGTATTCTTGTTTCTTCTTTTCTTATATTAGTCTTTATCAGAAATATTACTTGCATTACACTCTTACGTTTTTTGGCCTATCTTATTCTTTGAGCCCTCTGCAGTGAGTCCCAGTTTACTGAGTGCCACGCCCTCTTCACTTAGAAGATCCCCTGTGACATTAAATTAATTAACTCATATTTGATTCTTTCTTTTCATTCATTTAACTTAATTTCTCTCATTCATCAATTATTACATCTTTATTATTATGAATTTTTCTCTAATCAATTTTCCTTTCATTCTGTCAGGCTGAATCTATGATAAAAGGTATATAAATGTATTTACAACTTTTAACTATGACTGTGACACGGTAAAAAATGGTTATGAAAGATTATAAGGGTTTATAAATGGTTTAATTTAAAATAAAAGGGCTTTACTATATAAGAATATAGTGGTGGTGAGTGCTGTTGAAAGCCCTGGGTGCAGCTTTACCTGTTGGGTTACAACAATAAAGACTAAAATAATTAAAGCTATAATAATACCTGTTTATTTTCCAACAGTATAACTGTATTTGACAATTGTACTACGTAGGAATTCAAGAGCATGATGAGGAAAACTTTTCTGGCTGTCAAAAGCCCCCTTTTTATCCTGAAATGGGGTGGAAAGGCTGCTAGACTTTCCATGTAGAGGAAGTGAAGATTTTTCACTCTCTAGGACAGGCTTATGGTTTACAAATGGCCTGTATAGCCTGTATTGGGCTAAGATGTGGTTTTGAAACCACATCTGGGCAGTTTTCACCAATACAGGGTGAAAACTTTCATCTGGGGACCACACAGCCTGGTTTTGACGTGAATGACACATAGGATGCTGTACAGAAACTGTATGGGACCCCAGTATTGACTGAAATATGAGTTTTGAAGTAAAAACAAACTTCTTTTTCTGTTTGAGACCTCATATTCATGGTTACGGGACATTATCCCATGGTAACGCTGAATTAGCAAAAATGTGAGATTTTAACCTTAAAACAGCCATAACTTTGTCAATTCTCAAGATATCAACCTCAAAATTAGTTCGGTGTGTAGCCCTGAACGTGTTATACACAATGGTACCTTATTTGATATGGCTATCATTAAATATGGCAAGGTTCACCCATGTACAAGATTTTTTGTACATAGGCGTGTTTGAGGCAAAAGCTGTATTGGTCTTGTTTGCCTCATAAACTTTTTTCTAGTTGAGATATGAGGAAGTGGATGAAACCATCAGATAGCCCTGATTGTGATCTTTCCAAAAAAACCACACTTTGGGTATCTCACACTAAAACTGTAGAAGTTAGATGAGAGGTGAATGTTTTGCTCAACCTTATTTGGCCTGAATTTGACCATAACCTTAGTAATATTGGTGCTAGCTCAGCTTGGCTGGTACCATTTGATAGCCCTGACTTAGAGCTTCATTTTGAATACCCATTTGATGGGGTTAAGCCTCTCCTTCTGAATTTCAGATGAGAGGTGAAAATTAAGGTTTATGCTCAGCAACAACTTTGAGCAGGAATAACTTTGTTATTCTTTGTCCTATGGTGATGGGACTTAAATTTTCAGAAAGAGGTGAGTTTCCTCTTCTGTTTGATACATCTTGAACTAATTTGGATCAGCTCCATGGTTTGGTGGTATCTTGGCTAAACCATTGATTTATGGTATTTTGGCTGTAATGCTTGTGCTCTGGTTTTGAGTCACAGGCTGACATACCCTCCCTCTAAGAAAGGCTCATCATTGATGAGAATTTTCAGTCCTCCTAGAGGCTCTGAATCTCCTTAAATGGAGGATCTGATCTGGTATGGCATCTTCTGCCAACCATTTGTCTTTATCAGCTGTTTGGTTCTTGAATCTGACTAAGTATTGTCTTTGATCCTTCCCATTAAGTCTGATCTTCCTGGCCCTGACGATTTTCCTCACACGTCCAGGGCAGTCCTCCACTTCCACTATCTCTGGTGGTGTGGGGCTTCTTCTTCCTGGAGGGGAATTTATCCTCCTCTGTCTGGAAGTATGGCTTGACCAAATTCACTGGAAAGACTGGGTGTTTCCTGGAAAACTCCTCTGTTACTTTGACTTCCACTGCATTCTTTCCTATCAACTTAATGATAGTGAAGGGCCCTAAAAAGGAGTCTCTCATTTTATTAGGTCCTTTGAGATTATTAAAGTTTAGTGTGGGCACTAGCACTTGGTCTCCTTCTTTGAAGTCAGGTTCCATATGTGATTTGTCCCACCTCTGCTTATTGTACTCTTTTTCCCAGCTATGCATTTGGCAGCTGTGTCACAAGCCCTCTTCCACATATCATGGAAGTCTTTGGCTGTGGGGTGGATGGTAAAAAGATTATTCTTCAAGTGATGCATAGGCAACAGGGAACTCCACCCTATCTCTACCAGTGCAGGTGTTTTTCCTGTGGTAGAGTTCTGAATTGTATTATAAGCCAGTTGGACAGCTGGTAGAAGGGTAACCCAGTCATGGGTTTATCCCTCATGGTCCTTGGATTCCATGCCATAGGCACAGAATCTTCTAAGGATGTCCTCCATTGTATGAATCATCCTTTCAGCTAGGCCATTGGTTTGTGGATGGTAAGCTGTGGAAAAAGCAAGCTTGGCGGCAAGCATGTGATACAAGTTGGTCCAAAATTCAAATGTGTATTTTGGGTCCCTATCACTAATGATGATATTAGGGACTCCACAGGTAGATACAATGTTATTCCAGAATAACAGAGCTACAGATATAAACAGCATGCAAGAAACCAATTTCCCATAGAATCCACAACGTCCAGTAATATCTTTGGTAATCCACATTCCCTCATTGAAATAATTTATCAAATTATTAATTTTTCTTTTGAAGCATTCAAAAAGAGGCAATGCATTTCAAAATGGATATTTTCATGAATATTTTACTTAATTCAAACTTCAAAATAAAGCAGTATAATAATGACAAATCATTATATAAGTTAATCAGTTAGTTCTCTACCAAGTCTATTGGTATATAATTTTTTTAATGAATAATAGATTTTAATAATCAAAAGGATGTAAAGCTCACTGTGATACTAACTGTAATAGGAAATATTCAACATTTTGATATTGTTTGAGTAAGATATACCAAGTTAATTAAAATTATTCCAAATTAAAAAATAAGTGTCCCAAATTTTTTTCAAAATATGAAATTTGATATAATGTCATTGAGAATTTGAAATTTCTTAATTTTTCAGAAACACTGAATTCTTTGAAAAAATTGATTCAAATGGATGGGTAATAATTTCAAGTGAATCATAATTGGTAACAGAATCTGGAATAGCATGATTCAATTGAGGATCTCATCTAAAAAGGAAGTTTAGAATAATATGGATCCTTACATTCCACCACTTACACGCAAATAGGAAAAGAAGGCCAAGTTTTCCATAGAATTATGATAAGATATACATACCTTCAAGGGGAATCGAGTATCTTTTTTCACAGCTCATTTAATATAGAGAGAAGAGTTAGTACATGAAGTATCAATATTATTAAGAACTTTGAAAATGAATTTTCTAATTTTTCAATTCATTTTTCTTTCTTCTTGGATACACTAATTTTTAAATAAAAATCTGAGCAATGATCAAGAGTATCAAATGAAACTCATTTATTCTAAGATTGATTATTATATTAGTTAGTTTAATCTAAAGTATTATATACTTCAAATAATTGGGCCATATATCAGGCAAAAATTGCTAACTATTCTGAAATTACTCATACTGAAAAATCTCTAATCCTATTTATTATATAAAAATATTTTGAGAAAGGAATACAATTAATACCCTTGCAAAAGCTTCATATCCATTATTTACAAGATATTTGAAAATAATTATTATAAAAATATAGCTCTCATATTTAATCCATTGTTCTTTTTTGAGCTTCAATAATCAACTAAATTTCAAATAAGAAAGCCTTCCTACCCTATAGCTCCCTATTTTGAAGTATTTAAAAGAGAATGAAATGGCTTAGAGTATGTTTTAAATACCTGAAGCTTAATTTCCAAAATGTAGAAAATTCAGTTCTAATTTATTTGGAGAAATTTGTATTTAAATTTTGATCAACTGTTTCAATTAAACAGAGCTTCATGGAATAAGCCTTTAGTAGCGATGAACTAGCTTTCTCATTAAGAATAATAATTAAATAATTGTAAGAAAATTACTTGTAATACTGAGTACTAAGAGTTTTTAGAATGAGAAGAATGATTCTCTTTTTTTATATTTTCAAATTCTCACTCAGAATTTGAAGAGGGTATTATATACCATATATTTTTTCTCCATGCAAAAGAATATTCCAAAAAAACTTTTACAAAACAATTTGCATTTTCTGTGAAATAGTCTAATTATTTGAAACAAGACTATTTTAATATATCATGATTTAATATGAAATTTCATATTACAAAGGGAGAGATATTTTAAAGATGCAACAAATGAACTACCCATGTGCATATATCAATAAAAAAGTATTAAAAGATCCTAAATTCTTACTCTTGCGAAACTCATGATAAAGGATATTACATATAAAAACAGAAATATAGCCAAAAAAAAGTAAAAATAGATTTTAATGATAGAGAAATACAAAGAAAACATTTTGAAACCTACATTCAAAATATGCAATTATTATAAAAGGAAGAATTTTCTCGATTGAAAAAAATTAAATAATACATTCCTTTTGTCCCTTTTAAAAAAAATTAAGAACCAAACCTTCTATTTATATTCATTTTCTTTTCTCACTTGAGAAAATATAAGATATTATCCCATTGAATGTCTGTTATATAAAAAGGGCTAAATATCTGGCACTAAAAAATCAGTTTTCTGGTATATGAAAACATATTTTACTGCTTTGATCTTTGAAGAAATGTTTTTCTATGAATATCATAACCCAATGAGATTACCATCCAATATCATAGAAGTACTTAAAAACACAATTATTTTTCTCTCCTAGTATTAGAGGTTGAAAATAATTCATGAGAGTTTTTGCGACCTTTTAAAGCTTAGTTTGTTTATTTAATGAAATTTTCATATAATGGCTAGTCTGAAAGAAAAAATGTAAGATCTTTCTTTTGATTATCTGGGATATTTTTTGTCAAAATTGAGAAGGAATTACAAAATATACTCAATATTTACAATGCCATAATTAATCCCAATTAATGAGGATTTCAAATTTACATTTTTTACTCCAAAAATGATTTCTAGCTCATCAAAATGGAAGAGTTTGAAGCAACTCATCTACTCTATAATTTTAGAAACTAATTTCCTTATTCCCCTTTCCTCTTGATTCTATATATATTCTTTTTAAAGGTATGGAAACAAATTGCTTCTTCTATTATAAAAAAATACAAATTTGAATCTAAAATGATTCATTCTAAATAATAGGAGATATATCATATCAAAATTGGATATTCCTAACAGCTATATGGGCTGAAGTGGAAGAAATTATTATTAAAATTTCTTTTCAAATCATACCCTTTTTATATTTTGAGCTACAAGCTCAAAATATTGACTATTTTAAGATTCAAATACCACTTTTGAGGTGGATCTACATCTCATTAAATAAGGGAACTTTAGCAAGGTTGAATATTTTAGTGAGCTTGAGATATCTGGATCATATTACAGACACCTGAATGTTGGGCTCTTATTATTAACATATAAATAAGGTTAAATTACATGTAATATAAATTGAATTTCAGTTTATCTCATGGCTCTTAGTTTCAAGAATGCTTACTTATTGATAAAGGAATTTGAAAAAAACTATAGCTTTTATAAAGCTGAATATCTGAGGAAAATGCAAATTTTGGGGCTGATATTTTTAAAATATATTTAGAATAGAATATTTATAGCTTAAAATTCATCCAAAAGTCAGTTATTATTTTTATTTCCTTCATATCCATCATTATTCTCATTTTGTACATGGTTTTTTTCCACCTCTCAAAACATATTGTGTTGATAGATTTTTTGGAATTTAAATTAAAATTAATTTCCTGAATTATTCTTTGATCTGATATAGTGTCCAATTTCCTGTTTAAGACCTCTAATGTTGTATGAATGGATTGCATGTGTGACATAACAATCTTCTGAAACATACAAATGGAAAATTAATTTACTCCCAGAATTACAATATCAGTCCAACACAAGTCCAACCCCAATTAAAATTTTACACCTGGTGGCAGGTGTTCATCTTTTACTATTTCAAATTCTTGCATAAGGATATTTGAGAAAAATCTTCTTAAAGTTCAGGAAATGATGAAATTTCTTCAATAGCTCACTCAAACTCTCTCAATGTGACAATATTTTATTCCAAGAATATATAGTATATGAGATACAAATATCTTGAAAAATAAATTGATAGCTAGGTTTATCTACATTAAGCTTTATCTTAACTAAATTTGTCAGCTTCTGAGTCATATATAGCTTCCAGATAAGCCAGCTTATTGTGTGTTTCACAAGAAGCTTGAGTCATTTTGGTTTGAAATTATCTTGGAAATTCACCAAGGCCATTTATCTTAGCACCTTAGCTATATATATGAAATCCTTATTCCGTTTCAAGTGATACAAGATAATAAATAATTAAAATGACTTTGGGTATTGTTTAGTTTCTTCTCAATTATTCTCAGAGGGTCTGTAGGATGTTCGTTTAAGTGGTTTAATAGCTCATTTGAAAAGAGTTCCATTTGTTGAGGTCTGGAAGACATAATTGTGACAATAAACCAGTTACGAATGTCATGGGTTTGATTCTGGTTGGAAACAAGGGAAGCTCTCAATAAGAAAAAATTGCTATTTTTTCTGCTTAATTGGAATACAAGGTCTTTTCCTCTTTGATGTTCCTTGTAGGCTCCTGTTGTGACTACTTTAGCTCCATTAGGATGACATGGGTAATACCATAGTGGTATTCCATACCAATTATACCAGTCTAAAGCTTACGGTATTAAAAAATAGGATTGTGGAATATCCCTGAAGATACTATATAAATCTGTGGAATAACTCAAGACACAAAAGATAAAATTGTGGAATTCTGGAGGAATTATGGAACCAAATTCAGAATAATTTTTTAAATGGAATAAAACTATGTAATTTTTTGAATAAATGAGAATGAAATTGAAGAATTTGGGAGGAATTATGGAAGATATTGTGGTTAATACAGAGACAGGAATAAAATTGTGGAGTTTGAGAGAAGAAATGGAGGATTTTAAATATTTCAGAGTAACTGGATTGAAAGAAAATTGTGGAATAATTCTGTAAAATCAAAGAAAATTATGGAATAACCCTGGAGATGGACATAGGAATTGTGTAATAGCTCCAGAGATGGAAATAGGAATTAGGGAATAGCTCCAGAGATGGAATTATGAAATGAAGTTGAAGAATAATTTTAGAGATAAAAAATAGGATTGTGCACTAACTCCAGAGAGAGAAATAAAATTATGGAATGGCGGAGAATAAATGAGGGAGTTTTCAGATTTCAGAATAACTGGATGGAAGAAGATTTTGGCATTATAGACAAATCCCAGAATAACTGTGGAGAATAAAATAAAATTGCAGATTAATTTCAGATATTAAAATAGTATTGTGGAGTTACAGAAGAGGTGCAGAATAATTCTTTGAATCAAATACAATTGTTTAATAGCTCCAGAGGTCAAAATACAATTTTGGAATGACTCTGGAGAAGGAAATCAAATTTCATAACTCTGGAACTAAGTAAATCAAACTGTGAATAACTCCTAGGGCATAATCAAAATTCTGAAAATCTAGAAAACTAAAGCTTCAACAAGAAGGATTTCAATTTAAATAATGAATAAAACTTTCTCTTCCTTATTGCACAATCCATAGCAAAATTACACAATTCAATTGAGATAAACTAAATACAGCTATTCACATTCATATTGAGTACAGCATCAGCACTGTGTTTTCTCCATGTCAAGCCAATTAAGATAAATACCTCGAGTGTATGCAAGAAATTACAATGGATTCACCAAAAGCAAATTTCTGGCTTATTAATATTAACACACATCAAATTCAATCAAAATGATGCAATATTTGCATGAAATGACAGAATAATGAAATCAACCCACTAGAAAAATTCTCTCAAGATTGGCTATCAACTTTGAAAACAAACCTTTCCCCAACTTTGTTCAAATCTAATAGAAGCACACTAAATAACAAATTCTGTATTTTCCCCACTTTCTCCACTTCCAAGAGGAATGTCACCAGCTAAATTCTCTCCAAGATATTATATGACTAGAAGAAAGTTCAGTTGTCAGAACCTGTGTTTTCTCCACTTTCTTGGCTAAAAAACCCTAACCAGCCAAATTTTCTCAATGACATCACATTATTTTTATAAAAAACACCACCATTGTCAGCCTGTGACTCAAACCAGAGCACAAGCATGACAGCCAAATACCATAAACCAATGGTAGAGCCAAGAAACCACCAAAACATGAAGCTGAGCCAAACCAGATAAAAAAAGTATCAAACAAAAGAGGAAACTCACCTCTTTCCAAATATACAGTTCTCATCGTCATAGGAAAAAGAATAACAAAGTTATTACTGCTCAAAGTTGTTGCTGAGCATAAACCTTAATTTTCACCTCTCATCTGGAATCCAGAGGAAGAGGCTTAACCCCATCAAATGGGTATTCAAAATGACTCTCTAAGTCAGGGATATTCAATTTTACTAGCCAAATTGAGCTAGAATCAGAATTACTGAAGGTATTACCAAAATAAGGTCTAATAAGGGGGAATAAAATATTCACCTCCCATCTATCTTCTACAGTTTTTGTGTGAGATACCTAAAGTGGGGTCTTTTTTAAAAGAAAACAATCAGGGCTACCTTATGGTTCCATCTATTTCCCCATATCACATCTAGAACAAAAGTTATGGGGCAAAGAAGCTCCATGCAGATTTTAAACAAATCACAAATATGTACAAAAACTCTTGTACATGGCATACCTTTGCCATATTTAATGATAGCCATACTAAATGAGGTAGCGTTGTGTAGAGCAAATTCAGGGATACACAATGAACCAACTTTGAGCTTGATATCTCAAAAACTGATGAAGGTATGGGAGTTTTAAGGTTAAAATCCCACAGTCAGACCAATACAACCTTATTGTGGGATATTCTCCCATAATTATGATTATGAGGTGTCAAAAAGACAAAGAATCCTGTTAATACTTCAATAACTCATAGTTTGGCCAATACTGGGGTCCTGTACAGGTTCTTTACACCATTCTATGCGTCATACATGTCAGAAGAGGGCTATGTGGTCCCCAGATGAAAGTTTTCACCCTGTATTGGTGAAAACTGTCCATATGTGGTTTCAAAGCCACATCTGAGCCCAATACAGGCTATACAGGCATTGTGAAAGCCACAATCCAGTCCTTGGAAGTAAAAATTCTTCACTTCCTGCACGTGGAAAGGTCTAGAAGCCTTTTTCACCCAATTTTAGGATAAAAAGGGACCTTTTCTCCACCATAAAAGGTTTCCTCATCCTTCTCTTGAATTCCTACATAGTAAAGCTGTCAAAAAAAGTTGAACTCTTGTAAATAACCAGGTATAATCATAACTTTAACTAGTGTAGTCTTTATTATTGTAACCCAACAGGCAAAGCTGCACCCAGGACTTTCAACAGCACTCACCACCATTATTCCTCAATAGTAAAGCCCTTAATATTCTTTTATAAACCCTTATTATCATGAGGAAACCTTTTTATACTATTTTCACCATGTCACAGTAATAGTTAAATCTTGTAACTAGTCATTAATAAGCTTCATAATAGACTCAGACTGACAACCAGAAGAATTCTCTCAGCCAACATGTTGCTACACCAAAACTACGTGTCTCACCAGCTCAAACCTCTCAGCTATTATTTTTCTGACTCCTGTTTTTTGAGAGGCTCTATAGAGGCTCAAAAGGAATGAATAGAGGTCTTCTCTCCCTCATTTTCGGAAAACAATGAAAACATTCCCACTATTGGGGATTATAACCATCTCTGAAATTGCAGGATATCAAGAGTAGTGGTGTTGTTTTAGCTGTGAAAATCTCAGTATCTTAGTATTTTTGAAGAATAGTATTATAGCTATATTGAAAAGCTCAGTAGCTTAGTATTATAGCTGTAGTGAAAATCTCAGGAGCTTAGTATTATTAAAGAATAGTGGCCATAGTGAAAATCTTACTAGTATTTATATAAGATTATTAAAAGTAATTATTAAAGAATTATTATTCTTATTTAATCTACTAATCTTATCATTAGTAGTCATATCAAAAAAAACAATATAATCAAAAGAAAATCTTTTTATTAGTCTTTGTGAGATAAAATCAAATAGTAGTCTTTAGTTTATTATAGTGTCATATCAGAGGTTTGGCTATAGAGCTATTGATGGGTCTTATTTAGAGACTATTGATAAGTCTGTTCTATCTTTTAAAACAACAGATATTATTTTATCTTGTGATTCTCTGTAGGCTGACTATCCATTATTATTTTGAGGGGCAGCTAATACACCTTAGAACCAATGGTTATTGGAAAATTCTTCAATTCAAAACAGACCTACCTATAATTTCCCCCTCAAGGTACTTCCTTATTTGATCCCACACTGTCAGCTACATGAGCTTTGTGATTCAGGGCCTTGATCCTGGAGGTGCTGTCACATGGTGGAGTTTGATATACAACTTGCCAGTAGTAACTAGTATTTCAACCCATTTAATAGCATTTTCAGAAATTGTTTCCTTTCTTGAGGTCTGGAATACATACAGAATGGTGACAGGCTCATTAAGAATTGAGACATAGATATTAAGATAGCAATGTTTCTAATAAATCAAATCACTCATTTGTAGAAATATTGAATACTTGAGACAAGTAATGATAAGTTCTTCATATTTTTCCCCTGAAACATTGACACATTCCAATTATTCCTGTATATATGCTATGAAGGAAGGTTTTTTTTCTAAATTATTTCCTTTCATTATGTAAATATAACTCAATATTCTATGATAAGAAAAATATTCCCAAACACAAAATGATAAGGCCATAACATTTTGTGGACTTCAAATTTTAAACCTCAGAGAATAAGTGTGTTGAATTTTCATTATGTTGGAGTTGGTAGATATCTTAGCTAAAAAGGAAGTAGTCTGGGTTGATACAATGACTCACCAGAACCATTCAGACCTAATTATTTCTCTTAAAATTTCCAAAAAGCCTCACATAAAAGGCTCATAGTACCTCTAGTTAGTGGAATACAAAATTTAATTCTTCTTGGCTTCTCCTTCAGTAGAACTACGCTTCAAATTATATAATATGTAATGGTTCTCTCCAAAGGAAAAGAGGGGATAATTTAGTAAATCTTCTATGAGCCCTTATTATCTATTATGATAATAATTGTAGATTT
The DNA here is from genome assembly GCA_023105745.1 of Austropuccinia psidii. Lineage (NCBI taxonomy): Eukaryota > Fungi > Basidiomycota > Pucciniomycetes > Pucciniales > Sphaerophragmiaceae > Austropuccinia > Austropuccinia psidii. Next base: position 51,197,422 of record JALGQZ010000007.1, on the reverse strand, counting down.
ATGATGCAAAGAAAATAAAAAAATTCTTGAGGCTAGCCTGGTTTTCAAATAATATTTTACTGCATATATTTGGCTCAACTGAGTCAAAGATGAACCTTTTACAAGAATGAAAGAAAAGAAGTAAAGTAACAGGATTTTTTATGAAGATATAATGATCAAAATATAAAATTTATACTGAATTTAAATTAATTCATGTAGTGTTATCTGGGATATTCTACATAGCAAATATGATGGATAAAAGCACTTTCTGTGATTGAGCCACTTATATGTGGAAAAAATATGATCTCCTATATGATTAAGCTTTTATTCTAATAATTAAATTATGTCTTTTATATCAGAATAGAATAGTATAGAATCTATTAATTGTATTATTTTATTTGTATAAATACAACATACTTAGTATAAGAGTTGTTTATTAAAATCTTGATAGTACTACTACTGATCAAGATTGCTAAATCTTTTCTTATTAAGAATGATTTCTTTATTTTAACTTCTATACACTACTGGTTATTATAAAATTAAGTCTTATCTTTCTACTAGAATCAATTACAGGAAGATGGAATAATAAAAAATCTTTTCAAAGAATATGTGATTAATTTAATTAATGTTTTTTTGTCAGGAGTAATTATCATAAATTCTTGAAAAAAAACTAAAAACTAGGGAAAAAGAGCCAGAAATTTCTAAATAGATCACTGATACTACAATGATACCTTGCAAAGGATTGGTAGAGCTATTTGAAAAACTATTTGTGGACTTATAGAGTCAAAGGTTTTATAAATTTAATAATGCACAAATATATATCTATATTACTATTTTAAATATTAATATTATATTATTTACCTTTTTTTGATTGACTTCAAAAATTTGATACATTAAAGAATGATCCAATAACTGATACTTTCTTGGATTATTAATTATTTAATGATTCAACTTAATTATAATGGAATGAATGAATCAAAGCAATAGAAGGCTTCTTTTAAGTCTAATCAATATTTGATTTTCATTCCATGGATAAAGCATAAGAACTAGCTACATGATTTGTATCAATTATTAGATCACTTCTTTTCACCTAAAATTATGATAAATAATCAATCACATCAATTTTCATTGCTACCAACCTGTCTATGGTTGAGAAATAAAGAATTAAAGACTGTAAATCTTCTTTCATTTCAAAATTGAAACAAGTTCCTCAAAGGTATTGATTTCATTGAAAATTTCATCACAGCTTACATTTTCTGTGAGTTTTTGAAGATACAGTGTTTCATGTGTAAACATCTAAAATGGACTGTAAGTAGAACTTTTGATTTGAATAATGAAGTCATAACTCTTTTTGGCTTTACTATAGATTATCCCTTTTTTCATTGGTCCTTAAAGTTTCAGAAGTTTTAATTAAGAATTGTATTTCTAATGAATTTTTGAGGTTTTTACCTTATTTCTAAATACAAAAGCAGATGTTATAGATACAGCTAGTTTCCAGGATGTAAGTTCATGGATACTAGTCCCAGAGTTGCTTTTATTGATTTATTTTGGCTTATTAATGGAAAATAATCAATAATGGACATTTTTAAACAAGGAATAGCTTCTCATTTCCTCTTTGCCATTCCAAAATAGAAGCTTATTTTCTATTTTCTCATCATTCAATGAGACTTAGCCTGAGTAAAAAAGTTCCCAAAGGGTTTTAATTTACCAATTTTCCAATATCATCCATTTATCAAGATTTTAGTACTTTCTAGATTTCAGATTCCTCAGAAATTGTGGTACCCTTTCTCTTTCTGATGTCTTTTGTCCTCACAAGCTATTTTCATTTCAAAATAGTGGTTCAAGTTTGAAGACTGATATCCACTACGGGTGTTCCAAAAACACATGTATTAATTAAATGATTCTGAGCTCAATAAAAATTTGTAGCACAAATAGTAGGCTCTATTTCACATTTTAATATTAACAAACCCATTATTTTGGCCTTAAAATGCAAAAAAAAAGTTTTCACAATTCTTCTATGTGGTATTGATGATTAGTTATTGAAGTATTTTGCATATTTCTGCCTCATATACATAATTTAGGCTTATTTACTCTATGAAGCTACCCTAGGTGAACTCCTGTGTGGAATATTTGAGCTTACTTACTCAAAATAATGCTATTCATATTTTTCTCTATGAAAATAATAAATTTTGAATATATAAATCACTTATGGGTTCTGTATATTCCAAGAATTATTTTTGGCCTTTTTGAGTATATAAAATTTAGCTCAACGCTTGCATTCAGCACCCTTTTGGAAGCTCAAATATTATTATTTTTTCCAAAACTAATATATATGATTTCCAAAACTTAATAATAATTACTTTGTTTGGTGTCAATTATCAGTTGATGTTTGACACCTGTAAATTGATAGATCATACTTCTGAATGGGACCAAAGTTAATCCAAGAGATTGAAGGAATTGTTATTGAGGGATTTCCTCTTCATTTAAGATCAATGAAGTAACCTAAAGGGGAAATTACCATAATTATATTTAGAATTTATATTATATTATTGTAAGCCTTTCACTACTTTCAGGTTAAGACAATATATTTGTGAATTCCCAATCTTCTAATTTATATTTAATTAACTTAATAATATGTTCAAATAATGGCTAATGGCTTACTAAATACGTTTTGTAAAACAATTCTCTGAAAAATCCTTGGAGGAATTATTTTTTTAAAAAATCTCCAGCAATATTACTTTATGAAAAAATAATTTGGAAAACCACATTCAATATGACAAAAATAATGCTTAATTCTTATATTATAAAGAAAGCCCCCATGATATATAATAGTGATTTGAAATAAATACTATTTCATTCATTACTATATAATGAAATTAGAAAACTTACTAAAGGGAATTGTAAAATAATATAAAAATAATTAGTCAACATTTTGATTCAATGATAGCTCTGCTTTATATATTCCACCTTTTTACTTCAACAATGGGAGGTTTTAATAGTACTCAGCATATGACTAGTCACAATATATTGGTGTATAGAGACTGAGAAATAATTCAATTAGTAATAACTCTTGAAACACCAATGGTGTTATTGTACCTTGTAATAACCTCTTAGCTATTTTAAAGACATTTCATTGGTCTAGCTAAGGAGTCTTGCTAGTCTATGGTGTGTCCATACCTTAAAGAATAAATAGGTTTATATTGTGATACAGGTTTTTTGTGCTCTTGCATGAACTATATGTGACTTGGAAATTATGGGAATATACTTTTTGTGTAGATCTAATGTATTAGCTCACTGATAGTGCTTTATGATATTGTGGAGTATTAAGTATACCCAAAGCTCTGTGTTTATTTGGGTAGACATCTCTAGCTCTTTCTTCCATTAATTATCTTTAAAATCTTTTTATATTTACTGCTTCCTTATATTTCTATTAAGCGCCTTGAGATTATTTGAATGAATTTCTAAATCTTCATCTTATATAATTGTTATTCCTTCTGAGCCTGAATATCATTTTTATGATAAAATCCAAAATGCAACTATTATTTTTCTTAAAGCTGTTTAGACTCCAATTATTTCTAAAGCTCCAGGTTTATAATTTCTAAGTCAGGTATTATATACCAAACACATTTTTCCTGAAACATATTTTTTCTTTGATATGCTCCTTAACCAGTAAGGAAAGGCACAATAAGATTGAATTATAATGCAAAATTTCTCTTTTCTTTTGATCCCTCAAAAAATGTATTTGAAAAATTTCAATATGATCACCATGATTATTTTTTGCTTAAGCTACCTCATACGATATATTAGTTCTATAATAATTTTCATGAATTCTTTTGATTAAGAACTCTTTATTTATGGAAAATAGTAGGAAATACATTATAAAAACAGGTATTTGATGAATAAACCAAAATACTTTTCAAAATATGCACCTTGAATTGTAGAAAAAACTGATCTATTCATTTATTCTCTCTAGAAATCATTGTTTTTGAAACATAAGACTTCTAAACTAATAATACTATGAGAAATATTCAGAATATCAAGATTCCTATCTGGATCATTTTAGTGAGAACATTTCTCAGAAATTTCATCTCGGAATTCTTAACAATTAATTTACCTCATTTAAATAAGGATCCTAATAAATATTAAAGAATAACTGTAACATAAGATTTGAGGAAAATGTGCTCAATGTAGAGAGACACTTCTTCTAGGACACTACTTATAGGATTTGGGAGTAAGATACAATAGTTACAATAGCTAAAAAGACATATTTGAGTTCTTCTATTCAGTTGATTTAACCCTTCAGAATTTAAGAGCAATCTTTCTGTAGCTCTCAAGCTATTTCCTTAATTTTTACTTCCACTAGTTTGGAAAGGAAATTATTGTGACATGAAATATAAAATATTTAAATAGAGGCCTTCTCTGATTCCTTCATAACTCTATTTGAAGGAATTTAAGAAAATATGACATTATTTAAGGGAAGTACCAAATAAAACCCAGTTGAATTAGCTCAAAAGCTGTTTTTTTATTAATGTACTACTATTTATGGTAGAACTTCTTCCTAAACTTTAAAGTATTTTTTTTACTATTTCAAATATTGCTTGTACAGGGCATGCTGATTCAACTCCTTTATCTTAACTCCAAGGAGACTCAGAAAATGGGAAAAACTTGATAACCCCATGACTCTTACACATTTTTCATATGTATTTGAAGCAAATTTAAAATTGGAAAGTTTTCATCATTTGAAATCTAAATTATGAATTACTAAATTCATTAGGCTTTGCAAAATAATTCAAAAATTAAGCAGGAATTTGGAACATAATACAAGATTATTAAAAAACACTTATCCTTCTACATATAAGGATATCAGGAGGGAAAATTTTAAGTAATCATTTGTTGTTGAATAATTTCTCAACAACAATAAACAAAAATACACATAAATTTTGTATCAGACAAAAGATGTATATTTTGAGTTTAGTCTTCCAGTAAGTTAAATTACATTTAGTTGGGGTTTGGTAGATAAACAGAAAATCTACAGTGCTTTCATCAAGGAAGGAGATTTAATATGTCAATTGATATGAAAAATGCTCTGTTTCTTACCTTAGAAGCCAGTTTTAATGATTACTGTATTCCTAAAAATTTTAAGACACTAAAAAGTGTGTCAAGAGCCTCCATAATTTTCAATAACATATATTAAATTATTCAATCTAAATGATGAGAAATTATTTAAACTAACCCAGTCAGATAAAAGGGAATACTTCAATCAAGCACCAGAAGTCAAAATCAGAATCTTTATGGCTGGCTGTATGGGATATCTACAATATAGTTGATTACAGATAGAAACACAAGTTTGGGAAATAAACTGCAACATAATATAGTTGAATATAAATGAAAGGGATCTACTAATACAATTAGAAATGGTGAGTACCTTTGAGAGCCCTGGGTGAAGGTTTTATTATCTGAGCTATTGTCATACACACCAAAATAGTAATTATTATATGTATAACCATTAGTATTACAAGGTTACCACTTCCGAAGGAAGTCTTAATATGTAGGAATATAAGAATAGTTAAATTTTTCATTCTTAAATTGAGTGAGAGAAAGGCTCCTCTTATGCCTTGTTGGGATTGGTGGAGGTTTTTTTCCCTTTTCCAAGAATGAAAATGAAAATTTTAACCTTTTATGGCCCGCTTGTTCTTAAAAAGCCTCGTTAAGACGTAAATGAGTAAAATGTGGTTTTGAACCTTCTACTTGGCTATAGTAGCAAGTCTATATTGATGCAAGGCTAATAATATAAAGGGTCACATAAGAGCTTTCATTGCCTTTCAGAGATATATCAAACAGTTAATAACATCTATGTAAAATCATTTTTTATCATTTTAGAGGTCTTTGAGACTCTATACATTTTTGGCTCAAACATAAGTGGTGTATAAGTTATTACATTCTTTGTACAGCCACTTCTGTCTTGTTCATTTTCCAGCTAAAAAATCTCATTCAACTTTTTAGATGTAGTTAAAAGAATAATACAAAACTTCATGGGTTTATGAGCTATTTAATCATTCATGCTATATCTCTTCCCTTATCCTCTTGCACATAAGATGATTATGCAGGGAATTCTTTCAGTGCGAAAGAAACTTCAATCCCAGATATCTTGGTTATTTTTGAAGATAAGAAGCTGTAAATCATAAAGAATGGAAGCACTTTGGGATCCCTTAAATTTTTTATTGCTAATTGTATATCTTGTTTTCATATGGCAAAGTAATAGGGGTTGCTAACTTGTTGAAGCCTGGAATTCCAGATCAAGAACTTCAACCCCAGATATCCCAGTCAGTCTTTGAGATCAATTAATAAATATTTCTCTTGGAGGAATTCTTCTTATCGAAAATTTAGTTAATAAGGGTAGTGAAAGATGATTAGAATATGAGAAGGGTAATATGAATATTTTCTTTTAGCTGTATGGCTAACAGAAGGCCAAGAAATGGGTTTCATTGTGTAAAAATATGTTTTTCTTCTAATTTTGATGCCTCTTTTTCAACAATACTATTACCTCACATCAAGAATAATCTTTCATGTAAAAGTAAGAATTAAAAAAGGGGAGTGATATTTCCACGCCTATGCCTACGCATAAAATTGTGGAGTCAGATACGCCTTCACGCCTTTCATGGATGCAGTTTGCTAAATCCATGCATCCAAGTGATTACTAAATTCACACCCCAATTTTTTTTAATCCAAAAGAACTATAATTTCACAGTTACCCACTTTCAATTTTGATGTTCATATGAGTCTCTAATAAAAGTTTTGATAGCTCAGCATATGTCAAAGTACTTGCTAAAGTTGTTCTTACATGAAAAAAAAAACCACCATAAGGACAGGAAAATAAAATCCGATCAGTGATTTGAATGATTAAAAATGTACACACCTTGCCAAAGTCCACTTCCTCTGTTGTACCTGTAATTCATAAATATAAAATAAGTGGTTCTAAGTTTTTCATCAAATAAAACTTCTTATGAATTAACATACCCTTTGCATGTTTATCTCCACTGTATCAGGTGATATCAAATGGTATGCCATTATATTTTTCCTTTGTCCAATGTGATGTAGACAATAAATAGCTTGATCTTCAGCAGCTGGATTTCAATGAGGCTCCTAGATATATATTAGATATATAGATTATATTAAAATATCGCCTCATGGTCATGTTATCATAGTTCATACCATTATAAATACCACGTCTGCACCAGTTATATTCAGACCAACCCCTGCAGCCCCTATAGAAGCCACAAGTACTTCTACATTGGTGTTTTCCTTGAATTTCTTAAGTTCTGCTTCCTGTGTAGCTTGGCCTATTGTTCCATCAACACGTGTAAAAACGATCTTATTGTTTTCTAAGACAATTCCAATCCTAACAGTTTATCACAAATAATTATCAAAGGAGAGGTACAAAGCAGAAGTTTAATAGACAAAATAAGGGAAATAACCCAACTTACAAATCAAGAAATGTTGTAAACTGTGAAAAAATCACTGATTTGGGGGTTCAATTTTTAATGTTTCAGCGTGATAAAAGAATTTTCAGGAGCCTCTTAATTTTAGTGCTTTGTAGACATTTTTTGACATCAACATGTTCTGTTATGGTACTATTAAAAAAACTCCCTTCTATCTGTGTCCCATATGGTGAGATCATACCTTCAATGTCATATATACTTTCACTAAGCAAGTGATGATTGCAACAAAGGCAAAGCTTGTTTATATACTTGAAGAACATTTCTGAGCCTTGATTAGATGATGATATGAACTCTTTGCAAATATCATTATATCTATCTAAAGTCCAATCTGAGAGAGGTTCATGGATATAATCATGATTAATTTCAGGTAGATCATTTAAAATGCGGTCCTTGTTTCTTTGTAGACAAAGATGCCTCAGGCATAACTGAAGGGGGCTATAATTTCCTTTTTTGAGCTCTTCCAATATTTCTGGTACCAAATTATCTTGTTTTTCACTTTGAGGTGCTGTAATGAAGGTGATTAGGCTCATTAAGTTATTTATACTGTTTTGAATAGGGGTTCCTGTCAGCTTTGAAGAAAGTTGACTCCTGACTTCTTATCTGACTAGGTATGTCAATTTAATTTATATATCTTTCATCAGAATTCCACAATTTATAAGTAATACATTGAAAAACTCACTGGGCCGCATCTAAGACAACTCAGTACCATTCGCTATGGTAAATTCAAGAGCTTTCTATATTATCAGGCTGGCCAAACTCATGGGCTAACAAATGATAGCTAGATATTACAATATCAGCTTCAGACCATTTTTTTAAGTCCAATCTCCTTTCTTTTCTTCCAATGATAGGTGACAATCTTTAGTTGGGATATGTCTGTATGTAATTTTAATTCATCTTCCCAATTCTTTATCAAACAAGGTAAGCATATTATGAGTGTGGAGTGTTTTTGTTTTTTATTAAGAAAGTGAATGGATGGTGGAATATCTCTTTTGGAATCTTCAAGAGTCATACATATGAGTGATATGCACTGAATTGATTTCCCTAGTCCCATGTCATCAGCAAGCAGACAGCCCAAGGGAGTATGGCTGAAGGAGTCTTTGAGGTTATTTACTTGCTTCTTTTTGATGCTATGTATCAAGTTTATTCTTGTAGATGAGGATGATGGTTTCTTTAACCACAGAGATTTTGCCGATTTTCCATTTGGGGCTTCTCTATCTAGGAGAAATGCTAATCCTTTCTTTTGATGAGGCTTGAGTGATGATTTTAGGAATGGTATTAGGGATTTGATTTGTGGAAGGTCATTCCCCCTTGGAATCTTCAGGAGCTGTGAGTGCAGCTCAGGTGACAACAATACGTTCTGAGAAGAGATAACAGGCTGGGGCTCCAGGTGTGAGATAAGTGAACACCCACAATGTTCAGAGCTGTTGTATGTGGCTGGTTGGTGAATTAATATTGAATTCTGCCTAATGAGGTCAAATATATCAATGCTTTCTGAGGAAAACAAAAAAATAAACATTAATATTGGAATAGTGATGTTTTTCTTGTAAAGCTTAAGCTTGAGAAAGATTTCAATGAATACTTTCTGGTTGGGGCTTTCTCTAGATTGGTGTGCCACATGCCAGAAGGACCACAGGATATGAAGAAATTGGGGTCACCCAATAATGGTACGAGTGCAGAGGTGACATCCAGAGGAAGGCTACCCCAAGCTTCTCTTTGATGTCATGTATACAAGAATGAATTTTGACTTGTATGACATAAGAAAATCCAATCATCTGGTGGAAAAGGTTTCTGAATGGGATTAGTGAGGCATACATGGGTTTTCAATATACCAAGGCAATATGGCTTGGAAGAATCCATATTTTGAAAAAAGATTCAGTTTGATCTTGACAGGAATGAATGGTAAATGAAATGAACTGGAGAGCAAGAATATATACTAAAGTAATTTTGATACTAATCAGGCCGGCTTGTGGTTTGCAGTTACTATTTGTATTATAAATAGAAACACGTGAGGTTCAATAAAAGATTGTTTGAAAAAAAACAGCTCAATTTAGAGAGGCAAGGAAATTTATTCTTGGATATTTCAATATAATTGTATCAAGCTCTGAATGAGAAGAATCTTTATATTCGAAGTCCTGACTTCAAACAGAATACATGAAGGAAATTCCTAAGGATACTTAAGGACATATATTTCAAGAAAGTCACCAAAGGAAAATATGTACTCAAGCTTGCATCAACTATCCCATTTTATGCATAAGTATCCTAGTCTAAGGTTGAAAAGCTACATCAAAAGAAATGGAAAATCACAAGAAATTTATATGTTTGAAAGCTTCATTTTTTTGGTTGATGTCTTTTCTTTTCATTTTGAATCTTTTCTTGACGTCCATATGTCTTCTCTTCTTGGGTTATTGGATCCATACATATAAGGCTTTTAGCTCTTTAATATAGCTTGGAGTTGATTTGGAAAGAACAGCCAAAGTGATTTATGGTGGGAAGTTCATCAAAAATAGGAGGTGGCTGAGTGGTCTGGTGAAAAGTGGTTTAAGTTTTCCAGAGAAGCTCAATAATACCTTGTTTGCAAGAAAAATACAAAAGTGTGGAGTATTCAGGAAATGAGAGGCCATAGCCACAGGAGTGGATGGGAGATGGAATTGGTTCTATGGCTGATTTGTCAAAGAATTTGAACAAACGATAAGTCCAAGTATTCATGTCCTTCTCATCTCTATGAACACGATTATGAAAACCATTTGTTGTTATAATTTGATTGGAGAAAGACCGTAATTTTTGGTGGAACATTGGATTCCATTCACCTTCATGCCATTCAGGTAGCTGGGCTTCCTGCATGATTTCATTATTCTCACGGGCAGCAGACATAGAAAGAATCTTGATGCGGGAGGAAACAAAATTTTCAAACCTAGATCTAATTTCCCTACCACTCTTGTAGCGAATCCCACATTGGAGCTTGGTCGGAAATTCATCCTTTGGAGCTTGAGGTAGGTGGTATCTTATTTCTGATATGTGTGATTGTAGTAATGCTAAAATCATGTGTAACAGGACCATGATTCTAATTCACAATGGAATTTGAAACAAAAAATGCAAAAGATTGAAAAGGAAGTTGATGAACATGAAATACCATTACAAAAAAATTGATCAAACAAATTCAGGAGCTCCTTAGCTTTCAATACACAACCATTAAGCTTTTTCACCCCGAAAAGGCTTTAATTTCACGTGGTAGGCCATCACTAAAAAGGAAAAGGGTAAAGTCTACCAAAAGGCTTCCATCCAAATTTGAAATTGAGCAGGATATCCAGAATCGTCACAAAAGATTTCTTAAAAAGATGCACAGAGCTACTATTGGTCCCAAAGCTCAATTTATGAGGGGGAAAAGCTCTATTTGATGCAAAAAGAGGCAAGCCAAGATGATGAAACTACCACAAAAAGAAAAAGAAAATTATTAAATGATATAGGAAAACTGGAAATAAACTTGAGACCCCAAAATAACTCAAATTGTTTGAAAGAACCAGTGAGTGGATAAAATTTGATATGCAAATGAATAACTGAAAAATAACCTCCTTTTCAAAGACTCTCTATATTGATTAGATACAGCCACCTTTCATGCACAAGTTCATTGAGAAAATTTTTAATCCTCCTGCAGATGGGAATTGTGGATTCCATGCAGTGGCAAAAGGATTGTCACTTTAAAGCCCACAAAAGGAAAAGAGCTGGAGAGAAGTGAGACAAGATTTGATAGAAGAAATTGATAGGAATTGCAATTATTACAACCAAATATTGGGAGGAGCAGTGGAAATGGATAAGATAAGAGATAATCTGATGGCTACAGCTATCACAAGAATGGATAACTGGTTAAGTAAATGGGATCATGGACCAATATTGACAAATACATATAAGCGTCCATTTGTATTTTTCCATCCAGATTGACAGAACTTCCCACCACAGACAGTCCTTCCAACCCTATGCAGTCCATGTGGAGTTTCAATTATGCATCCAATCTCCCCAGCTCACATAAATGGTAATCGTTGGATACTCATCATTTTCAATGAACATGAGATAGGCAAATTACCTCTTCCCAAATTGCCACCACAGTGGCCCGGGGCACATTCACATCAATCAGCTTCAAAGTGGAGAAGAGTATATTCCTCATCAATAAAATTATTCTGAAAATTTAGACAGATCACTTGTATATAGCATTTTTTCATTTTAGAGTTTTTTTCTCAAATTTCTGAGATAAAAATCTTATCAATATCTTATTTGGCGTGGATTTAGTAATCACTTGGATGCGTGGATTTAGCAAACTACATCCATGAAAGGCGTGAAGGCGTATCTGAATCCACAATTTTATGCGTAGGCGTAGGTGTAAAGTTTAGGTTAAGGCGTGGAAATATCACTGCCTTTAAAGAAATCAGGAGATTTTTTCAAAATTCTGATTCCAATAGTTTCAACAAACCTCAATATATTCATTTTAATGATAAGAAGCCATTTCTTGACCTTTCTAACAAAAGGAGTATTTGTTTTCTTCCTTCAAGAACTACTTTTGTTCTTTCACAAAATAAATATATTTGCTAACTGTTTTTTATAATCAAATTTTTCATTTTACAAAACAATTTCAATTTTTTTCTGATCTTGAAAAAAAAACTTTCTTTTTTTTCAAGGATTTTGATATTGTTTTAATAGAAATATGATTTTGCTTTATTTTTTCAAATAAAGACTCTATATTTCAAGTCCTTGAAAGAAACTACTTACCCTCTTTTTGGAAAAATACTGGAGTATGATTTATTCAGAAGAGAAATACAATTACTTTTGTGGCTCTTGGCATATTCTTCATTCCAAACATAAATAGGGGGTTGTATAAATTTCTTCCACAAGAGACTTTCATGATGTCACAAAGTACAAATATCTTCCAAATAAACACCTGTTCCATATTCAATTTAGAAAAAGAGATGTATGTCTTGAAAAATAAACTAAATCTTCTTTGTAATATCAAAAACAAATAAATCACTATTGTAAATGAATTTTACAAATGCATTTTCAAAATACATTGAAGACTTATTTGGAAAGAAATGAACCTATTAACCTTCTATGCAGTTAATAGTTATACACCAATATCTCATTCTCATGTTTCTTTTTCTATCATGTTTTCTTCTCTTAACACTAATACTCAGTATAGTTATCATTTATCTTGGAAAAATATCTTAATATTATTTGAAAATGATTTGAACAAAAGGATGCTTTCTTGAGATACTTGGGAAATTGACAGAACAGGATTAGGGTTAAAATAAATTATGGTATAATTTCTATGAAAATAATCCATATAAGGTTTTTTTATGGGGAAAGCTCCTTGAAACTATAGAAAGAACATCTCTCAAGCTTTCATTCTGAGTCTGACATACTTATTCATTAGGAAATGAAATTAATTTGTGTGAGCCTTAGAGGTAATTTCATATACCCAAAAGACCACAAATACAAAAGTAACATATAAATATATATAGAATGAAGTTATTTATATTATTAAAATGAAAATCAAAATATAAATATAAGATTATATTCACAATGAAAAACTTAATTACAATTTAAAAATAAAATTACATCAAATTTTGAAACTGTAAAATTACATTTATACTTGAAAAAATTAAGTAAAAATGAATTTTGAACAAAAGTGTAAAAAAAAATAATAATTTTGGAAAAAAGTTAAATAAAAATTATTATAACTTTTTATCCAATAAATAAACATATAAAAATTATTTCACCATTGGATTCCTCATAAAAAATCAGGTGGGGTCACCTCTGGGTGAAAATTTTGTAACTCAACTCTAAATAAGCTTAAATTATGTTTTTAGTATTTTCTGTATGAAACTTGAAGATCCTCAAAACTTTAATTTCATTCACATCACATGTAGTGTTAATCACCAAAATTTGTGGTAAAATTGAGGTGTTGTGTATATTTTAGAAGTTATGAGGAATTCAAGTATTTTCAATTGAACTCAATTGAAATGTCAAAATGTGCGCGTGTATTACATAAGTGAACTTTGATTTACATATGAGGTATCAATTATTACTGTATTGAACAGTACAACTCAATTGAATTACATATGTAAATTATCAGTATAATACATGATGAGGAATTAAAGGAAAAATAAATTGGAAAGATTAAATTTGGGGGGGGAAAGGAACTCCAGCCCAAGGGGGAGCTAGACCCCCAAAATCCTTGCTGAAAGGCATGTGGTGTCAAAATTCACCCAAAATTTCATCACTTTTGGCCTGGAATTGAGTTACAGGGTCTGTGGACTCAATTGATGATGAGGTTTTGATACCAACTGGGGTAGTTTTAGCTGTTGCCAAGAGGGTAAAACAACCCTTAAGATAAAAAAATCATAGTCAAAACAGTTTTAACTGGTTTCTACGTCTCTTACACACATTCTGACGTGTTTTGAAGGCTCTAGACCAGGTATTGCTATAGTAATGGCTGATTTAAGGGTCTAAAATGGCTTAAACCAGCCCTTTTTTGGTCTAAACCAGGGTTCAATGATGCCATAATTGGATTTTCTGTTATCAGACTGTTTTTCACGACTGACAAGAGTAAAGTTTACTTTTGGAGTAAGAAAATTGATGGCTATAAAAGAATGTCTTCTTTGCCCCACTTTTCTCTTCATGTTAGAATCTTTTCCTTTTTATAATTAGTTTAAACATTGTTAAACCAATCAATAAAAGATTCCAACCACCTTTCTCAAATCATTTTAAACCTTTTAAACACTTGAAAAAATCATTATAATCATTTTTTGTAACTCTTATAATGATTTTTACCGCTGAACCACCCCAAAAGTGAATTAAAGCATCTTTCATCACTGTTAACTTTGTCACTTTGTTTCCAAATTCACTCTGGTCACTTTTGGGTGTGTTTTCTCTTTCATATTCTTTTTAAAGAACTCTGTTCTTTAATTAATTGCTTGTAATTCATTTCTCAATCAATTCCAAGTGAAATTGCTCTTGAAGAAATTTCTTTTGTAGCCTTAAAATATCTCTTGTAGAGTATTTTTTGGATAAATTTTTATTGTTGGTAAAACAATAAATTTTTATAATATTATTTTTCATACTAATAAAGTTATAAACAATAAAATTGGCATGTTTTCTCCTAAAAATAATATTTCTTACTATTTTTAATTGATTTTTACCTTATACAAATTTTGAGGACAGGAAAAGTACTTGATTTTTAATCAAAGTTTCATATCCACACCTTACATTTGGGGGCCCAGCTGTGATATTTTACCTGTGAAATTTTTTTTTTACTCTTTTTAAATCTTTTTTTTATATTGAAAAAATTAAAAACATATAAAGAATAATTATAATTCAAAAAAAAATCAATAAAAAATAATTTTTTTTAATATTATAAGTGAGGCTTATATTTTAATTTCTTTTTTAAAATATCTTTTTTTACTTAATTAATTGGTTTTTTCATTAATTTTAGTGTCTGAAAAGGTGGTAAGACCAGAAAACATTGAAACAGCCTCAACAGTAACCAGCATCATTCCTGCCAGTACTGTTAATTCTGATCATAATAGTACCATTATTGTGACTCAGAATATTCAACCAGAACCAATTTCTTCTGAATTAGTCAACTTGGAAATAAGTAATACTCTTCAGAAAGCCAAAGATTTGGCCAATAGTAAGTTTTTTGATGTAAAATTACTATTTTAAGCCTTTTTAACCATAATTATGCCTTCAACCAGGTCAGGAGCCAGCTATAACCCCTCAAGCAGCTCCCAGAAAGGTAATAGACGTGATTATGGCAGAGGCCAATCAGGTACAGAAGGAAAATGGTCAGTTGATGACTTCCAAACAACTAAAATGGGTCATTCTGAAGCGGATAATACCATTTTACCTTCAAAAAGAGCTGACACCACCACAAAAAGCCTCAGTGGATATATACAAAGCCAGCCACAGTGCATACAACAATGCACTTCAGTTCAAAGAGTACCAGATCCTTGCAGACCTGTGGAATAATTGCATGAATTCTTACCTGACTGAGAAAATTCCTGAGCCATCCCAATACTTGCAAATTGCTCAATGGATGGCATCCATTGATGGAGAAGAAAAACATGATGCTTTTGACACTAGAATGGTGGAAAAACAACCCTCCACCACCCAACCCAGTGCCAAAAACAGCCCCAGTGGCCAGAAGCAGCAATTTCAATGTGAAAAAGCAGCCACAAACTCCAAACAAGGGCAAAGGTAAGGCACCAGCCCCAAACCCTTACAGCCAGGGCTACAGAATCCCAAAGATTCAACAGGATGCCGTGGAAAATGTATTTCAGATGGACAGAACCATGATGGAATTACAAAAGAAGGAGGAAGCCAGATTAAAATATCAAAAATGATTTCTGATACTTTTGATTGTTTTCCAGAGTTGTATAAAGCTACTTCTGACGTAAAAAGTCATCTTTCTGATAAAAATGCATCAATTTGTGACAATCTTAAAAAAAATAACTTGAGTCTGAGCCAAATAAATTATACACTTAAATTCTTTGAAAGAGTTTTAAGAACAATCAGAACTTCCTATAATGATAATTCTTTTGGCATTAAGATAAATGATCAATCTGCCATTATTGAAGAATTAATAGACAAATATTCTAAATTTAATATTGATGACATAATTGAAACAAGAATAAAACAATCCATAAGCACTATCAAAGAAGATAATAAAAAAGCTCTTGATGATATTTCAAAATTATTTCCTGAAGTAAAGACAAATATAGTTTCCCTGAAAAAGCATTTTGATACCTCAAGAGAGGAAATATCAAAATTAACAATAAAGTTAAATGAAGTTATATCTGATAATACTAAACAAACAGAATTATGGAATGAGCTGACATATAAAGAGGATGATCATAAAAAGAATGTCATAAACTCTATACAAAACTTGCAACATGAATTAAGAAATTCACAAAGGTGTAACAACAGTAAAATGAATGATATTGAAAAACTGCTAAACACTTTACCAAGAATGTCTATACCTCTGAATCAAAATGAAGATGCAAGAATTCCCAATCCACAAGTATTGGATATTGAAAATTCACAGTTAAAAAATGAATTTTCTACTTCTTTTCATAACTTAGAACCATCAATGGGCCAAGCACTCTTGAAAGAAGTTCCAAAACTTAAAGAATGGCCTCACTTCAGTGGTGAAGGAGAGTATGACCATATGGAATTCATTAGAGCTATTGACATGGTCAAAGAGGATTTTGAATTACCAGACAGATTGGTAACAGCCAGATTTAACACCCTGTTTACCAGATCAGCTCACAGATGGTACATAAAAATAAGACAAGCACATGGACACCAGAGTTGGACTTGGTGGAAAACCCAAATCATTAACAAATGGGCAAATGATGCTTGGAGGTTTAAGGTTGAAACAGCCTTTGAATCTGCCAAATTTAATGCTGATAAAGACAAAGCTTTACCATGGTTTTGCCAACAAAAAGACAGATTAACAGCATTATATCCAGACATGTCAGAATTTATGATCCATAGAAAAATTCTGAGACAGTGTGGAGTTGACTTAGAGCATGCTATCAAAAGCAGGACTACTGAACAATCCTCAGCATAAGATATTATCAAAATATGAGAAGAAGTAACCACCAGAACCAAAATTGGTTCTAGTAGGGTGAATCTCAAAACAAGTTTTAATACACCTTGGAAAGATTCTGTGGACAAAAACCCCAAAGAAAATTCTAATAATATTAAGTATAAATCTGCAGATACAGTCAGAAAGTGCCATATTTGCCAAAGCACCACCCATTTAGCCAATACATGTCCAAAGAAGGGGAAAATCAATGAAATTGATATTGAAAAGGAACCTGATGTTGAAAAAGATGACATAATTGAAGACAATTCAGATGATAACTCATCAATATTTTCTGAACCTTCAAAAGATATAGAAAATATCAATGCCACTTTTGTCATCATGGAATCTTATTCCCACTTGCCACAATTGAGCAATGGTCAACTTTATTTATCAAAAGTTCAAGATGCACAACTTAGAAAACAAAAAAAACAGGGGGAAAGGTTATACAGCTGGTAACTCCTGTATAACAGAAGTGGTGATTTACAACAATCCCACCAAACGTTTGCTTGACCCAGGGCCTTCTGCTCTTGTGTTGGAAAATCTTTTCTTAAGACTTGTGTACCAAATTTTGAAGACCAATTGTTACCAATTGATGGTATAAAATTCAATAGTGCAAGTAATCCAATGAAAGCATTAAGAATTTTGGAGACCAATGTCATATTCCCACACATAAATGGGAATTTAAGAATCACAGTTGAATTTGTTGTTATGGAAAATTGCTCTAGTACCCATTTCATATTGGGAAATGACTATTTAATCTTGTATGGGATAGATTTGCATAACAACAAAGACAGATACTTTACTATTGGAGACAATAAGCACCAAACATTTGCCTTTTTACCACTTAAAAGACAAATTACAGTAAACAAAGTCTCACCAGTCAGATTAGAGTTAGAGAAATTCAAGTCTGAACAGTTAAATGAGGCTGAAATAAGCCTTCATCTGACTGATAAACAATAAAATGAACTTTCTTCCCTTTTGTATGACCACAGAGGAGCATTTTCTTCAGACAAAGAACCTCTAAAAGCAATTATTGGTCATGAAGTTGACAGCATTCTTAACATTGAGAGACCTTCTCCACCACTCTTAAGAAGACCTTCATATCCAGCAAGTCCAAAGTGAAGAGAAGCTCTAGGAATTCATATCAAAGAACTTCTGGACCTTGGTGTAATAAGAAAAGTAGCCCACAATGAAGAAGTAGAAATAACTACACCAGTCATAGTATCATGGCATAATGGAAAATCTAGAATGGTTGGGGACTTTAGAGCTCTAAACATTTACACTGTTCCAGACAGATACCCAATACCAAAAATCCGAATTGCCCTTACTCAGATATCTCAAGCAGTGTATATAACCACTATGGATGCCCTTAATGGATTCCAGCAAAATTTGGTGACACCAAGAGCAAGAAAATACTTGAGAATTATTGTTCATTGTGGAGTGTAATAATACTTGAGGATGCCCTTTGGTTTCTAAAATGCACCTTCACACTTCCAAAGAATGATGAATGAAATCTGCCCTGAAGAACTCTCAGAGGGATGGTTAATAATTTACATTGATGAAATTATTGTCTGTTCCAAAACTTGGGAGGAGCACATGTACAGATTGTCCAGAGTTTTGACAAAAATTCAATCAGTAAACATGAAAATCTCCTTGAAGAAATTTCATTTTGGATTTAAAGAACTTAAAGCACTAGGACATGTTGTATCTGGTTTGTCCCTTGGAATTGACAAAAACAAAGTTGCAGCAGTATTGCTAAAACCCATTCCTCAGAACAAGAAGGAAAGTCAGTCATTCTTAGGTTTTGCAGGATATTACAGGCAAAACATTAAAGATTTTGCATCCATAGCAAGACCACTTTATAAATTGTGTGACAAGGACACAGTATTTGAAATGACTGTTGACAGAGTCAAAGCTTTTGAGTCTCTAAGAGAAGCCTTGACCACTGCTCCACTCTTACTGATGACAGACTCTAAATTGCCTTTCAATCTGTATATTGATGCATCAGGGGATGGACTGGGTGCTGCACTTCACCAAGTTCATATCATAAATGATAAACCTGTAGAAGGACCCATATGTTTCATATCCAGACAAATCAAACCAACTGAAGTCAGATATGGGGCAAGTCAAATGGAATGTCTATGCCTTGTCTGGGCTTTGAAGAAACTGAACTAATTCTTAGAGGGATGTGCTTTTGAGGTGATAACAGATTGTAAACCTGTCAAATCACTTTTAAACATGAAAACACCCAACAGGCATATGCTCAGATGGCAAATAGCCATACAAGAATACAGGGGAAATATGACTATTGTTCATAAGGATGGGGATATTCATAAGAATGCAGATGGACTAAGCATATGGCCATTACCAAATAATATTGATAATCTTGCTTATGTGCCAGAAGAGGCTTCACCACAGATCCCAATAGAAGGAATAAGTGTTACAGACTCGAACACCACCTCCTTTGAAGAAGTCAGGAATAGTTACACTCAAGATAAGAATTGTAGCTTCTTATGCCAATTACTTAACAAAGACTGTAAAGAAAACTCTCTAATACATGCCTTGGATTAATTATGGAAATCATCTTATGATTAAGGAAGATTTCACCTACTGGATGGTATAATTTGCCACAGGACCAAGCACACATGTGTCATGACAGTTGTGGACAGGTCATTGAACAATCTTGTACTAAAGGAATGCCATGATAGCCCCTTTTCAGGACATCTGTCGGAAGACAGAACAAGAGAGAAAGTAAAGACCTTCATATGGTGGCCAATGTGGCAGAAAGATCTTGCAGAGTATTGCAAAACCTGTGACAGATGCCAAAAGGCAAACAAATCCACTGGCAAGAGACTTGGAAATATGATAAAAAATCCAAGAACCAAGCAGACCTTGGGGAATTGTCCATATGGATTGGGTAACTGGACTACCACCAGGAGGTGACAGAAGTTATAATGCTTCCCTATTAATTTTGGACAGATTCAGTAAAACTCCAATCTTTTGACCATGTCACAAGGATGATACAGCCATGGATACAGCTCGTCTTATATGGAATAGAGTAGTGTCATGGACTGGAATCTTTACAAATATCATTAGTGATAGGGATCCCAAATTCACTTAAGCACTATGGACAAATCTTCACCAATTATTTGGCACTAATCTGTCTTTCTCTAAAGCCTACCACCCACAAACTGATGGACTGGCTGAAAGGATGATCCAAACCTTAGAGGACATGGTAAGAAGATTTTGTGCATATGGCCTTGAATTAAAAGATTGTGATGGATTTACCCATGATTGGTGTACTCTGCTGCCAGCACTGGAATTAGCATATAAAACATCAATCCATGCCAGTACCAAACAAACTCCTGCTATCCTAGAAAAAGGATGGAACCCCAAATTACTCCAAGATTACTTGAGGAAAGATTTGATTGAAATACATCCCACAGCTGCTAGCTTCAAAGGGATGCTAGACAAAGCTAGGAAGCATGCAGTAAGGTGCATGGAAGACTCCTTTGCATATGCTAAAGACAAATGGGATAAATCACCTGCAGCTCCAGATTTCAAAGTGGGGGTCCTAGTTCTTGTATCCACCACTAGCTTCAATAACAGCAAAGGATGTAAAAATTTGAAAGACTCCATTGCAGGACCTTTCATTATTAAGGGCCTCCATGGAGAAAATGCTGTTGAAGTAGAGTTATCTGAAGAACTTAGCAATAAGCATCCTACATTTCCAGTGAGCTTGATAAAGCCATCTAAATCTAGTGATGCTGAAAAATTTCCCTTGAGGAATGAAATTCCCCAAGCTATACCTCCTGTTGAGCCATCTGGCAGTAAGAAAATTACCAAAGTTCTCAAAGAAAGAAAGTTGAGAACCAACAAAGTTAGGGAATACCTTGTCAGGTACAGTGACCCAACTTGTGAAGATGAATGGTTGCCAGAAAAAGACATACCTGAAGCTACTAAACTTCTCAGAAGGTTCAGAAACACTAGAAATAACAATATTACAAAGTAATATTATTTTTTTAGGGGGAGGGAATGTGAGCCTTAGAGGTAATTTCATATACCCAAAAGACCACAAATACAAAAGTAACATATAAATATAAATAAAATAAATTTATTTATATTATTAAAATGAAAATCAAAATATAAATATAAAATTATATTCACAATGAAAAATTTAATTACAATTTAAAAATAAGATTACATTAAATTTTGAAATTGTAAAATTACATTTATACTTGAAAAAATTAAGTAAAAATGAATTTTTAACAAAATTGTAAAAAAATAAATAAATTTGGAAGAAAGTTAAATAAAAATTATTATAGCTTTTTATCCAATAAATCAACATATCAAAATTATTTCACCGTTTCTGTATGAAAATTGAAAATCCTCAAAACTTTAAGTTAATTCACATAACATGTAGTGTTAATCACCAAAATTTGTGTTAAGATTGAGGTGTTGTGTATATTTTAGAAGTTCTGAGGAATCAAAGTATTTTCAATTGAATTCAATTGAAATTTCAAAATGTGTGCGTGTATTACATAAGTGAACTTTGATTTACATATGAGGTATCAATTATTACTGTATTGAACTGTACAACTCAATTGAATTACATATGTAAATTATCAGTATAATACATGATGAGGAATTAAAGGAAAAATAAATTGGAAAGATTAAATTTGGGGGGGGAAAGGAACTCCAGCTCTAAGGGGGAGCTAGACCCCCAGAATCCTTGCTGACAAGCGTGTGGTGTCAAAGTTCACCCAAAAGTTCATCACTTTTGGCCTGGAATTGAGTTACAGGGTCTGTGGACTCAATTGATGATGAGGTTTTGATACCAACTGGGGTAGTTTTAGCTGTTTCCAAGAGGGTAAAACTACCCTTCAGATAAAAACAATCATAGTAAAAAAAGTTTTAACTGGTTTCTACGTCTTTTACACACATTCTGACGTGTTTTGAAGGCTCTAGACCAGGTATTGCTATAGTAATGGCTGATTTAAGGGTCTAAAATGGCTTAAACCAGGGTTCAATGATGCCATAATTGGCTTTTCTGTTGTCAGACTGTTTTTCACGACTGACAAGAGTAAAGCTTACTTTTGGAGTAAGAAAATTGATGTCTATAAAAGAATGTCTTCTTTGCCCCACTTTTCTCTTCATGTTAGAATCTTTTCCTTTTTATAATTAGTTTAAACATTGTTAAACCACTCAATAAAAGATTCCAACCACCTTTCTTAAATCATTTTAAACCTTTTAACAACATGAAAAAATCATTATAATCATTTTTTGTAACTCTTATAATCATTTTTACCCCTGAACCACCCCAAAAGTGAATTAAAGCATCTTTCATCACTGTTAACTTTGTCACTTTGTTTCCAAATTCACTCTGGTCACTTTTGGGCGTGTTTTCTCTTTAATATTCTTTTTAAAGAACTCTGTTACTTAATTAATTTCTTGTAGTTCATTGCTCAATTAATTCCAATTGAAATTGCTCTTGAAGAAATTTCTTTTGTAGCCTTAAAATATCTCTTGTAGAGTATTTTTTGGATAAATTTTTATTGTTAGTAAAACAATAAATTTTTATAATATTATTGTTTTATACTAATAAAGTTATAAACAATAAAATTGGTGTGTTTTCTCTTAAAAATGATATTTCTTACTATTTTTAATTGATTTTTACCTTATACAAATTTTGAGGACAGGAAAAGTACTTGATTTTTAATCAAAGTTTCATATCCACACCTTACAATTTGATTCTGAAATTTCAAATTAATTTAGTACTTTTGGATATTTTTTGGAATTTTTTATTTTTAATCTAGTCAAAGCTTATATCAACTCTTCTTTTTAATACTTTGTCTGATAGTTTTCTACTGAATAAATACATAAAAAATATATAAAAATATTTCAGCTTTAAGATATAATTTTTTTTATTCATTTTTTAAATTTTCAGTATGTGCATTTTGTGATAGGAGAAATATTTTCTAATTCTTTGAGGATTATATAACTGAAATATCTCATATTAGATCCCTTTTATGTATTCCCATCACTTATTTAGATTTTTTCAGTTATGGGATGAGAGGCTGAAGAAAGTTTCTAAATTCATGAACTAAACAAAACATTATTTTCTTGGAAATTGTAAATATTTATTCATAATAAAATATGAAATATTGAAGAAAAAATACTCTAGATACAATTTTGAATATATTTAACAGGAAATAATTTTTAAAACCCAGAGAACAAGCATGACACTCAAGATCACCATAAATATGGTATACATGAAAGGAGTGAAATACACACCTTGCACCTTTATTAAAATAAATAAGCAGAAAATCAGGGCACCAACAGAAATTCAGGACCTAAAGAGGTTAGTCTGTAAATGTAAAAGTCTTGAATTGGAAACCTGCCCCTTTCAGAAACTATTATTCTTATTACCAGTTAATAACAGTTAACCAAGTTATTAAGGATGTAAACTCTTTCAGAAATAAACCTTAATCTTTACCTCTCATCTAAAATCTGGAGTTTTAATCAAAGACGCCTATAATGGTATCTTTTATCAAATTTATCAAGACAATATATCAAGGGGTACTCTCTCCAAGACTGTAGCACCTCTGGATCAACAATTACAGTAAAAATACTACCTGAAGAACCTGGGAAAACAATTCTATTTTTTCATCCCTCATCATTATTTCACAGTTTTGATGAGAGAAAAATCAATTAGAATATTTTTTTAAAGGTAAAAGTAGAGCTATGAAGAGGCATCATCTTTATTCTTTTGTATTACACAGATCATAATTTATTGATATGTTTCTCCCAAAAAGATCAAAATACTATTTTTAACAAGGTTAAGAGTACTTTGAGCCTGAATATCTTTGAAATATTCAAGTAAAGTCCATTAAAACCTATTTTCAACTTGTAGAGATCACCTTTTTGTTACAATCTAATCCA
Source organism: Austropuccinia psidii (assembly GCA_023105745.1). Taxonomy (NCBI): domain Eukaryota; kingdom Fungi; phylum Basidiomycota; class Pucciniomycetes; order Pucciniales; family Sphaerophragmiaceae; genus Austropuccinia; species Austropuccinia psidii. Next base: position 51,173,368 of record JALGQZ010000007.1, on the reverse strand, counting down.
CTTCTTAGCCCATTATCTTGAAAATGGACAAAGTTATTAAGGATTTAAGGCTATGATTGCATGCAAGCTTGTACTGTAGAATACTATCTCAGATAATTGTACTATGAGGTTTCAAATCTGTACAGAGGCTGTTCATCCATTGATTAAGAATAAAATTATATAAGAAATTCACACACATTTTCATACAGGGTTGTACTCTAGGTTATTATCCTGTATAATTGAATTATGAGCTTTCAAGCCCATTCAAGTAGAATTTTCGCATTCATTACTGAAAATTTGACTGACAAAAGTCCCTCAGAGGTGATTTTAACGTGATTGGACATGCCTTGGCTTTTGCAATATTCTTTAACTTTATATTGGTGAAATGTTTTACCTTTTATGGGCATAAAAGGTTGAGATGTGGTTTCAAAACCACATCTGGGTACCAATACAGATTTTTTGGTTGTGTTAAGCCAGAAACTAGCCACCTTACTAAGTTTATTACTCTATGAGCATTAAAATATGAAATTCCACTCTTTCCACCCTGAATTGAGACAAAAGGAGGCTTCACCAAGTAGGAAAAATCCGCAATTATCTTAACAACCTGTTCTTACTTGGTTAAACTGTCTTAAAAAGAGGTAACCCTTAGAATACTTTAGATATAATTATAATCTTAATTATTGTAGTGGTGATTAAGATAATTCAATTGATAATCATTGCAACCAAGGCTTTTAACAGACACATCACCACTATTCGTTAATAGTAGAGCCCTCTATGTTTTATGTTTCACAGTCATAGTTAAATCTTGTAATTACTGTCTCATAGCCTCTGCATGAACTCATCCTGAAAATCATAGAAAATCAATTACTTATATTAAGAAATATATATACTGTTGTTTCATAATGATTATGAGATCTTTGTTTGAGAAGTTTTTCTTATCTTTTTTAACTTCTTATTATTAACTAACAGAAGCATACTCTTCATATAAATTGAGGTAAAATATGATTTACAACCAAATTTAAATATTTTTTGATAGATCTTGCTTCCCCAAAGCTCACTATTCTTGGGAAAGACATTCACAACTAAAGCACTCAGGATTTTCTCTCAGATCTTATATTTAATTATATTTGAATAAAAATGTTAGACCCTGAAATTAGGAAATAATCAGCACATTTATTATCCAAATTTAAAATTAATGCCTTTTTCTCAATATGTAAACTTTTCTTAATGAAAATCTTCACCAATTTATCAAATCCTTATGTCTAATCTTATTGAATGACATTACTCATCTTTATTTTCTCTACACATAAATCCAAAAAGTAAATTAATACTTCAATATACTTATAATTGAAATAAATTAAGAAATTGGGGTTTAACTTAAAGGGGCCAGCTGATAGCTTTTCCAAGTTTTGAAAGAATACTGCCTGCAAACCATTCAAAAGATTAAGAATTCTCAATTTATATTTTTCATTTTGCCTTTTAATTCTTCAAATCTCATTTGAGGAGCTGTAATTTCATGATATAAAGATTAATTTCATACATTAACGTTGATCATCTATGAGTATTCCAAGAAGTGAAAGGTATTCAAGTCAGCTCTTTAAAAGATTTTTAAAAATTAGCGGAAGAAAACCTCATTAAATTTATTTATTTTTTCAATTTTCTACATCATCACATTGACACTTGCAATGGGAATACTTCCCAACATTCATGGAAATTTGCCTTTTGAATTTAAAAAAAAATATGGAATTAGAGAAAAACATTTACTCAAAAATGTACCAATTTTATATAATATTCTTAATTTCAATCACCAAAAGGGTCTATCATAAATTTCAATTCATTATAGTAAAGGTATTTAACCCAGAATATCACTTTGATGTACAATTTATTTTTTTAATTGATGTCATCTGTTTTTACAGGCCTTAACTATTATTTCCAATCTCATTTCAAAAAATATTTTCATAAATATAATGACCAGACTAGGTACTCATAAGTTAATAATTAGCCCAAAAATTTTCTATATTAACTAATTATACTTCTATTTGAAATTTCAAAGGAATCATTTGTAAGAACCCTTTGGTACTTTCAAAATTTATCAACTTTAAAAATATATCTTCCATATACTACTAATGCATCTCTTAGCCAGAATCTATTGATGATAATACTGACAAAAAAAACGAATCTATTAAATTAATATTGAACAAAAAAAATAAACAACAAGCTAATCTTCCAATTAAAGAAGAATAAAATATAAACAAAGATAAGGGAAGCACCCATCCTCAATAAATTTAATTTTTGAAGCTTCAATAATTTACTGAACTAACACTTATGTAAATCAAAATATATCTTTTCTCATAAGGAATGTATTTACCCTCAGATTTACTATTATTTTCTGAAAGTTTCAAACAAAATTTCAAAATCCATAAATGTATTTTCAGAAGGCTTCAGGAACATTTAAAAATAAAAACCCTCTTCTTAATAATTAATATGCAAACCAGGTTAAGGAAGAATATAATTCAATTCATTTGATCATTGATCATCTTTAGCAAATTTATGACTTCAATTATAGATTATCCAATTTTCTTACTTCATAACTAAAAATACAGATAATAAATCCAATTTTGTTTTATTTGAAATATTATGAAAGGAATTGAGCCAAATAAAGCCTGTCAAAATTTAATTAAAGCTTTGATCCCTTAATCTAAAAGATATATTTCTTAATCCTCAATAATTGAGTTTCTTTGATTTTCATAATTATTAATTCAAGTTTTAACAAATATAATAATTCAAGTTATTGTTTCATGTAATTTATCAATAAAATCACCTTTTTCTTTAAATTTATTTCCCAAGAATGATGACTATTCCCCTCCCTACTCATATAATATACATTAGTTTATGCAATAATAATTTTAATAAGTGTTTTTCATTTTGAGTTTTAAGGTTTTCTTTGGGGGGGACTTCTCTTATTTCAGTCATTAATTTAAAATAAAAAATAGGATCACCTTAAATTAATATTGATAAGTTAGTTTCAAGAAAATAAATAATATATTAATTTATTCTTTTTTCTCTTCTTTAAATATAATTCAACTTTTTATAGGATAGATATAACAAAATTCTTTTTTATTGATTTGTATATATATATATACCTTATAACCAGCTTTCTTTTAATAACAACTAACAAAAGTAAATTCCCAAATCCTTCTTTTAAAAAACAAAGATACTCTAAAAATTCAATAAATAAAGGGTTTTGATAAACCCGTGTAAGCTTTTAGTAAAAACACATAAGCGCTTATGTGTTTTTACTAAAAATGTTAAGGCCACTAATGACATTAACAATGCCATTTATGGAATTGTTAAGGCTATAAATGACATTAGCAATGCCATAAATGGCATAGTTTTTTTTTGTTTATGGCATTAACAATTCCATAAATGGCCTCAAAAATGGCATGAATAGCCTTAACAATACCATAAATGGCATTAAAAATGCCATTTATAGCATTAATAATTCCCTTTATTGCATTGATAATGCAATTTATAGCATTAATAATTCCCTCTATTGCATTTATAATGCCATTCATGGCATTAATAATGCCCTTTATTGCATTTATAATTCCATTAATGGCCTTCAAAATGCCATAAATAGCCATATTTTATTTAAAAACCACCCCTTATGTTTTTTTACCATTCAATTACATGTTTTGAAAAATTGATGGCAAAAACACATAAGTTTTTAGTAAAAACACATAAGGGCTTATGTGGGTTTACCAACACCCTAAATAAATAAGAAAATCATCAAAGCTTTAATCATTCAAAAGCTAAAAACTAAAAAATTCTTTTGGTGTCCTTACTTATAAAAGTCACTCTTTTTTTGATATTGAAAAGGTACACTAGAAAACAATTTTTAAAATTAAAAAATGTGAGACCTTTTGACTTTTTTCACATAAAATTTCCCAATTATGCCAGTGTAATCTCACATAATCATTTTTTTCATAAATAAAAAAGATTCAATAAAACTGTGCTTCTTTAAGGTCTTGAATTACTCCAAATTATCATTTGGAGGATTAAAATGTGACCAAAAGGGGGGAGTGTTTCCTTTAAAAAGAATAATTTGACCTGTAAAGTTCTATGATTTTTTTGATACAAACACAAGAAGCACTTAATGGACTGAAAAAACAAACACAAAAAAATGATTGAGGTGACCATAAGTCAGTGGTGGTCATGCAGTTATGCAACTAAAATGGAACATAACATATTTGTACCATAATGATTACAAATATGGTTTTAACCAAACTGAATAAGTCAACAATCAGTCCATGCATGGAATCTCCATGAAAAGGATTATTTGCATTCTTTCAAACATTTCTCTACATCCATTATCAATTAAAACAATTCCAACAATTTGGATATGGTAAAATTTTTCAAATCACCCTGAGAAGGGTCTTAAATAATGTGGCACCATTTATACAGTCGATTTATAGTTATTGCAACTTGACTGGGGTTCTTATATTCTTAAATTGCAATTAATTCCTTATAGATATAAAATAAGAAAGTTGATCATTAGTATGTCTTTATGATTAGTAAACTCATAATCAGTATTTATTAATTAGCCTGCATAAAACTAGCAAATAATTTTTAAAGGAACTTTGGGAAACCAACATTGACTGAATTATGACCCTTTCCATGGTTTGTATCTTGCCCATTTAGCCATAACTCATAATGGAGTATTAGCTGAAACTTTATTTGGGGTTAATTGTATGAAATTAGTTTTAAACCTCATAGTACATATGGCCTTGTAGTATAAATAAATTCAGCTTGACTGGATAGCCGGCTGTCATACCCGTCGAGCGGCACTGTTCAACTGATGCTACTGCTGCTAATTGACGTTTTTCAAACAATTCCATACAGGTTTCTGCCATGCTGAGATGGAGAAAGCTATAGAAAACAATAATCAAAACAAAGAGGTACAAGTGGCCAAGGCCAAAAAGCCGTCAATCATTTATAAAACCAGAATAATTACCTTTTATTTACTTTCTTTCAAATAGGGTAGACTAGCCAACATGTCCTTTATGTCATTCAGACTAGTCTGGTTTGTCAAATGTCCGTGCTCAAACAGCATGTCTGCTTGCCGATGTGCTTGTCCAACAAGTTTCTTCTTCCCAGATATCAAGCGCTTGTTCAGCGGATCAAATGGGTGGAGGAGCATAGAGAGTCAAAAAACTACGAGGATTTGGAGGCCGGAGTGTATACACTTGAGGTTCCTCTGGCAAAATATCAGTAAACAATTCGATTACTTGCCGAAGGTAGGGCGCAGCTGGAGAATGGGTGAGTCTGTTGACAAGTTGATCATCTAAGGCTATAAAAGTTTTGAACCATATTCCATGGTTTTTCATACATAGCAAAAAGACTTAGCGGATTGATAAATCGAAGCGAAATGTCAAACTTTGACTTTAAAAATAGATCAATTACCATCACCAAAAAACATATGCGCGCCAGCATATTTATTGAAACCTTCAGGTGGTGCTTTTTGCCAGTGCTACCATGAGGACAAAAATCGGCTATGATTTGGTCAATATTCTTAGCTATTGGTGCAAGGATGTAAATAACGTCAAGATTCGGGGTAGGATTTCGGTTGTTTTCAATTAGATCGATTTCTGAAACATGTTTTGTTTGTATAAGATGAATTATAATTAGTGATTAATTCTGTAATAAATGGAATTGTTCTTGAAAATGACATAATTTTTAAAAATAATCGTATGAAATGATAATAAGATATAAAAACACTTTCAAAGATGGATTGAAAGAATTTGAGAAATGTGATTAAGTGTTGACATGGACATACGTTGAACACCAAGTTCTAAGATTTCAAAGGTTTTTAATACGCCATTAATGAGAGATTGAGAGTGTTTATCAAGCACTAAAATCTTCCAACGACCGTTTGAGGGTTTAACAGATTGAATAGTGTCAAGATAACCTATAAAAGGAGATGATGAAAATGAAGAGGTCAGTTAGTCAACGAATGAATCAAGCCATTGATGATTTGGATATACGTTGCCTGATGATCTCAATTAAAGAAAAACTTGAATCAATTAATTAGCTTGATTACTGAAGTTTTATTGTCTGTGGTCTTTGACGATACTGTAGACAAGAGATGGGTAAGCTTAGTTCATTTTGAAAGAGTCCAAGACTATTTTAGATCTTGGAGAACGCTAAAAAGCAAATTAATATCACAGGAAGTTAGGAACACTCATGTGCTTCATTAACAATGACAATATTATGACGACTTGGTATAGGAGTAATTATTGAAAGAACAGATCATGGAGACAATCCGTAGATTCTTTGTTGAAAATGAAGCGTTTAAAACTGGTACACATTCAAAATGTAGGATCTAAGATCATCTAGGGGAGTTCAAGGCACTGGTTTTTATTGGCTCGTGCTTGATTTCTCGATCGCTTGATTTTAACTCCTTGAACCACCATTTTTGGTAGCTGGTGGCCTGGTTCATGAGCTTTGATTGTTGTAGGCCATTTTCACATATGGGGCCAGGTGGTGCTTGGGCGTTGAAATCTGCTCATGTTGCGGTAAAATGTGGCTTATGGATCCACCCCTTGAACTCCCCTAATCAAGTAGTGATGCGCTTTATTCTGGCCTGAGTTCCAGTTCACTCTGCAAACAGGATAACCAACTTCTTCACCCCAAACCCACCCTGCTGGCCAAACTAGTCGCCACTCCCCCATGTAATATAGTATAGTGGTCCAGTTGGTATCAAAACAGACTGTTGGACAATACAATTATGGATTCAATCAGTTTTGAATTCAAAATTTGCCTGAGAAATTTACTTTTTAAGCGCATCTGTGCAACATTTGTTTCATAACTTGCCTTTTTGAGGTTATAAAGTGTTTTGTCTTCCAAAGGGTAGAAACAATACTTTCTCCCACCGAAAAATTATTTTTTACACAATTGAAGTTTCGTGGGGCATTACCACCAATTTTCATCAATCTAAAAAGTCATTATCAAGAAATTGCGGACAGCATGGGTTCGCTGTCTGCCTTACCCTCGGTAAATGCTGAGGTAAATTTATTGCCAAAGCTTTCAGAACTCTCTGATCAAATCAAGAACCAAAGCTCAGAAATCAAAAACCAAGGCTCAGAAATAAAATCACTCAAACAAAAAGTAGATTTACAAAGTGGAAAGATTTTATCATTAGAAGAAAAAGTAGATTCACTCGAAAAAAAAGTAGATTTACAAGGTGGAAAGATTTTATCACTCGAAAAAAAAGTAGGTTTACAAGGTGGAAAGATTTTATCATTAGAAAAAAAAATAGATTCACAAGGTAAAAAGATTTCATTAATAGAAAAAAAAAGCAGACAAACAAACTGAAAATATTTTATTATTAGAAAAGAAAATGGATGAAAATTATTTTAAACTGGACAAGAAGCTTACATTATTGTAAGTTTTTTTTTTCTTTTTCAATTTACTTACTTATCTTTTTTTTTGAATTTTTTACTTAGGGATAAAAACAATCGCGCAAGAAGGGCTAACAGTATTTGCCTTTCCACAATGGATCCATTAACACCATTGGCGTCACTTAAAACAGGGTCAATACTCAATTTATTTCCTGAAACAATTGATGAAGTTGAGAATTTGTCCAGTAAGTTTTATTTTTTGAAAAGACAAGTTTGATCGATTAACATAAAACAAGGATTTTCTTTGATTTTTTAATAGCTGCGTGCCTCAAAGAATTATTGGAGGGGCTTGAGGAAATCGTTCCTCAAAGTAGAGATGCAAGACGGAAGGCATTTAAACAGGCCATAGGCCTACAACTACAAATTCACAGAGTCTGATTCTTTGCCTTTCTCTTTTGTTTGCTTGGCTTTCTTTAGCGTGCTTTCCAATCTTTTTACATCAATTTTTTTTAATATTTTCCTTTGTGACTTGCTTTTTTCGCATTGTTAATCTTATTGAAGCCTACTCAAAGGTTCATTCCTTCAGCCGAATTGAAGAAAAATTGCACAGATTACTTTTTTGGAGTTAAATTCACAAAAATTCCATTGTTATCAATCTAATAGACATTACAAAATAATAATTACTTAAAAAGATCGCATTGACATATATATCATTGTTTTGTAAATAAATAAATAGGCTCATTATGATATACATATATATGTTTTGAAAATAGCGGATTGTTAACGTTGAAAAAGCTCCAAAGAAAGCTGGCTTTATTTCTCTTGCCCAGCATGGTATCTCTTGTTTTTATTTTATTTTTCTTTGTTGCTAACTGTAAATAGCTTTCATGATGTTAATTATCTTAAGGAATTACATTTTTTTCACCTGTCTTAAGAAAATTTTTTACCTGATGCCTTTTTATCTTATCATTTTTTACTTCGACTGAAAAAGCCTTTCTTTTTCTCCTTTTCAACCTTGGGAGTACCATAACCTGAAGGAGCGGAGACAATAGAAGGCGAAGGCAAAGGTGAGTTCTCTGCAACAAATGAGCGAATGGAGGAAGCTTTGCGTAGACTATTTGATCCGGAAGGAAGGGCTGGACGAAGGTGGGAAGAACGAGAGGCCGAAACATCCTTTCCGGGTGGGATTCGTTGAGAACTTTGATGGGAAGGTTCATGGACGTATCGTTCATCATAATCTGTTCGTTGAGTCTTTGGTTGAGGTAATTTGTTGAGTTTCGAAGGTCGCAAAGAATTCGCGTCAACAGTTGTGAGCCCCATAGATTGACTAGCACCCCCTCTATCTATGTTGATTAAGTCCGCGATATACTTCTTAGGCTTATAAATATGAGTTGAACCTATGATAATATCATTAATGTTATTGGTAATTTACGCAGTAAATAAAACCAATGAACGTCAACCTGAGGGGGTTGATTGGGCTAACCTATGACTATGTCTTTCGTGTGTGCTTCTGAAACCTCGTAAGCAGCCCGAATTTCTGAATGAGTCAATCCGCCAGCCACAAAGACCATGACCCTCTGTCGGTTCTCAATCACGGTTTTTGATTTAGGACGCTGCCAACTTGGCTTAGCACTTCGTAGTGATATGGGACCACCGCCGTTTGTCGCTAAGCTAGCGGCGCCTGTCTTTGCGCCGGAGACAGTCGGCGTTTTACCCATATAAGGAAACAAATTCAAGTCTAGTTCGTTCGAAAGTGCCTCCTGCATAGACCCACATCCCCATATGACTCAACCCGACCGTTATGTGATCTAAAAGGTAAGCAAAAGTTACTCGTACCTCCAACATCAGTTTGACAAAAGGTTAAAACCTTGAAATGTCATATGCGTTCTCGTCCAACGTCTGCTTAAACAATTGTTTCTTCTTTTCCCCGCTATCTTTTGTTACATTGGCTGCGAGGTGAATGAGATTGTTGACAGCATCCATTTCATGTAAGGCTAATTTGGCGTGTTGATAACGTCGTCGCCGATCTTCGTCTGGGACCCCATCTCGATAAAGCACATATAGAGCCACAATTCGCAACTTGTCAGACGTGCTACAAGAGTACAAAGCATTAGGATTTTAAGAGAATTGATCATAGTGGAACGAACAAACCTTAGAGTGCGATCATTCAAAAGTGGCACCATTTCTTCTACGATCCACTTGGGTGTCCTCCCTTCGGCTGTCATACCCGTCGAGCAGCACTGTTCAACTGATGCTACTGCTGCTAATTGACGTTTTTCAAACAATTCCATACAGGTTTCTGCCATGCTGACATGAAGAGAAAGCTATAGAAAACTTTTTGAATTAAAGATTCATTCAAAAAGGCGACGGAAAAATCAATATAAAATTGATTTAATATTGGGAGAAGGTTCAAAATGATCAGTATATCAGAGCTATTTTATACCTTTTTGAGATATCAAAGCACAAAATATTGATTATTTAATTCTTTTCTTCAAGGGGCAATTAAATTCTATTTATTGAAACAAAATGTGAAAAAATAAATTCCATTCTTGGGCTTTGATTTTTAAAGAGAAACTTTTAGTTTTTTGGAAATATTTCTTATCAATATACTATGCTTACATATCATCTTATTTAAGACAATAAAAATTTGGATTTTTTTACTGAAAAATAGGGACATATTATAGTCTTTGACTGAACTGATATATCTGAAATTGATCAAATACTTTTATTAACCAAGGAGATCATTATCTTCTCCTTCTTAATTCTTAGATAGTTATTCATCATTGAAATTGGTTTCAAACTGTTCTTCTTTTCAAAAAAATGAATCTTGGAGATTTGTATTATTTATTTAATAAAGAAAGGAATTTCATATTGGAAAAAGGCCCTTAAAAAGATTTCAAAATCTTCAGAACCCCCTTTTTACAAGTAGTTAGATTAAACTATTGGAGGATCATAATCATTTTTGATGTGCTACAGATATAAACAGCATTTCAGAAACCAAGTTCTCATAGAATACAGAAAATCTCAGAATATCTTTGTCAATCCACATTCCTTCAACAAAAGTAGTTCTCAAATTATTAATGTTTCGATTGAAGTATTAAAAAAGAGGCGATGAATTGCCAAATTGATATTTTAATTAATATTTTACTTAATTCTAACTTCAAATTAAAGAAGTATAACACTGAGAGATTATAATTTAAGTGAATCAGTTAGTTCTCTACCCAATCTATTGGTATAAAATTCTCTTAAATTAATAATGGCTTTTAATAATCAAAAGGATATTATACTCACTGTGATACTAACTGTAATAGGAAATATTCAAAATTTTGAAATTTTTTGAGTAAGATATACTAAGTTAATTATAAGTATTCTTAATTAAAAACTGAATTAAAAAACAGGTTTTCCAAAAAAAATTCAAAATACAAGATCGGATGGAATGTTGTTAAAAGTTTGAAATTTCTGAATTCTGAAGAAATTCTTAATTCTTTGAAAAAGTTGATTCAAATGGATGGGTAATAATTTTAAATGATTCAGAAATGGTGAAAGAATCTGAAATAGCTGGGGTCTATTAAGGATCTCAGCTAAAAGGGAACTTGGTAATAATATAGATCCTTAAAAGCCACCAATTACACGCAAATAGAATAAAAAGCCAAATTTTCCATAGAATCTTGATAATATATACATAACTCCAAGGGGAATCAAATATCTTCTTTCACAGCTCATTTAATATAGAGATAGGATGTAATACATAAAGTCCCAATATTATTTGGAACTTTGAAAATGAATTTTCTAATTTTTCAATTCATTCTTCATTCTTCTTGGATACACCATTGCTTAGATACAAATCTGACTAATGATAATAAGTATTAAATGAAACATTTTTATTCTATGATTGATTATTATATTAGTTAGTTGGATTTAAAGGAGTATATAATTAAAATCGCTGGTTTATTTTCACTGATTTTCAAGTTTGGGCTTGACAATTGTTACAAACTAAACCAATTCTGAAATATTATTTCATTTTGAAAGTCAGAATAATCATCATTTATCTTACCATAAGAAGAGGATTAGAGTAATTGTCATTAAGTAAAATAACTTGGGAATTTTCTGTTTCAAAATTTTTATCCTTGATATGTGTTTATAAATATTTTTTGATAGAAAAATATAAATTCCAAAAGTATAGGGATCTCATGATCTAAAAGAATTTTTAAGTGGCAGTTGGTCTCATAGTTTAAAATTAAAATTCCATACAATTTAGAAAGGGATATTATCACAGTTCTCAACAAACAATATATTTTACTGGAGCTTATATGGTAATTTGAATAATCATTTAATATCTGATTCATGACTCATTGAAAAAGAAAAAATTAATTCATAATCAGAGTAATGAGTTCTTAATGAACTCTTGTAGCTTACAAAATGTCCACAAATTTGTTCTTGAGTTATTATTGGAAACCTATCAGAAGTAGAGGAAAAAACTTTGGCATTCATATAAGTGAAGTTTCCGTAAGTATTTTTATATTACTCAGAGTCTGGGAGTTTAGTGAGTATTTTTGAAAATAAGAAATAATTCTTTGATGCCTCCCCCCAAACTATTTCCTTCACAATGGGAAATTCAAATGATTTTGTATCAGATGCTTCCATAAATGTGATGTGAGAGTTTCCAAGGTGTGCCGAGTCATGTGAAATGAAATTTACCTTAAGCTTTGTGGAGGAACAAAGGTCCATTAAAAAGTTTCAAATTTAGGGAAATTATTCATTTTTGATGATTTTGCAAATAGGTTTTTCAAATGATTTAGCATGGTGAATTTAATTGAATCTTCTTTTGCTGAGACTTTTGTATTTTGACCATATAGTAGGAGATTTAAATCTTGAAAATCTAAAGGTGAATTGAAGGTGGTGGATTTTGGGATTTTTTCATCTCATCCTTCCAGAATTTCTCTTAAACATATTTTTTGGAGCAATTTTTGGAAGATAGACTTGTCAAGGTGGGCTGAATTTTGGTGAGAATATTAACATATATAAATAATAATCAATACTTGATTAGAAAAGAATAATGTCACCTGTTTTTTTATTTTTATGTTATAGTGTCACAAGATGATTCCTTCTTTCTCCTTCCCAGAAGGAAAGAAAAAGGGGGTGGACCATAGCTACAAATAACTTCTGATAAGTGTTGAGAAAGGTGAATAGTTGGGTTTGGCTTTAGATTTGGGTTCCCATTTATGAATAAGCTGTGGAAATAGCTAACTAATAATTTGTCAAAGAAAGTTAGTTTAGACTTTGAAATGGAGTGAGATATTTCAGTATTAACCAAAGATACTAAAGTTTCTGTGGTTGAAAGAAGGATTCCTTTGGAGGGGTTTTGAATATTTTCAAAATTACATTTTGGAATTAGTAGTAAGACATTGTGTACTGTATATAAAATCAGCCAATAAGATTCCTTTGGGGTTCCATATAAAGGCATCCACATTGCTTTGGGTATTTGGGATATCCATGACGTAATAATATTCTGAATACCTTCATGGAGAAATTAAAGCTCCTTTTTGGCTATTATCAGGTTTTCTGGTAATTTACTCTGGGGTATTGCTGGGGAATGCTGTTAATTTTATAGTGAGATAGATGAGGAGCTTCCTGGAAAAGAGCTCATTAGTTTAGACTTATGTTTTGTGCCTGATGCCTTTGGAGATTTACTGGGTAAATGATGAAGCTGATCTTGGATTGTTTTCTTTTTCCTTTCCTTTTGCAGCTTATTCCTTCAGAAATCCATCAGTAGCACCTTGTGATGAAATCCTTTATGAACTTCCGAGTTGAAAGAGTGATTAAGAGTTTGAGCTTTCTAGAGGGTTTGGTACTGCTTGTTTGATAGTATGAGATGTGGAGCTTCTCTTGTACGTGGCTTTGTGCTTTGGAGATTGTGAGCCTTGAGGTATGTTTTACATACCCAAATAGGCCACAAATATCTTTAAGAATAATTTGTGAGCTATGCATAACCCATAAGTCATGCATATATTCAAAATTCATCATTTTCATTTCAGAAAAGATAAATAACTTTTTATTGAGTACCTAAATCCATGGATTTCAGACCAGATTTGGATTCTACATAAAAATTGACCTAGGGTAGAGCCATAGAGTAAATAAGCTCAAATTAACTCTCTGAGGTGGTAATATGGAAAATACTTCAATTCCACATCATTAATACCACATAAAAGATCCATGAAAATTTTTGTTTTTCTCAATTTCACAGCAAAATAATGGGAAAATGAGAAATCCCATGTTACACATACACTAAGAATAGTGTTATGCATGTTTGTGGCACTTAAAAACATGGTATTCCTATATGCACTTTTGGTAAACCCATAGTGAATATCAGTCTTTAACCCTGAATCTCTATTTTTGATGTGAAAATAGCTAGAGGGGACAAAAGACATCAAAGCGAGCCAGGGTACCCAACATCTGAAGCCTCTGAGGCGTGGAAAGCTCCAAAGCTGGGTTCCATGGCTGATCTTGGCCCAATTAGTAAACTAAAACCCTTTTGGAACTTGGTTACTGTGTCACAACTTCAGTAAATCATAAGAAAATAGCAAAGAACCTGCTATTTTGACGTGTCAAGGAGGTAAAGAGCAACTTAGACTCCTGTAACCATGCCAATTATTATTGATTTTCCATGTATAAACCCTAAAAGAGTAATTAAAACCCTTTTTGGACTAGTATTCATTGATTTACCTCATAGCAACCTGCAATATACTGCTATTTGCAATTCTATGTAAAAATGAGGTAAAAACTTTAAAAATTCATTAAAAATACAATTATTAATTAATCTCTCTGAAGCTTTCAAGGCCAATGGAGAACTTTATTATCCATATGAAAACCAAAATTAATTATGGTTTCAAGAGTAAAATTAAAAGTTTTACTTACAGTCCATTTTTGATTATTCTACGTGAAACACTGACTCTTCAAAAATTCACAGTAATGACAACCTGTGATGAAATTTCCAATAAAAATTATAACTTTGAGAAATAAATGATTATTTTTAAATAAAGGAAGATTTACAGATGTTACTCCTTTTATTCTTAACCATATTGTGGTTGGTCGTCACGTAAAAGCATCAATTGAGTAATTATAATAATCTTACGTGACAACGGATGATGAAATGATTAATCAAAAAAGGATTATTGTTTTCTAAATCACTGGATTTTTCAGTTTTCTCCATGGCAGGCCGCTGTGAGCAGTTGTTGACTCAAAAGAGGCCTCCTCTTGCTCTTTTTTCCAAATGATCACTTTATACCTTTATACCATTATTACCAACAAGTAAGTATTAGTTAAATATTTCTTAAAAAGTAATTTATTCTTTCAGAATCAACTAGAAGGACTTTAAATCAAAGAAATCAACTATATATTGTTGTATTACTGTTATAAATCATATTGATCCCTAAAAATCCACAATTATATGTCAAATTTCTCTACTTTTGTCTTTCAATAAGTTCTTTGGAGTTTTAGTGAGTTATTTAATTTTAATTCTTAAAGTGTTTTCTCTAAAATTAGTTTTCTTCAATAATTATCTCTACAATTATTTTTTTAAAAGATAATTATACATTAAAATAATTTTCTTATCTTAATAAAAGATGTTTTTATCATTAAATTCTTCTTGTAATTGATTCTTGTAGACAATTACTGCTTACCTTTATGATCTCTAGTAGTGTATAACACGTAAAAGAAATAATTATTCAATTATTTAATTGTGGCTATAATAATCTTTATTATTATGTTTCATAAGAACAGTCATAGTACCATTGCTTAATAGTAATATTATCAACAGTTCCATAGACACATCTTAAATTTGGGTTCTGGCCGTGATTTTAACCATAAACTTGGCTTTAATCATATTCTTGACTTCATTTTTTGTTGTAAAAAACTTCCATACCTACCCACATCTTACATTTGGGGGCCTGGCAGTGTTTTTTGAACCTTATACCCTTAATTAATATATTTTTAAGGTCTAAAATATATTAATTTAATAACTTTTTCTTTCAATTTGAACTTAAAATAATTCTTGTTTTTGAAATCTTTTTTAAAATCATTTTCATTCAGAAATTTGGTTTAATTTTATATGGTTCTACAAGTGGCTTTTACACATCCAAAAGCTTATAATATTATTCTTTCAGTTACTCTGAATTAATTTTTGATTCAAGATCTTAAATTTCAAATTTTTTCTTTGAAAAGAATAATTTTTTAATATTAAAAAATAAAAAACTTATGAAAAATCTTGAAAATATTTTTTTTAAAAAAAAGCATAAAAATAATTTTTTCTTTTATAAATTCTTTCTCTAGTGTCCTTGATAAAATACAGTGCAGCTGGTAATAAGCTCAGTAAGAGATATATTACTAGTCCAGAATCTTCAGAAGCAGAATCTGAAGACAGTATTGAAGTTCAATTTGCTAAAAGAGCCACTTTATTTAAAACAGAACAATCCAAACAACCACCAAAAGGTGTGTGTTTTCTGTTTTCAATTATTATTTTATCTTAAATTGACGTGAAAATGGTCCATAAAAGAAATGGAAGCAACTATTAAGTCCAACCAGATGGATGTGGACAAAGAAGAGGCAAGACCAAAGCCAGAAGTGTCAAATCTTCCTCAAAAAAGACACATATGGAGGATGCCAGAGTTGCCCCCATTCCCCAAGGTCTGTACCCACAAACCTTGACATGAATTCTCAATCTGGACCGGTTCCTGATAATATTTCAAGGGCTGAACCACTTCCAAGTGGAAGCAATAGAAATTTATCAATTCCAATACAAAAATTGGTTCAGAGCAGCCAAAGAAGAGGAGTGGGAAATATTCCCAAGCCTTTGGCAGGGGGCCATGAACTTCTACTTACACATCAAGAGTTTTCTGGGTCAGGAGAAGACCATAGAAATCTTAGGAGGTTGTATCCCATTGTCTTGCAAAGACAAAGTCAAAAAGATAAAGTCTTTTATCCATATACCAGAAGGAAGAGTTGGAAATGACTCCAGCTTTGGAGACAGAAGGCCCAGTGGCGTCTACCAGTTCCAAACCAGCTCCAGAAGTGTCCAAAGACAAGCCCAAAGGACCTCAGAAGAAGCAGAGAGGTCCCAAGAACCATCAAGGAAAGGGAAAAGGCAAAGGCAATTGGCACAGACATTACCTACAAGGGTACAGGATTCCCAAACCGGAGCCTTCAGCTGTAGATAGTGTCTTCAATATGGCCAGGACTCTTATGGAATTCACAACCAAAGAGTAGGAAAGGGTGAACAGGAATTTTCCATGCAAATAATAGATTAAATACACTTTGTTGAAGCTGGTATTGATGTAGAACTTGGCAAATTTGATGCAAAGTTAAATAAAATAATATTGAACATCAATGACTTGAAAAAGAATGACAAACATTCTGCTGAAATGCATAAGTCTGTAATTGCCAAACTGGAATTACTTACCAATACATGTGACAGAATTGAGAGTAAATATCATGTCCAAGATGATGAAATGGAAGATTTTTCCAAAAAAAACATCAATGATCAACTTAGAGTTCTGAAAGACTATGTTTTGGCAGTGGCTAAGAATACAACTCAATTTGCCACACATTTGGAAAAAAGTGACAGTGAAAGCAAGAAATTGAAATAAGAAATACTTGCGCAAGTGGAGCAAATTCATAAAAATTATGAATCAAATCTACATATGCCAAGACATTTAACACCTTTGACTGAAGAAAACCTTTCTGTGAAAGAAAGTCTGACCCCGTTTTAGGAGAAAATGTTATCTCTGAAAAATCTATTTCCAAATCTGAAGAATAGCCAACATTCTCTGGTGAAGGAGAATACAACCATATTGAGTTCATCATAACTATTGATATGTTGCAGGAAGATTTTCATATACCTGATGAAATTATAGTGGGAAAATTACACTCTCTTCTTACCAGGACTGCAAAGAAATGGAATTACAAGATGAGACAAGATCATGGAAAACACGATTGGTCTTGGTGGAAATCTGAAGTAATTACCAAATGGGCCAATCATTCTTGGAGGTTAAAAATGGAAAATGATTTTGAAAGTGCCATTTTTAATTCAGAAAAAGATAAACCACTTACTTGGTTCCTCAAGCAAAAACACAGATCATCTGCTTTACACCCAGATATGTCTGACACTATGATTAATATGAAAATATTAAGAAAATGTGGAGGAGAACTGGAACATGCTATCAAGTGCAGATGTGTAGAACCCTTTTCAACAGAGGACTACATTAATGCAATGGAAGATATCATTACTAGAACAAGAATGGGTAAAACTTTGACTAAAACTCCTATGGAGTACAAAATGATCCCAAAGATCTCCAGAGAGGAAAGAAAACCTGAAAGACCTGTCCTAAAGGGTCATAAATGTGGAAGTACTTCACATCTAGGAAACACTTGCACCAAAAAGACAAAAGTCAATGAAGTTCAAGTCATTGAAGAAGTTTAGTGTACTGAAGAGAAAGAGGAATCTGACCAGGATTCTTCAGTCTCTGAAAATACACCAGTAGAGGACTATCCCATTGAAAACATTACAGCTTTCTTTTAAGTAACAGAAGTCCATACTCACTTATCACAGTACAGTGAGGATTGTCATAACCTTGTCAATATACAAGGTGCCACAATGTGTAAAACCAAACTTTCTAGAGGTAAAGGATACACTGCTGGAGCATCTTGTATCACATCAATCCTGATTAATGATACTGAAGTCAAAGTAAATTTAGATACAGGGGCATTTTGTACTTGTGTAGGCAAAGATTATCTTCAAAACATACTTCCTGGATGGAAAAATCATCTATTACAAATAGAGGGTGTACAATTTAGTAGTTCCAGTAATAATATTTACCCTTTAGGTATATTGGACACTAATCTTGTATTTACACACCAAGCAGGAAGTGTTAGAATGAAGACTGAGATTGTAGTAATGGACAATTTCACATCTCAGCACATCATTCTTGCAAATGATTACTTGAATATTCATGGTATTGATATAAATAACCATAAAGACAGTTACTCAACAATTGGAGAAAACAAAAGACAAAAATTTGCTTTTTCCAATATACCAAAACAAAAATCAATAGTATCTTCTGAGAAAGATACTTATAAGGAAGAATTTGTGAATAATCAACTTGTTGAAGCACAAATTAATCCATCATTGTCATCAAAGATGAGACAAGAGATTATTGATGTGGTATACACATATAATAATGCCTTTGCCTCTAATAATGAACCATTAGGTGCTATAAAAGGGCATGAAGTTGATATTACTCTTAATATTGACAGACCATACCCTCCAGTCCTTGAAAGACCAGCTTTTCCAGCCAGTCCCAGAGCTAGAGAAGCCTTGGAAAAACATATCCAAGAGTTAATCCAACTTGGTTTACTAAGGAAAGTAGGCCATAATGAGGAAGTTGAAGTAACAACACCTTTTATTATTTCTTGGAATAATGATAAATCAAGAATGGTTGGAGACTTTAGAGCATTGAATACGTACACAGTTCCAGATAGGTATCCAATTCCTAGAATCCAAGAGACCTTGACCCCATTGTCCAAAGCCAAGTATATAACATCAATTGATGCATTGAAAGCCTTTCACCAAAATGTTTTGACGCCTCAAGCTAAGAAATGACTTAAAATTATCACTCACTGTGGTATTTATGAGTATCTTAGAATGCCATTTGGTATCAAAAATGCACCATCTCATTATCAAAGAATGAGGACTACCATCTTCCCCACAGAATTATCTAAAGGATGGCTTATCATTTATATTGATGACATCATCATATTTTCTGATTCATGGTCTTTGCACCTTGAAAGACTTGCAAGAGTGCTTCACAAAGTCTAAGAAGTGGATATGAAAATTTCACTCAAGAAATGCAATTTTGGTTTTGAAGAACTCAAAGCATTAGGACATATTATTTCTGGTTTAAGCTTGGGCATTGACAAAAATAAATTAGCAGCAGTGTTACTTAAGCCAATACCCCAGAATAAAAAAGAGATGATGTCTTTTCTAGGATTTGCCAGTTATTACAGGCAACACTCAAAAGATTTTCAAATTCTAGCCAAGTCACTCTATAGAATCTGTGATCAACAAACAGTATTTGAGATGACACAGGAGAGAATTAAAGCTTATGAGAAGATAAGGAAAGTTCTCACAGAGGTGCCTTTACTCCTCATGCCTGACTGGAGTATACCATTTAAATTTTACATTGATGCATGTGGAGATGGATCAGGAGCAACCCTACATTAAGTCCAAATTATTGATAACAAACCTACAGAAGGACCAGTTTGTTATATCTAAAGGCAGATCAAACCAAAAGAAGCCAGATATGGTGCAAGCCAAATGGAGTGCTTATGTTTGGTATGGTACCTTGAGAAACTGTACTATTATCTTGATGGCATTGATTTTGAAGTGATAACTAACTGTAATGCCATGAAATCACTTATCAACATGAAAACTCCCAACAGACATATGTTGAGATGGCAAATAGCTATTCAAGACTATAGGGGCAACATGACTATAGTTCATAAAGCAGGAAACCTTTACAAGAATGCTGATGGACTTAGCAGGTGGGAATTAGCCAATACTCCTGATAAGCCAGCTTATGTGCCTTTGGAAGCAGAACCACAGATTCCAATTGATGGGATGAACATAACTGATATTGGGACTGAATTATTTGAAGAAGTCAGGGAATCTTATAAACAAGACAGGAATTGCCATATCTTGACTTTCTTATTATATAAAGACTGAAAAGATACATCTTTAGTCAATTCACTTGATGAAGTTTGGAAGGAATCCTATCCTGA
Source organism: Austropuccinia psidii (assembly GCA_023105745.1). Lineage (NCBI taxonomy): Eukaryota > Fungi > Basidiomycota > Pucciniomycetes > Pucciniales > Sphaerophragmiaceae > Austropuccinia > Austropuccinia psidii. The sequence goes on along the minus strand of JALGQZ010000007.1, from coordinate 51,153,158 downwards.
AGGAAGATTTCACTTTTTTGATGGGATTATTTACCACAGAACCAAACATTCCTTTGTGATGACATTGTGTAGTAGACTACTTATGAATACCATTCTTCATGAATGCCATGATAGAATCTACTCTGGGCACCTGTCAGAGGATAGAACACTTTTAAAAGTAAAGAACTGTGCATGGTGGCCATCTTGGAGAAAAAAAACCAATGAATATTGCCACACCTGTGATAGATGCCAAAAAAGAAACAGGAGTACAGGCAAGAAATTTGGACTTATGATCCATATTCAAGAACCAAAATCCCCTTGAGAAGTTGTTCACATGGATTGGGTCACAGCACTTCCTCCAAGTGGTGATAAAAGTTATAATTCTTGTTTAGTCATTGTAGACAGATATAGCAAAAGTACCATATTCTTACCATGTCATAAGGATGACACTGCTATGGATACAGCTCTTCTTCTATGGAGTAGAGTTATTTCTCATAAAAAATTATTTAAGAATATTATAAGTGACAGAGATCCCAAATTCACATCTGCACTTTGAATCAATCTTCACAGATTGTTTGGGACCAAGTTATCATTCTCAAAAGCATATCACCTTCAAACAGATGGATTGGCAGAAAGAATGATTCAAGCTTTAGAAGACATGATCAGGAGATTCTGTGCTTATGGGTTAGAATTCAAAGACTCAGATGGATTTACCCATGACTGCTTCACTCTGATACCTTCATTAGAATTGGCATATAAGACATCAGTCCATTCTTCCACAGGTCAAACTGCTGCTATGTTAGAAAAAGGATGGAATACAAGACTCCCAGCAGATACACTGAGGAAGGACCTGATTGACATTCATACTACAGCTTCCCGCTTCAAACTAATGCTTGATAAAGTGAAAAATCATGCAAAGCAGAGTATGAATGACACTTTTGACTATGCAAAACAGAAGTGGGACAAGAGTCACAAAGTACCAGACTTCAAAGTAGGGGACTTAGTTCTAGTTTCAACCTCAAATTTTAATAATATCAAAGGCCCAAAGAAACTTAAATATTCTTATGTAGGACCTTTTGTTATTGTTGCCTTACATGGAACCAATGAAGTTCAAGTGGAATTAAGTGGTTATTTAGAAAATAAAAACCCCACCTTTCCAGTCAGTCTGTGGACATTAAACCCCTTTGGGCCCTTTTTCTTCTTTATACCACTAATAAGATTGTAATTCCATTTTATTTTTTGGTGGGAGGGAATGTGAGCCTTGAGTTATGTTTTCACTACCCAAATAGGCCACAAATATCTTGAAGCATAATGTTTGAACTATGCGTAACCCACAAGTCATGAATATATTCAAAATCCATCATTTTGATTTCAGAAAATATGAATTAATTTTTATTGAGTATGTAAATCCATGGATTTCAGACCAGATTTGGATTCTACATTAAAATTCACCTAGGGTAGCTCCGTAGAGTGAATAAGCTCAAATTAACTCTTTGAGGTGGTAATATGGAAAATACTTCAATACCACATAAAAGATCCGTGAATTGTTTTGTTTTTCTCAATTTCATGCCAAAATAATGGGAAAGTGAAAAATCCCATGTTACATATACACTAAGATCAGTGTTATGCATGTTTGTGGCACTAAAAACATGGTATTATTATATGAACGTTTGGTACACCCATAGTGGATATCAGTAATTAACCCTGAATCTCTATTTTTGACGTGAAAATAGCTAGAGGGGACAAAAGACATCAGAGAGAGCCAGGGTACCCAAGTTCTGAAGCCTCTCAGGCATGGACATCTCCAAAGCTTGGTTCCATGGCTGACCTTGGACCAATTACTAAACTAAAACCTTTTGGGAACTTGGTTACCATGTCACAACTTCAGTAAATCATAAGAAAATAGTAAATAACCTGCTATTCTGACATTCCAAGGAGGGAAAGAGCAACTTAGACTCCTGTAACCATGTCAATTATTAATTATTTTCCATGTATAAACCCTAAAATAGTAATTAAAGCACTTTTTGGACTAGTATCCATTGATTTACCTCATTGCAACCTGCAATATACTGCTATTTGCAATTCTAAATAGAAATGAGGTAAAAACTTCAAAAACTCATTAAAAATACAATTCTTAATGAATATCTCTGAAACGTTCAGGACCAATGGAGAACTGTATTATTCATCTAAAAAACAAAAATAATTATGGTTTCACTAGTAAAACTAAAAGCTTTACTTACAGTCCATTTTTGATTATTTTATGTGAAACACTGAATCTTCAAAAATTCACAGTAATTCCACCTTGAGATGAAATTTCAAATAAAATCAATACATTTGAGGAATACACAATTATCTTGAAATAAAAGAAGATTTACAGCTGTTACTCCTTTTATTCTTAACCATATTCAGGTTGGTAGTCATGTAAAAGCATCAATTAAGTAATTATGATAATCTTACATGACAACAGATGATGCAATGATTAATCCAAAAAAGAGTATAGTTGTTTTACACTCACTGGTTTTTCAGTTTTCTCTATGGCATGCCTCTATGAGCAGTTGTTGACTTAAAAGAGGCCTCCTCTTGCTGTTTTTTCCAAATCATCACTTTATACCTTTATACCATTATTACCAACAAGTAAGTATTAGTTAAATATTTCTTAAAAAGTATTTTATTCTTTCAGAATCAACTAGAAGGAGGTGAAATCAAAGAAGTCAACTATATATTGTTGTATTACTGTTATAATTCATATTGATCCCTAAAAATCCACAATTATACATTGAATTTCTCTACTTTTATCTTTCAATAAGTTCTTTGGGGTATTAGTGAGTGATTTAATTTTAATTCTTAAAGTGGTTTCTCTAAAATTGGTTTTCTTCAAGAATTATCTCTATAATTATTTTTGTACAAGAGAATTATACATTAAAACAATTTTATCATTTTAATAAAAGAAGTTTTTATCATTAAATTCTTCTTGTAATTGATTCTTGTAGACTATTACTGATTAATGTTATAATCACTATTAGTGTATAACACGAAGAAGAAATAATTCTTGAATTATTTAATTGTGGTTATAATAATCTTCATTATTATATTTCATAAGAACAGTCATAGTACTGTTGATTAATAGTAATATTATTAACAGTTTCATAGACACATCTTACAGAGATAGACTTGATCTCTGAATTTGTCTCTCTTGCCATTTGTGAGTTCTCTCAGTAGCACTGTAGAATGACTCTGAAGCTGAACTAGTGGACTATTTCCTGATTCCTAGCTTGTATTTTCTGTCTGTACCAGGGTTCTCATCCTTTTGAGGTTTGAGGAATTTGAGCCTGATGTTCGAAGTGATAAAATATGAATGATTTTTTTATTACTTCAATGAAAATAATTCTGCAGCTTGTTTAATTTTGAGATAAGGTAAAATATAATCTTTCAGAAGACCCAATAAAAGAGTATGCATAACATCACTTGTGACCATTCATGAATGGTTCTAGTAAGGTAGCTCTCCTAATAAAGTGTGATGAGAGCCATTCTATGAAGAAATATTCCCCCTTTGGCTGGTTTTAATTGCTTGAAGCCATTGGATGGCTCCTGATCTATGATGATATTTATCCTTCCGGGGCCAAGAGTGTTTTTGGGTATTTTATATATCCTCAACAAGGAGATTGCAATGTGCACAAAATTGATTTTCCAAATGAGATGAAAAACATCCAATCTTGCTCAAGGCTGGGATAACTCCAATTAATAAGAAAAGTGAGGTCTTGATCAGATGTCCATTGGGGGAACTAGTGGTTGGAGTAAAGTGAACACCCGTCCAGAGCTCCTGGAGCTCAGGAACAAGTGGCTTGAATAAGATTTTAATCGATTTGAGGTGGGTTATTTGGGTGTTGGAGTGAATCTATAGACAAAAGGTTTTGGATATTGATACCCTTTTTCTGTGGGGAGGTTGAAGGAAATCAAAAATATAACACCTAGTGAAATACTGTTGGACCCAATATTAGATTTGTGGGGAATTGTCCAGTCGCTATATAAGCCAAAAAATAGATTCCCTGAATTATCAGTAAGCTTTAAGCCTGTATTGTCTAAGAATGTTCTCCAAACATGGCCATCTGATATATCTGAATATCTCTCTTCATTCCCATGGGGATATTCTAGGGGTGAATCCAAGTCATTTTCAAAGGCTGGGAGTGAGAGTTTGTCTGAGATCTATTTCTTCAAGGATCAAAAGTAAAATTCTTTTTGGGGTTTTTACTTTTTGGTATTTATATTTTTACTTAGAAGAAAAGTATTTCATTCTTTTTAGTGTTCATATTTTCCAAGAATTTGTTGTATACAACAAGGGAGGGGTGAGTCCTCATGAATGTTATTTCCAAAGGGTGACTTTTTTCTAAACCTAAATAGAGATAAAAACATAATGGACAACATATATGGGTTTTTAATTCACTAAGAAGTTTAAATCTTTTTTTGAGAGTTTTTGAGCTGTTTGGAATCTCACAACTGAAATCAGAGGTCTTTTACAATTTGGCTCTTGTTTGGATTTTCTTTTGCTCCAATTTTAGGCTTTTATCACAATTTGTGTCACTGAAACTCTTGTGAATATTGTCATGCACAATTTAAATCATGGATAAAAGCACTGTTGAATGTTGATAAACATAGGAGGGTAGTGGCCTACTGAAAGAATTGCCAATGTTGTGGATGGTTTGGGGTAGTTGTGCATTTTCCAATGGATTTATAGAAAGGTTTGAATTATTTGTGACCAAATTTAGTATGCATTTGTAGTAAAAATATAGGAAGCATAGAATGTGATGAATTGTTCAAATAAGATTAAATTAAAATATGTTGTGAGTTGTTTGTCTGGGAAAAAGGTAAGGCTTTCTGAGTTAGATGGGCTATGTATTGAGCCTGAAATATATAATATATGAATACTCATGAAGCTTTAAGATGATGAAATGGAAGCATTTATTGTGGTATTATCTCCAATCACTGGAATACTTTCACAAATGGTTTCCTGATGTGTTTAATGGTTCCTTTTAGATCCTTAAGCTCCTTGATATTTCCTTCCACCAATTTGACAAATTTTCAAGATGCAAGTGGTGCATTTGCAAATATATATCTTTCCCACGTTTTGTTGAGATATAGTGTACATTTTATATTTTAATACAATTATTATAAGTATTGCTTGTATTTTTATGGGATAAAAAGAGTTTCTGTAAATATTTTTGGTGAAAGGATCAATAAGTTTATTGCGTTTGTCTTATCTCAAAATTTTCACGAATTCAATTATCAGTAACATCCAGAGAGTGATTATTTATTTTTGGACAAGAGTGTCTATGAAAGGGTAAATTGAATTCATAATTTCCCTTTCTTAATGAATTTGAAGGCTCAGCGGTACTACTATCAAAAATAATCATTTATATTGAGTTTGGAATTATTAAGTTTAACATTATTTCTACAAACTATATTTGGATTTTTTTGGTTTCAAATTTTGGATATAGCATAGCTGTTCCAGTTATTTATTAAAATCAACTGAGTAAGAGTCCTTATGTATGATTATCATTCAGGTAGAATACCTTTCATTCTTTGTATTTAAATAATCTGATATCTAATCTCAAATCAAGCTACTTTATTGCAGGTGTAAGGCCTACATCATGAGTATCATTTTCTCATTTTGAATAGCTTTTATGGGCTGATATTTTTGAATTGAAAAATGGTTTGAAAATTATCCCAAACTTTGAGCTGTTCATCTCTTAAAATAAGGTTTACATTTGAAACCAAAAAATGTATAATTAGGAATTTGGACAAGTGGAAAGCTTTTTTTTCAAAAAATTTAGAAAAAAGAGACTGTAAATATTACATCCTGGTAAAAAGTATCAACTAATATAATTTAAAAACTGTTTGATCTTTGCATAAAGGACAATTAGGTAACAGTTGGCCTCTTAGTCATAGCTCTCAAGTGTTCAATTTCTGGGGAGAGATCTACTGCCTCTAAAAGCTTTATTCACATTTTTTTCCACCTTTGAGTGATGCCATAGCATCAGGTGCCACCAAATTTGATGGGATTTTACTTGGTATATTTTCAAATCCTGGATCCTTGGCAATATGAGGGTATGGAATAAGTTGTTGGATTTTGTTAGTATGGTCCCTTTTGGTTCTTGGGGTGCTTGAAAGTTGTTTATACCCCTCATCAAGGAGTTTCAAAATTTCATCAATTTAATTTGATCTCCAGGAAATTGAGGGAAGTAGCTGATCAGGAGAGTCTTTCTCCATATCCGACATCCTTAAATCAACCAGAAATAGCCCTTCTATACTTAGATAATTGTTCAGAATAAGTTCTGAAGAAAATTCCTGCCAAATTTTCTTCTTGTTCTATATTTTGAGCTATAATCAGCTAACTCAGGCTTATGATATATATATATCAATTTTTTGGTGCATGAAAAAATAAACTACCTTTTTCTTGGAATTTCTAAAGCTTCCAGCTTGCCTAGTTGGGGATTATTTCATAAATTCTAGTGGGATTTGCTTTTTCAAAATGGCTTTCCTTTCAAGAAGTCATATATCAAAAATTGACATTCTTTTGGCTTGGTTATTTAGGTACTCTTCAATTTGATAATTTTGAGTCCCACCATTCTGATAACATAGCTCCCAAGCATGGAGTATAATAGATTTTGTGGATGTGTTCCAGGGTGATGAAGGAGGAGAAACCCAAGAAAATGTAAATTGGGGGAACCCACACTTTTTCAATAGGGAATGTACATAAGAAAGCCATCCTTGACTGTGGGAATTAATTGCTTGCACTATGGAGGTTCCAACTGAGTATTGACTAGGAGGAAGTATTTGTTCCATTTCTTTCAGAGAGACGTTTTGGATAAAATAAGTTTCATTTTAAATGAGATTTCCAAATGCCCTTGCTGCATACTCCAAAGAGCCTTGTATATGGACTTTGTATTTATGCTTACAGGCTGAAAAGTGGTGTTCAAAACTTTCAAGCCCTTCTGCCAAAGGGTGGAGGGAGTAAAAAGGAATGTGCTTGAGTGCCCAACACAGCCTCTACCCAATCTAAAATTGATCTTTCAAGGCCTGTATTTGCAGATGGATTACCCGAATTTATTGAATTTATTGCAAGACTTTGAGATATTTGAGAATTCTTTCTTTTCCTTTTTGGTTGTGATATTAACAAGAAATTAAATGGGCAAAAGCATTATATGAGGCTGTGTTTGCCGGGGGAAGAGGAATTTGTGATGGTTTTGTAGAAGTTCCTTGAGCTAAACCATGATATTTGAATAAGATAGATATAATATTTTAATTGGCTCATTCATTAATAATTGAATAGTGAGAATCACAAAATTGAAAAGTCTTACCCTCTGAGTGTGGTAAATCTGCCATGTTTGATAAATGGTTCCTTGAAAGAAATTGGACTTAAGGGAGAAAATGAGATAGTTTTAGATAAGAGTCAAACAAAGGTGAAACCCAAAGAGATTGCTTAATAAATGGAGCTCTTATAGCTTTTACTTTGGCTTTTATGATAATTTTTCAATTATTTTAATTCTTTATCAAACTTTTTTGGTATATGTTTGAGGATGAAACTGAAAGTCTCTTTAATTTTCTGTGAAAGTGATTTTTGAATGAGGAAAGAATAAGTTGAAGGTGAGGATTATTTAAGTAGAAAGGTAAATTCTGAATTCTGGTAATTATAAATTCTATGAAAATTCTGGAAGGGATTTGGAATTAATCCTTTTTTATGATTATGAAAGAGGTCAGAAACCTATTATTGCTTTTTTTAAATTGAGAAACCACTTTAAAAATGTACTTTTAATGTAAATCTCCCTTTCTGAGTAAGTATACTTAGAACTAAATGTAACTTTATGGAAATTAAAGTGTAATGAAAAAGGGGATTTGGCCAAATGAGCTTCAGATCATTATTTCTGTTGAGCTCATATATATAGCTTATATATGAAGTGAAATCTAGGTGATAATTGGTAGATGCAGAGGATAAAAATCATTTGGATTTGCTTCAATGAAGGTTGGGTTAGGGATATCAATTTGAAATTGATTGCAAATAATATGGATATTGTCTGGAAATAATGTGAGGCTTTTTTCTAGCCTAAACACAAGCTAGTTCCATGACCATTACCATTAATTCCATTTGATTGTTTTCCCATTTTTTACGAAAAATCCCTGTTTAAGTACAAATTTTCAACTTGAAAGTAAAAGATGTGAAAACAAACAAATCATATATACATCATTCACCAATCACATTTTCCCTTTATGAATAAACCATAATTGCTTGATGGTTATCAAATAGCTTCATTTCAAATAATTGGCATCTTTCCAGAAGAACAACTTTACACTTACATCATTGTGATTTTACAATTACCCTTAGTTTCCATATTTTCATTTGAGATATTTCCTTTCTGAATTCAAAAATTACTTTATAATTTTCCTGAACAGGTATGTTACCTACAGATATTTCAATATTGTCACATTATTTCTGTGAACAATAATCTTTGAGCATATTTCCACATTATGCTTAAACTTTCTCCATAAAGACCATCAAAGAAAGTGTAATTCATTACTTATATTATAATGAGTCCAAACCATTTTAAATGTGATTTTTCTCCAATAATTCTGAAGAATTATGAAAAAAACCCACTTACCATAGGCATTTAATCTTGAAAAATAATTTGACCAAATCTAAACACTTTTGCATATATCCTGTAATTTTGCCATGTATTCCTCAATTTTCCCTCTGAATTAATCCAAATAATTATCCCAATATTATACAAAAAAGTATATATTAGCAATTTGTGTGATACCAAAACCCCAAAGTTTTAATGTAAACGTTCTCACAACATATTTTTGTCATATGAGGCCCCAACCAAAAAAACCTTTGAATAATAAAAATACTCCAATAATACAACTAAAAATAGAAGAAAGATCAAAAAAGAAAATTTACAAAGAAAAAGCCAAAAAACCCCCAAAAAGACTTCTAAAATCAGTCAAAAAAGGTTATAAATAATCAAAATATCAAAAAATGAAGAAAAAATCCGCAGGGACTTTTTTCCCCTGTCAAACAATAAAAGTGTTTTTCAATGAGCTTAGGTGGTAATATACTTGATGGCCATCATTTTCTGTATTGAAGGTGGTTTGAGCACTCCACAGCCACTTCACTTTACTTACATAAGATTGTCAACAGTTGTTGACAATCTTATGTAAGAAATTCCTTTTGGGGGAAGCAATAGTACTGGTTTCCAAGCACCAACGGATATTCTAACACTGTCAACGATTGGTTTCCAGGTACAGAATCCGTATGGTACAGTATGAGAGATACCATCCATACTACGAATGGTAGCTATCATATCTTGGAATACAATAATTGTCCGAAAATGATCTTCCAGGTGGAGGATGGAGCAGCCTACTCCATCCTCCACAAGCCTAAATTGTGAGTTTATCAGTATTATTCTGAAAAAACAAATTTGACACTTATTACACTTCTCATTTTTTCTTTGTTTTTAATATTTTTTTTTACAAAATAGGACTTTCAATACTGAAAGTCCTAGGTTTTAACTTCTATTATAATGAAACACATTTTTAAATATAAATATGAAAAAACCATGTATAAAAAGTGAATCAATACAGAGATTTCAACCATTTCAAAATCAAATTTGAATTAATTTGAAATTTAATTTTTGAGTTTTTTCAACATAAAGAAGATGTCCCAATATTTTGGTGGCCTCAAGGTCAAGGAGTCATCTTGAAAATTTGTACTCTTAAGTATTACTGATATGAGATGAGCCTATGATGTTTCAGGATAAAACATTTACATAATGTAAGTAAGCTACAAGACCCCAAAATGTAACTAAGATTTAAACAACTAAACACCTTTTATCTGTGAATGATTTAAATTTTAACCCAAGTAATTATATGTTAATATTCTGAAGTTTTGCTCTTTGACCTCTTAGATGAAGAATTGTTTTCTTTGCCACCAAAAACTCATCTTCTTTTCATTTTTCTTGAAACCCAAAACTCATTTTGTTTTCATTTTTTTCCACCTCACCTCACCTTATCTAATTTTTTAACTTTTTAACTCTGCTTGCAAGATAATTTTGAGATAATCACAATGGTAGATTTTGGAGGTAAGTTAAGATTTACTCAACAAATTTTCTGTTATTGATATTGTAACAAACACTAATCAGGGGTAAGGGTATTCATACTTACACCCACTCAAACACCTTGTGAGCCTTTGAGATATGACCACATACCCAATAAGGTCACAAAAAAGATTAATAATAATTATACCTTTAATATAATTATATTAAAATTACTTAGAATAATTATACTTTGAAAATAATTACTTAAATATACAAAAAATACCATAAATTGGTACAAAAATTGGTTTAACTCAAAAACCAATGAATCAACATGTAACATAAATTATACCATTGGATTCCCCATGGAAAAATACACATATACCATTTTTATGGCATATCTGTAAAGTCAATATTTAAGGAATTATAAGGTAAAATACCTTATAAAAACCATAAAACCTTATTTATCTCAAGAACTAATGAAACAACATGTGAAATAAATTGTACCAGTGGATTCTCCATGAAAATCCACACATAAAACAATTAATAAGCTAATTCCCAAAGTTAATACTTAAAGAATTATCCTGAATATATGCACTTTTTTGGTCAACGCATATATTCAAGGATCATAGCTAATATCTCCTAAAATATACATGATAGAATGATGAACCAAAAATAAAGTTACCACATAATTACTGTAAGAACACAGATATGAACTTTATTTTACAAGTTATAAAGAAGGTTAAAACCTATGATGAAATATTGATAAAAATCAACAGAGCTGTTGACCACTTTGTTGTGAAAGTGCTCCAAACTTAAAAAAAAGTATACAGTTGGATTCTACTAGTTCATTCGTGAAGAATGATGTAATTTTTATTATTAAATTCAGGGTATAACCCCCTGAAATCAAGGTTTGAAGTTTAAAATGTTGAATTTCAACAGAAAAGATGAGTTACAAGAAAAATCATCAAAAATAGAGTTTTGATGATGTAATGAAAAGCTCTTGGCAGCATAATAAGGTTATGTCAGGCTATCAGAATTCACTCTCTGAATTGCTGTAGCGTGTAAATCTTAAAAGTTCTTGAGGATCAAAGTTTGAGGTTAATTTGAGCAGTTATGATCACATACTGTAACCTTAATTTAAGTTTAACAGTCTTAAGAGTGATAAAATTGGTGAATACTATTAGTTTATGATTAAAACTAATAAAATACACGAAATTTGGGGTTCTGCCAAGCCTCTGATGTCATCAAACTTAGAGTTATAGTGATAACTCTAAATAATGGTGTAATAATGATGTAATATGGTTTGATCATGATGTAATCACCCTCAAACCTTAAAATATTGATCAATTCCAGTGGATATGATCAGTACACGTCTACTAGAAGCCTGTTGGACTCTAGGAGGGAGGTATTTACTATAAATAGAGCTCTTTTTACTCTATTTACCCCTCAGACGCATCAAAAACATTAAATCAATTAAATCAAAGGTAATTTCTTTATTCTTTATATATAAAAGCATTATATTATTAAAGACCAAAGACCTCCTTGCTATAATCATCTATTTTGACGTGATTAAATCATTTATTTAATTGTTTTTGTTAAAAAATCTCTATAAAACTCATTTCCATGTAAAAATCCAGAATAATTTGTAATTTGCTTTACTTTTATTGTAAATACAATTTGAAAAGGTTGTATTTATATTTTTTGGCGTAAAATACTTCAAGATTATTATATTAAGTGTTAAAAGTAGGTTATTTTCTCTTATTATAATAATTTCTCTATTATTACTCTCTTAATAATTCTTTAATTAATATAAATAGTACTTATATTAATTCATAACTTTAATATTAGTAATATTATTGTTATTAATTGTTTTTTATTAATCAAAAACAATTTTTTACGCCTTTATTATTTGTTGGTAACAATAATAAAGAGCTTTTTAAATATATTAATTATCTTATATTAATATATTTATTTATTATATTATATTTTTATAATATAAATTATATTATTATATTTATTTAATAATATAATTATTTTACGCCATAATAATAATAATTATTTATTATTATTATATTTTTAATCTTATTTATTCAATTTATAAGGACATTAAGAGTACAATAAGTAATAAATTAGTAAATTTTACTTATTGTTTCATAGTCAAACCTTACATTTGGGGGCCTGGCCGTGATATTTACTTAAAAGACCTTTAAAAAGATTCTATTTGGGTTTATCCAATAATAAATTATATTTATAATCATAAAATTATATAATAATTTTATATTTTATTGATTTTAAAAGCTATTGAGGCATTTGGAAAGCAATTGTACTGTCTTACACGTGGTCTTTCACATCCTTAGACTTGCAAAAACTTTCTTTGAGTGACTCTAGTGATTAAAAGAGATATTTTATAAATTAAAAATAATTTTTATTATAATTTAATTTTATAAGAATCATATTCATTTTTTATTTTATTCTTTAAAAATAAAAATAAAAATATATATAAAAAATATTAAAAAATATTAAAAACCAATAAAAAAAAAGTTATTTTTATTCATTTTTATTCATTTCTTTATTTATTTCACTTTTTTAAAGATATAAAAGCAATTTCTACGTGGAAAATTGCCATATCTTGCCAAAAATAACACTTCTTATAAAAAGACTTATATTTATTTGTCTTTTTTAGTGTTTGAAGATAACCCAACAGAAGACAACCAAGCTACTGTTGAGAGATTGGTGGAAGAAACTTGTCAAAGTTCTCCAACACCAGTTATCACCAAAAGAAAGAAAGCTAAGAAATTAGATTTTCCAGGGCCCACCATTCAATACTCTGAAGGTGAGCACCTCTTTTTAAATTGCCATAAAAGAATTTTATTCTAAAATACTTTTATTTTTTCTTATTCTTTAATTATGACTACCAGAAGAGGTTCCCAATACTCCATCCAATCAGATGGAGCTGGACTCAGAAGTAGAATTGATCCCTCAAAAGGGAAAAGAAAGGGCAATATCCCCAGTGGAACAGAATCCACACAAGGAAGTGCCTTATCCCAAAGGCAAGTCCCAGAAATGCCCATGATATCTGAGCCTGAATTGGAACTAAGTATGAGTAACTCAAACAGGTACAAATCACATTCAGAGGGCTCAAATAGACATCTACATGAGCCAGTACAAGCAGTATTGCACAGTGTACAAGGACAAAGACTGGGAAATGCTGCCTCAAATACACCAAGGAGTGATGAACTCCTGGCACATCCTGAAAAAGTTCCTCAAAGAGGAGGAGATAGTGAAATACTCCAATGGATGGAATCCACTGTCATCCAAACCTCAAATCAAAAAAATCAAGGATTATCATGCCAAAAAGAGGGAGGCAACCAAGGAAGAAGCCCCAGTAGCTTCTACCAGCAAGCCTCAAGCCAACCCACTTCCCCAAGAAGGGAAGAAGAACAAGAAAAAGCATTGGAGGAAACCATATTCCCCAAGCTACAGGATCCCAAGAATCCAAAAGGATGCCATGGACAATGTTTTCAACATGGCCAGAACCTTGATGGAATTCAAGGACAAGGAAGAGCAAAGAATGAGACAACCTCATTTCCCAAAGAAATAACCTTGTCCAAAGATGTTGTAAATACTTTAACAGAAATTAAAAATAGTATATTACCTCTAAAAGAAATTAAATATAGTTTATTATCACTAAAAGAAATAAATAACAATTTATCTTCTTTAACAAAAATTGTTGTGCAAAACAAGAAAGAAATTGACAACATTAAGTTTATTGTTGAAAATAATAAACCAAAGAATCTAATTGACAATACTCAAAAATTAATACAAGGACAACAAGAATTGTATAAATACATAAAAGATATCAAAGATAAAACTTTGACAATCAATTATGATGTAAGTATTGATAATCTTACAGAAAAATTAAATAAATTAAGTATTTCTGTAGAAAAATTTGAAGAAAAGACTTCATCACACCAAAAATTACTTTTGGACCATGTGGAAAAAAGTGATGAAGCAAGAATGCATCTGAAAGATGATATTCAGAGTGAAATAAGGCTTATTACTGAAAAAATGGATAAAATTAATGAGGCTAATTTAAATATGCCAAAGTTATCAACACCATTTTCTCATATAAGAAGCCCTGTTAAAACAAAAGAGGAATTGTCAAATCCCTTCATAACAGACTTGAGTCACCAGGATAATAACCAAGTCTTAATGAAGGAAGCACCTCAATTAAAAGAATGGCCAACATTCACAGGAGAAGGTGAATATGACCACATGTCATTTATTAAAACAATTGACATGTTACAAGAAGACTATGCCATACCAGATGAATTAATCACTGCAAGATTACATTCATTGTTTGAGAAATCTGCAAAAAGATGGTATTATGGCATAAGACAAACAAATGGTAAAAATACCTGGTCTTGGTGGAAACAAGAAATAATCACCAAGTGGGCAAATGATGCCTGGAGGTATAAGATAGAAAATGCATTTGAAAACTCTTTCTTTGACCCAGAGAAAGATAAACCTTTAACTTGGTTCCTAAAACAAGTTGAAAGGCTTAATGCACTGTACCCAGAAATGTCACAGAAGATGGTGCACATGAAAATACTTAAAAAATGTGGAGGGGAACTAGAACATGCCCTAAGAAGCAGGTGTATAGAACCATGCTCCACAGAAGAGTATATAAATGCACTAGAAGATATAGTGACAAGAACAAAAATTGGCAGGACTTGGAAAAGATTGGACATTAAAAGCCCAAACAAACCATTTATCAAGAAAGATAAATCAAAAGAATCCTTTAAACCCAATACATCCAACAATAATGAGCAAAGAAAATGCCATAAATGTGGAGGTATTGGACACTTAGCCAATAATTGCCTTAAAAAAGCAAAGATTAATGAAATTGTGGAAACAGAAAACCACAATGACAAAGAAGAGGAATCTGACTCTGAAAAAGAGACAGAAGAGTCAGAAAGCTCTGAAAGTGATGAAATTAATATAATTAATGCACAAATTAATAATATTGATATAATTTATGAAGTACTGGATGTTAATTCAAACTTGCCACAAGTTGGAACATCTGACACAAATGTGACAAACATACAAGACGCCAAAATGTATAGAACCAAACCTGCAAAAGGAATGGGATATACAGCTGGAAAATCAAGTATAAGTATTGTTATGGTTAATAACCAAGAAGGAAAGGTTAACTTGGATACAGGAGCATATTGCACTTGTGTTGGCAAAAATTATTTAAAAACCATTGTCCCAGACTGGCAAGAAAAACTTATGCCAATACAAGGTGTCAAATTTAGTAGTGCAAGTGAGAGCATGAAGCCCCTTGGAATAATTGATTTAACACTAATTTTTCCTCATCCCTCACAATGTGTCAGAATCAAAGTAGAGTTTGTAGTAATGGACAACTGTACTAGTAATCATTTCATACTTGGGAATGACTACTTATCAATCTATGGTATAGATATCTCCAACCAAAAGGATAGATATTTTACCATGGGAGATAATAAAAGACAAAAGTTTGGATTTTTAAATAACAAAAAACAAATCACAGTTATTAAGAATGGGGAAAAAATCCAGAAAAAGAACTTTTTATATCTGAACAACTCAAAGAGGCAGAATTCAATCAAGAATTAACAGAAAAAATGAAAGAAAAATTGATTGACCTCTTATTTAAGTATAAAAATGCCTTTGCAACTGACAAAGAGCCACTAGGTGCCATAATTGGACATGAAGTGGATATAATTCTTAATGTAGAAAAACCTTACCCACCTTTATTAAGA
Source organism: Austropuccinia psidii (assembly GCA_023105745.1). Lineage (NCBI taxonomy): Eukaryota > Fungi > Basidiomycota > Pucciniomycetes > Pucciniales > Sphaerophragmiaceae > Austropuccinia > Austropuccinia psidii. Next base: position 51,137,293 of record JALGQZ010000007.1, on the reverse strand, counting down.
AGACCTGCTTATCCAGCCAGTCCAAGATCTAGAGAAGCCCTAGAGGTGCACATTAAAGAATTAATGGACCTTGGAGTATTAAGAAAGGTTGGACATAATGAACAAGTAGAGATTACTACACCTGTCATTATAACTTGGCATAATGGAAAATCAAGGATGGTAGGAGACTTCAGAGCCCTGAATACCTATACCATTCCAGACAGATATCCAATACCCAGAATCCATGAGACATTGACCCAATTGTCACAAGCTAAGTTCATCACAGCTATGGATGCTCTTAAGGGTTTTCATCAAAATGTCTTAACAGACAATGCCAAGAAACTACTAAGAATAATAGTCCATTGTGAAATTTTTGAATACTTAAGAATGCCATTTGGGATAAAAAATGCACCTTCCCATTATCAAAGAATGATGAATACCATATTTCCTGAAGAATTATCAGAAGGATGGTTAATTATCTACATTGATGATATCATAGTTTGCTCAGAAACTTGGGAAAATCACCTGACAAGACTAGAAAGGGTACTACAGAAAATAGTCCAAGTAAATATGAAAATTTCATTGAAAAAGTGTCATTTTGCATATAGTGAATTAAAAGCCCTAGGACATGTAGTATCTGGCCTTAGTCTAGGCATAGACAAAAATAAAGTAGCAGCAGTACTACTTAAACCAATGCCTCAAACCAAAAAAGAAATGCAATCATTTCTAGGATTTGCTGGTTACTATAGACAGCATATAAAGGACTTTGCAAAGATTGCTAAATCCTTGTATAAGCTATGTGACCAACAAACAGTCTATGAGATGACAGAAGAAAGAGTCAAGGCATATGAAGAATTGAAAAATTCCTTAACAAATGCCCCATTTCTTCTGATGCCAGATTGGAAACTACCCTTCAAACTGTACATTGATGCTTGTGGAGAAGGACTAGGTGCTGCACTTCACCAAACACAAATTATCAATGATAAACCAGTGGAAGGACCAATTTGTTTCATTTCAAGGCAGATAAAGCCAACAGAAGCAAGGTATGGAGCAAGCCAAATGGAATGCTTATGCCTAGTATGGGCTTTAGAAAAACTGCATTATTATTTGGATGGCACAGTATTTGATGTAATCACAGACTGTAATGCTGTGAAATCACTATTAAATATGAAGACTCCAAATAGACATATGCTGAGATGGCAAATTGCTATCCAAGAATATAGAGGAAATATGACTATTGTTCATAAATCTGGAAATATTCATAAAAATGCAGATGGTCTTAGCAGATGGGCTCTAGCAAATACCCCTGACAATCCAGCATGGGTACCACAAGAAGAGCACCATATAGAAGGAATATGTGTTACAGACATTGGCACAGAATTCTTTAACCAAGTTAAAGAAAGCTATAAGACAGACAAAAATTGCCATATCTTAAGCCAACTTCTAATGAAAGACTGCAAAGATCCATCACTTTCATCAAAACTAGATGAAATATGGAAAAAGGCATATGATGAAGGAAGATTTCACCTCCTTGATGGAATCCTGTACCATAGAACAAAACACACATGTGTTATGGCCTTAACAGACAGAACACTAATAAACACTATTTTACATGAGTGTCATGATAGTGTTGCATCAGTACATCTCTCAGAAGATAGGACACTAGAGAGGGTGAAAACCTGCTCTTGGTGGCCAAATTGGAAGAAAGATGTTTCAGAGTACTGCCAAACCTGTGACAGATGTCAAAAAGCCAACAGAGCCACAGGAAAGAAATTTGGAATGATGATCCAAATCCAAGAACCAAAATCCCCATGGGAAATAGTTCATATGGATTGGGTAACAGCCTTACCTCCAGGAGGAGACAGGAGTTATAATGCATGCCTAGTCTTAGTTGACAGGTACAGTAAAACTCCCATGTTCTTACCATGTCATAAAGATGACACAGCTATGGATACAGCCATCATGATATGGAATAAAGTTATTAGCCACACAGGCTTATTCCAAAATATTATAAGTGACAGAGACCCAAAGTTCACTTCAGCATTATGGACAAATCTCCATAACTTGTTTGGGACAAAGCTATCATTCTCAACAGCTTATCATCCTCAAACTGATGGTCTAGCAGAAAGAATGATACAGACCCTAGAGGATATGATCAGAATATTCTGTGCTTATGGGCTAGAATTCAAAGATTCTGATGGTTTTACCCATGATTGGTGTACACTAATACCAGCACTTGAACTGGCATATAAGACATCAATCCATTCTTCTACTGGCAAAACACCAGCAATGCTAGAGAAAGGTTGTAATCCAAGACTTCCTTATGATACCCTCAAAAAGGACTTAGTGGATATACATCCAACAGCAAGCAGTTTCAAGATAATGCTTGACAAAGCAAGACACCATGCAAACAGATGCATGCAAGATTCTTTTAAATATGCAAAAGAAAGATGGGATAAAAGTCATAAGCCACCTGACTTCAAAATAGGGGACTTGGTTTTAGTATCAACCCTTAATTTCAATAACATAAAAGGCCCAAAGAAATTGAAAGATTCCTTTGCAGGACCATTTATGATAAAAGCACTTCATGGACCCAATGCTGTGCAATTAGAACTCACAGGTGAACTAATGAACAAACACCCAACTTTCCCTGTAAGTCTGATAAAACCTTACAGTTCAAGTGACAAGGAATTATTTCCACTAAGAAATAAACCCCCACTTGAAATTCCCCCCTTGGAGAAAGGAGAGGAAAAGAAAATAGTAAAAGTCCTTAAAGAAAGAAGGACAAGAAACAAAAAAGAAAGGGAATACCTTGTAAGGTATAGAAATTCAACTCAAGAAGATGAATGGCTACTTGAGAAAGATATAACAAATGCTGATAAATTACTAAGAAGGTTCAGACATGAAAGAAAACCTGAAAAATAAAAAGTTAAGCATTATTGAGCTTCAAGACTAACAAAGTCTATTGAAGAGGTAGGACAGTGGATGATACCCTAATCACATATATCAGATTGTGGTACAATCTTTTTTGGTGGTAGGGAATGTGAGCCTTTGAGATATGACCACATACCCAATAAGGTCACAAAAAAGATTAATAATAATTATACCTTTAATATAATTATATTAAAATTACTTAGAATAATTATACTTTGAAAATAATTACTTAAATATACAAAAAATACCATAAATTGGTACAAAAATTGGTTTAACTCAAAACCCAATGAATCAACATGTAAAATAAATTATACCATTGGATTTCCCATGTAAAAATACACATATACCATTTTTATGGCATATCTGTAAAGTCAATATTTAAGGAATTATAAGGTAAAATACCTTATAAAAACCATAAAACCTTATTTATCTCAAGAACTAATGAAACAACATGTGAAATAAATTGTACCAGTGGATTCCCCATGAAAATCCACACATAAAACAATTAATAAGCTAATTCCCAAAGTCAATACTTAAAGAATTATCCTGAATATATGCACTTTTTTGGTCAACACATATATTCAAGGATCATAGCTAATATCTCCTAAAATATACATGATAGAATGATGAACCAAAAATAAAGTTACCACGTAACTACTGTAAGAACACAGATATGAACTTTATTTTACAAGTTATAAACAAGGTTAAAACCTATGATGAAATATTGATAAAAATCAACAGAGCTGTTGACCACTTTGTTGTGAAAGTGCTCCAAACTTAAAAAAAAGTATACAGTTGGATTCTACTAGTTTATTCGTGAAGAATGATGTAATTTTTATTATTAAATTCAGGGTATAACCCCCTGAAATCAAGGTTTGAAGTTTAAAATGTTGAATTTCGACAGAAAAGATGAGTTACAAGAAAAATCATCAAAAATAGAGTTTTGATGATGTAATGAAAACCTCTTGGCAGAATAATAAGGTTATGTCAGGCTATCAGAATTCACTCTCTGAATTGCTGTAGCGTGTAAATCTTAAAAGGTATTGAGGATCAAAGTTTGAGGTTAATTTGAGCAGTTATGATCACATACTGTAACCTTAATTTAAGTTTAACAGTCTTAAGAGTGATACAATTGGTGAATACTATTAGTTTATGATTAAAACTAATACAATCCACGAAATTTGGGGTTCTGCCAAGCCTCTGATGTCATCAAACTTAGAGTTATAGTGATAACTCTAAATAATGGTGTAATAATGATGTAATATGGTTTGATCATGATGTAATCACCCTCAAACCTTAAAATATTGATCAATTCCAGTGGATATGATCAGTACACGTCTACTAGAAGCCTGTTGGACTCTAGGAGGGAGGTATTTACTATAAATAGAGCTCTTTTTACTCTATTTACCCCTCAGACGCATCAAAAACATTAAATCAATTAAATCAAAGGTAATTTCTTTATTCTTTATATATAAAAGCATTATATTATTAAAGACCAAAGACCTCCTTGCTATAATCATCTATTTTGACGTGATTAAATCATTTATTTAATTGTTTTTGTTAAAAAATCTCTATAAAACTCATTTCCACGTAAAAATCCAGAATAATTTGTAATTTTCTTTATTTTTATTGTAAATACAATTTGAAAAGGTTGTATTTATATTTTTTGGCGTAAAATACTTCAAAATTATTATATTAAGTGTTAAAAGTAGGTTATTTTCTCTTATTATAATAATTTCTCTATTATTACTCTCTTAATAATTCTTTAATTAATATAAATAGTATTTATATTAATTCATAACTTTAATATTAGTAATATTATTGTTATTAATTGTTTTTTATTAATAAAAAACAATTTTTTACGCCTTTATTATTTGTTGGTAACAATAATAAAGAGCTTTTTAAATGTATTAATTATCTTATATTAATATATTTATTTATTATATTATATTTTTATAATATAAATTATATTATTATATTTATTTAATAATATAATTATTTTACGCCATAATAATAATAATTATTTATTATTATTATATTTTTAATCTTATTTATTCAATTTATAAGGACATTCAGAGTACAATAAGTAATAAATTAGTAAATTTTACTTATTGTTTCATAGTCAAACCTTACACACCTCAAACCAGCAAGTCCACTGTGTGTATCAGCATTCAGTTTCAGCAATCTTCTTTGCTGAAACATGCATGCAGTCTGGTTCCTCAATACAGCCTGTCAGCCTTGTTACAGGATGGAATTACCTAATACAGCTTGGATACACCATTCCCAAACTGTATGATCACTAAATACCACCAATCCTGTACAGCTTTTCAGGACCTGTATTGGCCAGACTCAATTCAATCATCAAATCTTCTCATGAAAATTCTCTTTCCAGATAAGGGCTGGTGATTCTCACATATACCAGCCCCTCTTTTGCCCCCTGGGGACTTGTCCCCATTTGATTAATTTGGTATATTTATTATTTTATAATTATTCTTATCCTTCTTTTGGGTATTATAGTTATTTGATTTTAAGTTAGTCTTTGCCTGTACAGTATGAGTTGGATGGCCATATTCTAATTAACCCTCCTCTTTCCTTCTGACAGGTTGAAACAGTGGACTTGGACTTGTTTGCGGTTGGATCTTCTATCTATTATTTGTATCCTTGTTTCTTCTTCTCTTATATTAGTCTTTATCAGAAATATTACTTGCATTACACTCTTACGTTTTTTGGCCTATCTTATTCTTTGAGCCCTCTGCAGTGAGTCCCAGTTTACTGAGTGCCACGCCCTCTTCACTTAGAAGATCCCCTGTGACATTAAATTAATTAACTCATATTTGATTCTTTCTTTTCATTAATTTAACTTAATTTCTCTCATTCATCAATTATTACATCTTTATGATTTTATGATTCTTATGATTATGAATTTTTCTCTAATCAATTTTCCTCTCATTCTGTCAGGCTGAATCTATTATAAAAGGTATATAAATGTATTTACAACTTTTAACTATGACTGTAACACAGTAAAAAATGGTTTTGAAAGATTATAAGGGTTTATAAATGGTTTAATTTAAAATAAAAGGGCTTTACTATATCAGAATATAGTGGTGGTGAGTGCTGTTGAAAGCCCTGGGTGCAGCTTTACCTGTTGGGTTACAACAATAAAGACTAAAATAATTAAAGTTATAATCATACCTGTTTATTTTCCAACAGTATAACTGTATTTGACAAGTGTACTACATAGGAATTCAAGAGCAGGATGAGGAAAACATTTCTGGCTGTGAAAAGCCCCCTTTTTATCCTGAAATGGGGTGGAAAGGCTGCTAGACTTTCCATGTAGAGGAAGTGAAGATTTTTCACTCTCTAGGACAGGCTTATGGTTTACAAATGGCCTGTATAGCCTGTATTGGGCTAAGATGTGGTTTTGAAACCACATCTGGGCAGTTTTCACCAATACAGGGTGAAAACTTTCATCTGGGGACCACACAGCCTGATTTTGACGTGAATGACACATAGGATGCTGTACAGAAACTGTATGGGACCCCAGTATTGACTGAAATATGAGTTTTGAAGTAAAAACAAGCTTCCTTTTCTGTTTGAGACCTCATATTCATGGTTACGGGATATTATCCCATGGTAAGGCTGAATTAGCGAAAATGTGAGATTTTAACCTTAAAACAGCCATAACTTTGTCAATTCTCAAGATATCAACCTCAAAATTAGTTCGGTGTGTAGCCCTGAATGTGTTCTACACAATGGTACCTTATTTGATGTGGCTATCATTAAATATGGCAAGGTTCACCCATGTACAAGATTTTTTGTACATAGGCGTGTTTGAGGCAAAAGCTGTATTGGTCTTGTTTGCCTCATAAACTTTGTTCTAGTTGAGATATGAGGAAGTGGATGACACCATCAGATAGCCCTGATTGTGATCTTTCCAAAAAAACCACACTTTGGGTATCTCACACTAAAACTGTAGAAGTTAGATGAGAGGTGAATGTTTTGCTCAACCTTATTTGGCCTGAATTTGACCATAACCTCAGTAATATTGGTGCTAGCTCAGCTTGGCTGGTACCATTTGATAGCCCTGACTTAGAGATTAATTTTGAATACCCATTTGATGGGGTTAAGCCTCTCCTTCTGAATTTCAGATGAGAGGTGAAAATTAAGGTTTATGCTCAGCAGAAACTTTGAGCAGGAATAACTTTGTTATTCTTTGTCCTATGGTGATGGGACTTTAATTTTCAGAAAGAGGTGAGTTTACTCTTCTGTTTGATACATCTTGAACTTACTTGGCTCAGCTCCATGGTTTGGTGGTATCTTGGCTAAACCATTGATTTATGGTATTTTGGCTGTAATGCTTGTGCTCTGGTTTTCAGTCACAGGCTGACATACCCTCCCTCTAAGAAAGGCTCATCATTGATGAGAATTTTCAGTCCTCCTAGAGGCTCTGAATCTCCTTAAATGGAGGATCTCATCTGGTATGGCATCTTCTGCCAACCATTTGTCTTTATCAGCTGTTTGGTTCTTGAATCTGACTAAGTATTGTCTTTGATCCTTCCCATTAAGTCTGATCTTCCTGGCCCTGACAATTTTCCTCACAGGTCCAGGGGAGTCCTCCACTTCCACTATCTCTGGTGATGTGGGGCTTCTTCTTCCTGGAGGGGAATTTATCCTCCTCTTTCTGGAAGTATGGCTTGACCAAATTCACTGGAAAGACTGGGTGTTTCCTGGAAAATTCCTCTGTTACTTTGACTTCCACTGCATTCTTTCCTATCAACTTAATGATAGTGAAGGGCCCTAAAAAGGAGTCTCTCATTTTCTTAGGTCCTTTGAGATTATTAAAGTTTAGTGTGGACACTAGCACTTGGTCTCCTTCTTTGAAGTCAGGTTCCATATGTGATTTGTCCCACCTCTGCTTATTGTACTCTTTTGCCTCAGCTATGCATTTGGAAGCTGTGTCACAAGCCCTCTTCCACATATAATGGAAGTCTTTGGCTGTGGGGTGGATGGTAAAAAGATTATTCTTCAAGTGATGCACAGGCAACAGGGAATTCCACCCTTTCTCTACCAGTGCAGGTGTTTTTCCTGTGGTAGAGTTCTGAATTGTATTATAAGCCAGTTGGACAGCTGGTAGAAGGGTAACCCAGTCATGGGTTTATCCCTCATGGTCCTTGGATTCCATGCCATAGGCACAGAACCTTCTAACAATGTCCTCAATTGTATGAATCATCCTTTCAGCTAGGCCATTGGTTTGTGGAGGGTAAGCTGTGGAAAATGCAAGCTTGGTAGCAAGCATGTGATACAAGTTGGTCCAAAATTCAGATGTGAATTTTGGGTCCCTATCACTAATGATGATATTAGGGACTCCACAGGTAGATACAATGTTATTCCAGAATAACAGAGCAGTATCCATGCCTGTGTCCCCTTTATGGCATGGTAGACACCTCATACTCTTGCTGAACCTATCAACTATGATTGAGCAGGCATTGTAGTTTTCTTTGCCCCCTGGGACAAGTCCTGTGACCCAGTCCATATTGATGGTTTCCCATGGGTGTATGGGTTCCTCTATATGTTGAAGTAACCCATACTTCTTCCCATGTTTCCTATTTGCCTTTTGGCATCTTTCACAAGTGTTGATGTATTCAATCAACTTTTTTTCCCACTTGGGCCACCAAGCTGTGCTTGCTACCCTCTCTTTGGTCCTGTCCTCACTCATGTGTCTCATACAGGGGAAGTCATGGCATTCCTGCAGGATCAGAGGGATGTGGTCTCTGTCTACCACTGTGAGTGCACTTGTGTGCATTTCTCTGTGGTAGAGCAGGCCATCTATAAGGAAGAACTTGTTATCCTTATAGGCCCTCAACCACGGTTCTTACAGCTGGGATTGCAGTTCTGGACTCCTGTACTTTTGCTGAAGGAGTTGTAGTAATATGCCACACTGTTTGTGTTTGGCATAAGACTTCAGTACTGTACTAAAGAATTCATTGTGCAGTTCTGAGGAGCTTATTCCCAGTATGGGAGTTTCTGTTCCTTCTGAATCAGTGTCTTGACTGTCAAGGGTACCACTTCCTGGTGCCCATTCAGAAAATCTGAAGTTCTTCCTCCTATCTATCTCCATGAAATGGATAGGGATCTTGGCGGAAACTTCAGGGTCATAAGGTGGATTGCTCTTGACATTATCCAGTGGCCATCTTCTAAGGCCATCTACATTGGTATGGCTTTTACCTTCCTTGTATATGATGGTCATATTCCCTCTATACTCCTGGATGGCTATTTGCCATCTCAGCATGTGTCTATTTGTAGTCTTTATGTTTAGTAAAGACTTCAAGGCTGTGAAGTCTGTGTAAGCTTCAAATACTGCACCCTCCAGATAATAATGGAGTTTTTCCAGAGCCCAGAATAAGCATAGACATTCAGTCTGGGCTTAGTCTGGGCCCAGACTGAGATCTTTCAGTTGCCTAGAGATGTAGCATATTACTCCCTCTCTTGGTTCACCATCCACAAGTTGTCTTTGGTGAAGGGCTGCTCCTAAGCCTTGGCTACATGCTGCATCTATTTATAACTTGAATGGTAATTTAAAGTCAGGAAAGATGAGCACAGGTGCATTAGTGAGTTCATGTTGGATCCTCTCATATGCATCCCTTCTTTCCTTAGTAATTTAAAAAACTACATCTTTTGAACATAGCTTCTATAAGCTACTAGTTGTGTGGGCAAGATTCTTGATGTGGTTTCTATAGTAGCTAGCAAACCCAAGGAAAGATTGCATCTATTTGATGCTCTTTGGCACTGGATTTTGCAGTACTGCTTCTACTTTATTCTGGTCAATCGCCATACTAATACCTGAGACTTTATGTCCTAGAGCTAGTAGCTGTTATTGGCCAAAATTACCCCTTTTCAGGGAAATTTTCAAATTCATGGGTGTAAATTTACTTAGCACTATTTCTATGTCTTGTATGTGGTCTTACCATGTCTCTGAGTATATAATGATGTCATAAATATATACCACAATCCAGCCTTCCAATATTTCTTCTTGAAATATTGTGTCCATCATCCTTTGGAAGTGGGCTGGTGCATTTTTGATGCCAACTGGCATCCTGGTGTACTCATGTATGCCCATATGGCATATTATTCTGAGTAATTTTATGGAGTTTGGTTTAACTCCATTTTGGTGTAAGCCTTTCATGATCATAAAATCCATTTTGGTTATGTATTTGGCTTTTGCCAGCTTATCCAAGGCATGAGGTATCCTGGGTATAGGGTACCTGTCTGCTTTTGTGTAGTTATTCAGAGCTCTGAAGTCTCCAAACAGTCTAGAATTGCCATAATGCCAGGTGATTAGGACAGGAGTGGTTTTTTCCACTATTTCATTATGTCCAATATTTCTGATGACATCCATGTCCAGGAGTTCATTGATATGTTTTTCCATTTCTTTCCTGGTTTCCATACTTGCTGGGTAAGGAGGTCTCCTGAGCATGGGTGGATAAGGTCTTTCCACATCCAGACATAATTTTATATCATGGTTTTCGATCTTTCCTAAAGGTTCTTCACAAATGGCAAATGTTGGTCTGTTCTTCCTCAGCATCTTGAGTAAACTTAGTTTTTGTTTACTGGTGAGGGTAGTGCTAAACTGGCCCTCTTTGAATTCCTTCAGTATTTCTTCTAGTGGCTCCTGGGAAGATATCTGGTATATATCAAGTGAAAATTTCTTTTCCTTGTTAGTACCAATGGTAATATGCCTATTTTACTGTTGTAAATATCTATACCATACATCCTCTGGTAGTCTGTTCCCAGTAAAAACCCTTGGATGTGGGCATCATCAAGCACTACATCCTCTGGGTTGAGTCTGATATTACCTTTCCTATGGGGTATAATTATCTCTTTGATAATTGTCCCAATGGAAGTCATCTTCCCTGATGCACTTTTAAAGTTCTTTGCCTTGGCGGGCAGGAGCTTTTTTTTCCCAGTTTAGGAAGTGGTTGTCCAGATAACCTCTGGCCACTATGGAGCAGTGTGCTCCACTATCAATGATCAATAGATGTTGAGCATTGTAAATACAGACAGTCATCTCTGTGGCTGTTCCATGTATATATGCCATCCCTTTGGTTGGTGTAACCAGGAATGTTTGTGCATCTTGTGTATGTTTGCGCAAATTGTTTTTGGCAGTATCCTGTGGTATGCCTGCTTCCAACCATATGTGCTGAACTTCTAGTGGGGTTTCCTCTTGGAATTCCACTAGAAATTATTCTCTTGGGTCTTGTTAATCATCAGGTGGTTCTCTGGTGGCATTACCCATGGAGTCTGATTCAGAATCTTCTGTTGGGGATTCCTCCTCTGGGACTTTCTCAATGGCATAGATTTTTTTCTTTGCCTTTGGACAGTTGCTGGCATAGTGGTCTGCTGAACCACAATTGTGACAAGAATTCTTCTTCTTTGCCACTTCTGACACTTTTTCTCTGGGTTTGTCTTTAAAATCCACCCTGAGAGGTTGTTTCTCTTTGAAGCTATTGCTTCTATATAGGCTGAGTTTCCCTATATTAGTTCTTTTCCTTATATCTTGTAAGGTATTAGCAATGTCATCTAGAGTGCAATTTTGGTTGCATCTGCATTTTACTGCATTCTCTAGTTCTCCTGGCAGCTGTGTCAGAAATTTGTGATTCCTCATTTGGATGTTCATCTGAGGATCAATGGCTTTAAGTCCTTTAGACTGTCTAAGACACCATTCATATGGATATTTGTCCACAGATTATTTGTCAATTTCAAATGACATGGTCTTATGCTATGACCAAGCTCCATTACTGTACTTTTGGATGATTTGACTCTTCCACCATGGCCATTTTCTTCTGTGGATTTCTTTCATTTCTGTGTACCATATACTAGCATGACCTTTAAATGCTGTATTTATTATAGCAGTGATCCAGTAATCTGGTATGCTTGGTACATCAATGAAGAGTCCATGAATATAATCTATGAGTTCCATATGATCATATTCTCCTGTTCCAGAGAATTTGGGCCATCTTGAGGCCTCAGGAAGCTGTTTCAAGGATTCCTTCTCTGAATAAGACATACCATCTCCATCCTGGTATTGTGAGGGAGATCTTGCTTTACTCATCAACATGGCATCTGGTTTGATGTCATCTGGTTGATATGGATTATCCAAAACATGGCCTTGGGGTTGGGGCTTCATGTTATGGTAGACCTTAAACAATTTGTTTATGTATTGATCCAGACAGTCCCTGTACCTTATGCTGTGGTGTTGTTCTTCAAAGACTAGGTTCAGTCTTTTGTTGGTCTCTTCAGAGGCTTTGCTCAATTGAGCATGTCCTTCTTGAAGAGCTTTAACAATTTTATCCATGGAGGCTGTGAGCTTTTTCATCCTCTCATGGCTTGCTTCAAGTTCTGCAAAATGCTTTTGAGTTTTCTCAGAATATTGGGACATTTCTAACCACAGTGCATCACTGTTCAGGTTACTCTCAGGTGAGACAGCATTATGTTCAATCTGAGTGGGGGTAATGTTTCTATTACCGGGACTACTGATCCTAGGGTGGTTTACAGCTTCTTCTGGTTCTTGTGCACTTCTTTCACCAAATCCAACAATTTCTGGATCATTGGGTCTGACTCTCTCTGCCTTTGGTTGAGAGAGGTCTTGTTTTCCCCCTTGTGTCCTCTTCTTCTCCTGGAGACCACCTGGAATTGTGAATAATGGTGACTCCTTGTAACTGACTTGTTCGTTTCTGAATGGTGTGAAGCCACTGGAGAGCTGATTTGTCCTGCTCCTTGTGAGCCCGAAGGAATCTGAGTAGGCCCTGTGTGGGCTAGCTGTTCTTCTATTGCTTGGATAGTGGCTTGATTCTCCGTTATCCTCTGTGCCCTTGCCACCAGGAGTCTGAACTGCCTGGTAGGATTCCAACCTTTGGTGATTACCATAAGGTCTTTGAAGTATATCTCTTTGAGACAGATCTTCTGCCAACTTGCTCCAAGTTCTGCCCAGTGAGATGCTTGGTTGACTCTCTTGTTGTCCATGCCCCATTGTAATAAATCTTTGAGGAGTTAGTGGATCTGAAGAACTTGATCCATATCCTTCCAGTCCTCTGGTTTGAGGTTCCTGTTGAATTGGATTGTGAATGGCAGGGTTGATATTATCTCCCTCATTGTTTTGCCATCCACCACTGTGTCCAAGGTGTCCTCTTCCAGGTATTGTGGTTCTAGACAAGCCTTCTCTGTCCTCTGGCTGGTTCCTTTGGAAGCCAAGGTCTCTGAGGTATACAGGTGACATATCAGTGTTTGCAAGCAGTCAAAAACTTTATGTTCTTAGGTTATTTACCTTTGACTGTGCCTTGTACAAATTTGTTGTCTTCTGATTTGGGCAATTTACCTTTAAAGGGTACAACTGGGTTAATTATAGTAATCTTCCCTGTACAAGTTGTTAAGGTTGGTTTACCTTTTATTGATGCATAGTTTTGTGGTTTTTTACTCCTCTGGGTGGCTATTGGTGTCAACTTCTTTGCTGTAATAAGTCCTTCACTGTGCCTCTTTCCTTTGCCCTTGCTGCCCTCTGGCTCTGAGGGTGTCACTGGTGTGTTGGTCTGTGACTGGGTTTCTAGTGGGATATAATTTTCTTCCACTGAGTCAAAGCAGGAAAAAGAGGGCTTAATGACAGTTAAGACTTCTTACACTGCTGTTTGCACATCTAAGATTTCCCTCTGGGCTTGTATATGACTACAATATGCCCTTGTATAATGACAGTATAGTTGAATTAACAATTCCACGTCAGAATTACAGCTTTTGGTACCCTGTTACACTGTTTTTATACCAGTATCCCTCAGATTAACTTGTGGTTTTCAAGTGTAATCTGTATGAAGTGGTTCTGTATAAGTGTAATTGAGTTAACAATACACTTAACCACGCCTAAACTGTTGGATTTACAGTCAGAGGTGTCCTTATTTAATCAAAAAGACAGGACTTATTAATGGCTTAAGTGTTTTTATATGTAAAACAGGCCAAAAATAAAGGTCTTGTGGGTATCAGCCACGTGACAAATACTCTTATAATCTGAGTATAAAATGGTGCATAAACCAATTCAATAAATAAAATATATAATATAAATATATTATTAAGAAAAATACGCCTAAAAATATAGAAGCAATTGTCCGAAAATAATAAATAAGTGAGAAAACTTACTTGTAAGGTCCAAAATTCAAAAAAGCACAGTCAGGCCCCCAAAATGTCAGGCTGAGTCTATGATAAAAGGTATATAAATTTATTTACAGCTTTTAAATATGACTGTGACACAGTAAAAAATGGTTATGAAATATTATAAGGGTTTATAAATGGTTTAATTAAAAATAAAAGGGCTTTACTATATAAAAATATAGTGGTGGCAAGTGCTTTTGAAAGCCCTGGGTGCAGCTTTACCTGTTGGGTTACAATAATAAAGACTACAATAAAAATTATAATTATACCTGTTTATTTTCCAAAATTATAACTGTTTTTGACAGTTGTACTAAGTAGTAATTTAAGAGGAGGATGAGGAAAGCTTTTCTGGCTGTGAAAAGCCCCCCTTTTATCCTGAAATGGGGTGGAAAGGCTGCTAGACCTTTCCACGTAGAGGAAGTGAAGATTTTTCCCTCTCTAGGACAGGCTTGTGGCTTACAAATTGCCTGTATATCCTGTATTGGGCCCAGATGTGGTTTTGAAACCACATCTGGCTAGTTTTCACCAATACAGGGCGAACACTTTCATCTGGGGATCACACAGCCTGATCCTGACGTGTATGACATGTAGAATGCTGTACAGAAACTGTATGGGACCCCAGTATTGACTGTCATATGAGGTATTGAAGTAAAAACAAGCTTCTTTGTCCGTTTGACACCTCATATTCATGGTTATGGGATATTATCCCATGGCTAGGCTGTATTGGCCAAAATGTGATATTTTAACCTTAAAAAAGCCATACCTTTGTTAGTTCTTGAGATATCAAACTAAAAATGGTTCGCTGTGTTGCCCTGTATGTGTTCTACACAATGGCTCTTTATTTGATATGGCTATCTTTAAATATGGCAAAGTTATCCCATGTATAAGATTCTTTGTACATAGGCCTGTTTTAGGCAAAAGCTGTATTGGGCTTCTTTGCCTCACAACCTTTGTTCTAGTTGAGATATGAGGAAGTGGATGACACCATCAGACAGCCCTTATTGTTCTCTTCCCAAAAAGACCCCACTTTAGGTATCTCACACTAAAGCTGTAGAAGTTAGATGAGAGGTGAATGTTTTTTCCAACCTTATTTGGCCTGAATTTGACCATAACCTCAGTAATATTGGTGCTAGCTCAGCTTGGCTGGTACCATTGGATAGCCCTGACTTAAAGCTTCATCTTGAATACCTATTTGATGGGGTTAAGCCTCTCCTTCTGGATTTTAGATGAGAGGTGAAAATTAAGGTTTATGCTCAGCAAAAACTTTGAGCAGGAATAAATTTGTTATTCTATGTCCTATGGTGATGGGACTTACATTTTCAGAAAGAGGTGAGTTTCCTCTTTTGATTGATATATTTTGAGCTAATTTGGCTCAGCTCCATGTCTTGGTGGTATCTTGGGTATACCATTGATTCATGCTATTTTGGCTATCATGCTTGTGCTCTGGTTTCGAGTCACAGGCTGACACATTCATTATATCCATATGAAAATTTATTCTTACATTTATTAATAATTGCTGACCATCTAGTTTCACTCTCAATTCTATCTCAATCAAATTTCTCTTTGGTTTGCTTATTCAGGTCTTATAAGTATTTTTTTATTGATGGGTTAATTGATTAGTTGGTTTTCATTGGGTTATTGATTAAGAAATTCAGGGTTTTGGTTTTGATTTGGATTGATTGACTGATAGCAGATCCTCAAGATAACTTATTGATCTTCAGGAATTGATTTTGATTATTGATTGATTTGACTCCTGAAGATATTGATTTGACTGATTGATTCCTCAAGATTTGATTTGATATTGAAGACATTAACTTATTGATTGATTGTTGAGTTCTTCAAGATTTATTGAGATTTGATTGACTGCTGATATTGACTGAATTGATTGCATTTGATTTAACCTAAATACTGTTGATTGATTCCTCAGGATCATCAAGATTTTATTGAATATTGATTTGGTCAAGCTTTGATTCCTTATTCTCAAGTATAATCAATTTTTTATTTTTAGTTTCTCAATACTGCCAGTTCAGCATAGCCCTCAAGCAAATAATACTAGATCTCAAAGAAATCCAGATGTTCATACTCCTACAGCAAGGGTTCCTCTTGACTGCACACCATCAGTTCATCAACTGAGCGCGAATTTGACAGAGGACCACCAATGGAAGGAGCAGGACCCTCCAAAAGAGGGGGAATGAAATCAAGAAGATCAAGATCTTTTTCTGGCCTGTTGGGTGGTTATCTTGGCATGTCTGAAGGTGAAAAAGCAAGACTAGGAGAAGTTGAAGAGGAGCAGGGGGAGGAGTCTGTGGAAGAGGAAGATTCTGGGGAAACTAAAGTGGCAGATGCTTTGGCAAATGCTCCAGAGGTACCACAGGGTTCTAATCTAGCCCCTACTAATAAATATCTCGTCTCTCAATCTGATCCAAGTTTCCTCAAGATCATGGAGCAAATGGCTACTATTATGGGACACCTTTTTCACAAAGAAGCCCCCAAGGACAATTACAAAGCCCCTGAATTCAAGACTCTATCAATGAAAGCACCTGATCCTTTTGATGGTAGTCAAGCCCATAAATTGAGAGGATTTATCCAATCCTGTCAGTTGATTTTCCATAATTACCTGGCAAATTTCTTCTCTTACAGGAAAAAGCTCTGTAATCAACTTCTGTTCTCACTGTTAGCGCTGGAAAATGGATTGAACCCTACCTTTCAAAAATTTCCAATGAATATCCTTCCTACCTCCTCAATAATTGGCAGTTATTTGAAACCAAATTATTCACTCTGTTTGGTGATCACAATGAAGCTGGAAAATGTGAACAGGAGTTGAACAATTTGAGGATGAAGGAAAGTGGTAATGTATCCTTGTACATTGCTGATTTTAGAAGTTTAATGTCAAGAATTGGAGATTGGGGAGAAAGGGCTTATATCCATGTCTATAGAAGAGGATTGGAATCAAGACCTTTGGACCAGTTGGCTTCCTACCCTGGTAATCTTGATACTCTTCTAGAACACTCATGGACATTACCCTAGAATTAGATACCAGATACCATGAGAGACAGGAAGAGAAGGGTAGTCATTGAGAAAAGAGGCTTCCTGTTACTGGATCCAATTCTTCAAGGCCTCCTCAAGACTCATCTTCAAAAAGGCCTCACCATAAGAAGAACAAGAAGGGCAAGCAGTTTCAAGTTTCAAAGGACAAGCCACATTCTGCTCTGATTAATAAGGACAAAAATTAATTGGTTCTGAAAAGGAGAGAAGAATCAAAGCAGGGCTATGTACTCATTGTGGTGGAAAGCACCCAATTGAAAAATGATTCAAGAGACCTCAAAACAAGCCTGAGTCATCAAGAGGCTTCCCTAGCAAGCAGGGAAAATCCTGAGTGGGGATCATGATGTGTTCAATGGTTCTCACTTATTTCCTTCAAGAGCACAATTGTGCACTCTGAATACTAGTGTCATGAAATCTTTGAAGTTTCTTATTTTTTCTTCTGTCTCTGATATTTTTTATAGTATTCTCATTGTTTCTGGTGCTATAAACTCTTTTATTGCAAATAATTTTGTTCTCAAGTACTTATTGACTATGTCAGAGCTCCCTGAAAAGATTCCTCTTTTCATTCTGGATTAAAATGAATACCCTGCCTAGTTCATCACCCATTATACCAAGTGGATAGTTGACTTTCTTTCCTTCCCAAGCTTTGAATGGTAATTTTTTATCATAGACTAACCCAAAGGAGAAGACCTGATATTGAGCTATGATTTCCTTTACCATTTTAATCCCATTATTTATTGGAAAAATGGATTGATCACCTATGATTCTAGTCATAAGGATTCTAGTGGTATTGAACCTTCTTCTAGTAATGCCTTGGCCACTGCTGTCAACAGTGTTTCTCTGGTTGGTGAGCTTAAGACACCTTATCTTCCCTCTTCTGTCCATATCCCTCCCATCATGCCATCTCAGTCATTAGTTCAATCAAGAGATAAAAGATGTTGGAGAAGATGTTGCTATATCTTCACTTAATCTCTTTCAAGGGGATATGGACCTTCCTCCTTTGTCCTTTCATGCCTCCCTGGAGGAGCAGTGAGAGGAGGAGGAAGAGCCAGAAGAAATTGAAACTGTGTTGAAGGTAGTCCCTCCTGCTTATCACCAATATTTGGATGCATTATCCAAGTTGAAAGCAGAGAAACTTCCTCCACACCGCGCCTGTGATCACCATATCAAATTGGAGGGTCTTCTACCTCCAGTTGGTGTTATCTACTCATTATCAAATAAAGAGTAAGAAACACTGCAGGCCTACATTTCAGAGAATGTAGAGAAAGGTTTCATAAGGCCAAGATCCTCTTCAACAGGAGCACCTGTACTTTTTGTGAAGCAAAAGGATGGAGGCCTTTGTTTGTGAGTTGAATACCCAAACTCAAGGCTGTCACTAAGAAGAACAGGTATCCTGTTCCTCCTATGAACCAGCTTCTTACCATATTCAACAGTTAAACTATCTTCTCCAAGATAGATCTGTGTGGTGCATAGAATCTCCTGAGAATCAAAGGGGGGATGAGAACCTCACTGCCTTCATAACAAAATATGGTAGTTATGAGTATTTGGTTATGCCATTTGGCCTTACAAATGCTCCAGTTTCTTTCCAGAATCTTGTGAATGATATATTTGCAGCTGTCTTGGATATTTTTGTTGTAGTGTATCAAGATGATATTATGGATTTGAAATCTCTGAGGAGGAACATGTCAAACATGTGGCCTCTGTCCTCCAGAAACTGAGGGACAAGAATTTGTTTTCCAAAGCCTCCAAGTTTTGCCATTAATTTTATTATATGAAATTAAGCACCCTTTTTAACCAGAAATTCAATGGTGTCTAAATAAAGTGCCCATACTTCAAATTGGAAATATATTGAAGCTCTCAAGGAATAATATTTTGAGCAAAATCAATCAGGGCTCAAGCACAAATGTTTTCTTCAATACCAATAGCCTTACTCATCAGGTATTGGTTGTTTCAAGTATGCAGTGTTCCCCCAAGGAAATACTTGAAAGTTTTAATTTCCAGAAATATTAAAGAGTAAAATTAAATTCAGTTGTCAAGGCTCAATGCTCCATCAATACACTTTGAAAACCACACTCATTCAATCTAGTCTCTTTATATAGAGCTTGATATTACAACCACCGACCTTGGGAAGATCATTGAACCAGTTCAATTGCCAATTTAGTAAGGTTTAATATTCCTCAAGCAGTCAATACAGATAGAAAGATTCAATACAGACCAGTGGTCTGGATGAAGGCTTCAATCTCTCAATGCTTGTGATATATTGGTATTTGTTGTGACCCTGGGGATTTCCCCCCTATTAAATTAATTTACTAGTATTCAATTTCATCTCTATTTTTCTTAATATTTTTAGTTAATACTGATACTATCAAGTCAGTAACTTTTACCTTATTCCTTTTCTGTCAGTTGATATTTGTGGCCATATTCCTTGCTAATCTTATTGTCCTTCCTGGAAGATTGAAATAGTCATTAAGGACTTTCTAGGTTGGATCTTTTGCCATTGGCTTTCTTTCTTATTATTATCTCATATTTTATTTCATTTTACTCATTAAATGAAGAATTCCTTTTCTTATTTCTTTGGTTCTTTGAAGTATTCCATCAAGGTTACCTGATTAGTGAGTTCCAGGCCACTCATGTTTTTCTCAAGAGACAATGTGACATTAGATTAATTAACTAATAATTGATTTTTTCATTCATTTTTTGCATTTTGAAATAATTAGTTCATTCATAATAAAAGCTTTATTATCATTAATAAATTTGTGCTCAATAATTTCTATTTTCACTCATTCTTTCATTATCAAAGATTTATTTTCATTTCAGAATTTTCTTTCCATCCTGATCAAAATTTTCTTTTCTTCAAATACTTTTTTGGCTGACCATTTTTAGCTACATATTCCCCCTTCAATTTTTGTTTCAGGTCACAGTTTAATTTTGATTTTTTGCATATGTCATAAACTTAATTCATTCACAATCTTCATTCATAAAGATCCATAATTTATTTCTGGGCCACAGAAATATTAATTTGACTTTATTTTTAATTTATTTATTTGACATAAAATTGAGTTTGACTTCAAGAAGTTGGTAAACCATGAGATTTTATTTGATTAATGGATTTATTTGCCTCAAGAACCCATTGATTTGCTTTATTTTCTCGGAATTTATTTATTGAGCTCCTAATCTTACTGTTATTTGTGTACTTTTGGATTTTTATATTTTTTTCATTCTATTCTTCAAGTCATGCCTGTTTAGAACTCACCTTCTGCTAGACAGAAAATATCTCAAGATGTTCTTGCTCCAATGCAAAGAGCACCTCTTTTTGGGACCCCAAAGATCCTCAGCTGAGGGCCCATTTGGACAGATAGCCAATTTAGGAATGAGTATCGCCATTGATACAAATAGAAATAGAGCCAAGAAGATAAAGTCTGTTTGAGGATCTGTTGCTTCTTTTCAAAGTATTTCAAGGACCACTTTCAAAGGTATTGGTAAAGATGGTGAAGGGAAGGAGTAGAATTTTCTGGAATAGTTAGAGCCTGAAGGTGATGAGGCTGTCCCTACTCCAGTGGGGTAATCTGAAGCTACTAGTGGGTTGAATCTAGCCCAGGCTAATTAATCTGTCTAAGAAAATTCTTACCCATATCTATTAGCCATTCTTCATCAGATGTCTTAAATAATGGCCAATTTTCAATAAGCCTCATATTTTTAAATCTTCAAAAAGGCATGTATAAAGGCACCAGACCGATTTGATCAAACTAAACCTTTCAAAGTCAGAATTATTGCGCAGTCCTACCAGCCAATTTTCTGTGATTATAAGGTCAATTATTGTGAAGACAGAAAGAAACTTCTTTTTTCCCACATAATTTCTCACAGGTGTAGCTGGGAAATGGATTGATCCTTATATTTTTAACCTCATAAACATGTATCCAGCATACCTTCCCCAAAGCTGGACCTTATTAAAAACTCAGCTCTTAACCTCTTTTGGAGATCCCAATGACACCAGAAAGGCTGAAGCAGAATTGGATTATTTAAGAATGAATTAAGGTAGGCATGTATAATTTTATATTAATGATTCAAGAAGATTAATGTAAAATATTGTATACTGAGTTGAAAAGGAGTTAATGCATCATTTCATCAAAGGATAAGCCTCCAAGATTCTGGATCAGTTGACTTCCCATCCTTCAATTATTCATTCTCTTCAAGACTTAATGGATGTTACCCTGGAGCTTGATACAGGTACCATGACAGAAAAAAAAGAAGAATCATTTTCAAGAAGAGAAGACTGAAGCCTCAAATTCAAGCTCCTTTCATTCTCAAAATTCTTAAAGCTAAAGACAAACAAATAAGAAGTAGTTTAGTTGTCAAAAGAGGGACAAGTTCCATTCTTCCCTTATTAAGGAAGAATACAGGCTGTTTGGCTCTGAAAAGGAGAAGATATTGAAGGAGGGGCCGTGCTCTTATTGTGGTTGGAATAATGGTATTGAGGGCTGTATCAAAAGGCATCAAAACTGAGGAAAATCCTGAGTGAAGATCATTTTATATTCAATGGTCTTAACTACTTTCAATCTAGAGCACAATTGTGCATTCTGAATAATGGTATCAAAAAATCTCTGATTTTTTTTTCTTCTTCTCTTTCTGATATTTTTTACAGTATTCTCATTGATTCTGGTGCTACCAGCTCATTTATTGAAAAGAACCTCATTAACAAGGATTATTTGACCATGTTAGCGGTGCAGAGATTATTCCTATTATAATTTTGAGCTCCTCAGAGTCTTCTTCCTTATTTGTGACTCACCATAGATAATATACAGTCAGAATTTTAATGGGACTTTCTAATCCTTGATAAACCCAAGGGAGAAGACCTCATATTGGGCTTTGATTTACTCAAAAGCTTCAATTCATGCATTGATTGGAGGAAAGGTCTGATACCCTTTAATCCTAATAATCTAGGTATTTAGAATTATTTTGATTCTATCAGTGAGTACTCTTCCTCTTGCACTATTTGTGCAGCTCTGATGGATGATTTTAGAACACCATCTTCTCCAACTTCTGTCTGTATTACTTCCTTAAATTCCCCTCATTCATTACTATACTCTAGAGATGAATTCTTCAAAAAGAAAAAATATGTTACAGAAGGGAATTCTTTGTCTTCAATTCATCTCTTCCATTGAAATGAGGACCTTCCTCATTCAACCTATTGAGACTCCCTGGAGTAGAAGTGTGTTGAAGAGAAAGAGCCAGAACAAATTGAAACTGTGATGAATTTTATTCCTTCTTCTAAGTAGGATCATGTGGATGTATTATCCAACGTCAAAGCATAAATCCATCCTCCTCACCATACCTGTGATAATCATATTGAATTAGAGGGGTCTCTACCTCCAGTTGGGGTCACACAATATTTATCAAATCAGTATTCAGAGACACTAAGGGCCTTTATTTCAGATAATTTACAGAAAAATTCCATCTATAAAAGCTCCTCTTTAGCTGAAGAACTTTTCCCCTTTGTCAAAAAGAAGGATGGTGGTCTCCATTTGTGCTTTGATTCCTTCAAACTCAAAAATATCACTAAGAAAATAAAGTATTTCATTACTCCTATAAAGAAGCTATCATTGGTTTCAATCATTCTTCTATTTTCTCCAAGATTGCCCTGAATGGTGTATAAAACCCATTCAGAATTAAGGAGGCTGATGAAGCCCTGACAGATTTTAGAACCAAATATGATATCTATCAGTACATGGTTATGCCATTTGTACTCACCAATAGCCCTACCTCTTTTGGAAATCTTTCTAATGATATTCTATCAAATATTGATGTTGATGTTGTGATATAATGAGATTATATCATGTATTTTTC
This sequence comes from Austropuccinia psidii, assembly GCA_023105745.1. Lineage (NCBI taxonomy): Eukaryota > Fungi > Basidiomycota > Pucciniomycetes > Pucciniales > Sphaerophragmiaceae > Austropuccinia > Austropuccinia psidii. The sequence goes on along the minus strand of JALGQZ010000007.1, from coordinate 51,114,301 downwards.
CAAGTCTGAGGAAGATCATTTCACTCATAAGTCCACTTTTTTTGAGACTAGAAGCTAATCATCTCTTTATGAAGAGTCCAAGTTCCTATTTTACACTTCTATTTTTAAGTGTTTAGGTAATATTGTTTATTCTGAAGGCCTCAAGATGAAAAGTTCCAAAGTACAGAAGATTCTCAATTGGCCACCTCCAGAAATCTTCATGTCTCTTAAATCATTACTTGAATTTTCCAACTTCTACCTCTGTTTCATAAAGAAATATTCAAATGAAACAGTTCACTCACAATATTCATAAATATTTAATTGCCACCCTACATAAAGAAGCGCTTATTCAGGTTCAAAAACTCAGAGAGGGATTTACCACTGCCCCAGTTCACTCTCACTTCAACCAGTCTCCAATCACCATTTTGGAGACCAATTTCTCTCATTATTCCTTGGGTGCTTTACTGTGTCAGTTGAATGCCTCAGGAAAACATCCAATTGAGCTTGATAGCTGCAGGTTACTTCAAGTAGAGCTCATGTAAAAATTTCATGAGAAGGGTCTCATTGGCATACTCTGGGCTCTTAAGTGCTGGTGGTCATTTGTCCTTTCTCTTTCTTCTCCTTTGAAGCTCTCACCAATAACTCTCCACTTAAATAATTGATTTCTTCTCAAGTCCTCAATTGCTGTAAAACCTTGTAGGGTTGATTCCTCTTTGAATTCAATTTCACCACCACTCAGGTCTTGAGCCACCTAAAAACTCTTCTAGGGGCACTTTCAAATTGCAACATTGTGTACCCAGAGAGGGGGGAGAATTTCATCAGCAAGAATACAATGAATTTCCAAAAATCTATCAACAAAAATGAAGTGAAACCCTCCACATTCTTTGAAGTCAAGGTGGATTCTTTTAAAAATTGGTTTATTCACTTCAGAAGGTACTTTAGAAAGATTCCCAGTATAGGATTATTCTTCAAGATTTGTGTAAAGGTAACTCTGTTCAAGATTAGTCTCTTTATTACACTTCCCAATTGATCTTCAAAGATTGGGTGGTGGTCTCAAATGACCTCAGCATCGAGCTCAAAATACTTCAAACTTTCCATCAATCTCCTCTAGATTGTGTCACAGGGACTCTTGGACAGAAAACAAGAGTGGCCTGGCACTCAGCAATCAGGGAACTCACTTGGAAGAATCCAAAAGATAAAAGAAAATAAACAAAAGAATAAATTCCTCTAAGAAAAATGCAGGTACAAGATGAGATGCAATAAGAGGAAAGGGAAGCCAAATGGCCAAAGAGCCAACCAAGTAAGTCCTTAATCACTGTTTCAACCTGCCAAAATGAACAATGGAATTAGTAAGGATATGACCACCAAATATCCATTGACAGGCGAAGAAAGAATAAGAGACAAAGGTGCTAAATGACTGACTTGATAATATCAGTATTCACTTAACAAAATGATAAGAAAATAAAGATAAAATAAAATCAAAGTATATTAATTAACTGGGGAAAAACCCCCCAGGGTGGAAAGGGTAGCTGGTATATGTGAAAAGTTGGGAGCTTGAGTTCTTCAGGCTGAAAAATGATCTGTATTGATCCTTGAGGCTGCATTTATTGTTTTGAGAATTGACACAGCTGGCTAATATTGAAATTGAAATGGGTTGAATGAATTTCCCATACTTCAAAATGAAATACAGTTCTTGATGGATCCAGACTGTATTGAAATGAAGGTGGTTGCCAAGATGGATTGAGTGGAGCTTTGACACTTGACAACTGAATGAACTGCCTCTTGAATCCCTTGAGAATGATTGGACAGTATTGCCTTGAAGGAATACTGTGAATGAAATTATCCAATGACATCTTGATGACATGATTGGTCTTTGATGCTGAAACACTTGCTCTTGAGCCTTGATGAGTCCTCTGAATGATTGGGTGCCCTGATGACGTGATGATATGTTGGAATGTTGAAATGACCATTTTATATTGTCACCAATGAATTGCTGTTGAAAAATGATTCATAATGATATATAACATCATTTATGGCATATTGATTCTTGGATAGAAGATTACGTCCAAAGGTCTTGAGATGGAAAGGCAGAGGGGAAAAAGATGGATGTGATGGCTTCAGAGCTTGGAAAGGTGTTTCTGGGTCCTTTGGGGTTTTTGGCCACTTTTGGGTTCTGAGCCAAAAACTGGCCCAAAGGGCAGGAAAGTGTCTTTTGGACACTTTGCGTCGAAGTGCGCAAATGTGCAAAGTGCGCGAAAATGCGCTAATGTGCAAAAGTGCGCAAATGCGCATTATGAGCCCAAATGGCCAAAAACAGCCATTTGGGCCGTTTCCCCTGGTTTTGAGGGAAATGACCAGAAATACCCAATTGGTCATAAATTGCAGCTATGGCTTCTGGATTGAGGTGAAGGGCCATGAAGGCCCCAAAAGACAAATGGCCAAAAATGGTCCATAAGATGATGACGTGGCCATATTGGCCACTGGTGATGGATATGGCCAATTGGCCATACGGGGATTCAAGGAGGAGAATTGCCATGGTTGTGACAGTACCCCCCACCTTGAACTGGTGAGCTCCTGAGCACCAATACAAGGTGAAGCCTGTTGAGGCTATTGGAAAAGATTGAGAGTGGGATAGAGGAAAGTTCTTTTAAGAGGAAAATTAAATAATAACTGATATTAAAAATTTGTCATATGACGCAGGACTTGCTTGATTTTCTTTTGACATTGGCTTCATGATTGATTATGTTGTAATGCACAAATATTCTTGCGGTGAATTTTGATATGATAAAATGAAAATGAAAATAAAATTTAATATAAAGAATGAAAATGAAAATAAGAAAAGAAAAAGAAAAATAAAAGAAAAATGAATTGAATCTTGAGGAGGTTCCAATCTTCATCACGGAGGTTGATAACTGATTTTGAAATTGGCCAAGGACCTGGAAAGAAAAATTTGATGCCAGGTGCTCACAAAGTGGCCAAGGTGATGTTTTGACAAGATTGTAGACCCCTCAGGGAAGTGCACACCAGGAGAGGAACTTACTTTTGGTAGTTACCACTCCTGCCAGTGCCATAAAAATAAAAACAAAAATGTTGAAGGAATGAATTTGAATTTTGAAGTCTTGGAAATGAATTGAAAAGTGAATGGCCCATTGTCGAAAGCAAAAATGGCCATAAGATTGGAAATGAAATTGAAAGCCAGGCCAATATCTGTGTCCAAAATTGCAAAGTGCTCACAAAGTGGCCAAGGTGATGCTTACAATAAAACAAAGAGTAGAATACCCCTAAAGGTGCATACCAGGAGTGGGACTTACTTTTGGTAATTCCTCTCCCCACAAAGCACCATAATGAATTAAGCTTTTGAAGAATTGGGCCCAGGCTTGTCAGGATATAATGAATGAAAATCTTTGACAAGCTCAGGACAATCCTTGAGGTTTTTGGTTGTTTCCCAAGTGGACCTTTCTGGGTCTTGACTGAAACCTTTCCATTCCACCAGAGACCATAATTTCCCCCTCTTGAGCTTTGAGTCCAGTATTTGAGAGACTTCCCATTCCTCTTCTTCTTCAATGATGGTTGGAGGAGGAGGCTCTTGATGCCGATTTGGGATTGTTGATGTCTTGACTGGTTCCAAGAGTGAAATATGGAAGACTGGGTGGATGGACTTCCATTGAGATGGGAGCTTGAGGTGGTAGGCATGAGTGCTGATTTTCTTCAAGATTGGAAAAGGACCCAACCATCTTTCAGACAGTTTTTTGGTGGGTCTAGTTGATTTGATGTTCTTGGAAGAAAGCCATACCATTTCACCAGGATTGAAAACAGGTGGACTTGCTCTACTTTTATCTGCATACCTCTTAAACCTGTTTATGGCAACTTCAAGTTCTCTCTTGACATTTTGCTGTACTGAGTGGATTTTATGTTGATAACTTTCCAGCAGGAGTATCTTGAGTAATGTGAACTGATTCAAAATGTGGATCTCTTCCATAAACAGTGAAAAACGGTGATTGTTTTGTTGAAGAGTGGCCAGAGTTATTGTAGGCAAATTCATCGAGAGGGAGCCAGGTGTTCCAATCATCTTGATAATAACTGACATACATACAAAGGTACTGTTCTAGTATCTGATTTACCCTTTCTGTCTGTCCATCAGTTTCTGGATGATAAGCAGTTGACAGATCTCTTGAAATCTTGAGCTGCTGACAACGATTGGTCCAAAAAGAAGAAACAAAAAGAGAACCTCTATCACTAACAATGCTTGAAGGAAGGCCATGCTTTGAGAAAATATTCTTGATGAACAAATGGGCCAAAGCTAATGAAGTTATTGAAGACATTGTTGGAATAAAAACCGCCATTTTTGAGAATCTGTCCACTATGACAAGGATTGAGTCAAATGAATTGGACAGTGGCAATTGAGTGATGAAATCCATTGAAAGACAAATCCAAGGACCATTTGGAATTGAAAGAGGTTTGAGGAGTCCAAACTTCTTGTGGTGAATATTTTTGTTTCTTGAACACTGTTGACAGGATGATACATAATCCTTGATAAATTGAGTCATGCCAGATCAGTGAAAATCCCGCTTGACAAGTTTGAGAGTCTTCTCTCGGCCAGGGTGTCCAGCTAGAGGCACCGGGGCGAATCTCGTGTCAATCGTCGGCGATTGACTTCACGTCAAGCAAACGTCAAGCAGGATAAAAGTCGAGCTCACGTCAAGCAAAAATCAAGCAAACGTCGAGCACACGTCACACTCTGGTCTTACACCAAATCCTGTGACATCCAATAATATTGGTTCCCCTGTGCCTTCAACTCAGATTCCTCACCGCCTGATCATCCCACAACCGTCCGATGATTGGTAAAAATTACACCAGACCCGCCTGTTTGCACACACACACATCAAAGATGTCCTTCAGCCAGTCTTGATGTAGGCGGGGGGTTTGACTTCACCAGGTCATCCATGAAGTGTGCGTGTGCATGCGTGGGGGCGGGTGCGTTTGCGTGTGCATTGGCGTGTGCGGGTGGGTTTGCGTGTGCATTGGCGTGTGCGGGAGCATGTGCGGGTGCGTGGGCGTGTGCATTGGCGCGTGCCGGTGGGTGTGCGTGTGCGGGTGCGTGTGCGTGTGCATTGGCGCGTGCGGGTGCACATGCGGGTGTGGGTACGCAAAAGCCGATTCCGCTTCCAACATGATGATGGCGCAGTTAGAAATTTTGGATGCTGTGAAAGGTGAGTGTGTGGGTCATTTGATCATTGGACTTGGCTTATTCACACTGTACCCAATGTCAAAATAGTAACTTCTTTGTGGCAATGTGAAATAATGGGCTTTGCTTGTCACAATGGAATGTCTCTGTCACTAAATTTTGAGGCAATTATTTCACTAGCAAAATTGCTAATGAATCTGAGAGATTTGCATTTTAGTAGACTAAATATCATGAAATAACGGCTTTATCATTACAAGCAGTCCACATGACAGAGCTTTGTTATCATACAATCCACAGTTACCTTCTATTTCTTCTTCAGATATAATCAAGTGTCCATCATCAAAACCAACAGCTTTATAAATATTCAGATGCGGCCAATCTGGTAGGAAATTCACATCAATCTTCAAAGGTTTTAAAATCAGAAAGTTATTGTTCAGTATGCTAGATGGCTCAGAGACTTTGAAAATGCTATCAATAATACCAAATTGTCGTGAGTTGCCCCTCAGAAAACATATCACACTGTTGCTGATATTTTTGGATTCAGTTGAAAATATATTGTTCCCAATATTAATGTTTGAAACTGGAAAATACCAAGGTGAGACAATCCTTGAAGTGGGAGGACTTGTGGATTGCACGGTAGTGTCTAAGCTGATCCAATCAACTATTTCCCTTGTTGCATGAAAAGTCTGTAAGTACTCAACCAGGCAATCATAATTTTGTTGGTCATGGCGGGATGGCTTGTTATATTTATGGTGATTGAACACGGCAGGTGGCTGTGATTCGAAAAGCTGTTTTATTTCACATGGCACAGATGGGGATTTCAGGAGAACGGAAAGGTTGGAACATCGACAGATATGTTGAAGTAAGGTTTTATCTATATCATCTATTCAGAGTTGCAAAAAGTTAGTCTTATTCAGTTCAGGTGTTTAATCAATGTGAATATATTGATCTTATTAATTGACTTACATATCTTGTTATTTGTTGGCATCTTTGCAAATACTCCAATCAAGCGCTCATAACCCCATGTGGCTGAGGCTTGTGCTGGGCCCCAACGTTGGAAGAGTTCGGGAATATGATCAGCAAAATGATGATTTGGTTTACTTTTCTGTTTTGGGAACAGGTGTTGATTGGAAAGGCGGAATTTTTTCCAATGTTCAGCAAATGCAGTCGCATCATCTATTGAAACAGTCCAGCTTGTGGCAATGTTGATAGCACTAATCAAATGGAATGTATTCTTGGCTAGTTCATTTGCAAGTTCTTCTGACTGACCCATTTTTCTTTGAGTGTTGGCAGATTGGTGTGCATCTAATGACATCTGTTGACTGAGCATTAGAAATGGAATATAGACCTTATATAAGAGAGCCCATTCAGCGGCTTTTAAGCTACCATGAGAGGGGGAACCCATTTTGCGGGGAACTCTTGTCCATGATGAGGGAATTATGGTCTCAGATATGATTTGTCGGAGATGCTCAAGAGCCTCACCCTTGATCTGGTGATCACTCAGTGCAGTGATATCCAATTCAGAGGGTATTTCAGAAGTGGGGATGTAATTGGCATCAAATGAAGGAATCTCCGCAGAACCACTAGATGGATGTTCTGTGTTAGGGGTGGGCATTGGGAAGTAGTTTTTTCGGGTGGAAGTAGTGGGGAGTGGCTCATTTATTATTTTTGCTGCGTCTCTTCTCAGGGAGCGGGCCTCTCTCAATGTGATTTTATCAAGAGAGCTGTTGGAGGTCATGGAATCTGAGTCTGAACTGTTGGTGTCATTGGATTTCCTGCGGGACCTGAAGTAAATTTTTGATTTCGCCTCTGGAATGCACAATTTGAAAGTTGCATGATCCTTCAAAATTCCAAGTATTAAATTATGCATTATGTCAAGATTAACCATTCTGGTTGCATCCCAATACGGAAGGTCTTCCAAAATTGAATATCGCACTCCATACTCAGAGAAAATTGCTTGTCTTTGTTGTGGGGTTGCCCGAAGCCATTTGGCAATGGTTGATTTATGACTTTGGTATGAGCGCGTGTAGTGAAATTGAGGACCAATTTCTTCAATTTGAGCTTTGTGAATGGTGCAAAAATTACAAAAGTGGTTTCCTGAATGGGAAATAAATCCAGTAAGCTTGCGCATGGCAACCACATCCGCAATGGCTGTGAGGATGGCAACACGGATAAAGGATCCTGATGGACCTGTTGAGGTGGGTGCAAAATGGTAACCTTGCCATAGCTCTTTGAGCTCGTTGATGAGTGGCATTAATAGATAATTCAATTGAAGCGCAGTTGGCTCCTTCGGACCAGGGATGATTCCTGCAACATAGACATTCTCGGGCTTCAATCTTTCACTTGGGGGGAGATTAAGACAAATAAGCATGATAGGTCCAATGCTAGCCAACCGGGTTGACTTTCCATGTGCATTAAACCAGTCCACATATATGGAGAAGGCAAATGCACCAGGAATGGACATGAATGGGGGGTCATGGATATTTCTAGTGCCAGTGAAGCGTCTCCAGACCAATCCATCCCAGACGTCACGTTTTGGGGAATCTTTGGGAGTTTGGGATTGTTGATGTTGATGCAGAATGTCCATAATTCCAGCCCGCTGGAGGAATCTGGCAAGCCAATTTTTGAATGGTTGATAAATGAAATGTTTTGTTGGTATAAATTTTTGCTTCATGTTGGTTGTGTTTTGGGTGTGGGGTTCAGATGAATAGATGAATTTGCCTAATGATTGTGTGCAAGGGGATCATGATCATTTGGGTCATTATGGCGTTGACAGTGGGGTTGGTCAGTTGTGACTGATTCAGTAAGGCCATTAAGAGAGAAACATTGAGGACAACATATATAGTTTTGAATCACTGGCTCCAATTGGAGATGTTCAAATATGGTACTCAGATCTTGAGGTATATGGAATGCAGGAGCGGGGGGACCAGCTGAGCTTGAGATACTGGACTTGATCAGCAGGTTCAGGGCGGGGTTGAGTATGCGTGAAGCCCTGCGGGGTAAATTATACCTTAATGATAGAATGGCAGATATTATCATGCCTAGGTCTTGTGGGGGAAGGGTTTGACTGCCACTATATGGTTTCTGTGCAGTTGAATTGAGACCCGCTGGAGTTGGGAAAGTGCTTTGGGTCAAACGTGAATAATCAGCTGGGAAGATTTGATCCAATAGAATTTGTGGGCACCCAGATCCTGATGCAGAAGTAGGGATGTTTGGAAGAGATTTGGGTGCAATGGTTGATTTGAGCTTTTTAATGTGCTGTTTATATTGGAAAGGTGTGAAGGCAACTCCTTGCCTATCACCCTCAGGGGAAGAATGTGTTTGAGTAGAGCAGTGTTGACACATGCATATACGCATTGAGGAATATGGCCGGGTTGTCATTGTTGCAGGAATTGGGAGTATGGTTGGTTTGTGTATAAATATCTATGGTTGATGTGAAAGTGTTTAGGAGTGTTATTAATTGGAAATAAAATTCAGTGATTATTTATGAAGGGGGAGATGATTTGAGCCAGCTGAGGATTTTATCCCATTTGTAATGGAGCATGAGCTGCAGTGGATAAAGTTTAACATGTCTCATCTGGATGGCGGAATTGGTTAGGCGTTTAATTGGGTAAAATGCCATGCTGCTCAATGCTCATACATATTCTAGTTTATTTACACATTGTGATAGTGCGGGTTTGACCATTGAGGGGGTTCCATTAGTGAAGTGTTACCATTGAATTGAGGGGATTAACATTTAATCCATGTACGCTGGCACGCCATCGTACATGGTTTAAACCTTATTACAGACATAACTATATAACTCTATTACATAAGGGGTTGGAGTGCAGCTAAAGTCTTGGTATTTGGTTTGAGTACGGCGGGCTTTGAATCAGTTGGAATGTGATTGGGATTGTCTTGCCTTTCGTGAAAAGGTGATGTCTCTTTTGTGGGTAAATCCTTCATGAATATACCCCTTTACAGATGTACAATGTTGGGGAATTTCAATGCATATATTGGCAGTTTGGATAATTCACAAAATGTGACAATGGGGAGGCGGAAATGTTACCAAATATGATTACCTATGGATGATGGGTCCCCTTTCAGATCAAGGAAATATCACATTATATGCTGGTAGGCCGTGCAGGGTGGTTTCCGACAAAAGCGGAGGAGCTCAAGAGGAGGCAGGGAGGATTCTCCTCAAAAGAGTCTTATCCGACTTCCACACAACACTTAGTTCCAACTATTCATAGAATTTCTCTATTCTAAATTTGAAAAGATTTCATCTCATATCACTCTATTTTATCATAATACTGAGGTGTTTTATCTAGTTAAAAGTATTACTGTACTTTTTCAGCCCTTATGTCAAAGTCACATAAATCCCGTTCAGGTTCTGTTCATGACTCAAATAGTGAATCTAGCATAGAATATGTTCAAACACAGTCACCATTGAGTCCCAACATTCCTCTCACAACCCCTATCGCATCCTCAATGAATGTATCAGGTCTTAACATTGATGTGGGCAATCCAAAGGCTCCAACTTCAAGCACTTGGTCGATCCCAAATATTTCCGTCACTCCAATTCCCCCGAATCCCACTAATACACAAATTCATGTGTCTCAGGGGCCAGAAGGCACACCTCAAATCTCCTCACACGCTAATCCCCAATCAAAATTTCCACGTGAGTTCCTCCTTAATCCCGGTCGGAGTCCAGTCGCATCCCAGGATCCCTTTGGCCAAAGTAAACAGCCAACCCTCAATATTCCATCAGGATCGCAGGTTCATGTGGGTGATGAAAGGCGCGTGGATGGGGGGCGACGAAAAAGACCTTTGGAAAATGTAACTTGGAGCGGTCTGTCGGAGGGAAATCCAGTATTGACGCTTCATCAAAGTAAGTCATTTGAATTTTGGAGTAGAAACTTATTCATGATTTGATATGTTTGTTTCATGGGTTAGATATGGCACCTAAAGGCAAGTCAGTCCGATCTCAGGAGCCAATTGAAGATCGTGAGGATGACCAGTCTTCATTAATGTTTTAATGTGTTAACTGATGATTTGCATAGCAGGGGATGAACTTTATGCGTCTTCACCTCTGGTCCATAAAGAGAAAGTCAGTGGACGTCATCATCCATATGCCTCCAAACCAAGAACGGGTCATGCCAGTACATCAAGAGAAACAATGGTGGATGATGAGGATGAGAACATGTCTCCGACTCAAAGTGAAAGAAATGATGAACCAAGGAGGGACAATTTCACAGCGCATGAGCAAGGCACTCAATCAAATAGTGAGTTCACCCATCCTCAGCTGGGCCTCGCCCAGAGTATGCTTGAACAATCCGAGGTCAGACAGCAAAGGAACCAGGCCCGCAAAGCTCACAATGTGGCGAAACGTGCAAGCCAGAAGGAGCAACAAAAATGGCTGAAGGCAGAACTTCCAGAGAATGTCCATGGAATGAGATCAGCAGTACACGCACATTGCCTGTTCCTACTCAAAGTTAGGGATAAGGATTTTTCCTCACTACCAACACCACCGAGCACAGAAGAGCGTGAAATTGCAATTCAAGTGGCTGGTCATCTCGGTTATGTCCCCGAGGATGTGTTCAATGAGCCATCAACACAGGTTCAGTCTCAGGGTTTCCAAAGCTACTGCGAAAATGAGCTCCACAAGCTAGGACTAAAGCGATTCACTTGGGACTGGGAGAGCTCATGGCAACATCCGTTCAACGAGCTGATGTCTATGGTGTTTTACCGTACATTCCGTCTCGCACTTGTCAGCACTGAGTATCATCACTACTGTTGGAACAAGGATCATAACAACTATGGGGTCGTGGCGGCTTTAATGGAGCGATATTTCACTTATTTGAAAAGAGAATGGAATTCTATTCAAAAGGATGCCGAGTATTTGGTAAAAAAGAAAGAGAATCAAAAGCTCGCAAAGATTCGTCAAAGAGTTAGTTACTGTATCTTTTCTTCATTGTGGACCAAGTCTGATGATGATCTACTTGATTATGTGCAGACCTGTGAGCGCCGTCGTGAATGGTGTGATATGGCTAAATTTCCCATCCTAGCATCACAATTCAATGACCCTCGAGTATGCTCAGATACTGAGGAGGTACTGGAAAATGGCCATCAAGTTTACCGCAAAGTGGGATTACGCTGGCGCTCCCAGTTATTTAATGATTTGGTATTGAAAATGGATAGAGACATAGAGTTTTGTAATCGGATTAAAAAAAAGGGTAAAAAAACTATTGATAGATTGCCAGAATTACGATCGACAGATGATGGTGATATTCCGGAAGGCCTATCATTTCAGGTATTTGATCAAGATTGGCTCAAAGGCTGTAGTAAGATGCAGACTAGCGCCCTCAAGATACTTGACATGCCAGTTATTAGGCCTAATGGTGATGCTCTGCAATAACTTAGTAATTGGTCACGGTATAGCACTGTGACAAATTAAAATTTTGTGAATTATTTGTGCAGGTGTAATAAAATCTGATTATTATCTCTTAAGGATGCAACAACTTGCTAAATATGTTAGAATATAGACAATATGAATTGAAATGTATCACCGTCTCCCTTGCAATAATACTCTATTGCTCATTTTCATTGAGGAAATATTGAAGAAGTTCGATCCAGCTCATGGTGTTCATAATTGTGGACCTGTGCCAGAGTCAACAGGAGTTATCAACTTTGTCAATCACAAATTATATAATATCAGTAAGGCTCACGCAGTTAATGATTTTTTCTTTTCTTGGACCTATTGGTAATTGGAATATGGCATTCCCATAAGGAATGATTTCAGAATAGTAATACAATCAAGTGAAAGATGAGCTTGAAAGGTACCTTCCGCATGTTGACCTCAACTGAATGAGGAGTGATATAGTGGATGACCTGTACAGGTCGTTGTTGGCCAATACGATGTAGACGATCAACAGCCTGAGCCTCAATGGCTGGGTTCCAATTGGGCTCCTGGAAATGTGGATGTCAGGGTCCGAAAATCAGGGGAGAATTTTGGGGGGCCCCTCACCATTAAATAGACTACATTAGCACAAGTTATATTGAGGCCAGTTCCAGCCGCGGCAATGGATGCAATGAGTACTTCACATTCAGGATTATTGAAGAAATTCTCAAGCGCCTTGTCCTGCGCTCGTGGTGTAATTGTTCCATCAATTCGTGCTGAAAGGATAGAGTGATGGGCAAGAGCAATACCAATTCTACAATATAAAAAAGTCAGATGGAGTCAATTGGTAATGGATGCATATTAGAATTAACGCACAAATCTAGAAATTGGGTCCATTGGGTATAAACCACCGATTTCGTTGGACCACACCTTGTTTGTTTGTTCTTCATTAAGCTTTGTAGGAGGTGTGCAATTTTACTACTCATCATGCATGTTTCCACATCCACAATAGTTCGTGTGATTCTTGGGGAGTTATCCTGAGTGCTCCTGCCCTCGGGGTCTTCCAGCTCCGCCTCCGCAATTGTGTTAAGCATGATGTGATGGTTACAACATATTCGCAGCTTATTAATATTTCTGAAAAACTCTCCTGGTCCTTTGCTTTTGGATGATAGGAATTCTTCATATAATGTGGAATATTCTTGCTGCATGGTCGGGTTGAGTGGGAGCAGCTCATAATGATGGCTAATAGTGGGGAGAGATTCGAGATGTGTGGTTTTGGTGCGGCGCAAACTTAAATGCCGCAATGCCAAATGCAAAATATCATTTCAACCTTTTGAAAGACTACTCAGGATGAATGGTGACCAGTTATCTTGATCGGCGCTCTGGGGTTGAGTGATGAAGGATATTATGCCCAAAAGGTCATAAATGGTGTTGTGAATAGGTGTGCCCGTTAAACATATTCGACGGGATGAAAGGAGGCTATTAATGGCACGGTGAGTGGCAGTGTATTGAGAGCGAATATAGCTATAAGAGGGGGCAAGGGTTATTGGATATAAAAGGTAATTTGAATCATTTAAGCTCAGCCACTTACTGTGCTTCATCCAAGATTATACGATGCCAATTGATTTGAAAAATGAATGATGTAGAGGGATTGGTTTGCTTAAATTCTTGGGTGATAGTATTGTAAGAAGTGATGATGATATCATATTTTAAGATGTCGGCTTGGGATAATGAGTGACGAGTGGGACCATGGTAGATTTTGGCATGCAGTGCTCCAGCCTGAGCATGCTTGGATATTTCTGATTGCCAGTTGGTAATTAAGCGAGGGGGGCAGATGATCATGGTGGGCGTGGAGCGATGGGGGTTTGCAATCATCCGCTCCTTGGAGGTACCAATTAGAGCAATGGCCTGAATGGTTTTACCTAATCCCATATCATCCGCAAGCAGTCCTCCAAGAGGGGTATTGGTCAAAAGGGATTCAAATGAGCTAACGACCTTGTTTGTAATGATGTGCCTGGCATTAAAAGTGGATCCTGGGGGTGAGGTTGCCCAAAGGTTACGGGCTGATTGGCCATTGGGGATTTCTCGATCCCAGAGAAAAGCTAGTCCGGTCTTTTGATGAGGGAGGAGGGGGGTTTGAATAATGGCATGGGGCGGGGTCATCATGGGGAGGTCTGATCCACTGGGTAATTGTATCAGTTTTTGCTTGGAAATCAATGATGAAACAGCAGGATATGAAGCAGGCGTCGACTTTGAAGCGGGAAATGTCGGAGTAAAGAGTTGACATTGACAATGAGTAGTACAGTCATATTCTTTGGGCATTTTAAGCTTGAAATCTTGTGTTCGAAAGATTTCCATTATGAATAGAACGTTTGGATACCATGTGAAGAACATCAATGCTAGATTGGGTTTCTGAGATGAGGAGGGATCATTGGCATCAGTCATAAATACTCCCTCAACGAATAATATTTGAGTAGGATTGGATTGGCAATTTTCAATCCATGCCCCACCAGGACCACAGTGCATGAACGTTTTGGGTGCCCCAAGGAATGGTATCAACGTTTGGGAAAGGGTTCCCGGGAGAGAGCCAATAGCATGCTGGTGATTGGGGAGATATACGAATATGTTGTGTTGATTGTGCCATAGGATAATCCAAGAACCTAAGTGGGAATTCTCAGGCTTTAAGGTTATATCACTATTTATTTGAATACGAATATTAATCATCCCAATGCAAAGTGGTTGTGAAGGGGTTGACATGATGGCTATTTTGAATTATTTGGGGACAGTTGGGAATTATATGATCGGGAAGGGTTAGCTAAAGGGAATGAAGAGGAATAAGCGCAGGTGGGGAACTTATATGAGTGGCAGCAACAGGCCAAAAGGGGGATGGCCTGTGGTTACGTGCATGGTCTTGATGGAGGTGGGCCTCTTGGGCTCATAATTTTCATATCCGATTTGGGGCATATATTAAGGCAAGGTGGCCAAAATGTGGGTGCACCATTTGACTGCTGGATCTGCAGCGAGTTACGAAACCTTTGGTGGAACAAGGCTGACATTAGCACATCCGAAATTGGGTGGGTTGTAGCAGCTTATTGTGGAGGGCATATTAGAGGCATGCAGTCATGTTCGCTGGTGTGACAGCGAACAATGAGCGTATCCTCCCCAGGTTAATTGTTCACAGGGACCTACTGGGCAATGTTGGCAGTTTCAAAGGGCAATCTCACTGTGGGGATGTTTGTGTGTGGGCGGGTGAGATATGTTCGGTGGCATGCCACCGAACATGACTTTGGTTTGGCCTGAAGTTTTTTGCTGACTGATGCATACTGGGCTTTCAGGGGGGAATGTCTGGGATGATCAAAGGGGGCGCCAGCCGTGAGCCGTGATCCACATATACATTCACCCCTATGGCGTTTGAGGCGAGTACTAATCCACCGAGATTGGCATTGGCCTCTTTGCCTCACGCGCGTACAGAACTCCGGAGAAAGAGGCCACACGCCCGAGGAATTTTTTGGCTGCAAGCCAGGTGCCACAACTTGCGCGGGGCGTGTGAGAATGTGAAGAAAATGACCCGCGGTGGGAGATACCCACGCGAACATGACCAGCCTCAGCAATCATAGGCTGGGATTGTTATTCTAATGTGGATGAGGCTGAAGCGAATCCACACTGATTGGCCTCAGGTTTCCACGCGCAAGCGGGTGAGCGTCTGCAGTCAAGCTGACAACCCGACCAAGAAAATAGGCAGCTGGAAGACTGGCAGTAAAATGTCTTCCAGGCGTGTGAAAGTTGCCTGTGTATGACCCATCGGGGGTGCGTATGAAAGCGTGTGGCTGCCCGACAATGAACAAGCGGGCCAGTCATTGTTTGCCCCAACAATGGCACCGGAGTGAATCAACTCTTTGTGTTAGACCCAAATATTAAGTCATCCCATTAAGACCCACTTACATTAATTTGGATTACATGCGCATCTGTGCCGTAGTTAGGCAGAGCTGTCCAACAAGGTGCATCAAAGGGATGCAGGTGAGAGATATGACTCGATGGCTTGACATTATTGCATGTTACATTGTTGAACAGCTTTTTGCTCTGCCCCGCAGTACATTTACAAAGGTGTACTGCATACTACAGTGTCGACTGTACTGTACAGATCAGGAAGGTGTAATACTACTTGAGCCTGCATCCATCTAGCAAATGTGCATGCACCTTCCGATCGTTTGCATTTACGTAGCTCATGTGCCACATGCTCAGCATTGCGTTTCACCCGATTTGCACACGCAAACTGAGCATGTCATGGTCAAAAGCACCGTGAGAAAGTGCTCAGTAAAGCCATGGAATGAACTTTTTTGCAATAGTTCATTGGAAGGCTCAGTTTGGAGCACTTCACCAAAGCGTGTGAAATGCTGCACCTGGCTGAAATGTCACCCGATGCTGTGCCAAATGCTCAGAGTGCGCGCATACAAAAACGACTGAGCAATGGCTCAGCATGGTGCATTTGATATTGTTATATCTATAGTTCAATCACTGTGCAATTCCAATGTTCAGCCACTGAGCATTTCAATTATGACCCGAAAGCAAACCTGAGCAATGGGTCGAGGCAAGCTCACGCTGTATTCACTTGTCTTGCAGCCCCCCCCTTTGTTCACATACTATTACCAGGCCATATGGCCGGTAATCTCGCCGCGGTCACTTGTGACCAAATGCACCGGGTGCTTTTCTGCATGGGTCACTTGTGGATTGCACCCACAATGCACATTCAACATGGGCCTCACGACCACCCTCCTGGGTGATCGGGTGGCTATTTAAGGAAACAAAGGGGATTTGACTCAGCTTGACAATTCAATAAATTGCAATACTCAGCGGTGCATTTGATATTGTTATATCAATTGTTCAATTACTGTGCAATTAAAATGTTCAGCCACTGAGCATTTCAATTATGACCCGAAAGCAAACCTGAGCAATGGGTCGAGGCAAGCTCACGCTGTATTCACTTGTCTTACAGCCCCCCCCTTTGTTCAAAGACTATCACCAGGCCATAAGGCCGGTGATCTTGCCGCGGTCACTTGTGCATTGCACCCACAATGCACAATCAATAAGGGCCTCACGACCACCCTCCTGGGTGATCGGGTGGCAATTTAAGGAAACAAAGGGGATTTGACTCAGCATGACAATTCAATAAATTGCAATACTCAGCCAGACCCCCATTGTTCTTCTGCCTCACGCGAGCATTTCACTTCTCAGTTGCAGCATTAGCTGAGACTCAGCTTCAATTTTGCCCACACGCCTTGAAGCTGAGACTTTTGCGGGTGCTGCAACTGCTGAGATCGTCTCAGCTTCACCTTGGTATAAAAGACCATCTTCACACGACACGCACTTCACTTTCTTTCTCACCCGCTCCACTTCGCTCAACCTCACCCGCGTTTGTCCTTCTTGTGCGTATTCCCCCTCGTCTTCCTGCCTTTCCAGTCTTTTCTTTCGCACTCGACTAACCCCACTCCCCTTCCTGCTCGCTTTTTGTTTTTCCTGCTAATACTTTCAGAACCCCACTTCTATCTACTTTGTACGTTTTCTCCAATTAAACTTTTGTCAACATTATGTACCGATATTAATATTTTTCTTTCTTCACGACTTCCTTCCAGACTTTTAAAAACTTCCGACTAGAGCGTTTTTATATTGATTCCGTTTTAAATTTATATAAATCATCGTATGTCTTCCTTTTCTTTCTTGATTGCTTACTTTCTATTCAGTTACCAACCTGTTTTGTTTTGTTTTTAGATGTCGTGCACGTTATGCACCAAGCGGGGTATCCCCTGCATTCGCTCCTCGACGACGAACGACGCTTGTGATGCTTGCCGACAAGCACACAAGAAATGTTCGTTCGTTGTCCGCCCCTTCCGACCACGAGGCCAGACGAGTTCTCGCCCAAGACGCCCTCGCGAGGACTCCTTTGTGGTCGACGATGATGAAACCATTTCCGAGCGTGAATGGACGCCGGGCCCCCAAACAGGCCAACGGGAACGATTCCGGACGATTAGCCCTGTCCCCTCCAGTATCGATTTGTCCACTCCCCCTCCTAGGCCACCATCCGATGGTCACTTCACTCCTCGACCGGAGCGAAGTGATTATCCGGCCGATGAAGGATGGCGATGGCGAGAGGACATTCGAGCTTGGGCTGATCGTCACCATGTCTTGTCACCGATGGGATTCAAACGCCAAAGTAAGTTTTATTTCTCCTCTTTATCTCATTTCTCTTCACGCAATAATACTGACTTTTTTCCATTACTCATAGAACCAAACCCCCCGAATCCCCCCCGACACGAATCTCCCGTTCCCAGTTTGCCTCGCGAGCAAACCCCCCGGCAACCCACTCCAGGCCCGAGTGGCACCCGATGGTCTGAGGAATTATTCCGTGGTAAGCAGCCAAAGTTTCATTTCATTTTCACTTTCACTTTCGAGTCGAGTGAACTGACTCTTACTCCTTTTTTAGAACCCTCCCGAACCGAAGAGCCACCTATTCCTGGCCCGAGTCCATCGTCCCAACCACCTGAGGACGATACGACTCGTGAGCCAGAACCTGAGGTGGCTCCTACGCAATCCACGGAGGAACCTTATGGTAAGTCACCCCTTCTTTCTCTTCGATCCATATTCACCTTTCCTCATTTTTTCTTCTACCGTCTCCAGATCGTCCCGCCACTCCTCGCTCGATCATCATCATCGACGATACGCCCGTGGGATCACCCCATCCCCCTCCCCCTTCTTCTTCACCGACTCCACCATCTTCCCCTTCCACTCCAACCCCGGTTCCCTCCCCAGAGATCCCTTCCAGTGCCCCCGAGAACCCCAACGCCTCCTCCCCCCCGGTGCCAAGCTCATCTCATTCTCACGATGACGCTCGCCAGGAATTCACCGACCTGCGACCGACCCTAATGATTCCTCGAGCCATCGTCCACGATTCGATCAACCGAATCTTGTTGGAGCATCGTCGCTTGCTCCACATGATTCCTTTCGTGGATGCAACTCATCGAAATGAGATGCACCGGGAATTCCGGGAGGAACTAAACTCCCTCCTTGCCCAGGCACTGGAGGCTTATCCAAAGGAGGACATAACCGGGATGGTCTCCAAATTCCTCAAAAAATAAAAATTTAAAAAAAATGTCATTATTTCCTCTTTTTATTTTTTGTAATACTTTCTTTTGAATAAAATATTTGTCTTAAATTATTGTTATGTTCAAATTCTATTACATTCTTTGTTCACGTAAAAATTACTTATTTCCTCCTTAGAGAAAAACCCTGATTGCGTGAGAATTATTTTTGTAAGTGCCCCACCAAGAGTTTGAGTGAGTATTTGTTTTCGTGAACCTCTTTTTCTCAAAATGCGCCAATAGTTGCCGTTATCCTCTCCTATATTTTCTTCTCCCATGGTTTAGAGCCATACCCATTCTTAACTGTAAAAAAGCGGGAGGTTCCCGTATGTGAGCAATCGAGTCCAGATTCGTGAAACATGGCCTTTCCTATGGTCACACGCTATTAGTCTTACTCATGTATTGAATTGTTTAAATTGGCTAGAACCTTCACAAGCGTAAGGATTGGCGTGTGACTTGTCGGGAGGCTGCACAGGCATAAGGATTGGCGTGTGAATTGTTGGGAGCCTGCACAGGCATAAGGATTGGCGTGTGAATTGTTGGGAGCCCGCACAGGCATAAGGATTGGCGTGTGAATTGTTGGGAGCCTGCACAGGCGTAAGAATTTGTCAGCATTGTTGGCAACCCTCCCATGCGTAAGGATTGGCGTGTGAATCGTCGGAAGCCTGTACAGGCGTAAGGAATTTTAGCACTTTTGGGACCCTCCCCAAGCATAAGGATGGGCGTGTGAATTTTTGGGAGCCTGCACAGGCGTAAGAATTGGCGTGTGAATTCTTGGGATCTTGCACAGGCTAAAGAAAATTTCAGCATTGTGGGGAAGCTTCACAAGCGTAAGAATTGGCGTGTGAATCGTCGAAAGCCTGTAAAGGCGTAAGGATTGGCGTGTAAATTTTCGGGAGCCTGCACAGGCCCAAGGATTGGCGTGTGTAGCGTTGGCACCCCGCATAGGCGTAAGGAACTTTCAGAATTGTCAGAACCTGCACAAGCATGAGGATTCGCGTGTGAAGCATTGGCATCCTGGACAATATCAACAAACCAGGACAGATGTACGATGGCATGCCACCGTACATAATCCACTTCACCCCTTTTTCATGTGAGACACCCCATCTCCCGCACTCGAATCCATCCAATCCTGGTGTATATTGTCCTCTGCCTTACCTCACCATTACTTACCCAACCCACTTGCAAATCTCCTCATTCTTTGAATCGGCATGAGATTGTATTACCATCCCTGATTTGATAGCCCGCTCTCTCGCCAATCTCATAATAGCCATTGCTTTTTTGCCGCATTGTTTTTGCTAACCTGCTTGAGCATTGTGCGGACATACCCACTAGTGTCGTGCTTTCATTGTCCTGTGCTGGATCAGTATAATGAACAAATGTACTACTGGCCCACACTACCTGAATGAGCCCATGACATGCGGATAGATCAATCCAAAAATGCTCATTTGGGAAAATCAATTTTCCCCCTGTACACCGCTTTGACGCATCTCTTTGAATTTGGCCGGTCCGCTTATCAGCTTGAAACCACCATCCCGAAGCATACAGCGATGCATCCTTATCAACATGAGGTGCGTTTTTGAATCCATTCATGGTGAAAGTGAGTGCGGAAGCGAACTCGGATGCACCCTGATTTGCCGGAATATCGCCTTCATAGTTGACTTGATCAAAAGACGGAACCCCCAATGAGTTGTAGCAATTTTGAATCTTCTGAAATAAATTATCCCCAACATATCGTAAGGATTGACCTAGAATGCGACCCACCGAGCTAAGATTGGCACCTCGGTCCCGCCATTCATCTTTTGCATTTTCAATTTTGCCAGCACTACCATACAGACCAAATTGTTCATTCTTCGTGGTGCATTTGCGCCACCCAATCGCGAACATAAATCCCTCCAGTAATGCTCCATTTGTTGCAATAGGGTCAGTGAACCTCTTTTCGCGAAATAAGAATTGTGATAATTCATCCCATTGATTGACCTCGACTTCACTCATTGTTGTGAATGGTCGGAATTCAACAAGGGCAATGAGTAATCCGGTTGAAGAGAAAATTGCCACACGGCCAAAGTGAATGCATTTGATCTGATTGACATCCACCACCCTCCGAATTTCACTTGGGGTGATATTTGCTGATACTGGCATTGATATTTGTGCTGTTGGGCGAGAGGAGGAAAAAAACCTATTCATTCGGGCCGTTTTGCGCTCATTTGTCTTTTGGGATCTGCTACTATTCCCGAGTGGTTGCGGGATCACTATGTGTTGAAGCACACAAGATATCAGATACTGCCAAGGAGCTTTCTTCGGCACACATCCTTTGACTTCCCTGTTGGAGCCCACATGACATTGGCACAATCTGAACCGACTAAAGCCCATGTTCTTCAGTGGGGCCCAATGAGGGTGCCACATAAATGTGGAAGCATATATATATATCTATATATATACACTGAGATTAAGTGAGTAACTCACACTTTCCTTCCTCAGCCCGACGCTTTCTCGCGAGTTCCCTTTTACGCTCTTTTCCTTTTTTCGTGAATGGCATGCTTTCAGCAGAAAATGAAATGAAACCGAATGATTACTGATTTCTTAATATCACCTAAATTGGATTGCGATGGATGAATCTTTTTTAATTGCGGCTAAAAAGAAAGCTCACACCTGACCTTGGCAAATTCACGATCTCAAATACCTGAACCTGAAAATTGCAGTGGATAGTGCATTATTCAATTTTACACATTGATGTTCCCATGCAATCACTTTCCAATCCAGCAATTTGGAATATTGCAAGCACACGCAAATGCAATATGCATCCTGCTGCGGATCCCTAGTTATCCCACTCCTCTTGAAAGACACAGGAACCTTTTGCCTATTATGGGCTGGCGTGAAGTGATACACGCGACCTCCCGCAATACCCCCGCGTGTGCTACTCGCGGGCACAACGCCTGACTCAGCTTGCGTCTTGTCGGAGTCTTCGCAATGATGTACGGAGGCATGCCGCCGTACAATTACTATTGGTACTCAGACTGTGGCATCCGGGCAGTAGTAGGATAGGAAGTCATGATTATTAAATTCATAAATCACTTTGCAAAATTAAATTACAATCTATCTAGTACAAAGCTAATCTAAAACGGGTCAATCCTGGTTGTGAGTTTAGCTGACCTGGGTACCGTCAAGGTGACCTCATCACTTGAACCAAGCCCGCGATTCGCCACCCAGGCATCACCAAAGTCTAATACTAAGCATCGTGCAAAATCAAATCTAAGAGGTACAGTGGGGTTAAAAGACTCTGATGAGAAGAAACTTTTATTCAGTAAATTACATATATACTTATTAGTACGTAGCCACACTGGCTCCACTAGATTTTTACCCTCTGAAAGTTTTGCGGAAATGTCAATTAGTGCTAAAGCCCCTTTAACTGAGCTTGTTCTCCAGTCATCTGAGCATACCATCAAACCACGAACCCCCGCCGCACAGAATGCCGCTAATATACCATAGCAAATTCGATTGATTCCAAGATTCTTGTGACACGCCAAAAGATCTTTGATGGCCTCATTTTTTTTTGAGTTTGTGAGTTTGCCTTTGATGCCATTAACTTCGACCTTTGTATGTGCACGTACCATGTTGTATGCAATCATCAAATGGATAACTGTATCCATTAGATCCTCCAGGTTCTTGTGCGGCTTTGTGGATATCTCATTGTCAGCCCCGCCACCTTCAATGCTGAGTTGGGTTGCACGTTGCTTCGATTTACTCAAGCAGGAGGCAAGGTATTCAACTGCTCCCCGTTCGAGTCCAAGAGGATCGGTTGAATTTGATGTTGGTGCAACATATGGTTTGGGTGCAATCACATCGTATGAGACTAAACTAATGGATTCAAACATAACATTTGCCCAAAAATGTTTAACTAGATTGGCGGGGTAAAGAAGGCTCTGAACCATTTTGAAGAAGGAGTGTTCAGATTTTGTGAGATTATCTGGAGGTTTAGCTGATTCCTTCATCAATTTGAGATTCCAAATGTTGTGATCAAAAAACGCTTCTGTTTCGGTTGGCTTAAAAAAATCTAACCCTGTATATTGCAATTTATATCACCAGTCAACAGCCAATAATCAAGTATCATGCACAAAGATAAAAAAAAACTCACCTGCCATCTCAAGGTCCTGCAGCCAAGCCGACATTTTAAGATCTCGGTTACTGATCACCTTAATACCAACGGGCAGGAATGTATGAGCATCCTTTGTTGGTAAATTGTCCCATCTATTTTTGTAAATCCTATTGATATTATCAAGCCCCCTTTTCCATGATTGTTGAGTAATATTGGAATGATAATTCAAAACGCCTGCAAACTCTTCCATGCGGGATAAAAATATTCCTTGAAAATTCGCAGCGGATGACACTTCGGGCTCAGCGTCGGGAATTATATCAGTCATATCTCGTCCCATTGTATCATGTTTAATTGTTTCCCTTTCTTGAAAGGCTTGAATATTCCGAGGAGAGGCGGGAGGGGTTGCATCATGCATTGTTTCATTGGGTATCGGGGGACTTTCAGTATGTGGAGCTTCAGCATGGATTGTTTCATTGAGTATTGGGGGGGGGTTCAGTATGCGGAGGTTCATTATCAATATGGTCCCCTTCAACATTGATAATTTCATGACCTTGATCACGAGAATCCTTTGCGGCTTCAAAGGTACGGCGTTTTTTGTTTGTTTTTTTGGTCGCATGTATATTTGGTCTTTTTCCTAATCCTTTGCCTGGAAATCCAATTACGACTCGAGATCCTTCAGGTAGAGATTCTCCCACCTCCACACCTGCCCATATATTGTAAGCAGCTATTTTTATCAATTTTGTTTTGAATTAGTAATGGACTTAAGGTTCAAATCCATTTTGAGCAGGCTCATGGCTTCAGCAATCTTTTGACGCACATAATCAGGAATTTTACTATCATTTTGGATTTTTTCGAGCCTTGGGATTGTTTGAGCAATGTTGGAGACAAATTGTTCCTTGGATATAATTTCCACCTCCCCACTGAAAATTACATCATCTTGCCCATCATCTTCTGTCGGTGCACAAGGTTCAACAGTCTTTTCCTTCTCATAACTTTTAAAATTCGGTTTCTGAGAGCTTGGAGGCTGCCCTGAAATAAAGGATATGACACAATATCAGGTTTTGAGAGATTTGAAATATTAAAGATGGATGCATACTCACATTCCGGAAGAACTGGTGGATCTTGATTATCTTCATGTGACTGGCTCTCTACTTCAATGCCTAATTCACGACTACTGGCGATATCAGAGATTTCACTTCCACTCTCTGGGGCTGAAGTTGGTCGTTCATTGAATTCTGTTGAATTTCCCGGGGTTCGGGCCATAGCGGAGGTAGTTTATTAAGCAAATAGATGGTGACGAGTTGATTGCTAACTTGTTTGAAAATTTTTTGATAAAAGATCCAAATTCAAGAAAAAAGGTGCAAATGCGATTTGTCGGGAAATTGAAGGAGGCAATGTTTTGCAAATTATTTCATATCATGCAAATGAAATCACTTCCCTGTGAGACATTGAATAAAGTTGACTAGTGAGAAACCTACTAAAGTCAACTTTTGAACTATTCAATGCTCATGAGGTAAGGACTAAGCAAAGTGTTCATTTGATTGATATGAAATAAAATGGTTTTGTCGGCGAAACAGGAGACACAATTCTTGTCTTAAATAGTCCACTTATTAGGTTTTAATTTGTGAGTCTCATGATTTAAACCCTAGCCACAACATGGTGAATATACTGACCAATATCCCCTTAGGTCCTGTTGGCAGAGAAGGCCACTCAGCATATTTCGGCAATTGCGTTCATCGTGTACGCCAACAAGCCACCGTACTGTACACTATGGATGTAATACGGAAGTGTGAGGAGGGTAAGCTTTGTCGGAGGCATGTCGGGAGGGCACTACATGAGCGTAAGGATGGTAAGCAGTGTCGGGAGAATGTCGGGAGGGAGGGTAAGCGTTGTCGGAGCATGTCGGGAGGGCACTACATGAGCGTAAGGATGGTAAGCAGTGTCGGGAGAATGTCGGGAGGGAGGGTAACTGTTGTCGGAGGCATGTCGGGAGGGCACTACATGAGCGTAAGGATGGTAAGCAGTGTCGGGAGAATGTCGGGAGGGAGGGTAACTGTTGTCGGAGGCATGTCGGGAGGGCACTACATGAGCGTAAGGATGGTAAGCTGTGTCGGAGGCATGTCGGGAGGGCACTACACAAGCGTAAGGGTCATCAGTGGTGTCGGAGGCATGTCGGGAGGGCACTACATGAGCGTAAGGATGGTAAGCGTTGTCGGAGGCATGTCGGGAGGGTACTACACAAGCGTGAGGATGGTAGGGGCGGGGGTGTGAAAGCGTAAGGAGTGGTGAGGACGGAGAGGGGCGGGCAGTGTCGGAGTCTCATCCGGATGGAGGGCGGTGCGGGTGCGTAAGCATGCTAAGCGTCGGGGAGGCGGAAGCCAATGAGGTGAAATTACACGAACGTTGCGCATAGTGTTGAAATGGGTTTGGGCTTTGAGTGACATTCTCATGTGACACATGTGACGATTGACGTTGTCTTGACGCTGACGTGACGTGACCCACTAAATCCAGTGACTATAAAGTGACACTAACGCGACTGAAGCAAGATTTTATACTGACCGCGGTGCGACGTGAAGTCAATCGCCAACGATTGACGCGAGATTCGCCCTGGTGAGGAGAGTCATGCCTTTTTTGAAGTATGCTGAGTTGAATTGTGGGGTCATTTGGGACTACCAGCCGAACTTTGAACAGAAGAAGTTGGGAGGAGGAATCAAGAGAATAATCTTGGACAGATTTACCTTTACCCAAATCTTGAAGGATACTTCTATATTGAGAATCCTGCCTTCTGAATTGATTCAATCAAATTTGAGAATGCTTCCACCTTGACTGCAAAGAATTTTGAGGCTTGAATTTCATCTTGCTTGATTATTTTTTGATAATTCATTGGATTCTTGCTGATGAAATCTTCCCCCCTCTCTGGGTAAATGTTGTCCTGACATGATAAAGCATCTGTAAGGGTGGCCAGGCGGCCAGGGCAGTAAGTGATTGAAAAATGGAATTCAGAGAGAAATTCAGCCCAGCGGGCTTGACGGCGAGTGAGAATCTTTGAAGACATAAAATATTGAAGTGATGAATGATGGGTGAGTACTTCAAAAGAGGAAGAAAGAGAAAGGAGAAAAGCTCTCCAGCGCTTGAGAGCCCAGACTATGCCAAGGAGTTCCTTGTCATGAATCTCATAATTGAGCTCAGCTGGGAGAAGCTTGCGGCTATCAAATGCAATGGGATTTTTTCCTGAGTCAGAAATCTGGCTCAGTACAGCACCCAAGGCATAATCTGATGCATCAGTCTCTAAAATGGTAGGTAGAGAAGGATCAAAGTGAGAAAGGATTGGTGCAATGGTGAATGCCTCTTTGAGTTTATGAAACTGTCTAAGAGCTTCCTCATTGAGGGGAAAACAGGAATATTTCTTGAGGAAACTTGTGAGTGAAATAATCTTCTTTGAATAATTCTTGATGAAACGGCGGTAGAAATTGGCAAAGCCAAGAAATGATTGAAGAGCCTTGAGGTTTCTTGGAGGTGGCCAATTGAGAATTTGCTGGACTTTTGCTTGGTCCATCTTGAGGCCGTCAGAAGAAACAACATAACCCAAATACTCTACACTAGTAACATGAAACAGGCACTTGGAGGACTTAGCAAAGAGTTTATTGGCTCTGAGTCTGGAAAGAACAGTGGACAGATGAGTGACATGTTCTTCTTCAGATTCGGAAAAGACCATAATGTCATCCAAATAAACAACAACATAAACATCAAGAAGGTCATAAAAAATATCATTGACAAGGTTTTGGAAAGAGGCAGCAGCATTGGTGAGCCCAAATGGCATAACCAAATACTCATAGCTGCCATATTTAGTTCTAAAAGATGTCAAGTGTTCATCACCTTCCTTGATTCTGAGCAGGTTATATGCACCACTCAAATCAATCTTGGAGAAGAAAGAAGAACCATTGAAAACAGTAAGAAGCTAATTCATAGGAGGAACAGGATACTTGTTCTTCCTAGTAACAGCATTGAGTTTACGGTAATCAACACACAAACGGAGGCCACCATCTTTCTTTTTGACAAAGAGGACAGGTTCTCCTGTTGAAGAGGAGCTTGGCCGGATGAAACCTTTCTCTATATTATCTGAAATGTAGGCCCTGAGTGTATCTGACTCTTTGTTTGATAAAGAGTAGATCACCCCAACTGGAGGTAGAGACCCCTCCAGCTCGCTATGATGATCATAGGCACGGTGAGGAGGAAGTTTCTCTGCTTTCACCTTGGAGAATACATCCAAATATTGGTGATAAGCAGGAGGAACAACCTTCATCACGGTTTCTATTTCTTCTGGCTCTTCCTCTTCATCCCACAACCCCTCCAGGGAGGAAGGTCCATATTCCCAAAGAAGAGATAAAGTGAAGATACAGAATTATCTTCTCCAACATCTTGAATCTCTTTGAAGACTTCATCTCTAGAGGATAGTAATGACTTATGGGAATTAAGGGAAGGAATATGGACAGAAGATGGAAATGATGGTGATCTAGAATCACCAACCAGAGCTGCACATGATTTGGAAGAAGAAAAGGCATTACTGAAAGATTTTGAAGGATCATAATAGTCCTTATGATTAGAATTAAAGGTGATAAGTCCTTGCCTCCAATCAATAGATGGATTAAGATGATTGAGAAAGTCAAAGCCCAATATGAGGTCTTCTCCCTTGGGAGTATCAATGACTAAAAAGTCCCATTCAAAGCTTGGGAAAGAAGGGAGCTCAACCATATATTTAGTATGGTGAGTCACAAATAAGGAAGGAGACTCAGAAGAGTTCAAAATGATAAGGGTAATATTCTCTGGAAGCTCTGACATAGTCAATGAGTACTTGTGAACAAACTGCTTTGCAATAAATGAGTGTGTAGCACCAGAATAAATGAGAATACTGTAAAAAACATCAGAAAGAGAAGAAAAACCAAAAACATTTAAGAGTATTCTTGACACCAGGATTCAGAATGCACAATTGTGCTCTGGACGAACACAACATGATCTTCACTCAGGCTTTTCCCTGGCTGGGGAATTTGCCTGACAGTTGGGTAAGCTTGTTTTGAGGCCTTTTGAAACAGGACTCAAGACTATGCTTCCCACCACAATAGGTATATAGACCCTCCTTGACTCTTCTTTCTTTTTCAGAATTCATCAACTTGAAATCTTTATTGAAGAAAGAAGAATGGGGCTTGTCCCTCTTATGAAAATTCTTCTTCTTTTGACTTGAGCTTGAAGAACTTTGAGGATGAGAAGAACTTGACTTTGGGGCTTCTGGCTTCTTCTCTTGATGATGACTCTTTTCATTTTGCCTCTCATGGTACCTGGTATCAAGCTCCAGGGTAATATCCATTAAGTCTTGAAGAGAGTCAATTCTTGAAGGATGGGAGGCCAATTGATCCAAACTCCTGGATGGCAATCCCTTCCTAAAATGATGGATAAGAGCTCTTTCACCCCAATCTCCAATTCTTGAGACAAGACTTCTGAAATCAGCAATGTATAAGGATACATGCCTGCCTTGTTTCATTCTTAAAGAATCCAATTCTGCTTCAGATTTTCTGACTTCATTTGGGTCCCCAATAAGGTGAAGAGTTGAGATTCAAATAATTTCAATGAATTGAGAAGGTAATTTGGATCTTGATTGATGAGATTGGAAAGATAAGGCTCAATCCATTTTTCAGCCCTGCCAATGAGGAATGAAGTGGCATAAAGGACCTTCTTTCTGTCTTGAGAGAAGTTTGCCAGGTCATTATGGAAAATCAGTTGAAAAGACTGAATAAAGCTTCTAACTTTGAAGGGTTGAGTCCCATCAAAGCATTCTGGTGCCTTCATAGATGGAGTCTTGAAGGCTGGTGGTCTTGATGCTTCAGAAGATGAAGCTGCTTGAAGATTGGCCATAATCTGAGTCATTTGCTGCATAATGGCCAAAAAAGATGGTTCAGACTGATGAGAGACAGGCTGATTAGACTGGGCTAGAGTTGGCCCTCCAGTACCTTGGGATGCCTCCACAGGAGCAGGGACACCTTCAGTACCATCAGACTCTTCCTCTTCCACAGAATTCTCCTCCTCCTCTTCACCATCTTCACCTGGACCCTTGAAAGTGGTCCTTGAAGTTTCTGGAAATCCGGCAACTACTCCTGAAAATGAGCTTTATCTTCTGGACACTCTTCCTTCCTTCCTGGATGGTGCTGCTCCTTCCAAAGTGGGTCCTCTGTCCAATTTGGCCCTCAGTTGAGAGACTGCTGGGGTGCTATCAAGAGGAGCCCTAGGAGTTGGAGTGAGAACAGCTTGAGTTCTGGCATGAGACGTGGTCTGCCTTGCAGGAGGTGAGTGTTGGATGGGCATGATTTCAGGATAAAATTGAATAAAATGAAAAAGAATCAAGATTTGAAGATGAAAACTTGAGGCAATTGAAATAATGCTTGAAGTCAAAAGTCAAAATCAATATCTTGAGGAAAATCAATAAAAATCAATAAATCAAATGAAATCTTCAGGTAAATCAATCAATTAAATATCAAATGAAAACTTGAAGTCAATGAATCAAATGTCAAACCAATCAAAATCAAAATCTTGCAAAATCAGTCAATCAATCAAATGAATCCTTGAGGCAAAATCAATTTATGTCAAAATTCTTGATGTGAAAAATCAGCAAAATCAATGAAATCTTCAGGTCAATCAATTTTCTTGAGGTCAATATCAATTTATGTCAAATCAATCAATCAAATCAAAATCAAGTGAATTCTTCCTGAAAATCAAAATTCTTGAAGAAAAAAATCAAATTGAATACTGATATGAAGAACGTGTCTGAATAACTTGATGAAAAATTTGAAGCAAATAAAAAATTAAGATGACGCCTGAATTATGAATGAATTAAAATGATTATTTGAATAAAATTTGAAAAGAGAAACAAAAATAAAATTGGGGTAAGCTTTGAATTTTCAGAATGAAGAATGAATGAGAGAAAATTGAGAAGTGACGATGAATCATAAGGTTCATAAGCATTAAAGAGTCATAATTTCAATGAAATGAGTGAATGAAATTATAAAGAAAGAATGAACAGAATGAAAAGAAATTATGAGTTAATTAATATAATGTCACAGGGCTCTTGGACAGAACAAAAGAGTGGCCTGGCACTCAGCAATCAGGGAACTCACTTGGAAGGCTCCAAAAGATAAAAGAATAAATTCCTCTAAGAAAAATGCAGGTACACGATGAGATGCAATAAGAGGAAAGGGAAGCCAAATGGCCAAAGAGCCAACCAAGTAAGTCCTTAATCACTTTTTCAACCTGCCAAAATGAACAATGGAATTAGTAAGGATATGCGCACCAAATATCCATTGACAGGCAAAGAAAGAATAAGAGACAAAGGTACTAAATGACTGACTTGATAATATCAGTATTCACTTAACAAAATGATAAGAAAATAAAGATAAAATAAAATCAAAGTATATTAATTAACTGGGGAAAAACCCCCCAGGGTGGAAAGGGTAGCCAGTATATGTGAAAAGTTGGGAGCTTGAGTTCTTCAGGCTGAAAACTGATCTGTATTGATCTTTGAGGCTGTATTGATTTTTTTGGGAATTGATACAGCTGGGTAATATTGAAATTGAATTGGGTTGAATGAATTTCCCATACTTGAAGATGAAATACAGTTCTTGATGGATCCAGAATGTATTGAAATGAAGGTGGTTGCCAAGATGGATTGAGTGGAGCTTTGACACTTGAAAACTGAATGAGCTGCCTCTTGAATCCCTTGAGAATGATTAGAAAGTATTGCCTTGAAGGAATACTGTGAATGAAATTATCCAATGACATCTTGATGACATGATTGGTCTTTGACGCTGAAACACTTGCTCTTGAGCCTTGATGAGTCCTCTGAATGATTGGGTGCCCTGATGACGTGATGATATGTTGGAATGTTGAAATGACCATTTTATATTGTCACCATTGAATTGCTGTTGAAAAATGATGCATAATGATATATAACATCATTTATGGCGTATTGGTTCATTGGAAAGAAGATTACGTCCAAAGGTCTTGAGATGGAAAGGCAGAGGGGAAAAAGATGGATGTTATGGCTTCAGAGCTTGGAAAGGTGCTTCTGGGTCCTTAGTGGTTTTTGGCCACTTTTGGTTTCTGAGGCAAAAACTGGCCCAAAGGGCGGGAAAATGTCTTTTGGACACTTTATGTCAAAGTGCGCAAATGTGCGCAAAAATGCGCAAATGCGCAAAGTGCGCAAAAAGTGCACAAATGCACATTATGAGCCCAAATGGCCAAAAACAGCCATTTGGGCCATTTACCCTGGTTTTGAGGGAAATGACCAGAAATACCCAATTGGGCATAAATTGCTGCTATGGCTTCTGGATTGAGGTGAAGGGCCATGAAGGCCCCAAAAGACAAATGGCCATAAATGGTCCATAAGATGATGATGTGGCCATATTGGCCACTGGTGATGGATATGGCCAATTGGCCATACGGGGATTCAAGGAGGTGAATTGCCATGGTTGTGACAGATTGCCACCCTGGAAAAGGGAAGACATTCCAGCTCTTTAATCAGGACTTCCACTGGTCTTTCATAACTCAATTTATCAATTACTATGTTTCATCTTTTCAATAGTGCTCAAGAAGAGAGAATATTAATCACAAGAAATTTAGATTAATAAATCCCCTTCCAATTCCAAGTGGTCCTTTGATGTCAGCCTGTGGCTCAAAACCAGAGCACAAGCATGACAGCCAAAATACCATAAACCAATGGTATAGCCAAGATACCACCAAAAGATGGAACTGAGCCAAATCAGCTCAAAAGGTATCAAAAGAAAGAGGAAAATCACCTCTTTCTGAAAATTTAAGTCCCATCACCATAGGACAAGAAATAACAAAGTTATTCCTGCTCAAAGTTATTGCTGAGCATAAACCTTAATTTTCACCTCTAATCTGAAATCCGGAAGGAGAGGCTTAACCCCATCAAATGGGTATTCAAAATGAATCTCTAAGTCAGGGCTATCCAATGGTACAAGCCAAACTGGGATAGCACCAATATTACTGGAGTTATGGTCAATTTCAGGCCAAATAAGGGTGAACAAAACATTCACCTCCCATCTAACTTCTACAGTTTTAGTGTGGGATACTTGAAGTGGGGACTTTTTGGAAAGCGCACAATCAGAACTATCTGATGGTGTCATCCACTTCCCCATATCTCAACCACAGCAGAAGTTATGGGGCAAACAAGCTCAATACAGCTTTTGCCTAAAACACGCAAAGGTACAAAAATCTTGTACATGGGATAACTTTGCCATATTTAATGATACACATATCGAATGAGGTACCATTGTATAGAGCACATACAGGGATACACACTGAACCAACTTTGAGGTTGATATATCAAGAATTGACAAAGGAATGGCTGTTTTAAGGTCAGATTCCCACCTTCTGTCATATACAGCCTTACCATGGGATAGTATCCCATAATCATGAATATGAGGTGTCAAATAGACAAAGGAGCATGTTTTTACTTCAATACCTCATATGTCAGTCAATACTGGGGTCCCATACAGTTTCTGTACAGCATTCTACGCGTCATACACGTCAGAATCAGGCTGTGAGGTCCCCAGATGAAAATTTTCACCCTGTATTGGTGAAAACTGCCCAGATGTGGTTTCAAAACCACATCTGAGCCCAATACAGGTTATACAGGCTGTTTGCAAGCCACAAGTCAGTCCTAGAGTGTGAAAAATCTTCACTTCCTCTATGTGGAAAGGTCTAGCACCCTTTCCACCCCATTTCAGGATAAAAAGGAGGCTTTTCACAGCCAGAATTGTCTTCTCATCCTGCTCGTGAATAACCTATGTAGTAAACTGTCAAAAACAGTTTTACTCTTGGTTAATAATCGCGTATACTCTTAATTTAAAGTAATGTAGTCTTTATTATTGTAACCCAACAGGTAAAGCTGCACCCAGGGCTTTCAACAGCGCTCACCACCACTATATTCATTATAGTAAAGCCCTTTTATTATTTATTAAACCATATTTAAACCTTTATAAAAGCATTTTAAACTATTCTTCACGTGTCACAGTCATAGGTTTAGTTGTAAATAGCTTTATTACCACTTCAACATAGACTCATCCTGACATTTGAGCTGTATGTAAATATATGTTTTCACTAAAATTCCACTTTCCAGTTCTTGTTATTAAATTCAGACCATAGGGAAGAGGATTTCAACAATTTCTTTGATTACTTCTCTTGATTTTTCCCATTGATTAATCAAGTATATTTTTTACAGGCATGGACTTCCATCAATCATTTTCAATTATATAGGTTTTTTTTGACTGAGCTTTGTTGGAAGCTCAAGATTTCAAAGGATTTTTCAGCTTCTTGTCATCCTCAAGATGATGGACAGACAGAGAGGGTAAATAAGATATTAGAATAGTATATTTGTATGTATTTAAGCTATCATCCAGATGATTTTCACACCTAGAGCCTTCTAGCTGGATTTTTCTATGATACCTCTGACAGCTATTCAGAAAATTGATCACCATTATTAACTTTTTATGGAAGATATCCTCACTCTGACTCAGTTCAAGTAAATAAATAGCTTACTTTTGGAAGGCTATCTTGAGAAATATAATTAGTAAATATATAACCCAAGAGAAAGCTCAAAGTTGTAATAAACAAGTATAAGAGGTATGAGGATAAAAGTAGGGAAATTTTACCTGTTTCAAGTCTTGGTGAAATGGTATGGAATGCCTCCAGGAAAATGGAATAATACAGAACCACCAAAAAACCATCAGAAATATGGGTTAGTCCATTTAAAATCTTGAAGAAAGTCATTGCTAATGCTTACAACCTCAATAGAAGTCCGTTCACCCAGTATTCTATATTTCCCTCCTAAAACCATCCAAGACCTCAGTTATGTCAGATATAAATAAAGTGCCTCCCCCTCCAATAATCATTTTAGAAGAACATGCATGGAAAATCTATCAAGTCCTTGTTTAAAAGCTCAAGGGAGGTAAATAATGGTATCTGGTTGCATGGAAGGGCTTCAATCAAGACTCAGAAAGATACACCTGGGAACGAACAGACAACTCCAGGTATTGTCCTTAAATTGTAGATCATTTCCATCAGCTATATCTCAAAAAGAAAGGACCATATTGTTAAAGATTTTCATATTTATGGTACTGGGTGGGTTGAGGGTCTTACAGAAATACATTTCCCCCTTCTATGAAAAATTCAGAGTTATTCTACTCTTTTTCTGTAAGAATCACCTTGGACACTCTGTGAGAACTTATCAATAATTTGGACAAAGAATTCTTCCAATATTTCAACTCAAAATTCAATTTTATAGCCATTTTTCCTTGTGAAAATCAAGAGTTGCTTTCATTTTAAATTTTCAAGTCATTCCTTAATTGAATTATTCTTTCCCTTATGGCACTGGTGGTAGTGGTAATTACTAAAGGCTCCTTGCCCAATTAAATTCATTTATCAATCTTTGTGAGGAAGATTGGAACCTCCTCAACAATCATATTTACTTAGGGTTTTGGTAAAAACACATACACCAATTGGTAAAAACACATAGGCCAATTGGTAAAAACACATAAGGGGTGCCCTGGGCCCATTTTTAATTAAAAATGAAACACAACCATGCCTTTATTGGGCCCAAACATGCCCAAAAGAGGTTTTTTCCCCAAAAAACCTCTCTAACTCCCAATTGTTTCAGATTTTTTTTGCCAGCCCCCCCCAAAAAAAAGGCCAAACACCCAAATAATCCACATTATTGC
Source organism: Austropuccinia psidii (assembly GCA_023105745.1). Taxonomy (NCBI): domain Eukaryota; kingdom Fungi; phylum Basidiomycota; class Pucciniomycetes; order Pucciniales; family Sphaerophragmiaceae; genus Austropuccinia; species Austropuccinia psidii. The sequence goes on along the minus strand of JALGQZ010000007.1, from coordinate 51,079,746 downwards.
CACCCCAAACCAATTTTTTTTTGGGAAAAACAGCATTACCAAAGCCATTTTGCAAAGCTTTTCACACTTTGTTTTCTTTTTTTCCACCACAACAACCTACTTTGAAGCCTCTCAATTCTCAGTTTTTTACCTTCCCTCATCCATTAATCCCACATTTAAACCACTTTCTTTCACTATTAGCCACTTCAGTTCATTTTCACACCTTTTTTCACTTCTTTTTCACATTTCGAAAGGTTCTTACCCCATTCCAAATCCCCAAATCCCCCCATTTTTCACTTTTATACATATTTTTCATTCAAAAAGGCTTCAACCCCCTACTGAAGGTGAATTTCAGAGCCTTGAGCTTCTTTGGCGACATGTGCATAATGTTTCCAGGGCTCAGGGGTATGCTGTTTCCACCTTGAGGTCCAATATGACCCACAAGCAAATTGAAATAGGTTGTGACAGGTCTGGGACCCCAAATCCCAAGATAAGCTCCTCCAAAACAGTCACTTCAAGAAAGCTTTTAGACTTTATTCCAGAAAATATGCCAAGAGTACCACTTGGACTCTTAAAGTCAAAAATCCTGAACATAGCCATGATGCCACTGAAAATATCATGGCACATCCTGCCTTCAGGAAATTAAATGAGCAAGAAACATCCCAAATTACTTAAATGTCTGAATCACTGCCTCTTACAAGGCAAATTAAGGCCCAATTATGCATCCAGAGGGAGTCAGAAAGGCCTGTAATCCTTCAAGACATTTACAACCAACTCAAGAAAATCAAGAAAGACAAACTGCAAGGCAGAAGGCCCATTGATGCCCTTATTGACACTCTCAAACAAGAAAATCTTTTTTGGTCCTCTGCCAGGGAATCTGAGGGACATATTAACTCCTTGTTTTTCACTCACCCCCTGGCCATAAAACTCCTTCATGGCTTTCCTCATGTCATTATTATGGATTGTACTTAAAAAACCAATAAGTACAAAATTCCTCTTTTTCATATTGTTGGATTCAGCTCAACCAATAAGACCCTTTATGGGGCTGTTTGTTTGATGAAGAATGAAACTGAACCCCCTTATACTTAGGCATTAAATCAATACATAGAAAAGGTCCTCAACAACACCAATCTTGTTCCCCCTCCAGTCAGTGTTATTGACAGGGATCTGGCCTTGAAAAACTCTCTTAAGAAGATCTTCCCAGACTCCAAAATCATGGTATGTATTTGGCACATCAATGAAGATGTATCTTCTGATTTCATGAAGAGAATTCATCATGGAACTGATTTTGAAGATTTGATGGGCCTTTGAAATCAAGTAATATACTTTTATCTTTCACTTTATTTCACTTTATTTGACTTTTTTTGACTTTTTTTCTTATTATTGTTTTTATTAATGACTTTGGGATTCATTCCTCAGGTTATGTATTCATCCACTGAAACTTCTTTCGAAGACAACTGGAAGAAGCTTCAAAACAAAGTCGAAATCCTGAATTCTTGCAATATTTGGAAAATAACTGGCTTCCTCCAAAGGAGTATTATGTGCCAGCCTGGACCAACCACCATTGCCACCTGGGTGTGGGCCCCACCTCCAGAGTTGAAGGTGCCCATGCCATGGTTAAACTTTGGCTCCAAAGGTCCACTGGCACTCTCCTGAAGGTAGTTAGGGCTCTCCACATGGCATTCAGAAAACAATTTATTGAAATTATCAAGAGAATCTCCAAAGAAATCATTGTCCATGTCAATAATTTTCCTCCACACATCTGTTCCCTCAATGGCAAGGTGTCTCATTATGCTCTTCAGATGGCCTTTGACAATTTCAAAACCAAATTTCCTCCTGATGAAAAATGCACCAACAAATACAACAATTATCAAGGCATTCCTTGCAAGCATAAGACCCAAAAGGCATTTTCCAAGCACCAAAGGCTTGAAATATCAGACTTCCATCCTCAATGGCATTTGAATTTTCCTGTGAGGGTTTTTTAATTTCTTATTCTTATTTTTTTTTCTTATTAACTGAATTTATTTGTCATATTCTTCTCAGGCTGGTTGTCAAGGTGATGATCAAAGTGTTGGAAAATAAAGAAAGAATGAAGCCAAGAAAATATTTGAAGACATTGGGGAAGACCTTTTTCAAAGACCAATGGCAGAAATCACCCCAATTCTCCAACATTTTCAAGATGGTTTGACTGGAAAAGTCCCATTTGATCAAATTTACAAGAGTCAAGAGGATGATCAATATTATGAAGACCCTCTAGAATGCATGAATATCCGTGGAAGACCTCAAGGAGCCAAGAATAAAAGCAAAAATCAAAACAAAAGAGAACCTTCAAGATTTGAAATTATTGAAAGTCAATCCAAGAGAAGAGGAAGACCCCCCTCAAAAGTGACCAGTACAAGAACATCAAGATCACAATCAAATTTCCCCTCTCCAATTATGGAAGTGGACTCATCTGAAAGTTCTGAAAATTCTGAAGAGTCTGAGGCCTAAATATCAAAATCAATCAGTTCATCAGATTCACTACCCTCAGCAACTGAATTAAATAAATCAGAAGTAATCCTTAAAAGGTCCAGAAGATTGGAAATTGGAATCAAAACCTCACAAAGAAAATCACACAAGCCTGCCACCAGTCTGAAGATATATGATGCAATTGACTTGACCTGTGAGCATTGTCAAAGAAATTATCAGAAAAGTGATGAATTCTCCAAGCTGTTTGTGATTTTTTAATTCTTTTTAATGTAAATTTCTCTTGTTTATTTTGATATTTCTTCATTTTTTGACCTTATTTTATCATATAACTGGCTCAGAAGACTTGCCCAAGTTTATATTGAAATAAACCTTCAAGGCCATCAATGTCCAAGGTGATGGAAACTGTGGCTACATAACAGTATCCCACTACATTTACAAGACTCAAGATCAATAGGCTGATGTCAGAGGTGACTTGGCTGAAGAAATTCAACAAAATCAAGACCTTTATGAAGCCATGAACACCTTAATTCCCTCAGTATCATCTTATTTGGACAGAATTGAATGGTATGAAGATGTTTGCCAGGCTCCAAAAAGCCAGTGGATGTCCATTCCTGCCATGGGGGATCCAATTGCAAATAAGTATAAAAGACCAGTTCTATTTTATTCCACATTCCAATCTTTTTCTTTTTTCTATTATTTTTGTCCTCCAAATGATAATCCCCCCATTTTCATCTGCTCTTTGGATAGCTGTGCTCATTTTGTTCCTTTGGACATAATCATTTGTGAAGTTTATCCAGTCCCCCCATTACTATGAATTGGGAGATTGGTGCCCAACCACAAGCCCTGGGGTGGGCTGATAAATTTAAGAAACACAGGATGTTGTATTTGTCCAATCTTCCTCCCCCCTTCAGAAAAAACCCACTATTCTGGAGATTGATTTTGATTGATTGATTTTTGTATATACAATTTCTGCCAATTAGTACTTAGATATAGTCATATCACAAAAAAGTTAAAAAAATCTGAAAAATTACACTTATTGCCCCTGCACTTGCTGTCCCACCAAAACAATTCCCCAAAATCATGGGCTTCTGGTTCCTTATTGTCCAGATTGAACCCTTCAATTTAAAAAAATGGAGGAAATTCATAAGTGGGAAGTTATTAAATTAACTTTCTAAAAATAGGCATATTACAATGACAGGAAAAAACGTTTGAAGAAAACCCCTTTTTGCACCTTCACTTGTCTCACCAAAAAAAATTCCCAAAATTATGGGGTTCTGGTGCTTTCTTCTTCAGACTGAACCCTTCATTTTCAAGACAAAATGGAGGAAATTCTTAAGTGGGAAGATTTTAAATGAATTTTTCAAAAAAATATGCCATTTTGGCATATTGGCCAAATTTGTGAAATTTGGCAAAAACAATTTCCAAAAATTTGTGCATATTGACATGCCAAGTCGTGAAAAATATGGAAAAAAAAATTAAGAAAATCCTCAAAACTGAGCTTGAGGATCTTCTTTTGAAAAATAAGGTCACTTAAGTCTTTTTACCATAAATTTACGTGTTTTTACCATAAATTGGTAAAAACACGTAAGTTTTGGGTAAAACATGTAAGGGCTTGGTGTTTTTACCAACACCCTTTACTTATTTATATTCTATTATTTTGATTTAATTCTTCAATTTAAAACTTTTCTACTATATTACTTTGTTTCAAACGAGAAAGACATTTCCAATTGAAAATTTTCATCAAATACAAAAACCAATGTGAAAAGAAGACCAAGACATTATCACATCATATTAAAACCTGAATATTAGTATTATATCTTTATCTTTCCAAGTTAATAATCTTCAATCCCTTAAAAAAATCATTCCAATTCTTCTCTAACAGGCTTTACCTTGTATTCTCTCCCAGGAGCCCACCTCTAGAGCTGGGGGTACTGTCACAACCATGGAACATAGCACCCCTTGGTCCAGTTGATGGAAATTCCTTTCCATATTCCTAGTAGATGTTTAATGTTGCCATAGTCATTTTTCTTGGCAAAATTTACCATTTAATCACCTGGGGCCAACCTGACCCCTTCATCAACCCAAGACCATTCTTGAACACTTTCTACCTTTGGTAATTTCTCAATCAATAAGGGGAATATAGCCCAAAAGGATATATTTGACCTTTTGGAATATAAATACATTTTTCAGAATTTGGGTGAATTTTACTCCTAAATGCCATTTTCCTATGAGAAAATTGTAAATATTCCCAAATATCCATATTTTCCAGTTTTTCACACTTTTGTGAAAATGAAGATTTGAGATTTTTTTAGGCTAGGTTTGGCCACTCAACCCAAAAGGGGTCAGAACACGCAGCCAGCCCCTGAAGAAATAAAACTCAATCCTTTCCCACTTTTTTTAAGCCAATCCTCCAGAAGATGTTTGGCTATCTTTTCTCTTCAATAACCAAAAGTGCCATTAATGTTGTCATATACCATTATGCACCTTTTTTCACCAGAAAGCCAATGTTTACCAAATCAATGGGAAATAAGTCAAATCATAAATACCTTTCAGCCCTTAAGGCTAATATTTTCAGTAGGATTGATTAGGGCTCAATAACACATGCTTGCTTCAATACCAATCACCTCACTCATCAGGGATTGGTTGTTTTCAAGTATGGAATATTTCCCCAAGGTAATACTTTCAAGTTTTTTTAAGGGATATTCAAGAGGCAGTTTCAACTCAGTTTTTAAGGTTGAATTCTCCATAAATCAACCTTGGAAACAATACTCATTCAATTCAGTATATTTACAAATAGGCCTGTATTACAATCAATGGCCTTTGGAAGATCATCCAACCAGTTCAATTGTCAATGTGGCAGGGTGTAATTTTCCTCAAGAAGTAAATACATCTTCAAGGATTCAATAAAGACCAGCTGTCAGGCTGAAGAGTTCAATCTCTCAATTTTTGATATATACCAGACTATCTTTCAACACTGGGGGTTTTTCCTCTAGTGAATTAATCTACTTGAATTAAATTTCATCTTTGTTGCTCTAGAATATTAATAGTGAATACTGATACTATAAAGTCAGTAATTTTCACCTTATTGCTTACCTGTCAGTGGATATTGGTGAATATATTTTTCTAATTCTATTTTTCTTCCTGGAAGGTTTAAACAGTAATTAAGGAACTACTTGGTTGGCTCTTTGGAAATTATCTTTCTTTCTTATTTGAATCTCATATTGTAATTTCATTTTTCTCATTGAAGAAATATATTCCTTTTCTTATTCCTTTAATTATTTGAAGTCTTCCAAGTGAGCTCCCTGATTACTGATTTCCAGGAAAATTTTCATTTTCAAAATGCCCTGTGGCGACAGGTTTACCTTGGGTATCTCCATAAGCTGCATAAGATTCAATGAAATCCATGAGGTGTTAATATGGAAAATACTGAAACACCTCATCAATATTACAAAAAGATTTTCATAAATTTTTGTTCCTTGAATATCTATTCCAAAAGAATTTGATGCTGAGAAGCACTGTATTAATATAAACTAAGATTTGTGTTAGAAATTATCTTAGAATTACTTTTAAACCCAAAGTGAACATCAGTATTGAATGTTGAACTACCATTTTGGTGTAAAAACTAACCAAGAGGCACAAAAATATTAAAAAGAGCCAGGGTACCCAGCCTCTGAGGCCTCTGGGTTCAGCGAGCTCTAGAGCTTGGATGAATGGTGGATTATCCTTCAAAAAATATTTATTGATATTTCTGGAAACAGTTTGACTGAGGCTACATACCATCAACTAATGAGAAAATAGAAAATAAGATGATATTTTGATGTGGCAAGGATGTAATAAGTACCAATGACTCCTTGAATAATGTACATTATTTATTTTTTTCCAGGGGTTAACCTAAAAAACTACTCAATCCCTTTTTGGACTATTATGGATGGAATTACCTCATGGGAACTACTTTTTACTATGCTATTGCCCTGCATCAAATAGAAAATGAGGTAAGGCATCAAAAATCAATTTAAAATACAGATATTGATTAATCTACATTAGCTATTTAGAAATTATGGAGAATATTTGAATCTAAGCCAAAATAATAATAATTTAATAATCTGAATTAAAATTCCACCTACAGTCCTTTCATGATGATTCCATATGACACACCGAATATTCAAAAAGTCACATAATATACAACCTGTGATAGAAATATAAAGAGAAACAATATTTTTGGGAAATTCTTTTTCTTTAAATTGAAGAAATAATTTGGTTTGTAAATGTATTTTTTATTAACAATAAATGGGTTGGTTCCTATGCAACATTACATAATCAAGTAATCATGATAACTTTACATGATAACAAGTGATGTAAGCATACATAAAAACAACAAAATTAGTTTTTCATCTATTTTTGTTAAATTTGACTCCTTTTCAGGACTCTTTGAGTCAATTCAGACTTAAAAGAAGACTAATTTTTTTTCAATAATAATGTTGTGATCACTTCAATCTTATAGATTTATATTAGTATACTACTGCATGGCATTATGAAAGAATTATTAATATTTCAGATATCTTTAGTTCCTGAAATATAGTTTATACAAGGAGAGTTTCCATTAACTCTAATAGTATTTCCATATTTTAATGTTCTACTAATTCCACATCTAAATTATGATTGTCAATCCACAGATACTCTTTTGAAGCTTACTCAAAAGCCCTCAAGTGTTTCAATCTATTTTTTTCAAAGTTTTTCAACTTATATTTTGTTTTTTACACCTTTTTGGGATTTTTCTCCTTAATTTTAGATTTTTGTACACTTTTCCTTGTAAATTCTCTAAATAAGTAGGCTTAGAAACATCTCCTAAAATATATTTATCTCTGTAAAGACTTGTAAATATATTGAAATAATATTTTCCAATTGTATTTATGACGTAAAACTCTATTGTGATGTGAAGAATTCTTTTAAGTGTTATTGACTCTAATATAGAAATATTATCCTTGTCTTAATATTGCTGTCAGCATAGTTTGGCTTTAGAATACTTCTGTGATGAAACCATCAAGATAATTAATAACTTAAGTGTTTAAATAATTGAAAATTTAGATTTTGTGATTACAGTGATTTTTCTTCCATTTTGTTGATTTTTGAGTACAGTCATAGCAAAATAGTCTAATTTGACTAATTTTCTCATAGAAAAACCTTGTATTTGTTTTCTTGATATAGATATTGTCTGAAGAAACTGTAAGAAAAATATTCTGTGTAGTAGCTTAAATTTCTATTTATTTTTGCCTTATTCAATAAAAATATTATTATCAAATTTTAAAATAATTTTTAAGCAAGGAGACTATAGTACTTATATCAAAATGTTTTATGGGGATACTTGAGAAAATTACTAAAGAAAATTGAGGTTTTTATGAAGACACTTTAAAATTAGCCATGTTTCTGGAAAATATTCCCTGAAGCTGTGGACAAATATTAAGCCAAAAAAATTATTTATTGAGAAGTTATACAAATTTATTCTTGATTTTTTTTAAATTAGTATTTTGGATCTATATTGTCAATTTATGATTGGAGATCTACTTAAAGCTTACATTAGATTAACAGGCTAGTTTTGGTAAGGATGTTTTACTAGGTAAATACATTAGAAAGATGTTAGAATACTCAGTTTTCAAGCACCAATTAACATATTCATTCATTCTTTCCATTAATAATAAGTCAATCAAATAAAATAAGAGATATATTGTAGTTATTCAAAACGTTTTGGGCGGAAATATCTTATTGAAAATCTCTTTAATTAACATCCATGACCAGATGGGTTTTTAAATATGAGACAAAGCAAAGGGAAAACTTTTTATATCATTATAGTAAGAAACACTAATTATCCCTTAGGCTGGAATTTTTGCTTCATAAGATAAAGTATCATTAATTGAGAACAATTTCAAATGGAAAAATAGTTCAAAATATGTTTCCAAAAAATGGGCAGGGATAAAAAATTTAATTGAAGTAAAAAGTATAGTTCATTTTGAATATTCTCCTTCAATATTTTTTTAAACATGAATATAATTGTATTATGGAGATTTCTCTAGGTAAAATATAATTTAAAACAAGTTGAAAATATCTCTTAATAGACCGGGATTTCCCAATCCACAATATTACTGATAGATGTTTTTACAACAAAAATCATAGTTTTTCCTCTATTTAATACCACATTATACTCCATTAAAGACTTTTAACCCTTATTTTGAGAAGAAATAAGCAGAGACATTGTCCAAATTTGTATGGTGTGGATATGAAACTTTGATTAAATATCAGTTAATTTTCCTGTCCTCAAAATTTGTATAATGTACAATTTGATTAAAAATAGTAAGATTTAAGATTTTTATTATTAAAAATTTCAATCTTATTAGTTTTAAGTTTGGAATTATAAGACAATAATATTATAGAGGTTTATTGGTTTACCAACAATATTGTACAAGAAATATTTGATGCTACAAAAGAAGTTTCTTCAATAATAATTTCAATTGAAATTAATTGAGCAGATAACTGCAAGAAATTCATATAAGAACAGAGTCTTTAAGTGTAATATCAAAGTGTAAATATGTCCAAAAGTGACCAGAGTGGACTTGGAAACAAAGGGAGAGATCTAATAGTGATGAAAGATGCTTTAATTCACTTTTGGGGTGGTTCAAGAGTCAAAATGATCATAAGAGTTACAAAAAATGATGATAATAATTTTTCACATGGTTAAATGTTTTGTAATGGTATGAAAAAAGTGGTTGGAATCTTTGATTTCTTGGTTTAACAATGTATAAACTACTTATAGAAGGAAAGGATTCTAACATTAAGGGAAAAATGGGGAAAAGAAGAAATTCTTTCATAGCCACCAATTTTCTTAATCCAAAAGTAATGTTTACTCTTCTCAGTCGTGTGAATCACTCTGGAAACATAAAAGCTAATTATGGAATCATTGAATCAAGGTTTGGACCAACAAGGGCTGGTTTTAGCCATTTTTTGCTATTTCCAGCCATCTTGGACGCTTTGAATCAGCCATTTCTATAGTAATTCCAGGCTTCAAGCATTCAAAACAAGGCAGAGTGTGTGTAACAGAAATTGAAGCCAGCTCAAGTTGTTTTTGCTAAGATTTTTTTCACTTTTGGGTAGTTTTACCCCCTTAAAAACAGCTAAACCTTTTCTGGTTGGTATCAAAACCACATTAAAAATTGAGGCACAGATGCTGTGACTCAAGTACAGGCCAAATGTGATGAGAGCTTGCATTAATTTTGACATCCCACACCTGCCAGGAGGGAAATTGGGGCATTCTGAACCCCTTTGAGCCAAGATTATTTTCCCCCAGAATTAATCTTTGACATTTATTTTATCTTCAATTCCTCATCATATTTTATACTTGTAACTTACATATGTAGTTAAATTGAGTTTTTTCAGTATAAAACTGTAATAATTGGTACCTCATATGTAAATCAAAGTTCATTTATGTAATTAATGCACACATTTCAACATTTCAATTGAAAACACTCCAGTTCCTGATAACTTCTAAAATAAGCACCACACCTCAATTTTAACACAAAAATTGATGATCAACACCACATGTGGTGTAAATTAAATAAATGTATTGCATACTCTCAATTTTTATACCAAAAATTCACAAAACTCCATTTGAGTGTATTTAGTGTTGAGTTGCAAAACTTTCACCCAAAGGTTACTCCACCCTATTTTATATGAGGAAGCCAAGGGTGAAATGATTTTAATAGTTTTTTTATTGGATAAAAATTTACAATAATTTTTATTTGAATCCTTTCCAAAAATATTTTGATTTTAATATTTCTTTTGAAAATTTGTTTTACTTAATTTTTACAAGTAAAAATGTGTTTTCAAAATTTGAAATTTCAATGTAATTTTTTGAAAAAGTATGATTGAGCTTTTATTTTGTGTATGAATTTGGTATTTACATTATAATATTTTCTATAATATAAATAGGGTGTTGGTAAACCCATATAAGCTTTTAGTTAAAAAATGTAAGCTCTTACGTGTTTTTGCCATCAATTGGTAAAAACACATAATTGTATGGTTAAAAAACATAAGGGTTTTTTTAAATGCAATATGGCTATTTATGGCATTTTGAAGGTCATTAATGGCATTATCAATGCAATAGAGGGAATCATTAATTCCATAAATCGCATTATTGATGCCACCAATGGCATTGTTAATTCCATAAATGGCATTATTAATTCCATCAATGGGATTTTTCATTCCATAAATGGCATTTTAATGCCATTTATGGTATTTTTAAGGCCATTCATGCCATTTATGGCATTGTTAAGGTGACAAATGACATTAACAATGCCATTTATTGAAATGTTAAGGCTATAAATGACATTAACAATGGAATGAATGCCCTTAACAATGCCATTGATGGCATTGTTAATGTTATTTATAGCCTTAACAACTCCATAAATGGCATTGTTTGTGGCCTTAACATTTTTAGCAAAAACACATAAGAGCTTACGTGTTTTTACAAAAAAGCTTACATGGGTTTACCAACACCCTATAAATAAATGTATTTATTGATAATTATAACAAAATCTATTCTTTGTGGTCTTTTGGGTATATAAAAATAGCCTTAAGGCTCTCATGCCCTCCCCTGAAAAAAGAATATTACTCTGAATTCTTATTATTTCTAGTTTGTTTGAACCTTCTGAGAAGTTAGGTAGCTTCGGGTATGTGCTTTCCTTCCAAAAATTCATCCTCACAAGCTGGCTCACTGTACCTAACAAGGTATTCCCTTACTTTTTTAATACTCAATTTCGTTTCTTTGAGAACTTTTTTAAATTCCTCAAAGCCAGACAATTCAACAGGAGATATATGCTGGGGAGCTTTGTTTCTCAAGGAGAACGTTTCACCATCACCAGATTCTTAAGGCTTTAGAAGGCTTACTGGAAATGTAGTGTGCTTATTACTCAGTTCCTCAGATAATCTCACCAAAATGACATTTTCTCCATTTAGGTCATGCAAAGCAGTCTTTGAGCTTGTTACATGCTTTGATGGTATCAAAGTTAGTGGTAGATACAAGTGCTAAATCTACTAGTTTGAAATCTGGAGTCTGTCACAGGGGCTCTTGGACAGAAAAAAAAGAGTTGCCTGACACTCAGAAGTCAGGGAACTCACTTGGAAGTCTCCAAAAGAATAAAGGAAATAAAATAAAGCATTTAATTCCTCTAAGAAATATGCAGGTACAAAGATGAGATGCAATAAGAGGAAAGAGACGCCAAATGGCCAAAGAGTTAACCAAGTAAGTCCTTAATCACTGTTTCAACCTTCCAAAATGTATGATGGAATCAGTAAGGATATGACCACCAAGTATCCATTGACAGGCAAAGAAAGAAGAAAGAAAAGGTGTCAAATGACTGACTTGATAATATCAGTATTCACTTAACAAAAAATGATAAGATAAATAAATATAAAATAAAATCAAAATATATTAATTAACTGGGGGAAACGCCTCCAGGGTCAAAGGAGGCTTGTATATGTGAAATGTTGAGAGCTTTACTCCTTCAGGCTGAGAGCTGGTCTATATTGGATCCTTGAAGCTGTATCGACATCTTGATGAAGTGTTTTTCTTTCCAGATTGAAAAATGGACTTTGTTGAATGATCTTCCCATTATGTATAATTGAATCACACGTCTTGATGAATCAAGACTTCATTGAAATGAATGTGGTTGCCAAGGTGGATTGATGGAGCACTGATGCTTGAAAAACTGTTTTGAATTTCCTCTTGAATATCCCTTGAGAATTTATTTCCAGTATTCCCTTGGAGGAATGCAGTGAATGAGAATAACCAATGATTTCTTAATGGCGTCATTGGTATCTAAGATTTACACTTGTACTTGAGCCTTGATGAATCCTCTGGATGACTTGATGCCTTGATGACCTGAATAAAAAGTTAAAATAACCATATTATTTGTGCGCCATTTAATTTCTGGTGAAAAAAGGTGCATAATGGTGTATAACACCATTTATGGAATTTTTGGTTATTGAAGGTTGAAAGTGGCCAAAGGTCTTTTCAAATAATGCCAGGAGGATATGAGTGAAAATTGGGTTTTGGAGGCTTCAGAGGTGACAAAGTGTTTTTTGGGGTACTCCGCCATTTTTGGGTTTTTGGCCAAATACAGCTAATACAGCTTTAAAATGGTATTTGCGCAAAGTGCGCAAAGATGTGCAAAATGCACAAAATGCACAAATCTTTAGAATTAAGCCCCAAAAGGTCTGATATGCCTTTTTTGGACATACTTCCCATAATACATGGGAAAATGGCATATACAGCTGAATACAGCAAAAGTTGCCAAAAGTGCGCAATATGCGCAAAACTGTATTTAAAGCTTAAAAAGCCAAATACAGGCTTTTGGGCCATATTTTTCCTGTTGACTGGAAAATACCAAAGAGTTCCCAAAAACGGAGAAAGGCTAGGAAGGGCGAGGTTGGCCCCAGGAGTGAAAATGACCATGAAAGGCCAGAAAAGATGAGAGGGCCTATTTGGCCATTGATTATGGATATGGCCAAATTTCCATAAGATTTATATGGCACTGAAATTCCATATAGAGTCCAGGAGGGTAATTGCCATTGTTGTGACAGTACCCCCACCTTGGGATGGTGAGCTCCTGAGCACCAACACAAGGTGAAGCCTGTTGAGGCAAACCGGAAAGGATTTGAGAGAGGGATTCAAGAGGAATGATTAAGAGAAAAATAATTTGATAATGATATTGAAAAGTTAGCATGTGACAAAGGACTTTCTTGATCTTCCTTTGACATTGGCTTCAGAATTGATGCCAATTTAAAATGAATAACGTTGATGCATGAATTGATTTGGCGTAAGTAAAGAAAATTGAATATGAAAATAAAAAGAAAATGAAAGAATTATAATGAAAATAAGAAAAGAAAAAATAACAGAGAAGTGAATCTTGTGGAGGTTCCAACCTTCATCACAGAGGTTGGTAATTGATTTTGGAATCGGCCAAGGACTTGGAAACAAAATTTTGATGCCACATGCTCACAGAGTGGCCAAGGCTATGTTTTGACAGATTGTAGACCCCTCAGGGAAGTGCACACCAGGAGAGGAACTTACGTTTGGTGATTACCACTCCCTCCAGTGCCATAAAAAGCAAATAAAGTTGCTGAAAGATTGATATGGAATTGGAAAAACTTGGAAGTGAGATGAAAAAATGAATGGTCCATTTTCCCAAGTGAAGATGGCCATACTTTTGGAATTGATGTTGAAAGCTAGGCCAAGATCTGTGTCCAAAAAATTTCAGAGTGCTCACAAAGTGGTCAAGGTGATGATTACAACATGAGGGCAGAATACCTCTAAAGGTGCATACCAGGAGTGGGACTTACATTTAGTAATTCCTTTCCCCACCAAGCAACATAAAAATCAAGCTCTTGAAAAATGGGGTCCTTGCTTTTCCGGATATAAAGAATGAAAATCCTTGACCAGTTCAGGACAATTCTTGAGGTTTTCAGTTGGTTCCCAAGTGGATCTTTCTGAGTCTTGACTGAAACCTTTCCATTCCACCAGATACCATAATTTTCCTCTCTTGAGCTTTCAGTCCAGTATTTGAGAGACTTCCTATTCCTCTTATTCTTCAATGATGATTGGCAGAGGAGGCTCTTGATTCCTTTTTGGGATTGTTGATGTCTTGACTGGTTCTAAGAGTGAAAGATGGAAGACTGGGTGGATAGACTTCCATTGAGATGGGAGCTTGAGGTGGTTGGCATGAGTGCTGACTTTCTTCAAGATTGGAAGAGGACCCAACCATATTTCAGACAGTTTTTTTGGCGGGTCTAGTTGATTTGATGTTCTTGGAAGAAAGCCATACCATGTCACCAGGATTGAAAACAGGTGGACTTGCTCTCCTCTTATCTGCATACCTCTTAAACCTGTTTATGGCAACTTCAATTTCTCTCTTGACATCTTGCTCTACTGATTAAATTTTTGGTTGACAACTTTCCAGCAGGAGTGTCTTTGTAAGGCATGGGTATGAAACTTTGATAAAATATCAAGTACTTTTCCTGTCCTCAAAATTTGTATAAGGTCAAATTATTTAGAAATAGTAAGAAATATTATTTTTAAAGAGAAAACACGCCAACTTTATTATTTTGAACTCCATAAGTGTAAAACAATAATATAATAAAAAAATACTTTTTACCAACAATAAAGAATTATCCAAAAATACTCTACAAGAGATATTTAAGGCTACAAAAGAAATTTCTTCAAGAGCGATTTCAATTGGAATTAATTGAGCAAAAACCTGAAAGAAATTAATTAAAGAACAAAGTCTTTGAAAGGATATTTGAAGAGAAAACATGCCCAAAAGTGACCAGAATAAATTTGGAAACAAAGTGACAAAGTTAACAGTGATGAAAGATGCATTAATTCCATTTGGTTGTGGTTCAGGGGTAAGAATGATTATAAGAGTTACAAACAGTGATTATAATGATCTTCCCACGAGGTTAAAAGGCTTAAAAGGATTTAAAAACGTTGGTTGGAATCTTTTATTGATTGGTTTAACAGTGTTTAAACTAATTATAAAAGGAAAAGATTCTAACATGAAGTGAAAAGTGGGGCTAAGAAGACATTCTTTTATAGCCATCAATTTTCTTACTCCAAAAGTTAAATTTACTCTTGTAAGCCGCGGAAAACACTCTGACAACAGAAAAGCCAAGTTTGGCATTATTGAATCCTGGTTAGACCAAAAAAGGGCTGGTTTTAGCCATTTTAGACCCTTAAATCAGCCATTACTATAGTAATACCTGGCCTAGAGCCTTCAAAACACATCAGAATGTGTGTAAGAGACGTGGAAACCAGTTAAAACTGTTTTTACTAAGACCGATTTATCTTCAGGGTAGTTTTACCCTCTTTGCAACAGTTAAAACTACCCTGTTTGGTATCAAAACCTCATCATCAATGGAGTCACAGACCCTGTGACTCAATTCTAGGCCAAAAGCAATGAACCTTTGCGTGGATTTTGGCATCCACAACTGTCAGCAAAGATTTTTGGGGTCTGGCTCCCCCTTAGAGCTAGAGTTCCTTCTCCCCCCAATTTTAATCTTTCCGATTTATTTTTTCCTTTAATTCCTCATCATGTATTATACTTGTAATTTACATATGTAATTCAATTGAATTGTACAGTGCAGTACAGTAATAATTTATACCTCATATGTAAATAAAAGTTGACTTATGTAATACACACACACATTTTGACATTTCAATTGAATTCAATTGAACATACTTCAATTCCTCATAACTTCTAAAATATACACAACACCTCAATTTTAACACAAAATTAGGTAGTTAACACTATATGTGGTGTGAATTAAATTAAGGTTTTGAGTATTTTCAACTTTTGTACAGAAAATACTAAAAACTTAATTTAAGCTTATTTAGAGTTGAGTTACAGAAATTTCACTCAGAGGTGACCTCACCTAATTTTGTATGAAGAATCCAATGGTGAAATAATTTTTGCATGTATCTTTATTGGATAAAAATTTATGATAAATTTTATTTGACTTTTCTCCAATTTTATTTTATTTTTGATAATTTTGTTAAAAATTCATTTTAACTTAATTTTTTCAAGTATAAATGTGTTTTTACAATTTTAAAATTTAATGTAATTTTATTTTTAAACTTTAATTAAATTTTTAATTATATATATTTATATTTTAATATTTCTTTTAATAGTATAAATAAATTTATTTTATTTATATTTATATGTTCATTTTTTATTTGTGGTCTTTTGGGTATATGAAAATACCTCTAAGGCTCACATTCCCTCCCCTAAGAAAGAATATTACTTTGTAATATTGCTATTCCTAGTGTGTCTGAATCTCCCAAGAAGTTTGGTAGCTTCAGGTATGTCCTTTTCTTCTAACCATTCATCTTCATAAGTTGGGTCACTGTGCCTAACAAGGTATTCCCTTACTTTTTTGGTTCTTAATTTTCTTCCTTTAAGGACTTTGGTAATTTTCTTAATACCAGATGCCTCAATAGGAGGTATTAATTGGGGAGTTTGATTCCTCAAGGGAAAAATTTCAGCATCAGTAGATTTATATGGCTTTATCAAGCTTACTGGAAATTTAGGATGCTTATTACTGAGTTCTTCAGATAATTCTACTTCAATAGCATTTTATCCATGGAGGGCCTTAATTACAAAAGGGCCTGCAAAGGAGTCTTTGAGATTTTTAAATCCTTTGATGTTATTGAATTTGGTGGTGGATACTAGTACTAAGTCCCCTACTTTGAAATCTGGATTGGAATGTGATTTGTCCCATTTATCTTTAGCATATGCAAATGAGTCTTCCATGCATCTTACTGAATGATTTCTAGCTCTTTCTAGCTTTCCTTTGAATCTGGCAGCTGTATGGTGTATTTCAACCAAATCTTTTCTCAAAGAATTTAGGTATAATTTGGGATTCCATCCTTTTTCTGAAATAGCAGGAGTTTGATTGGTACTGGAATTAATTGATGTCTTATATGCCAATTCTAGTTCTGGTAAAAGAGTACACCAATTGTGAGTGAATCCATTTCAATCTTTGAATTCAAGGCCATATGCACAAAATCTTCTCACCATATCTTCTAAGGTTTGAATCATTCTTTCAGCAAGACAATCAGTTTGTGGGTGGTAGGCTGTGGAGAAAGATAACTTTGTCCCAAATAATTGGTGAAGATTTGTTAATAGTGCTGAAGTGAATTTGGGATCTCTGTCACTAATGATATTTGTGAATATGCCAGTCCATGACGCTACTCTATTCCATATCAGAAGAGCTGTATCCATGGCTGTATCATCTTTGTGGTATGATAAAAGAATTGGAGTTTTTCTGAATCCGTCTACAATTACTAGGCAAGCATTATAACTTCTGTCACCCTCCGGTGGTAGGCCAGTTACCCAATCCATATGGAAAATCTCCCAAGGTCTTCAGGGTTCTTCAATTTTAATCATATTTCCAAGTCTTTTTCCAGTGGATTTATTTGCTTTTTGAAATCTGTCACAGGTCTTTCAATACTCTGCAACATCTTTCTGCCACATTGGCCACCATATATAGGTCTTTACTTTTTCTCTTGTTCTGTCTTCAGACAGATGTCCTGAAAAGGGCCTGTCATGGCAGTATTTCAGTACAAGATTGATTAATGACCTGTCCACAACTGTCATGACACATGTGGGCTTGGTCCTGTGGTAAATTATACCATCCAGTAGGTGAAATCTTCCTTCATCATAAGATTTCTTCCATACTTCATCCAAGGAATGTATTAGAGAGTTGTCTTAACAGTATTTGTTAAGTAATTGGCATAAGATGCTGTAATTCTTATCTTGAGTGTAACTGCTTCTTACTCCTTCAAAGAAGGTGGTGTTCAAGTCTGTAACACTTATTCCTTCTATTGGGATCTGTGTGGAAGCTTCTTCTGGCACATAAGCAGGATTATCAATATCATTTGGTAATGGCCATCTGCTTAGTCCATCTGCATTCTTATGAATATTCCCATATTTATGAATAATACTCATATTCCCCCTATACTCTTGTATAGCTATTTGCCATCTGAGAATATGTCTGTTGGATGTTTTCATGTTTAAAAGTGATTTAACAGCGGTACAATCTGTTATTACTTCAAAAACACATCCTTCTAGAAAGTAATTGAGTTTTTCTAGAGCCCAAACAAGGCATAAACACTCCATCTCACTTGCTCCGTATCTGGCTTCAGATGGTTGTATTTGCCTGGATATGAAACATATGGGTCCTTCAACAGGTTTATCATTTAAAATTTGAACTTGATGAAGTGCAGTACCAAGCCCATCCGCTGATGCACCAATGTAAAGTTTAAAAGGCAGCTTAAAGTCTGGCATCAGTAAGAGTGGGGAAGTGGTCAAAGCTTGTCTTAAAGACTCAAAGGCTTTTACTCTGTCAACATTCATTTCAAAAACTGTGTCTTTGTCACATAGTTTATAAAGAGGTCTTGCTATGGATGCAAAATCTTTAATGTGTTGCCTTCAAGATCCTGCAAAACCCAAAAATGATTGAATTTCCTTTTTGTTTTGAGGAATAGGTTTCAGTAAGACTGCTGCAACTTTATTTTTGTCAATCCCAAGGGATAGACCAGATACTACATGTCCCATTGCTTTGAGTTCCTTAAATACAAAATGATATTTCTTCAAGGAAATTTTCATGTTAACAGATTGGATTTTTGTCAAAACTCTGGATAGTCTGTACATATGTTCTTCCCAAGTTGTGAGCCTTGAGGTATATTTTACATACCCAAATAGGCCACAATTATCTTAAAAATAAAATTTGAATTATGGATAACTCATAAGTCATGCATATATCCAAAATTCATCATTTTTGATTTCAGAAAAGATGAATAACGTTTTATTGAGTAAGTAAATCCATGGATTTAAGGCCAGATTTGGATTCTACACAAAAATTTACCTAGGGTAGCTCCATAGAGTGAATAAGCTCAAATTAACTTTTTGAGGTGGTAATATGGAAAATACTTCAATACCACATCATCAATAACACATAAAAGATCAGTGAAAATTTTTGTTTTTCTTAATTTCACGCCAAAATAATGGGAATGTGAGAAATCCCATGTTACATATACACTAAGAATCGTGTTATGCATGTTTTGAGCACTTCATATCATGGTATTCTTACATGGACTTTTGGTACACCCATAGTGGATATCTCACTTGAAGCTTAAATTTCTATTTTGACGTGAAAAATAGGCAAGGGGGACAAAAAACATCAAAGAGAGCCAGGGTACCCAACTTCTCAAGACTCAGAGGCGTGGACTGCTCCAAAGCGTGAATCCATGGCTGATCTTGGCCCAATTAGTAAACTGAAACACTTTGGGAACTTGGTTACCATGTTACAACTACAGTAATTCATAAGAAAATAGCAAATAACCTGCTATTTTGATGTGCCAAGGAGGTAAAGAGCTACTTAGACTCCTGTAACCACGTCAATTCTTAATGACTTTCCATGGCTAGACCCTAAAAGAGTAATTAAAACTCTTTTGGGACTTGTATTCATTGATTTACCTCATAGCAACCAGCTAAACACTGATATTTGCAATTCTATGTAGAAATGAGGTAGAAACTTTAAAAATTCATTAAAAATACAATTCTTAATAAATCTTTCTGAAACCTTCAGGACCAATGGAGAACTCTATGATCTATGGTACAACCAAAAAGAATTACAGTTTTACTGGTAAAATTAAAAGTTTTACTTACAGTCCATTTTTGACTATTCTATGTGAAACACTGAATCTTCAAAAATTCACAGTAATTACAACCTGTGATGAAATCGCCAATAACATTGATAACTTTGAAAAATCAATGATTATTTTGGAATAAAAGAATATTTACAGATGTTACTCCTTTTATTCTTAACCATATTGGGGTTGGTAGTCATGTAAAAGCATCAATTAAGTAATTATGATAATCTTACGTGACAACAGATGATGCAATCAATAATCCAAAAAGATTTATTGTTTTTTCACTCACTGGTTTTTTCAGTTCGCTCCATGGCACGCCTCTGTGAGCTGTTGTTGACTTAAAAGAGGCCTCTTCTTGCTGTTTTTTCCACATCAAATCATCTTATCATTTTATTAAATCATTATTACCAACAAGTAAGTATTAGTTAGACTATTATTAAGTGTTTTGTTCTTTCTGAATCAATCAGAAGGACGTGAAATCATAGAATTCAACTAGATATTGTTGTAATACTGTTATAAATCATTTTGATCCCTAAAATCCACAATTCTACGTCAAATTTCTCTACTGTTATCTTTCAATAAGTTCGTTGGAGTATTAGTGAGTCATTTATTTTAAATTATTGATGTTTTTCTCTATCATTAGTTTTCTTCAAGAATTTTCCTTATAATTATTCTTGCAAAAGATTATTATATATTAAAATAATTTTATTATTTTAATAAAAGAAGTTTTTATTATTAAAACCTTCTTGTAATTGATTCTTGTAGACAATTAATGCTCACTGTTAAAATCACTAGTAGTGTATAACACGTGAAAGAAATAATTTTAATTATTTAATTGTTGTTATAATAATACTTTATTATTATATTTCATAAGAAAAGACATAGTACTGTTGATTAATAGTAATATTATCATCAGTTTCATAGTCAAATCTTACATTTGGGGGCCTGGCCATGATTGTAACCAGAGTTTTGGATATAATCATATTCTAGACTTCATTTTTCTTTTCTAAAAAACCACCATACCTACCAAATCTTACATTTGGGTGCCTGGCCTTGTTTTTGAACCTCATACCCTTAATTAATATATTTTTAAGTTCTCAAATATATTAAATTAATAATTTTTTTCTTTGAATTTAAAGAATAAATAAATTTTATTTTTGAAATTGTCTTAGAATCTTTTTCATTGAAGAATTTGGTTTAATTTTATACTGTTTTTACACATGGATTTTTCACATCGAAAAACTTATAAAATTATTCTTTGAGTTACTCTGAATTAATTTTGATTCAAATTCTTAAATTTTAATTTTTTTTTCTTTGAAAAGAATATTTTTTTAATATTAAAAAATATACAACTTATAAAAAATCTTTAAAAATATTTTAAAAAGTATAAAAAATAATTTTTTTTTCTCTTTTATAATTTTTCTAGTGTCTTTAATCAAATACTGTGCAGCTGGCAATAGACTCAGTAAGAGATACATCACTAGCCCTGAATCTTCAGAAGCAGAATCTGAAGAAAGTATTGAGGTGCAAATTGCTAAAAGAGGCACCTTATTTAACTCAGAAAAGAATAAAATACCACCAAAAGGTGTGTTTTTATCTTTATTTTTTACTCTTTATCCTTACATTGACGTGAAAATGGTGCATACCAGAAATGGAAGCAACTATTCAGTCCAATCAGATGGATGTGGACAAGGAAGAGGCAAGAACAAATCCAGAAGTGCCAAATCTTCCTCAATAAAGACACATCTGGAGGTTTCCAGAGTTGCCCCCATTCCCCAAGGTCTGTACCCACAGATTTTGATGTGAATTCTGAGCCTGAACTAATTCTTGATAATATTTCCAGGGCTGAACCATTTTCAAGTGGCAGAAATAGAAATATATCAATGTCAGTACAAAAATTGGTTCAGAGCAGCCAAAGAAGAGGAGTGGGAAATCTGCCCAAGCCTTTGGCAGGGGGCCAGGAACTCCTACTTACACATCAAGAGCTTTCTGGGTCAGGAGAAGACCATAGAACTCTTAAGAGGTTGGAGCCCACTATATTGCAAAGACAAGGTCAAAAAGATAAAGAATTGGTTGAAGAACCAAAGTCTTTTATCCATAGACCAGAAGAAAGTGTTGGAAATGACTCCAGCTTTGGAGACAGAGGCACCAGTGGCGTCTACCAGCTCCAAACCAGCTCCAGAAGTGTCCAAAGACAAGCCCAAAGGACGTCAGAAGAAGCAGGGAGGTCCCAAGAACCATCAATGCAAGGGCAAAGGCAAAGCCAATTGGCACAGACCTTACCCACAAGGGTACAGGATCCCCGAATTGGAGCTTTCAGCCATGGACAGTGTCTTCAATATGGCCAGAACTCTTATGGAATTCACAGCCAAGGAGCAGGAAAGGATGAACAGGACTTTTCCACGCAAATACCTGATGTACAAAGAAGCATTAATGTAAAAATTGGGAAACTTGATGCAAGTTTAAATAAAATTCCATCAAACTTAAGTGACTTAAAGAAAAATGACAAGAAATATACTGAATGGTATCAATTGTCAAATGTCAACTTTGAGTCAATTATCAATGCTTGTAACAGAATTGAGAGTACATGTCAAGCTCAGAATGATGACATGGAAGATATTTCCATTTTGAAAATGATTGATAGACTTAAAACTCTTGAAGATCATGTCTTACAAATAGCTGAGAATACCAATCAATTTGCTACACACTTAGCAAAAAGCGATAGTGAAAGGCAGAAGTTAAAGAATGAAATCATTGCAAATGTGGAACAAATTCATAAGAATTATGAACCACATATGCCAAGACATTCTACAACTTTGACTGAAGAGAAACTTTCTGTTAAAGGAAGTTTGACCCCATTCTCAGGAGAAAATGTTATCTCTGCAAAGGATATTCCCAAATTGGAAGAATGGCCAAAATTCTCTGGTGAAGGAGAATATAACCATATTGAATTCATCAGCACTATTGATATGTTTCAAGAAGACTTTAATATACCTGATGAAGTCATAGTGGGGAAATTACATTGTCTATTTACCAGACCTGCAAAGAGATGGTATTACAAGATGAGAATAGATCATGGTAAACATGATTGGTCTTGGTGGAAATCTGAATTGATTACCAAATGGGCCAATAATTCTTGGAGGTTTAAAATGGAAAATGCTTTTGAAAGTGCCATTTTTAACTCAGAAAAAGATAAACCACTTACTTGGTTCTTCAAACAGAAAGATAGATTATCTGCCTTACACCCAGATATGTCTGACACTATGATTAATATGAAAATATTAAGAAAGTGTGGAGGAGAACTGGAACATGCTATCAAAAGCAGATGTGTGGAACCCTGTTCAACAGAGGACTACATTAATGCTATGGAAGATATCATTACCAGAACAAGAATTGGTAAAACTTGGTCTAAAATCCCAATGGAATTCAAGATGGTCTCAAGAATCCCCACAGAGTACAGAAGACCAGAAAAACCTGTCTTAAAGTGTCATAATAGTGGAAGTACTTCACATTTAGCCAACACTTGCCCTAAAAAGACAAAGATCAATGAAGTTCAAGTCATTGAGGAAAGTCAGTGTACTGAAGAGAAAGAGGAATCTGATCAAGACTCTGCAATCTCTTAGGATAAACCAGTGGAGGACTTTCCCATTGAAAACATCACAGCCTTCTTTGAGGTCACAGAAGTCCATACCCACTTACCACAATATAGTGAGGATTGCTGCAACCTGATCAATATCCAGGATGCCAGAATGTGTAAGACAAAACCTGCTAGAGGTAAAGGTTATACTGCTGGAGCATCCTGTATCACATCAGTTTTGATGAATGATATTGAAGCCAAAGTAAATTTGGATACAGGAACATTTTGCACTTGTGTGGGCAAAGATTATCTCCAAATTATACTTCCCGAATAGAAAAACCATCTATTACCAATAGAAGGTGTACAATTTAGTAGTGCTAGTAACAATATGTACCCTTTGGGCATATTGGACACTAATATTGTTTTCCCACATCCTGCAGGAAGTGTAAGAATGAAAACTGAGATTGTGGTAATGGATGATTGCACATCTCAGCACATCATTCTTGGAAATGATTACTTAAATATTTATGGTATTGACATCAATAACCACAAAGACAGATATTTCACAATTGGGGATAACAAAAGGCAAAAATTTGCTCTTTCCAATATGCCAAAACAAATATCTGTAGTATCTTCTGAGCAAGATACTTATAAAGATGAATTTGTGTCTAATCAGCTTTTTGAAGCACAAATTATTTCATCATTGTCACCAAAGATGAGGAATGAACTTATTAATGTGTTATACACATACAATAATGCATTTGCCTCTGATAATGAACCATTAGGTGCTATCAAAGGACATGAAATTGATATTACTCTTAATATTGATAGACCATAACAACCAGTACTTAGAAGACCAGCTTATCCAGCCAGTCCCAGATCTAGAGAAGCCTTGGAAAAACATATCCAAGAGTTAATCCAACTTGGTGTACTAAGGAAAGTAGGCCATAATGAGGAAGTTGAAGTGACAACACCTGTTATTATTGCCTGGCATAATGACAAGTCAAGAATGGTTGGAGATTTCAGATCATTGAATACCTACACAGTTCCAGATAGGTATACAATCCCCAGAATTCAAGAAACCTTGACTCAATTGTCTAAAGCCAAGTATATAACATCAATGGATGCATTGAAAGGCTTCCATCAAAATGTTTTGACGCCTAAAGCTCAGAAATTACTTAGAATTATCACTCACTGTGGTATTTATGAGTATCTTAGAATGCCATTTGGCATTAAAAATGCTCCATCTCATTATCAAAGAATGATTAATACCATCTTTCCTACAGAATTATCTGAAGGATGGCTTATCATTTATATTGATGATATTATCATATGTTCTGATTCATGGTCTTTGCACCTTGAAAGACTTGCAAGAGTACTTCACAAAGTTGCAGAAGTGAATATGAAAATTCCACTTAAGAAATGCAATTTCGGTTTTGAGGAACTCAAAGCATTAGGACATGTTGTTTCTGGTTTAAGCTTGGGTATTGATAAAAAAAAGTGGCAGCAGTGTTACTTAAGCCAATACCCCAGAATAAAAAAGAAATGATGTCTTTTCTTGGGTTTGCCAGCTATTATAGGCAACACTTGAAAGACTTTGCAATTCTAGCCAAGTCACTTTATAGAATCTGTGATCAACAGACTGTATTTGAGATGACACAGGAAAGAATTAAAGCTTATGAGAAGATAAAGAAAGCTCTTACAGAAGCACCTTTACTCCTCATGCCTGACTGGAATATTCCTTTTGAATTGTACTTTGTTGCATGTGGAGATGGATTAGGGGCAGCCCCACACCAAGTCCAAATTACTAATGACAAACCTACAGAAGGCCCAGTTTGTTATATCTAAAGGCAAATCAAACCAACAGAAGCCAGATATGGTGCAAGCCAGATGGAATGTTTTTGTTTGGTATGGGCACTTGAGAAATTGCACTATTATCTTTATGGCAGTGTTTTTGAAGTGATAACTGACTGTAATGCCATGAAATCACTTCTTAACATGAAAGCTCCCAACAGACATATGTTGAGATGGCAAATAGCCATTCAAGAATATAGAGGAAACATGACTATAGTCCACAAAGAAGGAAACATTCACAAGAATGCTGATGGACTTAGCAGGTGGGAATTAGCCAACACTCCTGATAACCCAGCTTATGTCCCTTTGTAAGCTGACCCACAGATTCCAATTGAAGGAATTAACATAACTGATATTGGGACTGAATTCTTTTAAGAGGTCAGAGAATCTTATAAGCAAGACAAGAATTGCCATATCTTGACTTCTTTATTAGATAAAGACTGGAAAGATACATCTTTGGTCAATGCACTAGATGAAGTTTGGAGAAATTCCTATTCTGAAGGAAGATTTCACTTTTTTGATGGGATTATTTACCACAGAACCAAACATTCTTGTGTAATGACATTATGCAGCAGATTGCTTATCAATACAATTCTTCATGAATGTCATGATAGCATCTACTATGGACACCTGTCAGAAGACAGAACACTTGAAAAAGTGAAGAACTGTGCATGGTGGCTATCTTGGAGAAAAGAATCCATTGAATATTGCCATACCTGTGACAGATGTCAAAAAGCAAACAGGAGTACAGGCAAGAAATTCGGACTTATGATTCATATTCAAGAACCAAAATCCCCTTGGGAAGTTGTTCACATGGATTGGGTCACAGCACTTCCTCCAAGTGGTGACAAAAGTTATAATTCTTGCTTAGTTATTGTTGACAGATATAGCAAGACTCCCATATTCTTACCATGTCATAAAGATGACACTTCTATAGATACATCTCTTCTTCTATGGAATAGAGTTATTTCTCATACAGGATTATTTAAGAATATCATAAGTGACAGAGATCCCAAATTCACATCTGCACTTTGGACCAATCTTCATAGATTTTTTGGGACTGAGTTATCATTCTCTACAGCATACCACCCTCAAACAGATGGGCTAGCAGAGAGGTTGATTCAAACTTTAGAAGACATGATCAGGAGATTTTGTGCTTATGGGCTAGAATTCAAAGACTCAGATGGCTTTACCCATGACTGGTGCACTCTTATACCTGCATTAGAATTGTCATACAAGACATCAGTCCATTCTTCCACAGGACAAACTCCTGCTATGTTAGAAAAAGGATGGAATCCAAGCCTCCCAGCAGACACACTGAGGAAAGACTTGATTGACATTCATCCTACAGCTTCCAGCTTCAAATTAATGCTTGATAAAGTAAAACATCATGCAAAACAAAGTATGAATGATGCTTTTTATTATGCAAAATAGAAGTGGGACAAGAGTCATAAAGTACCAGACTTCAAAGTAGGGGACTTAGTTCTAGTTTCAACCTTGAATTTTAATAATATCAAAGGCCCAAAGAAACTTCAAGATTCTTATGTAGGACCTTTTGTTATTGTTGCCTTACATGGAACCAATGCAGTTCAAGTGGAATTAAGTGGTGAATTGGAAGACAAACATCCCACTTTTCCAGTCAGCTTGGTAAAGCCTTATCAACCAGCTGACAAAGAATTGTTTCCTTTAAGGAACCCAACTCCTTTAACTGTACCACCAGTGGAACAGAATGAAGACAAAAAGATTAGAAAAGTCATTAAAGAAAGGAGACTTAGGGGTAAAAACCAAAGAGAATATCTTGTCAGATATAGGAATCCAGTACATGAAGATGAATGGCTGGCAGAAACAGAAATACCTGACTCAGATAAACTCTTAAGAAGATTTAGACATGAAAGAAGGCCACAAGCCTGAATATGTCTATAAATTTGCTTTAAATTACTTGATCTGAGTAATTTGAAGAGGTTGGACAGCGGACATTAACCCCCTTTGGGGTCTTATTCTTTTCTCATTAATAAAATTGTGGTACAATTTTATTTTTTGGTGGGAGGGAATGTGAACCTTGAGGTATATTTTACATACCCAAATAGGCCACAATTATCTTAAAAATAAAATTTGAATTATGCATAACTCATAAGTCATGCATATATCCAAAATTCATCATTTTTGATTTCAGAAAAGATGAATAACTTTTTATTGAGTAAGTAAATCCATGAATTTAAGGCCAGAGATGGAATCTACACAAAAATTCACCTAGGGTAGCTCCATAGAGTGAATAAGCTCAAATTAACTTTTTGAGGTGGTAATATGGAAAATACTTCAATACCACATCATCAATACCACATAAAAGATCCGTGAAAAATTTTGTTTTTCTTAATTTCACGCCAAAATAATGGGAATGTGAGAAATCCCATGTTACATATACACTAAGAATAGTGTTATGCATGTTTTGAGCACTTAATATCATGGTATTCTTACATGGACTTTTGGTACACCCATAGTGGATATCCCACTTGAAGCTTAAATTTGTATTTTGACGTGAAAAATAGGCAAGGGGGACAAAAGACATCAAAGAGAGCCAGGGTACCCAACTTCTGACGACTCAGAGGCGTGGACTGCTCCAAAGCGTGAATCCATGGCTGATCTTGGCCCAATTAGTAAACTAAAACACTTTGGGAACTTGGTTACCATGTTACAACTACAGTAATTCATAAGAAAATAGCAAATAACCTGCTATTTTGATGTGCCAAGGAGGTAAAGAGCTACTTAGACTCCTGTAACCACGTCAATTCTTAATGACTTTCCATGGCTAGACCCTAAAAGAGTAATTAAAACCCTTTTGGGACTTTTATTCATTGATTTACCTCATAGAAACCAGCTAAAGACTGATATTTGCAATTCTATGTAGAAATGAGGTAAAACCTTTAAAAATTCATTAAAAATACAATTATTAATAAATCATCCTGAAACGTTCAGGACCAATAGAGAACTGTATGATCTATGGTACAACCAAAAAGAATCACAGTTTTACTAGTAAAATTAAAAGTTTTACTTACAGTCCATTTTTGACTATTCTATGTGAAACACTGAATCTTCAAAAATTCACAGTAATTACAACCTGTGATGAAATTGCCAATAACATCGATAACTTTGAGAAATCAATGATTATTTTGGAATAAAATGATATTTACAGATGTTACTCCTTTTATTCTTAACCATATTGGGGTTGGTAGTCATGTAAAAGCATCAATTAAGTAATTATGATAATCTTACGTGACAACAGATGATGCAATCAATAATCCAAAAAGATTTATTGTTTTCTCACTCACTGGTTTTTCAGTTTGCTCCATGGGATGCCTCTGTGAGCTGTTTTTGACTTAAAAGAGGCCTCTTCTTGCTGTTTTTTCCACATCAAATCATCCTATCATTTTATTAAATCATTATTACCAACAAGTGGGTATTAGTTAAACAATTCTTAAGTGTTTTATTCTTTCTGAATCAATCAGAAGAACTTGAAATCATAGAATTAAACTATATATTGTTGTAATACTGTTATAAATCATTTTGATCCCTAAAATCCACAATTCTACGTCAAATTTCTCTACTCTTATCTTTCAATAAGTTCTTTGGAGTATTAGTGAGTCATTTATTTTAAATTCTTAAAGTTTTTCTCTATCATTAGTTTTCTTCAAGAATTTTCCTTATAATTATTCTTGCAAAAGATAATTATATATTAAAATAATTTTATTATTTTAATAAAAGAAGTTTTTATCATTAAATTCTTCTTGTAATTGATTCTTGTAGACAATTACTGCTCACTGTTAAACTCACTAGTAGTGTTTAACACGTGAAAGAAATAATTTATAATTATTTAATTGTGGTTATAATAATATTTTATTATTATATTTCATAAGAACAGACATAGTACTGTTGATCAATAGTAACATTATCATCAGTTTCATAGTCAAATCTTACACAAGTCTTGGAACAGAAAATAATATCATAAATGTAATTGATCAACCATCCTTCTGAAAGATCTTCAGGGAAAATTTCATTCATCATTCTTTGGAAGTGTGAAGGTGCAGTTTTGATTCCAAAAGGCATCCTCAAATACTCATACACTCCAAAATGAAAAATGATTCTCAAGTATTTCCTTGCTCTTGGTGTCACTACATTCTGATGAAATCCTTTAAGGGTATCCATAGTGCTTATATACACTGCTTGACATATTTGGGTGAGGGCAATTTGTATTTTTGGTATTGGGTACCTGTCTGGAACAGTGTAAGTGCTCCGAGCTCTAAAGTCCCCAACCATTCTAGATTTTTCATTATGCCATGCCACTATTACTGGTGTAGTTATTTCTAGTTCTTCATTGTGGCCCACTTTTCTTATTACACCATGGTCTAGAAGCTCTCTGATATGAATTTCTGGAGCTTCTCTTGATTTTGGACTTGCTGGATATGCAGGTCTTCTTAAGAGTGGTGGATAAGGTCTCTCAATATTAAGAATAATGTCAATTTCATGACCAATAATTGCCCCTAGAGGTTCTTTATCGAAGCTAATGCTTCTTCGTGGTCATATAAAATAGTAGAAAGTTCATTTTCTTGTTTATCACTCAAATGAAGGCTTATTTCAGCTTCATTCAACTGTTCAGACTTGAATTTCTCTTGCTCTAAGTTGAGTCATGATACTTTGTTCACTGTAATTTGTTTTTTAAATGGTAAAAAGGCAAATTTTTGGCGCTTATTGTCTCCAATAGTAAAGTATCTGTCCTTGTTGTTATGTAAATCTATGCCATACATGATCAAATAATCAATTCCCAATATGAAATGGGTACTAGAGAAATTTTCCATAATAACAAATTCAACAGTGATTCTTAAATTTCTATTTATATGTGGAAATATGACACTAGTTTCAAATATTCCCAATGCTTTCATTGGGTTACTTGCACTATTGAGTTTTATGCCATCAATTGGCAACGTTTGATCCTCAAATTTTGGTAAACAAGTCTTAAGAAAGGATTTTCCTAAACAAGAGCAGAATGCTCCTGGGTCAAGAAGTAGTTTAGTGGGTTTGTTGTCAATTACCACCTCTGTTATACAGGAGTTACCAGCTGTATAACCTTTTCCTCTGTTTGGTTTTGTTTTCATTAACTGTGCATCTTGTATTTTTGATAAATCAAGTTGGTTGTTGCTCAACTGTGGCAAGTGTGAATAAGATTCCATGATGTCAAAGGTGGAATTGATATTTTCTATATCTTTTGAAGATTCAGAAAATATTGATGTTTATCATGTGAATTATCTTCAATTGCATCATCATTTTCAAGATCAGGTTCTTTTTCAATGTGAATCTCATTGACTTTCCCCTTTTTGGAAATGTATTGGAAGAATGTGTAGTGCTTTGGCAAATATGGCATTTTCTGATTTTATCTGCAGATTTATCTTTCAAATTACTAGAATTTTCTTTGGGGTTTTTGTCCACAGAATCCTTCCAAGGTGTATCAAACCTTGTTTTGAGATTCACCCTACTAGAACTAATTCTAGTTCTGGTGGTTACTTCTTCTAATATATTGATAATATCTTCTTCCGAAAGCCGTTCAGTAGTCCTGCTTTTGACAGCATGCTCTAGGTCACCTCCACATTGTCTGAGAATTGTTCTATGAATCATAAATCCTGACATGTCAGGGTATAATTCTGTTGGTCTATCTTTTTGTTGTCAAAACCATGGTAAGGCTTTTTCCTTATCAGAATTGAATTTTGCAGATTCAAAGGCTGTTTCAACCTTGAACCTCCAAGCATCATTGGCCCATTTGATGATAATTTGGGTTTTCCACCAAGTCCAACTTTGGTGTCCATGTGCTTTTCTCAATTTGATATACCATCTGTGAGCTGATTTGGTAAACAAGGTTTTTACCCTGGCTGTTACCAATCTGTCTGGTAATTCAAAATCCTCTTTGATCATGTCAAGACCTCTGATGAATTCCATATGGTCATATTCTCCTTCACCACTGAAGTGAAGCCATTCCTTAATTTTTGGAACTTCTTTCAAGAGTGCTTGGCCCATTTATGGTTGCAAGGTATGAAAAGAAGTAGAAAATTCATTTTTTAGCTGTGAATTTTCCATATCCAATACTTGTGGATTGGGAATCCCTGTACCCTCATTTTGATTCAGAGGTGTAGACATTCTTGTGAAGGTGTTTAGCAGTTGTTCAATTTCATTCATTTTACTGTTGCTATACCTTTAGGTATTTCTGAATTCATATTGGGAGGCTTGTATTAAATTTATAACTTCAATTTTATACATTTCTTCTTTATGTGTCAGCTCTTGCCATAATTCTGTTTGTCTTGTATTATCAGCAGTGACTTGATTCAATTTCATTGTTAATTTTGATACTTCTTCTTGTGAATTATCAAAACACTTTTTCAAGGCAATTATATGTGTCTTTACTTCAATAAATGATTTTGAAATATCATCAAGAGTTTTCATATTATCCTTTTTGATAGTACTTATGGCTTGTTTTATTCTTGTTTTAATTATGTCATCAATATTGAATTTAGAATATTTGCTTGTTAATTCTTTAATAATGGTAGATTGTTCATTTATCTTAATGCGAAAAGAATTATCATTATTGGAAGTTTCAAATGTTCTTAAAACGTTTTCAAAACATAGAAGTGTTTCATTGAGTTGGCTCAGACTGAAGTTATTTGTTTTAAGATTGTCACAAATTGATGTATTTTTATAAGAAAGATGACTTTTTACGTCAGTTATAGCTTCATAAAACTCTGGAATAGAATCAAAAACATCAGAAATCATTTCTGATATTTTAATCTGGCTCCTTCTTCTTTTTTAATTCCATCATTGTTCTGGCCATCTAAACCACATTTTCCATGGCATCCTGTTGGAATTTTGGGATCCTTTAGCCCTGGCTGTAAGGTTTGGTGGCTGGTGCTTTTCCTTTGCCCTTGTTTGGAGCTTGTGGCTGCTTGTTCATGTTGAAATTGCTGCTGCTGGCCACTGGGGCTGTTTTTGGCACTTGCTTTGGAGGTTGAGGGTTGTTTTTCCTCCATTCTCCTGTTAAGAGCATCATGCTTTTCTTCTCCATCAATGGATGCCATCCATTGAGCAATTTGCAAGTATTGGGATGGCCAAGGAGTTTTCTCACAGTCAGGTAAGAATTCATGCAGTTTTTCCACAGATCTGTAAGGATCTGGTACTCCTTGTACTGCAGTGCATTGTTGTAGGCTTTGTGGCTGGCTTTGTATATTTCCACTGAGGCTTCTTGTGGCGGTGTCAGCTCTTGTTGAAGGTAGAATGGTATTATCAGCTTCAGAATGACCTATTTCAGTTGTTTGGAAGTCATCAATTGACTCTTGTCCTTCTGTACCTGAATGGCCTCTGCCATTATCACATCTATTGCCTTTCTGGGAGCTGCTTGAGGGGTTATGGCTGGCTCCTGATCTAGTTGAAGGCATATTTTATGATTAAAAAGGCTTTAAAATAGTATTTTTACGTCAAAAACTTACTATTGGCCAAATTTGTAGCCTTCTGAAGGGTATTACTTATATCCAAGCTAATCAATTCAGAATATATTGGGCCAGGTTGGTTATTTTGAGTCACAATAACAGTACTATTATGGTCTGAATCAACAGTATTGGCAGGGATGATGCTGGTGACTGTTGGGCTGTTTCAATGTTTTCTTGTCTTACCACATTGTCAGACACTAAAATTAATGATAAAGCCAATTAATGAAGTAAAAAAAGGTATTCAAAAAAATAAAAAAATATAAGCCTCACTTATAAGATGAAAAATTTATTTTTCATGGATTTTTTGAATTATAAGTATTTTTTATATGTTTTTTAAATTTTTCAATATAAGAAAAAGGTTTAAAAGAGTAAAAAAAATATGTCCCAGGTAAAATATCATGGCTTGGCCCTCAAATGTAAGGTGTGAGTATGAAAATTTAATAAAATATCAAGTACTTTTCCTGTCCTCAAAATTTATATAAGGTAGAATTATTTAAAAATAGTAAAAAATATTATTTTTAGAGATAAAACACGCCAATTTTATTGTTCTTAGCTTTATAAGTATAAAACAATAATATAATAAAAATTTATTGTTTTACCAACAATAACGATTTATCCAAAAAGACTCTACAGGAGATATTTAAGGCAATAAAAGAAATGTCTTCAAGAGAAATTTCAATTGGAATTAATTGAGCAAAGAGCTGCAAGCAATTAATTAAATAAAAAAGTCTTTAAAAGGATATGTAAAGACAAAACACGTTCAAAAGTGACCATAATGAATTTGGAAACAAAGTGACAAATCTATAAGTGTGACCCTTTGAGATATGACCACATACCCAAAAAGGTCACAAGAAATATTTAAAATAATAATACATTAAAAATAATTAACTTAAAACTACAAAAATGCCATAAATAGGCATAAAACTGGGTTTACCTTAAAACCCAATGGATAAACATGTGAAATAAATTACACCATTGGATTCCCCATGGTAAAATACACATATACCATTTTTATGGCATATCTGTAAAGTCAATATTTAATGAGTTATAAGTAATAATATCTTATAAAAAACATAAATCCTTAGTTATTTCAAATACCAATGAAACAAAATGTGGAATGAATGGGACCCTTGGATTCTCCATAAACATCCACACATAAAACACTTAAGGAGTTAAGCTGGATATATGCACTTTTTTGGTCAATGCATATATTCCAGGATTTTAGCTAATATCTTTTGAAATATACATTATAGAGTAATGAACAAAAAATAAAGTCACCATATAATTACTGTAGAAGTACAGAAATGAACTTTATTTCACAAGTTATAGACAAGGTTAAAACCTGTAAGGGATTATACATTAAAATCGATAGAGCTGTTGACCACTTTGTTGTGAAAGTGGTCCAAACTTAAAAAAAGGAGACAGTTGGATTCTACTAGCTCATTCATGAAGAATGATGTATTTTTCATTACAATATTCAAGGTATAACTCCTTGAAATCATTGTTTGAAGTTCAAAATATTAAATTTCAACAGAAAAGAGGAGTTACAAGAAAAATCATCAAAAATACAGTTTAGATGATTGAATGAAATGCTCTTGGAAGCTTAAGGAGGACATGCCACGCTATCAGAATCCACTCCCAGAATAGCTGTAGCGTGTATAACCTAAAAGTTATTAATGATCAAAGCTTAAGCTTAAATTTGATCATTTAAGATCACTCACTGTAATCTTATTTTAGGTTTAACAGTCATATAAGTGATAAAACTGGTGAATACTATTAAAATATGATTAATCATAATACAATCCACGAAGCTTAGGCTTCTGCAAAGCCTATTATGTCATCAAACTTAGAGTTATAGTGATAACTCTAAATAATGGCATAAGCATGAGGTAAGATGGTTTTATCATGATGTAATCATCCCCAAACCTTAAAATATTGATCAATTCTAGTAGAAAGCATCGGTACACGTCTATTAGAAGCCTGTTGGACTCTAGGAGGAAGTTATTTACTATAAATAGAGCTCTTTTTACTCTGTTTTCCCCTCAGACGCTTACAAAACATTAAATCATCAAATAAAAAGGTAATTTCTGTATTCTTTATATATAAAACTTTTATATTATCAAAGAACAAAGATAATCTTATAAGAGTCTTCATCTCTGACATGATTATTGCATTTATTTACTTGTTTTGTCTAAATTTCTCTTAAAAACCTCAATTCCACATAAAATCAAGAAAAATTGTAATTTCTCTTAAATTGTATTGCAACCTAAATTTTAACAAGTTGTATTTACATTTTTAGGCGTAAAATTATTCGAAATTATTATATTAAGCATTAAAAGTAGGTTATTTCTCTTATTATAATAATTTTTCTCTATTATTACTTTAATAATTCTATAATTGATATAAATAGTATTTATATTAATTTATAACTTTAATATTAGTAATATTATTTTTATTAATTGTTTTTTATTAATAAAAAACAGTTTTTTATGCCTTTATTATTTGTTGGTAACAATAATAAAGTGCTCTTAAATATATTAATTATCTTATATTGATCTATTCATTTATTATATCATTATATTTATTTCATAATATAATTATAATAATTATTTATTATTATAATTATTTTTATCTTATTTGTTGCATTTATAAGGACATTCATAGTACAATAAGTAAGATATTAGTAATTTTTACTTATTGTTTCATAGTCAAACCTTACATTTGGGGGCCTGGCCGTGATATTTACTCTAAAAGACCTTTAAAAAGATTATAATTGGGTTTATTCAATAATAAATTATAATTATAATCATAAAATTATACAATAACTTTATATTTATTGATTTTAAATACTATTGAGGCATTTGGAAAGCAATTGTACTGTCTTACACGTGGTTTTTCACATCCTTATACTTGCAAGAACTTTCTTTGAATGACTCTAGTAATTAAAAAAGATATTTTATAAACTATAAATTAATTTTATAAAAGAATCATACCCATTTTTTATTTTATTCTTTAAAAATAAAAATATAAAAAACAAAAAAAAAATTATAAATAAAAAACCAAAAAAAAAAGTTATTTTTTATTCATTTTTATTTCATTTATTTATCTATTTTCATTTTTGATGATATAAAAGCAATTTTTACATGGAAAATTGCCATATCCTACCAAAAATAACACTTTTTATATAAAGAATTATATTTATTTGTCTTTTTTAGTGTTTGAAGACAATCCAACAGAGGACAACCAAACCACTGCCAAAAGATTGGTGGAAGAAACTTGTAAAAGTTCTCCAACACCGATAATCACTAAGAAAAAGAAAGCTAAGAAATTAGACTTTCCAGGGCCCACCATTCAGGACTCTGAAGGTGGGTACCTCATTTATAAATCGCCATAAGAAGAATTCCTGTTCTGAAATCCTCTTATTTCTTATTTTTCTTAAAATATGACTACCAGAAGAGGCTCCCAATACTCCATTTAATCAGATGGAGCTGGACTCAGAGGTAGAATTGATTCCTCAAAAGGGAAAAGGAAGGGAAATATCCCCAGTGGAACAGAATCCACACAAGGAAGTGCCTTATCCCAAAGGCAAGTCCCAGAAATGCCCATGATATCTGAACCAGAGTTAGAACTAAGCACTGCCTGCATTATTCCATAACCAAGTTCCATGTGATGTCACGTCACATAATTCTGGTTCATTTTGAATCACATGTCTGTGTTTATCTATTCCCCATGTGATATTTAATAATCCTATATAGATGTGATGGAATAATCTCTATTACATAAACAGTGGAATGGTTCATTTTATATGAACCTCAGGTTGTTGATGTAAAATCAACCAGAGGTTGATGTAAAATCAACCAGAGGTTGATATAAAATCAACCCAAGGTTGATGTAAAATCAACCAGAGGTTGATATAAAATCAACCCAAGGTTGATGTAAAATCAACCAGAGGTTGATATAAAAGCAACCCAAGGTTGATGTAAAATCAACCAGAGGTTGATATAAAATCAACCCAAGGTTGATGTAAAATCAACCAGAGGTTGATATAAAATCAACCCAAGGTTGATGTAAAATCAACCAGAGGTTGATATAAAATCAACCCAAGGTTGATGTAAAATCAACCAGAGGTTGATATAAAATCAACCCAAGGTTGATGTAAAATCAACCAGAGGTTGATATAAAATCAACCCAAGGTTGATGTAAAATCAACCAGAGGTTGATATAAAATCAACCCAAGGTTGATGTAAAATCAACCAGAGGTTGATATAAAATCAACCCAAGGTTGATATAAAATCAACCATTGGTTGATGTAAAATCAGCCAGAGGTTGATGTAAAATCAACCAAATATTTAAAATGAACCATAGGTTGATGTAAAATCAACCATAGCTTGATGTAAAATCAACCATAGCTTGATTTAAAATCAACCA
Organism: Austropuccinia psidii; assembly: GCA_023105745.1. Lineage (NCBI taxonomy): Eukaryota > Fungi > Basidiomycota > Pucciniomycetes > Pucciniales > Sphaerophragmiaceae > Austropuccinia > Austropuccinia psidii. The sequence goes on along the minus strand of JALGQZ010000007.1, from coordinate 51,042,662 downwards.
TAGCTTGATTTAAAATCAACCATAGCTTGATGTAAAATAAATCATAGGTTGATGTAAAATCCACCAGAGGTTGATGTAATATTAAACATAGGTTGAGTTGATATCAACCAAATGTTTTGTATTACCAATCAAAGCTTGAATTGGTATATTAATCTCTCATTGTGAGGGATAAAATTTCAATTATGGGCTATCAATTCCCCACCATGAGATATCAACTGAGAATAATGTGGAATGAATTCCTCATGATGTGAAATAAATTCCTCATGATGTGAAATAAATTCAAAATAATGTGAAATAAATTTTACATCATGTGGAATCAATTCCTCATGATGTGAAATCATTCCCCATCATTTGGAACAATTTCTCATCATTTTGGATCAGTTTCTCAACATTTGAAATCAATTTCCCATCATGTGGAATCAATTTCTCATCATGTGTATTCAATTCCTCATCATGTGGAATTCATTCCCCAACATGGGAAATCAATTCCCTATGATGTTAAATCAATTCCCCAATATGATGGGGAATTGATTTTTCATGATCAGCAATTCATTTCACATGGTGGGGATTTATTTCCCATGATGGAGAATTAAGTCCACATGATTAGGCATTGATTACACATGATGATGAATTGATTCCACATGATGAGAAATTCATTCCACATGATGGGGAATGGATTTCACATCATGAGGAATTGATTCCACATGATGTCAAATTGATTTCACATGATTTCGAATTTATTTCACATCATGAGGAATTGATTTTGAATGATGATTAATTGATTTCACATGATGAGTAATTGATTCCACATGATGAGGAATCAATTCCACATGATGAGGAATTCATTCCACATGATTCTAAGTTGATAACCCATGGTGGGGAATTGATAGCCCATAATTGAAATTTGATCCCTCACAGTGAGAGATTAATATACCAATTCAAGCTTTGATTGGTAATACAAAAAATTTGGTTTATATTGAATCAACCTTTGTTTAATATTACATCAACCTCTGGTTGATATCAAATCAACCATAGGTTGATTTTACATCAACCTATGGTTTATTTTATATCAATCTATGGTTTATTTTACATCAAGCTATGGTTGATTTTACATCAAGCTATGGTTGATTTTACATCAAGCTATGGTTGATTTTACATCAAGCTATGGTTGATTTTACATCAAGCTATGGTTGATTTTACATCAAGCTATGGTTGATTTTACATCAAGCTATGGTTGATTTTACCTCAAGCTATGGTTGATTTTACATCCAGCTATGGTTGATTTTACATCAACCTATGGTTTATCTTACATCACCCTATGGTTGATTTTACATCAACCTATGGTTGATTTTACAACAGCCTATGGTTGATTTTACATGAACCTATGGTTGATTTTACATCAACCTATGGTTGATTTTACATTAACCTATGGTTGATTTTACATCAACCTATGGCTGATTTGACATCAACCTCTGGTTGATTTGAAATAAACCTCTGGTTGATTTGAAATAAACCTCTGGTTGAGTTTACATAAACCTCTGGTTGATTTTACATCAAAAACTTGAGGTTCATATAAAATGAACCATTCCACTGTTTATGTAATAGAAATTATTCCATCACATCTATATAGGTTGATTAAAAATCAAATGGGGAATATATAAACACAGACATATGATTTGAAATGAACCAAACGTTTGTCATATGACATCACATGGACTTTGGTGATGAAATAATGCAGGCAGTGTAAGTATGAGTGACTCAAACAGGTAAAAATCACATTCAGAGGGCTCAAATAGACATTTACATGAGCCAGTACAAACAGTACTACACAGTGTACAAAGACAAGGACTGGGAAATGTTGCCTCAAATACACCAAGGAGTGATCAACTCCTGGAACATCCTGAAAAAGTTCCTCAAAGAGGAGGAAATAGTGAGATACTCCAATGGATGTAATCCACTATCATCCAAACCTCAAATCAAAAAGATCAAGGAATACCATGCCAAAAAGAAGGAGGAAACCAAGGAAGAAGCCCCAGTAGCTTCTACCAGCAAGCCCCAAGCCAACCCACTTCCCCAAGAAGGGAAGAAGAACAATAAAAAGAATTGGAGAAAACCATATTCCCCAAGCTACAGGATTCCAAAAATCAAAAAGGATGCCATGGACAATGTATTCAACATGGCCAGATCCTTGATGGAATTCAAGGACAAGAAAGAAAAAAAAATGAGACAACCTCATTTCCCGAAGAAATAACCTTTCCCAATGATGTTGTAAATAATTTAACAGAAATTAAAAATAGTATATTACCTCTAAAAGAAATTAAAAACAGTTTATTATCATTACAAGAAATAAACAACAACTTATCCTCTTTAACAAAAATTGTTGTACAAAATAAAAAAGAAATTGACAACATTAATTTTATTGTTGAGAATAATAAACCAAAGATTTTTATTCATAACACTCAAAAATTAATACAAGGACAACAAGAATTGTATAAATACATAAAAGATATCAAAGATAAAACTTTGACAATTGATTATGACGTGAGTATTGACAATCTTACAGAAAAATTAAACAAACTAAGTATTTCTGTAAAAAGATTTGAAGAAAAGACTTCATCACGCCAAAAATTACTTTTGGACCATGTGGAAATGAGTGATGAAGCAAGAATGCATCTGAAAGATGACATTCAAAGTGAAATAAGGCTTATTACTGAAAAAATGGATAAAATTCATGAGGCTCACTCAAATAGGCCAAAGTTATCAACACCATTTTCTCACATAAGAAGCCCTGTTAAACCAAAAGAGGAATTAACAAATCCATTAATAACAGACTTAAGTCACCAAGACAATAACCAAGTCTTCATGAAGGAAGCACCTCAATTAAAAGAATGGCCAACATTCACTGGAGAAGGTGAATATGACCACATGTCATTTATCAAGACAATTGACATGCTGAAAGAAGATTATTCCATACCAAATGAATTAATTACTGCAAGATTACATTCATTGGTTGAAAAATCTTCAAAAAGATGGTATTATGGCATAAGACAAACAAATGGCAAAAATACCTGGTCTTGGTGGAAACAAGAAATAATCACTAAGTGGGCCAATGATGCCTAGAGGTAGAAGATAGAGAATGCATTTGAAAATTCTTTCTTTGACCCAGACAAAGAAAAACCTTTAACTTGGCTCTTAAAACAAGTTGAAAGACTCAATGCATTGTACGCAGAAATCTCACAAAAAATGGTGCACATGAAAATACTTCAGAAATGTGGAGGAGAGCTAGAACATGCGCTAAGAAGCAGGTGTATAGAGCCATGCTCCACAGAAGAGTATATCAATGCACTAGAGGACATAGTGACAAGAACAAAAATTGGCAGAACTTGGAAGAAATTGGACATTAAGAGTCCAAATAAGCCATTTATCAAAAAAGATAAATCAAAAGAAGCTTTCAAGCCCGACAAATCCAAGAATTCTGAGAAAAGAAAATGCCATAAATGTGGAGGTATTGGAAACTTAGCCAATAACTGCCTCAAAAAGGCAAAAATTAATGAAATTTTGGAAACTGAGAACCACCATGACAAAGAAGAGGAATCTGACTCTGAAAAAGAAACAGAAGAGTCAGAAAGTTCTGAAAGTGATGAAAATGATATAATTAATGCACAAATTAATAATATGGATATAATTTATGAATTACTAGATGTTAACTCAAACTTACCACAAGTTGGAACATCTGACACAAACCTGACAAATATACAAGATGCCAAAGTGTACAGAACCAAACCTGCTAAAGGAATGGGATATACAGCAGGAAAATCAAGTATAAGTATTGTTATGGTTGATAACCAAGAAGGAAAAGTGAACTTGGATACAGGAGCATATTTTGCCTGTGTTGGTAAAAGTTATTTAAAAACCATTGTCCCAGATTGGCAAGAAAAACTTATGCCAATACAAGGTGTCAAATTTAGTAGTGCAAGTGAGAGCATGAAGCCCCTTGGAATAATTGATTTAACACTAGTTTTTCCTCACCCCTCACAATGTGTCAGAATTAAAGTAAATTTTTTAGTAATGGACAACTGTACTAGTAATCACTTCATACTTGGAATTGACTACTTGTAAATTTATGGTATAGATATCTCTAACCAAAAAGATAGATATTTTACCATAGGAGACAACAAAAGACAAAAGTTTGGCTTCTTAAACAACAAAAAACAAATTACAGTTATTAAGAATGAAGAGAAAACTCCATAAAAGGAACTTTTTATATCTGAACAACTCAAAGAGGCAGAATTCAATCAAGAATTAACAGAAAAAATGGAGAGAAAATTCATTGACCTCTTATTTAAGTACAAAAACGCCTTTGCAACTGACAAAGAACCACTAGATTCCATAATTGGGCATGAGGTGGATATAATTCTTAATGTGGAAACACCTTACCCACCTTTACTAAGAAGAACTGCTTACCCAGCTAGTCCAAGGGCTAGAGAAGCCTTGGAGGTACACATTAAAGAATTCATGGACCTTGGAGTATTAAGAAAAGTAGGACATAATGAACAGGTAGAGGTCACTACACCTGTCATTATAGCTTGGCATAATGGAAAATCAAGAATGGTAGGAGACTTCAGAGCCCTTAACACCTATACCATTCCAGACAGGTATCCAATACCCAGAATCCATGAGACATTGACACAATTGTTGCAAGCTAAGTTCATTACAGCCATGGATGCCTTAAAGGGTTTTCATCAAAATGTCTTAAAAGAAAATGCCAAGAAGCTACTAAGGATAATAGTCCACTGTGCAATTTTTGAATACTTAAGAATGCCATTTGGCATAAAAAATGCACCTTCCCATTATTAAAGGATGATGAATACCATATTTCCTGAAGAATTATCAGAAGGATGGTTAATTATCTATATTGATGATATCATAGTTTTCTCAGAAACTTGGGAAAATCACCTTACAAGACTAGAAAGGGTACTACAAAAAATAGTGCAAGTGAATATGAAAATTTCCTTGAAAAAGTGTCATTTTGCATACATTGAACCAAAAGCACTAGGACATGTTGTATCTGGACTTAGTCTAGGCATAGACAAGAATAAAGTAGCAGCAATACTACTTAAATCAATACCTCAAACCAAAAAAGAATTGCGATCATTTCTAGGATTTACTGGTTACTATAAACAGCATATAAAGGACTTTGCAAAAATTGCCAAATCCTTGTATAAAATATGTGATCAACAAACAGTCTATGAAATGACAGAAGAAAGAGTCAAGGCATATGAAGAATTGAAAAATTCCTTAACAAATTCCCCATTTCTTCTAATGCCAGATTGGAAACTACCCTTCAAACTTTACATTGATGCTTGTGGAGAAGGACTAGGTGCTGCACTACACCAGACACAAATTATCAATGATAAACCAGTGGAAGGACCAATTTGTTTTATTTCAAGACAGATAAAACTAACAGAAGCAAGATATGGAGCAAGTCAAGTGGAATGCCTCTGCTTAGTGTGGGCTTTAGAAAAATTACATTATTACTTGGATGGAACAGTATTTGATGTGATTACAGATTGTAATGCTGTAAAATCTCTATTACATATGAAAACTCCAAATAGACACATGCTGAGATGGCAAATTGCTATCCAAGAATATAGAGGAAATATGACTATAGTTCATAAATCTGGTAATATTCATAAAAATGCAGATGATCTTAGCAGATGGGCTCTAGCAAATACCCCTGACAATCCAGCATGGGTACCACAGGAAGAGAACCATATGGAAGGAATATGTGTCACAGACATTGGCACAGAATTCTCTAAACAAGTTAAAGAAAGCTCTAAGGTAGAGAAGAATTTCCATATCTTAAGCCAACTTCTAATGAAAGACTGCAAATATCCATCACTTTCATCAAAATTAGATGAAACATGGAAAAAGGCATATGATGAAGGAAGGTTCCACCTCCTTGATGGAATCCTTTACCAAAGAACAAAACACACATGTGTTATGGCCTTAACAGATAGAACCCTGATAAACACTATCTTACATGAGTGCCATGATAGTGTTGCAGCTGGACATCTTTCAGAAGACAGAACACTAGAAAGGGTTAAAACCTGCTCTTGGTGGCCAAATTGGAAGAAAGATGTTGCAGAATACTGCCAAACCTGTGACAAATGTCAAAAATCCAACAGAGCCACAGGAAAGAAATTTGGAATGATGATCCAAATCCAAGAACCAAAATCCCCTTGGGAAATAGCTCATATGGAGTGGGTAACAGAATTACCTCCAGGAGGAGACAGAAGCTATAATGCATGCCTAGTATTAGTTGACAGGTATAGAAAAACTCCCATGTTCCTATTATGTCACAAAGATGACACAGCTATGGACACAGTCATAATGATATGGAATAAAGTCATTAGCCATACAGGCTTATTCCAGAATATTATAAGTGACAGAGACCCAAAATTCACTTCAGCATTATGGACAAATCTCCATAACTTGTTTGGGACAAAGTTATCATTATCAACAGCTTACCATCCTCAAACTGATGGTTTAGCAGAAAGAATGAAACAAACCTTGGAGGACATGATCAGAAGATTCTGTGCTTATGGACTAGAATTCAAAGATTCTGATGGTTTTACCCATTATTGGTGTACACTAATACCAGCCCTTTAACTGGCATATAAAACATCAATCCATTCTTCTACTGGAAAACACCAGCAATGCTAGAAAAAGGTTGGAATCCAAGACTTCCTTATGATACCCTCAAAAAGGACTTAGTGGATATACATCCAACAGCAAGCAGTTTTAAGATAATTCTTTACAAAGCAAGACACCATGCAAACAGATGTATGTAAGATTCTTTCAAATATGCAAGAGAAAGATGGGATAAAAGTCATAAACCACCTGAATTCAAAATAGGAGACTTGGGCCTAGTATCAACCCTTAATTTTAATAACATAAAAGGTCCAAAGAAACTGAAAGATTTCTTTGCAGGACCATTTATGATAAAGGCACTTCATGGACCCAATGCTGTGAAATTGGACCTCACAGGTGAATTAATGAACAAACACCCAACTTTCCCTGTAAGTCTGATAAAACCTTACATCTCAAGTGACAAGGAGTTATTTCCACTAAGAAATAAACCCCCACTGGAAATTCCCCCCTTGGAAGAAGGAGTAGAAAAAAAAATTGTAAAAGTCCTTAAAGAAAGAAGGACAAGAAACAAAAAAGAAAGAGAATACCTTGTAAGGTATAGAAATTCAACTCAAGAAGATGAATGTCTACTTGAGAAAGATATAACAAATGATGATAAACTACTAAGAAGTTTCAGACATGAAAGAAAACCTAAAGAATAGAAAAGTTAAAGCATTATTGAGCTTCAAGACTAACAAAGTCTATTGAAGAGGTAGGACAGTGGATGATACCCTAATTACACATATCAGATTGTGGTACAATATTTTTTGGTGGTAGGGAATTTGAACCTTTGAGATATGACCACATACCCATAAAGGTCACAAGAAATATTTAAAATAATTATACATCAAAAATAATTACCTTAAAACTACAAAAATGCCATAAATAGGCATAAAACTTGGTTTAACTTAAATTCCAATGAATACGCATGTAAAATAAATTACACCATTGGATTCCCCATGGTAAAATACACATATACCATTTTTATGGCATTTCTGTAAAGTCAATATTTAATGAGTTATAAGTAATAATACCTTATAAAAAACATAAATCCTTAATTATTTCAAATACCAATGAAACAACATGTAAAATAAATGGTACCATTGGATTTCCCATAAACATCCACACATAAAACAATTAAGAAGCTAATCTTCAAAGTCAATACCTAAGCAGTTAGGCTGGATATATGCACTTTTTTGGTCAATGCATATATTCAAGGATTTTAGCTAATATCTTTTGAAATATACATGATAGAGTGATGAACCAAAGATGAAGTCACCATGACATTACTGTAGGAACACAGAAATGAACTATCTTTCACTAGTTATAAACAAGGTTAGAACCTGTAATGGTTTATTGATTAAAATCAATAGAGCTGTTGACCACTTTGTTGTGAAAGTGGTCCAAACTTAAAAGAAAGTAGACAGTTTGATTCTACTAGCTCATTTGTGAAGAATGATGTTTTTTGTATTACAATATTCAATGTATGACCCCTTGAAATCATTGTTTGAAATTTAAAATATTAGATTTGACAGAAAAGAGGAGTTACAAGAAAGATTATCAAAAATACAGTTTTGATGATGTAATCGAATGCTCTTGGCAGTCTGAAATGTCCATGCCAAGCTATCAGAATCCACTCTCAGAATAGCTGTAGCGTGTATAACCTAAAAGTTATTAATGATCAAAGCTTAAGCTTAAATTTGATCAATCAAGATCACTCACTGTAATCTTATTTTAGGTTTAAAAGTCATATAAGTGATGAAACTGGTGAATACTATTAAAATATTATTAAACCTAATACAATCCACGAATTTTAGGCTTCTTCCAAGCCTATGATGTCATCAAACTTAGACTTATAGTGATAAATCTAAATAACGGCGTAATTATGAGGTAAGATGGTTTGATCATGATGTAATCATCGACAAACCTCAAAATATTTATCAATTTCAGTAGAAAGCATCAATACACGTCTACTAAAAGCCTGTTGGACTCTAGGAGGAAGGTCTTTACTGTGAGCCTTGAGGTATATTTTACATACCCACATAGGCCACAATTATCTTCAAAATGTATTTTGAATTATGCATAACTCATAAGTCATGCATATATCCAAAATTCATCATTTTTTATTTCAAAAAAAATGAGTAACTTTCTATTGACTAAGTAAATCCATGGATTTAAGGCCAGATTTGGATTCTACACAAAAATTCACTTAGGGTAGCTCCATAGAGTGAATAAGCTCAAATTAACTCTTTGAGGTTGTAATATGGAAAATACTTCAATACCACATCATCAATACCACATAAAAGATCCGTGAAAATTTTTGTTTTTCTTAATTTCACGCCAAAATAATGGGAATGTGAGAAATCCCATGTTACATATACACTAAGAATAGTGTTATGCATGTTTTGAGCACTTAATATCATGGTATTCTTACATGGACTTTTGGTACACCCATAGTGGATATCTCACTTGAAGCTTAATTTTCTATTTTGACGTGAAAAATAGGCAAGGGGGACAAAAGACATCAAGGAGAGCCAGGGTACCCAACTTCTGAGGACTCAGAGGTGTGGAATGCTCCAAAGCTTTGATCCATGGCTGATCTTGGCCCAATTAGTAAACTAAAACACTTTGGGAACTTGGTTACCATGTTACAACTACAGTAATTCATAAGAAAATAGCAAATAACCTGCTCTTTTGACGTGCCAAGGAGGTAAAGAGCTACTCAGACTCCTGTAACCATGTAAATTCTTAATTACTTTCCATGGCTAGACCCTAAAAGAGTAATTAAAACCCTTTTGGGACTTGCATCCATTGATTTACCTCATAGCAACCAGCTAAACACTGATATTTGCAATTCTACGTAGAAATGAGGTAAAACCTTTAAAAATTCATTAAAAATACAATTATTAATAAATCATCCTGAAACTTTCAGGACCAATAGAGAAGTGTATGATCTATGGTACAACCAAAAAGAATCACAGTTTTCCTAGTAAAATTAAAAGTTTTACTTACAGTCCATTTTTGACTATTCTATGTGAAATACTGAATCTTCAAAAATTCACAGTAAGTACAACCTGTGATGAAATTGCCAATAACATTGATAAATTTGAGAAATAAATGATTATTTTGGAATAAAAGAAGATTTACAGATGTTACTCCTTTTATTCTTAACTATATTGGGGTTGGTAGTCACATAAAAGCATCAATTAAGTAATTATGATAATCTTACGTGACAACAGATGATGTAATCAATAATCCAAAAACGTTTATTGTTTTCTCACTCACTGGTTTTTCAGTTTGCTCCATGGAACGCCTCTGTGAGCTGTTATTGACTTACAAGAGGCCTCTTCTTGCTGTTTTTTCCAGATCAAATCATCTTATCATTTTATTAAATCATTATTACCAACAAGTAAGTATTAGTTAAACTATTCTTAAGTGTTTTATTCTTTCTGAATAAATCAGAAGGACGTGAAATCATAGAATTCAACTATATATTGTTGTAATACTGTTATAAATCATTTTTATCCCTAAAATCCACAATTCTATGTCAAATTTCTCTACTTTTATCTTTCAATAAGTTTTTTGGAGTATTAGTGAGTCATTTATCTTAAATTCTTAAAGTTTTTCTCTATCATTAGTTTTCTTCAAGAATTATCATTATAATTATATATTAAAATAATTTTATTTTTTTAATAAAAGAAGTTTTTATTATTAAAATCTTCTTGTAATTGATTCTTGTAGACAATTACTGCTCAATGTTATAATCACTAGTAGTGTATAACACGTGAAAGAAATAATCTTAATTATTTAATTGTTGTTATAATAATACTTTATTATTATATTTCATAAGAACAGACATAGCACTGTTGATTAATAGTAATATTATCATCAGTTTCATAGTCAAATCTTACATTTACTATAAGTAGAGCTCTTTTTACTCTGTTTTCACCTCAGACGCTTACAAAACATTAAATCATCAAAAAAAGGTAATTTCTTTATCCTTTATATATAAGCCTTTTTTATTATTAAAGGCCAAATCTTATCTTATAATAATCTTCATCTCTGATGTGATTATTGCATTTATTTAATTGTTTTGTCTAAATTTCTCTTAAAAACCTCAATTCCACGTAAAATCAAGAAAAATTGTAATTTCTCTTAAATAGTATTGTAACTAAAATTTAAACAATTTGTATTTACATTTTTAGGTGTAAAATTATTCAAAATTATTACATTAAGAATTAAAAGTAGGCTATTTCTCTTATTATAATAATTTTTCTCTATTTTTACTTTAATAATTCTATAATTAATATAAATAGTATTTATATTAATTGATAACTTTAATATTAGTAATATTATTGTTATTAATTGTTTTTTATTAATAAAAAACAATTTTTTACACCTTTATTGTTTGTTGGTAACAATAATAAAGTTCTCTTAAATATATTAATTATCTTATATTAAGATATTTATTTATTATGTTATTTTTTTATAATATAAATTATATTATTATATTTATTTAATAATATAATTATTTTACTCAATAATTATCATAATTCTTTATTGTTATAATTATTTTTATCTTATTTGTTGCATTTATAAGGACATTCATAGTACAATAAGTAAAATATTAGTAATTTTTACTTATTGTTTCATAGTCAAACCTTACAATCAGTGATTGAAGATTCTTTAATTCACTTTTGGGGTGGTTCAGGGGTAAAAATGATTATAAGAGTTGCAAACAGTGATTATATTAATTTTCTCACAAGGTCGAAAGGCTTAAAAGGATTTAAAAAGGTTGGTTGGAATCTTTTATTGATTGGTTTAACAGTGTTTAAACTAATTATAAAAGGAAAAGATTCTAACGTGAAGAGAAAAGTGGGGCTAAGAAGACATTCTTTTATAGCCATCAATTTTCTTACTAAAAAAGTTAAATTTACTCTTGTCAGTCGTGGAAAACACTCTGAAAACAGAAAATCCAATTATGGAATCATTGAACCCTGGTTTAGACCAAAAAAGGGCTGGTTTTAGCCATTTTTTGTTATTTCAAGCCATTTTAGACCCTTAAATCAGCCATTACTATAGTAATACCTGGCCTAGAGCCTTCAAAACACGTCAGAATGTGAGTAAGAGATGTGGAAACCAGTTAAAGCTGTTTTTACTAAGACTGATTTATTTTAAGGGTAGTTTTACCCTCTTGGCAACAGTTAAAACTACCCTGGTTGGTATCAAAACCTCATCATCAATTGAGTCACAGACCCTGTGACTCAATTCCAGGCCAAAAGTGATGAACGTTTGCATGGATTTTGACATCCCACACCTCTCAGCAAGGATTTTGGGGGTCTGGCTCCCCCTTAGAGCTAGAGTTCCTTCTCCCCCCAATTTTAATCTTTCCAATTTATTTTTTCCTTTAATTCCTCATCATGTATTATACTTGTAATTTACATATGTAATTCAATTGAATTATACAGTACAGTGCAGTAATAATTGATACCTCATATGTAAATAAAAGTTCACTTATGTGATACACACGCACATTTTGACATTTCAATTGAATTCAATTGAAAATACTTCAATTCCTCATAGCTTCTAAACTATACACAACACCTCAATTTTAACACATAATTAGGTGGTTAACACTATGTCTGGTGTCAATTAAATCCATGTTTTGAGGATTATCAACTTTTGTACAGAAAATACTAAAAACTCAATTTAAGCTTATTTTGAGTTGAGTTACAGAAATTTCACTCAAAGGTGACCTCACCTAATTTTTTATGAGGAATCCAATGGTGAAATAATTTTTGTTTGTTTATTTATTGAATAAAAAGCTATGATAAACTTTATTTTATTTTTGATGATTTTGTTAAAAATTCATTTTAACTTAATTTTTTCAAGTATAAATGTGTTTTTACAATTTTAAAATTTAAAGTAATTTTATATTTAAATTGTAATTAGATTTTCAATTATATATATTTATATTTGTATTTTAATTTTCATTTTAATAATATAAATAAATTTATTTTATTTATATTTATATGTTAATTTTTTATTTGTGGTCTTTTGGGTATATGAAAATACCTCTAAGGCTCACAGTCTTGAGTAATGTGAGCTGAGGAAAAATGTGGATCTCTTCCATAAACAGTGAAAAATGGTGATTGTTTTGCTGAAGATTTGTCAGAGTCATTGTAGGCAAATTAAGCCAAAGGGAGCCAGGTGTTCCAATCATCTTGATGATAACCAACATTCATCCAAAGGTACTGGTCTAGTATCTGATTTACCCTCTCTGTCTATCCATCAGTTTCTGTATGGTAAGCAGCTCACAGATCTCTTGAAATCTGGAGCTGCTAACAAAGATTTGTCCAAAAGGAAGAAACAAAATGAGACCCTCTATCACTAACAATGCTTGAAGTAAGGCCATGCTTTGAGAAAATATTCTTGATGAATAAATAGGCCAACTCTAATAAAGTTATTGAGGACATTGTTGGAATAAAAACTGCCATTTGTGAGAATCTGTCCACTATGACAAGGATTGAGTCAAATGAATTGAACAGTGGCAATTGAGTGATGAAATCCATTGAAAAGCAAATAAAAGGACCATTTGGAATTGGTAGAGGTTTGAGGACTCCAAACTTCTTGTGATGAAAGGTTTTTTTTCTTGAAGACTGTTGACAGTATGAGACATAATCCTTGATAAATTGAGTCATGCCAGACTAGTGAAAATCCCACTTGACTAGTTTGAGAGTCTTCTCTTGGCTAGGGTGTCCAGCTTAAGGAGATTTATGCCTCTTTTGAAATATGCTGAGTTGAATTGTGGGGTCATTTGGGACCACCACCCAATCTTTGAACAGGAAAATTTGGGAAGAGGAATCAAGAGAATAATCTTGAACAAATTTAACTTTTCCGAAATCTTGAAGAATACTTTGATATTGAGAATCTTGCCATAATTCTCTCTGAATTGAGTCAATTAAACTTGACAATGATTCCACCTTAACTGCAAAGAATATTGAGGCTTCAAGTTCATCTTTCTTGATTATTTTTTGATAATTCCTTGTAGTCTTTCTGATGAAATCTTCCCCCCTCTCTGGGTAAATGTAATCCTGATGTGAAAATTCATCTGGAATGGTGGCCAGGGGGCCAGGGAGGTAAGTTATTGAAAAATGGAATTCAGAGAGAAATTCAACCCACCGGGCTTGACGGCAAGTGAGAATCTTTGCTGTCATGAAGTATTGAAGTTATTAATGATCTGTGGGTACTTCAAAAGAGGAAGAACGCAAAATGAGAAAAGCTCTCCGGTGCTTGAGAGCCCAGACAATGCCAAGGAGTTCCTTGTCATGAATCTCATAGTTGAGCTCAGCTGGGAGAAGCTTGCGGCTATTAAATGCAATGGGATGTTTTCCTGAGGCAGAAATCTGACTCAGTACAGAACCCAAGGCATAATATGAAGCATCAGTCTCTACAATGGTGGGTACAGAAGGATCAAAGTGAGAAAGGATTGGAGAAATGGTGAATTCCTCTTGTAGTTGATTAAACTGTCTAAGAGCTTCCTCATTGAGGGGAAAACAGGAATCTTTCTTGAGGAAACTTGTGAGTGAACTAATCTCATCTGAATAATTCTTGATGAAATGGTGGTAAAAATTGGCAAAGCCATGGAATTATTGAAGAGCCTAGAGGTTTCTTGGAGGTGGCCAATTGAGAATTTGCTGGACTTTTTCTTGGTCTATCTTGAGTACTTCAGAACAAAAAACATAACCTACATACTTTACACTAGAAACATGAAATAGGCACTTGGAGGCCTTAGCAAAGAGGTTATTGGCTCTTAGTCTGGCAAGAACAGTGGACACATGAGTGACATGTTCTTCCTCAGACTTGGAAAAGACCATAATGTCATCCAAACAAACCACAACATAAAAGTCAAGAAGATCATAGAAAATATCATTGAAAAGATTTTGAAAAGAGGCAGGAGCAGTGGTGAGCCCAAATGGCATAACCAAATACTCATAACTGCCATATTTGGTTCTAAAACAGGTCAAATTTTCATCATCTACCTTGATTCTGAGCAGGTTATATGCCCCACACAAATGAATCTTGGAGAAGACAAAAGAACCCTTGAAAACAGTTAGAAGGTGATTCATAGGAGGAACAGAATACTTGTTCTTCCTAGTAACAGCATTGAGTTTGGGGTAATAAACACACAAATCAAGGCCACCATCTTTCCTTTTGACAAAGAGGACAGGTGCTCCTGTTGAAGAGGATCTTGGCCAGATACAATGTTTCTCTACATTCTCTGAAATTTAGGCCCTGAGTGTATCTGACTCTTGGTTTGATAAAGAGTAGATCACCCCCAACTGGAGGTGGAGACCCCTCCAGCTCAATATGATGATTACAGGCGCGGTGAGGAGAGAAATTTCTCTGCTTTCACCTTGGAGAATACATCCAAGTACTGGTGATAAACAGAAGGAAAAACCTTCATCACGGTTTCTATTTCTTCTGGCTCTTCCTCTTCATCCCACAACTCCTCCAGGGAGTCATGATAAGATGAAGGAGGAAGGTCCATATTCCCAAAGAAGAGATGAAGTTAAGATACATAGTTATCTGACCCAACATCTTGAATCTCTTTGAAGACTTCATCTCTAGAGGATAGTAATGACCTATGGGAATTAAGGGAAGGAATATGGACAGAAGAGGGAAATGATGGTGTTCTAGAATCACCAACAAGAGCTGAACATGATTTAGAAGAAGAAAAGTCATTACTGAAATAATTTTAAGGATCATTATAGTCCTTATGATCAGTTGTAAAGGTGATCATCCCTTGCCCCCAATCAAGAGATGGATTAAAATGATTAAGAAAGGCAAAGCGTATGAGGTCTTCTCCCTTGGGAGTATCAATGACTGAAAATTCCCATTCAAAGATTGGGAATGAAGGAAGCTAAATCATATATTGAGTATGGTGAGTCACAAATAAGGAAGGGGACTCAGAGGAGTCCAAGATTATAAGGGGAATCTTCTCTGGAAGCTCTGACATATTCAAAGAATACTTTTGAACAAACTTCTTTGCAATGAATGAGTTGGTAGCACCAGCATCAATGAGAATACTGTAAAAAACATCAGAAAGAGAAGAAAAAACAGAGAATTTAAGAGAATTCTTGACACCAGTATTCAGAAGGCACAATTGTGCTCTGGATGGAAAACAGTGAGGACCATTGAGCACAACATAGTCCTCACTAAGGCTTTTCCCTGGCTGGGAAATTTGCCTGACGGTTGGGTAAGCTTGTTTTGAGGCCTTTTGAAACAGGACTCAAGACTATGCTTCCCACCACAATAGGTACATAAACCCTCCTTGATTCTTCTTTCTTTTTCATAATTCATAAACTTGAAATCTTGATTCAAGAAAGAAGAATGGGGTTTGTCCCTCTTCTGAAAATTCTTCTTCTTCTTTTGACTTTAGCTTGAGGAATTTTTAGGATGAGAAGAACTTGACTTCGAGGATTCTGTATTCTTCTCTTGATGATTACTCTTTTCCTTTTGCCTCTTATGGTACCTTGTCTCAAGCTCCAGGGTAATATCCATTAAATCTTAAAGGATGGGAGGCCAATTGATTCAAAATCCTGGATGGCAATCCCTTCCTGAAATGATGAATAAGAGCCCTTTCACCCCAATGCCCAATTCTTGATACCAGACTTCTGAAATCAGCTATGTATAAAGATACATTCCCACCTTCTTTCATTCTTAAAGAATCCAACTCTGCTTCAGCTTTTCTGACTTCATTTGGGTCCCCAAACATAGTAAAGAGTTGTGATTCAAACAAATTCCAAGAATTGAGAAGGTAATTTAAAACTTGATTGGTGAGATTGGAAATATAAGGCTCAATCCATTTTGCAGCCCTGCCAATGAGAAATGAAGTGGCATAGAGAACTTTCTTTCTGTATTGAGAGAAATCTGCCTGATCATTATGAAAAATCAATTGACAAGACTGAATGAAGCTTTGAACTTTGAAGGGTTGAGTACCATCAAAGCATTGTAGTGCCTTCATAGATGGAGTCTTGAATGCTGGTGGTCTTGGTGCTTCAAAATATGAAACTGCTTGAAGATTGGCCATATTTTGAGTCATTTGATGCATAATGGCCAATAGAGATGGTTCAGACTGATGAGAGACAGGCTGATTAGACTGGGCTAGAGTTGGCCCTCCAGTACCTTGGGATCCACCCACAGGAGCCGTAACACCTTCAGTACCATCAGACTCTTCCTCTTCACCATCTTCCCCAGGACCTCTGAAAATGGTCCTTGAAGTTCCTGGAAGTCCACCAACTACTCCTGAAAATGAAATTGATCTTCTTGGCACTCTTCCTTCCTTCCTGGATGGTGCTGCTCCCTCCACAATGGGCCCTCAGTTGAGAAACTGCTGGTGTTGGATCAAGAGGAGCTCTTGGAGTTGGAGTGAGAACAGCTTGAGCTCTGGCCTGAGATCTTGTCTTTCCTTCAGGAGTGAATGTTGAACAGGCATGATTTTGGGAATAAAAATTAAGATAAATGAATAAAAAAATCAAAATTTGCTTGAAGTCAAAAAATAAACAATCAAATATTGAGGAAAACCAATTAATCAAATAAAAATTTTCAGGTACATTAATTAATCATATTTGAAATGAAGTGTTGAAGTCAAAATTAAATCAATGTCTTGAAGAAAAATTAATGAGTAAAAAGAAATCTTGAGGTAAATCAATCAATCAAATGTCAAAATGAATTCTTCAAGTCAATAAATCAATATGTCAAATAAATCAAATTCAAAATCAAAATCTTGCAGAAAATCAATCAATCAAATGAAATCTTGAAGCAAAATCAATTTATGTCAAAGTTCTTGATGTGAAAGTAAGCAAAATCAATAAAATTTTCAGGTTAATCAATTTTCTTGAAGTCAATTTCACTTATGCCAAATCAATCAATCAACTCAAATAAAGTGAGCTCTTCTTCAAAATCAAAATTCCTGAAGAATGAATCAAAAATGAATCTTGATGTGAATAATGTGTCTGAATGAATTTGATGAGAAATTTCAAAATAAACTTTAAAATTAAACCTGGATTATGAATAAAATTGATTTGATGATTTGCAAAAGATTTAAAAAAAGAGAAACAAACATAAAATTGGTCCAGCTTTCAATTTTCAGAATGAAGAATGAAGGAGAGAAAATTGAGAGGTGACAATAAATCATAAAGTTCATAAGCATTAAAGAGTCATAATTTCAATGAAATGAGTGAATGATATTATAAAGAAAGAATGAACAGAATGAAAAGAAATTATGAGTTAATTAATATAATGTCACAAGGGCTCTTGGACAGAAAAGCAAGAGTGGCCTGGCACTCAGCAATCATGGAACTCACTTGGAAGTCTCCAAAAGAATAAAGAAAAGAAAATAAAGAATTGAATTCCTCTGATAAATATGCAGGTACAAAGATGAGATGCAATAAGAGGAAAGAGACACAAAATGGCCAAAGAGTCAATCAAGTAAGTCCTTAATCACTGTTCCAACATGCCAAAATGAACAATGGAATTAGTAAGGATATCACCACCAAGTATCCATTGACGAGAAAAGCAAGAATAAAGAAAAGGTGCTAAATGACTGACTTGATAATATCAGTATTCACTTAACAAAAAATGATCAAAGAAATAAAGATAAAAAACATAGATTAACTAACTGGGGGGAAAACCCCCAAGGTCAAAGGAGGCTGGTATATGTGAAACGTTGAGAGCTTTACTCCTTCAGGCTGAAAGCTAGTCTGTATTGAATCCTTGAAGCTGTATTGACAGCTTGATGAAGTGTATACCTTTCCAGATTGGGAAATGAACTGTGTTGAATTATTTTCCCATTATGTATGATTGAAATACAGCTGTTGATGAATCCAGACTGTATTGAAATGAATGTGGTTGCCAAGGTGGATTGATGGAGCACTGACTCTTGACAAACTGTTTTGAACTTCCTCTTGAATATCCCTTGATAATTTATTGCCAGTATTCCCTTGGAAGAATACATTGAATAAGAATAACCAATGATTGCTTGATGGTGCCATTGGTATTTGAGATTGACACTTGTCCTTGAGCCTTGATGAATCCTCTGGAGGACGTGATGCCTTTATTACCTGAATAAAAAGTTGAAATAACCATCTGATTTATGAACCATTGAGTTTCTGGTGAAAAAATGTGCATAATGCTGTATAACACCATTTATGGCATTTTTGGTTATTGAAGGTTGAGGTGGCCAAAGGTATTTTGGAATTATGCCAGGAGGATAAGAGTGAAAATTGGGTTTTGGAGGCTTCAGAGGTGACAAAGTGGCTTTTGGGGTTTTTGGCCACTTTTGGTTTTTTGGCCAAATACAGCTAATAAAGCTTTAAAACTATATTTGCCCAAAAATGTGCAAAATGCACAGAAATGCACAAACTTCACAAAAGTGCACAAAATGCACAAATCTTTGCAATTAAGCCCCAAAAGGCCTGATATGTCCTTTTGGACATATTTCCCATAATACATGGTAAAATGGCATATACAGCTGAATACAGCAAAAATGCACAAAATGCACAAAAGTGCACAAAATGCGCAAAACTGTATTTAAAGCTTAAAAAGCCAAATACAGGATTTTTGGCTGTATTTTCCCTGTGGACTGGAAAATACCAAAGAGTGCCCAAAAGCATAGAAGGGCCAGGAAGGCCCTGATGATGGTGAAGGGGCCAGGTTGGCCCCAGAAGTGAAAATGACCATAAAAGCTCATAAAAGATGAGGGGGCCACTTTCGCCGGTATTATGGATCTGGCCAAATCTCCATAAAATTGATATGGTACTGATATGCCATATGGAGTCCAGGAGGGTAATTGCCATGGTTGTGACAGAGTAGCATGTGTATTGTCCCATTTGTCTTTGAAATATGAAAATCAGTCCTCCATGCACCTTACTGCATGCTTTCCAGATTTGTATAGCATTGGTTTGAAGCTAGAATCTGTGGGATATATCTCAACCAACTCTTTCCTCAAGAAATATTGGGGCAATCTGGGATTCCATCCTTTTTTTAGAATGGCAGGAGTCTGCTTGGTACTGGCATGAATGTATTTTTAATATGCTAATTCGAGTTCAAGTAGAATGGTAAGCCCATCATGGGTGAACCAATTGCAATATTTGAACTCTAGGCAATATGCAAAAAATCATCTGAACATGTCTTTCACAGTTTTAGATATTATTTCAGCTAGACCATCAGTTTGTGAGCTGCAGGTTTTAGAGAAGGATAACTTTCCTCAAAATAGCTGGAGAAGGTTTGCCCATAGTGCTGAGGTGAATTTGGCATCTGTTTCAATAATAATTTTTGTGAATATGCTAGTCCATGCTTATACTCTATCCCATATCAGAAGAACTGTATCCATGGCTGTATCATCTGTGTGAAATGGCAAAAAGATTGGAGTATTACTGAACATTTCAAAATTCATTAGGCATGCATTATAGCTTCTATCACCCCCTGGTGGTAGGCCAGTTACCCAATCAATATGGACAATTTCCCAAGGCCTTCTGGGTTCTTGGATTTTGATCATATTTTCAAGTCTTTTTCCAGTGGATTTCTTTTCCTTTTGAAATCTATCACAGGTTTGTCAATATTCTGAAACATCTTTTTGCCACATTGGTCACCATATAAAGTTCTTGACTGTATCCCTTGTTCTGTCCTCATATAGGGGTCCTGAAAAGGGGATTTAATGGCATTCCTTTAATACAAGATAGATTAAGGATCTCTCAACAAAGATCATCATGTGTGTTTAGTCCTATGGTAAATTATGTCATCAAGTAAATGAAATCTTCCTTCATCATATTACTTCTTCCATATTTCATCCAAGGCATGTATCAAGTAGTTATCCTTATAGTGTTTAGTAAGCAATTGGCAAAGAATGGTACAGTTCTTATCTTGATTATACCTGTCCCTTACTTCCTCAAAGGTCAAATACTGTGTCTTTGTCACACAATTCATAAAGAGTTCTTTCTATGGATGCAAAGTATTTGATTTGAAGCCTTTAGTAACCTGCAAATTCCAAAAATGAGTGGATTCCCTTTTTTTCTGAGGAATAGGTTTCAGTAGTACTGTTGCAATCTTGTTTTTCTCAATTCCAAGGGATTGGAAAGATACTACATGTCTGAAGGCTTTGAGTTCTTGAAATCCAAAATGACATTTCTTTAAAGCAATTTTCATGCTTACAGATTGTACATTTCCCAAAATTCTTGATAGTCTGTATATATGTTCCTCCCAAGTCTTGTAACAGACAATAATTTCATCAATGTAAATGATTAACAATCCTTCTGAGAGATCTTTAGGGAATATTTCATTCATCATCCTTTGGAAGTGTGAAGGTGCCTTTTTGATATCAAAAGGCATTCTTAAATATTCAAACACCCCACAATGAACAATAATTCTCAAATATTTTCTTTCTCTTGGTGTCTCTACATTTTTCTGGGATCCCTTAAGGGCAGCCATAGTGCTTATGTATACTTTCTGAGATATTTTAGTGAGGGAGATTTGGATTTTTGGTATGGGATACCTGTCTGAGACAGTGTAAGTGTTTAGAGCTCTAATGTCCCCAACCATTCTGGAACTTCCCTTATGCCATCCCCCTATGATTGGTGTTGTTATTTCTACTTCCTCATTGTGACGAACCTTTCTTATTACACTAAGATACAGTAGCTTTTTGATGTGAAGCTCAAGGGCTTTCTGGGTATGCAGGCCTTCTCAATATTGGTGTAAAGGGCCTCTCAATGTTCAAAATAATTTAAGCTTCATGAACAATAATTGTACCCAATGGTTCTTTATCAGATGCAAAGGCTTCCTTGTGATCATATAAAAAGGGAGAGAGATTCTTTTATTGTTAATCAGTAACATGAAGCCCTATTTCAGCTTCGTTAAACTGTTCTGACTTTAACTTCTCTAACTCCAAGCTTACTGGTGTATATTCATGTTAACACTTCTATCATTCTCATAGCAAAACTTTTATTATTTTGATAATAACACTTTCATTATTTTGATGATGACACTGTTATTATTTTGATAATAACACTGTTATTCTTTTTATAATAACACTTTTATTATTTTGATAATAGCTCTTTTATTATTTTGATAATAACACTGTTATTACTTTGATAATAACACTGTTATTATTTTGATAATAACACTGTTATTATTTTTTTAATAACACTGTTATTATTTTTTTTAATAACGCTGTTATTATTTTGTTAATAACACTGTTATTATTTTGATAATAACATTGTTATTATTTTGATAATAGCACTGTTATTATTTTGATAATAACACTGTTATTATTTTTATAATAACACTGTTATTACTTTGATAATAACACTGTTATTATTTTTATAATAACACTGTTATTATTTTGATAATAACACTGTTATTATTTTGATAATAACACTGTTATTATTTTGATAATAACACTGTTATTATTTTGATAATAACACTGTTATTATTTTGATAATAAAACTGTTATTATTTTGATAATAACACTGTTGTTATTTTGATCATAGCATTGTTATTATTTTGATAATAGCACTAATATTATTTTAATAATTACACTGTTATTATTTTGATAATAACACTGTTATTATCTTGATAATAAAGCTGTTATTATTTTGATAATAAAGCTGTTATTATTTTGTTAATAACACTGTTACTATTTTGATAATAACACTGTTACTATTTTGATAAGAACACTGTTACTATTTTGATAATAACACTTTTATTATTTTGATAATAACACTTTTATGATTTTGATAATAGCACTGTTATTATTTTTATGATACAATGTTATTATTTTTATAATAAAACTGTCATTACTTGCATAATAACAGTTTTATTATGCAAAGAATAACGCTGTTATCATTTTCATAATAACACTGTTATCATTTTCACAATAACACTGTTATCATTTTCATAACAACACCGTTCTTATTTCAATTAATACACTGTCCTTTCTTTAATGATAACACTTTTATTATTTTCATAATAACACAGCTACTATTTTCAATGTAACATTGTTATTATTTTCATAATACCACTGTTACTACTTTCAGAATAACACTGTTATTAATTTCAGAATAACACTGTTATTATTTTCATAATAACACTATTATCAATTTCATAATAAAACTGTTATTATTTCCATAATAACACGTTTACTAATTTCATAATAACATTGTCAAAGTTTATTCAGAAGGTGGAATCTAGGTTTGATACCAAGATAGAAATAGGTTTACTTTGAAATTCCATTTTTATAGCTATTTCTTCTTTTCTAAGTGAAAAACATCTAGAGGAGCTGATAAAAACATTCTTCATTTAAAATCTTTCTATTTAGAAAATTACGCACTCACAAAATTGTCTCCATATTTCTGAAATATTCCCCAAGCCTATGGAACTGCATATTCCTGGAACTATTCAAGGATACATTCTACTAAGACATTCATGAATACTTTGCATGTAAAATCAGATAAATATCCAAAAAAATATCAATTTTGTGTCTTTAATTCTTTATTCAATCAAAACTGAAAGAAAAACATGAACATTGCTAATATAATGAATGAACTAAGTAGAAGTTTTATAAATAAAATCTTATTAATATGCCTCTATGTATTTTTTGTCAATATTTCATTTCAAGACGCTTTATTTTGTGAATTTAAATTTTTATTTCTGTTTCTCAATTCTTTCGAATGGTAAATCTCTCAAGTACATGTTCTTCCATAAAATTACTATTAGAAAGCTGGCTACACCTGAAAGCATGTGTTGCATTTGGAATTTTACATTCAAGATAGACTGGAGGCAGGTTGAACATAGGAAAAGAATTTCGATTTAGAAATGGAAGTTTTAGAATAAATTCAAGTCACAAATTCTGAATTCAGTTTGATCAATATCAATGCTTTTTCCAGGTCTTCAAGGCTCAGAATTAAACAATAAATTATGAAGATACTTGTTTTAATATTATTTTTTATCTTTTATCCTTCAATTTACAAAAATATTCAATATTTGGGGTATTTCTTAGATCATTTCACATAAATAATACAGCTTCAGTATGAACTAACTTTCAATATCATATATGGGAGCCCACAGAATCATAATATGTGTATTGAAAGCCTTTGAGCTTGAATTAACTTCCTCATTATTAATAAAATGGCTTAGGGAGATCGTGAAAAGATTCATAATTATACTCTACCATTAAAATTCTTGCTCTTGTGAAGTCAGTATTTTGTGAGAAATTATATGTGTTCTTTTTGCTTCATTTTCTAGGGAGGTTATGATTAAAATTGAGAAAGTCTGTCCAGATTTAGGGAACAGTGTCATTTCAGGGAGAGGCGCATACACATTTAGGCTTTATTGAAACACTATAACCACTATTTCAGCCCATAAGCTGATTTGGAGGAGGTCTTTACACTTATAACTAGATAATATAGATATTTAAATTGAAAAATTGGCTTCACTATTACAATGGGGGACTTTCTCATTATGAAATTCCATGGTGTAAGCTAAAGAGTTTTGTGATTTTCATATAGAAACATGTATTAATTATAGTACTTTCAATATTAATAACCATCAATAACATAAGATTTTTTAATGTTTTTGAGAATCTAATTTTTCTCTTTCCTGATACCAATTTAGATCCACTTTCTATGCTGTTGTGAAGAAACTATGAATTCTGATCTGAGAATTTTGATTAAGTGTATTACTTGAAGATCTGAAGAAACCAGATTTTTGAAGTTCTTATCTGGAGTGAAGAAGGTTAAGAGCTGTATCAAAATGTAAAATAAAGCTAAAATAATGCATGGATTTGTGTGACATTTCTGGAAAGGTAATCTTCATCTATCAATGTGGCTAGTCATTATTGCAAACAATTATCCGATTATTTGAGAAATTTTTATCAATATATATTTCTATGGAATTCATTTCTTTTACTATTTTTTCTGTATTCTATAAGACTTTTACATTATAGCTTTAGCTCTCTTAATAATTAATGTACTTTTAAATTATTGGGATATATTGAAAGCTTTCCATGCACTAATAAATTGAAGATTCTATATGAACTGGTTTGGCTGATAACATTCATTACCTCAAAATATCTTCTTGAATTTATCATTGATACAAAATCAGAAAATCAGATTATGGAAAATATTTAGAATCTAATATCCCAGTTTCTCTACATTAAAATTTCCTAAAAGAATATAGAAGAAGCCTTTATAGACTCTTATCAAGAGCTCTATTGAAGCTCACTTAAATATTCAATATCTATTGAGAAGAATTAGAAACTGCATATCTATAAATAAAGAAAATAATCAATTCAGTTGTTTTGAAATAATGGGAGGATTATCACAAGGAAAAATAGCTGGTATAAATTGGTTCTTGAAACAAATTTCTGTCTCATGATATATTTGTAAAGCTTTTGAGAAGTTTGAGAAGCTAAGATCATTTTTATAAACCTATACAGCCTAAAATAATGACAAATCATTAATTATCAGTTGTTTGTGAAGCTTAGTTGAGCATAGTATATATGAAGCTACTTCAAGTGTTTTTGAAAGAGGATATTAGAATATTTCTTTTTTTGTGTTTATCTTTAATTGAAGGCTGGAAGTATTGATTAAGGTAAAATTTTGAAGAGGGAAGCCACAAAGCTATGGTGGAAAGTATTGGGACCTAAGCTTTAGCTGGCACAAATGTTACATCAGATCTATGTTCAATTAGGATCAAAGTATGGTCCAAATCATGTTTAAATTATCAAATTTTTATTATCCAAGGTTTCCCACGGGATTCAATTAGCTTAAAATATTTCTTATGGAATTTTGTGAACAGTGTTTTCTCAGAACCTTTCATGACCACAGAGACATTTATTTTACAAAGAAATGGATCAATTATTGAAGTAAATCATGAATCATATTCTTTTATCCCTGGAAATATAATAAAAGTCTGCAACGAAATATTTTCAAACTTAATGAATCTTCTCTTAAATATTTAAGTAAGCAAAGACATATTATTAATTATAATATTGACAATATTTGAGCAATATTACAGGGAAATAAAATCTTTGTGAGACTTTTTTGATATAATACTATTCTATATGGGCAGATAGTTCTTGGAGCTTCAGCTAACTGGTCTTTCTTCCTTTAAATAAAGCAAAGATTCTAATATTCAATTTTCTCATCAGAGCTGTATTGAGCTCCTATAACCCTATAGTTTTTTCACACATTTTTTCATAGCATAAATATACTTTAACTTGAAAGCTGGATGTGCAAACAGAAACACAAAAACTGCAAAAAAATATCAAAAAATTACCTTTCAAAAAATCTTTTGAATAAAGTGATGGAGCTCACTCAATAAAATAAGGGATAGAAGAGTACATGAAATATGTGCTTCACTTCCTTTCATTATAAAAAATAAATATTTTTGGTTTTTGTTATGGAAAATAAGTAGAAAAAACTTTCTTTATGCTACTCAAAAAAGTTGTCTTTTATTGTTTTTATTTCACTTTTTAAGTTTTCTTATTTATTTCCATGGTGATATGTCATTTTGAGTATTTTATGACTTTTTGATTTTTTGTCTTGTTATTTGAGTTTTCCTATGTTTCTTTTCATGTGATTTATTGGATTTAACTTGATTTTATGTTTTTTTTGTCAATTCAAATTACAGTAGGAGGCTTTGTAAGGTCCGCTACTTTCAATTTATTCACAAAGGTCAAATGTGTTACAGTAAAATACCTGTAATATCCAGTGCTACTACTGTAAATTTTTCAACAATTGTTGACAATTATACATTAGCTGTAATTATAGGGCCTCTCATGTCATTTCCTTTTCAGTTTTTGATTCCCTTCAGTAGCAAGGGCTTTACCACATACAGCCCAGTGTTAAAGTATAAGCATAAAACTAAAATTTATGCTAATACACAAAACATTAATTATTGTAATTACTATTTAAATCGCATCTTAGATAAAATTTGTCTTCCCCCTTAGGGCAGTTTCTTTTTGAAACTTTTGCTTCTTGTTTTCATTTTCTACTATTTTCTCATCATGTATTAGCAATAAATATTGACCCTTAGGGGAGTTTCTCTGTTAAATGTTTGCTTCTCATCCTTCTTCTCTACTATTTTCTCATCACCAAGTACTTTTCTTTCAAAATAAGTGATAATAACCCAAGAAAGGGGAGAAAAATTAATTTTCTCTTGAAAGAAAAGAGAGATTTTACCCTTAATAATATAGATTGATAAAATTTAATGATGAGCAAAACTTACCAGAAAATGAGAAAAATAAGAATGATAAATAAATTCCAGGAATTTTAATTAATTAATGAGAAAGATATTATGTCTCTTGAAAATCACTTTATTGAAAGGAATTTTAAATCCCTTGTCTGTTTGTTCTGAAGCGACGGGAGTTTAACTATTTGAAATGCAAAAATATCCACAATCCAGTTTATTCAGAAGAGGATCTGTGAAAAAATCTTAATTTGATATATAGAAGCCATTTTTTTCAAAAGCAATAAGAGATAATATCTTTCTAAATTAGTAATAAGTCAAAAATCAAGAAAGATAAAGGCTTTATTCATTTATAAGACTTGATTTAACTTATTTTGGCCATCAAAAGGATATAACTGTCAAAATTGAAAATATATTTGTGAATTCTTTTTTTATCATAAAGAAAGCTCTTTTGAATCTTAAAATATAAAAGAAAAGGATTTTAATTCAATATTCTCTATTTCTACTATATTCGATCAAAAAAGGAAACAAAATCTTGGAAATTATTTAATATTCCAGTGGCTTAGAATAACTTGGAATAACAAAAAAGGTTGAAGGTCTGAGTCTAACATCATTCAGAAAAAGGGTCCACACTCAGTCTAGGATGGGTTTAAGCTTATTTCCAAATGCAAACCTTTCTGTCAGCCATTTTTGTCATGGTAAATGACAGTTTTAAGAGTTAATACCAGCACCATAACCTTTCTGTAGAAAGAAAATAAAAGTTATTTGGAACATATTTACACTTTATATCCAATTTAATATATGAAGATTCATTTTTTCAAAAATAGACTATTATGAAAAGCCACAGATTTTCATAATTGCGGATATAAATCCTTGAAATATTTTTTTGAATTAAAGATTCATTCAAAAAGGGGACAGAAAAATCAATATAAAATTGATTTAATATTGTGAGAAGGTTCAAAATGATCAGTATATCAGAGCTATTTTATACCTTTTTGAGATATCAAAGCACAAAATATTGATTATTTAATTCTTTTCTTCAAGGGGCGATTAAATTCTATTTATTGAAACAAAATGTGAAAAAATAAATTCCATTCTCGGGCTTTGATTTTTAAAGAGAAACTTTTAGTTTTTTGGAAATATTTCTCATCAATATACTACGCTTACATATCATCTTATTTAAGACAATAAAAATTTGGATTTTTTTACTGAAGAATATGGACATGTTATAGTATTTGACTGAACTTATATATATGAAATTGATCAAATACTCTATTTAACCAAGGAGATCGTTATATTTTCCTTCTTAATTCTTAGATAGTTATTCATCATTGAAATTGGTTTCAAACTGTTCTTCTTTTCAAAAAAATGAATCTTGGAGATTTGTATTATTTATTTAATAAAGAAAGGAATTTCAAATTGGAAAAAGGCCCTTAAAAAGATTTCAAAATCTTCAGAACCCCCTTTTTACAAGTAGTTAGATTAAACTATTGGAGGATCATAATCATTTTTGATGTGCTACAGATATAAACAGCATTTGAGAAACCAAGTTCTCATAGAATACAGAAAATATAAGAATATCTTTGGCAATCCACATTCCTTCAAAAAAAGTAGTTCTCAAATTATTAATGTTTCGATTTAAGTATTAAAAAAGAGGCGATGAATTGCCAAATTGATATTTTAATTAATATTTTACTTAATTCTAACTTCAAATTAAAGAAGTATAACACTGAGAGATTATAATTTAAGTGAATCAGTTAGTTCTCTACCCAATCTATTGGTATAAAATTCTCTTAAATTAATAATGGCTTTTAATAATCAAAAGGATATTATAATCACTGTGATACTAACTGTAATAGGAAATATTCAAAATTTTGAAATTTTTTGAGTAAGATATACTAAGTTAATTATAAGTATTCTGAATTAAAAAACAGGTTTTCCAAAAAAAATTCAAAATACGAGATCGGATGGAATGTTGTTAAAAGTTTGAAATTTCTGAATTCTGAAGAAATTCTTAATTCTTTGAAAAAGTTGATTCAAATGGATGGGTAATAATTTTAAATGATTCAGAAATGGTGAAAGAATCTGAAATAGCTGGGGTCTATTAAGGATCTCAGCTAAAAGGGAACTTGGGAATAATATAGATCCTTAAAAGCCACCAATTACACGCAAATAGAATAAAAAGCCGAATTTTCCATAGAATTATTATAATATATACATAACTCCAAGGGGAATCAAATATCTTCTTTCACAGCTCATTTAATATAGAGATAGGATGTAGTACATATATTCCCAATATTATTGGGAACTTTGAAAATGAATTTTCTAATTTTTCAATTCATTCTTCATTCTTCTTGGATACACCATTTCTTAGATACAAATCTGACTAATGATAAAGAGTATTAAATGAAACATTTTTCTTCTATGATTGATTATTATATTGGTTAGTTGGATTTAGAGGAGTATATAATTAAAATCTCTGGGCCATATATCAGAAAAGAATTTCTAACTATTGTTGAATTACTCATAATTGAAAATCTCTAATCCCATTTATTGTATAAAAATAACTTGAGAAAGGAATAAAATGAATACCCTTGTAAAAGGTTAATATTCATCATTTGCAAGCTATTTGAAAATTATGATTTTAGAAACATAGCTATAATACTGAAGACTTTTTTTTGAGCTTCAATACTCAAATAACTTTCAAATGAACATGATTTTCTAGGCTATAGCTCCCTATTTTGAAGTATTTCAAGGAAAATAAAATGGCTTAGAGTATTCTTAAAGACCTAAAAATATATTTTGAAAATGTAGAAAATTGATTTTTAATTTATTTGGAGAAATTTGAATTGAAATTTTGATCTGTTTCAATTAATTAGATTTTAAAGGAAAAATCCCCAGTAGCAATAGAAGAGCTTTATCATAAAGAAGAATAATTAAATAACCGTAAAGCATTAATTGGAATACTTAGTATTAAGTTCTATTAGAATGGGAATAATGATTCTCTTTTTTTATTTTTTTAAATTCTCACCAATTATTTGAAGAGGGTATTATCTACCCCATATTTTATCTATGAAAAATAATATTTCAAAAATTGTTTTACAAGACAGTTCCATTTCTTGAAAAATATTCCCATTTTTTGGAACAAAACTATTTGAATATATCATTATTTAATATGAAATTTTGTATTACGAAGAGGGAGACATTTAGAAATGCAAAAAATGAAATACTCATGTGCATATATCAATGGACAAGTATTAAGAGATACTAGATTCTTATTTTTACGGAACTCATGATGAAGGATATTACATATAAAAACAGAGATATAGCCAAAAAAGAAACAATGTATTTTAATAATAGAGAAATACAAAGGAAAGATTTTGAAACCTACATCTAATATATGCAATTGTTATAAAAGGATTAATTTTCTCAATTAAAAAAAATTGAATAATACATTACTTTTGTGCCTTTGAAAAAAAATAAGAACCAAACCTTCTATTTCTATTTATTTTCTTTTTGCACTTGTTAAAATATAAGATATTAGCCCATTGAATTTCTATTATATAAAAAAGGGCTAAATATCTGGCACAAAAAAATCAATTCTCTAGTATATGACAACAAATTTCATTAGTTTGATCTTTGAAGAAGTTTTTTTATGAATATCATAGCTCAAGGAAATCACCATCCAATACCATAGAACTACTGGAAAGCACAATTATTTTTCTCTTCTAGTGTTAGATGTTGAAAATAATTCATGAGAGGTTTTGCAACCTTTTAAAGCTTAGTTTATTTATTTAATGAAATTTTTCAAATAATGGCTAGTATGAAGGAAAAAAATGAAAAATTTTGCTTGTAATTATCTGGGATATTTTTTATCAAAATTGAAAATGAATTACACAATATCCTTAAGATTTTCAAAGCCATAATCCAGCCCAATGAATGGGGATTTTGAATCTAAATTTTATATGCCAAAGATAATTTTGAGCTTATCAAAAAGGAGAACTTTGAAACAGCTCATCTACTCTATTATTTTAGCAACTAATTTCCTCATTCCCCTTTCCTCTTTCTTATATATATATCCTTTTCAAATATATTGAAATAAATTACTTCTCCTATTGGAAAATAATCCAAATTTGAATGGGAAATGATTAATCTCTAATAATAGGAAACATATAATCTCAAAATTAGATGGATATTCCTAACAGCTATATGGGAAGAAGTGGAAGAAATTCTTATTAAAATGTCTTTCTAAGTATTACCCTTTTTCTATTTTGAGTTACAAGCTCAAAATATTGACTATTTTTGAATTAAAATACCACTTTTGAGGTGTATCTACATTTCATCAAAGAAGGATCCTTTAGAAAGATGAAATTTTCAATATAAAAAGATATTTTAGTGAGCTTGAGATATTTAGATCATATTACAAACACTTTAAGTTTGGGTTCTTATTATTAGCATATAGATAAGTTTAAATGACATACAGCTCAAATCAAATTTTGGTTTATCTAATGGCTCGTAGCTTCAATAATATGGAATTATTGATAAAGGAATTTGAGCACAACTATAACTGTTATGAATCTAAATATCTGAGAAAAATGGAAATTTAAGGGATAAACATTTGGAAAAATTTTGAAAGTAGAGTTTTTAT
This sequence comes from Austropuccinia psidii, assembly GCA_023105745.1. NCBI lineage: Eukaryota > Fungi > Basidiomycota > Pucciniomycetes > Pucciniales > Sphaerophragmiaceae > Austropuccinia > Austropuccinia psidii. The sequence continues at coordinate 51,011,074 of JALGQZ010000007.1, read as the reverse complement.
AGCTAAAAATAAATCCAAAAGTCGGTTGTGATTTTTATTTCCTACATATCCATTGTAATATTTGTCTATGAAACTGTTGATAATAATACTATTAATCAACAGCACTATGACTGCCCTGATGAAATATAATAATAAAAATTATTATAACCACAATTAAATAAATAATTAATTAATAATTTCTTTTACTTGTTATACACTACTGGTGATTATGACAGTAAGCAGTAATTTTCTACAAGAAGTATTTAATGATAAAACTTCCTTATTAAAATAATAAAATTATGTTAATATATAATTATCTTTTGCAAGAATAATTATAAATATAATTTTCGAAGGAAACAATTACTAGAGAAAAACCTTTAAGAATTAAGACAAAACACTCACTAATACGCCAAAGAGCTTATTAAATGATTATAGTAGAGAAATTTGATGGATAATTGTGGATTTAAAGGATAAAAATTGATTGATAACAGGATTACAACTGACACAACCATGGCAATTCACCTCCTTGGATCTGTATATGGAATATCAAGCCACAGTCTTTTATGGCCAATTGGCCATATCCATCACCAGTGGCCAATATGGCCACGTCATCATCTTATGGACCATTTATGGCCATTTTTCTTTTGGGACCTTCATGGCCCTTAACCTCAATCCAGAAGCCATAGTGGCAATTTATGCCCAATTGGGTATTTCTGGTCATTTCCCTCAAAACCAGGGGAACTGGCCCAAATGGCTTTTTTAGCCATTTGGGCTCATAATGTGCATTTTGCGCACTTTGATGCAAAGTGTCCAAAAGACACTTTCCCAACCTTTGGGCCTGTTTGTGGCTCAGAAATCAAAAGTGGCCAAAAGCCCCAAAGGACCCAGAAACACCTTTCCAAGCTCTGGAGCCATCACATCCCTCTTTTCCCCTCTGTCTTTCCATCTCAAGGCCTTTGGACATAATCTTCTCTCCAATGAACCAATATGCCATAAATGATGTTATATATCATTATGCATCATTTTTCAACAGTAATTAAGTGGTGGAAATATCAAATGGTCATTTCAATATTACAACATATCATCATTTCATCAAGGCACCCAATCATTCAGAGGACTCATCAAGGCTCAAGAGCAAGTGTTTCAGCATCAAAGACCAATCACGCCATCAAGACGTCATTGGATAATTTCATTCACAGTATTCCTCTAAGGCAATACTGTTCAACCATTCTCAAGGGATTCCAGAGGGAGTTCATTCATTCATTTTTCAAGTGTCAAGGCTCAACTCAATCCATCTTGGCAACCACCTTCATTTCAATACAGTCTGGATCCATAAAGAACTGTATTTCATTTTGAAGTATGGGAAATTCATTCAACCCATTTCAATTGCAATATTAGCCAGCTGTGTCAATTCCCAAAACAATCAATACAGATCAGTTTTCCGCCTGAAGAACTCAAGCTCCCAACGTTTCACATATACCGGCTACCCTTTCCACCCTGGGGGGTTTTTCCCCAGTTAATTAATATATTTTGATTTTATTTTATCTTTATGTATCTTACCATCTTTGTTAAGTGAATACTGACATTATCAAGTCAGTCATTTAGCAACTTTTCCCTTATTCCTTCTTTTCCTGTCAATGGATATTTGGTGGTCATATCCTTACTAATTCCATTGTTTGTTTTGGCAGGTTGAAACAGTGATTAAGGACTTAATTGGTTGACCCTTTGGCCATTTGGATTCTCTTTCCTCTTATTGCATCTCATCTTGTACCTGCATATTTCTTAGAGGAATTCATTCTTTTATTTTTATTTATTTATTCTTTTGGAATCTTCCAAGTGAGTTCCCTGATTGCTGAGTGCCAGGCCACTCTTGTTTTTCTGTCCAAGAGCCCCTGTGACATTATATTAATTAACTCATAATTTCTTTTCATTCTGTTCACTCTTTCTTCATAATTTCATTCACTCATTTCATTGAAATTATGACTCTTTAATGCTTATGAAACTTATGATTCATTTTCACCTCTCAATTTTCTCTCATTAATTCTGCATTATGAAAATTGAAAGCTGACCTCAATTTTCATTTTTGTTTCTCTTTCAAATCTTATTTAAATCATCAAATTTTTAATTCATTCATAATTCAGGCGTCATCTTAATTTTCATTTGATTTTCAAATTTTTCATCAAGTTATTCAGACACATTCTTTACATAAAGATTCATATTTGATTCATTCTTAAAGAATTTTGATTTTTTAAAGAAGAACTCACTTGATCTGGATTTTATTAATTGATTTGACATAAATTGATATTGAACTCAAGAAAATTGATTGACCTGAAGTTTTCATTTATTTTGCTGATTTTTCACATCAAGATTTTTGACATAAATTGATTTTGCCTCAAGAATTCATTTTGATTGATTGATTTTGCAAGATTTTGATTTTGATTGATTTGACTTATTTGATTCATTGACTTCAAGTTTTCATTTGATATTTAATTGATTGATTTACCTGAAGATTTCATTTGATTTATTGATATTTATTGATTTTCCTCAAGACATTAATTTTGATTTTTGACTTCAAGCATTATTTCAGTTGCCTTGTCAGCCTGTGACTCAAAACAGAGCACTAGCATGACATCCAACATACCATAAATAATGGTATGGCAAGTATTGAACAAACATAGTCAATACAGGTAATAATTAAGATAAAACAACCCTCTTACATTAAACACCAACCTTATCCAAACAGAATAAGGAAACCTAGAGGAGAATAAACAAGTCAAAACCCTTATTTTCACCTCTCATCTAACTTATGCATATTTAAGTTATCCTATACCAAAATGGTATTTTTCTGAAAGATCACATAGAGAGCTACACAATGATATCATCCATGTTGTTGTAACACCACTACAACTGGAGATACCATATAACCTCATTTTCAAAACCAAGTCCCCCTGAAAGTCAAAGAGGGCTTGTACAAAACTGTACAAAAGTACAACCAAATTAAAGATCTCAACAAGAGCTTTAATTTGAGACACCTTAGACCTCTGTATCTCTTAAATTGACTGAGGGATCTTGGTTCAAAGGTTTAATAACCAAAATACAGATATTCTGAAAATAAGGAAATAAACAAACCCCTGTATCTTTGGCATACACTCATACAACTGTACAGTGTCATATACCAAACTGTAGGGCTAATCAAGCCCTACAAAGCTGTATCATCAGAATACAGATATCTTCCAAATTGAAGAAGATATCTAGCATGGAAGTTTTTGAAGCCTCATACTGATGTACAAAATTACATCCAAAAACTTAAAACCCTTATAACTTTTGCTATTTGCAAGAAGGGTAAACATGAAGCATACCAAATTGAAGAGCTCATTAAGCCCTTCAGTTCTGTGCTCTTAGTTTCTTGATATCTCAAAAACTGACTGAGATATCTTGGTTGGAAGTATTTTGACCAATACTGGTCTGTACCAAACCTGTACCAACCAGTACAGCTTTGATACTTAAAATAATGGTTATTTAAAGCTTAAACCCGCCCAGAATGACCAATATTGATCATACAGACACCAGAACAACGTCATCCAAGTGCTGACGTGGCAGGTGAAAAGTTCTTTCACCCTGTATTGATCCAGAATGATCATTTGTGGTTCCAAAACCACAATTCTGTCTATATTGACGTCAGAATTGAGGATCTAGAACCACAGACTGACCACTGGAGTGAAAACTTTCACTCCTCTGACGTGTGAAGAGTTAATAACTCTTGACAGTCTTGGAAGATATAAAAAGGAGGGTTTTTCCCTTGAAAACCCATCATCTTATCTTACATTACCATTATTCTTACGTGACAAGACTGTTATTCATCAGTAGTGTCCTTAGAATTATTTAAGATATAATTAGAATATAATTATTGTAGTGTTTCTTTACAGTCAAAGATATTAGAGCATTGCAACCCAGGTCCTCAATAGACTCATCACCACTGTTACCACGTAGCAGTAGGACCTGAAGATTTCATTTTTTATTTATTTTGACGTGTCACAGTCATAGTACTAGCTTGTATTTACTATTTTTAAGCTACTACATAGACTCACCCTGACATTTTGGGGGCCTGGCTGTGGTTTTTCAACCTTATTGGACGTGTTTGAACTGAATTAGGCGTAAAATTCAGTCATTTAAAAGATATTTTACTAACAGTAAGTAACATTTTGAATTTTTTTTCATCTTTATCATTATTTTTTAGAATCATATACTATATATACAAATTTTTCCTCCAAAAAATATATATTATAAATATCTTTTGTTGAGAGTAAGAGTACATATCCTCTTTTTTATTATATTGCAATAATTTCCACGTAATTTGATAATAATACAACAGTATTATTCAAATTTCAATAAGAATAATAATATACAAACAGGATATTATTCATTTTACTATTATTTTTCACCAAAGTGCGTGAAAATTAATATAGAAACAATTTATTAATAAATAATTAATAAATATTAAATAATAAAATAATTTTTTATTATTTATAAGGAATATTTTAATTAAATATTTCCTTTAAAAACAAGATATCACTCAAATTGACGTGAAAACTTGTAATTAATTGATATTTTTAATCAATATCAAGTGTTATAATAAATATTATTTATAATATTTATAATAACAAATCAAATTTATTATAATTTAATAAATTTGACGTGTTTATATAAAAAAAACACAATAATATCCAAGTGAATCATTCACAAAACACTTGGATATTACAGTTTTCACTTATAAAACATAAGTGAAAAACTCAAAAAACTGTTATTTTTCAATAAAAACACATAAAAACAATTAAAAAAAACATAAAAACCTCAAAAATTTCGAAAAATAACAGTAGAATTGAATATAATCATTTTGTTTTATCATAAAATACTGATATACAATCTGAAATATCTTTTCTGAATAGTGGACAAAGACTATATTCCATTAGAAACCCAGTCACAAGGAAATCCATCTGTGACAGCCTCAGAAGACAGAGAGGTGCTGCCAAAAACCAAGGGCAAGCAGAAAAGACACAGTGAAGTGACAATCAACTCAAAAGATTTGACACCAATAGCTGTGCCAAGGGCCAAAAAACCCAGAAAAGCTCCAACAAAACCAGTTGGATCACCAAAACAGATTGAGAAACAGAAAATCACTGTTATTAACCCAGTTGTAAACTATAAAGGCAAATTACCAAAGAGTATAGACCATAAATTTGTACAAGGGCCTGCTAAAGGTAAATAAACCTTGAAAAATACAACATTTTTTTGTCTGTTATTTTTTAACATTGTTAACATGACACCTCCACTTCTTAGAGATCTTGGATTCCCAAGAAATCAACCAGAACACTGGCCAAGAAGACACAGAGGAAGAAGAACTGGAGCAAATGACCAGCAAAGGACTTACCATCAGGGAACTCCTGCCCAAGGTCCTGTTCCAAATCAAATTCAACCCAGAAGTCCAACCAGGAGATTGGACAGATGCAGAACAGGTCCTCCAAATACACAAACTCCTGAGAGACCTCTTCACATGGAGCATGGACAACAAAATGTTCACTATGGCAGCATCATGGGCAGAAGTGGGGATAACAACCCAGAAGATCTGTCTCAAGCAAATGGCTTGGATGGAACTTATGACAGAAATGCAAGGTTGGAATCCCAACAAGAATTTCAAACTCTTAGAAGAAAGAGCAACCAGAATCAAAGAGAACCAGGCAGCCATACAAGCCATAGGGAGATCTTGGCACAAGGAAGAGCCCAGTCAGATTCAGGTACCCCCAGAAATGGAAGGAGAAGTCCCATCTTCCCCACAACAATCCAGCAGTTCCTGGCCCTACAAGCCAAAGGAAACTTCATCCAAGGCTCCCCAACCCTTCCAGGTAGTTTCCAACAGGAGAAAAGGAGCCCAAGGGAAAAACAAAACTTCTTTCAACCAGAGGAAGAAAGAAGCAGACCCATTGATGAAAAAGCTGATGGACTTAGTCCAAGAAGTACACAAAAACAAGAAATAGTTGTACCTACAAATAGTTTTGATAGTTCTGACTCAATAGACCCAGAATTAATGACTGAAACTACAATCCACACTCATGAGTTTGAAAACAAATTCACATGGACCAAATTGGCCCAATTCATGGATTGGACATATGAAACCTCAGGAAAAATGAGGACAGAAATGGAAACATTGAAAGAAGAAAATGCTTTCCAAGCAACAGTCATTAAAGACTTAAATACAAATCTGGCCAAAATTTGGACAGAATTTGAAAAAACTAACAGACAGTTGAATTCCATTCTAGAAGAACAACAAACTGTGAGGAGGGATCTGAGGAATATCCAGCAGCAGCAGGATAGCCTTGACAAAGAAATTGATTACCTCTATGACAGGGAAGAAAATCAATACCCTCCAACACAAGGTCAGCCTACTACCTCTACAAAATTGAAAGAAGAGGATAAAGACTATGACCAGGAACCTGAATATCAGATTCCAAAGTTAAGATGAGAGTCAGTGTACCAAGATGGGGAAAATCTCAACTATTCAGAGAAACAGGCACTAAAACAGTTACCAGAAGTAACAAACTGGCCAAAGTTCTCAGGAATTGGGGAATATGACCATATGGAGATCATTGACTATATTGATGGACTCTTTGTTGATGTCCCAAAAATACCAGACTACTGGATCATAACAAGACTTAACACAGCATTCAGAGGACATGCAAACATATGGTATACTGAGATGAAAGAAATACATGGCAGGAAAAGCTGGCCATGGTGGAGGAACCAGATTATACAAAAGTATAGCAATGGTAGTTGGATCTGGCAAAAGACCATGTCCTTTGAAAGTGATAGATACTCCACAGAAAAAGACCCTTATGAATGGTGCCTCAAACAAACAAAGAGGCTAAAATCTATTGATCCCAATATGACAATAGAAATGAGAAACCATAAACTCCTAACAAAATTGCCAGGAGATCTAGAACATGCAGTCAAATGCAGATGCAACAACATCAGCAGCATTGATGACATAGCAAATGTCATACAAGATGTGAGAAAGAAAACCTCCATAGGAAGGTACACATCCTATAAACCAAACTTCAAAGACAAGAGGTCTGAAGTTAAAGAGACAAACAAAGAAAAAGGGAAAGAAACCCCAAAAAAGAAATATGTGTGCCACAACTGTGGATCACCAGACCACTATGCCAACAATTGCACAAAACCAAAAAAGAAAATATATGCAATTGATGAAGAATCAGAAGAAGAACAAACAGGTGAAAAATCTGATTCTGACAGCATGGGAAATGGTATGAGAGCAGAATCACAAAGTGAACCTGATACCATGGAAGAATACATAGTGGAATGCAATGAAGAAAGTTCACTTGACATACAAGACATTGAATTGGATTCAGGAATACCACAAATAACAACAGACAAAGAGCTCTGTAAGAACACACAGAATGCACAAACATTCCTGGTAACCCCAAATAGAGGGATGGGATTCATTCATGGAACACCTACAAAATTGACAGTTTACATTGAGAACTGTAAACACCCAATGATCATTGACACAGGAGCAAGTTGCTCCATAGTGGCAAAAGAATACTTGGAACAACACTTCCCCAAATGGGAAGAAGAGATAATCCCAACAAAAGCTAGAAACTTTAAAAGTGCATCAGGCAAAATGCACTCACTGGGGACAATAATCAAAGAGATAATTATCCCACACCAAAAAGGAAATATCAGACTGGAACCTGAATTTGTAGTTCTAGAAAATGCACATGTACAAGGATTCTTACTAGGTACAGAGTACCAAAGAATGTATGGCATGGATATTTGCAATAGTAAAAACAGATATCTTACCATAGGTACAAAGAAAGACAAAAAATTTTCCTTTGACATAAATCATGTAACAAATGATAACACCTTGAAAGAACTAGTGGAAGAATTCAAAGAAGCTCAATATGGCACTCAACTCACCAGTAAAATGAAACTCAGCTTACTGAAAGTATTGAGAAAACATAGAGAAGCTTTTGCAATAGGAGATGAACCACTAGGAAAAATCAAAGGACATGATATAGAATTATATCTAGATGTAGAAAGACCATATCCACCTATGCTTAGGAGACCACCATACCCAGCCAGCATGGAAACTAGGAAGGAAATTGAGAAACATATCAATGAACTCCTAAAAATGGGGGTAATAAGAAAAATAGGACATAATGAGATAGTAGAGGTCACTACACCAGTCCTTATAACTTGGCATGATGGTAAATCCAGACTATGTGGTGACTTCAGGGCTTTGAATAATTACACCAAAGCAGACAGGCACCCCATCCCAAGGATACCACATGCACTAGATAAGCTAGCAAAAGCCAAGTTCATTACAAAAATGGATTGCATGAAAGGTTTCCACCAGAATGGGGTGAAACCAGATTCCATCAAACTGCTGAGAATTATATGCCATATGGGCATATATGAATATACTAGAATGCCATTTGGCATTAAGAATGCACCAGCCCATTTTCAAAGGATGATGGATACCATATTTCAAGATGAAATTATGGAAGGGTGGATGGTAGTGTACATTGATGATATCATAATATACTCAGAAACATGGGAAGACCATGTGAGGAAAATTGATAAAATATTGGGAAAATGTGCACCAATCAACATGAAGATATCTCTTAAAAAATGTAACTTTGGACAGCAAGAACTGCTAGCCCTAGGACACAAAGTTTCAGGTTTGAGTCTAGCTATAGACCAAAATAAAGCTGCTGCAGTACTGAAGAAACCAGTACCAAAGAACATTAAGGAAATGCAATATTTTTTGGGCTTTGCTAGTTACTACAGAAGCCACATTAAAAGCTTTGCACACATCACTAGTAGTCTATACAAACTGTGCTCAAAGGATGTAGTCTTTGAAATCACCAAAGAAAGAAGGGATGCATTTGAGAAGATCAAACATGAACTGACCAATGCCCCTGTCCTGATGATGCCTGATTTTGAACTACCATTCAAACTATATATAGATGCAGCATGTAGTCAAGGACTAGGAGCAGCACTACACCAGAGGCAACTAGTGGATGGAATACCCAAAGAAGGGGTAATTTGCTATATATCAAGACAACTGAAAGACTCAGAAGCCAGATATGGAGCTACTCAGACAGAATGTCTCTGTTTGGTATGGGCGTTAGAGAAACTCCATTACTACTTAGAAGGAGCAGTATTTGAAGTTTTTACTGATTGCACAGCCCTCAAATCACTGTTGAACATGAAGACAACAAACAGACACATGCTTAGGTGGCAAATAGCCATACAAGAATATAGAGGGAATATGACTATCATCTATAAAGAAGGGAAAAGTCATACTAATGCAGATGGCCTCAGCAGGTGGCCACTGAAAAATGACCAAGAAAATCCAGCATATTACCCAGAAAATGGGGCCAAAATACCCATACAATGCATGGAGATAGATAAGAGAAAGAACTTCAAACTATCAAACTGGGAATTGGGGAATGATCCATCAAACCCAGCACAGAGCTTTGGAGAGAGCAAAGAGATACCCATACTGGGAATCAGCTCCTCTAATCTGAACACAGAGTTCTTTAGCATAGTACAATCATCATACAATAAACACAAACAGTGTAGTATATTGATACAACTACTAAAACAAAAGTACAGGAGTCCTGAACTAGAAAGCCAATTGGAAGAGCCATGGCTCAAAAACTTCAGAGAGAATAGATTTTTCCTGATAGATGATCTACTATACCATAGGGAAAAACACACAAGTGCCCTGGTAATAATAAATAGAGAACATATTTCCCTGATACTACAGGAATGCCATGATTGCCCATACATGGGACATATGAGTGAAGAGAGAACTAAGGAAAGAGTCTTTAGCACAGCTTGGTGGCCAAAGTGGGAACAAGACTTGAGTGAATACATCAACACTTGTACCAGATGCCAGAAAGCCAACAGAAGTCATGGCAAAAGATATGGATTACTCCAGAGTATAGAAGAGCCCAAAAACCCCTGGGAAATAATAAACATGGATTGGGTAACAGGCCTGGTCCCTGGAGGGGAAGACAGCTTTAATGCATGCCTAGTAGTAGTAGACAGGTACAGCAAGAGTGTCAGATGTCTCCCCTGACACAAAGAGGACACAGCAATGGACACAGCCATATTGTTCTGGAACAATGTGATAGCTAACTGTGGAGTCCCAAGAATCATAATTAGTGACAGAGACCCTAAATTCACATCAGAATTTTGGACTAATCTATATGAGATGCTGGGAACCAAACTAGAATTCTCCACAGCTTACCATCCACAAACAGATGGTCTAGCAGAAAGAATGATCCAAACATTGGAAGACATCATTAGAAGGTTTTGTGCATATGGCATGGAATATAAAGACAATGAGGGATATACCCATGACTGGGTAACCCTCCTACCAGCTGTACAATTGGCATACAACACAAGTGTACACTCAGTGACAGGAAAATCCCCTGCCACATTAGAGAAAGGATGGAACCCACTACTCCCAGTAGACTACTTGAAGAAGAACCTCCTCTCAGTACACCCCACAGCTAAGGACTTCCACACAATGTGGAAGACTGCCTGTGAAAAGGCAGAGCAATGTGTGGCTGAAGCAAAATTATATAACAAACAGAGATATGACAAAAGTCACCAAGAACCTGATTTCAAAGAAGGAGACCAAGTTCTAATCTCAACTCTCAACTTCAACAACCTAAGAGGACCCAAGAAGATGAGATATTCATTCATAGGACCATTCACCATTATTAAATTAATAGGAAAGAATGCAGTAGAAGTCAACCTGACCAAAGAGTTCTCTAGGAAACACCCAGTTTTCCCTGTGAGCCTGGTCAAACCTTATCACCAGACAGATGAGGAGAAATTCCCTGACAGGAAGAAGAAAGTCACCCATGAAAGATTGGTAGAGGAAGATGACTCACCTGGACCAGTGAAAAAGATCATTAAAGCCAGGAAAATAAGAATCAATGGGAAAGACAACAGGCAATACCTGGTTAGATTTAAGAATCAACCAGCAGATAAAGACAAATGGTTAACTGAGAAAGAAATCCCAGATGGACATATACACCTCAGAAGATTCAGAGCCTCCAGGAGGGCTGAAGAGTCTCATCAATGATGAGCCTTCTTTTGAGGGAGGGTATGTCAGCCTGTGACTCAAAACAGAGCACTAGCATGACATCCAACATACCATAAATAATGGTATGGCAAGTATTGAACAAACATAGTCAATACAGGTAATAATTAAGAGAAAACAACCCTATTACATTAAACACCAACCTTATCCAAACAGAATAAGGAAACCTAGAGGAGAATAAACAAGTCAAAACCCTTGTTTTCACCTCTCATCTAACTTATGCATATTTAAGTTATCCTATACCAAAATGGTATTTTTCTTAAAGCTCACATAGAGAGCTACACAATGATATCATCCATGTTGTTGTAACACCACTACAACTGGAGATACCATATAACCTCATTTTCAAAACCAAGTCCCCCTGAAAGTCAAAGAGGGCTTGTACAAAACTGTACAAAAGTACAACCAAATTAAAGATCTCAACAAGAGCTTTAATTTGAGACACCTTAGACCTCTGTATCTCTGAAATTGATTGAGGGATCTTGGTTCAAAGGTTTAATAACCAAAATACAGATATTCTGAAAATAAGAAAATAAACAAACCCCTGTATCTTTGGCATACACTCATACAACTGTACAGTGTCATATACCAAACTGTAGGGCTAATCAAGCCCTACAAAGCTGTATCATCAGAATACAGATATCTTCCAAATTGAAGAAGATATCTAGCATGGAAGTTTTTGAAGCCTCATACTGATGTACAAAATTACATCCAAAAACTTAAAACCCTTATAACTTTTGCTATTTGCAAGAAGGGTAAACATGAAGAATACCAAATTGAAGAGCTCATTAAGCCCTTCAATTCTGTGCTCTTAGTTTCTTGATATCTCAAAAACTGACTGAGATATCTTGGTTGGAAGTATTTTGACCAATACTGGTCTGTACCAAACCTGTACCAACCAGTACAGCTTTGATACTTAGAATAATGGTTATTTAAAGCTTAGACCCGCCCAGAATGACCAATATTGATCATACAGACACCAGAACAACGTCATCCAAGTGCTGACGTGGCAGGTGAAAAGTTTTTTCACCCTGTATTGATCCAGAATGATCATTTGTGGTTCCAAAACCACAATTCTGTCTATATTGACGTCAGAATTGAGGATCTAGAACCACAGACTGACCACTGGAGTGAAAATTTTCACTCCTCTGACGTGTGAAGAGTTAATAACTCTTGACAGTCTTGGAAGATATAAAAAGGAGGGTTTTTCCCTTGAAAACCCATCATCTTATCTTACATTACCATTATTCTTACGTGACAAGACTGTTATTCATCAGTAGTGTCCTTAGAATTATTTAAGATATAATTAGAATATAATTATTGTAGTGTTTCTTTACAGTCAAAGATATCAGAGCATTGCAACCCAGGTCCTCAATAGACTCATCACCACTGTTACCACGTAGCAGTAGGACCTGAAGATTTCATTTTTTATTTATTTTGACGTGTCACAGTCATAGTACTAGCTTGTATTTACTATTTTTAAGCTACTACATAGACTCACCCTTACATGCCTCAAGTTTTCATCTTCAAATTTTGATTATTGTTCATTTTATTTCATTTTTATCCTGAAATCATGCCCATCAAATACTCACCTCCTGCAAGGCAGACAAGATCTCAGGCCAGATCTCAAGCTGTTCTCACTCCAACTCCCAGGGCTCCTCTTGATGGCACCCCAGAAATTTCTCAACTGAGGGCCAAATTGGACAGAGGACCCATTTTGGAAGGAGCATCACCATCCAGGAAGGAAGTAAGAGTGCCAAGAAGATCAAGCCCATTCTCAGGAGTATTTGGCAGATTTCCAGGAATTTCAAGGTCCATTTTTCAAGGTCCAGGTGAAGATGGTGAAGAGGAGGAGGAGTATTCTGTGGAAGAGGAAGGGTCTGATGGTACTGAAGGTGTCCCTGCTCCTGTGGAGGCATCCCAGGGTACTGGAGGGCCAACTCTAGCCCAGTCTAATCAGCCTGTCTCTCATCAGTCTGAACCATCTCTATTGGCCATCATGCAGCAAATGACTCAGATTATGGCCAATATTCAAGAAGCTTCATCCTCTGAAGCATCAAGACCACCAGCCTTTAAGACTGCATCTATGAAGGCACCAGAATGCTTTGATGGGACTCAACCTTTCAAAGTTAGAAGCTTTATTCAGTTTTGTCAACTGATTTTTCATAATGATCTGGCAAACTTTGCTCAAGACAGGAAGAAGGTCCTTTATGCCACTTCATTTCTCATTGGCAGGGCTGCAAAATGGATTGAACCTTATCTTTCCAATCTCACCAATCAAGATCCAAATTACCTTCTCAATTCATGGAAATCATTTGAATCTCAACTCTTCACTATATTCGGTGACCCAAATGAAATCAGAAAAGCTGAAGCAGAATTGGATTCTTTAAGGATGAAAGAAGGTGGGCATGTATCTTTATACATTGCTTATTTCAGAAGTCTTGTCTCAAGAATTGGAGATTGGGGTGAAAGTGCTCTTATCCATCATTTCAGGAAGTGATTTCCATCCAGGATTTTGGATCAATTGGCCTCCCATCATTCAAGAATTGACTCTCTTCAAGACTTAATGGATATTACCCTGGAGCTTGATACCAGGTACCATGAGAGGCAAAATGAAAAGAGTCATCATCAAGAGAAGAAGCCCAATGCCTCAAAGTCACATTCTTTTCATCCTCAAAGTTGTTCCAGCTCAATTCAAAAGAAGAAGAATTCTCAGAAGAGGGACAAGCCTCATTCTTCTTTCTTGAATAAAGATTTCAAGTTGATGAATTCTGAAAAAGAAAGAAGAATCAAGGAGGGTCTACATACCTATGGTGGTGGGAAACATAGTCTTGAGTCCTGTTTCAAAAGGCCTCAAAACAAGCTTACCCAACTGTCAGTCAAATTTCCCAGCCAGGGAAAAGCCTGAGTGAAGATCATGTTGTGTTCAATGGTCTTCACTATTTTCCATCCAGAGCACAATTGTGCATTCTGAATACTGGTTTCAAAACTCTCTTAAATTTTTTGTCTTTTCTTCTCTCTCTGATATGTTTTACACTATTCTAATTGATTCTGGTGCTACCAACTCATTTATTGAAAAGCAGTTCATTCACAAGTATTTTTTGACCATGTCAGAACTTCCAGAGAATATTCCCTTTATCATTCTTTACTCCTCTGAGTCTCCTTCTTTATTTGTGACTCACCATAATAAATATATGTTTGAGCTCCCTTCCTTCCCAAGCTTTGAATGGGACTCTTTAGTCATTGATACTCCCAAGGGAGAAGACCTCATATTGGGCTTTGACTTTCTCAATCATTTTAATCCATCTATTGATTGGAGGCAAGGGCTGATCACCTTTAATTCTGATCATAAGGACTATTATGATCCTTCAAAGTCTTTCAGTAATGACTTTTCTTCAGCCAAATCATGTGCAGCTCTGTTTGGTGATTCTAGAACACGATCATTTCCATCTTCTGTCCATATTCCTTCCCTTAATTCCCATCAGTCATTACTATTATCTAGAGATGAAGTCTTCAAAGAGATTCAATATGTTAGAAAAGGTAATTCTGTATCTTCACTTCATCTCTTCTTTGGGAATATGGACCTTCCTCCTTTATCTTATCATGACTCCCTGGAGCAGTTGCGGGATGAAGAGGAAGAGCCAGAAGAAATAGAAACCGTGATGAAGGTTGTTCCTCCTGTCTATCACCAGTACTTGGATGTATTCTCCAAGGTGAAAGCAGAGAAACTTCCTCCTCACCGCGCCTGTGATCATCATATTGAGCTGAAGGGCTCTCTACCTCCAGTTGGGGTGATTTACTCTTTATCAAACCAAGAGTCAGATACACTCAGGGCGTAAATTCCAGAGAATGTAGAAAAAGGTTTCATCCGGAGCACCTGTCCTCTTTGTCAAAAAGAAAGATGGTGGCCTCCGTTTGTGTGTTGATTACCACAAACTCAATGCTGTTACTAGGAAGAACAAGTATCCTGTTCCTCCTATGAATCAGGTTCTCATTGTTTTCAATTTTTCTTCTATCTTCTCCAAGATTGATTTGCGTGGTGCATATAACCTGCTCAGAATCAAGGAAGGTGATGAAGACTTGCAATGTTTTAGAGCTAAATATGGCAGCTATGAGTATTTGGTTATGCCATTTGGCTTACCAATGCTCCTGCCTCTTTTCAAAACCTTGTCAATGATATTTTTTATGATCTTCTTGATATTTATGTTGTGGTTTATTTGTATGACATTATGGTCTTTTCCAAATCTGAAGAAGAACATGTCACTCATGTGTCCTCTGTTCCTTCCAGACTCAGAGCCAATAACCTCTTTGCTAAGGCCTCCAAGTGCCTGTTTCATGTTACTAGTGTAGAGTATTTGGGTTATAATGTTTCTTCTGAAGGCCTCAAGATGGACCAAGAAAAATTCCAGCAAATTCTCAATTGGCCACCTCCAAGAAACCTTAAGGCTCTTCAATCATTGCTTGGCTTTGCCAATTTTTACTTCCATTTCATGAATAATTATTCAAAGAAGATCAGTTCACTCACAAGTTTCCTCACAAAAGATTCCTGTTTTCCCCTCAATGAAGAAGCTCTTAGACAGTTTCATCAGCCCAAAGAGGCTTCCACCATTTCTCCAATCTTTTCTCACTTTGATCCTTCTCTACCCACCATTGTAGAGACTGATGCTTCTGATTATGCCTTGGGTGCTGTACTGAGTCAGATTTCTGACTCCGGAAAACATCCCATTGCATTTGATAGCCGCAAGGTTCTCCCAGCTGAGCTCAATTATGAGACTCATGACAAGGAACTCCTTGGCATAGTCTGGGCTCTCAAGCGCTGGAGAGCTTTTCTCCTTTCACTTTGTTCCTCTTTTGAAGTACTCACCAATCATTCATCACTTCAATATTGTATTTCATCAAAGATTCTCACTTGCCCTCAAGCCCGCTGGGCTGAATTTCTCTCTGAATTCCATTTTTCAATCACTTACCGCCCTCACCACCTGGCCACCCTTCCAGATGCATTGTCATGTTGGGACAACGTTTACCCAGAGAGGGGGGAAGATTTCATCAGCAAGAATCCAATGAATTATCAAAAAATAATCAAGCAAGATGAAATTCAAGCCTCAAAATTCTTTGCAGTCAAGGTGGAAGCATTCTCAAATTTGATTGAATCAATTCAGAAGGCATTATGTCAAGATTCTCAATATAGAAGTATCCTTCAAGATTTGGGTAAAGGTAAGTCTGTCCAAGATTATTCTCTTGATTCCTCCTCCCAGTTTCTTCTGTTCAAAGATTGGGTGGTGGTCCCAAATGACCCCACAATTCAACTCAGCATACTTCAAAAAAGGCATTACTCTCCTCTAGCTGGACACCCTGGCCAAGAGAAGACTCTCAAACCTGTCAAGCAGGATTTCCACTGGTCCGGCATGACTCAATTCATCAAGGATTATGTCTCATCCTGTCAACAGTGTTCAAGAAACAAAAATATTCACCACAAGAAGTTTGGACTCCTCAAACCTCTTCCAATTCCAAATGGTCCTTGGATTTGTCTTTAAATGGATTTCATCACTCAATTGCCACTGTCCAATTCCTTTGACTCAATCCTTGTCATAGTGGACAGATTCTCAAAAATGGCAGTTTTCATTCCAATGATGTCTTCAATAACTTCATTAAATTTGACCCATTTATTCATCAAGAATATTTTCTCAAAGCATGGCCTTCCTTCAATCATTGTTAGTGATAGAGGTTCTCTTTTTGTTTCTTCTTTTTGGACCAATCTTTGTCAGCAGCTCAAGATTTCAAGAGATCTGTCAACTGATTACCATCCAGAAACTGATGGACAGACAGAGAGGGTAAATCAGATACTAGAACAGTACCTTTTGATGTATGTCAGTTATCATCAAGATGATTGGAACACCTGGCTCCCTCTGGCTGAATTTGCCTACAATAACTCTGACCACTCTTCAACAAAACAATCACTGTTTTTCACTATTTATTGAAGAGATCCAAATTTTGACTCAGTTCACATTACTCAAGATACTCCTTCTGGAAATTTATCAACAAAAATCGAATCAGTACAACAAGATGTCAAGAGAGAACTTGAAGTTGCCATAAACAGGTTTAAGAGGTATGCAGATAAAAGTAGAGCAAGTCCACTTGTTTTCAATCCTGGTGACATGGTATGGCTTTCTTTCAAGAACATCAAATCAACTAGACCCACCAAACAACTGTCTGAAAGATGGTTGGGTCCTTTTCCAATCTTGAAGAAAGTCAGCACTAATGCCTACCACCTCAAGCTCCCATCTCAATAGAAGTCCATCCACCCAGTCTTCCATATTTCACTCTTAGAACCAGTCAAGACATCAACAATCCCAAATAGGCATCAAGAGCCTCCTCCTCCAATCATTATTGAAGAAGAAGAGGAATGGGAAGTCTCTCAAATACTGGACTCAAAGCTTAAGAGAGGAAAATTATGGTATTTGGTTTAATGGAAAGGTTTCAGTCAAGACTCAGAAAGATCCACTTGGGAACCAACTGAAAACCTCAAGAATTGTCCTGAACTGGTTAAGGATTTTCATTCTGTATATCCTGACAAGCCAGGACCCAATTCTTCAAGAGCTTGATTTTTTATGGTGCTTTGTGGGGAGAGGAATTACAAAAGGTAAGTCCCACTCCTGTTATGCACCTTTAGGGGTATTCTACTCTTTTCTGTTGTAAGAATCACCTTGGCCACTCTGTGAGCAATCTGCAAATTTTTGGACACAGATCTTTGGCCTGGCTTTCAACATCAATTCCAAAATTATGGCCACTTTTCACTTGGGCAAATGGACCATTCAATTTTTCATTTCAACTCCAAGCCATGCCAATTCCAAGTCAGTCTTTCAATAAATTCATTTTCTTTTATGGCACTGGCAGTAGTGGTAATTACCAAAAGTAAGTTCCTCTTCTGGTGTGCACTTCGCTGAGGGGTCTACAATCTTGTCAAAACATCACCTTGGCCACTTTGTGAGAACCTGGCATCAAATTTCTCTTTCCAGGTCCTTGGCCAATTTCAAAATCAGTTATCAACCTCCGTGATGAAGATTGGAACCTCCTCAAGAGTCAATTCATTTTTCTTTTCTCTTTTCTCTTTCTTTTATTTTCATTTTCATTCTTTATATTAAATTTTATTTTCAACTTCATTTTATCATATCAAAAATTCATCTCAAGGAAAATTGATTCATTACAACATCATCAATCATGAAGCCAATCTCAAAAGAAGATCAAGCAAGTCCTGCGTCATATAACAAATATTCAATATCAGTTATTATTTTATTTTCCTCTTAAAAGAAATTTCCTCTATCCCACTCTCAATCCTTTCCAATAGCCTCAACAGGCTTCACCTTGTCTTGGTGCTCCGGAGCTCACCATTTCAAGGTGGGGGGTACTGTCACAACCATGGCAATTCACCTCCTTGGATCTCCTTATGGCATATCAAGCCACAGTCCTTTTATGGCCAATTGGCCATATCCATCACCAGTGGCCAATATGGCCACGTCACCATCTTATGGACCATTTATGGCCATTTGTCTTTTGGGGCCTTCATGGCCCTTCACCTCAATCCAGAAGCCATAGCGGCAAGTTATGCCCCATTGGGTATTTCTGGTCATTTCCCTCAAAACCAGGGGAACTGGCCCAAATGGCCTTTTTGGCCATTTGGGCTCATAATGCGCACTTTGACGCAAAGTGTCCAAAAGACACTTTCCCACCCTTTGGGCTAGTTTTTGGCTCAGAACTCAAAGGTGGCCAAAATCCCCAAAGGACCCAGAAAAACCTTTCCAAGCTCTGGAGCCATTACATCCCTCTTTTCCCCTCTGTCTTTCCATCTCAAGGCCTTTGGACATAATCTTCTCTCCAATGAACCAATATGCCATAAATGATGTTATATATCATTATGCATCATTTTTCAACAGTAATTCAATGGTGGCAATATCAAATGGTCATTTCAATATTACAACATATCATCACATCATCAAGCCACCCAATCATTCAGAGGACTCATCAAGGCTCAAGAGCAAGTGTTTCAGCATCAAAGACCAATCACGCCATCAAGACGTCATTGGATAATTTCATTCACAGTATTCCTCTAAGGCAATACTGTTCAACCATTCTCAAGGGATTCAAGAGGCAGTTCATTCATTCATTTTTCAAGTGTCAAAGATCCACTCAATCCATCTTGGCAACCACCTTCATTTCAATACAGTCTGGATCCATCAAGAACTGTATTTCATTTTGAAGTATGGGAAATTCATTCAACCCATTTCAATTTCAATATTAGCCAGCTGTGTCAATTCTCAAAACAATAAATGCAGCCTCAATGATGAATACAGATCAGGTTTCTGCCTGAAGAACTCAAGCTCCCAGCTTTTCACATATACCGGCTTCCCTTTCCACCCTTGGGGGTTTTTCTCCAGTTAATTAATATATTTTGATTTTATTTTATCTTTATTTATCTTGCCATTTTTGTTAAGTGAATACTGATATTATCAAGTCAGTCATTTAGCACCTTTTCTCTTTTTCCTTCTTTGCCTGTCAATGGATATTTGGTGGTCATATCCTTACTAATTCCATTGTTCATTTTGGCAGGTTGAAACAGTGATTATAGACTTACTTGGTTGACTCTTTGGCCATTTGGCTTCTCTTTCCTCTTATTCCATCTCATCTTGTACCTGCATATTTCTTAGAGAAATTTATTCTTTTATTTTTATTTATTTATTCTTTTGGAGTCCTCAAAGTCAGTTCCCTGATTGCTGAGTGCCAGGCCACTCTTGTTTTTCTGTCCAAGAGCCCCTGTGACAACAACAATATGTATTTGATTTCTATTATTTTACGTCTTTCTGATTGATTCTGAAATAATAAAACACTTAAGAAGAGATTAAATAATACTTACTTCTTGGTAATAATGGTATAATTGAATAATGTTATGATTTGGAAAAAAAAGAAAGAGGAGGCCTCTTTTAAGTCTAATAAAGCTCACAGAGGTGTGCCATGGAGAAAACTCAAAACCCAGTGAGTGAGAAAACAGTAATCCTTTTTTGATTAATGATAGCATCATCTGTTTTCATGTTTTCAAGTAATTGCCAATTATTGAGGAGGTAGGAAGGATCTTCATTCGAAATATTGGAGAGGTAGGGTTCAATCAATTCTCCAGCCCTACCAGTGAGAAGAGAAGTTGAGTACAGAACTTTCTTCCTGTCAGAGGAGAAATTTGCTTGATCATTATGGAAAATCAATTGACAGGATTGGATAAATCTTCTCAATTTTTGGGCTTGAGTGCCATCAAAATAATCAGGTGCCTTCATTTATGGATTCTTGAATGCAGGGGCTTTGGAATTTTCCCAGTGGGCTGTTGCTTGAGAAAGCTGTCCCCTAATAGTAGCCATTTGCTCCATGATCTTGAGGAGACTTGGATCATATTGAGAGACAAGAGATTGATTATTAGGGGCTAGATTAGAATCCTGGGGTACTCTGGAGCATTTTCCAAAGCATCATCCACTTCAGCTTCTCCAGAATCTTCCTCTTCCACAGACTCCTCCCCCTCTTCATCTTCAATTTGTCCAAGTCTTGCTCTTGCACCTTCAGACATGCCAGGATAGCCACCCAAAAGGCAAGAGAAAGATCTTGATCTTCTTTATTTCATTCCCCCTCTTCTGGAGGGTGCTTTGCCTTCCATTGGTGGTCTTCTGTCCAAATTTGCACTCAGTGAACTTATGGTGTGTGGTCAAGAGGAACCCTTGCTGTAGGAGTGAGAACAGCTGGATTTCTTCGAGATCTAGTATTTTTGGCTGTGGGGCTATGCCGAATTGGCATTATTGGAAAATTAAAAATGAGAAGTTGAGGATACTTGAAAATAAGAAATCAAAGCTTGTCCAAATCAATAATCAATAAAGTCTTGAGGTGAAATCAAATTCAATCAATCAATTCAGTCAATATCAGCCGTCAATCAGATCTCAATAATCTTGAAGAATTCAATAATCAATCAATCAATGTCTTCAATTTCAATTCAAGGTCTTGAGGAATCAATCAGTGAAATCAATATCTTCAGGAATCAAAAATAAATCAATAATCAATAATCAATTCTTGAGGATAAATTGGTAATATTGAAGAATTCAAAAGTCAATCAGTCCAATCCAAATAAAATCCTGAATTGCTGAATCAATAACCCAAATGAATCCCAATCAATAACTCCTGATAAGATGAAAAGAAAGAATCAAATATGACTTAATTAATTTAATGTCATAGGGGCTCTTCTAAGTGAAGAGGGCCTGGCACTGAGTAAACTGGGACTCGCTTATGGAGGGCTCAAGTATATGGTAAGAGAGAAATACACAGAAGAGTGTTAAGAGATGAATTACTAAAATAAAAGAATATAAGAAAATCAGAAACAATAAATAAGAGTAAAAATAAAAGAGCCAACCACAAACAAGTCCAAGTCCACTGTTTCAACCTGTCAGAATGGAAAGAGAGGGGTTAATAAGGATATGGCCACCCAGCTCATACTGTACAGGCAAAGAAAGAAAAAAGAGGCAAAGATTCCCCCTCTTCTGGAGGGTGCTTTGCCTTCCATTGGTGGTCTTCTGTCCAAATTTGCACTCAGTGAACTTATGGTGTGTGGTCAAGAGGAACCCTTGCTGTAGGAGTGAGAACAGCTGGATTTCTTCGAGATCTAGTATTTTTGGCTGTGGGGCTATGCCGAATTGGCATTATTGGAAAATTAAAAATGAGAAGTTGAGGATACTTGAAAATAAGAAATCAAAGCTTGTCCAAATCAATAATCAATAAAGTCTTGAGGTGAAATCAAATTCAATCAATCAATTCAGTCAATATCAGCCGTCAATCAGATCTCAATAATCTTGAAGAATTCAATAATCAATCAATCAATGTCTTCAATTTCAATTCAAGGTCTTGAGGAATCAATCAGTGAAATCAATATCTTCAGGAATCAAAAATAAATCAATAATCAATAATCAATTCTTGAGGATAAATTGGTAATATTGAAGAATTCAAAAGTCAATCAGTCCAATCCAAATAAAATCCTGAATTGCTGAATCAATAACCCAAATGAATCCCAATCAATAACTCCTGATAAGAGCTGAATAAACAAAAACAAAAGAGAGATTTTATGGAAATAGAATTGAGAATGAAATGAAATGGTCAGAAATGATCAAGAAATGAAAGAATCAATTTTCATAATAATATAATGAATGAGATGAAAATTGATTATAAAAAATCATTATCATTAAGAATCATAAGATCATGAAAAGGTCATAATTGATGAATGAGAGAAAGGAATATAAAATGAATGAAAAGAAAGAATCAAATATGACTTAATTAATTTAATGTCATAGGGGCTCTTCTAAGTGAAGAGGGCCTGGCACTGAGTAAACTGGGACTCGCTTATGGAGGGCTCAAGTATATGGTAAGAGAGAAATACACAGAAGAGTGTTAAGAGATGAATTACTAAAATAAAAGAATATAAGAAAATCAGAAACAATAAATAAGAGTAAAAATAAAAGAGCCAACCACAAACAAGTCCAAGTCCACTGTTTCAACCTGTCAGAATGGAAAGAGAGGGGTTAATAAGGATATGGCCACCCAGCTCATACTGTACAGGCAAAGAAAGAAAAAAGAGGCAAAGACTAACTTAAAATCAAATAGTTATAATTCCCAAAATAAGGGTAAGAATAATTATAAAATAATAAATATACTCAATTAATTAACTGGGGAAAAGTCCCCAGGGGAGAGAAGGGGGGGCTGGTATATGTGAGAGTCACCAGCCCTGATCCAGAAAGAGAATTTTCATGAGAAGATTTGATGTTTGAATTAATTCTGGCCAATACAGGTCCTGTACGGCTGTACAGGATCTTTACAAGAGGAGTGGTGGTATCAAGTGATCATACAGTTTGAGAATGGCTTATCCAGACTGTATGGGGTAATTCCAAGCTGTATTGATGAACCGGACTGTATGCATTTTTCAGAAAAGAAGATTTTCTGAAATTGAATGCTGATACACACAGTGTATTTGCTGGTTTGAGGTGTTTGAGTGGGTGTAAGTATGAATGCCCTTACCCCTGATTAGTGGTTGCTACACTGGAGAAACAAGATTGTTAAAGTTCTTATTTTAAGTAAAGAAGGTTAGGAGATGTATCAGAATACAAAATGAAGCTAAAACAATGCAAGGATTTGTGCAAAATCTCTGGAAAAAATAATATTCATCTATCAATGTGGCTAGCCCTCATTTTCAAAAATTATCTGATTATTTTGGAAAGTGTTATCAAGATATATTTCTATGAGGTTCCTTTATTTTACAATTCTTTTTGTATTTTATAGGAGCTTTACATTTTACCTTTAGCTTTCTTAGTCTTTGATGAAATTTTGATTATTAGGATATATTGAAAGCTCTCCATGCATTGAGAAATTAAAGATTGTACCTGAACTTGATGGGCTGATAACATTAATTATCTCAAAATATCTTTTAGGCACCATCATTGATGCACAGTCAGAAAATCAAATTATAGAATATATTTAGAATATAATCTCCCAATTTCTCTACATTAAAATTTCCTCAAGGGTATATGGAAAACCATTATAGACTCTTTTTAAGACGTTTATTAAAGCTCAATTACAAACTCAATGTCTATTGAGAAGAACTAGGAACTGAGTATCTTAAAGTAAATAAAATAATTCATTCAATTGCTTTCAAATAATAGGAATATGATAAGAAAGCAAGATAACTGGTATAAATAAGTTCTTTAAAGAAATTTCTGTCTCATGTTTCATTTCTAAAGCTTTTGAGAAGCTTTAGAAAGTAAAATCAGTTTTATAAATCTATAAATCCTAAAATAATGATAAATAATTAGTTATCATCTGTTTATGAAGCTTAGTTTAACATGTTATATATTCAGTTTCTTCAAGTGTTTTCAAAAGATGATATGAAAATATTTTTTGTTTTTTTGTGTTTATATTTAATTTAAGACTTGAATTATTTATTAGGGTCAAATTTTGAAGAGGGAAGCCACAAAAAAATGCTGGAATGTTTTGGGAACTATGGCTTAACTGGAACAAATATCATGTCAGAGCCATGTCCAATTAAAATTGAAATATGGTCCAAATCATGTTGAAAGCATTGAATTTTCACTATCAAAGGTTCCTCAAGGGATTAAATGAGTCGACAATAATTTTCATGGAATTTTCTGAACAGTTTTTTGTCAAAGTCCTTTATGACCACAGACACATTTATTTTAAAGAAGATGGATCAATCATCAAAGCAAATCATTAATAATATTCTTTTATCCATGGAAATATGACATAATTTTGAAACAACATATTTTTCAAAATTACAGAAAATTCTCTTGAATATTACAAAAATCAAAGAAATATTATTAATTGTAATATTGCAAATATTTGAGCAATATTACAGGCAAATAAAAGCTTTTTGAGACTTTTTTGATAGAATACTATTCTATATTGGAAGATAGTGCTTAGATCTTTAGTTAACTGGTTTTCATTTCTTGAAATAAAGCCAAACATTCTGATCTTCAACTTGTTTCATCAGAATGATATAGAGCTTATATAATCCCACTGTTATTTCTCACATTTTGTAGTAACATAAATATACTTTAATTTGAAAGCTGGATGTGCAAATAGAAACACAAAAACTGCAAGAAATCTCAAAAATCATTTTTTGAAAAATATTTTGAATAAAGTGATGGAGATCACTCAAAAAAATAAGGGATGGAAGAACACATGAAGCATGTTCTGCACTTCATTTTATTATAAAAATAAATATTTTTTTATTTTTGTTAAAGAAAATAAATAGCAAAAGCTTTCTTTATGCTATTCAAAAAAAATTTCTTTTATTCTTTTTACTTCACTTTTTGAGTTTTGTTATTAATTTCTATGGTGATATTTCATTTTGAGTATTTTATGAATTTTTGTTTTTTTGTCTTTTTTTTAAGTTGCCCTATGTTTCTTTTTCATGTGATTCATTGGATTTAACTAGATTTTATGTTTCTTTTGTCAATTAAAATTACAGTAGGCAGCCTTTCAAGGCCCTCTACTGTAAACTCATTCACAAATGTCAAATGTGTTACAGTACAGGATCTGTAAGATTTGACTATGAAAATGATGATTATATTACTATTAATCAACAGTACTATGTCTGTTCTTATGTAATATAATAATAAAATATTATTATAACCACAATTAAATAATTCAAGAATTATTTCTTTCACATGTTGAACACTACTAGTGATTTTAACAGTGAACAGTAATTGTCTACAAGAATCAATTACCAGAAGATTTTAATAATAAAACTTCTTTTATTAAAATAATAAAATTATTTTAATATATAATTATCTTTTGCAAGAATAATTATAAATACAATTCTTGAAGAAAACTAATTCTTTAGAGAAAAACTTTAATAATTAAGGATAAATCACTCACCAATATTCCAAAGAGCTTATTGAAAGATAAGATAGAGAGATTTGATGTAGAATTGTGGATTTAAGGGATCAAAATGTATTTATAACAGTATTACAACAATATATAGTTGGATTCTATGATTTCACGTCTTTCTTATTGATTCTGAAAGATTTAAAACACTTGAGAATAGCTTTACTAATACTTACTTGTTGGTAATAATGGTTTAAAAATGAATAATAAGATGATGATGGAAAACAACAGCAAGAGGAGGCCTCTTTTAAGTCAACAATAGCTCACAAAGGCGTGCCATGGAGCAAACTGAAAAACCAGTGAGTCAGAAATCAATAAACCCTTTTGGATTATTGATTGCATCATCTGTTGTCATGTAAGATTATCATAATTACTTAATTAATGCTTTTATGTGACTACCAACCCCAATATGGTTAAGAATAAAAGGAGTAACATCTGTAAATCTTTTTTTATTCCAAAATAATCATTTATTTTTCAAAGTTATCAATGTTATTGGCAATTTCATCACTGGTTGTAATTACTGTGAATTTTTGAAGATTCAGTGTTTCACGTAGAATAGTCAAAAATGGACTGTCAGTAGAACTTTGAATTTGACTAGTAAATCCATAATTCTTTTTGGTTGTACCATAGATAATACAGTTTGCCATTAGTCCTGAAAGTTTCAGAAATATTAATTAATAATTGTGTTTTTAATGAATTTTTGAAGTTTTTACCTCATTTCTACGTAGAATTGTAAATATATAATTACTCTTTTGGGGTTTATCCATGGAAAATCATGAAGGATTGACATGGTTACAGGAGTCTAAGTAGCTCTTTACCTCCTTGGCATGTCAAAATAGCAGGTTATTTGCTATTTTCTTAAGATTTACTGTAGTTGTAACATGGTAACCAAGTTCCCAAAAGGTTTTAGTTTACCAATTGGGCCAAGATCAGCCATGGATCCAAGCTTTGGAGCTGTCCATGCCTCTGAGGCCTCAGAAGTTGGGTACCCTGGCTCTCTTTGATATCTTTTGTCCCCATCGCTTATTTTTCACATCAAAATAGAAAGTCAAGTTTCAAGTGAGATATCCACTATGGGTGTACCAAAAGTCCATGTAAGAATACCATGATATTAAGTGCTCAAAACATGCATAACACTATTCTTAGTGTATATGTAACATGGAATTTCTAACATTCCCATTATTTTGGCATGAATTTAAGAAAAACAAAAATTTTCACGGATCTTTTATGTGGTATTGAAATATTTTCCATATTAACACCTCAAAGAGCTAATTTGAGCTTATTCACTCTATGGAGCTACCCTAGGTGAATTTTTGTGTAGAGTCCAAATCTGGCCTTAAATCTATGGATTTACTTACTCAATAAAAAGCTATTCATCTTTTCTGAAATCAAAAATGATGAATTTTGGATATATTCATGACTTATGAGTTATGCATAATTCAAAATTTATTTTTAAGATAATTGTGGCCTATTTGGTATGTAAAATATACCTCAAGGCTCACAGGATCTGTAATAGCCACGACTGTAATGTTTTCTACGATTGTTGACAATTTTACAGTAGCTGTCAATACAGGGCCTCTAATTTCATTTCCTTTTCAGTTTTTTATCCCCTCAAGTGGAAATGGCTGTACTATATACAGCCCAGTGTTAACATATAAGCATAAACTTTAAATTTCTGGTCATACAAAAAACACAAATTACTGTAATTACTATTTAAACCTCATCTTACATAAAAAATTTCATCCACCTTAGAGGAGTTTCTCTGTTAAATTTCTGCTTCTAATTTTTGTTTTCTACTCTTTTCTCATAAGTTATGAGAAATAAATATTGACCCTTAGGGAGTCTCTCTGTTAAATTTCTGCTGATAATTGTTATCTTCTACTATTTTTTATCACCTAGTACTTCTATTTCAATCTAAGTAATCATATCCTAAAAATGAAAAGAGAAATTAATTTTTTCTTGAAAAAAAAGAGACACTTTACCCTTAACAATAAAGATTGATAAAACTCAATGATGAGCAAAAGTGACCAGAAAATGAAAAAAATCAAAATAATAAATAAATTCCAGAAATCCTAATTGATTAATAATAAAAATATTATGTCTCTTGGAAATCATTTTATTGAAATTAATTTGAAAGCCTTTGTTTGTTGCTTCTGAAGTTACAGGCATTTAACTATTTAAAATGCAAAAATATCCACAATCCAGTTTATTCAGAAGAGGATTAGTGGAAAAAAGCTAACTTTTATGTTTGGAAGCCATTGGTTTTGAAAGAAATAAGAAATAGTACTTTCATGAAGTAATAATAAGTCAAAAATCAAGAAAGATAGAGGCTTTATTAATTCATAAGAGTGGATTTGACTTATTTTGGCCATCAAAAGGATATCATTGTCAAAATTGAAAATAGATTTAATAATTCTGTTTTATATCATGAAGAATATTCTTTTGATTATTAAAATATAAAAGGAAAAGACTTTCATTTAATATTCTATATCTCTACTATATTCATTCAAAAAAGAAAAGAAAATCTTGAGAATTATGCAATACACCAGTGGCTTAGAATAACTTGGAATAACAACAAACAGTGAAGTCCTGAGTCTAACTTAATTAACAGCAAGGTTCCACACTCAGTCTAGGATTTTTCTAAGCTAATTTCCAAATGCAAAACCCTCTGTCAGCCATTTTGCTCATGTTGAATTCCAATTTTAATGATTAATACCAGCACCATAGCCTTTGTGTAAAAATAAAATAACAGTGATTTGGAAAGTATTCACACTTTATATTTAGTTCAGTATTTGAATATCCATTTTTCAAAAAGGGACTAGTATGAAAAGGCGCAAATTTTCATAATTGTGAATATAAATTCTTGAAATATTGTTTTAAATTTAAGATTAATTCAAAAAGGGGACAGAAAAATTAATATAAAATTGATTGAATGTTGTGAGAAGCTTCAAAATGATCAGTATGTAAGAGCTATTTGATACGTTTTTGAAATATAAAAGCACAAAATATTAATTAGTTAATTCTTTTCTTCAAGTGGTCATTAAACTTTATTGATTAAAACAAAATGTGAAAAAAATAATTTCATTCTTGGGCTTTGATTTTCAAATAAAAAATTTTATTTGTTTGGAATAGTTTCTCACTCATATACTATGCTTACATATCTTCTTATTGAGGACAAACAAGATTTGGGTTTTTCTTACTGAAGCATACGGATATATTGTAATATTTGACTAAACTTCTATATCTGAAATTGACAAGATACTTTGATTAACCAGGGAGATTTTTATCTTCTACTTCTTAATTTGTAAATATTAGTTCATCCTTGAAATTATTTTCAAACTGTTCTTCTTTTCAAAAAACAAAAGATTTGATTTGTGTTATTCAATGAAGAAAGGAATTTCAAATTATAAAAAAGCCTTGAAAAAGCTTTCAGAACCTTCATATTACCCTTTTTTTCAAGTAATTAGATTGAACTAATGGAGTATCATAATCCATTTTGATGTGCTACAGATATAAACAGCATGTGAGAAACCAATTTCCCATAGAATCCACAACATCCAATAATATCTTTGGTAATCGACATTCCCTCATTGAAATAATTTATCAAATTAGTAATTTTTCTTGTGAAGTGTTCAAAAAGAGGCAATTCATTTCCAAATGAATATTTTCATTACTTAATTCAAACTTCAAAATAAAGCAGTATAATAATGACAAATCATTATATAAGTTAATCAGTTAGTTCTCTACCAAGTCTATTGGTATATAATTTTTCGAATGAATAATAGATTTTAATAATCAAAAGGATGTAAAACTCACTGTGACACTAACTGTAATAGGAAATATTCAACATTTTGATATTTTTGAGTATGATATACCAAGTTAATTAAAATTATTCCAAATTAAAAAATAAGTGTTCCAAATTTTTTTCAAAATATGAAATTGGATATAATGTCGTTGAGAATTTGAAATTTCTTAATTTTTCAGAAATGCTGAATTCTTTGAAAAAATTGATTCAAATGGATGGGTAATAATTTCAAGTGATTCATAATTGGTAACAGAATCTGGAATACAATGATTCTATTGAGGATCTCATCTAAAAAGGAAGTTTAGAATAATATGGATCCTTACATTCCACCACTTACACGCAAATAGGAAAAGAAGGCCAAGTTTTCCATAGAATTATGATAAGATATACATACCTTCAAGGGGAATCAAGTTTATTTTTTCACAGCTCATTTAATATAGAGAGAAGAGTTAGTACATGAAGTATCAATATTATTAAGAACTTTGAAAATGAATTTTCTAATTTTTCAATTCATTTTTCTTTCTTCTTGGATACACTAATTTTTAAATAAAAATCTGAGCAATGATCAAGAGTATCAAATGAAACTTATTTATTCTAAGATTGATTATTATATTAGTTAGTTTAATCTAAAGTAGTATATACTTCAAATAATTGGGCCATATATCAGGCAAAAATTGCTAACTATTCTGAAATTACTCATACTGAAACATCTCTAATCCTATTTATTATATAAAAATATTTTGAGAAAGGAATACAATTAATACCCTTGTAAAAGCTTCATATCCATTATTTACAAGCTATTTGAAAATAATTATTATAAAAATATAGCTCTCATATTTAATCCATTGTTCTTTTTTGAGCTTCAATAATCAACTAAATTTCAAATAAAAAAGCCTTCCTACCCTATAGCTCCCTATTTTGAAGTATTTAAAAGAGAATAAAATGGCTTAGAGTATGTTTTAAATACCAGAAGCTTAATTTCCAAAATGTAGAAAATTCAGTTCTAATTTATTTGGAGAAATTTGTATTTAAATTTTGATCAACTGTCCCAATTAAACAGAGCTTCATGGAATAACCCTTTAGTAGCGATGAACTAGCTTTCTCATTAAGAATAATAATTAGATAGTTGTAAGAAAATTACTTGTAATACTGAGTATTAAGAGTCTTTAGAATGAGAATAATGATTCTCTTTTTTTATATTTTCAAATTCTCACTCAGAATTTGAAGAGGGTATTATCTACCATATATTTTTTCTCCATGCAAAAAAAATATTCCAAAAAAACTTTTACAAAAAAATTTGCATTTTCTGTAAAATAGTCTAATTATTTGAAACAAGACTATTTTAATATATCATGATTTAATATGAAATTTCATATTACAAAGGGAGAGATTTTTTCAAGATGCAACAAATGAACTAGGCCATGTGCATATATCAATAAAAAAGTATTAAAAGATCCTAAATTCTTACTTTTGCGAAACTCATGATAAAGGATATTACATATAAAAACAGAAATATAGCCAAAAAAAAGTAAAAATGTATTTTAATGATAGAGAAATACAAAGAAAACATTTTGAAATCTACATTCAAAATATGCAATTATTATAAAAGGAATAATTTTCTCGATTGAAAAAAATTAAATAATACATTCCTTTTGTCCCTTTTAAAAAAAATTAAGAACCAAACCTTCTATTTATATTCATTTTCTTTTCTCACTTGAGAAAATATAAGATATTATCCTATTTAATGTCTGTTATATAAAAAGGGCTAAATATCTGTCACAAAAAAATCAGTTTTCTGGTATATGAAAACATATTTTACTGCTTTGATCTTTGAAGAAATGTTTTTCTATGAATATCACAGCTTAATGAGATTACCATCCACTATCATAGAAGTACTTAAAAACACAATTATTTTTCTCTCCTAGTATTAGAGGTTGAAAATAATTCATGGAAGTTTTTGCGACCTTTTAAAGCTTAGTTTGTTTATTTAATGAAATTTTCATATAATGGCTAGTCTGAAAGAAAAAATGTAAGATCTTTCTTTTAATTATCTGGAATATTTTTTGTCAAAATTGAGAAGGAATTACACAATATACTCAATATTTACAATGCCATAGTTCATCCCAATTAATGAGGATTTTAAATTTACATTTTTTATTCCAAAAATTATTTCTAGCTCATCAAAATGGAAGAGTTTGAAACAACTCATCTACTCTATAATTTTAGAAACTAATTTCCTTATTCCCCTTTCCTCTTGATTCTATATATATTCTTTTTAAAGATATGGAAACAAATTTCTTCTTCTATTATAAAAAAAATACAAATTGGAATCGAAAATGATTCATTCTAAATAATAGGAGATATATCATATCAAAATTGGATATTCCTAACAGCTATATGGGCTGAAGTGGAAGAAATTATTATTAAAATTTCTTTTCAAATCATACCCTTTTTATATTTTAAGCTACAAGCTCAAAATATTGACTATTTTAGAATTCAAATACCACTTTTGAGGTGGATCTACATCTCATTAAATAAGGGAACTTTAGCAAGGTTGAATATTTTAGTGAGCTTGAGATATCTGGATCATATTACAGACACCTGAATGTTGGGTTCTTATTATTAACATATAAATAAGGTTAAATTACATGTAATATAAATTGAATTTTAGTTTATCTCATGGCTCTTAGTTTCAAGAATGTTTACTTATTGATAAAGGAATTTGAAAAAAAATATAGCTTTTATAAAGCTGAATATCTGAGGAAAATGCAAATTTTGGGGCTGATATTTTTAAAATATATTTAGAATAGAATATTTATAGCTTAAAATTCATCCAAAAGTCAGTTATTATTTTTATTTCCTTCATATCCATCATTATTCTCATTTTGTACATGGTTTTTATCCACCTCTCAAAACATATTGTGTTGATAGATTTTTTGGAATTTAAATTAAAATTAATTTCCTGAATTATTCTTAGATCTGATATAGTGTCCAATTTCCTGTTTAAGACCTCTAATGTTGTATGAATGGATTGCATGTGTGACATAACAATCTTCTGAAACATACAAATGGAAAATTAATTTACTCCCAGAATTACAATATCAGTCCAACACAAGTCCAACCCCAATTAAAATTTTACACCTGGTGGCAGGTGTTCATCTTTTACTATTTCAAATTCTTGCATAAGCCTTGGATATGTGAGAAAAATCTTCTTAAAGTTCAGGAAATGATGAAATTTCTTCAATAGCTCACTCAAACTCTCTCAATGTGACAATATTTTATTCCAAGAATATATAGTATATGAGATACAAATATCTTGAAAAATAAATTGATAGCTAGGTTTATCTACATTAAGCTTTATCTTAACTAAATTGGTCAGCTTCTGAGTCATATATAGCTTCCAGATAAGCCAGCTTATTGTGTGTTTCACAAGAAGCTTGAGTCATTTTGGTTTGAAATTATCTTGAAAATTCACCAAGGCCATTTATCTTAGCACCTTAGCTATATATATGAAATCCATATTCCGTTTCAAGTGATACAAGATAATAAAAAATTAAAATGACTTTGGGTATTGTTTAATTTTTTCTCAATTATTCTCAGAGGGTCTGTAGGATGGTCGTTTAAGTGTTTTAATAGCTCATTTGAAAAGAGTTCCATTTGTTGAGGTCTGGAAGACATAATTGTGACAGTAAACCAGCTACCAATGTCATGGGTTTGATTCTTGTTGGAGACAAGGGAAGCTCTCAATAAATAAAATTGCTATTTTTTCTGCTTAATTGGAATACAAGGTCTTTTCCTCTTTAATGTTCCTTGTAGGCTCCTGTTGTGACTACTTTAGCTCCATGAGGATGACAGGGGTAATACCATAGTGGTATTCCATACCAATTATACCAGTCTAAAGCTTACTGTATCAAAAAATAGGAGTGTGGAATATCCCTGAAGATACTATATAAATCTGTGGAATAACTAAAGACACAAAAGATAAAATTGTGGAATTCTAGAGGAATTATGGAACCAAATTCAGAATAATTTTTGAAATGGAATAAAACTATGTAATTTTTTGAATAAATGGAAATAAAATTGAAGAACTTGGGAGGAATTATTGAAGATATTGTGGTTAATCCAGAGACAGGAATAAAATTGTGGAGTTTGAGAGAAGAAATAGAGGATTTTGAATATTTCAGAGTAACTGGATTGAGAGAAAATTGTGGAATAATTCTGTAAAATGAAAGAAAACTATGGAATAACCCTGGAGATGGACATAGGAATTGTGTAATAGCTCCAGAGATGGAAATAGGAATTAGGGAATAGCTCCAGAGATGGAATTATGAAATGAAGTTGAAGAATAATTTTAGAGATAAAAAATAAGATTGTGCAATGACTCCAGAGAGAAAAATAAAATTATGGAATGGCGGAGAATAAATGAGGGAGTTTTCAGATTTCAGAATAACTGGATGGAAGAAGATTTTGGCATTATAGACAAATCCCAGAATAACTGTGGAGAATAAAATAAAATTGCAGATTAATTTCAGATATTAAAATAGTATTGTGGAGTTATAGAAGAGGTGAAGAATAATTCTTTGAATCAAATACAATTGTTTCATAGCTCCAGAGGTCAAAATACAATTTTGGAATAACTCTGGAGAAGGAAATCAAATTTCATAACTCTGGAACTAAGTAAATCAAACTGTGAATAACTCCTAGGGCATAATCAGAATTCTGAAAACCTAGAAAACTAAAGCTTCAACAAGAAGGATTTCAATTTGAATAATGAATAAAACTTTCTCTTCCTTATTGCACAATCCATAGCAAAATTATACAATTCAATTGAGATAAACTAAATACAGCTATTCACATTCATATTGAGTACAGCATCAGCACTGTGTTTTCTCCATGTCAAGCCAATTAAGATAAATACCTCAAGTGTATGCAAGAAATTACAATGGATTCACCAGAAGCAAATTTCTGGCTTATTAATATTAACACACATCAAATTCAATCAAAATGATGCAATATTTGCATGAAATGACAGAATAATGAAATCAACCCACTAGAAAAATTCTCTCAAGATTGGCTATCAACTTTGAAAACAAACCTTTCCCCAACTTTGTTCAAATCTAATAGAAGCACACTAAATAACAAATTCTGTATTTTCCCCACTTTCTCCACTTCCAAGAGGAATGTCACCAGCTAAATTCTCTCCAAGATATTATATGACTAGAAGAAAGTGCAGTTGTCAGAACCTGTGTTTTCTCCACTTTCTTGGGAAAAAAACCCTAACCAGCCAAATTTTCTCAATGACATCACATTATTTTTATAAAAAACACCACCATTGTCAGCCTGTGACTCAAACCCAGAGCACAAGCATGACAGCCAAATACCATAAACCAATGGTAGAGCCAAGAAACCACCAAAACATGAAGCTGAGCCAAACAAGATAAAAAAGTATCAAAGAAAAGAGGAAACTCACCTTTTTCCAAATATACAGTTCCTATCGTCATAGGAAAAAGAATAACAAAGTTATCACTGCTCAAAGTTGTTGCTGAGCATAAACCTTAATTTTCACCTCTCATCTGGAATCCAGAGGAAGAGGCTTAACCCCATCAAATGGGTATTCAAAATGACTCTCTAAGTCAGGGATATTCAATTTTACTAGCCAAATTGAGCTAGCATCAGAATTACTGAAGGTATTACCAAAATAAGGTCTAATAAGGGGGAATAAAATATTCACCTCTCATCTAGCTTCTACAGTTTTGGTGTGAGATACCTAAAGGGGGGTCTTTTTTAAAAGAACACAATCAGGGCTACCTTATGGTTCCATCTATTTCCCCATATCACATCTAGAACAAAGGTTATGGGGCAAAGAAGCTCCATGCAGATTTTAAACAAAACACAAATATGTACAAAAACTCTTGTACATGGCATACCTTTGCCATATTTAATGATATCCATACTAAATGAGGTAGCATTGTGTAGAGAAAATTCAGGGATACACAATGAACCAACTTTGAGCTTGATATCTCAAAAACTGATAAAGGTATGGCAGTTTTAAGGTTAAAATCCCACAGTTAGACCAATACAACCTTATTGTGGGATATTCTCCCATAATTATGATTATGAGGTGTCAAAAATACAAAGAAGCCTGTTTATACTTCAATAACTCATAGTTTGGCCAATACTGGGGTCCTTTACAGGTTCTTTACAGCATTCTACACGTCATACATGTCAGAAGAGGGCTATGTGGTCCCCAGATGAAAGTTTTCACCCTGTATTGGTGAAAACTGTCCATATGTGGTTTCAAAACCACATCTGAGCCCAATACAGGCTATACAGGCATTGTGAAAACCACAATCCAGTCCTTGGAAGTAAAAATTCTTCACTTCCTGCACGTGGAAAGGTCTAGAAGCCTTTTTCACCCAATTTTAGGATAAAAAGGGAACTTTTCTCCACCATAAAAGGTTTCCTCATCCTGCTCTTGAATTCCTATATAGTAAAGCTGTCAGAAAAATTTATACTCTTGTAAATAACCAGGTATAATTATAACTTTAATTATTGTAGTCTTTATTATTGTAACCCAACAGGCAAAGCTGCACCCAGGACTTTCAACAGCACTCACCACCACTATTCCTCAATAGTAAAGCCCTGAATATTCTTTTATAAACCCTTATTATCATGAGGAAACCTTTTTATACTATTTTCACCATGTCACAGTAATAGTTAAATCTTGTAGCTAGTCATTAATAAGCTTCATCATAGACTCAGCCTGACAACCAGAAGAATTCTCTCAGCCAACATGTTGCTACACAAAAACTACATGTCTCACCAGCTCAAACATCTCAACTATTATTTTTCTGACTCCTGTGTTTTGAGAGGCTCTATAGAGGCTCAAAAGGTATAAATAGAGGTCTTCTCTCCCTCATTTTCAGAAAAAAATGAAAACATTCCCACTATTGGGGATTATAACCATCTCTGAAATAGCAGGATATCAAGAGTAGTGGTGTTGTTTTAGCTGTGAAAATCTCAGTATCTTAGTATTTTTGAAGAATAGTATTATAGCTATATTGAAAAGCTCAGTAGCTAAGTATTATAGCTGTAGTGAAAATCCCAGGAGCTTAGTATTATTAAAGAATAGTAGCCATAGTGAAAATCTTACTAGTATTGATATAAGATTATTATTAAAAGTAATTATTAAAGAATTATTGTTCTTATTTAATCTACTAATCTTATCATTAGTAGTCATATCAAAAAAAACAATATAATCAAAAGAAAATCTTTTTATTAGTCTTTGTGAGATAAAATCAAATAGTAGTCTTTAGTTTATTATAGTGTCATATCAGAGGTTTGGCTATAGAGTTATTGATGGGTCTTATTTAGAGACTATTGATAAGTCTGTTCTATCTTTTAAAACAACAAATATTATTTTATCTTCTGATTCTCTGTAGGCTTACTATCCATTATTATTTTGAGGGGCAGCTAATACACCCTAGAACCAATGGTTATTGGACAATTCTTAAGTCCAAAACAGACCTACCAATAATTTCCCCCTCAAGGTACTTCCTTATTTGATCCCACACTGTCAGCTACATAAGCTTTGTGATTCAGGGCCTTGATCCTGGAGGTGCTGTCACATGGTGGAGTTTGATCTACAACTTGCCAGTATTAACTATTATTTCAACCCATTTAATAGCATTTTCAGAAATTGTTTCCTTTCTTGAGGTCTGTAATACATACAGAATGGTGACAGGCTCATTAAGAATTGAGAAATAGATATTAAGATAGCAATATTTCTAATAAATTAAATCACCCATTTGTAGAAATATTGAATACTTGAGACAAGTAATGATAAGTTCTTCATATTTTTCCCCTGAAACATTGACACATTCCAATTATTCCTGTATATATGCTATGAAGGAAAGTTTTTTTCTAAATTATTTCCTTTCATTATGTAAATATAACTCAATATTCTATGATAAGAAAAATATTCCCAAACACAAAATGATAAGGCCATAACATTTTGTGGACTTCAAATTTTAAACCTCAGAGAATAAGTGTGTTGAATTTTCATTATGTTGGAGTTGGTAGATATCTTAGCTAAAAAGGAAGTAGTCTGGGTTGATAAAATGACTCACCAGAACCATGTAGACCTAATTATTTCTCTTAAAATTTCCCAAAAGCCTCACATAAAAGGCTCATAGTACCTCTAGTTAGTGGAATACAAAATTCAATTCTTCTTGGCTTCTCCTTCAGTAGAACTACGCTTCAAATTATATAATATGTAATGGTTTTCTCCAAAGGAAAAGAGGGGATAATTTAGTAAATCTTCTATGAGCCCTTATTATCTATTATGATAATAATTGTAGATTTATGATGGAAATAAAATAAAAAAAATGCTTGAGGCTAGCCTGGTTTTCAAATAATATTTTACTGCATATATTTGGCTCAACTGAGTCAAAGATGAACCTTTTACAAGAATGAAAGAAAAGAAGTCAAGTAACAGGATTTTTTATGAAGATATAATGATCAAAATATAACATTGCTACTAAATTTAAATTAATTCATGTAGTGTTATCTGGGATATTCTACATAGCAAATATGATGGATAAAAGCACTTTCTGTGATTGAGCCACTTATATGTGGAAAAAATATGATCTCCTATATGATTAAGCTTTTATTCTAATAATTAAATTATGTCTTTTATATCAGAATAGAATAGTATAGAATCTATTAATTGTATTATTTTATTTGTATAAATACAACATACTTAGTATAGGAGTTATTTATAAAAATCTTGATAGTACTACTACTGATCAAGATTGCTAAATATTTTCTTATTAAACATGATTTCTTTATTTTAATTTCTATACACTACTGGTTATTATAAAAGTAAGTCTTATCTCTCTACTAGAATCAATTACAGGAAGATGGAATAATAAAAAATCTTTTCAAAGAATATGTGATTAATTTAATTAATGTTTTTTTTCAGGAGTAATTATCATAAATTCTTGAAAAAAAACTAAAAACTAGGGAAAAAGAGCCAGAAATTTCTAAATATCTCACTGATACTACAATGATACCTTGCAAAGGATTGGTAGAGCTATTTGAAAAACTATTTGTGGACTTATAGAGTCAAAGGTTTTATAAATGTAATAATGCACAAATATATATCTATATTACTATTTTAAATATTAATATTATATTATTTACCTTTTTTTGATTGACTTCAAAAATTTAATACATTTAATAATGATACAATAACTGATACTTTCTTAGATTATTAATTATTTAATGATTCAACTTAATGATAATGGAATGAATGAATAAAAGCAATAGAAGGCTTCTTTTAAGTCCAATCAATATTTGATTTTCATTCCATGGATAAAGCTTAAGAACTAGCTACATGATTTGTATCAATTATTAGATCACTTCTTTTCACCTGAAAGTATTATAAATAATCAATCACATCAATTTTCATTGCTACCAACCTGTCTATAGTTGAGAAATAAAGAATTAAAGACTGCAAATCCTCTTTCATTTCAAAAGTGAAACAAGTTCCTCAAAGGTATTGATTTGATTGAAAATTTCATCACAGCTTACATTTTCTGTGAGTTTTTGAAGATACAGTGTTTCATGTGTAAACATCTAAAATGGACTGTAAGTAAAACTTTTGATTTGAATAATGAAGTCATAACTCTTTTTGGCTTTACTATAGATTATCCCTTTTTTCATTGGTCCTTAAAGTTTCAGAAGTTTTAATTAAGAATTGTATTTCTAATAAATTTTTGAGGTTTTTACCTTATTTCTAAATACAAAAGCAGATGTTATAGATACAGCTAGTTTCCATGATGTAAGCTCATGGATACTAGTTCCAGAGTTGCTTTTATTGATTTATTTTGGCTTATTAATGGAAAATAATCAAGAATGGACATTTTTAAACAAGGAATAGCTTCTCATTTCCTCTTTGCCATTCCAAAATAGAAGCTTATTTTCTATTTTCTCATCATTAAATGAGACTTAGCCTGAGTAAAAAAGTTCCCAAAGGGTTTTAATTTACTAATTTTCCAATATCATCCATTTATCAAGATTTTAGTATTTTCTAGATCTCAGATTCCTCAGAAATTGTGGTACCCTTTCTCTTTCTGATGTCTTTTGTCCTCACAAGCTATTTTCATTTCAAAATAGTTGTTCAAGTTTGAAGACTGATATCCACTATGGGTGTTCCAAAAACACATGTATTAATAAAGTGATTCTGAGCTCAATAGAAATTTATAGCACAAATAGGAGGCTCTATTTCACATTTTAATATTAACAAACCCATTATTTTGGCCTTAAAATGCAAAAAAAAGCTTTCACAATTCTTCTATGTGGTATTGATGATTAGTTATTGAAGTATTTTGCATATTTCTGCCTCATATACTTAATTTAGGCTTATTTACTCTATGAAGCTGCCCTAGGTGAACTCCTGTGTGGAATATTTGAGCTTACTCACTCAAAAGAATGCTATTCATATTTTTCTCTATGAAAATAATAAATTTTGAATATATAAATGACTTATGGGTTCTGTATATTCCAAGAATTAATTTTGGCCTTTTTGAGTATATAAAATGTAGCTCAAGGCTTGCATTAAGCACCCTTTTGGAAGCTCAAATATTAGTATTTTTTCCAAAACTAATATATATGATTTCCAAAACTAATATATATGATTTCCAAAACTTAATAATAATTACTTTGTTTGGCGTCAATTATCATTTGATGTTTGACACCTGTAAATTGATAGATCATACTTATGAATGGGACCAAAGTTAATCCAAGAGATTGAAGAAATTGTTATTGAGCGATTTCCTATTCATTTAAGATCAATGAAGTAACCTAAAGGGGAAATTACAATAATTATATTTAGAATTTATATTAGATTCTTGTAAGCATTTCACTACTTTCAGGTTAAGACAATATATTTGTGAATTCCCAATCTTCTAATTTATATTTAATTCACTTAATAATATGTTCAAATAATGGCTAATGGCTTACTAAATACGTTTTGTCAAACAATTCTCTGAAAAATCCTTGGAGGAATTATTTTTTTAAAAAAATCTCCAGCAATATTACTTTATGAAAAAATAATTTGGAAAACCACATTCAATATGACAAAAATAATGCTTAATTCTTATATTATAAAGAAAGCCTTCATGATATATAATAGTGATTTGAAGTAAATACTATTTCATTCATTACTATATAATGAAACTAGAAAACTTACTAAAGGGAATTGTAAAATAATATAAAAATAATTAGTCAACATTTTGATTCAATGATAGCTCTGCTTTATATATTCCACCTTTTTACTTAAACAATGGGAGGTTTTGATAGTACTCAACATAGGACTATTCACAATATATTGGTGTAGAGAGACTGAGAAATAATTCAATTAGTAATAACTCTTGAAACACTAATGGTGTTATTATACCTTTTAATAGCCTCTTAGCTATTTTGAAGACATTTCATTGGTCTAGTTAAGAAGTCTTGCTAGTCTATGGTGTGTCCATACCTTAAAGCATAAATAGGTTTATATTGTGATACAGGTTTGTTGTGCTCTTGCATGAATTATATGTGACTTGGAAATTATGGCAATAGATATTTTGTGTAGATCTAATTTATTAGTTTACTGATAGTGCTTTATGATATTGTGGAGTATTAAGTATACCCAAAGCTCTGTGTTTTTTTGGGTAGAAATCTCTAGCTCTTTCTTCCATTAATTATATTTAAAATCTTTTTATATTTACTGCTTCCTTATATTTCTATTAAGCTCCTTGAGATTATTTAAATGAATTTCCAAATCTTCGTCTTATATAATTTTTATTCCTTCTGAGCATGAATATCATTTTTATGATAAAATTCAAAATTGAACTATTATTTTTCTTAAAACTGTTTAGACTCCAATCATTTCTAATGCTACAGGTTTATAATCTCTAAGTCAGGTATTATATACCCAACACATTCTTCCTGAAACATATTTTTTCTTTGAAATGCTCCTTAAACAGTAAGGAAAGGCACTATAAGACTTCATTATAATGCAAAATTTCTCTTTTCTTTTGATCCCTCAAAAACTTTATTTGAACAATTTCAATATGATCACCATGATTCTTTTTTGCTTAAGCTACCTCATAGGATATATTAGTTCTATAATAATTTTCATGGATTTTTTTGATTAAGAACTCTTTATTTATGGAAAATAGTATGAAACACATTATAAAAACAGGTATTTGATGAATAAGCCCAAATACGTTTGAAAATATGTACCTTGAATTGTAGAAAAAACTGATTTATTTATTTATTCTCTCTAGAAATTACTGTTTTTGAAACATAAGACTTCCAAATTAATAATACTATGAGAAATATTCAGAAGATCAATATTCCTATCTGGATCATTTTAGTGAGAAAATTTCTCAGAAATTTCATCTCGGAATT
Organism: Austropuccinia psidii; assembly: GCA_023105745.1. Taxonomy (NCBI): domain Eukaryota; kingdom Fungi; phylum Basidiomycota; class Pucciniomycetes; order Pucciniales; family Sphaerophragmiaceae; genus Austropuccinia; species Austropuccinia psidii. Next base: position 50,969,159 of record JALGQZ010000007.1, on the reverse strand, counting down.
CTTAACAATTAATTTACCTCATTTAAATAAGGATCCTAATAAATATTAATGAATAATTGTAACATAAAATTTTAGTAAAATGTGCTCAATGTAGAGAGACGCTTCTTCTAGGACATTACTTATAGGATTTGGGAGTAAGATACAATAGTTACAATAGCTAAAAAGACATATTTGAGTTCTTCTATTCAGTTGATAAAACCCTTCAGAATTTAAGAACAATCCTTCTGTAGCTCTTAAGCTATTTTCTTAATGGTTACTCTCACTAGTTTGGAAAGTAAATTATTGTGACATGAAATATAGAATATTTAGATAGAGGCCTTCTCTGATTCCTTCATAATTCTATTTGAAGGAATTTGAGAAAATATGAAATTATTTAAGGGAAGTACCAAATAAAACCCAATTGAATTAGCTCAAAAGCTGTTTTTTTATTGATGTATTTCTATTTATGGTAGAACTTCTTCCTAAGCTTTAAAATAATTTTTTTACTATTTCAAATATTGCTTGTCCAGGGAATGCTGATTGAACTCCTTTATCTTAACTCCAACAAGACTCATAAAATGGGAAAAACTTCATTACTCAATGATTCTTAAACATTTTTCATATGTATTTGAAGAAAATTTAAAATTGAAAAATTTCCATCATTTGAAATCTATATTATGAATTACTAAATTAATTAGGCTTTTCAAGGTAATTCAAAAATAAAGCAGGAATTTGGAACATAATACAAAATTATTCAAAAATACTTATTCTTCTACATATAAAGATATCAGGAGGGAAAATTTCAAGTAATTATTTGTTGTTGAATATTTTCTCAACAACAATAAACAAAAAATACACATAGTTTTTGTATCAGACAAAAGATGTATATTTTGAGTTTAGTCTTCCAATAATGTAAATTAAATTTAGTTGGGGTTTGGTAAATAAACAGAATATCTACAGTTCTCTGATCAAGGAAGGGGATTTAATATGTCAGTTGATATGAAAAATGCTCTATTTCTTACCTTAGAAGCCAGCTTTAATGATTACTTTATGCCTAAAATTTTTAAGAAACTGAAAAGTGTGTCAAGAGCCTCCATAATCTTCAATAACATATATTAAATTACTCAACATAAATGATGAAAAATCATTTAAACTACCCCAGTCAGATAAAAGGGAATACTTCGATCAAGTACCAGAATCCAAAATCAGAATCTATATGGCTGGCTGTATGGGATATCTACAATATAGCTGATAACAGATAGAAACACGAGTTTGAGAAATAAAATGAAACATAATATAGTTGAATATAAATAAAAGGGATCTACTAAGACAATTAGAAATGGTGAGTACCTCTGAGAGCCCTGGGTGAAGGTTTTCTTATCTGATCTATTGTGATACACACCAAAATAGTAATTATTATATTTATAACCATTAGTATTACAAGGTTACCACTTCCGAAGGAAGTCTTAACATTTAGGAATAGCAGAATAGTTAAATTATTTACTCTTAAATTGAGTTAGAGAAAGGCTCCTCTTATGCCTTGTTGGGATTGGTGGAGGTTTTTTTCCCTTTTCCAAGAATGAAAAATGAAAAGTTTAACCTTTTATGGCCCACTTGTTCTTACAAACCCTCGTTAAGACGTAAATGAGTAAAAATTTGGCTTTGAACATTCTACTTGGCTATAGTAGCAAGTTTATATGGATGAAAGACTAATAAAATAAAGGGCCACATAAGAACTTCCATTTCCTTTCAGAGATATCTCAAACAGTTAATAACATCTATGTAAAATTCTATTCTATCACTTTAGAGGTCTTTGAGACTCTACACATTTTTTGCTCAAACATAAGTGGTGTATAAGGTATTACATTATTTTTACAGCCACTTCTGTCTTGTTAATTTTCCAAATAAAAAATCGCAGTCAACGTTTGAGATAGAGGTAAAATAATAATACAAAAGTCCATGGGTTTATGAGCTATTCAATTATTTATGCTATATCACTTCCCTTATCCTCTTGCACATAAGATATTCATGCAGGGAATTCTTTCAGTGCAAAATAAACTTTAAGCCCAGATATCTTGGTTAGTTTTGAAGATAATAAGCTGTAAATCAGAAAGAATGGAAGCGCTTGGGGATCCCTTACATTTTTATTGCTAATTGTATATCTTGTTTTCCATATGGAAAAGTAATAGGGGTTGGTAACTTGTTTAATCCTGGAATTCCAGATCAAGAACTGCAACCCCAGATATCCCAGTCAGTCTTTGAGATCAACTAATAAATATTTCTCTTTGAGGAATTCTTCTTATATAAAATTTATTTAATAAGGGTAGTGAAAGATGATCAGAATATGAGAAGGGTAATATGAATATTTCCTTTTAGCTGTATAGCTAACAGAAGGCCAAGAAATGGGTTTAATTGTGTAAAAATATGTTTTTCTTCCAATTTTTATACCTTTTTTTCAACAATACTATTACCTCATATCAATAATAATCTTTCATGTAAAAGTAAGAGTTAAAAAAATCAGGAGATTTTTTCAAAATTCTGATTCCGATAGTTTTAACAAACCTCAATATATTCATTTTAATGATAGGAAGCCATTTCTTGACCTTTCTAACAAAAGGACTATTTTTTTTCTTCCTTCAAGAACTACTTTTGTTTTTTCACAAAATAAATATATTTGCTAACTGTTTTTTATAATGAAATTTTTCATTTTACAAAACAATTTCAATTTTTTTCTGATCTTGAAAAAAAGACTTTCTTTTTCTTTTTCAAGGATTTTGATATTGTTTCAATAGAAATATAATTTTGCTTTATTTTTTCAAATAAAAACTCTATATTTCAAGTCCTTGAAATAAATTACTTACCCTCTTTCTGAAAAATACCGAAATATGATTTATTCAGGAGATAAATACAATTACTTTTGTGGTTCTTGGCATATTCTTCATTCCAAACATAAATAGGGGGTTGTATAAATTTCTTCCACCAGAGACTTTCATGATGTCACAAAGTACAAATATCTTCCAAATAAACACCTGTTCCATATTCAATTTAGAAAAATAGATGTATGTTATGAAAAATAAACTAAATCTGCTTTGTAATATCAAAAAGAAATAAATCACTATTTTAAATGAATTTTACAAATTTATTTTCAAAATGGATTGAAAGCTTATTTGGAAAGAAATGAACCTATTAACCTTCTATGCAGTTAACAGTTATACACCAATATTTCATTCTCATGTTTCTTTTTCTATCATGTTTTATTCTCTTAACACAAATACTCATTATAGTTATCATTTATCTTGGAAAAATGTTTTAATATTATTTGGAATGTATTTGAACAAAAGGATGCTTTCTTGAGATACTTGGGAGATTTACAGAACAGGATTAGGGTTGAAAAGAATTATGGTATAATTTCTATTAAAATTATTCCATATAAGTTTTTTTTATGGGGAAAACTCTTTGAAACTATGGACAGAACATCTCTCAAGCTTTCATTCTGAGTCTGAGATACTTAATTATTGGGAAATGAAATTAATTTCATTCTGACATTTCAAATTAACTTGGTACTTTTGCATATTTTTTGAAATTTTTTATTTTTAATCTAGTCAAAGTTTATATCAACTCTTCTTTTTAATACTTTGTCTAATAGTTTTCTACTGAATAAATACATAAAAAATACATAAAAATATTTCAGCTTTAAGATATATTTTTTTTTATTCATTTTTTAAATTTTCAGTAAGTGTATTTTGTGATAGGAGAAATATTTTCTAATTCTTTGAGGATTATATAACTGAAATATCTCATATTAGATCCCTTTTATGTATTCCCATCACTTATTTAGATTTTCTCAGTTATGGGATGAGAGGCTGAAGAAAGTTTCTAAATTCATGGACTAAACAAAACATTATTTTCTTGGAAATTGTAAATATTTATTCATAATAAAATATGAAATATTGAAGAAAAAATACTCTAGATACAATTTTGAATATATTTAACAGGAAATAATTTTTAAAACCCAGAGAACAAGCATGACACTCAAGATCACCATAAATATGGTATACATGAAAGGAGTGAAATACACACCTTGCACGTTTATTAAAATAAATAAGCAGAGAATCAGGGCACAAACAGAAAGTCAGGCCCTAAAGAGGTTAGTCTGTAAATGTAAAAGTCTTGAATTGGAAACCTTCCCCTTTCAGAAACTATTATTCTTATTACCAGTTAATAACAGTTAACCAAGTCATTAAGGATGTAAACTCTTTCAGAAATAAACCTTAATCTTTACCTCTCATCTAAAATCTGGAGTTTTAATCAAAGACCCCTATAGTGGTATCTTTTAACAAATTTATCAAGACAATATATCAAGGGGTACTCTCTCCAAGACTGTAGCACCTCTGGATCAACAATTACAGTAAAAATACTACCTGAAGAACCTGGAAAAACAATTCTATTTTTTCATCCCTCATCTTTATTTCACAGTTTTGATGAGAGAAAAATCAATTAGAATATTTTTTTGAAGGTAAAAGTAGGGCTATGAAGAGGCATCATCTTTATTCTTTTGTATTACACAGATCATAATTCATTGGTATGTTTCTCTCAAAAAAATTAAAATACTATTCTTAACAAGGTTAGAGTACTTTGAGCCTGAATATCTTTGAAATACTCAAGTAAAGTCCATTCAAACGTATTTTCAACTTGTAGAGATCACCTTTTTGCTACAATTTAATCCACTTCTTAGCCCACTATCTTGAAAATGGACAAAGTTATTAAGGATTTAAGGCTATGATTTCATACAAGCTTTTACTGTGGAATACTATCTCAGAGAATTGAACTATGAGGTGTGAAAGCCGTAAAGAGTTTGTTTATCCATTGATTAAAAATCAACTTAGATAAGAAATTCCCACACATATTCATACAGGGTTGTACTCTAGGTTATTATCTTGTATAATTGAATTATGAGCTTTCAATCCCATTCATGTAGAATTTTTTCATTCATTAGTGAAAATCTGTCTGACAAAAGTCCCTCAGAGGTTATTTTAACGTGATTGAACATGCCTTGGCTTTTTCAATATTCTTTAGCTTTATATTGGTTAAATGTTTTCCCTTTTATGGGCATAAAAGGTTGAGATGTGGTTTCAAAACCACATCTGGGTACCAATACAGATTTTTTTGGTTGTGTTAAGCCAAAAACTAGCCACCTTATTAAATTTATTACTCTATGAGTATTAAAATATGTTATTCCCCTCTATCCACCCTGAATTGAGATAAAAGGAGGCTTCAACCAGTAGGGAAAATCAGAGATTATCTTAACAACCTGTCCTTGCTTGGGTAAATTGTCTTAAAAAGAGGTAACCCTTAAAATATTTTAGATATAATTATAATGTTAATTATTGTAGTGGTGATTAAAATGATTCAATTGACAATCATTGCAACCAGGGCTTTTAACAGACACATCACCACTATTCCTTAATAGTAGAGCCCTCTATGTTTTATTTTTCACATTCATAGTTAAATCTTGTAATTACTGTCTCATGGCCTCTGCATGGACTCATCCTGAAAATCATAGAAAATCAATTACTTATATTAAGAAATATATAAACTGTTGTTTCATAATGATTATGAGATGTTTGTTTGAGAGGTTTTTCTTATCTTTTTTAACTTCTTATTACTAACTAACAGAAGCATACTCTTCCTATAAATTGAGGTAAAATATGATTTACAACCAAATTTAAATATTTTTTTATAGATCTTGCTTCCCCAAAGCTCACTATTCTTGGGAAAGACATTCACAACTAAAGCACTCAGGATTTTCTCTCAGATCTTATATCTAATTATATTTGAATAAAAATGTTAGACCCTGAAATTAGGAAATAATCAGCACATTTATTATCCAAATTTAAAATTAATGCCTTTTTCTCAATATTTAAACTTTTCTTAATGAAAATCTTCACCAATTTATCAAATCCTTATGTCTAATCTTATTGAATGACATTAATCATCTTCATTTTCTCTACACATAGATCCAAAAAGTAAATTAATACTTCAATATACTCATAATTGAAAGAAATTAAGAAATTGGGTTTTAACTTAAAGGGGCCAGCTGATAGCTTTTCCAAGTTTTGAAAGAATACTGCCTGTAAGCCATTCAAAAGATCAAGAATCCTCAATTTATATTATTAGTATTGTCTTTTAATTCTTCAAATCTCATTTGAGGAGCTATAATTTCATGATATAAAGATTAATTTCATACATTAACATTGATCATCTATGAGTATTCCAAGAAGTGAAAGGTATTCAAGTCAGCTCTTTAAAAGATTTTTACAAATTAGCAGAAGAAAACCTCATTAAATTTCTTTTTTTTCAATTTTCTACATCATCACATTGACACTTGCAATGGGAATACTTCCCAACATTCATGGAAATTTGCCTTTTGAATTTAAAAAAAATATGGAATTAGAGAAAAACATTTACTCAAAAATGTACCAATTTTATATAATATTCTTAATTTCAATCACCAAAAGGGTCTATCATAAATTTCAATTCATTATAGTAAAGGTATTTAACCCAGAATATCACTTTGATGTACAATTTATTTTTTTAATTGATGTCATCTGTTTTTACAGGCCTTAACTATTATTTCCAATCTCATTTCAAAAAATATTTTCATAAATATAATGACCAGACTAGGTACTCATAAGTTAATAATTAGCCCAAAAATTTTCTATATTAACTAATTTTACTTCTATTTGAAATTTCAAAGGAATCATTTGTAAGAACCCTTTGGTACTTTCAAAATTTATCAACTTTAAAAATAAATCTTCCATATACTACTAATGCATCTCTTAGCCAGAATCTATTGATGATAATACTGACAAAAAAACGAATCTATTAAATTAATATTGAACAAAAAAAATAAACAAGCTAATCTTCCAATTAAAGAAGAATAAAATATAAACAAAGATAAGGGAAGCACCCATCCTCAATAAATTTAATTTTTGAAGCTTCAATAATTTACTGAACTAACACTTATTTAGATCAAAATATATCTTTTCTCATAAGGAATGTATTTACCCTCAGATTTACTATTATTTTCTGAAAGTTTCAAACAAAATTTCAAAATCCATAAATGTATTTTCAGAAGGCTTCAGGAACATTTAAAAATAAAAACCCTCTTCTTAATAATTAATACGCAAACCAGGTTAAGGAAGAATATAATTCAATTCATTTGATCATTGATCATCTTTAGCAAATTTATGACTTCAATTATATATTATCCAATTTTCTTACTTCATAACTAAAAATACAGATAATAAATCCAATTTTCTTTTATTTGAAATATTATGAAAGGAATTGAGCCAAATAAAGCCTGTCAAAATTTAATTAAAGCTTTGATCCCTTAATCTACAAGATATATTTCTTAATCCTCAATAATTGAGTTTCTTTGATTTTCATAATTATTAATTCAAGTTTTAACAAATATAATAATTCAAGTTATTGTTTTATGTAATTTATCAATAAAATCACCTTTTTCTTTAAATTTATTTCCCAAGAATGATGACTATTCCCCTCCCTACTCATATAATATACATTAGTTTATGCAATAATAATTTTAATAAGTGTTTTTCATTTTGAGTTTTAAGGTTTTCTTTGGGGGGGACTTCTCTTATTTCAGTAATTAATTTAAAATAAAAAATAGGATCACCTTAAATTAATATTGATAAGTTAGTTTCAAGAAAATAAATAATATATTAATTTATTCTTTTTTCTCTTCTTTAAATATAATTCAACTTTTTATAGGATAGATATAACAAAATTCTTTTTTATTGATTTGTATATATATATATACCTTATAACCAGCTTTCTTTTAATAACAACTAACAAAAGTAAATTCCCAAATCCTTCTTTTAAAAAACAAAGATACTCTAAAAATTCAATAAATAAAGGGTTTTGGTAAACCCGTGTAAGCTTTTAGTAAAAACACATAAGCGCTTATGTGTTTTTACTAAAATGTTAAGGCCACTAATGACATTAACAATGCCATTTATGGAACTGTTAAGGCTATAAATGACATTAGCAATGCCATAAATGGCATAGTTTTTTTTTGTTAATGGCATTAACAATTCCATAAATGGCCTCAAAAATGGCATGAATAGCCTTAACAATACCATAAATGGCATTAAAAATGCCATTTATAGCATTAATAATTCCCTTTATTGCATTGATAATGCAATTTGGAGCATTAATAATTCCCTCTATTGCATTTATAATGCCATTAATGGCATTAATAATGCCCTTTATTGCATTTATAATTACATTAATGGCCTTCAAAATGCCATAAATAGCCATATTTTATTTAAAAACCACCCCTTATGTTTTTTTACCATTCAATTACATGTTTTGAAAAATTGATGGCAAAAACACATAAGGGCTTATGTGGGTTTACCAACACCCTAAATAAATAAGAAAATCATCAAAGCTTTAATCATTAAAAAGATAAAAACTAAAAAATTGTTTTGGTGTCCTTACTTATAAAAGTCACTCTTTTTTTGATATTGAAAAGGTACACTAGAAAACAATTTTCAAATTAAAAAATGTGAGACCTTCTGACTTTTTTCACATAAAATTTCCCAATTATGCCAGTGTAATCTCACATAATCATTTTTTTCATAAATAAAAAAGATTCAATAAAACTGTGCTTCTTTAAGGTCTTGAATTACTCCAAATTATCATTTGGAGGATTAAAATGTGACCAAAAGGGGGAGTGTTTCCTTTAAAAAGAATAATTTGACCTGTAAAGCTCTATGATTTTTTTGATACAAACACAAGAAGCACTTAATGGACTGAAAAAACAAACACAAAAAAATGATCGAGGTGACCATAAGTCAGTGGTGGTCATGCAGTTATACAACTAAAATGGAACATAACATATTTGTACCATAATGATTACAAATATGGTTTTAACCAAACTGAATAAGTCAACAATCAGTCCATGCATGGAATCTCCATGAAAAGGATTATTTGCATTCTTTCAAACATTTCTCTACATCCATTATCAATTAAAACAATTCCAACAATTTGGATATGGTAAAATTTTTCAAATCACCCTGAGAAGGGTCTTAAATAATGTGGCACCATTTATACAGTCGATTTATAGTTATTGCAACTTGACTGGGGTTCTTATATTCTCAAGTTGCAATTAATTCCTTATAGATATAACATAAGAAAGTTGATCATTAGTATGTCTTCATGATTAGTAAACTCATAATCAGTATTTATTAATTAGCCTGCATAGAACTAGCAAATAATTTTTAAAGGAACTTTGGGAAACCAACATTGACTGAATTATGACCCTTTCCATGGTTTGTATCTTGCCCATTTAGCCATAACTCATAATGGAGTATTAGCTGAAACTTTATTTGGGGTTAATTGTATGAAATTAGTTTTAAACCTCATAGTACATATGGCCTTGTAGTATAAATAAGTTCAGCTTGACTGGATAGCCGGCTGTCATACCCGTCGAGCGGCACTGTTCAACTGATGCTACTGCTGCTAATTGACGTTTTTCAAACAATTCCATACAGGTTTCTGCCATGCTGAGATGGAGAAAGCTATAGAAAACAATAATCAAAACAAAGAGGTACAAGTGGCCAAGGCCAAAAAGCCGTCAATCATTTATAAAACCAGAATAATTACCTTTTCTTTACTTTCTTTCAAATAGGGTAGACTAGCCAACATGTCCTTTATGTCATTCAGACTAGTCTGGTTTGTCAAATGTCCGTGCTCAAACAGCATGTCTGCTTGCCGATGTGCTTGTCCAACAAGTTTCTTCTTCCCAGATATCAAGCGCTTGTTCAGCGGATCGAATGGGTGGAGGAGCATAGAGAGTCAAAAAACTACGAGGATTTGGAGGCCGGAGTGTATACACTTGAGGTTCCTCTGGCAAAATATCAGTAAACAATTCGATTACTTGCCGAAGGTAGGGCGCAGCTGGAGAATGGGTGAGTCTGTTGACAAGTTGATCATCTAAGGCTATAAAAGTTTTGAACCATGTTCCATGGTTTTTCATACATAGCAAAAAGACTTAGCGGATTGATAAATCGAAGCGAAATGTCAAACTTTGACTTTAAAAATAGATCAATTACCATCACCAAAAAACATATGCGCGCCAGCATATTTATTGAAACCTTCAGGTGGTGCCTTTTTGCCAGTGCTACCATGAGGACAAAAATCGGCTATGATTCGGTCAATATTCTTAGCTATTGGTGCAAGGATGTAAATAACGTCAAGATTCGGGATAGGATTTCGGTTGTTTTCAATTAGATCGATTTCTGAAACATGTTTTGTTTGTATAAGATGAATTATAATTAGTGATTAATTCTGTAATAAATGGAATTGTTCTTGAAAATGACATGATTTTTAAAAATAATCGTATGAAATGATAATAAGATATAAAAACACTTTCAAAGATGGATTGAAAGAATTTGAGAAATGTGATTAAGTGTTGACATGGACATACGTTGAACACCAAGTTCTAAGATTTCAAAGGTTTTTAATACGCCATTAATGAGAGATTGAGAGTGTTTATCAAGCACTAAAATCTTCCAACGACCGTTTGAGGGTTTAACAGATTGAATAGTGTCAAGATAACCTATAAAAGGAGATGATGAAAATGAAGAGGTCAGTTAGTCAACGAATGAATCAAGCCATTGATGATTTGGATATACGTTGCCTGATGATCTCAATTAAAGAAAAACTTGAATCAATTAATTAGCTTGATTACTGAAGTTTTATTGTCTGTGGTCTTTGACGATACTGTAGACAAGAGATGGGTAAGCTTAGTTCATTTTGAAAGAGTCCAAGACTATTTTAGATCTTGGAGAACGCTAAAAAGCAAATTAATATCACAGGAAGTTAGGAACACTCATGTGCTTCACTAACAATGACAATATTATGACGACTTGGTATAGGAGTAATTATTGAAAGAACAGATCATGGAGACAATCCGTAGATTCTTTGTTGAAAATGAAGCGTTTAAAACTGGTACACATTCAAAATGTAGGCTCTAAGATCATCTAGGGGAGTTCAAGGCACTGGTTTTTATTGGCTCGTGCTTGATTTCTCGATCGCTTGATTTTAACTCCTTGAACCACCATTTTTGGTAGCTGGTGGCCTGGTTCATGAGCTTTGATTGTTGTAGGCCATTTTCACATATGGGGCCAGGTGGTGCTTGGGCGTTGAAATCTGCTCATGTTGCGGTAAAATGTGGCTTATGGATCCACCCCTTGAGCTCCCCTAGTCAAGTAGTGATGCGCTTTATTCTGGCCTGAGTTCCAGTTCACTCTGCAAACAGGATAACCAACTTCTTCACCCCAAACCCACCCTGCTGGCCAAACTAGTCGCCACTCCCCCATGTAATATAGTATAGTGGTCCAGTTGGTATCAAAACAGACTGTTGGACAATACAATTATGGATTCAATCAGTTTTGAATTCAAAATTTGCCTGAGAAATTTACTTTTTAAGCGCATCTGTGCAACATTTGTTTCATAACTTGCCTTTTTGAGGTTATAAAGTGTTTTGTCTTCCAAAGGGTAGAAACAATACTTTCTCCCACCGAAAAATTATTTTTTACACAATTGAAGTTTCGTGGGGCATTACCACCAATTTTCATCAATCTACAAAGTCATTATCAAGAAATTGCGGACAGCATGGGTTCGCTGTCTGCTTTACCCTCGGTAAATGCTGAGGTAAATTTATTGCAAAAGCTTTCAGAACTCTCTGATCAAATCAAGAACCAAAGCTCAGAAATCAAAAACCAAGGCTCAGAAATGAAATCACTCAAACAAAAAGTAGATTTACAAAGTGGAAAGATTTTATCATTAGAAGAAAAAGTAGATTCACTCGAAAAAAAAGCAGATTTACAAGGTGGAAAGATTTTATCACTCGAAAAAAAAGTAGGTTTACAAGGTGGAAAGATTTTATCATTAGAAAAAAAAATAGATTCACAAGGTAAAAAGATTTCATTAATAGAAAAAAAAAGTAGACAAACAAACTGAAAATATTTTATTATTAGAAAAGAAAATGGATGAAAATTATTTTAAACTGGATAAGAGGCTTACATTATTGTAAGTTTTTTTTTTCTTTTTCAATTTACTTACTTATCTTTTTTTTTGAATTTTTTACTTAGGGATACAAACAATCGCGCAAGAATGGCTAACAGTATTTGCCTTTCCACAATGGATCCATTAACACCATTGGCGTCACTTAAAACAGGGTCAATACTCAATTTATTTCCTGAAACAATTGATGAAGTTGAGAATTTGTCCAGTAAGTTTTATTTTTTGAAAAGAAAAGTTTGATCGATTAACATAAAACAAGGATTTTCTTTGATTTTTTAATAGCTGCGTGCCTCAAAGAATTATTGGAGGGGCTTGAGGAAATCGTTCCTCAAAGTAGAGATGCAAGACGGAAGGCATTTAAACAGGCCATAGGCCTACAACTACTAATTCACAGAGCCTGATTCTTTGCCTTTCTCTTTTGTTTGCTTGGCTTTCTTTAGCGTGCTTTCCAATCTTTTTACATTAATTTTTTTTAATATTTTCCTTTGTGACTTGCTTTTTTCGCATTGTTAATCTTATTGAAGCCTACTCAAAGGTTCATTCCTTCAGCCGAATTGAAGAAAAATTGCACAGATTACTTTTTTGGAGTTAAATTCACAAAAATTCCATTCTTATCAAGGTAATAGACATTACAAAATAATAATTACTTAAAAAGATCGCATTGACATATATATCATTGTTTTGTGAATAAATAAATAAATGTGCCTATTATGATATACATATATGTTTTGAAAATAGCGGATTGTTAACGTTGAAAAAGCTCCAATAAAAGCTGAACGTCAACCTGAGGGGGTTGATTGGGCTAACCTATGACTATGTCTTTCGTGTGTGCTTCTGAAACCTCGTAAGCAGCCCGAATTTCTGAATGAGTCAATCCGCCAGCCACAAAGACCATGACCCTCTGTCGGTTCTCAATCACGGTTTTTGATTTAGGACGCTGCCAACTTGGCTTAGCACTTCGTAGTGATATGGGACCACCGCCGTTTGTCGCTAAGCTAGCGGCGCCTGTCTTTGCGCCGGAGACAGTCGGCGTTTTACCCATATAAGGAAACAAATTCAAGTCTAGTTCGTTCGAAAGTGCCTCCTGCATAGACCCACATCCCCATATGACTCAACCCGACCGTTATGTGATCTAAAAGGTAAGCAAAAGTTACTCGTACCTCCAACATCAGTTTGACAAAAGGTTAAAACCTTGAAATGTCATATGCGTTCTCGTCCAACGTCTGCTTAAACAATTGTTTCTTCTTTTCCCCGCTATCTTTTGTTACATTGGCTGCGAGGTGAATGAGATTTTTGACAGCATCCATTTCATGTAAGGCTAATTTGGCGTGTTGATAAAGTCGTCGCCGATCTTCGTCTGGGACCCCATCTCGATAAAGCACATATAGAGCCACAATTCGCAACTTGTCAGACGTGCTACAAGAGTACAAAGCATTAGGATTTTAAGAGAATTGATCATAGTGGAACGAACAAACCTTAGAGTGCGATCATTCAAAAGTGGCACCATTTCTTCTACGATCCACTTGGGTGTCCGCCCTTCGGCTGTCATACCCGTCGAGCAGCACTGTTCAACTGATGCTACTGCTGCTAATTGACGTTTTTCAAACAATTCCATACAGGTTTCTGCCATGCTGACATGAAGAGAAAGCTATAGAAAACTTTTTGAATTAAAGATTCATTCAAAAAGGCGACGGAAAAATCAATATAAAATTGATTTAATATTGTGAGAAGGTTCAAAATGATCAGTATATCAGAGCTATTTTATACCTTTTTGAGATATCAAAGCACAAAATATTGATTATTTAAGTCTTTTCTTCAAGGGGCAATTAAATTCTATTTATTGAAACAAAATGTGAAAAAATAAATTCCATTCTTGGGCTTTGATTTTTAAAGAGAAACTTTTAGTTTTTTGGAAATATTTCTCATCAATATACTATGCTTACATATCATCTTATTTAAGACAATAAAAATTTGGATTTTTTTACTGAAGAATATGGACATATTATAGTCTTTGACTGAACTGATATATCTGAAATTGATCAAATACTTTTATTAACCAAGGAGATCATTATATTCTCCTTCTTAATTCTTAGATAGTTATTCATCATTGAAATTGGTTTCAAACTGTTCTTCTTTTCAAAAAAAATGAATCTTGGAGATTTGTATTATTTATTTAATAAAGAAAGGAATTTCATATTGGAAAAAGGCCCTTAAAAAGATTTCAAAATCTTCAGAACCCCCTTTTTACAAGTAGTTAGATTAAACTATTGGAGGATCATAATCATTTTTGATGTGCTACAGATATAAACAGCATTTCAGAAACCAAGTTCTCATAGAATACAGAAAATCTCAGAATATCTTTGTCAATCCACATTCCTTCAACAAAAGTAGTTCTCAAATTATTAATGTTTCTATTGAAGTATTAAAAAAGAGGCGATGAATTGCCAAATTGATATTTTAATTAATATTTTACTTAATTCTAACTTCAAATTAAAGAAGTATAACACTGAGAGATTATAATTTAAGTGAATCAGTTAGTTCTCTACCCAATCTAATGGTAGATAATTCTCTTAAATTAATAATGGCTTTTAATAATCAAAAGGATATTATAATCACTGTGATACTAACTGTAATAGGAAATATTCAAAATTTTGAAATTTTTTGAGTAAGATATACTAAGTTAATTATAATTATTCTGAATTAAAAACTGAATTAAAAAACAGGTTTTCCAAAAAATTTTAAAATGCGAGATCAGATGGAATGTTGTTAAAAGTTTGAAATTTCTGAATTCTGAAGAAATTCTTAATTCTTTGAAAAAGTTGATTCAAATGGATGGGTAATAATTTTAAATGATTCAGAAATGGTGAAAGAATCTGAAATAGCTGGGGTCTATTAAGGATCTCAGCTAAAAGGGAACTTGGGAATAATATAGATCCTTAAAAGCCACCAATCACACGCAAATAGAATAAAAAACCGAATTTTCCATAGAATTGTGATAATATATACATAACTCCAAGGGGAATCAAATATCTTCCTTCACAGCTCATTTAATATAGGGATAGGATGTAGTACATAAAGTCCCAATATTATTGGGAACTTTGAAAATGAATTTTATA
The DNA here is from genome assembly GCA_023105745.1 of Austropuccinia psidii. Taxonomy (NCBI): domain Eukaryota; kingdom Fungi; phylum Basidiomycota; class Pucciniomycetes; order Pucciniales; family Sphaerophragmiaceae; genus Austropuccinia; species Austropuccinia psidii. Next base: position 50,953,950 of record JALGQZ010000007.1, on the reverse strand, counting down.
ATTTTTCAATTCATTCTTCATTCTTCTTGGATACACCATTGCTTAGATACAAATCTGACTAATGATAAAGAGTACTAAATGAAAATTTTTTATTCTATGATTGATTATTATATTAGTTAGTTGGATTTAAAGGAGTATATAATTAAAATCGCTGGTTTATTTTCACTGATTTTCAAGTTTGGGCTTGACAATTGTTATAAACTAAACCAATTATGAAATATTATTTCATTTTGAAAGTCAGAATAATCATCATTTATCTTACCAGAAGAAGAGGATTAGAGTAATTGTCATTAAGTAAAATAACTTGGGAATTTTCTGTTTCAAAATTTTTATCCTTGATATGTGTTTATAAATATTTTTTGATAGAAAAATATAAATTCCAAAAGTATAGGGATCTCATGATCTAAAAGAATTGTTAAGTGGCAGTTGGTCTCATAGTTTAAAATTAAAATTCCATACAATTTAGAAAGGGATAATATCACAGTTCTCAACAAACAATATATTTTACTGGAGCTTATATGGTAATTTGAATAATCATTTAATATCTGATTCATGACTCATTGAAACAGAAAAAATTAATTCATAATCAGAGTAATGAGTTCTTAATGAACTCTTGTAGCTTACAAAATGTCCACAAATTTGTTCTTGAGTTATTATTGGAAACCTATCAGAAGTAGAGGAAAAAACTTTGGCATTAATATAAGTGAAGTTTCCGTAAGTATTTTTATATTACTCAGAATCTGGGAGTTGAGTGAGTATTTTTGAAAATAAGAAATAATTATTTGATGCCTCCTCCCAAACTATTTCCTTCACAATGGGAAATTCAAATGATTTTGTATCAGATGCTTCCATAAATGTGATGTGAGAGTTTCCAAGGTGTGCCGAGTCATGTGAAATGAAATTTCCCTTAAGCTTTGTGGAGGAACAAAGGTCCATTAAAAAGTTTCAAATTTAGGGAAATTATTCATTTTTGATGATTTTACAAATAGGTTTTTCAAATGATTTAGCATGGTGAATTTAATTGAATCTTCTTTTGCTGAGACTTTTGTATTTTGACCATATAGTAGGAGATTTAAATCTCGAAGATCTAAAGGTGAATTGAAGGTGGTGGATTTTGGGATTTTTTCATCTCATCCTTCCACAATCTCTCTTAAAAATATTTTTTGGAGCAATTTTTGGAAGATAGACTTGTCAAGGTGGGCTGAATTTTGGTGAGAATATTAATATATATAAGTAATAATCAATACTTGATTAGAAAAGAATAATCTCACCTGTTTTTTTATTTTTATATTATAGTGTCACAAGGTGATTCATTCTTTCTCCTTCCCAGAAGGAAAGAAAAATGGGGTGGACCATAGCTACAAATAACTTCTGATAAGTGTTGAGAAAGGTGAATAGTTGGGTTTGGCTTTAGATTTGGGTTCTCATTTATGAATAAGCTGTGGAAATAGCTAACTAATAATTTGTCAAAGAAAGTTAGTTTAGACTTTGAAATGGTGTGAGACTTTTCAGTATTAACCAAAGATACTAAAGTTTCTGTGGTTGAAAGAAAGATTCCTTTGGAGGGGTTTTGAATATTTTCAAAATTACATTTTGGGATTAGTAGTAAGACATTGTGTACTGTATATAAAATCAGCCAATAAGATTCCTTTGGGGTTCCATATAAAGGCATTCCCATTGTTTTGGGTATTTGGGCTATCCATGACATAATAATATTCTGAATACCTTCATGGAGAAATTAAAGCTCCTCTTTGGCTATTATCAGGTTTTCTGGTGATTTACTCTGGGGTATTGCTGGGGAATGCTTTTAATTTGATAGTGAGATAGATGAGGAGCTACCTGGGAAAGAGCTCATTATTTTAGACTTATGTTTTGTGCCTGATGCCTTTGGAGATTTACTGGGTAAATGATGAAGCTGATCTTGGATTGTTTTCTTTTTCCTTTCCTTTTGCAGCTTATTCCTTCAGAAATCCATCAGTAGCACCTCGTGATGAAATCCTTTATGAACTTCCGAGTTGAAATAGTGATTAAGAGTGTGAGCTTTCTACAGGGTTTGGTACTGCTTGTTTGATGGTATGAGATGTGGAGCTTGTCTTGTACGTGGCTTGGTGCTTTGGAGATTGTGAGCCTTGAGGTATGTTTTACATACCCAAATAGGCCACAAATATCTTTAAGAATAATTTGTGAGCTATGCATACCTGCATATATTCAAAATTCATCATTTTCATTTCAGAAAAGATAAATAACTTTTTATTGAGTAGGTAAATCCATGGATTTAAGACCAGATTTGGATTCTACATAAGAATTGACCTAGGGTAGAGCCATAGAGTAAATAAGCTCAAATTAACTCTCTGAGGTGGTAATATGGAAAATACTTCAATTACACATCATCAATACCACATAAAAGATCCATGAAAATTTTTGTTTTTCTCAATTTCATGGCAAAATAATGGGAAAATGAGAAATCCCATGTTACATATACACTAAGAATAGTGTTATGCATGTTTGTGGCACTTACAAACATGGTATTCCTATATGCACTTTTGGTAAACCCATAGTGAATATCGGTCTTCAACCCTGAATCTCTATTTTTGATGTGAAAATAGCTAGAGGGGACAAAAGACATCAAAGCAAGCCAGGGTACCCAACATCTGAAGCCTCTGAGGCATGGAAAGCTCCAAAGCTGGGTTCCATGGCTGATCTTGGCCCAATTAGTAAACTAAAACCCTTTGGGAACTTGGTTACTGTGTCACAACTTCAGTAAATCATAAGAAAATAGCAAAGAACCTGCTAGTTTGAGGTGCCAAGGAGGTAAAGAGAAACTTAGACTCCTGTAACCATGCCAATTATTATTGATTTTCCATGTATAAACCCTTAAAGAGTAATTAAAACCCTTTTTGGACTAGTATTCATTGATTTACCTCATAGCAACCTGCAATATACTGCTATTTGCAATTCTATGTAAAAATGAGGTAAAAACTTTAAAAATTCATTAAAAATACAATTCTTAATTAACCTCTCTGAAGCTTTCAAGGCCAATGGAGAACTTTATTATCCATATGAAAACCAAAATTAATTATGGTTTCATGAGTAAAATTAAAAGTTTTACTTACAGTCCATTTTTAATTATTCTACGTGAAACACTGACTCTTCAAAAATTCACAGTAATGACAACCTGTGATGAGATTTCCAATAACATTTATAACTTTGAGAAATAAATGATTATTTTTAAATAAAAGAAGATTTACAGATGTTACTCCTTTTATTCTTAACCATATTGAGGTTGGTCATCACGTAAAAGCATCAATTAAGTAATTATAATAATCTTACATGACAACAGATGATGAAATGATTAATCAAAAAAGGAATATTGTTTTCTCACTCACTGGATTTTTAAGTTTGCTCCATGGCAGGCCGCTGTGAGCAGTTGTTGACTTAAAAGAGGCCTCCTCTTGCTGTTTTTTCCAAATCATCACTTTATACCTTTATACCATTATTACCAACAAGTAAGTATTAGTTAAATATTTCTTAAAAAGTAATTTATTCTGTCAGAATCAACTAGAAGGACTTTAAATCAAAGAAATCAACTATATATTGTTGTATTACTGTTATAATTCATATTAATACCTAAAAATCCACAATTATATGTCAAATTTCTCTACTTTTGTCTTTCAATAAGTTCTTTGGAGTATTAGTGAGTTATTTAATTTGAATTCTTAAAGTGTTTTCTCTAAAATTAGTTTTCATCAATAATTATCTCTTCAATTATTCTTTTAAAAGATAATTATACATTAAAATAATTTTCTTATCTTAATAAAAGATGTTTTTATCATTAAATTCTTCTTGTAATTGATTCTTGTAGACAATTACTGCTTACCTTTATGATCACCAGTAGTGTATAACATGTAAAAGAAATAATTATTTAATTATTTAATTGTGGCTATAATAATCTTTATTATTATGTTTCATAAGAATAGTCATAGTACCGTTGCTTAATAGTAATATTATCAACAGTTTCATAGACACATCTTAAATTTGGGTTCTGGCCGTGATTTTAACCATAAACTTGGCTTTAATCATATTCTTGACTTCATTTTTTGTTGTAAAAAACTTCCATACCTACCCACATCTTACATTTGCGTGCCTGGCAGTGTTTTTTGAACCTTATACCCTTAATTAATATATTTTTAAGGTCTAAAATATATTAATTTAATAATTTTTTCTTTCAATTTGAACTTAAAATAATTCTTGTTTTTGAAATCTTTTTTAAAATCATTTTCATTCAGAAATTTGGTTTAATTTTATATGGTTCTACAAGTGGCTTTTACACATCCAAAAACTTATAATATTATTCTTTCAGTTACTCTGAATTAATTTTTGATTCAAGATCTTAAATTTCAAATTTTTTAATATTAAAAAATAAAAAACTTATGAAAAATCTTGAAAATATTTTTTTTTAAAAAAAGCATAAAAATAATTTTTTATTTTACAAATTCTTTCTCTATTGTTCTTGATAAAATACAGTGCAGCTGGTAATAAGCTCAGTAAGAGATATATTACTAGTCCAGAATCTTCAGAAGCAGAATGGGAAGACAGTATTGAAGTTCAATTTGCTAAAAGAGCCACTTTATTTAAAACAGAACAATCCAAACAACCACCAAAAGGTGTGTGTTTTCTGTTTTCAATTCTTATTTTATCTTGAATTGATGTGAAAATGGTCCATAAAATAAATGGAAGCAACTATTAAGTCCAACCAGATGGATGTGGACAAAGAAGAGGCAAGACCAAAGCCAGAAGTGTCAAATCTTCCTCAAAAAAGACACATATGGAGGATGCCACAGTTGCCCCCATTACCCAAGGTCTGTACCCACAAACCTTGACGTGAATTCTCAATCTGGACTGGTTCATGATAATATTTCAAGGGCTGAACCACTTCCAAGTGGAAGCAATAGAAATTTATCAATTCCAATACAAAAATTGGTTCAGAGCAGCCAAAGAAGAGGAGTGGTAAATATGCCCAAGCCTTTGGCAGGGGGCCATGAACTCCTACTAACACATCAAGAGCTTTCTGGGTCAGGAGAATACCATAGAACTCTTAGGAGGTTGGATCCCATTGTCTTGCAAAGACAAAGTGAAAGAAAATAAAGAATTAGGTGAAGAGCTAAAGTCTTTTATCCATAGACCAGAAGGAGGAGTTGGAAATGACTCCAGCTTTGGAGACAGAAGGCCCAGTGGCATCTACCAGTTCCAAACCAGCTCCAGAAGTGTCCAAAGACAAGCCCAAAGGACCTCAGAAGAAGAATAGAGGTCTCAAGCACCATCAAGGAAAGGGCAAAGGCAAAGGAAATTGGCACAGAAATTACCTACAAGGGTACAGGATTCCCAAACCGGAGCCTTCAGCTGTAGACAGTGTCTTCAATATGGCCAGGACGCTTATGGAATTCACAACCAAAGAGTAGGAAAGGGTGAACAGGAATTTTCCATGCAAATAATAGATTAAATACACTTTGTTGAAGCTGGTATTGATGTAGAACTTGGAAAATTTGATGCAAAGTTAAATAAAATAATATTGGACATCAATGACTTGAAAAAGAATGACAAACATTCTGCTGAAATGCATAAGTCTGTAATTGCCAAACTGGAATTACTTACCAATACATGTGACAGAATTGAGAGTAAATATCATGTCCAAGATGATGAAATGGAAGATTTTCGCAAACAAAACATCAATGATCAACTTAGAGTTCTGAAAGACTATGTTTTGGCAGTGGCTAAGAGTACAAGTCAATTTGCCACACATTTGGAAAAAAGTGACAGTGAAAGGAAGAAATTGAAATAAGAAATACTTGCGCAAGTGGAGCAAATTCATAAGAATTATGAATCAAATCCACATATGCCAAGACATTCAACACCTTTGACTGAAGAAAACCTTTCTGTGAAAGAAAGTCTGACCCCGTTTTAGGAGAAAATGTTATCTCTGAAAAATGTATTTCCAAATCTGAAGAATAGCCAACATTCTCTGGTGAAGGAGAATACAACCATATTGAGTTCATCATAATTATTGATATGTTGCAGGATGATTTTCATATACCTGATGAAATTATAGTGGGAAAATTACACTCTCTTCTTATCAGGACTGCAAAGAAATGGAATTACAAGATGAGACAAGATCATGGAAAACACAATTGGTCTTGGTGGAAATCTGAAGTGATTACCAAATGGGCCAATCATTCTTGGAGGTTAAAAATGGAAAATGATTTTGAAAGTGCCATTTTTAATTCAGAAAAAGATAAACCACTTACTTGGTTCCTCAAGCAAAAACACAGATCATCTGCTTTACACCCAGATATGTCTGACACTATGATTAATATGAAAATATTAAGAAAATGTGGAGGAGAACTGGAACATGCTATCAAGTGCAGATGTGTAGAACCCTTTTCAACAGAGGACTACATTAATGCAATGGAAGATATCATTACTAGAACAAGAATGGGTAAAACTTTGACTAAAACTCCTATGGAGTACAAAATGATCCCAAAGATCTCCAGAGAGGAAAGAAAACCTGAAAGACCTGTCCTAAAGGGTCATAAATGTGGAAGTACTTCACATCTAGGAAACACTTGCACCAAAAAGACAAAAGTCAATGAAGTTCAAGTCATTGAAGAAGTTTAGTGTACTGAAGAGAAAGAGGAATCTGACCAGGATTCTTCAGTCTCTGAAAATACACCAGTAGAGGACTATCCCATTGAAAACATTACAGCTTTCTTTTAAGTAACAGAAGTCCATACTCACTTATCACAGTACAGTGAGGATTGTCATAACCTTGTCAATATACAAGGTGCCACAATGTGTAAAACCAAACTTGCTAGAGGTAAAGGATACACTGCTGGAGCATCTTGTATCACATCAATCCTGATTAATGATACTGAAGTCAAAGTAAATTTAGATACAGGGGCATTTTGTACTTGTGTAGGCAAAGATTATCTTCAAAACATACTTCCTGGATGGAAAAATCATCTATTACAAATAGAGGGTGTACAATTTGGTAGTTCCAGTAATAATATTTACCCTTTAGGTATATTGGACACTAATCTTGTATTTACACACCAAGCAGGAAGTGTTAGAATGAAGACTGAGATTGTAGTAATGGACAATTTCACATCTCAGCACATCATTCTTGCAAATGATTACTTGAATATTCATGGTATTGATATAAATAACCATAAAGACAGTTACTCAACAATTGGAGAAAACAAAAGACAAAAATTTGCTTTTTCCAATATACCAAAACAAACATCAATAGTATCTTCTGAGAAAGATACTTATAAGGAAGAATTTGTGAATAATCAACTTGTTGAAGCACAAATTAATCCATCATTGTCATCAAAGATGAGACAAGAGATTATTGATGTGGTATACACATATAATAATGCCTTTGCCTCTAATAATGAACCATTAGGTGCTATAAAAGGGCATGAAGTTGATATTACTCTTAATATTGACAGACCATACCCTCCAGTCCTTGAAAGACCAGCTTTTCCAGCCAGTCCCAGAGCTAGAGAAGCCTTGGAAAAACATATCCAAGAGTTAATCCAACTTGGTTTACTAAGGAAAGTAGGCCATAATGAGGAAGTTGAAGTAACAACACCTTTTATTATTTCTTGGAATAATGATAAATCAAGAATGGTTGGAGACTTTAGAGCATTGAATACGTACACAGTTCCAGATAGGTATCAAATTCCTAGAATCCAAGAGACCTTGACCCCATTGTCCAAAGCCAAGTATATAACATCAATTGATGCATTGAAAGCCTTTCACCAAAATGTTTTGACGCCTCAAGCTAAGAAATGACTTCAAATTATCACTCAATGTGGTATTTATGAGTATCTTAGAATGCCATTTGGTATCAAAAATGCACCATCTCATTATCAAAGAATGAGGAATACCATCTTCCCCACAGAATTATCTAAAGGATGGCTTATCATTTATATTGATGACATCATCATATTTTCTGATTCATGGTCTTTGCACCTTGAAAGACTTGCAAGAGTGCTTCACAAAGTCTAAGAAGTGGATATGAAAATTTCACTCAAGAAATGCAATTTTGGTTTTGAAGAACTCAAAGCATTAGGACATATTATTTCTGGTTTAAGCTTGGGCATTGACAAAAATAAATTAGCAGCAGTGTTACTTAAGCCAATACCCCAGAATAAAAAAGAGATGATGTCTTTTCTAGGATTTGCCAGTTATTACAGGCAACACTCAAAAGATTTTCAAATTCTAGCCAAGTCACTCTATAGAATCTGTGATCAACAAACAGTATTTGAGATGACACAGGAGAGAATTAAAGCTTATGAGAAGATAAGGAAAGTTCTCACAGAGGTGCCTTTACTCCTCATGCCTGACTGGAGTATACCATTTAAATTTTACATTGATGCATGTGGAGATGGATCAGGAGCAACCCTACATTAAGTCCAAATTATTGATAACAAACCTACAGAAGGACAAGTTTGTTATATCTAAAGGCAGATCAAACCAAAAGAAACCAGATATGGTGCAAGCCAAATGGAGTGCTTATGTTTGGTATGGTACCTTGAGAAACTGTACTATTATCTTGATGGCATTGATTTTGAAGTGATAACTAACTGTAATGCCATGAAATCACTTATCAACATGAAAACTCCCAACAGACATATGTTGAGATGTCAAATAGCTATTCAAGACTATAGGGGCAACATGACTATAGTTCATAAAGCAGGAAACCTTTACAAGAATGCTGATGGACTTAGCAGGTGGGAATTAGCCAATACTCCTGATAAGCCAGCTTATGTGCCTTTGGAAGCAGAACCACAGATTCCAATTGATGGGATGAACATAACTGATATTGGGACTGAATTATTTGAAGAAGTCAGGGAATCTTATAAACAAGACAGGAATTGCCAGATCTTGACTTTCTTATTATATAAAGACTGAAAAGATACATCTTTAGTCAATTCACTTGATGAAGTTTGGAAGGAATCCTATTCTGAAGGAAGATTTCACTTTTTTGATGGGATTATTTACCACAGAACCAAACATTCCTTTGTGATGACATTGTGTAGTAGACTACTTCTCAATACCATTCTTCATGAATGCCATGATAGAATCTACTCTGGGCACCTGTCAGAGGATAGAACACTTTTAAAAGTAAAGAACTGTGCATGGTGGCCATCTTGGAGAAAAAAAACCAATGAATATTGCCACACCTGTGATAGATGCCAAAAAAGAAACAGGAGTACAGGCAAGAAATTTGGACTTATGATCCATATTCAAGAACCAAAATCCCCTTGGGAAGTTGTTCACATGGATTGGGTCACAGCACTTCCTCCAAGTGGTGATAAAAGTTATAATTCTTGTTTAGTCATTGTAGACAGATATAGCAAAAGTACCATATTCTTACCATGTCATAAGGATGACACTGCTATGGATACAGCTCTTCTTCTATGGAGTAGAGTTATTTCTCATAAAAAATTATTTAAGAATATTATAAGTGACAGAGATCCCAAATTCACATATGCACTTTGAATCAATCTTCACAGATTGTTTGGGACCAAGTTATCATTCTCAAAAGCATATCACCTTCAAACAGATGGATTGGCAGAAAGAATGATTCAAGCTTTAGAAGACATGATCAGGAGATTCTGTGCTAATGGGTTAGAATTCAAAGACTCAGATGGATTTACCCATGACTGCTTCACTCTGATACCTTCATTAGAATTGGCATATAAGACATCAGTCCATTCTTCCACGGGTCAAACTGCTGCTATGTTAGGAAAAGGATGGAATACAAGACTCCCAGCAGATACACTGAGGAAGGACCTGATTGACATTCATACTACAGCTTCCCGCTTCAAACTAATGCTTGATAAAGTGAAAAATCATGCAAAGCAGAGTATGAATGACACTTTTGACTATGCAAAACAGAAGTGGGACAAGAGTCACAAAGTACCAGACTTCAAAGTAGGGGACTTAGTTCTAGTTTCAACCTCAAATTTTAATAATATCAAAGGCCCAAAGAAACTTAAAGATTCTTATGTAGGACCTTTTGTTATTGTTGCCTTACATGGAACCAATGAAGTTCAAGTGGAATTAAGTGGTTATTTAGAAAATAAAAACCCCACCTTTCCAGTCAGTCTGTGGACATTAAACCCCTTTGGGCCCTTTTTCTTCTTTATACCACTAATAAGATTGTAATTCCATTTTATTTTTTGGTGGGAGGGAATGTGAGCCTTGAGTTATGTTTTCACTACCCAAATAGGCCACAAATATCTTGAAGCATAATGTTTGAACTATGCGTAACCCACAAGTCATGAATATATTCAAAATCCATCATTTTGATTTCAGAAAAGATGAATTAATTTTTATTGAGTATGTAAATCCATGGATTTCAGACCAGATTTGGATTCTACATTAAAATTCACCTAGGGTAGCTCCGTAGAGTGAATAAGCTCAAATTAACTCTTTGAGGTGGTAATATGGAAAATACTTCAATACCACATAGAAGATCCGTGAATTGTTTTGTTTTTCTCAATTTCATGCCAAAATAATGGGAAAGTGAAAAATCCCATGTTACATATACACTAAGATCAGTGTTATGCATGTTTGTGGCACTAAAAACATGGTATTATTATATGAACGTTTGGTACACCCATAGTGGATATCAGTCATTAACCCTGAATCTCTATTTTTGACGTGAAAATAGCTAGAGGGGACAAAAGACATCAGAGAGAGCCAGGGTACCCAAGTTCTGAAGCCTCTCAGGCATGGACATCTCCAAAGCTTGGTTCCATGGCTGACCTTGGACCAATTACTAAACTAAAACCTTTTGGGAACTTGGTTACCATGTCACAACTTCAGTAAATCATAAGAAAATAGTAAATAACCTGCTATTCTGACATTCCAAGGAGGGAAAGAGCAACTTAGACTCCTGTAACCATGTCAATTATTAATTATTTTCCATGTATAAACCCTAAAATAGTAATTAAAGCACTTTTTGGACTAGTATCCATTGATTTACCTCATTGCAACCTGCAATATACTGCTATTTGCAATTCTAAATAGAAATGAGGTAAAAACTTCAAAAACTCATTAAAAATACAATTCTTCATGAATATCTCTGAAACGTTCAGGACCAATGGAGAACTGTATTATTCATCTAAAAAACAAAAATAATTATGGTTTCACTAGTAAAACTAAAAGCTTTACTTACAGTCCATTTTTGATTATTTTATGTGAAACACTGAATCTTCAAAAATTCACAGTAATTCCACCTTGAGATGAAATTTCAAATAAAATCGATACATTTGAGGAATACACAATTATCTTGAAATAAAAGAAGATTTACAGCTGTTACTCCTTTTATTCTTAACCATATTCAGGTTGGTAGTCATGTAAAAGCATCAATTAAGTAATTATGATAATCTTACATGACAACAGATGATGCAATGATTAATCCAAAAAAGAGTATAGTTGTTTTACACCCACTGGTTTTTCAGTTTTCTCTATGGCATGCCTCTATGAGCAGTTGTTGACTTAAAAGAGGCCTCCTCTTGCTGTTTTTTCCAAATCATCACTTTATACCTTTATACCATTATTACCAACAAGTAAGTATTAGTTAAATATTTCTTAAAAAGTACTTTATTCTTTCAGAATCAACTAGAAGGAGGTGAAATCAAAGAAGTCAACTATATATTGTTGTATTACTGTTATAATTCATATTGATCCCTAAAAATCCACAATTATACATTGAATTTCTCTACTTTTATCTTTCAATAAGTTCTTTGGAATATTAGTGAGTGATTTAATTTTAATTCTTAAAGTGTTTTCTCTAAAATTGGTTTTCTTCAAGAATTATCTCTATAATTATTTTTGTAAAAGAGAATTATACATTAAAACAATTTTATCATTTTAATAAAAGAAGTTTTTATCATTAAATTCTTCTTGTAATTGATTCTTGTAGACTATTACTGATTAATGTTATAATCACTATTAGTGTATAACACAAAGAAGAAATAATTCTTGAATTATTTAATTGTGGTTATAATAATCTTCATTATTATATTTCATAAGAACAGTCATAGTACTGTTGATTAATAGTAATATTATTAACAGTTTCATAGACACATCTTACAGAGATAGACTTGATCTCTGAATTTGTCTCTCTTGCCATTTGTGAGTTCTCTCAGTAGCACTGTAGAATGACTCTGAAGCTGAACTAGTGGACTATTTCCTGATTCCTAGCTTGTATTTTCTGTCTGTACCAGGGTTCTCATCCTTTTGAGGTTTGAGGAATTTGAGCCTGATGTTCGAAGTGATAAAATATGAATGATTTTTTTATTACTTCAATGAAAATAATTCTGCAGCTTGTTTAATTTTGAGATAAGGTAAAATATAATCCCTCAGAAGACCCAATAAAAGAGTATGCATAACATCACTTGTGACCATTCATGAATGGTTCTAGTAAGGTAGCTCTCCTAATAAAGTGTGATGAGAGCCATTCTATGAAGAAATATTCCCCCTTTGGCTGGTTTTAATTGCTTGAAGCCATTGGATGGCTCCTGATCTATGATGATATTTATCCTTCCGGGGCCAAGAGTTTTTTTGGGTATTTTATATATCCTCAACAAGGAGATTGCAATGTGCACAAAATTGATTTTCCAAATGAGATGAAAAAAATCCAATCTTGCTCAAGGCTGGGATAACTCCAATTAATAAGAAAAGTGAGGTCTTGATCAGATGTCCATTGGGGAAACTAGTGGTTGGAGTAAAGTGAACACCCGTCCAGAGCTCCTGGAGCTCAGGAACAAGTGGCTTGAATAAGATTTTAATCGATTTGAGGTGGGTTATTTGGGTGTTGGAGTGAATCTATAGACAAAAGGTTTTGGATATTGATACCCTTTTTCTGTGGGGAGGTTGAAGGAAATCAAAAATATAACACCTAGTGAAATACTGTTGGACCCAATATTAGATTTGTGGGGAATTGTCCAGTCGCTATATAAGCCAAAAAATAGGTTCCCTGAATTATCAGTAAGCTTTAAGCCTGTATTGTCTAAGAATGTTCTCCAAACATGGCCATCTGATATATCTGAATATCTCTCTTCATTCCCATGGGGATATTCTAGGGGTGAATCCAAGTCATTTTCAAAGGCTGGGAGTGAGAGTTTGTCTGAGATCTATTTCTTCAAGGATCAAAAGTAAAATTCTTTTTGGGGTTTTTACTTTTTGGTATTTATATTTTTACTTAGAAGAAAAGTATTTCATTCTTTTTAGTGTTCATATTTTCCAAGAATTTGTTGTATACAACAAGGGAGGGGTGAGTCCTCATGAATGTTATTTCCAAAGGGTGACTTTTTTCTAAACCTAAATAGAGATAAAAACATAATGGACAACATATATGGGTTTTTAATTCACTAAGAATTTCAAATCTTTTTTTGAGAGTTTTTGAGCTGTTTGGAATCTCACAACTGAAATCAGAGGTCTTTTACAATTTGGCTCTTGTTTGGATTTTCTTTTGCTCCAATTTTAGGCTTTTATCACAATTTGTGTCACTGAAACTCTTGTGAATATTGTCATGCACAATTTAAATCATGGATAAAAGCACTGTTGAATGTTGATAAACATAGGAGGGTAGTGGCCTACTGAAAGAATTGCCAATGTTGTGGATGGTTTGGGGTAGTTGTGCATTTTCCAATGGATTTATAGAAAGGTTTAAATTATTTGTGACCAAATTTAGTATGCATTTGTAGTAAAAATATAGGAATCATAGAATGTGATGAATTGTTCAAATAAGATTAAATTAAAATATGTTGTGAGTTGTTTGTCTGGGAAAAAGGTAAGGCTTTCTGAGTTAGATGGGCTATGTATTGAGCCTGAAATATATAATATATGAATACTCATGAAGCTTTAAGATGATGAAATGGAAGCATTTATTGTGGTATTATCTCCAATCACTGGAATACTTTCACAAATGGTTTCCTGATGTGTTTAATGGTTCCTTTTAGATCCTTAAGCTCCTTGATATTTCCTTCCACCAATTTGGCAAATTTTCAAGATGCAAGTGGTGCATTTGCAAATATATATCTTTCCCACGTTTTGTTGAGATATAGTGTACATTTTATATTTTAATACAATTATTATAAGTATTGCTTGTATTTTTATGGGATAAAAAGAGTTTCTGTAAATATTTTTGGTGAAAGGATCAATAAGTTTATTGCGTTTGTCTTATCTCAAAATTTTCACGAATTCAATTATCAGTAACATCCAGAGAGTGATTATTTATTTTTGGACAAGAGTGTCTATGAAAGGGTAAATTGAATTCATAATTTCCCTTTCTTAATGAATTTGAAGGCTCAGCGGTACTACTATCAAAAATAATCATTTATATTGAGTTTGGAATTATTAAGTTTAACATTATTTCTACAAACTATATTTGGATTTTTTTGGTTTCAAATTTTGGATATAGCATAGCTGTTCCAGTTATTTATTAAAATCAACTGAGTAAGAGTCCTTATGTATGATTATCATTCAGGTAGAATACCTTTCATTCTTTGTATTTAAATAATCTGATATCTAATCTCAAATCAAGCTACTTTATTGCAGGTGTAAGGCCTACATCATGAGTATCATTTTCTCATTTTGAATAGCTTTTATGGGCTGATATTTTTGAATTGAAAAATGGTTTGAAAATTATCCCAAACTTTGAGCTGTTCATCTCTTAAAATAAGGTTTACATTTGAAACCAAAAAATGTATAATTAGGAATTTGGACAAGTGGAAAGCTTTTTTTTCAAAAAATTTAGAAAAAAGAGACTGTAAATATTACATCCTGGTAAAAAGTATCAACTAATGTAATTTAAAAACTGTTTGATCTTTGCATAAAGGACAATTAGGTAACAGTTGGCCTCTTAGTCATAGCTCTCAAGTGTTCAATTTCTGGGGAGAGATCTACTGCCTCTAAAAGCTTTATTCACATTTTTTTCCACCTTTGAGTGATGCCATAGCATCAGGTGCCACCAAATTTGATGGGATTTTACTTGGTATATTTTCAAATCCTGGAGCCTTGGCAATATGAGGGTATGGAATAAGTTGTTGGATTTTGTTAGTATGGTCCCTTTTGGTTCTTGGGGTGCTTGAAAGTTGTTTATACCCCTCATCAAGGAGTTTCAAAATTTCATCAATTTAATTTGATCTCCAGGAAATTGAGGGAAGTAGCTGATCAGGAGAGTCTTTCTCCATATCCGACATCCTTAAATGAACCAGAAATAGCCCTTCTATACTTAGATAATTGTTCAGAATAAGTTCTGAAGAAAATTCCTGCCAAATTTTCTTCTTGTTCTATATTTTGAGCTATAATCAGCTAACTCAGGCTTATGATATATATATATATCAATTTTTTGGTGCATGAAAAAATAAACTACCTTTTTCTTGGAATTTCTAAAGCTTCCAGCTTGCCTAGTTGGGGATTATTTCATAAATTCTAGTGGGATTTGCTTTTTCAAAATGGCTTTCCTTTCAAGAAGTCATATATCAAAAATTGACATTCTGTTGGCTTGGTTATTTAGGTACTCTTCAATTTTATAATTTTGAGTCCCACCATGCTGATAACATAGCTCCCAAGCATGGAGTATAATAGATTTTGTGGATGTGTTCCAGGGTGATGAAGGAGGAGAAACCCAAGAAAATGTAAATTGGGGGAACCCACACTTTTTCAATAGGGAATGTACATAAGAAAGCCATCCTTGACTGTGGGAATTAATTGCTTGCACTATGGAGGTTCCAACTGAGTATTGACTAGGAGGAAGTATTTGTTCCATTTCTTTCAGAGAGACGTTTTGGATAAAATAAGTTTCATTTTAAATGAGATTTCCAAATGCCGTTGCTGCATACTCCAAAGAGCCTTGTATATGGACTTTGTATTTATGCTTACAGGCTGAAAAGTGGTGTTCAAAACTTTCAAGCCCTTCTGCCAAAGGGTGGAGGGAGTAAAAAGGAATGTGCTTGAGTGCCCAACACAGCCTCTACCCAATCTAAAATTGATCTTTCAAGGCCTGTATTTGCAGATGGATTACCCGAATTTATTGAATTTATTGCAAGACTTTGAGATATTTGAGAATTCTTTCTTTTCCTTTTTGGTTGTGATATTAACAAGAAATTAAATGGGCAAAAGCATTATATGAGGCTGTGTTTGCCGGGGGAAGAGGAATTTGTGATGGTTTTGTAGAAGTTCCTTGAGCTAAACCATGATATTTGAATAAGATAGATATAATATTTTAATTGGCTCATTCATTAATAATTGAATAGTGAGAATCACAAAATTGAAAAGTCTTACCCTCTGAGTGTGGTAAATCTGCCATGTTTGATAAATGGTTCCTTGAAAGAAATTGGACTTAAGGGAGAAAATGAGATAGTTTTAGATAAGAGTCAAACAAAGGTGAAACCCAAAGAGATTGCTTAATAAATGGAGCTCTTATAGCTTTTACTTGGGCTTTTATGATAATTTTTCAATTATTTTAATTCTTTATCAAACTTTTTTGGTATATGTTTGAGGATGAAACTGAAAGTCTCTTTAATTTTCTGTGAAAGTGATTTTTGAATGAGGAAAGAATAAGTTGAAGGTGAGGATTATTTAAGTAGAAAGGTAAATTCTGAATTCTGGTAATTATAAATTCTATGAAAATTCTGGAAGGGATTTGGAATTAATCCTTTTTTATGATTATGAAAGAGGTCAGAAACCTATTATTGCTTTTTTTAAATTGAGAAACCACTTTAAAAATGTACTTTTAATGTAAATCTCCCTTTCTGAGTAAGTATAC
This sequence comes from Austropuccinia psidii, assembly GCA_023105745.1. Lineage (NCBI taxonomy): Eukaryota > Fungi > Basidiomycota > Pucciniomycetes > Pucciniales > Sphaerophragmiaceae > Austropuccinia > Austropuccinia psidii. Next base: position 50,937,101 of record JALGQZ010000007.1, on the reverse strand, counting down.
TTAGAACTAAATGTAACTTTATGGAAATTAAAGTGTAATGAAAAAGGGGATTTGGCCAAATGAGCTCCAGATCATTATTTCTGTTGAGCTTATATATATAGCTCATATATGAAGTGAAATTTAGGTGATAATTGGTAGATGCAGAGGATAAAAATCATTTGGATTTGCTTCAATGAAGGTTGGGTTAGGGATATCAAATTGAAATTGATTTCAAATAATATGGATATTGTCTGGAAACAATGTGAGGCTTTTTTCTAGCCTAAACACAAGCTAGTTCCATGACCATTACCATTAATTCCATTTGATTGTTTTCCCATTTTTTACGAAAAATCCCTGTTTAAGTACAAATTTTCAACTTGAAAGTAAAAGATGTGAAAACGAACAAATCATATATACATCATTCACCAATCACATTTTCCCTTTATGAATAAACCATAATTGCTTGATGGTTATCAAATAGCTTCATTTCAAATAATTGGCATCTTTCCAGAAGAACAACTTTACACTTACATCATTGTGATTTTACAATTACCCTTAGTTTCCATATTTTCATTTGAGATATTTCCTTTCTGAATTCAAAAATTACTTTATAATTTTCCTGAACAGATATGTTACCTACAGATATTCCAATATTGTCACATTATTTCTGTGAACAATAATCTTTGAGCATATTGCCACATTATGCTTAAACTTTCTCCATAAAGACCATCAAAGAAAGTGTAATTCATTACTTATATTAGAATGAGTCCAAACCATTTTAAATGTGATTTTTCTCCAATAATTCTGAAGAATTATGAAAAAAACCCACTTACCATAGGCATTTAATCTTGAAAAATAATTTGACCAAATCTAAACACTTTTGCATCTATCCTGTAATTTTGCCATGTATTCCTCAATTTTCCCTCTGAATTAATCCAAATAATTATCCCAATATTATACAAAAAAGTATATATTAGCAATTTGTGTGATACCAAAACCCCAAAGTTTTAATGTAAAAGTTCTCACAACATATTTTTGTCATATGAGGCCCCAACCAAAAGAACCTTTGAATAATGAAAATACTCCAATAATACAACTAAAAATAGAAGAAAGGTCAAAAAAGAAAATTTACAAAGAAAAAGCCAAAACACCCCCAAAAAGACTTCTAAAATCAGTCAAAAAAGGTTATAAATAATCAAAATATCAAAAAATGAAGAAAAAATCCGCAGGGACTTTTTTCCCCTGTCAAACAATAAAAGTGTTTTTCAATGAGCTTAGGTGGTAATATACTTGATGGCCATCATTTTCTGTATTGAAGGTGGTTTGAGCACTCCACAGCCACTTCACTTTACTTACATAAGATTGTCAACAGTTGTTGACAATCTTATGTAAGAAATTCCTTTTGGGGGAAGCAATAGTACTGGTTTCCAAGCACCAACGGATATTCTAACACTGTCAACGATTGGTTTCCAGGTACAGAATCCGTATGGTACAGTATGAGAGATACCATCCATACTACGAATGGTAGCTATCATATCTTGGAATACAATAATTGTCCAAAAATGATCTTCCAGGTGGAGGATGGAGCAGCCTACTCCATCCTCCACAAGCCTAAATTATGAGTTTATCAGTATTATTCTGAAAAAACAAATTTGACACTTATTACACTTCTCATTTTTTCTTTGTTTTTAATATTTTTTTTTACAAAATAGGACTTTCAATACTGAAAGTCCTAGGTTTTAACTTCTATTATAATGAAACACATTTTTAAATATAAATATGAAAAAACCATGTATAAAAAGTGAATCAATACAGAGATTTCAACCATTTCAAAATCAAATTTGAATTAATTTGAAATTTAATTTTTGAGTTTTTTCAACATAAAGAAGATGTCCCAATATTTTGGTGGCCTCAAGGTCAAGGAGTCATCTTGAAGATTTGTACTCTTAAGTATTACTGATATGAGATGAGCCTATGATGTTTCAGGATAAAACATTTACATAATGTAAGTAAGCTACAAGACCCCAAAATGTAGCTAAGATTTAAACAACTAAACACCTTTTATCTGTGAATGATTTAAATTTTAACCCAAGTAATTATATGTTAATATTCTGAAGTTTTGCTCTTTGACCTCTTAGATGAAGAATTGTTTTCTTTGCCACCAAAAACTCATCTTCTTTTCATTTTTCTTGAAACCCAAAACTCATTTTGTTTTCATTTTTTTCCACCTCACCTCAACTTATCTTATTTTTTAACTTTTTAACTCTGCTTGCAAGATAATTTTGAGATAATCACAATGGTAGATTTTGGAGGTAAGTTAAGATTTACTCAACAAATTTTCTGTTATTGATATTGTAACAAACACTAATCAGGGGTAAGGGTATTCATACTTACACCCACTCAAACACCTCAAACCAGCAAGTCCACTGTGTGTATCAGCATTCAGTTTCAGCAATCTTCTTTGCTGAAACATGCATGCAGTCTGGTTCCTCAATACAGCCTGTCAGCCTTGTTACAGGATGGAATTACCTAATACAGCTTGGATACACCATTCCCAAACTGTATGATCACTAAATACCACCAATCCTGTACAGCTTTTCAGGACCTGTATTGGCCAGACTCAATTCAATCATCAAATCTTCTCATGAAAATTCTCTTTCCAGATAAGGGCTGGTGATTCTCACATATACCAGCCCCTCTTTTGCCCCCTGGGGACTTGTCCCCATTTGATTAATTTGGTATATTTATTATTTTATAATTATTCTTATCCTTCTTTTGGGTATTATAGTTATTTGATTTTAAGTTAGTCTTTGCCTGTACAGTATGAGTTGGATGGCCATATTCTAATTAACCCTCCTCTTTCCTTCTGACAGGTTGAAACAGTGGACTTGGACTTGTTTGCGGTTGGATCTTCTATCTATTATTTGTATCCTTGTTTCTTCTTCTCTTATATTAGTCTTTATCAGAAATATTACTTGCATTACACTCTTACGTTTTTTGGCCTATCTTATTCTTTGAGCCCTCTGCAGTGAGTCCCAGTTTACTGAGTGCCACGCCCTCTTCACTTAGAAGATCCCCTGTGACATTAAATTAATTAACTCATATTTGATTCTTTCTTTTCATTCATTTCACTTAATTTCTCTCATTCATCAATTATTACATCTTTATGATTTTATGATTCTTATGATTATGAATTTTTCTCTAATCAATTTTCCTCTCATTCTGTCAGGCTGAATCTATTATAAAAGGTATATAAATGTATTTACAACTTTTAACTATGACTGTGACACAGTAAAAAATGGTTTTGAAAGATTATAAGGGTTTATAAATGGTTTAATTTAAAATAAAAGGGCTTTACTATATAAGAATATAGTGGTGGTGAGTGCTGTTGAAAGCCCTGGGTGCAGCTTTACCTGTTGGGTTACAACAATAAAGACTAAAATAATTAAAGTTATAATCATAGCTGTTTATTTTCCAACAGTATAACTGTATTTGAAAATTGTACTACATAGGAATTCAAGAGCAGGATGAGGAAAACTTTTCTGGCTGTGAAAAGCCCCCTTTTTATCCTGAAATGGGGTGGAAAGGCTGCTAGACTTTCCATGTAGAGGAAGTGAAGATTTTTCACTCTCTAGGACAGGCTTATGGTTTACAAATTGCCTGTATAGCCTGTATTGGGCTAAGATGTGGTTTTGAAACCACATCTGGGCAGTTTTCACCAATACAGGGTGAAAACTTTCATCTGGGGACCACACAGCCTGATTTTGACATGAATGACACATAGGATGCTGTACAGAAACTGTATGGGACCCCAGTATTGACTGAAATATGTGTTTTGAAGTAAAAACAAGCTTCTTTTTCTGTTTGAGACCTCATATTCATGGTTACGGGATATTATCCCATGGTAAGGCTGAATTAGCGAAAATGTGAGATTTTAACCTTAAAACAGCCATAACTTTGTCAATTCTCAAGATATCAACCTCAAAATTAGTTCGGTGTGTAGCCCTGAATGTTTTCTACACAATGGTACCTTATTTGATGTGGCTATCATTAAATATGGCAAGGTTCACCCATGTACAAGATTTTTTGTACATAGGCGTGTTTGAGGCAAAAGCTGTATTGGTCTTGTTTGCCTCATAAACTTTGTTCTAGTTGAGATATGAGGAAGTGGATGACACCATCAGATAGCCCTGATTGTGATCTTTCCAAAAAAACCACACTTTGGGTATCTCACACTAAAACTGTAGAAGTTAGATGAGAGGTGAATGTTTTGCTCAACCTTATTTGGCCTGAATTTGACCATAACCTCAGTAATATTGGTGCTAGCTCAGCTTGGCTGGTACCATTTGATAGCCCTGACTTAGAGATTAATTTTGAATACCCATTTGATGGGGTTAAGCCTCTCCTTCTGAATTTCAGATGAGAGGTGAAAATTAAGGTTTATGCTCAGCAGAAACTTTGAGCAGGAATAACTTTGTTATTCTTTGTCCTATGGTGATGGGACTTTAATTTTCAGAAAGAGGTGAGTTTACTCTTCTGTTTGATACATCTTGAACTTACTTGGCTCAGCTCCATGGTTTGGTGGTATCTTGGCTAAACCATTGATTTATGGTATTTTGGCTGTAATGCTTGTGCTCTGGTTTTCAGTCACAGGCTGACATACCCTCCCTCTAAGAAAGGCTCATCATTGATGAGAATTTTCAGTCCTCCTAGAGGCTCTGAATCTCCTTAAATGGAGGATCTCATCTGGTATGGCATCTTCTGCCAACCATTTGTCTTTATCAGCTGTTTGGTTCTTGAATCTGACTAAGTATTGTCTTTGATCCTTCCCATTAAGTCTGATCTTCCTGGCCCTGACAATTTTCCTCACAGGTCCAGGGGAGTCCTCCACTTCCACTATCTCTGGTGATGTGGGGCTTCTTCTTCCTGGAGGGGAATTTATCCTCCTCTTTCTGGAAGTATGGCTTGACCAAATTCACTGGAAAGACTGGGTGTTTCCTGGAAAATTCCTCTGTTACTTTGACTTCCACTGCATTCTTTCCTATCAACTTAATGATAGTGAAGGGCCCTAAAAAGGAGTCTCTCATTTTCTTAGGTCCTTTGAGATTATTAAAGTTTAGTGTGGACACTAGCACTTGGTCTCCTTCTTTGAAGTCAGGTTCCATATGTGATTTGTCCCACCTCTGCTTATTGTACTCTTTTGCCTCAGCTATGCATTTGGAAGCTGTGTCACAAGCCCTCTTCCACATATAATGGAAGTCTTTGGCTGTGGGGTGGATGGTAAAAAGATTATTCTTCAAGTGATGCACAGGCAACAGGGAATTCCACCCTTTCTCTACCAGTGCAGGTGTTTTTCCTGTGGTAGAGTTCTGAATTGTATTATAAGCCAGTTGGACAGCTGGTAGAAGGGTAACCCAGTCATGGGTTTATCCCTCATGGTCCTTGGATTCCATGCCATAGGCACAGAACCTTCTAACAATGTCCTCAATTGTATGAATCATCCTTTCAGCTAGGCCATTGGTTTGTGGAGGGTAAGCTGTGGAAAATGCAAGCTTGGCAGCAAGCATGTGATACAAGTTGGTCCAAAATTCAGATGTGAATTTTGGGTCCCTATCACTAATGATGATATTAGGGACTCCACAGGTAGATACAATGTTATTCCAGAATAACAGAGCAGTATCCATGCCTGTGTCCCCTTTATGGCATGGTAGACACCTCATACTCTTGCTGAACCTATCAACTATGATTGAGCAGGCATTGTAGTTTTCTTTGCCCCCTGGGACAAGTCCTGTGACCCAGTCCATATTGATGGTTTCCCATGGGTGTGTGGGTTCCTCTATATGTTGAAGTAACCCATACTTCTTCCCATGTTTCCTATTTGCCTTTTGGCATCTTTCACAAGTGTTGATGTATTCAATCAACTTTTGTTCCCACTTGGGCCACCAAGCTGTGCTTGCTACCCTCTCTTTGGTCCTGTCCTCACTCATGTGTCTCATACAGGGGAAGTCATGGCATTCCTGCAGGATCAGAGGGATGTGGTCTCTGTCTACCACTGTGAGTGCACTTGTGTGCATTTCTCTGTGGTAGAGCAGGCCATCTATAAGGAAGAACTTGTTATCCTTATAGGCCCTCAACCACGGTTCTTACAGCTGGGATTGCAGTTCTGGACTCCTGTACTTTTGCTGAAGGAGTTGTAGTAATATGCCACACTGTTTGTGTTTGGCATAAGACTTCAGTACTGCACTAAAAAATTCATTGTGAAGTTCTGAGGAACTTATTCCCAGTATGGGAGTTTCTGTTCCTTCTGAATCAGTGTCTTGACTGTCAAGGGTACCACTTCCTGGTGCCCATTCAGAAAATCTGAAGTTCTTCCTACCATCTATCTCCATGAAATGGATAGGGATCTTGGCGGAAACTTAAGGGTCATAAGGTGGATTGCTCTTGACATTATCCAGTGGCCATCTTCTAAGGCCATCTACATTGGTATGGCTTTCACCTTCCTTGTATATGATGGTCATATTCCCTCTATACTCCTGGATGGCTATTTGCCATCTCAGCATGTGTCTATTTGTAGTCTTTATGTTTAGTAAAGACTTCAAGGCTGTGAAGTCTGTGTAAGCTTCAAATACTGCACCCTCCAGATAATAATGGAGTTTTTCCAGAGCCCAGACTAAGCATAGACATTCAGTCTGGGCTTAGTCTGGGCCCAGACTGAGATCTTTCAGTTGCCTAGAGATGTAGCATATTACTCCCTCTCTTGGTTCACCATCCACAAGTTGTCTTTGGTAAAGGGCTGCTCCTAAGCCTTGGCTACATGCTGCATCTATTTATAACTTGAATGGTAGTTTAAAGTCAGGAAAGATGAGCACAGGTGCATTAGTGAGTTCAAGTTGGATCTTCTCATATGCATCCCTTCTTTCCTTAGTAATTTAAAAAACTACATCTTTTGAACATAGCTTCTATAAGCTACTAGTTGTGTGGGCAAGATTCTTGATGTGGTTTCTATAGTAGCTAGCAAACCCAAGGAAAGATTGCATCTATTTGATGCTTTTTGGCACTGGATTTTGCAGTACTGCTTCTACTTTATTCTGGTCAATTGCCATACTAATACCTGAGACTTTATGTCCTAGAGCTAGTAGCTGTTATTGGCCAAAATTACCCCTTTTCAGGGAAATTTTCAAATTAATGGGTGTAAATTTACTTAGCACTATTTCTATGTCTTGTATGTGGTCTTACCATGTCTCTGAGTATATAATGATGTCATAAATATATACCACAATCCAGCCTTCCAATATTTCTTCTTGAAATATTGTGTCCATCATCCTTTGGAAGTGGGCTGGTGCATTTTTGATGCCAACTGGCATACTGGTGTACTCATATATGCCCATATGGCATATTATTCTGAGTAATTTTATGGAGTTTGGTTTAACTCCATTTTGGTGTAAGCCTTTCATGATCATAAAATCCATTTTGGTTATGTATTTGGCTTTTGCCAGTTTATCCAAGGCATGAGGTATCCTGGGTATAGGGTACCTGTCTGCTTTTGTGTAGTTATTCAGAGCTCTGAAGTCTCCAAACAGTCTAGAATTGCCATAATGCCAGGTGATTAGGACAGGAGTGGTTTTTTCCACTATTTCATTATGTCCAATATTTCTGATGACATCCATGTCCAGGAGTTCATTGATATGTTTTTCCATTTCTTTCATGGTTTCCATACTTGCTGGGTAAGGAGGTCTCCTGAGCATGGGTGGATAAGGTCTTTCCACATCCAGACATAATTTTATATCATGGTTTTCGATCTTTCCTAAAGGTTCTTCACAAATGGCAAATGTTGGTCTGTTCTTCCTCAGCATCTTGAGTAAACTTAGTTTTTGTTTACTGGTGAGGGTAGTGCTAAACTGGCCCTCTTTGAATTCCTTCAGTATTTCTTCTAGTGGCTCCTGGGAAGATATCTGGTATATATCAAGTGAAAATTTCTTTTCCTTGTTAGTACCAATGGTAATATGCCTATTTTACTGTTGTAAATATCTATACCATACATCCTCTGGTAGTCTGTTCCCAGTAAAAACCCTTGGATGTGGGCATCATCAAGCACTACATCCTCTGGGTTGAGTCTGATATTACCTTTCCTATGGGGTATAATTATCTCTTTGATAATTGTCCCAATGGAAGTCATCTTCCCTGATGCACTTTTAAAGTCCTTTGCCTTGGCGGGCAGGAGCTTTTTTTTCCCAGTTTAGGAAGTGGTTGTCCAGATAACCTCTGGCCACTATGGAGCAGTGTGCTCCACTATCAATGATCAATGGATGTTGAGCATTGTAAATACAGACAGTCATCTCTGTGGCTGTTCCATGTATATATGCCATCCCTTTGGTTGGTGTAACCAGGAATGTTTGTGCATCTTGTGTATGTTTGCGCAAATTGTTTTTGGCAGTATCCTGTGGTATGCCTGCTTCCAACCATATGTGCTGAACTTCTAGTGGGGTTTCCTCTTGGGATTCCACTAGAAATTATTCTCTTGGGTCTTGTTAATCATCAGGTGGCTCTCTGGTGGCATTACCCATGGAGTCTGATTCAGAATCTTCTGTTGGGGATTCCTCCTCTGGGACTTTCTCAATGGCATAGATTTTTTTCTTTGCCTTTGGACAGTTGCTGGCATAGTGGTCTGCTGAACCACAATTGTGACAAGAATTTTTCTTCTTTGCCACTTCTGCCACTTTTTCTCTGGGTTTGTCTTTAAAATCCACCCTGAGAGGTTGTTTCTCTTTGAAGCTATTTCTTCTATATAGGCTGAGTTTCCCTATATTAGTTCTTTTCCTTATATCTTGTAAGGTATTAGCAATGTCATCTAGAGTGCAATTTTGGTTGCATCTGCATTTTACTGCATTCTCTAGTTCTCCTGGCAGCTGTGTCAGAAATTTGTGATTCCTCATTTGGATGTTCATCTGAGGATCAATGGCTTTAAGTCCTTTAGACTGTCTAAGACACCATTCATATGGATATTTGTCCACAGATTATTTGTCAATTTCAAATGACATGGTCTTATGCTATGACCAAGCTCCATTACTGTACTTTTGGATGATTTGACTCTTGCACCATGGCCATTTTCTTCTGTGGATTTCTTTCATTTCTGTGTACCATATGCTAGCATGACCTTTAAATGCTGTATTTATTATAGCAGTGATCCAGTAATCTGGTATGCTTGGTACATCAATGAAGAGTCCATGAATATAATCTATGAGTTCCATATGATCATATTCTCCTGTTCCAGAGAATTTGGGCCATCTTGAGGCCTCAGGAAGCTGTTTCAACGATTCCTTCTCTGAATAAGACATACCATCTCCATCCTGGTATTGTGAGGGAGATCTTGCTTTACTCATCAACATGGCATCTGGTTTGATGTCATCTGGTTGATATGGATTATCCAAAACATGGCCTTGGGGTTGGGGCTTCATGTTATGGTAGACATTAAACAATTTGTTTATGTATTGATCCAGACAGTCCCTGTACCTTATGCTGTGGTGTTGTTCTTCAAAGACTAGGTTCAGTCTTTTGTTGGTCTCTTCAGAGGCTTTGCTCAATTGAGCATGTCCTTCTTGAAGAGCTTTAACAATTTTATCCATGGAGGCTGTGAGCTTTTTCATCCTCTCATGGCTTGCTTCAAGTTCTGCAAAATGCTTTTGAGTTTTCTCAGAATATTGGGACATTTCTAACCACAGTGCATCACTGTTCAGGTTACTCTCAGGTGAGACAGCATTATGTTCAATCTGAGTGGGGGTAATGTTTCTATTACTGGGACTACTGATCCTAGAGTGGTTTACAGCTTCTTCTGGTTCTTGTGCACTTCTTTCACCAAATCCAACAATTTCTGGATCATTGGGTCTGACTCTCTCTGCCTTTGGTTGAGAGAGGTCTTGTTTTCCCCCTTGTATCCTCTTCTTCTCCTGGAGACCACCTGGAATTGTAAATAATGGTGACTCCTTGTAACTGACTTGTTCGTTTCTGAATGGTGTGAAGCCACTGGAGAGCTGATGTGGCCTGCTCCTTGTGAGCCTGAAGGAATCTGAGTAGGCCCTGTGTGGGTTAGCTGTTCTTCTATTGCTTGGATAGTGGCTTGATTCTCCGTTATCCTCTGTGCCCTTGCCACCAGGAGTCTGAACTGCCTGGTAGGATTCCAACCTTTGGTGATTACCATAAGGTCTTTGAAGTATATCTCTTTGAGACAGATCTTCTGCCAACTTGCTCCAAGTTCTGCCCAGTGAGATGCTTGGTTGACTCTCTTGTTGTCCATGCCCCATTGTAATAAATCTTTGAGGAGTTAGTGGATCTGAAGAACTTGATCCATATCCTTCCAGTCCTCTGGTTTGAGGTTCCTGTTGAATTGGATTGTGAATGGCAGGGTTGATATTATCTCCCTCATTGTTTTGCCATCCACCACTGTGTCCAAGGTGTCCTCTTCCAGGTATTGTGGTTCTAGACAAGCCTTCTCTGTCCTCTGGCTGGTTCCTTTGGAAGCCAAGGTCTCTGAGGTATACAGGTGACATATCAGTGTTTGCAAGCCGTCAAAAACTTTATGTTCTTAGGTTATTTACCTTTGACTGTGCCTTGTAAAAATTTGTTGTCTTCTGATTTGGGCAATTTACCTTTAAAGGGTACAACTGGGTTAATTATAGTAATCTTCCCTGTACAAGTTGTTAAGGTTGGTTTACCTTTTATTGATGCATAGTTTTGTGGTTTTTTACTCCTCTGGGTGGCTATTGGTGTCAACTTCTTTGCTGTAATCAGTCCTTCACTGTGCCTCTTTCCTTTGCCCTTGCTGCCCTCTGGCTCTGAGGGTGTCACTGGTGTGTTGGTCTGTGACTGGGTTTCTAGTGGGATATAATTTTCTTCCACTGAGTCAAAGCAGGAAAAAGAGGGCTTAATGACAGTTAAGACTTCTTACACTGCTGTTTGCACATCTAAGATTTCCCTCTGGGCTTGTATATGACTACAATATGCCCTTGTATAATGACAGTATAGTTGAATTAACAATTCCACGTCAGAATTACAGCTTTTGGTACCCTGTTACACTGTTTGTATACCAGTATCCCTCAGATTAACTTGTGGTTTTCAAGTGTAATCTGTATGAAGTGGTTCTGTATAAGTGTAATTGAGTTAACAATACACTTAACCACGCCTAAACTGTTGGATTTACAGTCAGAGGTGTCCTTATTTAATCAAAAAGACAGGACTTATTAATGGCTTAAGTGTTTTTATATGTAAAACAGGCCAAAAATAAAGGTCTTGTGGGTATCAGCCACGTGACAAATACTCTTATAATCTGAGTATAAAATGGTGCATAAACCAATTCAATAAATAAAATATATAATATAAATATATTATTAAGAAAAATACGCCTAAAAATATAGAAGCAATTGTCCGAAAATAATAAATAAGTGAGAAAACTTACTTGTAAGGTCCAAAATTCAAAAAAGCACAGTCAGGCCCCCAAAATGTCAGGCTGAGTCTATGATAAAAGGTATATAAATTTATTTACAGCTTTTAAATATGACTGTGACACAGTAAAAAATGGTTATGAAATATTATAAGGGTTTATAAATGGTTTAATTAAAAATAAAATGGCTTTACTATATAAAAATATAGTGGTGGCGAGTGCTTTTGAAAGCCCTGGGTGCAGCTTTACCTGTTGGGTTACAATAATAAAGACTACAATAAAAATTATAATTATACCTGTTTATTTTCCAAAATTATAACTGTTTTTGACAGTTGTACTAAGTAGTAATTTAAGAGGAGGATGAGGAAAGCTTTTCTGGCTGTGAAAAGCCCCCCTTTTATCCTGAAATGGGGTGGAAAGGCTGCTAGACCTTTCCACGTAGAGGAAGTGAAGATTTTTCCCTCTCTAGGAGAGGCTTGTGGCTTACAAATTGCCTGTATATCCTGTATTGGGCCCAGATGTGGTTTTGAAACCACATCTGGCTAGTTTTCACCAATACAGGGCGAACACTTTCATCTGGGGACCACACAGCCTGATTCTGACGTGTATGACATGTAGAATGCTGTACAGAAACTGTATGGGACCCCAGTATTGACTGTCATATGAGGTATTGAAGTAAAAACAAGCTTCTTTGTCTGTTTGACACCTCATATTCATGGTTATGGGATATTATCCCATGGCAAGGCTGTATTGGCCAAAATGTGATATTTTAACCTTAAAAAAGCCATACCTTTGTTAGTTCTTGAGATATCAAACTAAAAATGGTTCGCTGTGTTGCCCTGTATGTTTTCTACACAATGGCTCTTTATTTGATATGGCTATCCTTAAATATGGCAAAGTTATCCCATGTACAAGATTCTTTGTACATAGGCCTGTTTTAGGCAAAAGCTGTATTGGGCTTGTTTGCCTCACAACCTTTGTTCTAGTTGAGATATGAGGAAGTGGATGACACCATCAGACAGCCCTTATTGTTCTCTTCCCAAAAAGACCCCACTTTAGGTATCTCACACTAAAGCTGTAGAAGTTAGATGAGAGGTGAATGTTTTTTCCAACCTTATTTGGCCTGAATTTGACCATAACCTCAGTAATATTGGTGCTAGCTCAGCTTGGCTGGTACCATTGGATAGCCCTGACTTAAAGCTTCATCTTGAATACCTATTTGATGGGGTTAAGCCTCTCCTTCTGGATTTTAGATGAGAGGTGAAAATTAAGGTTTATGCTCAGCAAAAACTTTGAGCAGGAATAAATTTGTTATTCTATGTCCTATGGTGATGGGACTTACATTTTCAGAAAGAGGTGAGTTTCCTCTTTTGATTGATATATTTTGAGCTAATTTGGCTCAGCTCCATGTCTTGGTGGTATCTTGGGTATACCATTGATTCATGCTATTTTGGCTATCATGCTTGTGCTCTGGTTTCGAGTCACAGGCTGACACATTCATTATATCCATAGGAAAATTTATTCTTTCATTTATTAATAATTGCTGACCATCTAGTTTCATTCTCAATTCTATCTCAATCAAATTTCTCTTTGGTTTGCTTATTCAGGTCTTATAAGTATTTTTTTATTGATGGGTTAATTGATTAGTTGGTTTTCATTGGGTTATTGATTAAGAAATTCAGGGTTTTGGTTTTGATTTGGATTGATTGACTGATAGCAGATCCTCAAGATAACTTATTGATCTTCAGGAATTGATTTTGATTATTGATTGATTTGACTCCTGAAGATATTGATTTGACTGATTGATTCCTCAAGATTTGATTTGATATTGAAGACATTAACTTATTGATTGATTGTTGAGTTCTTCAAGATTTATTGAGATTTGATTGACTGCTGATATTGACTGAATTGATTGCATTTGATTTCACCTAAATACTGTTGATTGATTCCTCAGGATCATCATGATTTTATTGAATATTGATTTGGTCAAGCTTTGATTCCTTATTCTCAAGTATAATCAATTTTTTATTTTTAGTTTCTCAATACTGCCAGTTCAGCATAGCCCTCAAGCAAATAATACTAGATCTCAAAGAAATGCAGATGTTCATACTCCTACAGCAAGGGTTCCTCTTGACTGCACACCATCAGTTCATCAACTGAGCGCGAATTTGACAGAGGACCACCAATGGAAGGAGCAGGACCCTCCAAAAGAGGGGGAATGAAATCAAGAAGATCAAGATCTTTTTCTGGCCTGTTGGGTGGTTATCTTGGCATGTCTGAAGGTGCAAAAGCAAGACTAGGAGAAGTTGAAGATGAGCAGGGGGAGGAGTCTGTGGAAGAGGAAGATTCTGGGGAAACTAAAGTGGCAGATGCTTTGGCAAATGCTCCAGAGGTACCACAGGGTTCTAATCTAGCCCCTACTAATAAATATCTCGTCTCTCAATCTGATCCAAGTTTCCTCAAGATCATGGAGCAAATGGCTACTATTATGGGACACCTTTTTCACAAAGAAGCCCCCAAGGACAATTACAAAGCCCCTGAATTCAAGACTCTATCAATGAAAGCACCTGATCCTTTTGATGGTAGTCAAGCCCATAAATTGAGAGGATTTATCCAATCCTGTCAGTTGATTTTCCATAATTACCTGGCAAATTTCTTCTCTTACAGGAAAAAGCTCTGTAATCAACTTCTGTTCTCACTGTTAGCGCTGGCAAATGGATTGAACCCTACCTTTCAAAAATTTCCAATGAATATCCTTCCTACCTCCTCAATAATTGGCAGTTATTTGAAACCAAATTATTCACTCTGTTTGGTGATCACAATGAAGCTGGAAAATGTGAACAGGAGTTGAACAATTTGAGGATGAAGGAAAGTGGTAATGTATCCTTGTACATTGCTGATTTTAGAAGTTTAATGTCAAGAATTGGAGATTGGGGAGAAAGGGCTTATATCCATGTCTATAGAAGAGGATTGGAATCAAGACCTTTGGACCAGTTGGCTTCCTACCCTGGTAATCTTGATACTCTTCTAGAACACTAATGGACATTACCCTAGAATTAGATACCAGATACCATGAGAGACAGGAAGAGAAGGGTAGTCATTGAGAAAAGAGGCTTCCTGTTACTGGATCCAATTCTTCAAGGCCTCCTCAAGACTCATCTTCAAAAAGGCCTCACCATAAGAAGAACAAGAAGGGCAAGCAGTTTCAAGTTTCAAAGGACAAGCCACATTCTGCTCTGATTAATAAGGACAAAAATTAATTGGTTCTGAAAAGGAGAGAAGAATCAAAGCAGGGCTATGTACTCATTGTGGTGGAAAGCACCCAATTGAAAAATGATTCAAGAGACCTCAAAACAAGCCTGAGTCATCAAGAGGCTTCCCTAGCAAGCAGGGAAAATCCTGAGTGGGGATCATGATGTGTTCAATGGTTCTCACTTATTTCCTTCAAGAGCACAATTGTGCACTCTGAATACTAGTGTCAAGAAATCTTTGAAGTTTCTTATTTTTTCTTCTGTCTCTGATATTTTTTATAGTATTCTCATTGTTTCTGGTGCTATAAACTCTTTTATTGCAAATAATTTTGTTCTCAAGTACGTATTGACTATGTCAGAGCTCCCTGAAAAGATTCCTCTTTTCATTCTGGATTAAAATGAATACCCTGCCTAGTTCATCACCCATTATACCAAGTGGATAGTTGACTTGCCTTCCTTCCCAAGCTTTGAATTGTAATTTTTTATCATAGACTAACCCAAAGGAGAAGACCTGATATTGAGCTATGATTTCCTTTACCATTTTAATCCCATTATTTATTGGAAAAATGGATTGATCACCTATGATTCTAGTCATAAGGATTCTAGTGGTATTGAACCTTCTTCTAGTAATGCCTTGGCCACTGCTGTCAACAGTGTTTCTCTGGTTGGTGAGCTTAAGACACCTTATCTTCCCTCTTCTGTCCATATCCCTCCCATCATGCCATCTCAGTCATTAGTTCAATCAAGAGATAAAAGATGTTGGAGAAGATGTTGCTATATCTTCACTTAATCTCTTTCAAGGGGATATGGACCTTCCTCCTTTGTCCTTTCATGCCTCCCTGGAGGAGCAGTGAGAGGAGGAGGAAGAGCCAGAAGAAATTGAAACTGTGTTGAAGGTAGTCCCTCCTGCTTATCACCAATATTTGGATGCATTCTCCAAGTTGAAATCAGAGAAACTTCCTCCACACCGCGCCTGTGATCACCATATCAAATTGGAGGGTCTTCTACCTCCAGTTGGTGTTATCTACTCATTATCAAATAAAGAGTAAGAAACACTGCAGGCCTACATTTCAGAGAATGTAGAGAAAGGTTTCATAAGGCCAAGATCCTCTTCAACAGGAGCACCTGTACTTTTTGTCAAGCAAAAGGATGGAGGCCTTTGTTTGTGTGTTGAATACCCAAACTCAAGGCTGTCACTAAGAAGAACAGGTATCCTGTTCCTCCTATGAACCAGCTTCTTACCGTATTCAACAGTTAAACTATCTTCTCCAAGATAGATCTGTGTGGTGCATAGAATCTCCTGAGAATCAAAGGGGGGATGAGAACCTCACTGCCTTCATAACAAAATATGGTAGTTATGAGTATTTGGTTATGCCATTTGGCCTTACCAATGCTCCAGTTTCTTTCCAGAATCTTGTGAATGATATATTTGCAGCTGTCTTGGATATTTTTGTTGTGGTGTATCAAGATGATATTATGGATTTGAAATCTCTGAGGAGGAACATGTCAAACATGTGGCCTCTGTCCTCCAGAAACTGAGGGACAAGAATTTGTTTTCCAAAGCCTCCAAGTTTTGCCATTAATTTTATTATATGAAATTAAGCACCCTTTTTAACCAGAAATTCAATGGTGTCTAAATAAAGTGCCCATACTTCAAATTGGAAATATATTGAAGCTCTCAAGGAATAATATTTTGAGCAAAATCAATCAGGGCTCAAGCACAAATGTTTTCTTCAATACCAATAGCCTTACTCATCAGGTATTGGTTGTTTCAAGTATGCAGTGTTCCCCCAAGGAAATACTTGAAAGTTTTAATTTCCAGCAATATTAAAGAGTAAAATTAAATTCAGTTGTCAAGGCTCAATGCTCCATCAATACACTTTGAAAACCACACTCATTCAATCTAGTCTCTTTATATAGAGCTTGATATTACAACCACCGACCTTGGGAAGATCATTGAACCAGTTCAATTGCCAATTTAGTAAGGTTTAATATTCCTCAAGCAGTCAATACAGATAGAAAGATTCAATACAGACCAGTTGTCTGGATGAAGGCTTCAATCTCTCAATGCTTGTGATATATTGGTCTCTGTTGTGACCCTGGGGATTTCCCCCCTATTAAATTAATTTACTAGTATTCAATTTCATCTCTATTTTTCTTAATATTTTTAGTTAATACTGATACTATCAAGTCAGTAACTTTTACCTTATTCCTTTTCTGTCAGTTGATATTTGTGGCCATATTCCTTGCTAATCTTATTGTCCTTCCTGGAAGATTGAAATAGTCATTAAGGACTTTCTAGGTTGGATCTTTTGCCATCGGCTTTCTTTCTTATTATTATCTCATATTTTATTTCATTTTACTCATTAAATGAAGAATTCCTTTTCTTATTTCTTTGGTTCTTTGAAGTATTCCATCAAGGTTACCTGATTAGTGAGTTCCAGGCCACTCATGTTTTTCTCAAGAGACAATGTGACATTAGATTAATTAACTAATAATTGATTTTTCCATTCATTTTTTGCATTTTGAAATAATTAGTTCATTCATAATGAAAGCTTTATTATCATTAATAAATTTGTGCTCAATAATTTCTATTTTCACTCATTCTTTCATTATCAAAGATTTATTTTCATTTCAGAATTTTCTTTCCATCCTGATCAAAATTTTCTTTTCTTCAAATACTTTTTTGGCTGACCATTTTTAGCTACATATTCCCCCTTCAATTTTTGTTTCAGGTCACAGTTTAATTTTGATTTTTTGCATACGTCATAAACTTAATTCATTCACAATCTTCATTCATAAAGATCCATAATTTATTTCTGGGCCACAGAAATATTAATTTGACTTTATTTTTAATTTATTTATTTGACATAAAATTGAGTTTGACTTCAAGAAGTTGGTAAACCATGAGATTTTATTTATTTTATTTGATTAATGGATTTATTTGCCTCAAGAACCCATTGATTTGCTTTATTTTCTCGGAATTTATTTATTGAGCTCCTAATCTTACTGTTATTTGTGTACTTTTGGATTTTTATATTTTTTTCATTCTATTCTTCAAGTCATGCCTGTTTAGAACTCACCTTCTGCTAGACAGAAAATATCTCAAGATGTTCTTGCTCCAATGCAAAGAGCACCTCTTTTTGGGACCCCAAAGATCCTCAGCTGAGGGCCCATTTGGACAGACAGCCAATTTAGGAATGAGTATCGCCATTGATACAAATAGAAATAGAGCCAAGAAGATAAAGTCTGTTTGAGGATCTGTTGCTTCTTTTCAAAGTATTTCAAGGACCACTTTCAAAGGTATTGGTAAAGATGGTGAAGGGAAGGAGTAGAATTTTCTGGAATAGTTAGAGCCTGAAGGTGATGAGGCTGTCCCTACTCCAGTGGGGTAATCTGAAGCTACTAGTGGGTTGAATCTAGCCCAGGCTAATTAATCTGTCTAAGAAAACTCTTACCCATATCTATTAGCCATTCTTCATCAGATGTCTTAAATAATGGCCAATTTTCAATAAGCCTCATATTTTTAAATCTTCAAAAAGGCATGTATAAAGGCACCAGACCGATTTGATCAAACTAAACCTTTCAAAGTCAGAATTATTGCGCAGTCCTACCAGCCAATTTTCTGTGATTATAAGGTCAATTATTGTGAAGACAGAAAGAAACTTCTTTTTTCCCACATAATTTCTCACAGGTGTAGCTGGGAAATGGATTGATCCTTATATTTTTAACCTCATAAACATGTATCCAGCATACCTTCCCCAAAGCTGGACCTTATTAAAAACTCAGCTCTTAACCTCTTTTGGAGATCCCAATGACACCAGAAAGGCTGAAGCAGAATTGGATTATTTAAGAATGAATTAAGGTAGGCATGTATAATTTTATATTACTGATTTAAGAAGATTAATGTAAAATATTGTATACTGAGTTGAAAAGGAGTTAATGCATCATTTCATCAAAGGATAAGCCTCCAAGATTCTGGATCAGTTGACTTCCCATCCTTCAATTATTCATTCTCTTCAAGACTTAATGGATGTTACCCTGGAGCTTGATACAGGTACCATGACAGAAAAAAAAGAAGAATCATTTTCAAGAAGAGAAGACTGAAGCCTCAAATTCAAGCTCCTTTCATTCTCAAAATTCTTAAAGCTAAAGACAAACAAATAAGAAGTAGTTTAGTTGTCAAAAGAGGGACAAGTTCCATTTTTCCCTTATTAAGGAAGAATACAGGCTGTTTGGCTCTGAAAAGGAGAAGATATTGAAGGAGGGGCCGTGCTCTTATTGTGGTTGGAATAATGGTATTGAGGGCTGTATCAAAAGGCATCAAAACTGAGGAAAATCCTGAGTGAAGATCATTTTATATTCAATGGTCTTAACTACTTTCAATCTAGAGCACAATTGTGCATTCTGAATAATGGTATCGAAAATCTCTGATTTTTTTTGTTTTTTTCTTCTCTTTCTGATATTTTTTACAGTATTCTCATTGATTCTGGTGCTACCAGCTCATTTATTGAAAAGAACCTCATTAACAAGGATTATTTGACCATGTTAGCGGTGCAGAGATTATTCCTATTATAATTTTGAGCTCCTCAGAGTCTTCTTCCTTATTTGTGACTCACCATAGATAATATACAGTCAGAATTTTAATGGGACTTTCTAATCCTTTATAAACCCAAGGGAGAAGACCTCATATTGGGCTTTGATTTACTCAAAAGCTTCAATTCATGCATTGATTGGAGGAAAGGTCTGATACCCTTTAATCCTAATAATCTAGGTATTTAGAATTATTTTGATTCTATCAGTGAGTACTCTTCCTCTTCCACTATTTGTGCAGCTCTGATGGATGATTTTAGAACACCATCTTCTCCAACTTCTGTCTGTATTACTTCCTTAAATTCCCCTCATTCATTACTATACTCTAGAGATGAATTCTTCAAAAAGAAAAAATATGTTACAGAAGGGAATTCTTTGTCTTCAATTCATCTCTTCCATTGAAATGAGGACCTTCCTCATTCAACCTATTGAGACTCCCTGGAGTAGAAGTGTGTTGAAGAGAAAGAGCCAGAACAAATTGAAACTGTGATGAATTTTATTCCTTCTTCTAAGTAGGATCATGTGGATGTATTATCCAACGTCAAAGCATAAATCCATCCTCCTCACCATACCTGTGATAATCATATTGAATTAGAGGGGTCTCTACCTCCAGTTGGGGTCACACAATATTTATCAAATCAGTATTCAGAGACACTAAGGGCCTTTATTTCAGATAATTTACAGAAAAATTCCATCTATAAAAGCTCCTCTTTAGCTGAAGAACTTTTCCCCTTTGTCAAAAAGAAGGATGGTGGTCTCCATTTGTGCTTTGATTCCTTCAAACTCAAAAATATCACTAAGAAAATAAAGTATTTCATTACTCCTATAAAGAAGCTATCATTGGTTTCAATCATTCTTCTATTTTCTCCAAGATTGCCCTGAATGGTGTATAAAACCCATTCAGAATTAAGGAGGCTGATGAAGCCCTGACAGATTTTAGAACCAAATATGATATCTATCAGTACATGGTTATGCCATTTGTACTTACCAATAGCCCTACCTCTTTTGGAAATCTTTCTAATGATATTCTATCAAATATTGATGTTGATGTTGTGATATAATGAGATTATATCATGTATTTTTCCAAGTCTGAGGAAGATCATTTCACTCATAAGTCCACTTTTTTTGAGACTAGAAGCTAATCATCTCTTTATGAAGAGTCCAAGTTCCTATTTTACACTTCTATTTTTAAGTGTTTAGGTAATATTGTTTATTCTGAAGGCCTCAAGATGAAAAGTTCCAAAGTACAGAAGATTCTCAATTGGCCACCTCCAGAAATCTTCATGTCTCTTAAATCATTACTTGAATTTTCCAACTTCTACCTCTGTTTCATAAAGAAATATTCAAATGAAACAGTTCACTCACAATATTCCTAAATATTTAATTGCCACCCTACATAAAGAAGCGCTTATTCAGGTTCAAAAACTCAGAGAGGGATTTACCACTGCCCCAGTTCACTCTCACTTCAACCAGTCTCCAATCACCATTTTGGAGACCAATTTCTCTCATTATTCCTTGGGTGCTTTACTGTGTCAGTTGAATGCCTCAGGAAAACATCCAATTGAGCTTGATAGCTGCAGGTTACTTCAAGTAGAGCTCATGTAAAAATTTCATGAGAAGGGTCTCATTGGCATACTCTGGGCTCTTAAGTGCTGGTGGTCATTTGTCCTTTCTCTTTCTTCTCCTTTGAAGCTCTCACCAATAACTCTCCACTTAAATAATTGATTTCTTCTCAAGTCCTCAATTGCTGTAAAACCTTGTAGGGTTGATTCCTCTTTGAATTCAATTTCACCACCACTCAGGTCTTGAGCCACCTAAAAACTCTTCTAGGGGCACTTTCAAATTGCAACATTGTGTACCCAGAGAGGGGGGAGAATTTCATCAGCAAGAATACAATGAATTTCCAAAAATCTATCAACAAAAATGAAGTGAAACCCTCCACATTCTTTGAAGTCAAGGTGGATTCTTTTAAAAATTGGTTTATTAACTTCAGAAGGAACTTTAGAAAGATTCCCAGTATAGGATTATTCTTCAAGATTTGTGTAAAGGTAACTCTGTTCAAGATTAGTCTCTTTATTACACTTCCCAATTGATCTTCAAAAATTGGGTGGTGGTCTCAAATGACCTCAGCATCGAGCTCAAAATACTTCAAACTTTCCATCAATCTCCTCTAGATTGTGTCACAGGGACTCTTGGACAGAAAACAAGAGTGGCTTGGCACTCAGCAATCAGGGAACTCACTTGGAAGAATCCAAAAGATAAAAGAAAATAAACAAAAGAATAAATTCCTCTAAGAAAAATGCAGGTACAAGATGAGATGCAATAAGAGGAAAGGGAAGCCAAATGGCCAAAGAGCCAACCAAGTAAGTCCTTAATCACTGTTTCAACCTGCCAAAATGAACAATGGAATTAGTAAGGATATGACCACCAAATATCCATTGACAGGCGAAGAAAGAATAAGAGACAAAGGTGCTAAATGACTGACTTGATAATATCAGTATTCACTTAACAAAATGATAAGAAAATAAAGATAAAATAAAATCAAAGTATATTAATTAACTGGGGAAAAACCCCCCAGGGTGGAAAGGGTAGCTGGTATATGTGAAAAGTTGGGAGCTTGAGTTCTTCAGGCTGAAAAATGATCTGTATTGATCCTTGAGGCTGCATTTATTGTTTTGAGAATTGACACAGCTGGCTAATATTGAAATTGAAATGGGTTGAATGAATTTCCCATACTTCAAAATGAAATACAGTTCTTGATGGATCCAGACTGTATTGAAATGAAGGTGGTTGCCAAGATGGATTGAGTGGAGCTTTGACACTTGACAACTGAATGAACTGCCTCTTGAATCCCTTGAGAATGATTGGACAGTATTGCCTTGAAGGAATACTGTGAATGAAATTATCCAATGACATCTTGATGACATGATTGGTCTTTGATGCTGAAACACTTGCTCTTGAGCCTTGATGAGTCCTCTGAATGATTGGGTGCCCTGATGACGTGATGATATGTTGGAATGTTGAAATGACCATTTTATATTGTCACCAATGAATTGCTGTTGAAAAATGATGCATAATGATATATAACATCATTTATGGCATATTGGTTCATTGGAAAGAAGATTACGTCCAAAGGTCTTGAGATGGAAAGGCAGAGGGGAAAAAGATGGATGTGATGGCTTCAGAGCTTGGAAAGGTGTTTCTGGGTCCTTTGGGGTTTTTGGCCACTTTTGGGTTCTGAGCCAAAAACTGGCCCAAAGGGCAGGAAAGTGTCTTTTGGACACTTTGCGTCGAAGTGCGCGAAAATGCGCTAATGTGCAAAAGTGCGCAAATGCGCATTATGAGCCCAAATGGCCAAAAACAGCCATTTGGGCCATTTCCCCTGGTTTTGAGGGAAATGACCAGAAATACCCAATTGGGCATAAATTGCTGCTATGGCTTCTGGATTGAGGTGAAGGGCCATGAAGGCCCCAAAAGACAAATGGCCATAAATGGTCCATAAGATGATGATGTGGCCATATTGGCCACTGGTGATGGATATGGCCAATTGGCCATACGGGGATTCAAGGAGGAGAATTGCCATGGTTGTGACAGTACCCCCCACCTTGAACTGGTGAGCTCCTGAGCACCAATACAAGGTGAAGCCTGTTGAGGCTATTGGAAAAGATTGAGAGTGGGATAGAGGAAAGTTCTTTTAAGAGGAAAATTAAATAATAACTGATATTAAAAATTTGTCATATGACGCAGGACTTGCTTGATTTTCTTTTGACATTGGCTTCATGATTGATTATGTTGTAATGCACAAATATTCTTGCGGTGAATTTTGATATGATAAAATGAAAATGAAAATAAAATTTAATATAAAGAATGAAAATGAAAATAAGAAAAGAAAAAGAAAAATAAAAGAAAAATGAATTGAATCTTGAGGAGGTTCCAATCTTCATCACGGAGGTTGATAACTGATTTTGAAATTGGCCAAGGACCTGGAAAGAAAAATTTGATGCCAGGTGCTCACAAAGTGGCCAAGGTGATGTTTTCACAAGATTTTAGACCCCTCAGGGAAGTGCACACCAGGAGAGGAACTTACTTTTGGTAGTTACCACTCCTGCCAGTGCCATAAAAATAAAAACAAAAATGTTGAAGGAATGAATTTGAATTTTGAAGTCTTGGAAATGAATTGAAAAGTGAATGGCCCATTGTCGAAAGCAAAAATGGCCATAAGATTGGAAATGAAATTGAAAGCCAGGCCAATATCTGTGTCCAAAATTGCAAAGTGCTCACAAAGTGGCCAAGGTGATGCTTACAACAAAACAAAGAGTAGAATACCCCTAAAGGTGCATACCAGGAGTGGGACTTACTTTTGGTAATTCCTCTCCCCACAAAGCACCATAATGAATTAAGCTTTTGAAGAATTGGGCCCAGGCTTGTCAGGATATAATGAATGAAAATCTTTGACAAGCTGAGGACAATCCTTGAGGTTTTTGGTTGTTTCCCAAGTGGACCTTTCTGGGTCTTGACTGAAACCTTTCCATTCCACCAGATACCATAATTTCCCCCTCTTGAGCTTTGAGTCCAGTATTTGAGAGACTTCCCATTCCTCTTCTTCTTCAATGATGGTTGGAGGAGGAGGCGCTTGATGCCGATTTGGGATTGTTGATGTCTTGACTGGTTCCAAGAGTGAAATATGGAAGACTGGGTGGATGGACTTCCATTGAGATGGGAGCTTGAGGTGGTAGGCATGAGTGCTGATTTTCTTCAAGATTGGAAAAGGACCCAACCATCTTTCAGACAGTTTTTTGGTGGGTCTAGTTGATTTGATGTTCTTGGAAGAAAGCCATACCATTTCACCAGGATTGAAAACAGGTGGACTTGCTCTACTTTTATCTGCATACCTCTTAAACCTGTTTATGGCAACTTCAAGTTCTCTCTTGACATTTTGCTGTACTGAGTGGATTTTATGTTGATAACTTTCCAGCAGGAGTATCTTGAGTAATGTGAACTGAGTCAAAATGTGGATCTCTTCCATAAACAGTGAAAAACGGTGATTGTTTTGTTGAAGAGTGGCCAGAGTTATTGTAGGCAAATTCATCAAGAGGGAGCCAGGTGTTCCAATCATCTTGATAATAACTGACATACAAACAAAGGTACTGTTCTAGTATCTGATTTACCCTTTCTGTCTGTCCATCAGTTTCTGGATGATAAGCAGTTGACAGATCTCTTGAAATCTTGAGCTGCTGACAACGATTGGTCCAAAAAGAAGAAACAAAAAGAGAACCTCTATCACTAACAATGCTTGAAGGAAGGCCATGCTTTGAGAAAATATTCTTGATGAACAAATGGGCCAAAGCTAATGAAGTTATTGAAGACATTGTTGGAATAAAAACCACCATTTTTGAGAATCTGTCCACTATGACAAGGATTGAGTCAAATGAATTGGACAGTGGCAATTGAGTGATGAAATCCATTGAAAGACAAATCCAAGGACCATTTGGAATTGAAAGAGGTTTGAGGAGTCCAAACTTCTTGTGGTGAATATTTTTGTTTCTTGAACACTGTTGACAGGATGATACATAATCCTTGATAAATTGAGTCATGCCAGATCAGTGAAAATCCCGCTTGACAAGTTTGAGAGTCTTCTCTCGGCCAGGGTGTCCAGCTAGAGGAGAGTAATGCCTTTTTTGAAGTATGCTGAGTTGAATTGTGGGGTCATTTGGGACTACCACCCGATCTTTGAACAGAAGAAGTTGGGAGGAGGAATCAAGAGAATAATCTTGGACAGATTTACCTTTACCCAAATCTTGAAGGATACTTCTATATTGAGAATCCTGCCTTCTGAATTGATTCAATCAAATTTGAGAATGCTTCCACCTTGACTGCAAAGAATTTTGAGGCTTGAATTTCATCTTGCTTGATTATTTTTTGATAATTCATTGGATTCTTGCTGCTGAAATCTTCCCCCCTCTCTGGGTAAATGTCGTCCTGACATGATAAAGCATCTGTAAGGGTGGCCAGGCGGCCAGGGCAGTAAGTGATTGAAAAATGGGATTCAGAGAGAAATTCAGCCCAGCGGGCTTGACGGCGAGTGAGAATCTTTGAAGACATAAAATATTGAAGTGATGAATGATGGGTGAGTACTTCAAAAGAGGAAGAAAGAGAAAGGAGAAAAGCTCTCCAGCGCTTGAGAGCCCAGACTATGCCAAGGAGTTCCTTGTCATGAATCTCATAATTGAGCTCAGCTGGGAGAAGCTTGCGGCTATCAAATGCAATGGGATTTTTTCCTGAGTCAGAAATCTGGCTCAGTACAGCACCCAAGGCATAATCTGATGCATCAGTCTCTAAAATGGTAGGTAGAGAAGGATCAAAGTGAGAAAGGATTGGTGCAATGGTGAATGCCTCTTTGAGTTTATGAAACTGTCTAAGAGCTTCCTCATTGAGGGGAAAACAGGAATATTTCTTGAGGAAACTTGTGAGTGAAATAATCCTCTTTGAATAATTCTTGATGAAACGGCGGTAGAAATTGGCAAAGCCAAGAAATGATTGAAGAGCCTTGAGGTTTCTTGGAGGTGGCCAATTGAGAATTTGCTGGACTTTTGCTTGGTCCATCTTGAGGCCTTCAGAAGAAACAACATAACCCAAATACTCTACACTAGTAACATGAAACAGGCACTTGGAGGACTTAGCAAAGAGGTTATTGGCTCTGAGTCTGGAAAGAACAGTGGACAGATGAGTGACATGTTCTTCTTCAGATTCGGAAAAGACCATAATGTCATCCAAATAAACAACAACATAAACATCAAGAAGGTCATAAAAAATATCATTGACAAGGTTTTGGAAAGAGGCAGCAGCATTGGTGAGCCCAAATGGCATAACCAAATACTCATAGCTGCCATATTTAGTTCTAAAACATGTCAAGTGTTCATCACCTTCCTTGATTCGGAGCAGGTTATATGCACCACGCAAATCAATCTTGGAGAAGAAAGAAGAACCATTGAAAACAGTAAGAAGCTAATTCATAGGAGGAACAGGATACTTGTTCTTCCTAGTAACAGCATTGAGTTTGCGGTAATCAACACACAAACGGAGGCCACCATCTTTCTTTTTGACAAAGAGGACAGGTTCTCCTGTTGAAGAGGAGCTTGGCCGGATAAAACCTTTCTCTATATTATCTGAAATGTAGGCCCTGAGTGTATCTGACTCTTTGTTTGATAAAGAGTAGATCACCCCAACTGGAGGTAGAGACCCCTCCAGCTCGCTATGATGATCATAGGCACGGTGAGGAGGAAGTTTCTCTGCTTTCACCTTGGAGAATACATCCAAATAT
Source organism: Austropuccinia psidii (assembly GCA_023105745.1). Classification (NCBI taxonomy): domain Eukaryota; kingdom Fungi; phylum Basidiomycota; class Pucciniomycetes; order Pucciniales; family Sphaerophragmiaceae; genus Austropuccinia; species Austropuccinia psidii. Next base: position 50,910,523 of record JALGQZ010000007.1, on the reverse strand, counting down.
TGGTGATAAGCAGGAGGAACAACCTTCATCACGGTTTCTATTTCTTCTGGCTCTTCCTCTTCATCCCACAACCGCTCCAGGGAGGAAGGTCCATATTCCCAAAGAAGAGATGAAGTGAAGATACAGAATTATCTTCTCCAACATCTTGAATCTCTTTGAAGACTTCATCTCTAGAGGATAGTAATGACTTATGGGAATTAAGGGAAGGAATATGGACAGAAGATGGAAATGATGGTGATCTAGAATCACCAACCAGAGCTGCACATGATTTGTCAGAAGAAAAGGCATTACTGAAAGATTTTGAAGGATCATAATAGTCCTTATGATTAGAATTAAAGGTGATCAGTCCTTGCCTCCAATCAATAGATGGATTAAGATGATTGAGAAAGTCAAAGCCCAATATGAGGTCTTCTCCCTTGGGAGTATCAATGACTAAAACGTCCCATTCAAAGCTTGGGAAAGAAGGGAGCTCAACCATATATTTAGTATGGTGAGTCACAAATAAGGAAGGAGACTCAGAAGAGTTCAAAATGATAAGGGTAATATTCTCTGGAAGCTCTGACATAGTCAATGAGTACTTGTGAACAAACTGCTTTGCAATAAATGAGTGTGTAGCACCAGAATAAATGAGAATACTGTAAAAAACATCAGAAAGAGAAGAAAAACCAAAAAAATTTAAGAGTATTCTTGACACCAGGATTCAGAATGCACAATTGTGCTCTGGACAAACACAACATGATCTTCACTCAGGCTTTTCCCTGGCTGGGGAATTTGCCTGACAGTTGGGTAAGCTTGTTTTGAGGCCTTTTGAAACAGGACTCAAGACTATGCTTCCCACCACAATAGGTATATAGACCCTCCTTGACTCTTCTTTCTTTTTCAGAATTCATCAACTTGAAATCTTTATTCAATAAAGAAGAATGGGGCTTGTCCCTCTTATGAAGATTCTTCTTCTTTTGACTTGAGCTTTAAGAACTTTGAGGATGAGAAGAACTTGACTTTGGGGCTTCTGGCTTCTTCTCTTGATGATGACTCTTTTCATTTTGCCTCTCATGGTACCTGGTATCAAGCTCCAGGGTAATATCCATTAAGTCTTGAAGAGAGTCAATTCTTGAAGGATGGGAGGCCAATTGATCCAAACTCCTGGATGGCAATCCCTTCCTGAAATGATGGATAAGAGCTCTTTCACCCCAATCTCCAATTCTTGAGACAAGACTTCTGAAATCAGCAATGTATAAGGATACATGCCTGCCTTGTTTCATTCTTAAAGAATCCAATTCTGCTTCAGCTTTTCTGACTTCATTTGGGTCCCCAATAAGGTGAAGAGTTGAGATTCAAATAATTTCCATGAATTGAGAAGGTAATTTGGATCTTGATTGATGAGATTGGAAAGATAAGGCTCAATCCATTTTTCAGCCATGCCAATGAGGAATGAAGTGGCATAAAGGACCTTCTTTCTGTCTTGAGAGAAGTTTGCCAGATCATTATGGAAAATCAGTTGAAAAGACTGAATAAAGCTTCTAACTTTGAAGGGTTGAGTCCCATCAAAGCATTCTGGTGCCTTCATAGATGGAGTCTTGAAGGCTGGTGGTATTGATGCTTCAGAAGATGAAGCTGCTTGAAGATTGGCCATAATCTGAGTCATTTGCTGCATAATGGCCAAAAAAGATGGTTCAGACTGATGAGAGACAGGCTGATTAGACTGGGCTAGAGTTGGCCCTCCAGTACCTTGGGATGCCTCCACAGGAGCAGGGACACCTTCAGTACCATCAGACTCTTCCTCTTCCACAGAATTCTCCTCCTCCTCTTCACCATCTTCACCTGGACCCTTGAAAGTGGTCCTTGAAGTTTCTGGAAATCCAGCAACTACTCCTGAAAATGAGCTTTATCTTCTGGACACTCTTCCTTCCTTCCTGGATGGTGCTGCTCCTTCCAAAGTGGGTCCTCTGTCCAATTTGGCCCTCAGTTGAGAGACTGCTGGGGTGCTATCAAGAGGAGCCCTAGGAGTTGGAGTGAGAACAGCTTGAGTTCTGGCCTGAGACGTGGTCTGCCTTGCAGGAGGTGAGTGTTGGATGGGCATGATATCAGGATAAAATTGAATAAAATGAAAAAGAATCAAGATTTGAAGATGAAAACTTGAGGCAATTGAAATAATGCTTGAAGTCAAAAGTCAAAATCAATATCTTGAGGAAAATCAATAAAAATCAATAAATCAAATGAAATCTTCAGGTCAATCAATCAATTAAATATCAAATGAAAACTTGAAGTCAATCAATCAAATTTCAAACCAATCAAAATCAAAATCTTGCAAAATCAGTCAATCAATCAAATGAATCCTTGAGGCAAAATCAATTTATGTCAAAATTCTTGATGTGAAAAATCAGCAAAATCAATGAAATCTTCAGGTCAATCAATTTTCTTGAGGTCAATATCAATTTATGTCAAATCAATCAATCAAATCAAAATCAAGTGAATTCTTCCTGAAAATCAAAATTCTTGAAGAAAAAAATCAAATTGAATCCTGATATGAAGAACGTGTCTGAATAACTTGATGAAAAATTTGAAGCAAATAAAAAATTAAGATGACGCCTGAATTATGAATGAATTAAAATGATGATTTGAATAAGATTTGAAAAGAGAAACAAAAATAAAATTGGGGTAAGCTTTGAATTTTCAGAATGAAGAATGAATGAGAGAAAATTGAGAAGTGACGATGAATCATAAGGTTCATAAGCATTAAAGAGTCATAATTTCAATGAAATGAGTGAATGAAATTATAAAGAAAGAATGAACAGAATGAAAAGAAATTATGAGTTAATTAATATAATGTCACAGGGCTCTTGGACAGAAAAAAAGAGTGGCCTGGCACTCAGCAATCAGGGAACTCACTTGGAAGGCTCCAAAAGATAAAAGAATAAATTCCTCTAAGAAAAATGCAGGTACACAATGAGATGCAATAAGAGGAAAGGGAAGCCAAATGGCCAAAGAGCCAACCAAGTAAGTCCTTAATCACTTTTTCAACCTGCCAAAATGAACAATGGAATTAGTAAGGATATGACCACCAAATATCCATTGACAGGCGAAGAAAGAATAAGAGACAAAGGTACTAAATGACTGACTTGATAATATCAGTATTCACTTAACAAAATGATAAGAAAATAAAGATAAAATAAAATCAAAGTATATTAATTAACTGGGGAAAAACCCCCCAGGGTGGACAGGGTAGCCAGTATATGTGAAAAGTTGGGAGCTTGAGTTCTTCAGGCTGAAAACTGATCTGTATTGATCCTTGAGGTTGTATTGATTTTTTTGGGAATTGATACAGCTGGGTAATATTGAAATTGAATTGGGTTGAATGAATTTCCCATACTTGAAGATGAAATACAGTTCTTGATGGATCCAGACTGTATTGAAATGAAGGTGGTTGCCAAGATGGATTGAGTGGAGCTTTGACACTTGAAAACTGAATGAGCTGCCTCTTGAATCCCTTGAGAATGATTAGAAAGTATTGCCTTGAAGGAATACTGTGAATGAAATTATCCAATGACATCTTGATGACATGATTGGTCTTTGACGCTGAAACACTTGCTCTTGAGCCTTGATGAGTCCTCTGAATGATTGGGTGCCCTGATGACGTGATGATATGTTGGAATGTTGAAATGACCATTTTATATTGTCACCATTGAATTGCTGTTGAAAAATGATGCATAATGATATATAACATCATTTATGGCATATTGGTTCATTGGAAAGAAGATTACGTCCAAAGTCTTGAGATGGAAAGGCAGAGGGGAAAAAGATGGATGTTATGGCTTCAGAGCTTGGAAAGGTGCTTCTGGGTCCTTAGTGGTTTTTGGCCACTTTTGGTTTCTGAGGCAAAAACTGGCCCAAAGGGCGGGAAAATGTCTTTTGGACACTTTATGTCAAAGTGCGCAAAAGTGCGCAAAAATGCGCAAATGCGCAAAGTGCGCAAAAAGTGCACAAATGCACATTATGAGCCCAAATGGCCAAAAACAGCCATTTGGGCCATTTACCCTGGTTTTGAGGGAAATGACCAGAAATACCCAATTGGGCATAAATTGCTGCTATGGCTTCTGGATTGAGGTGAAGGGCCATGAAGGCCCCAAAAGACAAATGGCCATAAATGGTCCATAAGATGATGATGTGGCCATATTGGCCACTGGTGATGGATATGGCCAATTGGCCATACGGGGATTCAAGGAGGTGAATTGCCATGGTTGTGACAGATTGCCACCCTGGAAAAGGGAAGACATTCCAGCTCTTTAATCAGGACTTCCACTGGTCTTTCATAACTCAATTTATCAATTACTATGTTTCATCTTTTCAATAGTGCTCAAGAAGAGAGCATATTAATCACAAGAAATTTAGATTAATAAATCCCCTTCCAATTCCAAGTGGTCCTTTGATGTCAGCCTGTGACTCAAAACCAGAGCACAAGCATGACAGCCAAAATACCATAAACCAATGGTATAGCCAAGATACCACCAAAAGATGGAACTGAGCCAAATCAGCTCAAAAGGTAGCAAAAGAAAGAGGAAAATCACCTCTTTCTGAAAATTTAAGTCCCATCACCATAGGACAAGAAATAACAAAGTTATTCCTGCTCAAAGTTATTGCTGAGCATAAACCTTAATTTTCACCTCTCATCTGAAATCCGGAAGGAGAGGCTTAACCCCATCAAATGGGTATTAAAAATGAATCTCTAAGTCAGGGCTATCCAATGGTACAAGCCAAACTGAGATAGCACCAATATTACTGGAGTTATGGTCAATTTCAGGCCAAATAAGGTTGAACAAAACATTCACCTCTCATCTAACTTCTACAGTTTTAGTGTGGGATACTTGAAGTGGGGACTTTTTGGAAAGCGCACAATCAGGGCTATCTGATGGTGTCATCCACTTCCCCATATCTCAACCACAGCAGAAGTTATGGGGCAAACAAGCTCAATACAGCTTTTGCCTAAAACACGCAAAGGTACAAAAATCTTGTACATGGGATAACTTTGCCATATTTAATGATACACATATCGAATGAGGTACCATTGTATAGAGCACATACAGGGATACACACTGAACCAACTTTGAGGTTGATATATCAAGAATTGACAAAGGAATGGCTGTTTTAAGGTCAGATTCCCACCTTCTGTCATATACAGCCTTACCATGGGATAGTATCCCATAATCATGAATATGAGGTGTCAAATAGACAAAGAAGCATGTTTTTAATTCAATACCTCATATGTCAGTCAATACTGGGGTCCCATACAGTTTCTGTACAGCATTCTACACGTCATACACGTCAGAATCAGGCTGTGAGGTCCCCAGATGAAAATTTCACCCTGTATTGGTGAAAACTGCCCAGATGTGGTTTCAAAACCACATCTGAGCCCAATACAGGTTATACAGGCTGTTTGCAAGCCACAAGTCAGTCCTATAGTGTGAAAAATCTTCACTTCCTCTATGTGGAAAGGTCTAGCACCCTTTCCACCCCATTTCAGGATAAAAAGGAGGCTTTTCACAGCCAGAATTGTCTTCTCATCCTGCTCTTGAATAACCTACGTAGTAAACTGTCAAAAACAGTTTTACTCTTGGTTAATAATCGCGTATACTCTTAATTTAAAGTATTGTAGTCTTTATTATTGTAACCCAACAGGTAAAGCTGCACCCAGGGCTTTCAACAGCGCTCACCACCACTATATTCATTATAGTAAAGCCCTTTTATTATTTATTAAACCATCTTTAAACCTTTATAAAAGCATTTTAAACTATTCTTCACGTGTCACAGTCATAGTTTTAGTTGTAAATAGCTTTATTACCACTTCAACATAGACTCATCCTGACATTTGAGCTGTATGTAAATATATGTTTTCACTAAAATTCCACTTTCCAGTTCTTGTTATTAAATTCAGACCATAGGGAAGAGGATTTGAACAATTTCTTTGATTACTTCTCTTGATTTTTCCCATTGATTAATCAAGTATATTTTTTACAGGCATGGACTTCCATCAATCATTTTCAATTATATAGGTTTTTTTTGACTGAGCTTTGTTGGAAGCTCAAGATTTCAAAGGATTTTTCAGCTTCTTGTCATCCACAAGATGATGGACAGACAGAGAGGGTAAATAAGATATTAGAATAGTATATTTGTATGTATTTAAGCTATCATCCAGATGATTTTCACACCCAGAGCCTTCTAGCTGGATTTTTCTATGATACCTCTGACAGCTATTCAGAAAATTGATCACCATTATTAACTTTTTATGGAAGATATCCTCACTCTGACTCAGTTCAAGTAAATAAATAGCTTACTTTTGGAAGGCTATCTTGAGAAATATAATTAGTAAATATATAACCCAAGAGAAAGCTCAAAGTTGTAATAAACAAGTATAAGAGGTATGAGGATAAAAGTAGGGAAATTTTACCTGTTTCAAGTCTTGGTGAAAAGGTATGGAATGCCTCCAGGAAAATGGAATAATACAGAACCACCAAAAAACCATCAGAAATATGGGTTAGTCCATTTAAAATCTTGAAGAAAGTCATTGCTAATGCTTACAACCTCAATAGAAGTCCATTCACCCAGTATTCTATATTTCCCTCCTAAAACCATCCAAGACCTCAGTTATGTCAGATATAAATAAAGTGCCTCCCCCTCCAATAATCATTTTAGAAGAACATGCATGGAAAATCTATCAAGTCCTTGTTTAAAAGCTCAAGGGAGGTAAATAATGGTATCTGGTTGCATGGAAGGGCTTCAATCAAGACTCAGAAAGATACACCTGGGAACGAACAGACAACTCCAGGTATTGTCCTTAAATTGTAGATCATTTCCATCAGCTATATCTCAAAAAGAAAGGACCATATTGTTAAAGATTTTTATATTTATGGTACTGGGTGGGTTGAGGGTCTTACAGAAATACATTTCCCCCTTCTATGAAAAATTCAGAGTTATTCTACTCTTTTTCTGTAAGAATCACCTTTGACACTCTGTGAGAACTTATCAATAATTTGGACAAAGAATTCTTCCAATATTTCAACTCAAAATTCAATTTTATAGCCATTTTTCCTTGTGAAAATCAAGAGTTGCTTTCATTTTAAATTTTCAAGTCATTCCTTAATTGAATTATTCTTTCCCTTATGGCACTGGTGGTAGTGGTAATTACTAAAGGCTCCTTGCCCAATTAAATTCATTTATCAATCTTTGTGAGGAAGATTGGAACCTCCTCAACAATCATATTTACTTAGGGTTTTGGTAAAAACACATAGGCCAATTGGTAAAAACACATAGGCCAATTGGTAAAAACACATAAGGGGTGCCCTGGGCCCATTTTTAATTAAAAATGAAACACAACCATGCCTTTATTGGGCCCAAACATGCCCAAAAGAGGTTTTTTCCCCACAAAACCTCTCTAACTCCCAATTGTTTCAGATTTTTTTTGCCAGCCCCCCCCCCAAAAAAAAGGCCAAACACCCAAATAATCCACATTATTGCCACCCCAAACCAATTTTTTTTTGGGAAAAACAGCATTACCAAAGCCATTTTGCAAAGCTTTTCACACTTTGTTTTCTTTTTTTCCACCACAACAACCTACTTTGAAGCCTCTCAATTCTCAGTTTTTTACCTTCCCTCATCCATTAATCCCACATTTAAACCACTTTCTTTCACTATTAGCCACTTCAGTTCATTTTCACACCTTTTTTCACTTCTTTTTCACATTTTGAAAGGTTCTTACCCCATTCCAAATCCCCAAATCCCCCCATTTTTTCACTTTTATACATATTTTTCATTCAAAAATGCTTCAACCCCCTACTGAAGGTGAATTTCAGAGCCTTGAGCTTCTTTGGCGACATGTGCATAATGTTTCCAGGGCTCAGGGGTATGCTGTTTCCACCTTGAGGTCCAATATGACCCACAAGCAAATTGAAATAGGTTGTGACAGGTCTGGGACCCCAAATCCCAAGATAAGCTCCTCCAAAACAGTCACTTCAAGAAAGCTTTTAGACTTTATTCCAGAAAATATGCCAAGAGTACCACTTGGACTCTTAAAGTCAAAAATCCTGAACATAGCCATGATGCCACTGAAAATATCATGGCACATCCTGCCTTCAGGAAATTCAATGAGCAAGAAACATCCCAAATTACTTAAATGTCTGAATCACTGCCTCTTACAAGGCAAATTAAGGCCCAATTATGCATCCAGAGGGAGTCAGAAAGGCCTGTAATCCTTCAAGACATTTACAACCAACTCAAGAAAATCAAGAAAGACAAACTGCAAGGCAGAAGGCCCATTGATGCCCTTATTGACACTCTCAAACAAGAAAATCTTTTTTGGTCCTCTGCCAGGGAATCTGAGGGACATATTAACTCCTTGTTTTTCACTCACCCCCTCGCCATAAAACTCCTTCATGGCTTTCCTCATGTCATTATTATGGATTGTACTTAAAAAACCAATAAGTACAAAATTCCCCTTTTTCATATTGTTGGATTCAGCTCAACCAATAAGACCCTTTATGGGGCTGTTTGTTTGATGAAGAATGAAACTGAACCCCCTTATACTTAGGCATTAAATCAATACATAGAAAAGGTCCTCAACAACACCAATCTTATTCCCCCTCAAGTCAGTGTTATTGACAGGGATCTGGCCTTGAAAAACTCTCTTAAGAAGATCTTCCCAGACTCCAAAATCATGGTATGTATTTGGCACATCAATGAAGATGTATCTTCTGATTTCATGAAGAGAATTCATCATGGAACTGATTTTGAAGATTTGATGGGCCTTTGAAATCAAGTAATATACTTTTATCTTTCACTTTGTTTCACTTTATTTGACTTTTTTTGACTTTTTTTCTTATTATTGTTTTTATTAATGACTTTGGGATTCATTCATCAGGTTATGTATGCATCCACTGAAACTTCTTTCGAAGACAACTGGAAGAAGCTTCAAAACAAAGTCGAAATCCTGAATTCTTGCAATATTTGGAAAATAACTGGCTTCCTCCAAAGGAGTATTATGTGCCAGCCTGGACCAACCACCATTGCCACCTGGGTGTGGGCCCCACCTCCAGAGTTGAAGGTGCCCATGCCATGGTTAAACTTTGGCTCCAAAGGTCCACTGGCACTCTCCTGAAGGTAGTTAGGGCTCTCCACATGGCATTCAGAAAACAATTTATTGAAATTATCAAGAGAATCTCCAAATAAATCATTGTCCATGTCAATAATTTTCCTCCACACATCTGTTCCCTCAATGGCAAGGTGTCTCATTATGCTCTTCAGATGGCCTTTGACAATTTCAAAACCAAATTTCCTCCTGATGAAAAATGCACCAACAAATACAACAATTATCAAGGCATTCCTTGCAAGCATAAGACCCAAAAGGCATTTTCCAAGCGCCAAAGGCTTGAAATATCAGACTTCCATCCTCAAGGCATTTGAATTTTCCTGTGAGGGTTTTTTAATTTCTTATTCTTATTTTTTTTTCTTATTAACTGAATTTATTTGTCATATTCTTCTCAGGCTGGTTGTCAAGGTGATGATCAAAGTGTTGGAAAATAAAGAAAGAATGAAGCCAAGAAAATATTTGAAGACATTGGGGAAGACCTTTTTCAAAGACCAATGGCAGAAATCACCCCAATTCTCCAACATTTTCAAGATGGTTTGACTGGAAAAGTCCCATTTGATCAAATTTACAAGAGTCAAGAGGATGATCAATATTATGAAGACCCTCTAGAATGCATGAATATCCGTGGAAGACCTCAAGGAGCCAAGAATAAAAGCAAAAATCAAAACAAAAGAGAACCTTCAAGATTTGAAATTATTGAAAGTCAATCCAAGAGAAGAGGAAGACCCCCCTCAAAAGTGACCAGTACAAGAACATCAAGATCACAATCAAATTTCCCCTCTCCAATTATGGAAGTGGACTCATCTGAAAGTTCTGAAAATTCTGAAGAGTCTGAGGCCTAAATATCAAAATCAATCAGTTCATCAGATTCACTACCCTCAGCAACTGAATTAAATAAATCAGAAGTAACCCTTAAAAGGTCCAGAAGATTGGCAATTGGAATCAAAACCCCACAAAGAAAATCACACAAGCCTGCCACCAGTCTGAAGATATATGATGCAATTGACTTGCCTGTGAGCATTGTCAAAGCAATTATCAGAAAAGTGATGAATTCTCCAAGCTGTTTGTGATTTTTTAATTCTTTTTAATGTAAATTTCTCTTGTTTATTTTGATATTTCTTCATTTTTTGACCTTATTTTATCATATAACTGGCTCAGAAGACTTGCCCAAGCTTATATTGAAATAAACCTTCAAGGCCATCAATGTCCAAGGTGATGGAAACTGAGGCTACATAACAGTATCCCACTACATTTACAAGACTCAAGATCAATAGGCTGATGTCAGAGGTGACTTGGCTGAAGAAATTCAACAAAATCAAGACCTTTATGAAGCCATGAACACCTTAATTCCCTCAGTATCATCTTATTTGGACAGAATTGAATGGTATGAAGATGTTTGCCAGGCTCCAAAAAGCAAGTGGATGTCCATTCCTGCCATGGGGGATCCAATTTCAAATAAGTATAAAAGACCAGTTCTATTTTATTCCACATTCCAATCTTTTTCTTTTTTCTATTATTTTTGTCCTCCAATTGATAATCCCCCCATTTTCATCTGCTCTTTGGATAGCTGTGCTCATTTTGTTCCTTTGGACATAATCATTTCTGAAGTTTATCCAGTCCCCCCATTACTATGAATTGGGAGATTGGTGCCCAACCACAAGCCCTGGGGTGGGCTGATAAATTTAAGAAACACAGGATGTTGTATTTGTCCAATCTTCCTCCCCCCTTCAGAAAAAACCCACTATTCTGGAGATTGATTTTGATTGATTGATTTTTGTATATACAATTTCTGCCAATTAGTACTTAGATATAGTCATATCACAAAAAAGTTAAAAAAATCTGAAAAATTACACTTATTGCCCCTGCACTTGCTGTCCCACCAAAACAATTCCCCAAAATCATGGGCTTCTGGTTCCTTATTGTCCAGATTGAACCCTTCAATTTAAAAAAATGGAGGAAATTCATAAGTGGGAAGTTATTAAATAAACTTTCTAAAAATAGGCATATTACAATGACAGGAAAAAACATTTGAAGAAAACCCCTTTTTGCACCTTCACTTGTCTCACCAAAAAAAATTCCCAAAATTATGGGGTTCTGGTGCTTTCTTCTTCAGACTGAACCCTTCATTTTCAAGACAAAATGGAGGAAATTCTTAAGTGGGAAGATTTTAAATGAATTTTTCAAAAAAATATGCCATTTTGGCATATTGGCCAAATTTGTGAAATTTGGCAGAAACAATTTGCAAAAATTTGTGCATATTGACATGCCAAGTCGTGAAAAATATGGAAAAAAAAATTAAGAAAATCCTCAAAACTGAGCTTGAGGATCTTTTTTGAAAAATAAGGTCACTTAAGTCTTTTTACCATAAACTTACGTGTTTTTACCATAAATTGGTAAAAACACGTAAGTTTTGGGTAAAACATGTAAGGGCTTGGTGTTTTTACCAACACCCTTTACTTATTTATATTCTATTATTTTGATTTAATTCTTCATTTTGAAACTTTTCTACTATATTACTTTGTTTCAAACGAGAAAGACATTTCCAATTGAAAATTTTCATCAAATACAAAAACCAATGTGAAAAGAAGACCAAGACATTATCACATCATATTAAAACCTGAATATTAGTATTATATCTTTATCTTTCCAAGTTAATAATCTTCAATCCCTTAAAAAAATCATTCCAATTCTTCTCTAACAGGCTTTACCTTGTATTCTCTCCCAGGAGCCCACCTCTAGAGCTGGGGGTACTGTCACAACCATGGAACATAGCACCCCTTGGTCCAGTTGATGGAAATTCCTTTCCATATTCCTAGTAGATGTTTAATGTTGCCATAGTCATTTTTCTTGGAAAAATTTACCATTTAATCACCTGGGGCCAACCTGACCCCTTCATCAACCCAAGACCATTCTTGAACACTTTCTACCTTTGGTAATTTCTCAATCAATAATGGGAATATAGCCCAAAAGGATATATTTGACCTTTTGGAATATAAATACGTTTTTCAGAATTTGGGTGAATTTTACTCCTAAATGCCATTTTCCTATGAGAAAATTGTAAATATTCCCAAATATCCATATTTTCCAGTTTTTCACACTTTTGTGAAAATGAAGATTTGAGATTTTTTTAGGCTAGGTTTGGCCACTCAACCCAAAAGGGGTCAGAACACCCAGTCAGCCCCTGAAGCAATAAAACTCAATCCTTTCCCACTTTTTTTAAGCCAATCCTCCAGAAGATGTTTGGCTATCTTTTCTCTTCAATAACCAAAAGTGCCATTAATGTTGTCATATACCATTATGCACCTTTTTTCACCAGAAAGCCAATGTTTACCAAATCAATGGGAAATAAGTCAAATCATAAATACCTTTCAGCCCTTAAGGCTAATATTTTCAGTAGGATTGATTAGGGCTCAATAACACATGCTTGCTTCAATACCAATCACCTCACTCATCAGGGATTGGTTGTTTTCAAGTATGGAATATTTCCCCAAGGTATTACTTTCAAGTTTTTTTAAGGGATATTCAAGAGGCAGTTTCAACTCAGTTTTTAAGGTTGAATTCTCCATAAATCAACCTTGGAAACAATACTAATTCAATTCAGTATATTTACAAATAGGCCTGTATTACAATCAATGGCCTTTGGAAGATCATCCAACCAGTTCAATTGTCAATGTGGCAGGGTGTAATTTTCCTCAAGAAGTAAATACATCTTCAAGGATTCAATAAAGACCAGCTGTCAGGCTGAAGAGTTCAATCTCTCAATTTTTGATATATACCAGACTATCTTTCAACACTGGGGGTTTTTCCTCTAGTGAATTAATCTACTTGAATTAAATTTCATCTTTGTTGCTCTAGAATATTAATAGTGAATACTGATACTATAAAGTCAGTAATTTTCACCTTATTGCTTACCTGTCAGTGGATATTGGTGAATATATTTTTCTAATTCTATTTTTCTTCCTGGAAGGTTTAAACAGTAATTAAGGAACTACTTGGTTGGCTCTTTGGAAATTATCTTTCTTTCTTATTTGAATCTCATATTGTAATTTCATTTTTCTCATTGAAGAAATATATTCCTTTTCTTATTCCTTTAATTATTTGAAGTCTTCCAAGTGAGCTCCCTGATTACTGATTTCCAGGAAAATTTTCATTTTCAAAATTCCCTGTGGCGACAGGTTTACCTTGGGTATCTCCATAAGCTGCATAAGATTCAATGAAATCCATGAGGTGTTAATATGGAAAATACTGAAACACCTCATCAATATTACAAAAAGATTTTCATAAATTTTTGTTCCTTGAATATCTATTCCAAAAGAATTTGATGCTGAGAAGCACTGTATTAATATAAACTAAGATTTGTGTTAGAAATTATCGTAGAATTACTTTTAAACCCAAAGTGAACATCAGTATTGAATGTTGAACTACCATTTTGGTGTAAAAACTAACCAAGAGGCACAAAAATATTAAAAAGAGCCAGGGTACCCAGCCTCTGAGGCCTCTGGGTTCAGCGAGCTCTAGAGCTTGGATGAATGGTGGATTATCCTTCAAAAAATATTTATTGATATTTCTGGAAACAGTTTGACTGAGGCTACATACCATCAACTAATGAGAAAATAGAAAATAAGATGATATTTTGATGTGGCAAGGATGTAATAAGTACCAATGACTCCTTGAATAATGTACATTATTTATTTTTTTCCAGGGGTTAACCTAAAAAACTACTCAATCCCTTTTTGGACTATTATGGATGGAATTACCTCATGGGAACTACTTTTTACTATGCTATTGCCCTGCATCAAATAGAAAATGAGGTAAGGCATCAAAAATCAATTTAAAATACAGATATTGATTAATCTACATTAGCTATTTAGAAATTATGGAGAATATTTGAATCTAAGCCAAAATAATAATAATTTAATAATCTGAATTAAAATTCCACCTACAGTCCTTTCATGATGATTCCATATGACACACCGAATATTCAAAAAGTCACATAATATACAACCTGTGATAGAAATATAAAGAGAAACAATATCTTTGGGAAATTCTTTTTCTTTAAATTGAAGAAATAATTTGGTTTGTAAATGTATTTTTTATTAACAATAAATGGGTTGGTTCCTATGCAACATTACATAATCAAGTAATCATGATAACTTTACATGATAACAAGTGATGTAAGCATACATAAAAACAACAAAATTAGTTTTTCATCTATTTTTGTTAAATTTGACTCCTTTTCAGGACTCTTTGAGTCAATTCAGACTTGAAAGAAGACTAATTTTTTTTCAATAATAATGTTGTGATCACTTCAATCTTATAGATTTATATTAGTATACTACTGCATGGCATTATGAAAGAATTATTAATATTTCAGATATCTTTAGTTCCTGAAATATAGTTTATACAAGGAGAGTTTCCATTAACTCTAATAGTATTTCCATATTTTAATGTTCTACTAATTCCACATCTAAATTATGATTGTCAATCCACAGATACTCTTTTGAAGCTTACTCAAAAGCCCTCAAGTGTTTCAATCTATTTTTTTCAAAGTTTTTCAACTTATATTTTGTTTTTTACACCTTTTTGGGATTTTTCTCCTTAATTTTAGATTTTTGTACACTTTTCCTTGTAAATTCTCTAAATAAGTAGGCTTAGAAACATCTCCTAAAATATATTTATCTCTGTAAAGACTTGTAAATATATTGAAATAATATTTTCCAATTGTATTTATGACGTAAAACTCTATTGTGATGTGAAGAATTCTTTTAAGTGTTATTGACTCTAATATAGAAATATTATCCTTGTCTTAATATTGCTGTCAGCATAGTTTGGCTTTAGAATACTTCTGTGATGAAACCATCAAGATAATTAATAACTTAAGTGTTTAAATAATTGAAAATTTAGATTTTGTGATTATAGTGATTTTTCTTCCATTTTGTTGATTTTTGAGTACAGTCATAGCAAAATAGTCTAATTTGACTAATTTTCTCATAGAAAAACCTTGTATTTGTTTTCTTGATATAGATATTGTCTGAAGAAACTGTAAGAAAAATATTCTGTGTAGTAGCTTAAATTTCTATTTATTTTTGCCTTATTCAATAAAAATATTATTATCAAATTTTAAAATAATTTTTAAGCAAGGAGACTATAGTACTTATATCAAAATGTTTTATGGGGATACTTGAGAAAATTACTAAAGAAAATTGAGGTTTTTATGAAGACACTTTAAAATTAGCCATGTTTCTGGAAAATATTCCTTGAAGCTGTGGACAAATATTAAGCCAAAAAAATTATTTATTGAGAAGTTATACAAATTTATTCTTGATTTTTTTTAAGTTAGTATTTTGGATCTATATTGTCAATTTATGATTGGAGATCTACTTAAAGCTTACATTAGATTAACAGGCTAGTTTTGGTAAGGATGTTTTACTAGGTAAATACATTAGAAAGATGTTAGAATACTCAGTTTTCAAGCACCAATTAACATATTCATCCATTCTTTCCATTAATAATAAGTCAATCAAATAAAATAAGAGATATATTGTAGTTATTCAAAACGTTTTGGGCGGAAATATCTTATTGAAAATCTCTTTAATTAACATCCATGACCAGATGGGTTTTTAAATATGAGACAAAGCAAAGGGAAAACTTTTTATATCATTATAGTAAGAAACACTAATTATCCCTTAGGCTGGAATTTTTGCTTCATAAGATAAAGTATCATTAATTGAGAACAATTTCAAATGGAAAAATAGTTCAAAATATGTTTCCAAAAAATGGGCAGGGATAAAAAATTTAATTGAAGTAAAAAGTATAGTTCATTTTGAATATTCTCCTTCAATATTTTTTTAAACATGAATATAATTGTATTATGGAGATTTCTCTAGGTAAAATATAATTTAAAACAAGTTGAAAATATCTCTTAATAGACCGGGATTTCCCAATCCACAATATTACTGATAGATGTTTTTACAACAAAAATCATAGTTTTTCCTCTATTTAATACCACATTATACTCCATTAAAGACTTTTAACCCTTATTTTGAGAAGAAATAAGCAGAGACATTGTCCAAATTTGTATGGTGTGGATATGAAGCTTTGATTAAATATCAGTTAATTTTCCTGTCCTCAAAATTTGTATAATGTACAATTTGATTAAAAATAGTAAGATTTAAGATTTTTATTATTAAAAATTTCAATCTTATTAGTTTTAAGTTTGGAATTATAAGACAATAATATTATAGAGGTTTATTGGTTTACCAACAATATTGTACAAGAAATATTTGATGCTACAAAAGAAGTTTCTTCAATAATAATTTCAATTGAAATTAATTGAGCAGATAACTGCAAGAAATTCATATAAGAACAGAGTCTTTAAGTGTAACATCAAAGTGTAAATATGTCCAAAAGTGACCAGAGTGGACTTGGAAACAAAGGGAGACATCTAATAGTGATGAAAGATGCTTTAATTCACTTTTGGGGTGGTTCAAGAGTCAAAATGATCATAAGAGTTACAAAAAATGATGATAATAATTTTTCACATGGTTAAATGTTTTGTAATGGTATGAAAAAAGTGGTTGGAATCTTTGATTTCTTGGTTTAACAATGTATAAACTACTTATAGAAGGAAAGGATTCTAACATTAAGGGAAAAATGGGGAAAAGAAGAAATTCTTTCATAGCCACCAATTTTCTTAATCCAAAAGTAATGTTTACTCTTCTCAGTCGTGTGAATCACTCTGGAAACATAAAAGCTAATTATGGAATCATTGAATCAAGGTTTGGACCAACAAGGGCTGGTTTTAGCCATTTTTTGCTATTTCCAGCCATCTTGGACGCTTTAAATCAGCCATTTCTATAGTAATTCCAGGCTTCAAGCATTCAAAAGAAGGCAGAGTGTGGGTAACAGAAATTGAAGCCAGCTCAAGTTGTTTTTGCTAAGATTTTTTTCACTTTTGGGTAGTTTTACCCCCTTAAAAACAGCTAAACCTTTTCTGGTTGGTATCAAAACCAAATTAAAAATTGAGGCACAGATGCTGTGACTCAAGTACAGGCCAAATGTGATGAGAGCTTGCATTAATTTTGACATCCCACACCTGCCAGTAGGGAAATTGGGGCATTCTGAACCCCTTTGAGCCAAGATTATTTTCCCCCAGAATTAATCTTTGACATTTATTTTATCTTCAATTCCTCATCATATTTTATACTTGTAACTTACATATGTAGTTAAATTGAGTTTTTTCAGTATAAAACTGTAATAATTGGTACCTCATATGTAAATCAAAGTTCATTTATGTAATTAATGCACACATTTCAACATTTCAATTGAAAACACTCCAGTTCCTGATAACTTCTAAAATAAGCACCACACCTCAATTTTAACACAAAAATTGATGATCAACACCACATGTGGTGTAAATTAAATAAATGTATTGCATACTCTCAATTTTTATACCAAAAATTCACAAAACTCCATTTGAGTGTATTTAGTGTTGAGTTGCAAAACTTTCACCCAAAGGTTACTCCACCCTATTTTGTATGAGGAAGCCAAGGGTGAAATGATTTTAATAGTTTTTTTATTGGATAAAAATTTACAATAATTTTTATTTGAATCCTTTCCAAAAATGTTTTGATTTTAATATTTCTTTTGAAAATTTGTTTTACTTAATTTTTACAAGTAAAAATGTGTTTTCAAAATTCGAAATTTCAATGTAATTTTTTGAAAAAGTATGATTGAGCTTTTATTTTGTATATGAATTTGGTAGTTACATTATAATATTTTCTATAATATAAATAGGGTGTTGGTAAACCCATATAAGCTTTTAGTTAAAAAATGTAAGCTCTTACGTGTTTTTGCCATCAATTGGTAAAAACACGTAATTGTATGGTTAAAAAACATAAGGGTTTTTTTAAATGCAATATGGCTATTTATGGCATTTTGAAGGTCATTAATGGCATTATCAATGCAATAGAGGGAATCATTAATTCCATAAATCGCATTATTGATGCCACCAATGGCATTGTTAATTCCATAAATGGCATTATTAATTCCATCAATGGGATTTTTCATTCCATAAATGGCATTTTAATGCCATTTATGGTATTTTTAAGGCCATTCATGCCATTTATGGCATTGTTAAGGTGACAAATGACATTAACAATGCCATTTATTGAAATGTTAAGGCTATAAATGACATTAACAATGGAATGAATACCCTTAACAATGCCATTGATGGCATTGTTAATGTTATTTATAGCCTTAACAACTCCATAAATGGCATTGTTTGTGGCCTTAACATTTTTAGCAAAAACACATAAGAGCTTACGTGTTTTTACAAAAAAGCTTACATGGGTTTACCAACACCCTATAAATAAATGTATTTATTGATAATTATAACAAAATTTATTCTTTGTGGTCTTTTGGGTATATAAAAATAGCCTTAAGGCTCTCATGCCCTCCCCTGAAAAAAGAATATTACTCTGAATTCTTATTATTTCTAGTTTGTTTCAACCTTCTGAGAAGTTAGGTAGCTTCGGGTATGTGCTTTCCTTCCAAAAATTCATCCTCACAAGCTGGCTCACTGTACCTAACAAGGTATTCCCTTACTTTTTTAATACTCAATTTCCTTTCTTTGAGAACATTTTTAAATTCCTCAAAGCCAGACAATTCAACAGGAGATATATGCTGGGGAGCTTTGTTTCTCAAGGAGAATGTTTCACCATCACCAGATTCTTAAGGCTTTAGAAGGCTTACTGGAAATGTAGTGTGCTTATTACTCAGTTCCTCAGATAATTTCACCAAAATGACATTTTCTCCATGTAGGTCATGCAAAGCAGTCTTTGAGCTTGTTACATGCTTTGATGGTATCAAAGTTAGTGGTAGATACAAGTACTAAATCTACTAGTTTGAAATCTGGAGTCTGTCACAGGGGCTCTTGGACAGAAAAAGAAGAGTTGCCTGACACTCAGAAGTCAGGGAACTCACTTGGAAGTCTCCAAAAGAATAAAGGAAATAAAATAAAGCATTTAATTCCTCTAAGAAATATGCAGGTACAAAGATGAGATGCAATAAGAGGAAAGAGACGCCAAATGGCCAAAGAGTTAACCAAGTAAGTCCTTAATCACTGTTTCAACCTTCCAAAATGTATGATGGAATCAGTAAGGTTATGACCACCAAGTATCCATTGACAGGCAAAGAAAGAAGAAAGAAAAGGTGTCAAATGACTGACTTGATAATATCAGTATTCACTTAACAAAAAATGATAAGATAAATAAATATAAAATAAAATCAAATTATATTAATTAACTGGGGGAAACCCCTCCAGGGTCAAAGGAGGCTTGTATATGTGAAATGTTGAGAGCTTTACTCCTTCAGGCTGACAGCTGGTCTATATTGGATCCTTGAAGCTCTATTGACATCTTGATGAAGTGTTTTTCTTTCCAGATTGAAAAATGGACTTTGTTGAATGATTTTCCCATTATGTATAATTGAATCACACGTCTTGATGAATCAAGACTTCATTGAAATGAATGTGGTTGCCAAGGTGGATTGATGGAGCACTGATCCTTGAAAAACTGTTTTGAATTTCCTCTTGAATATCCCTTGAGAATTTATTTCCAGTATTCCCTTGGAGGAATGCAGTGAATGAGAATAACCAATGATTTCTTAATGGCGTCATTGGTATCTAAGATTTACACTTGTACTTGAGCCTTGATGAATCCTCTGGATGACTTGATGCCTTGATGACCTGAATAAAAAGTTAAAATAACCATATTATTTGTGCGCCATTTAATTTCTGGTGAAAAAAGGTGCATAATGGTGTATAACACCATTTATGGAATTTTTGGTTATTGAAGGTTGAAAGTGGCCAAAGGTCTTTTCAAATAATGCCAGGAGGATATGAGTGAAAATTGGGTTTTGGAGGCTTCAGAGGTGACAAAGTGTTTTTTGGGGTACTCCGCCATTTTTGGGTTTTTGGCCAAATACAGCTAATACAGCTTTAAAATGGTATTTGCGCAAAGTGCGCAAAAATGTGCAAAATGCACAAAATGCACAAATCTTTAGAATTAAGCCCCAAAAGGTCTGATATGCCTTTTTTGGACATACTTCCCATAATACATGGGAAAATGGCATATACAGCTGAATACAGCAAAAGTTGCCAAAAGTGCGCAATATGCGCAAAACTGTATTTAAAGCTTAAAAAGCCAAATACAGGCTTTTGGGCCATATTTTTCCTGTTGACTGGAAAATACCAAAGAGTTCCCAAAAACGGAGAAAGGCTAGGAAGGGCGAGGTTGGCCCCAGGAGTGAAAATGACCATAAAAGGCCAGAAAAGATGAGAGGGCCTATTTAGCCATTGATTATGGATATGGCCAAATTTCCATAAGATTTATATGGCACTGACATTCCATATAGAGTCCAGGAGGGTAATTGCCATGGTTGTGACAGTACCCCCACCTTGGGATGGTGAGCTCCTGAGCACCAACACAAGGTGAAGCCTGTTGAGGCAAACCGGAAAGGATTTGAGAGAGGGATTCAAGAGGAATGATTAAGAGAAAAATAATTTGATAATGATATTGAAAAGTTAGCATGTGACAAAGGACTTTCTTGATCTTCCTTTGACATTGGCTTCAGAATTGATGCCAATTTAAAATGAATAACGTTGATGCATGAATTGATTTGGCGTAAGTAAAGAAAATTGAATATGAAAATAAAAAGAAAATGAAAGAATTATAATGAAAATAAGAAAAGAAAAAATAACAGAGAAGTGAATCTTGTGGAGGTTCCAACCTTCATCACAGAGGTTGGTAATTGATTTTGGAATCGGCCAAGGACTTGGAAACAAAATTTTGATGCCACATGCTCACAGAGTGGCCAAGGCTATGTTTTGACAGATTGTAGACCCCTCAGGGAAGTGCACACCAGGAGAGGAACTTACATTTGGTGATTACCACACCCTCCAGTGCCATAAAAAGCAAATAAAGTTGCTGAAAGATTGACATGGAATTGGAAAAACTTGGAAGTGAGATGAAAAAATGAATGGTCCATTTTCCCAAGTGAAGATGGCCATACTTTTGGAATTGATGTTGAAAGCTAGGCCAAGATCTGTGTCCAAAAAATTTCAGAGTGCTCACAAAGTGGTCAAGGTGATGCTTACAACATGAGGGCAGAATACCTCTAAAGGTGCATACCAGGAGTGGGACTTACATTTAGTAATTCCTTTCCCCACCAAGCAACATAAAAATCAAGCTCTTGAAAAATGGGGTCCTTGCTTTTCAGGATATAAAGAATGAAAATCCTTGACCAGTTCAGGACAATTCTTGAGGTTTTCAGTTGGTTCCCAAGTGGATCTTTCTGAGTCTTGACTGAAACCTTTCCATTCCACCAGATACCATAATTTTCCTCTCTTGAGCTTTGAGTCCAGTATTTGAGAGACTTCCTATTCCTCTTATTCTTCAATGATGATTGGAAGAGGAGGCTCTTGATTCCTATTTGGGATTGTTGATGTCTTGACTGGTTCTAAGAGTGAAAGATGGAAGACTGGGTGGATAGACTTCCATTGAGATGGGAGCTTGAGGTGGTTGGAATGAGTGCTGACTTTCTTCAAGATTGGAAGAGGACTCAACCATATTTCAGACAGTTTTTTTGGCGGGTCTAGTTGATTTGATGTTCTTGGAAGAAAGCCATACCATGTCACCAGGATTGAAAACAGGTGGACTTGCTCTCCTCTTATCTGCATACCTCTTAAACCTGTTTATGGCAACTTCAATTTCTCTCTTGACATCTTGCTCTACTGATTAAATTTTTGGTTGACAACTTTCCAGCAGGAGTGTCTTTGTAAGGCATGGGTATGAAACTTTGATAAAATATCAAGTACTTTTCCTGTCCTCAAAATTTGTATAAGGTCAAATTATTTAGAAATAGTAAGAAATATTATTTTTAAAGAGAAAACACGCCAAATTTATTATTTTGAACTGCATAAGTGTAAAACAATAATATAATAAAAAAATGCTTTTTACCAACAATAAAGAATTATCCAAAAATACTCTACAAGAGATATTTAAGGCTACAAAAGAAATTTCTTCAAGAGCGATTTCAATTGGAATTAATTGAGCAAAAACCTGAAAGAAATTAATTAAAGAACAAAGTCTTTGAAAGGATATTTGAAGAGAAAACATGCCCAAAAGTGACCAGAATAAATTTGGAAACAAAGTGACAAAGTTAACAGTGATGAAAGATGCATTAATTCCATTTGGTTGTGGTTCAGGGGTAAGAATGATTATAAGAGTTACAAACAGTGATTATAATGATCTTCCCACGAGGTTAAAAGGCTTAAAAGGATTTAAAAACGTTGGTTGGAATCTTTTATTGATTGGTTTAACAGTGTTTAAACTAATTATAAAAGGAAAAGATTCTAACATGAAGAGAAAAGTGGGGCTAAGAAGACATTCTTTTATAGCCATCAATTTTCTTACTCCAAAAGTTAAATTTACTCTTGTAAGCCGCGGAAAACACTCTGACAACAGAAAAGCCAAGTTTGGCATTATTGAATCCTGGTTAGACCAAAAAAGGGCTGGTTTTAGCCATTTTAGACCCTTAAATCAGCCATTACTATAGTAATACCTGGCCTAGAGCCTTCAAAACACATCAGAATGTGTGTAAGAGACGTGGAAACCAGTTAAAACTGTTTCTACTAAGACCGATTTATCTTCAGGGTAGTTTTACCCTCTTTGCAACAGTTAAAACTACCCTGTTTGGTATCAAAACCTCATCATCAATGGAGTCACAGACCCTGTGACTCAATTCTAGGCCAAAAGCAATGAACCTTTGCGTGGATTTTGGAATCCCACAACTGTCAGCAAAGATTTTTGGGGTCTGGCTCCCCCTTAGAGCTAGAGTTCCTTCTCCCCCCAATTTTAATCTTTCCGATTTATTTTTTCCTTTAATTCCTCATCATGTATTATACTTGTAATTTACATATGTAATTCAATTGAATTGTACAGTGCAGTACAGTAATAATTTATACCTCATATGTAAATAAAAGTTGACTTATGTAATACACACACACATTTTGACATTTCAATTGAATTCAATTGAACATACTTCAATTCCTCATAACTTCTAAAATATACACAACACCTCAATTTTAACACAAAATTAGGTAGTTAACACTATATGTGGTGTGAATTAAATTAAGGTTTTGAGTATTTTAAACTTTTGTACAGAAAATACTAAAAACTTAATTTAAGCTTATTTAGAGTTGAGTTACAGAAATTTCACTCAGAGGTGACCTCACCTAATTTTGTATGAAGAATCCAATGGTGAAATAAATTTTGCATGTATCTTTATTGGCTAAAAATTTATGATAAATTTTATTTGACTTTTCTCCAATTTTATTTTATTTTTGATAATTTTGTTAAAAATTCATTTTAACTTAATTTTTTCAAGTATAAATGTGTTTTTACAATTTTAAAATTTAATGTAATTTTATTTTTAAACTTTAATTAAATTTTTAATTATATATATTTATATTTTAATTTTTCTTTTAATAGTATAAATAAATTTATTTTATTTATATTTATATGTTCATTTTTTATTTGTGGTCTTTTGGGTATATGAAAATACCTCTAAGGCTCACATTCCCTCCCCTAAGAAAGAATATTACTTTGTAATATTGCTATTCCTTGTGTGTCTGAATCTCCCAAGAAGTTTGGTAGCTTCAGGTATGTCCTTTTCTTCTAACCATTCATCTTCATAAGTTGGGTCACTGTGCCTAACAAGGTATTCCCTTACTTTTTTGGTTCTTAATTTTCTTCCTTTAAGGACTTTGGTAATTTTCTTAATACCAGATGCCTCAATAGGAGGTATTAATTGGGGAGTTTGATTCCTCAAGGGAAAAATTTCAGCATCAGTAGATTTATATGGCTTTATCAAGCTTACTGGAAATTTAGGATGCTTATTACTGAGTTCTTCAGATAATTCTACTTCAATAGCATTTTATCCATGGAGGGCCTTAATTACAAAAGGGCCTGCAAAGGAGTCTTTGAGATTTTTAAATCCTTTGATGTTATTGAATTTGGTGGTGGATACTAGTACTAAGTCCCCTACTTTGAAATCTGGATTGGAATGTGATTTGTCCCATTTATCTTTAGCATATGCAAATGAGTCTTCCATGCATCTTACTGAATGATTTCTAGCTCTTTCTAGCTTTCCTTTGAATCTGGCAACTGTATGGTGTATTTCAACCAAATCTTTTCTCAAAGAATTTAGAGGTAATTTGGGATTCCATCCTTTTTCTGAAATAGCAGGAGTTTGATTGGTACTGGAATTAATTGATGTCTTATCTGCCAATTCTAGTTCTGGTAAAAGAGTACACCAATTGTGAGTGAATCCATTTCAATCTTTGAATTCAAGGCCATATGCACAAAATCTTCTCACCATATCTTCTAAGGTTTGAATCATTCTTTCAGCAAGACAATCAGTTTGTGGGTGGTAGGCTGTGGAGAAAGATAACTTTGTCCCAAATAATTGGTGAAGATTTGTTAATAGTGCTGAAGTGAATTTGGGATCTCTGTCACTAATGATATTTGTGAATATGCCAGTCCATGACGCTACTCTATTCCATATCAGAAGAGCTGTATCCATGGCTGTATCATCTTTGTGGTATGATAAAAGAATTGGAGTTTTTCTGAATCCGTCTACAATTACTAGGCAAGCATTATAACTTCTGTCACCCTCCGGTGGTAGGCCAGTTACCCAATCCATATGGAAAATCTCCCAAGGTCTTCAGGGTTCTTCAATTTTAATCATATTTCCAAGTCTTTTTCCAGTGGATTTATTTGCTTTTTGAAATCTGTCACAGGTCTTTCAATACTCTGCAACATCTTTCTGCCACATTGGCCACCATATATAGGTCTTTACTTTTTCTCTTGTTCTGTCTTCAGACAGATGTCCTGAAAAGGGCCTGTCATGGCAGTATTTCAGTACAAGATTGATAAATGACCTGTCCACAACTGTCATGACACATGTGGGCTTGGTCCTGTGGTAAATTATACCATCCAGTAGGTGAAATCTTCCTTCATCATAAGATTTCTTCCATACTTCATCCAAGGAATGTATTAGAGAGTTGTCTTAACAGTATTTGTTAAGTAATTGGCATAAGATGCTGTAATTCTTATCTTGAGTGTAACTGCTTCTTACTCCTTCAAAGAAGGTGGTGTTCAAGTCTGTAACACTTATTCCTTCTATTGGGATCTGTGTGGAAGCTTCTTCTGGCACATAAGCAGGATTATCAATATCATTTGGTAATGGCCATCTGCTTAGTCCATCTGCATTCTTATGAATATTCCCATATTTATGAATAATACTCATATTCCCCCTATACTCTTGTATAGCTATTTGCCATCTGAGCATATGTCTGTTGGATGTTTTCATGTTTAAAAGTGATTTAACAGCGGTACAATCTGTTATTACTTCAAAAACACATCCTTCTAGAAAGTAATTGAGTTTTTCTAGAGCCCAAACAAGGCATAAACACTCCATCTCACTTGCTCCGTATCTGGCTTCAGTTGGTTGTATTTGCCTGGATATGAAACATATGGGTCCTTCAACAGGTTTATCATTTAAAATTTGAACTTGATGAAGTGCAGTACCAAGCCCATCTGCTGATGCACCAATGTAAAGTTTAAAAGGCAGCTTAAAGTCTGGAATCAGTAAGAGTGGGGAAGTGGTCAAAGCTTGTCTTAAAGACTCAAAGGCTTTTACTCTGTCAACATTCATTTCAAAAACTGTGTCTTTGTCACATAGTTTATAAAGAGGTCTTGATATGGATGCAAAATCTTTAATGTGTTGCCTTCAAGATCCTGCAAAACCCAAAAATGATTGAATTTCCTTTTTGTTTTGAGGAATAGGTTTCAGTAAGACTGCTGCAACTTTATTTTTGTCAATCCCAAGGGATAGACCAGATACTACATGTCCCATTGCTTTGAGTTCCTTAAATACAAAATGATATTTCTTCCAGGAAATTTTCATGTTAACAGATTGGATTTTTGTCACTACTCTGGATAGTCTGTACATATGTTCTTCCCAAGTTGTGAGCCTTGAGGTATATTTTACATACCCAAATAGGCCACAATTATCTTAAAAATAAAATTTGAATTATGGATAACTCATAAGTCATGCATATATCCAAAATTCATCATTTTTGATTTCAGAAAAGATGAATAACGTTTTATTGAGTAAGTAAATCCATGGATTTAAGGCCAGATTTGGATTCTACACAAAAATTTACCTAGGGTAGCTCCATAGAGTGAATAAGCTCAAATTAACTTTTTGAGGTGGTAATATGGAAAATACTTCAATACCACATCATCAATAACACATAAAAGATCCGTGAAAATTTTTGTTTTTCTTAATTTCACGCCAAAATAATGGGAATGTGAGAAATCCCATGTTACATATACACTAAGAATCGTGTTATGCATGTTTTGAGCACTTAATATCATGGTATTCTTACATGGACTTTTGGTACACCCATAGTGGATATCTCACTTTAAGCTTAAATTTCTATTTTGACGTGAAAAATAGGCAAGGGGGACAAAAAACATCAAAGAGAGCCAGGGTACCCAACTTCTGAAGACTCAGAGGCGTGGACTGCTCCAAAGCGTGAATCCATGGCTGATCTTGGCCCAATTAGTAAACTGAAACACTTTGGGAACTTGGTTACCATGTTACAACTACAGTAATTCATAAGAAAATAGCAAATAACCTGCTATTTTGATGTGCCAAGGAGGTAAAGAGCTACTTAGACTCCTGTAACCACGTCAATTCTTAATGACTTTCCATGGCTAGACCCTAAAAGAGTAATTAAAACTCTTTTGGGACTTGTATTCATTGATTTACCTCATAGCAACCAGCTAAACACTGATATTTGCACTTCTATGTAGAAATGAGGTAGAAACTTTAAAAACTCATTAAAAATACAATGCTTAATAAATCTGTCTGAAACCTTCAGGACCAATGGAGAACTGTATGATCTATGGTACAACCAAAAAGAATTACAGTTTTACTGGTAAAATTAAAAGTTTTACTTACAGTCCATTTTTGACTATTCTACGTGAAACACTGAATCTTCAAAAATTCACAGTAATTACAACCTGTGATGAAATCGCCAATAACATTGATAACTTTCAAAAATCAATGATTATTTTGGAATAAAAGAATATTTACAGATGTTACTCCTTTTATTCTTAACCATATTGGGGTTGGTAGTCATGTAAAAGCATCAATTAAGTAATTATGATAATCTTACGTGACAACAGATGATGCAATCAATAATCCAAAAAGATTTATTGTTTTTTCACTCACTGGTTTTTTCAGTTTGCTCCATGGCACGCCTCTGTGAGCTGTTGTTGACTTAAAAGAGGCCTCTTCTTGCTGTTTTTTCCACATCAAATCATCTTATCATTTTATTAAATCATTATTACCAACAAGTAAGTATTAGTTAGACTATTATTAAGTGTTTTGTTCTTTCTGAATCAATCAGAAGGACGTGAAATCATAGAATTCAACTAGATATTGTTGTAATACTGTTATAAATCATTTTGATCCCTAAAATCCACAATTCTACGTCAAATTTCTCTACTGTATTCTTTCAATAAGTTCTTTGGAGTATTAGTGAGTCATTTATTTTAAATTATTGATGTTTTTCTCTATCATTAGTTTTCTTCAAGAATTTTCCTTATAATTATTCTTGCAAAAGATTATTATATATTAAAATAATTTTATTATTTTAATAAAAGAAGTTTTTATTATTAAAACCTTCTTGTAATTGATTCTTGTAGACAATTAATGCTCACTGTTAAAATCACTAGTAGTGTATAACACGTGAAAGAAATAATTTTAATTATTTAATTGTTGTTATAATAATACTTTATTATTATATTTCATAAGAAAAGACATAGTACTGTTGATTAATAGTAATATTATCATCAGTTTCATAGTCAAATCTTACATTTGGGGGCCTGGCCATGATTGTAACCAGAGTTTTGGATATAATCATATTCTAGACTTCATTTTTCTTTTCTAAAAAACCACCATACCTACCAAATCTTACATTTGGGGGCCTGGCCTTGTTTTTGAACCTCATACCCTTAATTAATATATTTTTAAGTTCTCAAATATATTAAATTAATAATTTTTTTCTTTGAATTTAAAGAATAAATAAATTTTATTTTTGAAATTGTCTTAGAAACTTTTTCATTGAAGAATTTGGTTTAATTTTATACTGTTTTTACACATGGATTTTTCACATCCAAAAACTTATAAAATTATTCTTTGAGTTACTCTGAATTAATTTTGATTCAAATTCTTAAATTTTAATTTTTTTTTCTTTGAAAAGAATATTTTTTTAATATTAAAAAATATACAACTTATAAAAAATCTTTAAAAATATTTTAAAAAGTATAAAAAATAATTTTTTTTTCTCTTTTATAATTTTTCTAGTGTCTTTAATCAAATACTGTGCAGCTGGCAATAGACTCAGTAAGAGATACATCACTAGCCCTGAATCTTCAGAAGCAGAATCTGAAGAAAGTATTGAGGTGCAAATTGCTAAAATAGGCACCTTATTTAACTCAGAAAAGAATAAAATACCACCAAAAGGTGTGTTTTTATCTTTATTTTTTACTCTTTATCCTTACATTGACGTGAAAATGGTGCATACCAGAAATGGAAGCAACTATTCAGTCCAATCAGATGGATGTGGACAAGGAAGAGGCAAGAACAAATCCAGAAGTGCCAAATCTTCCTCAATAAAGACACATCTGGAGGTTTCCAGAGTTTCCCCCATTCCCCAAGGTCTGTACCCACAGATTTTGAGGTGAATTCTGAGCCTGAACTAATTCTTGATAATATTTCCAGGGCTGAACCATTTTCAAGTGGCAGAAATAGAAATATATCAATGTCAGTACAAAAATTGGTTCAGAGCAGCCAAAGAAGAGGAGTGGGAAATCTGCCCAAGCCTTTGGCAGGGGGCCAGGAACTCCTACTTACACATCAAGAGCTTTCTGGGTCAGGAGAAGACCATAGAACTCTTAAGAGGTTGGAGCCCACTATCTTGCAAAGACAAGGTCAAAAAGATAAAGAATTGGTTGAAGAACCAAAGTCTTTTATCCATAGACCAGAAGAAAGTGTTGGAAATGACTCCAGCTTTGGAGACAGAGGCACCAGTGGCGTCTACCAGCTCCAAACCAGCTCCAGAAGTGTCCAAAGACAAGCCCAAAGGACGTCAGAAGAAGCAGTGAGGTCCCAAGAACCATCAATGCAAGGGCAAAGGCAAAGCCAATTGGCACAGACCTTACCCACAAGGGTACAGGATCCCCGAATTGGAGCTTTCAGCCATGGACAGTGTCTTCAATATGGCCAGAACTCTTATGGAATTCACAGCCAAGGAGCAGGAAAGGATGAACAGGACTTTTCCACGCAAATACCTGATGTACAAAGAAGCATTAATGTAAAAATTGGGAAACTTGATGCAAGGTTAAATAAAATTCCATCAAACTTAAGTGACTTAAAGAAAAATGACAAGAAATATACTGAATGGTATCAATTGTCAAATGTCAACTTTGAGTCAATTATCAATGCTTGTAACAGAATTGAGAGTACATGTCAAGCTCAGAATGATGACATGGAAGATATTTCCATTTTGAAAATGATTGATAGACTTAAAACTCTTGAAGATCATGTCTTACAAATAGCTGAGAATACCAATCAATTTGCTACACACTTAGCAAAAAGCGATAGTGAAAGGCAGAAGTTAAAGAATGAAATCATTGCAAATGTGGAACAAATTCATAAGAATTATGAACCACATATGCCAAGACATTCTAAAACTTTGACTGAAGAGAAACTTTCTGTTAAAGGAAGTTTGACCCCATTCTCAGGAGAAAATGTTATCTCTGCAAAGGATATTCCCAAATTGGAAGAATGGCCAACATTCTCTGGTGAAGGAGAATATAACCATATTGAATTCATCAGCACTATTGATATGTTGCAAGAAGACTTTAATATACCTGATGAAGTCATAGTAGGGAAA
Organism: Austropuccinia psidii; assembly: GCA_023105745.1. Lineage (NCBI taxonomy): Eukaryota > Fungi > Basidiomycota > Pucciniomycetes > Pucciniales > Sphaerophragmiaceae > Austropuccinia > Austropuccinia psidii. Next base: position 50,880,293 of record JALGQZ010000007.1, on the reverse strand, counting down.
TTACATTGTCTATTTACCAGACCTGCAAAGAGATGGTATTACAAGATGAGAATAGATCATGGTAAACATGATTGGTCTTGGTGGAAATCTGAATTGATTACCAAATGGGCCAATAATTCTTGGAGGTTTAAAATGGAAAATGCTTTTGAAAGTGCCATTTTTAACTCAGAAAAAGATAAACCACTTACTTGGTTCTTCAAACAGAAAGATAGATTATCTGCCTTACACCCAGATATGTCTGACACTATGATTAATATGAAAATATTAAGAAAGTGTGGAGGAGAACTGGAACATGCTATCAAAAGCAGATGTGTGGAACCCTGTTCAACAGAAGACTACATTAATGCTATGGAAGATATCATTACCAGAACAAGAATTGGTAAAACTTGGTCTAAAATCCCAATGGAATTCAAGATGGTCTCAAGAATCCCCACAGAGTACAGAAGACCAGAAAAACCTGTCTTAAAGTGTCATAATAGTGGAAGTACTTCACATTTAGCCAACACTTGCCCTAAAAAGACAAAGATCAATGAAGTTCAAGTCATTGAGGAAAGTCAGTGTACTGAAGAGAAAGAGGAATCTGATCAAGACTCTGCTATCTCTTAGGATAAACCAGTGGAGGACTTTCCCATTTAAAACATCACAGCCTTCTTTGAGGTCACAGAAGTCCATACCCACTTACCACAGTATAGTGAGGATTGCTGCAACCTGATCAATATCCAGGATGCCAGAATGTGTAAGACAAAACCTGCTAGAGGTAAAGGTTATACTGCTGGAGCATCCTGTATCACATCAGTTTTGATGAATGATATTGAAGCCAAAGTAAATTTGGATACAGGAACATTTTGCACTTGTGTGGGCAAAGATTATCTCCAAATTATACTTCCCAAATAGAAAAACCATCTATTACCAATAGAAGGTGTACAATTTAGTAGTGCTAGTAACAATATGTACCCTTTGGGCATATTGGACACTAATATTGTTTTCCCACATCCTGCAGGAAGTGTAAGAATGAAAACTGAGATTGTGGTAATGGATGATTGCACATCTCAGCACATCATTCTTGGAAATGATTACTTAAATATTTATGGTATTGACATCAATAACCACAAAGACAGATATTTCACAATTGGGGATAACAAAAGGCAAAAATTTGCTCTTTCCAATATGCCAAAACAAATATCTGTAGTATCTTCTGAGCAAGATACTTATAAAGATGAATTTGTGTCTAATCAACTTTTTGAAGCACAAATTATTTCATCATTGTCACCAAAGATGAGGAATGAACTTATTAATGTGTTATACACATACAATAATGCATTTGCCTCTGATAATGAACCATTAGGTGCTATCAAAGGACATGAAATTTATATTACTCTTAATATTGATAGACCATAACCACCAGTACTTAGAAGACCAGCTTATCCAGCCAGTCCCAGATCTAGAGAAGCCTTGGAAAAACATATCCAAGAGTTAATCCAACTTGGTGTACTAAGGAAAGTAGGCCATAATGAGGAAGTTGAAGTGACAACACCTGTTATTATTGCCTGGCATAATGACAAGTCAAGAATGGTTGGAGATTTCAGATCATTGAATACCTACACAGTTCCAGATAGGTATACAATCCCCAGAATTCAAGAAACCTTGACTCAATTGTCTAAAGCCAAGTATATAACATCAATGGATGCATTGAAAGGCTTCCATCAAAATGTTTTGACGCCTAAAGCTCAGAAATTACTTAGAATTATCACTCACTGTGGTATTTATGAGTATCTTAGAATGCCATTTGGCATTAAAAATGCTCCATCTCATTATCAAAGAATGATTAATACCATCTTTCCTACAGAATTATCTGAAGGATGGCTTATCATTTATATTGATGATATTATCATATGTTCTGATTCATGGTCTTTGCACCTTGAAAGACTTGCAAGAGTACTTCACAAAGTTGAAGAAGTGAATATGAAAATTCCACTTAAGAAATGCAATTTTGGTTTTGAGGAACTCAAAGCATTAGGACATGTTGTTTCTGGTTTAAGCTTGGGTATTGATAAAAAAAAGTGGCAGCAGTGTTACTTAAGCCAATACCCCAGAATAAAAAAGAAATGATGTCTTTTCTTGGGTTTGCCAGCTATTATAGGCAACACTTGAAAGACTTTGCAATTCTAGCCAAGTCACTTTATAGAATCTGTGATCAACAGACTGTATTTGAGATGACACAGGAAAGAATTAAAGCTTATGAGAAGATAAAGAAAGCTCTTACAGAAGCACCTTTACTCCTCATGCCTGACTGGAATATTCCTTTTGAATTGTACTTTGTTGCATGTGGAGATGGATTAGGGGCAGCCCCACACCAAGTCCAAATTACTAATGACAAACCTACAGAAGGCCCAGTTTGTTATATCTAAAGGCAAATCAAACCAACAGAAGCCAGATATGGTGCAAGCCAGATGGAATGTTTTTGTTTGGTATGGGCACTTGAGAAATTGCACTATTATCTTTATGGCAGTGTTTTTGAAGTGATAACTGACTGTAATGCCATGAAATCACTTCTTAACATGAAAGCTCCCAACAGACATATGTTGAGATGGCAAATAACCATTCAAGAATATAGAGGAAACATGACTATAGTCCACAAAGAAGGAAAAATTCACAAGAATGCTGATGGACTTAGCAGGTGGGAATTAGCCAACACTCCTGATAACCCAGCTTATGTCCCTTTGTAAGCTGACCCACAGATTCCAATTGAAGGAATTAACATAACTGATATTGGGACTGAATTCTTTTAAGAGGTCAGAGAATCTTATAAGCAAGACAAGAATTGCCATATCTTGACTTCTTTATTAGATAAAGACTGGAAAGATACATCTTTGGTCAATGCACTAGATGAAGTTTGGAGAAATTCCTATTCTGAAGGAAGATTTCACTTTTTTGATGGGATTATTTACCACAGAACCAAACATTCTTGTGTAATGACATTATGCAGCAGATTGCTTATCAATACAATTCTTCATGAATGTCATGATAGCATCTACTATGGACACCTGTCAGAAGACAGAACACTTGAAAAAGTGAAGAACTGTGCATGGTGGCTATCTTGGAGAAAAGAATCCATTGAATATTGCCATACCTGTGACAGATGTCAAAAAGCAAACAGGAGTACAGGCAAGAAATTTGGACTTATGATTCATATTCAAGAACCAAAATCCCCTTGGGAAGTTGTTCACATGGATTGGGTCACAGCACTTCCTCCAAGTGGTGACAAAAGTTAGAATTCTTGCTTCGTTATTGTTGACAGATATAGCAAGACTCCCATATTCTTACCATGTCATAAAGATGACACTTCTATAGATACATCTCTTCTTCTATGGAATAGAGTTATTTCTCATACAGGATTATTTAAGAATATCATAAGTGACAGAGATCCCAAATTCACATCTGCACTTTGGACCAATCTTCATAGATTTTTTGGGACTGAGTTATCATTCTCTACAGCATACCACCCTCAAACAGATGGGCTAGCAGAGAGGTTGATTCAAACTTTAGAAGACATGATCAGGAGATTTTGTGCTTATGGGCTAGAATTCAAAGACTCAGATGGCTTTACCCATGACTGGTGCACTCTTATACCTGCATTAGAATTGTCATACAAGACATCAGTCCATTCTTCCACAGGACAAACTCCTGCTATGTTAGAAAAAGGATGGAATCCAAGCCTCCCAGCAGACACACTGAGGAAAGACTTGATTGACATTCATCCTACAGCTTCCAGCTTCAAATTAATGCTTGATAAAGTAAAACATCATGCAAAACAAAGTATTAATGATGCTTTTGATTATGCAAAATAGAAGTGGGACAAGAGTCATAAAGTACCAGACTTCAAAGTAGGGGACTTAGTTCTAGTTTCAACCTTGAATTTTAATAATATCAAAGGCCCAAAGAAACTTCAAGATTCTTATGTAGGACCTTTTGTTATTGTTGCCTTACATGGAACCAATGCAGTTCAAGTGGAATTAAGTGGTGAATTGGAAGACAAACATCCCACTTTTCCAGTCAGCTTGGTAAAGCCTTATCAACCAGCTGACAAAGAATTGTTTCCTTTAAGGAACCCAACTCCTTTAACTGTACCACCAGTGGAACAGAATGAAGACAAAAAGATTATAAAAGTCATTAAAGAAAGGAGACTTAGGGGTAAAAACCAAAGAGAATATCTTGTCAGATATAGGAATCCAGTACATGAAGATGAATGGCTGGCAGAAACAGAAATACCTGACTCAGATAAACTCTTAAGAAGATTTAGACATGAAAGAAGGCCACAAGCCTGAATATGTCTATAAATGTGCTTTGAATTACTTGATCTGAGTAATTTGAAGAGGTTGGACAGCGGACATTAACCCCCTTTGGGGTCTTATTCTTTTCTCATTAATAAAATTGTGGTACAATTTTATTTTTTGGTGGGAGGGAATGTGAACCTTGAGGTATATTTTACATACCCAAATAGGCCACAATTATCTTAAAAATAAAATTTGAATTATGCATAACTCATAAGTCATGCATATATCCAAAATTCATCATTTTTGATTTCAGAAAAGATGAATAGCTTTTTATTGAGTAAGTAAATCCATGGATTTAAGGCCAGAATTGGAATCTACACAAAAATTCACCTAGGGTAGCTCCATAGAGTGAATAAGCTCAAATTAACTTTTTGAGGTGGTAATATGGAAAATACTTCAATACCACATCATCAATACCACATAAAAGATCCGTGAAAAATTTTGTTTTTCTTAATTTCACACCAAAATAATGGGAATGTGAGAAATCCCATGTTACATATACACTAAGAATAGTGTTATGCATGTTTTGAGCACTTAATATCATGGTATTCTTACATGGACTTTTGGTACACCCATAGTGGATATCCCACTTGAAGCTTAAATTTCTATTTTGACGTGAAAAATAGGCAAGGGGGACAAAAGACATCAAAGAGAGCCAGGGTACCCAACTTCTGAGGACTCAGAGGCGTGGACTGCTCCAAAGCATGAATCCATGGCTGATCTTGGCCCAATTAGTAAACTAAAACACTTTGGGAACTTGGTTACCATGTTACAACTACAGTAATTCATAAGAAAATAGCAAATAACCTGCTATTTTGATGTGCCAAGGGATAAAGAGCTACTTAGACTCCTGTAACCACGTCAATTCTTAATGACTTTCCATGGCTAGACCCTAAAAGAGTAATTAAAACCCTTTTGGTACTTGTATTCATTGATTTACCTCATAGAAACCAGCTAAAGACTGATATTTGCAATTCTATGTAGAAATGAGGTAAAACCTTTAAAAAGTCATTAAAAATACAATTATTAATAAATCATCCTGAAACTTTCAGGACCAATAGAGAACTGTATGATCTATGGTACAACCAAAAAGAATCACAGTTTTACTAGTAAAATTAAAAGTTTTACTTACAGTCCATATTTGACTATTCTATGTGAAACACTGAATCTTCAAAAATTCACAGTAATTACAACCTGTGATGAACTTGCCAATAACATTGATAACTTTGAGAAATAAATGATTATTTTGGAATAAAATGATATTTACAGATGTTACTCCTTTTATTCTTAACCATATTGGGGTTGGTAGTCATGTAAAAGCATCAATTAAGTAATTATGATAATCTTACGTGACAACAGATGATGCAATCAATAATCCAAAAAGATTTATTGTTTTCTCACTCACTGGTTTTTCAGTTTGCTCCATGGGATGCCTCTGTGAGCTGTTTTTGACTTAAAAGAGGCCTCTTCTTGCTGTTTTTTCCACATCAAATCATCCTATCATTTTATTAAATCATTATTACCAACAAGTGGGTATTAGTTAAACAATTCTTAAGTGTTTTATTCTTTCTTAATCAATCAGAAGAACTTGAAATCATAGAATTAAACTATATATTGTTGTAATACTGTTATAAATCATTTTGATCCCTAAAATCCACAATTCTACGTCAAATTTCTCTACTCTTATCTTTCAATAAGTTCTTTGGAGTATTAGTGAGTCATTTATTTTAAATTCTTAAAGTTTTTCTCTATCATTAGTTTTCTTCAAGAATTTTCCTTATAATTATTCTTGCAAAAGATAATTATATATTAAAATAATTTTATTATTTTAATAAAAGAAGTTTTTATCATTAAATTCTTCTTGTAATTGATTCTTGTAGACAATTACTGCTCACTGTTAAACTCACTAGTAGTGTTTAACACGTGAAAGAAATAATTTATAATTATTTAATTGTGGTTATAATAATATTTTATTATTATATTTCATAAGAACAGACATAGTACTGTTGATCAATAGTAACATTATCATCAGTTTCATAGTCAAATCTTACACAAGTCTTGGAACAGAAAATAATATCATAAATGTAATTGATCAACCATCCTTCTGAAAGATCTTCAGGGAAAATTTCATTCATCATTCTTTGGAAGTGTGAAGGTGCAGTTTTGATTCCAAAAGGCATCCTCAAATACTCATACACTCCAAAATGAAAAATGATTCTCAAGTATTTCCTTGCTCTTGGTGTCACTACATTCTGATGAAATCCTTTAAGGGTATCCATAGTGCTTATATACACTGCTTGACATATTTGGGTGAGGGCAATTTGGATTTTTGGTATTGGGTACCTGTCTGGAACAGTGTAAGTGCTCCGAGCTCTAAAGTCCCCAACCATTCTAGATTTTTCATTATGCCATGCCACTATGACTGGTGTAGTTATTTCTAGTTCTTCATTGTGGCCCACTTTTCTTATTACACCATGGTCTAGAAGCTCTCTGATATGAATTTCTGGAGCTTCTCTTGATTTTGGACTTGCTGGATATGCAGGTCTTCTTAAGAGTGGTGGATAAGGTCTCTCAATATTAAGAATAATGTCAATTTCATGACCAATAATTGCCCCTAAAGGTTCTTTATCGAAGTTAATGCTTCTTCGTGGTCATATAAAATAGTAGAAAGTTCATTTTCTTGTTTATCACTCAAATGAAGGCTTATTTCAGCTTCATTCAACTGTTCAGACTTGAATTTCTCTTGCTCTAAGTTGAGTCATGATACTTTGTTCACTGTAATTTGTTTTTTAAATGGTAAAAAGGCAAATTTTTGGCGCTTATTGTCTCCAATAGTAAAGTATCTGTCCTTTTTGTTATGTAAATCTATGCCATACATGATCAAATAATCAATTCCCAATATGAAATGGGTACTAGAGAAATTTTCCATAATAACAAATTCAACAGTGATTCTTAAATTTATATTTATATGTGGAAATATGACACTAGTTTCAAATATTCCCAATGCTTTCATTGGGTTACTTGCACTATTGAGTTTTATGCCATCAATTGGCAACGTTTGATCCTCAAATTTTGGTACACAAGTCTTAAGAAAGGATTTTCCTAAAAAAGAGCAGAATGCTCCTGGGTCAAGAAGTAGTTTAGTGGGTTTGTTGTCAATTACCACCTCTGTTATACAGGAGTTACCAGCTGTATAACCTTTCCCTCTGTTTTGTTTTGTTTTCATTAACTGTGCATCTTGTATTTTTGATAAATCAAGTTGGTTGTTGCTCAACTGTGGCAAGTGTGAATAAGATTCCATGATGTCAAAGGTGGAATTGATATTTTCTATATCTTTTGAAGATTCAGAAAATATTGATGTTTATCATGTGAATTATCTTCAATTGCATCATCATTTTCAATATCAGGTTCTTTTTCAATGTGAATCTCATTGACTTTCCCCTTTTTGGACATGTATTGGAAGAATGTGTAGTGCTTTGGCAAATATGGCATTTTCTGATTTTATCTGCAGATTTATCTTTCAAATTACTAGAATTTTCTTTGGGGTTTTTGTCCACAGAATCCTTCCAAGGTGTATCAAACCTTGTTTTGAGATTCACCCTACTAGAACTAATTCTAGTTCTGGTGGTTACTTCTTCTAATATATTGATAATATCTTCTTCCAAAGGCTGTTCAGTAGTCCTGCTTTTGACAGCATGCTCTAGGTCACCTCCACATTGTCTGAGAATTGTTCTATGAATCATAAATCCTGACATGTCAGGGTATAATTCTGTTGGTCTATCTTTTTGTTGTCAAAAACATGGTAAGGCTTTGTCCTTATCAGAATTGAATTTTGCAGATTCAAAGGCTGTTTCAACCTTGAACCTCCAAGCATCATTGGCCCATTTGATGATAATTTGGGTTTTCCACCAAGTCCAACTTTGGTGTCCATGTGCTTTTCTCAATTTGATATACCATCTGTGAGCTGATTTGGTAAACAAGGTTTTTACCCTGGCTGTTACCAATCTGTCTGGTAATTCAAAATCCTCTTTGATCATGTCAAGACCTCTGATGAATTCCATATGGTCATATTCTCCTTCACCACTGAAGTGAAGCCATTCCTTAATTTTTGGAACTTCTTTCAAGAGTGCTTGGCCCATTTATGGTTCCAAGGTATGAAAAGAAGTAGAAAATTCATTTTTTAGCTGTGAATTTTCCATATCCAATACTTGTGGATTGGGAATCCCTGTACCCTCATTTTGATTCAGAGGTGTAGACATTCTTGTGAAGGTGTTTAGCAGTTGTTCAATTTCATTCATTTTACTGTTGCTATACCTTTAGGTATTTCTGAATTCATATTGGGAGGCTTGTATTAAATTTATAACTTCAATTTTATACATTTCTTCTTTATGTGTCAGCTCTTGCCATAATTCTGTTTGTCTTGTATTATCAGCAGTGACTTGATTCAATTTCATTGTTAATTTTGATACTTCTTCTTGTGAATTATCAAAACACTTTTTCAAGGCAATTATATGTGTCTTTACTTCAATAAATGATTTTGAAATATCATCAAGAGTTTTCATATTATCCTTTTTGATAGTACTTATGGCTTGTTTTATTCTTGTTTTAATTATGTCATCAATATTGAATTTAGAATATTTGCTTGTTAATTCTTTAATAATGGTAGATTGTTCATTTATCTTAATGCAAAAAGAATTATCATTATTGGAAGTTTCAAATGTTCTTAAAACGTTTTCAAAACATAGAAGTGTTTCATTGAGTTGGCTCAGACTGAAGTTATTTGTTTTAAGATTGTCACAAATTGATGTATTTTTATAAGAAAGATGACTTTTTACGTCAGTTATAGCTTCATAAAACTCTGGAATAGAATCAAAAACATCAGAAATCATTTCTGATATTTTAATCTGGCTCCTTCTTCTTTTTTAATTCCATCATTGTTCTGGCCATCTAAACCACATTTTCCATGGCCTCCTGTTGGAATTTTGGGATCCTTTAGCCCTGGCTGTAAGGTTTGGTGGCTGGTGCTTTTCCTTTGCCCTTGTTTGGAGCTTGTGGCTGCTTGTTCATGTTGAAATTGCTGCTGCTGGCCACTGGGGCTGTTTTTGGCACTTGCTTTGGAGGTGGAGGGTTGTTTTTCCTCCATTCTCCTGTTAAGAGCTTCATGCTTTTATTCTCCATCAATGGATGCCATCCATTGAGCAATTTGCAAGTATTGGGATGGCCAAGGAGTTTTCTCACAGTCAGGTAAGAATTCATGCAGTTTTTCCACAGATCTGTAAGGATCTGGTACTCCTTGTACTGCAGTGCATTGTTGTAGGCTTTGTGGCTGGCTTTGTATATGTCCACTGAGGCTTCTTGTGGCGGTGTCAGCTCTTGTTGAAGGTAGAATGGTATTATCAGCTTCAGAATGACCTATTTCAGTTGTTTGGAAGTCAGCAATTGACTCTTGTCCTTCTGTACCTGAATGGCCTCTGCCATTATCACATCTATTGCCTTTCTGGGAGCTGCTTGAGGGGTTATGGCTGGCTCCTGATCTAGTTGAAGGCATATTTTATGATTAAAAAGGCTTTAAAATAGTATTTTTACGTCAAAAACTTACTATTGGCCAAATTTGTAGCCTTCTGAAGGGTATTACTTATATCCAAGCTAATCAATTCAGAATATATTGGGCCAGGTTGGTTATTTTGAGTCACAATAACAGTACTATTATGGTCTGAATCAACAGTATTGGCAGGGATGATGCTGGTGACTGTTGGGCTGTTTCAATGTTTTCTTGTCTTACCACATTGTCAGACACTAAAATTAATGATAAAGCCAATTAATTAAGTAAAAAAAGGTATTCAAAAAAATAAAAAAATATAAGCCTCACTTATAAGATGAAAAATTTATTTTTCATGGATTTTTTGAATTATAAGTATTTTTTATATGTTTTTTAAATTTTTCAATATAAGAAAAAGGTTTAAAAGAGTAAAAAAATATGTCCCAGGTAAAATATCATGGCTTGGCCCTCAAATGTAAGGTGTGAGTATGAAAATTTAATAAAATATCAAGTACTTTTCCTGTCCTCAAAATTTATATAAGGTAGAATTATTTAAAAATAGTAAAAAATATTATTTTTAGAGATAAAACACGCAAATTTTATTGTTCTTAGCTTTATAAGTATAAAACAATAATATAATAAAAATTTATTGTTTTACCAACAATAACGATTTATCCAAAAAGACTCTACAGGAGATATTTAAGGCAATAAAAGAAATTTCTTCAAGAGCAATTTCAATTGGAATTAATTGAGCAAAGAGCTGCAAGCAATTAATTAAAGAAAAAAGTCTTTAAAAGTATATGTAAAGAGAAAACACGTTCAAAAGTGACCATAATGAATTTGGAAACAAAGTGACAAATCTATAAGTGTGACCCTTTGAGATATGACCACATACCCAAAAAGGTCACAAGAAATATTTAAAATAATTATACATTATAAATAATTAACTTAAAACTACAAAAATGCCATAAATAGGCATAAAACTGGGTTTACCTTAAAACCCAATGGATAAACATGTGAAATAAATTACACCATTGGATTCCCCATGGTAAAATACACATATACCATTTTTATGGCATATCTGTAAAGTCAATATTTAATGAGTTATAAGTAATAATATCTTATAAAAAACATAAATCCTTAGTTATTTCAAATACCAATGAAACAAAATGTGGAATGAATGGGACCCTTGGATTCTCCATAAACATCCACACATAAAACACTTAAGGAGTTAAGCTGGATATATGCACTTTTTTGGTCAATGCATATATTCCAGGATTTTAGCTAATATCTTTTGAAATATACATTATAGAGTAATGAACAAAAAATAAAGTCACCATATAATTACTGTAGAAGTACAGAAATGAACTTTATTTCACAAGTTATAAACAAGGTTAAAACCTGTAAGGGATTATTCATTAAAATCAATAGAGCTGTTGACCACTTTGTTGTGAAAGTGGTCCAAACTTAAAAAAAGGAGACAGTTGGATTCTACTAGCTCATTCATGAAGAATGATGTATTTTTCATTACAATATTCAAGGTATAACTCCTTGAAATCATTGTTTGGAGTTCAAAATATTAAATTTCAACAGAAAAGAGGAGTTACAAGAAAAATCATCAAAAATACAGTTTAGATGATTGAATGAAATTCTCTTGGAAGCTTAAGGAGGACATGCCACGCTATCAGAATCCACTCCCAGAATAGCTGTAGCGTGTATAACCTAAAAGTTATTAATGATCAAAGCTTAAGCTTAAATTTGATCATTTAAGATCACTCACTGTAATCTTATTTTAGGTTTAACAGTCATATAAGTGATAAAACTGGTGAATACTATTAAAATATGATTAATCATAATACAATCCACGAAGCTTAGGCTTCTGCAAAGCCTATTATGTCATCAAACTTAGAGTTATAGTGATAACTCTAAATAATGGCATAATCATGAGGTAAGATGGTTTGATCATGATTTAATCATCCCCAAACCTTAAAATATTGATCAATTCTAGTAGAAAGCATCGGTACACGTCTATTAGAAGCCTGTTGGACTCTAGGAGGAAGTTATTTACTATAAATAGAGCTCTTTTTACTCTGTTTTCCCCTCAGACGCTTACAAAACATTAAATCATCAAATAAAAAGGTAATTTCTGTATTCTTTATATATAAAACTTTTATATTATCAAAGAACAAAGATAATCTTATAATAATCTTCATCTCTGACATGATTATTGCATTTATTTACTTGTTTTGTCTAAATCTCTCTTAAAAACCTCAATTCCACATAAAATCAAGAAAAATTGGAATTTCTCTTAAATTGTATTGCAACCTAAATTTAAACAAGTTGTATTTACACTTTTAGGCGTAAAATTATTTGAAATTATTATATTAAGCATTAAAAGTAGGTTATTTCTCTTATTATAATAATTTTTCTCTATTATTACTTTAATAATTCTATAATTGATATAAATAGTATTTATATGAATTTATAACTTTAATATTAGTAATATTATTGTTATTAATTGTTTTTTATTAATAAAAAACAGTTTTTTATGCCTTTATTATTTGTTGGTAACAATAATAAAGTGCTCTTAAATATATTAATTATCTTATATTGATCTATTCATTTATTATATCATTATATTTATTTCATAATATAACTATAATAATTATTTATTATTATAATTATTTTTATCTTATTTGTTGCATTTATAAGGACATTCATAGTACAATAAGTAAGATATTAGTAAATTTTACTTATTGTTTCATAGTCAAACCTTACATTTGGGGGCCTGGCCATGATATTTACTCTAAAAGACCTTTAAAAAGATTCTAATTGGGTTTATTCAATGTTAAATTATAATTATAATCATAAAATTATACAATAGCTTTATATTTATTGATTTTAAATACTATTGAGGCATTTGGAAAGCAATTGTACTGTCTTACACGTGGTTTTTCACATCCTTATACTTGCAAGAACTTTCTTTGAATGACTCTAGTAATTAAAAAAGATATTTTATAAACTATAAATTAATTTTATAAAAGAATCATACCCATTTTTTATTTTATTCTTTAAAAATAAAAATATAAAAAACAAAAAAAAAATTATAAATAAAAAACCAAAAAAAAAAGTTATTTTTTATTCATTTTTATTTCATTTATTTATCTATTTTCATTTTTGATGATATAAAAGCAATTTTTACGTGGAAAATTGCCATATCCTACCAAAAATAACACTTTTTATATAAAGAATTATATTTATTTGTCTTTTTTAGTGTTTGAAGACAATCCAACAGAGGACAACCAAACCACTGCCAAAAGATTGGTGGAAGAAACTTGTAAAAGTTCTCCAACACCGATAATCACTAAGAAAAAGAAAGCTAAGAAATTAGACTTTCCAGGGCCCACCATTCAGGACTCTGAAGGTGGGTACCTCATTTATAAATCGCCATAAGAAGAATTCCTGTTCTTAAATCCTCTTATTTCTTATTTTTCTTAAAATATGACTACCAGAAGAGTCTCCCAATACTCCATCCAATCAGATGGAGCTGGACTCAGAGGTAGAATTGATTCCTCAAAAGGGAAAAGGAAGGGAAATATCCCCAGTGGAACAGAATCCACACAAGGAAGTGCCTTATCCCAAAGGCAAGTCCCAGAAATGCCCATGATATCTGAACCAGAGTTAGAACTAAGCACTGCCTGCATTATTCCATCACCAAGTTCCATGTGATGTCACGTCACAAAATTCTGGTTCATTTTGAATCACATGTCTGTGTTTATCTATTCCCCATGTGATATTTAATAATCCTATATAGATGTGATGGAATAATCTCTATTACATAAACAGTGGAATGGTTCATTTTATATGAACCTCAGGTTGTTGATGTAAAATCAACCAGAGGTTGATATAAAATCAACCCAAGGTTGATGTAAAATCAACCAGAGGTTGATATAAAATCAACCCAAGGTTGATGTAAAATCAACCAGAGGTTGATATAAAATCAACCCAAGGTTGATGTAAAATCAACCAGAGGTTGATATAAAATCAACCCAAGGTTGATGTAAAATCAACCAGAGGTTGATATAAAATCAACCCAAGGTTGATGTAAAATGAACCAGAGGTTGATATAAAATCAACCCAAGGTTGATGTAAAATCAACCAGAGGTTGATATAAAATCAACCCAAGGTTGATGTAAAATCAACCAGAGGTTGATATAAAATCAACCCAAGGTTGATGTAAAATCAACCAGAGGTTGATATAAAATCAACCCAAGGTTGATGTAAAATCAACCAGAGGTTGATATAAAATCAACCCAAGGTTGATGTAAAATCAACCAGAGGTTGATATAAAATCAACCCAAGGTTGATGTAAAATCAACCAGAGGTTGATATAAAATCAACCCAAGGTTGATGTAAAATCAACCAGAGGTTGATATAAAAGCAACCCAAGGTTGATGTAAAATCAACCAGAGGTTGATATAAAATCAACCCAAGGTTGATATAAAATCAACCCAAGGTTGATGTAAAATCAACCAGAGGTTGATATAAAATCAACCCAAGGTTGATGTAAAATCAACCAGAGGTTGATATAAAATCAACCCAAGGTTGATGTAAAATCAACCAGAGGTTGATATAAAATCAACCCAAGGTTGATGTAAAATCAACCAGAGGTTGATATAAAATCAACCCAAGGTTGATGTAAAATCAACCAGAGGTTGATATAAAATCAACCCAAGGTTGATATAAAATCAACCCAAGGTTGATATAAAATCAACCCAAGGTTGATGTAAAATCAACCATTGGTTGATGTAAAATCAGCCAGAGGTTGATGTAAAATCAACCAAATATTTAAAATGAACCATAGGTTGATGTAAAATCAACCATAGCTTGATGTAAAATCAACCATAGCTTGATTTAAAATCAACCATAGCTTGATGTAAAATAAATCATAGGTTGATGTAAAATCCACCAGAGGTTGATGTAATATTAAACATAGGTTGAGTTGATATCAACCAAATGTTTTGTATTACCAATCAAAGCTTGAATTGGTATATTAATCTCTCATTGTGAGGGATAAAATTTCAATTATGGGCTATCAATTCCCCACCGTGAGATATCAACTGAGAATAATGTGGAATGAATTCCTCATGATGTGAAATAAATTCCTCATGATGTGAAATAAATTCGAAATGATGTGAAATAAATTTTACATCATGTGGAATCAATTCCTCATGATGTGAAATCATTCCCCATCATTTGGAACAATTTCTCATCATTTTGGATCAGTTTCTCATCATTTGAAATCAATTTCCCATCATGTGGAATCAATTTCTCATCATGTGTATTCAATTCCTCATCATGTGGAATCAATGCCACATCATGTGGAATTCATTCCCCAACATGGGAAATCAATTCCCTATGATGTTAAATCAATTCCCCAATATGATGGGGAATTGATTTTTCATGATCAGAAATTCATTTCACATGGTGGGGATTTATTTCCCATGATGGAGAATTAAGTCCACATGATTAGGCATTGATTACACATGATGATGAATTGATTCCACATGATGAGAAATTCATTCCACATGATGGGGAATGGATTTCACATCATGAGGAATTGATTCCACATGATGTCAAATTGATTTCACATGATTTCGAATTTATTTCACATCATGAGGAATTGATTTTGAATGATGATTAATTGATTTCACATGATGAGTAATTGATTCCACAGATGAGGAATCAATTCCACATGATGAGGAATTCATTCCACATGATTCTAAGTTGATAACCCATGGTGGGGAATTGATAGCCCATAATTGAAATTTGATCCGTCACACTGAGAGATTAATATACCAATTCAAGCTTTGATTGGTAATACAAAAAATTTGGTTTATATTGAATCAACCTTTGTTTAATATTACATCAACCTCTGGTTGATATCAAATCAACCATAGGTTGATTTTACATCAACCTATGGTTTATTTTATATCAATCTATGGTTTATTTTACATCAAGCTATGGTTGATTTTACATCAAGCTATGGTTGATTTTACATCAAGCTATGGTTGATTTTACATCAAGCTATGGTTGATTTTACCTCAAGCTATGGTTGATTTTACATCAAGCGATGGTTGATTTTACCTCAAGCTATGGTTGATTTTACATCAAGCTATGGTTGATTTTACATCAACCTATGGTTTATTTTACATCACCCTATGGTTGATTTTACATCAACCTATGGTTGATTTTACATCAACCTATGGTTGATTTTACAACAGCCTATGCTTGATTTTACATGAACCTATGGTTGATTTTACATCAACCTATGGTTGATTTTACATTAACCTATGGTTGATTTTACATCAACCTATGGCTGATTTGACATCAACCTCTGGTTGATTTGAAATAAACCTCTGGTTGATTTGAAATAAACCTCTGGTTGATTTTACATAAACCTCTGGTTGATTTTACATCAAAAACTTGAGGTTCATATAAAATGAACCATTCCACTGTTTATGTAATAGAAATTATTCCATCACATCTATATAGGTTGATTAAAAATAAAATGGGGAATATATAAACACAGACATATGATTTGAAATGAACCAAACGTTTGTGATATGACATCACATGGACTTTGGTGATGAAATAATGCAGGCAGTGTAAGTATGAGTGACTCAAACAGGTAAAAATCACATTCAGAGGGCTCAAAGAGACATTTACATGAGCCAGTACAAACAGTACTACACAGTGTACAAAGACAAGGACTGGGAAATGTTGCCTCAAATACACCAAGGAGTGATCAACTCCTGGAACATCCTGAAAAAGTTCCTCAAAGAGGAGGAAATAGTGAGATACTCCAATGGATGTAATCCACTATGATCCAAACCTCAAATCAAAAAGATCAAGGAGTACCATGCCAAAAAGAAGGAAGCAACCAAGGAAGAAGCCCCAGTAGCTTCTACCAGAAAGCCCCAAGCCAACCCACTTCCCCAAGAAGGGAAGAAGAACAATAAAAAGAATTGGAGAAAACCATATTCCCCAAGCTACAGGATTCCAAAAATCAAAAAGGATGCCATGGACAATGTATTCAACATGGCCAGATCCTTGATGGAATTCAAGGACAAGAAAGAAAAAAGAATGAGACAACCTCATTTCCCGAAGAAATAACCTTTCCCAATGATGTTGTAAATAATTTAACAGAAATTAAAAATAGTATATTACCTCTAAAAGAAATTAAAAACAGTTTATTATCATTACAAGAAATAAACAACAACTTATCCTCTTTAACAAAAATTGTTGTACAAAATAAAAAAGAAATTGACAACATTAATTTTATTGTTGAGAATAATAAACCAAAGATTTTGATTCATAACACTCAAAAATTAATACAAGGACAACAAGAATTGTATAAATACATAAAAGATATCAAAGATAAAGCTTTGACAATTGATTATGACGTGAGTATTGACAATCTTACAGAAAAATTAAACAAACTAAGTATTTCTGTAAAACGATTTGAAGAAAAGACTTCATCACGCCAAAAATTACTTTTGGACCATGTGGAAATGAGTGATGAAGCAAGAATGCATCTGAAAGATGACATTCAAAGTGAAATAAGGCTTATTACTGAAAAAATGGATAAAATTCATGAGGCTCACTCAAATAGGCCAAAGTTATCAACACCATTTTCTCACATAAGAAGCCCTGTTAAACCAAAAGAGTAATTAACAAATCCATTAATAACAGACTTAAGTCACCAAGACAATAACCAAGTCTTCATGAAGGAAGCACCTCAATTAAAAGAATGGCCAACATTCACTGGAGAAGGTGAATATGACCACATGTCATTTATCAAGACAATTGACATGCTGAAAGAAGATTATTCCATACCAAATCAATTAATTACTGCAAGATTACATTCATTGGTTGAAAAATCTTCAAAAAGATGGTATTATGACATAAGACAAACAAATGGCAAAAATACCTGGTCTTGGTGGAAACAAGAAATAATCACTAAGTGGGCCAATGATGCCTAGAGGTAGAAGATAGAGAATGCATTTGAAAATTCTTTCTTTGACCCAGACAAAGAAAAACCTTTAACTTGGCTCTTAAAACAAGTTGAAAGACTCAATGCATTGTACGCAGAAATCTCACAAAAAATGGTGCACATGAAAATACTTCAGAAATGTGGAGGAGAGCTAGAACATGCGCTAAGAAGCAGGTGTATAGAGCCATGCTCCACAGAAGAGTATATCAATGCACTAGAGGACATAGTGACAAGAACAAAAATTGGCAGAACTTGGAAGAAATTGGACATTAAGAGTCCAAATAAGCCATTTATCAAAAAAGATAAATCAAAACAAGCTTTCAAGCCCAAAAAATCCAAGAATTCTGAGCAAAGAAAATGCCATAAATGTGGAGGTATTGGAAACTTAGCCAATAACTGCCTCAAAAAGGCAAAAATTAATGAAATTTTGGAAACTGAGAACCACCATGACAAAGAAGAGGAATCTGACTCTGAAAAAGAAACAGAAGAGTCAGAAAGTTCTGAAAGTGATGAAAATGATATAATTAATGCACAAATTAATAATATGGATATAATTTATGAATTACTAGATGTTAACTCAAACTTACCACAAGTTGGAACATCTGACACAAACCTGACAAATATACAAGATGCCAAAGTGTAAAGAACCAAACCTGCTAAAGGAATGGGATATACAGCAGGAAAATCAAGTATAAGTATTGTTATGGTTGATAACCAAGAAGGAAAAGTGAACTTGGATACAGGAGCATATTTTGCCTGTGTTGGTAAAAGTTATTTAAAAACCATTGTCCCAGATTGGCAAGAAAAACTTATGCCAATACAAGGTGTCAAATTTAGTAGTGCAAGTGAGAGCATGAAGCCCCTTGGAATAATTGAGTTAACACTAGTTTTTCCTCACCCCTCACAATGTGTCAGAATTAAAGTAAATTTTTTAGTAATGGACAACTGTACTAGTAATCACTTCATACTTGGAATTGACTACTTGTCAATTTATGGTATAGATATCTCTAACCAAAAAGATAGATATTTTACCATAGGAGACAACAAAAGACAAAAGTTTGGCTTCTTAAACAACAAAAAACAAATTACAGTTATTAAGAATGAAGAGAAAAGTCCAGAAAAGGAACTTTTTATATCTGAACAACTCAAAGAGGCAGAATTCAATCAAGAATTAACAGAAAAAATGGAAGGAAAATTCATTGACCTCTTATTTAAGTACAAAAACGCCTTTGCAACTGACAAAGAACCACTAGATTCCATAATTGGGCATGAGGTGGATATAATTCTTAATGTGGAAACGCCTTACCCACCTTTACTAAGAAGAACTGCTTACCCAGCTAGTCCAAGGGCTAGAGAAGCCTTGGAGGTACACATTAAAGAATTCATGGACCTTGGAGTATTAAGAAAAGTAGGACATAATGAACAGGTAGAGGTCACTACACCTGTCATTATAGCTTGGCATAATGGAAAATCAAGAATGGTAGGAGACTTCAGAGCCCTTAACACCTATACCATTTCAGACAGGTATCCAATACCCAGAATCCATGAGACATTGACACAATTGTCGCAAGCTAAGTTCATTACAGCCATGGATGTCTTAAAGGGTTTTTATCAAAATTTCTTAAAAGAAAATGCCAAGAAGCTACTGAGGATAATAGTCCACTGTGCAATTTTTGAATACTTAAGAATGCCATTTGGCATAAAAAATGCACCTTCCCATTATCAAAGGATGATGAATACCATATTTCCTGAAGAATTATCAGAAGGATGGTTAATTATCTATATTGATGATATCATAGTTTTCTCAGAAACTTGGGAAAATCACCTTACAAGACTAGAAAGGGTACTACAAAAAATAGTGCAAGTGAATATGAAAATTTCCTTGAAAAAGTGTCATTTTGCATACATTGAACCAAAAGCACTAGGACATGTTGTATCTGGACTTAGTCTAGGCATAGACAAGAATAAAGTAGCAGCAATACTACTTAAATCAATACCTCAAACCAAAAAAGAATTGCGATCATTTCTAGGATTTACTGGTTACTATAAACAGCATATAAAGGACTTTGCAAAAATTGCCAAATCCTTGTATAAAATATGTGATCAACAAACAGTCTATGAAATGACAGAAGAAAGAGTCAAGGCATATGAAGAATTGAAAAATTCCTTAACAAATTCCCCATTTCTTCTAATGCCAGATTGGAAACTACCCTTCAAACTTTACATTGATGCTTGTGGAGAAGGACTAGGTGCTGCACTACACCAGACACAAATTATCAATGATAAACCAGTGGAAGGACCAATTTGTTTTATTTCAAGACAGATAAAGCTAACAGAAGCAAGATATGGAGTAAGTCAAGTGGAATGCCTCTGCTTAGTGTGGGCTTTAGAAAAATTACATTATTACTTGGATGGAACAGTATTTGATGTGATTACAGATTGTAATGCTGTAAAATCTCTATTACATATGAAAACTCCAAATAGACACATGCTGAGATGGCAAATTGCTATCCAAGAATATAGAGGAAATATGACTATAGTTCATAAATCTGGTAATATTCATAAAAATGCAGATGATCTTAGCAGATGGGCTCTAGCAAATACCCCTGACAATCCAGCATGGGTACCACAGGAAGAGAACCATATAGAAGGAATATGTGTCACAGACATTGGCACAGAATTCTCTAAACAAGTTAAAGAAATCTCTAAGGTAGAGAAGAATTTCCATATCTTAAGCCAACTTCTAATGAAAGACTGCAAAGATCCATCACTTCCATCAAAATTAGATGAAACATGGAAAAAGGCATATGATGAAGGAAGATTCCACCTCCTTGATGGAATCCTTTACCAAAGAACAAAACACACATGTGTTATGGCCTTAACAGATAGAACCCTGATAAACACTATCTTACATGAGTGCCATGATAGTGTTGCAGCTGGACATCTTTCAGAAGACAGAACACTAGAAAGGGTTAAAACCTGCTCTTGGTGGCCAAATTGGAAGAAAGATGTTGCAGAATACTGCCAAACCTGTGACAAATGTCAAAACTCCAACAGAGCCACAGGAAAGAAATTTGGAATGATGATCCAAATCCAAGAACCAAAATCCCCTTGGGAAATAGCTCATATGGAGTGGGTAACAGAATTACCTCCAGGAGGAGACAGAAGCTATAATGCATGCCTAGTATTAGTTGACAGGTATAGAAAAACTCCCATGTTCCTATTATGTCACAAAGATGACACAGCTATGGACACAGTCATAATGATATGGAATAAAGTCATTAGCCATACAGGCTTATT
Organism: Austropuccinia psidii; assembly: GCA_023105745.1. Taxonomy (NCBI): domain Eukaryota; kingdom Fungi; phylum Basidiomycota; class Pucciniomycetes; order Pucciniales; family Sphaerophragmiaceae; genus Austropuccinia; species Austropuccinia psidii. The sequence continues at coordinate 50,859,064 of JALGQZ010000007.1, read as the reverse complement.
CCAGAATATTATAAGTGACAGAGACCCAAAATTCACTTCAGCATTATGGACAAATCTCCATAACTTGTTTGGGACAAAGTTATCATTATCAACAGCTTACCATCCTCAAACTGATGGTTTAGCAGAAAGAATGAAACAAACCTTGGAGGACATGATCAGAAGATTCTGTGCTTATGGACTAGAATTCAAAGATTCTGATGGTTTTACCCATTATTGGTGTACACTAATACCAGCCCTTTAACTGGCATATAAAACATCAATCCATTCTTCTACTGGAAAACACCAGCAATGCTAGAAAAAGGTTGGAATCCAAGACTTCCTTATGATACCCTCAAAAAGGACTTAGTGGATATACATCCAACAGCAAGCAGTTTTAAGATAATGCTTTACAAAGCAAGACACCATGCAAACAGATGTATGTAAGATTCTTTCAAATATGCAAGAGAAAGATGGGATAAAAGTCATAAACCACCTGAATTCAAAATAGGAGACTTGGGCCTAGTATCAACCCTTAATTTTAATAACATAAAAGGTCCAAAGAAACTGAAAGATTTCTTTGCAGGACCATTTATGATAAAGGCACTTCATGGACCCAATGCTGTGAAATTGGACCTCACAGGTGAATTAATGAACAAACACCCAACTTTCCCTGTAAGTCTGATAAAACCTTACATCTCAAGTGACAAGGAGTTATTTCCACTAAGAAATAAACCCCCACTGGAAATTCCCCCCTTGGAAGAAGGAGTAGAAAAGAAAATTGTAAAAGTCCTTAAAGAAAGAAGGACAAGAAACAAAAAAGAAAGAGAATACCTTGTAAGGTATAGAAATTCAACTCAAGAAGATGAATGTCTACTTGAGAAAGATATAACAAATGATGATAAACTACTAAGAAGGTTCAGACATGAAAGAAAACCTAAAGAATAGAAAAGTTAAAGCATTATTGAGCTTCAAGACTAACAAAGTCTATTGAAAAGGTAGGACAGTGGATGATACCCTAATTACACATATCAGATTGTGGTACAATATTTTTTGGTGGTAGGGAATTTGAACCTTTGAGATATGACCACATACCCATAAAGGTCACAAGAAATATTTAAAATAATTATACATCAAAAATAATTACCTTAAAACTACAAAAATGCCATAAATAGGCATAAAACTTGGTTTAACTTAAATTCCAATGAATACGCATGTAAAATAAATTACACCATTGGATTCCCCATGGTAAAATACACATATACCATTTTTATGGCATTTCTGTAAAGTCAATATTTAATGAGTTATAAGTAATAATACCTTATAAAAAACATAAATCCTTAATTATTTCAAATACCAATGAAACAACATGTAAAATAAATGGTACCATTGGATTTCCCATAAACATCCACACATAAAACAATTAAGAAGCTAATCTTCAAAGTCAATACCTAAGCAGTTAGGCTGGATATATGCACTTTTTTGGTCAATGCATATATTCAAGGATTTTAGCTAATATCTTTTGAAATATACATGATAGAGTGATGAACCAAAGATGAAGTCACCATGACATTACTTTAGTAACACAGCAATGAACTATCTTTCACTAGTTATAAACAAGGTTAGAACCTGTAATGGTTTATTGATTAAAATCAATAGAGCTGTTGACCACTTTGTTGTGAAAGTGGTCCAAACTTAAAAGAAAGTAGACAGTTTGATTCTACTAGCTCATTTGTGAAGAATGATGTTTTTTGTATTACAATATTCAATGTATGACCCCTTGAAATCATTGTTTGAAATTTAAAATATTAGATTTGACAGAAAAGAGGAGTAACAAGAAAGATTATCAAAAATACAGTTTTGATGATGTAATCGAATGCTCTTGGCAGTCTGAAAAGTCCATGCCAAGCTATCAGAATCCACTCTCAGAATAGCTGTAGCGTGTATAACCTAAAAGTTATTAATGATCAAAGCTTAAGCTTAAATTTGATCAATCAAGATCACTCACTGTAATCTTATTTTAGGTTTAAAAGTCATATAAGTGATGAAACTGGTGAATACTATTAAAATATTATTAAACCTAATACAATCCACAAATTTTAGGCTTCTTCCAAGCCTATGATGTCATCAAACTTAGAGTTATAGTGAAAAATCTAAATAACGGCGTAATTATGAGGTAAGATGGTTTGATCATGATGTAATCATCGACAAACCTCAAAATATTTATCAATTTCAGTAGAAAGCATCAATACACGTCTACTAAAAGCCTGTTGGACTCTAGGAGGAAGGTCTTTACTGTGAGCCTTGAGGTATATTTTACATACCCACATAGGCCACAATTATCTTAAAAATGTATTTTGAATTATGCATAACTCATAAGTCATGCATATATCCAAAATTCATCATTTTTGATTTCAAAAAAAATGAGTAACTTTCTATTGACTAAGTAAATCCATGGATTTAAGGCCAGATTTGGATTCTACACAAAAATTCACCTAGGGTAGCTCCATAGAGTGAATAAGCTCAAATTAACTCTTTGAGGTTGTAATATGGAAAATACTTCAATACCACATCATCAATACCACATAAAAGATCCGTGAAAATTTTTGTTTTCTTAATTTCACGCCAAAATAATGGGAATGTGAGAAATCCCATGTTACATATACACTAAGAATAGTGTTATGCATGTTTTGAACACTTAATATCATGGTATTCTTACATGGACTTTTGGTACACCCATAGTGGATATCTCACTTGAAGCTTAATTTTCTATTTTGACGTGAAAAATAGGCAAGGGGGACAAAAGACATCAAGGAGAGCCAGGGTACCCAACTTCTGAGGACTCAGAGGTGTGGAATGCTCCAAAGCTTTGATCCATGGCTGATCTTGGCCCAATTAGTAAACTAAAACACTTTGGGAACTTGGTTACCATGTTACAACTACAGTAATTCATAAGAAAATAGCAAATAACCTGCTCTTTTGACGTGCCAAGGAGGTAAAGAGCTACTCAGACTCCTGTAACCATGTAAATTCTTAATTACTTTCCATGGCTAGACCCTAAAAGAGTAATTAAAACCCTTTTGGGACTTGTATCCATTGATTTACCTCATAGCAACCAGCTAAACACTGATATTTGCAATTCTACGTAGAAATGAGGTAAAACCTTTAAAAATTCATTAAAAATACAATTATTAATAAATCATCCTGAAACTTTCAGGACCAATAGAAAAGTGTATGATCTATGGTACAACCAAAAAGAATCACAGTTTTCCTAGTAAAATTAAAAGTTTTACTTACAGTCCATTTTTGACTATTCTATGTGAAATACTGAATCTTCAAAAATTCACAGTAAGTACAACCTGTGATGAAATTGCCAATAACATTGATAAATTTGAGAAATCAATGATTATTTTGGAATAAAAGAATATTTACAGATGTTACTCCTTTTATTCTTAACTATATTGGGGTTGGTAGTCACATAAAAGCATCAATTAAGTAATTATGATAATCTTATGTGACAACAGATGATGCAATCAATAATCCAAAAACGTTTATTGTTTTCTCACTCACTGGTTTTTCAGTTTGCTCCATGGAACGCCTCTGTGAGCTGTTATTGACTTACAAGAGGCCTCTTCTTGCTGTTTTTTCCAGATCAAATCATCTTATCATTTTATTAAATCATTATTACCAACAAGTAAGTATTAGTTAAACTATTCTTAAGTGTTTTATTCTTTCTGAATAAATCAGAAGGACGTGAAATCATAGAATTCAACTATATATTGTTGTAATACTGTTATAAATCCTTTTTATCCCTAAAATCCACAATTCTATGTCAAATTTCTCTACTTTTATCTTTCAATAAGTTTTTTGGAGTATTAGTGAGTCATTTATCTTAAATTCTTAAAGTTTTTCTCTATCATTAGTTTTCTTCAAGAATTATCATTATAATTATATATTAAAATAATTTTATTTTTTTAATAAAAGAAGTTTTTATTATGAAAATCTTCTTGTAATTGATTCTTGTAGACAATTACTGCTCAATGTTATAATCACTAGTAGTGTATAACACGTGAAAGAAATAATCTTAATTATTTAATTGTTGTTATAATAATACTTTATTATTATATTTCATAAGAACAGACATAGCACTGTTGATTAATAGTAATATTATCATCAGTTTCATAGTCAAATCTTACATTTACTATAAGTAGAGCTCTTTTTACTCTGTTTTCACCTCAGACGCTTACAAAACATTAAATCATCAAAAAAAGGTAATTTCTTTATCCTTTATATATAAGCCTTTTTTATTATTAAAGGCCAAATCTTATCTTATAATAATCTTCATCTCTGATGTGATTATTGCATTTATTTAATTGTTTTGTCTAAATTTCTCTTAAAAACCTCAATTCCACGTAAAATCAAGAAAAATTGTAATTTCTCTTAAATAGTATTGTAACTAAAATTTAAACAATTTGTATTTACATTTTTAGGTGTAAATTTATTCAAAATTATTACATTAAGAATTAAAAGTAGGCTATTTCTCTTATTATAATAATTTTTCTCTATTTTTACTTTAATAATTCTATAATTGATATAAATAGTATTTATATTGATTGATAACTTTAATATTAGTAATATTATTGTTATTAATTGTTGTTTATTAATAAAAAACAATTTTTTACACCTTTATTGTTTGTTGGTAACAATAATAAAGTTCTCTTAAATATATTAATTATCTTATATTAAGATATTTATTTATTATGTTATTTTTTTATAATATAGATTATATTATTATATTTATTTAATAATATAATTATTTTACTCAATAATTATAATAATTCTTTATTGTTATAATTATTTTTATCTTATTTGTTGCATTTATAAGGACATTCATAGTACAATAAGTAAAATATTAGTAATTTTTACTTATTGTTTCATAGTCAAACCTTACAATCAGTGATTGAAGATTCTTTAATTCACTTTTGGGGTGGTTCAGGGGTAAAAATGATTATAAGAGTTGCAAACAGTGATTATATTAATTTTCTCACAAGGTCAAAAGGCTTAAAAGGATTTAAAAAGGTTGGTTGGAATCTTTTATTGATTGGTTTAACAGTGTTTAAACTAATTATAAAAGGAAAAGATTCTAACATGAAGAGAAAAGTGGGGCTAAGAAGACATTCTTTTATAGCCATCAATTTTCTTACTAAAAAAGTTAAATTTACTCTTGTCAGTCGTGGAAAACACTCTGAAAACAGAAAATCCAATTATGGAATCATTGAACCCTGGTTTAGACCAAAAAAGGGCTGGTTTTAGCCATTTTTTGTTATTTCGAGCCATTTTAGACCCTTAAATCAGCCATTACTATAGTAATACCTGGCCTAGAGCCTTCAAAACACGTCAGAATGTGTGTAAGAGATGTGATGAATAAATAGGCCAACTCTAATAAAGTTATTGAAGACATTGTTGGAATAAAAACTGCCATTTGTGAGAATCTGTCCACTATGACAAGGATTGAGTCAAATGAATTGAACAGTGGCAATTGAGTGATGAAATCCATTGAAAAGCAAATACAAGGACCATTTGGAATTGGTAGAGGTTTGAGGACTCCAAACTTCTTGTGATGAAAGGTTTTTTTTCTTGAAGACTGTTGACAGTATGAGACATAATCCTTGATAAATTGAGTCATGCCAGACTAGTGAAAATCCCACTTGACTAGTTTGAGAGTCTTCTCTTGGCTAGGGTGTCCAGCTTAAGGAGATTCATGCCTCTTTTGAAATATGCTGAGTTGAATTGTGGGGTCATTTGGGACCACCACCCAATCTTTGAACAGGAAAATTTGGGAAGAGGAATCAAGAGAATAATCTTGAACAAATTTAACTTTTCCAAAATCTTGAAGAATACTTCGATATTGAGAATCTTGCCATAATTCTCTCTGAATTGAGTCAATTAAACTTGACAATGATTCCACCTTAACTGCAAAGAATATTGAGGCTTCAAGTTCATCTTTCTTGATTATTTTTTGATAATTCCTTGTAGTCTTTCTGATGAAATCTTCCCCCCTCTCTGGGTAAATGTAATCCTGATGTGAAAATTCATCTGGAATGGTGGCCAGGGGGCCAGGGAGGTAAGTTATTGAAAAATGGAATTCAGAGAGAAATTCAACCCACCGGGCTTGACGGCAAGTGAGAATCTTTGCTGTCATGAAGTATTAAAGTTATGAATGATCTGTGGGTACTTCAAAAGAGGAAGAACGCAAAAGGAGAAAAGCTCTCCGGTGCTTGAGAGCCCAGACAATGCCAAGGAGTTCCTTGTCATGAATCTCATAGTTGAGCTCAGCTGGGAGAAGCTTGCGGCTATTAAATGCAATGGGATGTTTTCCTGAGGCAGAAATCTGACTCAGTACAGAACCCAATGCATAATATGAAGCATCAGTCTCTACAATGGTGGGTACAGAAGGATCAAAGTGAGAAAGGATTGGAGAAATGGTGAATTCCTCTTGTAGTTGATTAAACTGTCTAAGAGCTTCCTCATTGAGGGGAAAACAGGAATCTTTCTTGAGGAAACTTGTGAGTGAACTAATCTCATCTGAATAATTCTTGATGAAATGGTGGTAAAAATTGGCAAAGCCATGGAATTATTGAAGAGCCTAGAGGTTTCTTGGAGGTGGCCAATTGAGAATTTGCTGGACTTTTTCTTGGTCTATCTTGAGTCCTTCAGAACAAAAAACATAACCTACATACTTTACACTAGAAACACGAAATAGGCACTTGGAGGCCTTAGCAAAGAGGTTATTGGCTCTTAGTCTGGCGAGAACAGTGGACACATGAGTGACATGTTCTTCCTCAGACTTGGAAAAGACCATAATGTCATCCAAACAAACCACAACATAAAAGTCAAGAAGATCATAGAAAATATCATTGAAAAGATTTTGAAAAGAGGCAGGAGCAGTGGTGAGCCCAAATGGCATAACCAAATACTCATAACTGCCATATTTGGTTCTAAAACAGGTCAAATTTTCATCATCTACCTTGATTCTGAGCAGGTTATATGCCCCACACAAATGAATCTTGGAGAAGACAAAAGAACCCTTGAAAACAGTTAGAAGGTGATTCATAGGAGGAACAGAATACTTGTTCTTCCTAGTAACAGCATTGAGTTTGCGGTAATAAACACACAAATCAAGGCCACCATCTTTCCTTTTGACAAAGAGGACAGGTGCCCCTGTTGAAGAGGATCTTGGCCAGATACAATGTTTCTCTACATTCTCTGAAATTTAGGCCCTGAGTGTATCTGACTCTTGGTTTGATAAAGAGTAGATCACCCCCAACTGGAGGTGGAGACCCCTCCAGCTCAATATGATGATTACAGGCGCAGTGAGGAAGAAATTTCTCTGCTTTCACCTTGGAGAATACATCCAAGTACTGGTGATAAACAGAAGGAAAAACCTTCATCACGGTTTCTATTTCTTCTGGCTCTTCCTCTTCATCCCACAACTCCTCCAGGGCGTCATGATAAGATGAAGGAGGAAGGTCCATATTCCCAAAGAAGAGATGAAGTTAAGATACATAGTTATCTGACCCAACATCTTGAATCTCTTTGAAGACTTCATCTCTAGAGGATAGTAATGACCTATGGGAATTAAGGGAAGGAATATGGACAGAAGAGGGAAATGATGGTGTTCTAGAATCACCAAAAAGAGCTGAACATGATTTAGAAGAAGAAAAGTCATTACTGAAATAATTTTAAGGATCATTATAGTCCTTATGATCAGTTGTAAAGGTGATCATCCCTTGCCCCCAATCAAGAGATGGATTAAAATGATTAAGAAAGGCAAAGCGTATGAGGTCTTCTCCCTTGGGAGTATCAATGACTGAAAATTCCCATTCAAAGATTGGGAATGAAGGAAGCTAAATCATATATTGAGTATGGTGAGTCACAAATAAGGAAGGGGACTCAGAGGAGTCCAAGATTATAAGGGGAATCTTCTCTGGAAGCTCTGACATATTCAAAGAATACTTTTGAACAAACTTCTTTGCAATGAATGAGTTGGTAGCACCAGCATCAATGAGAATACTGTAAAAAACATCAGAAAGAGAAGAAAAAACAGAGAATTTAAGAGAATTCTTGACACCAGTATTCAGAAGGCACAATTGTGCTCTGGATGGAAAACAGTGAGGACCATTGAACACAACATGGTCCTCACTAAGGCTTTTCCCTGGCTGGGAAATTTGCCTGACGGTTGGGTAAGCTTGTTTTGAGGCCTTTTGAAACAGGACTCAAGACTATGCTTCCCACCACAATAGGTACATAAACCCTCCTTGATTCTTCTTTCTTTTTCATAATTCATAAACTTGAAATCTTGATTCAAGAAAGAAGAATGGGGTTTGTCCCTCTTTTGAAAATTCTTCTTCTTCTTTTGACTTTAGCTTGAGGAATTTTTAGGATGAGAAGAACTTGACTTCAAGGATTCTGTATTCTTCTCTTGATGATTACTCTTTTCCTTTTGCCTCTTATGGTACCTTGTCTCAAGCTCCAGGGTAATATCCATTAAATCTTAAAGGATGGGAGGCCAATTGATTCAAAATCCTGGATGGCAATCCCTTCCTGAAATGATGAATAAGAGCCCTTTCACCCCAATCCCCAATTCTTGATACCAGACTTCTGAAATCAGCTATGTATAAAGATACATTCCCACCTTCTTTCATTCTTAAAGAATCCAACTCTGCTTCAGCTTTTCTGACTTCATTTGGGTCCCCAAACATAGTAAAGAGTTGTGATTCAAACAAATTCCAAGAATTGAGAAGGTAATTTAAAACTTGATTGGTGAGATTGGAAATATAAGGCTCAATCCATTTTGCAGCCCTGCCAATGAGAAATGAAGTGGCATAGAGAACTTTCTTTCTGTATTGAGAGAAATCTGCCTGATCATTATGAAAAATCAATTGACAAGACTGAATGAAGCTTTGAACTTTGAAGGGTTGAATACCATCAAAGCATTGTAGTGCCTTCATAGATGGAGTCTTGAATGCTGGTGGTCTTGGTGCTTCAAAATATGAAACTGCTTGAAGATTGGCCATATTTTGAGTCATTTGATGCATAATGGCCAATAGAGATGGTTCAGACTGATGAGAGACAGGCTGATTAGACTGGGCTAGAGTTGGCCCTCCAGTACCTTGGGATCCACCCACAGGAGCCGTAACACCTTCAGTACCATCAGACTCTTCCTCTTCACCATCTTCCCCAGGACCTCTGAAAATGGTCCTTGAAGTTCCTGGAAGTCCACCAACTACTCCTGAAAATGAAATTGATCTTCTTGGCACTCTTCCTTCCTTCCTGGATGGTGCTGCTCCCTCCACAATGGGCCCTCAGTTGAGAAACTGCTGGTGTTGGATCAAGAGGAGCTCTTGGAGTTGGAGTGAGAACAGCTTGAGCTCTGGCCTGAGATCTTGTCTTTCCTTCAGGAGTGAATGTTGAACAGGCATGATTTTGGGAATAAAAATTAAGATAAATGAATAAAAAAATCAAAATTTGCTTGCAGTCAAAAAATAAACAATCAAATATTGAGGAAAACCAATTAATCAAATAAAAATTTTCAGGTACATTAATTAATCATATTTGAAATGAAGTGTTGAAGTCAAAATTAAATCAATGTCTTGAAGAAAAATTAATGAGTAAAAAGAAATCTTGAGGTAAATCAATCAATCAAATGTCAAAATGAATTCTTCAAGTCAATAAATCAATATGTCAAATAAATCAAATTCAAAATCAAAATCTTGCAGAAAATCAATCAATCAAATGAAATCTTGAAGCAAAATCAAGTTATGTCAAAGTTCTTGATGTGAAAGTAAGCAAAATCAATAAAAGTTTCAGGTTAATCAATTTTCTTGAAGTCAATTTCACTTATGCCAAATCAATCAATCAACTCAAATAAAGTGAGCTCTTCTTCAAAATCAAAATTCATGAAGAATGAATCAAAAATGAATCTTGATGTGAATAATGTGTCTGAATGAATTTGATGAGAAATTTCAAAATAAACTTTAAAATTACACCTGGATTATGAATAAAATTGATTTGATGATTTGCAAAATATTTAAAAAAAGAGAAACAAAGATAAAATTGGTCCAGCTTTCAATTTTCAGAATGAAGAATGAAGGAGAGAAAATTGAGAGGTGACAATAAATCATAAAGTTCATAAGCATTAAAGAGTCATAATTTCAATGAAATGAGTGAATGATATTATAAAGAAAGAATGAACAGAATGAAAAGAAATTATGAGTTAATTAATATAATGTCACAAGGGCTCTTGGACAGAAAAGCAAGAGTGGCCTGGCACTCAGCAATCATGGAACTCACTTGGAAGTCTCCAAAAGAATAAAGAAAAGAAAATAAAGAATTGAATTCCTCTGATAAATATGCAGGTACAAAGATGAGATGCAATAAGAGGAAAGAGACACAAAATGGCCAAAGAGTCAATCAAGTAAGTCCTTAATCACTGTTCCAACATGCCAAAATGAACAATGGAATTAGTAAGGATATCACCACCAAGTATCCATTGACGAGAAAAGCAAGAATAAAGAAAAGGTGCTAAATGACTGACTTGATAATATCAGTATTCACTTAACAAAAAATGATCAAAGAAATAAAGATAAAAAACATAGATTAACTAACTGGGGGGAAACCCCCAAGGTCAAAGGAGGCTGGTATATGTGAAACGTTGAGAGCTTTACTCCTTCAGGCTGAAAGCTAGTCTGTATTGAATCCTTGAAGCTGTATTGACAGCTTGATGAAGTGTATACCTTGCCAGATTGGGAAATGAACTGTGTTGAATGATTTTCCCATTATGTATGATTGAAATACAGCTGTTGATGAATCCAGACTGTATTGAAATGAATGTGGTTGCCAAGGTGGATTGATGGAGCACTGACTCTTGACAAACTGTTTTGAACTTCCTCTTGAATATCCCTTGATAATTTATTGCCAGTATTCCCTTGGAAGAATACATTGAATAAGAATAACCAATGATTGCTTGATGGTGCCATTGGTATTTGAGATTGACACTTGTCCTTGAGCCTTGATGAATCCTCTGGAGGACGTGATGCCTTTATTACCTGAATAAAAAGTTGAAATAACCATCTGATTTATGAACCATTGAATTTCTGGTGAAAAAATGTGCATAATGCTGTATAACACCATTTATGGCATTTTTGGTTATTGAAGGTTGAAAGTGGCCAAAGGTATTTTGGAATTATGCCAGGAGGATAAGAGTGAAAATTGGGTTTTTGAGGCTTCAGAGGTGACAAAGTGGCTTTTGGGGTTTTTGGCCACTTTTGGTTTTTTGGCCAAATACAGCTAATAAAGCTTTAAAACTATATTTGCCCAAAAATGTGCAAAATGCACAGAAATGCACAAACTTCACAAAAGTGCACAAAATGCACAAATCTTTGCAATTAAGCCCCAAAAGGCCTGATATGTCCTTTTGGACATATTTCCCATAATACATGGTAAAATGGCATATACAGCTGAATACAGCAAAAATGCACAAAATGCACAAAAGTGCACAAAATGCGCAAAACTGTATTTAAAGCTTAAAAAGCCAAATACAGGATTTTTGGCTGTATTTTCCCTGTGGACTGGAAAATACCAAAGAGTGCCCAAAAGCATAGAAGGGCCAGGAAGGCCCTGATGATGGTGAAGGGGCCAGGTTGGCCCCAGAAGTGAAAATGACCATAAAAGCTCATAAAAGATGAGGGGGCCACTTTCGCCGGTATTATGGATATGGCCAAATCTCCATAAAATTGATATGGTACTGATATGCCATATGGAGTCCAGGAGGGTAATTGCCATGGTTGTGACAGAGTAGCATGTGTATTGTCCCATTTGTCTTTGAAATATGAAAATCAGTCCTCCATGCACCTTACTGCATGCTTTCCAGATTTGTATAGCATTGGTTTGAAGCTAGAATCTGTGGGATATATCTCAACCAACTCTTTCCTCAAGAAATATTGGGTCAATCTGGGATTCCATCCTTTTTTTAGAATGGCAGGAGTCTGCTTGGTACTGGCATGAATGTATTTTTAATATGCTAATTCGAGTTCAAGTAGAATGGTAAGCCCATCATGGGTGAACCAATTGCAATATTTGAGCTCTAGGCAATATGCAAAAAATCATCTGAACATGTCTTTCACAGTTTTAGATATTATTTCAGCTAGACCATCAGTTTGTGAGCTGCAGGTTTTAGAGAAGGATAACTTTCCTCAAAATAGCTGGAGAAGGTTTGCCCATAGTGCTGAGGTGAATTTGGCATCTGTTTCAATAATAATTTTTTGTGAATATGCTAGTCCATGCTTATACTCTATCCCATATCAGAAGAACTGTATCCATGGCTGTATCATCTGTGTGAAATGGCAAAAAGATTGGAGTATTACTGAACATTTCAAAATTCATTAGGCATGCATTATAGCTTCTATCACCCCCTGGTGGTAGGCCAGTTACCCAATCAATATGGACAATTTCCCAAGGCCTTCTGGGTTCTTGGATTTTGATCATATTTTCAAGTCTTTTTCCAGTGGATTTCTTTTCCTTTTGAAATCTATCACAGGTTTGTCAATATTCTGAAACATCTTTTTGCCACATTGGTCACCATATAAAGTTCTTGACTGTATCCCTTGTTCTGTCCTCATATAGGGGTCCTGAAAAGGGGATTTAATGGCAGTCCATTAATACAAGATAGATTAAGGATCTCTCAACAAAGATCATCCTGTGTGTTTAGTCCTATGGTAAATTATGTCATCAATTAAATGAAATCTTCCTTCATCATATTACTTCTTCCATATTTCATCCAAGGCATGTATCAAGTAGTTATCCTTATAGTGCTTAGTAAGCAATTGGCAAAGAATGGTACAGTTCTTATCTTGATTATACCTGTCCCTTACTTCCTCAAAGGTCAAATACTGTGTCTTTGTCACACAATTCATAAAGAGTTCTTTCTATGGATGAAAAGTATTTGATTTGAAGCCTTGAGTAACCTGCAAATTCCAAAAATGAGTGGATTCCCTTTTTTTCTGAGGAATAGGTTTCAGTAGTACTGTTGCAATCTTGTTTTTCTCAATTCCAAGGGATTGGCAAGATACTACATGTCTGAAGGCTTTGAGTTCTTGAAATCCAAAATGACATTTCTTTAAAGCAATTTTCATGCTTACAGATTGTACATTTCCCAAAATTCTGGATAGTCTGTATATATGTTCCTCCCAAGTCTTGTAACAGACAATAATTTCATCAATGTAAATGATTAACAATCCTTCTGAGAGATCTTTGGGGAATATTTCATTCATCATCCTTTGGAAGTGTGAAGGTGCCTTTTTGATATCAAAAGGCATTCTTAAATATTCAAACACCCCACAATGAACAATAATTCTCAAATATTTTCTTTCTCTTGGTGTCTCTACATTTTTCTGGGATCCCTTAAGGGCAGCCATAGTGCTTATGTATACTTTCTGAGATATTTTAGTGAGGGAGATTTGGATTTTTGGTATGGGATACCTGTCTGAGACAGTGTAAGTGTTTAGAGCTCTAATGTCCCCAACCATTCTGGAACTTCCCTTATGCCATCCCCCTATGATTGGTGTTGTTATTTCTACTTCCTCATTGTGACGAACCTTTCTTATTACACTAAGATACAGTAGCTTTTTGATGTGAAGCTCAAGGGCTTTCTGGGTATGCAGGCCTTCTCAATATTGGTGTAAAGGGCCTCTCAATGTTCAAAATAATTTAAGCTTCATGAACAATAATTGTACCCAATGGTTCTTTATCAGATGCAAAGGCTTCCTTGTGATCATATAAAAAGGGAGAGAGATTCTTTTATTGTTAATCAGTAACATGAAGCCCTATTTCAGCTTCGTTAAACTGTTCTGACTTCAACTTCTCTAACTCCAAGCTTACTGGTGTATATTCATGTTAACACTTCTATCATTCTCATAACAAAACTTTTATTATTTTGATAATAACACTTTCATTATTTTGATGATGACACTGTTATTATTTTGATAATAACACTGTTATTCTTTTTATAATAACACTTTTATTATTTTGATAATAGCTCTGTTATTATTTTGATAATAACACTGTTATTACTTTGATAATAACACTGTTATTATTTTGATAATAACACTGTTATTATTTTTTTAATAACACTGTTATTATTTTTTTAATAACGCTGTTATTATTTTGTTAATAACACTGTTATTATTTTGATAATAACATTGTTATTATTTTGATAATAGCACTGTTATTATTTTGATAATAACACTGTTATTATTTTTATAATAACACTGTTATTACTTTGATAATAACACTGTTATTATTTTTATAATAACACTGTTATTATTTTGATAATAACACTGTTATTATTTTGATAATAACACTGTTATTATTTTGATAATAACACTGTTATTATTTTGATAATAAAACTGTTATTATTTTGATAATAACACTGTTATTATTTTGATCATAGCATTGTTATTATTTTGATAATAGCACTAATATTATTTTAATAATTACACTGTTATTATTTTGATAATAACACTGTTATTATCTTGATAATAAAGCTGTTATTATTTTGATAATAAAGCTGTTATTATTTTGTTAATAACACTGTTACTATTTTGATAATAACACTGTTACTATTTTGATAAGAACACTGTTACTATTTTGATAATAACACTTTTATTATTTTGATAATAACACTTTTATGATTTTGATAATAGCACTGTTATTATTTTTATGATACAATGTTATTATTTTTATAATAAAACTGTCATTACTTGCATAATAACAGTTTAATTATGCAAAGAATAACGCTGATATCATTTTCATAATAACACTGTTATCATTTTCACAATAACACTGTTATCATTTTCATAACAACACCGTTCTTATTTCAATTAATACACTGTCCTTTCTTTAATGATAACACTTTTATTATTTTCATAATAACACAGCTACTATTTTCAATGTAACACTGTTATTATTTTCATAATACCACTGTTACTACTTTCAGAATAACACTGTTATTAATTTCAGAATAACACTGTTATTATTTTCATAATAACACTATTATCAATTTCATAATAAAACTGTTATTATTTCCATAATAACACGTTTACTAATTTCATAATAACATTGTCAAAGTTTATTCAGAAGGTGGAATCTAGGTTTGATACCAAGATAGAAATAGGTTTACTTTGAAATTCCATTTTTATAGCTATTTCTTCTTTTCTAAGTGAAAAACATCTAGAGGAGCTGATAAAAACATTCTTCATTTAAAATCTTTCTATTTAGAAAATTACGCACTCACAAAATTGTCTCCATATTTCTGAAATATTCCCCAAGCCTATGGAACTGCATATTCCTGGAACTATTCAAGGATACATTCTACTAAGACATTCATGAATACTTTGCATGTAAAATCAGATAAATATCCAAAAAAATATCAATTTTGTGTCTTTAATTCTTTATTCAATCAAAACTGAAAGAAAAACATGAACATTGCTAATATAATGAATGAACTAAGTAGAAGTTTTATAAATAAAATCTTATTAATATGCCTCTATGTATTTTTTGTCAATATTTCATTTCAAGACGCTTTATTTTGTGAATTTAAATTTTTATTTCTGTTTCTCAATTCTTTCGAATGGTAAATCTCTCAAGTACATGTTCTTCCATAAAATTACTATTAGAAAGCTGGCTACACCTGAAAGCATGTGTTGCATTTGGAATTTTACATTCAAGATAGACTGGAGGCACGTTGAACATAGGAAAAGAATTCCGATTTAGAAATGGAAGTTTTAGAATAAATTCAAGTCACAAATTCTGAATTCAGTTTGATCAATATCAATGCTTTTTCCAGGTCTTCAAGGCTCAGAATTAAACAATAAATTATGAAGATACTTGTTTTAATATTATTTTTTATCTTTTATCCTTCAATTTACAAAAATATTCAATATTTGGGGTATTTCTTAGATCATTTCACATAAATAATACAGCTTCAGTATGAACTAACTTTCAATATCATATATGGGAGCCCACAGAATCATAATATGTGTATTGAAAGCCTTTGAGTTTGAATTAACTTCCTCATTATTAATAAAATGGCTTAGGGAGATCGTGAAAAGATTCATAATTATACTCTACCATTAAAATTCTTGCTCTTGTGAAGTCAGTATTTTGTGAGAAATTATATGTGTTCTTTTTGCTTCATTTTCTAGGGAGGTTATGATTAAAATTGAGAAAGTCTGTCCAGATTTAGGGAACAGTGTCATTTCAGGGAGAGGCACATACACATTTAGGCTTTATTGAAACACTATAACCACTATTTCAGCCCATAAGCTGATTTGGAGGAGGTCTTTACACTTATAACTAGATAATATAGATATTTAAATTGGAATATTGGCTTCACTATTACAATGGGGGACTTTCTCATTATGACATTCCATGGTGTAAGCTAAAGATTTTTGTGATTTTCATATAAAAACATGTATTAATTATAGTACTTTCAATATTAATAACCATCAATAACATAAGATTTTTTAATGTTTTTGAGAATTTAATTTTTCTCTTTCCTGCTACCAATTTAGATCCACTTTCTATGCTGTTGTGAAGAAACTATTAATTCTGATCTGAGAATTTTGATTAAGTGTATTACTTGAAGATCTGAAGAAAGCAGATTTTTGAAGTTCTTATCTGGAGTGAAGAAGGTTAAGAGCTGTATCAAAATGTAAAATAAAGCTAAAATAATGCATGGATTTGTGTGACATTTCTGGAAAGGTAATCTTCATCTATCAATGTGGCTGGTCAGTATTGCAAACAATTATCCGATTATTTGAGAAAGTTTTATCAATATATATTTCTATGGAATTCATTTCTTTTACTATTTTTTCTGTATTCTATAAGACTTTTACATTATAGCTTTAGCTCTCTTAATAATTAATGTACTTTTAAATTATTGGGATATATTGAAAGCTTTCCATGCACTAATAAATTGAAGATTCTATATGAACTCGTTTGGCTGATAACATTCATTACCTCAAAATATCTTCTTGAATTTATCATTGATACAAAATCAGAAAATCAGATTATGGAAAATATTTAGAATCTAATATCCCACTTTCTCTACATTAAAATTTCCTAAAAGAATATAGAAGAAGCCTTTATAGACTCTTATCAAGAGCTCTATTGAAGCTCACTTAAATATTCAATATCTATTGAGAAGAATTAGAAACTGCATATCTATAAATAAATAAAATAATCAATTCAGTTGTTTTGAAATAATGGGAGGATTATCACAAGGAAAAATAGCTGGTATAAATTGGTTCTTGAAACAAATTTCTGTCTCATGATATATTTGTAAAGCTTTTGAGAAGTTTGAGAAGCTAAGATCATTTTTATAAACCTATACAGCCTAAAATAATGACAAATCATTAATTATCAGTTGTTTGTGAAGCTGAGTTGAGCATAGTATATATGAAGCTACTTCAAGTGTTTTTGAAAGAGGATATTAGAATATTTCTTTTTTTGTGTTTATCTTTAATTGAAGGCTGGAAGTATTGATTAAGGTAAAATTTTGAAGAGGGAAGCCACAAAGCTATGGTGGAAAGTATTGGGACCTAAGCTTTAGCTGGCACAAATGTTACATCAGATCTATGTTCAATTAGGATCAAAGTATGGTCCAAATCATGTTTAAATTATCAAATTTTTATTATCCAAGGTTTCCCACGGGATTCAATTAGCTTAAAATATTTCTTATGGAATTTTGTGAACAGTGTTTTCTCAGAACCTTTCATGACCACAGAGACATTTATTTTACAAAGAAATGGATCAATTATTGAAGTAAATCATGAATCATATTCTTTTATCCCTGGAAATATAATAAAAGTCTGCAACGAAATATTTTCAAACTTAATGAATCTTCTCTTAAATATTTAAGTAAGCAAAGACATATTATTAATTATAATATTGACAATATTTGAGCAATATTACAGGGAAATAAAATCTTTGTGAGACTTTTTTGATATAATACTATTCTATATGGGCAGATAGTTCTTGGAGCTTCAGCTAACTGGTCTTTCTTCCTTTAAATAAAGCAAAGATTCTAATATTCAATTTTCTCATCAGAGCTGTATTGAGCTCCTATAACCCTATAGTTTTTTCACACATTTTTTTATAGCATAAATATACTTTAACTTGAAAGCTGGATGTGCAAACAGAAACACAAAAACTGCAAAAAAATATCAAAAAATTACCTTTCAAAAAATCTTTTGAATAAAGTGATGGAGCTCACTCAATAAAATAAGGGATAGAAGAGTACATGAAATATGTGCTTCACTTCCTTTCATTATAAAAAATAAATATTTTTGGTTTTTGTTATGGAAAATAAGTAGAAAAAACTTTCTTTATGCTACTCAAAAAAGTTGTCTTTTATTGTTTTTATTTCACTTTTTAAGTTTTCTTATTTATTTCCATGGTGATATGTCATTTTGAGTATTTTATGACTTTTTGATTTTTTGTCTTGTTATTTGAGTTTTCCTATGTTTCTTTTCATGTGATTTATTGGATTTAACTTGATTTTATGTTTTTTTTGTCAATTCAAATTACAGTAGGAGGCTTTGTAAGGTCCGCTACTTTCAATTTATTCACAAAGGTCAAATGTGTTACAGTAAAATACCTGTAATATCCAGTGCTACTACTGTAAATTTTTCAACAGTTGTTGACAATTATACATTAGCTGTAATTATAGGGCCTCTCATGTCATTTCCTTTTCAGTTTTTGATTCCCTTCAGTAGCAAGGGCTTTACCACATACAGCCCAGTGTTAAAGTATAAGCATAAAACTAAAATTTATGCTAATACACAAAACATTAATTATTGTAATTACTATTTAAATCGCATCTTAGATAAAATTTGTCTTCCTCCTTAGGGCAGTTTCTTTTTGAAACTTTTCCTTCTTGTTTTCATTTTCTACTATTTTCTCATCATGTATTAGCAATAAATATTGACCCTTAGGGGAGTTTCTCTGTTAAATGTTTGCTTCTCATCCTTCTTCTCTACTATTTTCTCATCACCAAGTACTTTTCTTTCAAAATAAGTGATAATAACCCAAGAAAGGGGAGAGAAATTAATTTTCTCTTGAAAGAAAAGAGAGATTTTACCCTTAATAATATAGATTGATAAAATTTAATGATGAGCAAAACTTACCAGAAAATGAGAAAAATAAGAATGATAAATAAATTCCAGGAATTTTAATTAATTAATGAGAAAGATATTATGTCTCTTGAAAATCACTTTATTGAAAGGAATTTTAAATCCCTTGTCTGTTTGTTCTGAAGCGACGGGAGTTTAACTATTTGAAATGCAAAAATATCCACAATCCAGTTTATTCAGAAGAGGATCTGTGAAAAAATCTTAATTTGATATATAGAAGCCATTTTTTTCAAAAGCAATAAGAGATAATATCTTTCTAAATTAGTAATAAGTCAAAAATCAAGAAAGATAAAGGCTTTATTCATTTATAAGACTTGATTTAACTTATTTTGGCCATCAAAAGGATATAACTGTCAAAATTGAAAATATATTTGTGAATTCTTTTTTTATCATAAAGAAAGCTCTTTTGAATCTTAAAATATAAAAGAAAAGGATTTTAATTCAATATTCTCTATTTCTACTATATTCGATCAAAAAAGGAAACAAAATCTTGGAAATTATTTAATATTCCAGTGGCTTAGAATAACTTGGAATAACAAAAAAGGTTGAAGGTCTGAGTCTAACATCATTCAGAAAAAGGGTCCACACTCAGTCTAGGATGGGTTTAAGCTTATTTCCAAATGCAAACCTTTCTGTAAGCCATTTTTGTCATGGTAAATGACAGTTTTAAGAGTTAATACCAGCACCATAACCTTTCTGTAGAAAGAAAATAAAAGTTATTTGGAACATATTTACACTTTATATCCAATTTAATATATGAAGATTCATTTTTTCAAAAATAGACTATTATGAAAAGCCACAGATTTTCATAATTGCGGATATAAATCCTTGAAATATTTTTTTGAATTAAAGATTCATTCAAAAAGGGGACAGAAAAATCAATATAAAATTGATTTAATATTGTGAGAAGGTTCAAAATGATCAGTATATCCGAGCTATTTTATACCTTTTTGAGATATCAAAGCACAAAATATTGATTATTTAATTCTTTTCTTCAAGGGGCGATTAAATTCTATTTATTGAAACAAAATGTGAAAAAATAAATTCCATTCTCGGGCTTTGATTTTTAAAGAGAAACTTTTAGTTTTTTGGAAATATTTCTCATCAATATACTACGCTTACATATCATCTTATTTAAGAAAATAAAAATTTGGATTTTTTTACTGAAGAATATGGACATGTTATAGTATTTGACTGAACTTATATATATGAAATTGATCAAATACTCTATTTAACCAAGGAGATCGTTATATTCTCCTTCTTAATTCTTAGATAGTTATTCATCATTGAAATTGGTTTCAAACTGTTCTTCTTTTCAAAAAAATGAATCTTGGAGATTTGTATTATTTATTTAATAAAGAAAGGAATTTCATATTGGAAAAAGGCCCTTAAAAAGATTTCAAAATCTTCAGAACCCCCTTTTTACAAGTAGTTAGATTAAACTATTGGAGGATCATAATCATTTTTGATGTGCTACAGATATAAACAGCATTTGAGAAACCAAGTTCTCATAGAATACAGAAAATATCAGAATATCTTTGGCAATCCACATTCCTTCAACAAAAGTAGTTCTCAAATTATTAATGTTTCGATTTAAGTATTAAGAAAGAGGCGATGAATTGCCAAATTGATATTTTAATTAATATTTTACTTAATTCTAACTTCAAATTAAAGAAGTATAACACTGAGCGATTATAATTTAAGTGAATCAGTTAGTTCTCTACCCAATCTATTGGTATAAAATTCTCTTAAATTAATAATGGCTTTTAATAATCAAAAGGATATTATACTCACTGTGATACTAACTGTAATAGGAAATATTCAAAATTTTGAAATTTTTTGAGTAAGATATACTAAGTTAATTATAAGTATTCTGAATTAAAAAACAAGTTTTCCAAAAAAAATTCAAAATACGAGATCGGATGGAATGTTGTTAAAAGTTTGAAATTTCTGAATTCTGAAGAAATTCTTAATTCTTTGAAAAAGTTGATTCAAATGGATGGGTAATAATTTTAAATGATTCAGAAATGGTGAAAGAATATGAAATAGCTGGGGTCTATTAAGGATCTCAGCTAAAAGGGAACTTGGGAATAATATAGATCCTTAAAAGCCACCAATTACACGCAAATAGAATAAAAAGCCGAATTTTCCATAGAATTATTATAATATATACATAACTCCAAGGGGAATCAAATATCTTCTTTCACAGCTCATTTAATATAGAGATAGGATGTAGTACATATATTCCCAATATTATTGGGAACTTTGAAAATGAATTTTCTAATTTTTCAATTCATTCTTCATTCTTCTTGGATACACCATTTCTTAGATACAAATCTGACTAATGATAAAGAGTATTAAATGAAACATTTTTCTTCTATGATTGATTATTATATTGGTTAGTTGGATTTAGAGGAGTATATAATTAAAATCTCTGGGCCATATATCAGAAACGAATTTCTAACTATTGTTGAATTACTCATAATTGAAAATCTCTAATCCCATTTATTGTATAAAAATAACTTGAGAAAGGAATAAAATGAATACCCTTGTAAAAGGTTAATATTCATCATTTGCAAGCTATTTGAAAATTATCATTTTAGAAACATAGCTATAATACTGAAGACTTTTTTTTGAGCTTCAATACTCAAATAACTTTCAAATGAACATGATTTTCTAGGCTATATCTCCCTATTTTGAAGTATTTCAAGGAAAATAAAATGGCTTAGAGTATTCTTAAAGACCTAAAAATATATTTTGAAAATGTAGAAAATTGATTTTTAATTTATTTGGAGAAATTTGAATTGAAATTTTGATCTGTTTCAATTAATTAGATTTTAAAGGAAAAATCCCCAGTAGCAATAGAAGAGCTTTATCATAAAGAAGAATAATTAAATAACCGTAAAGCATTAATTGGAATACTTAGTATTAAGTTTTATTAGAATGGGAATAATGATTCTCTTTTTTTATGTTTTTAAATTCTCACCAATTATTTGAAGAGGGTATTATCTACCCCATATTTTATATATGAAAAATAATATTTCAAAAATTGTTTTACAAGACAGTTCCATTTCTTGAAAAATATTCCCATTTTTTGGAACAAAACTATTTGAATATATCATTATTTAATATGAAATTTTGTATTACAAAGAGGGAGACATTTAGAAATGCAAAAAATGAAATACTCATGTGCATATATCAATGGACAAGTATTAAGAGATACTAGATTCTTATTTTTACGGAACTCATGATGAAGGATATTACATATAAAAACAGAGATATAGCCAAAAAAGAAACAATGTATTTTAATAATAGAGAAATACAAAGGAAAGATTTTGAAACCTACATCTAATATATGCAATTATTATAAAAGGATTAATTTTCTCAACTAAAAAAAATTGAATAATACATTACTTTTGTGCCTTTGAAAAAAAATAAGAACCAAACCTTCTATTTCTATTTATTTTCTTTTTGCACTTGTTAAAATATAAGATATTAGCCCATTGAATTTCTATTATATAAAAAAGGGCTAAATATCTGGCACAAAAAAATCAATTCTCTAGTATATGACAACAAATTTCATTAGTTTGATCTTTGAAGAAGTTTTTTTATGAATATCATAGCTCAAGGAAATCACCATCCAATACCATAGAACTACTGGAAAGCACAATTATTTTTCTCTTCTAGTGTTAGATGTTGAAAATAATTCATGAGAGGTTTTGCAACCTTTTAAAGCTTAGTTTATTTATTTAATGAAATTTTTCAAATAATGGCTAGTATGAAGGAAAAAAATGAAAAATTTTGCTTGTAATTATCTGGGATATTTTTTATCAAAATTGAAAATGAATTACACAATATCCTTAAGATTTTCAAAGCCATAATCCAGCCCAATGAATGGGGATTTTGAATCTAAATTTTATATGCCAAAGATAATTTTGAGCTTATCAAAAAGGAGAACTTTGAAACAGCTCATCTACTCTATTATTTTAGCAACTAATTTCCTCATTCCCCTTTCCTCTTTCTTATATATATATCCTTTTCAAATATATTGAAATAAATTACTTCTCCTATTGGAAAATAATCCAAATTTGAATGGGAAATGATTAATCTCTAATAATAGGAAACATATAATCTCAAAATTAGATGGATATTCCTAAAAGCTATATGGGAAGAAGTGGAAGAAATTCTTATTAAAATGTCTTTCTAAGTATTACCCTTTTTCTATTTTGAGTTACAAGCTCAAAATATTGACTATTTTTGAATTAAAATACCACTTTTGAGGTGTATCTACATTTCATCAAAGAAGGATCCTTTAGAAAGATGAAATTTTCAATATAAAAAGATATTTTAGTGAGCTTGAGATATTTAGATCATATTACAGACACTTTAAGTTTGGGTTCTTATTATTAGCACATAGATAAGTTTAAATGACATACAGCTCAAATCAAATTTTGGTTTATCTAAGGGCTCGTAGCTTCAATAATATGGAATTATTGATAAAGGAATTTGAGCACAACTATAACTGTTATGAATCTAAATATCTGAGAAAACTGGAAATTTAAGGGATAAACATTTGGAAAAATTTTGAAAGTAGAGTTTTTATAGCTAAAAATAAATCCAAAAGTTGGTTGTGATTTTTATTTCCTACATATCCATTGTAATATTTGTCTATGAAACTGTTGATAATAATACTATTAATCAACAGCACTATGACTGCCCTGATGAAATATAATAATAAAAATTATTATAACCACAATTAAATAAATAATTAATTAATAATTTCTTTTACTTGTTATACACTACTGGTGATTATGACAGTAAGCAGTAATTTTCTACAAGAAGTATTTAATGATCAAACTTCCTTATTAAAATAATAAAATTATTTTAATATATAATTATCTTTTGCAAGAATAATTATAAATATAATTTTCGAAGGAAACCATTACTAGAGAAAAACCTTTAAGAATTAAGACAAAACACTCACTAATACGCCAAAGAGCTTATGAAATGATTATAGTAGAGGAATTTGATGGATAATTGTGGATTTAAAGGATAAAAATTGATTGATAACAGGATTACAACTGACACAACCATGGCAATTCACCTCCTTGGATCTGTATATGGAATATCAAGCCACAGTCTTTTATGGCCAATTGGCCATATCCATCACCAGTGGCCAATATGGCCACGTCATCATCTTATGGACCATTTATGGCCATTTTTCTTTTGGGGCCTTCATGGCCCTTAACCTCAATCCAGAAGCCATAGCGGCAATTTATGCCCAATTGGGTATTTCTGGTCATTTCCCTCAAAACCAGGGGAACTGGCCCAAATGGCTTTTTTAGCCATTTGGGCTCATAATGTGCATTTTGCGCACTTTGATGCAAAGTGTCCAAAAGACACTTTCCCAACCTTTGGGCCTGTTTGTGGCTCAGAAATCAAAAGTGGCCAAAAGCCCCAAAGGACCCAGAAACACCTTTCCAAGCTCTGGAGCCATCACATCCCTCTTTTCCCCTCTGTCTTTCCATCTCAAGGCCTTTGGACATAATCTTCTCTCCAATGAACCAATATGCCATAAATGATGTTATATATCATTATGCATCATTTTTCAACAGTAATTAAGTGGTGGAAATATCAAATGGTCATTTCAATATTACAACATATCATCATTTCATCAAGGCACCCAATCATTCAGAGGACTCATCAAGGCTCAAGAGCAAGTGTTTCAGCATCAAAGACCAATCACGCCATCAAGACGTCATTGGATAATTTCATTCACAGTATTCCTCTAAGGCAATACTGTTCAACCATTCTCAAGGGATTCCAGAGGCAGTTCATTCATTCATTTTTCAAGTGTCAAGGCTCAACTCAATCCATCTTGGCAACCACCTTCATTTCAATACATTTTGTATCCATCAAGAACTGTATTTCATTTTGAAGTATGGGAAATTCATTCAACCCATTTCAATTGAAATATTAGCCAGCTGTGTCAATTCCCAAAACAATCAATACAGATCAGTTTTCCGCCTGAAGAGCTCAAGCTCCCAACGTTTCACATATACCGGCTACCCTTTCCACCCTGGGGGGTTTTTCCCCAGTTAATTAATATATTTTGATTTTATTTTATCTTTATGTATCTTACCATCTTTGTTAAGTGAATACTGACATTATCAAGTAAGTCATTTAGCAACTTTTCCCTTATTCCTTCTTTTCCTGTCAATGGATATTTGGTGGTCATATCCTTACTAATTCCATTGTTTGTTTTGGAAGGTTGAAACAGTGATTAAGGACTTAATTGGTTGACCCTTTGGCCATTTGGATTCTCTTTCCTCTTATTGCATCTCATCTTGTACCTGCATATTTCTTAGAGGAATTCATTCTTTTATTTTTATTTATTTATTCTTTTGGAATCTTCCAAGTGAGTTCCCTGATTGCTGAGTGCCAGGCCACTCTTGTTTTTCTGTCCAAGAGCCCCTGTGACATTATATTAATTAACTCATAATTTCTTTTCATTCTGTTCACTCTTTCTTCATAATTTCATTCACTCATTTCATTGAAATTATGACTCTTTAATGCTTATGAAACTTATGATTCATTTTCACCTCTCAATTTTCTCTCATTAATTCTTCATTATGAAAATTGAAAGCTGACCTCAATTTTCATTTTTGTTTCTCTTTCAAATCTTATTTAAATCATCCAATTTTTAATTCATTCATAATTCAGGCGTCATCTTAATTTTCATTTGATTTTCAAATTTTTCATCAAGTTATTCAGACACATTCTTTACATAAAGATTCATATTTGATTCATTCTTAAAGAATTTTGATTTTTTAAAGAAGAACTCACTTGATCTGGATTTTATTAATTGATTTGACATAAATTGATATTGAACTCAAGAAAATTGATTGACCTGAAGTTTTCATTTATTTTGCTGATTTTTCACATCAAGATTTTTGACATAAATTGATTTTGCCTCAAGAATTCATTTTGATTGATTGATTTTGCAAGATTTTGATTTTGATTGATTTGACTTATTTGATTCATTGACTTCAAGTTTTCATTTGATATTTAATTGATTGATTTACCTGAAGATTTCATTTGATTTATTGATATTTATTGATTTTCCTCAAGACATTAATTTTGATTTTTGACTTCAAGCATTATTTCAGTTGCCTTGTCAGCCTGTGACTCAAAACAGAGCACTAGCATGACATCCAACATACCATAAATAATGGTATGGCAAGTATTGAACAAACATAGTCAATACAGGTAATAATTAAGATAAAACAACCCTCTTACATTAAACACCAACCTTATCCAAACAGAATAAGGAAACCTAGAGGAGAATAAACAAGTCAAAACCCTTATTTTCACCTCTCATCTAACTTATGCATATTTAAGTTATCCTATACCAAAATGGTATTTTTCTGAAAGCTCACATAGAGAGCTACACAATGATATTATCCATGTTGTTGTAACACCACTACAACTGGAGATACCATATAACCTCATTTTCAAAACCAAGTCCCCCTGAAAGTCAAAGAGGGCTTGTACAAAACTGTACAAAAGTACAACCAAATTAAAGATCTCAACAAGAGCTTTAATTTGAGACACCTTAGACCTCTGTATCTCTTAAATTGACTGAGGGATCTTGGTTCAAAGGTTTAATAACCAAAATACAGATATTCTGAAAATAAGGAAATAAACAAACCCCTGTATCTTTGGCAGACACTCATACAACTGTACAGTGTCATATACCAAACTGTAGGGCTAATCAAGCCCTACAAAGCTGTATCATCAGAATACAGATATCTTCCAAATTGAAGAAGATATCTAGCATGGAAGTTTTTGAAGCCTCATACTGATGTACAAAATTACATCCAAAAACTTAAAACCCTTATAACTTTTGCTATTTGCAAGAAGGGTAAACATGAAGCATACCAAATTGAAGAGCTCATTAAGCCCTTCAGTTCTGTGCTCTTAGTTTCTTGATATCTCAAAAACTGACTGAGATATCTTGGTTGGAAGTATTTTGACCAATACTGGTCTGTACCAAACCTGTACCAACCAGTACAGCTTTGATACTTAAAATAATGGTTATTTAAAGCTTAAAACCGCCCAGAATGACCAATATTGATCATACAGACACCAGAACAACGTCATCCAAGTGCTGACGTGGCAGGTGAAAAGTTCCTTCACCCTGTATTGATCCAGAATGATCATTTGTGGTTCCAAAACCACAATTCTGTCTATATTGACGTCAGAATTGAGGATCTAGAACCACAGACTGACCACTGGAGTGAAAATTTTCACTCCTCTGACGTGTGAAGAGTTAATAACTCTTGACAGTCTTGGAAGATACACCGGGGCGAATCTCGTGTCAATCGTCGGCGATTGACTTCATGTCAAGCAAACGTCAAGCAGGATAAAAGTCGAGCTCACGTCAAGCAAAAATCAAGCGAACATCAAGCACATGTCACACTCTGGTCTTACACCAAATCCTGTGACATCCAATAATATTGGTTCCCCTGTGCCTTCAACTCAGATTCCTCACCACCTGATCATCCCACAACCGTCCGATGATTGGTAAAAATTACACCAGACCCGCCTGTTTGCACACACACACATCAAAGATGTCCTTCAGCCAGTTTTGATGTAGGCGGGGGGTTTGACTTCACCAGGTCATCCATGAAGTGTGCGTGTGCATTGGCGTGTGCGGGCGCGTTTGCGTGTGCATTGGCGTGTGCGGGCGCGTTTGCGTGTGCATTGGCGTGTGCGGGTGGGTTTGCGTGTGCATTGGCGTGTGCGGGTGCGGGTGGGTGGGCGTGTGCATTGGCGTGTGCGGGTGGGTTTGCGTGTGCATTGGCGTGTGCGGGTGGGTGTGCGTGTGCATTGGCGTGTGCGGGTGCGTGGGCGTGTGCATTGGCGCGTGCGGGTGCACATGCGGGTGTGGGTACGCAAAAGCCGATTCCGCTTCCAACATGATGATGGCGCAGTTAGAAATTTTGGATGCTATGAAAGGTGAGTGTGTGGGTCATTTGATCATTGGACTTGGCTTATTCACACTGTACCCAATGTCAAAATAGTAAGTTCTTTGTGGCAATGTGAAATAATGGGCTTTGCTTGTCACAATGGCATGTCTCTGTCACTAAATTTTGAGGCAATTATTTCACTAGCAAAATTGCTAATGAATCTGAGAGATTTGCATTTTTGTAGACTAAATATCATGAAATAACGGCTTTATCATTACAAGCAGTCCACATGACAGAGCTTTGTTATCATACAATCCACAGTTACCTTCTATTTCTTCTTCTGATATAATCAAGTGTCCATCATCAAAACCAACAGCTTTATAAATATTGAGATACGGCCAATCTGGTAGGAAATTCACATCAATCTTCAAAGTTTTTAAAATCAGAAAGTTATTATTCAGTATGCTAGATGGCTCAGAGACTTTGAAAATGCTATCAATAATACCAAATTGTCGTGAGTTGCCCCTCAGAAAACATATCACACTGTTGCTGATATTTTTGGATTCAGTTGAAAATATATTGTTCCCAATATTAATGTTTGAAACTGGAAAATACCAAGGTGAGACAATCCTTGAAGTGGGAGGACTTGTGGATTGCATGGTAGTGTCTAAGCTGATCCAATCAACTACTTCCCTTGTGGAATGAAAATTCTGTAAGTACTCAACCAGGCAAGCATAATTTTGTTGGTCATGGCGGGATGGCTTGTTATATTTATGGTGATTGAACACGGCAGGTGGCTGTGATTCGAAAAGCTGTTTTATTTCACATGGCACAGATGGGGATTTCAGGAGAACGGAAAGGTTGGAACATCGACAGATATGTTGAAGTAAGGTTTTATCTATATCATCTATTCAGAGTTGCAAAAAGTTAGTCTTATTCAGTTCAGGTGTTTCATCAATGTGAATATATTGATCTTATTAATTGACGTACATATCTTGTTATTTGTTGGCATCTTTGCAAATACTCCAATCAAGCGCTCATAACCCCATGTGGCTGAGGCTTGTGCTGGGCCCCAACGTTGGAAGAGTTCGGGAATATGATCAGCAAAATGATGATTTGGTTTACTTTTCTGTTTTGGGAAAAGGTGTTGATTGGAAAGGCGGAATTTTTTCCAATGTTCAGCAAATGCAGTCGCATCATCTATTGAAACAGTCCAGCTTGTGGCAATGTTGATAGCACTAATCAAATGGAATGTATTCTTGGCTAGTTCATTTGCAAGTTCTTCTGACTGACCCATTTTTCTTTGAGTGTTGGAAGATTGGTGTGCATCTAATGACATCTGTTGACTGAGCATTAGAAATGGAATATAGACCTTATATAAGAGAGCCCATTCAGCGGCTTTTAAGCTACCATGAGAGGGGGAACCCATTTTGCGGGGAACTCTTGTCCATGATGAGGGAATTATGGTCTCAGATATGATTTGTCGGAGATGCTCAAGAGCCTCACCCTTGATCTGCTGATCACTCAGTGCAGTGATATCCAATTCAGAGGGTATTTCAGAAGTGGGGATGTAATCGGCATCAAATGAAGGAATCTCCGCAGAACCACTAGATGGATGTTCTGTGTTAGGGGTGGGCATTGGGAAA
This sequence comes from Austropuccinia psidii, assembly GCA_023105745.1. Taxonomy (NCBI): domain Eukaryota; kingdom Fungi; phylum Basidiomycota; class Pucciniomycetes; order Pucciniales; family Sphaerophragmiaceae; genus Austropuccinia; species Austropuccinia psidii. The sequence goes on along the minus strand of JALGQZ010000007.1, from coordinate 50,829,217 downwards.
TAGTTTTTTCGGGTGGAAGTAGTGGGGAGTGGCTCATTTATTATTTTTGCTGCGTCTCTTCTCAGGGAGCGGGCCTCTCTCAATGTGATTTTATCAAGAGAGCTGTTGGAGGTCTTGGAATCTGAGTCTGAACTGTTGGTGTCATTGGATTTCCTGCGGGACCTGAAGTAAATTTTTGATTTCGCCTCTGGAATGCACAATTTGAAAGTTGCATGATCCTTCAAAATTCCAAGTATTAAATTATGCATTATGTCAAGATTAACCATTCTGGTTGCATCCCAATACGGAAGGTCTTCCAAAATTGAATATCACACTCTATACTCAGAGAAAATTGCTTGTCTTTGTTGTGGGGTTGCCCGAAGCCATTTGGCAATGGTTGATTTATGACTTTGGTATGAGCGCGTGTAGTGAAATTGAGGACCAATTTCTTCAATTTGAGCTTTGTGAATGGTGCAAAAATTACAAAAGTGGTTTCCTGAATGGGAAATAAATCCAGTAAGCTTGCGCATGGCAACCACATCCGCAATGGCTGTGAGGATGGCAACACGGATAAAGGATCCTGATGGACCTGTTGAGGTGGGTGCAAAATGGTAACCCTGCCATAGCTCTTTGAGCTCGTTGATGAGTGGCATTAATAGATAATTCAATTGAAGCGCAGTTGGCTCCTTCGGACCAGGGATGATTCCTGCAACATAGACATTCTCGGGCTTCAATCTTTCACTTGGGGGGAGATTAAGACAAATAAGCATGATAGGTCCAATGCTAGCCAACCGGGTTGACTTTCCATGTGCATTAAACCAGTCCACATATATGGAGAAGGCCAATGCACCAGGAATGGACATGAATGGGGGGTCATGGATATTTCTAGTGCCAGTGAAGCGTCTCCAGACCAATCCATCCCAGACGTCACGTTTTGGGGAATCTTCGGGAGTTTGGGATTGTTGATGTTGATGCAGAATGTCCATAATTCCAGCCCGCTGGAGAAATCTGGCAAGCCAATTTTTGAATGGTTGATAAATGAAATGTTTTGTTGGTATAAATTTTTGCTTCATGTTGGTTGTGTTTTGGGTGTGGGGTTCAGATGAATAGATGAATTTGCCTAATGATTGTGTGCAAGGGGGATCATGATCATTTGGGTCATTATGGCGTTGACAGTGGGGTTGGTCAGTTGTGACTGATTCAGTAAGGCCATTAAGAGAGAAACATTGAGGACAACATATATAGTTTTGAATCACTGGCTCCAATTGGAGATGTTCAAATATGGTACTCAGATCTTGAGGTATATGGAATGCAGGAGCGGGGGGACCAGCTGAGCTTGAGATACTGGACTTGATCAGCAGGTTCAGGGCGGAATTGAGTATGCGTGAAGCCCTGCGGGGTAAATTATACCTTAATGATAGAATGGCAGATATTATCATTCCTAGGTCTTGTGGGGGAAGGGTTTGACTGCCACTATATGGTTTCTGTGCAGTTGAATTGAGAGCCGCTGCAGTTGGGAAAGTGCTTTGGGTCAAACGTGAATAATCAGCTGGGAAGATTTGATCCAATAGAATTTGTGGGCACCCAGATCCTGATGCAGAAGTAGGGATGTTTGGAAGAGATTTGGGTGCAAGGGTTGATTTGAGCTTTTTAATGTGCTGTTTATATTGGAAAGGTGTGAAGGCAACTCCTTGCCTATCACCCTCAGGGGAAGAGTGTGTTTGAGTTGAGCAGTGTTGACACATGCATATACGCATTGAGGAATAGGGCCGGGTTGTCATTGTTGCAGGAATTGGGAGTACGGTTGGTTTGTGTATAAATATCTATGGTTGATGTGAAAGTGTTTAGGAGTGTTATTAATTGGAAATAAAATTCAGTGATTATTTATGAAGGGGGAGATGATTTGAGCCAGCTGAGGATTTTATCCCATTTGTAATGGAGCATGAGCTGCAGTGGATAAAGTTTAACATGTCTCATCTGGATGGCGGAATTGGTTAGGCGTTTAATTGGGTAAAATGCCATGCTGCTCAATGCTCATACATATTCTAGTTTATTTACACATTGTGATAGTGCGGGTTTTACCATTGAGGGGGTTCCATTAGTGAAGTGTTACCATTGAATTGAGGGGATTAACATTTAACCCATGTACGCTGGCACGCCATCGTACATGGTTTAAACCTTATTACAGACATAACTATATAACTCTATTACATAAGGGGGTGGAGTGCAGCTAAAGTCTTGGTATTTGGTTTGAGTGCGGCGGGCTTTGAATCAGTTGGAATGTGATTTGGACTGTCTTGCCTTTCGTGAAAAGGTGATGTCTCTTTTGTGGGTAAATCCTTCATGAATATACCCCTTTACAGATGTACAATGTTGTGGAATTTCAATGCATATATTGGCAGTTTGGATAATTCACAAAATGTGACAATGGGGAGGCGGAAATGTTACCAAATATGATTACTTATGCATGATGGGTCCCCTTTCAGATCAAGGAAATTTCACATTATATTCTGGTAGGCCGTGCAGGGTGGTTTCCGACAAAAGCGGAGGAGCTCAAGAGGAGGCAGGGAGGATTCTCCTCAAAAGAGTCTTATCCGACTTCCACACAACACTTAGTTCCAACTATTCATAGAATTTCTCTATTCTAAATTTGAAAAGATTTCATCTCATATCACTCTATTTTATCATAATACTGAGGTGTTTTATCTAGTTAAAAATATTAGTGTACTTTTTCGGCCCTTATGTCATCTTTCAAGTCACATAAATCCCGTTCAGGTTCTGTTCATGACTCAAATAGTGAATCTAGCATAGAATATGTTCAAACACAGTCACCATTGAGTCCCAACATTCCTCTCACAACCCCTATCGCATCCTCAATGAATGTATCAGGTCTTAACATTGATGTGGGCAATCCAAAGGCTCCAACTTCAAGCACTTGGTCGATCCCAAATATTTCCGTCACTCCAATTCCCCCGAATCCCACTAATACACAAATTCATGTGTCTCAGGGGCCAGAAGGCACACCTCAAATCTCATCACACGCTAATCCCCAATCAAAATTTCCACGTGAGTTCCTCCTTAATCCCGGTCGGAATCCAGTCGCATCCCAGGATCCCTTTGGCCAAAGTAAACAGCCAACCCTCAATATTCCATCAGGATCTCAGGTTCATGTGGGTGATGAAAGGCGCGTGGATGGGGGGCGACGAAAAAGACCTTTGGAAAGTGTCTCTTGGAGCGGTCTGTCGGAGGGAAATCCAGTATTGACGCTTCATCAAAATAAGTCATTTGAATTTTGGAGTATGACCTTTTTCACAATTTGATATGTTTGTTTCATGGGTTAGATATGGCACCTAAAGGCAAGTCAGTCCGATCTCAGGAGCCAATTGAAGATCGTGAGGATCACCAGTCTTCATTAATGTTTTGATGTGTTAACTGATGATTTGCATGGCAGGGGATGAACTTTATGCGTCTTCACCTCTGGTCCATAAAGAGAAAGTCACTGGACGTCATCATCCATATGCCTCCAAACCAAGAACGGGTCATGCCAGTACATCAAGAGAAAGAATGGTGGATGATGAGGATGAGAACATGTCTCCGACTCAAAGTGAAAGAAATGATGAACCAACGAGGGACAATTTCACCGCGCATGAGCAAGGCACTCAATCAAATAGTGAGTTCACCCATCCTCAGCTGGGCCTTTCCCAGAGTATGCTTGAACAATCCGAGGTCAGACAGCAAAGGAACCAGGCCCGCAAAGCTCACAATGTGGCAAAACGTGCAAGCCAGAAGGAGCAACAAAAATGGCTGAAGGCAGAACTTCCAGAGAATGTCCATGGAATGAGATCAGCAGTACACGCACATTGCCTGTTCCTACTCAAAGTTAGGGATAAGGATTTTTCCTCACTACCAGCACCACCCAGCACAGAAGAGCGTGAAATTGCAATTCAAGTGGCTGGTCATCTCGGTTATGTCCCCGAGGATGTTTTCAATGAGCCATCAACACAGGTTCAGTCTCAGGGTTTCCAAAGCTACTGCGAAAATGAGCACCACAAGCTAGGACTAAAGCGATTCACTTGGGACTGGGAGAGCTCATGGCAACATCCGTTTAACGAGCTGATGTCTATGGTGTTTTACCGTACATTCCGTCTCGCACTTGTCAGCACTGAGTATCATCACTACTGTTGGAACAAGGATCATAACAACTATGGGGTCGTGGCGGCTTTAATGGAGCGATATTTCACTTATTTGAAAAGAGAATGGAAGTCTATTCAAAAAGATGCGGAGTATTTGGTTAAAAAGAAGGAGAATCAAAAGCTCGCGAAGATTCGTCAAAGAGTTAGTTACTGTATCTCTTCTTCATTGTGGACCAAGTCTGATGATGATCTACTTGATTATGTGCAGACCTGTGAGCGCCGTCGTGAATGGTGTGATACGGCTAAATTTCCCATCCTAGCATCACAATTCAATGACCCTTGAGTATGCTCAGATACTGAGGAAATACTGGAAAATGGCCGTCAAGTTTACCGCAAAGTGGGATTACGCTGGCGCTCCCAGTTATTTAATGATTTGGTATTGAAAATGGATAGAGACATAGAGTTTTGTAATCGGATTAAAAAAAAGGGTAAAAAAACTATTGATAGATTGCCAGAATTACGATCGACAGATGATGGTGATATTCCGGAAGGCCTATCATTTCAGGTATTTGATCAAGATTGGCTCAAAGGCTGTAGTAAGATGCAGACTAGCGCCCTCAAGATACTTGACATGCCAGTTATTAGGCCTAATGGTGATGCTCTGCAATAACTTAGTAATTTGTCATGGTATAGCACTGTGACAAATTAAAATTTTGTGAATTATTTGTGCAGGTGTAATAAAATCTGATTATTATCTCTTAAGGATGCAACAACTTGCTAAATATGTTAGAATATAGACAATATGAATTGAAATGTATCACCGTCTCCCTTAGCAATAATACTCTATTGCTCATTTTCATTGAGGAAATATTGAAGAAGTTTGATCCAGCTCATGGTGTTCATAATTGTGGACCTGTGCCAGAGTCAACAGGAGTTATCAACTTTGTCAATCACAAAATATATAATATCAGTAAGGCTCACGCAGTTAATGATTGTTTCTTTTCTTGGACCTATTGGTGATTGGAATATGGCATTCCCATAAGGAAGGATTTCAGAATAGTAATACAATCAAGTGAAAGATGAGCTTGAAAGGTACCTTCCGCATGTTGACCTCAACTGAATGAGGAGTGATATAGTGGATGACCTGTACAGGTCGTTGTTGGCCAATACAATGTAGACGATCAACAGCCTGAGCCTCAATGGCTGGGTTCCAATTGGGCTCCTGGAAATGTGGATGTCAGGGTCCGAAAATCAGGGGAGAATTTTGGGGGGCCCCTCACCATTAAATAGACTATATTAGCACAAGTTATATTGAGGCCAGTTCCAGCCGCGGCAATGGATGCAATGAGTACTTCACATTCAGGATTATTGAAGAAATTCTCAAGGGCCTTGTCCTGCGCTCGTGGTGTAATTGTTCCATCAATTCGTGCTGAAAGGATAGAGTGATGGGCAAGAGCAATACCAATTCTACAATATAAAAAAGTCAGATGGAGTCAATTGGTAATGGATGCATATTAGAATTAACGCACAAATCTAGAAATTGGGTCCATTGGGTATAAACCACCGATTTCGTCGGACCACACCTTGTTTGTTTGTTCTTCATTAAGCTTTGTAGGAGGTGTGCAATTTTACTACTCATCATGCATGTTTCCACATCCACAATAGTTCGTGTGATTCTTGGGGAGTTATCCTGAGTGCTCCTGCCCTTGGGGTCTTCCAACTCCGCCTCCGCAATTGTGTTAAGCATGATGTGATGGTTACAACATATTCGCAGCTTATTAATATTTCTGAAAAATTCTCCTGGTCCTTTGCTTTTGGATGATAGGAATTCTTCATATAATATGGAATATTCTTGCTGCATGGTTGGGTTGAGTGGGAGCAGCTCATAATGATGGTTAATAGTGGGGAGGGATTTGAGATGTGTGGTTTTGGTGCGGCGCAAACTTAAATGCCGCAATGCCAAATGCAAAATATCATTGCAACCTTTTGAAAGACTACTCAGGATGAATGGTGACCAGTTATCTTGATCGGCGCTCTGGGGTTGAGTGATGAATGATATTATGCCCAAAAGGTCATAAATGGTGTTGTGAATAGGTGTGCCCGTTAAACATATTCGACGGGATGAAAGGAGGCTATTAATGGCACGGTGAGTGGCAGTGTATTGAGAGCGAATATAGCTATAAGAGGGGGAAATGGTTATTGGATATAAAAGGTAATTTGAATCATTTAAGCTCAGCCACTCACTGTGCTTCATCCAAGATTATACAATGCCAATTGATTTGAAAAATGAATGATGTAGAGGGATTGGTTTGCTTAAATTCTTGGGTGATAGTATTGTAAGAAGTGATGATGATATCATATTTTAAAATGTCGGCTTGGGATAATGAGTGACGAGTGGGACCATGGTAGATTTTGGCATGCAGTGCTCCAGCCTGAGCATGCTTGGATATTTCTGATTGCCAGTTGGTAATTAAGCGAGGGGGGCAGATGATCATGGTGGGCGTGGAGCGATGGGGGTTTGCAATCATCCGCTCCTTGGAGGTACCAATTAGAGCAATGGCCTGAATGGTTTTACCTAATCCCATATGATCCGCGAGCAGTCCTCCAAGAGGGGTATTGGTCGAAAGGGATTCAAATGAGCTAACGACCTTGTTTGTAATGATGTGCCTGGCATTGAAAGTGGATCCTGGGGGTGAGGGGGCCCAAAGGTTACGGGCTGATTGGCCATTGGGGATTTCTCGATCCCAGAGAAAAGCTAGTCCGGTCTTTTGATGAGGGAGGAGGGGGGTTTGAATAATGGCATGGGGCGGGGTTATCATGGGGAGGTCTGATCCACTGGGTAATTGTATCAGTTTTTGCTTGGAAATCAATGATGAAACAGCAGGATATGAAGCAGGCATCGAGTTTGAAGCGGGAAATGTTGGAGTAAAGAGTTGACATTGACAATGAGTAGTACAGTCATATTCTTTGGGCATTTTAAGCTTGAAATCTTGTGTTCGAAAGCTTTCCATTATGAATAGAATGTTTGGATACCATGTGAAGAACATCAATGCTAGATTGGGTTTCTGAGATGAGGAGGGATCATTGGCATCAGTCATAAATACTCCCTCAACGAATAATATTTGAGTAGGATTGGATTGGCAATTTTCAATCCATGCCCCACCAGGACCACAGTGCATGAACGTTTTTGGTGCCCCAAGGAATGGTATCAACGTTTGGGAAAGGGTTCCCGGGAGAGAGCCAATAGCATGCTGGTGATTGGGGAGATATACGAATATGTTGTGTTGATTGTGCCATAGGATAATCCAAGAACCTAAGTGGGAATTCTCAGGCTTTAAGGTTATATCACTATTTATTTGAATACGAATATTAATCATCCCAATGCAAAGTGGTTGTGAAGGGGTTGACATGATGGCTATTTTAAATTCTTTGGGGACAGTTGCAAATTATATGATCGGGAAGGGTTAGCTAAAGGGAATGAAGCGCAATAAGCGCAGGTGGGGAGCTTATATGAGTGGCAGCAACAGGCCAAAAGGGGGATGGCCTGTGGTTACGTGCATGGTCTTGATGGAGGTGGGCCTCTTGGGCACATAATTTTCATATCCGATTTGGGGCATATATCAAGGCAAGGTGGCCAAAATGTGGGTGCACCATTATGACTGCTGGATCTGCAGCGATTTACGAAAACTTTGGTGGAACAAGGTTGACATTAGCACATCCGAAATTGGGTGGGTTGTAGCAACTTATTGTGGAGGGCATATCAGAGGCATGCAGTCATGTTCGCTGGTGTGACAGCGAACATGGATGCATATATATCTTCCTCAGGTTAATTGTCGCACAGGGACCTACTGGGCAATGTTGGCGGTTTCAAAGGGCAATCTCACTGTGCGGATGCTTGTGTGTAGGCGGGTGAGATATGTTCGGTGGCGTGCCACCGAACATGACTTTGGTTTTGCGTGAAGTTTTTTGCTGACTGATGCATACTGGGCTTTCAGGGGGGAATGTGTAGGATGATCAAAGGGGGCGCCATCCGTGAGCCGTGATCCACATATACATTCACCCCTATGGCGTTTGAGGCGAGTACTAATCTACCGAGATTGGCATCAGGGTCTTTGCCTCAGGCGTGTACAAAACTCCGGAGGAAAGAGGCCACATGCCCCAGGGATTTTTTGGCTGCAAGCCAGGTGCCACAACTTGCGCGGGGCGTGTGAGAACGTGAAGAAAATGACCCGCGGTGGGAGATACCCACGCAAACATGACCAGCCTCAGCAATCATAGGCTGGGATTGTTATTCTAATGTGGATGAGGCTGAAGCAAATTAACACTGATTGGCCTCAGGTTTCCACGCGCAAGCGGGTGAGCGTCTGCAGTCAAGCTGACAACCCGACCAAGAAAATAGGCAGCTGGAAGACTGGCAGAAAAATGTCTTCCAGGCGTGTGAAAGCTGCCTGCGTATGACCCATCGGGGGTGCGTATGAAAGCGTGTGGCTGCCCGACAATGAACAAGCGGGCCAGTCATTGTTTGCCCCAACAATGGCACCGGAGTGAATCAACTCTTTGTGTATGACCCAAATATTAAGTCATCCCATTATGACCCACTTACATTAACTTGCATTACATGCGCATCTGTGCCGTAGTTAGGCAGAGCTGTCCAACAAGGTGCATCAAATGGATGCAGGTGAGAGATATGACTCGATGGCTTGACGTGATTGCATGTTACATTGTTGAACAGCTTTTTGCTCTGCCCCGCAGCATACATTTAAAAAGGTGTACTGCGTACTACAGTGTTGACTGTACAGATCCGGAAGGTGTAATACTACTTGAGCCTGCATGCATACAGCAAATGTGCATGCACCTTCCGATCGTTTGCATTTACGTAGCTCATGTGCCACATGCTCAGCATTGCGTTTCACCCGATTTGCACACGCAAGCTGAGCATGTCATGGTCAAAAGCACCGTGTGAAAGTGCTCAGTAAAGCCATGGAATGAACTAATTCTGCAATAGCTCACTGGAAGGCTCAGTTTGGAGCACTTCACCAAAGCGTGTGAAATGCTGCACCTGGCTGAAATGTCATCCGATGCTGTGCCAAATGCTCAGATTGTGTGCTTACAAAAATGACCTAGCAATTGCTCAGCATCGTGCATTTGATATTGTTATATCAATAGTTCAACAACTGTGCAATTAAAATGTTCAGCCACTGAGCATTTCAATTATGACCTGAAAGCAAACCTGAGCAATGGGTCGAGCCAAGATTACGCTGTATTCACTTGTCTTACAGCCCCCCCCTTTGTTCAAAGACTATCACCAGGCCATACGGCCGGTGATCTTGCCGCGGTCACTTGTGACCAAATGCACCGGGTGCATTTCTGCATGGGTCACTTGTGCATTGCACGTTGAATGCACATTCAACAAGGGCCTCACGACCACCCTCTTGGGTGATCGGGTGGCTATTTAAGGAAACAAAGGGGATTTGACTCAGCTTGACAATTCAATAAATTGCAATACTCAGCGGTGCATTTCATATTGTTATATCAATTTTTCAATTACTGTGCAATTAATATGTTCAGCCACTGAGCATTTCAATTATGACCCGAAAGCAAACCTGAGCAATGGGTCGAGGCAAGCTCACGCTGTATTCACTTGTCTTACAGCCCCCCCCTTTGTTCAAAGACTATCACCAGGCCATAAGGCCGGTGATCTTGCCGCGGTCACTTGTGCATTGCACCCACAATGCACAATCAATAAGGGCCTCACGACCACCCTCCTGGGTGATCGGGTGGCTATTTAAGGAAACAAAGGGGATTTGACTCAGCTTGACAATTCAATAAATTGCAATACTCAGCCAGACCCCCATTGTTCTTCTGCCTCACGCGAGCATTTCACTTCTCAGTTGCAGCATTCGCTGAGACTCAGCTTCAATTTTGCCCACATGCCTTGAAGCTGAGACTTTTGCGGGTGCTGAAACTGCTCAGATCGTCTCAGCTTCACCTTGGTATAAAAGACCATCTTCACACGACACGCACTTCACTTTCTCTCTCACCCGCTCCACTTCGTTCAACGTCACCCGCGTTTGTCCTTCTTGTGCGTATTCCCCCTCGTCTTCCTGCCTTTCCAGTCTTTTCTTTCGCACTCGACTAACCCCACTCCCCTTCCTGCTCGCTTTTTGTTTTTCCTGCTGATAATTTCAGAACCCCACTTCTATCTACTTTGTACGTTTTCTCCAATTGAACTTTTGTCAACATTATGGTCCGATATTAATCATTTTCTTTCTTCACGACTCTCTTCTAGACTTTTAAAAACCTCCTACTAGAGTCTTTTTAATTTGAATTCCGTTTTAAAATTATAAATCATCGTATGTCCTCCTTTTCTTTCTTGATTGCTTACTTTCTATTCAGTTACTAACCTGTTTTGTTTTGTTTTTAGATGTCGTGCACGTTATGCACCAAGCGGGGTATCCCCTGCATTCGTTCCTCGACGACGACCGACGCTTGTGATGCTTGCCGACAAGCACACAAGAAATGTTCGTTCGTCGTCCGCCCCTTCCGACCCCGCGGCCAGAGGAGTTCCCGCCCAAGACGCCCTTGCCAGGACTCCTTTGTGGCCGATGATGATGAAACGATTTCCGAGCATGAGTGGACCCCGGGACCCCAAACAGGCCAGCGGGAACGATTCAGGATGATTAGCCCAGTCCCCTCAAGCATCGATTTGTCCACCCCCCCTCCTAGGCCACCATCCGATGGTCACTTCACTCCTCGACCTGAGCGAAGTGATTATCCGGCCGATGAAGGATGGCGATGGAAAGAGGACATTCGAGCTTGGGCTGATCGTCACCATGTCTTGTCACCAATGGGATTCAAACGCCAAAGTAAGTTTTCTTTCTCCTCCTTATCTCATTTATCTTCACGCAATAATACTCACTTTTTTCCATTACTCATAGAACCAAACCCCCCGAATCCCCCCCGACAAGACTCTCCCGTTCCTACTTTGCCTCGCGAGCAAACCCCGCGGCAACCCACTCCAGGCCCGAGTGGCACCCGATGGTCTGAGGACTTATTCCGCGGTAAGCAGCCAACTTTCTCTTTTCTCATTTTCACTTTCGCATCAAGTTAACTGACTCTTCCTCCTTTTGTAGAAGCCTCCCAGCACGATGAGCCACCTATTCCTGGCCCGAGTCCATCCTCCGAACCACCTGAGGACATTGCGACTCGTGAGCCTCAACCTGAGGTGGCTCCTACGCAATCAACGGAGGAACCTTTTGGTAAGTCCCTATTTCACCTTTTTAACTCAACTCAACTTTTCCTCACCCCTCCTTCGACCATCTCCAGCTCGTCCCGCAACTCCCCACTCCATTATCATCATCGACGATACGCCAGTCGGTTCCCCCCCTCCCCTTCCCCCTCCACCTTCTTCTTCACCCACTCCCCCACCTTCCCCTCCTGTTCCCCCTCCCACCACTTCTACCCCGGTTCCTTCCCCGGATATCCCTCCCATTGACGCCGAGAACCCAACAGCCTCCTCCCCCCCGGTGCCAAGCTCCTCTCATTCCTACAATGACGCTTGCCAGGAATTCACCGACCTGCGCCCGATACTAATGATTCCTCGAGCCATCGTCCACGAATCGATCAACCAAATCTTGTTGGAGCATCGTCGGTTGCTCCACATGATTCCTTTCGTGGATGCAACTCATCGAAATGAGATTCACCGGGAATTCCGGGAGGAACTAAACTCCCTCCTTGGCGAGGCGATAAAGGCTTATCCAATGGAGGACATCACCGGGATAGTCTCCAAATTCTTAGAAAAATAAAATCCACAAAAAAAATCGTATTCTTTCCTCTTTTTACCTTTTGTAATACACTCCTTTAGATAAATTATTTGTATTCAATGAAAGATATTTTCAATTTCTCTTACGTTTTTTGTTCACGTGAATTTATTATAATTCCTCAATGATTCATATTTACTATTGGGTGAGAATAATTTTCGTAAGTGCCCCACCAAAAGTTTGAGTTAGTATTTTTGTATGTGAGAAAATCTTTTGCCAAAAATGCGCCAATAGTCACCATTCCTGCCTCCTATATTTTCTTCCTCCATTGTTTAGAGCCATATCAAATCTTAACTGTAAAAAAGCGGGAGGTTCCGGCATGTGAGCAATCCACTCCAGATTCATGAGAAATTGCCGTTCCTATGGTCACACACTATTAATCTTAGTCATGTATTGAATTGTTTAAATTGTCGGGAACCTTCACAAGCGTAACGATTGGCGTGTGAGCTGTCGGGAGCCTGAAAAGGCGTAAGGATTGGTGTGTGAGCTGTCGGGCGCCTGCACAGGTGAAAGGATTGGCGTGTGAATTGTCGGGAGCCTGCACAGGCGTAAGAAATTGTCAGCATTGTTAGCATCCTTCACAAGCCTAAGGATTCGCGTGTGAGCTGTCGGGAGGTTGCCAGGCGTAAGGATTGGCGTGTGCATTTTCGGGAGCCTGCACAGGCATAACAAATTGTCAGCATTTTTGGCAACCTTCACAAGCCTAAGGATTGGCATGTGAGCTGTCGGGAGCCTGCACAGGCATAAGGATTGGCGTGTGAGCTTTCGGGAGTCTGCACAGGCGTAAGGATTGGCGTGTGAGCTGTCGGGAACCTGCACAGGCGTAAGGATTGGCGTGTGAGTTGTCGGGAACCTGCCCAGGCGTAAGGATTGGCGTGTGAAGCCTTGGCACCCCGCATAGGCGTAAGAAACTTTTAGCATTGTCGGCACCTGCACAAGCATAAGGATTCGCGTGTGAAGCGTTGGGATCCTGGACAAGAGCAACAAACCTGGCATATGTACGATGGCATGCCTCCGTACATAATCCACTTCACCCCTTTTTCCTGTGAGACACCCCATCTCCCGCACTCGAATCCATCCAATCCTGGTGTATATTGTCCTCTGCCTTACCCCACCATCATCTACCAATCACGCTGCTATTCTGACTGCCTCACTCTTTGAATTGGCATGAGATTGTATTACCATCCCTGATTTGATAGCCCGCTCTCTCGGCAATCTCATAATAGCCATGGCTTTTTTGCCGCATTGTTTTTGCCAACCTCCTTGAGCATTGTGCGGACATACCCACTAGTGTCGTGCTTTCGTTGTCCTGTGCTGGATCAGTATAATGAACAAATGTACTACTGGCCCACACTACCTGAATGAGCCCATGACATGCGGATAGATCAATCCAAAAATGCTCATTTGGGAAAATCAATTTTCCCCCTGTACACCGCTTTGACGCATCTCTTTGAATTTGGCCGGTCCGCTTATCAGCTTGAAACCACCATCCCGAAGCATACAGCGATGCATCCTTATCAACATGAGGTGCGTTTTTGAATCCATTCATGGTGAAAGTGAGTGCCGAAGCAAACTCACATGCACCCTGATTTGCGGGATTATTGCCTTCATACTTGACTTGATCAAAAGACGGAACCCCCAATGAGTTGTAGCAATTTTGAATCTTCTGAAATAAATTATCCCCAACGTATCGTAAGGATTGACCTAGAATGCGACCCACCGAGCTAAGATTGGCACCTCGGTCCCGCCATTCATCTTTTGCATTTTCAATTTTGCCAGCACTACCATACAGACCAAATTGTTCATTCTTCGTGGTGCATTTGCGCCACCCAATCGCGAACATAAATCCCTCCAGTAATTCTCCATTTGTTGCAATAGGGTCAGTGAACCTCTTTTCGCGAAATAAGAATTGTGATAATTCATCCCATTGATTGACCTCGACTTCACTCATTGTTGTGAATGGTCGGAATTCAACAAGGGCAATGAGTAATCCGGTTGAAGAGAAAATTGCCACACGGCCAAAGTGAATGCGTTTGATCTGATTGACATCCACCACCCTCCGAATTTCACTTGGGGTGATATTTGCTGATACTGGCATTGATATTTGTGCTGTTGGGCGAGAGGAGGAAAAAAACCTATTCATTCGGGTCGTTTTGCGCTCATTTGTCTTTTGGGATCTGCTACTATTCCCGAGTGGTTGCGGGATCACTATGTGTTGAAGCACAAAAGATATCAGATACTGCCAAGGAGCTTTCTTCGGCACACATCCTTTGACTTCCCTTTAGAGCCCACAGGACATTGGCACAATCTGAACCGACTAAAGCCAATGTTCTTCCGTGGGGCCCAATGAGGGTGCCACATAAATGTGGAAGCATATATATATATCTATATATATACACTGAGATTAAGTGAGAAACTCACACTTTCCTTCCTCAGCCCGACGCTTTCTCGCGAGTTCCCTTTTACGCTCTTTTCCTTTTTTCGTGAATGGCATGCTTGCAGCAGAAAATGAAATGAAACCAAATGATTACTGATTTATTAATATCACCTAAATTGGATTGCGGTGGATGAATCTTTTTTAATTGCGGCTAAAAAGAAAGCTCATGCCTGACCTTGGCAACTTCACGATCTCAAATACCTGAACCTGAAAATTGCAGTGGATAGTGCATTATTCAATTTTACACATTGATGTTCCCATGCAATCACTTTCCAATCCAACCATTTGGAATATTGCAAGCACACGCAAATGCAATATGCATCCTCCTGCGGATCCCTAGTTATCCCAGTCCTCTTGAAAGACACAGTAACAATTTGCCTATTATGGGCTGGCGGGAAGTGATAAACGCGACTTCCCGCAATGCCCCCGAGTGTGCTACTCGCGGGCACAAAGCCTGACTCAGCTTGCGTCTTGGCGGAGTCTTTGCAATGATGTACGGAGGCATGCCGCCGTACAATTACTATTGGTACTCAGACTGTGGCATCCGGCAGTAGTAGGATAGGAAGTCATGATTATTAAATTCATAAATAACTTTGCAAAATTAAATTACAATCTATCTAGTACAAAGCTAATCTAAAACGGGTCAATCCTGGTTGTGAGTTTAGCTGACCTGGGTACCGTCAAGGTGACCTCATCACTTGAACCAAGACCGCATTTCGCCACCCAGGCATCACCAAAGTCTAATACTAAGCATCGTGCAAATTCAAATCTAAGAGGTACAGTGGGGTTAAAAGACTCTGATGAGAAGAAACTTTTATTCAGTAAATTACATATATACTTATTAGTACGTAGCCACACTGGCTCCACTAGATTTTTACCCTCTGAAAGTTTTGCGGAAATGTCAATTAGTGATAAAGCCCCTTTAACTGAGCTTGTTCTCCAGTCATCTGAGCATACCATCAAACCACGAACCCCCGCCGCACAGAATGCCGCTAATATACCATAGCAAATTCGATTTATTCCGACATTCTTGTGACACGCCAAAAGATCTTTGATGGCCTCATTTTTTTTTGAGTTCGTGAGTTTGCCTTTGATGCCATTAACTTCGACCTTTGTATGTGCACGTACCATGTTGTACGCAATCATCAAATGGATAACTGTATCCATTAGATCCTCCAGGTTCTTGTGCGGCTTTGTGGATATCTCATTGTCAGCCCCGCCACCTTCAATGCTGAGTTGGGTTGCACGTTGCTTCGATTTACTCAAGCAGGAGGCAAGGTATTCAACTGCTCCCCGTTCGAGTCCAAGAGGATCGGTCGAATTTGATGTTGGTGCAACATATGGTTTGGGTGCAATCACATCGTATGAGACTAAACTAATGGATTCAAACATAACATTTGCCCAAAAATGTTTAACTGGATTCGCGGGGTAAAGAAGGCTCTGAACCATTTTGAAGAAGGAGTGTTCAGATTTGGGGAGATTATCGGGAGGTTTAGCTGATTCCTTCATCAATTTGAGATTCCAAATGTTGTAATCAAAAAACGCTTCTGTTTCAGTTGGCTTAAAAAAATCTAACCCTGTATATTGCAATTTATATCACCAGTCAACAGCCAATAATCAAGTATCATGCACAAAGATAAAAAAAAACTCACCTGCCATCTCAAGGTCCTGCAGCCAAGCCGACATTTTAAGATCTCGGTTACTGATCACCTTAATACCAACGGGCAGGAATGTATGAGCATCCTTTGTTGGTAAATTGTCCCATCTATTTTTGTAAATCCTATTGATATTATCAAGCCCCCTTTTCCATGATTGTTGAGAAATATTGGAATGATAATTCAAAATGCCTGCAAACTCTTCCATGCGGGATAAAAATATTCCTTGAAAATTCGCAGCGGATGACACTTCGGGCTCAGCGTCGGGAATTATATCAGTCATATCTCGTCCCATTGTATCATGTTTAATTGTTTCCCTTTCTTGAGGGGCTTGAATATTCCGAGGAGAGGCGGGAGGGGTTGCATCATGCATTGTTTCATTGGGTATCGGGGGGCTTTCAGTATGTGGAGCTTCAGCATGGATTGTTTCATTGAGTATGGGGGGGGTTCAGTATGCGGAGGTTCATTATCAATATCGTCCCCTTCAACATTGATCATTTCATCACCTTGATCCCGGGAATCCTTTGCGGCTTCAAAGGTACGGCGTTTTTTGTTGGTTTTTTTGGTTGCATGTATATTTGGTCTTTTTCCTAATCCTTTGCCTGGAAATCCAATTACGACTCGAGATCCTTCAGGTAGAGATTCTCCCACCTCCACACCTGCCCATATATTGTAAGCAGCTATTTTTATCAACTTTGTTTTGAATTAGTAATGGACTTACGGTTCAAATCCATTTTGAGCAGGCTCATGGCTTCAGCAATCTTTTGACGCACATAATCAGGAATTTTACTATCATTTTGGATTTTCTCGAGCCTTGGGATTGTTTGAGCAATGTTGGAGACAAATTGTTCCTTGGATATAATTTCCACCTCCCCACTGAAAATTACATCATCTTGCCCATCATCTTCTGTTGGTGCACAAGGTTCAACAGTCTTTTCCTTCTCATAAGTTTTAAAATTCGGTTTCTGAGAGCTTGGAGGTTGACCTGAAATAAAGGCTATGACACAATATCAGGTTTTGAGAGATTAGAAATACTCAAGATGGATGTATACTCACATTCTCGAAGAACTGGTGGATCTTGATTATCTTCATGTGACTGGCTCTCTGCTTCAATGCCTAATTCACGACTACTGGCCATATCAGATATTTCACTTCCACTCTCTGGGGCTGAAGTTGGTCGTTCATTAAATTCCGTTGAATTTCCCGGGGTTTGGGCCATCGCGGAGGTAGTTTAGTAAGCAAATAGATGGTGACGAGTTGATTGATAACTAGGTGGAAGTAAAATAATCGCATTTGCAAAATGCGATTTGGCGGGAAATTGAAGGAGGCGATGTTTTGCAAATTATTTCATATCATGCAAATGAAATCACTTCCCTGTGAGACATTGAATAAAGTTGACTAGTGAGAAACCTACTAAAGTCAACTTTTGAACTATTGAACGCTCATGAGGTAAGGACTAAGCAAAGTGTTCCATTTGAATGATATGAAATAAAATGGTTTTGTCGGCGAAAAAGGAGACACAATTCTTGTCTTAAATAGTCCACTTATTAGGTTTTAATTTGCGAGTCTCATGATTTAAACCCTAACCACAATATTGTGAATATACTGACCAATTTCCCCTGAGGTCCTGTTGGCAGAGAAGGCCACTCAGCATATTTCGGCGATGGCGTCCATTGTGTACGCCAACAAGCCACCGTACACTATGGATGTAGTACGGAAGCGTAAGGATGGTAAGCGGCGTCGGAGGCATGTCGGGAGGGTACCTACTAGGCAAGCGTAAGGATCGTAAGCAGTGTCGGGAGCATGTCGGGAGGGCACTTCATGAGCGTAAGGATGGTGAGCAGTGTCGGGAGTATGTCGGGAGGGCACTTCATGAGCGTAAGGATTGTAAGCAGTGTCGGGAGTATGTCGGGAGGGCACTTCATGAGCGTAAGGATCGTAAGCAGTGTCGGGAGCATGTCGGGAGGGCACTCCGCGAGCGTAAGGATCGTAAGCAGTGTCGGGAGTATGTCGGGAGGGCACTTCATGAGCGTAAGGATCATAAGCAGTGTCGGGAGCATGTCGGGAGGGCACTGCGCGAGCATAATGATTGTAAGCAGCGTCGGGAGCATGTCAGGAGGGCACTGCGCGAGCGTAAGGATTGTAACCAGTGTCGGGAGTATGTCGGGAGGGCACTACACAAGCGTAAGGATGGTAAGGGTGGGGGTGTGAAAGCGTAAGGAGTGGTGAGGACGGAGATGGGGGGGCAGGCAGTGTCAGAGTCTCATCTGGAGGGTGGTGCGGGCGCGTAAGCATGCTAAGCGTTGGGGAGGCAGAAGCTATTAGGTGAAATTACCCGAACGTTGCGAATAGTGTTGAAACGGGTTTGGGCTTTGAGTGACATTCTCATGTGACACATGTGACGATTGACGTTGTCTTGACGCTGACGTGACGTGACCCACTAAATCCAGTGACTATAAAGTGACACTAACGAGACTGAAGCAAGATTTTATACTGACCGCGGTGCGACGTGAAGTAAATCGCCAACGATTGACGCAAGATTTGCCCTGGTGATATAAAAAGGAGGGTTTTTCCCTTGAAAACCCATCATCTTATCTTACATTACCATTATTCTTACATGACAAGACTGTTATTCATCAGTAGTGTCCTTAGAATTATTTAAGATATAATTAGAATATAATTATTGTAGTGTTTCTTTACAGTCAAAGATATTAGAGCATTGCAACCCAGGTCCTCAATAGACTCATCACCACTGTTACCACGTAGCAGTAGGACCTGAAGATTTCATTTTTTATTTATTTTGACGTGTCACAGTCATAGTACTAGCTTGTATTTACTATTTTTAAGCTACTACATAGACTCACCCTGACATTTTGGGGGCCTGGCCGTGGTTTTTCAACCTTATTGGACGTGTTTGAACTGAATTAGGCGTAAAATTCAGTCATTTAAAAGATATTTTACTAACAGTAAGTAAAATTTCGAATTTTTTTCATCTTTATCATTATTTTTTAGAATCATATACTATATATACAAATTTTTGCTCCAAAAAATATATATTATAAATATTTTTTGTTGAGAGTAAGAGTACATATCCTCTTTTTTATTATATTGCAATAATTTCCACGTAATTTGATAATAATACAACAGTATTATTCAAATTTCAATAAGAATAATAATATACAAACAGTATATTATTCATTTTACTATTATTTTTCACCAAAGTGCGTGAAAATTAATATAGAAACAATTTATTAATAAATAATTAATAAATATTAAATAATAAAATAATTTTTTATTATTTATAAGGAATATTTTAATTAAATATTTCCTTTAAAAACAAGATATCACTCAAATTGACGTGAAAACTTGTAATTAATTGATATTTTTAATCAATATCAAGTGTTATAATAAATATTATTTATAATATTTATAATAACAAATCCAATTTCTTATAATTTAATAAATTTGACGTGTTTATATAAAAAAAACACAATAATATCCAAGTGAATCATTCACAAAACACTTGGATATTACAGTTTTCACTTATAAAACATAAGTGAAAAACTCAAAAAACTGTTATTTTTCAATAAAAACACATAAAAACAATTAAAAAAAACATAAAAACCTCAAAAATTTCGAAAAATAACAGTAGAATTGAATATAATCATTTTGTTTTATCATAAAATACTGATATACAATCTGAAATATCTTTTCTGAATAGTGGACAAAGACTATATTCCATTAGAAACCCAGTCACAAGGAAATCCATCTGTGACAGCCTCAGAAGACAGAGAGGTGCTGCCAAAAACCAAGGGCAAGCAGAAAAGACACAGTGAAGTGACAATCAACTCAAAAGATTTGACACCAATAGCCGTGCCAAGGGCCAAAAAACCCAGAAAAGCTCCAACAAAACCAGTTGGATCACCAAAACAGATTGAGAAACAGAAAATCACTGTTATTAACCCAGTTGTAAACTCTAAAGGCAAATTACCAAAGAGTATAGACCATAAATTTGTACAAGGGCCTGCTAAAGGTAAATAAACCTTGAAAAATACAACATTTTTTTGTCTGTCATTTTTTAACATTGTTAACATGACACCTCCACCTCTTAGAGATCTTGGATTCTCAAGAAATCAACCAGAACACTGGCCAAGAAGACACAGAGGAAGAAGAACTGGAGCAAATGACCAGCAAAGGACTTACCATCAGGGAACTCCTGCCCAAGGTCCTGTTCCAAATCAAATTCAACCCAGAAGTCCAACCAGGAGATTGGACAGATGCAGAACAGGTCCTCCAAATACACAAACTCCTGAGAGACCTCTTCACATGGAGCATGGACAACAAAATGTTCACTATGGCAGCATCATGGGCAGAAGTGGGGATAACAACCCAGAAGATCTGTCTCAAGCAAATGGCTTGGATGAAACTTATGACAGAAATGCAAGGTTGGAATCCCAACAAGAATTTCAAACTCTTAGAAGAAAGAGCAACCAGAATCAAAGAGAACCAGGCAGCCATACAAGCCATAGAGAGATCTTGGCACAAGGAAGAGCCCAGTCAGATTCAGGTACCCCCAGAAATGGAAGGAGAAGTCCCATCTTCCCCACAACAATCCAGCAGTTCCAGGCCCTACAAGCCAAAGGAAACTTCATCCAAGGCTCCCCAACCCTTCCAGGTAGTTTCCAACAGGAGAAAAGGAGCCCAAGGGAAAAACAAAACTTCTTTCAACCAGAGGAAGAAAGAAGCAGACCCATTGATGAAAAAGCTGATGGACTTAGTCCAAGAAGTACACAAAAACAAGAAATAGTTGTACCTACAAATAGTTTTGATAGTTCTGACTCAATAGACCCAGAATTAATGACTGAAACTACAATCCACACTCATGAGTTTGAAAACAAATTCACATGGACCAAATTGGCCCAATTCATGGATTGGACATATGAAACCTCAGGAAAAATGAGGACAGAAATTGAAACATTGAAAGAAGAAAATGCTTTCCAAGCAACAGTCATTAAAGACTTAAATACAAATCTGGCCAAAATTTGGACAGAATTTGAAAAAACTAACAGACAGTTGAATTCCATTCTAGAAGAACAACAAACTGTGAGGAGGGATCTGAGGAATATTGTGAGCCTTGAGGTATATTTTACATACCCAAATAGGCCACAATTATCTTAAAAAGAAATTTTGAATTATGCAAAACTCATAAGTCATGCATATATCCAAAATTCATCATTTTCAATTTCAGAAAAGATGAATAACTTTTTATTGAGTAAGTAAATCCATGGATTTAAGACCAGATTTGGATTCTACACAAAAATTCACCTAGGGTAGCTCCATAGAGTGAATAAGCTCAATTTAAGTATTTGAGGTGGTAAAATGGAAAATACTTCAATACCACATCATTAATACCACATAAAAGATCCGTGAAAATTTTTGTTTTTCTTGATTTTTAGCCAAAATAATGGGAAAGTGAGAAATCCCATGTTACATATACACTAAGAATAGTGTTATGCATGTTTTGAGCACTTAATATCATGGTATTCTTACATGGACTTTTGGTACACCCATAGTGGATATCTCACTTTAAGCTTAAATTACTATTTTGACGTAAAAAATAGGCAAGGGGGACAAAAGACATCAAAGAAAGCCAGGGTACCCAACTTCTGAGGCCTCAGAGGCGTGGATAGCTCCAGAGCATGGATCCATGGCTCATCTTGGCCCAATTGGTAAACTAAAACTCTTTGGGAACTTGGTTACCAAGTTACAACTACTGTAAAACATCAGAAAATAGCAAATAACCTGCTATTTTGACGTGCCAAGGAGGTAATGAGCTACTTACACTCCTGTAACCATGTCAATTACTAATGACTTTCCATGGATAAACCCCAAAAGAGTAATTAAAACCCTTTTGGGACCCATATTCATTGATTTACCTCATAGCAACCAGCAAAACACTGCTATTTGCAATTCTACGTAGAAATGAGGTAAAACCTTCAAAAATTCATTAAAAATACAATTCTTAATGAATCTTTCTGAAACTTTCAGGACTAAAGGAGAACTGTATTATCTATGGTACAACCAAAAAGAATTACAGTTTTACTAGTAAAATTAAAAGTTTTACTTACAGTCCATTTTTGGATATTATACGTGAAACACTGAATCTTCAAAAATTCACAGTAATTACAACCTGTGATGAAATTGGCAATAACATTGATAACTTTGAGAAATCAATGATTATTTTAGAATAAAAGAAGATTTACAAGTGTTACTCCTTTTATTCTTAACCATATTGGGGTTGGTAGTCACGTAAAAGCATCAATTAAGTAATTATGATAATCTTACATGACAACAGATGATGCAATCAATAATCCAAAAAGGTTTATTGTTTTCTCACTCACTGGTTTTTCAGTTTGCTCCATGGCACGCCTCTGTGAGCTGTTGTTGACTTAAAAGAAGCCTCTTCTTGCTGTTTTTTCATCATCATCTTATCAATTTATTAAATCTTTATTACCAACAAGTAAGTATTAGTTCAACTATTCTTAAGTGTTTTAATTCTTTCAGAATCAATCAGAAAGACGTGAAATCATAGAATCCAACTATATATTGTTGTAATACTGTTATAAATCCTTTTGATCCCTTAAATCCACAATTCCACGTCAAATTTCTCTACTTTTATTATCAATAAGTTCTTTGGAGTATTAGTGAGTCATTTATCTTTAATTCTTAAAGTTTTTCTCTAGTAATAGTTTTCTTCAAGAATTATCTTTATAATTATTCTTGCAAAAGATAATTATATATTAAAATAATTTTATTATTTTAATAAAGAAGTTTTTATTATTAAATTCTTCTTGTAATTGATTCTTGTAGACAATTACTTGCTCACTGTTAAAATCACTAGTAGTGCTTAACACGTGAAAGAAATAATTTTTTAATTATTTAATTGTGGTTATAATAATATTTTATTATTATATTTCATAAGAACAGACATAGTACTGTTGATTAATAGTAATATTATCATCAGTTTCATAGTCACATCTTACATTTGGGGGCCTGGCCGTGATTTTATCCATAGACTTGGCTTTAATCATATTCTAGACTTCATTTTTGTGTTCTAAAAAACCACCATACCTACCACATCTTACATTTGGGGGCCTGGCCGTGTTTTTTGAACCTTGTTTCCTTAATTAATATATTTTTAAGCTCCAAAATATATTAATTTAATTAATTTTTTTTCTTTCAATTTGGAGTTAAAATATTTTTATTTTTGAAATTGTTTTAAAATCTTTTTCATTGAGGAATTTGGTTTAATTTTATATTGTTTTTACACGTGGCTTTTTCACATCCAAAAACTTATAAAATTATTCTTTGAGTTACTCTGAATTAATTTTCATTCAAAATCTTAAATTTTAATTTTTTTTTCTTTAAAAAGAATAATTTTTTTAATATTAAAAAATATAAAACTTATAAAAAATCTTTAAAAAATATTTTAAAAAGTATAAAAAATAATTTTTTCTCTTTTATAAATTCTTTTAGTGTCTTTAATCAAATACTGTGCAGCTGGCAACAGACTCAGTAAAAGATATATCACTAGTCCAGAATCTTCAGAAGCAGAATCTGAAGACAGTATTGAGGTGCAGATTGCTAAAAGAGGCACCTTATTCAACTCAGAAAAAGCTAAATTACCACCAAAAGGTGTGTATTTTATCTTATATTTTCACCTTTTATCTTTAAATTGACGTGAAAATGGTGCATACCAGAAATGGAAGCAACTATTCAGTCCAACCAGATGGATGTGGACAAGGAAGAGGCAAGACCAAATCCAGAAGTGCCAAATCTTCCACAAGAAAGGCACATCTGGAGGATGCCAGAGTTGCCCCCCATTCCCCAAGGTCTGTACCAACAGATTTTGACGTGAATTCTGAGCCTGAACTAATTTATGATAATATTTCCAGGGCTGAACCATTTTCAAGTGGCAGCAATAGAAATATATCAGAGCCAGTACAAAAATTGGTTCAGAGCAGCCAAAGAAGAGGAGTGGGAAATCTGCCCAAGCCTTTGGCAGGGGGCCATGAACTCCTACTTGCACATCAAGAGCTTTCTGGGTCAGGAGAAGACCATAGAACTCTTAGGAGGTTGGAGCCCCCTGTCTTGCAAAGACAAGGTCAAAAAGATAAAGAATTGGTTGAAGAACCAGAGTCTTTTATCCATAGACCAGAAGAAAGAATTGGAAATGACTCCAACTTTGGAGACAGAGGCACCAGTGGCATCTACCAGCTCCAAACCAGCTCCAGAAGCATCCAAGGACAAGCCCAAAGGACCTCAAAAGAAACAGAGAGGTCCCAAGAACCATCAAGGCAAGGGCAAAGGCAAAGCCAATTGGCACAGACCTTACCCACAAGGGTACAGGATCCCCAGATTGGAGCCTTCAGCCGTGGACAGTGTCTTCAATATGGCCAGAACTCTTATGGAATTCACAGCCAAAGAGCAGGAAAGGATGAACAGGACTTTTCCACGCAAATAAATGATGTACATAGAAGTATTAGTGTAGAAATTGGCAAACTTGAGTCAAAGTTAAAGCAAATTACATTAGACATCAATGATTTAAAGAAAAATGACAAGCAACATTCTGATTGGCATAAATTGACAACTGTCACCCTTGAGTCAATTAGCAATGCTTGTGAAAGAATTGAGAACCAATGTCAAAATAATGACACAGAGGATCTTTCCATCTTTAAAGTAAATGATAGACTTAAAACTCTTGAAGACCATGTCTTACAAATAGTTAAGAACACCAATCAATTTGCTATACATTTAGCAAAAGGTGACAGTGAAAGGCAGAAATTGAAGAATGAAATAATTGCAAGTGTGGAGCAAATTCATAAGAATCATGAACCTCATATGCCAAGACATTCTACACCTTTGACTGAAGAAAAACTTTCTGTCAAAGAAAGTTTGACTCCATTCTTAGGAGAGAATGTTATTTCTGCAAAGGATATTCCCAAATTAGAAGAATGGCCAACATTCTCTGGTGAAGGAGAATACAACCACATTGAATTCATCAGGACTATTGATATGTTGCAAGAAGACTTTAATATACCTGATGAAATCATAGTAGGAAAATTACATTGTTTGTTTACCAAGACTGCAAAGAAATGGTATTACAAGATGAGAATGGATCATGGAAGACATGACTGGTCTTGGTGGAAATCTGAAGTGATTACCAAATGGGCCAATAATTCTTGGAGGTTTAAAATGGAGAATGCTTTTGAAAGTGCCATTTTTAACTCAGAAAAAGACAAACCACTCACTTGGTTCTTCAAACAAAAAGACAGATTATCTGCTTTACACCCAGATATGTCTGACACTATGATTAATATGAAAATATTAAGAAAGTGTGGAGGAGAACTGGAACATGCTATCAAAAGCAGATGTGTGGAACCCTGTTCAACAGAGGACTACATTAATGCTATGGAAGATATCATTACCAGAACAAGAATTGGTAAAACTTGGGTTAGAAACCCAATAGAGTCCAAAATAGTCTCAAAGATTCCTAGAGAGGAAAGAAGACCAGAAAGACCTGTCTTGAAGTGTCATAAATGTGGAAGTACTTCACATTTAGCCAACACTTGCCCTAAGAAGACAAAGATCAATGAAGTTCAAATCATTGAAGACATTCAGTGTACTGAAGAGAAAGAAGAGTCTGATCAAGATTCTGCAGTCTCTGAAGATACACCAGTAGAGGACTATCCCATTGAAAACATTTCAGCTTTCTTTGAGGTCACAGAAGTCCATACCCACTTGCCACAGTACAGTGAGGATTGCTACAACCTGATCAATATACAAGATGCCAGAATGTGTAAAACAAAACCTGCTAGAGGAAAGGGTTACACTGCTGGAGCATCCTGTATCACATCAGTTCTAATGGGTGATATTGAAGCCAAAGTAAATCTGGATACAGGGGCGTTTTGCACTTGTATTGGCAAGGATTATCTCCAAATTATACTTCCTGAATGGAAAAACCATCTATTACCAATAGAAGGTGTACAGTTCAGTAGTGCCAGTAACAATATGTACCCCTTGGGCATATTGGATACTAATATTGTATTCCCACATCCAGCAGGAAGTGTAAGAATGAAAACTGAGATTGTAGTAATGGATAATTGTACATCTCAGCATATCATTCTTGGAAATGATTACTTGAATATTTATGGTATTGATATAAATAACCATAAAGACAGATATTTCACAATTGGAGATAACAAAAGGCAAAAATTTGCTTTCTCCAATATGCCAAAACAGATATCTGTAGTATCTTCTGTCAAAGATACTTACAAAGATGAATTTGTGTCTAAACAACTTGTTGAAGCACAAATTAATCCATCATTGTCACCAAAGATGAGGAATGAACTTATTGATGTATTATATACATACAATAATGCATTTGCATCTGATAATGAACCATTAGGCGCTATAAGGGGACATGAAATTGATATTACTCTTGAGATTGATAGACCATATCCTCCAGTACTTAGAAGACCAGCTTATCCAGCCAGTCCCAGAGCTAGAGAGGCCTTGGAAAAACATATCCAAGAGTTGATCCAACTTGGTGTGCTAAGGAAAGTAGGCCATAATGAGGAAGTTGAAGTGACAACACCTGTTATTATTGCATGGCATAATGATAAGTCAAGAATGGTTGGAGATTTTAGAGCTTTGAATACCTACACAGTTCCAGATAGGTATCCAATCCCTAGGATCCAAGAAACCTTGACTCAATTGTCTAAAGCCAAGTATATAACATCAATGGATGCATTAAAAGGCTTCCATCAAAATGTTTTGACGCCTAAAGCTAGGAAATTACTTAGAATTATCACTCACTGTGGTATTTATGAGTATCTTAGAATGCCATTTGGCATTAAAAATGCTCCATCTCATTATCAAAGAATGATGAATACCATCTTCCCCACAGAATTGTCTGAAGGATGGCTTATCATTTATATTGATGATATTATTATATGTTCTGACTCATGGTCTTTGCACCTTGAAAGACTTGCAAGAGTACTTCATAAAGTTGCAGAAGTGAACATGAAAATTTCACTTAAGAAATGCAATTTTGGTTTTGAAGAACTCAAAGCATTAGGACATGTTGTTTCTGGTTTGAGCTTGGGTATTGACAAGAATAAAGTAGCAGCAGTGTTACTTAAGCCAATACCCCAGAATAAAAAAGAAATGATGTCTTTTCTTGGATTTGCTAGTTACTATAGGCAACACTTGAAAGATTTTGCAATTCTAGCCAAGTCACTTTATAGAATCTGTGATCAACAGACTGTATTTGAAATGACACAGGAAAGAATTAAAGCTTATGAGAAGATAAAGAAAGCCCTTACAGAAGCACCTTTACTCCTCATGCCTGACTGGAATATTCCTTTTAAATTGTACATTGATGCATGTGGAGATGGATTAGGAGCAGCCCTACACCAAGTCCAAATTATTGATGACAAACCTACAGAAGGACCAGTTTGTTATATCTCAAGACAAATCAAACCAACAGAAGCCAGATATGGTGCAAGCCAAATGGAGTGCTTATGCTTGGTATGGGCACTTGAGAAATTACACTATTACCTTGATGGCAGTGTTTTTGAAGTGATAACTGACTGTAATGCCGTGAAATCACTTCTTAACATGAAAACTCCCAACAGACATATGTTGAGATGGCAAATAGCCATTCAAGAATATAGAGGAAACATGACTATAGTTCATAAAGCAGGAAACATTCACAAAAATGCTGATGGACTTAGTAGATGGGCTTTAGCCAACACTCCTGATAACCCAGCTTATGTACCTTTGGAAGCTGAACCACAGATTCCAATTGAAGGGATTAACATAACTGATATTGGGACTGAATTCTTTGAAGAGGTCAGAGAGTCTTATAAACAAGACAAGAATTGCCATATCTTGACTTCTTTATTGGAGAAAGACTGCAAAGACACATCTTTGGTTAATACACTAGATGAAGTTTGGAAAAATTCCTATTCTGAAGGAAGATTTCACTTGTTTGATGGGATTATTTACCATAGAACAAAACATTCTTGTGTGATGACATTGTGTAGTAGATTGCTCATCAATACCATTCTTCATGAATGCCATGATAGCATTTACTCTGGACACCTATCAGAAGACAGAACACTTGAAAAGGTGAAGAACTGTGCATGGTGGCCATCTTGGAGAAAAAAAACCATTGAATATTGCCATACCTGTGATAGATGCCAAAAAGCAAACAGGAGTACAGGCAAGAAATTTGGATTAATGATCCATATTCAAGAACCAAAATCCCCTTGGGAAGTTGTTCACATGGATTGGGTCACAGCACTTCCTCCAAGTGGTGACAAAAGTTATAATGCTTGTTTAGTCATTGTAGACAGATATAGCAAAACTCCCATATTCTTACCATGTCATAAAGATGACACTGCTATGGATACAGCTCTTCTTTTATGGAGTAGAGTTATTTCTCATACAGGGTTATTTAAGAATATCATAAGTGACAGAGACCCCAAGTTCACATCTGCACTTTGGACCAATCTTCATAGATTGTTTGGGACTAAGTTATCATTCTCTACAGCATATCACCCTCAAACAGATGGGCTAGCAGAGAGGATGATTCAAACTTTAGAAGACATGATCAGGAGATTTTGTGCTTATGGATTAGAATTTAAAGACTCAGATGGCTTTACCCATGACTGGTGCACTCTGATACCTGCATTAGAATTGGCATACAAGACATTAGTCCATTCTTCCACAGGACAAACTCCTGCTATGTTAGAAAAAGGATGGAATCCAAGACTCCCAGCAGACACACTGAGGAAAGACTTGATTGACATTCATCCTACAGCTTCCAGCTTCAAATTAATGCTTGATAAAGTAAAACACCATGCAAAACAAAGTATGGATGATGCTTTTGATTATGCAAAACAGAAGTGGGACAAGAGTCATAAAGTACCAGACTTCAAAGTAGGGGACTTAGTTCTAGTTTCAACCTTGAATTTTAATAATATCAAAGGCCCAAAGAAACTTAAAGATTCTTATGTAGGACCTTTTGTTATTGTTGCCTTACATGGAACCAATGCAGTTCAAGTGGAATTGAGTGGTGAATTGGAAAATCAACACCCCACATTTCCAGTCAGCTTGATAAAACCTTATCAACCAGCTGATAAAGAATTGTTTCCTTTAAGAAACCCAACTCCTTTAACTGTACCACCTGTGGAACAGAATGAAGACAAAAAGATTAAGAAAGTCATCAAAGAAAGGAGAATTAGGGGTAAAAATCAAAGAGAATATCTTGTCAGATATAGAAACCCAGTACATGAAGATGAATGGATGGCAGAATCAGAAATACCTGACTCAGATAAACTCTTAAGAAGATTTAGACATGAAAGAAGGCCACAAGCCTGAATATGTCTATAAATGTGCTTTAAATTACTTGATCTGAGTAATGTGAAGAGGTTGGACAGTGGACATTAACCCCCTTTTGGGGCCTTATTCTTTTTATCACTAATAAAATTTTAGTACAATTTTATTTTTTGGTGGGAGGGAATGTGAGCCTTGAGGTATATTTTACATACCCAAATAGGCCACAATTATCTTAAAAAGAAATTTTGAATTATGCAAAACTCATAAGTCATGCATATATCCAAAATTCATCATTTTCAATTTCAGAAAAGATGAATAACTTTTTATTGAGTAAGTAAATCCATGGATTTAAGACCAGATTTGGATTCTACACAAAAATTCACCTAGGGTAGCTCCATAGAGTGAATAAGCTCAATTTAAGTATTTGAGGTGGTAAAATGGAAAATACTTCAATACCACATCATTAATACCACATAAAAGATCCGTGAAAATTTTTGTTTTTCTTGATTTTTAGCCAAAATAATGGGAAAGTGAGAAATCCCATGTTACATATACACTAAGAATAGTGTTATGCATGTTTTGAGCACTTAATATCATGGTATTCTTACATGGACTTTTGGTA
Source organism: Austropuccinia psidii (assembly GCA_023105745.1). Taxonomy (NCBI): domain Eukaryota; kingdom Fungi; phylum Basidiomycota; class Pucciniomycetes; order Pucciniales; family Sphaerophragmiaceae; genus Austropuccinia; species Austropuccinia psidii. The sequence continues at coordinate 50,799,164 of JALGQZ010000007.1, read as the reverse complement.
CACCCATAGTGGATATCTCACTTTAAGCTTAAATTACTATTTTGACGTAAAAAATAGGCAAGGGGGACAAAAGACATCAAAGAAAGCCAGGGTACCCAACTTCTGAGGCCTCAGAGGCGTGGATAGCTCCAGAGCATAGATCCATGGCTCATCTTGGCCCAATTGGTAAACTAAAACTCTTTGGGAACTTGGTTACCAAGTTACAACTACTGTAAAACATCAGAAAATAGCAAATAACCTGCTATTTTGACGTGCCAAGGAGGTAATGAGCTACTTACACTCCTGTAACCATGTCAATTACTAATGACTTTCCATGGATAAACCCCAAAAGAGTAATTAAAACCCTTTTGGGACCCATATTCATTGATTTACCTCATAGCAACCAGCAAAACACTGCTATTTGCAATTCTACGTAGAAATGAGGTAAAACCTTCAAAAATTCATTAAAAATACAATTCTTAATGAATCTTTCTGAAACTTTCAGGACTAAAGGAGAACTGTATTATCTATGGTACAACCAAAAAGAATTACAGTTTTACTAGTAAAATTAAAAGTTTTACTTACAGTCCATTTTTGGATATTATACGTGAAACACTGAATCTTCAAAAATTCACAGTAATTACAACCTGTGATGAAATTGGCAATAACATTGATAACTTTGAGAAATCAATGATTATTTTAGAATAAAAGAAGATTTACAAGTGTTACTCCTTTTATTCTTAACCATATTGGGGTTGGTAGTCACGTAAAAGCATCAATTAAGTAATTATGATAATCTTACATGACAACAGATGATGCAATCAATAATCCAAAAAGGTTTATTGTTTTCTCACTCACTGGTTTTTCAGTTTGCTCCATGGCACGCCTCTGTGAGCTGTTGTTGACTTAAAAGAAGCCTCTTCTTGCTGTTTTTTCATCATCATCTTATCAATTTATTAAATCTTTATTACCAACAAGTAAGTATTAGTTCAACTATTCTTAAGTGTTTTAATTCTTTCAGAATCAATCAGAAAGACGTGAAATCATAGAATCCAACTATATATTGTTGTAATACTGTTATAAATCCTTTTGATCCCTTAAATCCACAATTCCACGTCAAATTTCTCTACTTTTATTATCAATAAGTTCTTTGGAGTATTAGTGAGTCATTTATCTTTAATTCTTAAAGTTTTTCTCTAGTAATAGTTTTCTTCAAGAATTATCTTTATAATTATTCTTGCAAAAGATAATTATATATTAAAATAATTTTATTATTTTAATAAAGAAGTTTTTATTATTAAATTCTTCTTGTAATTGATTCTTGTAGACAATTACTTGCTCACTGTTAAAATCACTAGTAGTGCTTAACACGTGAAAGAAATAATTTTTTAATTATTTAATTGTGGTTATAATAATATTTTATTATTATATTTCATAAGAACAGACATAGTACTGTTGATTAATAGTAATATTATCATCAGTTTCATAGTCACATCTTACAAATATCCAGCAGCAGCAGGATAGCCTTGACAAAGAAATTGATTACCTCTATGACAGGGAAGAAAATCAATACCCTCCAACACAAGGTCAGCCTACTACCTCTACAAAATTGAAAGAAGAGGATAAAGACTATGACCAGGAACCTGAATATCAGATTCCAAAGTTAAGATCAGAGTCAGTGTACCAAGATGGGGAAAATCTCAACTATTCAGAGAAACAGGCACTAAAACAGTTACCAGAAGTAACAAACTGGCCAAAGTTCTCAGGAATTGGGGAATATGACCATATGGAGATCATTGACTATATTGATGGACTCTTTGTTGATGTCCCAAAAATACCAGACTACTGGATCACAACAAGACTTAACACAGCATTCAGAGGCCATGCAAACATATGGTATACTGAGATGAAAGAAATACATGGCAGGAAAAGCTGGCCATGGTGGAGGAACCAGATTATACAAAAGTATAGCAATGGTAGTTGGATCTGGCAAAAGACCAGGTCCTTTGAAAGTGATAGATACTCCACAGAAAAAGACCCTTATGAATGGTGCCTCAAACAAACAAAGAGGCTAAAAGCTATTGATCCCAATATGACAATAGAAATGAGAAACCATAAACTCCTAACAAAATTGCCAGGAGATATAGAACATGCAGTCAAATGCAGATGCAACAACATCAGCAGCATTGATGACATAGCAAATGTCATACAAGATGTGAGAAAGAAAACCTCCATAGGAAGGTACACATCCTATAAACCAAACTTCAAAGACAAGAGGTCTGAAGTTAAAGAGACAAACAAAGAAAAAGGGAAAGAAACCCCAAAAAAGAAATATGTGTGCCACAACTGTGGATCACCAGACCACTATGCCAACAATTGCACAAAACCAAAAAAGAAAATATATGCAATTGATGAAGAATCAGAAGCAGAACAAACAGGTGAAAAATCTGATTCTGACAGCATGGGAAATGGTATGAGAGCAGAATCACAAAGTGAACCTGATACCATGGAAGAATACATAGTGGAATGCAATGAAGAAAGTTCACTTGACATACAAGACATTGAATTGGATTCAGGAATACCACAAATAACAACAGACAAAGAGCTCTGTAAGCACACACAGAATGCACAAACATTCCTGGTAACCCCAAATAGAGGGATGGGATTCATTCATGGAACACCTACAAAATTGACAGTTTACATTGAGAACTGTAAACACCCAATGATCATTGACACAGGAGCAAGTTGCTCCATAGTGGCAAAAGAATACTTGGAACAACACTTCCCCAAATGGGAAGAAGAGATAATCCCAACAAAAGCTAGAAACTTTAAAAGTGCATCAGGCAAAATGCACTCACTGGGGACAATAATCAAAGAGATAATTATCCCACACCAAAAAGGAAATATCAGACTGGAACCTGAATTTGTAGTTCTAGAAAATGCACATGTACAAGGATTCTTACTAGGTACAGAGTACCAAAGAATGTATGGCATGGATATTTGCAATAGTAAAAACAGATATCTTACCATAGGTACAAAGAAAGACAAAAAATTTTCCTTTGACATAAATCATGTAACAAATGATAACACCTTGAAAGAACTAGTGGAAGAATTCAAAGAAGCTCAATATGGCACTCAACTCACCAGTAAAATGAAACTCAGCTTACTGAAAGTATTGAGAAAACATAGAGAAGCTTTTGCAATAGGAGATGAACCACTAGGAAAAATCAAAGGACATGATATAGAATTATATCTAGATGTAGAAAGACCATATCCACCTATGCTTAGGAGACCACCATACCCAGCCAGCATGGAAACTAGGAAAGAAATTGAGAAACATATCAATGAACTCCTAGAAATGGGGGTAATAAGAAAAATAGGACATAATGAGATAGTAGAGGTCACTACACCAGTCCTTATAACTTGGCATGATGGTAAATCCAGACTATGTGGTGACTTCAGGGCTTTGAATAATTACACCAAAGCAGACAGGTACCCCATCCCAAGGATACCACATGCACTAGATAAGCTAGCAAAAGCCAAGTTCATTACAAAAATGGATTGCATGAAAGGTTTCCACCAGAATGGGGTGAAACCAGATTCCATCAAACTGCTGAGAATTATATGCCATATGGGCATATATGAATATACTAGAATGCCATTTGGCATTAAGAATGCACCAGCCCATTTTCAGAGGATAATGGATACCATATTTCAAGATGAAATTATGGAAGGGTGGATGGTAGTGTACATTGATGATATCATAATATACTCAGAAACATGGGAAGACCATGTGAGGAAAATTGATAAAATATTGGGAAAATGTACACCAATCAACATGAAGATATCTCTTAAAAAATGTAACTTTGGACAGCAAGAACTGCTAGCCCTAGGACACAAAGTTTCAGGTTTGAGTCTAGCTATAGACCAAAATAAAGCTGCTGCAGTACTGAAGAAACCAGTACCAAAGAACATTAAGGAAATGCAATCTTTTTTGGGCTTTGCTAGTTACTACAGAAGCCACATTAAAAACTTTGCACACATCACTAGTAGTCTATACAAACTGTGCTCAAAGGATGTAGTCTTTGAAATCACCAAAGAAAGAAGGGATGCATTTGAGAAGATCAAACATGAACTCACCAATGCCCCTGTCCTGATGATGCCTGATTTTGAACTACCATTCAAGCTATATATAGATGCAGCATGTAGTCAAGGACTAGGAGCAGCACTACACCAGAGGCAACTAGTGGATGGAATACCCAAAGAAGGGGTAATTTGCTATATATCAAGACAACTGAAAGACTCAGAAGCCAGATATGGAGCTACTCAGACAGAATGTCTCTGTTTGGTATGGGCGTTATAGAAACTCCATTACTACTTAGAAGGAGCAGTATTTGAAGTTTTTACTGATTGCACAGCCCTCAAATCACTGTTGAACATGAAGACAACAAACAGACACATGCTTACGTGGCAAATAGCCATACAAGAATATAGAGGGAATATGACTATCATCTATAAAGAAGGGAAAAGTCATACTAATGCAGATGGCCTCAGCAGGTGGCCACTGAAAAATGACCAAGAAAATCCAGCATATGACCCAGAAAATGGGGCCAAAATACCCATACAATGCATGGAGATAGATAAGAGAAAGAACTTCAAACTATCAAACTGGGCATTGGGGAATGATCCATCAAACCCAGCACAGAGCTTTGGAGAGAGCAAAGAGATACCCATACTGGGAATCAGCTCCTCTAATCTGAACACAGAGTTCTTTAGCATAGTACAATCATCATACAATAAACACAAACAGTGTAGTATATTGATACAACTACTAAAACAAAAGTACAGGAGTCCTGAACTAGAAAGCCAATTTGAAGAGCCATGGCTCAAAAACTTCAGAGAGAATAGATTTTTCCTGATAGATGATCTACTATACCATAGGGAAAAACACACAAGTGCCCTGGTAATAATAAATAGAGAACATATTTCCCTGATACTACAGGAATGCCATGACTGCCCATAAATGGGACATATGAGTGAAGAGAGAACTAAGGAAAGAGTCTTTAGCACAGCTTGGTGGCCAAAGTGGGAACAAGACTTGAGTGAATACATCAACACTTGTACCAGATGCCAGAAAGCCAACAGAAGTCATGGCAAAAGATATGGATTACTCCAGAGTATAGAAGAGCCCAAACACCCCTGGGAAATAATAAACATGGATTGGGTAACAGGCCTGGTCCCTGGAGGGAAGGACAGCTTTAATGCATGCCTAGTAGTAGTAGACAGGTACAGCAAGAGTGTCAGATGTCTCCCCTGACACAAAGAGGACACAGCAATGGACACAGCCATATTGTTCTGGAACAATGTGATAGCTAACTGTGGAGTCCCAAGAATCATAATTAGTGACAGAGACCCTAAATTCACATCAGAATTTTGGACTAATCTATATGAGATGCTGGGAACCAAACTAGCATTCTCCACAGCTTACCATCCACAAACAGATGGTCTAGCAGAAAGAATGATCCAAACATTGGAAGACATCATTAGAAGGTTTTGTGCATATGGCATGGAATATAAAGACAATGAGGGATATACCCATGACTGGGTAACCCTCCTACCAGCTGTACAATTGGCATACAACACAAGTGTACACTCAGTGACAGGAAAATCCCCTGCCACATTAGAGAAAGGATGGAACCCACTACTCCCAGTAGACTACTTGAAGAAGAACCTCCTCTCAGTACACCCCACAGCTAAGGACTTCCACACAATGTGGAAGACTGCCTGTGAAAAAGCAGAGCAATGTGTCGCTGAAGCAAAATTATATAACAAACAGAGATATGACAAAAGTCACCAAGAACCTGATTTCAAAGAAGGAGACCAAGTTCTAATCTCAACTCTCAACTTCAACAACCTAAGAGGACCCAAGAAGATGAGATATTCATTCATAGGACCATTCACCATTATTACATTAATAGGAAAGAATGCAGTAGAAGTCAACCTGACCAAAGAGTTCTCTAGGAAACACCCAGTTTTCCCTGTGAGCCTGGTCAAACCTTATCACCAGACAGATGAGAAGAAATTCCCTGACAGGAAGAAGAAAGTCACCCATGAAAGATTGGTAGAGGAAGATGACTCACCTGGACCAGTGAAAAAGATCATTAAAGCCAGGAAAATAAGAATCAATGGGAAAGACAACAGGCAATACCTGGTTAGATTTAAGAATCAACCAGCAGATAAAGAAAAATGGTTAACTGAGAAAGAAATCCCAGATGGACAAATACACCTCAGAAGATTCAGAGCCCCCAGGAGGGCTGAAGAGTCTCATCAATGATGAGCTTTCTTTTGAGGGAGGGTATGTCAGCCTGTGACTCAAAACAGAGCACTAGCATGAAATCCAACATACCATAAATAATGGTATGGCAAGTATTGAACAAACATAGTCAATACAGGTAATAATTAAGAGAAAACAACCCTCTTACATTAAACACCAACCTTATCCAAACAGAATAAGGAAACCTAGAGGAGAATAAACAAGTCAAAACCCTTATTTTCACCTCTCATCTAACTTATGCATATTTAAGTTATCCTATACCAAAATGGTATTTTTCTTAAAGCTCACATAGAGAGCTACACAATGATATCATCCATGTTGTTGTAACACCACTACAACTGGAGATACCATATAACCTCATTTTCAAAACCAAGTCCCCCTGAAAGTCAAAGAGGGCTTGTACAAAACTGTACAAAAGTACAACCAAATTAAAGATCTCAACAAGAGCTTTAATTTGAGACACCTTAGACCTCTGTATCTCTTAAATTGACTGAGGGATCTTGGTTCAAAGGTTTAATAACCAAAATACAGATATTCTGAAAATAAGAAAATAAACAAACCCCTGTATCTTTGGCATACACTCATACAACTGTACAGTGTCATATACCAAACTGTAGGGCTAATCAAGCCCTACAGAGCTGTATCATCAGAATACAGATATCTTCCAAATTGAAGAAGATATCTAGCATGGAAGTTTTTGAAGCCTCATACTGATGTACAAAATTACATCCAAAAACTTAAAACCCTTATAACTTTTGCTATTTGCAAGAAGGGTAAACATGAAGAATACCAAATTGAAGAGCTCATTAAGCCCTTCAATTCTGTGCTCTTAGTTTCTTGATATCTCAAAAACTGACTGAGATATCTTGGTTGGAAGTATTTTGACCAATACTGGTCTGTACCAAACCTGTACCAACCAGTACAGCTTTGATACTTAAAATAATGGTTATTTAAAGCTTAAACCCGCCCAGAATGACCAATATTGATCATACAGACACCAGAACAACGTCATCCAAGTGCTGACCTGGCAGGTGAAAAGTTTTTTCACCCTGTATTGATCCAGAATGATCATTTGTGGTTCCAAAACCACAATTCTGTCTATATTGACGTCAGAATTGAGGATCTAGAACCACAGACTGACCACTGGAGTAAACATTTTCACTCCTCTGACGTGTGAAGAGTTAATAACTCTTGACAGTCTTGGAAGATATAAAAAGGAGGGTTTTTCCCTTGAAAACCCATCATCTTATCTTACATTACCATTATTCTTACGTGACAAGACTGTTATTCATCAGTAGTGTCCTTAGAATTATTTAAGATATAATTAGAATATAATTATTGTAGTGTTTCTTTACAGTAAAAGATATTAGAGCATTGCAACCCAGGTCCTCAATAGACTCATCACCACTGTTACCACGTAGCAGTAGGACCTGAAGATTTCATTTTTTATTTATTTTGACGTGTCACAGTCATAGTACTAGCTTGTATTTACTATTTTTAAGCTACTACATAGACTCACCCTGACATTCCTCAAGTTTTCATCTTCAAATTTTGATTATTGTTCATTTTATTTCATTTTTATCCTGAAATCATGCCCATCAAACACTCACCTCCTGCAAGGCAGACAAGATCTCAGGCCAGATCTCAAGCTTTTCTCACTCCAACTCCCAGGGCTCCTCTTGATGGCACCCCAGAAATTTCTCAACTGAGGGCCAAATTGGACAGAGGACCCATTTTGGAAGGAGCATCACCATCCAGGAAGGAAGTAAGAGTGCCAAGAAGATCAAGCCCATTCTCAGGAGTATTTGGCAGATTTCCAGGAATTTCAAGGTCCATTTTTCAAGGTCCAGGTGAAGATGGTGAAGAGGAGGAGGAGTATTCTGTGGAAGAGGAAGGGTCTGATGGTACTGAAGGTGTCCCTGCTCCTGTGGAGGCATCCCAGGGTACTGGAGGGCCAACTCTAGCCCAGTCTAATCAGCCTGTCTCTCATCAGTCTGAACCATCTCCATTGGCCATCATGCAGCAAATGACTCAGATTATGGCCAATATTCAAGAAGCTTCATCCTCTGAAGCATCAAGACCACCAGCCTTTAAGACTGCATCTATGAAGGCACCAGAATGCTTTGATGGGACTCAACCTTTCAAAGTTAGAAGCTTTATTCAGTTTTGTCAACTGATTTGTCATAATGATCTGGCAAACTTTGCTCAAGACAGGAAGAAGGTCCTTTATGCCACTTCATTTCTCATTGGCAGGGCTGCAAAATGGATTGAACCTTATCTTTCCAATCTCACCAATCAAGATCCAAATTACCTTCTCAATTCATGGAAATCATTTGAATCTCAACTCTTCACTATATTCGGGGACCCAAATGAAATCAGAAAAGCTGAAGCAGAATTGGATTCTTTAAGAATGAAAGAAGGTGGGCATGTATCTTTATACATTGCTTATTTCAGAAGTCTTGTCTCAAGAATTGGAGATTGGGGTGAAAGTGCTCTTATCCATCATTTCAGGAAGTGATTTCCATCCAGGATTTTGGATCAATTGGCCTCCCATCATTCAAGAATTGACTCTCTTCAAGACTTAATGGATATTACCCTGGAGCTTGATACCAGGTACCATGAGAGGCAAAATGAAAAGAGTCATCATCAAGAGAAGAAGCCCAATGCCTCAAAGTCACATTCTTTTCATCCTCAAAGTTGTTCCAGCTCAATTCAAAAGAAGAAGAATTCTCAGAAGAGGGACAAGCCTCATTCTTCTTTCTTGAATAAAGATTTCAAGTTGATGAATTCTGAAAAAGAAAGAAGAATCAAGGAGGGTCTACATACCTATGGTGGTGGGAAACATAGTCTTGATTCCTGTTTCAAAAGGCCTCAAAACAAGCTTACCCAACTGTCAGTCAAATTTCCCAGCCAGGGAAAAGCCTGAGTGAAGATCATGTTGTGTTCAATGGTCTTCACTATTTTCCATCCAGAGCACAATTGTGCATTCTGAATACTGGTTTCAAAACTCTCTTAAATTTTTTGTCTTTTCTTCTCTCTCTGATATGTTTTACACTATTCTAATTGATTCTGGTGCTACCAACTCATTTATTGAAAAGCAGTTCATTCACAAGTATTTTTTGACCATGTCAGAACTTCCAGAGAATATTCCCTTTATCATTCTTTACTCCTCTGAGTCTCCTCCTTTATTTGTGACTCACCATAATAAATATATGTTTGAGCTCCCTTCCTTCCCAAGCTTTGAATGGGACTTTTTAGTCATTGATACTCCCAAGGGAGAAGACCTCATATTGGGCTTTGACTTTCTCAATCATTTTAATCCATCTATTGATTGGAGGCAAGGGCTGATCACCTTTAATTCTGATCATAAGGACTATTATGATCCTTCAAAGTCTTTCAGTAATGACTTTTCTTCAGCCAAATCATGTGCAGCTCTGTTTGGTGATTCTAGAACACAATCATTTCCATCTTCTGTCCATATTCCTTCCCTTAATTCCCATAAGTCATTACTATCCTCTAGAGATGAAGTCTTCAAAGAGATTCAATATGTTAGAAAAGGTAATTCTGTATCTTCACTTCATCTCTTCTTTGGGAATATGGACCTTCCTCCTTTATCTTATCATGACTCCCTGGAGCAGTTGCGGGATGAAGAGGAAGAGCCAGAAGAAATAGAAACCGTGATGAAGGTTGTTCCTCCTGTCTATCACCAGTACTTGGATGTATTCTCCAAGGTGAAAGCAGAGAAACTTCCTCCTCACCGCGCCTTTGATCATCATATTGAGCTGAAGGGCTCTCTACCTCCAGTTGGGGTGATTTACTCTTTATCAAACCAAGAGTCAGATACACTCAGGGTGTAAATTCCAGAGAATGTAGAAAAAGGTTTCATCTGGAGCACCTGTCCTCTTTGTCAAAAAGAAAGATGGTGGCCTCCGTTTGTGTGTTGATTACCACAAACTCAATGCTGTTACTAGGAAGAACAAGTATCCTGTTCCTCCTATGAATCAGGTTCTCATTGTTTTCAATTTTTCTTCTATCTTCTCCAAGATTGATTTGCGTGGTGCATATAACCTGCTCAGAATCAAGGAAGGTGATGAAGACTTGCAATGTTTTAGAACTAAATATGGCAGCTATGAGTATTTGGTTATGCCATTTGGCTCACCAATGCTCCTGCCTCTTTTCAAAACCTTGTCAATGATATTTTTTATGATCTTCTTGATATTTATATTGTGGTTTATTTGTATGACATTATGGTCTTTTCCAAATCTGAAGAAGAACATGTCACTCATGTGTCCTCTGTTCCTTCCAGACTCAGAGCCAATAACCTCTTTGCTAAGGCCTCCAAGTGCCTGTTTCATGTTACTAGTGTAGAGTATTTGGGTTATAATGTTTCTTCTGAAGGCCTCAAGATGGACCAAGAAAAAGTCCAGCAAATTCTCAATTGGCCACCTCCAAGAAACCTTGAGGCTCTTCAATCATTGCTTGGCTTTGCCAATTTTTACTTCCATTTCATGAATAATTATTCAAAGAAGATCAGTTCACTCACAAGTTTCCTCACAAAAGATTCCTGTTTTCCCCTCAATGAAGAAGCTCTTAGACAGTTTCATCAGCCCAAAGAGGCTTTCACCATTTCTCCAATCTTTTCTCACTTTGATCCTTCTCTACCCACCATTGTAGAGACTGATGCTTCTGATTATGCCTTGGGTGCTGTACTGAGTCAGATTTCTGACTCCGGAAAACATCCCATTGCATTTGATAGCCGCAAGGTTCTCCCAGCTGAGCTCAATTATGAGACTCATGACAAGGAACTCCTTGGCATAGTCTGGGCTCTCAAGCGCTGGAGAGCTTTTCTCCTTTCACTTTGTTCCTCTTTTGAAGTACTCACCAATCATTCATCACTTCAATATTGTATTTCATCAAAGATTCTCACTTGCCCTCAAGCCCGCTGGGCTGAATTTCTCTCTGAATTCCATTTTTCAATCACTTACCGCCCTCACCACCTGGCCACCCTTCCAGATGCATTGTCATGTTGGGACAACGTTTACCCAGAGAGGGGGGAAGATTTCATCAGCAAGAATCCAATGAATTATCAAAAAATAATCAAGCAAGATGAAATTCAAGCCTCAAAATTCTTTGCAGTCAAGGTGGAAGCATTCTCAAATTTGATTGAATCAATTCAGAAGGCATTATGTCAAGATTCTCAATATAGAAGTATCCTTCAAGATTTGGGTAAAGGTAAGTCTGTCCAAGATTATTCTCTTGATTCCTCCTCCCAGTTTCTTCTGTTCAAAGATTGGGTGGTGGTCCCAAATGACCCCACAATTCAACTCAGCATACTTCAAAAAAGGCATTACTCTCCTCTAGCTGGACACCCTGGCCAAGAGAAGACTCTCAAACCTGTCAATCAGGATTTCCACTGGTCCGGCATGACTCAATTCATCAAGGATTATGTCTCATCCTGTCAACAGTGTTCAAGAAACAAAAATATTCACCACAAGAAGTTTGGACTCCTCACACCTCTTCCAATTCCAAATGGTCCTTGGATTTGTCTTTAAATGGATTTCATCACTCAATTGCCACTGTCCAATTCCTTTGACTCAATCCTTGTCATAGTGGACAGATTCTCAAAAATGGCAGTTTTCATTCCAACGATGTCTTCAATAACTTCATTAAATTTGACCCATTTATTCATCAAGAATATTTTCTCAAAGCATGGCCTTATTTCAATCATTGTTAGTGATAGAGGTTCTCTTTTTGTTTCTTCTTTTTGGACCAATCTTTGTCAGCAGCTCAAGATTTCAAGAGATCTGTCAACTGATTACCATCCAGAAACTGATGGACAGACAGAGAGGGTAAATCAGATACTAGAACAGTACCTTTTGATGTATGTCAGTTATCATCAAGATGATTGGAACACCTGGCTCCCTCTGGCTAAATTTGCCTACAATAACTCTGACCACTGTTCAACAAAACAATCACTGTTTTTCACTATTTATTGAAGAGATCCAAATTTTGACTCAGTTCACATTACTCAAGATACTCCTTCTGGAAATTTATCAACAAAAATCGAATCAGTACAACAAGATGTCAAGAGAGAACTTGAAGTTGCCATAAACAGGTTTAAGAGGTATGCAGATAAGAGGAGAGCAAGTCCACCTGTTTTCAATCCTGGTGACATGGTATGGCTTTCTTCCAAGAACATCAAATCAACTAGACCCGCCAAAAAAACTGTCTGAAATATGGTTGGGTCCTCTTCCAATCTTGAAGAAAGTCAGCACTCATTCCAACCACCTCAAGCTCCCATCTCAATGGAAGTCTATCCACCCAGTCTTCCATCTTTCACTCTTAGAACCAGTAAAGACATCAACAATCCCAAATAGGCATCAAGAGCCTCCTCTGCCAATCATCATTGAAGAATAAGAGGAATAGGAAGTCTCTCAAATACTGGACTCAAAGCTCAAGAGAGGAAAATTATGGTATCTGGTGGAATGGAAAGGTTTCAGTCAAGACTCAGAAAGATCCACTTGGGAACCAACTGAAAACCTCAAGAATTGTCCTGAACTGGTTAAGGATTTTCATTCTGTATATCCTGACAAGCCAGGACCCAATTCTTCAAGAGCTTGATTTTTTATGGTGCTTTGTGGGGAGAGGAATTACAAAAAGTAAGTCCCACTCCTGTTATGCACCTTTAGGGGTATTCTACTCTTTTCTGTTGTAAGAATCACCTTGGCCACTCTGTGAGCAATCTGCAAATTTTTGGACACAGATCTTTGGCCTGGCTTTCAACATCAATTCCAAAATTATGGCCACTTTTCACTTGGGCAAATGGACCATTCAATTTTTCATTTCAACTCCAAGCCATGCCAATTCCAAGTCAGTCTTTCAATAAATTCATTTTCTTTTATGGCACTGGCAGTAGTGGTAATTACCAAAAGTAAGTTCCTCTTCTGGTGTGCACTTCGCTGAGGGGTCTACAATCTTGTCAAAACATCACCTTGGCCACTTTGTGAGAACCTGGCATCAAATTTCTCTTTCCAGGTCCTTGGCCAATTTCAAAATCAGTTATCAACCTCCGTGATGAAGATTGGAACCTCCTCAAGATTCAATTCATTTTTCTTTTCTCTTTTCTCTTTCTTTTATTTTCATTTTCATTCTTTATATTAAATTTTTTTTTCAACTTCATTTTATCATATCAAAAATTCATCTCAAGGAAAATTGATTCATTACAACATCATCAATCATGAAGCCAATCTCAAAAGAAGATCAAGCAAGTCCTGCGTCATATAACAAATATTCAATATCAGTTATTATTTTATTTTCCTCTTAAAAGAAATTTCCTCTATCCCACTCTCAATCCTTTCCAATAGCCTCAACAGGCTTCACCTTGTCTTGGTGCTCCGGAGCTCACCATTTCAAGGTGGGGGGTACTGTCACATCCTTGGCAATTCACCTCCTTGGATCTCCTTATGGCATATTAAGCCACAGCCCTTTTATGGCCAATTGGCCATATCCATCACCAGTGGCCAATATGGCCACGTCACCATCTTATGGACCATTTATGGCCATTTGTCTTTTGGGGCCTTCATGGCCCTTCACCTCAATCCAGAAGCCATAGCGGCAAGTTATGCCCCATTGGGTATTTCTGGTCATTTCCCTCAAAACCAGGGGAACTGGCCCAAATGGTCTTTTTGGCCATTTGGGCTCATAATGCGCACTTTGATGCAAAGTGTCCAAAAGACACTTTCCCGCCCTTTGGGCTAGTTTTTGGCTCAGAACTAAAAGGTGGCCAAAATCCCCAAAGGACCCAGAAAAACCTTTCCAAGCTCTGGAGCCATCACATCCCTCTTTTCCCCTCTGTCTTTCCATCTCAAGGCCTTTGGACATAATCTTCTCTCCAATGAACCAATATGCCATAAATGATGTTATATATCATTATGCATCATTTTTCAACAGTAATTCAATGGTGGCAATATCAAATGGTCATTTCAATATTACAACATATCATCACATCATCAAGCCACCCAATCATTCAGAGGACTCATCAAGGCTCAAGAGCAAGTGTTTCAGCATCAAAGACCAATCACGCCATCAAGACGTCATTGGATAATTTCATTCACAGTATTCCTCCAAGGCAATACTGTTCAACCATTCTCAAGGGATTCAAGAGGCAGTTCATTCATTCATTTTTCAAGTGTCAAAGATCCACTCAATCCATCTTGGCAACCACCTTCATTTCAATACAGTCTGGATCCATCAAGAACTGTATTTCATTTTGAAGTATGGGAAATTCATTCAACCCATTTCAATTTCAATATTAGCCAGCTGTGTCAATTCTCAAAACAATAAATGCAGCCTCAATGATGAATACAGATCAGGTTTCTGCCTGAAGAACTCAAGCTCCCAGCTTTTCACATATACCGGCTTCCCTTTCCACCCTTGGGGGTTTTTCCCCAGTTAATTAATATATTTTGATTTTATTTTATCTTTATTTATCTTGCCATTTTTGTTAAGTGAATACTGATATTATCAAGTCAGTCATTTAGCACCTTTTCTCTTTTTCCTTCTTTGCCTGTCAATGGATATTTGGTGGTCATATCCTTACTAATTCCATTGTTCATTTTGGCAGGTTGAAACAGTGATTATAGACTTACTTGGTTGACTCTTTGGCCATTTGGCTTCTCTTTCCTCTTATTCTATCTCATCTTGTACCTGCATATTTCTTAGAGAAATTTTTTCTTTTATTTTTATTTATTTATTCTTTTGGAGTCCTCAAAGTCAGTTCCCTGATTGCTGAGTGCCAGGCCACTCTTGTTTTTCTGTCCAAGAGCCCCTGTGACAACAACAATATGTATTTTATTTCTATTATTTTACGTCTTTCTGATTGATTCTGAAATAATAAAACACTTAAGAAGAGATTAAATAATACTTACTTCTTGGTAATAATGGTATAATTGAATAATGTTATGATTTGGAAAAAAAAGAAAGAGGAGGCCTCTTTTAAGTCTAATAAAGCTCACAGAGGTGTGCCATGGAGAAAACTCAAAACCCAGTGAGTGAGAAAACAGTAATCCTTTTTTGATTCATGATAGCATCATCTGTTTTCATGTTTTCAAGTAATTGCCAATTATTGAGGAGGTAGGAAGGATCTTCATTGGAAATATTGGAGAGGTAGGGTTCAATCCATTCTCCAGCCCTACCAGTGAGAAAAGAAGTTGAGTACAGAACTTTCTTCCTGTCAGAGAAGAAATCTGCTTGATCATTATGGAAAATCAATTGACAGGATTGGATAAATCTTCTCAATTTGTGGGCTTGAGTGCCATCAAAATAATCAGGTGCCTTCATTTATGGATTCTTGAATGCAGGGGCTTTGGAATTGTCCCAGTGGGCTGTTGCTTGAGAAAGCTGTCCCCTAATAGTAGCCATTTGCTCCATGATCTTGAGGAGACTTGGATCATATTGAGAGACAAGAGATTGATTATTAGGGGCTAGATTAGAATCCTGGGGTACTCTGGAGCATTTTCCAAAGCATCATCCACTTCAGCTTCTCCAGAATCTTCCTCTTCCACAGACTCTTCCCCCTCTTCATCTTCAACTTGTCCAAGTCTTGCTCTTGCACCTTCAGACATGCCAGGATAGCCACCCAAAAGGCAAGAGAAAGATCTTGATCTTCTTTATCTCATTCCCCCTCTTCTGGAGGGTGCTTCGCCTTCCATTGGTGGTCTTCTGTCCAAATTTGCACTCAGTGAACTTATGGTGTGTCGTCAAGACGAACCCTTGCTGTAGGAGTGAGAACAGCTGGATTTCTTCGAGATCTAGTATTTTTGGCTGTGGGCCTATTCCGAATTGGCATTATTGGAAAATTAAAAATGAGAAGTTGAGGATACTTGAAAATAAGAAATCAAAGCTTGTCCAAATCAATAATCAATAAAGTCTTGAGGTGAAATCAAATTCAATCAATCAATTCAGTCAATATCAGCCGTCAATCAGATCTCAATAATCTTGAAGAATTCAATAATCAATCAATCAATGTCTTCAATTTCAATTCAAGGTCTTGAGGAATCAATCAGTGAAATCAATATCTTCAGGAATCAAAAATAAATCAATAATCAATAATCAATTCTTGAGGATAAATTGGTAATATTGAAGAATTCAAAAGTCAATCAGTCCAATCCAAATAAAATCCTGAATTGCTGAATCAATAACCCAAATGAATCCCAATCAATAACTCCTGATAAGAGCTGAATAAACAAAAAAAAAAGAGAGATTTTATGGAAATAGAATTGAGAATGAAATGAAATGGTCAGAAATGATCAAGAAATGAAAGAATCAATTTTCATAATAATATAATGAATGAGATGAAAATTGATTATAAAAAATCATTATCATTAAGAATCATAAGATCATGAAAAGGTCATAATTGATGAATGAGAGAAAGGAATATAAAATGAATGAAAAGAAAGAATCAAATATGACTTAATTAATTTAATGTCATAGGGGCTCTTCTAAGTGAAGAGGGCCTGGCACTGAGTAAACTGGGACTCGCTTATGGAGGGCTCAAGTATATGGTAAGAGAGAAATACACAGAAGAGTGTTAAGAGATGAATTACTAAAATAAAAGAATATAAGAAAATCAGCAACAATAAATAAGAGTAAAAATAAAAGAGCCAACCACAAACAAGTCCAAGTCCACTGTTTCAACCTGTCAGAATGGAAAGAGAGGGGTTAATAAGGATATGGCCACCCAGCTCATACTGTACAGGCAAAGAAAGAAAAAAGAGGCAAAGACTAACTTAAAATCAAATAGTTATAATTCCCAAAATAAGGGTAAGAATAATTATAAAATAATAAATATACTCAATTAATTAACTGGGGAAAAGTCCCCAGGGGAGAGAAGGGGGGGCTGGTATATGTGAGAGTCACCAGCCCTGATCCAGAAAGAGAATTTTCATGAGAAGATTTGATGTTTGAATTAATTCTGGCCAATACAGGTCCTGTACGGCTGTACAGGATCTTTACAAGAGGAGTGGTGGTATCAAGTGATCATACAGTTTGATAATGGCTTATCCAGACTGTATGGGGTAATTCCAAGCTGTATTGATGAACCGGACTGTATGCATGTTTCAGAAAAGAAGATTTTCTGAAATGGAATGCTGATACACACAGTGTATTTGCTGGTTTGAGGTGTTTGAGTGGGTGTAAGTATGAATGCCCTTACCCCTGATTAGTGGTTGCTACACTGGAGAAACAAGATTGTTAAAGTTCTTATTTTAAGTAAAGAAGGTTAGGAGATGTATCAGAATACAAAATGAAGCTAAAACAATGCAAGGATTTGTGCGAAATCTCTGGAAAAAATAATATTCATCTATCAATGTGGCTAGCCCTCATTTTCAAAAATTATCTGATTATTTTGGAAAGTGTTATCAAGATATATTTCTATGAGGTTCCTTTATTTTACAATTCTTTTTGTATTTTATAGGAGCTTTACATTTTACCTTTAGCTTTCTTAGTCTTTGATGAAATTTTGATTATTAGGATATATTGAAAGCTCTCCATGCATTGAGAAATTAAAGATTGTACCTGAACTTGATGGGCTGATAACATTAATTATCTCAAAATATCTTTTAGGCACCATCATTGATGCACAGTCAGAAAATCAAATTATAGAATATATTTAGAATATAATCTCCCAATTTCTCTACATTAAAATTTCCTCAAGGGTATATGGAAAACCATTATAGACTCTTTTTAAGACGTTTATTAAAGCTCAATTACAAACTCAATGTCTATTGAGAAGAACTAGGAACTGAGTATCTTAAAGTAAATAAAATAATTCATTCAATTGCTTTCAAATAATAGGAATATGATAAGAAAGCAAGATAACTGGTATAAATAAGTTCTTTAAAGAAATTTCTGTCTCATGTTTCATTTCTAAAGCTTTTGAGAAGCTTTAGAAAGTAAAATCAGTTTTATAAATCTATAAATCCTAAAATAATGATAAATAATTAGTTATCATCTGTTTATGAAGCTTAGTTTAACATGTTATATATTCAGTTTCTTCAAGTGTTTTCAAAAGATGATATGAAAATATTTTTTGTTTTTTTGTGTTTATATTTAATTTAAGACTTGAATTATTTATTAGGGTCAAATTTTGAAGAGGGAAGCCACAAAAAAATGCTGGAATGTTTTGGGAACTATGGCTTAACTGGAACAAATATCATGTCAGAGCCATGTCCAATTAAAATTGAAATATGGTCCAAATCATGTTGAAAGCATTGAATTTTCACTATCAAAGGTTCCTCAAGGGATTAAATGAGTCGACAATAATTTTCATGGAATTTTCTGAACAGTTTTTTGTCAAAGTCCTTTATGACCACAGACACATTTATTTTAAAAAAGATGGATCAATCATCAAAGCAAATCATTAATAATATTCTTTTATCCATGGAAATATGACATAATTTTGAAACAACATATTTTTCAAAATTACAGAAAATTCTCTTGAATATTACAAAAATCAAAGAAATATTATTAATTGTAATATTGCAAATATTTGAGCAATATTACAGGCAAATAAAAGCTTTTTGAGACTTTTTTGATAGAATACTATTCTATATTGGAAGATAGTGCTTAGATCTTTAGTTAACTGGTTTTCATTTCTTGAAATAAAGCCAAACATTCTGATCTTCAACTTGTTTCATCAGAATGATATAGAGCTTATATAATCCCACTGTTATTTCTCACATTTTGTAGTAACATAAATATACTTTAATTTGAAAGCTGGATGTGCAAATAGAAACACAAAAACTGCAAGAAATCTCAAAAATCATTTTTTGAAAAATATTTTGAATAAAGTGATGGAGATCACTCAAGAAAATAAGGGATGGAAGAACACATGAAGCATGTTCTGCACTTCATTTTATTATAAAAATAAATATTTTTTTATTTTTGTTAAAGAAAATAAATAGCAAAAGCTTTCTTTATGCTATTCAAAAAAAATTTCTTTTATTCTTTTTACTTCACTTTTTGAGTTTTGTTATTAATTTCTATGGTGATATTTCATTTTGAGTATTTTATGAATTTTTGTTTTTTTGTCTTTTTTTTAAGTTGCCCTATGTTTCTTTTTCATGTGATTCATTGGATTTAACTAGATTTTATGTTTCTTTTGTCAATTAAAATTACAGTAGGCAGCCTTTCAAGGCCCTCTACTGTAAACTCATTCACAAATGTCAAATGTGTTACAGTACAGGATCTGTAAGATTTGACTATGAAAATGATGATTATATTACTATTAATCAACAGTACCATGTCTGTTCTTATGTAATATAATAATAAAATATTATTATAACCACAATTAAATAATTCAAGAATTATTTCTTTCACATGTTGAACACTACTAGTGATTTTAACAGTGAACAGTAATTGTCTACAAGAATCAATTACAAGAAGATTTTAATAATAAAACTTCTTTTATTAAAATAATAAAATTATTTTAATATATAATTATCTTTTGCGAGAATAATTATAAATACAATTCTTGAAGAAAACTAATTCTTTAGAGAAAAACTTTAATAATTAAGGATAAATCACTCACCAATATTCCAAAGAGCTTATTGAAAGATAAGATAGAGAGATTTGATGTAGAATTGTGGATTTAAGGGATCAAAATGTATTTATAACAGTATTACAACAATATATAGTTGGATTCTATGATTTCACGTCTTTCTTATTGATTCTGAAAGATTTAAAACACTTGAGAATAGCTTTACTAATACTTACTTGTTGGTAATAATGGTTTAAAAATGAATAATAAGATGATGATGGAAAACAACAGCAAGAGGAGGCCTCTTTTAAGTCAACAATAGCTCACAAAGGCGTGCCATGGAGCAAACTGAAAAACCAGTGAGTAAGAAATCAATAAACCCTTTTGGATTATTGATTGCATCATCTGTTGTCACGTAAGATTATCATAATTACTTAATTAATGCTTTTATGTGACTACCAACCCCAATATGGTTAAGAATAAAAGGAGTAACATCTGTAAATCTTTTTTTATTCCAAAATAATAATTTATTTTTCAAAGTTATCAATATTATTGGCAATTTCATCACAGGTTGTAATTACTGTGAATTTTTGAAGATTCAGTGTTTCACGTAGAATAGTCAAAAATGGACTGTCAGTAGAACTTTGAATTTGACTAGTAAATCCATAATTCTTTTTGGTTGTACCATAGATAATACAGTTTGCCATTAGTCCTGAAAGTTTCAGAAAGATTAATTAATAATTGTATTTTTAATGAATTTTTGAAGTTTTTACCTCCTTTCTACGTAAAATTGTAAATATATAATTACTCTTTTGGGGTTTATCCATGGAAAATCATGAAGAATTGACATGGTTACAGGAGTCTAAGTAGCTCTTTACCTCCTTGGCATGTCAAAATAGCAGGTTATTTGCTATTTTCTTAAGATTTACTGTAGTTGTAACATGGTAACCAAGTTCCCAAAAGGTTTTAGTTTACCAATTGGGCCAAGATCAGCCATGGATCCAAGCTTTGGAGCTGTCCATGCCTCTGAGGCCTCAGAAGTTGGGTACCCTGGCTCTCTTTGATATCTTTTGTCCCCATCGCTTATTTTTCACATCAAAATAGAAAGTCAAGTTTCAAGTGAGATATCCACTATGGGTGTACCAAAAGTCCATGTAAGAATACCATGATATTAAGTGCTCAAAACATGCATAACACTATTCTTAGTGTATATGTAACATGGAATTTCTAACATTCCCATTATTTTGGCGTGAATTTAAGAAAAACAAAAATTTTCACGGATCTTTTATGTGGTATTGAAATATTTTCCATATTAACACCTCAAAGAGCTAATTTGAGCTTATTCACTCTATGGAGCTACCCTAGGTGAATTTTTGTGTAGAGTCCAAATCTGGCCTTAAATCTATGGATTTACTTACTCAATAAAAAGCTATTCATCTTTTCTGAAATCAAAAATGATGAATTTTGGATATATTCATGACTTATGAGTTATGCATAATTCAAAATTTATTTTTAAGATAATTGTGGCCTATTTGGTATGTAAAATATACCTCAAGGCTCGCAGGATCTGTAATAGCCACGACTGTAATGTTTTCTACGATTGTTGACAATTTTACAGTAGCTGTCAATACAGGGCCTCTAATTTCATTTCATTTTCAGTTTTTTATCCCCTCAAGTGGAAATGGCTGTACTATATACATCCCAGTGTTAACATATAAGCATAAACTTTAAATTTCTGGTCATACAAAAAACACAAATTACTGTAATTACTATTTAAACCTCATCTTACATAAAAAATTTCATCCACCTTAGAGGAGTTTCTCTGTTAAATTTCTGCTTCTAATTTTTGTTTTCTACTCTTTTCTCATAAGTTATGAGAAATAAATATTGACCCTTAGGGAGTCTCTCTGTTAAATTTCTGCTGATAATTGTTATCTTCTACTATTTTTTTATCACCTAGTACTTCTATTTCAATCTAAGTAATCATATCCTAAAAATGAAAAGAGAAATTAATTTTTTCTTGAAAAAAAAGAGACACTTTACCCTTAACAATAAAGATTGATAAAACTCAATGATGAGCAAAAGTGACCAGAAAATGAAAAAAATCAAAATAATAAATAAATTCCAGAAATCCTAATTGATTAATAATAAAAATATTATGTCTCTTGGAAATCATTTTATTGAAATTAATTTGAAAGCCTTTGTTTGTTGCTTCTGAAGTTACAGGCATTTAACTATTTAAAATGCAAAAATATCCACAATCCAGTTTATTCAGAAGAGGATTAGTGGAAAAAAGCTAACTTTTATGTTTGGAAGCCATTGGTTTTGAAAGAAATAAGAAATAGTATTTTCATGAAGTAATAATAAGTCAAAAATCAAGAAAGATAGAGGCTTTATTAATTCATAAGAGTGGATTTGACTTATTTTGGCCATCAAAAGGATATCATTGTCAAAATTGAAAATAGATTTAGTAATTCTGTTTTCTATCATGAAGAATATTCTTTTGATTATTAAAATATAAAAGGAAAAGACTTTCATTTAATATTCTATATCTCTACTATATTCATTCAAAAAAGAAAAGAAAATCTTGAGAATTATGCAATACACCAGTGGCTTAGAATAACTTGGAATAACAACAAACAGTGAAGTCCTGAGTCTAACTTAATTAAAAGCAAGGTTCCACACTCAGTCTAGGATTTTTCTAAGCTAATTTCCAAATGCAAAACCCTCTGTCAGCCATTTTGCTCATGTTGAATTCCAATTTTAATGATTAATACCAGCACCATAGCCTTTGTGTAAAAATAAAATAACAGTGATTTGAAAAGTATTCACACTTTATATTTAGTTCAGTATTTGAATATCCATTTTTCAAAAAGGGACTAGTATGAAAAGGCGCAAATTTTCATAATTGTGAATATAAATTCTTGAAATATTGTTTTAAATTTAAGATTAATTCAAAAAGGGGACAGAAAAATTAATATAAAATTGATTGAATGTTGTGAGAAGTTTCAAAATGATCAGTATGTAAGAGCTATTTGATACGTTTTTGAAATATAAAAGCACAAAATATTAATTAGTTAATTCTTTTCTTCAAGTGGTCATTAAACTTTATTGATTAAAACAAAATGTGAAAAAACTAATTTCATTCTTGGGCTTTGATTTTAAAATAAAAAATTTTATTTGTTTGGAATAGTTTCTCACTCATATACTATGCTTACATATCTTCTTATTGAGGACAAACAAGATTTGGGTTTTTCTTACTGAAGCATACGGATATATTGTAATATTTGACTAAACTTCTATATCTGAAATTGACAAGATACTTTGATTAACCAGGGAGATTTTTATCTTCTCCTTCTTAATTTGTAAATATTAGTTCATCCTTGAAATTATTTTCAAACTGTTCTTCTTTTCAAAAAACAAAAGATTTGATTTGTGTTATTCAATGAAGAAAGGAATTTCAAATTATAAAAAAGCCTTGAAAAAGCTTTCAGAACCTTCATATTACCCTTTTTTTCAAGTAATTAGATTGAACTAATGGAGTATCATAATCCATTTTGATGTGCTACAGATATAAACAGCATGTGAGAAACCAATTTCACATAGAATCCACAACATCCAATAATATCTTTGGTAATCGACATTCCCTCATTGAAATAATTTATCAAATTAGTAATTTTTCTTGTGAAGTGTTCAAAAAGAGGCAATTCATTTCCAAATGAATATTTTCATTACTTAATTCAAACTTCAAAATAAAGCAGTATAATAATGACAAATCATTATATAAGTTAATCAGTTAGTTCTCTACCAAGTCTATTGGTATATAATTTTTCGAATGAATAATAGATTTTAATAATCAAAAGGATGTAAAACTCACTGTGACACTAACTGTAATAGGAAATATTCAACATTTTGATATTTTTTGAGTATGATATACCAAGTTAATTAAAATTATTCCAAATTAAAAAATAAGTGTTCCAAATTCTTTTCAAAATATGAAATTGGATATAATGTCGTTGAGAATTTGAAATTTCTCAATTTTTCAGAAATGCTGAATTCTTTGAAAAAATTGATTCAAATGGATGGGTAATAATTTCAAGTGATTCATAATTGGTAACAGAATCTGGAATACAATGATTCTATTGAGGATCTCATCTAAAAAGGAAGTTTAGAATAATATGGATCCTTACATTCCACCACTTACACGCAAATAGGAAAAGAAGGCCAAGTTTTCCATAGAATTATGATAAGATATACATACCTTCAAGGGGAATCAAGTTTATTTTTTCACAGCTCATTTAATATAGAGAGAAGAGTTAGTACATGAAGTATCAATATTATTAAGAACTTTGAAAATGAATTTTCTAATTTTTCAATTCATTTTTCTTTCTTCTTGGATACACTAATTTTTAAATAAAAATCTGAGCAATGATCAAGAGTATGAAATGAAACTTATTTATTCTAAGATTGATTATTATATTAGTTAGTTTAATCTAAAGTAGTATATACTTCAAATAATTGGGCCATATATCAGGCAAAAATTGCTAACTATTCTGAAATTACTCATACTGAAACATCTCTAATCCTATTTATTATATAAAAATATTTTGAGAAAGGAATACAATTAATACCCTTGTAAAAGCTTCATATCCATTATTTACAAGCTATTTGAAAATAATTATTATAAAAATATAGCTCTCATATTTAATCCATTGTTCTTTTTTGAGCTTCAATAATCAACTAAATTTCAAATAAAAAAGCCTTCCTACCCTATAGCTCCCTATTTTGAAGTATTTAAAAGAGAATAAAATGGCTTAGAGTATGTTTTAAATACCAGAAGCTTAATTTCCAAAAATGTAGAAAATTCAGTTCTAATTTATTTGGAGAAATTTGTATTTAAATTTTGATCAACTGTCCCAATTAAACAGAGCTTCATGGAATAACCCTTTAGTAGCGATGAACTAGCTTTCTCATTAAGAATAATAATTAAATAGTTGTAAGAAAATTACTTGTAATACTGAGTATTAAGAGTCTTTAGAATGAGAAGAATGATTCTCTTTCTTTATATTTTCAAATTCTCACTCAGAATTTGAAGAGGGTATTATGTACCATATATTTTTTCTCCATGCAAAAAAAATATTCCAAAAAAACTTTTACAAAACAATTTGCATTTTCTGTAAAATAGTCTAATTATTTGAAACAAGACTATTTTAATATATCATGATTTAATATTAAATTTCATATTACAAAGGGAGAGATTTTTTCAAGATGCAACAAATGAACTAGGCCATGTGCATATATCAATAAAAAAGTATTAAAAGATCCTAAATTCTTACTTTTGCGAAACTCATGATAAAGGATATTACATATAAAAACAGAAATATAGCCAAAAAAAAGTAAAAATGTATTTTAATGATAGAGAAATACAAAGAAAACATTTTGAAATCTACATTCAAAATATGCAATTATTATAAAAGGAAGAATTTTCTCGATTGAAAAAAATTAAATAATACATTCCTTTTGTCCCTTTTAAAAAAAATTAAGAACCAAACCTTCTATTTATATTCATTTTCTTTTCTCACTTGAGAAAATATAAGATATTATCCTATTTAATGTCTGTTATATAAAAAGGGCTAAATATCTGTCACAAAAAAATCAGTTTTCTGGTATATGAAAACATATTTTACTGCTTTGATCTTTGAAGAAATGTTTTTCTATGAATATCACAGCTTAATGAGATTACCATCCAATATCATAGAAGTACTTAAAAACACAATTATTTTTCTCTCCTAGTATTAGAGGTTGAAAATAATTCATGGAAGTTTTTGCGACCTTTTAAAGCTTAGTTTGTTTATTTAATGCAATTTTCATATAATGGCTAGTCTGAAAGAAAAAATGTAAGATCTTTCTTTTAATTATCTGGAATATTTTTTGTCAAAATTGAGAAGGAATTACACAATATACTCAATATTTACAATGCCATAGTTCATCCCAATTAATGAGGATTTTAAATTTACATTTTTTATTCCAAAAATTATTTCTAGCTCATCAAAATGGAAGAGTTTGAAACAACTCATCTACTCTATAATTTTAGAAACTAATTTCCTTATTCCCCTTTCCTCTTGATTCTATATATATTCTTTTTAAAGATATGGAAACAAATTTCTTCTTCTATTATAAAAAAAATACAAATTTGAATCGAAAATGATTCATTCTAAATAATAGGAGATATATCATATCAAAATTGGATATTCCTAACAGCTATATGGGCTGAAGTGGAAGAAATTATTATTAAAATTTCTTTTCAAATCATACCCTTTTTATATTTTAAGCTACAAGCTCAAAATATTGACTATTTTAGAATTCAAATACCACTTTTGAGGTGGATCTACATCTCATTAAATAAGGGAACTTTAGCAAGGTTGAATATTTTAGTGAGCTTGAGATATCTGGATCATATTACAGACACCTGAATGTTGGGCTCTTATTATTAACATATAAATAAGGTTAAATTACATGTAATATAAATTGAATTTTAGTTTATCTCATGGCTCTTAGTTTCAAGAATGTTTACTTATTGATAAAGGAATTTGAAAAAAACTATAGCTTTTATAAAGCTGAATATCTGAGGAAAATGCAAATTTTGGGGCTGATATTTTTAAAATATATTTAGAATAGAATATTTATAGCTTAAAATTCATCCAAAAGTCAGTAATTATTTTTATTTCCTTCATATCCATCATTATTCTCATTTTGTACATGGTTTTTTTCCACCTCTCAAAACATATTGTGTTGATAGATTTTTTGGAATTTAAATTAAAATTAATTTCCTGAATTATTCTTTGATCTGATATAGTGTCCAATTTCCTGTTTAAGACCTCTAATGTTGTATGAATGGATTGCATGTGTGACATAACAATCTTCTGAAACATACAAATGGAAAATTAATTTACTCCCAGAATTACAATATCAGTCCAACACAAGTCCAACCCCAATTAAAATTTTACACCTGGTGGCAGGTGTTCATCTTTTACTATTTCAAATTCTTGCATAAGGATATTTGAGAAAAATCTTCTTAAAGTTCAGGAAATGATGAAATTTCTTCAATAGCTCACTCAAACTCTCTCAATGTGACAATATTTTATTCCAAGAATATATAGTATATGAGATACAAATATCTTGAAAAATAAATTGATAGCTAGGTTTATCTACATTAAGCTTTATCTTAACTAAATTTGTCAGCTTCTGAGTCATATATAGCTTCCAGATAAGCCAGCTTATTGTGTGTTTCACAAGAAGCTTGAGTCATTTTGGTTTGAAATTATCTTGGAAATTCACCAAGGCCATTTATCTTAGCACCTTAGCTATATATATGAAATCCTTATTCCGTTTCAAGTGATACAAGATAATAAATAATTAAAATGACTTTGGGTATTGTTTAGTTTCTTCTCAATTATTCTCAGAGGGTCTGTAGGATGTTCGTTTAAGTGGTTTAATAGCTCATTTGAAAAGAGTTCCATTTGTTGAGGTCTGGAAGACATAATTGTGACAATAAACCAGTTACGAATGTCATGGGTTTGATTCTGGTTGGAAACAAGGGAAGCTCTCAATAAGAAAAAATTGCTATTTTTTCTGCTTAATTGGAATACAAGGTCTTTTCCTCTTTGATGTTCCTTGTAGGCTCCTGTTGTGACTACTTTAGCTCCATGAGGATGACATGGGTAATACCATAGTGGTATTCCATACCAATTATACCAGTCTAAAGCTTACGGTATTAAAAAATAGGATTGTGGAATATCCCTGAAGATACTATATAAATCTGTGGAATAACTCAAGACACAAAAGATAAAATTGTGGAATTCTGGAGGAATTATGGAACCAAATTCAGAATAATTTTTTAAATGGAATAAAACTATGTAATTTTTTGAATAAATGAGAATGAAATTGAAGAATTTGGGAGGAATTATGGAAGATATTGTGGTTAATACAGAGACAGGAATAAAATTGTGGAGTTTGAGAGAAGAAATGGAGGATTTTAAATATTTCAGAGTAACTGGATTGAAAGAAAATTGTGGAATAATTCTGTAAAATCAAAGAAAATTATGGAATAACCCTGGAGATGGACATAGGAATTGTGTAATAGCTCCAGAGATGGAAATAGGAATTAGGGAATAGCTCCAGAGATGGAATTATGAAATGAAGTTGAAGAATAATTTTAGAGATAAAAAATAGGATTGTGCACTAACTCCAGAGAGAGAAATAAAATTATGGAATGGCGGAGAATAAATGAGGGAGTTTTCAGATTTCAGAATAACTGGATGGAAGAAGATTTTGGCATTATAGACAAATCCCAGAATAACTGTGGAGAATAAAATAAAATTGCAGATTAATTTCAGATATTAAAATAGTATTGTGGAGTTACAGAAGAGGTGCAGAATAATTCTTTGAATCAAATACAATTGTTTCATAGCTCCAGAGGTCAAAATACAATTTTGGAATAACTCTGGAGAAGGAAATCAAATTTCATAACTCTGGAACTAAGTAAATCAAACTGTGAATAACTCCTAGGGCATAATCAGAATTCTGAAAACCTAGAAAACTAAAGCTTCAACAAGAAGGATTTCAATTTGAATAATGAATAAAACTTTCTCTTCCTTATTGCACAATCCATAGCAAAATTATACAATTCAATTGAGATAAACTAAATACAGCTATTGACATTCATATTGAGTACAGCATCAGCACTGTGTTTTCTCCATGTCAAGCCAATTAAGATAAATACCTCAAGTGTATGCAAGAAATTAAAATGGATTCACCAGAAGCAAATTTCTGGCTTATTAATATTAACACACATCAAATTCAATCAAAATGATGCAATATTTGCATGAAATGACAGAATAATTAAATCAACCCACTAGAAAAATTCTCTCAAGATTGGCTATCAACTTTGAAAACAAACCTTTCCCCAACTTTGTTCAAATCTAATAGAAGCACACTAAATAACAAATTCTGTATTTTCCCCACTTTCTCCACTTCCAAGAGGAATGTCACCAGCTAAATTCTCTCCAAGATATTATATGACTAGAAGAAAGTGTAGTTGTCAGAACCTGTGTTTTCTCCACTTTCTTGGGAAAAAAACCCTAACCAGCCAAATTTTCTCAATGACATCACATTATTTTTATAAAAAACACCACCATTGTCAGCCTGTGACTCAAACCCAGAGCACAAGCATGACAGCCAAATACCATAAACCAATGGTAGAGCCAAGAAACCACCAAAACATGAAGCTGAGCCAAACAAGATAAAAAAAGTATCAAACAAAAGAGGAAACTCACCTTTTTCCAAATATACAGTTCCTATCGTCATAGGAAAAAGAATAACAAAGTTATCACTGCTCAAAGTTGTTGCTGAGCATAAACCTTAATTTTCACCTCTCATCTGGAATCCAGAGGAAGAGGCTTAACCCCATCAAATGGGTATTCAAAATGACTCTCTAAGTCAGGGATATTCAATTTTACTAGCCAAATTGAGCTAGCATCAGAATTACTGAAGGTATTACCAAAATAAGGTCTAATAAGGGGGAATAAAATATTCACCTCTCATCTAGCTTCTACAGTTTTGGTGTGAGATACCTAAAGGGGGGTCTTTTTTAAAAGAACACAATCAGGGCTACCTTATGGTTCCATCTATTTCCCCATATCACATCTAGAACAAAGGTTATGGGGCAAAGAAGCTCCATGCAGATTTTAAACAAAACACAAATATGTACAAAAACTCTTGTACATGGCATACCTTTGCCATATTTAATGATATCCATACTAAATGAGGTAGCATTGTGTAGAGAAAATTCAGGGATACACAATGAACCAACTTTGAGCTTGATATCTCAAAAACTGATAAAGGTATGGCAGTTTTAAGGTTAAAATCCCACAGTTAGACCAATACAACCTTATTGTGGGATATTCTCCCATAATTATGATTATGAGGTGTCAAAAATACAAAGAAGCCTGTTTATACTTCAATAACTCATAGTTTGGCCAATACTGGGGTCCTTTACAGGTTCTTTACAGCATTCTACACGTCATACATGTCAGAAGAGGGCTATGTGGTCCCCAGATGAAAGTTTTCACCCTGTATTGGTGAAAACTGTCCATATGTGGTTTCAAAACCACATCTGAGCCCAATACAGGCTATACAGGAATTGTGAAAACCACAATCCAGTCCTTGGAAGTAAAAATTCTTCACTTCCTGCACGTGGAAAGGTCTAGAAGCCTTTTTCACCCAATTTTAGGATAAAAAGGGAACTTTTCTCCACCATAAAAGGTTTCCTCATCCTGCTCTTGAATTCCTATATAGTAAAGCTGTCAGAAAAATTTATACTCTTGTAAATAACCAGGTATAATTATAACTTTAATTATTGTAGTCTTTATTATTGTAACCCAACAGGCAAAGCTGCACTCAGGACTTTCAACAGCACTCACCACCACTATTCCTCAAGAGTAAAGCCCTGAATATTCTTTTATAAACCCTTATTATCATGAGGAAACCTTTTTATACTATTTTCACCATGTCACAGTAATAGTTAAATCTTGTAGCTAGTCATTAATAAGCTTCATCATAGACTCAGCCTGACAACCAGAAGAATTCTCGCAGCCAACATGTTGCTACACAAAAACTACATGTCTCACCAGCTCAAACATCTCAACTATTATTTTTCTGACTCCTGTGTTTTGAGAGGCTCTATAGAGGCTCAAAAGGTATAAATAGAGGTCTTCTCTCCCTCATTTTCAGAAAAAAATGAAAACATTCCCACTATTGGGGATTATAACCATCTCTGAAATAGCAGGATATCAAGAGTAGTGGTGTTGTTTTAGCTGTGAAAATCTCAGTATCTTAGTATTTTTGAAGAATAGTATTATAGCTATATTGAAAAGCTCAGTAGCTTAGTATTATAGCTGTAGTGAAAATCCCAGGAGCTTAGTATTATTAAAGAATAGTAGCCATAGTGAAAATCTTACTAGTATTGATATAAGATTATTATTAAAAGTAATTATTAAAGAATTATTATTCTTATTTAATCTACTAATCTTATCATTAGTAGTCATATCAAAAAAAACAATATAATCAAAAGAAAATCTTTTTATTAGTCTTTGTGAGATAAAATCAAATAGTAGTCTTTAGTTTATTATAGTGTCATATCAGAGGTTTGGCTATAGAGTTATTGATGGGTCTTATTTAGAGACTATTGATAAGTCTGTTCTATCTTTTAAAACAACAAATATTATTTTATCTTCTGATTCTCTGTAGGCTTACTATCCATTATTATTTTGAGGGGCAGCTAATACACCCTAGAACCAATGGTTATTGGACAATTCTTAAGTCCAAAACAGACCTACCAATAATTTCCCCCTCAAGGTACTTCCTTATTTGATCCCACACTGTCAGCTACATAAGCTTTGTGATTCAGGGCCTTGATCCTGGAGGTGCTGTCACATGGTGGAGTTTGATCTACAACTTGCCAGTATTAACTATTATTTCAACCCATTTAATAGCATTTTCAGAAATTGTTTCCTTTCTTGAGGTCTGTAATACATACAGAATGGTGACAGGCTCATTAAGAATTGAGACATAGATATTAAGATAGCAATATTTCTAATAAATTAAATCACCCATTTGTAGAAATATTGAATACTTGAGACAAGTAATTATAAGTTCTTCATATTTTTCCCCTGAAACATTGACACATTCCAATTATTCCTGTATATATGCTATGAAGGAAAGTTTTTTTCTAAATTATTTCCTTTCATTATGTAAGTATAACTCAATATTCTATGATAAGAAAAATATTCCCAAACACAAAATGATAAGGCCATAACATTTTGTGGACTTCAAATTTTAAACCTCAGAGAATAAGTGTGTTGAATTTTCATTATGTTGGAGTTGGTAGATAT
Organism: Austropuccinia psidii; assembly: GCA_023105745.1. NCBI lineage: Eukaryota > Fungi > Basidiomycota > Pucciniomycetes > Pucciniales > Sphaerophragmiaceae > Austropuccinia > Austropuccinia psidii. The sequence goes on along the minus strand of JALGQZ010000007.1, from coordinate 50,767,363 downwards.
CTTAGCTAAAAAGGAAGTAGTCTGGGTTGATAAAATGACTCACCAGAACCATGTAGACCTAATTATTTCTCTTAAAATTTCCCAAAAGCCTCACATAAAAGGCTCATAGTACCTCTAGTTAGTGGAATACAAAATTCAATTTTTCTTGGCTTCTCCTTCAGTAGAACTACGCTTCAAATTATATAATATGTAATGGTTTTCTCCAAAGGAAAAGAGGGGATAATTTAGTAAATCTTCTATGAGCCCTTATTATCTATTATGATAATAATTGTAGATTTATGATGGAAATAAAATAAAAAAAATGCTTGAGGCTAGCCTGGTTTTCAAATAATATTTTACTGCATATATTTGGCTCAACTGAGTCAAAGATGAACCTTTTACAAGAATGAAAGAAAAGAAGTCAAGTAACAGGATTTTTTATGAAGATATAATGATCAAAATATAACATTGCTACTAAATTTAAATTAATTCATGTAGTGTTATCTGGGATATTCTACATAGCAAATATGATGGATAAAAGCACTTTCTGTGATTGAGCCACTTATATGTGGAAAAAATATGATCTCCTATATGATTAAGCTTTTATTCTGATAATTAAATTATGTCTTTTATATCAGAATAGAATAGTATAGAATCTATTAATTGTATTATTTTATTTGTATAAATACAACATACTTAGTATAGGAGTTATTTATAAAAATCTTGATAGTACTACTACTGATCAAGATTGCTAAATATTTTCTTATTAAACATGATTTCTTTATTTTAATTTCTATACACTACTGGTTATTATAAAAGTAAGTCTTATCTTTCTACTAGAATCAATTACAGGAAGATGGAATAATAAAAAATCTTTTCAAAGAATATGTGATTAATTTAATTAATGTTTTTTTTCAGGAGTAATTATCATAAATTCTTGAAAAAAAACTAAAAACTAGGGAAAAAGAGCCAGAAATTTCTAAATATCTCACTGATACTACAATGATACCTTGCAAAGGATTGGTAGATCTATTTGAAAAACTATTTGTGGACTTATAGAGTCAAAGGTTTTATAAATGTAATAATGCACAAATATATATCTATATTACTATTTTAAATATTAATATTATATTATTTACCTTTTTTTGATTGACTTCAAAAATTTAATACATTTAATAATGATACAATAACTGATACTTTCTTAGATTATTAATTATTTAATGATTCAACTTAATGATAATGGAATGAATGAATCAAAGCAATAGAAGGCTTCTTTTAAGTCCAATCAATATTTGATTTTCATTCCATGGATAAAGCTTAAGAACTAGCTACATGATTTGTATCAATTATTAGATCACTTCTTTTCACCTAAAAGTATTATAAATAATCAATCACATCAATTTTCATTGCCACCAACCTGTCTATAGTTGAGAAATAAAGAATTAAAGACTGTAAATCCTCTTTCATTTCAAAAGTGAAACAAGTTCCTCAAAGGTATTGATTTGATTGAAAATTTCATCACAGCTTACATTTTCTGTGAGTTTTTGAAGATACAGTGTTTCATGTGTAAACATCTAAAATGGACTGTAAGTAAAACTTTTGATTTGAATAATGAAGTCATAACTCTTTTTGGCTTTACTATAGATTATCCCTTTTTTCATTGGTCCTTAAAGTTTCAGAAGTTTTAATTAAGAATTGTATTTCTAATAAATTTTTGAGGTTTTTACCTTATTTCTAAATACAAAAGCAGATGTTATAGATACAGCTAGTTTCCATGATGTAAGCTCATGGATACTAGTTCCAGAGTTGCTTTTATTGATTTATTTTGGCTTATTAATGGAAAATAATCAAGAATGGACATTTTTAAACAAGGAATAGCGTCTCATTTCCTCTTTGCCATTCCAAAATAGAAGCTTATTTTCTATTTTCTCATCATTAAATGAGACTTAGCCTGAGTAAAAAAGTTCCCAAAGGGTTTTAATTTACTAATTTTCCAATATCATCCATTTATCAAGATTTTAGTATTTTCTAGATCTCAGATTCCTCAGAAATTGTGGTACCCTTTCTCTTTCTGATGTCTTTTGTCCTCACAAGCTATTTTCATTTCAAAATAGTAGTTCAAGTTTGAAGACTGATATCCACTATGGGTGTTCCAAAAACACATGTATTAATAAATTGATTCTGAGCTCAATAGAAATTTATAGCACAAATAGGAGGCTCTATTTCACATTTTAATATTAACAAACCCATTATTTTGGCCTTAAAATGCAAAAAAAAGCTTTCACAATTCTTCTATGTGGTATTGATGATTATTTATTGAAGTATTTTGCATATTTCTGCCTCATATACTTAATTTAGGCTTATTTACTCTATGAAGCTGCCCTAGGTGAACTCCTGTGTGGAATATTTGAGCTTACTCACTCAAAAGAATGCTATTCATATTTTTCTCTATGAAAATAATAAATTTTGAATATATAAATGACTTATGGGTTCTGTATATTCCAAGAATTAATTTTGGCCTTTTTGAGTATATAAAATGTAGCTCAAGGCTTGCATTAAGCACCCTTTTGGAAGCTCAAATATTAGTATTTTTTCCAAAACTAATATATATGATTTCCAAAACTAATATATATGATTTCCAAAACTTAATAATAATTACTTTGTTTGGTGTCAATTATCATTTGATGTTTGACACCTGTAAATTGCTAGATCATACTTATGAATGGGACCAAAGTTAATCCAAGAGATTGAAGAAATTGTTATTGAGCGATTTCCTATTCATTTAAGATCAATGAAGTAACCTAAAGGGGAAATTACAATAATTATATTTAGAATTTATATTAGATTCTTGTAAGCATTTCACTACTTTCAGGTTAAGACAATATATTTGTGAATTCCCAATCTTCTAATTTATATTTAATTCACTTAATAATATGTTCAAATAATGGCTAATGGCTTACTAAATACGTTTTGTCAAACAATTCTCTGAAAAATCCTTGGAGGAATTATTTTTTTAAAAAAATCTCCAGCAATATTACTTTATGAAAAAATAATTTGGAAAACCACATTCAATATGACAAAAATAATGCTTAATTCTTATATTATAAAGAAAGCCTTCATGATATATAATAGTGATTTGAAATAAATACTATTTCATTCATTACTATATAATGAAACTAGAAAACTTACTAAAGGGAATTGTAAAATAATATTAAAATAATTAGTCAACATTTTGATTCAATGATAGCTCTGCTTTATATATTCCACCTTTTTACTTAAACAATGGGAGGTTTTGATAGTACTCAACATAGGACTATTCACAATATACTGGTGTAGAGAGACTGAGAAATAATTCAATTAGTAATAACTCTTGAAACACTAATGGTATTATTATACCTTTTAATAGCCTCTTAGCTATTTTGAAGACATTTCATTGGTCTAGTTAAGGAGTCTTGCTAGTCTATGGTGTGTCCATACCTTAAAGCATAAATAGGTTTATATTGTGATACAGGTTTGTTGTGCTCTTGCATGAATTATATGTGACTTGGAAATTATGGCAATAGATATTTTGTGTAGATCTAATTTATTAGTTTACTGATAGTGCTTTATGATATTGTGGAGTATTAAGTATACCCAAAGCTCTGTGTTTTTTTGGGTAGAAATCTCTAGCTCTTTCTTCCATTAATTATATTTAAAATCTTTTTATATTTACTGCTTCCTTATATTTCTATTAAGCTCCTTGAGATTATTTAAATGAATTTCCAAATCTTCGTCTTATATAATTTTTATTCCTTCTGAGCATGAATATCATTTTTATGATAAAATTCAAAATTGAACTATTATTTTTCTTAAAACTGTTTAGACTCCAATCATTTCTAATGCTACAGGTTTATAATCTCTAAGTCAGGTATTATATACCCAACACATTCTTCCTGAAACATATTTTTTCTTTGAAATGCTCCTTAAACAGTAAGGGAAGGCACTATAAGACTTCATTATAATGCAAAATTTCTCTTTTCTTTTGATCCCTCAAAAACTTTATTTGAACAATTTCAATATGATCACCATGATTCTTTTTTGCTTAAGCTACCTCATACGACATATTAGTTCTATAATAATTTTCATGGATTTTTTTGATTAAGAACTCTTTATTTATGGAAAATAGTATGAAACACATTATAAAAACAGGTATTTGATGAATAAGCCCAAATACGTTTGAAAATATGTACCTTGAATTGTAGAAAAAACTGATTTATTTATTTATTCTCTCCAGAAATTACTGTTTTTGAAACATAAGACTTCCAAATTAATAATACTATGAGAAATATTCAGAAGATCAATATTCCTATCTGGATCATTTTAGTGAGAAAATTTCTCAGAAATTTCATCTCGGAATTCTTAACAATTAATTTACCTCATTTAAATAAGGATCCTAATAAATATTAATGAATAATTTTAACATAAAATTTTAGTAAAATGTGCTCAATGTAGAGAGACGCTTCTTCTAGGACACTACTTATAGGATTTGGGAGTAAGATACAATAGTTACAATAGCTAAAAAGACATATTTGAGTTCTTCTATTCAGTTGATAAAACCCTTCAGAATTTAAGAACAATCCTTCTGTAGCTCTTAAGCTATTTCCTTAATGGTTACTCTCACTAGTTTGGAAAGTAAATTATTGTGACATGAAATATAGAATATTTAGATAGAGGCCTTCTCTGATTCCTTCATAATTCTATTTGAAGGAATTTGAGAAAATATGAAATTATTTAAGGGAAGTACCAAATAAAACCCAATTGAATTAGCTCAAAAGCTGTTTTTTTATTGATGTATTTCTATTTATGGTAGAACTTCTTCCTAAGCTTTAAAATAATTTTTTTACTATTTCAAATATTGCTTGTCCAGGGAATGCTGATTGAACTCCTTTATCTTAACTCCAACAAGACTCATAAAATGGGAAAAACTTCATTACTCAATGATTTTTAAACATTTTTCATATGTATTTGAAGAAAATTTAAAATTGAAAAATTTCCATCATTTGAAATCTATATTATGAATTACTAAATTAATTAGGCTTTTCAAGGTAATTCAAAAATAAAGCAGGAATTTGGAACATAATACAAAATTATTCAAAAATACTTATTCTTCTACATATAAAGATATCAGGAGGGAAAATTTCAAGTAATTATTTGTTGTTGAATATTTTCTCAACAACAATAAACAAAAAATACACATAGTTTTTGTATCAGACAAAAGATGTATATTTTGAGTTTAGTCTTCCAATAATGTAAATTAAATTTAGTTGGGGTTTGGTAAATAAACAGAATATCTACAGTTCTCTGATCAATGAAGGGGATTTAATATGTCAGTTGATATGAAAAATGCTCTATTTCTTACCTTAGAAGCCAGCTTTAATGATTACTGTATGCCTAAAATTTTTAAGAAACTGAAAAGTGTGTCAAGAGCCTCCATAATCTTCAATAACATATATTAAATTACTCAACATAAATGATGAAAAATCATTTAAACTACCCCAGTCAGATAAAAGGGAATACTTCGATCAACTACCAGAATCCAAAATCAGAATCTATATGGCTGGCTGTATGGGATATCTACAATATAGTTGATAACAGATAGAAACACGAGTTTGAGAAATAAAATGCAACATAATATAGTTGAATATAAATAAAAGGGATCTACTAAGACAATTAGAAATGGTGAGTACCTCTGAGAGCCCTGGGTGAAGGTTTTCTTATCTGATCTATTGTGATACACACCAAAATAGTAATTATTATATTTATAACCATTAGTATTACAAGGTTACCACTTCCGAAGGAAGTCTTAACATTTAGGAATAGCAGAATAGTTAAATTATTTACTCTTAAATTGAGTTAGAGAAAGGCTCCTCTTATGCCTTGTTGGGATTGGTGGAGGTTTTTTTCCCTTTTCCAAGAATGAAAAATGAAAAGCTTAACCTTTTATGGCCCACTTGTTCTTACAAACCCTCGTTAAGACATAAATGAGTAAAAATTTGGCTTTGAACATTCTACTTGGCTATAGTAGCAAGTTTATATGGATGAAAGACTAATAAAATAAAGGGCCACATAAGAACTTCCATTTCCTTTCAGAGATATCTCAAACAGTTAATAACATCTATGTAAAATTCTATTCTATCACTTTAGAGGTCTTTGAGACTCTACACATTTTTTGCTCAAACATAAGTGGTGTATAAGGTATTACATTATTTTTACAGCCACTTCTGTCTTGTTAATTTTCCAGATAAAAAATCGCAGTCAACGTTTGAGATAGAGGTAAAATAATAATACAAAAGTCCATGGGTTTATGAGCTATTCAATTATTTATGCTATATCACTTCCCTTATCCTCTTGCACATAAGATATTCATGCAGGGAATTCTTTCAGTGCAAAATAAACTTTAAGCCCAGATATCTTGGTTAGTTTTGAAGATAATAAGCTGTAAATCAGAAAGAATGGAAGCGCTTGGGGATCCCTTACATTTTTATTGCTAATTGTATATCTTGTTTTCCATATGGAAAAGTAATAGGGGTTGGTAACTTGTTTAATCCTGGAATTCCAGATCAAGAACTGCAACCCCAGATATCCCAGTCAGTCTTTGAGATCAACTAATAAATATTTCTCTTTGAGGAATTCTTCTTATATAAAATTTATTTAATAAGGGTAGTGAAAGATGATCAGAATATGAGAAGGGTAATAGGAATATTTCCTTTTAGCTGTATAGCTAACAGAAGGCCAAGAAATGGGTTTAATTGTGTAAAAATATGTTTTTCTTCCAATTTTTATACCTTTTTTTCAACAATACTATTACCTCATATCAATAATAATCTTTCATGTAAAAGTAAGAGTTAAAAAAATCAGGAGATTTTTTCAAAATTCTGATTCCGATAGTTTTAACAAACCTCAATATATTCATTTTAATGATAGGAAGCCATTTCTTGACCTTTCTAACAAAAGGACTATTTTTTTTCTTCCTTCAAGAACTACTTTTGTTTTTTCACAAAATAAATATATTTGCTAACTGTTTTTTATAATGAAATTTTTCATTTTACAAAACAATTTCAATTTTTTTCTGATCTTGAAAAAAAGACTTTCTTTTTCTTCTTCAAGGATTTTGATATTGTTTCAATAGAAATATAATTTTGCTTTATTTTTTCAAATAAAAACTCTATATTTCAAGTCCTTGAAATAAATTACTTACCCTCTTTCTGAAAAATACCGAAATATGATTTATTCAGGAGATAAATACAATTACTTTTGTGGTTCTTGGCATATTCTTCATTCCAAACATAAATAGGGGGTTGTATAAATTTCTTCCACCAGAGACTTTCATGATGTCACAAAGTACAAATATCTTCCAAATAAACACCTGTTCCATATTCAATTTATAAAAATAGATGTATGTTATGAAAAATAAACTAAATCTGCTTTGTAATATCAAAAACAAATAAATCACTATTTTAAATGAATTTTACAAATTTATTTTCAAAATGAATTGAAAGCTTATTTGGAAAGAAATGAACCTATTAACCTTCTATGCAGTTAACAGTTATACACCAATATTTCATTCTCATGTTTCTTTTTCTATCATGTTTTATTCTCTTAACACAAATACTCATTATAGTTATCATTTATCTTGGAAAAATGTTTTAATATTATTTGGAATGTATTTGAACAAAAGGATGCTTTCTTGAGATACTTGGGAGATTTACAGAACAGGATTAGGGTTGAAAAGAATTATGGTATAATTTCTATTAAAATTATTCCATATAAGTTTTTTTTATGGGGAAAACTCTTTGAAACTATGGACAGAACATCTCTCAAGCTTTCATTCTGAGTCTGAGATACTTAATTATTGGGAAATGAAATTAATTTCATTCTGACATTTCAAATTAACTTGGTACTTTTGCATATTTTTTGAAATTTTTTATTTTTAATCTAGTCAAAGTTTATATCAACTCTTCTTTTTAATACTTTGTCTAATAGTTTTCTACTGAATAAATACATAAAAAATATATAAAAATATTTCAGCTTTAAGATATATTTTTTTTTATTCATTTTTTAAATTTTCAGTAAGTGTATTTTGTGATAGGAGAAATATTTTCTAATTCTTTGAGGATTATATAACTGAAATATCTCATATTAGATCCCTTTTATGTATTCCCATCACTTATTTAGATTTTTTCAGTTATGGGATGAGAGGCTGAAGAAAGTTTCTAAATTCATGGACTAAACAAAACATTATTTTCTTGGAAATTGTAAATATTTATTCATAATAAAATATGAAATATTGAAGAAAAAATACTCTAGATACAATTTTGAATATATTTAACAGGAAATAATTTTTAAAACCCAGAGAACAAGCATGACACTCAAGATCACCATAAATATGGTATACAAGAAAGGAGTGAAATACACACCTTGCACCTTTATTAAAATAAATAAGCAGAAAATCAGGGCACAAACAGAAAGTCAGGCCCTAAAGAGGTTAGTCTGTAAATGTAAAAGTCTTGAATTGGAAACCTGCCCCTTTCAGAAACTATTATTCTTATTACCAGTTAATAACAGTTAACCAAGTCATTAAGGATGTAAACTCTTTCAGAAATAAACCTTAATCTTTACCTCTCATCTAAAATCTGGAGTTTTAATCAAAGACCCCTATAGTGGTATCTTTTAACAAATTTATCAAGACAATATATCAAGGGGTACTCTCTCCAAGACTGTAGCATTTCTGGATCAACAATTACAGTAAAAATACTACCTGAAGAACCTGGAAAAACAATTCTATTTTTTCATCCCTCATCTTTATTTCACAGTTTTGATGAGAGAAAAATCAATTAGAATATTTTTTTGAAGGTAAAAGTAGGGCTATGAAGAGGCATCATCTTTATTCTTTTGTATTACACAGATCATAATTCATTGGTATGTTTCTCTCAAAAAAATTAAAATACTATTCTTAACAAGGTTAGAGTACTTTGAGCCTGAATATCTTTGAAATATTCAAGTAAAGTCCATTCAAACGTATTTTCAACTTGTAGAGATCACCTTTTTGCTACAATTTAATCCACTTCTTAGCCCACTATCTTGAAAATGGACAAAGTTATTAAGGATTTAAGGCTATGATTTCATACAAGCTTTTACTGTGGAATACTATCTCAGAGAATTGAACTATGAGGTGTGAAAGCCGTAAAGAGTTTGTTTATCCATTGATTAAAAATCAACTTAGATAAGAAATTCCCACACATATTCATACAGGGTTGTACTCTAGGTTATTATCTTGTATAATTGAATTATGAGCTTTCAATCCCATTCATGTAGAATTTTTTCATTCATTAGTGAAAATCTGTCTGACAAAAGTCCCTCAGAGGTTATTTTAATGTGATTGAACATTCCTTGGCTTTTTCAATATTCTTTAGCTTTATATTGGTTAAATGTTTTCCCTTTTATGGGCATAAAAGGTTGAGATGTGGTTTCAAAACCACATCTGGGTACCAATACAGATTTTTTTGGTTGTGTTAAGCCAAAAACTAGCCACCTTATTAAATTTATTACTCTATCAGTATTAAAATATGTTATTCCCCTCTATCCACCCTGAATTGAGATAAAAGGAGGCTTCACCCAGTAGGGAAAATCAGAGATTATCTTAACAACCTGTCCTTGCTTGGTTAAACTGTCTTAAAAAGAGGTAACCCTTAAAATATTTTAGATATAATTATAATGTTAATTATTGTAGTGGTGATTAAAATGATTCAATTGAAAATCATTGCAACCAGGGCTTTTAACAGACACATCACCACTATTCCTTAATAGTAGAGCCCTCTATGTTTTATTTTTCACATTCATAGTTAAATCTTGTAATTACTGTCTCATGGCCTCTGCATGGACTCATCCTGAAAATCATAGAAAATCAATTACTTATATTAAGAAATATATAAACTGTTGTTTCATAATGATTATGAGATGTTTGTTTGAGAGGTTTTTCTTATCTTTTTTAACTTCTTATTACTAACTAACAGAAGCATACTCTTCCTATAAATTGAGGTAAAATATGATTTACAACCAAATTTAAATATTTTTTTATAGATCTTGCTTCCCCAAAGCTCACTATTCTTGGGAAAGACATTCACAACGAAAGCACTCAGGATTTTCTCTCAGATCTTATATCTAATTATATTTGAATAAAAATGTTAGACCCTGAAATTAGGAAATAATCAGCACATTTATTATCCAAATTTAAAATTAATGCCTTTTTCTCAATATTTAAACTTTTCTTAATGAAAATCTTCACCAATTTATCAAATCCTTATGTCTAATCTTATTGAATGACATTAATCATCTTCATTTTCTCTACACATAGATCCAAAAAGTAAATTAATACTTCAATATACTCATAATTGAAAGAAATTAAGAAATTGGGTTTTAACTTAAAGGGGCCAGCTGATAGCTTTTCCAAGTTTTGAAAGAATACTGCCTGTAAGCCATTCAAAAGATCAAGAATCCTCAATTTATATTATTAGTTTTGTCTTTTAATTCTTCAAATCTCATTTGAGGAGCTATAATTTCATGATATAAAGATTAATTTCATACATTAACATTGATCATCTATGAGTATTCCAAGAAGTGAAAGGTATTCAAGTCAGCTCTTTAAAAGATTTTTACAAATTAGCGGAAGAAAACCTCATTAAATTTCTTTTTTTTCAATTTTCTACATCATCACATTGACACTTGCAATGGGAATACTTGTAAGGTTTGACTATGAAACAATAAGTAAAATTTACTAATTTATTACTTATTGTACTCTGAATGTCCTTATAAATTGAATAAATAAGATTGAAAATATAATAATAATAAATAATTATTATTATTATGGCGTAAAATAATTATATTATTAAATAAATATAATAATATAATTTATATTATAAAAATATAATATAATAAATAAATATATTAATATAAGATAATTAATATATTTAAAAAGCTCTTTATTATTGTTACCAACAAATAATAAAAGCGTAAAAAAAATTTTTTTATTAATAAAAAACAATTAATAACAATAATATTACTAATATTAAAGTTATGAATTAATATAAATACTATTTATATTAATTAAAGAATTATTAAGAGAGTAATAATAGAGAAATTATTATAATAAGAGAAAATAACCTACTTTTAACACTTAATATAATAATTTTGAAGTATTTTACGCCAAAAAATATAAATACAACCTTTTCAAATTGTATTTACAATAAAAATAAAGAAAATTACAAATTATTCTGGATTTTTACGTGGAAATGAGTTTTATAGAGATTTTTTAACAAAAACAATTAAATAAATGATTTAATCACGTCAAAATAGATGATTATAGCAAGGAGGTCTTTGGTCTTTAATAATATAATGCTTTTTATATATAAAGAATAAAGAAATTACCTTTTGATTTAATTGATTTAATGTTTTTGATGCGTCTGAGGGGTAAATAGAGTAAAAAGAGCTCTATTTATAGTAAATACCTCCCTCCTAGAGTCCAACAGGCTTCTAGTAGACGTGTACTGATCATATCCACTGGAATTGATCAATATTTTAAGGTTTGAGGGTGATTACATCATGATCAAACCATATTGCATCATTATTACACCATTATTTAGAGTTATCACTGTAACTCTAAGTTTGATGACATCAGAGGCTTGGCAGAACCCCAAATTTCGTGGATTTTATTAGTTTTAATCATAAACTAATAGTATTCACCAATTTTATCACTCTTAAGACTGTTAAACTTAATTTAAGGTTACAGTATGTGATCATAACAGCTCAATTTAAGCTCAAACGTTGATCCTCAATAACTTTTAAGGTTTTCACGTTACAGCAATTCAGAGAGTGAATTCTGATAGCCTGACATAACCTCATTATGCTGCCAAGAGCTTTTTATTACATCATCAAAACTCTAATTTTGATGATTTTTCTTGTAACTCATCTTTTCTGTCGAAATTCAATATTTTAAACTTCAAACCTTGATTTCAGGGGGTTATACCCTGAATTTAATAATAAAAATTACATCATTCTTCTCGAATAAACTAGTAGAATCCAACTGTATACTTTGTTTTAAGTTTGGACTACTTTCACAACAAAGTGGTCAACAGCTCTGTTGATTTTTATCAATATTTCCTCATAAGTCTTAACCTTGTTTGTAATTTGCAAAATAAAGTTCATATCTGTGTTCTTACAGTAATTACGTGGTAACTTTATTTTTGGTTCATCATTCTAGCATGTATAGTTTAGAAGATATTAGCTATGATCCCTGAATATATGCGTTGACCAAAAAAGTGCATATATTCAGGATAATTCCTTAAGTATTGATTTTGGGGATTAGCTTATTAATTGTTTTATATGTGGGGTTTTGTGTGGAGTCCACTGGTACAATTTATTTCACATGTTGTTTCATTAGTTTCTGAGATAAATAAGTTTTTATGGTTTTTATAAGACATTATACCTTATAATTCCTTAAATATTGACTTTACAGATATGCCATAAAAATGGTATATGTGTATTTTTCCATGGGGAATCCAATGGTATAATTTGTTTTACATGTTGATTCATTGGTTTTTAAGTTAAACCAATTTTAGTACCAATTTATGGTATTTTTTGTATATTTGAGTAATTATTTTCATTGTATAATTATTCTAATTAATTTTAATATAATTATATTAAAGGTATAATTATTCTGAGTCTTTTTTGTGACCTTATTGGGTATGTGGTCATATCTCAAAGGCTCACATTCCCTACCACCAAAAAAGATTGTACCACAATCTGATATATGTGATCAGGGTATCATCCACTGTCCTACCTCTTCAATAGACTTTTGTTAGTCTTGAAGCTCAATAATGCTTAACTTTTTTATTTTTCAGGTTTTCTTTCATGTCTGAACCTTCTTAGTAATTTATCAGCATTTGTTATATCTTTCTCAAGTAGCCATTCATCTTCTTGAGCTGAATTTTTATACCTCACAAGGTATTCCCTTTCTTTTTTCTTTCTTGTCCTTCTTTCTTTAAGGACTTTTACTATTTTCTTTTCCTCTCCTTCCTCCAAGGGGGGAATTTCAAGTGGGGGTTTATTTCTTAGTGGAAATAACTCCTTGTCACTTGAACTGTAAGGTTTTATCAGACTTACAGGGAAAGTTGGGTGTTTGTTCATTAGTTCACCTGTGAGTTCTAATTGCACAGCATTGGGTCCATGGAGTGCTTTTATCATAAATGGTCCTGCAAAGGAATCTTTCAATTTCTTTGGGCCTTTTATGTTATTGAAATTAAGGGTTGATACTAAAACCAAGTCTCCTATTTTGAAATCAGGTGGTTTATGACTTTTATCCCATCTTTCTTTTGCATATTTGAAAGAATCTTGCATGCATCTGTTTGCATGGTGTCTTGCTTTGTCAAGCATTATCTTGAAACTGCTTGCTGTTGGATGTATATCTACTAAGTCCTTTTTGAGGGTATCATAAGGAAGTCTTGGATTCCAACCTTTCTCTAGCATTGCTGGTGTTTTGCCAGTAGAAGAATGGATTGATGTCTTATATGCCAGTTCAAGTGCTGGTATTAGTGTACACCAATCATGGGTAAAACCATCAGAATCTTTGAATTCTAGCCCATAAGCACAGAATCTTCTGATCATATCCTCTAGGGTTTGTATCATTCTTTCTGCTAGACCATCAGTTTGAGGATGATAAGCTGTTGAGAATGATAACTTTGTCCCAAATAAGTTATGGAGGTTTGTCCATAATGCTGAAGTGAACTTTGGGTCTCTGTCACTTATAATATTTTGGAATAAGCCTGTGTGGCTAATGACTTTATTCCATATCATTATGGCTGTATCCATAGCTGTGTCATCTTTATGACATGGTAAGAACATGGGAGTTTTACTATACCTGTCAACTAACACTAGACATGCATTATAACTCCTGTCTCCTCCTGGAGGTAAGGCTGTTACCCAATCCATATGAACTATTTCCCATGGGGATTTTGGTTCTTGGATTTGGATCATCATTCCAAATTTCTTTCCTGTGGCTCTGTTGGCTTTTTGGCATCTGTCACAGGTTTGGCAGTACTCTGCAACATCTTTCTTCCAATTTGGCCACCAAGAGCAGGTTTTCACCCTCTCTAGTGTCCTATCTTCTGAGAGATGTCCAGATGCAACACTATCATGACACTCATGTAAAATAGTGTTTATTAGTGTTCTGTCTGTTAAGGCCATAACACATGTGTGTTTTGTTCTATGGTAAAGGATTCCATCAAGGAGGTGGAATCTTCCTTCATCATATGCCTTTTTCCATATTTCATCTAGTTTTGATGAAAGTGATGGATCTTTGCAGTCTTTCATTAGAAGTTGGCTTAAGATATGACAATTTTTGTCTGTCTTATAGCTTTCTTTAACTTGGTTAAAGAATTCTGTGCCAATGTCTGTAACACATATTCCTTCTATATGGTGCTCTTCTTGTGGTACCCATGCTGGATTGTCAGGGGTATTTGCTAGAGCCCATCTGCTAAGACCATCTGCATTTTTATGGATATTTCCAGATTTATGAACAATAGTCATATTTCCTCTATATTCTTGGATAGCAATTTGCCATCTCAGCATATGTCTATTTGGAGTCTTCATATTTAATAGTGATTTCACAGCATTACAGTCTGTGATTACATCAAATACTGTGCCATCCAAATAATAATGCAGTTTTTCTAAAGCCCATACTAGGCATAAGCATTCCATTTGGCTTGCTCCATACCTTGCTTCTGTTGGCTTTATCTGCCTTGAAATGAAACAAATTGGTCCTTCCACTGGTTTATCATTGATAATTTGTGTTTGGTGAAGTGCAGCACCTAGTCCTTCTCCACAAGCATCAATGTACAGTTTGAAGGGTAGTTTCCAATCTGGCATCAGAAGAAATGGGGCATTTGTTAAGGAATTTTTCAATTCTTCATATGCCTTGACTCTTTCTTCTGTCATCTCATAGACTGTTTGTTGGTCACATAGCTTATACAAGGATTTAGCAATCTTTGCAAAGTCCTTTATATGCTGTCTATAGTAACCAGCAAATCCTAGAAATGATTGCATTTATTTTTTGGTTTGAGGCATTGGTTTAAGTAGTACTGCTGCTACTTTATTTTTGTCTATGCCTAGACTAAGGCCAGATACTACATGTCCTAGGGCTTTTAATTCACTATATGCAAAATGACACTTTTTCAATGAAATTTTCATATTTACTTGGACTATTTTCTGTAGTACCCTTTCTAGTCTTGTCAGGTGATTTTCCCAAGTTTCTGAGCAAACTATGATATCATCAATGTTTGTTTTGTGAATAAATAAATAAATGTGCCTATTATGATATACATATATGTTTTGAAAATAGCGGATTGTTAACGTTGAAAAAGCTCCAATAAAAGCTGAACGTCAACCTGAGGGGGTTGATTGGGCTAACCTATGACTATGTCTTTCGTGTGTGCTTCTGAAACCTCGTAAGCAGCCCGAATTTCTGAATGAGTCAATCCGCCAGCCACAAAGACCATGACCCTCTGTCGGTTCTCAATCACGGTTTTTGATTTAGGACGCTGCCAACTTGGCTTAGCACTTCGTAGTGATATGGGACCACTGCCGTTTGTCGCTAAGCTAGCGGCGCCTGTCTTTGCGCCGGAGACAGTCGGCGTTTTACCCATATAAGGAAACAAATTCAAGTCTAGTTTGTTCGAAAGTGCCTCCTGCATAGACCCACATCCCCATATGACTCAACCCGACCGTTATGTGATCTAAAAGGTAAGCAAAAGTTACTCGTACCTCCAACATCAGTTTGACAAAAGGTTAAAACCTTGAAATGTCATATGCGTTCTCGTCCAACGTCTGCTTAAACAATTGTTTCTTCTTTTCCCCGCTATCTTTTGTTACATTGGCTGCGAGGTGAATGAGATTTTTGACAGCATCCATTTCATGTAAGGCTAATTTGGCGTGTTGATAAAGTCGTCGCCGATCTTTGTCTGGGACCCCATCTCGATAAAGCACATATAGAGCCACAATTCGCAACTTGTCAGACGTGCTACAAGAGTACAAAGCATTAGGATTTTAAGAGAATTGATCATAGTGGAACGAACAAACCTTAGAGTGCGATCATTCAAAAGTGGCATCATTTCTTCTACGATCCACTTGGGTGTCCGCCCTTCGGCTGTCATACCCGTCAAGCAGCACTGTTCAACTGATACTACTGCTGCTAATTGACGTTTTTCAAACAATTCCATACAGGTTTCTGCCATGCTGACATGAAGAGAAAGCTATAGAAAACTTTTTGAATTAAAGATTCATTCAAAAAGGCGACGGAAAAATCAATATAAAATTGATTTAATATTGTGAGAAGGTTCAAAATGATCAGTATATCAGAGCTATTTTATACCTTTTTGAGATATCAAAGCACAAAATATTGATTATTTAAGTCTTTTCTTCAAGGGGCAATTAAATTCTATTTATTGAAACAAAATGTGAAAAAATAAATTCCATTCTTGGGCTTTGATTTTTAAAGAGAAACTTTTAGTTTTTTGGAAATATTTCTCATCAATATACTATGCTTACATATCATCTTATTTAAGACAATAAAAATTTGGATTTTTTTACTGAAGAATATGGACATATTATAGTCTTTGACTGAACTGATATATCTGAAATTGATCACATACTTTTATTAACCAAGGAGATCATTATATTCTCCTTCTTAATTCTTAGATAGTTATTCATCATTGAAATTGGTTTCAAACTGTTCTTCTTTTCAAAAAAATGAATCTTGGAGATTTGTATTATTTATTTAATAAAGAAAGGAATTTCATATTGGAAAAAGGCCCTTAAAAAGATTTCAAAATCTTCAGAACCCCCTTTTTACAAGTAGTTAGATTAAACTATTGGAGGATCATAATCATTTTTGATGTGCTACAGATATAAACAGCATTTCAGAAACCAAGTTCTCATAGAATACAGAAAATCTCAGAATATCTTTGTCAATCCACATTCCTTCAACAAAAGTAGTTCTCAAATTATTAATGTTTCGATTGAAGTATTAAAAAAGAGGCGATGAATTGCCAAATTGATATTTTAATTAATATTTTACTTAATTCTAACTTCAAATTAAAGAAGTATAACACTGAGAGATTATAATTTAAGTGAATCAGTTAGTTCTCTACCCAATCTAATGGTATAAAATTCTCTTAAATTAATAATGGCTTTTAATAATCAAAAGGATATTATAATCACTGTGATACTAACTGTAATAGGAAATATTCCAAATTTTGAAATTTTTTGAGTAAGATATACTAAGTTAATTATAAGTATTCTGAATTAAAAACTGAATTAAAAAACAGGTTTTCCAAAAATTTTTAAAATGCGAGATCAGATGGAATGTTGTTAAAAGTTTGAAATTTCTGAATTCTGAAGAAATTCTTGATTCTTTGAAAAAGTTGATTCAAATGGATGGGTAATAATTTTAAATGATTCAGAAATGGTGAAAGATTCTGAAATAGCTGGGGTCTATTAAGGATCTCAGCTAAAAGGGAACTTGGGAATAATATAGATCCTTAAAAGCCATCAATTACACGCAAATAGAATAAAAAACCAAATTTTCCATAGAATTGTGATAATATATACATAACTCCAAGGGGAATCAAATATCTTCCTTCACAGCTCATTTAATATAGGGATAGGATGTAGTACATAAAGTCCCAATATTATTGGGAACTTTGAAAATGAATTTTATAATTTTTCAATTCATTCTTCATTCTTCTTGGATACACCATTGCTTAGATACAAATCTGACTAATGATAAAGAGTACTAAATGAGAATTTTTTATTCTATGATTGATTATTATATTAGTTAGTTGGATTTAAAGGAGTATATAATTAAAATCGCTGGTTTATTTTCACTGATTTTCAAGTTTGGGCTTGACAATTGTTATAAACTAAACCAATTATGACATATTATTTCATTTTGAAAGTCAGAATAATCATCATTTATCTTACCAGAAGAAGAGGATTAGAGTAATTGTCATTAAGTAAAATAACTTGGGAATTTTCTGTTTCAAAATTTTTATCCTTGATATGTGTTTATAAATATTCTTTGATAGAAAAATATAAATTCCAAAAGTATAGGGATCTCATGATCTAAAAGAATTGTTAAGTGGCAGTTGGTCTCATAGTTTAAAATTAAAATTCCATACAATTTAGAAAGGGATAATATCACAGTTCTCAACAAACAATATAATTTACTGGAGCTTATATGGTAATTTGAATAATCATTTAATATCTGATTCATGACTCATTGAAACAGAAAAAATTAATTCATAATCAGACTAATGAGTTCTTAATGAACTCTTGTAGCTTACAAAATGTCCACAAATTTGTTCTTGAATTATTATTGGAAACCTATCAGAAGTAGAGGAAAAAACTTTGGCATTCATATAAGTGAAGTTTCCGTAAGTATTTTTATATTACTCAGAATCTGGGAGTTGAGTGAGTATTTTTGAAAATAAGAAATAATTATTTGATGCCTCCTCCCAAACTATTTCCTTCACAATGGGAAATTCAAATGATTTTGTATCAGATGCTTCCATAAATGTGATGTGAGAGTTTCCAAGGTGTGCCGAGTCATGTGAAATGAAATTTCCCTTAAGCTTTGTGGAGGAACAAAGGTCCATTAAAAAGTTTCAAATTTAGGGAAATTATTCATTTTTGATGATTTTACAAATAGGTTTTTCAAATGATTTAGCATGGTGAATTTAATTGAATCTTCTTTTGCTGAGACTTTTGTATTTTGACCATATAGTAGGAGATTTAAATCTCGAAGATCTAAAGGTGAATTGAAGGTGGTGGATTTTGGGATTTTTTCATCTCATCCTTCCACAATCTCTCTTAAAAATATTTTTTGGAGCAATTTTTGGAAGATAGACTTGTCAAGGTGGGCTGAATTTTGGTGAGAATATTAATATATATAAGTAATAATCAATACTTGATTAGAAAAGAATAATCTCACCTGTTTTTTTATTTTTATATTATAGTGTCACAAGGTGATTCATTCTTTCTCCTTCCCAGAAGGAAAGAAAAACGGGGTGGACCATAGCTACAAATAGCTTCTGATAAGTGTTGAGAAAGGGGAATAGTTGGGTTTGGCTTTAGATTTGGGTTCCCATTTATGAATAAGCTGTGGAAATAGCTAACTAATAATTTGTCAAAGAAAGTTAGTTTAGACTTTGAAATGGAGTGAGACTTTTCAGTATTAACCAAAGATACTAAAGTTTCTGTGGTTGAAAGAAGGATTCCTTTGGAGGGGTTTTGAATATTTTCAAAATTACATTTTGGGATTAGTAGTAAGACATTGTGTACTGTATATAAAATCAGCCAATAAGATTCCTTTGGGGTTCCATATAAAGGCATTCCCATTGTTTTGGGTATTTGGGCTATCCATGACATAATAATATTATGAATACCTTCATGGAGAAATTAAAGCTCCTCTTTGGCTATTATCAGGTTTTCTGGTGATTTACTCTGGGGTATTGCTGGGGAATGCTGTTAATTTGATAGTGAGATAGATGAGGAGCTACCTGGGAAAGAGCTCATTAGTTTAGACTTATGTTTTGTGCCTGATGCCTTTGGAGATTTACTGGGTAAATGATGAAGCTGATCTTGGATTGTTTTCTTTTTCCTTTCCTTTTGCAGCTTATTCCTTCAGAAATCCATCAGTAGCACCTCGTGATGAAATCCTTTATGAACTTCCGAGTTGAAAGAGTGATTAAGAGTGTGAGCTTTCTAGAGGGTTTGGTACTGCTTGTTTGATGGTATGAGATGTGGAGCTTGTCTTGTATGTGGCTTGGTGCTTTGGAGATTGTGAGCCTTGAGGTATGTTTTACATACCCAAATAGGCCACAAATATCTTTAAGAATAATTTGTGAGCTATGCATAACACATAAGTCATGCATATATTCAAAATTCATCATTTTCATTTCAGAAAAAATAAATAACTTTTTATTGAGTAGGTAAATCCATGGATTTAAGACCAGATTTGGATTCTACATAAGAATTGACCTAGGGTAGAGCCATAGAGTAAATAAGCTCAAATTAACTCTCTGAGGTGGTAATATGGAAAATACTTCAATTACACATCATCAATACCACATAAAAGATCCATGAAAATTTTTGTTTTTCTCAATTTCACGGCAAAATAATGGGAAAATGAGAAATCCCATGTTACATATACACTAAGAATAGTGTTATGCATGTTTGTGGCACTTACAAACATGGTATTCCTATATGCACTTTTGGTAAACCCATAGTGAATATTGGTCTTCAACCCTGAATCTCTATTTTTGATGTGAAAATAGCTAGAGGGGACAAAAGACATCAAAGCGAGCCAGGGTACCCAACATCTGAAGCCTCTGAGGCGTGGAAAGCTGCAAAGATGGGTTCCATGGCTGATCTTGGCCCAATTAGTAAACTAAAACCCTTTGGGAACTTGGTTACTGTGTCACAACTTCAGTAAATCATAAGAAAATAGCAAAGAACCTGCTATTTTGAGGTGCCAAGGAGGTAAAGAGAAACTTAGACTCCTGTAACCGTGCCAATTATTATTGATTTTCCATGTATAAACCCTAAAAGAGTAATTAAAACCCTTTTTGGACTAGTATTCATTGATTTACCTCATAGCAACCTGCAATATACTGCTATTTGCAATTCTATGTAAAAATGAGGTAAAAACTTTAAAAATTCATTAAAAATACAATTCTTAATTAACCTCTCTGAAACTTTCAAGGCCAATGGAGAACTTCATTATCCATATGAAAACCAAAATTAATTATGGTTTCACGAGTAAAATTAAAAGTTTTACTTACAGTCCATTTTTAATTATTCTACTTGAAACACTGACTCTTCAAAAATTCACAGTAATGACAACCTGTGATGAGATTTCCAATAACATTTATAACTTTGAGAAATAAATGATTATTTTTGAATAAAAGAAGATTTACAGATGTTACTCCTTTTATTCTTAACCATATTGGGGTTGGTCATCACGTAAAAGCATCAATTAAGTAATTATAATAATCTTACGTGACAACAGATGATGAAATGATTAATCAAAAAAGGATTATTGTTTTCTCACTCACTGGATTTTTAAGTTTGCTCCATGGCAGGCCGCTGTGAGCAGTTGTTGACTTAAAAGAGGCCTCCTCTTGCTGTTTTTTCCAAATCATCACTTTATACCTTTATACCATTATTATCAACAAGTAAGTATTAGTTAAATATTTCTTAAAAAGTAATTTATTCTGTCAGAATCAACTAGAAGGACTTTAAATCAAAGAAATCAACTATATATTGTTGTATTACTGTTATAATTCATATTGAGCCCTAAAAATCCACAATTATATGTCAAATTTCTCTACTTTTGTCTTTCAATAAGTTCTTTGGAGTATTAGTGAGTTATTTAATTTTAATTATTAAAGTGTTTTCTCTAAAATTAGTTTTCATCAATAATTATCTCTACAATTATTCTTTTAAAAGATAATTATACATTAAAATAATTTTCTTATCTTAATAAAAGATGTTTTTATCATTAAATTCTTCTTGTAATTGATTCTTGTAGACAATTACTGCTTACCTTTATGATCACTAGTAGTGTATAACATGTAAAAGAAATAATTATTTAATTATTGAATTGTGGCTATAATAATCTTTATTATTATGTTTCATAAGAACAGTCATAGTACCGTTGCTTAATAGTAATATTATCAACGGTTTCATAGACACATCTTAAATTTGGGTTCTGGCCGTGATTTTAACCATAAACTTGGCTTTAATCATATTCTTGACTTCATTTTTTGTTGTAAAAAACTTCCATACCTACCCACATCTTACATTTGGGGGCCTGGCAGTGTTTTTTGAACCTTATACCCTTAATTAATATATTTTTAAGGTCTAAAATATATTAATTTAATAACTTTTTCTTTCAATTTGAACTTAAAATAATTCTTTTTTTTGAAATCTTTTTTAAAATCATTTTCATTCAGAAATTTGATTTAATTTTATATGGTTCTACAAGTGGCTTTTACACATCCAAAAACTTATAATATTATTCTTTCAGTTACTCTGAATTAATTTTTGATTCAAGATCTTAAATTTCAAATTTTTTCTTTGAAAAGAATAATTTTTTAATATTAAAAAATAAAAAACTTATGAAAAATCTTGAAAATATTTTTTTTGAAAAAAGCATAAAAATAATTTTTTCTTTTATAAATTCTTTCTCTAGTGTCCTTGATAAAATGCAGTGCAGCTGGTAATAAGCTCAGTAAGAGATATATTAATAGTCCAGAATCTTCAGAAGCAGAATCTGAAGACAGTATTGAAGTTCAATTTGCTAAAAGAGCCACTTTATTTAAAACAGAACAATCCAAACAACCACCAAAAGGTGTGTGTTTTCTGTTTTCAATTATTATTTTATCTTGAATTGACGTGAAAATGGTCCATAAAAGAAATGGAAGCAACTATTAAGTCAAACAAGATGGATGTGGACAAAGAAGAGGCAGGACCAAAGCCAGAAGTCTCAAATCTTCCTCAAAAAAGACACATATGGAGGATGCCAGAGTTGCCCCCATTCCCCAAGGTCTGTACCCACAAACCTTGACGTGAATTTTCAATCTAGACTGGTTCATGATAATATTTCAAGGGCTGAACCACTTCCAAGTGGAAGGAATAGAAATTTATCAATTCCAATACAAAAATTGGTTCAGAGCAGCCAAAGAAGAGGAGTGGGAAATATGCCCAAGCCTTTGGCAGGGGGCCATGAACTCCTACTTACACATCAAGAGCTTTCTGGGTCAGGAGAAGACCATAGAACTCTTAGGAGGTTGGATCCCATTGTCTTGCAAAGACAAAGTCAAAAAAAAAAGAATTAGTTGAAGAGCTAAAGTCTTTTATCCATAGACCAGAAGGAAAAGTTGGAAATGACTCCAGCTTTGGAGACAGAAGGCCCAGTGGCGTCTACCAGCTCCAAACCAGCTCCAGAAGTGTCCAAAGACAAGCCCAAAGGACCTCAGAAGAAGCAGAGAGGTCCCAAGAACCATCAAGGAAAGGGCAAAGGCAAAGGCAATTGGCACAGACATTACCTACAAGGGTACAGGATTCCCAAACCGGAGCCTTCAGCTGTAGACAGTGTCTTCAATATGGCCAAGACTCTTATGGAATTCACAACCAAAGAGTAGGAAAGGGTGAACAGGAATTTTCCATGCAAATAATAGATTAAATACACTTTGTTGAAGCTGGTATTGATGTAGAACTTGGCAAATTTGATGCAAAGTTAAATAAAATAATATTGGACATCAATGACTTGAAAAAGAATGACAAACATTCTGCTGAAATGCATAAGTCTGTAATTGCCAAACTGGAATTACTTAGCAATACATGTGACAGAATTGAAAGTAAATATCATGTCCAAGATGATGAAATGGAAGATTTTTCCAAACAAAACATCAATGATCAACTTAGAGTTCTGAAAGAATATGTTTTGGCAGTGGCTAAGAATACAAGTCAATTTTCCACACATTTGGAAAAAAGTGACAGTGAAAGGAAGAAATTGAAATAAGAAATACTTGCGCAAGTGGATCAAATTCATAAGAATTATGAATCAAATCCACATATGCCAAGACATTCAACACCTTTGACTGAAGAAAACCTTTCTGTGAAAGAAAGTCTGACCCCGTTTTAGGAGAAAATGTTATCTCTGAAAAATGTATTTCCAAATCTGAAGAATAGCCAACATTCTCTGGTGAAGGAGAATACAACCATATTGAGTTCATCATAACTATTGATATGTTTCAGGAAGATTTTCATATACCTGATGAAATTATAGTGGGAAAATTACACTCTCTTCTTATCAGGACTGCAAAGAAATGGAATTACAAGATGAGATAAGATCATGGAAAACCAATTGGTCTTGGTGGAAATCTGAAGTGATTACCAAATGGGCCAATCATTCTTGGAGGTTAAAAATGGAAAATGATTTTGAAAGTGCCATTTATAATTCAGAAAAAGATAAACCACTTACTTGGTTCCTCAAGCAAAAACACAGATCATCTGCTTTACACCCAGATATGTCTGACACTATGATTAATATGAAAATATTAAGAAAATGTGGAGGAGAACTGGAACATGCTATCAAGTGCAGATGTGTAGAACCCTTTTCAACGGAGGACTAAATTAATGCAATGGAAGATATCATTACTAGAACAAGAATGGGTAAAACTTTGACTAAAACTTCTATGGAGTACAAAATGATCCCAAAGATCTCCAGAGAGGAAAGAAAACCTGAAAGACCTGTCCTAAAGGGTCATAAATGTGGAAGTACTTCACATCTAGGCAACACTTGCACCAAAAAGAAAAAAGTCAATGAAGTTCAAGTCATTGAAGAAGCTTAGTGTACTGAAGAGAAAGAGGAATCTGACCAGGATTCTTCAGTCTCTGAAAATACACCAGTAGAGGACTATCCCATTGAAAACATTACAGCTTTCTTTGAAGTCACAGAAGTCCATACTCACTTATCACAGTACAGTGAGGATTGTCATAACCTTGTCAATATACAAGGTGCCACAATGTGTAAAACCAAACTTGCTAGAGGTAAAGGATACACTGCTGGAGCATCTTGTATCACATCAATCCTGATTAATGATATTGAAGTGAAAGTAAATTTAGATACAGGGGCATTTTGTACTTGTGTAGGCAAAGATTATTTTCAAAACATACTTCCTGGATGGAAAAATCATCTATTACAAATAGAGGGTGTACAATTTAGTAGTTCCAGTAATAATATTTACCCTTTAGGTATATTGGACACTAATCTTGTATTTACACACCAAGCAGGAAGTGTTAGAATGAAGAATGAGATTGTAGTAATGGACAATTTCACATCTCAGCACATCATTCTTGCAAATGATTACTTGAATATTCATGGTATTGATATCAATAACCATAAAGACAGTTACTCAACAATTGGAGAAAACAAAAAACAAAAATTTGCTTTTTCCAATATACCAAAACAAACATCAATAGTATGTTCTGAGAAAGATACTTATAAGGAAGAATTTGTGAATAATCAACTTGTTGAAGCACAAATTAATCTATCATTGTCATCAAAGATGAGACAAGAGATTATTGATGTGTTATACACATATAATAATGCCTTCGCCTCTAATAATGAACCATTAGGTGCTATGAAAGGGCATGAAGTTGATATTACTCTTAATATTGACAGACCATACCCTCCAGTCCTTGAAAGACCAGCTTTTCCAGCCAGTCCCAGAGCTAGAGAAGCCTTGGAAAAAAATATCCAAGAGTTAATCCAACTTGGTTTACTAAGGAAAGTAATAATGAGGAAGTTGAAGTAACAACACCTTTTATTATTGCTTGGAATAATGATAAATCAAGAATGGTTGGAGACTTTAGAGCATTGAATACGTACACAGTTCCAGATAGGTATCCAATTCCTAGAATCCAAGGGACCTTGACCCCATTGTCCAAAGCCAAGTATATAACATCAATTGATGCATTGAAAGCCTTTCACCAAAATGTTTTGACGCCTCAAGCTAAGAAATGACTTAAAATTATCACTCACTGTGGTATTTATGAGTATCTTAGAATGCCATTTGGTATCAAAAATGCACCATCTCATTATCAAAGAATGATAAGTACCATCTTCCCCACAGAATTATCTAAAGGATGGCTTATCATTTATATTGATGACATCATCATATTTTCTGATTCATGGTCTTTGCACCTTGAAAGACTTGCAAGAGTGCTTCACAAAGTTTCAGAAGTGGATATGAAAATTTCACTCAAGAAATGCAATTTTGGTTTTGAAGAACTCAAAGCATTAGGACATATTATTTCTGGTTTAAGCTTGGGCATTGACAAAAATAAATTAGCAGCAGTGTTACTTAAGCCAATACCCCAGAATAAAAAAGAGATGATGTCTTTTCTAGAATTTGCCAGTTATTAAAGGCAACAATCAAAAGATTTTCAAATTCTAGCCAAGTCACTCTATAGAATCTGTGATCAACAAACAGTATTTGAGATGACACAGGAGAGAATTAAAGCTTATGAGAAGATAAGGAAAGTTCTCACAGAGGTGCCTTTACTCCTCATGCCTGACTGGAGTATACCATTTAAATTTTACATTGATGCATGTGGAGATGGATCAGAAGCAACCCTACATTAAGTCCAAATTATTGATGACAAACCTACAGAAGGACCAGTTTGTTATATCTAAAGGCAGATCAAACCAAAAGAAGCCAGATATGGTGCAAGCCAAATGGAGTGCTTATGTTTGGTATGGTACCTTGAGAAACTGTACTATTATCTTGATGGCATTGATTTTGAAGAGATAACTAACTGTAATGCCATGAAATCACTTATCAACATGAAAACTCCCAACAGACATATGTTGAGATGGCAAATAGCTATTCAAGACTATAGGGGCAACATGACTATAGTTCATAAAGCAGGAAACCTTTACAAGAATGCTGATGGACTTAGCAGGTGGGAATTAGCCAATACTCCTGATAAGCAAGCTTATGTGCCTTTGGAAGAAGAACCACAGATTCCAATTTATGGGATGAACATAGCTGATATTGGGACTGAATTATTTGAAGAAGTCAGAGAATCTTATAAACAAGACAAGAATTGCCATATCTTGACTTTCTTATTATATAAAGACTTCAAAGATACATCTTTAGTCAATGAACTGGATGAAGTTTGGAAGGAATCCTATTCTGAAGGAAGATTTCACTTTTTTTATGGGATTATTTACCACAGAACCAAACATTCCTTTGTGATGACATTGTGTAGTAGACTACTTATCAATACCATTCTTCATGAATGCCATGATAGAATCTACTCTGGGCACTTGTCAGAGGATAGAACACTTTTAAAAGTAAAGAACTGTGCATGGTGGCCATCTTGGAGAAAAAAAACCAATGAATATTGCCACACCTGTGATAGATGCCAAAAAAGAAACAGGAGTACAGGCAAGAAATTTGGACTTATGGTCCATATTCAAGAACCAAAATCCCCTTGGGAAGTTGTTCACATGGATTGGGTCACAGAACTTCCTCCAAGTGGTGATAAAACTTATAATTCTTGTTTAGTCATTGTAGACAGATGTAGCAAAAGTACCATATTCTTACCATGTCATAAGGATGACACTGCTATGGATACAGCTCTTCTTCTATGGAGTAGAGTTATTTCTCATAAAAAATTATTTAAGAATATTATAAGTGACAGAGATCCCAAATTCACATCTGCACTTTGAACCAATCTTCACAGATTGTTTGGGACCAAGTTATCATTCTCAAAAGCATATCACCTTCAAACAGATGGATTGGCAGAAAGAATAATTCAAGCTTTAGAAGACATGATCAGGAGATTCTGTGCTTATGGGTTAGAATTCAAAGACTCAGATGGCTTTACCCATGACTGGTGCACTCTGATACCTTCATTAGAATTGGCATATAAGACATCATTCCATTCTTCCACAGGTCAAACTGCTGCTATGTTAGAAAAAGGATGGAATACAAGACTCCCAGCAGATACACTGAGGAAGGACCTGATTGACATTCATACTACAGCTTCCAGCTTCAAACTCATGCTTGATAAAGTGAAAAATCATGCAAAGCAGAGTATGAATGACACTTTTGACTATGCAAAACAGAAGTGGGACAAGAGTCATAAAGTACCAGACTTCAAAGTAGGGGACTTAGTTCTAGTTTCAACCTCAAATTTTAATAATATCAAAGGCCCAAAGAAACTTAAAGATTCTTATGTAGGACCTTTTGTTATTGTTGCCTTACATGGAACCAATGAAGTTCAAGTGGAATTAAGTGGTTATTTAGAAAATAAAAACCCCACCTTTCCAGTCAGCCTGTGGTCATTAAACCCCTTTGGGGCCTTTTTCTTCTTTATACCACTAATAAGATTGTGATTCAATCTTATTTTTTGGTGGGAGGGAATGTGAGCCTTGAGTTATGTTTTCACTACCCAAATAGGCCACAAATATCTTGAAGCATAATGTTTGAACTATGCGTAACCCACAAGTCATGAATATATTCAAAATCCATCATTTTGATTTAAGAAAAGATGAATTAATTTTTATTGAGTACGTAAATCCATGGATTTCAGACCAGATTTGGATTCCACATTAAAATTCATCTAGGGTAGCTCCATAGAGTGAATAAGCTGAAATTAACTCTTTGAGGTGGTAATATGGAAAATACTTCAATACCACATAAAAGATCCGTGAATTGTTTTGTTTTTCACAATTTCATGCCAAAATAATGGGAAAGTGAAAAATCCCATGTTACATATACACTAAGATCAGTGTTATGCATGTTTGTGGCACTTAAAAACATGGTATTATTATATGAACATTTGGTACACCCATAGTGGATATCAGTCTTTAACCCTGAATCTCTATTTTTGACATGAAAATAGCTAGAGGGGACAAAAGACATCAAAGAGAGCCAGGGTACCCAAGTTCTGAAGCCTCGCAGGCGTGGACAGCTCCAAAGCTTGGTTCCATGGCTGACCTTGGACCAATTACTAAACTAAAACATTTTGGGAACTTGGTTACCATGTCACAACTTCAGTAAATCATAAGAAAATAGTAAATAACCTGCTATTCTGACATTCCAAGGAGGGAAAGAGCAACTTAGACTCCTGTAACCATGTTAATTATTAATTATTTTCCATGTATAAACCCTAAAATAGTAATTAAAACACTTTTTGGACTAGTATCCATTGATTTACCTCATTGCAACCTGCAATATACTGCTATTTGCAATTCTAAATAGAAATGAGGTAAAAACTTCAAAAACTCATTAAAAATACAATTCTTAATGAATATCTCTGAAACGTTCAGGACAAATGGAGAACTGTATTATTCATCTAAAAAACAAAAATAATTATGGTTTCACTAGTAAAACTAAAAGCTTTACTTACAGTCCATTTTTGATTATTCTATGTGAAACACTGAATCTTCAAAAATTCACAGTAATTCCACCTTGAGATGATTTTCCAATAAAATTGATACATTTGAGGAATAAACAATTATTTTGAAATAAAAGAAGATTTGCAGATGTTACTCCTTTTATTCTTAACCATATTCAGGTTGGTAGTCATGTAAAAGCATCAATTAAGTAATTATGATAATCTTACATGACAACAGATGATGCAATGATTAATCCAAAAAAGATTATTGTTTTCCACTCACTGGTTTTTCAGTTTTCTCTATGGCACGCCTCTATGAGCAGTTGTTGACTTAAAAGAGGCCTCCTCTTGCTGTTTTTTCCACATCAAATCATCTTATACCTTTATACCATTATTACCAACAAGTAAGTATTAGTTAAATATTTCTTAAAAAGTATTTTATTCTTTCAGAATCAACTAGAAGGAGGTGAAATCAAAGAATTCAACTATATATTGTTGTATTACTGTTATAATTCATATTGATCCCTAAAAATCCACAATTATACATTGAATTTCTCTACTTTTATCTTTCAATAAGTTCTTTGGAGTATTAGTGAGTGATTCAATTTTAATTCTTAAGTGTTTTATCTAAAATTGGTTTTCTTTAAGAATTATCTCTATAATTATTTTTGTAAAAGAGAATTATACATTAAGACAATTTTATTATTTGAATAAAAGAAGTTTTTATCATTAAATTCTTCTTGTAATTGATTCTTGTAGACTATTACTGATTAATGTTATAATCACTATTAGTGTATAACATGAAGAAGAAATAATTATTGAATTATTTAATTGTGGTTATAAGAATCTTCATTATTATATTTCATAAGAACAGTCATAGTACTGTTGATTAATAGTAATATTATTAACAGTTTCATAGACACATCTTACAGAGATAGACTTGATCTCTGAATTTGTCTCTCTTGCCATTTGTGAGTTCTCTCAGTAGCACTGTAGAATGACTCTGAAGCTGAACTATTGGACTATTTCCTGATTCCTAGCTTGTATTTTCTGTCTGTACCAGGGTTCTCATCCTTTTGAGGTTTGAGGAATTTGAGCCTGATGTTCAAAGTGATAAAATATGAATGATTTTTTTATTACTTCAATGAAAATAATTCTGCAGCTTGTTTAATTTTGAGACAAGGTAAAATATAATCCCTCAGAAGACCCAATAAAAGAGTATGCATAACATCACTTGTGACCATTCATGAATGGTTCTAGTAAGGTAGCTCTCCTAATAAAGTGTGATGAGAGCCATTCTATGCAGAAATATTCCCCCTTTGGCTGGTTTTAATTTCTTGAAGCCATTGGATGGCTCCTGATCTATGCTGATATTTATCCTTCCGGGTCCAAGAGTGTTTTTGGGTATTTTATATATCCTCAACAAAGAGATTGCAATGTGCATAAAATTGATTTTCCAAATGAGATGAAAAACATCCAATCTTTCTCAAGGCTGGGATAACTCCAATTAATAAGAAAAGTGAGGTCTTGATCAGATGTCCATTGGGGAAACTAGTGGTTGGAGTAAAGTGAACACCCGTCCAGAGCTCCTGGAGCTCAGGAACAAGTGGCTTGAATAAGATTTTAACTGCTTTGAGGTGGGTTCTTTGGGTGTTGGAGTGAATCTATAGACAAACGTTTTTGGATATTGATACCCTTTTTCTGTGGGGAGGTTGAAGGAAATCAAAAATATAACACCTAGTGAAATACTGTTGGACCCAATATTAGATTCGTGGGGAATTCTCCAGTCGCTATATAAGCCAAAAAATAGGTTCCCTGAATTATCAGTAAGCTTGAAGCCTGTATTGTCTAAGAATGTTCTCCAAACATGGCCATCTGATATATCTGAATATCTCTCTTCATTCCCATGGGGATATTCTAGGGGTGAATCCAAGTCATTTTCAAAGGCTGGGAGTGAGAGTTTGTCTGAGATCTATTTCTTCAAGGATGAAAAGTAAAATTCTTTTTGGGGTTTTTACTTTTTGGTATTTATATTTTTACTTAGAAGAAAAGTATTTCATTCTTTTTAGTGTCCATATTTTCCAAGAATTTGTTGTATACAACAAGGGAGGGGTGAGTCCTCATGAATGTTATTTCCAAAGGGTGACTTTTTTCTAAACCTAAATAGAGATAGAAACATAATGGACAACATATATGGGTTTTTAATTCACTAAGAAGTTTAAATCTTTTTTTGAGAGTTTTTGAGCTGTTTGGAATCTCACAACTGAAATCAGAGGTCTTTTACAATTTGGCTCTTGTTTGGATTTTCTTTTGCTCCAATTTTAGGCTTTTATCACAATTTGTGTCACTGAAACTCTTGTGAATATTGTCATGCACAATTTAAATCATGGATAAAAGCACTGTTGAATGTTGATAAACATAGGAGGGTAGTGGCCTACTGAAAGAATTGCCAATGTTGTGGATGGTTTGGGGTAGTTGTGCATTTTCCAATGGATTTATAGAAAGGCTTAAATGATTTGTGACCAAATTGAGTATGCATTTGTAGTAAAAATATAGGAAGCATAGACTGTGATGAATTTTTCAAATAAGATTAAATTAAAATATGTTGTGAGTTGTTTGTCTGGGAAAAAGGTAAGGCTTTCTGAGTTAGATGGGCTAGGTATTGAGCCTGGAATATATAATATATGAATACTCATGAATTTTTAAGATGATGAAATGGAAGCATTTATTGTGGTATTATCTCCAATCACTGGAATAATTTCACAAATGGTTTCCTGATGTGTTTAATGGTTCCTTTTAGATCCTTAAGCTCCTTGATATTTACTTCCACCAATTTGGCAAATCTTCAAGATGCAAGTGGTGCATTTGCAAATATATATCTTGCCCACTTTTTGTTGAGATATACTGTACATTTTCATATTTTAATACAATTATTATAAGTATTGCTTGTATTTTTATGGGATAAAAAGAGTTTCTGTAAATATTTTTGGTGAAATGATCAATAAGTTTATTGCGTTTGTCTTATCTCAAAATTTTCACGAATTCAATTATCAGTAATATCCAGAGAGTGATTATTTATTTTTGGACAAGAGTGTCTATGAAAGGGTAAATTGAATTCATAATTTACCTTTCTTAATGAATTTGAAGGCTCAGCGGTACTACTATCAAAAATAATCATTTATATTGAGTTTGGAATTATTAAGTTTAACATTATTTCTACCAACTATATTTGGATTTTTTTGGTTTCAAATTTTGGATATAGCATAGCTGTTCCAGTTATTTATTAAAATCAATCGAGTAAGAGTCCTTATGTATGATTATCATTCAGGTAGAATACCTTTCATTCTTTGTATTTAAATAATCTGATATCTAATCTCAAATCAAGCTACTTTATTGCAGGTGTAAGGCCTACATCATGAGTATCATTTTCTCATTTTGAATAGCTTTTATGGGCTGATATTTTTGAATTGAAAAATGGTTTGAAAATTATCCCAAACTTTGAGCTGTTCATCTCTTAAAATAAGGTTTACATTTGAAACCAAAAAATGTATAATTAGGAATTTGGACAAGTGGAAAGCTTTTTTTTCAAAAAATTTAGAAAAAAGAGACTGTAAATATTACATCCTGGTAAAAAGTATCAACTAATATAATTTCAAAACTGTTTGATCTTTTCATAAAGGACAATTAGGTAACAGTTGGCCTCTTAGTCATAGCTCTCAAGTGTTCAATTTCTGGGGAGAGATCTACTGCC
The DNA here is from genome assembly GCA_023105745.1 of Austropuccinia psidii. Taxonomy (NCBI): domain Eukaryota; kingdom Fungi; phylum Basidiomycota; class Pucciniomycetes; order Pucciniales; family Sphaerophragmiaceae; genus Austropuccinia; species Austropuccinia psidii. The sequence continues at coordinate 50,734,566 of JALGQZ010000007.1, read as the reverse complement.
TCTCAAAGCTTTATTCACATTTTTTTCCACCTTTGAGTGATGCCATAGCATCAGGTGCCACCAAATTTGATGGGATTTTACTTGGTATATTTTCAAATCCTGGAGCCTTGGCAATATGAGGGTCTGGAATAAGTTGTTGGATTTTGTTAGTATGCTCCCTTTTGGTTCTTGGGGTGCTTGAAAGTTGTTTATACCCCTCATCAAGGAGTTTCAAAATTTCATCAATTTAATTTGATCTCCAGGAAATTGAGGGAAGTAGCTGATCAGGAGAGTCTTTCTCCATATCCGACATCCTTACATCAACCAGAAATAGCCCTTCTATACTTAGATAATTGTTCAGAATAAGTTCTGAAGAAAATTCCTGCGAAATTTTCTTCTTGTTCTATATTTTGAGCTATAATCAGCTAACTCAGGCTTATGATATATATATATCAATTTTTTGGTGCATGAAAAAATAAACTACCTTTTTCTTGGAATTTCTAAAGCTTCCAGCTTGCCTAGTTGGGGATTATTTCATAAATTCTAGTGGGATTTGCTTTTTCAAAATGGTTTTCCTTTCAAGAAGTCATCTATCAAAAATTGAAATTCTGTTGGCTTGGTTATTTAGGTACTCTTCAATTTGATAATTTTGAGTCCCACCATGCTGATAACATAGCTCCCAAGCATGGAGTATAATAGCTTTTGTGGATGTGTTCCAGGGTGATGAAGGAGGAGAAACCCAAGAAAATGTAAATTGGGGGAACCCACTTTCTTTCAATAGGGAATGTACATAAGAAAGCCATCCTTGACTGTGGGAATTAATTGCTTGCACTATGGAGGTTCCAACTGAGTATTGACTAGGAGGAAGTATTTGTTCCATTTCTTTCAGAGAGACGTTTTGGATAAAATAAGTTTCATTTTAAATGAGATTTCCAAATGCCCTTGCTGCATACTCCAAAGAGCCTTGTATATGGACTTTATATTTATGCTTACAGGCTGAAAAGTGGTGTTCAAAACTTTCAAGCCCTTCTGCCAAAGGGTGGAGGGAGTAAAAAGGAATGTGCTTGAGTGCCCAACACAGCCTCTACCCAATCTAAAATTGATCTTTCAAGGCCTGTATTTGCAGATGGATTACCCGAATTTATTGAATTTATTGCAAGACTTTGAGATATTTGAGAATTCTTTCTTTTCCTTTTTGGTTGTGATATTAACAAGAAATTAAATGGGCAAAAGCATTACATGAGGCTGTGTTTGCCGGGGGAAGAGGAATTTGTGATGGTTTTGTAGAAGTTCCTTGAGCTAAACCATGATATTTGAATAAGATAGATATAATATTTTAATTAGCTCATTCATTAATAATTGAATAGTGAGAATCACAAAATTGAAAAGTCTTACCCTCTGAGTGTGGTAAATCTGCCATGTTTTATAAATGGTTCCTTGAAAGAAATTGGACTCAAGGGAGAAAATGAGATAGTTTTAGATAAGAGTCAAACAAAGGTGAAACCCAAAGAGATTGCTTAATAAATGGAGCTCTTATAGCTTTTACTTTGGCTTTTATGATAATTTTTCAATTATTTTAATTCTTTATTAAAATGTTTTTGGTATATGTTTGAGGATGAAACTGAAAGTGTCTTTAATTTTCTGTGAAAGTGATTTTTGAATGAGGAAAGAATAAGTTGAAGGTGAGGATTATTTAAGTAGAAAGGTAAATTCTGAATTCTGGTAATTATAAGTTCTATGAAAATTCTGGAAGGGATTTGGAATTAATCCTTTTTTATGATTATGAAAGAGGTCAGAAACCTATGATTGCTTTTTTTAAATTGAGCAACCACTTTAAAAATGTACTTTTAATGTAAATCTCCCTTTCTGAGTAAGTATACTTAGAACTAAATGTAACTTTATGGAAATTAAAGTGTAATAAAAAAGGGGATTTGGCCAAATGAGCTCCAGATCATTATTTCTGTTGAGCTTATATATATAGCTTATATATGAAGTGAAATCTAGGTGATAATTGGTAGATGCAGAGGATAAAAATCATTTGGATTTGCTTCAATGAAGGTTGGGTTAGGGATATCAATTGGAAATTGATTGCAAATAATATGGATATTGTCTGGAAATAATGTGAGGCTTTTTTCTAGCCTAAACAAAAGCTAGTTCCATGACCATTACCATTAATTCCATTTGATTGTTTTCCCATTTTTTACGAAAAATACCTGTTTAAGTACAAATTTTCAACTTGAAAGTAAAAGATGTGAAAACGAACAAATCATATATACATCATTCACCAATCACATTTTCCCTTTATGAATAAACCATAATTGCTTGATGGTTATCAAATACCTTCATTTCAAATAATTGGCATCTTTCCAGAAGAACAACTTTACACTTACATCATTGTGATTTTACAATTACCCTTAGTTTCCATATTTTCATTTGAGATATTTCCTTTCTGAATTCAAAAATTACTTTATAATTTTCCTGAACAGATATGTTACCTACAGATATTCCAATATTGTCACATTATTTCTGTGAACAATAATCTTTGAGCATATTGCCACATTATGCTTAAACTTTCTCCATAAAGACCATCAAAGAAAGTGTAATTCATTACTTATATTAGAATGAGTCCAAACCATTTTAAATGTGATTTTTCTCCAATAATTCTGAAGAATTATGAAAAAAACCCACTTACCATAGGCATTTAATCTTGAAAAATAATTTGACCAAATCTAAACACTTTTGCATCTATCCTGTAATTTTGCCATGTATTCCTCAATTTTCCCTCTGAATTAATCCAAATAATTATCCCAATATTATACAAAAAAGTATATATTAGCAATTTGTGTGATACCAAAACCCCAAAGTTTTAATGTAAAAGTTCTCACAACATATTTTTGTCATATGAGGCCCCAACCAAAAGAACCTTTGAATAATGAAAATACTCCAATAATACAACTAAAAATAGAAGAAAGGTCAAAAAAGAAAATTTACAAAGAAAAAGCCAAAACCCCCCCAAAAAGACTTCTAAAATCAGTCAAAAAAGGTTATAAATAATCAAAATATCAAAAAATGAAGAAAAAATACGCAGGGACTTTTTTCCCCTGTCAAACAATAAAAGTGTTTTTCAATGAGCTTAGGTGGTAATATACTTGATGGCCATCATTTTCTGTATTGAAGGTGGTTTGAGCACTCCACAGCCACTTCACTTTACTTACATAAGATTGTCAACAGTTGTTGACAATCTTATGTAAGAAATTCCTTTTGGTGGAAGCAATAGTACTGGTTTCCAAGCACCAACGGATATTCTAACACTGTCAACGATTGCTTCCAGGTACAGAATCCGTATGGTACAGTATGAGAGATACCATCCATACTACAAATGGTAGCTCTCATATCTTGGAATACAATAATTGTCCGAAAATGATCTTCCAGGTGGAGGATGGAGCAGCCTACTCCATCCTCCACAAGCCTAAATTATGATTTTATCAGTATTATTCTGAGAAAAAAAATTTGACACTTATTACACTTCTCATTTTTTCTTTGTTTTTAATATTTTTTTTTACAAAATAGGACTTTCAATACTGAAAGTCCTAGGTTTTAACTTCTATTATAATGAAACACATTTTTAAATATAAATATGAAAAAACCATGTATGAAAAGTGAATGAATACAGAGATTTCAACCATTTCAAAATCAAATTTGAATTAATTTGAAATTTAATTTTTGAGTTTTTTCAACATAAAGAAGATGTCCCAATATTTTGGTGGCCTCAAGGTCAAGGAGTCATCTTGAAAATTTGTACTCTTAAGTATTACTGATATGAGATGAGCCTATAATGTTTCAGGATAAAACATTTACATAATGTAAGTAAGCTACAAGACCCCAAAATGTAACTAAGATTTAAACAACTAAACACCTTTTATCTGTGAATGATTTAAATTTTAACCCAAGTAATTATATGTTAATATTCTGAAGTTTTGCTCTTTGACCTCTTAGATGAAGAATTGTTTTCTTTGCCACCAAAAACTCATCTTCTTTTCATTTTTCTTGAAACCCAAAACTCGTTTTGTTTTCATTTTTTTCCACCTCACCTTACCTTATCTTATTTTTTAACTTTTTAACTCTGCTTGCAAGATAATTTTGAGATAATCACAATGGTAGATTTTGGAGGTAAGTTAAGATTTACTCAAAAAATTTTCTGTTATTGATATTGTAACAAACACTAATCAGGGGTAAGGGTATTCATACTTACACCCACTCAAACACCTCAAACCAGCAAGTCCACTGTGTGTATCAGCATTCAGTTTCAGCAGTCTTCTTTGCTGAAACATGCATGCAGTCTGGTTCCTCAATACAGCCTGTCAGCCTTGTTACAGGATGGAATTACCTAATACAGCTCGGATACACCATTCCCAAACTGTATGATCACTAAATACCACCAATCCTGTACAGCTTTTCAGGACCTGTATTGGCCAGACTCAATTCAATCATCAAATCTTCTCATGAAAATTCTCTTTCCGGGTAAGGGCTGGTGATTCTCACATATACCAGCCCCTCTTTCCCCCCCTGGGGACTTGTCCCCATTTGATTAATTTGGTATATTTATTATTTTATAATTATTCTTATCCTTCTTTTGGGTATTATAGTTATTTGATTTTAAGTTAGTCTTTGCCTGTACAGTATGAGTTGGATGGCCATATTCTAATTAACCCTCCTCTTTCCTTCTGACAGGTTGAAACAGTGGACTTGGACTTGTTTGCGGTTGGATCTTCTATCTATTATTTGTATTCTTGTTTCTTCTTTTCTTATATTAGTCTTTATCAGAAATATTACTTGCATTACACTCTTACGTTTTTTGGCCTATCTTATTCTTTGAGCCCTCTGCAGTGAGTCCCAGTTTACTGAGTGCCACGCCCTCTTCACTTAGAAGATCCCCTGTGACATTAAATTAATTAACTCATATTTGATTCTTTCTTTTCATTCATTTAACTTAATTTCTCTCATTCATCAATTATTACATCTTTATTATTATGAATTTTTCTCTAATCAATTTTCCTCTCATTCTGTCAGGCTGAATCTATGATAAAAGGTATATAAATGTATTTACAACTTTTAACTATGACTGTGACACGGTAAAAAATGGTTATGAAAGATTATAAGGGTTTATAAATGGTTTAATTTAAAATAAAAGGGCTTTACTATATAAGAATATAGTGGTGGTGAGTGCTGTTGAAAGCCCTGGGTGCAGCTTTACCTGTTGGGTTACAACAATAAAGACTAAAATAATTAAAGCTATAATAATACCTGTTTATTTTCCAACAGTATAACTGTATTTGACAATTGTACTACGTAGGAATTCAAGAGCATGATGAGGAAAACTTTTCTGGCTGTCAAAAGCCCCCTTTTTATCCTGAAATGGGGTGGAAAGGCTGCTAGACTTTCCATGTAGAGGAAGTGAAGATTTTTCCCTCTCTAGGACAGGCTTATGGTTTACAAATGGCCTGTATAGCCTGTATTGGGCTAAGATGTGGTTTTGAAACCACATCTGGGCAGTTTTCACCAATACAGGGTGAAAACTTTCATCTGGGGACCACACAGCCTGGTTTTGACGTGAATGACACATAGGATACTGTACAGAAACTGTATGGGACCCCAGTATTGACTGAAATATGAGTTTTGAAGTAAAAACAAACTTCTTTTTCTGTTTGAGACCTCATATTCATGGTTACGGGACATTATCCCATGGTAACGCTGAATTAGCAAAAATGTGAGATTTTAACCTTAAAACAGCCATAACTTTGTCAATTCTCAAGATATCAACCTCAAAATTAGTTCGGTGTGTAGCCCTGAACGTGTTCTACACAATGGTACCTTATTTGATATGGCTATCATTAAATATGGCAAGGTTCACCCATGTACAAGATTTTTTGTACATAGGCGTGTTTGAGGCAAAAGCTGTATTGGTCTTGTTTGCCTCATAAACTTTGTTCTAGTTGAGATATGAGGAAGTGGATGACACCATCAGATAGCCCTGATTGTGATCTTTCCAAAAAAACCACACTTTGGGTATCTCACACTAAAACTGTAGAAGTTAGATGAGAGGTGAATGTTTTGCTCAACCTTATTTGGCCTGAATTTGACCATAACCTTAGTAATATTGGTGCTAGCTCAGCTTGGCTGGTACCATTTGATAGCCCTGACTTAGAGCTTCATTTTGAATACCCATTTGATGGGGTTAAGCCTCTCCTTCTGAATTTCAGATGAGAGGTGAAAATTAAGGTTTATGCTCAGCAACAACTTTGAGCAGGAATAACTTTGTTATTCTTTGTCCTATGGTGATGGGACTTAAATTTTCAGAAAGAGGTGAGTTTCCTCTTCTGTTTGATACATCTTGAACTAATTTGGATCAGCTCCATGGTTTGGTGGTATCTTGGCTAAACCATTGATTTATGGTATTTTGGCTGTAATGCTTGTGCTCTGGTTTTGAGTCACAGGCTGACATACCCTCCCTCTAAGAAAGGCTCATCATTGATGAGAATTTTCAGTCCTCCTAGAGGCTCTGAATCTCCTTAAATGGAGGATCTGATCTGGTATGGCATCTTCTGCCAACCATTTGTCTTTATCAGCTGTTTGGTTCTTGAATCTGACTAAGTATTGTCTTTGATCCTTCCCATTAAGTCTGATCTTCCTGGCCCTGACGATTTTCCTCACACGTCCAGGGGAGTCCTCCACTTCCACTATCTCTGGTGGTGTGGGGCTTCTTCTTCCTGGAGGGGAATTTATCCTCCTCTGTCTGGAAGTATGGCTTGACCAAATTCACTGGAAAGACTGGGTGTTTCCTGGAAAACTCCTCTGTTACTTTGACTTCCACTGCATTCTTTCCTATCAACTTAATGATAGTGAAGGGCCCTAAAAAGGAGTCTCTCATTTTATTAGGTCCTTTGAGATTATTAAAGTTTAGTGTGGACACTAGCACTTGGTCTCCTTCTTTGAAGTCAGGTTCCATATGTGATTTGTCCCACCTCTGCTTATTGTACTCTTTTTCCCAGCTATGCATTTGGCAGCTGTGTCACAAGCCCTCTTCCACATATCATGGAAGTCTTTGGCTGTGGGGTGGATGGTAAAAAGATTATTCTTCAAGTGATGCATAGGCAACAGGGAACTCCACCCTTTCTCTACCAGTGCAGGTGTTTTTCCTGTGGTAGAGTTCTGAATTGTATTATAAGCCAGTTGGACAGCTGGTAGAAGGGTAACCCAGTCATGGGTTTATCCCTCATGGTCCTTGGATTCCATGCCATAGGCACAGAACCTTCTAAGGATGTCCTCCATTGTATGAATCATCCTTTCAGCTAGGCCATTGGTTTGTGGATGGTAAGCTGTGGAAAATGCAAGCTTGGCGGCAAGCATGTGATACAAGTTGGTCCAAAATTCAAATGTGTATTTTGGGTCCCTATCACTAATGATGATATTAGGGACTCCACAGGTAGATACAATGTTATTCCAGAATAACAGAGCTACAGATATAAACAGCATGCAAGAAACCAATTTCCCATAGAATCCACAACGTCCAGTAATATCTTTGGTAATCCACATTGCCTCATTGAAATAATTCATCAAATTATTAATTTTTCTTTTGAAGCATTCAAAAAGAGGCAATGCATTTCAAAATGGATATTTTCATGAATATTTTACTTAATTCAAACTTCAAAATAAAGCAGTATAATAATGACAAATCATTATATAAGTTAATCAGTTAGTTCTCTACCAAGTCTATTGGTATATAATTTTTTGAATGAATAATAGATTTTAATAATCAAAAGGATGTAAAACTCACTGTGATACTAACTGTAATAGGAAATATTCAACATTTTGATATTGTTTGAGTAAGATATACCAAGTTAATTAAAATTATTCCAAATTAAAAAATAAGTGTCCCAAATTTTTTTCAAAATATGAAATTTGATATAATGTCATTGAGAATTTGAAATTTCTTAATTTTTCAGAAACACTGAATTCTTTGAAAAAATTGATTCAAATGGATGGGTAATAATTTCAAGTGAATCATAATTGGTAACAGAATCTGGAATAGCATGATTCAATTGAGGATCTCATCTAAAAAGGAAGTTTAGAATAATATGGATCCTTACATTCCACCACTTACACGCAAATAGGAAAAGAAGGCCAAGTTTTCCATAGAATTATGATAAGATATACATACCTTCAAGGGGAATCGAGTATCTTTTTTCACAGCTCATTTAATATAGAGAGAAGAGTTAGTACATGAAGTATCAATATTATTAAGAACTTTGAAAATGAATTTTCTAATTTTTCAATTCATTTTTCTTTCTTCTTGGATACACTAATTTTTAAATAAAAATCTGAGCAATGATCAAGAGTATCAAATGAAACTCATTTATTCTAAGATTGATTATTATATTAGTTAGTTTAATCTAAAGTATTATATACTTCAAATAATTGGGCCATATATCAGGCAAAAATTGCTAACTATTCTGAAATTACTCATACTGAAAAATCTCTAATCCTATTTATTATATAAAAATATTTTGAGAAAGGAATACAATTAATACCCTTGCAAAAGCTTCATATCCATTATTTACAAGATATTTGAAAATAATTATTATAAAAATATAGCTCTCATATTTAATCCATTGTTCTTTTTTGAGCTTCAATAATCAACTAAATTTCAAATAAGAAAGCCTTCCTACCCTATAGCTCCCTATTTTGAAGTATTTAAAAGAGAATGAAATGGCTTAGAGTATGTTTTAAATACCTGAAGCTTAATTTCCAAAATGTAGAAAATTCAGTTCTAATTTATTTGGAGAAATTTGTATTTAAATTTTGATCAACTGTTTCAATTAAACAGAGCTTCATGGAATAAGCCTTTAGTAGCGATGAACTAGCTTTCTCATTAAGAATAATAATTAAATAATTGTAAGAAAATTACTTGTAATACTGAGTACTAAGAGTTTTTAGAATGAGAAGAATGATTCTCTTTTTTTATATTTTCAAATTCTCACTCAGAATTTGAAGAGGGTATTATATACCATATATTTTTTCTCCATGCAAAAGAATATTCCAAAAAAACTTTTACAAAACAATTTGCATTTTCTGTGAAATAGTCTAATTATTTGAAACAAGACTATTTTAATATATCATGATTTAATATGAAATCTCATATTACAAAGGGAGAGATATTTTAAAGATGCAACAAATGAACTACCCATGTGCATATATCAATAAAAAAGTATTAAAAGATCCTAAATTCTTACTCTTGCGAAACTCATGATAAAGGATATTACATATAAAAACAGAAATATAGCCAAAAAAAAGTAAAAATGGATTTTAATGATAGAGAAATACAAAGAAAACATTTTGAAACCTACATTCAAAATATGCAATTATTATAAAAGGAATAATTTTCTCGATTGAAAAAAATTAAATAATACATTCCTTTTGTCCCTTTTAAAAAAAATTAAGAACCAAACCTTCTATTTATATTCATTTTCTTTTCTCACTTGAGAAAATATAAGATATTATCCCATTGAATGTCTGTTATATAAAAAGGGCTAAATATCTGGCACTAAAAAATCAGTTTTCTGGTATATGAAAACATATTTTACTGCTTTGATCTTTGAAGAAATGTTTTTCTATGAATATCATAACCCAATGAGATTACCATCCAATATCATAGAAGTACTTAAAAACACAATTATTTTTCTCTCCTAGTATTAGAGGTTGAAAATAATTCATGAGAGTTTTTGCGACCTTTTAAAGCTTAGTTTGTTTATTTAATGAAATTTTCATATAATGGCTAGTCTGAAAGAAAAAATGTAAGATCTTTCTTTTGATTATCTGGGATATTTTTTGTCAAAATTGAGAAGGAATTACAAAATATACTCAATATTTACAATGCCATAATTAATCCCAATTAATGAGGATTTCAAATTTACATTTTTTACTCCAAAAATGATTTCTAGCTCATCAAAATGGAAGAGTTTGAAGCAACTCATCTACTCTATAATTTTAGAAACTAATTTCCTTATTCCCCTTTCCTCTTGATTCTATATATATTCTTTTTAAAGGTATGGAAACAAATTGCTTCTTCTATTATAAAAAAATACAAATTTGAATCGAAAATGATTCATTCTAAATAATAGGAGATATATCATATCAAAATTGGATATTCCTAACAGCTATATGGGCTGAAGTGGAAGAAATTATTATTAAAATTTCTTTTCAAATCATACCCTTTTTATATTTTGAGCTACAAGCTCAAAATATTGACTATTTTAAGATTCAAATACCACTTTTGAGGTGGATCTACATCTCATTAAATAAGGGAACTTTAGCAAGGTTGAATATTTTAGTGAGCTTGAGATATCTGGATCATATTACAGACACCTGAATGTTGGGATCTTATTATTAACATATAAATAAGGTTAAATTACATGTAATATAAATTGAATTTCAGTTTATCTCATGGCTCTTAGTTTCAAGAATGTTTACTTATTGATAAAGGAATTTGAAAAAAACTATAGCTTTTATAAAGCTGAATATCTGAGGAAAATGCAAATTTTGGGGCTGATATTTTTAAAATATATTTAGAATAGAATATTTATAGCTTAAAATTCATCCAAAAGTCAGTTATTATTTTTATTTCCTTCATATCCATCATTATTCTCATTTTGTACATGGTTTGTTTCCACCTCTCAAAACATATTGTGTTGATAGATTTTTTGGAATTTAAATTAAAATTAATTTCCTGAATTATTCTTTGATCTGATATAGTGTCCAATTTCCTGTTTAAGACCTCTAATGTTGTATGAATGGATTGCATGTGTGACATAACAATCTTCTGAAACATACAAATGGAAAATTAATTTACTCCCAGAATTACAATATCAGTCCAACACAAGTCCAACCCCAATTAAAATTTTACACCTGGTGGCAGGTGTTCATCTTTTACTATTTCAAATTCTTGCATAAGGATATTTGAGAAAAATCTTCTTAAAGTTCAGGAAATGATGAAATTTCTTCAATAGCTCACTCAAACTCTCTCAATGTGACAATATTTTATTCCAAGAATATATAGTATATGAGATACAAATATCTTGAAAAATAAATTGATAGCTAGGTTTATCTACATTAAGCTTTATCTTAACTAAATTTGTCAGCTTCTGAGTCATATATAGCTTCCAGATAAGCCAGCTTATTGTGTGTTTCACAAGAAGCTTGAGTCATTTTGGTTTGAAATTATCTTGGAAATTCACCAAGGCCATTTATCTTAGCACCTTAGCTATATATATGAAATCCTTATTCCGTTTCAAGTGATACAAGATAATAAATAATTAAAATGACTTTGGGTATTGTTTAGTTTCTTCTCAATTATTCTCAGAGGGTCTGTAGGATGTTCGTTTAAGTGGTTTAATAGCTCATTTGAAAAGAGTTCCATTTGTTGAGGTCTGGAAGACATAATTGTGACAATAAACCAGTTACGAATGTCATGGGTTTGATTCTGGTTGGAAACAAGGGAAGCTCTCAATAAGAAAAAATTGCTATTTTTTCTGCTTAATTGGAATACAAGGTCTTTTCCTCTTTGATGTTCCTTGTAGGCTCCTGTTGTGACTACTTTAGCTCCATTAGGATGACATGGGTAATACCATAGTGGTATTCCATACCAATTATACCAGTCTAAAGCTTACGGTATTAAAAAATAGGATTGTGGAATATCCCTGAAGATACTATATAAATCTGTGGAATAACTCAAGACACAAAAGATAAAATTGTGGAATTCTGGAGGAATTATGGAACCAAATTCAGAATAATTTTTTAAATGGAATAAAACTATGTAATTTTTTGAATAAATGAGAATGAAATTGAAGAATTTGGGAGGAATTATGGAAGATATTGTGGTTAATACAGAGACAGGAATAAAATTGTGGAGTTTGAGAGAAGAAATGGAGGATTTTAAATATTTCAGAGTAACTGGATTGAAAGAAAATTGTGGAATAATTCTGTAAAATCAAAGAAAATTATGGAATAACCCTGGAGATGGACATAGGAATTGTGTAATAGCTCCAGAGATGGAAATAGGAATTAGGGAATAGCTCCAGAGATGGAATTATGAAATGAAGTTGAAGAATAATTTTAGAGATAAAAAATAGGATTGTGCACTAACTCCAGAGAGAGAAATAAAATTATGGAATGGCGGAGAATAAATGAGGGAGTTTTCAGATTTCAGAATAACTGGATGGAAGAAGATTTTGGCATTATAGACAAATCCCAGAATAACTGTGGAGAATAAAATAAAATTGCAGATTAATTTCAGATATTAAAATAGTATTGTGGAGTTACAGAAGAGGTGCAGAATAATTCTTTGAATCAAATACAATTGTTTAATAGCTCCAGAGGTCAAAATACAATTTTGGAATGACTCTGGAGAAGGAAATCAAATTTCATAACTCTGGAACTAAGTAAATCAAACTGTGAATAACTCCTAGGGCATAATCAAAATTCTGAAAATCTAGAAAACTAAAGCTTCAACAAGACGGATTTCAATTTAAATAATGAATAAAACTTTCTCTTCCTTATTGCACAATCCATAGCAAAATTACACAATTCAATTGAGATAAACTAAATACAGCTATTCACATTCATATTGAGTACAGCATCAGCACTGTGTTTTCTCCATGTCAAGCCAATTAAGATAAATACCTCGAGTGTATGCAAGAAATTACAATGGATTCACCAAAAGCAAATTTCTGGCTTATTAATATTAACACACATCAAATTCAATCAAAATGATGCAATATTTGCATGAAATGACAGAATAATGAAATCAACCCACTAGCAAAATTCTCTCAAGATTGGCTATCAACTTTGAAAACAAACCTTTCCCCAACTTTGTTCAAATCTAATAGAAGCACACTAAATAACAAATTCTGTATTTTCCCCACTTTCTCCACTTCCAAGAGGAATGTCACCAGCTAAATTCTCTCCAAGATATTATATGACTAGAAGAAAGTTCAGTTGTCAGAACCTGTGTTTTCTCCACTTTCTTGGCTAAAAAACCCTAACCAGCCAAATTTTCTCAATGACATCACATTATTTTTATAAAAAACACCACCATTGTCAGCCTGTGACTCAAACCAGAGCACAAGCATGACAGCCAAATACCATAAACCAATGGTAGAGCCAAGAAACCACCAAAACATGAAGCTGAGCCAAACCAGATAAAAAAAGTATCAAACAAAAGAGGAAACTCACCTCTTTCCAAATATACAGTTCTCATCGTCATAGGAAAAAGAATAACAAAGTTATTACTGCTCAAAGTTGTTGCTGAGCATAAACCTTAATTTTCACCTCTCATCTGGAATCCAGAGGAAGAGGCTTAACCCCATCAAATGGGTATTCAAAATGACTCTCTAAGTCAGGGATATTCAATTTTACTAGCCAAATTGAGCTAGAATCAGAATTACTGAAGGTATTACCAAAATAAGGTCTAATAAGGGGGAATAAAATATTCACCTCCCATCTATCTTCTACAGTTTTTGTGTGAGATACCTAAAGTGGGGTCTTTTTTAAAAGAAAACAATCAGGGCTACCTTATGGTTCCATCTATTTCCCCATATCACATCTAGAACAAAGGTTATGGGGCAAAGAAGCTCCATGCAGATTTTAAACAAATCACAAATATGTACAAAAACTCTTGTACATGGCATACCTTTGCCATATTTAATGATAGCCATACTAAATGAGGTAGCGTTGTGTAGAGCAAATTCAGGGATACACAATGAACCAACTTTGAGCTTGATATCTCAAAAACTGATGAAGGTATGGGAGTTTTAAGGTTAAAATCCCACAGTCAGACCAATACAACCTTATTGTGGGATATTCTCCCATAATTATGATTATGAGGTGTCAAAAAGACAAAGAATCCTGTTAATACTTCAATAACTCATAGTTTGGCCAATACTGGGGTCCTGTACAGGTTCTTTACAGCATTCTATGCGTCATACATGTCAGAAGAGGGCTATGTGGTCCCCAGATGAAAGTTTTCACCCTGTATTGGTGAAAACTGTCCATATGTGGTTTCAAAGCCACATCTGAGCCGAATACAGGCTATACAGGCATTGTGAAAACCACAATCCAGTCCTTGGAAGTAAAAATTCTTCACTTCCTGCACGTGGAAAGGTCTAGAAGCCTTTTTCACCCAATTTTAGGATAAAAAGGGACCTTTTCTCCACCATAAAAGGTTTCCTCATCCTTCTCTTGAATTCCTACATAGTAAAGCTGTCAAAAAAAGTTGAACTCTTGTAAATAACCAGGTATAATCATAACTTTAACTAGTGTAGTCTTTATTATTGTAACCCAACAGGCAAAGCTGCACCCAGGACTTTCAACAGCACTCACCACCATTATTCCTCAATAGTAAAGCCCTTAATATTCTTTTATAAACCCTTATTATCATGAGGAAACCTTTTTATACTATTTTCACCATGTCACAGTAATAGTTAAATCTTGTAACTAGTCATTAATAAGCTTCATAATAGACTCAGACTGACAACCAGAAGAATTCTCTCAGCCAACATGTTGCTACACCAAAACTACGTGTCTCACCAGCTCAAACCTCTCAGCTATTATTTTTCTGACTCCTGTTTTTTGAGAGGCTCTATAGAGGCTCAAAAGGAATGAATAGAGGTCTTCTCTCCCTCATTTTCGGAAAACAATGAAAACATTCCCACTATTGGGGATTATAACCATCTCTGAAATTGCAGGATATCAAGAGTAGTGGTGTTGTTTTAGCTGTGAAAATCTCAGTATCTTAGTATTTTTGAAGAATAGTATTATAGCTATATTGAAAAGCTCAGTAGCTTAGTATTATAGCTGTAGTGAAAATCTCAGGAGCTTAGTATTATTAAAGAATAGTGGCCATAGTGAAAATCTTACTAGTATTTATATAAGATTATTAAAAGTAATTATTAAAGAATTATTATTCTTATTTAATCTACTAATCTTATCATTAGTAGTCATATCAAAAAAAACAATATAATCAAAAGAAAATCTTTTTATTAGTCTTTGTGAGATAAAATCAAATAGTAGTCTTTAGTTTATTATAGTGTCATATCAGAGGTTTGGCTATAGAGCTATTGATGGGTCTTATTTAGAGACTATTGATAAGTCTGTTCTATCTTTTAAAACAACAGATATTATTTTATCTTGTGATTCTCTGTAGGCTGACTATCCATTATTATTTTGAGGGGCAGCTAATACACCTTAGAACCAATGGTTATTGGAAAATTCTTCAATTCAAAACAGACCTACCTATAATTTCCCCCTCAAGGTACTTCCTTATTTGATCCCACACTGTCAGCTACATGAGCTTTGTGATTCAGGGCCTTGATCCTGGAGGTGCTGTCACATGGTGGAGTTTGATATACAACTTGCCAGTAGTAACTAGTATTTCAACCCATTTAATAGCATTTTCAGAAATTGTTTCCTTTCTTGAGGTCTGGAATACATACAGAATGGTGACAGGCTCATTAAGAATTGAGACATAGATATTAAGATAGCAATGTTTCTAATAAATCAAATCACTCATTTGTAGAAATATTGAATACTTGAGACAAGTAATGATAAGTTCTTCATATTTTTCCCCTGAAACATTGACACATTCCAATTATTCCTGTATATATGCTATGAAGGAAGGTTTTTTTTCTAAATTATTTCCTTTCATTATGTAAATATAACTCAATATTCTATGATAAGAAAAATATTCCCAAACACAAAATGATAAGGCCATAACATTTTGTGGACTTCAAATTTTAAACCTCAGAGAATAAGTGTGTTGAATTTTCATTATGTTGGAGTTGGTAGATATCTTAGCTAAAAAGGAAGTAGTCTGGGTTGATACAATGACTCACCAGAACCATTCAGACCTAATTATTTCTCTTAAAATTTCCAAAAAGCCTCACATAAAAGGCTCATAGTACCTCTAGTTAGTGGAATACAAAATTTAATTCTTCTTGGCTTCTCCTTCAGTAGAACTACGCTTCAAATTATATAATATGTAATGGTTCTCTCCAAAGGAAAAGAGGGGATAATTTAGTAAATCTTCTATGAGCCCTTATTATCTATTATGATAATAATTGTAGATTTATGATGGAAAGAAAATAAAAAAATTCTTGAGGCTAGCCTGGTTTTCAAATAATATTTTACTGCATATATTTGGCTCAACTGAGTCAAAGATGAACCTTTTACAAGAATGAAAGAAAAGAAGTAAAGTAACAGGATTTTTTATGAAGATATAATGATCAAAATATAAAATTTATACTGAATTTAAATTAATTCATGTAGTGTTATCTGGGATATTCTACATAGCAAATATGATGGATAAAAGCACTTTCTGTGATTGAGCCACTTATATGTGGAAAAAATATGATCTCCTATATGATTAAGCTTTTATTCTAATAATTAAATTATGTCTTTTATATCAGAATAGAATAGTATAGAATCTATTAATTGTATTATTTTATTTGTATAAATACAACATACTTAGTATAAGAGTTGTTTATTAAAATCTTGATAGTACTACTACTGATCAAGATTGCTAAATCTTTTCTTATTAAGAATGATTTCTTTATTTTAACTTCTATACACTACTGGTTATTATAAAATTAAGTCTTATCTTTCTACTAGAATCAATTACAGGAAGATGGAATAATAAAAAATCTTTTCAAAGAATATGTGATTAATTTAATTAATGTTTTTTTGTCAGGAGTAATTATCATAAATTCTTGAAAAAAAACTAAAAACTAGGGAAAAAGAGCCAGAAATTTCTAAATAGATCACTGATACTACAATGATACCTTGCAAAGGATTGGTAGAGCTATTTGAAAAACTATTTGTGGACTTATAGAGTCAAAGGTTTTATAAATTTAATAATGCACAAATATATATCTATATTACTATTTTAAATATTAATATTATATTATTTACCTTTTTTTGATTGACTTCAAAAATTCAATACATTAAAGAATGATCCAATAACTGATACTTTCTTGGATTATTAATTATTTAATGATTCAACTTAATTATAATGGAATGAATGAATCAAAGCAATAGAAGGCTTCTTTTAAGTCTAATCAATATTTGATTTTCATTCCATGGATAAAGCATAAGAACTAGCTACATGATTTGTATCAATTATTAGATCACTTCTTTTCACCTAAAATTATGATAAATAATCAATCACATCAATTTTCATTGCTACCAACCTGTCTATGGTTGAGAAATAAAGAATTAAAGACTGTAAATCTTCTTTCATTTCAAAATTGAAACAAGTTCCTCAAAGGTATTGATTTCATTGAAAATTTCATCATAGCTTACATTTTCTGTGAGTTTTTGAAGATACAGTGTTTCATGTGTAAACATCTAAAATGGACTGTAAGTAGAACTTTTGATTTGAATAATGAAGTCATAACTCTTTTTGGCTTTACTATAGATTATCCCTTTTTTCATTGGTCCTTAAAGTTTCAGAAGTTTTAATTAAGAATTGTATTTCTAATGAATTTTTGAGGTTTTTACCTTATTTCTAAATACAAAAGCAGATGTTATAGATACAGCTAGTTTCCAGGATGTAAGTTCATGGATACTAGTCCCAGAGTTGCTTTTATTGATTTATTTTGGCTTATTAATGGAAAATAATCAATAATGGACATTTTTAAACAAGGAATAGCTTCTCATTTCCTCTTTGCCATTCCAAAATAGAAGCTTATTTTCTATTTTCTCATCATTCAATGAGACTTAGCCTGAGTAAAAAAGTTCCCAAAGGGTTTTAATTTACCAATTTTCCAATATCATCCATTTATCAAGATTTTAGTACTTTCTAGATTTCAGATTCCTCAGAAATTGTGGTACCCTTTCTCTTTCTGATGTCTTTTGTCCTCACAAGCTATTTTCATTTCAAAATAGTGGTTCAAGTTTGAAGACTGATATCCACTACGGGTGTTCCAAAAACACATGTATTAATTAAGTGATTCTGAGCTCAATAAAAATTTGTAGCACAAATAGTAGGCTCTATTTCACATTTTAATATTAACAAACCCATTATTTTGGCCTTAAAATTCAAAAAAAAAGTTTTCACAATTCTTCTATGTGGTATTGATGATTAGTTATTGAAGTATTTTGCATATTTCTGCCTCATATACATAATTTAGGCTTATTTACTCTATGAAGCTACCCTAGGTGAACTCCTGTGTGGAATATTTGAGCTTACTTACTCAAAATAATGCTATTCATATTTTTCTCTATGAAAATAATAAATTTTGAATATATAAATCACTTATGGGTTCTGTATATTCCAAGAATTATTTTTGGCCTTTTTGAGTATATAAAATTTAGCTCAACGCTTGCATTCAGCACCCTTTTGGAAGCTCAAATATTATTATTTTTTCCAAAACTAATATATATGATTTACAAAACTTAATAATAATTACTTTGTTTGGTGTCAATTATCAGTTGATGTTTGACACCTGTAAATTGATAGATCATACTTCTGAATGGGACCAAAGTTAATCCAAGAGATTGAAGGAATTGTTATTGAGGGATTTCCTCTTCATTTAAGATCAATGAAGTAACCTAAAGGGGAAATTACCATAATTATATTTAGAATTTATATCATATTATTGTAAGCCTTTCACTACTTTCAGGTTAAGACAATATATTTGTGAATTCCCAATCTTCTAATTTATATTTAATTAACTTAATAATATGTTCAAATAATGGCTAATGGCTTACTAAATACGTTTTGTAAAACAATTCTCTGAAAAATCCTTGGAGGAATTATTTTTTTAAAAAATCTCCAGCAATATTACTTTATGGAAAAATAATTTGGAAAACCACATTCAATATGACAAAAATAATGCTTAATTCTTATATTATAAAGAAAGCCTCCATGATATATAATAGTGATTTGAAATAAATACTATTTCATTCATTACTATATAATGAAATTAGAAAACTTACTAAAGGGAATTGTAAAATAATATAAAAATAATTAGTCAACATTTTGATTCAATGATAGCTCTGCTTTATATATTCCACCTTTTTACTTCAACAATGGGAGGTTTTAATAGTACTCAGCATATGACTAGTCACAATATATTGGTGTATAGAGACTGAGAAATAATTCAATTAGTAATAACTCTTGAAACACCAATGGTGTTATTGTACCTTGTAATAACCTCTTAGCTATTTTAAAGACATTTCATTGGTCTAGCTAAGGAGTCTTGCTAGTCTATGGTGTGTCCATACCTTAAATAATAAATAGGTTTATATTGTGATACAGGTTTTTTGTGCTCTTGCATGAACTATATGTGACTTGGAAATTATGGGAATATACTTTTTGTGTAGATCTAATGTATTAACTCACTGATAGTGCTTTATGATATTGTGGAGTATTAAGTATACCCAAAGCTCTGTGTTTATTTGGGTAGACATCTCTAGCTCTTTCTTCCATTAATTATCTTTAAAATCTTTTTATATTTACTGCTTCCTTATATTTCTATTAAGCGCCTTGAGATTATTTGAATGAATTTCTAAATCTTCATCTTATATAATTGTTATTCCTTCTGAGCCTGAATATCATTTTTATGATAAAATCCAAAATGCAACTATTATTTTTCTTAAAGCTGTTTAGACTCCAATTATTTCTAAAGCTCCAGGTTTATAATTTCTAAGTCAGGTATTATATACCAAACACATTTTTCCTGAAACATATTTTTTCTTTGATATGCTCCTTAACCAGTAAGGAAAGGCACAATAAGATTGAATTATAATGCAAAATTTCTCTTTTCTTTTGATCCCTCAAAAAATGTATTTGAAAAATTTCAATATGATCACCATGATTATTTTTTGCTTAAGCTACCTCATAGGATATATTAGTTCTATAATAATTTTCATGAATTCTTTTGATTAAGAACTCTTTATTTATGGAAAATAGTAGGAAATACATTATAAAAACAGGTATTTGATGAATAAACCAAAATACTTTTCAAAATATGCACCTTGAATTGTAGAAAAAACTGATCTATTCATTTATTCTCTCTAGAAATCATTGTTTTTGAAACATAAGACTTCTAAACTAATAATACTATGAGAAATATTCAGAATATCAAGATTCCTATCTGGATCATTTTAGTGAGAACATTTCTCAGAAATTTCATCTCGGAATTCTTAACAATTAATTTACCTCATTTAAATAAGGATCCTAATAAATATTAAAGAATAACTGTAACATAAGATTTGAGGAAAATGTGCTCAATGTAGAGAGACACTTCTTCTAGGACACTACTTATAGGATTTGGGAGTAAGATACAATAGTTACAATAGCTAAAAAGACATATTTGAGTTCTTCTATTCAGTTGATTTAACCCTTCAGAATTTAAGAGCAATCTTTCTGTAGCTCTCAAGCTATTTCCTTAATTTTTACTTCCACTAGTTTGGAAAGGAAATTATTGTGACATGAAATATAAAATATTTAAATAGAGGCCTTCTCTGATTCCTTCATAATTCTATTTGAAGGAATTTAAGAAAATATGACATTATTTAAGGGAAGTACCAAATAAAACCCAGTTGAATTAGCTCAAAAGCTGTTTTTTTATTAATGTACTACTATTTATGGTAGAACTTCTTCCTAAACTTTAAAGTATTTTTTTTACTATTTCAAATATTGCTTGTACAGGGCATGCTGATTCAACTCCTTTATCTTAACTCCAAGGAGACTCAGAAAATGGGAAAAACTTGATAACCCCATGACTCTTACACATTTTTCATATGTATTTGAAGCAAATTTAAAATTGGAAAGTTTTCATCATTTGAAATCTAAATTATGAATTACTAAATTCATTAGGCTTTGCAAAATAATTCAAAAATTAAGCAGGAATTTGGAACATAATACAAGATTATTAAAAAACACTTATCCTTCTACATATAAGGATATCAGGAGGGAAAATTTTAAGTAATCATTTGTTGTTGAATAATTTCTCAACAACAATAAACAAAAATACACATAAATTTTGTATCAGACAAAAGATGTATATTTTGAGTTTAGTCTTCCAGTAACTTAAATTACATTTAGTTGGGGTTTGGTAGATAAACAGAAAATCTACAGTGCTTTCATCAAGGAAGGAGATTTAATATGTCAATTGATATGAAAAATGCTCTGTTTCTTACCTTAGAAGCCAGTTTTAATGATTACTGTATTCCTAAAAATTTTAAGACACTAAAAAGTGTGTCAAGAGCCTCCATAATTTTCAATAACATATATTAAATTATTCAATCTAAATGATGAGAAATTATTTAAACTAACCCAGTCAGATAAAAGGGAATACTTCAATCAAGCACCAGAAGTCAAAATCAGAATCTTTATGGCTGGCTGTATGGGATATCTACAATATAGTTGATTACAGATAGAAACACAAGTTTGGGAAATAAACTGCAACATAATATAGTTGAATATAAATGAAAGGGATCTACTAATACAATTAGAAATGGTGAGTACCTTTGAGAGCCCTGGGTGAAGGTTTTATTATCTGAGCTATCGTCATACACACCAAAATAGTAATTATTATATGTATAACCATTAGTATTACAAGGTTACCACTTCCGAAGGAAGTCTTAATATGTAGGAATATAAGAATAGTTAAATTTTTCATTCTTAAATTGAGTGAGAGAAAGGCTCCTCTTATGCCTTGTTGGGATTGGTGGAGGTTTTTTTCCCTTTTCCAAGAATGAAAATGAAAATTTTAACCTTTTATGGCCCGCTTGTTCTTAAAAAGCCTCGTTAAGACGTAAATGAGTAAAATGTGGTTTTGAACCTTCTACTTGGCTATAGTAGCAAGTCTATATTGATGCAAGGCTAATAATATAAAGGGTCACATAAGAGCTTTCATTGCCTTTCAGAGATATATCAAACAGTTAATAAAATCTATGTAAAATCATTTTTTATCATTTTAGAGGTCTTTGAGACTCTATACATTTTTGGCTCAAACATAAGTGGTGTATAAGTTATTACATTCTTTGTACAGCCACTTCTGTCTTGTTCATTTTCCAGCTAAAAAATCTCATTCAACTTTTTAGATGTAGTTAAAAGAATAATACAAAACTTCATGGGTTTATGAGCTATTTAATCATTCATGCTATATCTCTTCCCTTATCCTCTTGCACATAAGATGATTATGCAGGGAATTCTTTCAGTGCGAAAGAAACTTCAATCCCAGATATCTTGGTTATTTTTGAAGATAAGAAGCTGTAAATCATAAAGAATGGAAGCACTTTGGGATCCCTTAAATTTTTTATTGCTAATTGTATATCTTGTTTTCATATGGCAAAGTAATAGGGGTTGCTAACTTGTTGAAGCCTGGAATTCCAGATCAAGAACTTCAACCCCAGATATCCCAGTCAGTCTTTGAGATCAATTAATAAATATTTCTCTTGGAGGAATTCTTCTTATCAAAAATTTAGTTAATAAGGGTAGTGAAAGATGATTAGAATATGAGAAGGGTAATATGAATATTTTCTTTTAGCTGTATGGCTAACAGAAGGCCAAGAAATGGGTTTCATTGTGTAAAAATATGTTTTTCTTCTAATTTTGATGCCTCTTTTTCAACAATACTATTACCTCACATCAAGAATAATCTTTCATGTAAAAGTAAGAATTAAAAAAGGGGAGTGATATTTCCACGCCTATGCCTACGCATAAAATTGTGGAGTCAGATACGCCTTCACGCCTTTCATGGATGCAGTTTGCTAAATCCATGCATCCAAGTGATTACTAAATTCACACCCCAATTTTTTTTAATCCAAAAGAACTATAATTTCACAGTTACCCACTTTCAATTTTGATGTTCATATGAGTCTCTAATAAAAGTTTTGATAGCTCAGCATATGTCAAAGTACTTGCTAAAGTTGTTCTTACATGAAAAAAATAACCACCATAAGGACAGGAAAATAAAATGCGATCAGTGATTTGAATGATTAAAAATGTACACACCTTGCCAAAGTCCACTTCCTCTGTTGTACCTGTAATTCATAAATATAAAATAAGTGGTTCTAAGTTTTTCATCAAATAAAACTTCTTATGAATTAACATACCCTTTGCATGTTTATCTCCACTGTATCAGGTGATATCAAATGGTATGCCATTATATTTTTCCTTTGTCCAATGTGATGTAGACAATAAATAGCTTGATCTTCAGCAGCTGGATTTCAATGAGGCTCCTAGATATATATTAGATATATAGATTATATTAAAATATCGCCTCATGGTCATGTAATCATAGTTCATACCATTATAAATACCACGTCTGCACCAGTTATATTCAGACCAACCCCTGCAGCCCCTATAGAAGCCACAAGTACTTCTACATTGGTGTTTTCCTTGAATTTCTTAAGTTCTGCTTCCTGTGTAGCTTGGCCTATTGTTCCATCAACACGTGTAAAAACGATCTTATTGTTTTCTAAGACAATTCCAATCCTAACAGTTTATCACAAATAATTATCAAAGGAGAGGTACAAAGCAGAAGTTTAATAGACAAAATAAGGGAAATAACCCAACTTACAAATCAAGAAATGTTGTAAACTGTGAAAAAATCACTGATTTGGGGGTTGAATTTTTAATGTTTCAGCGTGATAAAAGAATTTTCAGGAGCCTCTTAATTTTAGTGCTTTGTAGACATTTTTTGACATCAACATGTTCTGTTATGGTACTATTAAAAAAACTCCCTTCTATCTGTGTCCCATATGGTGAGATCATACCTTCAATGTCATATATACTTTCACTAAGCAAGTGATGATTGCAACAAAGGCAAAGCTTGTTTATATACTTGAAGAACATTTCTGAGCCTTGATTAGATGATGATATGAACTCTTTGCAAATATCATTATATCTATCTAAAGTCCAATCTGAGAGAGGTTCATGGATATAATCATGATTAATTTCAGGTAGATCATTTAAAATGCGGTCCTTGTTTCTTTGTAGACAAAGATGCCTCAGGCATAACTGAAGGGGGCTATAATTTCCTTTTTTGAGCTCTTCCAATATTTCTGGTACCAAATTATCTTGTTTTTCACTTTGAGGTGCTGTAATGAAGGTTATTAGGCTCATTAAGTCATTTATACTGTTTTGAATAGGGGTTCCTGTCAGCTTTGAAGAAAGTTGACTCCTGACTTCTTATCTGACTAGGTATGTCAATTTAATTTATATATCTTTCATCAGAATTCCACAATTTATAAGTAATACATTGAAAAACTCACTGGGCCGCATCTAAGACAACTCAGTACCATTCGCTATGGTAAATTCAAGAGCTTTCTATATTATCAGGCTGGCCAAACTCATGGGCTAACAAATGATAGCTAGATATTACAATATCAGCTTCAGACCATTTTTTTAAGTCCAATCTCCTTTCTTTTCTTCCAATGATAGGTGACAATCTTTAGTTGGGATATGTCTGTATGTAATTTTAATTCATCTTCCCAATTCTTTATCAAACAAGGTAAGCATATTATGAGTGTGGAGTGTTTTTGTTTTTTATTAAGAAAGTGAATGGATGGTGGAATATCTCTTTTGGAATCTTCAAGAGTCATACATATGAGTGATATGCACTGAATTGATTTCCCTAGTCCCATGTCATCAGCAAGCAGACAGCCCAAGGGAGTATGGCTGAAGGAGTCTTTGAGGTTATTTACTTGCTTCTTTTTGATGCTATGTATCAAGTTTATTCTTGTAGATGAGGATGATGGTTTCTTTAACCACAGAGATTTTGCCGATTTTCCATTTGGGGCTTCTCTATCTAGGAGAAATGCTAATCCTTTCTTTTGATGAGGCTTGAGTGATGATTTTAGGAATGGTATTAGGGATTTGATTTGTGGAAGGTCATTCCCCCTTGGAATCTTCAGGAGCTGTGAGTGCAGCTCAGGTGACAACAATACGTTCTGAGAAGAGATAACAGGCTGGGGCTCCAGGTGTGAGATAAGTGAACACCCACAATGTTCAGAGCTGTTGTATGTGGCTGGTTGGTGAATTAATATTGAATTCTTCCTAATGAGGTCAAATATATCAATGCTTTCTGAGGAAAACAAAAAAATAAACATTAATATTGGAATAGTGATGTTTTTCTTGTAAAGCTTAAGCTTGAGAAAGATTTCAATGAATACTTTCTGGTTGGGGTTTTTCTCTAGATTGGTGTGCCACATGCCAGAAGGACCACAGGATATGAAGAAATTGGGGTCACCCAATAATGGTACGAGTGCAGAGGTGACATCCAGAGGAAGGCTACCCCAAGCTTCTCTTTGATGTCATGTATACAAGAATGAATTTTGACTTGTATGACATAAGAAAATCCAATCATCTGGTGGAAAAGGTTTCTGAATGGGATTAGTGAGGCATACATGGGTTTTCAATATACCAAGGCAATATGGCTTGGAAGAATCCATATTTTGAAAAAAGATTCAGTTTGATCTTGACAGGAATGAATGGTAAATGAAATGAACTGGAGAGCAAGAATATATACTAAAGTAATTTTGATACTAATCAGGCCGGCTTGTGGTTTGCAGTTACTATTTGTATTATAAATAGAAACACGTGAGGTTCAATAAAAGATTGTTTGAAAAAAAACAGCTCAATTTAGAGAGGCAAGGAAATTTATTCTTGGATATTTCAATATAATTGTATCAAGCTCTGAATGAGAAGAATCTTTATATTCGAAGTCCTGACTTCAAACAGAATACATGAAGGAAATTCCTAAGGATACTTAAGGACATATATTTCAAGAAAGTCACCAAAGGAAAATATGTACTCAAGCTTGCATCAACTATCCCATTTTATGCATAAGTATCCTAGTCTAAGGTTGAAAAGCTACATCAAAAGAAATGGAAAATCACAAGAAATTTATATGTTTGAAAGCTTCATTTTTTCGGTTGATGTCTTTTCTTTTCATTTTGAATATTTTCTTGACGTCCATATGTCTTCTCTTCTTGGGTTATTGGATCCATACATATAAGGCTTTTAGCTCTTTAATATAGCTTGGATTTGATTTGGAAAGAACAGCCAAAGTGATTTATGGTGGGAAGTTCATCAAAAATAGGAGGTGGCTGAGTGGTCTGGTGAAAAGTGGTTGAAGTTTTCCAGAGAAGCTCAATAATACCTTGTTTGCAAGAAAAATACAAAAGTGTGGAGTATTCAGGAAATGAGAGGCCATAGCCACAGGAGTGGATGGGAGATGGAATTGGTTCTATGGCTGATTTGTCAAAGAATTTGAACAAACGATAAGTCCAAGTATTCATGTCCTTCTCATCTCTATGAACACGATTATGAAAACCATTTGTTGTTATAATTACATTGGAGAAAGACCGTAATTTTTGGTGGAACATTGGATTCCATTCACCTTCATGCCATTCAGGTAGCTGGGCTTCCTGCATGATTTCATTATTCTCACGGGCAGCAGACATAGAAAGAATCTTGATGCGGGAGGAAACAAAATTTTCAAACCTAGATCTAATTTCCCTACCACTCTTGTAGCGAATCCCACATTGGAGCTTGGTCGGAAATTCATCCTTTGGAGCTTGAGGTAGGTGGTATCTTATTTCTGATATGTGTGATTGTAGTAATGCTAAAATCATGTGTAACAGGACCATGATTCTAATTCACAATGGAATTTGAAACAAAAAATGCAAAAGATTGAAAAGGAAGTTGATGAACATGAAATACCATTACAAAAAAATTGATCAAACAAATTCAGGAGCTCCTTAGCTTTCAATACACAACCATTAAGCTTTTTCACCCCGAAAAGGCTTTAATTTCACGTGGTAGGCCATCACTAAAAAGGAAAAGGGTAAAGTCTACCAAAAGGCTTCCATCCAAATTTGAAATTGAGCAGGATATCCAGAATCGTCACAAAAGATTTCTTAAAAAGATGCACAGAGCTACTATTGGTCCCAAAGCTCAATTTATGAGGGGGAAAAGCTCTATTTGATGCAAAAAGAGGCAAGCCAAGATGATGAAACTACCACAAAAAGAAAAAGAAAATTATTAAATGATATAGGAAAACTGGAAATAAACTTGAGACCCCAAAATAACTCAAATTGTTTGAAAGAACCAGTGAGTGGATAAAATTTGATATGCAAATGAATAACTGAAAAATAACCTCCTTTTCAAAGACTCTCTATATTGATTAGATACAGCCACCTTTCATGCACAAGTTCATTGAGAAAATTTTTAATCCTCCTGCAGATGGGAATTGTGGATTCCATGCAGTGGCAAAAGGATTGTCACTTTAAAGCCCACAAAAGGAAAAGAGCTGGAGAGAAGTGAGACAAGATTTGATAGAAGAAATTGATAGGAATTGCAATTATTACAACCAAATATTGGGAGGAGCAGTGGAAATGGATAAGATAAGAGATAATCTGATGGCTACAGCTATCACAAGAATGGATAACTGGTTAAGTAAATGGGATCATGGACCAATATTGACAAATACATATAAGCGTCCATTTGTATTTTTCCATCCAGATTGACAGAACTTCCCACCACAGACAGTCCTTCCAACCCTATGCAGTCCATGTGGAGTTTCAATTATGCATCCAATCTCCCCAGCTCACATAAATGGTAATCGTTGGATACTCATCATTTTCAATGAACATGAGATAGGCAAATTACCTCTTCCCAAATTGCCACCACAGTGGCCCGGGGCACATTCACATCAATCAGCTTCAAAGTGGAGAAGAGTATATTCCTCATCAATAAAATTATTCTGAAAATTTAGACAGATCACTTGTATATAGCATTTTTTCATTTTAGAGTTTTTTTGTCAAATTTCTGAGATAAAAATCTTATCAATATCTTATTTGGCGTGGATTTAGTAATCACTTGGATGCGTGGATTTAGCAAACTACATCCATGAAAGGCGTGAAGGCGTATCTGAATCCACAATTTTATGCGTAGGCGTAGGTGTAAAGTTTAGGTTAAGGCGTGGAAATATCACTGCCTTTAAAGAAATCAGGAGTTTTTTTCAAAATTCTGATTCCAATAGTTTCAACAAACCTCAATATATTCATTTTAATGATAAGAAGCCATTTCTTGACCTTTCTAACAAAAGGAGTATTTGTTTTCTTCCTTCAAGAACTACTTTTGTTCTTTCACAAAATAAATATATTTGCTAACTGTTTTTTATAATCAAATTTTTCATTTTACAAAACAATTTCAATTTTTTTCTGATCTTGAAAAAAAAACTTTCTTTTTTTTCAAGGATTTTGATATTGTTTTAATAGAAATATGATTTTGCTTTATTTTTTCAAATAAAGACTCTATATTTCAAGTCCTTGAAAGAAACTACTTACCCTCTTTTTGGAAAAATACTGGAGTATGATTTATTCAGAAGAGAAATACAATTACTTTTGTGGCTCTTGGCATATTCTTCATTCCAAACATAAATAGGGGGTTGTATAAATTTCTTCCACAAGAGACTTTCATGATGTCACAAAGTACAAATATCTTCCAAATAAACACCTGTTCCATATTCAATTTAGAAAAAGAGATGTATGTCTTGAAAAATAAACTAAATCTTCTTTGTAATATCAAAAACAAATAAATCACTATTGTAAATGAATTTTACAAATGCATTTTCAAAATACATTGAAGACTTATTTGGAAAGAAATGAACCTATTAACCTTCTATGCAGTTAATAGTTATACACCAATATCTCATTCTCATGTTTCTTTTTCTATCATGTTTTCTTCTCTTAACACTAATACTCAGTATAGTTATCATTTATCTTGGAAAAATATCTTAATATTATTTGAAAATGATTTGAACAAAAGGATGCTTTCTTGAGATACTTGGGAAATTGACAGAACAGGATTAGGGTTAAAATAAATTATGGTATAATTTCTATGAAAATAATCCATATAAGGTTTTTTTATGGGGAAAGCTCCTTGAAACTATAGAAAGAACATCTCTCAAGCTTTCATTCTGAGTCTGACATACTTATTCATTAGGAAATGAAATTAATTTGTGTGAGCCTTAGAGGTAATTTCATATACCCAAAAGACCACAAATACAAAAGTAACATATAAATATATATAGAATGAAGTTATTTATATTATTAAAATGAAAATCAAAATATAAATATAAGATTATATTCACAATGAAAAACTTAATTACAATTTAAAAATAAAATTACATCAAATTTTGAAACTGTAAAATTACATTTATACTTGAAAAAATTAAGTAAAAATGAATTTTGAACAAAAGTGTAAAAAAAAATAATAATTTTGGAAAAAAGTTAAATAAAAATTATTATAACTTTTTATCCAATAAATAAACATATAAAAATTATTTCACCATTGGATTCCTCATAAAAAATCAGGTGGGGTCACCTCTGGGTGAAAATTTTGTAACTCAACTCTAAATAAGCTTAAATTATGTTTTTAGTATTTTCTGTATGAAACTTGAAGATCCTCAAAACTTTAATTTCATTCACATCACATGTAGTGTTAATCACCAAAATTTGTGGTAAAATTGAGGTGTTGTGTATATTTTAGAAGTTATGAGGAATTTAAGTATTTTCAATTGAACTCAATTGAAATGTCAAAATGTGCGCGTGTATTACATAAGTGAACTTTGATTTACATATGAGGTATCAATTATTACTGTATTGAACAGTACAACTCAATTGAATTACATATGTAAATTATCAGTATAATACATGATGAGGAATTAAAGGAAAAATAAATTGGAAAGATTAAATTTGGGGGGGGAAAGGAACTCCAGCCCAAGGGGGAGCTAGACCCCCAAAATCCTTGCTGAAAGGCATGTGGTGTCAAAATTCACCCAAAATTTCATCACTTTTGGCCTGGAATTGAGTTACAGGGTCTGTGGACTCAATTGATGATGAGGTTTTGATACCAACTGGGGTAGTTTTAGCTGTTGCCAAGAGGGTAAAACAACCCTTAAGATAAAAAAATCATAGTCAAAACAGTTTTAACTGGTTTCTACGTCTCTTACACACATTCTGACGTGTTTTGAAGGCTCTAGACCAGGTATTGCTATAGTAATGGCTGATTTAAGGGTCTAAAATGGCTTAAACCAGCCCTTTTTTGGTCTAAACCAGGGTTCAATGATGCCATAATTGGATTTTCTGTTATCAGACTGTTTTTCACGACTGACAAGAGTAAAGTTTACTTTTGGAGTAAGAAAATTGATGGCTATAAAAGAATGTCTTCTTTGCCCCACTTTTCTCTTCATGTTAGAATCTTTTCCTTTTTATAATTAGTTTAAACATTGTTAAACCAATCAATAAAAGATTCCAACCACCTTTCTCAAATCATTTTAAACCTTTTAAACACTTGAAAAAATCATTATAATCATTTTTTGTAACTCTTATAATGATTTTTACCGCTGAACCACCCCAAAAGTGAATTAAAGCATCTTTCATCACTGTTAACTTTGTCACTTTGTTTCCAAATTCACTCTGGTCACTTTTGGGTGTGTTTTCTCTTTCATATTCTTTTTAAAGAACTCTGTTCTTTAATTAATTGCTTGTAATTCATTTCTCAATCAATTCCAAGTGAAATTGCTCTTGAAGAAATTTCTTTTGTAGCCTTAAAATATCTCTTGTAGAGTATTTTTTGGATAAATTTTTATTGTTGGTAAAACAATAAATTTTTATAATATTATTTTTCATACTAATAAAGTTATAAACAATAAAATTGGCATGTTTTCTCCTAAAAATAATATTTCTTACTATTTTTAATTGATTTTTACCTTATACAAATTTTGAGGACAGGAAAAGTACTTGATTTTTAATCAAAGTTTCATATCCACACCTTACATTTGGGGGCCCAGCTGTGATATTTTACCTGTGAAATTTTTTTTTTACTCTTTTTAAATCTTTTTTTTATATTGAAAAAATTAAAAACATATAAAGAATAATTATAATTCAAAAAAAAATCAATAAAAAATAATTTTTTTTAATATTATAAGTGAGGCTTATATTTTAATTTCTTTTTTAAAATATCTTTTTTTACTTAATTAATTGGTTTTTTCATTAATTTTAGTGTCTGAAAAGGTGGTAAGACCAGAAAACATTGAAACAGCCTCAACAGTAACCAGCATCATTCCTGCCAGTACTGTTAATTCTGATCATAATAGTACCATTATTGTGACTCAGAATATTCAACCAGAACCAATTTCTTCTGAATTAGTCAACTTGGAAATAAGTAATACTCTTCAGAAAGCCAAAGATTTGGCCAATAGTAAGTTTTTTGATGTAAAATTACTATTTTAAGCCTTTTTAACCATAATTATGCCTTCAACCAGGTCAGGAGCCAGCTATAACCCCTCAAGCAGCTCCCAGAAAGGTAATAGACGTGATTATGGCAGAGGCCAATCAGGTACAGAAGGAAAAGGGTCAGTTGATGACTTCCAAACAACTAAAATGGGTCATTCTGAAGCGGATAATACCATTTTACCTTCAAAAAGAGCTGACACCGCCACAAAAAGCCTCAGTGGATATATACAAAGCCAGCCACAGTGCATACAACAATGCACTTCAGTTCAAAGAGTACCAGATCCTTGCAGACCTGTGGAATAATTGCATGAATTCTTACCTGACTGAGAAAATTCCTGAGCCATCCCAATACTTGCAAATTGCTCAATGGATGGCATCCATTGATGGAGAAGAAAAACATGATGCTTTTGACACTAGAATGGTGGAAAAACAACCCTCCACCACCCAACCCAGTGCCAAAAACAGCCCCAGTGGCCAGAAGCAGCAATTTCAATGTGAAAAAGCAGCCACAAACTCCAAACAAGGGCAAAGGTAAGGCACCAGCCCCAAACCCTTACAGCCAGGGCTACAGAATCCCAAAGATTCAACAGGATGCCGTGGAAAATGTATTTCAGATGGACAGAACCATGATGGAATTACAAAAGAAGGAGGAAGCCAGATTAAAATATCAAAAATGATTTCTGATACTTTTGATTGTTTTCCAGAGTTGTATAAAGCTACTTCTGACGTAAAAAGTCATCTTTCTGATAAAAATGCATCAATTTGTGACAATCTTAAAACAAATAACTTGAGTCTGAGCCAAATAAATTATACACTTAAATTCTTTGAAAGAGTTTTAAGAACAATCAAAACTTCCAATAATGATAATTCCTTTGGCATTAAGATAAATGATCAATCTGCCATTATTGAAGAATTAATAGACAAATATTCTAAATTTAATATTGATGACATAATTGAAACAAGAATAAAACAATCCATAAGCACTATCAAAGAAGATAATAAAAAAGCTCTTGATGATATTTCAAAATTATTTCCTGAAGTAAAGACAAATATAGTTTCCCTGAAAAAGCATTTTGATACCTCAAGAGAGGAAATATCAAAATTAACAATAAAGTTAAATGAAGTTATATCTGATAATACTAAACAAACAGAATTATGGAATGAGCTGACATATAAAGAGGATGATCATAAAAAGAATGTCATAAACTCTATACAAAACTTGCAACATGAATTAAGAAATTCACAAAGGTGTAACAACAGTAAAATGAATGATATTGAAAAACTGCTAAACACTTTACCAAGAATTTCTATACCTCTGAATCAAAATGAAGATGCAAGAATTCCCAATCCACAAGTATTGGATATTGAAAATTCACAGTTAAAAAATGAATTTTCTACTTCTTTTCATAACTTAGAACCATCAATGGGCCAAGCACTCTTGAAAGAAGTTCCAAAACTTAAATAATGGCCTCACTTCAGTGGTGAAGGAGAGTATGACCATATGGAATTCATTAGAGCTATTGACATGGTCAAAGAGGATTTTGAATTACCAGACAGATTGGTAACAGCCAGATTTAACACCCTGTTTACCAGATCAGCTCACAGATGGTACATAAAAATAAGACAAGCACATGGACACCAGAGTTGGACTTGGTGGAAAACCCAAATCATTAACAAATGGGCAAATGATGCTTGGAGGTTTAAGGTTGAAACAGCCTTTGAATCTGCCAAATTTAATGCTGATAAAGACAAAGCTTTACCATGGTTTTGCCAACAAAAAGACAGATTAACAGCATTATATCCAGACATGTCAGAATTTATGATCCATAGAAAAATTCTGAGACAGTGTGGAGTTGACTTAGAGCATGCTATCAAAAGCAGGACTACTGAACAATCCTCAGCATAAGATATTATCAAAATATGAGAAGAAGTAACCACCAGAACCAAAATTGGTTCTAGTAGGGTGAATCTCAAAACAAGTTTTAATACACCTTGGAAAGATTCTGTGGACAAAAACCCCAAAGAAAATTCTAACAATATTAAGTATAAATCTGCAGATACAGTCAGAAAGTGCCATATTTGCCAAAGCACCACCCATTTAGCCAATACATGTCCAAAGAAGGGGAAAATCAATGAAATTGATATTGAAAAGGAACCTGATGTTGAAAAAGATGACATAATTGAAGACAATTCAGATGATAACTCATCAATATTTTCTGAACCTTCAAAAGATATAGAAAATATCAATGCCACTTTTGTCATCATGGAATCTTATTCCCACTTGCCACAATTGAGCAATGGTCAACTTTATTTATCAAAAGTTCAAGATGCACAACTTAGAAAACAAAAAAAACAGGGGGAAAGGTTATACAGCTGGTAACTCCTGTATAACAGAAGTGGTGATTTACAACAATCCCACCAAACGTTTGCTTGACCCAGGGCCTTCTGCTCTTGTGTTGGAAAATCTTTTCTTAAGACTTGTGTACCAAATTTTGAAGACCAATTGTTACCAATTGATGGTATAAAATTCAATAGTGCAAGTAATCCAATGAAAGCATTAAGAATTTTGGAGACCAATGTCATATTCCCACACATAAATGGGAATTTAAGAATCACAGTTGAATTTGTTGTTATGGAAAATTGCTCTAGTACCCATTTCATATTGGGAAATGACTATTTAATCTTGTATGGGATAGATTTGCATAACAACAAAGACAGATACTTTATCATTGGAGACAATAAGCACCAAACATTTGCCTTTTTACCACTTAAAAGACAAATTACATTAAACAAAGTCTCACCAGTCAGATTAGAGTTAGAGAAATTCAAGTCTGAACAGTTAAATGAGGCTGAAATAAGCCTTCATCTGACTGATAAACAATAAAATGAACTTTCTTCCCTTTTGTATGACCACAGAGGAGCATTTTCTTCAGACAAAGAACCTCTAAAAGCAATTATTGGTCATGAAGTTGACAGCATTCTTAACATTGAGAGACCTTCTCCACCACTCTTAAGAAGACCTTCATATCCAGCAAGTCCAAAGTGAAGAGAAGCTCTAGGAATTCATATCAAAGAACTTCTGGACCTTGGTGTAATAAGAAAAGTAGCCCACAATGAAGAAGTAGAAATAACTACACCAGTCATAGTATCATGGCATAATGGAAAATCTAGAATGGTTGGGGACTTTAGAGCTCTAAACATTTACACTGTTCCAGACAGATACCCAATACCAAAAATCCGAATTGCCCTTACTCAGATATCTCAAGCAGTGTATATAACCACTATGGATGCCCTTAATGGATTCCAGCAAAATTTGGTGACACCAAGAGCAAGAAAATACTTGAGAATTATTGTTCATTGTGGAGTGTGATAATACTTGAGGATGCCCTTTGGTTTCTAAAATGCACCTTCACACTTCCAAAGAATGATGAATGAAATCTGCCCGGAAGAACTCTCAGAGGGATGGTTAATAATTTACATTGATGAAATTATTGTCTGTTCCAAAACTTGGGAGGAGCACATGTACAGATTGTCCAGAGTTTTGACAAAAATTCAATCAGTAAACATGAAAATCTCCTTGAAGAAATTTCATTTTGGATTTAAAGAACTTAAAGCACTAGGACATGTTGTATCTGGTTTGTCCCTTGGAATTGACAAAAACAAAGTTGCAGCAGTATTGCTAAAACCCATTCCTCAGAACAAGAAGGAAAGTCAGTCATTCTTAGGTTTTGCAGGATATTACAGGCAAAACATTAAAGATTTTGCATCCATAGCAAGACCACTTTATAAATTGTGTGACAAGGACACAGTATTTGAAATGACTGTTGACAGAGTCAAAGCTTTTGAGTCTCTAAGAGAAGCCTTGACCACTGCTCCACTCTTACTGATGACAGACTCTAAATTGCCTTTCAATCTGTATATTGATGCATCAGGGGATGGACTGGGTGCTGCACTTCACCAAGTTCATATCATAAATGATAAACCTGTAGAAGGACCCATATGTTTCATATCCAGACAAATCAAACCAACTGAAGTCAGATATGGGGCAAGTCAAATGGAATGTCTATGCCTTGTCTGGGCTTTGAAGAAACTGAACTAATTCTTAGAGGGATGTGCTTTTGAGGTGATAACAGATTGTAAACCTGTCAAATCACTTTTAAACATGAAAACACCCAACAGGCATATGCTCAGATGGCAAATAGCCATACAAGAATACAGGGGAAATATGACTATTGTTCATAAGGATGGGGATATTCATAAGAATGCAGATGGACTAAGCATATGGCCATTACCAAATAATATTGATAATCTTGCTTATGTGCCAGAAGAGGCTTCACCACAGATCCCAATAGAAGGAATAAGTGTTACAGACTCGAACACCACCTCCTTTGAAGAAGTCAGGAATAGTTACACTCAAGATAAGAATTGTAGCTTCTTATGCCAATTACTTAACAAAGACTGTAAAGAAAACTCTCTAATACATGCCTTGGATTAATTATGGAAATCATCTTATGATTAAGGAAGATTTCACCTACTGGATGGTATAATTTGCCACAGGACCAAGCACACATGTGTCATGACAGTTGTGGACAGGTCATTGAACAATCTTGTACTAAAGGAATGCCATGATAGCCCCTTTTCAGGACATCTGTCGGAAGACAGAACAAGAGAGAAAGTAAAGACCTTCATATGGTGGCCAATGTGGCAGAAAGATCTTGCAGAGTATTGCAAAACCTGTGACAGATGCCAAAAGGCAAACAAATCCACTGGAAAGAGACTTGGAAATATGATAAAAAATCCAAGAACCAAGCAGACCTTGGGGAATTGTCCATATGGATTGGGTAACTGGACTACCACCAGGAGGTGACAGAAGTTATAATGCTTCCCTATTAATTTTGGACAGATTCAGTAAAACTCCAATCTTTTGACCATGTCACAAGGATGATACAGCCATGGATACAGCTTGTCTTATATGGAATAGAGTAGTGTCATGGACTGGAATCTTTACAAATATCATTAGTGATAGGGATCCCAAATTCACTTAAGCACTATGGACAAATCTTCACCAATTATTTGGCACTAATCTGTCTTTCTCTAAAGCCTACCACCCACAAACTGATGGACTGGCTGAAAGGATGATCCAAACCTTAGAGGACATGGTAAGAAGATTTTGTGCATATGGCCTTGAATTAAAGGATTGTGATGGATTTACCCATGATTGGTGTACTCTGCTGCCAGCACTGGAATTAGCATATAAAACATCAATCCATGCCAGTACCAATCAAACTCCTGCTATCCTAGAAAAAGGATGGAACCCCAAATTACTCCAAGATTACTTGAGGAAAGATTTGATTGAAATACATCCCACAGCTGCTAGCTTCAAAGGGATGCTAGACAAAGCTAGGAAGCATGCAGTAAGGTGCATGGAAGACTCCTTTGCATATGCTAAAGACAAATGGGATAAATCACCTGCAACTCCAGATTTCAAAGTGGGGGTCCTAGTTCTTGTATCCACCACTAGCTTCAATAACAGCAAAGGATGTAAAAATTTGAAAGACTCCATTGCAGGACCTTTCATTATTAAGGGCCTCCATGGAGAAAATGCTGTTGAAGTAGAGTTATCTGAAGAACTTAGCAATAAGCATCCTACATTTCCAGTGAGCTTGATAAAGCCATCTAAATCTAGTGATGCTGAAAAATTTCCCTTGAGGAATGAAATTCCCCAAGCTATACCTCCTGTTGAGCCATCTGGCAGTAAGAAAATTACCAAAGTTCTCAAAGAAAGAAAGTTGAGAACCAACAAAGTTAGGGAATACCTTGTCAGGTACAGTGACCCAACTTGTGAAGATGAATGGTTGCCAGAAAAAGACATACCTGAAGCTACTAAACTTCTCAGAAGGTTCAGAAACACTAGAAATAACAATATTACAAAGTAATATTATTTTTTTAGGGGGAGGGAATGTGAGCCTTAGAGGTAATTTCATATACCCAAAAGACCACAAATACAAAAGTAACATATAAATATAAATAAAATAAATTTATTTATATTATTAAAATGAAAATCAAAATATAAATATAAAATTATATTCACAATGAAAAATTTAATTACAATTTAAAAATAAGATTACATTAAATTTTGAAATTGTAAAATTACATTTATACTTGAAAAAATTAAGTAAAAATGAATTTTTAACAAAATTGTAAAAAAATAAATAAATTTGGAAGAAAGTTAAATAAAAATTATTATAGCTTTTTATCCAATAAATCAACATATCAAAATTATTTCACCGTTTCTGTATGAAAATTGAAAATCCTCAAAACTTTAAGTTAATTCACATAACATGTAGTGTTAATCACCAAAATTTGTGTTAAGATTGAGGTGTTGTGTATATTTTAGAAGTTCTGAGGAATCAAAGTATTTTCAATTGAATTCAATTGAAATTTCAAAATGTGTGCGTGTATTACATAAGTGAACTTTGATTTACATATGAGGTATCAATTATTACTGTATTGAACTGTACAACTCAATTGAATTACATATGTAAATTATCAGTATAATACATGATGAGGAATTAAAGGAAAAATAAATTGGAAAGATTAAATTTGGGGGGGGAAAGGAACTCCAGCTCTAAGGGGGAGCTAGACCCCCAGAATCCTTGCTGACAAGCGTGTGGTGTCAAAGTTCACCCAAAAGTTCATCACTTTTGGCCTGGAATTGAGTTACAGGGTCTGTGGACTCAATTGATGATGAGGTTTTGATACCAACTGGGGTAGTTTTAGCTGTTTCCAAGAGGGTAAAACTACCCTTCAGATAAAAACAATCATAGTAAAAAAAGTTTTAACTGGTTTCTACGTCTTTTACACACATTCTGACGTGTTTTGAAGGCTCTAGACCAGGTATTGCTATAGTAATGGCTGATTTAAGGGTCTAAAATGGCTTAAACCAGGGTTCAATGATGCCATAATTGGCTTTTCTGTTGTCAGACTGTTTTTCACGACTGACAAGAGTAAAGCTTACTTTTGGAGTAAGAAAATTGATG
Source organism: Austropuccinia psidii (assembly GCA_023105745.1). Classification (NCBI taxonomy): domain Eukaryota; kingdom Fungi; phylum Basidiomycota; class Pucciniomycetes; order Pucciniales; family Sphaerophragmiaceae; genus Austropuccinia; species Austropuccinia psidii. Next base: position 50,696,179 of record JALGQZ010000007.1, on the reverse strand, counting down.
TCTATAAAAGAATGTCTTCTTTGCCCCACTTTTCTCTTCATGTTAGAATCTTTTCCTTTTTATAATTAGTTTAAACATTGTTAAACCACTCAATAAAAGATTCCAACCACCTTTCTTAAATCATTTTAAACCTTTTAACAACATGAAAAAATCATTATAATCATTTTTTGTAACTCTTATAATCATTTTTACCCCTGAACCACCCCAAAAGTGAATTAAAGCATCTTTCATCACTGTTAACTTTGTCACTTTGTTTCCAAATTCACTCTGGTCACTTTTGGGCGTGTTTTCTCTTTAATATTCTTTTTAAAGAACTCTGTTACTTAATTAATTTCTTGTAGTTCATTGCTCAATTAATTCCAATTGAAATTGCTCTTGAAGAAATTTCTTTTGTAGCCTTAAAATATCTCTTGTAGAGTATTTTTTGGATAAATTTTTATTGTTGGTAAAACAATAAATTTTTATAATATTATTGTTTTATACTAATAAAGTTATAAACAATAAAATTGGTGTGTTTTCTCTTAAAAATGATATTTCTTACTATTTTTAATTGATTTTTACCTTTTACAAATTTTGAGGACAGGAAAAGTACTTGATTTTTAATCAAAGTTTCATATCCACACCTTACAATTTGATTCTGAAATTTCAAATTAATTTAGTACCTTTGGATATTTTTTGGAATTTTTTATTTTTAATCTAGTCAAAGCTTATATCAACTCTTCTTTTTAATACTTTGTCTGATAGTTTTCTACTGAATAAATACATAAAAAATATATAAAAATATTTCAGCTTTAAGATATAATTTTTTTTATTCATTTTTTAAATTTTCAGTATGTGCATTTTGTGATAGGAGAAATATTTTCTAATTCTTTGAGGATTATATAACTGAAATATCTCATATTAGATCCCTTTTATGTATTCCCATCACTTATTTAGATTTTTTCAGTTATGGGATGAGAGGCTGAAGAAAGTTTCTAAATTCATGAACTAAACAAAACATTATTTTCTTGGAAATTGTAAATATTTATTCATAATAAAATATGAAATATTGAAGAAAAAATACTCTAGATACAATTTTGAATATATTTAACAGGAAATAATTTTTAAAACCCAGAGAACAAGCATGACACTCAAGATCACCATAAATATGGTATACATGAAAGGAGTGAAATACACACCTTGCACCTTTATTAAAATAAATAAGCAGAAAATCAGGGCACCAACAGAAATTCAGGACCTAAAGAGGTTAGTCTGTAAATGTAAAAGTCTTGAATTGGAAACCTGCCCCTTTCAGAAACTATTATTCTTATTACCAGTTAATAACAGTTAACCAAGTTATTAAGGATGTAAACTCTTTCAGAAATAAACCTTAATCTTTACCTCTCATCTAAAATCTGGAGTTTTAATCAAAGACGCCTATAATGGTATCTTTTATCAAATTTATCAAGACAATATATCAAGGGGTACTCTCTCCAAGACTGTAGCACCTCTGGATCAACAATTACAGTAAAAATACTACCTGAAGAACCTGGGAAAACAATTCTATTTTTTCATCCCTCATCTTTATTTCACAGTTTTGATGAGAGAAAAATCAATTAGAATATTTTTTTAAAGGTAAAAGTAGAGCTATGAAGAGGCATCATCTTTATTCTTTTGTATTACACAGATCATAATTTATTGATATGTTTCTCCCAAAAAGATCAAAATACTATTTTTAACAAGGTTAAGAGTACTTTGAGCCTGAATATCTTTGAAATATTCAAGTAAAGTCCATTAAAACCTATTTTCAACTTGTAGAGATCACCTTTTTGTTACAATCTAATCCACTTCTTAGCCCATTATCTTGAAAATGGACAAAGTTATTAAGGATTTAAGGCTATGATTGCATGCAAGCTTGTACTGTAGAATACTATCTCAGATAATTGTACTATGAGGTTTCAAATCTGTACAGAGGCTGTTCATCCATTGATTAAGAATAAAATTATATAAGAAATTCACACACATTTTCATACAGGGTTGTACTCTAGGTTATTATCCTGTATAATTGAATTATGAGCTTTCAAGCCCATTCAAGTAGAATTTTCGCATTCATTACTGAAAATTTGACTGACAAAAGTCCCTCAGAGGTGATTTTAACGTGATTGGACATGCCTTGGCTTTTGCAATATTCTTTAACTTTATATTGGTGAAATGTTTTACCTTTTATGGGCATAAAAGGTTGAGATGTGGTTTCAAAACCACATCTGGGTACCAATACAGATTTTTTGGTTGTGTTAAGCCAGAAACTAGCCACCTTACTAAGTTTATTACTCTATGAGCATTAAAATATGAAATTCCACTCTTTCCACCCTGAATTGAGACAAAAGGAGGCTTCACCAAGTAGGAAAAATCCGCAATTATCTTAACAACCTGTTCTTACTTGGTTAAACTGTCTTAAAAAGAGGTAACCCTTAGAATACTTTAGATATAATTATAATCTTAATTATTGTAGTGGTGATTAAGATAATTCAATTGATAATCATTGCAACCAAGGCTTTTAACAGACACATCACCACTATTCGTTAATAGTAGAGCCCTCTATGTTTTATGTTTCACAGTCATAGTTAAATCTTGTAATTACTGTCTCATAGCCTCTGCATGAACTCATCCTGAAAATCATAGAAAATCAATTACTTATATTAAGAAATATATATACTGTTGTTTCATAATGATTATGAGATCTTTGTTTGAGAAGTTTTTCTTATCTTTTTTAACTTCTTATTATTAACTAACAGAAGCATACTCTTCATATAAATTGAGGTAAAATATGATTTACAACCAAATTTAAATATTTTTTGATAGATCTTGCTTCCCCAAAGCTCACTATTCTTGGGAAAGACATTCACAACTAAAGCACTCAGGATTTTCTCTCAGATCTTATATTTAATTATATTTGAATAAAAATGTTAGACCCTGAAATTAGGAAATAATCAGCACATTTATTATCCAAATTTAAAATTAATGCCTTTTTCTCAATATGTAAACTTTTCTTAATGAAAATCTTCACCAATTTATCAAATCCTTATGTCTAATCTTATTGAATGACATTAATCATCTTTATTTTCTCTACACATAAGTCCAAAAAGTAAATTAATACTTCAATATACTCATAATTGAAAGAAATTAAGAAATTGGGGTTTAACTTAAAGGGTCCAGCTGATATCTTTTCCAAGTTTTGAAAGAATACTGCCTGTAAGCCATTAAAAAGATTAAGAATTCTCAATTTATATTTTTCATTTTGTCTTTTAATTCTTCAAATCTCATTTGAGGAGCTGTAATTTCATGATATAAAGATTAATTTCATACATCAACGTTGATCATCTATGAGTATTCCAAGAAGTGAAAGGTATTCAAGTCAGCTCTTTAAAAGATTTTTAAAAATTAGTGGAAGAAAACCTCATTAAATTTCTTTTTTTTTCAATTTTCTACATCATCACATTGACACTTGCAATGTGAATACTTCCCAACATTCATGGAAATTTGCCTTTTGAATTCAAAAAAAATATGGAATTAGAGAAAAAAATTTACTCAAAAATGTACCAATTTTATATAATATTCTTAATTTCAATCACCAAAAGGGTCTATCATAAATTTCAATTCATTATAGTAAAGGTATTTAACCCAGAATATCACTTTGATGTACAATTTATTTTTTTAATTGATGTCATCTGTTTTTACAGGGCTTAACCATTATTTCCAATCTCATTTCAAAACATATTTTCATAAATATAATGACCAGACTAGGTACTCATAAGTTAATAATTAGCCCAAAAATTTTCTATATTAACTAATTTTACTTCTATTTGAAATTTCAAAGGAATCATTTGTAAGAACCCTTTGGTACTTTCAAAATTTATCAACTTTAAAAATAAATCTTCCATATACTACTAATGCATCTCTTAGCCAGAATCTATTGATGATAATACTGACAAAAAAACGAATCTATTAAATTAATATTGAACAAAAAAAATAAACAAGCTAATCTTCCAATTAAAGAAGAATAAAATATAAACAAAGATAAGGGAAGCACCCATCCTCAATAAATTTAATTTTTGAAGCTTCAATAATTTACTGAACTAACACTTATTTAGATCAAAATATATCTTTTCTCATAAGGAATGTATTTACCCTCAGATTTACTATTATTTTCTGAAAGTTTCAAACAAAATTTCAAAATCCATAAATGTATTTTCAGAAGGCTTCAGGAACATTTAAAAATAAAAACCCTCTTCTTAATAATTAATACGCAAACCAGGTTAAGGAAGAATATAATTCAATTCATTTGATCATTGATCATCTTTAGCAAATTTATGACTTCAATTATATATTATCCAATTTTCTTACTTCATAACTAAAAATACAGATAATAAATCCAATTTTCTTTTATTTGAAATATTATGAAAGGAATTGAGCCAAATAAAGCCTGTCAAAATTTAATTAAAGCTTTGATCCCTTAATCTACAAGATATATTTCTTAATCCTCAATAATTGAGTTTCTTTGATTTTCATAATTATTAATTCAAGTTTTAACAAATATAATAATTCAAGTTATTGTTTTATGTAATTTATCAATAAAATCACCTTTTTCTTTAAATTTATTTCCCAAGAATGATGACTATTCCCCTCCCTACTCATATAATATACATTAGTTTATGCAATAATAATTTTAATAAGTGTTTTTCATTTTGAGTTTTAAGGTTTTCTTTGGGGGGGACTTCTCTTATTTCAGTAATTAATTTAAAATAAAGAATAGGATCACCTTAAATTAATATTGATAAGTTAGTTTCAAGAAAATAAATAATATATTAATTTATTCTTTTTTCTCTTCTTTAAATATAATTCAACTTTTTATAGGATAGATATAACAAAATTCTTTTTTATTGATTTGTATATATATATATACCTTATAACCAGCTTTCTTTTAATAACAACTAACAAAAGTAAATTCCCAAATCCTTCTTTTAAAAAACAAATATACTCTAAAAATTCAATAAATAAAGGGTTTTGATAAACCCGTGTAAGCTTTTAGTAAAAACACATAAGCGCTTATGTGTTTTTACTAAAAATGTTAAGGCCACTAATGACATTAACAATGCCATTTATGGAATTGTTAAGGCTATAAATGACATTAGCAATGCCATAAATGGCATAGTTTTTTTTTGTTAATGGCATTAACAATTCCATAAATGGCCTCAAAAATGGCATGAATAGCCTTAACAATACCATAAATGGCATTAAAAATGCCATTTATAGCATTAATAATTCCCTTTATTGCATTGATAATGCAATTTATAGCATTAATAATTCCCTCTATTGCATTTATAATGCCATTTATGGCATTAATAATGCCATTAATGGCATTAATAATGCCCTTTATTGCATTTATAATTCCATTAATGGCCTTCAAAATGCCATAAATAGCCATATTTTATTTAAAAACCACCCCTTATGTTTTTTTACCATTCAATTACATGTTTTGAAAAATTGATGGCAAAAACACATAAGTTTTTAGTAAAAACACATAAGGGCTTATGTGGGTTTACCAACACCCTAAATAAATAAGAAAATCATCAAAGCTTTAATCATTCAAAAGCTAAAAACTAAAAAATTCTTTTGGTGTCCTTACTTATAAAAGTCACTCTTTTTTTGATATTGAAAAGGTACACTAGAAAACAATTTTTAAAATTAAAAAATGTGAGACCTTTTGACTTTTTTCACATAAAATTTCCCAATTATGCCAGTGTAATCTCACATAATCATTTTTTTCATAAATAAAAAAGATTCAATAAAACTGTGCTTCTTTAAGGTCTTGAATTACTCCAAATTATCATTTGGAGGATTAAAATGTGACCAAAAGGGGGGAGTGTTTCCTTTAAAAAGAATAATTTGACCTGTAAAGCTCCATGATTTTTTTGATACAAACACAAGAAGCACTTAATGGACTGAAAAAACAAACACAAAAAAATGATTGAGGTGACCATAAGTCAGTGGTGGTCATGCAGTTATACAACTAAAATGGAACATAACATATTTGTACCATAATGATTACAAATATGGTTTTAACCAAACTGAATAAGTCAACAATCAGTCCATGCATGGAATCTCCATGAAAAGGATTATTTGCATTCTTTCAACCATTTCTCTACATCCATTATCAATTAAAACAATTCCAACAATTTGGATATGGTAAAATTTTTCAAATCACCCTGAGAAGGGTCTTAAATAATGTGGCACCATTTATACAGTCGATTTATAGTTATTGCAACTTGACTGGGGTTCTTATATTCTTAAATTGCAATTAATTCCTTATAGATATAAAATAAGAAAGTTGATCATTAGTATGTCTTTATGATTAGTAAACTCATAATCAGTATTTATTAATTAGCCTGCATAAAACTAGCAAATAATTTTTAAAGGAACTTTGGGAAACCAACATTGACTGAATTATGACCCTTTCCATGGTTTGTATCTTGCCCATTTAGCCATAACTCATAATGGAGTATTAGCTGAAACTTTATTTGGGGTTAATTGTATGAAATTAGTTTTAAACCTCATAGTACATATGGCCTTGTAGTATAAATAAATTCAGCTTGACTGGATAGCCGGCTGTCATACCCGTCGAGCGGCACTGTTCAACTGATGCTACTGCTGCTAATTGACGTTTTTCAAACAATTCCATACAGGTTTCTGCCATGCTGAGATGGAGAAAGCTATAGAAAACAATAATCAAAACAAAGAGGTACAAGTGGCCAAGGCCAAAAAGCCGTCAATCATTTATAAAACCAGAATAATTACCTTTTATTTACTTTCTTTCAAATAGGGTAGACTAGCCAACATGTCCTTTATGTCATTCAGACTAGTCTGGTTTGTCAAATGTCCGTGCTCAAACAGCATGTCTGCTTGCCGATGTGCTTGTCCAACAAGTTTCTTCTTCCCAGATATCAAGCGCTTGTTCAGCGGATCAAATGGGTGGAGGAGCATAGAGAGTCAAAAAACTACGAGGATTTGGAGGCCGGAGTGTATACACTTGAGGTTCCTCTGGCAAAATATCAGTAAACAATTCGATTACTTGCCGAAGGTAGGGCGCAGCTGGAGAATGGGTGAGTCTGTTGACAAGTTGATCATCTAAGGCTATAAAAGTTTTGAACCATATTCCATGGTTTTTCATACATAGCAAAAAGACTTAGCGGATTGATAAATCGAAGCGAAATGTCAAACTTTGACTTTAAAAATAGATCAATTACCATCACCAAAAAACATATGCGCGCCAGCATATTTATTGAAACCTTCAGGTGGTGCCTTTTTGCCAGTGCTACCATGAGGAAAAAAATCGGCTATGATTCGGTCAATATTCTTAGCTATTGGTGCAAGGATGTAAATAACGTCAAGATTCGGGGTAGGATTTCGGTTGTTTTCAATTAGATCGATTTCTGAAACATGTTTTGTTTGTATAAGATGAATTATAATTAGTGATTAATTCTGTAATAAATGGAATTGTTCTTGAAAATGACATAATTTTTAAAAATAATCGTATGAAATGATAATAAGATATAAAAACACTTTCAAAGATGGATTGAAAGAATTTGAGAAATGTGATTAAGTGTTGACATGGACATACGTTGAACACCAAGTTCTAAGATTTCAAAGGTTTTTAATACGCCATTAATGAGAGATTGAGAGTGTTTATCAAGCACTAAAATCTTCCAACGACCGTTTGAGGGTTTAACAGATTGAATAGTGTCAAGATAACCTATAAAAGGAGATGATGAAAATGAAGAGGTCAGTTAGTCAACGAATGAATCAAGCCATTGATGATTTGGATATACGTTGCCTGATGATCTCAATTAAAGAAAAACTTGAATCAATTAATTAGCTTGATTACTGAAGTTTTATTGTCTGTGGTCTTTGACGATACTGTAGACAAGAGATGGGTAAGCTTAGTTCATTTTGAAAGAGTCCAAGACTATTTTAGATCTTGGAGAACGCTAAAAAGCAAATTAATATCACAGGAAGTTAGGAACACTCATGTGCTTCATTAACAATGACAATATTATGACGACTTGGTATAGGAGTAATTATTGAAAGAACAGATCATGGAGACAATCCGTAGATTCTTTGTTGAAAATGAAGCGTTTAAAACTGGTACACATTCAAAATGTAGGATCTAAGATCATCTAGGGGAGTTCAAGGCACTGGTTTTTATTGGCTCGTGCTTGATTTCTCGATCGCTTGATTTTAACTCCTTGAACCACCATTTTTGGTAGCTGGTGGCCTGGTTCATGAGCTTTGATTGTTGTAGGCCATTTTCACATATGGGGCCAGGTGGTGCTTGGGCGTTGAAATCTGCTCATGTTGCGGTAAAATGTGGCTTATGGATCCACCCCTTGAGCTCCCCTAATCAAGTAGTGATGCGCTTTATTCTGGCCTGAGTTCCAGTTCACTCTGCAAACAGGATAACCAACTTCTTCACCCCAAACCCACCCTGCTGGCCAAACTAGTCGCCACTCCCCCATGTAATATAGTATAGTGGTCCAGTTGGTATCAAAACAGACTGTTGGACAATACAATTATGGATTCAATCAGTTTTGAATTCAAAATTTGCCTGAGAAATTTACTTTTTAAGCGCATCTGTGCAACATTTGTTTCATAACTTGCCTTTTTGAGGTTATAAAGTGTTTTGTCTTCCAAAGGGTAGAAACAATACTTTCTCCCACCGAAAAATTATTTTTTACACAATTGAAGTTTCGTGGGGCATTACCACCAATTTTCATCAATCTAAAAAGTCATTATCAAGAAATTGCGGACAGCATGGGTTCGCTGTCTGCCTTACCCTCGGTAAATGCTGAGGTAAATTTATTGCCAAAGCTTTCAGAACTCTCTGATCAAATCAAGAACCAAAGCTCAGAAATCAAAAACCAAGGCTCAGAAATGAAATCACTCAAACAAAAGGTAGATTTACAAAGTGGAAAGATTTTATCATTAGAAGAAAAAGTAGATTCACTCGAAAAAAAAGCAGATTTACAAGGTGGAAAGATTTTATCACTCGAAAAAAAAGTAGGTTTACAAGGTGGAAAGATTTTATCATTAGAAAAAAAAATAGATTCACAAGGTAAAAATATTTCATTAATAGAAAAAAAAAGTAGACAAACAAACTGAAAATATTTTATTATTAGAAAAGAAAATGGATGAAAATTATTTTAAACTGGATAAGAGGCTTACATTATTGTAAGTTTTTTTTTTCTTTTTCAATTTACTTACTTATCTTTTTTTTTGAATTTTTTACTTAGGGATACAAACAATCGCGCAAGAATGGCTAACAGTATTTGCCTTTCCACAATGGATCCATTAACACCATTGGCGTCACTTAAAACAGGGTCAATACTCAATTTATTTCCTGAAACAATTGATGAAGTTGAGAATTTGTCCAGTAAGTTTTATTTTTTGAAAAGAAAAGTTTGATCGATTAACATAAAACAAGGATTTTCTTTGATTTTTTAATAGCTGCGTGCCTCAAAGAATTATTGGAGGGGCTTGAGGAAATCGTTCCTCAAAGTAGAGATGCAAGACGGAAGGCATTTAAACAGGCCATAGGCCTACAACTACAAATTCACAGAGCCTGATTCTTTGCCTTTCTCTTTTGTTTGCTTGGCTTTCTTTAGCGTGCTTTCCAATCTTTTTACATTAATTTTTTTTAATATTTTCCTTTGTGACTTGCTTTTTTCGCATTGTTAATCTTATTGAAGCCTACTCAAAGGTTCATTCCTTCAGCCGAATTGAAGAAAAATTGCACAGATTACTTTTTTGGAGTTAAATTCACAAAAATTCCATTGTTATCAATCTAATAGACATTACAAAATAATAATTACTTAAAAAGATCGCATTGACATATATATCATTGTTTTGTGAATAAATAAATAAATGTGCCTATTATGATATACATATATGTTTTGAAAATAGCGGATTGTTAACGTTGAAAAAGCTCCAATAAAAGCTGAACGTCAACCTGAGGGGGTTGATTGGGCTAACCTATGACTATGTCTTTCGTGTGTGCTTCTGAAACCTCGTAAGCAGCCCGAATTTCTGAATGAGTCAATCCGCCAGCCACAAAGACCATGACCCTCTGTCGGTTCTCAATCACGGTTTTTGATTTAGGACGCTGCCAACTTGGCTTAGCACTTCGTAGTGATGTGGGACCACCGCCGTTTGTCGCTAAGCTAGCGGCGCCTGTCTTTGCGCCGGAGACAGTCGGCGTTTTACCCATATAAGTAAACAAATTCAAGTCTAGTTCGTTCGAAAGTGCCTCCTGCATAGACCCACATCCCCATATGACTCAACCCGACCGTTATGTGATCTAAAAGGTAAGCAAAAGTTACTCGTACCTCCAACATCAGTTTGACAAAAGGTTAAAACCTTGAAATGTCATATGCGTTCTCGTCCAACGACTGCTTAAACAATTGTTTCTTCTTTTCCCCGCTATCTTTTGTTACATTGGCTGCGAGGTGAATGAGATTGTTGACAGCATCCATTTCATGTAAGGCTAATTTGGCGTGTTGATAACGTCGTCGCCGATCTTCGTCTGGGACCCCATCTCGATAAAGCACATATAGAGCCACAATTCGCAACTTGTCAGACGTGCTACAAGAGTACAAAGCATTAGGATTTTAAGAGAATTGATCATAGTGGAACGAACAAACCTTAGAGTGCGATCATTCAAAAGTGGCACCATTTCTTCTACGATCCACTTGGGTGTCCTCCCTTCGGCTGTCATACCCGTCGAGCAGCACTGTTCAACTGATGCTACTGCTGCTAATTGACGTTTTTCAAACAATTCCATACAGGTTTCTGCCATGCTGACATGAAGAGAAAGCTATAGAAAACTTTTTGAATTAAAGATTCATTCAAAAAGGCGACGGAAAAATCAATATAAAATTGATTTAATATTGTGAGAAGGTTCAAAATGATCAGTATATCAGAGCTATTTTATACCTTTTTGAGATATCAAAGCACAAAATATTGATTATTTAATTCTTTTCTTCAAGGGGCAATTAAATTCTATTTATTGAAACAAAATGTGAAAAAATAAATTCCATTCTTGGGCTTTGATTTTTAAAGAGAAACTTTTAGTTTTTTGGAAATATTTCTCATCAATATACTATGCTTACATATCATCTTATTTAAGACAATAAAAATTTGGATTTTTTTACTGAAGAATATGGACATATTATAGTCTTTGACTGAACTGATATATCTGAAATTGATCAAATACTTTTATTAACCAAGGAGATCATTATATTCTCCTTCTTAATTCTTAGATAGTTATTCATCATTGAAATTGGTTTCAAACTGTTCTTCTTTTCAAAAAAATGAATCTTGGAGATTTGTATTATTTATTTAATAAAGAAAGGAATTTCATATTGGAAAAAGGCCCTTAAAAAGATTTCAAAATCTTCAGAACCCCCTTTTTACAAGTAGTTAGATTAAACTATTGGAGGATCATAATCATTTTTGATGTGCTACAGATATAAACAGCATTTCAGAAACCAAGTTCTCATAGAATTCAGAAAATCTCAGAATATCTTTGTCAATCCACATTCCTTCAACAAAAGTAGTTCTCAAATTATTAATGTTTCGATTGAAGTATTAAAAAAGAGGCGATGAATTGCCAAATTGATATTTTAATTAATATTTTACTTAATTCTAACTTCAAATTAAAGAAGTATAACACTGAGAGATTATAATTTAAGTGAATCAGTTAGTTCTCTACCCAATCTAATGGTATATAATTCTCTTAAATTAATAATGGCTTTTAATAATCAAAAGGATATTATAATCACTGTGATACTAACTGTAATAGGAAATATTCAAAATTTTGAAATTTTTTGAGTAAGATATACTAAGTTAATTATAAGTATTCTGAATTAAAAACTGAATTAAAAAACAGGTTTTCCAAAAAAATTTAAAATGCGAGATCAGATGGAATGTTGTTAAAAGTTTGAAATTTCTGAATTCTGAAGAAATTCTTAATTCTTTGAAAAAGTTGATTCAAATGGATGGGTAATAATTTTAAATGATTCAGAAATGGTGAAAGAATCTGAAATAGCTGGGGTCTATTAAGGATCTCAGCTAAAAGGGAACTTGGTAATAATATAGATCCTTAAAAGCCACCAATTACACGCAAATAGAATAAAAAGCCAAATTTTCCATAGAATCTTGATAATATATACATAACTCCAAGGGGAATCAAATATCTTCTTTCACAGCTCATTTAATATAGAGATAGGATGTAGTACATAAAGTCACAATATTATTGGGAACTTTGAAAATGAATTTTCTAATTTTTCAATTCATTCTTCATTCTTCTTGGATACACCATTGCTTAGATACAAATCTGACTAATGATAAAGAGTATTAAATGAAACATTTTTATTCTATGATTGATTCTTATATTAGTTAGTTGGATTTAAAGGAGTATATAATTAAAATCGCTGGTTTATTTTCACTGATTTTCAAGTTTGGGCTTGACAATTGTTATAAACTAAACCAATTATGAAATATTATTTCATTTTGAAAGTCAGAATAATCATCATTTATCTTACCAGAAGAAGAGGATTAGAGTAATTGTCATTAAGTAAAATAACTTGGGAATTTTCTGTTTCAAAATTTTTATCCTTGATATGTGTTTATAAATATTCTTTGATAGAAAAATATAAATTCCAAAAGTATAGGGATCTCATGATCTAAAAGAATTTTTAAGTGGCAGTTGGTCTCATAGCTTAAAATTAAAATTCCATACAATTTAGAAAGGGATATTATCACAGTTCTCAACAAACAATATATTTTACTGGAGCTTATATGGTAATTTGAATAATCATTTAATATCTGATTCATGACTCATTGAAACAGAAAAAATTAATTCATAATCAGAGTAATGAGTTCTTAATGAGCTCTTGTAGCTTACAAAATGTCCACAAATTTGTTCTTGAGTTATTATTGAAAACCTATCAGAAGTAGAGGAAAAAACTTTGGCATTCATATAAGTGAAGTTTCCGTAAGTATTTTTATATTACTCAGAATCTGGGAGTTGAGTGAGTATTTTTGAAAATAAGAAATAATTATTTGATGCCTCCTCCCAAACTATTTCCTTCACAATGGGAAATTCAAATGATTTTGTATCAGATGCTTCCATAAATGTGATGTGAGAGTTTCCAAGGTGTGCCGAGTCATGTGAAATGAAATTTACCTTAAGCTTTGTGGAGGAACAAAGGTCCATTAAAAAGTTTCAAATTTAGGGAAATTATTCATTTTTGATGATTTTACAAATAGGTTTTTCAAATGATTTAGCATGGTGAATTTAATTGAATCTTCTTTTGCTGAGACTTTTGTATTTTGACCATATAGTAGGAGATTTAAATCTCGAAAATCTAAAGGTGAATTGAAGGTGGTGGATTTTGGGATTTTTTCATCTCATCCTTCCACAATCTCTCTTAAAAATATTTTTTGGAGCAATTTTTGGAAGATAGACTTGTCAAGGTGGGCTGAATTTTGGTGAGAATATTAATATATATAAGTAATAATCAATACTTGATTAGAAAAGAATAATCTAACCTGTTTTTTTATTTTTATATTATAGTGTCACAAGGTGACTCATTCTTTCTCCTTCCCAGAAGGAAAGAAAAACGGGGTGGACCATAGCTACAAATAACTTCTGATAAGTGTTGAGAAAGGTGAATAGTTGGGTTTGGCTTTAGATTTGGGTTCCCATTCATGAATAAGCTGTGGAAATAGCTAACTAATAATTTGTCAAAGAAAGTTAGTTTAGACTTTGAAATGGAGTGAGACTTTTCAGTATTAACCAAAGATACTAAAGTTTCTGTGGTTGAAAGAAGGATTCCTTTGGAGGGGTTTTGAATATTTTCAAAATTACATTTTGGGATTAGTAGTAAGACATTGTGTACTGTATATAAAATCAGCCAATAAGATTCCTTTGGGGTTCCATATAAAGGCATTCCCATTGTTTTGGGTATTTGGGCTATCCATGACGTAATAATATTCTGAATACCTTCATGGAGAAATTAAAGCTCCTCTTTGGCTATTATCAGGTTTTCTGGTAATTTACTCTGGGGTATTGCTGGGGAATGCTGTTAATTTGATAGTGGATAGATGAGGAGCTTCCTGGAAAAGAGCTCATTAGTTTAGACTTATGTTTTGTGCCTGATGCCTTTGGAGATTTACTGGGTAAATGATGAAGCTGATCTTGGATTGTTTTCTTTTTCCTTTCCTTTTGCAGCTTATTCCTTCAGAAATCCATCAGTAGCACCTTGTGATGAAATCCTTTATGAACTTCCGAGTTGAAAGAGTGATTAAGAGTTTGAGCTTTCTAGAGGGTTTGGTACTGCTTGTTTGATGGTATGAGATGTGGAGCTTGTCTTGTACGTGGCTTTGTGCTTTGGAGATTGTGAGCCTTGAGGTATGTTTTACATACCCAAATAGGCCACAAATATCTTTAAGAATAATTTGTGAGCTATGCATAACCCATAAGTCATGCATATATTCAAAATTCATCATTTTCATTTCAGAAAAGATAAATAACTTTTTATTGAGTACCTAAATCCATGGATTTCAGACCAGATTTGGATTCTACATAAAAATTGACCTAGGGTAGAGCCATGGAGTAAATAAGCTCAAATTAACTCTCTGAGGTGGTAATATGGAAAATACTTCAATTCCACATCATCAATACCACATAAAAGATCCATGAAAATTTTTGTTTTTCTCAATTTCACAGCAAAATAATGGGAAAATGAGAAATCCCATGTTACATATACACTAAAAATAGTGTTATGCATGTTTGTGGCACTTAAAAACATGGTATTCCTATATGCACTTTTGGTAAACCCATAGTGAATATCAGTCTTTAACACTGAATCTCTATTTTTGATGTGAAAATAGCTAGAGGGGACAAAAGACATCAAAGCGAGCCAGGGTACCCAACATCTGAAGCCTCTGAGGCGTGGAAAGCTCCAAAGCTGGGTTCCATGGCTGATCTTGGCCCAATTAGTAAACTAAAACCCTTTTGGAACTTGGTTACTGTGTCACAACTTCAGTAAATCATAAGAAAATAGCAAAGAACCTGCTATTTTGACATGTCAAGGAGGTAAAGAGCAACTTAGACTCCTGTAACCATGCCAATTATTATTGATTTTCCATGTATAAACCCTAAAAGAGTAATTAAAACCCTTTTTGGACTAGTATTCATTGATTTACCTCATAGCAACCTGCAATATACTGCTATTTGCAATTCTATGTAAAAATGAGGTAAAAACTTTAAAGATTCATTAAAAATACAATTATTAATTAATCTCTCTGAAGCTTTCAAGGCCAATGGAGAACTTTATTGTCCATATGAAAACCAAAATTAATTATGGTTTCACGAGTAAAATTAAAAGTTTTACTTACAGTCCATTTTTGATTATTCTACGTGAAACACTGACTCTTCAAAAATTCACAGTAATGACAACCTGTGATGAAATTTCCAATAAAAATTATAACTTTGAGAAATAAATGATTATTTTTAAATAAAGGAAGATTTACAGATGTTACTCCTTTTATTCTTAACCATATTGTGGTTGGTCGTCACGTAAAAGCATCAATTGAGTAATTATAATAATCTTACGTGACAACGGATGATGAAATGATTAATCAAAAAAGGATTATTGTTTTCTAAATCACTGGATTTTTCAGTTTTCTCCATGGCAGGCCGCTGTGAGCAGTTGTTGACTCAAAACAGGCCTCCTCTTGCTCTTTTTTCCAAATGATCACTTTATACCTTTATACCATTATTACCAACAAGTAAGTATTAGTTAAATATTTCTTAAAAAGTAATTTATTCTGTCAGAATCAACTAGAAGGACTTTAAATCAAAGAAATCAACTATATATTGTTGTATTACTGTTATAAATCATATTGATCCCTAAAAATCCACAATTATATGTCAAATTTCTCTACTTTTGTCTTTCAATAAGTTCTTTGGAGTTTTAGTGAGTTATTTAATTTTAATTCTTAAAGTGTTTTCTCTAAAATTAGTTTTCTTCAATAATTATCTCTACAATTATTTTTTTAAAAGATAATTATACATTAAAATAATTTTCTTATCTTAATAAAAGATGTTTTTATCATTAAATTCTTCTTGTAATTGATTCTTGTAGACAATTACTGCTTACCTTTATGATCTCTACTAGTGTATAACACGTAAAAGAAATAATTATTCAATTATTTAATTGTGGCTATAATAATCTTTATTATTATGTTTCATAAGAACAGTCATAGTACCATTGCTTAATAGTAATATTATCAACAGTTCCATAGACACATATTAAATTTGGGTTCTGGCCGTGATTTTAACCATAAACTTGGCTTTAATCATATTCTTGACTTCATTTTTTGTTGTAAAAAACTTCCATACCTACCCACATCTTACATTTGGGGGCCTGGCAGTGTTTTTTGAACCTTATACCCTTAATTAATATATTTTTAAGGTCTAACATATATTAATTTAATAACTTTTTCTTTCAATTTGAACTTAAAATCATTCTTGTTTTTGAAATCTTTTTTAAAATCATTTTCATTCAGAAATTTGGTTTAATTTTATATGGTTCTACAAGTGGCTTTTACACATCCAAAAACTTATAATATTATTCTTTCAGTTACTCTGAATTAATTTTTGATTCAAGATCTTAAATTTCAATTTTTTTCTTTGGAAAGAATAATTTTTTAATATTAAAAAATAAAAAACTTATGAAAAATCTTGAAAATATTTTTTTTAAAAAAAAGCATAAAAATAATTTTTTCTTTTATAAATTCTTTCTCTAGTGTCCTTGATAAAATACAGTGCAGCTGGTAATAAGCTCAGTAAGAGATATATTACTAGTCCAGAATCTTCAGAAGCAGAATCTGAAGACAGTATTGAAGTTCAATTTGCTAAAAGAGCCGCTTTATTTAAAACAGAACAATCCAAACAACCACCAAAAGGTGTGTGTTTTCTGTTTTCAA
The DNA here is from genome assembly GCA_023105745.1 of Austropuccinia psidii. NCBI lineage: Eukaryota > Fungi > Basidiomycota > Pucciniomycetes > Pucciniales > Sphaerophragmiaceae > Austropuccinia > Austropuccinia psidii. Next base: position 50,679,091 of record JALGQZ010000007.1, on the reverse strand, counting down.
TTATTATTTTATCTTGAATTGACGTGAAAATGGTCCATAAAAGAAATGGAAGCAACTATTAAGTCAAACAAGATGGATGTGGACAAAGAAGAGGCAAGACCAAAGCCAGAAGTGTCAAATCTTCCTCAAAAAAGACACATATGGAGGATGCCAGAGTTGCCCCCATTCCCCAAGGTCTGTACCCACAAACCTTGATGTGAATTTTCAATCTAGACTGGTTCATGATAATATTTCAAGGGCTGAACCACTTCCAAGTGGAAGGAATAGAAATTTATCAATTCCAATACAAAAATTGGTTCAGAGCAGCCAAAGAAGAGGAGTGGGAAATATGCCCAAGCCTTTGGCAGGGGGCCATGAACTCCTACTTACACATCAAGAGCTTTCTGGGTCAGGAGAAGACCATAGAACTCTTAGGAGGTTGGATCCCATTTTCTTGCAAAGACAAAGTCAAAAAAAAAAGAATTAGTTGAAGAGCTAAAGTCTTTTATCCATAGACCAGAAGGAAAAGTTGGAAATGACTCCAGCTTTGGAGACAGAAGGCCCAGTGGCGTCTACCAGCTCCAAACCAGCTCCAGAAGTGTCCAAAGACAAGCCCAAAGGACCTCAGAAGAAGCAGAGAGGTCCCAAGAACCATCAAGGAAAGGGCAAAGGCAAAGGCAATTGGCACAGACATTACCTACAAGGGTACAGGATTCCCAAACCGGAGCCTTCAGCTGTAGACAGTGTCTTCAATATGGCCAAGACTCTTATGGAATTCACAACCAAAGAGTAGGAAAGGGTGAACAGGAATTTTCCATGCAAATAATAGATTAAATACACTTTGTTGAAGCTGGTATTGATGTAGAACTTGGCAAATTTGATGCAAAGTTAAATAAAATAATATTGGACATCAATGACTTGAAAAAGAATGACAAACATTCTGCTGAAATGCATAAGTCTGTAATTGCCAAACTGGAATTACTTAGCAATACATGTGACAGAATTGAAAGTAAATATCATGTCCAAGATGATGAAATGGAAGATTTTTTCAAACAAAACATCAATGATCAACTTAGAGTTCTGAAAGAATATTTTTTGGCAGTGGCTAAGAATACAAGTCAATTTGCCACACATTTGGAAAAAAGTGACAGTGAAAGGAAGAAATTGAAATAAGAAATACTTGCGCAAGTGGATCAAATTCATAAGAATTATGAATCAAATCCACATATGCCAAGACATTCAACACCTTTGACTGAAGAAAACCTTTCTGTGAAAGAAAGTCTGACCCCGTTTTAGGAGAAAATGTTATCTCTGAAAAATGTATTTCCAAATCTGAAGAATAGCCAACATTCTCTGGTGAAGGAGAATACAACCATATTGAGTTCATCATAACTATTGATATGTTTCAGGAAGATTTTCATATACCTGATGAAATTATAGTGGGAAAATTACACTCTCTTCTTATCAGGACTGCAAAGAAATGGAATTACAAGATGAGATAAGATCATGGAAAACACAATTGGTCTTGGTGGAAATCTGAAGTGATTACCAAATGGGCCAATCATTCTTGGAGGTTAAAAATGGAAAATGATTTTGAAAGTGCCATTTTTAATTCAGAAAAAGATAAACCACTTACTTGGTTCCTCAAGCAAAAACACAGATCATCTGCTTTACACCCAGATATGTCTGACACTATGATTAATATGAAAATATTAAGAAAATGTGGAGGAGAACTGGAACATGCTATCAAGTGCAGATGTGTAGAACCCTTTTCAACGGAGGACTACATTAATGCAATGGAAGATATCATTACTAGAACAAGAATGGGTAAAACTTTGACTAAAACTTCTATGGAGTACAAAATGATCCCAAAGATCTCCAGAGAGGAAAGAAAACCTGAAAGACCTGTCCTAAAGGGTCATAAATGTGGAAGTACTTCACATCTAGGCAACACTTGCACCAAAAAGAAAAAAGTCAATGAAGTTCAAGTCATTGAAGAAGTTTAGTGTACTGAAGAGAAAGAGGAATCTGACCAGGATTCTTCAGTCTCTGAAAATACACCAGTAGAGGACTATCCCATTGAAAACATTACAGCTTTCTTTGAAGTCACAGAAGTCCATACTCACTTATCACAGTACAGTGAGGATTGTCATAACCTTGTCAATATACAAGGTGCCACAATGTGTAAAACCAAACTTGCTAGAGGTAAAGGATACACTGCTGGAGCATCTTGTATCACATCAATCCTGATTAATGATATTGAAGTCAAAGTAAATTTAGATACAGGGGCATTTTGTACTTGTGTAGGCAAAGATTATTTTCAAAACATACTTCCTGGATGGAAAAATCATCTATTACAAATAGAGGGTGTACAATTTAGTAGTTCCAGTAATAATATTTACCCTTTAGGTATATTGGACACTAATCTTGTATTTACACACCAAGCAGGAAGTGTTAGAATGAAGAATGAGATTGTAGTAATGGACAATTTCACATCTCAGCACATCATTCTTGCAAATGATTACTTGAATATTCATGGTATTGATATCAATAACCATAAAGACAGTTACTCAACAATTGGAGAAAACAAAAAACAAAAATTTGCTTTTTCCAATATACCAAAACAAACATCAATAGTATGTTCTGAGAAAGATACTTATAAGGAAGAATTTGTGAATAATCAACTTGTTGAAGCACAAATTAATCTATCATTGTCATCAAAGATGAGACAAGAGATTATTGATGTGTTATACACATATAATAATGCCTTCGCCTCTAATAATGAACCATTAGGTGCTATGAAAGGGCATGAAGTTGATATTACTCTTAATATTGACAGACCATACCCTCCAGTCCTTGAAAGACCAGCTTTTCCAGCCAGTCCCAGAGCTAGAGAAGCCTTGGAAAAAAATATCCAAGAGTTAATCCAACTTGGTTTACTAAGGAAAGTAATAATGAGGAAGTTGAAGTAACAACACCTTTTATTATTGCTTGGAATAATGATAAATCAAGAATGGTTGGAGACTTTAGAGCATCATTATCAAAGAATGAGGACTACCATCTTCCCCACAGAATTATCTAAAGGATGGCTTATCATTTATATTGATGACATCATCATATTTTCTGATTCATGGTCTTTGCACCTTGAAAGACTTGCAAGAGTGCTTCACAAAGTTTCAGAAGTGGATATGAAAATTTCACTCAAGAAATGCAATTTTGGTTTTGAAGAACTCAAAGCATTAGGACATATTATTTCTGGTTTAAGCTTGGGCATTGACAAAAATAAATTAGCAGCAGTGTTACTTAAGCCAATAGCCCAGAATAAAAAAGAGATGATGTCTTTTCTAGAATTTGCCAGTTATTACAGGCAACAATCAAAAGATTTTCAAATTCTAGCCAAGTCACTCTATAGAATCTGTGATCAACAAACAGTATTTGAGATGACACAGGAGAGAATTAAAGCTTATGAGAAGATAAGGAAAGTTCTCACAGAGGTGCCTTTACTCCTCATGCCTGACTGGAGTATACCATTTAAATTTTACATTGATGCATGTGGAGATGGATCAGAAGCAACCCTACATTAAGTCCAAATTATTGATGACAAACCTACAGAAGGACCAGTTTGTTATATCTAAAGGCAGATCAAACCAAAAGAAGCCAGATATGGTGCAAGCCAAATGGAGTGCTTATGTTTGGTATGGTACCTTGAGAAACTGTACTATTATCTTGATGGCATTGATTTTGAAGAGATAACTAACTGTAATGCCATGAAATCACTTATCAACATGAAAACTCCCAACAGACATATGTTGAGATGGCAAATAGCTATTCAAGACTATAGGGGCAACATGACTATAGTTCATAAAGCAGGAAACCTTTACAAGAATGCTGATGGACTTAGCAGGTGGGAATTAGCCAATACTCCTGATAAGCAAGCTTATGTGCCTTTGGAAGCAGAACCACAGATTCCAATTTATGGGATGAACATAGCTGATATTGGGACTGAATTATTTGAAGAAGTCAGAGAATCTTATAAACAAGACAAGAATTGCCATATCTTGACTTTCTTATTATATAAAGACTGCAAAGATACATCTTTAGTCAATGAACTGGATGAAGTTTGGAAGGAATCCTATTCTGAAGGAAGATTTCACTTTTTTTATGGGATTATTTACCACAGAACCAAACATTCCTTTGTGATGACATTGTGTAGTAGACTACTTATCAATACCATTCTTCATGAATGCCATGATAGAATCTCCTCTGGGCACTTGTCAGAGGATAGAACAATTTTAAAAGTAAAGAACTGTGCATGGTGGCCATCTTGGAGAAAAAAAACCAATGAATATTGCCACACCTGTGATAGATTCCAAAAAAGAAACAGGAGTACAGGCAAGAAATTTGGACTTATGATCCATATTCAAGAACCAAAATCCCCTTGGGAAGTTTTTCACATGGATTGGGTCACAGCACTTCCTCCAAGTGGTGATAAAAGTTATAATTCTTGTTTAGTCATTGTAGACAGATATAGCAAAAGTACCATATTCTTACCATGTCATAAGGATGACACTGCTATGGATACAGCTCTTCTTCTATGGAGTAGAGTTATTTCTCATAAAAAATTATTTAAGAATATTATAAGTGACAGAGATCCCAAATTCACATCTGCACTTTGAACCAATCTTCACAGATTGTTTGGGACCAAGTTATCATTCTCAAAAGCATATCACCTTCAAACAGATGGATTGGCAGGAAGAATAATTCAAGCTTTAGAAGACATGATCAGGAGATTCTGTGCTTATGGGTTAGAATTCAAAGACTCAGATGGCTTTACCCATGACTGGTGCACTCTGATACCTTCATTAGAATTGGCATATAAGACATCAGTCCATTCTTCCACAGGTCAAACTGCTGCTATGTTAGAAAAAGGATGGAATACAAGACTCCCAGCAGATACACTGAGGAAGGACCTGATTGACATTCATACTACAGCTTCCAGCTTCAAACTCATGCTTGATAAAGTGAAAAATCATGCAAAGCAGAGTATGAATGACACTTTTGACTATGCAAAACAGAAGTGGGACAAGAGTCATAAAGTACCAGACTTCAAAGTAGGGGACTTAGTTCTAGTTTCAACCTCAAATTTTAATAATATCAAAGGCCCAAAGAAACTTAAAGATTCTTATGTAGGACCTTTTGTTATTGTTGCCTTACATGGAACCAATGAAGTTCAAGTGGAATTAAGTGGTTATTTAGAAAATCAAAACCCCACCTTTCCAGTCAGCCTGTGGACATTAAACCCCTTTGGGGCCTTTTTCTTCTTTATACCACTAATAAGATTGTGATTCAATTTTATTTTTTGGTGGGAGGGAATGTGAGCCTTGAGTTATGTTTTCACTACCCAAATAGGCCACAAATATCTTGAAGCATAATGTTTGAACTATGCGTAACCCACAAGTCATGAATATATTCAAAATCCATCATTTTGATTTAAGAAAAGATGAATTAATTTTTATTGAGTACGTAAATCCATGGATTTCAGACCAGATTTGGATTCCACATTAAAATTCACCTAGGGTAGCTCCATAGAGTGAATAAGCTGAAATTAACTCTTTGAGGTGGTAATATGGAAAATACTTCAATACCACATAAAAGATCCGTGAATTGTTTTGTTTTTCACAATTTCATGCCAAAATAATGGGAAAGTGAAAAATCCCATGTTACATATACACTAAGATCAGTGTTATGCATGTTTGTGGCACTTCAAAACATGGTATTATTATATGAACATTTGGTACACCCATAGTGGATATCAGTCTTTAACCCTGAATCTCTATTTTTGACATGAAAATAGCTAGAGGGGACAAAAGACATCAAAGAGAGCCAGGGTACCCAAGTTCTGAAGCCTCGCAGGCGTGGACAGCTCCAAAGCTTGGTTCCATGGCTGACCTTGGACCAATTACTAAACGAAAACATTTTGGGAACTTGGTTACCATGTCACAACTTCAGTAAATCATAAGAAAATAGTAAATAACCTGCTATTCTGACATTACAAGGAGGGAAAGAGCAACTTAGACTCCTGTAACCATGTTAATTATTAATTATTTTCCATGTATAAACCCTAAAATAGTAATTAAAACACTTTTTGGACTAGTATCCATTGATTTACCTCATTGCAACCTGCAATATACTGCTATTTGCAATTCTAAATAGAAATGAGGTAAAAACTTCAAAAACTCATTAAAAATACAATTCTTAATGAATATCTCTGAAACGTTCAGGACAAATGGAGAACTGTATTATTCATCTAAAAAACAAAAAAAATTATGGTTTCACTAGTAAAACTAAAAGCTTTACTTACAGTCCATTTTTGATTATTCTATGTGAAACACTGAATCTTCAAAAATTCACAGTAATTCCACCTTGAGATGAAATTTCCAATAAAATTGATACATTTGAGGAATAAACAATTATTTTGAAATAAAAGAAGATTTGCAGATGTTACTCCTTTTATTCTTAACCATATTCAGGTTGGTAGTCATGTAAAAGCATCAATTAAGTAATTATGATAATCTTACATGACAACAGATGATGCAATGATTAATCCAAAAAAGATTATTGTTTTCCACTCACTGGTTTTTCAGTTTTCTCTATGGCACGCCTCTATGAGCAGTTGTTGACTTAAAAGAGGCCTCCTCTTGCTGTTTTTTCCACATCAAATCATCTTATACCTTTATACCATTATTACCAACAAGTAAGTATTAGTTAAATATTTCTTAATAAGTATTTTATTCTTTCAGAATCAACTAGAAGGAGGTGAAATCAAATAATTCAACTATATATTGTTGTATTACTGTTATAATTCATATTGATCCCTAAAAATCCACAATTATACATTGAATTTCTCTACTTTTATCTTTCAATAGGTTCTTTGGAGTATTAGTGAGTGATTTAATTTTAATTCTTAAAGTGTTTTATCTAAAATTGGTTTTCTTTAAGAATTATCTCTATAATTATTTTTGTAAAAGAGAATTATACATTAAGACAATTTTATTATTTGAATAAAAGAAGTTTTTATCATTAAATTCTTCTTGTAATTGATTCTTGTAGACTATTACTGATTAATGTTATAATCACTATTAGTGTATAACACGAAGAAGAAATAATTATTGAATTATTTAATTGTGGTTATAAGAATCTTCATTATTATATTTCATAAGAACAGTCATAGTACTGTTGATTAATAGTAATATTATTAACAGTTTCATAGACACATCTTACAGAGATAGACTTGATCTCTGAATTTGTCTCTCTTGCCATTTGTGAGTTCTCTCAGTAGCACTGTAGAATGACTCTGAAGCTGAACTATTGGACTATTTCCTGATTCCTAGCTTGTATTTTCTGTCTGTACCAGGGTTCTCATCCTTTTGAGGTTTGAGGAATTTGAGCCTGATGTTCAAAGTGATAAAATATGAATGATTTTTTTATTACTTCAATGAAAATAATTCTGCAGCTTGTTTAATTTTGAGACAAGGTAAAATATAATCCCTCAGAAGACCCAATAAAAGAGTATGCATAACATCACTTGTGACCATTCATGAATGGTTCTAGTAAGGTAGCTCTCCTAATAAAGTGTGATGAGAGCCATTCTATGCAGAAATATTCCCCCTTTGGCTGGTTTTAATTTCTTGAAGCCATTGGATGGCTCCTGATCTATGCTGATATTTATCCTTCCGGGTCCAAGAGTGTTTTTGGGTATTTTATATATCCTCAACAAAGAGATTGCAATGTGCATAAAATTGATTTTCCAAATGAGATGAAAAACATCCAATCTTTCTCAAGGCTGGGATAACTCCAATTAATAAGAAAAGTGAGGTCTTGATCAGATGTCCATTGGGGAAACTAGTGGTTGGAGTAAAGTGAACACCCGTCCAGAGCTCCTGGAGCTCAGGAACAAGTGGCTTGAATAAGATTTTAACTGCTTTGAGGTGGGTTCTTTGGGTGTTGGAGTGAATCTATAGACAAACGTTTTTGGATATTGATACCCTTTTTCTGTGGGGAGGTTGAAGGAAATCAAAAATATAACACCTAGTGAAATACTGTTGGACCCAATATTAGATTCGTGGGGAATTGTCCAGTCGCTATATAAGCCAAAAAATAGGTTCCCTGAATTATCAGTAAGCTTGAAGCCTGTATTGTCTAATAATGTTCTCCAAACATGGCCATCTGATATATCTGAATATCTCTCTTCATTCCCATGGGGATATTCTAGGGGTGAATCCAAGTCATTTTCAAAGGCTGGGAGTGAGAGTTTGTCTGAGATCTATTTCTTCAAGGATGAAAAGTAAAATTCTTTTTGGGGTTTTTACTTTTTGGTATTTATATTTTTACTTAGAAGAAAAGTATTTCATTCTTTTTAGTGTCCATATTTTCCAAGAATTTGTTGTATACAACAAGGGAGGGGTGAGTCCTCATGAATGTTATTTCCAAAGGGTGACTTTTTTCTAAACCTAAATAGAGATAGAAACATAATGGACAACATATATGGGTTTTTAATTCACTAAGAAGTTTAAATCTTTTTTTGAGAGTTTTTGAGCTGTTTGGAATCTCACAACTGAAATCAGAGGTCTTTTACAATTTGGCTCTTGTTTGGATTTTCTTTTGCTCCAATTTTAGGCTTTTATCACAATTTGTGTCACTGAAACTCTTGTGAATATTGTCATGCACAATTTAAATCATGGATAAAAGCACTGTTGAATGTTGATAAACATAGGAGGGTAGTGGCCTACTGAAAGAATTGCCAATGTTGTGGATGGTTTGGGGTAGTTGTGCATTTTCCAATGGATTTATAGAAAGGCTTAAATGATTTGTGACCAAATTGAGTATGCATTTGTAGTAAAAATATAGGAAGCATAGACTGTGATGAATTTTTCAAATAAGATTAAATTAAAATATGTTGTGAGTTGTTTGTCTGGGAAAAAGGTAAGGCTTTCTGAGTTAGATGGGCTAGGTATTGAGCCTGGAATATATAATATATGAATACTCATGAATTTTTAAGATGATGAAATGGAAGCATTTATTGTGGTATTATCTCCAATCACTGGAATAATTTCACAAATGGTTTCCTGATGTGTTTAATGGTTCCTTTTAGATCCTTAAGCTCCTTGATACTTACTTCCACCAATTTGGCAAATCTTCAAGATGCAAGTGGTGCATTTGCAAATATATATCTTGCCCACTTTTTGTTGAGATATACTGTACATTTTATATTTTAATACAATTATTATAAGTATTGCTTGTATTTTTATGGGATAAAAAGAGTTTCTGTAAATATTTTTGGTGAAATGATCAATAAGTTTATTGCGTTTGTCTTATCTCAAAATTTTCACGAATTCAATTATCAGTAATATCCAGAGAGTGATTATTTATTTTTGGACAAGAGTGTCTATGAAAGGGTAAATTGAATTCATAATTTACCTTTCTTAATGAATTTGAAGGCTCAGCGGTACTACTATCAAAAATAATCACTTATATTGAGTTTGGAATTATTAAGTTTAACATTATTTCTACAAACTATATTTGGATTTTTTTGGTTTCAAATTTTGGATATAGCATAGCTGTTCCAGTTATTTATTAAAATCAATCGAGTAAGAGTCCTTATGTATGATTATCATTCAGGTAGAATACCTTTCATTCTTTGTATTTAAATAATCTGATATCTAATCTCAAATCAAGCTACTTTATTGCAGGTGTAAGGCCTACATCATGAGTATCATTTTCTCATTTTGAATAGCTTTTATGGGCTGATATTTTTGAATTGAAAAATGGTTTGAAAATTATCCCAAACTTTGAGCTGTTCATCTCTTAAAATAAGGTTTACATTTGAAACCAAAAAATGTATAATTAGGAATTTGGACAAGTGGAAAGCTTTTTTTTCAAAAAATTTAGAAAAAAGAGACTGTAAATATTACATCCTGGTAAAAAGTATCAACTAATATAATTTCAAAACTGTTTGATCTTTTCATAAAGGACAATTAGGTAACAGTTGGCCTCTTAGTCATAGCTCTCAAGTGTTCAATTTCTGGGGAGAGATCTACTGCCTCTCAAAGCTTTATTCACATTTTTTTCCACCTTTGAGTGATGCCATAGCATCAGGTGCCACCAAATTTGATGGGATTTTACTTGGTATATTTTCAAATCCTGGAGCCTTGGCAATATGAGGGTCTGGAATAAGTTGTTGGATTTTGTTAGTATGGTCCCTTTTGGTTCTTGGGGTGCTTGAAAGTTGTTTATACCCCTCATCAAGGAGTTTCAAAATTTCATCAATTTAATTTGATCTCCAGGAAATTGAGGGAAGTAGCTGATCAGGAGAGTCTTTCTCCATATCCGACATCCTTACATCAACCAGAAATAGCCCTTCTATACTTAGATAATTGTTCAGAATAAGTTCTGAAGAAAATTCCTGCGAAATTTTCTTCTTGTTCTATATTTTGAGCTATAATCAGCTAACTCAGGCTTATGATATATATATATCAATTTTTTGGTGCATGAAAAAATAAACTACCTTTTTCTTGGAATTTCTAAAGCTTCCAGCTTGCCTAGTTGGGGATTATTTCATAAATTCTAGTGGGATTTGCTTTTTCAAAATGGCTTTCCTTTCAAGAAGTCATCTATCAAAAATTGACATTCTGTTGGCTTGGTTATTTAGGTACTCTTCAATTTGATAATTTTGAGTCCCACCATGCTGATAACATAGCTCCTAAGCATGGAGTATAATAGCTTTTGTGGATGTGTTCCAGGGTGATGAAGGAGGAGAAACCCAAGAAAATGTAAATTGGGGGAACCCACTTTCTTTCAATAGGGAATGTACATAAGAAAGCCATCCTTGACTGTGGGAATTAATTGCTTGCACTATGGAGGTTCCAACTGAGTATTGACTAGGAGGAAGTATTTGTTCCATTTCTTTCAGAGAGACGTTTTGGATAAAATAAGTTTCATTTTAAATGAGATTTCCAAATGCCCTTGCTGCATACTCCAAAGAGCCTTGTATATGGACTTTATATTTATGCTTACAGGCTGAAAAGTGGTGTTCAAAACTTTCAAGCCCTTCTGCCAAAGGGTGGAGGGAGTAAAAAGGAATGTGCTTGAGTGCCCAACACAGCCTCTACCCAATCTAAAATTGATCTTTCAAGGCCTGTATTTGCAGATGGATTACCCGAATTTATTGAATTTATTGCAAGACTTTGAGATATTTGAGAATTCTTTCTTTTCCTTTTTGGTTGTGATATTAACAAGAAATTAAATGGGCAAAAGCATTACATGAGGCTGTGTTTGCCGGGGGAAGAGGAATTTGTGATGGTTTTGTAGAAGTTCCTTGAGCTAAACCATGATATTTGAATAAGATAGATATAATATTTTAATTAGCTCATTCATTAATAATTGAATAGTGAGAATCACAAAATTGAAAAGTCTTACCCTCTGAGTGTGGTAAATCTGCCATGTTTTATAAATGGTTCCTTGAAAGAAATTGGACTCAAGGGAGAAAATGAGATAGTTTTAGATAAGAGTCAAACAAAGGTGAAACCCAAAGAGATTGCTTAATAAATGGAGCTCTTATAGCTTTTACTTTGGCTTTTATGATAATTTTTCAATTATTTTAATTCTTTATTAAAATGTTTTTGGTATATGTTTGAGGATGAAACTGAAAGTGTCTTTAATTTTCTGTGAAAGTGATTTTTGAATGAGGAAAGAATAAGTTGAAGGTGAGGATTATTTAAGTAGAAAGGTAAATTCTGAATTCTGGTAATTATAAATTCTATGAAAATTCTGGAAGGGATTTGGAATTACTCCTTTTTTATGATTATGAAAGAGGTCAGAAACCTATGATTGCTTTTTTTAAATTGAGAAACCACTTTAAAAATGTACTTTTAATGTAAATCTCCCTTTCTGAGTAAGTATACTTAGAACTAAATGTAACTTTATGGAAATTAAAGTGTAATAAAAAAGGGGATTTGGCCAAATGAGCTCCAGATCATTATTTCTGTTGAGCTTATATATATAGCTTATATATGAAGTGAAATCTAGGTGATAATTGGTAGATGCAGAGGATAAAAATCATTTGGATTTGCTTCAATGAAGGTTGGGTTAGGGATATCAATTGGAAATTGATTGCAAATAATATGGATATTGTCTGGAAATAATGTGAGGCTTTTTTCTAGCCTAAACAAAAGATAGTTCCATGACCATTACCATTAATTCCATTTGATTGTTTTCCCATTTTTTACGAAAAATCCCTGTTTAAGTACAAATTTTCAACTTGAAAGTAAAAGATGTGAAAACGAACAAATCATATATACATCATTCACCAATCACATTTTCCCTTTATGAATAAACCATAATTGCTTGATGTTTATCAAATACCTTCATTTCAAATAATTGGCATCTTTCCAGAAGAACAACTTTACACTTACATCATTGTGATTTTACAATTACCCTTAGTTTCCATATTTTCATTTGAGATATTTCCTTTCTGAATTCAAAAATTACTTTATAATTTTCCTGAACAGATATGTTACCTACAGATATTCCAATATTGTCACATTATTTCTGTGAACAATAATCTTTGAGCATATTGCCACATTATGCTTAAACTTTCTCCATAAAGACCATCAAAGAAAGTGTAATTCATTACTTATATTAGAATGAGTCCAAACCATTTTAAATGTGATTTTTCTCCAATAATTCTGAAGAATTATGAAAAAAACCCACTTACCATAGGCATTTAATCTTGAAAAATAATTTGACCAAATCTAAACACTTTTGCATCTATCCTGTAATTTTGCCATGTATTCCTCAATTTTCCCTCTGAATTAATCCAAATAATTATCCCAATATTATACAAAAAAGTATATATTAGCAATTTGTGTGATACCAAAACCCCAAAGTTTTAATGTAAAAGTTCTCACAACATATTTTTGTCATATGAGGCCCCAACCAAAAGAACCTTTGAATAATGAAAATACTCCAATAATACAACTAAAAATAGAAGAAAGGTCAAAAAAGGAAATTTACAAAGAAAAAGCCAAAACCCCCCCAAAAAGACTTCTAAAATCAGTCAAAAAAGGTTATAAATAATCAAAATATCAAAAAATGAAGAAAAAATACGCAGGGACTTTTTTCCCCTGTCAAACAATAAAAGTGTTTTTCAATGAGCTTAGGTGGTAATATACTTGATGGCCATCATTTTCTGTATTGAAGGTGGTTTGAGCACTCCACAGCCACTTCACTTTACTTACATAAGATTGTCAACAGTTGTTGACAATCTTATGTAAGAAATTCCTTTTGGTGGAAGCAATAGTACTGGTTTCCAAGCACCAACGGATATTCTAACACTGTCAACGATTGCTTCCAGGTACAGAATCCGTATGGTACAGTATGAGAGATACCATCCATACTACAAATGGTAGCTCTCATATCTTGGAATACAATAATTGTCCGAAAATGATCTTCCAGGTGGAGGATGGAGCAGCCTACTCCATCCTCCACAAGCCTAAATTATGAGTTTATCAGTATTATTCTGAGAAAAAAAATTTGACACTTATTACACTTCTCATTTTTTCTTTGTTTTTAATATTTTTTTTTACAAAATAGGACTTTCAATACTGAAAGTCCTAGGTTTTAACTTCTATTATAATGAAACACATTTTTAAATATAAATATGAAAAAACCATGTATGAAAAGTGAATCAATACAGAGATTTCAACCATTTCAAAATCAAATTTGAATTAATTTGAAATTTAATTTTTGAGTTTTTTCAACATAAAGAAGATGTCCCAATATTTTGGTGGCCTCAAGGTCAAGGAGTCATCTTGAAAATTTGTACTCTTAAGTATTACTGATATGAGATGAGCTTATAATGTTTCAGGATAAAACATTTACATAATGTAAGTAAGCTACAAGACCCCAAAATGTAACTAAGATTTAAACAACTAAACACCTTTTATCTGTGAATGATTTAAATTTTAACCCAAGTAATTATATGTTAATATTCTGAAGTTTTGCTCTTTGACCTCTTAGATGAAGAATTGTTTTCTTTGCCACCAAAAACTCATGTTCTTTTCATTTTTCTTGAAACCCAAAACTCATTTTGTTTTCATTTTTTTCCACCTCACCTTACCTTATCTTATTTTTTAACTTTTTAACTCTGCTTGCAAGATAATTTTGAGATAATCACAATGGTAGATTTTGGAGGTAAGTTAAGATTTACTCAACAAATTTTCTGTTATTGATATTGTAACAAACACTAATCAGGGGTAAGGGTATTCATACTTACACCCACTCAAACACCTCAAACCAGCAAGTCCACTGTGTGTATCAGCATTCAGTTTCAGCAGTCTTCTTTGCTGAAACATGCATGCAGTCTGGTTCCTCAATACAGCCTGTCAGCCTTGTTACAGGATGGAATTACCTAATACAGCTCGGATACACCATTCCCAAACTGTATGATCACTAAATACCACCAATCCTGTACAGCTTTTCAGGACCTGTATTGGCCAGACTCAATTCAATCATCAAATCTTCTCATGAAAATTCTCTTTCCGGGTAAGGGCTGGTGATTCTCACATATACCAGCCCCTCTTTCCCCCCCTGGGGACTTGTCCCCATTTGATTAATTTGGTATATTTATTATTTTAAAATTATTCTTATCCTTCTTTTGGGTATTATAGTTATTTGATTTTAAGTTAGTCTTTGCCTGTACAGTATGAGTTGGATGGCCATATTCTAATTAATCCTCCTCTTTCCTTCTGACAGGTTGAAACAGTGGACTTGGACTTGTTTGCGGTTGGATCTTCTATCTATTATTTGTATTCTTGTTTCTTCTTTTCTTATATTAGTCTTTATCAGAAATATTACTTGCATTACACTCTTACGTTTTTTGGCCTATCTTATTCTTTGAGCCCTCTGCAGTGAGTCCCAGTTTACTGAGTGCCACGCCCTCTTCACTTAGAAGATCCCCTGTGACATTAAATTAATTAACTCATATTTGATTCTTTCTTTTCATTCATTTAACTTAATTTCTCTCATTCATCAATTATTACATCTTTATTATTATGAATTTTTCTCTAATCAATTTTCCTCTCATTCTGTCAGGCTGAATCTATGATAAAAGGTATATAAATGTATTTACAACTTTTAACTATGACTGTGACACGGTAAAAAATGGTTATGAAAGATTATAAGGGTTTATAAATGGTTTAATTTAAAATAAAAGGGCTTTACTATATAAGAATATAGTGGTGGTGAGTGCTGTTGAAAGCCCTGGGTGCAGCTTTACCTGTTGGGTTACAACAATAAAGACTAAAATAATTAAAGCTATAATAATACCTGTTTATTTTCCAACAGTATAACTGTATTTGACAATTGTACTACGTAGGAATTCAAGAGCATGATGAGGAAAACTTTTCTGGCTGTCAAAAGCCCCCTTTTTATCCTGAAATGGGGTGGAAAGGCTGCTAGACTTTCCATGTAGAGGAAGTGAAGATTTTTCACTCTCTAGGACAGGCTTATGGTTTACAAATGGACTGTATAGCCTGTATTGGGCTAAGATGTGGTTTTGAAACCACATCTGGGCAGTTTTCACCAATACAGGGTGAAAACTTTCATCTGGGGACCACACAGCCTGGTTTTGACGTGAATGACACATAGGATGCTGTACAGAAACTGTATGGGACCCCAGTATTGACTGAAATATGAGTTTTGAAGTAAAAACAAACTTCTTTTTCTGTTTGAGACCTCATATTCATGGTTACGGGACATTATCCCATGGTAAGGCTGAATTAGCAAAAATGTGAGATTTTAACCTTAAAACAGCCATAACTTTGTCAATTCTCAAGATATCAACCTCAAAATTAGTTCGGTGTGTAGCCCTGAACGTGTTCTACACAATGGTACCTTATTTGATATGGCTATCATTAAATATGGCAAGGTTCACCCATGTACAAGATTTTTTGTACATAGGCGTGTTTGGGGCAAAAGCTGTATTGGTCTTGTTTGCCTCATAAACTTTGTTCTAGTTGAGATATGAGGAAGTGGATGACACCATCAGATAGCCCTGATTGTGATCTTTCCAAAAAAACCACACTTTGGGTATCTCACACTAAAACTGTAGAAGTTAGATGAGAGGTGAATGTTTTGCTCAACCTTATTTGGCCTGAATTTGACCATAACCTTAGTAATATTGGTGCTAGCTCAGCTTGGCTGGTACCATTTGATAGCCCTGACTTAGAGCTTCATTTTGAATACCCATTTGATGGGGTTAAGCCTCTCCTTCTGAATTTCAGATGAGAGGTGAAAATTAAGGTTTATGCTCAGCAACAACTTTGAGCAGGAATAACTTTGTTATTCTTTGTCCTATGGTGATGGGACTTAAATTTTCAGAAAGAGGTGAGTTTCCTCTTCTGTTTGATACATCTTGAACTAATTTGGATCAGCTCCATGGTTTGGTGGTATCTTGGCTAAACCATTGATTTATGGTATTTTGGCTGTAATGCTTGTGCTCTGGTTTTGAGTCACAGGCTGACATACCCTCCCTCTAAGAAAGGCTCATCATTGATGAGAATTTTCAGTCCTCCTAGAGGCTCTGAATCTCCTTAAATGGAGGATCTGATCTGGTATGGCATCTTCTGCCAACCATTTGTCTTTATCAGCTGTTTGGTTCTTGAATCTGACTAAGTATTGTCTTTGATCCTTCCCATTAAGTCTGATCTTCCTGGCCCTGACGATTTTCCTCACACGTCCAGGGGAGTCCTCCACTTCCACTATCTCTGGTGGTGTGGGGCTTCTTCTTCCTGGAGGGGAATTTATCCTCCTCTGTCTGGAAGTATGGCTTGACCAAATTCACTGGAAAGACTGGGTTTTTCCTGGAAAACTCCTCTGTTACTTTGACTTCCACTGCATTCTTTCCTATCAACTTAATGATAGTGAAGGGCCCTAAAAAGGAGTCTCTCATTTTATTAGGTCCTTTGAGATTATTAAAGTTTAGTGTGGACACTAGCACTTGGTCTCCTTCTTTGAAGTCAGGTTCCATATGTGATTTGTCCCACCTCTGCTTATTGTAATCTTTTTCCCAGCTATGCATTTGGCAGCTGTGTCACAAGCCCTCTTCCACATATCATGGAAGTCTTTGGCTGTGGGGTGGATGGTAAAAAGATTATTCTTCAAGTGATTCATAGGCAACAGGGTCCTCCACCCTTTCTCTACCAGTGCAGGTGTTTTTCCTGTGGTAGAGTTCTGAATTGTATTATAAGCCAGTTGGACAGCTGGTAGAAGGGTAACCCAGTCATGGGTTTATCCCTCATGGTCCTTGGATTCCATGCCATAGGCACAGAACCTTCTAAGGATGTCCTCCATTGTATGAATCATCCTTTCAGCTAGGCCATTGGTTTGTGGATGGTAAGCTGTGGAAAATGCAAGCTTGGCGGCAAGCATGTGATACAAGTTGGTCCAAAATTCAAATGTGTATTTGGGGTCCCTATCACTAATGATGATATTAGGGACTCCACAGGTAGATACAATGTTATTCCAGAATAACAGAGCTACAGATATAAACAGCATGCAAGAAACAAATTTCCCATAGAATCCACAACGTCCAGTAATATCTTTGGTAATCCACATTCCCTCATTGAAATAATTTATCAAATTATTAATTTTTCTTTTGAAGCATTCAAAAAGAGGCAATGCATTTCAAAATGGATATTTTCATGAATATTTTACTTAATTCAAACTTCAAAATAAAGCAGTATAATAATGACAAATCATTATATAAGTTAATCAGTTAGTTCTCTACCAAGTCTATTGGTATATAATTTTTTGAATGAATAATAGATTTTAATAATCAAAAGGATGTAAAACTCACTGTGATACTAACTGTAATAGGAAATATTCAACATTTTGATATTGTTTGAGTAAGATATACCAAGTTAATTAAAATTATTCCAAATTAAAAAATAAGTGTCCCAAATTTTTTTCAAAATATGAAATTTGATATAATGTCATTGAGAATTTGAAATTTCTTAATTTTTCAGAAACACTGAATTCTTTGAAAAAATTGATTCAAATGGATGGGTAATAATTTCAAGTGAATCATAATTGGTAACAGAATCTGGAATAGCATGATTCAATTGAGGATCTCATCTAAAAAGGAAGTTTAGAATAATATGGATCCTTACATTCCACCACTTACACGCAAATAGGAAAAGAAGGCCAAGTTTTCCATAGAATTATGATAAGATATACATACCTTCAAGGGGAATCGAGTATCTTTTTTCACAGCTCATTTAATATAGAGAGAAGAGTTAGTACATGAAGTATCAATATTATTAAGAACTTTGAAAATGAATTTTCTAATTTTTCAATTCATTTTTCTTTCTTCTTGGATACACTAATTTTTAAATAAAAATCTGAGCAATGATCAAGAGTATCAAATGAAACTCATTTATTCTAAGATTGATTATTATATTAGTTAGTTTAATCTAAAGTATTATATACTTCAAATAATTGGGCCATATATCAGGCAAAAATTGCTAACTATTCTGAAATTACTCATACTGCAAAATCTCTAATCCTATTTATTATATAAAAATATTTTGAGAAAGGAATACAATTAATACCCTTGCAAAAGCTTCATATCCATTATTTACAAGATATTTGAAAATAATTATTATAAAAATATAGCTCTCATATTTAATCCATTGTTCTTTTTTGAGCTTCAATAATCAACTAAATTTCAAATAAGAAAGCCTTCCTACCCCATAGCTCCCTATTTTGAAGTATTTAAAAGAGAATGAAATGGCTTAGAGTATGTTTTAAATACCTGAAGCTTAATTTCCAAAATGTAGAAAATTCAGTTCTAATTTATTTGGAGAAATTTGTATTTAAATTTTGATCAACTGTTTCAATTAAACAGAGCTTCATGGAATAAGCCTTTAGTAGCGATGAACTAGCTTTCTCATTAAGAATAATAATTAAATAATTGTAAGAAAATTACTTGTAATACTGAGTACTAAGAGTTTTTAGAATGAGAAGAATGATTCTCTTTTTTTATATTTTCAAATTCTCACTCAGAATTTGAAGAGGGTATTATATACCATATATTTTTTCTCCATGCAAAAGAATATTCCAAAAAAACTTTTACAAAACAATTTGCATTTTCTGTGAAATAGTCTAATTATTTGAAACAAGACTATTTTAATATATCATGATTTAATATGAAATTTCATATTACAAAGGGAGAGATATTTTAAAGATGCAACAAATGAACTACCCATGTGCATATATCAATAAAAAAGTATTAAAAGATCCTAAATTCTTACTCTTGCGAAACTCATGATAAAGGATATTACATATAAAAACAGAAATATAGCCAAAAAAAAGTAAAGATGGATTTTAATGATAGAGAAATACAAAGAAAACATTTTGAAACCTACATTCAAAATATGCAATTATTATAAAAGGAATAATTTTCTCGATTGAAAAAAATTAAATAATACATTCCTTTTGTCCCTTTTAAAAAAAATTAAGAACCAAACCTTCTATTTATATTCATTTTCTTTTCTCACTTGAGAAAATATAAGATATTATCCCATTGAATGTCTGTTATATAAAAAGGGCTAAATATCTGGCACTAAAAAATCAGTTTTCTGGTATATGAAAACATATTTTACTGCTTTGATCTTTGAAGAAATGTTTTTCTATGAATATCATAACCCAATGAGATTACCATCCAATATCATAGAAGTACTTAAAAACACAATTATTTTTCTCTCCTAGTATTAGAGGTTGAAAATAATTCATGAGAGTTTTTGCAACCTTTTAAAGCTTAGTTTGTTTATTTAATGAAATTTTCATATAATGGCTAGTCTGAAAGAAAAAATGTAAGATCTTTCTTTTGATTATCTGGGATATTTTTTGTCAAAATTGAGAAGGAATTACAAAATATACTCAATATTTACAATGCCATAATTAATCCCAATTAATGAGGATTTCAAATTTACATTTTTTACTCCAAAAATGATTTCTAGCTCATCAAAATGGAAGAGTTTGAAGCAACTCATCTACTCTATAATTTTAGAAACTAATTTCCTTATTCCCCTTTCCTCTTGATTCTATATATATTCTTTTTAAAGGTATGGAAACAAATTGCTTCTTCTATTATAAAAAAATACAAATTTGAATCGAAAATGATTCATTCTAAATAATAGGAGATATATCATATCAAAATTGGATATTCCTAACAGCTATATGGGCTGAAGTGGAAGAAATTATTATTAAAATTTCTTTTCAAATCATACCCTTTTTATATTTTGAGCTACAAGCTCAAAATATTGACTATTTTAAGATTCAAATACCACTTTTGAGGTGGATCTACATCTCATTAAATAAGGGAACTTTAGCAAGGTTGAATATTTTAGTGAGCTTGAGATATCTGGATCATATTACAGACACCTGAATGTTGGGCTCTTATTATTAACATATAAATAAGGTTAAATTACATGTAATATAAATTGAATTTCAGTTTATCTCATGGCTCTTAGTTTCAAGAATGTTTACTTATTGATAAAGGAATTTGAAAAAAACTATAGCTTTTATAAAGCTGAATATCTGAGGAAAATGCAAATTTTGGGGCTGATATTTTTAAAATATATTTAGAATAGAATATTTATAGCTTAAAATTCATCCAAAAGTCAGTTATTATTTTTATTTCCTTCATATCCATCATTATTCTCATTTTGTACATGGTTTTTTTCCACCTCTCAAAACATATTGTGTTGATAGATTTTTTGAAATTTAAATTGAAATTAATTTCCTGAATTATTCTTGGATCTGATATAGTGTCCAATTTCCTGTTTAAGACCTCTAATGTTGTATGAATGGATTGCATGTGTGACATAACAATCTTCTGAAACATACAAATGGAAAATTAATTTACTCCCAGAATTACAATATCAGTCCAACACAAGTCCAACCCCAATTAAAATTTTACACCTGGTGGCAGGTGTTCATCTTTTACTATTTCAAATTCTTGCATAAGGATATTTGAGAAAAATCTTCTTAAAGTTCAGGAAATGATGAAATTTCTTCAATAGCTCACTCAAACTCTCTCAATGTGACAATATTTTATTCCAAGAATATATAGTATATGAGATACAAATATCTTGAAAAATAAATTGATAGCTAGCTTTATCTACATTAAGCTTTATCTTAACTAAATTTGTCAGCTTCTGAGTCATATATAGCTTCCAGATAAGCCAGCTTATTGTGTGTTTCACAAGAAGCTTGAGTCATTTTGGTTTGAAATTATCTTGGAAATTCACCAAGGCCATTTATCTTAGCACCTTAGCTATATATATGAAATCCTTATTCCGTTTCAAGTGATACAAGATAATAAATAATTAAAATGACTTTGGGTATTGTTTAGTTTCTTCTCAATTATTCTCAGAGGGTCTGTAGGATGTTCGTTTAAGTGGTTTAATAGCTCATTTGAAAAGAGTTCCATTTGTTGAGGTCTGGAAGACATAATTGTGACAATAAACCAGTTACGAATGTCATGGGTTTGATTCTGGTTGGAAACAAGGGAAGCTCTCAATAAGAAAAAATTGCTATTTTTTCTGCTTAATTGGAATACAAGGTCTTTTCCTCTTTGATGTTCCTTGTAGGCTCCTGTTGTGACTACTTTAGCTCCATGAGGATGACATGGGTAATACCATAGTGGTATTCCATACCAATTATACCAGTCTAAAGCTTACGGTATTAAAAAATAGGATTGTGGAATATCCCTGAAGATACTATATAAATCTGTGGAATAACTCAAGACACAAAAGATAAAATTGTGGAATTCTGGAGGAATTATGGAACCAAATTCAGAATAATTTCTTAAATGGAATAAAACTATGTAATTTTTTGAATAAATGAGAATGAAATTGAAGAATTTGGGAGGAATTATGGAAGATATTGTGGTTAATCCAGAGACAGGAATAAAATTGTGGAGTTTGAGAGAAGAAATGGAGGATTTTAAATATTTCAGAGTAACTGGATTGAAAGAAAATTGTGGAATAATTCTGTAAAATCAAAGAAAATTATGGAATAACCCTGGAGATGGACATAGGAATTGTGTAATAGCTCCAGAGATGGAAATAGGAATTAGGGAATAGCTCCAGAGATGGAATTATGAAATGAAGTTGAAGAATAATTTTAGAGATAAAAAATAGGATTGTGCACTAACTCCAGAGAGAGAAATAAAATTATGGAATGGCGGAGAATAAATGAGGGAGTTTTCAGATTTCAGAATAACTGGATGGAAGAAGATTTTGGCATTATAGACAAATCCCAGAATAACTGTGGAGAATAAAATAAAATTGCAGATTAATTTCAGATATTAAAATAGTATTGTGGAGTTACAGAAGAGGTGCAGAATAATTCTTTGAATCAAATACAATTGTTTAATAGCTCCAGAGGTCAAAATACAATTTTGGAATGACTCTGGAGAAGGAAATCAAATTTCATAACTCTGGAACTAAGTAAATCAAACTGTGAATAACTCCTAGGGCATAATCAGAATTCTGAAAATCTAGAAAACTAAAGCTTCAACAAGAAGGATTTCAATTTAAATAATGAATAAAACTTTCTCTTCCCCATTGCACAATCCATAGCAAAATTACACAATTCAATTGAGATAAACTAAATACAGCTATTCACATTCATATTGAGTACAGCATCAGCACTGTGTTTTCTCCATGTCAAGCCAATTAAGATAAATACCTCGAGTGTATGCAAGAAATTACAATGGATTCACCAAAAGCAAATTTCTGGCTTATTAATATTAACACACATCAAATTCAATCAAAATGATGCAATATTTGCATGAAATGACAGAATAATGAAATCAACCCACTAGAAAAATTCTCTCAAGATTGGCTATCAACTTTGAAAACAAACCTTTCCCCAGCTTTGTTCAAATCTAATAGAAGCACACTAAATAACAAATTCTGTATTTTCCCCACTTTCTCACTTCCAAGAGGAATGTCACCAGCTAAATTCTCTCCAAGATATTATATGACTAGAAGAAAGTTCAGTTGTCAGAACCTGTGTTTTCTCCACTTTCTTGGCTACAAAACCCTAACCAGCCAAATTTTCTCAATGACATCACATTATTTTTATAAAAAACACCACCATTGTCAGCCTGTGACTCAAACCATAGCACAAGCATGACAGCCAAATACCATAAACCAATGGTAGAGCCAAGAAACCACCAAAACATGAAGCTGAGCCAAACCAGATAAAAAAAGTATCAAACAAAAGAGGAAACTCCCTCCTTTCCAAATATACAGTTCTCATCGTCATAGGAAAAAGAATAACAAAGTTATTACTGCTCAAAGTTGTTGCTGAGCATAAACCTTAATTTTCACCTCTCATCTGGAATCCAGAGGAAGAGGCTTAACCCCATCAAATGGGTATTCAAAATGACTCTCTAAGTCAGGGATATTCAATTTTACTAGCCAAATTGAGCTAGAATCAGAATTACTGAAGGTATTACCAAAATAAGGTCTAATAAGGGGGAATAAAATATTCACCTCCCATCTATCTTCTACAGTTTTTGTGTGAGATACCTAAAGTGGGGTCTTTTTTAAAAGAAAACAATTAGGGCTACCTTATGGTTCCATCTATTTCCCCATATCACATCTAGAACAAAAGTTATGGGGCAAAGAAGCTCCATGCAGATTTTAAACAAATCACAAATATGTACAAAAACTCTTGTACATGGCATACCTTTGCCATATTTAATGATAGCCATACTAAATGAGGTAGCGTTGTGTAGAGCAAATTCAGGGATACACAATGAACCAACTTTGAGCTTGATATCTCAAAAACTGATGAAGGTATGGGAGTTTTAAGGTTAAAATCCCACAGTCAGACCAATACAACCTTATTGTGGGATATTCTCCCATAATTATGATTATGAGGTGTCAAAAAGACAAAGAATCCTGTTTATACTTCAATAACTCATAGTTTGGCCAATACTGGGGTCCTGTACAGGTTCTTTACAGCATTCTATGCGTCATACATGTCAGAAGAGGGCTATGTGGTCCCCAGATGAAAGTTTTCACCCTGTATTGGTGAAAACTGTCCATATGTGGTTTCAAAACCACATCTGAGCCCAATACAGGCTATACAGGCATTGTGAAAACCACAATCCAGTCCTTGGAAGTAAAAATTCTTCACTTCCTGCACGTGGAAAGGTCTAGAAGCCTTTTTCACCCAATTTTAGGATAAAAAGGGACCTTTTCTCCACCATAAAAGGTTTCCTCATCCTTCTCTTGAATTCCTACATAGTAAAGCTGTCAAAAAAAGTTGAACTCTTGTAAATAACCAGGTATAATCATAACTTTAACTAGTGTAGTCTTTATTATTGTAACCCAACAGGCAAAGCTGCACCCAGGACTTTCAACAGCACTCACCACCATTATTCCTCAATAGTAAAGCCCTTAATATTCTTTTATAAACCCTTATTATCATGAGGAAACCTTTTTATACTATTTTCACCATGTCACAGTAATAGTTAAATCTTGTAACTAGTCATTAATAAGCTTCATAATAGACTCAGACTGACAACCAGAAGAATTCTCTCAGCCAACATGTTGCTACACCAAAACTACGTGTCTCACCAGCTCAAACCTCTCAGCTATTATTTTTCTGACTCCTGTTTTTTGAGAGGCTCTATAGAGGCTCAAAAGGAATGAATAGAGGTCTTCTCTCCCTCATTTTCGGAAAACAATGAAAACATTCCCACTATTGGGGATTATAACCATCTCTGAAATTGCAGGATATCAAGAGTAGTGGTGTTGTTTTAGCTGTAAAAATCTCAGTATCTTAGTATTTTTGAAGAATAGTATTATAGCTATATTGAAAAGCTCAGTAGCTTAGTATTATAGCTGTAGTGAAAATCTCAGGAGCTTAGTATTATTAAAGAATAGTGGCCATAGTGAAAATCTTACTAGTATTTATATAAGATTATTAAAAGTAATTATTAAAGAATTATTATTCTTATTTAATCTACTAATCTTATCATTAGTAGTCATATCAAAAAAAACAATATAATCAAAAGAAAATCTTTTTATTAGTCTTTGTGAGATAAAATCAAATAGTAGTCTTTAGTTTATTATAGTGTCATATCAGAGGTTTGGCTATAGAGCTATTGATGGGTCTTATTTAGAGACTATTGATAAGTCTGTTCTATCTTTTAAAACAACAGATATTATTTTATCTTGTGATTCTCTGTAGGCTGACTATCCATTATTATTTTGAGGGGCAGCTAATACACCTTAGAACCAATGGTTATTGGAAAATTCTTCAATTCAAAACAGACCTACCTATAATTTCCCCCTCAAGGTACTTCCTTATTTGATCCCACACTGTCAGCTACATGAGCTTTGTGATTCAGGGCCTTGATCCTGGAGGTGCTGTCACATGGTGGAGTTTGATATACAACTTGCCAGTAGTAACTAGTATTTCAACCCATTTAATAGCATTTTCAGAAATTGTTTCCTTTCTTGAGGTCTGGAATACATACAGAATGGTGACAGGCTCATTAAGAATTGAGACATAGATATTAAGATAGCAATGTTTCTAATAAATCAAATCACTCATTTGTAGAAATATTGAATACTTGAGACAAGTAATGATAAGTTCTTCATATTTTTCCCCTGAAACATTGACACATTCCAATTATTCCTGTATATATGCTATGAAGGAAAGTTTTTTTTCTAAATTATTTCCTTTCATTATGTAAATATAACTCAATATTCTATGATAAGAAAAATATTCCCAAACACAAAATGATAAGGCCATAAAATTTTGTGGACTTCAAATTTTAAACCTCAGAGAATAAGTGTGTTGAATTTTCATTATGTTGGAGTTGGTAGATATCTTAGCTAAAAAGGAAGTAGTCTGGGTTGATACAATGACTCACCAGAACCATTCAGACCTAATTATTTCTCTTAAAATTTCCAAAAAGCCTCACATAAAAGGCTCATAGTACCTCTAGTTAGTGGAATACAAAATTTAATTCTTCTTGGCTTCTCCTTCAGTAGAACTACGCTTCAAATTATATAATATGTAATGGTTCTCTCCAAAGGAAAAGAGGGGATAATTTAGTAAATCTTCTATGAGCCCTTATTATCTATTATGATAATAATTGTAGATTTATGATGGAAAGAAAATAAAAAAATTCTTGAGGCTAGCCTGGTTTTCAAATAATATTTTACTGCATATATTTGGCTCAACTGAGTCAAAGATGAACCTTTTACAAGAATGAAAGAAAAGAAGTAAAGTAACAGGATTTTTTATGAAGATATAATGATCAAAATATAAAATTTATACTGAATTTAAATTAATTCATGTAGTGTTATCTGGGATATTCTACATAGCAAATATGATGGATAAAAGCACTTTCTGTGATTGAGCCACTTATATGTGGAAAAAATATGATCTCCTATATGATTAAGCTTTTATTCTAATAATTAAATTATGTCTTTTATATCAGAATAGAATAGTATAGAATCTATTAATTGTATTATTTTATTTGTATAAATACAACATACTTAGTATAAGAGTTGTTTATTAAAATCTTGATAGTACTACTACTGATCAAGATTGCTAAATCTTTTCTTATTAAGAATGATTTCTTTATTTTAACTTCTATACACTACTGGTTATTATAAAATTAAGTCTTATATTTCTACTAGAATCAATTACAGGAAGATGGAATAATAAAAAATCTTTTCAAAGAATATGTGATTAATTTAATTAATGTTTTTTTGTCAGGAGTAATTATCATAAATTCTTGAAAAAAAACTAAAAACTAGGGAAAAGAGCCAGAAATTTCTAAATAGATCACTGATACTACAATGATACCTTGCAAAGGATTGGTAGAGCTATTTGAAAAACTATTTGTGGACTTATAGAGTCAAAGGTTTTATAAATTTAATAATGCACAAATATATATCTATATTACTATTTTAAATATTAATATTATATTATTTACCTTTTTTTGATTGACTTCAAAAATTTAATACATTTAAGAATGATCCAATAACTGATACTTTCTTGGATTATTAATTATTTAATGATTCAACTTAATTATAATGGAATGAATGAATCAAAGCAATAGAAGGCTTCTTTTAAGTCTAATCAATATTTGATTTTCATTACATGGATAAAGCATAAGAACTAGCTACATGATTTGTATCAATTATTAGATCACTTCTTTTCACCTAAAATTATGATAAATAATCAATCACATCAATTTTCATTGCTACCAACCTGTCTATGGTTGAGAAATAAAGAATTAAAGACTGTAAATCTTCTTTCATTTCAAAATTGAAACAAGTTCCTCAAAGGTATTGATTTCATTGAAAATTTCATCACAGCTTACATTTTCTGTGAGTTTTTGAAGATACAGTGTTTCATGTGTAAACATCTAAAATGGACTGTAAGTAGAACTTTTGATTTGAATAATGAAGTCATAACTCTTTTTGGCTTTACTATAGATTATCCCTTTTTTCATTGGTCCTTAAAGTTTCAGAAGTTTTAATTAAGAATTGTATTTCTAATGAATTTTTGAGGTTTTTACCTTATTTCTAAATACAAAAGCAGATGTTATAGATACAGCTAGTTTCCAGGATGTAAGTTCATGGATACTAGTCCCAGAGTTGCTTTTATTGATTTATTTTGGCTTATTAATGGAAAATAATCAATAATGGACATTTTTAAACAAGGAATAGCTTCTCATTTCCTCTTTGCCATTCCAAAATAGAAGCTTATTTTCTATTTTCTCATCATTCAATGAGACTTAGCCTGAGTAAAAAAGTTCCCAAAGGGTTTTAATTTACCAATTTTCCAATATCATCCATTTATCAAGATTTTAGTACTTTCTAGATTTCAGATTCCTCAGAAATTGTGGTACCCTTTCTCTTTCTGATGTCTTTTGTCCTCACAAGCTATTTTCATTTCAAAATAGTGGTTCAAGTTTGAAGACTGATATCCACTACGGGTGTTCCAAAAACACATGTATTAATTAAGTGATTCTGAGCTCAATAAAAATTTGTAGCACAAATAGTAGGCTCTATTTCACATTTTAATATTAACAAACCCATTATTTTGGCCTTAAAATGCAAAAAAAAAGTTTTCACAATTCTTCTATGTGGTATTGATGATTAGTTATTGAAGTATTTTGCATATTTCTGCCTCATATACATAATTTAGGCTTATTTACTCTATGAAGCTACCCTAGGTGAACTCCTGTGTGGAATATTTGAGCTTACTTACTCAAAATAATGCTATTCATATTTTTCTTTATGAAAATAATAAATTTTGAATATATAAATCACTTATGGGTTCTGTATATTCCAAGAATTATTTTTGGCCTTTTTGAGTATATAAAATTTAGCTCAACGCTTGCATTCAGCACCCTTTTGGAAGCTCAAATATTATTATTTTTTCCAAAACTAATATATATGATTTCCAAAACTTAATAATAATTACTTTGTTTGGTGTCAATTATCAGTTGATGTTTGACACCTGTAAATTGATAGATCATACTTCTGAATGGGAC
The DNA here is from genome assembly GCA_023105745.1 of Austropuccinia psidii. Lineage (NCBI taxonomy): Eukaryota > Fungi > Basidiomycota > Pucciniomycetes > Pucciniales > Sphaerophragmiaceae > Austropuccinia > Austropuccinia psidii. The sequence goes on along the minus strand of JALGQZ010000007.1, from coordinate 50,650,446 downwards.
CAAAGTTAATCCAAGAGATTGAAGGAATTGTTATTGAGGGATTTCCTCTTCATTTAAGATCAATGAAGTAACCTAAAGGGGAAATTACAATAATTATATTTAGAATTTATATCATATTATTGTAAGCCTTTCACTACTTTCAGGTTAAGACAATATATTTGTGAATTCCCAATCTTCTAATTTATATTTAATTAACTTAATAATATGTTCAAATAATGGCTAATGGCTTACTAAATACGTTTTGTAAAACAATTCTCTGAAAAATCCTTGGAGGAATTATTTTTTTAAAAAATCTCCAGCAATATTACTTTATGAAAAAATAATTTGGAAAACCACATTCAATATGACAAAAATAATGCTTAATTCTTATATTATAAAGAAAGCCTCCATGATATATAATAGTGATTTGAAATAAATACTATTTCATTCATTACTATATAATGAAATTAGAAAACTTACTAAAGGGAATTGTAAAATAATATAAAAATAATTAGTCAACATTTTGATTCAATGATAGCTCTGCTTTATATATTCCTCCTTTTTACTTCAACAATGGGAGGTATTAATAGTACTCAGCATATGACTAGTCACAATATATTGGTTTATAGAGACTGAGAAATAATTCAATTAGTAATAACTCTTGAAACACCAATGGTGTTATTGTACCTTGTAATAACCTCTTAGCTATTTTAAAGACATTTCATTGGTCTAGCTAAGGAGTCTTGCTAGTCTATGGTGTGTCCATACCTTAAAGAATAAATAGATTTATATTGTGATACAGGTTTTTTGTGCTCTTGCATGAACTATATGTGACTTGGAAATTATGGGAATATACTTTTTGTGTAGATCTAATGTATTAGCTCACTGATAGTGCTTTATGATATTGTGGAGTATTAAGTATACCCAAAGCTCTGTGTTTATTTGGGTAGACATCTCTAGCTCTTTCTTCCATTAATTATCTTTGAAATATTTTTATATTTACTGCTTCCTTATATTTCTATTAAGCGCCTTGAGATTATTTGAATGAATTTCTAAATCTTCATCTTATATAATTGTTATTCCTTCTGAGCCTGAATATCATTTTTATGATAAAATCCAAAATGCAACTATTCTTTTTCTTAAAGCTGTTTAGACTCCAATTATTTCTAAAGCTCCAGGTTTATAATTTCTAAGTCAGGTATTATATACCAAACACATTTTTCCTGAAACATATTTTTTCTTTGATATGCTCCTTAACCAGTAAGGAAAGGCACAATAAGATTGAATTATAATGCAAAATTTCTCTTTTCTTTTGATCCCTCAAAAAATGTATTTGAAAAATTTCAATATGATCACCATGATTATTTTTTGCTTAAGCTACCTCATAGGATATATTAGTTCTATAATAATTTTCATGAATTCTTTTGATTAAGAACTCTTTATTTATGGAAAATAGTAGGAAATACATTATAAAAACAGGTATTTGATGAATAAACCAAAATACTTTTCAAAATATGCACCTTGAATTGTAGAAAAAACTGATCTATTCATTTATTCTCTCTAGAAATCATTGTTTTTGAAACATAAGACTTCTAAACTAATAATACTATGAGAAATATTCAGAATATCAAGATTCCTATCTGGATCATTTTAGTGAGAACATTTCTCAGAAATTTCATCTCGGAATTCTTAACAATTAATTTACCTCATTTAAATAAGGATCCTAATAAATATTAAAGAATAACTGTAACATAAGATTTGAGGAAAATGTGCTCAATGTAGAGAGACACTTCTTCTAGGACACTACTTATAGGATTTGGGAGTAAGATACAATAGTTACAATAGCTAAAAAGACATATTTGAGTTCTTCTATTCAGTTGATTTAACCCTTCATAATTTAAGAGCAATCTTTCTGTAGCTCTCAAGCTATTTCCTTAATTTTTACTTCCACTAGTTTGGAAAGGAAATTATTGTGACATGAAATATAAAATATTTAGATAGAGGCCTTCTCTGATTCCTTCATAATTCTATTTGAAGGAATTTAAGAAAATATGACATTATTTAAGGGAAGTACCAAATAAAACCCAGTTGAATTAGCTCAAAAGCTGTTTTTTTATTAATGTACTACTATTTATGGTAGAACTTCTTCCTAAACTTTAAAGTATTTTTTTTACTATTTCAAATATTGCTTGTACAGGGCATGCTGATTCAACTCCTTTATCTTAACTCCAAGGAGACTCAGAAAATGGGAAAAACTTGATAACCCCATGACTCTTACACATTTTTCATATGTATTTGAAGCAAATTTAAAATTGGAAAGTTTTCATCATTTGAAATCTAAATTATGAATTACTAAATTCATTAGGCTTTGCAAAATAATTCAAAAATTAAGCAGGAATTTGGAACATAATACAAGATTATTAAAAAACACTTATCCTTCTACATATAAGGATATCAGGAGGGAAAATTTTAAGTAATCATTTGTTGTTGAATAATTTCTCAACAACAATAAACAAAAATACACATAAATTTTGTATCAGACAAAAGATGTATATTTTGAGTTTAGTCTTCCAGTAACTTAAATTACATTTAGTTGGGGTTTGGTAGATAAACAGAAAATCTACAGTGCTTTCATCAAGGAAGGAGATTTAATATGTCAATTGATATGAAAAATGCTCTGTTTCTTACCTTAGAAGCCAGTTTTAATGATTACTGTATTCCTAAAAATTTTAAGACACTAAAAAGTGTGTCAAGAGCCTCCATAATTTTCAATAACATATATTAAATTATTCAATCTAAATGATGAGAAATTATTTAAACTAACCCAGTCAGATAAAAGGGAATACTTCAATCAAGCACCAGAAGCCAAAATCAGAATCTTTATGGCTGGCTGTATGGGATATCTAGAATATAGTTGATTACAGATAGAAACACAAGTTTGGGAAATAAACTGCAACATAATATAGTTGAATATAAATGAAAGGGATCTACTAATACAATTAGAAATGGTGAGTACCTTTGAGAGCCCTGGGTGAAGGTTTTATTATCTGAGCTATTGTCATACACACCAAAATAGTAATTATTATATGTATAACCATTAGTATTACAAGGTTACCACTTCCGAAGGAAGTCTTAATATGTAGGAATATAAGAATAGTTAAATTTTTCATTCTTAAATTGAGTGAGAGAAAGGCTCCTCTTATGCCTTGTTGGGATTGGTGGAGGTTTTTTTCCCTTTTCCAAGAATGAAAATGAAAATTTTAACCTTTTATGGCCCGCTTGTTCTTAAAAAGCCTCGTTAAGACGTAAATGAGTAAAATGTGGTTTTGAACCTTCTACTTGGCTATAGTAGCAAGTCTATATTGATGCAAGGCTAATAATATAAAGGGTCACATAAGAGCTTTCATTGCCTTTCAGAGATATATCAAACAGTTAATAACATCTATGTAAAATCATTTTTTATCATTTTAGAGGTCTTTGAGACTCTATACATTTTTGGCTCAAACATAAGTGGTGTATAAGTTATTACATTCTTTGTACAGCCACTTCTGTCTTGTTCATTTTCCAGCTAAAAAATCTCATTCAACTTTTTAGATGTAGTTAAAAGAATAATACAAAACTTCATGGGTTTATGAGCTATTTAATCATTCATGCTATATCTCTTCCCTTATCCTCTTGCACATAAGATGATTATGCAGGGAATTCTTTCAGTGCGAAAGAAACTTCAATCCCAGATATCTTGGTTATTTTTGAAGATAAGAAGCTGTAAATCATAAAGAATGGAAGCACTTGGGGATCCCTTAAATTTTTTATTGCTAATTGTATATCTTGTTTTCATATGGCAAAGTAATAGGGGTTGCTAACTTGTTGAAGCCTGGAATTCCAGATCAAGAACTTCAACCCCAGATATCCCAGTCAGTCTTTGAGATCAATTAATAAATATTTCTTTTGGAGGAATTCTTCTTATCTAAAATTTAGTTAATAAGGGTAGTGAAAGATGATTAGAATATGAGAAGGGTAATATGAATATTTTCTTTTAGCTGTATGGCTAACAGAAGGCCAAGAAATGGGTTTCATTGTGTAAAAATATTTTTTTCTTCTAATTTTGATGCCTCTTTTTCAACAATACTATTACCTCACATCAAGAATAATCTTTCATGTAAAAGTAAGAATTAAAAAAGGGGAGTGATATTTCCACGCCTATGCCCACGCATAAAATTGTGGAGTCAGATATGCCTTCACGCCTTTCATGGATGCAGTTTGCTAAATCCATGCATCCAAGTGATTACTAAATTCACACCCCAATTTTTTTTAATCCAAAAGAACTATAATTTCACAGTTACCCACTTTCAATTTTGATGTTCATATGAGTCTCTAATAAAAGTTTTGATAGCTCAGAATATGTCAAAGTACTTGCTAAAGTTGTTCTTACATGAAAAAAATAACCACCATAAGGACAGGAAAATAAAATCCGATCAGTGATTTGAATGATTAAAAATGTACACACCTTGCCAAAGTCCACTTCCTCTGTTGTACCTGTAATTCATAAATATAAAATAAGTGGTTCTAAGTTTTTCATCAAATAAAACTTCTTATGAATTAACATACCCTTTGCATGTTTATCTCCACTGTATCAGGTGATATCAAATGGTATGCCATTATATTTTTCCTTTGTCCAATGTGATGTAGACAATAAATAGCTTGATCTTCAGCAGCTGGATTTCAATGAGGCTCCTAGATATATATTAGATATATAGATTATATTAAAATATCGCCTCATGGTCATGTAATCATAATTCATACCATTATAAATACCACGTCTGCACCAGTTATATTCAGACCAACCCCTGCAGCCCCTATTGAAGCCACAAGTACTTCTACATTGGTGTTTTCCTTGAATTTCTTAAGTTCTGCTTCCTGTGTAGCTTGGCCTATTGTTCCATCAACACGTGTAAAAACGATCTTATTGTTTTCTAAGACAATTCCAATCCTAACAGTTTATCACAAATAATTATCAAAGGAGAGGTACAAAGCAGAAGTTTAATAGACAAAATAAGGGAAATAACCCAACTTACAAATCAAGAAATGTTGTAAACTGTGAAAAAATCACTGATTTGGGGGTTGAATTTTTAATGTTTCAGCGTGATAAAAGAATTTTCAGGAGCCTCTTAATTTTAGTGCTTTGTAGACATTTTTTGACATCAACATGTTCTGTTATGGTACTATTAAAAAAACTCCCTTCTATCTGTGTCCCATATGGTGAGATCATACCTTCAATGTCATATATACTTTCACTAAGCAAGTGATGATTGCAACAAAGGCAAAGCTTGTTTATATACTTGAAGAACATTTCTGAGCCTTGATTAGATGATGATATGAACTCTTTGCAAATATCATTATATCTATCTAAAGTCCAATCTGAGAGAGGTTCATGGATATAATCATGATTAATTTCAGGTAGATCATTTAAAATGCGGGTCCTTGTTTCTTTGTAGACAAAGATGCCTCAGGCATAACTGAAGGGGGCTATAATTTCCTTTTTTGAGCTCTTCCAATATTTCTGGTACCAAATTATCTTGTTTTTCACTTTGAGGTGCTGTAATGAAGGTGATTAGGCTCATTAAGTCATTTATACTGTTTTGAATAGGGGTTCCTGTCAGCTTTGAAGAAAGTTGACTCCTGACTTCTTATCTGACTAGGTATGTCAATTTAATTTATATATCTTTCATCAGAATTCCACAATTTATAAGTAATACATTGAAAAACTCACTGGGCCGCATCTAATACAACTCAGTACCATTCGCTATGGTAAATTCAAGAGCTTTCTATATTATCAGGCTGGCCAAACTCATGGGCTAACAAATGATAGCTAGATATTACAATATCAGCTTCAGACCATTTTTTTAAGTCCAATCTCCTTTCTTTTCTTCCAATGATAGGTGACAATCTTTAGTTGGGATATGTCTGTATGTAATTTTAATTCATCTTCCCAATTCTTTATCAAACAAGGTAAGCATATTATGAGTGTGGAGTGTTTTTGTTTTTTATTAAGAAAGTGAATGGATGGTGGAATATCTCTTTTGGAATCTTCAAGAGTCATACATATGAGTGATATGCACTGAATTGATTTCCCTAGTCCCATGTCATCAGCAAGCAGACAGCCCAAGGGAGTATGGCTGAAGGAGTCTTTGAGGTTATTTACTTGCTTCTTTTTGATGCTATGTATCAAGTTTATTCTTGTAGATGAGGATGATGGTTTCTTTAACCACAGAGATTTTGCCGATTTTCCATTTGGGGCTTCTCTATCTAGGAGAAATGCTAATCCTTTCTTTTGATGAGGCTTGAGTGATGATTTTAGGAATGGTATTAGGGATTTGATTTGTGGAAGGTCATTCCCCCTTGGAATCTTCAGGAGCTGTGAGTGCAGCTCAGGTGACAACAATACGTTCTGAGAAGAGATAACAGGCTGGGGCTCCAGGTGTGAGATAAGTGAACACCCACAATGTTCAGAGCTGTTGTATGTGGCTGGTTGGTGAATTAATATTGAATTCTGCCTGATGAGGTCAAATATATCAATGCTTTCTGAGGAAAACAAAAAAATAAACATTAATATTGGAATAGTGATGTTTTTCTTGTAAAGCTTAAGCTTGAGAAAGATTTCAATGAATACTTTCTGGTTGGGGTTTTTCTCTAGATTGGTGTGCCACATGCCAGAAGGACCACAGGATATGAAGAAATTGGGGTCACCCAATAATGGTACGAGTGCAGAGGTGACATCCAGAGGAAGGCTACCCCAAGCTTCTCTTTGATGTCATGTATACAAGAATGAATTTTGACTTGTATGACATAAGAAAATCCAATCATCTGGTGGAAAAGGTTTCTGAATGGGATTAGTGAGGCATACATGGGTTTTCAATATACCAAGGCAATATGGCTTGGAAGAATCCATATTTTGAAAAAAGATTCAGTTTGATCTTGACAGGAATGAATGGTAAATGAAATGAACTGGAGAGCAAGAATATATACTAAAGTAATTTTGATACTAATCAGGCCGGCTTGTGGTTTGCAGTTACTATTTGTATTATAAATAGAAACACGTGAGGTTCAATAAAAGATTGTTTGAAAAAAAACAGCTCAATTTAGAGAGGCAAGGAAATTTATTCTTGGATATTTCAATATAATTGTATCAAGCTCTGAATGAGAAGAATCTTTATATTCGAAGTCCTGACTTCAAACAGAATACATGAAGGAAATTCCTAAGGATACTTAAGGACATATATTTCAAGAAAGTCACCAAAGGAAAATATGTACTCAAGCTTGCATCAACTATCCCATTTTATGCATAAGTATCCTAGTCTAAGGTTGAAAAGCTACATCAAAAGAAATGGAAAATCACAAGATATTTATATGTTTGAAAGCTTCATTTTTTCGGTTGATGTCTTTTCTTTTCATTTTGAATCTTTTCTTGACGTCCATATGTCTTCTCTTCTTGGGTTATTGGATCCATACATATAAGGCTTTTAGCTCTTTAATATAGCTTGGAGTTGATTTGGAAAGAACAGCCAAAGTGATTTATGGTGGGAAGTTCATCAAAAATAGGAGGTGGCTGAGTGGTCTGGTGAAAAGTGGTCGAAGTTTTCCAGAGAAGCTCAATAATACCTTGTTTGCAAGAAAAATACAAAAGTGTGGAGTATTCAGGAAATGAGAGGCCATAGCCACAGGAGTGGATGGGAGATGGAATTGGTTCTATGGCTGATTTGTCAAAGAATTTGAACAAACAATAAGTCCAAGTATTCATGTCCTTCTCATCTCTATGAACACGATTATGAAAATCATTTGTTGTTATAATTACATTGGAGAAAGACCGTAATTTTTGGTGGAACATTGGATTCCATTCACCTTCATGCCATTCAGGTAGCTGGGCTTCCTGCATGATTTCATTATTCTCACGGGCAGCAGACATAGAAAGAATCTTGATGCGGGAGGAAACAAAATTTTCAAACCTAGATCTAATTTCCCTACCACTCTTGTAGCAAATCCCACATTGGAGCTTGGTCGGAAATTCATCCTTTGGAGCTTGAGGTAGGTGGTATCTTATTTCTGATATGTGTGATTGTAGTAATGCTAAAATCATGTGTAACAGGACCATGATTCTAATTCACAATGGAATTTGAAACAAAAAATGCAAAAGATTGAAAAGGAAGTTGATGAACATGAAATACCATTACAAAAAAATTGATCAAACAAATTCAGGAGCTCCTTAGCTTTCAATACACAACCATTAAGCTTTTTCACCCCGAAAAGGCTTTAATTTCACGTGGTAGGCCATCACTAAAAAGGAAAAGGGTAAAGTCTACCAAAAGGCTTCCATCCAAATTTGAAATTGAGCAGGATATCCAGAATCGTCACAAACGATTTCTTAAAAAGATGCACAGAGCTACTATTGGTCCCAAAGCTCAATTTATGAGGGGGAAAAGCTCTATTTGATGCAAAAAGAGGCAAGCCAAGATGATGAAACTACCACAAAAAGAAAAAGAAAATTATTAAATGATATAGGAAAACTGGAAATAAACTTGAGACCCCAAAATAACTCAAATTGTTTGAAAGAACCAGTGAGTGGATAAAATTTGATATGCAAATGAATAACTGAAAAATAACCTCCTTTTCAAAGACTCTCTATATTGATTAGATACAGCCACCTTTCATGCACAAGTTCATTGAGAAAATTTTTAATCCTCCTGCAGATGGGAATTGTGGATTCCATGCAGTGGCAAAAGGATTGTCACTTTAAAGCCCTCAAAAGGAAAAGAGCTGGAGAGAAGTGAGACAAGATTTGATAGAAGAAATTGATAGGAATTGCAATTATTACAACCAAATATTGGGAGGAGCAGTGGAAATGGATAAGATAAGAGATAATCTGATGGCTACAGCTATCACAAGAATGGATAACTAGTTAAGTAAATGGGATCATGGACCAATATTGACAAATACATATAAGCGTCCATTTGTATTTTTCCATCCAGATTGACAGAACTTCCCACCACAGACAGTCCTTCCAACCCTATGCAGTCCATGTGGAGTTTCAATTATGCATCCAATCTCCCTAGCTCACATAAATGGTAATCGTTGGATACTCATCATTTTCAATGAACATGAGATAGGCAAATTACCTCTTCCCAAATTGCCACCACAGTGGCCCGGGGCACATTCACATCAATCAGCTTCAAAGTGGAGAAGAGTATATTCCTCATCAATAAAATTATTCTGAAAATTTAGACAGATCACTTGTATATAGCATTTTTTCATTTTAGAGTTTTTTTGTCAAATTTCTGAGATAAAAATCTTATCAATATCTTATTTGGCGTGGATTTAGTAATCACTTGGATGCGTGGATTTAGCAAACTACATCCATGAAAGGCGTGAAGGCGTATCTGAATCCACAATTTTATGCGTAGGCGTATGTGTAAAGTTTAGGTTAAGGCGTGGAAATATCACTGCCTTTAAAGAAATCAGGAGATTTTTTCAAAATTCTGATTCCAATAGTTTCAACAAACCTCAATATATTCATTTTAATGATAAGAAGCCATTTCTTGACCTTTCTAACAAAAGGAGTATTCGTTTTCTTCCTTCAAGAACTACTTTTGTTCTTTCACAAAATAAATATATTTGCTAACTGTTTTTTATAATCAAATTTTTCATTTTACAAAACAATTTCAATTTTTTTCTGATCTTGAAAAAAAAACTTTCTTTTTTTTCAAGGATTTTGATATTGTTTTAATAGAAATATGATTTTGCTTTATTTTTTCAAATAAAGACTCTATATTTCAAGTCCTTGAAAGAAACTACTTACCCTCTTTTTGGAAAAATACTGGAGTATGATTTATTCAGAAGAGAAATACAATTACTTTTGTGGCTCTTGGCATATTCTTCATTCCAAACATAAATAGGGGGTTGTATAAATTTCTTCCACAAGAGACTTTCATGATGTCACAAAGTACAAATATCTTCCAAATCAACACCTGTTCCATATTCAATTTAGAAAAAGAGATGTATGTCTTGAAAAATAAACTAAATCTTCTTTGTAATATCAAAAACAAATAAATCACTATTGTAAATGAATTTTACAAATGCATTTTCAAAATACATTGAAGAATTATTTGGAAAGAAATGAACCTATTAACCTTCTATGCAGTTAATAGTTATACACCAATATCTCATTCTCATGTTTCTTTTTCTATCATGTTTTCTTCTCTTAACACTAATACTCAGTATAGTTATCATTTATCTTGGAAAAATATCTTAATATTATTTGAAAATGATTTGAACAAAAGGATGCTTTCTTGAGATACTTGGGAAATTGACAGAACAGGATTAGGGTTAAAATAAATTATGGTATAATTTCTATGAAAATAATCCATATAAGGTTTTTTTATGGGGAAAGCTCCTTGAAACTATAGAAAGAACATCTCTCAAGCTTTCATTCTGAGTCTGACATACTTATTCATTAGGAAATGAAATTAATTTGTGTGAGCCTTAGAGGTAATTTCATATACCCAAAAGACCACAAATACAAAAGTAACATATAAATATATATAGAATGAATTTATTTATATTATTAAAATGAAAATCAAAATATAAATATAAGATTATATTCACAATGAAAGACTTAATTACAATTTAAAAATAAAATTACATCAAATTTTGAAACTGTACAATTACATTTATACTTGAAAAAATTAAGTAAAAATGAATTTTGAACAAAAGTGTAAAAAAAAATAATAATTTTGGAAAAAAGTTAAATAAAAATTATTATAACTTTTTATCCAATAAATAAACATATAAAAATTATTTCACCATTGGATTCCTCATAAAAAATCAGGTGGGGTCACCTCTGGGTGAAAATTTTGTAACTCAACTCTAAATAAGCTTAAATTATGTTTTTAGTATTTTCTGTATGAAACTTGAAGATACTCAAAACTTTAATTTCATTCACATCACATGTAGTGTTAATCACCAAAATTTGTGGTAAAATTGAGGTGTTGTGTATATTTTAGAAGTTATGAGGAATTCAAGTATTTTCAATTGAACTCAATTGAAATGTCAAAATGTGCGCGTGTATTACATAAGTGAACTTTGATTTACATATGAGGTATCAATTATTACTGTATTGAACAGTACAACTCAATTGAATTACATATGTAAATTATCAGTATAATACATGATGAGGAATTAAAGGAAAAATAAATTGGAAAGATTAAATTTGGGGGGGGAAAGGAACTCCAGCCCAAGGGGGAGCTAGACCCCCAAAGTCCTTGCTGAAAGGCATGTGGTGTCAAAATTCACCCAAAAGTTCATCACTTTTGGCCTGGAATTGAGTTACAGGGTCTGTGGACTCAATTGATGATGAGGTTTTGATACCAACTGGGGTAGTTTTAGCTGTTGCCAAGAGGGTAAAACAACCCTTAAGATAAAAAAATCATAGTCAAAACAGTTTTAACTGGTTTCTACGTCTCTTACACACATTCTGACGTGTTTTGAAGGCTCTAGACCAGGTATTGCTATAGTAATGGCTGATTTAAGGGTCTAAAATGGCTTAAACCAGCCCTTTTTTGGTCTAAACCAGGGTTCAATGATGCCATAATTGGATTTTCTGTTATCAGACTGTTTTTCACGACTGACAAGAGTAAATTTTACTTTTGGAGTAAGAAAATTGATGGCTATAAAAGAATGTCTTCTTTGCCCCACTTTTCTCTTCATGTTAGAATCTTTTCCTTTTTATAATTAGTTTAAACATTGTTAAACCAATCGATAAAAGATTCCAACCACCTTTATCAAATCATTTTAAACCTTTTAAACACTTGAAAAAATCATTATAATCATTTTTTGTAACTCTTATAATGATTTTTACCGCTGAACCACCCCAAAAGTGAATTAAAGCATCTTTCATCACTGTTAACTTTGTCACTTTGTTTCCAAATTCACTCTGGTCACTTTTGGGTGTGTTTTCTCTTTAATATTCTTTTTAAAGAACTCTGTTCTTTAATTAATTGCTTGTAATTCATTTCTCAATCAATTCCAAGTGAAATTTCTCTTGAAGAAATTTCTTTTGTAGCCTTAAAATATCTCTTGTAGAGTATTTTTTGGATAAATTTTTATTGTTGGTAAAACAATAAATTTTTATAATATTATTTTTCATACTAATAAAGTTATAAACAATAAAATTGGCATGTTTTCTCCTAAAAATAATATTTCTTACTATTTTTAATTGATTTTTACCTTATACAAATTTTGAGGACAGGAAAAGTACTTGATTTTTAATCAAAGTTTCATATCCACACCTTACATTTGGGGGCCCAGCTGTGATATTTTACCTGTGAAATATTTTTTTTACTCTTTTTAAATCTTTTTTTTATATTGAAAAAATTAAAAACATATAAAGAATAATTATAATTCAAAAAAAAAATCAATAAAAAATAATTTTTTTTAATATTATAAGTGAGGCTTATATTTTAATTTCTTTTTTAAAATATCTTTTTTTACTTAATTAATTGGTTTTTTCATTAATTTTAGTGTCTGAAAAGGTGGTAAGACCAGAAAACATTGAAACAGCCTCAACAGTAACCAGCATTATTCCTGCCAGTACTGTTAATTCTGATCATAATAGTACCATTATTGTGACTCAGAATATTCAACCAGAACCAATTTCTTCTGAATTAGTCAACTTGGAAATAGGTAATACTCTTCAGAAAGCCAAAGATTTGGCCAATAGTAAGTTTTTTGATGTAAAATTACTATTTTAAGCCTTTTTAACCATAATTATGCCTTCAACCAGGTCAGGAGCCAGCTATAACCCCTCAAGCAGCTCCCAGAAAGGTAATAGACGTGATTATGGCAGAGGCCAATCAGGTACAGAAGGAAAAGGGTCAGTTGATGACTTCCAAACAACTAAAATGGGTCATTCTGAAGCGGATAATACCATTTTACCTTCAAAAAGAGCTGACACCGCCACAAAAAGCCTCAGTGGATATATACAAAGCCAGCCACAGTGCATACAACAATGCACTTCAGTTCAAAGAGTACCAGATCCTTGCAGACCTGTGGAATAATTGCATGAATTCTTACCTGACTGAGAAAATTCCTGAGCCATCCCAATACTTGCAAATTGCTCAATGGATGGCATCCATTGATGGAGAAGAAAAACATGATGCTTTTGACACTAGAATGGTGGAAAAACAACCCTCCACCACCCAACCCAGTGCCAAAAACAGCCCCAGTGGCCAGAAGCAGCAATTTCAATGTGAAAAAGCAGCCACAAACTCCAAACAAGGGCAAAGGTAAGGCACCAGCCCCAAACCCTTACAGCCAGGGCTACAGAATCCCAAAGATTCAACAGGATGCCGTGGAAAATGTATTTCAGATGGACAGAACCATGATGGAATTACAAAAGAAGGAGGAAGCCAGATTAAAATATCAAAAATGATTTCTGATACTTTTGATTGTTTTCCAGAGTTGTATAAAGCTACTTCTGACGTAAAAAGTCATCTTTCTGATAAAAATGCATCAATTTGTGACAATCTTAAAACAAATAACTTGAGTCTGAGCCAAATAAATTATACACTTAAATTCTTTGAAAGAGTTTTAAGAACAATCAAAACTTCCAATAATGATAATTCTTTTGGCATTAAGATAAATGATCAATCTGCCATTATTGAAGAATTAATAGACAAATATTCTAAATTTAATATTGATGACATAATTGAAACAAGAATAAAACAATCCATAATCACTATCAAAGAAGATAATAAAAAAGCTCTTGATGATATTTCAAAATTATTTCCTGAAGTAAAGACAAATATAGTTTCCCTGAAAAAGCATTTTGATACCTCAAGAGAGGAAATATCAAAATTAACAATAAAGTTAAATGAAGTTATATCTGATAATCCTAAACAAACAGAATTATGGAATGAGCTGACATATAAAGAGGATGATCATAAAAAGAATGTCATAAACTCTATACAAAACTTGCAACATGAATTAAGAAATTCACAAAGGTGTAACAACAGTAAAATGAATGATATTGAAAAACTGCTAAACACTTTACCAAGAATGTCTATACCTCTGAATCAAAATGAAGATGCAAGAATTCCCAATCCACAAGTATTGGATATTGAAAATTCACAGTTAAAAAATGAATTTTCTACTTCTTTTCATAACTTAGAACCATCAATGGGCCAAGCACTCTTGAAAGAAGTTCCAAAACTTAAAGAATGGCCTCACTTCAGTGGTGAAGGAGAGTATGACCATATGGAATTCATTAGAGGTATTGACATGGTCAAAGAGGATTTTGAATTACCAGACAGATTGGTAACAGCCAGATTTAACACCCTGTTTACCAGATCAGCTCACAGATGGTACATAAAAATAAGACAAGCACATGGACACCAGAGTTGGACTTGGTGGAAAACCCAAATCATTAACAAATGGGCAAATGATGCTTGGAGGTTTAAGGTTGAAACAGCCTTTGAATCTGCCAAATTTAATGCTGATAAAGACAAAGCTTTACCATGGTTTTGCCAACAAAAAGACAGATTAACAGCATTATATCCAGACATGTCAGAATTTATGATCCATAGAAAAATTCTGAGACAGTGTGGAGTTGACTTAGAGCATGCTATCAAAAGCAGGACTACTGAACAATCCTCAGCATAAGATATTATCAAAATATGAGAAGAAGTAACCACCAGAACCAAAATTGGTTCTAGTAGGGTGAATCTCAAAACAAGTTTTAATACACCTTGGAAAGATTATGTGGACAAAAACCCCAAAGAAAATTCTAATAATATTAAGTATAAATCTGCAGATACAGTCAGAAAGTGCCATATTTGCCAAAGCACCACCCATTTAGCCAATACATCTCCAAAGAAGGGGAAAATCAATGAAATTGATATTGAAAAGGAACCTGATGTTGAAAAAGATGACATAATTGAAGACAATTCAGATGATAACTCATCAATATTTTCTGAACCTTCAAAAGATATAGAAAATATCAATGCCACTTTTGTCATCATGGAATCTTATTCCCACTTGCCACAATTGAGCAATGGTCAACTTTATTTATCAAAAGTTCAAGATGCACAACTTAGAAAACAAAAAAAACAGGGGGAAAGGTTATACAGCTGGTAACTCCTGTATAACAGAAGTGGTGATTTACAACAATCCCACCAAACGTTTGCTTGACCCAGGGCCTTCTGCTCTTGTGTTGGAAAATCTTTTCTTAAGACTTGTGTACCAAATTTTGAAGACCAATTGTTACCAATTGATGGTATAAAATTCAATAGTGCAAGTAATCCAATGAAAGCATTAAGAATTTTGGAGACCAATGTCATATTCCCACACATAAATGGGAATTTAAGAATCACAGTTGAATTTGTTGTTATGGAAAATTGCTCTAGTACCCATTTCATATTGGGAAATGACTATTTAATCTTGTATGGGATAGATTTGCATAACAACAAAGACAGATACTTTACTATTGGAGACAATAAGCACCAAACATTTGCCTTTTTACCACTTAAAAGACAAATTACAGTAAACAAAGTCTCACCAGTCAGATTAGAGTTAGAGAAATTCAAGTCTGAACAGTTAAATGAGGCTGAAATAAGCCTTCATCTGACTGATAAACAATAAAATGAACTTTCTTCCCTTTTGTATGACCACAGAGGAGCATTTTCTTCAGACAAAGAACCTCTAGGAGCAATTATTGGTCATGAAGTTGACAGCATTCTTAACATTGAGAGACCTTCTCCACCACTCTTAAGAAGACCTTCATATCCAGCAAGTCCAAAGTGAAGAAAAGCTCTAGGAATTCATATCAAAGAACTTCTGGACCTTGGTGTAATAAGAAAAGTAGCCCACAATGAAGAAGTAGAAATAACTACACCAGTCATAGTATCATGGCATAATGGAAAATCTAGAATGGTTGGGGACTTTAGAGCTCTAAACATTTACACTGTTCCAGACAGATACCCAATACCAAAAATCCAAATTGCCCTTACTCAGATATCTCAAGCAGTGTATATAACCACTATGGATGCCCTTAATGGATTCCAGCAAAATTTGGTGACACCAAGAGCAAGAAAATACTTGAGAATTATTGTTCATTGTGGAGTGTAAGAATACTTGAGGATGCCCTTTGGTTTCTAAAATGCACCTTCACACTTCCAAAGAATGATGAATGAAATCTGCCCTGAAGAACTCTCAGAGGGATGGTTAATAATTTACATTGATGAAATTATTGTCTGTTCCAAAACTTGGGAGGAGCACATGTACAGATTGTCCAGAGTTTTGACAAAAATTCAATCAGTAAACATGAAAATCTCCTTGAAGAAATTTCATTTTGGATTTAAAGAACTTAAAGCACTAGGACATGTTGTATCTGGTTTGTCCCTTGGAATTGACAAAAACAAAGTTGCAGCAGTATTGCTAAAACCCATGCCTCAGAACAAGAAGGAAAGTCAGTCATTCTTAGGTTTTGCAGGATATTACAGGCAAAACATTAAAGATTTTGCATCCATAGCAAGACCACTTTATAAATTGTGTGACAAGGACACAGTATTTGAAATGACTGTTGACAGAGTCAAAGCTTTTGATTCTCTAAGAGAAGCCTTGACCACTGCTCCACTCTTACTGATGACAGACTCTAAATTGCCTTTCAATCTGTATATTGATGCATCAGGGGATGGACTGGGTGCTGCACTTCACCAAGTTCATATCATAAATGATAAACCTGTAGAAGGACCCATATGTTTCATATCCAGACAAATCAAACCAACTGAAGTCAGATATGGGGCAAGTCAAATGGAATGTCTATGCCTTGTCTGGGCTTTGAAGAAACTGAACTAATTCTTAGAGGGATGTGCTTTTGAGGTGATAACAGATTGTAAACCTGTCAAATCACTTTTAAACATGAAAACACCCAACAGGCATATGCTCAGATGGCAAATATCCATACAAGAATACAGGGGCAATATGACTATTGTTCATAAGGATGGGGATATTCATAAGAATGCAGATGGACTAAGCATATGGCCATTACCAAATAATATTGATAATCTTGCTTATGTGCCAGAAGAGGCTTCACCACAGATCCCAATAGAAGGAATAAGTGTTACAGACTCGAACACCACCTCCTTTGAAGAAGTCAGGAATAGTTACACTCAAGATAAGAATTGTAGCTTCTTATGCCAATTACTTAACAAAGACTGTAAAGAAAACTCTCTAATACATGCCTTGGATTAATTATGGAAATCATCTTATGATTAAGGAAGATTTCACCTACTGGATGGTATAATTTGCCACAGGACCAAGCACACATGTGTCATGACAGTTGTGGACAGGTCATTGAACAATCTTGTACTAAAGGAATGCCATGATAGCCCCTTTTCAGGACATCTGTCGGAAGACAGAACAAGAGAGAAAGTAAAGACCTTCATATGGTGGCCAATGTGGCAGAAAGATCTTGCAGAGTATTGCAAAACCTGTGACAGATGCCAAAAGGCAAACAAATCCACTGGCAAGAGACTTGGAAATATGATAAAAAATCCAAGAACCAAGCAGACCTTGGGGAATTGTCCATATGGATTGGGTAACTGGACTACCACCAGGAGGTGACAGAAGTTATAATGCTTGCCTATTAATTTTGGACAGATTCAGTAAAACTCCAATCTTTTGACCATGTCACAAGGATGATACAGCCATGGATACAGCTCGTCTTATATGGAATAGAGTAGTGTCATGGACTGGAATCTTTACAAATATCATTAGTGATAGGGATCCCAAATTCACTTAAGCACTATGGACAAATCTTCACCAATTATTTGGCACTAATCTGTCTTTCTCTAAAGCCTACCACCCACAAACTGATGGACTGGCTGAAAGGATGATCCAAACCTTAGAGGACATGGTAAGAAGATTTTGTGCATATGGCCTTGAATTAAAAGATTGTGATGGATTTACCCATGATTGGTGTACTCTGCTGCCAGCACTGGAATTAGCATATAAAACATCAATCCATGCCAGTACCAATCAAACTCCTGCTATCCTAGAAAAAGGATGGAACCCCAAATTACTCCAAGATTACTTGAGGAAAGATTTGATTGAAATACATCCCACAGCTGCTAGCTTCAAAGGGATGCTAGACAAAGCTAGGAAGCATGCAGTAAGGTGCATGGAAGACTCCTTTGCATATGCTAAAGACAAATGGGATAAATCACCTGCAACTCCAGATTTCAAAGTGGGGGTCCTAGTTCTTGTATCCACCACTAGCTTCAATAACAGCAAAGGATGTAAAAATTTGAAAGACTCCATTGCAGGACCTTTCATTATTAAGGGCCTCCATGGAGAAAATGCTGTTGAAGTAGAGTTATCTGAAGAACTTAGCAATAAGCATCCTACATTTCCAGTGAGCTTGATAAAGCCATCTAAATCTAGTGATGCTGAAAAATTTCCCTTGAGGAATGAAATTCCCCAAGCTATACCTCCTGTTGAGCCATCTGGCAGTAAGAAAATTACCAAAGTTCTCAAAGAAAGAAAGTTGAGAACCAACAAAGTTAGGGAATACCTTGTCAGGTACAGTGACCCAACTTGTGAAGATGAATGGTTTCCAGAAAAAGACATACCTGAAGCTACTAAAATTCTCAGAAGGTTCAGAAACACTAGAAATAACAATATTACAAAGTAATATTCTTTTTTTAGGGGGAGGGAATGTGAGCCTTAGAGGTAATTTCATATACCCAAAAGACCACAAATACAAAAGTAACATATAAATATAAATAAAATAAATTTATTTATATTATTAAAATGAAAATCAAAATATAAATATAAAATTATATTCACAATGAAAAATTTAATTACAATTTAAAAATAAGATTACATTAAATTTTGAAATTGTAAAATTACATTTATACTTGAAAAAATTAAGTAAAAATGAATTTTTAACAAAATTGTAAAAAAATAAATAAATTTGGAAGAAAGTTAAATAAAAATTATTATAGCTTTTTATCCAATAAATCAACATATCAAAATTATTTCACCGTTTCTGTATGAAAATTGAAAATCCTCAAAACTTTAAGTTAATTCACATAACATGTAGTGTTAATCACCAAAATTTGTGTTAAGATTGAGGTGTTGTGTATATTTTAGAAGTTCTGAGGAATCAAAGTATTTTCAATTGAATTCAATTGAAATTTCAAAATGTGTGCGTGTATTACATAAGTGAACTTTGATTTACATATGAGGTATCAATTATTACTGTATTTATATGTACAACTCAATTGAATTACATATGTAAATTATCAGTATAATACATGATGAGGAATTAAAGGAAAAATAAATTGGAAAGATTAAATTTGGGGGGGGGAAAGGAACTCCAGCCCAAGGGGGAGCTAGACCCCCAAAATCCTTGCTGAAAGGCATGTGGTGTCAAAATTCACCCAAAAGTTCATCACTTTTGGCCTGGAATTGAGTTACAGGGTCTGTGGACTCAATTGATGATGAGGTTTTGATACCAACTGGGGTAGTTTTAGCTGTTGCCAAGAGGGTAAAACTACCCTTAAGATAAAACAATCATAGTAAAAACAGTTTTAACTGGTTTCTACGTCTCTTACACACATTCTGACGTGTTTTGAAGGCTCTAGACCAGGTATTGCTATAGTAATGGCTGATTTAAGGGTCTAAAATGGCTTAAACCAGGGTTCAATGATGCCATAATTGGCTTTTCTGTTGTCAGACTGTTTTTCACGACTGACAAGAGTAAAGTTTACTTTTGGAGTAAGAAAATTGATGTCTATAAAAGAATGTCTTCTTTGCCCCACTTTTCTCTTCATGTTAGAATCTTTTCCTTTTTATAATTAGTTTAAACATTGTTAAACCACTCAATAAAAGATTCCAACCACCTTTCTTAAATCATTTTAAACCTTTTAACCACGTGAAAAAATCATTATGATCATTTTTTGTAACTCTTATAATCATTTTTACCCCTGAACCACCCCAAAAGTGAATTAAAGCATCTTTCATCACTGTTAACTTTGTCACTTTGTTTCCAAATTCACTCTGGTCACTTTTGGGCGTGTTTTCTCTTTAATATTCTTTTTAAAGAACTCTCTTATTTAATTAATTTCTTGCAGTTCATTGCTCAATTAATTCCAATTGAAATTGCTCTTGAAGAAATTTCTTTTGTAGCCTTAAAATATCTCTTGTAGAGTAGTTTTTGGATAAATTTTTATTGTTGGTAAAACAATAAATTTTTATAATATTATTGTTTTATACTAATAAAGTTATAAACAATAAAATTGGTGTGTTTTCTCTCAAAAATGATATTTCTTACTATTTTTAATTGATTTTTACCTTATACAAATTTTGAGGACAGGAAAAGTACTTGATTTTTAATCAAAGTTTCATATCCACACCTTTCAATTTGATTCTGACATTTCAAATTAATTTAGTACTTTTGGATATTTTTTGGAATTTTTTATTTTTAATCTAGTCAAAGCTTATATCAACTCTTCTTTTTAATACTTTGTCTGATAGTTTTCTACTGAATAAATACATAAAAAATATATAAAAATATTTCAGCTTTAAGATATAATTTTTTTTATTCATTTTTTAAATTTTCAGTATGTGCATTTTGTGATAGGAGAAATATTTTCTAATTCTTTGAGGATTATATAACTGAAATATCTCATATTAGATCCCTTTTATGTATTCCCATCACTTATTTAGATTTTTTCAGTTATGGGATGAGAGGCTGAAGAAA
Organism: Austropuccinia psidii; assembly: GCA_023105745.1. NCBI lineage: Eukaryota > Fungi > Basidiomycota > Pucciniomycetes > Pucciniales > Sphaerophragmiaceae > Austropuccinia > Austropuccinia psidii. The sequence continues at coordinate 50,629,655 of JALGQZ010000007.1, read as the reverse complement.
GTTTCTAAATTCATGAACTAAACAAAACATTATTTTCTTGGAAATTGTAAATATTTATTCATAATAAAATATGAAATATTGAAGAAAAAATACTCTAGATACAATTTTGAATATATTTAACAGGAAATAATTTTTAAAACCCAGAGAACAAGCATGACACTCAAGATCACAATAAATATGGTATACATGAAAGGAGTGAAATACACACCTTGCACCTTTATTAAAATAAATAAGCAGAAAATCAGGGCACAAACAGAAAGTCAGGACCTAAAGAGGTTAGTCTGTAAATGTAAAAGTCTTGAATTGGAAACCTTCCCCTTTCAGAAACTATTATTCTTATTACCAGTTAATAACAGTTAACCAAGTTATTAAGGATGTAAACTCTTTCAGAAATAAACCTTAATCTTTACGTCTCATCTAAAATCTGTATTTTTAATCAAAGACTCCTATAGTGGTATCTTTTATCAAATTTATCAAGACAATATATCAAGGGGTACTCTCTCCAAGACTGTAGCACCTCTGGATCAACAATTACAGTAAAAATACTACCTGAGGAACCTGGAAAAACAATTCTATTTTTTCATCCCTCATCTTTATTTCACAGTTTTGATGAGAGAAAAATCAATTAGAATATTTTTTTGGAGGTAAAAGTAGGGCTATGAAGAGGCATCATCTTTATTCTTTTGTATTACACAGATCATAATTCATTGGTATGTTTCTCTCAAAAAAATTAAAATACTATTCTTAACAAGGTTAAGAGTACTTTGAGCCTGAATATCTTTGAAATATCCGAGTAAATTCCATTCAAACGTATTTTCAACTTAAAAAGATCACCTTTTTGCTACAATTTAATCCACTTCTTAGCCCATTATCTTGAAAATGGACAAAGTTATTAAGGATTTAAGGCTATGATTTCATACAAGCTTTTACTGTGGAATACTATCTCAGAGAATTGAACTATGAGGTGTGAAGGCCGTAAAGAGTTTGTTTATCCATTGATTAAAAGTAAACTTAGATAAGAAATTCCCACACATATTCATACAGGGTTGTACTCTAGGTTATTATCTTTTATAATTGAATTATGAGCTTTCAATCCCATTCATGTAGAACTTTTTCATTCATTACTGAAAATTTGACTGACAAAAGTCTCTCAGAGGTTATTTTAACATGATTGAACATGCCTTGGCTTTTTCAATATTCTTTAACTTTATATTGGTTAAATGTTTTCCCTTTTATGGGCATAAAAGGTTGAGATGTGGTTTCAAAACCACATCTGGGTACCAATACAGATTTTTTTGGTTGTGTCAAGCCAAAAACTAGCCACCTTATTAAATTTATTACTTTATGAGCATTAAAATATGTTATTCCCCTCTATCCACCCTGAATTGAGATAAAAGGAGGCTTCACCCAGTAGGGAAAATCAGAGATTATCTCAACAACCTGTCCTTGCTTGGTTAGACTGTCTTAAAAAGAGGTAACCTTTCAAATATTTTAGATATAATTATAATGTTAATTATTGTAGTGGTGATTAAAATGATTCAATTGACAATCATTGCAACCAGGGCTTTTAACAGACACACCACCACTATTCCTTAATAGTAGAGCCCTCTATGTTTTATGTTTCACATTCATAGTTAAATCTTGTAATTACTGTCTCATGGCCTCTGCATGGACTCATCCTGAAAATCATAGAAAATCAATTACTTATATTAAGAAATATATAAACTGTTGTTTCATAATGATTATGAGATGTTTGTTTGAGAGGTTTTTCTTATCTTTTTTAACTTCTTATTACTAACTAACAGAAGCATACTCTTCCTATAAATTGAGGTAAAATATGATTTACAACCAAATTTAAATATTTTTTTATAGATCTTGCTTCCCCAAAGCTCACTATTCTTGGGAAAGACATTCACAACTAAAGCACCCAGGATTTTCTGTCAGATCTTATATTTAATTATATTTGAATAAAAATGTTAGACCCTAAAATTAGGAAATAATCAGCACATTTATTATCCAAATTTAAAATTAATGCCTTTTTCTCAATATGTAAACTTTTTTTAATGAAAATCTTCACCAATTTATCAAATCCTTATGTCTAATCTTATTGAATGACATTAATCATCTTTATTTTCTCTACACATAAATCCAAAAAGTAAATTAATACTTCAATATACTCATAATTGAAAGAAATTAAGAAATTGGGGTTTAACTTAAAGGGGCCAGCTGATAGCTTTTCCAAGTTTTGAAAGAATACTGCCTGCAAACCATTCAAAAGATTAAGAATTCTCAATTTATATTTTTCATTTTGTCTTTTAATTCTTCAAATCTCATTTGAGGAGCTGTAATTTCATGATATAAAGATTAATTTCATACATTAACGTTGATCATCTATGAGTATTCCAAGAAGTGAAAGGTATTCAAGTCAGCTCTTTAAAAGATTTTTAAAAATTAGCGGAAGAAAACCTCATTAAATTTCTTTTTTTTTCAATTTTCTACATCATCACATTGACACTTGCAATGGGAATACTTCCCAACATTCATGGAAATTTGCCTTTTGAATTCAAAAAAAATATGGAATTAGAGAAAAAAATTTACTCAAAAATGTACCAATTTTATATAATATTCTTAATTTCAATCACCAAAAGGGTCTATCATAAATTTCAATTCATTATAGTAAAGGTATTTAACCCAGAATATCACTTTGATGTACAATTTATTTTTTTAATTGATGTCATCTGTTTTTACAGGGCTTAACTATTATTTCCAATCTCATTTCAAAACATATTTTCATAAATATAATGACCAGACTAGGTACTCATAAGTTAATAATTAGCCCAAAAATTTTCTATATTAACTAATTTTACTTCTATTTGAAATTTCAAAGGAATCATTTGTAAGAACCCTTTGGTACTTTCAAAATTTATCAACTTTAAAAATAAATCTTCCATATACTACTAATGCATCTCTTAGCCAGAATCTATTGATGATATTACTGACAAAAAAAACAAATCTATTAAATTAATTTTGAACAAAAAAAATAAACAACAAGCTAATCTTCCAATTAAAGAAGAATAAAATATAAACAAAGATAAGGGAAGCACCCATCCTCAATAAATTTAATTTTTGAAGCTTCAATAATTTACTGAACTAACACTTATGTAAATCAAAATATATCTTTTCTCATAAGGAATGTATTTACCCTCAGATTTACTATTATTTTCTGAAAGTTTCAAACAAAATTTCAAAATCCATAAATGTATTTTCAGAAGGCTTCAGGAACATTTAAAAATAAAAACCCTCTTCTTAATAATTAATATGCAAACCAGGTTAAGGAAGAATATAATTCAATTCATTTGATCATTGATCATCTTTAGCAAATTTATGACTTCAATTATAGATTATCCAATTTTCTTACTTCATAACTAAAAATACAGATAATAAATCCAATTTTGTTTTATTTGAAATATTATGAAAGGAATTGAGCCAAATAAAGCCTGTCAAAATTTAATTAAAGCTTTGATCCCTTAATCTAAAAGATATATTTCTTAATCCTCAATAATTGAGTTTCTTTGATTTTCATAATTATTAATTCAAGTTTTAACAAATATAATAATTCAAGTTATTGTTTCATGTAATTTATCAATAAAATCACCTTTTTCTTTAAATTTATTTCCCAAGAATGATGACTATTCCCCTCCCTACTCATATAATATACATTAGTTTATGCAATAATAATTTTAATAAGTGTTTTTCATTTTGAGTTTTAAGGTTTTCTTTGGGGGGGACTTCTCTTATTTCAGTCATTAATTTAAAATAAAAAATAGGATCACCTTAAATTAATATTGATAAGTTAGTTTCAAGAAAATAAATAATATATTAATTTATTCTTTTTTCTCTTCTTTAAATATAATTCAACTTTTTATAGGATAGATATAACAAAATTCTTTTTTATTGATTTGTATATATATATATACCTTATAACCAGCTTTCTTTTAATAACAACTAACAAAAGTAAATTCCCAAATCCTTCTTTTAAAAAACAAAGATACTCTAAAAATTCAATAAATAAAGGGTTTTGATAAACCCGTGTAAGCTTTTAGTAAAAACACATAAGCGCTTATGTGTTTTTACTAAAAATGTTAAGGCCACTAATGACATTAACAATGCCATTTATGGAATTGTTAAGGCTATAAATGACATTAGCAATGCCATAAATGGCATAGTTTTTTTTTGTTTATGGCATTAACAATTCCATAAATGGCCTCAAAAATGGCATGAATAGCCTTAACAATACCATAAATGGCATTAAAAATGCCATTTATAGCATTAATAATTCCCTTTATTGCATTGATAATGCAATTTATAGCATTAATAATTCCCTCTATTGCATTTATAATGCCATTCATGGCATTAATAATGCCCTTTATTGCATTTATAATTCCATTAATGGCCTTCAAAATGCCATAAATAGCCATATTTTATTTAAAAACCACCCCTTATGTTTTTTTACCATTCAATTACATGTTTTGAAAAATTGATGGCAAAAGCACATAAGTTTTTAGTAAAAACACATAAGGGCTTATGTGGGTTTACCAACACCCTAAATAAATAAGAAAATCATCAAAGCTTTAATCATTCAAAAGCTAAAAACTAAAAAATTCTTTTGGTGTCCTTACTTATAAAAGTCACTCTTTTTTTGATATTGAAAAGGTACACTAGAAAACAATTTTTAAAATTAAAAAATGTGAGACCTTTTGACTTTTTTCACATAAAATTTCCCAATTATGCCAGTGTAATCTCACATAATCATTTTTTTCATAAATAAAAAAGATTCAATAAAACTGTGCTTCTTTAAGGTCTTGAATTACTCCAAATTATCATTTGGAGGATTAAAATGTGACCAAAAGGGGGGAGTGTTTCCTTTAAAAAGAATAATTTGACCTGTAAAGTTCTATGATTTTTTTGATACAAACACAAGAAGCACTTAATGGACTGAAAAAACAAACACAAAAAAATGATTGAGGTGACCATAAGTCAGTGGTGGTCATGCAGTTATGCAACTAAAATGGAACATAACATATTTGTACCATAATGATTACAAATATGGTTTTAACCAAACTGAATAAGTCAACAATCAGTCCATGCATGGAATCTCCATGAAAAGGATTATTTGCATTCTTTCAAACATTTCTCTACATCCATTATCAATTAAAACAATTCCAACAATTTGGATATGGTAAAATTTTTCAAATCACCCTGAGAAGGGTCTTAAATAATGTGGCACCATTTATACAGTCGATTTATAGTTATTGCAACTTGACTGGGGTTCTTATATTCTTAAATTGCAATTAATTCCTTATAGATATAAAATAAGAAAGTTGATCATTAGTATGTCTTTATGATTAGTAAACTCATAATCAGTATTTATTAATTAGCCTGCATAAAACTAGCAAATAATTTTTAAAGGAACTTTGGGAAACCAACATTGACTGAATTATGACCCTTTCCATGGTTTGTATCTTGCCCATTTAGCCATAACTCATAATGGAGTATTAGCTGAAACTTTATTTGGGGTTAATTGTATGAAATTAGTTTTAAACCTCATAGTACATATGGCCTTGTAGTATAAATAAATTCAGCTTGACTGGATAGCCGGCTGTCATACCCGTCGAGCGGCACTGTTCAACTGATGCTACTGCTGCTAATTGACGTTTTTCAAACAATTCCATACAGGTTTCTGCCATGCTGAGATGGAGAAAGCTATAGAAAACAATAATCAAAACAAAGAGGTACAAGTGGCCAAGGCCAAAAAGCCGTCAATCATTTATAAAACCAGAATAATTACCTTTTATTTACTTTCTTTCAAATAGGGTAGACTAGCCAACATGTCCTTTATGTCATTCAGACTAGTCTGGTTTGTCAAATGTCCGTGCTCAAACAGCATGTCTGCTTGCCGATGTGCTTGTCCAACAAGTTTCTTCTTCCCAGATATCAAGCGCTTGTTCAGCGGATCAAATGGGTGGAGGAGCATAGAGAGTCAAAAAACTACGAGGATTTGGAGGCCGGAGTGTATACACTTGAGGTTCCTCTGGCAAAATATCAGTAAACAATTCGATTACTTGCCGAAGGTAGGGCGCAGCTGGAGAATGGGTGAGTCTGTTGACAAGTTGATCATCTAAGGCTATAAAAGTTTTGAACCATATTCCATGGTTTTTCATACATAGCAAAAAGACTTAGCGGATTGATAAATCGAAGCGAAATGTCAAACTTTGACTTTAAAAATAGATCAATTACCATCACCAAAAAACATATGCGCGCCAGCATATTTATTGAAACCTTCAGGTGGTGCCTTTTTGCCAGTGCTACCATGAGGACAAAAATCGGCTATGATTTGGTCAATATTCTTAGCTATTGGTGCAAGGATGTAAATAACGTCAAGATTCGGGGTAGGATTTCGGTTGTTTTCAATTAGATCGATTTCTGAAACATGTTTTGTTTGTATAAGATGAATTATAATTAGTGATTAATTCTGTAATAAATGGAATTGTTCTTGAAAATGACATAATTTTTAAAAATAATCGTATGAAATGATAATAAGATATAAAAACACTTTCAAAGATGGATTGAAAGAATTTGAGAAATGTGATTAAGTGTTGACATGGACATACGTTGAACACCAAGTTCTAAGATTTCAAAGGTTTTTAATACGCCATTAATGAGAGATTGAGAGTGTTTATCAAGCACTAAAATCTTCCAACGACCGTTTGAGGGTTTAACAGATTGAATAGTGTCAAGATAACCTATAAAAGGAGATGATGAAAATGAAGAGGTCAGTTAGTCAACGAATGAATCAAGCCATTGATGATTTGGATATACGTTGCCTGATGATCTCAATTAAAGAAAAACTTGAATCAATTAATTAGCTTGATTACTGAAGTTTTATTGTCTGTGGTCTTTGACGATACTGTAGACAAGAGATGGGTAAGCTTAGTTCATTTTGAAAGAGTCCAAGACTATTTTAGATCTTGGAGAACGCTAAAAAGCAAATTAATATCACAGGAAGTTAGGAACACTCATGTGCTTCATTAACAATGACAATATTATGACGACTTGGTATAGGAGTAATTATTGAAAGAACAGATCATGGAGACAATCCGTAGATTCTTTGTTGAAAATGAAGCGTTTAAAACTGGTACACATTCAAAATGTAGGATCTAAGATCATCTAGGGGAGTTCAAGGCACTGGTTTTTATTGGCTCGTGCTTGATTTCTCGATCGCTTGATTTTAACTCCTTGAACCACCATTTTTGGTAGCTGGTGGCCTGGTTCATGAGCTTTGATTGTTGTAGGCCATTTTCACATATGGGGCCAGGTGGTGCTTGGGCGTTGAAATCTGCTCATGTTGCGGTAAAATGTGGCTTATGGATCCACCCCTTGAGCTCCCCTAATCAAGTAGTGATGCGCTTTATTCTGGCCTGAGTTCCAGTTCACTCTGCAAACAGGATAACCAACTTCTTCACCCCAAACCCACCCTGCTGGCCAAACTAGTCGCCACTCCCCCATGTAATATAGTATAGTGGTCCAGTTGGTATCAAAACAGACTGTTGGACAATACAATTATGGATTCAATCAGTTTTGAATTCAAAATTTGCCTGAGAAATTTACTTTTTAAGCGCATCTGTGCAACATTTGTTTCATAACTTGCCTTTTTGAGGTTATAAAGTGTTTTGTCTTCCAAAGGGTAGAAACAATACTTTCTCCCACCGAAAAATTATTTTTTACACAATTGAAGTTTCGTGGGGCATTACCACCAATTTTCATCAATCTAAAAAGTCATTATCAAGAAATTGCGGACAGCATGGGTTCGCTGTCTGCCTTACCCTCGGTAAATGCTGAGGTAAATTTATTGCCAAAGCTTTCAGAACTCTCTGATCAAATCAAGAACCAAAGCTCAGAAATCAAAAACCAAGGCTCAGAAATAAAATCACTCAAACAAAAAGTAGATTTACAAAGTGGAAAGATTTTATCATTAGAAGAAAAAGTAGATTCACTCGAAAAAAAAGTAGATTTACAAGGTGGAAAGATTTTATCACTCGAAAAAAAAGTAGGTTTACAAGGTGGAAAGATTTTATCATTAGAAAAAAAAATAGATTCACAAGGTAAAAAGATTTCATTAATAGAAAAAAAAAGCAGACAAACAAACTGAAAATATTTTATTATTAGAAAAGAAAATGGATGAAAATTATTTTAAACTGGACAAGAAGCTTACATTATTGTAAGTTTTTTTTTTCTTTTTCAATTTACTTACTTATCTTTTTTTTTGAATTTTTTACTTAGGGATAAAAACAATCGCGCAAGAAGGGCTAACAGTATTTGCCTTTCCACAATGGATCCATTAACACCATTGGCGTCACTTAAAACAGGGTCAATACTCAATTTATTTCCTGAAACAATTGATGAAGTTGAGAATTTGTCCAGTAAGTTTTATTTTTTGAAAAGACAAGTTTGATCGATTAACATAAAACAAGGATTTTCTTTGATTTTTTAATAGCTGCGTGCCTCAAAGAATTATTGGAGGGGCTTGAGGAAATCGTTCCTCAAAGTAGAGATGCAAGACGGAAGGCATTTAAACAGGCCATAGGCCTACAACTACAAATTCACAGAGTCTGATTCTTTGCCTTTCTCTTTTGTTTGCTTGGCTTTCTTTAGCGTGCTTTCCAATCTTTTTACATCAATTTTTTTTAATATTTTCCTTTGTGACTTGCTTTTTTCGCATTGTTAATCTTATTGAAGCCTACTCAAAGGTTCATTCCTTCAGCCGAATTGAAGAAAAATTGCACAGATTACTTTTTTGGAGTTAAATTCACAAAAATTCCATTGTTATCAATCTAATAGACATTACAAAATAATAATTACTTAAAAAGATCGCATTGACATATATATCATTGTTTTGTAAATAAATAAATAGGCTCATTATGATATACATATATATGTTTTGAAAATAGCGGATTGTTAACGTTGAAAAAGCTCCAAAGAAAGCTGGCTTTATTTCTCTTGCCCAGCATGGTATCTCTTGTTTTTATTTTATTTTTCTTTGTTGCTAACTGTAAATAGCTTTCATGATGTTAATTATCTTAAGGAATTACATTTTTTTCACCTGTCTTAAGAAAATTTTTTACCTGATGCCTTTTTATCTTATCATTTTTTACTTCGACTGAAAAAGCCTTTCTTTTTCTCCTTTTCAACCTTGGGAGTACCATAACCTGAAGGAGCGGAGACAATAGAAGGCGAAGGCAAAGGTGAGTTCTCTGCAACAAATGAGCGAATGGAGGAAGCTTTGCGTAGACTATTTGATCCGGAAGGAAGGGCTGGACGAAGGTGGGAAGAACGAGAGGCCGAAACATCCTTTCCGGGTGGGATTCGTTGAGAACTTTGATGGGAAGGTTCATGGACGTATCGTTCATCATAATCTGTTCGTTGAGTCTTTGGTTGAGGTAATTTGTTGAGTTTCGAAGGTCGCAAAGAATTCGCGTCAACAGTTGTGAGCCCCATAGATTGACTAGCACCCCCTCTATCTATGTTGATTAAGTCCGCGATATACTTCTTAGGCTTATAAATATGAGTTGAACCTATGATAATATCATTAATGTTATTGGTAATTTACGCAGTAAATAAAACCAATGAACGTCAACCTGAGGGGGTTGATTGGGCTAACCTATGACTATGTCTTTCGTGTGTGCTTCTGAAACCTCGTAAGCAGCCCGAATTTCTGAATGAGTCAATCCGCCAGCCACAAAGACCATGACCCTCTGTCGGTTCTCAATCACGGTTTTTGATTTAGGACGCTGCCAACTTGGCTTAGCACTTCGTAGTGATATGGGACCACCGCCGTTTGTCGCTAAGCTAGCGGCGCCTGTCTTTGCGCCGGAGACAGTCGGCGTTTTACCCATATAAGGAAACAAATTCAAGTCTAGTTCGTTCGAAAGTGCCTCCTGCATAGACCCACATCCCCATATGACTCAACCCGACCGTTATGTGATCTAAAAGGTAAGCAAAAGTTACTCGTACCTCCAACATCAGTTTGACAAAAGGTTAAAACCTTGAAATGTCATATGCGTTCTCGTCCAACGTCTGCTTAAACAATTGTTTCTTCTTTTCCCCGCTATCTTTTGTTACATTGGCTGCGAGGTGAATGAGATTGTTGACAGCATCCATTTCATGTAAGGCTAATTTGGCGTGTTGATAACGTCGTCGCCGATCTTCGTCTGGGACCCCATCTCGATAAAGCACATATAGAGCCACAATTCGCAACTTGTCAGACGTGCTACAAGAGTACAAAGCATTAGGATTTTAAGAGAATTGATCATAGTGGAACGAACAAACCTTAGAGTGCGATCATTCAAAAGTGGCACCATTTCTTCTACGATCCACTTGGGTGTCCTCCCTTCGGCTGTCATACCCGTCGAGCAGCACTGTTCAACTGATGCTACTGCTGCTAATTGACGTTTTTCAAACAATTCCATACAGGTTTCTGCCATGCTGACATGAAGAGAAAGCTATAGAAAACTTTTTGAATTAAAGATTCATTCAAAAAGGCGACGGAAAAATCAATATAAAATTGATTTAATATTGGGAGAAGGTTCAAAATGATCAGTATATCAGAGCTATTTTATACCTTTTTGAGATATCAAAGCACAAAATATTGATTATTTAATTCTTTTCTTCAAGGGGCAATTAAATTCTATTTATTGAAACAAAATGTGAAAAAATAAATTCCATTCTTGGGCTTTGATTTTTAAAGAGAAACTTTTAGTTTTTTGGAAATATTTCTTATCAATATACTATGCTTACATATCATCTTATTTAAGACAATAAAAATTTGGATTTTTTTACTGAAAAATAGGGACATATTATAGTCTTTGACTGAACTGATATATCTGAAATTGATCAAATACTTTTATTAACCAAGGAGATCATTATCTTCTCCTTCTTAATTCTTAGATAGTTATTCATCATTGAAATTGGTTTCAAACTGTTCTTCTTTTCAAAAAAATGAATCTTGGAGATTTGTATTATTTATTTAATAAAGAAAGGAATTTCATATTGGAAAAAGGCCCTTAAAAAGATTTCAAAATCTTCAGAACCCCCTTTTTACAAGTAGTTAGATTAAACTATTGGAGGATCATAATCATTTTTGATGTGCTACAGATATAAACAGCATTTCAGAAACCAAGTTCTCATAGAATACAGAAAATCTCAGAATATCTTTGTCAATCCACATTCCTTCAACAAAAGTAGTTCTCAAATTATTAATGTTTCGATTGAAGTATTAAAAAAGAGGCGATGAATTGCCAAATTGATATTTTAATTAATATTTTACTTAATTCTAACTTCAAATTAAAGAAGTATAACACTGAGAGATTATAATTTAAGTGAATCAGTTAGTTCTCTACCCAATCTATTGGTATAAAATTCTCTTAAATTAATAATGGCTTTTAATAATCAAAAGGATATTATACTCACTGTGATACTAACTGTAATAGGAAATATTCAAAATTTTGAAATTTTTTGAGTAAGATATACTAAGTTAATTATAAGTATTCTTAATTAAAAACTGAATTAAAAAACAGGTTTTCCAAAAAAAATTCAAAATACAAGATCGGATGGAATGTTGTTAAAAGTTTGAAATTTCTGAATTCTGAAGAAATTCTTAATTCTTTGAAAAAGTTGATTCAAATGGATGGGTAATAATTTTAAATGATTCAGAAATGGTGAAAGAATCTGAAATAGCTGGGGTCTATTAAGGATCTCAGCTAAAAGGGAACTTGGTAATAATATAGATCCTTAAAAGCCACCAATTACACGCAAATAGAATAAAAAGCCAAATTTTCCATAGAATCTTGATAATATATACATAACTCCAAGGGGAATCAAATATCTTCTTTCACAGCTCATTTAATATAGAGATAGGATGTAATACATAAAGTCCCAATATTATTTGGAACTTTGAAAATGAATTTTCTAATTTTTCAATTCATTCTTCATTCTTCTTGGATACACCATTGCTTAGATACAAATCTGACTAATGATAATAAGTATTAAATGAAACATTTTTATTCTATGATTGATTATTATATTAGTTAGTTGGATTTAAAGGAGTATATAATTAAAATCGCTGGTTTATTTTCACTGATTTTCAAGTTTGGGCTTGACAATTGTTACAAACTAAACCAATTCTGAAATATTATTTCATTTTGAAAGTCAGAATAATCATCATTTATCTTACCATAAGAAGAGGATTAGAGTAATTGTCATTAAGTAAAATAACTTGGGAATTTTCTGTTTCAAAATTTTTATCCTTGATATGTGTTTATAAATATTTTTTGATAGAAAAATATAAATTCCAAAAGTATAGGGATCTCATGATCTAAAAGAATTTTTAAGTGGCAGTTGGTCTCATAGTTTAAAATTAAAATTCCATACAATTTAGAAAGGGATATTATCACAGTTCTCAACAAACAATATATTTTACTGGAGCTTATATGGTAATTTGAATAATCATTTAATATCTGATTCATGACTCATTGAAAAAGAAAAAATTAATTCATAATCAGAGTAATGAGTTCTTAATGAACTCTTGTAGCTTACAAAATGTCCACAAATTTGTTCTTGAGTTATTATTGGAAACCTATCAGAAGTAGAGGAAAAAACTTTGGCATTCATATAAGTGAAGTTTCCGTAAGTATTTTTATATTACTCAGAGTCTGGGAGTTTAGTGAGTATTTTTGAAAATAAGAAATAATTCTTTGATGCCTCCCCCCAAACTATTTCCTTCACAATGGGAAATTCAAATGATTTTGTATCAGATGCTTCCATAAATGTGATGTGAGAGTTTCCAAGGTGTGCCGAGTCATGTGAAATGAAATTTACCTTAAGCTTTGTGGAGGAACAAAGGTCCATTAAAAAGTTTCAAATTTAGGGAAATTATTCATTTTTGATGATTTTGCAAATAGGTTTTTCAAATGATTTAGCATGGTGAATTTAATTGAATCTTCTTTTGCTGAGACTTTTGTATTTTGACCATATAGTAGGAGATTTAAATCTTGAAAATCTAAAGGTGAATTGAAGGTGGTGGATTTTGGGATTTTTTCATCTCATCCTTCCAGAATTTCTCTTAAACATATTTTTTGGAGAAATTTTTGGAAGATAGACTTGTCAAGGTGGGCTGAATTTTGGTGAGAATATTAACATATATAAATAATAATCAATACTTGATTAGAAAAGAATAATGTCACCTGTTTTTTTATTTTTATGTTATAGTGTCACAAGATGATTCCTTCTTTCTCCTTCCCAGAAGGAAAGAAAAAGGGGGTGGACCATAGCTACAAATAACTTCTGATAAGTGTTGAGAAAGGTGAATAGTTGGGTTTGGCTTTAGATTTGGGTTCCCATTTATGAATAAGCTGTGGAAATAGCTAACTAATAATTTGTCAAAGAAAGTTAGTTTAGACTTTGAAATGGAGTGAGATATTTCAGTATTAACCAAAGATACTAAAGTTTCTGTGGTTGAAAGAAGGATTCCTTTGGAGGGGTTTTGAATATTTTCAAAATTACATTTTGGAATTAGTAGTAAGACATTGTGTACTGTATATAAAATCAGCCAATAAGATTCCTTTGGGGTTCCATATAAAGGCATCCACATTGCTTTGGGTATTTGGGATATCCATGACGTAATAATATTCTGAATACCTTCATGGAGAAATTAAAGCTCCTTTTTGGCTATTATCAGGTTTTCTGGTAATTTACTCTGGGGTATTGCTGGGGAATGCTGTTAATTTTATAGTGAGATAGATGAGGAGCTTCCTGGAAAAGAGCTCATTAGTTTAGACTTATGTTTTGTGCCTGATGCCTTTGGAGATTTACTGGGTAAATGATGAAGCTGATCTTGGATTGTTTTCTTTTTCCTTTCCTTTTGCAGCTTATTCCTTCAGAAATCCATCAGTAGCACCTTGTGATGAAATCCTTTATGAACTTCCGAGTTGAAAGAGTGATTAAGAGTTTGAGCTTTCTAGAGGGTTTGGTACTGCTTGTTTGATAGTATGAGATGTGGAGCTTGTCTTGTACGTGGCTTTGTGCTTTGGAGATTGTGAGCCTTGAGGTATGTTTTACATACCCAAATAGGCCACAAATATCTTTAAGAATAATTTGTGAGCTATGCATAACCCATAAGTCATGCATATATTCAAAATTCATCATTTTCATTTCAGAAAAGATAAATAACTTTTTATTGAGTACCTAAATCCATGGATTTCAGACCAGATTTGGATTCTACATAAAAATTGACCTAGGGTAGAGCCATAGAGTAAATAAGCTCAAATTAACTCTCTGAGGTGGTAATATGGAAAATACTTCAATTCCACATCATTAATACCACATAAAAGATCCATGAAAATTTTTGTTTTTCTCAATTTCACAGCAAAATAATGGGAAAATGAGAAATCCCATGTTACATATACACTAAGAATAGTGTTATGCATGTTTGTGGCACTTAAAAACATGGTATTCCTATATGCACTTTTGGTAAACCCATAGTGAATATCAGTCTTTAACCCTGAATCTCTATTTTTGATGTGAAAATAGCTAGAGGGGACAAAAGACATCAAAGCGAGCCAGGGTACCCAACATCTGAAGCCTCTGAGGCGTGGAAAGCTCCAAAGCTGGGTTCCATGGCTGATCTTGGCCCAATTAGTAAACTAAAACCCTTTTGGAACTTGGTTACTGTGTCACAACTTCAGTAAATCATAAGAAAATAGCAAAGAACCTGCTATTTTGACGTGTCAAGGAGGTAAAGAGCAACTTAGACTCCTGTAACCATGCCAATTATTATTGATTTTCCATTTATAAACCCTAAAAGAGTAATTAAAACCCTTTTTGGACTAGTATTCATTGATTTACCTCATAGCAACCTGCAATATACTGCTATTTGCAATTCTATGTAAAAATGAGGTAAAAACTTTAAAAATTCATTAAAAATACAATTATTAATTAATCTCTCTGAAGCTTTCAAGGCCAATGGAGAACTTTATTATCCATATGAAAACCAAAATTAATTATGGTTTCACGAGTAAAATTAAAAGTTTTACTTACAGTCCATTTTTGATTATTCTACGTGAAACACTGACTCTTCAAAAATTCACAGTAATGACAACCTGTGATGAAATTTCCAATAAAAATTATAACTTTGAGAAATAAATGATTATTTTTAAATAAAGGAAGATTTACAGATGTTACTCCTTTTATTCTTAACCATATTGTGGTTGGTCGTCACGTAAAAGCATCAATTGAGTAATTATAATAATCTTACGTGACAACGGATGATGAAATGATTAATCAAAAAAGGATTATTGTTTTCTAAATCACTGGATTTTTCAGTTTTCTCCATGGCAGGCCGCTGTGAGCAGTTGTTGACTCAAAAGAGGCCTCCTCTTGCTCTTTTTTCCAAATGATCACTTTATACCTTTATACCATTATTACCAACAAGTAAGTATTAGTTAAATATTTCTTAAAAAGTAATTTATTCTTTCAGAATCAACTAGAAGGACTTTAAATCAAAGAAATCAACTATATATTGTTGTATTACTGTTATAAATCATATTGATCCCTAAAAATCCACAATTATATGTCAAATTTCTCTACTTTTGTCTTTCAATAAGTTCTTTGGAGTTTTAGTGAGTTATTTAATTTTAATTCTTAAAGTGTTTTCTCTAAAATTAGTTTTCTTCAATAATTATCTCTACAATTATTTTTTTAAAAGATAATTATACATTAAAATAATTTTCTTATCTTAATAAAAGATGTTTTTATCATTAAATTCTTCTTGTAATTGATTCTTGTAGACAATTACTGCTTACCTTTATGATCTCTAGTAGTGTATAACACGTAAAAGAAATAATTATTCAATTATTTAATTGTGGCTATAATAATCTTTATTATTATGTTTCATAAGAACAGTCATAGTACCATTGCTTAATAGTAATATTATCAACAGTTCCATAGACACATCTTAAATTTGGGTTCTGGCCGTGATTTTAACCATAAACTTGGCTTTAATCATATTCTTGACTTCATTTTTTGTTGTAAAAAACTTCCATACCTACCCACATCTTACATTTGGGGGCCTGGCAGTGTTTTTTGAACCTTATACCCTTAATTAATATATTTTTAAGGTCTAAAATATATTAATTTAATAACTTTTTCTTTCAATTTGAACTTAAAATAATTCTTGTTTTTGAAATCTTTTTTAAAATCATTTTCATTCAGAAATTTGGTTTAATTTTATATGGTTCTACAAGTGGCTTTTACACATCCAAAAGCTTATAATATTATTCTTTCAGTTACTCTGAATTAATTTTTGATTCAAGATCTTAAATTTCAAATTTTTTCTTTGAAAAGAATAATTTTTTAATATTAAAAAATAAAAAACTTATGAAAAATCTTGAAAATATTTTTTTTAAAAAAAAGCATAAAAATAATTTTTTCTTTTATAAATTCTTTCTCTAGTGTCCTTGATAAAATACAGTGCAGCTGGTAATAAGCTCAGTAAGAGATATATTACTAGTCCAGAATCTTCAGAAGCAGAATCTGAAGACAGTATTGAAGTTCAATTTGCTAAAAGAGCCACTTTAATTTAAAACAGAACAATCCAAACAACCACCAAAAGGTGTGTGTTTTCTGTTTTCAATTATTATTTTATCTTAAATTGACGTGAAAATGGTCCATAAAAGAAATGGAAGCAACTATTAAGTCCAACCAGATGGATGTGGACAAAGAAGAGGCAAGACCAAAGCCAGAAGTGTCAAATCTTCCTCAAAAAAGACACATATGGAGGATGCCAGAGTTGCCCCCATTCCCCAAGGTCTGTACCCACAAACCTTGACATGAATTCTCAATCTGGACCGGTTCCTGATAATATTTCAAGGGCTGAACCACTTCCAAGTGGAAGCAATAGAAATTTATCAATTCCAATACAAAAATTGGTTCAGAGCAGCCAAAGAAGAGGAGTGGGAAATATTCCCAAGCCTTTGGCAGGGGGCCATGAACTTCTACTTACACATCAAGAGTTTTCTGGGTCAGGAGAAGACCATAGAAATCTTAGGAGGTTGTATCCCATTGTCTTGCAAAGACAAAGTCAAAAAGATAAAGTCTTTTATCCATATACCAGAAGGAAGAGTTGGAAATGACTCCAGCTTTGGAGACAGAAGGCCCAGTGGCGTCTACCAGTTCCAAACCAGCTCCAGAAGTGTCCAAAGACAAGCCCAAAGGACCTCAGAAGAAGCAGAGAGGTCCCAAGAACCATCAAGGAAAGGGAAAAGGCAAAGGCAATTGGCACAGACATTACCTACAAGGGTACAGGATTCCCAAACCGGAGCCTTCAGCTGTAGATAGTGTCTTCAATATGGCCAGGACTCTTATGGAATTCACAACCAAAGAGTAGGAAAGGGTGAACAGGAATTTTCCATGCAAATAATAGATTAAATACACTTTGTTGAAGCTGGTATTGATGTAGAACTTGGCAAATTTGATGCAAAGTTAAATAAAATAATATTGAACATCAATGACTTGAAAAAGAATGACAAACATTCTGCTGAAATGCATAAGTCTGTAATTGCCAAACTGGAATTACTTACCAATACATGTGACAGAATTGAGAGTAAATATCATGTCCAAGATGATGAAATGGAAGATTTTTCCAAAAAAAACATCAATGATCAACTTAGAGTTCTGAAAGACTATGTTTTGGCAGTGGCTAAGAATACAACTCAATTTGCCACACATTTGGAAAAAAGTGACAGTGAAAGCAAGAAATTGAAATAAGAAATACTTGCGCAAGTGGAGCAAATTCATAAAAATTATGAATCAAATCTACATATGCCAAGACATTTAACACCTTTGACTGAAGAAAACCTTTCTGTGAAAGAAAGTCTGACCCCGTTTTAGGAGAAAATGTTATCTCTGAAAAATCTATTTCCAAATCTGAAGAATAGCCAACATTCTCTGGTGAAGGAGAATACAACCATATTGAGTTCATCATAACTATTGATATGTTGCAGGAAGATTTTCATATACGTGATGAAATTATAGTGGGAAAATTACACTCTCTTCTTACCAGGACTGCAAAGAAATGGAATTACAAGATGAGACAAGATCATGGAAAACACGATTGGTCTTGGTGGAAATCTGAAGTAATTACCAAATGGGCCAATCATTCTTGGAGGTTAAAAATGGAAAATGATTTTGAAAGTGCCATTTTTAATTCAGAAAAAGATAAACCACTTACTTGGTTCCTCAAGCAAAAACACAGATCATCTGCTTTACACCCAGATATGTCTGACACTATGATTAATATGAAAATATTAAGAAAATGTGGAGGAGAACTGGAACATGCTATCAAGTGCAGATGTGTAGAACCCTTTTCAACAGAGGACTACATTAATGCAATGGAAGATATCATTACTAGAACAAGAATGGGTAAAACTTTGACTAAAACTCCTATGGAGTACAAAATGATCCCAAAGATCTCCAGAGAGGAAAGAAAACCTGAAAGACCTGTCCTAAAGGGTCATAAATGTGGAAGTACTTCACATCTAGGAAACACTTGCACCAAAAAGACAAAAGTCAATGAAGTTCAAGTCATTGAAGAAGTTTAGTGTACTGAAGAGAAAGAGGAATCTGACCAGGATTCTTCAGTCTCTGAAAATACACCAGTAGAGGACTATCCCATTGAAAACATTACAGCTTTCTTTTAAGTAACAGAAGTCCATACTCACTTATCACAGTACAGTGAGGATTGTCATAACCTTGTCAATATACAAGGTGCCACAATGTGTAAAACCAAACTTGCTAGAGGTAAAGGATACACTGCTGGAGCATCTTGTATCACATCAATCCTGATTAATGATACTGAAGTCAAAGTAAATTTAGATACAGGGGCATTTTGTACTTGTGTAGGCAAAGATTATCTTCAAAACATACTTCCTGGATGGAAAAATCATCTATTACAAATAGAGGGTGTACAATTTAGTAGTTCCAGTAATAATATTTACCCTTTAGATATATTGGACACTAATCTTGTATTTACACACCAAGCAGGAAGTGTTAGAATGAAGACTGAGATTGTAGTAATGGACAATTTCACATCTCAGCACATCATTCTTGCAAATGATTACTTGAATATTCATGGTATTGATATAAATAACCATAAAGACAGTTACTCAACAATTGGAGAAAACAAAAGACAAAAATTTGCTTTTTCCAATATACCAAAACAAAAATCAATAGTATCTTCTGAGAAAGATACTTATAAGGAAGAATTTGTGAATAATCAACTTGTTGAAGCACAAATTAATCCATCATTGTCATCAAAGATGAGACAAGAGATTATTGATGTGGTATACACATATAATAATGCCTTTGCCTCTAATAATGAACCATTAGGTGCTATAAAAGGGCATGAAGTTGATATTACTCTTAATATTGACAGACCATACCCTCCAGTCCTTGAAAGACCAGCTTTTCCAGCCAGTCCCAGAGCTAGAGAAGCCTTGGAAAAACATATCCAAGAGTTAATCCAACTTGGTTTACTAAGGAAAGTAGGCCATAATGAGGAAGTTGAAGTAACAACACCTTTTATTATTTCTTGGAATAATGATAAATCAAGAATGGTTGGAGACTTTAGAGCATTGAATACGTACACAGTTCCAGATAGGTATCCAATTCCTAGAATCCAAGAGACCTTGACCCCATTGTCCAAAGCCAAGTATATAACATCAATTGATGCATTGAAAGCCTTTCACCAAAATGTTTTGACGCCTCAAGCTAAGAAATGACTTAAAATTATCACTCACTGTGGTATTTATGAGTATCTTAGAATGCCATTTGGTATCAAAAATGCACCATCTCATTATCAAAGAATGAGGACTACCATCTTCCCCACAGAATTATCTAAAGGATGGCTTATCATTTATATTGATGACATCATCATATTTTCTGATTCATGGTCTTTGCACCTTGAAAGACTTGCAAGAGTGCTTCACAAAGTCTAAGAAGTGGATATGAAAATTTCACTCAAGAAATGCAATTTTGGTTTTGAAGAACTCAAAGCATTAGGACATATTATTTCTGGTTTAAGCTTGGGCATTGACAAAAATAAATTAGCAGCAGTGTTACTTAAGCCAATACCCCAGAATAAAAAAGAGATGATGTCTTTTCTAGGATTTGCCAGTTATTACAGGCAACACTCAAAAGATTTTCAAATTCTAGCCAAGTCACTCTATAGAATCTGTGATCAACAAACAGTATTTGAGATGACACAGGAGAGAATTAAAGCTTATGAGAAGATAAGGAAAGTTCTCACAGAGGTGCCTTTACTCCTCATGCCTGACTGGAGTATACCATTTAAATTTTACATTGATGCATGTGGAGATGGATCAGGAGCAACCCTACATTAAGTCCAAATTATTGATAACAAACCTACAGAAGGACCAGTTTGTTATATCTAAAGGCAGATCAAACCAAAAGAAGCCAGATATGGTGCAAGCCAAATGGAGTGCTTATGTTTGGTATGGTACCTTGAGAAACTGTACTATTATCTTGATGGCATTGATTTTGAAGTGATAACTAACTGTAATGCCATGAAATCACTTATCAACATGAAAACTCCCAACAGACATATGTTGAGATGGCAAATAGCTATTCAAGACTATAGGGGCAACATGACTATAGTTCATAAAGCAGGAAACCTTTACAAGAATGCTGATGGACTTAGCAGGTGGGAATTAGCCAATACTCCTGATAAGCCAGCTTATGTGCCTTTGGAAGCAGAACCACAGATTCCAATTGATGGGATGAACATAACTGATATTGGGACTGAATTATTTGAAGAAGTCAGGGAATCTTATAAACAAGACAGGAATTGCCATATCTTGACTTTCTTATTATATAAAGACTGAAAAGATACATCTTTAGTCAATTCACTTGATGAAGTTTGGAAGGAATCCTATTCTGAAGGAAGATTTCACTTTTTTGATGGGATTATTTACCACAGAACCAAACATTCCTTTGTGATGACATTGTGTAGTAGACTACTTATCAATACCATTCTTCATGAATGCCATGATAGAATCTACTCTGGGCACCTGTCAGAGGATAGAACACTTTTAAAAGTAAAGAACTGTGCATGGTGGCCATCTTGGAGAAAAAAAACCAATGAATATTGCCACACCTGTGATAGATGCCAAAAAAGAAACAGGAGTACAGGCAAGAAATTTGGACTTATGATCCATATTCAAGAACCAAAATCCCCTTGAGAAGTTGTTCACATGGATTGGGTCACAGCACTTCCTCCAAGTGGTGATAAAAGTTATAATTCTTGTTTAGTCATTGTAGACAGATATAGCAAAAGTACCATATTCTTACCATGTCATAAGGATGACACTGCTATGGATACAGCTCTTCTTCTATGGAGTAGAGTTATTTCTCATAAAAAATTATTTAAGAATATTATAAGTGACAGAGATCCCAAATTCACATCTGCACTTTGAATCAATCTTCACAGATTGTTTGGGACCAAGTTATCATTCTCAAAAGCATATCACCTTCAAACAGATGGATTGGCAGAAAGAATGATTCAAGCTTTAGAAGACATGATCAGGAGATTCTGTGCTTATGGGTTAGAATTCAAAGACTCAGATGGATTTACCCATGACTGCTTCACTCTGATACCTTCATTAGAATTGGCATATAAGACATCAGTCCATTCTTCCACAGGTCAAACTGCTGCTATGTTAGAAAAAGGATGGAATACAAGACTCCCAGCAGATACACTGAGGAAGGACCTGATTGACATTCATACTACAGCTTCCCGCTTCAAACTAATGCTTGATAAAGTGAAAAATCATGCAAAGCAGAGTATGAATGACACTTTTGACTATGCAAAACAGAAGTGGGACAAGAGTCACAAAGTACCAGACTTCAAAGTAGGGGACTTAGTTCTAGTTTCAACCTCAAATTTTAATAATATCAAAGGCCCAAAGAAACTTAAATATTCTTATGTAGGACCTTTTGTTATTGTTGCCTTACATGGAACCAATGAAGTTCAAGTGGAATTAAGTGGTTATTTAGAAAATAAAAACCCCACCTTTCCAGTCAGTCTGTGGACATTAAACCCCTTTGGGCCCTTTTTCTTCTTTATACCACTAATAAGATTGTAATTCCATTTTATTTTTTGGTGGGAGGGAATGTGAGCCTTGAGTTATGTTTTCACTACCCAAATAGGCCACAAATATCTTGAAGCATAATGTTTGAACTATGCGTAACCCACAAGTCATGAATATATTCAAAATCCATCATTTTGATTTCAGAAAATATGAATTAATTTTTATTGAGTATGTAAATCCATGGATTTCAGACCAGATTTGGATTCTACATTAAAATTCACCTAGGGTAGCTCCGTAGAGTGAATAAGCTCAAATTAACTCTTTGAGGTGGTAATATGGAAAATACTTCAATACCACATAAAAGATCCGTGAATTGTTTTGTTTTTCTCAATTTCATGCCAAAATAATGGGAAAGTGAAAAATCCCATGTTACATATACACTAAGATCAGTGTTATGCATGTTTGTGGCACTAAAAACATGGTATTATTATATGAACGTTTGGTACACCCATAGTGGATATCAGTAATTAACCCTGAATCTCTATTTTTGACGTGAAAATAGCTAGAGGGGACAAAAGACATCAGAGAGAGCCAGGGTACCCAAGTTCTGAAGCCTCTCAGGCATGGACATCTCCAAAGCTTGGCTCCATGGCTGACCTTGGACCAATTACTAAACTAAAACCTTTTGGGAACTTGGTTACCATGTCACAACTTCAGTAAATCATAAGAAAATAGTAAATAACCTGCTATTCTGACATTCCAAGGAGGGAAAGAGCAACTTAGACTCCTGTAACCATGTCAATTATTAATTATTTTCCATGTATAAACCCTAAAATAGTAATTAAAGCACTTTTTGGACTAGTATCCATTGATTTACCTCATTGCAACCTGCAATATACTGCTATTTGCAATTCTAAATAGAAATGAGGTAAAAACTTCAAAAACTCATTAAAAATACAATTCTTAATGAATATCTCTGAAACGTTCAGGACCAATGGAGAACTGTATTATTCATCTAAAAAACAAAAATAATTATGGTTTCACTAGTAAAACTAAAAGCTTTACTTACAGTCCATTTTTGATTATTTTATGTGAAACACTGAATCTTCAAAAATTCACAGTAATTCCACCTTGAGATGAAATTTCAAATAAAATCAATACATTTGAGGAATACACAATTATCTTGAAATAAAAGAAGATTTACAGCTGTTACTCCTTTTATTCTTAACCATATTCAGGTTGGTAGTCATGTAAAAGCATCAATTAAGTAATTATGATAATCTTACATGACAACAGATGATGCAATGATTAATCCAAAAAAGAGTATAGTTGTTTTACACTCACTGGTTTTTCAGTTTTCTCTATGGCATGCCTCTATGAGCAGTTGTTGACTTAAAAGAGGCCTCCTCTTGCTGTTTTTTCCAAATCATCACTTTATACCTTTATACCATTATTACCAACAAGTAAGTATTAGTTAAATATTTCTTAAAAAGTATTTTATTCTTTCAGAATCAACTAGAAGGAGGTGAAATCAAAGAAGTCAACTATATATTGTTGTATTACTGTTATAATTCATATTGATCCCTAAAAATCCACAATTATACATTGAATTTCTCTACTTTTATCTTTCAATAAGTTCTTTGGGGTATTAGTGAGTGATTTAATTTTAATTCTTAAAGTGGTTTCTCTAAAATTGGTTTTCTTCAAGAATTATCTCTATAATTATTTTTGTAAAAGAGAATTATACATTAAAACAATTTTATCATTTTAATAAAAGAAGTTTTTATCATTAAATTCTTCTTGTAATTGATTCTTGTAGACTATTACTGATTAATGTTATAATCACTATTAGTGTATAACACGAAGAAGAAATAATTCTTGAATTATTTAATTGTGGTTATAATAATCTTCATTATTATATTTCATAAGAACAGTCATAGTACTGTTGATTAATAGTAATATTATTAACAGTTTCATAGACACATCTTACAGAGATAGACTTGATCTCTGAATTTGTCTCTCTTGCCATTTGTGAGTTCTCTCAGTAGCACTGTAGAATGACTCTGAAGCTGAACTAGTGGACTATTTCCTGATTCCTAGCTTGTATTTTCTGTCTGTACCAGGGTTCTCATCCTTTTGAGGTTTGAGGAATTTGAGCCTGATGTTCGAAGTGATAAAATATGAATGATTTTTTTATTACTTCAATGAAAATAATTCTGCAGCTTGTTTAATTTTGAGATAAGGTAAAATATAATCCCTCAGAAGACCCAATAAAAGAGTATGCATAACATCACTTGTGACCATTCATGAATGGTTCTAGTAAGGTAGCTCTCCTAATAAAGTGTGATGAGAGCCATTCTATGAAGAAATATTCCCCCTTTGGCTGGTTTTAATTGCTTGAAGCCATTGGATGGCTCCTGATCTATGATGATATTTATCCTTCCGGGGCCAAGAGTGTTTTTGGGTATTTTATATATCCTCAACAAGGAGATTGCAATGTGCACAAAATTGATTTTCCAAATGAGATGAAAAACATCCAATCTTGCTCAAGGCTGGGATAACTCCAATTAATAAGAAAAGTGAGGTCTTGATCAGATGTCCATTGGGGGAACTAGTGGTTGGAGTAAAGTGAACACCCGTCCAGAGCTCCTGGAGCTCAGGAACAAGTGGCTTGAATAAGATTTTAATCGATTTGAGGTGGGTTATTTGGGTGTTGGAGTGAATCTATAGACAAAAGGTTTTGGATATTGATACCCTTTTTCTGTGGGGAGGTTGAAGGAAATCAAAAATATAACACCTAGTGAAATACTGTTGGACCCAATATTAGATTTGTGGGGAATTGTCCAGTCGCTATATAAGCCAAAAAATAGATTCCCTGAATTATCAGTAAGCTTTAAGCCTGTATTGTCTAAGAATGTTCTCCAAACATGGCCATCTGATATATCTGAATATCTCTCTTCATTCCCATGGGGATATTCTAGGGGTGAATCCAAGTCATTTTCAAAGGCTGGGAGTGAGAGTTTGTCTGAGATCTATTTCTTCAAGGATCAAAAGTAAAATACTTTTTGGGGTTTTTACTTTTTGGTATTTATATTTTTACTTAGAAGAAAAGTATTTCATTCTTTTTAGTGTTCATATTTTCCAAGAATTTGTTGTATACAACAAGGGAGGGGTGAGTCCTCATGAATGTTATTTCCAAAGGGTGACTTTTTTCTAAACCTAAATAGAGATAAAAACATAATGGACAACATATATGGGTTTTTAATTCACTAAGAAGTTTAAATCTTTTTTTGAGAGTTTTTGAGCTGTTTGGAATCTCACAACTGAAATCAGAGGTCTTTTACAATTTGGCTCTTGTTTGGATTTTCTTTTGCTCCAATTTTAGGCTTTTATCACAATTTGTGTCACTGAAACTCTTGTGAATATTGTCATGCACAATTTAAATCATGGATAAAAGCACTGTTGAATGTTGATAAACATAGGAGGGTAGTGGCCTACTGAAAGAATTGCCAATGTTGTGGATGGTTTGGGGTAGTTGTGCATTTTCCAATGGATTTATAGAAAGGTTTGAATTATTTGTGACCAAATTTAGTATGCATTTGTAGTAAAAATATAGGAAGCATAGAATGTGATGAATTGTTCAAATAAGATTAAATTAAAATATGTTGTGAGTTGTTTGTCTGGGAAAAAGGTAAGGCTTTCTGAGTTAGATGGGCTATGTATTGAGCCTGAAATATATAATATATGAATACTCATGAAGCTTTAAGATGATGAAATGGAAGCATTTATTGTGGTATTATCTCCAATCACTGGAATACTTTCACAAATGGTTTCCTGATGTGTTTAATGGTTCCTTTTAGATCCTTAAGCTCCTTGATATTTCCTTCCACCAATTTGACAAATTTTCAAGATGCAAGTGGTGCATTTGCAAATATATATCTTTCCCACGTTTTGTTGAGATATAGTGTACATTTTATATTTTAATACAATTATTATAAGTATTGCTTGTATTTTTATGGGATAAAAAGAGTTTCTGTAAATATTTTTGGTGAAAGGATCAATAAGTTTATTGCGTTTGTCTTATCTCAAAATTTTCACGAATTCAATTATCAGTAACATCCAGAGAGTGATTATTTATTTTTGGACAAGAGTGTCTATGAAAGGGTAAATTGAATTCATAATTTCCCTTTCTTAATGAATTTGAAGGCTCAGCGGTACTACTATCAAAAATAATCATTTATATTGAGTTTGGAATTATTAAGTTTAACATTATTTCTACAAACTATATTTGGATTTTTTTGGTTTCAAATTTTGGATATAGCATAGCTGTTCCAGTTATTTATTAAAATCAACTGAGTAAGAGTCCTTATGTATGATTATCATTCAGGTAGAATACCTTTCATTCTTTGTATTTAAATAATCTGATATCTAATCTCAAATCAAGCTACTTTATTGCAGGTGTAAGGCCTACATCATGAGTATCATTTTCTCATTTTGAATAGCTTTTATGGGCTGATATTTTTGAATTGAAAAATGGTTTGAAAATTATCCCAAACTTTGAGCTGTTCATCTCTTAAAATAAGGTTTACATTTGAAACCAAAAAATGTATAATTAGGAATTTGGACAAGTGGAAAGCTTTTTTTTCAAAAAATTTAGAAAAAAGAGACTGTAAATATTACATCCTGGTAAAAAGTATCAACTAATATAATTTAAAAACTGTTTGATCTTTGCATAAAGGACAATTAGGTAACAGTTGGCCTCTTAGTCATAGCTCTCAAGTGTTCAATTTCTGGGGAGAGATCTACTGCCTCTAAAAGCTTTATTCACATTTTTTTCCACCTTTGAGTGATGCCATAGCATCAGGTGCCACCAAATTTGATGGGATTTTACTTGGTATATTTTCAAATCCTGGAGCCTTGGCAATATGAGGGTATGGAATAAGTTGTTGGATTTTGTTAGTATGGTCCCTTTTGGTTCTTGGGGTGCTTGAAAGTTGTTTATACCCCTCATCAAGGAGTTTCAAAATTTCATCAATTTAATTTGATCTCCAGGAAATTGAGGGAAGTAGCTGATCAGGAGAGTCTTTCTCCATATCCGACATCCTTAAATCAACCAGAAATAGCCCTTCTATACTTAGATAATTGTTCAGAATAAGTTCTGAAGAAAATTCCTGCCAAATTTTCTTCTTGTTCTATATTTTGAGCTATAATCAGCTAACTCAGGCTTATGATATATATATATCAATTTTTTGGTGCATGAAAAAATAAACTACCTTTTTCTTGGAATTTCTAAAGCTTCCAGCTTGCCTAGTTGGGGATTATTTCATAAATTCTAGTGGGATTTGCTTTTTCAAAATGGCTTTCCTTTCAAGAAGTCATATATCAAAAATTGACATTCTTTTGGCTTGGTTATTTAGGTACTCTTCAATTTGATAATTTTGAGTCCCACCATTCTGATAACATAGCTCCCAAGCATGGAGTATAATAGATTTTGTGGATGTGTTCCAGGGTGATGAAGGAGGAGAAACCCAAGAAAATGTAAATTGGGGGAACCCACACTTTTTCAATAGGGAATGTACATAAGAAAGCCATCCTTGACTGTGGGAATTAATTGCTTGCACTATGGAGGTTCCAACTGAGTATTGACTAGGAGGAAGTATTTGTTCCATTTCTTTCAGAGAGACGTTTTGGATAAAATAAGTTTCATTTTAAATGAGATTTCCAAATGCCCTTGCTGCATACTCCAAAGAGCCTTGTATATGGACTTTGTATTTATGCTTACAGGCTGAAAAGTGGTGTTCAAAACTTTCAAGCCCTTCTGCCAAAGGGTGGAGGGAGTAAAAAGGAATGTGCTTGAGTGCCCAACACAGCCTCTACCCAATCTCAAATTGATCTTTCAAGGCCTGTATTTGCAGATGGATTACCCGAATTTATTGAATTTATTGCAAGACTTTGAGATATTTGAGAATTCTTTCTTTTCCTTTTTGGTTGTGATATTAACAAGAAATTAAATGGGCAAAAGCATTATATGAGGCTGTGTTTGCCGGGGGAAGAGGAATTTGTGATGGTTTTGTAGAAGTTCCTTGAGCTAAACCATGATATTTGAATAAGATAGATATAATATTTTAATTGGCTCATTCATTAATAATTGAATAGTGAGAATCACAAAATTGAAAAGTCTTACCCTCTGAGTGTGGTAAATCTGCCATGTTTGATAAATGGTTCCTTGAAAGAAATTGGACTTAAGGGAGAAAATGAGATAGTTTTAGATAAGAGTCAAACAAAGGTGAAACCCAAAGAGATTGCTTAATAAATGGAGCTCTTATAGCTTTTACTTTGGCTTTTATGATAATTTTTCAATTATTTTAATTCTTTATCAAACTTTTTTGGTATATGTTTGAGGATGAAACTGAAAGTCTCTTTAATTTTCTGTGAAAGTGATTTTTGAATGAGGAAAGAATAAGTTGAAGGTGAGGATTATTTAAGTAGAAAGGTAAATTCTGAATTCTGGTAATTATAAATTCTATGAAAATTCTGGAAGGGATTTGGAATTAATCCTTTTTTATGATTATGAAAGAGGTCAGAAACCTATTATTGCTTTTTTTAAATTGAGAAACCACTTTAAAAATGTACTTTTAATGTAAATCTCCCTTTCTGAGTAAGTATACTTAGAACTAAATGTAACTTTATGGAAATTAAAGTGTAATGAAAAAGGGGATTTGGCCAAATGAGCTTCAGATCATTATTTCTGTTGAGCTTATATATATAGCTTATATATGAAGTGAAATCTAGGTGATAATTGGTAGATGCAGAGGATAAAAATCATTTGGATTTGCTTCAATGAAGGTTGGGTTAGGGATATCAATTTGAAATTGATTGCAAATAATATGGATATTGTCTGGAAATAATGTGAGGCTTTTTTCTAGCCTAAACACAAGCTAGTTCCATGACCATTACCATTAATTCCATTTGATTGTTTTCCCATTTTTTACGAAAAATCCCTGTTTAAGTACAAATTTTCAACTTGAAAGTAAAAGATGTGAAAACAAACAAATCATATATACATCATTCACCAATCACATTTTCCCTTTATGAATAAACCATAATTGCTTGATGGTTATCAAATAGCTTCATTTCAAATAATTGGCATCTTTCCAGAAGAACAACTTTACACTTACATCATTGTGATTTTACAATTACCCTTAGTTTCCATATTTTCATTTGAGATATTTCCTTTCTGAATTCAAAAATTACTTTATAATTTTCCTGAACAGGTATGTTACCTACAGATATTTCAATATTGTCACATTATTTCTGTGAACAATAATCTTTGAGCATATTTCCACATTATGCTTAAACTTTCTCCATAAAGACCATCAAAGAAAGTGTAATTCATTACTTATATTATAATGAGTCCAAACCATTTTAAATGTGATTTTTCTCCAATAATTCTGAAGAATTATGAAAAAAACCCACTTACCATAGGCATTTAATCTTGAAAAATAATTTGACCAAATCTAAACACTTTTGCATATATCCTGTAATTTTGCCATGTATTCCTCAATTTTCCCTCTGAATTAATCCAAATAATTATCCCAATATTATACAAAAAAGTATATATTAGCAATTTGTGTGATACCAAAACCCCAAAGTTTTAATGTAAACGTTCTCACAACATATTTTTGTCATATGAGGCCCCAACCAAAAAAACCTTTGAATAATAAAAATACTCCAATAATACAACTAAAAATAGAAGAAAGATCAAAAAAGAAAATTTACAAAGAAAAAGCCAAAAACCCCCCAAAAAGACTTCTAAAATCAGTCAAAAAAGGTTATAAATAATCAAAATATCAAAAAATGAAGAAAAAATCCGCAGGGACTTTTTTCCCCTGTCAAACAATAAAAGTGTTTTTCAATGAGCTTAGGTGGTAATATACTTGATGGCCATCATTTTCTGTATTGAAGGTGGTTTGAGCACTCCACAGCCACTTCACTTTACTTACATAAGATTGTCAACAGTTGTTGACAATCTTATGTAAGAAATTCCTTTTGGGGGAAGCAATAGTACTGGTTTCCAAGCACCAACGGATATTCTAACACTGTCAACGATTGGTTTCCAGGTACAGAATCCGTATGGTACAGTATGAGAGATACCATCCATACTACGAATGGTAGCTATCATATCTTGGAATACAATAATTGTCCGAAAATGATCTTCCAGGTGGAGGATGGAGCAGCCTACTCCATCCTCCACAAGCCTAAATTGTGAGTTTATCAGTATTATTCTGAAAAAACAAATTTGACACTTATTACACTTCTCATTTTTTCTTTGTTTTTAATATTTTTTTTTACAAAATAGGACTTTCAATACTGAAAGTCCTAGGTTTTAACTTCTATTATAATGAAACACATTTTTAAATATAAATATGAAAAAACCATGTATAAAAAGTGAATCAATACAGAGATTTCAACCATTTCAAAATCAAATTTGAATTAATTTGAAATTTAATTTTTGAGTTTTTTCAACATAAAGAAGATGTCCCAATATTTTGGTGGCCTCAAGGTCAAGGAGTCATCTTGAAAATTTGTACTCTTAAGTATTACTGATATGAGATGAGCCTATGATGTTTCAGGATAAAACATTTACATAATGTAAGTAAGCTACAAGACCCCAAAATGTAACTAAGATTTAAACAACTAAACACCTTTTATCTGTGAATGATTTAAATTTTAACCCAAGTAATTATATGTTAATATTCTGAAGTTTTGCTCTTTGACCTCTTAGATGAAGAATTGTTTTCTTTGCCACCAAAAACTCATCTTCTTTTCATTTTTCTTGAAACCCAAAACTCATTTTGTTTTCATTTTTTTCCACCTCACCTCACCTTATCTAATTTTTTAACTTTTTAACTCTGCTTGCAAGATAATTTTGAGATAATCACAATGGTAGATTTTGGAGGTAAGTTAAGATTTACTCAACAAATTTTCTGTTATTGATATTGTAACAAACACTAATCAGGGGTAAGGGTATTCATACTTACACCCACTCAAACACCTTGTGAGCCTTTGAGATATGACCACATACCCAATAAGGTCACAAAAAAGATTAATAATAATTATACCTTTAATATAATTATATTAAAATTACTTAGAATAATTATACTTTGAAAATAATTACTTAAATATACAAAAAATACCATAAATTGGTACAAAAATTGGTTTAACTCAAAAACCAATGAATCAACATGTAAAATAAATTATACCATTGGATTCCCCATGGAAAAATACACATATACCATTTTTATGGCATATCTGTAAAGTCAATATTTAAGGAATTATAAGGTAAAATACCTTATAAAAACCATAAAACCTTATTTATCTCAAGAACTAATGAAACAACATGTGAAATAAATTGTACCAGTGGATTCCCCATGAAAATCCACACATAAAACAATTAATAAGCTAATTCCCAAAGTTAATACTTAAAGAATTATCCTGAATATATGCACTTTTTTGGTCAACGCATATATTCAAGGATCATAGCTAATATCTCCTAAAATATACATGATAGAATGATGAACCAAAAATAAAGTTACCACATAATTACTGTAAGAACACAGATATGAACTTTATTTTACAAGTTATAAAGAAGGTTAAAACCTATGATGAAATATTGATAAAAATCAACAGAGCTGTTGACCACTTTGTTGTGAAAGTGCTCCAAACTTAAAAAAAAGTATACAGTTGGATTCTACTAGTTCATTCGTGAAGAATGATGTAATTTTTATTATTAAATTCAGGGTATAACCCCCTGAAATCAAGGTTTGAAGTTTAAAATGCTGAATTTCAACAGAAAAGATGAGTTACAAGAAAAATCATCAAAAATAGAGTTTTGATGATGTAATGAAAAGCTCTTGGCAGCATAATAAGGTTATGTCAGGCTATCAGAATTCACTCTCTGAATTGCTGTAGCGTGTAAATCTTAAAAGTTCTTGAGGATCAAAGTTTGAGGTTAATTTGAGCAGTTATGATCACATACTGTAACCTTAATTTAAGTTTAACAGTCTTAAGAGTGATAAAATTGGTGAATACTATTAGTTTATGATTAAAACTAATAAAATACACGAAATTTGGGGTTCTGCCAAGCCTCTGATGTCATCAAACTTAGAGTTATAGTGATAACTCTAAATAATGGTGTAATAATGATGTAATATGGTTTGATCATGATGTAATCACCCTCAAACCTTAAAATATTGATCAATTCCAGTGGATATGATCAGTACACGTCTACTAGAAGCCTGTTGGACTCTAGGAGGGAGGTATTTACTATAAATAGAGCTCTTTTTACTCTATTTACCCCTCAGACGCATCAAAAACATTAAATCAATTAAATCAAAGGTAATTTCTTTATTCTTTATATATAAAAGCATTATATTATTAAAGACCAAAGACCTCCTTGCTATAATCATCTATTTTGACGTGATTAAATCATTTATTTAATTGTTTTTGTTAAAAAATCTCTATAAAACTCATTTCCATGTAAAAATCCAGAATAATTTGTAATTTGCTTTATTTTTATTGTAAATACAATTTGAAAAGGTTGTATTTATATTTTTTGGCGTAAAATACTTCAAGATTATTATATTAAGTGTTAAAAGTAGGTTATTTTCTCTTATTATAATAATTTCTCTATTATTACTCTCTTAATAATTCTTTAATTAATATAAATAGTACTTATATTAATTCATAACTTTAATATTAGTAATATTATTGTTATTAATTGTTTTTTATTAATAAAAAACAATTTTTTACGCCTTTATTATTTGTTGGTAACAATAATAAAGAGCTTTTTAAATATATTAATTATCTTCTATTAATATATTTATTTATTATATTATATTTTTATAATATAAATTATATTATTATATTTATTTAATAATATAATTATTTTACGCCATAATAATAATAATTATTTATTATTATTATATTTTTAATCTTATTTATTCAATTTATAAGGACATTCAGAGTACAATAAGTAATAAATTAGTAAATTTTACTTATTGTTTCATAGTCAAACCTTACATTTGGGGGCCTGGCCGTGATATTTACTTAAAAGACCTTTAAAAAGATTCTATTTGGGTTTATCCAATAATAAATTATATTTATAATCATAAAATTATATAATAATTTTATATTTTATTGATTTTAAAAGCTATTGAGGCATTTGGAAAGCAATTGTACTGTCTTACACGTGGTCTTTCACATCCTTAGACTTGCAAAAACTTTCTTTGAGTGACTCTAGTGATTAAAAGAGATATTTTATAAATTAAAAATAATTTTTATTATAATTTAATTTTATAAGAATCATATTCATTTTTTATTTTATTCTTTAAAAATAAAAATAAAAATATATATAAAAAATATTAAAAAATATTAAAAACCAATAAAAAAAAAAGTTATTTTTATTCATTTTTATTCATTTCTTTATTTATTTCACTTTTTTAAAGATATAAAAGCAATTTCTACGTGGAAAATTGCCATATCTTGCCAAAAATAACACTTCTTATAAAAAGACTTATATTTATTTGTCTTTTTTAGTGTTTGAAGATAACCCAACAGAAGACAACCAAGCTACTGTTGAGAGATTGGTGGAAGAAACTTGTCAAAGTTCTCCAACACCAGTTATCACCAAAAGAAAGAAAGCTAAGAAATTAGATTTTCCAGGGCCCACCATTCAATACTCTGAAGGTGAGCACCTCTTTTTAAATTTCCATAAAAGAATTTTATTCTAAAATACTTTTATTTGTTCTTATTCTTTAATTATGACTACCAGAAGAGGTTCCCAATACTCCATCCAATCAGATGGAGCTGGACTCAGAAGTAGAATTGATCCCTCAAAAGGGAAAAGAAAGGGCAATATCCCCAGTGGAACAGAATCCACACAAGGAAGTGCCTTATCCCAAAGGCAAGTCCCAGAAATGCCCATGATATCTGAGCCTGAATTGGAACTAAGTATGAGTAACTCAAACAGGTACAAATCACATTCAGAGGGCTCAAATAGACATCTACATGAGCCAGTACAAGCAGTATTGCACAGTGTACAAGGACAAAGACTGGGAAATGCTGCCTCAAATACACCAAGGAGTGATGAACTCCTGGCACATCCTGAAAAAGTTCCTCAAAGAGGAGGAGATAGTGAAATACTCCAATGGATGGAATCCACTGTCATCCAAACCTCAAATCAAAAAAATCAAGGATTATCATGCCAAAAAGAGGGAGGCAACCAAGGAAGAAGCCCCAGTAGCTTCTACCAGCAAGCCTCAAGCCAACCCACTTCCCCAAGAAGGGAAGAAGAACAAGAAAAAGCATTGGAGGAAACCATATTCCCCAAGCTACAGGATCCCAAGAATCCAAAAGGATGCCATGGACAATGTTTTCAACATGGCCAGAACCTTGATGGAATTCAAGGACAAGGAAGAGCAAAGAATGAGACAACCTCATTTCCCAAAGAAATAACCTTGTCCAAAGATGTTGTAAATACTTTAACAGAAATTAAAAATAGTATATTACCTCTAAAAGAAATTAAATATAGTTTATTATCACTAAAAGAAATAAATAACAATTTATCTTCTTTAACAAAAATTGTTGTGCAAAACAAGAAAGAAATTGACAACATTAAGTTTATTGTTGAAAATAATAAACCAAAGAATCTAATTGACAATACTCAAAAATTAATACAAGGACAACAAGAATTGTATAAATACATAAAAGATATCAAAGATAAAACTTTGACAATCAATTATGATGTAAGTATTGATAATCTTACAGAAAAATTAAATAAATTAAGTATTTCTGTAGAAAAATTTGAAGAAAAGACTTCATCACACCAAAAATTACTTTTGGACCATGTGGAAAAAAGTGATGAAGCAAGAATGCATCTGAAAGATGATATTCAGAGTGAAATAAGGCTTATTACTGAAAAAATGGATAAAATTAATGAGGCTAATTTAAATATGCCAAAGTTATCAACACCATTTTCTCATATAAGAAGCCCTGTTAAAACAAAAGAGGAATTGTCAAATCCCTTCATAACAGACTTGAGTCACCAGGATAATAACCAAGTCTTAATGAAGGAAGCACTTCAATTAAAAGAATGGCCAACATTCACAGGAGAAGGTGAATATGACCACATGTCATTTATTAAAACAATTGACATGTTACAAGAAGACTATGCCATACCAGATGAATTAATCACTGCAAGATTACATTCATTGTTTGAGAAATCTGCAAAAAGATGGTATTATGGCATAAGACAAACAAATGGTAAAAATACCTGGTCTTGGTGGAAACAAGAAATAATCACCAAGTGGGCAAATGATGCCTGGAGGTATAAGATAGAAAATGCATTTGAAAACTCTTTCTTTGACCCAGAGAAAGATAAACCTTTAACTTGGTTCCTAAAACAAGTTGAAAGGCTTAATGCACTGTACCCAGAAATGTCACAGAAGATGGTGCACATGAAAATACTTAAAAAATGTGGAGGGGAACTAGAACATGCCCTAAGAAGCAGGTGTATAGAACCATGCTCCACAGAAGAGTATATAAATGCACTAGAAGATATAGTGACAAGAACAAAAATTGGCAGGACTTGGAAAAGATTGGACATTAAAAGCCCAAACAAACCATTTATCAAGAAAGATAAATCAAAAGAATCCTTTAAACCCAATACATCCAACAATAATGAGCAAAGAAAATGCCATAAATGTGGAGGTATTGGACACTTAGCCAATAATTGCCTTAAAAAAGCAAAGATTAATGAAATTGTGGAAACAGAAAACCACAATGACAAAGAAGAGGAATCTGACTCTGAAAAAGAGACAGAAGAGTCATAAAGCTCTGAAAGTGATGAAATTAATATAATTAATGCACAAATTAATAATATTGATATAATTTATGAAGTACTGGATGTTAATTCAAACTTGCCACAAGTTGGAACATCTGACACAAATGTGACAAACATACAAGACGCCAAAATGTATAGAACCAAACCTGCAAAAGGAATGGGATATACAGCTGGAAAATCAAGTATAAGTATTGTTATGGTTAATAACCAAGAAGGAAAGGTTAACTTGGATACAGGAGCATATTGCACTTGTGTTGGCAAAAATTATTTAAAAACCATTGTCCCAGACTGGCAAGAAAAACTTATGCCAATACAAGGTGTCAAATTTAGTAGTGCAAGTGAGAGCATGAAGCCCCTTGGAATAATTGATTTAACACTAATTTTTCCTCATCCCTCACAATGTGTCAGAATCAAAGTAGAGTTTGTAGTAATGGACAACTGTACTAGTAATCATTTCATACTTGGGAATGACTACTTATCAATCTATGGTATAGATATCTCCAACCAAAAGGATAGATATTTTACCATGGGAGATAATAAAAGACAAAAGTTTGGATTTTTAAATAACAAAAAACAAATCACGGTTATTAAGAATGAGGAAAAAATTCCAGAAAAAGAACTTTTTATATCTGAACAACTCAAAGAGGCAGAATTCAATCAAGAATTAACAGAAAAAATGAAAGAAAAATTGATTGACCTCTTATTTAAGTATAAAAATGCCTTTGCAACTGACAAAGAGCCACTAGGTGCCATAATTGGACATGAAGTGGATATAATTCTTAATGTAGAAAAACCTTACCCACCTTTATTAAGAAGACCTGCTTATCCAGCCAGTCCAAGAGCTAGAGAAGCCCTAGAGGTGCACATTAAAGAATTAATGGACCTTGGAGTATTAAGAAAGGTTGGACATAATGAACAAGTAGAGATTACTACACCTGTCATTATAACTTGGCATAATGGAAAATCAAGGATGGTAGGAGACTTCAGAGCCCTGAATACCTATACCATTCCAGACAGATATCCAATACCCAGAATCCATGAGACATTGACCCAATTGTCACAAGCTAAGTTCATCACAGCTATGGATGCTCTTAAGGGTTTTCATCAAAATGTCTTAACAGACAATGCCAAGAAACTACTAAGAATAATAGTCCATTGTGAAATTTTTGAATACTTAAGAATGCCATTTGGGATAAAAAATGCACCTTCCCATTATCAAAGAATGATGAAT
Organism: Austropuccinia psidii; assembly: GCA_023105745.1. Classification (NCBI taxonomy): domain Eukaryota; kingdom Fungi; phylum Basidiomycota; class Pucciniomycetes; order Pucciniales; family Sphaerophragmiaceae; genus Austropuccinia; species Austropuccinia psidii. The sequence continues at coordinate 50,592,304 of JALGQZ010000007.1, read as the reverse complement.
ACCATATTTCCTGAAGAATTATCAGAAGGATGGTTAATTATCTACATTGATGATATCATAGTTTGCTCAGAAACTTGGGAAAATCACCTGACAAGACTAGAAAGGGTACTACAGAAAATAGTCCAAGTAAATATGAAAATTTCATTGAAAAAGTGTCATTTTGCATATAGTGAATTAAAAGCCCTAGGACATGTAGTATCTGGCCTTAGTCTAGGCATAGACAAAAATAAAGTAGCAGCAGTACTACTTAAACCAATGCCTCAAACCAAAAAAGAAATGCAATCATTTCTAGGATTTGCTGGTTACTATAGACAGCATATAAAGGACTTTGCAAAGATTGCTAAATCCTTGTATAAGCTATGTGACCAACAAACAGTCTATGAGATGACAGAAGAAAGAGTCAAGGCATATGAAGAATTGAAAAATTCCTTAACAAATGCCCCATTTCTTCTGATGCCAGATTGGAAACTACCCTTCAAACTGTACATTGATGCTTGTGGAGAAGGACTAGGTGCTGCACTTCACCAAACACAAATTATCAATGATAAACCAGTGGAAGGACCAATTTGTCTCATTTCAAGGCAGATAAAGCCAACAGAAGCAAGGTATGGAGCAAGCCAAATGGAATGCTTATGCCTAGTATGGGCTTTAGAAAAACTGCATTATTATTTGGATGGCACAGTATTTGATGTAATCACAGACTGTAATGCTGTGAAATCACTATTAAATATGAAGACTCCAAATAGACATATGCTGAGATGGCAAATTGCTATCCAAGAATATAGAGGAAATATGACTATTGTTCATAAATCTGGAAATATTCATAAAAATGCAGATGGTCTTAGCAGATGGGCTCTAGCAAATACCCCTGACAATCCAGCATGGGTACCACAAGAAGAGCACCATATAGAAGGAATATGTGTTACAGACATTGGCACAGAATTCTTTAACCAAGTTAAAGAAAGCTATAAGACAGACAAAAATTGCCATATCTTAAGCCAAATTCTAATGAAAGACTGCAAAGATCCATCACTTTCATCAAAACTAGATGAAATATGGAAAAAGGCATATGATGAAGGAAGATTTCACCTCCTTGATGGAATCCTGTACCATAGAACAAAACACACATGTGTTATGGCCTTAACAGACAGAACACTAATAAACACTATTTTACATGAGTGTCATGATAGTGTTGCATCAGTACATCTCTCAGAAGATAGGACACTAGAGAGGGTGAAAACCTGCTCTTGGTGGCCAAATTGGAAGAAAGATGTTTCAGAGTACTGCCAAACCTGTGACAGATGTCAAAAAGCCAACAGAGCCACAGGAAAGAAATTTGGAATGATGATCCAAATCCAAGAACCAAAATCCCCATGGGAAATAGTTCATATGGATTGGGTAACAGCCTTACCTCCAGGAGGAGACAGGAGTTATAATGCATGCCTAGTCTTAGTTGACAGGTACAGTAAAACTCCCATGTTCTTACCATGTCATAAAGATGACACAGCTATGGATACAGCCATCATGATATGGAATAAAGTTATTAGCCACACAGGCTTATTCCAAAATATTATAAGTGACAGAGACCCAAAGTTCACTTCAGCATTATGGACAAATCTCCATAACTTGTTTGGGACAAAGTTATCATTCTCAACAGCTTATCATCCTCAAACTGATGGTCTAGCAGAAAGAATGATACAGACCCTAGAGGATATGATCAGAATATTCTGTGCTTATGGGCTAGAATTCAAAGATTCTGATGGTTTTACCCATGATTGGTGTACACTAATACCAGCACTTGAACTGGCATATAAGACATCAATCCATTCTTCTACTGGCAAAACACCAGCAATGCTAGAGAAAGGTTGTAATCCAAGACTTCCTTATGATACCCTCAAAAAGGACTTAGTGGATATACATCCAACAGCAAGCAGTTTCAAGATAATGCTTGACAAAGCAAGACACCATGCAAACAGATGCATGCAAGATTCTTTTAAATATGCAAAAGAAAGATGGGATAAAAGTCATAAGCCACCTGACTTCAAAATAGGGGACTTGGTTTTAGTATCAACCCTTAATTTCAATAACATAAAAGGCCCAAAGAAATTGAAAGATTCCTTTGCAGGACCATTTATGATAAAAGCACTTCATGGACCCAATGCTGTGCAATTAGAACTCACAGGTGAACTAATGAACAAACACCCAACTTTCCCTGTAAGTCTGATAAAACCTTACAGTTCAAGTGACAAGGAATTATTTCCACTAAGAAATAAACCCCCACTTGAAATTCCCCCCTTGGAGAAAGGAGAGGAAAAGAAAATAGTAAAAGTCCTTAAAGAAAGAAGGACAAGAAACAAAAAAGAAAGGGAATACCTTGTAAGGTATAGAAATTCAACTCAAGAAGATGAATGGCTACTTGAGAAAGATATAACAAATGCTGATAAATTACTAAGAAGGTTCAGACATGAAAGAAAACCTGAAAAATAAAAAGTTAAGCATTATTGAGCTTCAAGACTAACAAAGTCTATTGAAGAGGTAGGACAGTGGATGATACCCTAATCACATATATCAGATTGTGGTACAATCTTTTTTGGTGGTAGGGAATGTGAGCCTTTGAGATATGACCACATACCCAATAAGGTCACAAAAAAGATTAATAATAATTATACCTTTAATATAATTATATTAAAATTACTTAGAATAATTATACTTTGAAAATAATTACTTAAATATACAAAAAATACCATAAATTGGTACAAAAATTGGTTTAACTCAAAACCCAATGAATCAACATGTAAAATAAATTATACCATTGGATTCCCCATGTAAAAATACACATATACCATTTTTATGGCATATCTGTAAAGTCAATATTTAAGGAATTATAAGGTAAAATACCTTATAAAAACCATAAAACCTTATTTATCTCAAGAACTAATGAAACAACATGTAAAATAAACTGTACCAGTGGATTCCCCATGAAAATCCACACATAAAACAATTAATAAGCTAATTCCCAAAGTCAATACTTAAAGAATTATCCTGAATATATGCACTTTTTTGGTCAACACATATATTCAAGGATCATAGCTAATATCTCCTAAAATATACATGATAGAATGATGAACCAAAAATAAAGTTACCACGTACCTACTGTAAGAACACAGATATGAACTTTATTTTACAAGTTATAAACAAGGTTAAAACCTATGATGAAATATTGATAAAAATCAACAGAGCTGTTGACCACTTTGTTGTGAAAGTGCTCCAAACTTAAAAAAAAGTATACAGTTGGATTCTACTAGTTTATTCGTGAAGAATGATGTAATTTTTATTATTAAATTCAGGGTATAACCCCCTGAAATCAAGGTTTGAAGTTTAAAATGTTGAATTTCGACAGAAAAGATGAGTTACAAGAAAAATCATCAAAAATAGAGTTTTGATGATGTAATGAAAAGCTCTTGGCAGAATAATAAGGTTATGTCAGGCTATCAGAATTCACTCTCTGAATTGCTGTAGCGTGTAAATCTTAAAAGTTATTGAGGATCAAAGTTTGAGGTTAATTTGAGCAGTTATGATCACATACTGTAACCTTAATTTAAGTTTAACAGTCTTAAGAGTGATACAATTGGTGAATACTATTAGTTTATGATTAAAACTAATACAATCCACGAAATTTGGGGTTCTGCCAAGCCTCTGATGTCATCAAACTTAGAGTTATAGTGATAACTCTAAATAATGGTGTAATAATGATGTAATATGGTTTGATCATGATGTAATCACCCTCAAACCTTAAAATATTGATCAATTCCAGTGGATATGATCAGTACACGTCTACTAGAAGCCTGTTGGACTCTAGGAGGGAGGTATTTACTATAAATAGAGCTCTTTTTACTCTATTTACCCCTCAGACGCATCAAAAACATTAAATCAATTAAATCAAAGGTAATTTCTTTATTCTTTATATATAAAAGCATTATATTATTAAAGACCAAAGACCTCCTTGCTATAATCATCTATTTTGACGTGATTAAATCATTTATTTAATTGTTTTTGTTAAAAAATCTCTATAAAACTCATTTCCACGTAAAAATCCAGAATAATTTGTAATTTTCTTTATTTTTATTGTAAATACAATTTGAAAAGGTTGTATTTATATTTTTTGGCGTAAAATACTTCAAAATTATTATATTAAGTGTTAAAAGTAGGTTATTTTCTCTTATTATAATAATTTCTCTATTATTACTCTCTTAATAATTCTTTAATTAATATAAATAGTATTTATATTAATTCATAACTTTAATATTAGTAATATTATTGTTATTAATTGTTTTTTATTAATAAAAAACAATTTTTTACGCCTTTATTATTTGTTGGTAACAATAATAAAGAGCTTTTTAAATGTATTAATTATCTTATATTAATATATTTATTTATTATATTATATTTTTATAATATAAATTATATTATTATATTTATTTAATAATATAATTATTTTACGCCATAATAATAATAATTATTTATTATTATTATATTTTTAATCTTATTTATTCAATTTATAAGGACATTCAGAGTACAATAAGTAATAAATTAGTAAATTTTACTTATTGTTTCATAGTCAAACCTTACACACCTCAAACCAGCAAGTCCACTGTGTGTATCAGCATTCAGTTTCAGCAATCTTCTTTGCTGAAACATGCATGCAGTCTGGTTCCTCAATACAGCCTGTCAGCCTTGTTACAGGATGGAATTACCTAATACAGCTTGGATACACCATTCCCAAACTGTATGATCACTAAATACCACCAATCCTGTACAGCTTTTCAGGACCTGTATTGGCCAGACTCAATTCAATCATCAAATCTTCTCATGAAAATTCTCTTTCCAGATAAGGGCTGGTGATTCTCACATATACCAGCCCCTCTTTTGCCCCCTGGGGACTTGTCCCCATTTGATTAATTTGGTATATTTATTATTTTATAATTATTCTTATCCTTCTTTTGGGTATTATAGTTATTTGATTTTAAGTTAGTCTTTGCCTGTACAGTATGAGTTGGATGGCCATATTCTAATTAACACTCCTCTTTCCTTCTGACAGGTTGAAACAGTGGACTTGGACTTGTTTGCGGTTGGATCTTCTATCTATTATTTGTATCCTTGTTTCTTCTTCTCTTATATTAGTCTTTATCAGAAATATTACTTGCATTACACTCTTACGTTTTTTGGCCTATCTTATTCTTTGAGCCCTCTGCAGTGAGTCCCAGTTTACTGAGTGCCACGCCCTCTTCACTTAGAAGATCCCCTGTGACATTAAATTAATTAACTCATATTTGATTCTTTCTTTTCATTAATTTAACTTAATTTCTCTCATTCATCAATTATTACATCTTTATGATTTTATGATTCTTATGATTATGAATTTTTCTCTAATCAATTTTCCTCTCATTCTGTCAGGCTGAATCTATTATAAAAGGTATATAAATGTATTTACAACTTTTAACTATGACTGTAACACAGTAAAAAATGGTTTTGAAAGATTATAAGGGTTTATAAATGGTTTAATTTAAAATAAAAGGGCTTTACTATATCAGAATATAGTGGTGGTGAGTGCTGTTGAAAGCCCTGGGTGCAGCTTTACCTGTTGGGTTACAACAATAAAGACTAAAATAATTAAAGTTATAATCATACCTGTTTATTTTCCAACAGTATAACTGTATTTGACAAGTGTACTACATAGGAATTCAAGAGCAGGATGAGGAAAACATTTCTGGCTGTGAAAAGCCCCCTTTTTATCCTGAAATGGGGTGGAAAGGCTGCTAGACTTTCCATGTAGAGGAAGTGAAGATTTTTCACTCTCTAGGACAGGCTTATGGTTTACAAATGGCCTGTATAGCCTGTATTGGGCTAAGATGTGGTTTTGAAACCACATCTGGGCAGTTTTCACCAATACAGGGTGAAAACTTTCATCTGGGGACCACACAGCCTGATTTTGACGTGAATGACACATAGGATGCTGTACAGAAACTGTATGGGACCCCAGTATTGACTGAAATATGAGTTTTGAAGTAAAAACAAGCTTCCTTTTCTGTTTGAGACCTCATATTCATGGTTACGGGATATTATCCCATGGTAAGGCTGAATTAGCGAAAATGTGAGATTTTAACCTTAAAACAGCCATAACTTTGTCAATTCTCAAGATATCAACCTCAAAATTAGTTCGGTGTGTAGCCCTGAATGTGTTCTACACAATGGTACCTTATTTGATGTGGCTATCATTAAATATGGCAAGGTTCACCCATGTACAAGATTTTTTGTACATAGGCGTGTTTGAGGCAAAAGCTGTATTGGTCTTGTTTGCCTCATAAACTTTGTTCTAGTTGAGATATGAGGAAGTGGATGACACCATCAGATAGCCCTGATTGTGATCTTTCCAAAAAAACCACACTTTGGGTATCTCACACTAAAACTGTAGAAGTTAGATGAGAGGTGAATGTTTTGCTCAACCTTATTTGGCCTGAATTTGACCATAACCTCAGTAATATTGGTGCTAGCTCAGCTTGGCTGGTACCATTTGATAGCCCTGACTTAGAGATTAATTTTGAATACCCATTTGATGGGGTTAAGCCTCTCCTTCTGAATTTCAGATGAGAGGTGAAAATTAAGGTTTATGCTCAGCAGAAACTTTGAGCAGGAATAACTTTGTTATTCTTTGTCCTATGGTGATGGGACTTTAATTTTCAGAAAGAGGTGAGTTTACTCTTCTGTTTGATACATCTTGAACTTACTTGGCTCAGCTCCATGGTTTGGTGGTATCTTGGCTAAACCATTGATTTATGGTATTTTGGCTGTAATGCTTGTGCTCTGGTTTTCAGTCACAGGCTGACATACCCTCCCTCTAAGAAAGGCTCATCATTGATGAGAATTTTCAGTCCTCCTAGAGGCTCTGAATCTCCTTAAATGGAGGATCTCATCTGGTATGGCATCTTCTGCCAACCATTTGTCTTTATCAGCTGTTTGGTTCTTGAATCTGACTAAGTATTGTCTTTGATCCTTCCCATTAAGTCTGATCTTCCTGGCCCTGACAATTTTCCTCACAGGTCCAGGGGAGTCCTCCACTTCCACTATCTCTGGTGATGTGGGGCTTCTTCTTCCTGGAGGGGAATTTATCCTCCTCTTTTTGGAAGTATGGCTTGACCAAATTCACTGGAAAGACTGGGTGTTTCCTGGAAAATTCCTCTGTTACTTTGACTTCCACTGCATTCTTTCCTATCAACTTAATGATAGTGAAGGGCCCTAAAAAGGAGTCTCTCATTTTCTTAGGTCCTTTGAGATTATTAAAGTTTAGTGTGGACACTAGCACTTGGTCTCCTTCTTTGAAGTCAGGTTCCATATGTGATTTGTCCCACCTCTGCTTATTGTACTCTTTTGCCTCAGCTATGCATTTGGAAGCTGTGTCACAAGCCCTCTTCCACATATAATGGAAGTCTTTGGCTGTGGGGTGGATGGTAAAAAGATTATTCTTCAAGTGATGCACAGGCAACAGGGAATTCCACCCTTTCTCTACCAGTGCAGGTGTTTTTCCTGTGGTAGAGTTCTGAATTGTATTATAAGCCAGTTGGACAGCTGGTAGAAGGGTAACCCAGTCATGGGTTTATCCCTCATGGTCCTTGGATTCCATGCCATAGGCACAGAACCTTCTAACAATGTCCTCAATTGTATGAATCATCCTTTCAGCTAGGCCATTGGTTTGTGGAGGGTAAGCTGTGGAAAATGCAAGCTTGGCAGCAAGCATGTGATACAAGTTGGTCCAAAATTCAGATGTGAATTTTGGGTCCCTATCACTAATGATGATATTAGGGACTCCACAGGTAGATACAATGTTATTCCAGAATAACAGAGCAGTATCCATGCCTGTGTCCCCTTTATGGCATGGTAGACACCTCATACTCTTGCTGAACCTATCAACTATGATTGAGCAGGCATTGTAGTTTTCTTTGCCCCCTGGGACAAGTCCTGTGACCCAGTCCATATTGATGGTTTCCCATGGGTGTATGGGTTCCTCTATATGTTGAAGTAACCCATACTTCTTCCCATGTTTCCTATTTGCCTTTTGGCATCTTTCACAAGTGTTGATGTATTCAATCAACTTTTTTTCCCACTTGGGCCACCAAGCTGTGCTTGCTACCCTCTCTTTGGTCCTGTCCTCACTCATGTGTCTCATACAGGGGAAGTCATGGCATTCCTGCAGGATCAGAGGGATGTGGTCTCTGTCTACCACTGTGAGTGCACTTGTGTGCATTTCTCTGTGGTAGAGCAGGCCATCTATAAGGAAGAACTTGTTATCCTTATAGGCCCTCAACCACGGTTCTTACAGCTGGGATTGCAGTTCTGGACTCCTGTACTTTTGCTGAAGGAGTTGTAGTAATATGCCACACTGTTTGTGTTTGGCATAAGACTTCAGTACTGTACTAAAGAATTCATTGTGCAGTTCTGAGGAGCTTATTCCCAGTATGGGAGTTTCTGTTCCTTCTGAATCAGTGTCTTGACTGTCAAGGGTACCACTTCCTGGTGCCCATTCAGAAAATCTGAAGTTCTTCCTCCTATCTATCTCCATGAAATGGATAGGGATCTTGGCGGAAACTTCAGGGTCATAAGGTGGATTGCTCTTGACATTATCCAGTGGCCATCTTCTAAGGCCATCTACATTGGTATGGCTTTTACCTTCCTTGTATATGATGGTCATATTCCCTCTATACTCCTGGATGGCTATTTGCCATCTCAGCATGTGTCTATTTGTAGTCTTTATGTTTAGTAAAGACTTCAAGGCTGTGAAGTCTGTGTAAGCTTCAAATACTGCACCCTCCAGATAATAATGGAGTTTTTCCAGAGCCCAGAATAAGCATAGACATTCAGTCTGGGCTTAGTCTGGGCCCAGACTGAGATCTTTCAGTTGCCTAGAGATGTAGCATATTACTCCCTCTCTTGGTTCACCATCCACAAGTTGTCTTTGGTGAAGGGCTGCTCCTAAGCCTTGGCTACATGCTGCATCTATTTATAACTTGAATGGTAATTTAAAGTCAGGAAAGATGAGCACAGGTGCATTAGTGAGTTCATGTTGGATCCTCTCATATGCATCCCTTCTTTCCTTAGTAATTTAAAAAACTACATCTTTTGAACATAGCTTCTATAAGCTACTAGTTGTGTGGGCAAGATTCTTGATGTGGTTTCTATAGTAGCTAGCAAACCCAAGGAAAGATTGCATCTATTTGATGCTCTTTGGCACTGGATTTTGCAGTACTGCTTCTACTTTATTCTGGTCAATCGCCATACTAATACCTGAGACTTTATGTCCTAGAGCTAGTAGCTGTTATTGGCCAAAATTACCCCTTTTCAGGGAAATTTTCAAATTCATGGGTGTAAATTTACTTAGCACTATTTCTATGTCTTGTATGTGGTCTTACCATGTCTCTGAGTATATAATGATGTCATAAATATATACCACAATCCAGCCTTCCAATATTTCTTCTTGAAATATTGTGTCCATCATCCTTTGGAAGTGGGCTGGTGCATTTTTGATGCCAACTGGCATCCTGGTGTACTCATGTATGCCCATATGGCATATTATTCTGAGTAATTTTATGGAGTTTGGTTTAACTCCATTTTGGTGTAAGCCTTTCATGATCATAAAATCCATTTTGGTTATGTATTTGGCTTTTGCCAGCTTATCCAAGGCATGAGGTATCCTGGGTATAGGGTACCTGTCTGCTTTTGTGTAGTTATTCAGAGCTCTGAAGTCTCCAAACAGTCTAGAATTGCCATAATGCCAGGTGATTAGGACAGGAGTGGTTTTTTCCACTATTTCATTATGTCCAATATTTCTGATGACATCCATGTCCAGGAGTTCATTGATATGTTTTTCCATTTCTTTCCTGGTTTCCATACTTGCTGGGTAAGGAGGTCTCCTGAGCATGGGTGGATAAGGTCTTTCCACATCCAGACATAATTTTATATCATGGTTTTCGATCTTTCCTAAAGGTTCTTCACAAATGGCAAATGTTGGTCTGTTCTTCCTCAGCATCTTGAGTAAACTTAGTTTTTGTTTACTGGTGAGGGTAGTGCTAAACTGGCCCTCTTTGAATTCCTTCAGTATTTCTTCTAGTGGCTCCTGGGAAGATATCTGGTATATATCAAGTGAAAATTTCTTTTCCTTGTTAGTACCAATGGTAATATGCCTATTTTACTGTTGTAAATATCTATACCATACATCCTCTGGTAGTCTGTTCCCAGTAAAAACCCTTGGATGTGGGCATCATCAAGCACTACATCCTCTGGGTTGAGTCTGATATTACCTTTCCTATGGGGTATAATTATCTCTTTGATAATTGTCCCAATGGAAGTCATCTTCCCTGATGCACTTTTAAAGTTCTTTGCCTTGGCGGGCAGGAGCTTTTTTTTCCCAGTTTAGGAAGTGGTTGTCCAGATAACCTCTGGCCACTATGGAGCAGTGTGCTCCACTATCAATGATCAATAGATGTTGAGCATTGTAAATACAGACAGTCATCTCTGTGGCTGTTCCATGTATATATGCCATCCCTTTGGTTGGTGTAACCAGGAATGTTTGTGCATCTTGTGTATGTTTGCGCAAATTGTTTTTGGCAGTATCCTGTGGTATGCCTGCTTCCAACCATATGTGCTGAACTTCTAGTGGGGTTTCCTCTTGGAATTCCACTAGAAATTATTCTCTTGGGTCTTGTTAATCATCAGGTGGTTCTCTGGTGGCATTACCCATGGAGTCTGATTCAGAATCTTCTGTTGGGGATTCCTCCTCTGGGACTTTCTCAATGGCATAGATTTTTTTCTTTGCCTTTGGACAGTTGCTGGCATAGTGGTCTGCTGAACCACAATTGTGACAAGAATTCTTCTTCTTTGCCACTTCTGACACTTTTTCTCTGGGTTTGTCTTTAAAATCCACCCTGAGAGGTTGTTTCTCTTTGAAGCTCTTGCTTCTATATAGGCTGAGTTTCCCTATATTAGTTCTTTTCCTTATATCTTGTAAGGTATTAGCAATGTCATCTAGAGTGCAATTTTGGTTGCATCTGCATTTTACTGCATTCTCTAGTTCTCCTGGCAGCTGTGTCAGAAATTTGTGATTCCTCATTTGGATGTTCATCTGAGGATCAATGGCTTTAAGTCCTTTAGACTGTCTAAGACACCATTCATATGGATATTTGTCCACAGATTATTTGTCAATTTCAAATGACATGGTCTTATGCTATGACCAAGCTCCATTACTGTACTTTTGGATGATTTGACTCTTCCACCATGGCCATTTTCTTCTGTGGATTTCTTTCATTTCTGTGTACCATATACTAGCATGACCTTTAAATGCTGTATTTATTATAGCAGTGATCCAGTAATCTGGTATGCTTGGTACATCAATGAAGAGTCCATGAATATAATCTATGAGTTCCATATGATCTTATTCTCCTGTTCCAGAGAATTTGGGCCATCTTGAGGCCTCAGGAAGCTGTTTCAAGGATTCCTTCTCTGAATAAGACATACCATCTCCATCCTGGTATTGTGAGGGAGATCTTGCTTTACTCATCAACATGGCATCTGGTTTGATGTCATCTGGTTGATATGGATTATCCAAAACATGGCCTTGGGGTTGGGGCTTCATGTTATGGTAGACATTAAACAATTTGTTTATGTATTGATCCAGACAGTCCCTGTACCTTATGCTGTGGTGTTGTTCTTCAAAGACTAGGTTCAGTCTTTTGTTGGTCTCTTCAGAGGCTTTGCTCAATTGAGCATGTCCTTCTTGAAGAGCTTTAACAATTTTATCCATGGAGGCTGTGAGCTTTTTCATCCTCTCATGGCTTGCTTCAAGTTCTGCAAAATGCTTTTGAGTTTTCTCAGAATATTGGGACATTTCTAACCACAGTGCATCACTGTTCAGGTTACTCTCAGGTGAGACAGCATTATGTTCAATCTGAGTGGGGGTAATGTTTCTATTACTGGGACTACTGATCCTAGGGTGGTTTACAGCTTCTTCTGGTTCTTGTGCACTTCTTTCACCAAATCCAACAATTTCTGGATCATTGGGTCTGACTCTCTCTGCCTTTGGTTGAGAGAGGTCTTGTTTTCCCCCTTGTGTCCTCTTCTTCTCCTGGAGACCACCTGGAATTGTGAATAATGGTGACTCCTTGTAACTGACTTGTTCGTTTCTGAATGGTGTGAAGCCACTGGAGAGCTGATTTGTCCTGCTCCTTGTGAGCCCGAAGGAATCTGAGTAGGCCCTGTGTGGGTTAGCTGTTCTTCTATTGCTTGGATAGTGGCTTGATTCTCCGTTATCCTCTGTGCCCTTGCCACCAGGAGTCTGAACTGCCTGGTAGGATTCCAACCTTTGGTGATTACCATAAGGTCTTTGAAGTATATCTCTTTGAGACAGATCTTCTGCCAACTTGCTCCAAGTTCTGCCCAGTGAGATGCTTGGTTGACTCTCTTGTTGTCCATGCCCCATTGTAATAAATCTTTGAGGAGTTAGTGGATCTGAAGAACTTGATCCATATCCTTCCAGTCCTCTGGTTTGAGGTTCCTGTTGAATTGGATTGTGAATGGCAGGGTTGATATTATCTCCCTCATTGTTTTGCCATCCACCACTGTGTCCAAGGTGTCCTCTTCCAGGTATTGTGGTTCTAGACAAGCCTTCTCTGTCCTCTGGCTGGTTCCTTTGGAAGCCAAGGTCTCTGAGGTATACAGGTGACATATCAGTGTTTGCAAGCAGTCAAAAACTTTATGTTCTTAGGTTATTTACCTTTGACTGTGCCTTGTACAAATTTGTTGTCTTCTGATTTGGGCAATTTACCTTTAAAGGGTACAACTGGGTTAATTATAGTAATCTTCCCTGTACAAGTTGTTAAGGTTGGTTTACCTTTTATTGATGCATAGTTTTGTGGTTTTTTACTCCTCTGGGTGGCTATTGGTGTCAACTTCTTTGCTGTAATAAGTCCTTCACTGTGCCTCTTTCCTTTGCCCTTGCTGCCCTCTGGCTCTGAGGGTGTCACTGGTGTGTTGGTCTGTGACTGGGTTTCTAGTGGGATATAATTTTCTTCCACTGAGTCAAAGCAGGAAAAAGAGGGCTTAATGACAGTTAAGACTTCTTACACTGCTGTTTGCACATCTAAGATTTCCCTCTGGGCTTGTATATGACTACAATATGCCCTTGTATAATGACAGTATAGTTGAATTAACAATTCCACGTCAGAATTACAGCTTTTGGTACCCTGTTGCACTGTTTTTATACCAGTATCCCTCAGATTAACTTGTGGTTTTCAAGTGTAATCTGTATGAAGTGGTTCTGTATAAGTGTAATTGAGTTAACAATACACTTAACCACGCCTAAACTGTTGGATTTACAGTCAGAGGTGTCCTTATTTAATCAAAAAGACAGGACTTATTAATGGCTTAAGTGTTTTTATATGTAAAACAGGCCAAAAATAAAGGTCTTGTGGGTATCAGCCACGTGACAAATACTCTTATAATCTGAGTATAAAATGGTGCATAAACCAATTCAATAAATAAAATATATAATATAAATATATTATTAAGAAAAATACGCCTAAAAATATAGAAGCAATTGTCCGAAAATAATAAATAAGTGAGAAAACTTACTTGTAAGGTCCAAAATTCAAAAAAGCACAGTCAGGCCCCCAAAATGTCAGGCTGAGTCTATGATAAAAGGTATATAAATTTATTTACAGCTTTTAAATATGACTGTGACACAGTAAAAAATGGTTATGAAATATTATAAGGGTTTATAAATGGTTTAATTAAAAATAAAAGGGCTTTACTATATAAAAATATAGTGGTGGCAAGTGCTTTTGAAAGCCCTGGGTGCAGCTTTACCTGTTGGGTTACAATAATAAAGACTACAATAAAAATTATAATTATACCTGTTTATTTTCCAAAATTATAACTGTTTTTGACAGTTGTACTAAGTAGTAATTTAAGAGGAGGATGAGGAAAGCTTTTCTGGCTGTGAAAAGCCCCCCTTTTATCCTGAAATGGGGTGGAAAGGCTGCTAGACCTTTCCACGTAGAGGAAGTGAAGATTTTTCCCTCTCTAGGACAGGCTTGTGGCTTACAAATTGCCTGTATATCCTGTATTGGGCCCAGATGTGGTTTTGAAACCACATCTGGCTAGTTTTCACCAATACAGGGCGAACACTTTCATCTGGGGACCACACAGCCTGATCCTGACGTGTATGACATGTAGAATGCTGTACAGAAACTGTATGGGACCCCAGTATTGACTGTCATATGAGGTATTGAAGTAAAAACAAGCTTCTTTGTCTGTTTGACACCTCATATTCATGGTTATGGGATATTATCCCATGGCTAGGCTGTATTGGCCAAAATGTGATATTTTAACCTTAAAAAAGCCATACCTTTGTTAGTTCTTGAGATATCAAACTAAAAATGGTTCGCTGTGTTGCCCTGTATGTGTTCTACACAATGGCTCTTTATTTGATATGGCTATCTTTAAATATGGCAAAGTTATCCCATGTATAAGATTCTTTGTACATAGGCCTGTTTTAGGCAAAAGCTGTATTGGGCTTCTTTGCCTCACAACCTTTGTTCTAGTTGAGATATGAGGAAGTGGATGACACCATCAGACAGCCCTTATTGTTCTCTTCCCAAAAAGACCCCACTTTAGGTATCTCACACTAAAGCTGTAGAAGTTAGATGAGAGGTGAATGTTTTTTCCAACCTTATTTGGCCTGAATTTGACCATAACCTCAGTAATATTGGTGCTAGCTCAGCTTGGCTGGTACCATTGGATAGCCCTGACTTAAAGCTTCATCTTGAATACCTATTTGATGGGGTTAAGCCTCTCCTTCTGGATTTTAGATGAGAGGTGAAAATTAAGGTTTATGCTCAGCAAAAACTTTGAGCAGGAATAAATTTGTTATTCTATGTCCTATGGTGATGGGACTTACATTTTCAGAAAGAGGTGAGTTTCCTCTTTTGATTGATATATTTTGAGCTAATTTGGCTCAGCTCCATGTCTTGGTGGTATCTTGGGTATACCATTGATTCATGCTATTTTGGCTATCATGCTTGTGCTCTGGTTTCGAGTCACAGGCTGACACATTCATTATATCCATATGAAAATTTATTCTTTCATTTATTAATAATTGCTGACCATCTAGTTTCACTCTCAATTCTATCTCAATCAAATTTCTCTTTGGTTTGCTTATTCAGGTCTTATAAGTATTTTTTTATTGATGGGTTAATTGATTAGTTGGTTTTCATTGGGTTATTGATTAAGAAATTCAGGGTTTTGGTTTTGATTTGGATTGATTGACTGATAGCAGATCCTCAAGATAACTTATTGATCTTCAGGAATTGATTTTGATTATTGATTGATTTGACTCCTGAAGATATTGATTTGACTGATTGATTCCTCAAGATTTGATTTGATATTGAAGACATTAACTTATTGATTGATTGTTGAGTTCTTCAAGATTTATTGAGATTTGATTGACTGCTGATATTGACTGAATTGATTGCATTTGATTTAACCTAAATACTGTTGATTGATTCCTCAGGATCATCAAGATTTTATTGAATATTGATTTGGTCAAGCTTTGATTCCTTATTCTCAAGTATAATCAATTTTTTATTTTTAGTTTCTCAATACTGCCAGTTCAGCATAGCCCTCAAGCAAATAATACTAGATCTCAAAGAAATCCAGATGTTCATACTCCTACAGCAAGGGTTCCTCTTGACTGCACACCATCAGTTCATCAACTGAGTGCGAATTTGACAGAGGACCACCAATGGAAGGAGCAGGACCCTCCAAAAGAGGGGGAATGAAATCAAGAAGATCAAGATCTTTTTCTGGCCTGTTGGGTGGTTATCTTGGCATGTCTGAAGGTGAAAAAGCAAGACTAGGAGAAGTTGAAGAGGAGCAGGGGGAGGAGTCTGTGGAAGAGGAAGATTCTGGGGAAACTAAAGTGGCAGATGCTTTGGCAAATGCTCCAGAGGTACCACAGGGTTCTAATCTAGCCCCTACTAATAAATATCTCGTCTCTCAATCTGATCCAAGTTTCCTCAAGATCATGGAGCAAATGGCTACTATTATGGGACACCTTTTTCACAAAGAAGCCCCCAAGGACAATTACAAAGCCCCTGAATTCAAGACTCTATCAATGAAAGCACCTGATCCTTTTGATGGTAGTCAAGCCCATAAATTGAGAGGATTTATCCAATCCTGTCAGTTGATTTTCCATAATTACCTGGCAAATTTCTTCTCTTACAGGAAAAAGCTCTGTAATCAACTTCTGTTCTCACTGTTAGCGCTGGAAAATGGATTGAACCCTACCTTTCAAAAATTTCCAATGAATATCCTTCCTACCTCCTCAATAATTGGCAGTTATTTGAAACCAAATTATTCACTCTGTTTGGTGATCACAATGAAGCTGGAAAATGTGAACAGGAGTTGAACAATTTGAGGATGAAGGAAAGTGGTAATGTATCCTTGTACATTGCTGATTTTAGAAGTTTAATGTCAAGAATTGGAGATTGGGGAGAAAGGGCTTATATCCATGTCTATAGAAGAGGATTGGAATCAAGACCTTTGGACCAGTTGGCTTCCTACCCTGGTAATCTTGATACTCTTCTAGAACACTCATGGACATTACCCTAGAATTAGATACCAGATACCATGAGAGACAGGAAGAGAAGGGTACTCATTGAGAAAAGAGGCTTCCTGTTACTGGATCCAATTCTTCAAGGCCTCCTCAAGACTCATCTTCAAAAAGGCCTCACCATAAGAAGAACAAGAAGGGCAAGCAGTTTCAAGTTTCAAAGGACAAGCCACATTCTGCTCTGATTAATAAGGACAAAAATTAATTGGTTCTGAAAAGGAGAGAAGAATCAAAGCAGGGCTATGTACTCATTGTGGTGGAAAGCACCCAATTGAAAAATGATTCAAGAGACCTCAAAACAAGCCTGAGTCATCAAGAGGCTTCCCTAGCAAGCAGGGAAAATCCTGAGTGGGGATCATGATGTGTTCAATGGTTCTCACTTATTTCCTTCAAGAGCACAATTGTGCACTCTGAATACTAGTGTCATGAAATCTTTGAAGTTTCTTATTTTTTCTTCTGTCTCTGATATTTTTTATAGTATTCTCATTGTTTCTGGTGCTATAAACTCTTTTATTGCAAATAATTTTGTTCTCAAGTACTTATTGACTATGTCAGAGCTCCCTGAAAAGATTCCTCTTTTCATTCTGGATTAAAATGAATACCCTGCCTAGTTCATCACCCATTATACCAAGTGGATAGTTGACTTGCCTTCCTTCCCAAGCTTTGAATGGTAATTTTTTATCATAGACTAACCCAAAGGAGAAGACCTGATATTGAGCTATGATTTCCTTTACCATTTTAATCCCATTATTTATTGGAAAAATGGATTGATCACCTATGATTCTAGTCATAAGGATTCTAGTGGTATTGAACCTTCTTCTAGTAATGCCTTGGCCACTGCTGTCAACAGTGTTTCTCTGGTTGGTGAGCTTAAGACACCTTATCTTCCCTCTTCTGTCCATATCCCTCCCATCATGCCATCTCAGTCATTAGTTCAATCAAGAGATAAAAGATGTTGGAGAAGATGTTGCTATATCTTCACTTAATCTCTTTCAAGGGGATATGGACCTTCCTCCTTTGTCCTTTCATGCCTCCCTGGAGGAGCAGTGAGAGGAGGAGGAAGAGCCAGAAGAAATTGAAACTGTGTTGAAGGTAGTCCCTCCTGCTTATCACCAATATTTGGATGCATTATCCAAGTTGAAAGCAGAGAAACTTCCTCCACACCGCGCCTGTGATCACCATATCAAATTGGAGGGTCTTCTACCTCCAGTTGGTGTTATATACTCATTATCAAATAAAGAGTAAGAAACACTGCAGGCCTACATTTCAGAGAATGTAGAGAAAGGTTTCATAAGGCCAAGATCCTCTTCAACAGGAGCACCTGTACTTTTTGTCAAGCAAAAGGATGGAGGCCTTTGTTTGTGAGTTGAATACCCAAACTCAAGGCTGTCACTAAGAAGAACAGGTATCCTGTTCCTCCTATGAACCAGCTTCTTACCATATTCAACAGTTAAACTATCTCCTCCAAGATAGATCTGTGTGGTGCATAGAATCTCCTGAGAATCAAAGGGGGGATGAGAACCTCACTGCCTTCATAACAAAATATGGTAGTTATGAGTATTTGGTTATGCCATTTGGCCTTACCAATGCTCCAGTTTCTTTCCAGAATCTTGTGAATGATATATTTGCAGCTGTCTTGGATATTTTTGTTGTAGTGTATCAAGATGATATTATGGATTTGAAATCTCTGAGGAGGAACATGTCAAACATGTGGCCTCTGTCCTCCAGAAACTGAGGGACAAGAATTTGTTTTCCAAAGCCTCCAAGTTTTGCCATTAATTTTATTATATGAAATTAAGCACCCTTTTTAACCAGAAATTCAATGGTGTCTAAATAAAGTGCCCATACTTCAAATTGGAAATATATTGAAGCTCTCAAGGAATAATATTTTGAGCAAAATCAATCAGGGCTCAAGCACAAATGTTTTCTTCAATACCAATAGCCTTACTCATCAGGTATTGGTTGTTTCAAGTATGCAGTGTTCCCCCAAGGAAATACTTGAAAGTTTTAATTTCCAGAAATATTAAAGAGTAAAATTAAATTCAGTTGTCAAGGCTCAATGCTCCATCAATACACTTTGAAAACCACACTCATTCAATCTAGTCTCTTTATATAGAGCTTGATATTACAACCACCGACCTTGGGAAGATCATTGAACCAGTTCAATTGCCAATTTAGTAAGGTTTAATATTCCTCAAGCAGTCAATACAGATAGAAAGATTCAATACAGACCAGTGGTCTGGATGAAGGCTTCAATCTCTCAATGCTTGTGATATATTGGTATTTGTTGTGACCCTGGGGATTTCCCCCCTATTAAATTAATTTACTAGTATTCAATTTCATCTCTATTTTTCTTAATATTTTTAGTTAATACTGATACTATCAAGTCAGTAACTTTTACCTTATTCCTTTTCTGTCAGTTGATATTTGTGGCCATATTCCTTGCTAATCTTATTGTCCTTCCTGGAAGATTGAAATAGTCATTAAGGACTTTCTAGGTTGGATCTTTTGCCATCGGCTTTCTTTCTTATTATTATCTCATATTTTATTTCATTTTACTCATTGAATGAAGAATTCCTTTTCTTATTTCTTTGGTTCTTTGAAGTATTCCATCAAGGTTACCTGATTAGTGAGTTCCAGGCCACTCATGTTTTTCTCAAGAGACAATGTGACATTAGATTAATTAACTAATAATTGATTTTTTCATTCATTTTTTGCATTTTGAAATAATTAGTTCATTCATAATAAAAGCTTTATTATCATTAATAAATTTGTGCTCAATAATTTCTATTTTCACTCATTCTTTCATTATCAAAGATTTATTTTCATTTCAGAATTTTCTTTCCATCCTGATCAAAATTTTCTTTTCTTCAAATACTTTTTTGGCTGACCATTTTTAGCTACATATTCCCCCTTCAATTTTTGTTTCAGGTCACAGTTTAATTTTGATTTTTTGCATATGTCATAAACTTAATTCATTCACAATCTTCATTCATAAAGATCCATAATTTATTTCTGGGCCACAGAAATATTAATTTGACTTTATTTTTAATTTATTTATTTGACATAAAATTGAGTTTGACTTCAAGAAGTTGGTAAACCATGAGATTTTATTTGATTAATGGATTTATTTGCCTCAAGAACCCATTGATTTGCTTTATTTTCTCGGAATTTATTTATTGAGCTCCTAATCTTACTGTTATTTGTGTACTTTTGGATTTTTATATTTTTTTCATTCTATTCTTCAAGTCATGCCTGTTTAGAACTCACCTTCTGCTAGACAGAAAATATCTCAAGATGTTCTTGCTCCAATGCAAAGAGCACCTCTTTTTGGGACCCCAAAGATCCTCAGCTGAGGGCCCATTTGGACAGATAGCCAATTTAGGAATGAGTATCGCCATTGATACAAATAGAAATAGAGCCAAGAAGATAAAGTCTGTTTGAGGATCTGTTGCTTCTTTTCAAAGTATTTCAAGGACCACTTTCAAAGGTATTGGTAAAGATGGTGAAGGGAAGGAGTAGAATTTTCTGGAATAGTTAGAGCCTGAAGGTGATGAGGCTGTCCCTACTCCAGTGGGGTAATCTGAAGCTACTAGTGGGTTGAATCTAGCCCAGGCTAATTAATCTGTCTAAGAAAATTCTTACCCATATCTATTAGCCATTCTTCATCAGATGTCTTAAATAATGGCCAATTTTCAATAAGCCTCATATTTTTAAATCTTCAAAAAGGCATGTATAAAGGCACCAGACCGATTTGATCAAACTAAACCTTTCAAAGTCAGAATTATTGCGCAGTCCTACCAGCCAATTTTCTGTGATTATAAGGTCAATTATTGTGAAGACAGAAGGAAACTTCTTTTTTCCCACATAATTTCTCACAGGTGTAGCTGGGAAATGGATTGATCCTTATATTTTTAACCTCATAAACATGTATCCAGCATACCTTCCCCAAAGCTGGACCTTATTAAAAACTCAGCTCTTAACCTCTTTTGGAGATCCCAATGACACCAGAAAGGCTGAAGCAGAATTGGATTATTTAAGAATGAATTAAGGTAGGCATGTATAATTTTATATTACTGATTTAAGAAGATTAATGTAAAATATTGTATACTGAGTTGAAAAGGAGTTAATGCATCATTTCATCAAAGGATAAGCCTCCAAGATTCTGGATCAGTTGACTTCCCATCCTTCAATTATTCATTCTCTTCAAGACTTAATGGATGTTACCCTGGAGCTTGATACAGGTACCATGACAGAAAAAAAAGAAGAATCATTTTCAAGAAGAGAAGACTGAAGCCTCAAATTCAAGCTCCTTTCATTCTCAAAATTCTTAAAGCTAAAGACAAACAAATAAGAAGTAGTTTAGTTGTCAAAAGAGGGACAAGTTCCATTCTTCCCTTATTAAGGAAGAATACAGGCTGTTTGGCTCTGAAAAGGAGAAGATATTGAAGGAGGGGCCGTGCTCTTATTGTGGTTGGAATAATGGTATTGAGGGCTGTATCAAAAGGCATCAAAACTGAGGAAAATCCTGAGTGAAGATCATTTTATATTCAATGGTCTTAACTACTTTCAATCTAGAGCACAATTGTGCATTCTGAATAATGGTATCAAAAAATCTCTGATTTTTTTTTCTTCTTCTCTTTCTGATATTTTTTACAGTATTCTCATTGATTCTGGTGCTACCAGCTCATTTATTGAAAAGAACCTCATTAACAAGGATTATTTGACCATGTTAGCGGTGCAGAGATTATTCCTATTATAATTTTGAGCTCCTCAGAGTCTTCTTCCTTATTTGTGACTCACCATAGATAATATACAGTCAGAATTTTAATGGGACTTTCTAATCCTTGATAAACCCAAGGGAGAAGACCTCATATTGGGCTTTGATTTACTCAAAAGCTTCAATTCATGCATTGATTGGAGGAAAGGTCTGATACCCTTTAATCCTAATAATCTAGGTATTTAGAATTATTTTGATTCTATCAGTGAGTACTCTTCCTCTTGCACTATTTGTGCAGCTCTGATGGATGATTTTAGAACACCATCTTCTCCAACTTCTGTCTGTATTACTTCCTTAAATTCCCCTCATTCATTACTATACTCTAGAGATGAATTCTTCAAAAAGAAAAAATATGTTACAGAAGGGAATTCTTTGTCTTCAATTCATCTCTTCCATTGAAATGAGGACCTTCCTCATTCAACCTATTGAGACTCCCTGGAGTAGAAGTGTGTTGAAGAGAAAGAGCCAGAACAAATTGAAACTGTGATGAATTTTATTCCTTCTTCTAAGTAGGATCATGTGGATGTATTATCCAACGTCAAAGCATAAATCCATCCTCCTCACCATACCTGTGATAATCATATTGAATTAGAGGGGTCTCTACCTCCAGTTGGGGTCACACAATATTTATCAAATCAGTATTCAGAGACACTAAGGGCCTTTATTTCAGATAATTTACAGAAAAATTCCATCTATAAAAGCTCCTCTTTAGCTGAAGAACTTTTCCCCTTTGTCAAAAAGAAGGATGGTGGTCTCCATTTGTGCTTTGATTCCTTCAAACTCAAAAATATCACTAAGAAAATAAAGTATTTCATTACTCCTATAAAGAAGCTATCATTGGTTTCAATCATTCTTCTATTTTCTCCAAGATTGCCCTGAATGGTGTATAAAACCCATTCAGAATTAAGGAGGCTGATGAAGCCCTGACAGATTTTAGAACCAAATATGATATCTATCAGTACATGGTTATGCCATTTGTACTCACCAATAGCCCTACCTCTTTTGGAAATCTTTCTAATGATATTCTATCAAATATTGATGTTGATGTTGTGATATAATGAGATTATATCATGTATTTTTCCAAGTCTGAGGAAGATCATTTCACTCATAAGTCCACTTTTTTTGAGACTAGAAGCTAATCATCTCTTTATGAAGAGTCCAAGTTCCTATTTTACACTTCTATTTTTAAGTGTTTAGGTAATATTGTTTATTCTGAAGGCCTCAAGATGAAAAGTTCCAAAGTACAGAAGATTCTCAATTGGCCACCTCCAGAAATCTTCATGTCTCTTAAATCATTACTTGAATTTTCCAACTTCTACCTCTGTTTCATAAAGAAATATTCAAATGAAACAGTTCACTCACAATATTCCTAAATATTTAATTGCCACCCTACATAAAGAAGCGCTTATTCAGGTTCAAAAACTCAGAGAGGGATTTACCACTGCCCCAGTTCACTCTCACTTCAACCAGTCTCCAATCACCATTTTGGAGACCAATTTCTCTCATTATTCCTTGGGTGCTTTACTGTGTCAGTTGAATGCCTCAGGAAAACATCCAATTGAGCTTGATAGCTGCAGGTTACTTCAAGTAGAGCTCATGTAAAAATTTCATGAGAAGGGTCTCATTGGCATACTCTGGGCTCTTAAGTGCTGGTGGTCATTTGTCCTTTCTCTTTCTTCTCCTTTGAAGCTCTCACCAATAACTCTCCACTTAAATAATTGATTTCTTCTCAAGTCCTCAATTGCTGTAAAACCTTGTAGGGTTGATTCCTCTTTGAATTCAATTTCACCACCACTCAGGTCTTGAGCCACCTAAAAACTCTTCTAGGGGCACTTTCAAATTGCAACATTGTGTACCCAGAGAGGGGGGAGAATTTCATCAGCAAGAATACAATGAATTTCCAAAAATCTATCAACAAAAATGAAGTGAAACCCTCCACATTCTTTGAAGTCAAGGTGGATTCTTTTAAAAATTGGTTTATTCACTTCAGAAGGTACTTTAGAAAGATTCCCAGTATAGGATTATTCTTCAAGATTTGTGTAAAGGTAACTCTGTTCAAGATTAGTCTCTTTATTACACTTCCCAATTGATCTTCAAAGATTGGGTGGTGGTCTCAAATGACCTCAGCATCGAGCTCAAAATACTTCAAACTTTCCATCAATCTCCTCTAGATTGTGTCACAGGGACTCTTGGACAGAAAACAAGAGTGGCCTGGCACTCAGCAATCAGGGAACTCACTTGGAAGAATCCAAAAGATAAAAGAAAATAAACAAAAGAATAAATTCCTCTAAGAAAAATGCAGGTACAAGATGAGATGCAATAAGAGGAAAGGGAAGCCAAATGGCCAAAGAGCCAACCAAGTAAGTCCTTAATCACTGTTTCAACCTGCCAAAATGAACAATGGAATTAGTAAGGATATGACCACCAAATATCCATTGACAGGCGAAGAAAGAATAAGAGACAAAGGTGCTAAATGACTGACTTGATAATATCAGTATTCACTTAACAAAATGATAAGAAAATAAAGATAAAATAAAATCAAAGTATATTAATTAACTGGGGAAAAACCCCCCAGGGTGGAAAGGGTAGCTGGTATATGTGAAAAGTTGGGAGCTTGAGTTCTTCAGGCTGAAAAATGATCTGTATTGATCCTTGAGGCTGCATTTATTGTTTTGAGAATTGACACAGCTGGCTAATATTGAAATTGAAATGGGTTGAATGAATTTCCCATACTTCAAAATGAAATACAGTTCTTGATGGATCCAGACTGTATTGAAATGAAGGTGGTTGCCAAGATGGATTGAGTGGAGCTTTGACACTTGACAACTGAATGAACTGCCTCTTGAATCCCTTGAGAATGATTGGACAGTATTGCCTTGAAGGAATACTGTGAATGAAATTATCCAATGACATCTTGATGACATGATTGGTCTTTGATGCTGAAACACTTGCTCTTGAGCCTTGATGAGTCCTCTGAATGATTGGGTGCCCTGATGACGTGATGATATGTTGGAATGTTGAAATGACCATTTTATATTGTCACCAATGAATTGCTGTTGAAAAATGATTCATAATGATATATAACATCATTTATGGCATATTGATTCTTGGAAAGAAGATTACGTCCAAAGGTCTTGAGATGGAAAGGCAGAGGGGAAAAAGATGGATGTGATGGCTTCAGAGCTTGGAAAGGTGTTTCTGGGTCCTTTGGGGTTTTTGGCCACTTTTGGGTTCTGAGCCAAAAACTGGCCCAAAGGGCAGGAAAGTGTCTTTTGGACACTTTGCGTCGAAGTGCGCAAATGTGCAAAGTGCGCGAAAATGCGCTAATGTGCAAAAGTGCGCAAATGCGCATTATGAGCCCAAATGGCCAAAAACAGCCATTTGGGCCATTTCCCCTGGTTTTGAGGGAAATGACCAGAAATACCCAATTGGTCATAAATTGCAGCTATGGCTTCTGGATTGAGGTGAAGGGCCATGAAGGCCCCAAAAGACAAATGGCCAAAAATGGTCCATAAGATGATGACGTGGCCATATTGGCCACTGGTGATGGATATGGCCAATTGGCCATACGGGGATTCAAGGAGGAGAATTGCCATGGTTGTGACAGTACCCCCCACCTTGAACTGGTGAGCTCCTGAGCACCAATACAAGGTGAAGCCTGTTGAGGCTATTGGAAAAGATTGAGAGTGGGATAGAGGAAAGTTCTTTTAAGAGGAAAATTAAATAATAACTGATATTAAAAATTTGTCATATGACGCAGGACTTGCTTGATTTTCTTTTGACATTGGCTTCATGATTGATTATGTTGTAATGCACAAATATTCTTGCGGTGAATTTTGATATGATAAAATGAAAATGAAAATAAAATTTAATATAAAGAATGAAAATGAAAATAAGAAAAGAAAAAGAAAAATAAAAGAAAAATGAATTGAATCTTGAGGAGGTTCCAATCTTCATCACGGAGGTTGATAACTGATTTTGAAATTGGCCAAGGACCTGGAAAGAAAAATTTGATGCCAGGTGCTCACAAAGTGGCCAAGGTGATGTTTTGACAAGATTGTAGACCCCTCAGGGAAGTGCACACCAGGAGAGGAACTTACTTTTGGTAGTTACCACTCCTGCCAGTGCCATAAAAATAAAAACAAAAATGTTGAAGGAATGA
Organism: Austropuccinia psidii; assembly: GCA_023105745.1. NCBI lineage: Eukaryota > Fungi > Basidiomycota > Pucciniomycetes > Pucciniales > Sphaerophragmiaceae > Austropuccinia > Austropuccinia psidii. The sequence continues at coordinate 50,566,648 of JALGQZ010000007.1, read as the reverse complement.
ATTTGAATTTTGAAGTCTTGGAAATGAATTGAAAAGTGAATGGCCCATTGTCGAAAGCAAAAATGGCCATAAGATTGGAAATGAAATTGAAAGCCAGGCCAATATCTGTGTCCAAAATTGCAAAGTGCTCACAAAGTGGCCAAGGTGATGCTTACAATAAAACAAAGAGTAGAATACCCCTAAAGGTGCATACCAGGAGTGGGACTTACTTTTGGTAATTCCTCTCCCCACAAAGCACCATAATGAATTAAGCTTTTGAAGAATTGGGCCCAGGCTTGTCAGGATATAATGAATGAAAATCTTTGACAAGCTCAGGACAATCCTTGAGGTTTTTGGTTGTTTCCCAAGTGGACCTTTCTGGGTCTTGACTGAAACCTTTCCATTCCACCAGAGACCATAATTTCCCCCTCTTGAGCTTTGAGTCCAGTATTTGAGAGACTTCCCATTCCTCTTCTTCTTCAATGATGGTTGGAGGTGGAGGCTCTTGATGCCGATTTGGGATTGTTGATGTCTTGACTGGTTCCAAGAGTGAAATATGGAAGACTGGGTGGATGGACTTCCATTGAGATGGGAGCTTGAGGTGGTAGGCATGAGTGCTGATTTTCTTCAAGATTGGAAAAGGACCCAACCATCTTTCAGACAGTTTTTTGGTGGGTCTAGTTGATTTGATGTTCTTGGAAGAAAGCCATACCATTTCACCAGGATTGAAAACAGGTGGACTTGCTCTACTTTTATCTGCATACCTCTTAAACCTGTTTATGGCAACTTCAAGTTCTCTCTTGACATTTTGCTGTACTGAGTGGATTTTATGTTGATAACTTTCCAGCAGGAGTATCTTGAGTAATGTGAACTGATTCAAAATGTGGATCTCTTCCATAAACAGTGAAAAACGGTGATTGTTTTGTTGAAGAGTGGCCAGAGTTATTGTAGGCAAATTCATCGAGAGGGAGCCAGGTGTTCCAATCATCTTGATAATAACTGACATACATACAAAGGTACTGTTCTAGTATCTGATTTACCCTTTCTGTCTGTCCATCAGTTTCTGGATGATAAGCAGTTGACAGATCTCTTGAAATCTTGAGCTGCTGACAACGATTGGTCCAAAAAGAAGAAACAAAAAGAGAACCTCTATCACTAACAATGCTTGAAGGAAGGCCATGCTTTGAGAAAATATTCTTGATGAACAAATGGGCCAAAGCTAATAAAGTTATTGAAGACATTGTTGGAATAAAAACCGCCATTTTTGAGAATCTGTCCACTATGACAAGGATTGAGTCAAATGAATTGGACAGTGGCAATTGAGTGATGAAATCCATTGAAAGACAAATCCAAGGACCATTTGGAATTGAAAGAGGTTTGAGGAGTCCAAACTTCTTGTGGTGAATATTTTTGTTTCTTGAACACTGTTGACAGGATGATACATAATCCTTGATAAATTGAGTCATGCCAGATCAGTGAAAATCCCGCTTGACAAGTTTGAGAGTCTTCTCTCGGCCAGGGTGTCCAGCTAGAGGCACCGGGGCGAATCTCGTGTCAATCGTCGGCGATTGACTTCACGTCAAGCAAACGTCAAGCAGGATAAAAGTCGAGCTCACGTCAAGCGAAAATCAAGCAAACGTCGAGCACACGTCACACTCTGGTCTTACACCAAATCCTGTGACATCCAATAATATTGGTTCCCCTGTGCCTTCAACTCAGATTCCTCACCGCCTGATCATCCCACAACCGTCCGATGATTGGTAAAAATTACACCAGACCCGCCTGTTTGCACACACACACATCAAAGATGTCCTTCAGCCAGTCTTGATGTAGGCGGGGGGTTTGACTTCACCAGGTCATCCATGAAGTGTGCGTGTGCATGCGTGGGGGCGGGTGCGTTTGCGTGTGCATTGGCGTGTGCGGGTGGGTTTGCGTGTGCATTGGCGTGTGCGGGAGCATGTGCGGGTGCGTGGGCGTGTGCATTGGCGCGTGCCGGTGGGTGTGCGTGTGCGGGTGCGTGTGCGTGTGCATTGGCGCGTGCGGGTGCACATGCGGGTGTGGGTACGCAAAAGCCGATTCCGCTTCCAACATGATGATGGCGCAGTTAGAAATTTTGGATGCTGTGAAAGGTGAGTGTGTGGGTCATTTGATCATTGGACTTGGCTTATTCACACTGTACCCAATGTCAAAATAGTAACTTCTTTGTGGCAATGTGAAATAATGGGCTTTGCTTGTCACAATGGAATGTCTCTGTCACTAAATTTTGAGGCAATTATTTCACTAGCAAAATTGCTAATGAATCTGAGAGATTTGCATTTTAGTAGACTAAATATCATGAAATAACGGCTTTATCATTACAAGCAGTCCACATGACAGAGCTTTGTTATCATACAATCCACAGTTACCTTCTATTTCTTCTTCAGATATAATCAAGTGTCCATCATCAAAACCAACAGCTTTATAAATATTCAGATGCGGCCAATCTGGTAGGAAATTCACATCAATCTTCAAAGGTTTTAAAATCAGAAAGTTATTGTTCAGTATGCTAGATGGCTCAGAGACTTTGAAAATGCTATCAATAATACCAAATTGTCGTGAGTTGCCCCTCAGAAAACATATCACACTGTTGCTGATATTTTTGGATTCAGTTGAAAATATATTGTTCCCAATATTAATGTTTGAAACTGGAAAATACCAAGGTGAGACAATCCTTGAAGTGGGAGGACTTGTGGATTGCACGGTAGTGTCTAAGCTGATCCAATCAACTATTTCCCTTGTTGCATGAAAAGTCTGTAAGTACTCAACCAGGCAATCATAATTTTGTTGGTCATGGCGGGATGGCTTGTTATATTTATGGTGATTGAACACGGCAGGTGGCTGTGATTCGAAAAGCTGTTTTATTTCACATGGCACAGATGGGGATTTCAGGAGAACGGAAAGGTTGGAACATCGACAGATATGTTGAAGTAAGGTTTTATCTATATCATCTATTCAGAGTTGCAAAAAGTTAGTCTTATTCAGTTCAGGTGTTTAATCAATGTGAATATATTGATCTTATTAATTGACTTACATATCTTGTTATTTGTTGGCATCTTTGCAAATACTCCAATCAAGCGCTCATAACCCCATGTGGCTGAGGCTTGTGCTGGGCCCCAACGTTGGAAGAGTTCGGGAATATGATCAGCAAAATGATGATTTGGTTTACTTTTCTGTTTTGGGAACAGGTGTTGATTGGAAAGGCGGAATTTTTTCCAATGTTCAGCAAATGCAGTCGCATCATCTATTGAAACAGTCCAGCTTGTGGCAATGTTGATAGCACTAATCAAATGGAATGTATTCTTGGCTAGTTCATTTGCAAGTTCTTCTGACTGACCCATTTTTCTTTGAGTGTTGGCAGATTGGTGTGCATCTAATGACATCTGTTGACTGAGCATTAGAAATGTAATATAGACCTTATATAAGAGAGCCCATTCAGCGGCTTTTAAGCTACCATGAGAGGGGGAACCCATTTTGCGGGGAACTCTTGTCCATGATGAGGGAATTATGGTCTCAGATATGATTTGTCGGAGATGCTCAAGAGCCTCACCCTTGATCTGGTGATCACTCAGTGCAGTGATATCCAATTCAGAGGGTATTTCAGAAGTGGGGATGTAATCGGCATCAAATGGAGGAATCTCCGCAGAACCACTAGATGGATGTTCTGTGTTAGGGGTGGGCATTGGGAAGTAGTTTTTTCGGGTGGAAGTAGTGGGGAGTGGCTCATTTATTATTTTTGCTGCGTCTCTTCTCAGGGAGCGGGCCTCTCTCAATGTGATTTTATCAAGAGAGCTGTTGGAGGTCATGGAATCTGAGTCTGAACTGTTGGTGTCATTGGATTTCCTGCGGGACCTGAAGTAAATTTTTGATTTCGCCTCTGGAATGCACAATTTGAAAGTTGCATGATCCTTCAAAATTCCAAGTATTAAATTATGCATTATGTCAAGATTAACCATTCTGGTTGCATCCCAATACGGAAGGTCTTCCAAAATTGAATATCGCACTCCATACTCAGAGAAAATTGCTTGTCTTTGTTGTGGGGTTGCCCGAAGCCATTTGGCAATGGTTGATTTATGACTTTGGTATGAGCGCGTGTAGTGAAATTGAGGACCAATTTCTTCAATTTGAGCTTTGTGAATGGTGCAAAAATTACAAAAGTGGTTTCCTGAATGGGAAATAAATCCAGTAAGCTTGCGCATGGCAACCACATCCGCAATGGCTGTGAGGATGGCAACACGGATAAAGGATCCTGATGGACCTGTTGAGGTGGGTGCAAAATGGTAACCTTGCCATAGCTCTTTGAGCTCGTTGATGAGTGGCATTAATAGATAATTCAATTGAAGCGCAGTTGGCTCCTTCGGACCAGGGATGATTCCTGCAACATAGACATTCTCGGGCTTCAATCTTTCACTTGGGGGGAGATTAAGACAAATAAGCATGATAGGTCCAATGCTAGCCAACCGGGTTGACTTTCCATGTGCATTAAACCAGTCCACATATATGGAGAAGGCCAATGCACCAGGAATGGACATGAATGGGGGGTCATGGATATTTCTAGTGCCAGTGAAGCGTCTCCAGACCAATCCATCCCAGACGTCACGTTTTGGGGAATCTTCGGGAGTTTGGGATTGTTGATGTTGATGCAGAATGTCCATAATTCCAGCCCGCTGGAGGAATCTGGCAAGCCAATTTTTGAATGGTTGATAAATGAAATGTTTTGTTGGTATAAATTTTTGCTTCATGTTGGTTGTGTTTTGGGTGTGGGGTTCAGATGAATAGATGAATTTGCCTAATGATTGTGTGCAAGGGGATCATGATCATTTGGGTCATTATGGCGTTGACAGTGGGGTTGGTCAGTTGTGACTGATTCAGTAAGGCCATTAAGAGAGAAACATTGAGGACAACATATATAGTTTTGAATCACTGGCTCCAATTGGAGATGTTCAAATATGGTACTCAGATCTTGAGGTATATGGAATGCAGGAGCGGGGGGACCAGCTGAGCTTGAGATACTGGACTTGATCAGCAGGTTCAGGGCGGGGTTGAGTATGCGTGAAGCCCTGCGGGGTAAATTATACCTTAATGATAGAATGGCAGATATTATCATGCCTAGGTCTTGTGGGGGAAGGGTTTGACTGCCACTATATGGTTTCTGTGCAGTTGAATTGAGACCCGCTGGAGTTGGGAAAGTGCTTTGGGTCAAACGTGAATAATCAGCTGGGAAGATTTGATCCAATAGAATTTGTGGGCACCCAGATCCTGATGCAGAAGTAGGGATGTTTGGAAGAGATTTGGGTGCAATGGTTGATTTGAGCTTTTTAATGTGCTGTTTATATTGGAAAGGTGTGAAGGCAACTCCTTGCCTATCACCCTCAGGGGAAGAATGTGTTTGAGTTGAGCAGTGTTGACACATGCATATACGCATTGAGGAATATGGCCGGGTTGTCATTGTTGCAGGAATTGGGAGTACGGTTGGTTTGTGTATAAATATCTATGGTTGATGTGAAAGTGTTTAGGAGTGTTATTAATTGGAAATAAAATTCAGTGATTATTTATGAAGGGGGAGATGATTTGAGCCAGCTGAGGATTTTATCCCATTTGTAATGGAGCATGAGCTGCAGTGGATAAAGTTTAACATGTCTCATCTGGATGGCGGAATTGGTTAGGCGTTTAATTGGGTAAAATGCCATGCTGCTCAATGCTCATACATATTCTAGTTTATTTACACATTGTGATAGTGCGGGTTTGACCATTGAGGGGGTTCCATTAGTGAAGTGTTACCATTGAATTGAGGGGATTAACATTTAATCCATGTACGCTGGCACGCCATCGTACATGGTTTAAACCTTATTACAGACATAACTATATAACTCTATTACATAAGGGGTTGGAGTGCAGCTAAAGTCTTGGTATTTGGTTTGAGTACGGCGGGCTTTGAATCAGTTGGAATGTGATTGGGATTGTCTTGCCTTTCGTGAAAAGGTGATGTCTCTTTTGTGGGTAAATCCTTCATGAATATACCCCTTTACAGATGTACAATGTTGGGGAATTTCAATGCATATATTGGCAGTTTGGATAATTCACAAAATGTGACAATGGGGAGGCGGAAATGTTACCAAATATGATTACCTATGGATGATGGGTCCGCTTTCAGATCAAGGAAATATCACATTATATGCTGGTAGGCCGTGCAGGGTGGTTTCCGACAAAAGCGGAGGAGCTCAAGAGGAGGCAGGGAGGATTCTCCTCAAAAGAGTCTTATCCGACTTCCACACAACACTTAGTTCCAACTATTCATAGAATTTCTCTATTCTAAATTTGAAAAGATTTCATCTCATATCACTCTATTTTATCATAATACTGAGGTGTTTTATCTAGTTAAAAGTATTACTGTACTTTTTCGGCCCTTATGTCATCTTTCAAGTCACATAAATCCTGTTCAGGTTCTGTTCATGACTCAAATAGTGAATCTAGCATAGAATATGTTCAAACACAGTCACCATTGAGTCCCAACATTCCTCTCACAACCCCTATCGCATCCTCAATGAATGTATCAGGTCTTAACATTGATGTGGGCAATCCAAAGGCTCCAACTTCAAGCACTTGGTCGATCCCAAATATTTCCGTCACTCCAATTCCCCCGAATCCCACTAATACACAAATTCATGTGTCTCAGGGGCCAGAAGGCACACCTCAAATCTCCTCACACGCTAATCCCCAATCAAAATTTCCACGTGAGTTCCTCCTTAATCCCGGTCGGAGTCCAGTCGCATCCCAGGATCCCTTTGGCCAAAGTAAACAGCCAACCCTCAATATTCCATCAGGATCGCAGGTTCATGTGGGTGATGAAAGGCGCGTGGATGGGGGGCGACGAAAAAGACCTTTGGAAAATGTAACTTGGAGCGGTCTGTCGGAGGGAAATCCAGTATTGACGCTTCATCAAAGTAAGTCATTTGAATTTTGGAGTAGAAACTTATTCATGATTTGATATGTTTGTTTCATGGGTTAGATATGGCACCTAAAGGCAAGTCAGTCCGATCTCAGGAGCCAATTGAAGATCGTGAGGATGACCAGTCTTCATTAATGTTTTAATGTGTTAACTGATGATTTGCATAGCAGGGGATGAACTTTATGCGTCTTCACCTCTGGTCCATAAAGAGAAAGTCAGTGGACGTCATCATCCATATGCCTCCAAACCAAGAACGGGTCATGCCAGTACATCAAGAGAAACAATGGTGGATGATGAGGATGAGAACATGTCTCCGACTCAAAGTGAAAGAAATGATGAACCAAGGAGGGACAATTTCACAGCGCATGAGCAAGGCACTCAATCAAATAGTGAGTTCACCCATCCTCAGCTGGGCCTCGCCCAGAGTATGCTTGAACAATCCGAGGTCAGACAGCAAAGGAACCAGGCCCGCAAAGCTCACAATGTGGCGAAACGTGCAAGCCAGAAGGAGCAACAAAAATGGCTGAAGGCAGAACTTCCAGAGAATGTCCATGGAATGAGATCAGCAGTACACGCACATTGCCTGTTCCTACTCAAAGTTAGGGATAAGGATTTTTCCTCACTACCAACACCACCCAGCACAGAAGAGCGTGAAATTGCAATTCAAGTGGCTGGTCATCTCGGTTATGTCCCCGAGGATGTGTTCAATGAGCCATCAACACAGGTTCAGTCTCAGGGTTTCCAAAGCTACTGCGAAAATGAGCTCCACAAGCTAGGACTAAAGCGATTCACTTGGGACTGGGAGAGCTCATGGCAACATCCGTTCAACGAGCTGATGTCTATGGTGTTTTACCGTACATTCCGTCTCGCACTTGTCAGCACTGAGTATCATCACTACTGTTGGAACAAGGATCATAACAACTATGGGGTCGTGGCGGCTTTAATGGAGCGATATTTCACTTATTTGAAAAGAGAATGGAATTCTATTCAAAAGGATGCCGAGTATTTGGTAAAAAAGAAAGAGAATCAAAAGCTCGCAAAGATTTGTCAAAGAGTTAGTTACTGTATCTTTTCTTCATTGTGGACCAAGTCTGATGATGATCTACTTGATTATGTGCAGACCTGTGAGCGCCGTCGTGAATGGTGTGATATGGCTAAATTTCCCATCCTAGCATCACAATTCAATGACCCTCGAGTATGCTCAGATACTGAGGAGGTACTGGAAAATGGCCGTCAAGTTTACCGCAAAGTGGGATTACGCTGGCGCTCCCAGTTATTTAATGATTTGGTATTGAAAATGGATAGAGACATAGAGTTTTGTAATCGGATTAAAAAAAAGGGTAAAAAAACTATTGATAGATTGCCAGAATTACGATCGACAGATGATGGTGATATTCCGGAAGGCCTATCATTTCAGGTATTTGATCAAGATTGGCTCAAAGGCTGTAGTAAGATGCAGACTAGCGCCCTCAAGATACTTGACATGCCAGTTATTAGGCCTAATGGTGATGCTCTGCAATAACTTAGTAATTGGTCACGGTATAGCACTGTGACAAATTAAAATTTTGTGAATTATTTGTGCAGGTGTAATAAAATCTGATTATTATCTCTTAAGGATGCAACAACTTGCTAAATATGTTAGAATATAGACAATATGAATTGAAATGTATCACCGTCTCCCTTGCAATAATACTCTATTGCTCATTTTCATTGAGGAAATATTGAAGAAGTTCGATCCAGCTCATGGTGTTCATAATTGTGGACCTGTGCCAGAGTCAACAGGAGTTATCAACTTTGTCAATCACAAATTATATAATATCAGTAAGGCTCACGCAGTTAATGATTTTTTCTTTTCTTGGACCTATTGGTAATTGGAATATGGCATTCCCATAAGGAATGATTTCAGAATAGTAATACAATCAAGTGAAAGATGAGCTTGAAAGGTACCTTCCGCATGTTGACCTCAACTGAATGAGGAGTGATATAGTGGATGACCTGTACAGGTCGTTGTTGGCCAATACGATGTAGACGATCAACAGCCTGAGCCTCAATGGCTGGGTTCCAATTGGGCTCCTGGAAATGTGGATGTCAGGGTCCGAAAATCAGGGGAGAATTTTGGGGGGCCCCTCACCATTAAATAGACTACATTAGCACAAGTTATATTGAGGCCAGTTCCAGCCGCGGCAATGGATGCAATGAGTACTTCACATTCAGGATTATTGAAGAAATTCTCAAGCGCCTTGTCCTGCGCTCGTGGTGTAATTGTTCCATCAATTCGTGCTGAAAGGATAGAGTGATGGGCAAGAGCAATACCAATTCTACAATATAAAAAAGTCAGATGGAGTCAATTGGTAATGGATGCATATTAGAATTAACGCACAAATCTAGAAATTGGGTCCATTGGGTATAAACCACCGATTTCGTTGGACCACACCTTGTTTGTTTGTTCTTCATTAAGCTTTGTAGGAGGTGTGCAATTTTACTACTCATCATGCATGTTTCCACATCCACAATAGTTCGTGTGATTCTTGGGGAGTTATCCTGAGTGCTCCTGCCCTTGGGGTCTTCCAGCTCCGCCTCCGCAATTGTGTTAAGCATGATGTGATGGTTACAACATATTCGCAGCTTATTAATATTTCTGAAAAACTCTCCTGGTCCTTTGCTTTTGGATGATAGGAATTCTTCATATAATGTGGAATATTCTTGCTGCATGGTCGGGTTGAGTGGGAGCAGCTCATAATGATGGCTAATAGTGGGGAGAGATTCGAGATGTGTGGTTTTGGTGCGGCGCAAACTTAAATGCCGCAATGCCAAATGCAAAATATCATTGCAACCTTTTGAAAGACTACTCAGGATGAATGGTGACCAGTTATCTTGATCGGCGCTCTGGGGTTGAGTGATGAAGGATATTATGCCCAAAAGGTCATAAATGGTGTTGTGAATAGGTGTGCCCGTTAAACATATTCGACGGGATGAAAGGAGGCTATTAATGGCACGGTGAGTGGCAGTGTATTGAGAGCGAATATAGCTATAAGAGGGGGCAAGGGTTATTGGATATAAAAGGTAATTTGAATCATTTAAGCTCAGCAACTCACTGTGCTTCATCCAAGATTATACGATGCCAATTGATTTGAAAAATGAATGATGTAGAGGGATTGGTTTGCTTAAATTCTTGGGTGATAGTATTGTAAGAAGTGATGATGATATCATATTTTAAGATGTCGGCTTGGGATAATGAGTGACGAGTGGGACCATGGTAGATTTTGGCATGCAGTGCTCCAGCCTGAGCATGCTTGGATATTTCTGATTGCCAGTTGGTAATTAAGCGAGGGGGGCAGATGATCATGGTGGGCGTGGAGCGATGGGGGTTTGCAATCATCCGCTCCTTGGAGGTACCAATTAGAGCAATGGCCTGAATGGTTTTACCTAATCCCATATCATCCGCAAGCAGTCCTCCAAGAGGGGTATTGGTCAAAAGGGATTCAAATGAGCTAACGACCTTGTTTGTAATGATGTGCCTGGCATTAAAAGTGGATCCTGGGGGTGAGGTTGCCCAAAGGTTACGGGCTGATTGGCCATTGGGGATTTCTCGATCCCAGAGAAAAGCTAGTCCGGTCTTTTGATGAGGGAGGAGGGGGGTTTGAATAATGGCATGGGGCGGGGTCATCATGGGGAGGTCTGATCCACTGGGTAATTGTATCAGTTTTTGCTTGGAAATCAATGATGAAACAGCAGGATATGAAGCAGGCGTCGACTTTGAAGCGGGAAATGTCGGAGTAAAGAGTTGAAATTGACAATGAGTAGTACAGTCATATTCTTTGGGCATTTTAAGCTTGAAATCTTGTGTTCGAAAGCTTTCCATTATGAATAGAACGTTTGGATACCATGTGAAGAACATCAATGCTAGATTGGGTTTCTGAGATGAGGAGGGATCATTGGCATCAGTCATAAATACTCCCTCAACGAATAATATTTGAGTAGGATTGGATTGGCAATTTTCAATCCATGCCCCACCAGGACCACAGTGCATGAACGTTTTGGGTGCCCCAAGGAATGGTATCAACGTTTGGGAAAGGGTTCCCGGGAGAGAGCCAATAGCATGCTGGTGATTGGGGAGATATACGAATATGTTGTGTTGATTGTGCCATAGGATAATCCAAGAACCTAAGTGGGAATTCTCAGGCTTTAAGGTTATATCACTATTTATTTGAATACGAATATTAATCATCCCAATGCAAAGTGGTTGTGAAGGGGTTGACATGATGGCTATTTTGAATTATTTGGGGACAGTTGGGAATTATATGATCGGGAAGGGTTAGCTAAAGGGAATGAAGAGGAATAAGCGCAGGTGGGGAACTTATATGAGTGGCAGCAACAGGCCAAAAGGGGGATGGCCTGTGGTTACGTGCATGGTCTTGATGGAGGTGGGCCTCTTGGGCTCATAATTTTCATATCCGATTTGGGGCATATATTAAGGCAAGGTGGCCAAAATGTGGGTGCACCATTTGACTGCTGGATCTGCAGCGAGTTACGAAACCTTTGGTGGAACAAGGCTGACATTAGCACATCCGAAATTGGGTGGGTTGTAGCAGCTTATTGTGGAGGGCATATTAGAGGCATGCAGTCATGTTCGCTGGTGTGACAGCGAACAATGAGCGTATCCTCCCCAGGTTAATTGTTCACAGGGACCTACTGGGCAATGTTGGCAGTTTCAAAGGGCAATCTCACTGTGGGGATGTTTGTGTGTGGGCGGGTGAGATATGTTCGGTGGCATGCCACCGAACATGACTTTGGTTTGGCCTGAAGTTTTTTGCTGACTGATGCATACTGGGCTTTCAGGGGGGAATGTCTGGGATGATCAAAGGGGGCGCCAGCCGTGAGCCGTGATCCACATATACATTCACCCCTATGGCGTTTGAGGCGAGTACTAATCCACCGAGATTGGCATTGGCCTCTTTGCCTCACGCGCGTACAGAACTCCGGAGAAAGAGGCCACACGCCCGAGGAATTTTTTGGCTGCAAGCCAGGTGCCACAACTTGCGCGGGGCGTGTGAGAATGTGAAGAAAATGACCCGCGGTGGGAGATACCCACGCGAACATGACCAGCCTCAGCAATCATAGGCTGGGATTGTTATTCTAATGTGGATGAGGCTGAAGCGAATCCACACTGATTGGCCTCAGGTTTCCACGCGCAAGCGGGTGAGCGTCTGCAGTCAAGCTGACAACCCGACCAAGAAAATAGGCAGCTGGAAGACTGGCAGTAAAATGTCTTCCAGGCGTGTGAAAGTTGCCTGTGTATGACCCATCGGGGGTGCGTATGAAAGCGTGTGGCTGCCCGACAATGAACAAGCGGGCCAGTCATTGTTTGCCCCAACAATGGCACCGGAGTGAATCAACTCTTTGTGTTAGACCCAAATATTAAGTCATCCCATTAAGACCCACTTACATTAATTTGGATTACATGCGCATCTGTGCCGTAGTTAGGCAGAGCTGTCCAACAAGGTGCATCAAAGGGATGCAGGTGAGAGATATGACTCGATGGCTTGACATTATTGCATGTTACATTGTTGAACAGCTTTTTGCTCTGCCCCGCAGTACATTTACAAAGGTGTACTGCATACTACAGTGTCGACTGTACTGTACAGATCAGGAAGGTGTAATACTACTTGAGCCTGCATCCATCTAGCAAATGTGCATGCACCTTCCGATCGTTTGCATTTACGTAGCTCATGTGCCACATGCTCAGCATTGCGTTTCACCCGATTTGCACACGCAAACTGAGCATGTCATGGTCAAAAGCACCGTGAGAAAGTGCTCAGTAAAGCCATGGAATGAACTTTTTTGCAATAGTTCATTGGAAGGCTCAGTTTGGAGCACTTCACCAAAGCGTGTGAAATGCTGCACCTGGCTGAAATGTCACCCGATGCTGTGCCAAATGCTCAGAGTGCGCGCATACAAAAACGACTGAGCAATGGCTCAGCATGGTGCATTTGATATTGTTATATCTATAGTTCAATCACTGTGCAATTCCAATGTTCAGCCACTGAGCATTTCAATTATGACCCGAAAGCAAACCTGAGCAATGGGTCGAGGCAAGCTCACGCTGTATTCACTTGTCTTGCAGCCCCCCCCTTTGTTCACATACTATTACCAGGCCATATGGCCGGTAATCTCGCCGCGGTCACTTGTGACCAAATGCACCGGGTGCTTTTCTGCATGGGTCACTTGTGGATTGCACCCACAATGCACATTCAACATGGGCCTCACGACCACCCTCCTGGGTGATCGGGTGGCTATTTAAGGAAACAAAGGGGATTTGACTCAGCTTGACAATTCAATAAATTGCAATACTCAGCGGTGCATTTGATATTGTTATATCAATTGTTCAATTACTGTGCAATTAAAATGTTCAGCCACTGAGCATTTCAATTATGACCCGAAAGCAAACCTGAGCAATGGGTCGAGGCAAGCTCACGCTGTATTCACTTGTCTTACAGCCCCCCCCTTTGTTCAAAGACTATCACCAGGCCATAAGGCCGGTGATCTTGCCGCGGTCACTTGTGCATTGCACCCACAATGCACAATCAATAAGGGCCTCACGACCACCCTCCTGGGTGATCGGGTGGCAATTTAAGGAAACAAAGGGGATTTGACTCAGCATGACAATTCAATAAATTGCAATACTCAGCTTGACAATTCAATAAATTGAAATACTCAGCCAGACCCCCATTGTTCTTCTGCCTCACGCGAGCATTTCACTTCTCAGTTGCAGCATTAGCTGAGACTCAGCTTCAATTTTGCCCACACGCCTTGAAGCTGAGACTTTTGCGGGTGCTGCAACTGCTGAGATCGTCTCAGCTTCACCTTGGTATAAAAGACCATCTTCACACGACACGCACTTCACTTTCTTTCTCACCCGCTCCACTTCGCTCAACCTCACCCGCGTTTGTCCTTCTTGTGCGTATTCCCCCTCGTCTTCCTGCCTTTCCAGTCTTTTCTTTCGCACTCGACTAACCCCACTCCCCTTCCTGCTCGCTTTTTGTTTTTCCTGCTAATACTTTCAGAACCCCACTTCTATCTACTTTGTACGTTTTCTCCAATTAAACTTTTGTCAACATTATGTACCGATATTAATATTTTTCTTTCTTCACGACTTCCTTCCAGACTTTTAAAAACTTCCGACTAGAGCGTTTTTATATTGATTCCGTTTTAAATTTATATAAATCATCGTATGTCTTCCTTTTCTTTCTTGATTGCTTACTTTCTATTCAGTTACTAACCTGTTTTGTTTTGTTTTTAGATGTCGTGCACGTTATGCACCAAGCGGGGTATCCCCTGCATTCGCTCCTCGACGACGAACGACGCTTGTGATGCTTGCCGACAAGCACACAAGAAATGTTCGTTCGTTGTCCGCCCCTTCCGACCACGAGGCCAGACGAGTTCTCGCCCAAGACGCCCTCGCGAGCACTCCTTTGTGGTCGACGATGATGAAACCATTTCCGAGCGTGAATGGACGCCGGGCCCCCAAACAGGCCAACGGGAACGATTCCGGACGATTAGCCCTGTCCCCTCCAGTATTGATTTGTCCACTCCCCCTCCTAGGCCACCATCCGATGGTCACTTCACTCCTCGACCGGAGCGAAGTGATTATCCGGCCGATGAAGGATGGCGATGGCGAGAGGACATTCGAGCTTGGGCTGATCGTCACCATGTCTTGTCACTGATGGGATTCAAACGCCAAAGTAAGTTTTATTTCTCCTCTTTATCTCATTTCTCTTCACGCAATAATACTGACTTTTTTCCATTACTCATAGAACCAAACCCCCCGAATCCCCCCCGACACGACTCTCCCGTTCCCAGTTTGCCTCGCGAGCAAACCCCCCGGCAACCCACTCCAGGCCCGAGTGGCACCCGATGGTCTGAGGAATTATTCCGTGGTAAGCAGCCAAAGTTTCATTTCATTTTCACTTTCACTTTCGAGTCGAGTGAACTGACTCTTACTCCTTTTTTAGAACCCTCCCGAACCAAAGAGCCACCTATTCCTGGCCCGAGTCCATCGTCCCAACCACCTGAGGACGATACGACTCGTGAGCCAGAACCTGAGGTGGCTCCTACGCAATCCACGGAGGAACCTTATGGTAAGTCACCCCTTCTTTCTCTTCGATCCATATTCATCTTTCCTCATTTTTTCTTCGACCGTCTCCAGATCGTCCCGCCACTCCTCGCTCGATCATCATCATCGACGATACGCCCGTGGGATCACCCCATCCCCCTCCCCCTTCTTCTTCACCGACTCCACCATCTTCCCCTTCCACTCCAACCCCGGTTCCCTCCCCAGAGATCCCTTCCAGTGCCCCCGAGAACCCCAACGCCTCCTCCCCCCCGGTGCCAAGCTCATCTCATTCTCACGATGACGCTCGCCAGGAATTCACCGACCTGCGACCGACCCTAATGATTCCTCGAGCCATCGTCCACGATTCGATCAACCGAATCTTGTTGGAGCATCGTCGCTTGCTCCACATGATTCCTTTCGTGGATGCAACTCATCGAAATGAGATGCACCGGGAATTCCGGGAGGAACTAAACTCCCTCCTTGCCCAGGCACTGGAGGCTTATCCAAAGGAGGACATAACCGGGATGGTCTCCAAATTCCTCAAAAAATAAAAATTTAAAAAAAATGTCATTATTTCCTCTTTTTATTTTTTGTAATACTTTCTTTTGAATAAAATATTTGTCTTAAATTATTGTTATGTTCAAATTCTATTACATTCTTTGTTCACGTAAAAATTACTTATTTCCTCCTTAGAGAAAAACCCTGATTGCGTGAGAATTATTTTTGTAAGTGCCCCACCAAGAGTTTGAGTGAGTATTTGTTTTCGTGAACCTCTTTTTCTCAAAATGCGCCAATAGTTGCCGTTATCCTCTCCTATATTTTCTTCTCCCATGGTTTAGAGCCATACCCATTCTTAACTGTAAAAAAGCGGGAGGTTCCCGTATGTGAGCAATCGAGTCCAGATTCGTGAAACATGGCCTTTCCTATGGTCACACGCTATTAGTCTTACTCATGTATTGAATTGTTTAAATTGGCTAGAACCTTCACAAGCGTAAGGATTGGCGTGTGACTTGTCGGGAGGCTGCACAGGCGTAAGGATTGGCGTGTGAATTGTTGGGAGCCTGCACAGGCATAAGGATTGGCGTGTGAATTGTTGGGAGCCCGCACAGGCATAAGGATTGGCGTGTGAATTGTTGGGAGCCTGCACAGGCGTAAGAATTTGTCAGCATTGTTGGCAACCCTCCCATGCGTAAGGATTGGCGTGTGAATCGTCGGAAGCCTGTACAGGCGTAAGGAATTTTAGCACTTTTGGGACCCTCCCCAAGCATAAGGATGGGCGTGTGAATTTTTGGGAGCCTGCACAGGCGTAAGAATTGGCGTGTGAATTCTTGGGATCCTGCACAGGCTAAAGAAAATTTCAGCATTGTGGGGAAGCTTCACAAGCGTAAGAATTGGCGTGTGAATCGTCGAAAGCCTGTAAAGGCGTAAGGATTGGCGTGTAAATTTTCGGGAGCCTGCACAGGCCCAAGGATTGGCGTGTGTAGCGTTGGCACCCCGCATAGGCGTAAGGAACTTTCAGAATTGTCAGAACCTGCACAAGCATGAGGATTCGCGTGTGAAGCATTGGCATCCTGGACAATATCAACAAACCAGGACAGATGTACGATGGCATGCCACCGTACATAATCCACTTCACCCCTTTTTCATGTGAGACACCCCATCTCCCGCACTCGAATCCATCCAATCCTGGTGTATATTGTCCTCTGCCTTACCTCACCATTACTTACCCAACCCACTTGCAAATCTCCTCATTCTTTGAATCGGCATGAGATTGTATTACCATCCCTGATTTGATAGCCCGCTCTCTCGCCAATCTCATAATAGCCATTGCTTTTTTGCCGCATTGTTTTTGCTAACCTGCTTGAGCATTGTGCGGACATACCCACTAGTGTCGTGCTTTCATTGTCCTGTGCTGGATCAGTATAATGAACAAATGTACTACTGGCCCACACTACCTGAATGAGCCCATGACATGCGGATAGATCAATCCAAAAATGCTCATTTGGGAAAATCAATTTTCCCCCTGTACACCGCTTTGACGCATCTCTTTGAATTTGGCCGGTCCGCTTATCAGCTTGAAACCACCATCCCGAAGCATACAGCGATGCATCCTTATCAACATGAGGTGCGTTTTTGAATCCATTCATGGTGAAAGTGAGTGCGGAAGCGAACTCGGATGCACCCTGATTTGCCGGAATATTGCCTTCATAGTTGACTTGATCAAAAGACGGAACCCCCAATGAGTTGTAGCAATTTTGAATCTTCTGAAATAAATTATCCCCAACATATCGTAAGGATTGACCTAGAATGCGACCCACCGAGCTAAGATTGGCACCTCGGTCCTGCCATTCATCTTTTGCATTTTCAATTTTGCCAGCACTACCATACAGACCAAATTGTTCATTCTTCGTGGTGCATTTGCGCCACCCAATCGCGAACATAAATCCCTCCAGTAATGCTCCATTTGTTGCAATAGGGTCAGTGAACCTCTTTTCGCGAAATAAGAATTGTGATAATTCATCCCATTGATTGACCTCGACTTCACTCATTGTTGTGAATGGTCGGAATTCAACAAGGGCAATGAGTAATCCGGTTGAAGAGAAAATTGCCACACGGCCAAAGTGAATGCATTTGATCTGATTGACATCCACCACCCTCCGAATTTCACTTGGGGTGATATTTGCTGATACTGGCATTGATATTTGTGCTGTTGGGCGAGAGGAGGAAAAAAACCTATTCATTCGGGTCGTTTTGCGCTCATTTGTCTTTTGGGATCTGCTACTATTCCCGAGTGGTTGCGGGATCACTATGTGTTGAAGCACACAAGATATCAGATACTGCCAAGGAGCTTTCTTCGGCACACATCCTTTGACTTCCCTGTTGGAGCCCACATGACATTGGCACAATCTGAACCGACTAAAGCCCATGTTCTTCAGTGGGGCCCAATGAGGGTGCCACATAAATGTGGAAGCATATATATATATCTATATATATACACTGAGATTAAGTGAGTAACTCACACTTTCCTTCCTCAGCCCGACGCTTTCTCGCGAGTTCCCTTTTACGCTCTTTTCCTTTTTTCGTGAATGGCATGCTTTCAGCAGAAAATGAAATGAAACCGAATGATTACTGATTTCTTAATATCACCTAAATTGGATTGCGATGGATGAATCTTTTTTAATTGCGGCTAAAAAGAAAGCTCACACCTGACCTTGGCAAATTCACGATCTCAAATACCTGAACCTGAAAATTGCAGTGGATAGTGCATTATTCAATTTTACACATTGATGTTCCCATGCAATCACTTTCCAATCCAGCAATTTGGAATATTGCAAGCACACGCAAATGCAATATGCATCCTGCTGCGGATCCCTAGTTATCCCACTCCTCTTGAAAGACACAGGAACCTTTTGCCTATTATGGGCTGGCGTGAAGTGATACACGCGACCTCCCGCAATACCCCCGCGTGTGCTACTCGCGGGCACAACGCCTGACTCAGCTTGCGTCTTGTCGGAGTCTTCGCAATGATGTACGGAGGCATGCCGCCGTACAATTACTATTGGTACTCAGACTGTGGCATCCGGGCAGTAGTAGGATAGGAAGTCATGATTATTAAATTCATAAATCACTTTGCAAAATTAAATTACAATCTATCTAGTACAAAGCTAATCTAAAACGGGTCAATCCTGGTTGTGAGTTTAGCTGACCTGGGTACCGTCAAGGTGACCTCATCACTTGAACCAAGCCCGCGATTCGCCACCCAGGCATCACCAAAGTCTAATACTAAGCATCGTGCAAAATCAAATCTAAGAGGTACAGTGGGGTTAAAAGACTCTGATGAGAAGAAACTTTTATTCAGTAAATTACATATATACTTATTAGTACGTAGCCACACTGGCTCCACTAGATTTTTACCCTCTGAAAGTTTTGCGGAAATGTCAATTAGTGCTAAAGCCCCTTTAACTGAGCTTGTTCTCCAGTCATCTGAGCATACCATCAAACCACGAACCCCCGCCGCACAGAATGCCGCTAATATACCATAGCAAATTCGATTGATTCCAAGATTCTTGTGACACGCCAAAAGATCTTTGATGGCCTCATTTTTTTTTGAGTTTGTGAGTTTGCCTTTGATGCCATTAACTTCGACCTTTGTATGTGCACGTACCATGTTGTATGCAATCATCAAATGGATAACTGTATCCATTAGATCCTCCAGGTTCTTGTGCGGCTTTGTGGATATCTCATTGTCAGCCCCGCCACCTTCAATGCTGAGTTGGGTTGCACGTTGCTTCGATTTACTCAAGCAGGAGGCAAGGTATTCAACTGCTCCCTGTTCGAGTCCAAGAGGATCGGTTGAATTTGATGTTGGTGCAACATATGGTTTGGGTGCAATCACATCGTATGAGACTAAACTAATGGATTCAAACATAACATTTGCCCAAAAATGTTTAACTAGATTGGCGGGGTAAAGAAGGCTCTGAACCATTTTGAAGAAGGAGTGTTCAGATTTTGGGAGATTATCTGGAGGTTTAGCTGATTCCTTCATCAATTTGAGATTCCAAATGTTGTGATCAAAAAACGCTTCTGTTTCGGTTGGCTTAAAAAAATCTAACCCTGTATATTGCAATTTATATCACCAGTCAACAGCCAATAATCAAGTATCATGCACAAAGATAAAAAAAAACTCACCTGCCATCTCAAGGTCCTGCAGCCAAGCCGACATTTTAAGATCTCGGTTACTGATCACCTTAATACCAACGGGCAGGAATGTATGAGCATCCTTTGTTGGTAAATTGTCCCATCTATTTTTGTAAATCCTATTGATATTATCAAGCCCCCTTTTCCATGATTGTTGAGTAATATTGGAATGATAATTCAAAACGCCTGCAAACTCTTCCATGCGGGATAAAAATATTCCTTGAAAATTCGCAGCGGATGACACTTCGGGCTCAGCGTCGGGAATTATATCAGTCATATCTCGTCCCATTGTATCATGTTTAATTGTTTCCCTTTCTTGAAAGGCTTGAATATTCCGAGGAGAGGCGGGAGGGGTTGCATCATGCATTGTTTCATTGGGTATCGGGGGACTTTCAGTATGTGGAGCTTCATCATGGATTGTTTCATTGAGTATTGGGGGGGGTTCAGTATGCGGAGGTTCATTATCAATATGGTACCCTTCAACATTGATAATTTCATGACCTTGATCACGAGAATCCTTTGCGGCTTCAAAGGTACGGCGTTTTTTGTTTGTTTTTTTGGTCGCATGTATATTTGGTCTTTCTCCTAATCCTTTGCCTGGAAATCCAATTACGACTCGAGATCCTTCAGGTAGAGATTCTCCCACCTCCACACCTGCCCATATATTGTAAGCAGCTATTTTCATCAATTTTGTTTTGAATTAGTAATGGACTTAAGGTTCAAATCCATTTTGAGCAGGCTCATGGCTTCAGCAATCTTTTGACGCACATAATCAGGAATTTTACTATCATTTTGGATTTTTTCGAGCCTTGGGATTGTTTGAGCAATGTTGGAGACAAATTGTTCCTTGGATATAATTTCCACCTCCCCACTGAAAATTACATCATCTTGCCCATCATCTTCTGTCGGTGCACAAGGTTCAACAGTCTTTTCCTTCTCATAACTTTTAAAATTCGGTTTCTGAGAGCTTGGAGGCTGCCCTGAAATAAAGGCTATGACACAATATCAGGTTTTGAGAGATTTGAAATATTAAAGATGGATGCATACTCACATTCCGGAAGAACTGGTGGATCTTGATTATCTTCATGTGACTGGCTCTCTACTTCAATGCCTAATTCACGACTACTGGCGATATCAGAGATTTCACTTCCACTCTCTGGGGCTGAAGTTGGTCGTTCATTGAATTCTGTTGAATTTCCCGGGGTTCGGGCCATAGCGGAGGTAGTTTATTAAGCAAATAGATGGTGACGAGTTGATTGCTAACTTGTTTGAAAATTTTTTGATAAAAGATCCAAATTCAAGAAAAAAGGTGCAAATGCAATTTGTCGGGAAATTGAAGGAGGCGATGTTTTGCAAATTATTTCATATCATGCAAATGAAATCACTTCCCTGTGAGACATTGAATAAAGTTGACTAGTGAGAAACCTACTAAAGTCAACTTTTGAACTATTCAATGCTCATGAGGTAAGGACTAAGCAAAGTGTTCATTTGATTGATATGAAATAAAATGGTTTTGTCGGCGAAACAGGAGACACAATTCTTGTCTTAAATAGTCCACTTATTAGGTTTTAATTTGTGAGTCTCATGATTTAAACCCTAGCCACAACATGGTGAATATACTGACCAATATCCCCTTAGGTCCTGTTGGCAGAGAAGGCCACTCAGCATATTTCGGCAATTGCGTTCATCGTGTACGCCAACAAGCCACCGTACTGTACACTATGGATGTAATACGGAAGCGTGAGGAGGGTAAGCTTTGTCGGAGGCATGTCGGGAGGGCACTACATGAGCGTAAGGATGGTAAGCAGTGTCGGGAGAATGTCGGGAGGGAGGGTAAGCGTTGTCGGAGGCATGTCGGGAGGGCACTACATGAGCGTAAGGATGGTAAGCAGTGTCGGGAGAATGTTGGGAGGGAGGGTAACTGTTGTCGGAGGCATGTCGGGAGGGCACTACATGAGCGTAAGGATGGTAAGCAGTGTCGGGAGAATGTCGGGAGGGAGGGTAACTGTTGTCGGAGGCATGTCGGGAGGGCACTACATGAGCGTAAGGATGGTAAGCTGTGTCGGAGGCATGTCGGGAGGGCACTACACAAGCGTAAGGGTCATCAGTGGTGTCGGAGGCATGTCGGGAGGGCACTACATGAGCGTAAGGATGGTAAGCGTTGTCGGAGGCATGTCGGGAGGGTACTACACAAGCGTGAGGATGGTAGGGGCGGGGGTGTGAAAGCGTAAGGAGTGGTGAGGACGGAGAGGGGCGGGCAGTGTCGGAGTCTCATCCGGATGGAGGGCGGTGCGGGTGCGTAAGCATGCTAAGCGTCGGGGAGGCGGAAGCCAATGAGGTGAAATTACACGAACGTTGCGCATAGTGTTGAAATGGGTTTGGGCTTTGAGTGACATTCTCATGTGACACATGTGACGATTGACGTTGTCTTGACGCTGATGTGACGTGACCCACTAAATCCAGTGACTATAAAGTGACACTAACGCGACTGAAGCAAGATTTTATACTGACCGCGGTGCGACGTGAAGTCAATCGCCAACGATTGACGCGAGATTCGCCCTGGTGAGGAGAGTCATGCCTTTTTTGAAGTATGCTGAGTTGAATTGTGGGGTCATTTGGGACTACCAGCCGAACTTTGAACAGAAGAAGTTGGGAGGAGGAATCAAGAGAATAATCTTGGACAGATTTACCTTTACCCAAATCTTGAAGGATACTTCTATATTGAGAATCCTGCCTTCTGAATTGATTCAATCAAATTTGAGAATGCTTCCACCTTGACTGCAAAGAATTTTGAGGCTTGAATTTCATCTTGCTTGATTATTTTTTGATAATTCATTGGATTCTTGCTGATGAAATCTTCCCCCCTCTCTGGGTAAATGTCGTCCTGACATGATAAAGCATCTGTAAGGGTGGCCAGGCGGCCAGGGCAGTAAGTGATTGAAAAATGGAATTCAGAGAGAAATTCAGCCCAGCGGGCTTGACGGCGAGTGAGAATCTTTGAAGACATAAAATATTGAAGTGATGAATGATGGGTGAGTACTTCAAAAGAGGAAGAAAGAGAAAGGAGAAAAGCTCTCCAGCGCTTGAGAGCCCAGACTATGCCAAGGAGTTCCTTGTCATGAATCTCATAATTGAGCTCAGCTGGGAGAAGCTTGCGGCTATCAAATGCAATGGGATTTTTTCCTGAGTCAGAAATCTGGCTCAGTACAGCACCCAAGGCATAATCTGATGCATCAGTCTCTAAAATGGTAGGTAGAGAAGGATCAAAGTGAGAAAGGATTGGTGCAATGGTGAATGCCTCTTTGAGTTTATGAAACTGTCTAAGAGCTTCCTCATTGAGGGGAAAACAGGAATATTTCTTGAGGAAACTTGTGAGTGAAATAATCTTCTTTGAATAATTCTTGATGAAACGGCGGTAGAAATTGGCAAAGCCAAGAAATGATTGAAGAGCCTTGAGGTTTCTTGGAGGTGGCCAATTGAGAATTTGCTGGACTTTTGCTTGGTCCATCTTGAGGCCGTCAGAAGAAACAACATAACCCAAATACTCTACACTAGTAACATGAAACAGGCACTTGGAGGACTTAGCAAAGAGTTTATTGGCTCTGAGTCTGGAAAGAACAGTGGACAGATGAGTGACATGTTCTTCTTCAGATTCGGAAAAGACCATAATGTCATCCAAATAAACAACAACATAAACATCAAGAAGGTCATAAAAAATATCATTGACAAGGTTTTGGAAAGAGGCAGCAGCATTGGTGAGCCCAAATGGCATAACCAAATACTCATAGCTGCCATATTTAGTTCTAAAAGATGTCAAGTGTTCATCACCTTCCTTGATTCTGAGCAGGTTATATGCACCACTCAAATCAATCTTGGAGAAGAAAGAAGAACCATTGAAAACAGTAAGAAGCTAATTCATAGGAGGAACAGGATACTTGTTCTTCCTAGTAACAGCATTGAGTTTACGGTAATCAACACACAAACGGAGGCCACCATCTTTCTTTTTGACAAAGAGGACAGGTTCTCCTGTTGAAGAGGAGCTTGGCCGGATGAAACCTTTCTCTATATTATCTGAAATGTAGGCCCTGAGTGTATCTGACTCTTTGTTTGATAAAGAGTAGATCACCCCAACTGGAGGTAGAGACCCCTCCAGCTCGCTATGATGATCATAGGCACGGTGAGGAGGAAGTTTCTCTGCTTTCACCTTGGAGAATACATCCAAATATTGGTGATAAGCAGGAGGAACAACCTTCATCACGGTTTCTATTTCTTCTGGCTCTTCCTCTTCATCCCACAACCCCTCCAGGGAGGAAGGTCCATATTCCCAAAGAAGAGATAAAGTGAAGATACAGAATTATCTTCTCCAACATCTTGAATCTCTTTGAAGACTTCATCTCTAGAGGATAGTAATGACTTATGGGAATTAAGGGAAGGAATATGGACAGAAGATGGAAATGATGGTGATCTAGAATCACCAACCAGAGCTGCACATGATTTGGAAGAAGAAAAGGCATTACTGAAAGATTTTGAAGGATCATAATAGTCCTTATGATTAGAATTAAAGGTGATAAGTCCTTGCCTCCAATCAATAGATGGATTAAGATGATTGAGAAAGTCAAAGCCCAATATGAGGTCTTCTCCCTTGGGAGTATCAATGACTAAAAAGTCCCATTCAAAGCTTGGGAAAGAAGGGAGCTCAACCATATATTTAGTATGGTGAGTCACAAATAAGGAAGGAGACTCAGAAGAGTTCAAAATGATAAGGGTAATATTCTCTGGAAGCTCTGACATAGTCAATGAGTACTTGTGAACAAACTGCTTTGCAATAAATGAGTGTGTAGCACCAGAATAAATGAGAATACTGTAAAAAACATCAGAAAGAGAAGAAAAACCAAAAACATTTAAGAGTATTCTTGACACCAGGATTCAGAATGCACAATTGTGCTCTGGACGAACACAACATGATCTTCACTCAGGCTTTTCCCTGGCTGGGGAATTTGCCTGACAGTTGGGTAAGCTTGTTTTGAGGCCTTTTGAAACAGGACTCAAGACTATGCTTCCCACCACAATAGGTATATAGACCCTCCTTGACTCTTCTTTCTATTTCAGAATTCATCAACTTGAAATCTTTATTGAAGAAAGAAGAATGGGGCTTGTCCCTCTTATGAAAATTCTTCTTCTTTTGACTTGAGCTTGAAGAACTTTGAGGATGAGAAGAACTTGACTTTGGGGCTTCTGGCTTCTTCTCTTGATGATGACTCTTTTCATTTTGCCTCTCATGGTACCTGGTATCAAGCTCCAGGGTAATATCCATTAAGTCTTGAAGAGAGTCAATTCTTGAAGGATGGGAGGCCAATTGATCCAAACTCCTGGATGGCAATCCCTTCCTGAAATGATGGATAAGAGCTCTTTCACCCCAATCTCCAATTCTTGAGACAAGACTTCTGAAATCAGCAATGTATAAGGATACATGCCTTCCTTGTTTCATTCTTAAAGAATCCAATTCTGCTTCAGCTTTTCTGACTTCATTTGGGTCCCCAATAAGGTGAAGAGTTGAGATTCAAATAATTTCCATGAATTGAGAAGGTAATTTGGATCTTGATTGATGAGATTGGAAAGATAAGGCTCAATCCATTTTTCAGCCCTGCCAATGAGGAATGAAGTGGCATAAAGGACCTTCTTTCTGTCTTGAGAGAAGTTTGCCAGATCATTATGGAAAATCAGTTGAAAAGACTGAATAAAGCTTCTAACTTTGAAGGGTTGAGTCCCATCAAAGCATTCTGGTGCCTTCATAGATGGAGTCTTGAAGGCTGGTGGTCTTGATGCTTCAGAAGATGAAGCTGCTTGAAGATTGGCCATAATCTGAGTCATTTGCTGCATAATGGCCAAAAAAGATGGTTCAGACTGATGAGAGACAGGCTGATTAGACTGGGCTAGAGTTGGCCCTCCAGTACCTTGGGATGCCTCCACAGGAGCAGGGACACCTTCAGTACCATCAGACTCTTCCTCTTCCACAGAATTCTCCTCCTCCTCTTCACCATCTTCACCTGGACCCTTGAAAGTGGTCCTTGAAGTTTCTGGAAATCCGGCAACTACTCCTGAAAATGAGCTTTATCTTCTGGACACTCTTCATTCCTTCCTGGATGGTGCTGCTCCTTCCAAAGTGGGTCCTCTGTCCAATTTGGCCCTCAGTTGAGAGACTGCTGGGGTGCTATCAAGAGGAGCCCTAGGAGTTGGAGTGAGAACAGCTTGAGTTCTGGCCTGAGACGTGGTCTGCCTTGCAGGAGGTGAGTGTTGGATGGGCATGATTTCAGGATAAAATTGAATAAAATGAAAAAGAATCAAGATTTGAAGATGAAAACTTGAGGCAATTGAAATAATGCTTGAAGTCAAAAGTCAAAATCAATATCTTGAGGAAAATCAATAAAAATCAATAAATCAAATGAAATCTTCAGGTAAATCAATCAATTAAATATCAAATGAAAACTTGAAGTCAATGAATCAAATGTCAAACCAATCAAAATCAAAATCTTGCAAAATCATTCAATCAATCAAATGAATCCTTGAGGCAAAATCAATTTATGTCAAAATTCTTGATGTGAAAAATCAGCAAAATCAATGAAATCTTCAGGTCAATCAATTTTCTTGAGGTCAATATCAATTTATGTCAAATCAATCAATCAAATCAAAATCAAGTGAATTCTTCCTGAAAATCAAAATTCTTGAAGAAAAAAATCAAATTGAATACTGATATGAAGAACGTGTCTGAATAACTTGATGAAAAATTTGAAGCAAATAAAAAATTAAGATGACGCCTGAATTATGAATGAATTAAAATGATTATTTGAATAAGATTTGAAAAGAGAAACAAAAATAAAATTGGGGTAAGCTTTGAATTTTCAGAATGAAGAATGAATGAGAGAAAATTGAGAAGTGACGATGAATCATAAGGTTCATAAGCATTAAAGAGTCATAATTTCAATGAAATGAGTGAATGAAATTATAAAGAAAGAATGAACAGAATGAAAAGAAATTATGAGTTAATTAATATAATGTCACAGGGCTCTTGGACAGAAAAAAAGAGTGGCCTGGCACTCAGCAATCAGGGAACTCACTTGGAAGGCTCCAAAAGATAAAAGAATAAATTCCTCTAAGAAAAATGCAGGTACACGATGAGATGCAATAAGAGGAAAGGGAAGCCAAATGGCCAAAGAGCCAACCAAGTAAGTCCTTAATCACTTTTTCAACCTGCCAAAATGAACAATGGAATTAGTAAGGATATGCGCACCAAATATCCATTGACAGGCAAAGAAAGAATAAGAGACAAAGGTACTAAATGACTGACTTGATAATATCAGTATTCACTTAACAAAATGATAAGAAAATAAAGATAAAATAAAATCAAAGTATATTAATTAACTGGGGAAAAACCCCCCAGGGTGGAAAGGGTAGCCAGTATATGTGAAAAGTTGGGAGCTTGAGTTCTTCAGGCTGAAAACTGATCTGTATTGATCTTTGAGGCTGTATTGATTTTTTTGGGAATTGATACAGCTGGGTAATATTGAAATTGAATTGGGTTGAATGAATTTCCCATACTTGAAGATGAAATACAGTTCTTGATGGATCCAGAATGTATTGAAATGAAGGTGGTTGCCAAGATGGATTGAGTGGAGCTTTGACACTTGAAAACTGAATGAGCTGCCTCTTGAATCCCTTGAGAATGATTAGAAAGTATTGCCTTGAAGGAATACTGTGAATGAAATTATCCAATGACATCTTGATGACATGATTGGTCTTTGACGCTGAAACACTTGCTCTTGAGCCTTGATGAGTCCTCTGAATGATTGGGTGCCCTGATGACGTGATGATATGTTGGAATGTTGAAATGACCATTTTATATTGTCACCATTGAATTGCTGTTGAAAAATGATGCATAATGATATATAACATCATTTATGGCGTATTGGTTCATTGGAAAGAAGATTACGTCCAAAGGTCTTGAGATGGAAAGGCAGAGGGGAAAAAGATGGATGTTATGGCTTCAGAGCTTGGAAAGGTGCTTCTGGGTCCTTAGTGGTTTTTGGCCACTTTTGGTTTCTGAGGCAAAAACTGGCCCAAAGGGCGGGAAAATGTCTTTTGGACACTTTATGTCAAAGTGCGCAAAAGTGCGCAAAAATGCGCAAATGCGCAAAGTGCGCAAAAAGTGCACAAATGCACATTATGAGCCCAAATGGCCAAAAACAGCCATTTGGGCCATTTACCCTGGTTTTGAGGGAAATGACCCGAAATACCCAATTGGGCATAAATTGCTGCTATGGCTTCTGGATTGAGGTGAAGGGCCATGAAGGCCCCAAAAGACAAATGGCCATAAATGGTCCATAAGATGATGATGTGGCCATATTGGCCACTGGTGATGGATATGGCCAATTGGCCATACGGGGATTCAAGGAGGTGAATTGCCATGGTTGTGACAGATTGCCACCCTGGAAAAGGGAAGACATTCCAGCTCTTTAATCAGGACTTCCACTGGTCTTTCATAACTCAATTTATCAATTACTATGTTTCATCTTTTCAATAGTGCTCAAGAAGAGAGAATATTAATCACAAGAAATTTAGATTAATAAATCCCCTTCCAATTCCAAGTGGTCCTTTGATGTCAGCCTGTGACTCAAAACCAGAGCACAAGCATGACAGCCAAAATACCATAAACCAATGGTATAGCCAAGATACCACCAAAAGATGGAACTGAGCCAAATCAGCTCAAAAGGTATCAAAAGAAAGAGGAAAATCACCTCTTTCTGAAAATTTAAGTCCCATCACCATAGGACAAGAAATAACAAAGTTATTCCTGCTCAAAGTTATTGCTGAGCATAAACCTTAATTTTCACCTCTAATCTGAAATCCGGAAGGAGAGGCTTAACCCCATCAAATGGGTATTCAAAATGAATCTCTTAGTCAGGGCTATCCAATGGTACAAGCCAAACTGAGATAGCACCAATATTACTGGAGTTATGGTCAATTTCAGGCCAAATAAGGGTGAACAAAACATTCACCTCCCATCTAACTTCTACAGTTTTAGTGTGGGATACTTGAAGTGGGGACTTTTTGGAAAGCGCACAATCAGAACTATCTGATGGTGTCATCCACTTCCCCATATCTCAACCACAGCAGAAGTTATGGGGCAAACAAGCTCAATACAGCTTTTGCCTAAAACACGCAAAGGTACAAAAATCTTGTACATGGGATAACTTTGCCATATTTAATGATACACATATCGAATGAGGTACCATTGTATAGAGCACATACAGGGATACACACTGAACCAACTTTGAGGTTGATATATCAAGAATTGACAAAGGAATGGCTGTTTTAAGGTCAGATTCCCACCTTCTGTCATATACAGCCTTACCATGGGATAGTATCCCATAATCATGAATATGAGGTGTCAAATAGACAAAGGAGCATGTTTTTACTTCAATACCTCATATGTCAGTCAATACTGGGGTCCCATACAGTTTCTGTACAGCATTCTACGCGTCATACACGTCAGAATCAGGCTGTGAGGTCCCCAGATGAAAATTTTCACCCTGTATTGGTGAAAACTGCCCAGATGTGGTTTCAAAACCACATCTGAGCCCAATACAGGTTATACAGGCTGTTTGCAAGCCACAAGTCAGTCCTAGAGTGTGAAAAATCTTCACTTCCTCTATGTGGAAAGGTCTAGCACCCTTTCCACCCCATTTCAGGATAAAAAGGAGGCTTTTCACAGCCAGAATTGTCTTCTCATCCTGCTCGTGAATAACCTATGTGGTAAACTGTCAAAAACAGTTTTACTCTTGGTTAATAATCGCGTATACTCTTAATTTAAAGTATTGTAGTCTTTATTATTGTAACCCAACAGGTAAAGCTGCACCCAGGGCTTTCAACAGCGCTCACCACCACTATATTCATTATAGTAAAGCCCTTTTATTATTTATTAAACCATATTTAAACCTTTATAAAAGCATTTTAAACTATTCTTCACGTGTCACAGTCATAGGTTTAGTTGTAAATAGCTTTATTACCACTTCAACATAGACTCATCCTGACATTTGAGCTGTATGTAAATATATGTTTTCACTAAAATTCCACTTTCCAGTTCTTGTTATTAAATTCAGACCATAGGGAAGAGGATTTCAACAATTTCTTTGATTACTTCTCTTGATTTTTCCCATTGATTAATCAAGTATATTTTTTACAGGCATGGACTTCCATCAATCATTTTCAATTATATAGGTTTTTTTTGACTGAGCTTTGTTGGAAGCTCAAGATTTCAAAGGATTTTTCAGCTTCTTGTCATCCTCAAGATGATGGACAGACAGAGAGGGTAAATAAGATATTAGAATAGTATATTTGTATGTATTTAAGCTATCATCCAGATGATTTTCACACCTAGAGCCTTCTAGCTGGATTTTTCTATGATACCTCTGACAGCTATTCAGAAAATTGATCACCATTATTAACTTTTTATGGAAGATATCCTCACTCTGACTCAGTTCAAGTAAATAAATAGCTTACTTTTGGAAGGCTATCTTGAGAAATATAATTAGTAAATATATAACCCAAGAGAAAGCTCAAAGTTGTAATAAACAAGTATAAGAGGTATGAGGATAAAAGTAGGGAAATTTTACCTGTTTCAAGTCTTGGTGAAATGGTATGGAATGCCTCCAGGAAAATGGAATAATACAGAACCACCAAAAAACCATCAGAAATATGGGTTAGTCCATTTAAAATCTTGAAGAAAGTCATTGCTAATGCTTACAACCTCAATAGAAGTCCGTTCACCCAGTATTCTATATTTCCCTCCTAAAACCATCCAAGACCTCAGTTATGTCAGATATAAATAAAGTGCCTCCCCCTCCAATAATCATTTTAGAAGAACATGCATGGAAAATCTATCAAGTCCTTGTTTAAAAGCTCAAGGGAGGTAAATAATGGTATCTGGTTGCATGGAAGGGCTTCAATCAAGACTCAGAAAGATACACCTGGGAACGAACAGACAACTCCAGGTATTGTCCTTAAATTGTAGATCATTTCCATCAGCTATATCTCAAAAAGAAAGGACCATATTGTTAAAGATTTTCATATTTATGGTACTGGGTGGATTGAGGGTCTTACAGAAATACATTTCCCCCTTCTATGAAAAATTCAGAGTTATTCTACTCTTTTTCTGTAAGAATCACCTTGGACACTCTGTGAGAACTTATCAATAATTTGGACAAAGAATTCTTCCAATATTTCAACTCAAAATTCAATTTTATAGCCATTTTTCCTTGTGAAAATCAAGAGTTGCTTTCATTTTAAATTTTCAAGTCATTCCTTAATTGAATTATTCTTTCCCTTATGGCACTGGTGGTAGTGGTAATTACTAAAGGCTCCTTGCCCAATTAAATTCATTTATCAATCTTTGTGAGGAAGATTGGAACCTCCTCAACAATCATATTTACTTAGGGTTTTGGTAAAAACACATACACCAATTGGTAAAAACACATAGGCCAATTGGTAAAAACACATAAGGGGTGCCCTGGGCCCATTTTTAATTAAAAATGAAACACAACCATGCCTTTATTGGGCCCAAACATGCCCAAAAGAGGTTTTTTCCCCACAAAACCTCTCTAACTCCCAATTGTTTCAGATTTTTTTTGCCAGCCCCCCCCCAAAAAAAGGCCAAACACCCAAATAATCCACATTATTGCCACCCCAAACCAATTTTTTTTTGGGAAAAACAGCATTACCAAAGCCATTTTGCAAAGCTTTTCACACTTTGTTTTCTTTTTTTCCACCACAACAACCTACTTTGAAGCCTCTCAATTCTCAGTTTTTTACCTTCCCTCATCCATTAATCCCACATTTAAACCACTTTCTTTCACTATTAGCCACTTCAGTTCATTTTCACACCTTTTTTCACTTCTTTTTCACATTTCGAAAGGTTCTTACCCCATTCCAAATCCCCAAATCCCCCCATTTTTCACTTTTATACATATTTTTCATTCAAAAATGCTTCAACCCCCTACTGAAGGTGAATTTCAGAGCCTTGAGCTTCTTTGGCGACATGTGCATAATGTTTCCAGGGCTCAGGGGTATGCTGTTTCCACCTTGAGGTCCAATATGACCCACAAGCAAATTGAAATAGGTTGTGACAGGTCTGGGACCCCAAATCCCAAGATAAGCTCCTCCAAAACAGTCACTTCAAGAAAGCTTTTAGACTTTATTCCAGAAAATATGCCAAGAGTACCACTTGGACTCTTAAAGTCAAAAATCCTGAACATAGCCATGATGCCACTGAAAATATCATGGCACATCCTGCCTTCAGGAAATTAAATGAGCAAGAAACATCCCAAATTACTTAAATGTCTGAATCACTGCCTCTTACAAGGCAAATTAAGGCCCAATTATGCATCCAGAGGGAGTCAGAAAGGCCTGTAATCCTTCAAGACATTTACAACCAACTCAAGAAAATCAAGAAAGACAAACTGCAAGGCAGAAGGCCCATTGATGCCCTTATTGACACTCTCAAACAAGAAAATCTTTTTTGGTCCTCTGCCAGGGAATCTGAGGGACATATTAACTCCTTGTTTTTCACTCACCCCCTGGCCATAAAACTCCTTCATGGCTTTCCTCATGTCATTATTATGGATTGTACTTAAAAAACCAATAAGTACAAAATTCCTCTTTTTCATATTGTTGGATTCAGCTCAACCAATAAGACCCTTTATGGGGCTGTTTGTTTGATGAAGAATGAAACTGAACCCCCTTATACTTAGGCATTAAATCAATACATAGAAAAGGTCCTCAACAACACCAATCTTGTTCCCCCTCCAGTCAGTGTTATTGACAGGGATCTGGCCTTGAAAAACTCTCTTAAGAAGATCTTCCCAGACTCCAAAATCATGGTATGTATTTGGCACATCAATGAAGATGTATCTTCTGATTTCATGAAGAGAATTCATCATGGAACTGATTTTGAAGATTTGATGGGCCTTTGAAATCAAGTAATATACTTTTATCTTTCACTTTATTTCACTTTATTTGACTTTTTTTGACTTTTTTTCTTATTATTGTTTTTATTAATGACTTTGGGATTCATTCCTCAGGTTATGTATTCATCCACTGAAACTTCTTTCGAAGACAACTGGAAGAAGCTTCAAAACAAAGTCGAAATCCTGAATTCTTGCAATATTTGGAAAATAACTGGCTTCCTCCAAAGGAGTATTATGTGCCAGCCTGGACCAACCACCATTGCCACCTGGGTGTGGGCCCCACCTCCAGAGTTGAAGGTGCCCATGCCATGGTTAAACTTTGGCTCCAAAGGTCCACTGGCACTCTCCTGAAGGTAGTTAGGGCTCTCCACATGGCATTCAGAAAACAATTTATTGAAATTATCAAGAGAATCTCCAAAGAAATCATTGTCCATGTCAATAATTTTCCTCCACACATCTGTTCCCTCAATGGCAAGGTGTCTCATTATGCTCTTCAGATGGCCTTTGACAATTTCAAAACCAAATTTCCTCCTGATGAAAAATGCACCAACAAATACAACAATTATCAAGGCATTCCTTGCAAGCATAAGACCCAAAAGGCATTTTCCAAGCACCAAAGGCTTGAAATATCAGACTTCCATCCTCAATGGCATTTGAATTTTCCTGTGAGGGTTTTTTAATTTCTTATTCTTATTTTTTTTTCTTATTAACTGAATTTATTTGTCATATTCTTCTCAGGCTGGTTGTCAAGGTGATGATCAAAGTGTTGGAAAATAAAGAAAGAATGAAGCCAAGAAAATATTTGAAGACATTGGGGAAGACCTTTTTCAAAGACCAATGGCAGAAATCACCCCAATTCTCCAACATTTTCAAGATGGTTTGACTGGAAAAGTCCCATTTGATCAAATTTACAAGAGTCAAGAGGATGATCAATATTATGAAGACCCTCTAGAATGCATGAATATCCGTGGAAGACCTCAAGGAGCCAAGAATAAAAGCAAAAATCAAAACAAAAGAGAACCTTCAAGATTTGAAATTATTGAAAGTCAATCCAAGAGAAGAGGAAGACCCCCCTCAAAAGTGACCAGTACAAGAACATCAAGATCACAATCAAATTTCCCCTCTCCAATTATGGAAGTGGACTCATCTGAAAGTTCTGAAAATTCTGAAGAGTCTGAGGCCTAAATATCAAAATCAATCAGTTCATCAGATTCACTACCCTCAGCAACTGAATTAAATAAATCAGAAGTAATCCTTAAAAGGTCCAGAAGATTGGAAATTGGAATCAAAACCTCACAAAGAAAATCACACAAGCCTGCCACCAGTCTGAAGATATATGATGCAATTGACTTGACCTGTGAGCATTGTCAAAGAAATTATCAGAAAAGTGATGAATTCTCCAAGCTGTTTGTGATTTTTTAATTCTTTTTAATGTAAATTTCTCTTGTTTATTTTGATATTTCTTCATTTTTTGACCTTATTTTATCATATAACTGGCTCAGAAGACTTGCCCAAGTTTATATTGAAATAAACCTTCAAGGCCATCAATGTCCAAGGTGATGGAAACTGTGGCTACATAACAGTATCCCACTACATTTACAAGACTCAAGATCAATAGGCTGATGTCAGAGGTGACTTGGCTGAAGAAATTCAACAAAATCAAGACCTTTATGAAGCCATGAACACCTTAATTCCCTCAGTATCATCTTATTTGGACAGAATTGAATGGTATGAAGATGTTTGCCAGGCTCCAAAAAGCCAGTGGATGTCCATTCCTGCCATGGGGGATCCAATTGCAAATAAGTATAAAAGACCAGTTCTATTTTATTCCACATTCCAATCTTTTTCTTTTTTCTATTATTTTTGTCCTCCAAATGATAATCCCCCCATTTTCATCTGCTCTTTGGATAGCTGTGCTCATTTTGTTCCTTTGGACATAATCATTTGTGAAGTTTATCCAGCCCCCCCATTACTATGAATTGGGAGATTGGTGCCCAACCACAAGCCCTGGGGTGGGCTGATAAATTTAAGAAACACAGGATGTTGTATTTGTCCAATCTTCCTCCCCCCTTCAGAAAAAACCCACTATTCTGGAGATTGATTTTGATTGATTGATTTTTGTATATACAATTTCTGCCAATTAGTACTTAGATATAGTCATATCACAAAAAAGTTAAAAAAATCTGAAAAATTACACTTATTGCCCCTGCACTTGCTGTCCCACCAAAACAATTCCCCAAAATCATGGGCTTCTGGTTCCTTATTGTCCAGATTGAACCCTTCAATTTAAAAAAATGGAGGAAATTCATAAGTGGGAAGTTATTAAATTAACTTTCTAAAAATAGGCATATTACAATGACAGGAAAAAACGTTTGAAGAAAACCCCTTTTTGCACCTTCACTTGTCTCACCAAAAAAAATTCCCAAAATTATGGGGTTCTGGTGCTTTCTTCTTCAGACTGAACCCTTCATTTTCAAGACAAAATGGAGGAAATTCTTAAGTGGGAAGATTTTAAATGAATTTTTCAAAAAAATATGCCATTTTGGCATATTGGCCAAATTTGTGAAATTTGGCAAAAACAATTTCCAAAAATTTGTGCATATTGACATGCCAAGTCGTGAAAAATATGGAAAAAAAAATTAAGAAAATCCTCAAAACTGAGCTTGAGGATCTTCTTTTGAAAAATAAGGTCACTTAAGTCTTTTTACCATAAATTTACGTGTTTTTACCATAAATTGGTAAAAACACGTAAGTTTTGGGTAAAACATGTAAGGGCTTGGTGTTTTTACCAACACCCTTTACTTATTTATATTCTATTATTTTGATTTAATTCTTCATTTTAAAACTTTTCTACTATATTACTTTGTTTCAAACGAGAAAGACATTTCCAATTGAAAATTTTCATCAAATACAAAAACCAATGTGAAAAGAAGACCAAGACATTATCACATCATATTAAAACCTGAATATTAGTATTATATCTTTATCTTTCCAAGTTAATAATCTTCAATCCCTTAAAAAAATCATTCCAATTCTTCTCTAACAGGCTTTACCTTGTATTCTCTCCCAGGAGCCCACCTCTAGAGCTGGGGGTACTGTCACAACCATGGAACATAGCACCCCTTGGTCCAGTTGATGGAAATTCCTTTCCATATTCCTAGTAGATGTTTAATGTTGCCATAGTCATTTTTCTTGGCAAAATTTACCATTTAATCACCTGGGGCCAACCTGACCCCTTCATCAACCCAAGACCATTCTTGAACACTTTCTACCTTTGGTAATTTCTCAATCAATAAGGGGAATATAGCCCAAAAGGATATATTTGACCTTTTGGAATATAAATACATTTTTCAGAATTTGGGTGAATTTTACTCCTAAATGCCATTTTCCTATGAGAAAATTGTAAATATTCCCAAATATCCATATTTTCCAGTTTTTCACACTTTTGTGAAAATGAAGATTTGAGATTTTTTTAGGCTAGGTTTGGCCACTCAACCCAAAAGGGGTCAGAACACGCAGCCAGCCCCTGAAGAAATAAAACTCAATCCTTTCCCACTTTTTTTAAGCCAATCCTCCAGAAGATGTTTGGCTATCTTTTCTCTTCAATAACCAAAAGTGCCATTAATGTTGTCATATACCATTATGCACCTTTTTTCACCAGAAAGCCAATGTTTACCAAATCAATGGGAAATAAGTCAAATCATAAATACCTTTCAGCCCTTAAGGCTAATATTTTCAGTAGGATTGATTAGGGCTCAATAACACATGCTTGCTTCAATACCAATCACCTCACTCATCAGGGATTGGTTGTTTTCAAGTATGGAATATTTCCCCAAGGTAATACTTTCAAGTTTTTTTAAGGGATATTCAAGAGGCAGTTTCAACTCAGTTTTTAAGGTTGAATTCTCCATAAATCAACCTTGGAAACAATACTCATTCAATTCAGTATATTTACAAATAGGCCTGTATTACAATCAATGGCCTTTGGAAGATCATCCAACCAGTTCAATTGTCAATGTGGCAGGGTGTAATTTTCCTCAAGAAGTAAATACATCTTCAAGGATTCAATAAAGACCAGCTGTCAGGCTGAAGAGTTCAATCTCTCAATTTTTGATATATACCAGACTATCTTTCAACACTGGGGGTTTTTCCTCTAGTGAATTAATCTACTTGAATTAAATTTCATCTTTGTTGCTCTAGAATATTAATAGTGAATACTGATACTATAAAGTCAGTAATTTTCACCTTATTGCTTACCTGTCAGTGGATATTGGTGAATATATTTTTCTAATTCTATTTTTCTTCCTGGACGGTTTAAACAGTAATTAAGGAACTACTTGGTTGGCTCTTTGGAAATTATCTTTCTTTCTTATTTGAATCTCATATTGTAATTTCATTTTTCTCATTGAAGAAATATATTCCTTTTCTTATTCCTTTAATTATTTGAAGTCTTCCAAGTGAGCTCCCTGATTACTGATTTCCAGGAAAATTTTCATTTTCAAAATGCCCTGTGGCGACAGGTTTACCTTGGGTATCTCCATAAGCTGCATAAGATTCAATGAAATCCATGAGGTGTTAATATGGAAAATACTGAAACACCTCATCAATATTACAAAAAGATTTTCATAAATTTTTGTTCCTTGAATATCTATTCCAAAAGAATTTGATGCTGAGAAGCACTGTATTAATATAAACTAAGATTTGTGTTAGAAATTATCTTAGAATTACTTTTAAACCCAAAGTGAACATCAGTATTGAATGTTGAACTACCATTTTGGTGTAAAAACTAACCAAGAGGCACAAAAATATTAAAAAGAGCCAGGGTACCCAGCCTCTGAGGCCTCTGGGTTCAGCGAGCTCTAGAGCTTGGATGAATGGTGGATTATCCTTCAAAAAATATTTATTGATATTTCTGGAAACAGTTTGACTGAGGCTACATACCATCAACTAATGAGAAAATAGAAAATAAGATGATATTTTGATGTGGCAAGGATGTAATAAGTACCAATGACTCCTTGAATAATGTACATTATTTATTTTTTTCCAGGGGTTAACCTAAAAAACTACTCAATCCCTTTTTGGACTATTATGGATGGAATTACCTCATGGGAACTACTTTTTACTATGCTATTGCCCTGCATCAAATAGAAAATGAGGTAAGGCATCAAAAATCAATTTAAAATACAGATATTGATTAATCTACATTAGCTATTTAGAAATTATGGAGAATATTTGAATCTAAGCCAAAATAATAATAATTTAATAATCTGAATTAAAATTCCACCTACAGTCCTTTCATGATGATTCCATATGACACACCGAATATTCAAAAAGTCACATAATATACAACCTGTGATAGAAATATAAAGAGAAACAATATTTTTGGGAAATTCTTTTTCTTTAAATTGAAGAAATAATTTGGTTTGTAAATGTATTTTTTATTAACAATAAATGGGTTGGTTCCTATGCAACATTACATAATCAAGTAATCATGATAACTTTACATGATAACAAGTGATGTAAGCATACATAAAAACAACAAAATTAGTTTTTCATCTATTTTTGTTAAATTTGACTCCTTTTCAGGACTCTTTGAGTCAATTCAGACTTAAAAGAAGACTAATTTTTTTTCAATAATAATGTTGTGATCACTTCAATCTTATAGATTTATATTAGTATACTACTGCATGGCATTATGAAAGAATTATTAATATTTCAGATATCTTTAGTTCCTGAAATATAGTTTATACAAGGAGAGTTTCCATTAACTCTAATAGTATTTCCATATTTTAATGTTCTACTAATTCCACATCTAAATTATGATTGTCAATCCACAGATACTCTTTTGAAGCTTACTCAAAAGCCCTCAAGTGTTTCAATCTATTTTTTTCAAAGTTTTTCAACTTATATTTTGTTTTTTACACCTTTTTGGGATTTTTCTCCTTAATTTTAGATTTTTGTACACTTTTCCTTGTAAATTCTCTAAATAAGTAGGCTTAGAAACATCTCCTAAAATATATTTATCTCTGTAAAGACTTGTAAATATATTGAAATAATATTTTCCAATTGTATTTATGACGTAAAACTCTATTGTGATGTGAAGAATTCTTTTAAGTGTTATTGACTCTAATATAGAAATATTATCCTTGTCTTAATATTGCTGTCAGCATAGTTTGGCTTTAGAATACTTCTGTGATGAAACCATCAAGATAATTAATAACTTAAGTGTTTAAATAATTGAAAATTTAGATTTTGTGATTACAGTGATTTTTCTTCCATTTTGTTGATTTTTGAGTACAGTCATAGCAAAATAGTCTAATTTGACTAATTTTCTCATAGAAAAACCTTGTATTTGTTTTCTTGATATAGATATTGTCTGAAGAAACTGTAAGAAAAATATTCTGTGTAGTAGCTTAAATTTCTATTTATTTTTGCCTTATTCAATAAAAATATTATTATCAAATTTTAAAATAATTTTTAAGCAAGGAGACTATAGTACTTATATCAAAATGTTTTATGGGGATACTTGAGAAAATTACTAAAGAAAATTGAGGTTTTTATGAAGACACTTTAAAATTAGCCATGTTTCTGGAAAATATTCCCTGAAGCTGTGGACAAATATTAAGCCAAAAAAATTATTTATTGAGAAGTTATACAAATTTATTCTTGATTTTTTTTAAATTAGTATTTTGGATCTATATTGTCAATTTATGATTGGAGATCTACTTAAAGCTTACATTAGATTAACAGGCTAGTTTTGGTAAGGATGTTTTACTAGGTAAATACATTAGAAAGATGTTAGAATACTCAGTTTTCAAGCACCAATTAACATATTCATTCATTCTTTCCATTAATAATAAGTCAATCAAATAAAATAAGAGATATATTGTAGTTATTCAAAACGTTTTGGGCGGAAATATCTTATTGAAAATCTCTTTAATTAACATCCATGACCAGATGGGTTTTTAAATATGAGACAAAGCAAAGGGAAAACTTTTTATATCATTATAGTAAGAAACACTAATTATCCCTTAGGCTGGAATTTTTGCTTCATAAGATAAAGTATCATTAATTGAGAACAATTTCAAATGGAAAAATAGTTCAAAATATGTTTCCAAAAAATGGGCAGGGATAAAAAATTTAATTGAAGTAAAAAGTATAGTTCATTTTGAATATTCTCCTTCAATATTTTTTTAAACATGAATATAATTGTATTATGGAGATTTCTCTAGGTAAAATATAATTTAAAA
The DNA here is from genome assembly GCA_023105745.1 of Austropuccinia psidii. NCBI lineage: Eukaryota > Fungi > Basidiomycota > Pucciniomycetes > Pucciniales > Sphaerophragmiaceae > Austropuccinia > Austropuccinia psidii. The sequence continues at coordinate 50,526,604 of JALGQZ010000007.1, read as the reverse complement.
CAAGTTGAAAATATCTCTTAATAGACCGGGATTTCCCAATCCACAATATTACTGATAGATGTTTTTACAACAAAAATCATAGTTTTTCCTCTATTTAATACCACATTATACTCCATTAAAGACTTTTAACCCTTATTTTGAGAAGAAATAAGCAGAGACATTGTCCAAATTTGTATGGTGTGGATATGAAACTTTGATTAAATATCAGTTAATTTTCCTGTCCTCAAAATTTGTATAATGTACAATTTGATTAAAAATAGTAAGATTTAAGATTTTTATTATTAAAAATTTCAATCTTATTAGTTTTAAGTTTGGAATTATAAGACAATAATATTATAGAGGTTTATTGGTTTACCAACAATATTGTACAAGAAATATTTGATGCTACAAAAGAAGTTTCTTCAATAATAATTTCAATTGAAATTAATTGAGCAGATAACTGCAAGAAATTCATATAAGAACAGAGTCTTTAAGTGTAATATCAAAGTGTAAATATGTCCAAAAGTGACCAGAGTGGACTTGGAAACAAAGGGAGAGATCTAATAGTGATGAAAGATGCTTTAATTCACTTTTGGGGTGGTTCAAGAGTCAAAATGATCATAAGAGTTACAAAAAATGATGATAATAATTTTTCACATGGTTAAATGTTTTGTAATGGTATGAAAAAAGTGGTTGGAATCTTTGATTTCTTGGTTTAACAATGTATAAACTACTTATAGAAGGAAAGGATTCTAACATTAAGGGAAAAATGGGGAAAAGAAGAAATTCTTTCATAGCCACCAATTTTCTTAATCCAAAAGTAATGTTTACTCTTCTCAGTCGTGTGAATCACTCTGGAAACATAAAAGCTAATTATGGAATCATTGAATCAAGGTTTGGACCAACAAGGGCTGGTTTTAGCCATTTTTTGCTATTTCCAGCCATCTTGGACGCTTTAAATCAGCCATTTCTATAGTAATTCCAGGCTTCAAGCATTCAAAACAAGGCAGAGTGTGTGTAACAGAAATTGAAGCCAGCTCAAGTTGTTTTTGCTAAGATTTTTTTCACTTTTGGGTAGTTTTACCCCCTTAAAAACAGCTAAACCTTTTCTGGTTGGTATCAAAACCACATTAAAAATTGAGGCACAGATGCTGTGACTCAAGTACAGGCCAAATGTGATGAGAGCTTGCATTAATTTTGACATCCCACACCTGCCAGGAGGGAAATTGGGGCATTCTGAACCCCTTTGAGCCAAGATTATTTTCCCCCAGAATTAATCTTTGACATTTATTTTATCTTCAATTCCTCATCATATTTTATACTTGTAACTTACATATGTAGTTAAATTGAGTTTTTTCAGTATAAAACTGTAATAATTGGTACCTCATATGTAAATCAAAGTTCATTTATGTAATTAATGCACACATTTCAACATTTCAATTGAAAACACTCCAGTTCCTGATAACTTCTAAAATAAGCACCACACCTCAATTTTAACACAAAAATTGATGATCAACACCACATGTGGTGTAAATTAAATAAATGTATTGCATACTCTCAATTTTTATACCAAAAATTCACAAAACTCCATTTGAGTGTATTTAGTGTTGAGTTGCAAAACTTTCACCCGAAGGTTACTCCACCCTATTTTGTATGAGGAAGCCAAGGGTGAAATGATTTTAATAGTTTTTTTATTGGATAAAAATTTACAATAATTTTTATTTGAATCCTTTCCAAAAATATTTTGATTTTAATATTTCTTTTGAAAATTTGTTTTACTTAATTTTTACAAGTAAAAATGTGTTTTCAAAATTTGAAATTTCAATGTAATTTTTTGAAAAAGTATGATTGAGCTTTTATTTTGTGTATGAATTTGGTATTTACATTATAATATTTTCTATAATATAAATAGGGTGTTGGTAAACCCATATAAGCTTTTAGTTAAAAAATGTAAGCTCTTACGTGTTTTTGCCATCAATTGGTAAAAACACATAATTGTATGGTTAAAAAACATAAGGGTTTTTTTAAATGCAATATGGCTATTTATGGCATTTTGAAGGTCATTAATGGCATTATCAATGCAATAGAGGGAATCATTAATTCCATAAATCGCATTATTGATGCCACCAATGGCATTGTTAATTCCATAAATGGCATTATTAATTCCATCAATGGGATTTTTCATTCCATAAATGGCATTTTAATGCCATTTATGGTATTTTTAAGGCCATTCATGCCATTTATGGCATTGTTAAGGTGACAAATGACATTAACAATGCCATTTATTGAAATGTTAAGGCTATAAATGACATTAACAATGGAATGAATGCCCTTAACAATGCCATTGATGGCATTGTTAATGTTATTTATAGCCTTAACAACTCCATAAATGGCATTGTTTGTGGCCTTAACATTTTTAGCAAAAACACATAAGAGCTTACGTGTTTTTACAAAAAAGCTTACATGGGTTTACCAACACCCTATAAATAAATGTATTTATTGATAATTATAACAAAATCTATTCTTTGTGGTCTTTTGGGTATATAAAAATAGCCTTAAGGCTCTCATGCCCTCCCCTGAAAAAAGAATATTACTCTGAATTCTTATTATTTCTAGTTTGTTTGAACCTTCTGAGAAGTTAGGTAGCTTCGGGTATGTGCTTTCCTTCCAAAAATTCATCCTCACAAGCTGGCTCACTGTACCTAACAAGGTATTCCCTTACTTTTTTAATACTCAATTTCCTTTCTTTGAGAACTTTTTTAAATTCCTCAAAGCCAGACAATTCAACAGGAGATATATGCTGGGGAGCTTTGTTTCTCAAGGAGAACGTTTCACCATCACCAGATTCTTAAGGCTTTAGAAGGCTTACTGGAAATGTAGTGTGCTTATTACTCAGTTCCTCAGATAATCTCACCAAAATGACATTTTCTCCATGTAGGTCATGCAAAGCAGTCTTTGAGCTTGTTACATGCTTTGATGGTATCAAAGTTAGTGGTAGATACAAGTACTAAATCTACTAGTTTGAAATCTGGAGTCTGTCACAGGGGCTCTTGGACAGAAAAAAAAGAGTTGCCTGACACTCAGAAGTCAGGGAACTCACTTGGAAGTCTCCAAAAGAATAAAGGAAATAAAATAAAGCATTTAATTCCTCTAAGAAATATGCAGGTACAAAGATGAGATGCAATAAGAGGAAAGAGACGCCAAATGGCCAAAGAGTTAACCAAGTAAGTCCTTAATCACTGTTTCAACCTTCCAAAATGTATGATGGAATCAGTAAGGATATGACCACCAAGTATCCATTGACAGGCAAAGAAAGAAGAAAGAAAAGGTGTCAAATGACTGACTTGATAATATCAGTATTCACTTAACAAAAAATGATAAGATAAATAAATATAAAATAAAATCAAAATATATTAATTAACTGGGGGAAACCCCTCCAGGGTCAAAGGAGGCTTGTATATGTGAAATGTTGAGAGCTTTACTCCTTCAGGCTGAGAGCTGGTCTATATTGGATCCTTGAAGCTGTATCGACATCTTGATGAAGTGTTTTTCTTTCCAGATTGAAAAATGGACTTTGTTGAATGATTTTCCCATTATGTATAATTGAATCACACGTTGTGGGAACTCCTCTTGTGTGGGATAAAATGAGGCAGTACCTGGAAGGGGAAATTACAAGAAAACAGTTTTGAATTGCTGTTCAAGCTTGTAACCCTTGCTCTGCTCGTGTGCTAGAATAATCTAGACTGCCCTTCCTGAAAAATGCTGAATTATCTTAACTTGAGTTCACAATCAATTTATTTATTGATGGTGGCTAATTCAGAAAAGTGTATTCAACAGACTCTATCAGACTTTGCTTGTTCTCAAAAATATTTATTTAACCTTTTAAATATAACACTATTTAATTAACCAAAAGAAATAAAGCTATCACAAACCACACAAAATACTACTACAACAATAATTCAAAACAATCTGGAGACACTAGACTAATAATAATACTAAATGAAACAATCAAACACTTTTTTTATATGATTTATTATTTTGAATGAAATGAAATTCTGATATGACCAGACTAAATAATAGCCACTCTTTAATAATTGAATTTGATAATAATTCTTTCTTTTTAATAAGAATAGCACTACTGTATCCCTATAATAGGTAATTTCCTTTATAATTAATAAAATGTCCTTGTAGTAACCAAAATATGGCTTTTTGAAATGAAATAATAATGATTTCTTAATAAAATAACTAAGTGACCCTTCTTTTCCTTCTTCAAAGCTTTGAGTGCTTATAATAAGGTAAAATCCTTTTTAAAATGCTATTTTATTTAATTTAAGCTTATAAGACTATTATGTAAAGCCTTTTTATCCTTTATGTAATCAAATTATATTATAAAGTTTTTTTTTTTTTATAATACTTTTTTTTTATAAGACTGCTTCTTTATTTTAAGAATTTTTCTTTTTTTATAAGACTATTATATAAGGCCTTTTTATCCTTTATATAATAAAATTATATTATAAAGCTCTTCTTTTTGTTTATAAGACTTTTTATTTATTTATTTATAAGACTATTATATAAGGCCTTTTTATCCTTTATATAATAGAATTATATATTTGTAGACTAGTTAACCTGATAGTCAGGGATGAATTTAAATCCACTTTCCACTTTTGGGGGGATAAAAGACATGAGGGAAAGAGGAAAAATTTGGGGAGAGAGGCCCTCTATTTATAATTTTTGGGCTCTCCATGGGAGGTGTTCAAAAAGAGGGACTTAGAATTTTTCAGTTTCTTTTGGCTGGGAAAATTCTTTTCTGGTGGTCCCACCTAAATGATGTCATTTATGTAAATCATTGCATCATTTGTTTGGTTGATGATGTCATTTGTTGGGTTGCTTACTAATTTGAGGTATTTTTTTTGCTGGTGCTTATTTGAGCTTTATTACTAATCTTAGACTTGCTGACTAATCCTCCATGGTACCTGTATCCCTTAACTCCCTAAGTATTACTAATCAAGTAATCTGATTACTAATGCTTTCTTAACTCCTTCCTGCTTATGTAATCTGTTTATGTATTCTCCTTCTGCTGTCTTGAATTTAGAATTTTTGATTTTTTTTTTGAAGCCAATTTGTGGGTTGAAACCTAATCTTATTTTAGGGTTAGGTTTCAGGTATTTTCCAAACTTTAAAAGGATTTTCCAAAATTTTGACATTTTTAATTAATTTTTTTTAATTAATTTTTTTTTTTTTTTTTTTTTTTTTTTTTTTTTTTTTTTTTTTTAATTAATTTTTTTTTACTTTATTTCTTCAATGTGGCTTGAACCAATGACATGGCCATTTTCCTTGACACAAGGCATCACCTTACCAACTGGGACAAAGATCCTTTTCTTTTTGTTTCCAACAGAAGCTACCCATAGAGGTACTTCTACTTTTCACTCCCCTCAAAAAAATTTTATTAAGCTGATATGGTATGGCATACCACATCCCCCTCTCCATTTAATGCTGTCCCCAGCATTCATTATCCAACTGAAGCTTAATGAAATTTTCCCTGTTTCTTCTTCTAAATCTTTTATGTTGATCTTGATTGATTATGGCAAGTATGCCATATTTTATTTTCACACCTTAATTATGTTGAGATTGTCTATTGATGGTTCTTTATATTGATTTTGAATCTCCCTGCTTTTATACCTGATTTAATGTCTGATTTTATTATTCTTCTTGTTTTATATAATAGAAAACATGAGATAAATGCTAATAAAACTATTGAATAGCTGAATATTTCCCACTACTCCCCCAAAACTTGACATCATAAGGAGTGATGAAAAGAAATAAGTACCACCCCTTATTTTTATAAGATTTTTTTTTTTTTTTTTTTTTTTTTTTTTTTTTTTTTTTTTTTTTTTTTTTTTTCTGTTCCAATACCATGATTATTTCTTGAGGGCAATTTCCCTCTCCATTTGATAAATTCCTTCTGATTAACTGTTTCCACCATAATTTTCCATAAAAAATAAATAAAAATAATTTGGTACAATTTAAGGTCTTGTCCAGGACCTCTGCTTTTGTTCTGATCTTATAATTATAGTGAAATATCTTTATGAGGCAGTTTAAGGTCATACTCAGGACCTTGGATTGAATTATTAAGGTTTCTTGATAAAAATAAATAAATATAAGATGGTTTGGACAGTTTAAGGTCTTGTCTAGGACCTTTGATAAAGTATATATATAAAAAAAATGATTTGGACAGTTTAAGGTCTTGTCTAGGACCTTTGTTTTTTATGATTATTAAAATACACTAAGACTACACTGATAAAAGGAGAAATAACCCAATACACAAACCAACTTCCCAAACCAGTTAAGATAAAAAACTAAATCAATTGTGTATATTTACATTACATATATAAAGAATATGCAATGAAACTGAAATAAAACCATTTCCATTAAATATGGATTATATGGGTGAGGGTCCAACCCCTCTCCATTTTTTTTTTTATTCTTTTATTCTATTTTTTATTTATTTATTATTATTTCTTTTTTATAACACTACCATAAAATTGAAGAGTAATTTCATTCTTCTACAGAAAAATAATGAAATAATAATAAAAAACACAAGCCAAATTTGACTTTAATGTATATTATTACTGTATATATAATAGCTATAGATTGATAAGATTGAGGGGAACATTCCCCTCTCCATTTTTTTTTAATAAATAATGAACAAGTGGAGAATACTAATTAAATGTTGAATTTAATAGAAATTAATATAAATTTAGCCTTTTAAAGTCTTACTAAGGACTTATCATTTTATTTATGTGATTGTATTACTTTTATTGATTAATTTTATATGTAAATGCTACATCTGATGTAGCTTTACCATTTTTAATATTTTCTTTTGATTATACTGTTGAGAATTAAATAAATTAATATTTGAATATATATATATATATATAATATATATATTTTATTTATTGATTAATAATTTCATATGTATATTTTGCTGTACCCAATAAAGAAATGAAAAATAAATTCAAATTTATATTTTTCAAACAATTCTTATTTTGTTTTATTTCTTTATGATTTAAAATAAGTTGGATCATATATTTAGTTATTTATTTTATTTTATTTTATTATATATTTTTTTTTTTTTTTTTTTTTTTTTTTTTTTTTATTATATTATTATAATATTATTTATTATTTTTTTTATTCTTTTAATTATAATTATTATATTAATTCTTTTTTTTTTATGGTAATCTTATGTACCAATAATACATAAAATATTAAAAAAAAATAACAAAATTATTATTCATTTACATATGCAACGTAGCATATGTAAAAAAAACCCTGTAACAGGTCGCGCGGCTGCTACGCAGCAGCTGCGTGGTTTTCGTCATCGTATTACTTATCGACGATGTTTGGACTCGCGCCTGTCCAAAACCCACTTCTAATTTTTTTTTTTTTTTATTTATTTATTTGTTTATTTATTATTATTTTTTATTTTACGTTATTGTCCGTCACCCTTATTTTGTGGTGTCGTATTATTTATTTCTGATTGTCATCGTGGGTTTTTTCTTACTTATTTCTTTTATTTCGTCATCGATTGATCAGCTAGGAGAACTGGCCGCTGTCATATCGTATCGTCATAATTCTATGTACGTCTCTCTTCTCTCTTTCTATTTTATTTGTTTGTTACCTTACTAATGTTTCTTCTTCTTTTTTTTTTTAGTTGATGTTTCTTGTTAATCGCACTAAAACTTGCCGCCCTGATTTTCATTGATGGGTTTCTTCGTGAGCACCCTTTTTTTTGTTTTTATTATTATATTTTTTTTAATTAATTACGTTTAATACTAATGTCGTGTTTTTTTTATTATTATTTTATTTTATTTGGTCTGCTGTCTCTTAGATTCACAAACCTACATCCGGCCCATCAGAAGGAATTGGCCGACTTTTAGGTAACCATTTCTTCCTACCCACACTTCTGTCGATCCATCACCTTGCTTTATGACATCACGACTGACCCTTTTTTTTTTTTTCTCTTTTTTTTTTTTTTTTTTTTAAATACCCGCCGTGTTTTTTTTTTTTTTTTTTTTTTTTTTTTTTCTTTACCGGTTTGATTCCTTAGTGATTCTTTTAGAATGTCCTTTTCGCTCGAAGTTCGCCCTAACGTGTCTGGTGAACAGAACATTGTCATACATTTTAATAACGTACGATATAGTTTTGCTTTACCGCTCCCGAGCGGCCCTTATTTTAATTTATACACTGTTTCCAGCAATTTCCTCCCTTTATCTTTTTATGAACCTTCATTAAACCCTAATCCACCCAATCCTCCTCCCAATAACGATAACGATTCGATTAATACTTCAATAAATAGTACGAATTCAAACAATGAATCGTCGTCTGTAGCTACAACCGTCCCAAATTTTCCTATTGATCCAAATCTTGGTTCTGATCCCGTCACTGCGATTTCCCCGTTCTCCAATATGTTTTCCGATTCAAATGGTTCCTCTCACTCACCATTTATACCCAACGCTTCCGTCGGTTCCCCTACTACGCCCTCTTGGGTCCAATCAGAGATCCCAACCCCTCCTCTTCCTCCAACAATTGACGAGTTGAAAGTGGATTTTGGATATTATTTCTTCCTATTCGACACTGAAATGTCCCAACTTGGCGCCAATATGCAGTTATTCTTTGGTACGACTCCTCCCGCTTATGATACCTTCCGCGATGCTCACGAGATTATTCTTTCCTCCGTTCGTGCCATTGTATTATGGTACACTCATTTGGAGGAGTAAGTTTGTTTTTATTCATCTAATTTATTATTATTATTTTTATTATTTTTAATTATTTATCTTTGATTTAAATTTATTTATATTTATTAACTTTTTTTTTTTTTTTATTAAATTAGAATATCGATTCTAATCGCAGAACAACAGCCACCTTCTGAAGCTGTCTACTATCCGACGAATGGACCCTACGAGGAAATTTTCCATGCTGGCAGCTCTTAGGCTTTTTATCAAACACCTCAAGCGCCGTTATTACTATTAATTTATTTATTTTATTTTATTATTTTTTATATCATTATTCATAACTAAAAAAAAGTACATAAAAAGAATTCATGTAAACTAGGTTTGCAAGCGCTGAAACAAACGAATGCTCTTTTTTTTTTTTACGCTCTTTGTACTATTACTAAAAAACTTTTTTTTTTTTTTTTTATAGTTATTTATTTATATTTTATTATTATTATTTATTGATTTTATTATCCCTTCCTATTATTTTTTATACTTGGGTATTTTATTTTATTTTATTTTATTTTTTTTTTTTTTTTGATGCTGCTGGAATCTATTCATGTGACTGTTTGCCCGGATCCATAAACTGCCCAACCTGTAAGAAAAAAGAAACAGCCTTTAGGCTGTGGAGACCATTGCTAATTCGATTTAAGTAAATTTCAATAAAAAATAACTTTTAAGTTTTAAATGTAGGTTTAACTTTAAGTTTAAGCAGTTTAATGTCTTACTTAGGACTTTGGATTACTATTAATAATTTTAATTAATTAAATTTTCATTTATTTATTATTATTTTATTTTATTTTATTCTTTATTTTATTGATAAATTAATTTATTTGTTCTATATATATTATAATTAAAAAAAAATATTTTCTATTACTTATTTTTTTTTTTTTGATAAGTAAGCTTGAGAAAAGAAGGTAAAAAATAAATATATATATAAAAAAAAATCAATTAATAAAAAAAAAAAAAACATTGTAAAAAAAAAATTATATATATAAAAAATTTATAATAATATAAAAAATAAATTACAGTGAGCAAAAAAAAAAATATTTCTTAATATCATCATTATAATTTTTTATGTATGTATTTTTTTTTTTTTTTTTTTTTTTTTTTTTTTATTGATTGATCTTCTTATGAGACAGTGAATGAAAAGGAATAAATAATCAAAAATAAGAAATCAGGTACAAATACATTCAATAAGCTGCATATATATGGTAAAGGAACTTGAATTGCCCAGACATATAATAATACAAATATATATATATTTCTTTTTTTTTTTTTTTTTTTTTTTTAATTTTTGATTATTTTTTTTTTTTTTTTTTTTTTTTTTTTTTTTTTTTTTTTTTTTTATTTTTTTTTATTTTATTTTATTTTATTCAAAGAAAATTAATAATACAAATAAATGGAGAATTTTAGGCCTCTTAGGAAGATTTACCCTTCCTTTGACCCTTAACTCTTCCTTTACTCTGTTTATTAATGTTATTTTTAAGCCTTTCTTCATTAGTAAAGAAAAAATTATTTATAAAAGAAAATATTTCTTCCCTCAAACTTCTTTTACTTAAAGAAACCTTTTTGTTCTTTTTATGGTTCATTTCCAAAGTGAGATTTATATTCATTTTAATATTTTTTATTAATTTTGAAGTATCATTTTGTCTTTTATGCTTGAATTTCCTCTTTTGCAACTTCTTTTTATTGCTACATATGGGAAATTCTGTAAATTGAGGTATCTGAGGTATTTTATCTTGTTCCTGATTGGTGGTTTCTTTCAAAAATTCTGTTATTTTCTTTAATATTTCTTCATCTGAAATATTATTGTCATTTATTTGTTTAATATTTTCAATTGTCAAATTCATGTCACTTTCTTCATGTAAATTTTCCTTCAGAGCTGGACTTGAAGCTCTAGTAACACTTTTTTCTTTATCTTCCAAGTTTCTTCCAAAAATTAATTCTTCCCAATTAGCTTCTTTTTCAGGTATTTGCTGATTGAACAAAGAATAATCATTAATTTCCATATTTTCCTCTTCATTATAGTCTGATAAGGCCAAATTGAATGCTTGATAGCCTTTTGCAGCTTCTTCATCTTTATTACTTTGACTTTCTGTCCATTTTAAGTCTGTTCCTTCCATTGGTTCATTTATGCCATTAATTTCCTTAATGCTGTCATTGACATAGCCCAATTTTGCTCTTGCAGCACTTTCCTCTTCTCTTTGATGATCATAGTAGTATCCCATATTATACTGTCTTTTTAATAACCTATCATATTCTTCCAAATCCAAATTTTCATGTCCCTTGTCTTCCTCTTCCAAGATATGACCCTTGTATTCTTCAATTCCTGATCTTGATGCTCTTAATTCCTTATTCTTTCCTTCTTCTTGAGGGTAATTCCTTAATCTTCTTACTATGTTGAAATAATCACAAAATTGTTGACCCAAAACAACATAATCAATTCTTGTTGCTGAAAATTTCAAATAAGTAGTTTCTCCAGCTGTGAGTGTTACCAAAACCTTTCCAGCAGTTTTATTTCTTAAAATATGATTCTTCCATATATGCATCTGAGTATTCTTGAGTCCTATACCCATTTCTGTTGCCATTTTTATGGGTATAATATTCAAAGGTGAAGTTTCATCCAAAATTGCCTTAATTGGTATTGTCTCATAGCCCAGCCTTATATAAGTGGTTGAAAAGTTTTTAAGGCTATGATCAATTCCAACATGATGATTTTCTGCAATTATATTTTCAGTTGAATCCTCCTCACTGGGCTTTTTCCCTTCTAAGTTACATATATTGAGATTAGAATTCTTGGCATCTCTTTTCTTCTTTCTCTTGATTTCTTCTTCAATAATTTCTTCTGATAAATCAATATTATTCAATTCCATATGGTCATTACTTATGTTGGCTTCAGATTGGGTTTCACTTGGTAATCCTTCTGACATTTTTATTTCTGGTTCCTTTTTCCTTGGTTCTTTTCCAGGTGTAATACTGTTGACTTGAAGGTTCATTTGATTATTTATCTCTTCTTCCTTGCTTAATTCTTCTTCTGAGGTTGGTTCTTTCTCTGAGGATTTAAAATCCCATTTAACTGAATCTTGTTGATTCCTTTTTATCTTACTGACAATTTTGGAAATAAATACCTTAATTCTTTGTGACTTCTTCATTTTTGGGACACTGGGGGGATCTTCTTTTGAAATGGTATCTTTTTGTTTCTTTTCCCAAATGGTACCATACTTCTTGGAGATATTCTTGAATAAACCTTTAGACTTGGAGTCCTTTTTCTGTTTTAGCATCTTATTTATGCTAGGATATTCTTCCATATTGGGGATATTTTTATGTGTATCTTCTTTCTTCTTCTGCTCTTGAACTTCCAAAATATTTTCTTCATATAGTCCAGAAATTTCCTGTTCTTCTGCCATTTCTTGAACTTCTTCTGAGTTCATTTCTTCAAACCTTGATTCTCCATTACTATCTGGTACTTCCATTTTATCCACTTTTGCCATATTACACAACTCCATTCCCTTTGGTGGTTGTGCATGCCATCCTTTGCTTTCTGGTGAGCATATAGGTATGCATAATCTTCTTCCATCCAACTCTCTGAAACTTAAAATTTCACCCTGAGTCTGTGAGTGTTCAAGTCTAATACCATTGTCAGCCAAAAATGGTCTCCCAATAACAGTATGAACTGCCCCTCTGGCTACAAAGAAATGAATTTTTCTTTCATCACCAGATGGTAAAATAAGTAAAGTATTCTCAGATAAGCCAACAATTGCTGTACTATGTCCTCCAATTCCTTTCAACCTCATGTTCAGTGCTCTCATTGGTATTCCTGCTTTTATGGATTCAATTTCTGGTATTATACTCAATTCTGCTCCTGTATCTACTAATGCTTTTACTTTATGACCTTCCAATCCTATGGAAACTTCAATCATTCCAAGAGGACATGCATAATGCATTCTTTCTTCAATTATTATATCTTGCTGAGTGCCTTCTTGACCTTCCACTCTCTCTTCATTATTGATTGACTTAAGAGACATTAAATATTTCTTTTCCCTATCAGAAAGGAATTTTAATTCATTCATGAACCTTGGTGATATGGTGAATATTTCTTCTAAAGTAAGATTTATTTTCTGATCCAAGACTTTGTTAATGACTTTTTCAACTATTGGTACTTCTTCTTTATCCTCTATCTTTGGCTTGATAACTGCTCTACCTTCTTTAGGTGCCTTAATTATGGTTTTAATTTCATCCATAGGGCTCTTTTGTGGTGTTTTATTCTTAGATATGGCTCCTTCTTCCTCCTTATTAATCTCTGAAAGCCTTGGTGATTTATATCTTGTAGGTATAATTACTTTTTCTTCTTCCTGATCATCATTATCAATAAATCCACCTGGGATACTAGTCTTTTTCTTAAGTATTTCTTGAGGTTGAGTTACTTCTTTTTCAGGTAATGGCTGTGATTGAGCCTTAGCTCTATCTTCATTTTCTCTTCTTTGCTTGGTATTCCTTAACCCATAAGCATATCCTAGAGGTTCTCTTCCTGTTGATATTGATGGTGGTTGCCAATCTTCCCAATTGTCCATGGTAATAAAGGCAGTTGACTTTTCTTTCTTCTTTTGTTCCTCTTCTTTTGCTTTTTCTTCCAATTTCTTCTTCAATTCTTCTTGTTCCTTCTGAAATTCCCTTACCAATTGCTTTGGTGATAATTTCCCATCAGTTGGAATTCTTGCCCAATTAGGATATAAGTAATTGAACCCTTGTCTTATTACCCATTTCTTGTTTTGGTCTTCAATAAGCTCATTACATCTTCCTGTGGAGTGTCCTTCTTCTGAACAGTAATAACATCTAACAAATGGTTTTGGTGCATTTTGAGCTGGTGCATAAGGCACATATCTTGATGATGCTGGTGGTAAGTTTTCTTTTGGTCTGAATCCTGAATTTTCAGCTTGAGGGTTAGCATAAGCTATTTTTTGTGGTTTAGCAATTTTACTTAATTCATCCAGTTGCTCCATAAACTGTTTAGAAACTTCTTTTTCTCTAGGTACTTCTTTATTAACCACTACTTGCTGTTCCTTGAGAGTTTTGGTAAGCTCCTTCATCTTTTTCAAAGCTTCATGCATTCCTGGAAATAATTCTTCCTTGAATTTAACATTATTTTCCTTGGTTATTGATTCATTCTTTACTGTTTTAATTCTTGGGGATGATAGTCTTTTGGTGACTAATATTCTTGCTTCCAATTCTTGTTCAATATACTTCTTTAATATTCTCATAGGTGGTATGAGATACCCTCCATCTTCTGCTCTAACCATAACATTATCTTTAATCATTTCCTTGCTGATAGCACCTTTGATATCTGCAGAGAGACAATCAAATACATCTTCATGGAACATATTCTCTTGGGGAATATACTTGTATCTTAAAAGGTAAGTAATGATGGTTTCATATTCTCCAATAAACTTTTTATATTCTGATAAGGTACTAATTCCTCCTTCATCTTGTGTATCATTGAAAAGCTGAATAAGGGAATCTTTTCTATATCTTCTTTCTGGTTCAACTCTTCCCCATTTGGTTATAAGGTCTTTCTTCAATTGTGTCCAATTACCTTCTTCATATCCTGGCATAGCTTCTATGGCATCACTAATTCTTGGATCAGTTGTCCAAAATGCCATTTGCATTGCTAAATCTTCATCTGTTGCTCCTTCAATTTGAGCAATTCTTTCAACCTTCTTAATAAACTTCTCTACTTCCTCTCCATTAAAATTGAGATTATAATCTTTTGCTTTAATTTTAACCACAGGCCTTTCCTGCTTTAACACTTGCTGCTGTAATGGACTTGGGTTATTAGGTGTAGAGACAAAAGCTCTTCTTGGAATATTGTTAACTCTTGGATTTGTTTCTGGAGTAGAGGTTGCTCTTGGTCCAGGTGTTGGTGATATTGGTGAATCTTCTGGTCTTATATGCCTTGGTAATGTTGATTCACTAGGGCTATTCCCTGGTGTATTTGGTATTGATTGTCTTCTTTTTCCTTTTTTACTGGTTTGACTTAACAAAAAATCTTGCATTTGCTTCATAAAGCTCTGTATTTTCACAGTTTGATCTTCTTCTACATCTTCTTCTTCATACTGACCTTCCACAGTATCTTCAGGTAATGGTGGTAATTTTGATGTTGACTGTTGATCCATTTTTTCTACTTTGTATGTTTTGCCTTCAAATTTTGCTTCTTCCTGTTTTCTTTCTTTATACTCTTTGATTAGGTTAAAGAAGAATTCCTTTAACCTATCTTCTTCTTTTCTTCTTGTATTTGGTGTTGATATTAAATTACTCAAGCTTTCTTGTGATGTCTGTCCTGGTGATTTTGATTTTAGTAGTAATTTGTAATGATAAGATTCAGATGATGATGATGAATGAGATTCTGATGATGATGACAATGGTTTATTTAGATGATTATATGATTCCAGGTTTAATAAATATATATATTTTGATATCAAGCTGAATTGAATCTGATGATAGTCCTATCTGAATGCCACTGTTGGGACACCAGATGTGGGAACTCCTCTTGTGTGGGATAAAATGAGGCAGTACCTGGAAGGGGAAATTACAAGAAAACAGTTTTGAATTGCTGTTCAAGCTTGTAACCCTTGCTCTGCTCGTGTGCTAGAATAATCTAGACTGCCCTTCCTGAAAAATGCTGAATTATCTTAACTTGAGTTCACAATCAATTTATTTATTGATGGTGGCTAATTCAGAAAAGTGTATTCAACAGACTCTATCAGACTTTGCTTGTTCTCAAAAATATTTATTTAACCTTTTAAATATAACACTATTTAATTAACCAAAAGAAATAAAGCTATCACAAACCACACAAAATACTACTACAACAATAATTCAAAACAATCTGGAGACACTAGACTAATAATAATACTAAATGAAACAATCAAACACTTTTTTTTATATGATTTATTATTTTGAATGAAATGAAATTCTGATATGACCAGACTAAATAATAGCCACTCTTTAATAATTGAATTTGATAATAATTCTTTCTTTTTAATAAGAATAGCACTACTGTATCCCTATAATAGGTAATTTCCTTTATAATTAATAAAATGTCCTTGTAGTAACCAAAATATGGCTTTTTGAAATGAAATAATAATGATTTCTTAATAAAATAACTAAGTGACCCTTCTTTTCCTTCTTCAAAGCTTTGAGTGCTTATAATAAGGTAAAATCCTTTTTAAAATGCTATTTTATTTAATTTAAGCTTATAAGACTATTATGTAAAGCCTTTTTATCCTTTATGTAATCAAATTATATTATAAAGTTTTTTTTTTTTTATAATACTTTTTTTTTATAAGACTGCTTCTTTATTTTAAGAATTTTTCTTTTTTTATAAGACTATTATATAAGGCCTTTTTATCCTTTATATAATAAAATTATATTATAAAGCTCTTCTTTTTGTTTATAAGACTTTTTATTTATTTATTTATAAGACTATTATATAAGGCCTTTTTATCCTTTATATAATAGAATTATATATTTGTAGACTAGTTAACCTGATAGTCAGGGATGAATTTAAATCCACTTTCCACTTTTGGGGGGATAAAAGACATGAGGGAAAGAGGAAAAATTTGGGGAGAGAGGCCCTCTATTTATAATTTTTGGGCTCTCCATGGGAGGTGTTCAAAAAGAGGGACTTAGAATTTTTCAGTTTCTTTTGGCTGGGAAAATTCTTTTCTGGTGGTCCCACCTAAATGATGTCATTTATGTAAATCATTGCATCATTTGTTTGGTTGATGATGTCATTTGTTGGGTTGCTTACTAATTTGAGGTATTTTTTTTGCTGGTGCTTATTTGAGCTTTATTACTAATCTTAGACTTGCTGACTAATCCTCCATGGTACCTGTATCCCTTAACTCCCTAAGTATTACTAATCAAGTAATCTGATTACTAATGCTTTCTTAACTCCTTCCTGCTTATGTAATCTGTTTATGTATTCTCCTTCTGCTGTCTTGAATTTAGAATTTTTGATTTTTTTTTTGAAGCCAATTTGTGGGTTGAAACCTAATCTTATTTTAGGGTTAGGTTTCAGGTATTTTCCAAACTTTAAAAGGATTTTCCAAAATTTTGACATTTTTAATTAATTTTTTTTAATTAATTTTTTTTTTTTTTTTTTTTTTTTTTTTTTTTTTTTTTTTAATTAATTTTTTTTTACTTTATTTCTTCAATGTGGCTTGAACCAATGACATGGCCATTTTCCTTGACACAAGGCATCACCTTACCAACTGGGACAAAGATCCTTTTCTTTTTGTTTCCAACAGAAGCTACCCATAGAGGTACTTCTACTTTTCACTCCCCTCAAAAAAATTTTATTAAGCTGATATGGTATGGCATACCACAACGTCTTGATGAATCAAGACTTCATTGAAATGAATGTGGTTGCCAAGGTGGATTGATGGAGCACTGATGCTTGAAAAACTGTTTTGAATTTCCTCTTGAATATCCCTTGAGAATTTATTTCCAGTATTCCCTTGGAGGAATGCAGTGAATGAGAATAACCAATGATTTCTTAATGGCGTCATTGGTATCTAAGATTTACACTTGTACTTGAGCCTTGATGAATCCTCTGGATGACTTGATGCCTTGATGACCTGAATAAAAAGTTAAAATAACCATATTATTTGTGCGCCATTTAATTTCTGGTGAAAAAAGGTGCATAATGGTGTATAACACCATTTATGGAATTTTTGGTTATTGAAGGTTGAAAGTGGCCAAAGGTCTTTTCAAATAATGCCAGGAGGATATGAGTGAAAATTGGGTTTTGGAGGCTTCAGAGGTGACAAAGTGTTTTTTGGGGTACTCCGCCATTTTTGGGTTTTTGGCCAAATACAGCTAATACAGCTTTAAAATGGTATTTGCGCAAAGTGCGCAAAAATGTGCAAAATGCACAAAATGCACAAATCTTTAGAATTAAGCCCCAAAAGGTCTGATATGCCTTTTTTGGACATACTTCCCATAATACATGGGAAAATGGCATATACAGCTGAATACAGCAAAAGTTGCCAAAAGTGCGCAATATGCGCAAAACTGTATTTAAAGCTTAAAAAGCCAAATACAGGCTTTTGGGCCATATTTTTCCTGTTGACTGGAAAATACCAAAGAGTTCCCAAAAACGGAGAAAGGCTAGGAAGGGCGAGGTTGGCCCCAGGAGTGAAAATGACCATGAAAGGCTAGAAAAGATGAGAGGGCCTATTTGGCCATTGATTATGGATATGGCCAAATTTCCATAAGATTTATATGGCACTGAAATTCCATATAGAGTCCAGGAGGGTAATTGCCATTGTTGTGACAGTACCCCCACCTTGGGATGGTGAGCTCCTGAGCACCAACACAAGGTGAAGCCTGTTGAGGCAAACCGGAAAGGATTTGAGAGAGGGATTCAAGAGGAATGATTAAGAGAAAAATAATTTGATAATGATATTGAAAAGTTAGCATGTGACAAAGGACTTTCTTGATCTTCCTTTGACATTGGCTTCAGAATTGATGCCAATTTAAAATGAATAACGTTGATGCATGAATTGATTTGGCGTAAGTAAAGAAAATTGAATATGAAAATAAAAAGAAAATGAAAGAATTATAATGAAAATAAGAAAAGAAAAAATAACAGAGAAGTGAATCTTGTGGAGGTTCCAACCTTCATCACAGAGGTTGGTAATTGATTTTGGAATCGGCCAAGGACTTGGAAACAAAATTTTGATGCCACATGCTCACAGAGTGGCCAAGGCTATGTTTTGACAGATTGTAGACCCCTCAGGGAAGTGCACACCAGGAGAGGAACTTACGTTTGGTGATTACCACTCCCTCCAGTGCCATAAAAAGCAAATAAAGTTGCTGAAAGATTGATATGGAATTGGAAAAACTTGGAAGTGAGATGAAAAAATGAATGGTCCATTTTCCCAAGTGAAGATGGCCATACTTTTGGAATTGATGTTGAAAGCTAGGCCAAGATCTGTGTCCAAAAAATTTCAGAGTGCTCACAAAGTGGTCAAGGTGATGATTACAACATGAGGGCAGAATACCTCTAAAGGTGCATACCAGGAGTGGGACTTACATTTAGTAATTCCTTTCCCCACCAAGCAACATAAAAATCAAGCTCTTGAAAAATGGGGTCCTTGCTTTTCCGGATATAAAGAATGAAAATCCTTGACCAGTTCAGGACAATTCTTGAGGTTTTCAGTTGGTTCCCAAGTGGATCTTTCTGAGTCTTGACTGAAACCTTTCCATTCCACCAGATACCATAATTTTCCTCTCTTGAGCTTTGAGTCCAGTATTTGAGAGACTTCCTATTCCTCTTATTCTTCAATGATGATTGGCAGAGGAGGCTCTTGATTCCTTTTTGGGATTGTTGATGTCTTGACTGGTTCTAAGAGTGAAAGATGGAAGACTGGGTGGATAGACTTCCATTGAGATGGGAGCTTGAGGTGGTTGGCATGAGTGCTGACTTTCTTCAAGATTGGAAGAGGACCCAACCATATTTCAGACAGTTTTTTTGGCGGGTCTAGTTGATTTGATGTTCTTGGAAGAAAGCCATACCATGTCACCAGGATTGAAAACAGGTGGACTTGCTCTCCTCTTATCTGCATACCTCTTAAACCTGTTTATGGCAACTTCAATTTCTCTCTTGACATCTTGCTCTACTGATTAAATTTTTGGTTGACAACTTTCCAGCAGGAGTGTCTTTGTAAGGCATGGGTATGAAACTTTGATAAAATATCAAGTACTTTTCCTGTCCTCAAAATTTGTATAAGGTCAAATTATTTAGAAATAGTAAGAAATATTATTTTTAAAGAGAAAACACGCCAACTTTATTATTTTGAACTCCATAAGTGTAAAACAATAATATAATAAAAAAATACTTTTTACCAACAATAAAGAATTATCCAAAAATACTCTACAAGAGATATTTAAGGCTACAAAAGAAATTTCTTCAAGAGCGATTTCAATTGGAATTAATTGAGCAAAAACCTGAAAGAAATTAATTAAAGAACAAAGTCTTTGAAAGGATATTTGAAGAGAAAACATGCCCAAAAGTGACCAGAATAAATTTGGAAACAAAGTGACAAAGTTAACAGTGATGAAAGATGCATTAATTCCATTTGGTTGTGGTTCAGGGGTAAGAATGATTATAAGAGTTACAAACAGTGATTATAATGATCTTCCCACGAGGTTAAAAGGCTTAAAAGGATTTAAAAACGTTGGTTGGAATCTTTTATTGATTGGTTTAACAGTGTTTAAACTAATTATAAAAGGAAAAGATTCTAACATGAAGTGAAAAGTGGGGCTAAGAAGACATTCTTTTATAGCCATCAATTTTCTTACTCCAAAAGTTAAATTTACTCTTGTAAGCCGCGGAAAACACTCTGACAACAGAAAAGCCAAGTTTGGCATTATTGAATCCTGGTTAGACCAAAAAAGGGCTGGTTTTAGCCATTTTAGACCCTTAAATCAGCCATTACTATAGTAATACCTGGCCTAGAGCCTTCAAAACACATCAGAATGTGTGTAAGAGACGTGGAAACCAGTTAAAACTGTTTTTACTAAGACCGATTTATCTTCAGGGTAGTTTTACCCTCTTTGCAACAGTTAAAACTACCCTGTTTGGTATCAAAACCTCATCATCAATGGAGTCACAGACCCTGTGACTCAATTCTAGGCCAAAAGCAATGAACCTTTGCGTGGATTTTGGCATCCCACAACTGTCAGCAAAGATTTTTGGGGTCTGGCTCCCCCTTAGAGCTAGAGTTCCTTCTCCCCCCAATTTTAATCTTTCCGATTTATTTTTTCCTTTAATTCCTCATCATGTATTATACTTGTAATTTACATATGTAATTCAATTGAATTGTACAGTGCAGTACAGTAATAATTTATACCTCATATGTAAATAAAAGTTGACTTATGTAATACACACACACATTTTGACATTTCAATTGAATTCAATTGAACATACTTCAATTCCTCATAACTTCTAAAATATACACAACACCTCAATTTTAACACAAAATTAGGTAGTTAACACTATATGTGGTGTGAATTAAATTAAGGTTTTGAGTATTTTCAACTTTTGTACAGAAAATACTAAAAACTTAATTTAAGCTTATTTAGAGTTGAGTTACAGAAATTTCACTCAGAGGTGACCTCACCTAATTTTGTATGAAGAATCCAATGGTGAAATAATTTTTGCATGTATCTTTATTGGATAAAAATTTATGATAAATTTTATTTGACTTTTCTCCAATTTTATTTTATTTTTGATAATTTTGTTAAAAATTCATTTTAACTTAATTTTTTCAAGTATAAATGTGTTTTTACAATTTTAAAATTTAATGTAATTTTATTTTTAAACTTTAATTAAATTTTTAATTATATATATTTATATTTTAATATTTCTTTTAATAGTATAAATAAATTTATTTTATTTATATTTATATGTTCATTTTTTATTTGTGGTCTTTTGGGTATATGAAAATACCTCTAAGGCTCACATTCCCTCCCCTAAGAAAGAATATTACTTTGTAATATTGCTATTCCTAGTGTGTCTGAATCTCCCAAGAAGTTTGGTAGCTTCAGGTATGTCCTTTTCTTCTAACCATTCATCTTCATAAGTTGGGTCACTGTGCCTAACAAGGTATTCCCTTACTTTTTTGGTTCTTAATTTTCTTCCTTTAAGGACTTTGGTAATTTTCTTAATACCAGATGCCTCAATAGGAGGTATTAATTGGGGAGTTTGATTCCTCAAGGGAAAAATTTCAGCATCAGTAGATTTATATGGCTTTATCAAGCTTACTGGAAATTTAGGATGCTTATTACTGAGTTCTTCAGATAATTCTACTTCAATAGCATTTTATCCATGGAGGGCCTTAATTACAAAAGGGCCTGCAAAGGAGTCTTTGAGATTTTTAAATCCTTTGATGTTATTGAATTTGGTGGTGGATACTAGTACTAAGTCCCCTACTTTGAAATCTGGATTGGAATGTGATTTGTCCCATTTATCTTTAGCATATGCAAATGAGTCTTCCATGCATCTTACTGAATGATTTCTAGCTCTTTCTAGCTTTCCTTTGAATCTGGCAGCTGTATGGTGTATTTCAACCAAATCTTTTCTCAAAGAATTTAGGTATAATTTGGGATTCCATCCTTTTTCTGAAATAGCAGGAGTTTGATTGGTACTGGAATTAATTGATGTCTTATATGCCAATTCTAGTTCTGGTAAAAGAGTACACCAATTGTGAGTGAATCCATTTCAATCTTTGAATTCAAGGCCATATGCACAAAATCTTCTCACCATATCTTCTAAGGTTTGAATCATTCTTTCAGCAAGACAATCAGTTTGTGGGTGGTAGGCTGTGGAGAAAGATAACTTTGTCCCAAATAATTGGTGAAGATTTGTTAATAGTGCTGAAGTGAATTTGGGATCTCTGTCACTAATGATATTTGTGAATATGCCAGTCCATGACGCTACTCTATTCCATATCAGAAGAGCTGTATCCATGGCTGTATCATCTTTGTGGTATGATAAAAGAATTGGAGTTTTTCTGAATCCGTCTACAATTACTAGGCAAGCATTATAACTTCTGTCACCCCCCGGTGGTAGGCCAGTTACCCAATCCATATGGAAAATCTCCCAAGGTCTTCAGGGTTCTTCAATTTTAATCATATTTCCAAGTCTTTTTCCAGTGGATTTATTTGCTTTTTGAAATCTGTCACAGGTCTTTCAATACTCTGCAACATCTTTCTGCCACATTGGCCACCATATATAGGTCTTTACTTTTTCTCTTGTTCTGTCTTCAGACAGATGTCCTGAAAAGGGCCTGTCATGGCAGTATTTCAGTACAAGATTGATTAATGACCTGTCCACAACTGTCATGACACATGTGGGCTTGGTCCTGTGGTAAATTATACCATCCAGTAGGTGAAATCTTCCTTCATCATAAGATTTCTTCCATACTTCATCCAAGGAATGTATTAGAGAGTTGTCTTAACAGTATTTGTTAAGTAATTGGCATAAGATGCTGTAATTCTTATCTTGAGTGTAACTGCTTCTTACTCCTTCAAAGAAGGTGGTGTTCAAGTCTGTAACACTTATTCCTTCTATTGGGATCTGTGTGGAAGCTTCTTCTGGCACATAAGCAGGATTATCAATATCATTTGGTAATGGCCATCTGCTTAGTCCATCTGCATTCTTATGAATATTCCCATATTTATGAATAATACTCATATTCCCCCTATACTCTTGTATAGCTATTTGCCATCTGAGAATATGTCTGTTGGATGTTTTCATGTTTAAAAGTGATTTAACAGCGGTACAATCTGTTATTACTTCAAAAACACATCCTTCTAGAAAGTAATTGAGTTTTTCTAGAGCCCAAACAAGGCATAAACACTCCATCTCACTTGCTCCGTATCTGGCTTCAGATGGTTGTATTTGCCTGGATATGAAACATATGGGTCCTTCAACAGGTTTATCATTTAAAATTTGAACTTGATGAAGTGCAGTACCAAGCCCATCCGCTGATGCACCAATGTAAAGTTTAAAAGGCAGCTTAAAGTCTGGCATCAGTAAGAGTGGGGAAGTGGTCAAAGCTTGTCTTAAAGACTCAAAGGCTTTTACTCTGTCAACATTCATTTCAAAAACTGTGTCTTTGTCACATAGTTTATAAAGAGGTCTTGCTATGGATGCAAAATCTTTAATGTGTTGCCTTCAAGATCCTGCAAAACCCAAAAATGATTGAATTTCCTTTTTGTTTTGAGGAATAGGTTTCAGTAAGACTGCTGCAACTTTATTTTTGTCAATCCCAAGGGATAGACCAGATACTACATGTCCCATTGCTTTGAGTTCCTTAAATACAAAATGATATTTCTTCAAGGAAATTTTCATGTTAACAGATTGGATTTTTGTCAAAACTCTGGATAGTCTGTACATATGTTCTTCCCAAGTTGTGAGCCTTGAGGTATATTTTACATACCCAAATAGGCCACAATTATCTTAAAAATAAAATTTGAATTATGGATAACTCATAAGTCATGCATATATCCAAAATTCATCATTTTTGATTTCAGAAAAGATGAATAACGTTTTATTGAGTAAGTAAATCCATGGATTTAAGGCCAGATTTGGATTCTACACAAAAATTTACCTAGGGTAGCTCCATAGAGTGAATAAGCTCAAATTAACTTTTTGAGGTGGTAATATGGAAAATACTTCAATACCACATCATCAATAACACATAAAAGATCAGTGAAAATTTTTGTTTTTCTTAATTTCACGCCAAAATAATGGGAATGTGAGAAATCCCATGTTACATATACACTAAGAATCGTGTTATGCATGTTTTGAGCACTTCATATCATGGTATTCTTACATGGACTTTTGGTACACCCATAGTGGATATCTCACTTTAAGCTTAAATTTCTATTTTGACGTGAAAAATAGGCAAGGGGGACAAAAAACATCAAAGAGAGCCAGGGTACCCAACTTCTCAAGACTCAGAGGCGTGGACTGCTCCAAAGCGTGAATCCATGGCTGATCTTGGCCCAATTAGTAAAATGAAACACTTTGGGAACTTGGTTACCATGTTACAACTACAGTAATTCATAAGAAAATAGCAAATAACCTGCTATTTTGATGTGCCAAGGAGGTAAAGAGCTACTTAGACTCCTGTAACCACGTCAATTCTTAATGACTTTCCATGGCTAGACCCTAAAAGAGTAATTAAAACTCTTTTGGGACTTGTATTCATTGATTTACCTCATAGCAACCAGCTAAACACTGATATTTGCAATTCTATGTAGAAATGAGGTAGAAACTTTAAAAATTCATTAAAAATACAATTCTTAATAAATCTTTCTGAAACCTTCAGGACCAATGGAGAACTCTATGATCTATGGTACAACCAAAAAGAATTACAGTTTTACTGGTAAAATTAAAAGTTTTACTTACAGTCCATTTTTGACTATTCTATGTGAAACACTGAATCTTCAAAAATTCACAGTAATTACAACCTGTGATGAAATCGCCAATAACATTGATAACTTTGAAAAATCAATGATTATTTTGGAATAAAAGAATATTTACAGATGTTACTCCTTTTATTCTTAACCATATTGGGGTTGGTAGTCATGTAAAAGCATCAATCAAGTAATTATGATAATCTTACGTGACAACAGATGATGCAATCAATAATCCAAAAAGATTTATTGTTTTTTCACTCACTGGTTTTTTCAGTTCGCTCCATGGCACGCCTCTGTGAGCTGTTGTTGACTTAAAAGAGGCCTCTTCTTGCTGTTTTTTCCACATCAAATCATCTTATCATTTTATTAAATCATTATTACCAACAAGTAAGTATTAGTTAGACTATTATTAAGTGTTTTGTTCTTTCTGAATCAATCAGAAGGACGTGAAATCATAGAATTCAACTAGATATTGTTGTAATACTGTTATAAATCATTTTGATCCCTAAAATCCACAATTCTACGTCAAATTTCTCTACTGTTATCTTTCAATAAGTTCGTTGGAGTATTAGTGAGTCATTTATTTTAAATTATTGATGTTTTTCTCTATCATTAGTTTTCTTCAAGAATTTTCCTTATAATTATTCTTGCAAAAGATTATTATATATTAAAATAATTTTATTATTTTAATAAAAGAAGTTTTTATTATTAAAACCTTCTTGTAATTGATTCTTGTAGACAATTAATGCTCACTGTTAAAATCACTAGTAGTGTATAACACGTGAAAGAAATAATTTTAATTATTTAATTGTTGTTATAATAATACTTTATTATTATATTTCATAAGAAAAGACATAGTACTGTTGATTAATAGTAATATTATCATCAGTTTCATAGTCAAATCTTACATTTGGGGGCCTGGCCATGATTGTAACCAGAGTTTTGGATATAATCATATTCTAGACTTCATTTTTCTTTTCTAAAAAACCACCATACCTACCAAATCTTACATTTGGGTGCCTGGCCTTGTTTTTGAACCTCATACCCTTAATTAATATATTTTTAAGTTCTCAAATATATTAAATTAATAATTTTTTTCTTTGAATTTAAAGAATAAATAAATTTTATTTTTGAAATTGTCTTAGAATCTTTTTCATTGAAGAATTTGGTTTAATTTTATACTGTTTTTACACATGGATTTTTCACATCGAAAAACTTATAAAATTATTCTTTGAGTTACTCTGAATTAATTTTGATTCAAATTCTTAAATTTTAATTTTTTTTTCTTTGAAAAGAATATTTTTTTAATATTAAAAAATATACAACTTATAAAAAATCTTTAAAAATATTTTAAAAAGTATAAAAAATAATTTTTTTTTCTCTTTTATAATTTTTCTAGTGTCTTTAATCAAATACTGTGCAGCTGGCAATAGACTCAGTAAGAGATACATCACTAGCCCTGAATCTTCAGAAGCAGAATCTGAAGAAAGTATTGAGGTGCAAATTGCTAAAAGAGGCACCTTATTTAACTCAGAAAAGAATAAAATACCACCAAAAGGTGTGTTTTTATCTTTATTTTTTACTCTTTATCCTTACATTGACGTGAAAATGGTGCATACCAGAAATGGAAGCAACTATTCAGTCCAATCAGATGGATGTGGACAAGGAAGAGGCAAGAACAAATCCAGAAGTGCCAAATCTTCCTCAATAAAGACACATCTGGAGGTTTCCAGAGTTGCCCCCATTCCCCAAGGTCTGTACCCACAGATTTTGATGTGAATTCTGAGCCTGAACTAATTCTTGATAATATTTCCAGGGCTGAACCATTTTCAAGTGGCAGAAATAGAAATATATCAATGTCAGTACAAAAATTGGTTCAGAGCAGCCAAAGAAGAGGAGTGGGAAATCTGCCCAAGCCTTTGGCAGGGGGCCAGGAACTCCTACTTACACATCAAGAGCTTTCTGGGTCAGGAGAAGACCATAGAACTCTTAAGAGGTTGGAGCCCACTATCTTGCAAAGACAAGGTCAAAAAGATAAAGAATTGGTTGAAGAACCAAAGTCTTTTATCCATAGACCAGAAGAAAGTGTTGGAAATGACTCCAGCTTTGGAGACAGAGGCACCAGTGGCGTCTACCAGCTCCAAACCAGCTCCAGAAGTGTCCAAAGACAAGCCCAAAGGACGTCAGAAGAAGCAGGGAGGTCCCAAGAACCATCAATGCAAGGGCAAAGGCAAAGCCAATTGGCACAGACCTTACCCACAAGGGTACAGGATCCCCGAATTGGAGCTTTCAGCCATGGACAGTGTCTTCAATATGGCCAGAACTCTTATGGAATTCACAGCCAAGGAGCAGGAAAGGATGAACAGGACTTTTCCACGCAAATACCTGATGTACAAAGAAGCATTAATGTAAAAATTGGGAAACTTGATGCAAGTTTAAATAAAATTCCATCAAACTTAAGTGACTTAAAGAAAAATGACAAGAAATATACTGAATGGTA
The DNA here is from genome assembly GCA_023105745.1 of Austropuccinia psidii. NCBI lineage: Eukaryota > Fungi > Basidiomycota > Pucciniomycetes > Pucciniales > Sphaerophragmiaceae > Austropuccinia > Austropuccinia psidii. The sequence continues at coordinate 50,499,358 of JALGQZ010000007.1, read as the reverse complement.
TCAATTGTCAAATGTCAACTTTGAGTCAATTATCAATGCTTGTAACAGAATTGAGAGTACATGTCAAGCTCAGAATGATGACATGGAAGATATTTCCATTTTGAAAATGATTGATAGACTTAAAACTCTTGAAGATCATGTCTTACAAATAGCTGAGAATACCAATCAATTTGCTACACACTTAGCAAAAAGCGATAGTGAAAGGCAGAAGTTAAAGAATGAAATCATTGCAAATGTGGAACAAATTCATAAGAATTATGAACCACATATGCCAAGACATTCTACAACTTTGACTGAAGAGAAACTTTCTGTTAAAGGAAGTTTGACCCCATTCTCAGGAGAAAATGTTATCTCTGCAAAGGATATTCCCAAATTGGAAGAATGGCCAAAATTCTCTGGTGAAGGAGAATATAACCATATTGAATTCATCAGCACTATTGATATGTTTCAAGAAGACTTTAATATACCTGATGAAGTCATAGTGGGGAAATTACATTGTCTATTTACCAGACCTGCAAAGAGATGGTATTACAAGATGAGAATAGATCATGGTAAACATGATTGGTCTTGGTGGAAATCTGAATTGATTACCAAATGGGCCAATAATTCTTGGAGGTTTAAAATGGAAAATGCTTTTGAAAGTGCCATTTTTAACTCAGAAAAAGATAAACCACTTACTTGGTTCTTCAAACAGAAAGATAGATTATCTGCCTTACACCCAGATATGTCTGACACTATGATTAATATGAAAATATTAAGAAAGTGTGGAGGAGAACTGGAACATGCTATCAAAAGCAGATGTGTGGAACCCTGTTCAACAGAGGACTACATTAATGCTATGGAAGATATCATTACCAGAACAAGAATTGGTAAAACTTGGTCTAAAATCCCAATGGAATTCAAGATGGTCTCAAGAATCCCCACAGAGTACAGAAGACCAGAAAAACCTGTCTTAAAGTGTCATAATAGTGGAAGTACTTCACATTTAGCCAACACTTGCCCTAAAAAGACAAAGATCAATGAAGTTCAAGTCATTGAGGAAAGTCAGTGTACTGAAGAGAAAGAGGAATCTGATCAAGACTCTGCAATCTCTTAGGATAAACCAGTGGAGGACTTTCCCATTGAAAACATCACAGCCTTCTTTGAGGTCACAGAAGTCCATACCCACTTACCACAATATAGTGAGGATTGCTGCAACCTGATCAATATCCAGGATGCCAGAATGTGTAAGACAAAACCTGCTAGAGGTAAAGGTTATACTGCTGGAGCATCCTGTATCACATCAGTTTTGATGAATGATATTGAAGCCAAAGTAAATTTGGATACAGGAACATTTTGCACTTGTGTGGGCAAAGATTATCTCCAAATTATACTTCCCGAATAGAAAAACCATCTATTACCAATAGAAGGTGTACAATTTAGTAGTGCTAGTAACAATATGTACCCTTTGGGCATATTGGACACTAATATTGTTTTCCCACATCCTGCAGGAAGTGTAAGAATGAAAACTGAGATTGTGGTAATGGATGATTGCACATCTCAGCACATCATTCTTGGAAATGATTACTTAAATATTTATGGTATTGACATCAATAACCACAAAGACAGATATTTCACAATTGGGGATAACAAAAGGCAAAAATTTGCTCTTTCCAATATGCCAAAACAAATATCTGTAGTATCTTCTGAGCAAGATACTTATAAAGATGAATTTGTGTCTAATCAGCTTTTTGAAGCACAAATTATTTCATCATTGTCACCAAAGATGAGGAATGAACTTATTAATGTGTTATACACATACAATAATGCATTTGCCTCTGATAATGAACCATTAGGTGCTATCAAAGGACATGAAATTGATATTACTCTTAATATTGATAGACCATAACAACCAGTACTTAGAAGACCAGCTTATCCAGCCAGTCCCAGATCTAGAGAAGCCTTGGAAAAACATATCCAAGAGTTAATCCAACTTGGTGTACTAAGGAAAGTAGGCCATAATGAGGAAGTTGAAGTGACAACACCTGTTATTATTGCCTGGCATAATGACAAGTCAAGAATGGTTGGAGATTTCAGATCATTGAATACCTACACAGTTCCAGATAGGTATACAATCCCCAGAATTCAAGAAACCTTGACTCAATTGTCTAAAGCCAAGTATATAACATCAATGGATGCATTGAAAGGCTTCCATCAAAATGTTTTGACGCCTAAAGCTCAGAAATTACTTAGAATTATCACTCACTGTGGTATTTATGAGTATCTTAGAATGCCATTTGGCATTAAAAATGCTCCATCTCATTATCAAAGAATGATTAATACCATCTTTCCTACAGAATTATCTGAAGGATGGCTTATCATTTATATTGATGATATTATCATATGTTCTGATTCATGGTCTTTGCACCTTGAAAGACTTGCAAGAGTACTTCACAAAGTTGCAGAAGTGAATATGAAAATTCCACTTAAGAAATGCAATTTTGGTTTTGAGGAACTCAAAGCATTAGGACATGTTGTTTCTGGTTTAAGCTTGGGTATTGATAAAAAAAAGTGGCAGCAGTGTTACTTAAGCCAATACCCCAGAATAAAAAAGAAATGATGTCTTTTCTTGGGTTTGCCAGCTATTATAGGCAACACTTGAAAGACTTTGCAATTCTAGCCAAGTCACTTTATAGAATCTGTGATCAACAGACTGTATTTGAGATGACACAGGAAAGAATTAAAGCTTATGAGAAGATAAAGAAAGCTCTTACAGAAGCACCTTTACTCCTCATGCCTGACTGGAATATTCCTTTTGAATTGTACTTTGTTGCATGTGGAGATGGATTAGGGGCAGCCCCACACCAAGTCCAAATTACTAATGACAAACCTACAGAAGGCCCAGTTTGTTATATCTAAAGGCAAATCAAACCAACAGAAGCCAGATATGGTGCAAGCCAGATGGAATGTTTTTGTTTGGTATGGGCACTTGAGAAATTGCACTATTATCTTTATGGCAGTGTTTTTGAAGTGATAACTGACTGTAATGCCATGAAATCACTTCTTAACATGAAAGCTCCCAACAGACATATGTTGAGATGGCAAATAGCCATTCAAGAATATAGAGGAAACATGACTATAGTCCACAAAGAAGGAAACATTCACAAGAATGCTGATGGACTTAGCAGGTGGGAATTAGCCAACACTCCTGATAACCCAGCTTATGTCCCTTTTTAAGCTGACCCACAGATTCTAATTGAAGGAATTAACATAACTGATATTGGGACTGAATTCTTTTAAGAGGTCAGAGAATCTTATAAGCAAGACAAGAATTGCCATATCTTGACTTCTTTATTAGATAAAGACTGGAAAGATACATCTTTGGTCAATGCACTAGATGAAGTTTGGAGAAATTCCTATTCTGAAGGAAGACTTCACTTTTTTGATGGGATTATTTACCACAGAACCAAACATTCTTGTGTAATGACATTATGCAGCAGATTGCTTATCAATACAATTCTTCATGAATGTCATGATAGCATCTACTATGGACACCTGTCAGAAGACAGAACACTTGAAAAAGTGAAGAACTGTGCATGGTGGCTATCTTGGAGAAAAGAATCCATTGAATATTGCCATACCTGTGACAGATGTCAAAAAGCAAACAGGAGTACAGGCAAGAAATTCGGACTTATGATTCATATTCAAGAACCAAAATCCCCTTGGGAAGTTGTTCACATGGATTGGGTCACAGCACTTCCTCCAAGTGGTGACAAAAGTTATAATTCTTGCTTAGTTATTGTTGACAGATATAGCAAGACTCCCATATTCTTACCATGTCATAAAGATGACACTTCTATAGATACATCTCTTCTTCTATGGAATAGAGTTATTTCTCATACAGGATTATTTAAGAATATCATAAGTGACAGAGATCCCAAATTCACATCTGCACTTTGGACCAATCTTCATAGATTTTTTGGGACTGAGTTATCATTCTCTACAGCATACCACCCTCAAACAGATGGGCTAGCAGAGAGGTTGATTCAAACTTTAGAAGACATGATCAGGAGATTTTGTGCTTATGGGCTAGAATTCAAAGACTCAGATGGCTTTACCCATGACTGGTGCACTCTTATACCTGCATTAGAATTGTCATACAAGACATCAGTCCATTCTTCCACAGGACAAACTCCTGCTATGTTAGAAAAAGGATGGAATCCAAGCCTCCCAGCAGACACACTGAGGAAAGACTTGATTGACATTCATCCTACAGCTTCCAGCTTCAAATTAATGCTTGATAAAGTAAAACATCATGCAAAACAAAGTATGAATGATGCTTTTTATTATGCAAAATAGAAGTGGGACAAGAGTCATAAAGTACCAGACTTCAAAGTAGGGGACTTAGTTCTAGTTTCAACCTTGAATTTTAATAATATCAAAGGCCCAAAGAAACTTCAAGATTCTTATGTAGGACATTTTGTTATTGTTGCCTTACATGGAACCAATGCAGTTCAAGTGGAATTAAGTGGTGAATTGGAAGACAAACATCCCACTTTTCCAGTCAGCTTGGTAAAGCCTTATCAACCAGCTGACAAAGAATTGTTTCCTTTAAGGAACCCAACTCCTTTAACTGTACCACCAGTGGAACAGAATGAAGACAAAAAGATTAGAAAAGTCATTAAAGAAAGGAGACTTAGGGGTAAAAACCAAAGAGAATATCTTGTCAGATATAGGAATCCAGTACATGAAGATGAATGGCTGGCAGAAACAGAAATACCTGACTCAGATAAACTCTTAAGAAGATTTAGACATGAAAGAAGGCCACAAGCCTGAATATGTCTATAAATTTGCTTTAAATTACTTGATCTGAGTAATTTGAAGAGGTTGGACAGCGGACATTAACCCCCTTTGGGGTCTTATTCTTTTCTCATTAATAAAATTGTGGTACAATTTTATTTTTTGGTGGGAGGGAATGTGAACCTTGAGGTATATTTTACATACCCAAATAGGCCACAATTATCTTAAAAATAAAATTTGAATTATGCATAACTCATAAGTCATGCATATATCCAAAATTCATCATTTTTGATTTCAGAAAAGATGAATAACTTTTTATTGAGTAAGTAAATCCATGAATTTAAGGCCAGAGATGGAATCTACACAAAAATTCACCTAGGGTAGCTCCATAGAGTGAATAAGCTCAAATTAACTTTTTGAGGTGGTAATATGGAAAATACTTCAATACCACATCATCAATACCACATAAAAGATCCGTGAAAAATTTTGTTTTTCTTAATTTCACGCCAAAATAATGGGAATGTGAGAAATCCCATGTTACATATACACTAAGAATAGTGTTATGCATGTTTTGAGCACTTAATATCATGGTATTCTTACATGGACTTTTGGTACACCCATAGTGGATATCCCACTTGAAGCTTAAATTTCTATTTTGACGTGAAAAATAGGCAAGGGGGACAAAAGACATCAAAGAGAGCCAGGGTACCCAACTTCTGACGACTCAGAGGCGTGGACTGCTCCAAAGCGTGAATCCATGGCTGATCTTGGCCCAATTAGTAAACTAAAATACTTTGGGAACTTGGTTACCATGTTACAACTACAGTAATTCATAAGAAAATAGCAAATAACCTGCTATTTTGATGTGCCAAGGAGGTAAAGAGCTACTTAGACTCCTGTAACCACGTCAATTCTTAATGACTTTCCATGGCTAGACCCTAAAAGAGTAATTAAAACCCTTTTGGGACTTTTATTCATTGATTTACCTCATAGAAACCAGCTAAAGACTGATATTTGCAATTCTATGTAGAAATGAGGTAAAACCTTTAAAAATTCATTAAAAATACAATTATTAATAAATCATCCTGAAACGTTCAGGACCAATAGAGAACTGTATGATCTATGGTACAACCAAAAAGAATCACAGTTTTACTAGTAAAATTAAAAGTTTTACTTACAGTCCATTTTTGACTATTCTATGTGAAACACTGAATCTTCAAAAATTCACAGTAATTACAACCTGTGATGAAATTGCCAATAACATCGATAACTTTGAGAAATCAATGATTATTTTGGAATAAAATGATATTTACAGATGTTACTCCTTTTATTCTTAACCATATTGGGGTTGGTAGTCATGTAAAAGCATCAATTAAGTAATTATGATAATCTTACGTGACAACAGATGATGCAATCAATAATCCAAAAAGATTTATTGTTTTCTCACTCACTGGTTTTTCAGTTTGCTCCATGGGATGCCTCTGTGAGCTGTTTTTGACTTAAAAGAGGCCTCTTCTTGCTGTTTTTTCCACATCAAATCATCCTATCATTTTATTAAATCATTATTACCAACAAGTGGGTATTAGTTAAACAATTCTTAAGTGTTTTATTCTTTCTGAATCAATCAGAAGAGCTTGAAAACATAGAATTCAACTATATATTGTTGTAATACTGTTATAAATCATTTTGATCCCTAAAATCCACAATTCTACGTCAAATTTCTCTACTCTTATCTTTCAATAAGTTCTTTGGAGTATTAGTGAGTCATTTATTTTAAATTCTTAAAGTTTTTCTCTATCATTAGTTTTCTTCAAGAATTTTCCTTATAATTATTCTTGCAAAAGATAATTATATATTAAAATAATTTTATTATTTTAATAAAAGAAGTTTTTATCATTAAATTCCTCTTGTAATTGATTCTTGTAGACAATTACTGCTCACTGTTAAACTCACTAGTAGTGTTTAACACGTGAAAGAAATAATTTATAATTATTTAATTGTGGTTATAATAATATTTTATTATTATATTTCATAAGAACAGACATAGTACTGTTGATCAATAGTAACATTATCATCAGTTTCATAGTCAAATCTTACACAAGTCTTGGAACAGAAAATAATATCATAAATGTAATTGATCAACCATCCTTCTGAAAGATCTTCAGGGAAAATTTCATTCATCATTCTTTGGAAGTGTGAAGGTGCAGTTTTGATTCCAAAAGGCATCCTCAAATACTCATACACTCCAAAATGAAAAATGATTCTCAAGTATTTCCTTGCTCTTGGTGTCACTACATTCTGATGAAATCCTTTAAGGGTATCCATAGTGCTTATATACACTGCTTGACATATTTGGGTGAGGGCAATTTGGATTTTTGGTATTGGGTACCTGTCTGGAACAGTGTAAGTGCTCCGAGCTCTAAAGTCCCCAACCATTCTAGATTTTTCATTATGCCATGCCACTATGACTGGTGTAGTTATTTCTAGTTCTTCATTGTGGCCCACTTTTCTTATTACACCATGGTCTAGAAGCTCTCTGATATGAATTTCTGGAGCTTCTCTTGATTTTGGACTTGCTGGATATGCAGGTCTTCTTAAGAGTGGTGGATAAGGTCTCTCAATATTAAGAATAATGTCAATTTCATGACCAATAATTGCCCCTAGAGGTTCTTTATCGAAGCTAATGCTTCTTCGTGGTCATATAAAATAGTAGAAAGTTCATTTTCTTGTTTATCACTCAAATGAAGGCTTATTTCAGCTTCATTCAACTGTTCAGACTTGAATTTCTCTTGCTCTAAGTTGAGTCATGATACTTTGTTCACTGTAATTTGTTTTTTAAATGGTAAAAAGGCAAATTTTTGGCGCTTATTGTCTCCAATAGTAAAGTATCTGTCCTTGTTGTTATGTAAATCTATGCCATACATGATCAAATAATCAATTCCCAATATGAAATGGGTACTAGAGAAATTTTCCATAATAACAAATTCAACAGTGATTCTTAAATTTCTATTTATATGTGGAAATATGACACTAGTTTCAAATATTCCCAATGCTTTCATTGGGTTACTTGCACTATTGAGTTTTATGCCATCAATTGGCAACGTTTGATCCTCAAATTTTGGTACACAAGTCTTAAGAAAGGATTTTCCTAAACAAGAGCAGAATGCTCCTGGGTCAAGAAGTAGTTTAGTGGGTTTGTTGTCAATTACCACCTCTGTTATACAGGAGTTACCAGCTGTATAACCTTTCCCTCTGTTTGGTTTTGTTTTCATTAACTGTGCATCTTGTATTTTTGATAAATCAAGTTGGTTGTTGCTCAACTGTGGCAAGTGTGAATAAGATTCCATGATGTCAAAGGTGGAATTGATATTTTCTATATCTTTTGAAGATTCAGAAAATATTGATGTTTATCATGTGAATTATCTTCAATTGCATCATCATTTTCAAGATCAGGTTCTTTTTCAATGTGAATCTCATTGACTTTCCCCTTTTTGGAAATGTATTGGAAGAATGTGTAGTGCTTTGGCAAATATGGCATTTTCTGATTTTATCTGCAGATTTATCTTTCAAATTACTAGAATTTTCTTTGGGGTTTTTGTCCACAGAATCCTTCCAAGGTGTATCAAACCTTGTTTTGAGATTCACCCTACTAGAACTAATTCTAGTTCTGGTGGTTACTTCTTCTAATATATTGATAATATCTTCTTCCGAAGGCTGTTCAGTAGTCCTGCTTTTGACAGCATGCTCTAGGTCACCTCCACATTGTCTGAGAATTGTTCTATGAATCATAAATCCTGACATGTCAGGGTATAATTCTGTTGGTCTATCTTTTTGTTGTCAAAACCATGGTAAGGCTTTTTCCTTATCAGAATTGAATTTTGCAGATTCAAAGGCTGTTTCAACCTTGAACCTCCAAGCATCATTGGCCCATTTGATGATAATTTGGGTTTTCCACCAAGTCCAACTTTGGTGTCCATGTGCTTTTCTCAATTTGATATACCATCTGTGAGCTGATTTGGTAAACAAGGTTTTTACCCTGGCTGTTACCAATCTGTCTGGTAATTCAAAATCCTCTTTGATCATGTCAAGACCTCTGATGAATTCCATATGGTCATATTCTCCTTCACCACTGAAGTGAAGCCATTCCTTAATTTTTGGAACTTCTTTCAAGAGTGCTTGGCCCATTTATGGTTGCAAGGTATGAAAAGAAGTAGAAAATTCATTTTTTAGCTGTGAATTTTCCATATCCAATACTTGTGGATTGGGAATCCCTGTACCCTCATTTTGATTCAGAGGTGTAGACATTCTTGTGAAGGTGTTTAGCAGTTGTTCAATTTCATTCATTTTACTGTTGCTATACCTTTAGGTATTTCTGAATTCATATTGGGAGGCTTGTATTAAATTTATAACTTCAATTTTATACATTTCTTCTTTATGTGTCAGCTCTTGCCATAATTCTGTTTGTCTTGTATTATCAGCAGTGACTTGATTCAATTTCATTGTTAATTTTGATACTTCTTCTTGTGAATTATCAAAACACTTTTTCAAGGCAATTATATGTGTCTTTACTTCAATAAATGATTTTGAAATATCATCAAGAGTTTTCATATTATCCTTTTTGATAGTACTTATGGCTTGTTTTATTCTTGTTTTAATTATGTCATCAATATTGAATTTAGAATATTTGCTTGTTAATTCTTTAATAATGGTAGATTGTTCATTTATCTTAATGCGAAAAGAATTATCATTATTGGAAGTTTCAAATGTTCTTAAAACGTTTTCAAAACATAGAAGTGTTTCATTGAGTTGGCTCAGACTGAAGTTATTTGTTTTAAGATTGTCACAAATTGATGTATTTTTATAAGAAAGATGACTTTTTACGTCAGTTATAGCTTCATAAAACTCTGGAATAGAATCAAAAACATCAGAAATCATTTCTGATATTTTAATCTGGCTCCTTCTTCTTTTTTAATTCCATCATTGTTCTGGCCATCTAAACCACATTTTCCATGGCATCCTGTTGGAATTTTGGGATCCTTTAGCCCTGGCTGTAAGGTTTGGTGGCTGGTGCTTTTCCTTTGCCCTTGTTTGGAGCTTGTGGCTGCTTGTTCATGTTGAAATTGCTGCTGCTGGCCACTGGGGCTGTTTTTGGCACTTGCTTTGGAGGTTGAGGGTTGTTTTTCCTCCATTCTCCTGTTAAGAGCATCATGCTTTTCTTCTCCATCAATGGATGCCATCCATTGAGCAATTTGCAAGTATTGGGATGGCCAAGGAGTTTTCTCACAGTCAGGTAAGAATTCATGCAGTTTTTCCACAGATCTGTAAGGATCTGGTACTCCTTGTACTGCAGTGCATTGTTGTAGGCTTTGTGGCTGGCTTTGTATATTTCCACTGAGGCTTCTTGTGGCGGTGTCAGCTCTTGTTGAAGGTAGAATGGTATTATCAGCTTCAGAATGACCTATTTCAGTTGTTTGGAAGTCATCAATTGACTCTTGTCCTTCTGTACCTGAATGGCCTCTGCCATTATCACATCTATTGCCTTTCTGGGAGCTGCTTGAGGGGTTATGGCTGGCTCCTGATCTAGTTGAAGGCATATTTTATGATTAAAAAGGCTTTAAAATAGTATTTTTACGTCAAAAACTTACTATTGGCCAAATTTGTAGCCTTCTGAAGGGTATTACTTATATCCAAGCTAATCAATTCAGAATATATTGGGCCAGGTTGGTTATTTTGAGTCACAATAACAGTACTATTATGGTCTGAATCAACAGTATTGGCAGGGATGATGCTGGTGACTGTTGGGCTGTTTCAATGTTTTCTTGTCTTACCACATTGTCAGACACTAAAATTAATGATAAAGCCAATTAATTAAGTAAAAAAAGGTATTCAAAAAAATAAAAAAATATAAGCCTCACTTATAAGATGAAAAATTTATTTTTCATGGATTTTTTGAATTATAAGTATTTTTTATATGTTTTTTAAATTTTTCAATATAAGAAAAAGGTTTAAAAGAGTAAAAAAAATATGTCCCAGGTATAATATCATGGCTTGGCCCTCAAATGTAAGGTGTGAGTATGAAAATTTAATAAAATATCAAGTACTTTTCCTGTCCTCAAAATTTATATAAGGTAGAATTATTTAAAAATAGTAAAAAATATTATTTTTAGAGATAAAACACGCCAATTTTATTGTTCTTAGCTTTATAAGTATAAAACAATAATATAATAAAAATTTATTGTTTTACCAACAATAACGATTTATCCAAAAAGACTCTACAGGAGATATTTAAGGCAATAAAAGAAATGTCTTCAAGAGAAATTTCAATTGGAATTAATTGAGCAAAGAGCTGCAAGCAATTAATTAAATAAAAAAGTCTTTAAAAGGATATGTAAAGACAAAACACGTTCAAAAGTGACCATAATGAATTTGGAAACAAAGTGACAAATCTATAAGTGTGACCCTTTGAGATATGACCACATACCCAAAAAGGTCACAAGAAATATTTAAAATAATTATACATTAAAAATAATTAACTTAAAACTACAAAAATGCCATAAATAGGCATAAAACTGGGTTTACCTTAAAACCCAATGGATAAACATGTGAAATAAATTACACCATTGGATTCCCCATGGTAAAATACACATATACCATTTTTATGGCATATCTGTAAAGTCAATATTTAATGAGTTATAAGTAATAATATCTTATAAAAAACATAAATCCTTAGTTATTTCAAATACCAATGAAACAAAATGTGGAATGAATGGGACCCTTGGATTCTCCATAAACATCCACACATAAAACACTTAAGGAGTTAAGCTGGATATATGCACTTTTTTGGTCAATGCATATATTCCAGGATTTTAGCTAATATCTTTTGAAATATACATTATAGAGTAATGAACAAAAAATAAAGTCACCATATAATTACTGTAGAAGTACAGAAATGAACTTTATTTCACAAGTTATAGACAAGGTTAAAACCTGTAAGGGATTATACATTAAAATCGATAGAGCTGTTGACCACTTTGTTGTGAAAGTGGTCCAAACTTAAAAAAAGGAGACAGTTGGATTCTACTAGCTCATTCATGAAGAATGATGTATTTTTCATTACAATATTCAAGGTATAACTCCTTGAAATCATTGTTTGAAGTTCAAAATATTAAATTTCAACAGAAAAGAGGAGTTACAAGAAAAATCATCAAAAATACAGTTTAGATGATTGAATGAAATGCTCTTGGAAGCTTAAGGAGGACATGCCACGCTATCAGAATCCACTCCCAGAATAGCTGTAGCGTGTATAACCTAAAAGTTATTAATGATCAAAGCTTAAGCTTAAATTTGATCATTTAAGATCACTCACTGTAATCTTATTTTAGGTTTAACAGTCATATAAGTGATAAAACTGGTGAATACAATTAAAATATGATTAATCATAATACAATCCACGAAGCTTAGGCTTCTGCAAAGCCTATTATGTCATCAAACTTAGAGTTATAGTGATAACTCTAAATAATGGCATAAGCAGGAGGTAAGATGGTTTGATCATGATGTAATCATCCCCAAACCTTAAAATATTGATCAATTCTAGTAGAAAGCATCGGTACACGTCTATTAGAAGCCTGTTGGACTCTAGGAGGAAGTTATTTACTATAAATAGAGCTCTTTTTACTCTGTTTTCCCCTCAGACGCTTACAAAACATTAAATCATCAAATAAAAAGGTAATTTCTGTATTCTTTATATATAAAACTTTTATATTATCAAAGAACAAAGATAATCTTATAAGAGTCTTCATCTCTGACATGATTATTGCATTTATTTACTTGTTTTGTCTAAATTTCTCTTAAAAACCTCAATTCCACATAAAATCAAGAAAAATTGTAATTTCTCTTAAATTGTATTGCAACCTAAATTTTAACAAGTTGTATTTACATTTTTAGGCGTAAAATTATTCGAAATTATTATATTAAGCATTAAAAGTAGGTTATTTCTCTTATTATAATAATTTTTCTCTATTATTACTTTAATAATTCTATAATTGATATAAATAGTATTTATATTAATTTATAACTTTAATATTAGTAATATTATTGTTATTAATTGTTTTTTATTAATAAAAAACAGTTTTTTATGCCTTTATTATTTGTTGGTAACAATAATAAAGTGCTCTTAAATATATTAATTATCTTATATTGATCTATTCATTTATTATATCATTATATTTATTTCATAATATAATTATAATAATTATTTATTATTATAATTATTTTTATCTTATTTGTTGCATTTATAAGGACATTCATAGTACAATAAGTAAGATATTAGTAATTTTTACTTATTGTTTCATAGTCAAACCTTACATTTGGGGGCCTGGCCGTGATATTTACTCTAAAAGACCTTTAAAAAGATTATAATTGGGTTTATTCAATAATAAATTATAATTATAATCATAAAATTATACAATAACTTTATATTTATTGATTTTAAATACTATTGAGGCATTTGGAAAGCAATTGTACTGTCTTACACGTGGTTTTTCACATCCTTATACTTGCAAGAACTTTCTTTGAATGACTCTAGTAATTAAAAAAGATATTTTATAAACTATAAATTAATTTTATAAAAGAATCATACCCATTTTTTATTTTATTCTTTAAAAATAAAAATATAAAAAACAAAAAAAAAATTATAAATAAAAAACCAAAAAAAAAAGTTATTTTTTATTCATTTTTATTTCATTTATTTATCTATTTTCATTTTTGATGATATAAAAGCAATTTTTACATGGAAAATTGCCATATCCTACCAAAAATAACACTTTTTATATAAAGAATTATATTTATTTGTCTTTTTTAGTGTTTGAAGACAATCCAACAGAGGACAACCAAACCACTGCCAAAAGATTGGTGGAAGAAACTTGTAAAAGTTCTCCAACACCGATAATCACTAAGAAAAAGAAAGCTAAGAAATTAGACTTTCCAGGGCCCACCATTCAGGACTCTGAAGGTGGGTACCTCATTTATAAATCGCCATAAGAAGAATTCCTGTTCTGAAATCCTCTTATTTCTTATTTTTCTTGAAATATGACTACCAGAAGAGGCTCCCAATACTCCATTTAATCAGATGGAGCTGGACTCAGAGGTAGAATTGATTCCTCAAAAGGGAAAAGGAAGGGAAATATCCCCAGTGGAACAGAATCCACACAAGGAAGTGCCTTATCCCAAAGGCAAGTCCCAGAAATGCCCATGATATCTGAACCAGAGTTAGAACTAAGCACTGCCTGCATTATTCCGTAACCAAGTTCCATGTGATGTCACGTCACATAATTCTGGTTCATTTTGAATCACATGTCTGTGTTTATCTATTCCCCATGTGATATTTAATAATCCTATATAGATGTGATGGAATAATCTCTATTACATAAACAGTGGAATGGTTCATTTTATATGAACCTCAGGTTGTTGATGTAAAATCAACCAGAGGTTGATGTAAAATCAACCAGAGGTTGATATAAAATCAACCCAAGGTTGATGTAAAATCAACCAGAGGTTGATATAAAATCAACCCAAGGTTGATGTAAAATCAACCAGAGGTTGATATAAAAGCAACCCAAGGTTGATGTAAAATCAACCAGAGGTTGATATAAAATCAACCCAAGGTTGATGTAAAATCAACCAGAGGTTGATATAAAATCAACCCAAGGTTGATGTAAAATCAACCAGAGGTTGATATAAAATCAACCCAAGGTTGATGTAAAATCAACCAGAGGTTGATATAAAATCAACCCAAGGTTGATGTAAAATCAACCAGAGGTTGATATAAAATCAACCCAAGGTTGATGTAAAATCAACCAGAGGTTGATATAAAATCAACCCAAGGTTGATGTAAAATCAACCAGAGGTTGATATAAAATCAACCCAAGGTTGATATAAAATCAACCCAAGGTTGATGTAAAATCAACCATTGGTTGATGTAAAATCAGCCAGAGGTTGATGTAAAATCAACCAAATATTTAAAATGAACCATAGGTTGATGTAAAATCAACCATAGCTTGATGTAAAATCAACCATAGCTTGATTTAAAATCAACCATAGCTTGATTTAAAATCAACCATAGCTTGATGTAAAATAAATCATAGGTTGATGTAAAATCCACCAGAGGTTGATGTAATATTAAACATAGGTTGAGTTGATATCAACCAAATGTTTTGTATTACCAATCAAAGCTTGAATTGGTATATTAATCTCTCATTGTGAGGGATAAAATTTCAATTATGGGCTATCAATTCCCCACCATGAGATATCAACTGAGAATAATGTGGAATGAATTCCTCATGATGTGAAATAAATTCCTCATGATGTGAAATAAATTCAAAATAATGTGAAATAAATTTTACATCATGTGGAATCAATTCCTCATGATGTGAAATCATTCCCCATCATTTGGAACAATTTCTCATCATTTTGGATCAGTTTCTCATCATTTGAAATCAATTTCCCATCATGTGGAATCAATTTCTCATCATGTGTATTCAATTCCTCATCATGTGGAATTCATTCCCCAACATGGGAAATCAATTCCCTATGATGTTAAATCAATTCCCCAATATGATGGGGAATTGATTTTTCATGATCAGCAATTCATTTCACATGGTGGGGATTTATTTCCCATGATGGAGAATTAAGTCCACATGATTAGGCATTGATTACACATGATGATGAATTGATTCCACATGATGAGAAATTCATTCCACATGATGGGGAATGGATTTCACATCATGAGGAATTGATTCCACATGATGTCAAATTGATTTCACATGATTTCGAATTTATTTCACATCATGAGGAATTGATTTTGAATGATGATTAATTGATTTCACATGATGAGTAATTGATTCCACATGATGAGGAATCAATTCCACATGATGAGGAATTCATTCCACATGATTCTAAGTTGATAACCCATGGTGGGGAATTGATAGCCCATAATTGAAATTTGATCCCTCACAGTGAGAGATTAATATACCAATTCAAGCTTTGATTGGTAATACAAAAAATTTGGTTTATATTGAATCAACCTTTGTTTAATATTACATCAACCTCTGGTTGATATCAAATCAACCATAGGTTGATTTTACATCAACCTATGGTTTATTTTATATCAATCTATGGTTTATTTTACATCAAGCTATGGTTGATTTTACATCAAGCTATGGTTGATTTTACATCAAGCTATGGTTGATTTTACATCAAGCTATGGTTGATTTTACATCAAGCTATGGTTGATTTTACATCAAGCTATGGTTGATTTTACATCAAGCTATGGTTGATTTTACCTCAAGCTATGGTTGATTTTACATCAAGCTATGGTTGATTTTACATCAAGCTATGGTTGATTTTACATCAACCTATGGTTTATCTTACATCACCCTATGGTTGATTTTACATCAACCTATGGTTGATTTTACAACAGCCTATGGTTGATTTTACATGAACCTATGGTTGATTTTACATCAACCTATGGTTGATTTTACATTAACCTATGGTTGATTTTACATCAACCTATGGCTGATTTGACATCAACCTCTGGTTGATTTGAAATAAACCTCTGGTTGATTTGAAATAAACCTCTGGTTGAGTTTACATAAACCTCTGGTTGATTTTACATCAAAAACTTGAGGTTCATATAAAATGAACCATTCCACTGTTTATGTAATAGAAATTATTCCATCACATCTATATAGGTTGATTAAAAATCAAATGGGGAATATATAAACACAGACATATGATTTGAAATGAACCAAACGTTTGTCATATGACATCACATGGACTTTGGTGATGAAATAATGCAGGCAGTGTAAGTATGAGTGACTCAAACAGGTAAAAATCACATTCAGAGGGCTCAAATAGACATTTACATGAGCCAGTACAAACAGTACTACACAGTGTACAAAGACAAGGACTGGGAAATGTTGCCTCAAATACACCAAGGAGTGATCAACTCCTGGAACATCCTGAAAAAGTTCCTCAAAGAGGAGGAAATAGTGAGATACTCCAATGGATGTAATCCACTATCATCCAAACCTCAAATCAAAAAGATCAAGGAATACCATGCCAAAAAGAAGGAGGCAACCAAGGAAGAAGCCCCAGTAGCTTCTACCAGCAAGCCCCAAGCCAACCCACTTCCCCAAGAAGGGAAGAAGAACAATAAAAAGAATTGGAGAAAACCATATTACCCAAGCTACAGGATTCCAAAAATCAAAAAGGATGCCATGGACAATGTATTCAACATGGCCAGATCCTTGATGGAATTCAAGGACAAGAAAGAAAAAAAAATGAGACAACCTCATTTCCCGAAGAAATAACCTTTCCCAATGATGTTGTAAATAATTTAACAGAAATTAAAAATAGTATATTACCTCTAAAAGAAATTAAAAACAGTTTATTATCATTACAAGAAATAAACAACAACTTATCCTCTTTAACAAAAATTGTTGTACAAAATAAAAAAGAAATTGACAACATTAATTTTATTGTTGAGAATAATAAACCAAAGATTTTTATTCATAACACTCAAAAATTAATACAAGGACAACAAGAATTGTATAAATACATAAAAGATATCAAAGATAAAACTTTGACAATTGATTATGACGTGAGTATTGACAATCTTACAGAAAAATTAAACAAACTAAGTATTTCTGTAAAAAGATTTGAAGAAAAGACTTCATCACGCCAAAAATTACTTTTGGACCATGTGGAAATGAGTGATGAAGCAAGAATGCATCTGAAAGATGACATTCAAAGTGAAATAAGGCTTATTACTGAAAAAATGGATAAAATTCATGAGGCTCACTCAAATAGGCCAAAGTTATCAACACCATTTTCTCACATAAGAAGCCCTGTTAAACCAAAAGAGGAATTAACAAATCCATTAATAACAGACTTAAGTCACCAAGACAATAACCAAGTCTTCATGAAGGAAGCACCTCAATTAAAAGAATGGCCAACATTCACTGGAGAAGGTGAATATGACCACATGTCATTTATCAAGACAATTGACATGCTGAAAGAAGATTATTCCATACCAAATGAATTAATTACTGCAAGATTACATTCATTGGTTGAAAAATCTTCAAAAAGATGGTATTATGGCATAAGACAAACAAATGGCAAAAATACCTGGTCTTGGTGGAAACAAGAAATAATCACTAAGTGGGCCAATGATGCCTAGAGGTAGAAGATAGAGAATGCATTTGAAAATTCTTTCTTTGACCCAGACAAAGAAAAACCTTTAACTTGGCTCTTAAAACAAGTTGAAAGACTCAATGCATTGTACGCAGAAATCTCACAAAAAATGGTGCACATGAAAATACTTCAGAAATGTGGAGGAGAGCTAGAACATGCGCTAAGAAGCAGGTGTATAGAGCCATGCTCCACAGAAGAGTATATCAATGCACTAGAGGACATAGTGACAAGAACAAAAATTGGCAGAACTTGGAAGAAATTGGACATTAAGAGTCCAAATAAGCCATTTATCAAAAAAGATAAATCAAAAGAAGCTTTCAAGCCCGACAAATCCAAGAATTCTGAGAAAAGAAAATGCCATAAATGTGGAGGTATTGGAAACTTAGCCAATAACTGCCTCAAAAAGGCAAAAATTAATGAAATTTTGGAAACTGAGAACCACCATGACAAAGAAGAGGAATCTGACTCTGAAAAAGAAACAGAAGAGTCAGAAAGTTCTGAAAGTGATGAAAATGATATAATTAATGCACAAATTAATAATATGGATATAATTTATGAATTACTAGATGTTAACTCAAACTTACCACAAGTTGGAACATCTGACACAAACCTGACAAATATACAAGATGCCAAAGTGTACAGAACCAAACCTGCTAAAGGAATGGGATATACAGCAGGAAAATCAAGTATAAGTATTGTTATGGTTGATAACCAAGAAGGAAAAGTGAACTTGGATACAGGAGCATATTTTGCCTGTGTTGGTAAAAGTTATTTAAAAACCATTGTCCCAGATTGGCAAGAAAAACTTATGCCAATACAAGGTGTCAAATTTAGTAGTGCAAGTGAGAGCATGAAGCCCCTTGGAATAATTGATTTAACACTAGTTTTTCCTCACCCCTCACAATGTGTCAGAATTAAAGTAAATTTTTTAGTAATGGACAACTGTACTAGTAATCACTTCATACTTGGAATTGACTACTTGTAAATTTATGGTATAGATATCTCTAACCAAAAAGATAGATATTTTACCATAGGAGACAACAAAAGACAAAAGTTTGGCTTCTTAAACAACAAAAAACAAATTACAGTTATTAAGAATGAAGAGAAAACTCCATAAAAGGAACTTTTTATATCTGAACAACTCAAAGAGGCAGAATTCAATCAAGAATTAACAGAAAAAATGGAGAGAAAATTCATTGACCTCTTATTTAAGTACAAAAATGCCTTTGCAACTGACAAAGAACCACTAGATTCCATAATTGGGCATGAGGTGGATATAATTCTTAATGTGGAAACACCTTACCCACCTTTACTAAGAAGAACTGCTTACCCAGCTAGTCCAAGGGCTAGAGAAGCCTTGGAGGTACACATTAAAGAATTCATGGACCTTGGAGTATTAAGAAAAGTAGGACATAATGAACAGGTAGAGGTCACTACACCTGTCATTATAGCTTGGCATAATGGAAAATCAAGAATGGTAGGAGACTTCAGAGCCCTTAACACCTATACCATTCCAGACAGGTATCCAATACCCAGAATCCATGAGACATTGACACAATTGTCGCAAGCTAAGTTCATTACAGCCATGGATGCCTTAAAGGGTTTTCATCAAAATGTCTTAAAAGAAAATGCCAAGAAGCTACTAAGGATAATAGTCCACTGTGCAATTTTTGAATACTTAAGAATGCCATTTGGCATAAAAAATGCACCTTCCCATTATTAAAGGATGATGAATACCATATTTCCTGAAGAATTATCAGAAGGATGGTTAATTATCTATATTGATGATATCATAGTTTTCTCAGAAACTTGGGAAAATCACCTTACAAGACTAGAAAGGGTACTACAAAAAATAGTGCAAGTGAATATGAAAATTTCCTTGAAAAAGTGTCATTTTGCATACATTGAACCAAAAGCACTAGGACATGTTGTATCTGGACTTAGTCTAGGCATAGACAAGAATAAAGTAGCAGCAATACTACTTAAATCAATACCTCAAACCAAAAAAGAATTGCGATCATTTCTAGGATTTACTGGTTACTATAAACAGCATATAAAGGACTTTGCAAAAATTGCCAAATCCTTGTATAAAATATGTGATCAACAAACAGTCTATGAAATGACAGAAGAAAGAGTCAAGGCATATGAAGAATTGAAAAATTCCTTAACAAATTCCCCATTTCTTCTAATGCCAGATTGGAAACTACCCTTCAAACTTTACATTGATGCTTGTGGAGAAGGACTAGGTGCTGCACTACACCAGACACAAATTATCAATGATAAACCAGTGGAAGGACCAATTTGTTTTATTTCAAGACAGATAAAACTAACAGAAGCAAGATATGGAGCAAGTCAAGTGGAATGCCTCTGCTTAGTGTGGGCTTTAGAAAAATTACATTATTACTTGGATGGAACAGTATTTGATGTGATTACAGATTGTAATGCTGTAAAATCTCTATTACATATGAAAACTCCAAATAGACACATGCTGAGATGGCAAATTGCTATCCAAGAATATAGAGGAAATATGACTATAGTTCATAAATCTGGTAATATTCATAAAAATGCAGATGATCTTAGCAGATGGGCTCTAGCAAATACCCCTGACAATCCAGCATGGGTACCACAGGAAGAGAACCATATGGAAGGAATATGTGTCACAGACATTGGCACAGAATTCTCTAAACAAGTTAAAGAAAGCTCTAAGGTAGAGAAGAATTTCCATATCTTAAGCCAACTTCTAATGAAAGACTGCAAATATCCATCACTTTCATCAAAATTAGATGAAACATGGAAAAAGGCATATGATGAAGGAAGGTTCCACCTCCTTGATGGAATCCTTTACCAAAGAACAAAACACACATGTGTTATGGCCTTAACAGATAGAACCCTGATAAACACTATCTTACATGAGTGCCATGATAGTGTTGCAGCTGGACATCTTTCAGAAGACAGAACACTAGAAAGGGTTAAAACCTGCTCTTGGTGGCCAAATTGGAAGAAAGATGTTGCAGAATACTGCCAAACCTGTGACAAATGTCAAAAATCCAACAGAGCCACAGGAAAGAAATTTGGAATGATGATCCAAATCCAAGAACCAAAATCCCCTTGGGAAATAGCTCATATGGAGTGGGTAACAGAATTACCTCCAGGAGGAGACAGAAGCTATAATGCATGCCTAGTATTAGTTGACAGGTATAGAAAAACTCCCATGTTCCTATTATGTCACAAAGATGACACAGCTATGGACACAGTCATAATGATATGGAATAAAGTCATTAGCCATACAGGCTTATTCCAGAATATTATAAGTGACAGAGACCCAAAATTCACTTCAGCATTATGGACAAATCTCCATAACTTGTTTGGGACAAAGTTATCATTATCAACAGCTTACCATCCTCAAACTGATGGTTTAGCAGAAAGAATGAAACAAACCTTGGAGGACATGATCAGAAGATTCTGTGCTTATGGACTAGAATTCAAAGATTCTGATGGTTTTACCCATTATTGGTGTACACTAATACCAGCCCTTTAACTGGCATATAAAACATCAATCCATTCTTCTACTGGAAAACACCAGCAATGCTAGAAAAAGGTTGGAATCCAAGACTTCCTTATGATACCCTCAAAAAGGACTTAGTGGATATACATCCAACAGCAAGCAGTTTTAAGATAATTCTTTACAAAGCAAGACACCATGCAAACAGATGTATGTAAGATTCTTTCAAATATGCAAGAGAAAGATGGGATAAAAGTCATAAACCACCTGAATTCAAAATAGGAGACTTGGGCCTAGTATCAACCCTTAATTTTAATAACATAAAAGGTCCAAAGAAACTGAAAGATTTCTTTGCAGGACCATTTATGATAAAGGCACTTCATGGACCCAATGCTGTGAAATTGGACCTCACAGGTGAATTAATGAACAAACACCCAACTTTCCCTGTAAGTCTGATAAAACCTTACATCTCAAGTGACAAGGAGTTATTTCCACTAAGAAATAAACCCCCACTGGAAATTCCCCCCTTGGAAGAAGGAGTAGAAAAAAAAATTGTAAAAGTCCTTAAAGAAAGAAGGACAAGAAACAAAAAAGAAAGAGAATACCTTGTAAGGTATAGAAATTCAACTCAAGAAGATGAATGTCTACTTGAGAAAGATATAACAAATGATGATAAACTACTAAGAAGTTTCAGACATGAAAGAAAACCTAAAGAATAGAAAAGTTAAAGCATTATTGAGCTTCAAGACTAACAAAGTCTATTGAAGAGGTAGGACAGTGGATGATACCCTAATTACACATATCAGATTGTGGTACAATATTTTTTGGTGGTAGGGAATTTGAACCTTTGAGATATGACCACATACCCATAAAGGTCACAAGAAATATTTAAAATAATTATACATCAAAAATAATTACCTTAAAACTACAAAAATGCCATAAATAGGCATAAAACTTGGTTTAACTTAAATTCCAATGAATACGCATGTAAAATAAATTACACCATTGGATTCCCCATGGTAAAATACACATATACCATTTTTATGGCATTTCTGTAAAGTCAATATTTAATGAGTTATAAGTAATAATACCTTATAAAAAACATAAATCCTTAATTATTTCAAATACCAATGAAACAACATGTAAAATAAATGGTACCATTGGATTTCCCATAAACATCCACACATAAAACAATTAAGAAGCTAATCTTCAAAGTCAATACCTAAGCAGTTAGGCTGGATATATGCACTTTTTTGGTCAATGCATATATTCAAGGATTTTAGCTAATATCTTTTGAAATATACATGATAGAGTGATGAACCAAAGATGAAGTCACCATGACATTACTGTAGGAACACAGAAATGAACTATCTTTCACTAGTTATAAACAAGGTTAGAACCTGTAATGGTTTATTGATTAAAATCAATAGAGCTGTTGACCACTTTGTTGTGAAAGTGGTCCAAACTTAAAAGAAAGTAGACAGTTTGATTCTACTAGCTCATTTGTGAAGAATGATGTTTTTTGTATTACAATATTCAATGTATGACCCCTTGAAATCATTGTTTGAAATTTAAAATATTAGATTTGACAGAAAAGAGGAGTTACAAGAAAGATTATCAAAAATACAGTTTTGATGATGTAATCGAATGCTCTTGGCAGTCTGAAATGTCCATGCCAAGCTATCAGAATCCACTCTCAGAATAGCTGTAGCGTGTATAACCTAAAAGTTATTAATGATCAAAGCTTAAGCTTAAATTTGATCAATCAAGATCACTCACTGTAATCTTATTTTAGGTTTAAAAGTCATATAAGTGATGAAACTGGTGAATACTATTAAAATATTATTAAACCTAATACAATCCACGAATTTTAGGCTTCTTCCAAGCCTATGATGTCATCAAACTTAGACTTATAGTGATAAATCTAAATAACGGCGTAATTATGAGGTAAGATGGTTTGATCATGATGTAATCATCGACAAACCTCAAAATATTTATCAATTTCAGTAGAAAGCATCAATACACGTCTACTAAAAGCCTGTTGGACTCTAGGAGGAAGGTCTTTACTGTGAGCCTTGAGGTATATTTTACATACCCACATAGGCCACAATTATCTTCAAAATGTATTTTGAATTATGCATAACTCATAAGTCATGCATATATCCAAAATTCATCATTTTTTATTTCAAAAAAAATGAGTAACTTTCTATTGACTAAGTAAATCCATGGATTTAAGGCCAGATTTGGATTCTACACAAAAATTCACTTAGGGTAGCTCCATAGAGTGAATAAGCTCAAATTAACTCTTTGAGGTTGTAATATGGAAAATACTTCAATACCACATCATCAATACCACATAAAAGATCCGTGAAAATTTTTGTTTTTCTTAATTTCACGCCAAAATAATGGGAATGTGAGAAATCCCATGTTACATATACACTAAGAATAGTGTTATGCATGTTTTGAGCACTTAATATCATGGTATTCTTACATGGACTTTTGGTACACCCATAGTGGATATCTCACTTGAAGCTTAATTTTCTATTTTGACGTGAAAAATAGGCAAGGGGGACAAAAGACATCAAGGAGAGCCAGGGTACCCAACTTCTGAGGACTCAGAGGTGTGGAATGCTCCAAAGCTTTGATCCATGGCTGATCTTGGCCCAATTAGTAAACTAAAACACTTTGGGAACTTGGTTACCATGTTACAACTACAGTAATTCATAAGAAAATAGCAAATAACCTGCTCTTTTGACGTGCCAAGGAGGTAAAGAGCTACTCAGACTCCTGTAACCATGTAAATTCTTAATTACTTTCCATGGCTAGACCCCAAAAGAGTAATTAAAACCCTTTTGGGACTTGCATCCATTGATTTACCTCATAGCAACCAGCTAAACACTGATATTTGCAATTCTACGTAGAAATGAGGTAAAACCTTTAAAAATTCATTAAAAATACAATTATTAATAAATCATCCTGAAACTTTCAGGACCAATAGAGAAGTGTATGATCTATGGTACAACCAAAAAGAATCACAGTTTTCCTAGTAAAATTAAAAGTTTTACTTACAGTCCATTTTTGACTATTCTATGTGAAATACTGAATCTTCAAAAATTCACAGTAAGTACAACCTGTGATGAAATTGCCAATAACATTGATAAATTTGAGAAATAAATGATTATTTTGGAATAAAAGAAGATTTACAGATGTTACTCCTTTTATTCTTAACTATATTGGGGTTGGTAGTCACATAAAAGCATCAATTAAGTAATTATGATAATCTTACGTGACAACAGATGATGTAATCAATAATCCAAAAACGTTTATTGTTTTCTCACTCACTGGTTTTTCAGTTTGCTCCATGGAACGCCTCTGTGAGCTGTTATTGACTTACAAGAGGCCTCTTCTTGCTGTTTTTTCCAGATCAAATCATCTTATCATTTTATTAAATCATTATTACCAACAAGTAAGTATTAGTTAAACTATTCTTAAGTGTTTTATTCTTTCTGAATAAATCAGAAGGACGTGAAATCATAGAATTCAACTATATATTGTTGTAATACTGTTATAAATCATTTTTATCCCTAAAATCCACAATTCTATGTCAAATTTCTCTACTTTTATCTTTCAATAAGTTTTTTGGAGTATTAGTGAGTCATTTATCTTAAATTCTTAAAGTTTTTCTCTATCATTAGTTTTCTTCAAGAATTATCATTATAATTATATATTAAAATAATTTTATTTTTTTAATAAAAGAAGTTTTTATTATTAAAATCTTCTTGTAATTGATTCTTGTAGACAATTACTGCTCAATGTTATAATCACTAGTAGTGTATAACACGTGAAAGAAATAATCTTAATTATTTAATTGTTGTTATAATAATACTTTATTATTATATTTCATAAGAACAGACATAGCACTGTTGATTAATAGTAATATTATCATCAGTTTCATAGTCAAATCTTACATTTACTATAAGTAGAGCTCTTTTTACTCTGTTTTCACCTCAGACGCTTACAAAACATTAAATCATCAAAAAAAGGTAATTTCTTTATCCTTTATATATAAGCCTTTTTTATTATTAAAGGCCAAATCTTATCTTATAATAATCTTCATCTCTGATGTGATTATTGCATTTATTTAATTGTTTTGTCTAAATTTCTCTTAAAAACCTCAATTCCACGTAAAATCAAGAAAAATTGTAATTTCTCTTAAATAGTATTGTAACTAAAATTTAAACAATTTGTATTTACATTTTTAGGTGTAAAATTATTCAAAATTATTACATTAAGAATTAAAAGTAGGCTATTTCTCTTATTATAATAATTTTTCTCTATTTTTACTTTAATAATTCTATAATTAATATAAATAGTATTTATATTAATTGATAACTTTAATATTAGTAATATTATTGTTATTAATTGTTTTTTATTAATAAAAAACAATTTTTTACACCTTTATTGTTTGTTGGTAACAATAATAAAGTTCTCTTAAATATATTAATTATCTTATATTAAGATATTTATTTATTATGTTATTTTTTTATAATATAAATTATATTATTATATTTATTTAATAATATAATTATTTTACTCAATAATTATCATAATTCTTTATTGTTATAATTATTTTTATCTTATTTGTTGCATTTATAAGGACATTCATAGTACAATAAGTAAAATATTAGTAATTTTTACTTATTGTTTCATAGTCAAACCTTACAATCAGTGATTGAAGATTCTTTAATTCACTTTTGGGGTGGTTCAGGGGTAAAAATGATTATAAGAGTTGCAAACAGTGATTATATTAATTTTCTCACAAGGTCGAAAGGCTTAAAAGGATTTAAAAAGGTTGGTTGGAATCTTTTACTGATTGGTTTAACAGTGTTTAAACTAATTATAAAAGGAAAAGATTCTAACGTGAAGAGAAAAGTGGGGCTAAGAAGACATTCTTTTATAGCCATCAATTTTCTTACTAAAAAAGTTAAATTTACTCTTGTCAGTCGTGGAAAACACTCTGAAAACAGAAAATCCAATTATGGAATCATTGAACCCTGGTTTAGACCAAAAAAGGGCTGGTTTTAGCCATTTTTTGTTATTTCAAGCCATTTTAGACCCTTAAATCAGCCATTACTATAGTAATACCTGGCCTAGAGCCTTCAAAACACGTCAGAATGTGAGTAAGAGATGTGGAAACCAGTTAAAGCTGTTTTTACTAAGACTGATTTATTTTAAGGGTAGTTTTACCCTCTTGGCAACAGTTAAAACTACCCTGGTTGGTATCAAAACCTCATCATCAATTGAGTCACAGACCCTGTGACTCAATTCCAGGCCAAAAGTGATGAACGTTTGCATGGATTTTGACATCCCACACCTCTCAGCAAGGATTTTGGGGGTCTGGCTCCCCCTTAGAGCTAGAGTTCCTTCTCCCCCCAATTTTAATCTTTCCAATTTATTTTTTCCTTTAATTCCTCATCATGTATTATACTTGTAATTTACATATGTAATTCAATTGAATTATACAGTACAGTGCAGTAATAATTGATACCTCATATGTAAATAAAAGTTCACTTATGTGATACACACGCACATTTTGACATTTCAATTGAATTCAATTGAAAATACTTCAATTCCTCATAGCTTCTAAACTATACACAACACCTCAATTTTAACACATAATTAGGTGGTTAACACTATGTCTGGTGTCAATTAAATCCATGTTTTGAGGATTATCAACTTTTGTACAGAAAATACTAAAAACTCAATTTAAGCTTATTTTGAGTTGAGTTACAGAAATTTCACTCAAAGGTGACCTCACCTAATTTTTTATGAGGAATCCAATGGTGAAATAATTTTTGTTTGTTTATTTATTGAATAAAAAGCTATGATAAACTTTATTTTATTTTTGATGATTTTGTTAAAAATTCATTTTAACTTAATTTTTTCAAGTATAAATGTGTTTTTACAATTTTAAAATTTAAAGTAATTTTATATTTAAATTGTAATTAGATTTTCAATTATATATATTTATATTTGTATTTTAATTTTCATTTTAATAATATAAATAAATTTATTTTATTTATATTTATATGTTAATTTTTTATTTGTGGTCTTTTGGGTATATGAAAATACCTCTAAGGCTCACAGTCTTGAGTAATGTGAGCTGAGGAAAAATGTGGATCTCTTCCATAAACAGTGAAAAATGGTGATTGTTTTGCTGAAGATTTGTCAGAGTCATTGTAGGCAAATTAAGCCAAAGGGAGCCAGGTGTTCCAATCATCTTGATGATAACCAACATTCATCCAAAGGTACTGGTCTAGTATCTGATTTACCCTCTCTGTCTATCCATCAGTTTCTGTATGGTAAGCAGCTCACAGATCTCTTGAAATCTGGAGCTGCTAACAAAGATTTGTCCAAAAGGAAGAAACAAAATGAGACCCTCTATCACTAACAATGCTTGAAGTAAGGCCATGCTTTGAGAAAATATTCTTGATGAATAAATAGGCCAACTCTAATAAAGTTATTGAGGACATTGTTGGAATAAAAACTGCCATTTGTGAGAATCTGTCCACTATGACAAGGATTGAGTCAAATGAATTGAACAGTGGCAATTGAGTGATGAAATCCATTGAAAAGCAAATAAAAGGACCATTTGGAATTGGTAGAGGTTTGAGGACTCCAAACTTCTTGTGATGAAAGGTTTTTTTTCTTGAAGACTGTTGACAGTATGAGACATAATCCTTGATAAATTGAGTCATGCCAGACTAGTGAAAATCCCACTTGACTAGGTTGAGAGTCTTCTCTTGGCTAGGGTGTCCAGCTTAAGGAGATTTATGCCTCTTTTGAAATATGCTGAGTTGAATTGTGGGGTCATTTGGGACCACCACCCAATCTTTGAACAGGAAAATTTGGGAAGAGGAATCAAGAGAATAATCTTGAACAAATTTAACTTTTCCGAAATCTTGAAGAATACTTTGATATTGAGAATCTTGCCATAATTCTCTCTGAATTGAGTCAATTAAACTTGACAATGATTCCACCTTAACTGCAAAGAATATTGAGGCTTCAAGTTCATCTTTCTTGATTATTTTTTGATAATTCCTTGTAGTCTTTCTGATGAAATCTTCCCCCCTCTCTGGGTAAATGTAATCCTGATGTGAAAATTCATCTGGAATGGTGGCCAGGGGGCCAGGGAGGTAAGTTATTGAAAAATGGAATTCAGAGAGAAATTCAACCCACCGGGCTTGACGGCAAGTGAGAATCTTTGCTGTCATGAAGTATTGAAGTTATTAATGATCTGTGGGTACTTCAAAAGAGGAAGAACGCAAAAGGAGAAAAGCTCTCCGGTGCTTGAGAGCCCAGACAATGCCAAGGAGTTCCTTGTCATGAATCTCATAGTTGAGCTCAGCTGGGAGAAGCTTGCGGCTATTAAATGCAATGGGATGTTTTCCTGAGGCAGAAATCTGACTCAGTACAGAACCCAAGGCATAATATGAAGCATCAGTCTCTACAATGGTGGGTACCGAAGGATCAAAGTGAGAAAGGATTGGAGAAATGGTGAATTCCTCTTGTAGTTGATTAAACTGTCTAAGAGCTTCCTCATTGAGGGGAAAACAGGAATCTTTCTTGAGGAAACTTGTGAGTGAACTAATCTCATCTGAATAATTCTTGATGAAATGGTGGTAAAAATTGGCAAAGCCATGGAATTATTGAAGAGCCTAGAGGTTTCTTGGAGGTGGCCAATTGAGAATTTGCTGGACTTTTTCTTGGTCTATCTTGAGTCCTTCAGAACAAAAAACATAACCTACATACTTTACACTAGAAACATGAAATAGGCACTTGGAGGCCTTAGCAAAGAGGTTATTGGCTCTTAGTCTGGCAAGAACAGTGGACACATGAGTGACATGTTCTTCCTCAGACTTGGAAAAGACCATAATGTCATCCAAACAAACCACAACATAAAAGTCAAGAAGATCATAGAAAATATCATTGAAAAGATTTTGAAAAGAGGCAGGAGCAGTGGTGAGCCCAAATGGCATAACCAAATACTCATAACTGCCATATTTGGTTCTAAAACAGGTCAAATTTTCATCATCTACCTTGATTCTGAGCAGGTTATATGCCCCACACAAATGAATCTTGGAGAAGACAAAAGAACCCTTGAAAACAGTTAGAAGGTGATTCATAGGAGGAACAGAATACTTGTTCTTCCTAGTAACAGCATTGAGTTTGGGGTAATAAACACACAAATCAAGGCCACCATCTTTCCTTTTGACAAAGAGGACAGGTGCTCCTGTTGAAGAGGATCTTGGCCAGATACAATGTTTCTCTACATTCTCTGAAATTTAGGCCCTGAGTGTATCTGACTCTTGGTTTGATAAAGAGTAGATCACCCCCAACTGGAGGTGGAGACCCCTCCAGCTCAATATGATGATTACAGGCGCGGTGAGGAAGAAATTTCTCTGCTTTCACCTTGGAGAATACATCCAAGTACTGGTGATAAACAGAAGGAAAAACCTTCATCACGGTTTCTATTTCTTCTGGCTCTTCCTCTTCATCCCACAACTCCTCCAGGGAGTCATGATAAGATGAAGGAGGAAGGTCCATATTCCCAAAGAAGAGATGAAGTTAAGATACATAGTTATCTGACCCAACATCTTGAATCTCTTTGAAGACTTCATCTCTAGAGGATAGTAATGACCTATGGGAATTAAGGGAAGGAATATGGACAGAAGAGGGAAATGATGGTGTTCTAGAATCACCAACAAGAGCTGATCATGATTTAGAAGAAGAAAAGTCATTACTGAAATAATTTTAAGGATCATTATAGTCCTTATGATCAGTTGTAAAGGTGATCATCCCTTGCCCCCAATCAAGAGATGGATTAAAATGATTAAGAAAGGCAAAGCGTATGAGGTCTTCTCCCTTGGGAGTATCAATGACTGAAAATTCCCATTCAAAGATTGGGAATGAAGGAAGCTAAATCATATATTGAGTATGGTGAGTCACAAATAAGGAAGGGGACTCAGAGGAGTCCAAGATTATAAGGGGAATCTTCTCTGGAAGCTCTGACATATTCAAAGAATACTTTTGAACAAACTTCTTTGCAATGAATGAGTTGGTAGCACCAGCATCAATGAGAATACTGTAAAAAACATCAGAAAGAGAAGAAAAAACAGAGAATTTAAGAGAATTCTTGACACCAGTATTCAGAAGGCACAATTGTGCTCTGGATGGAAAACAGTGAGGACCATTGAGCACAACATGGTCCTCACTAAGGCTTTTCCCTGGCTGGGAAATTTGCCTGACGGTTGGGTAAGCTTGTTTTGAGGCCTTTTGAAACAGGACTCAAGACTATGCTTCCCACCACAATAGGTACATAAACCCTCCTTGATTCTTCTTTCTTTTTCATAATTCATAAACTTGAAATCTTGATTCAAGAAAGAAGAATGGGGTTTGTCCCTCTTCTGAAAATTCTTCTTCTTCTTTTGACTTTAGCTTGAGGAATTTTTAGGATGAGAAGAACTTGACTTCGAGGATTCTGTATTCTTCTCTTGATGATTACTCTTTTCCTTTTGCCTCTTATGGTACCTTGTCTCAAGCTCCAGGGTAATATCCATTAAATCTTAAAGGATGGGAGGCCAATTGATTCAAAATCCTGGATGGCAATCCCTTCCTGAAATGATGAATAAGAGCCCTTTCACCCCAATGCCCAATTCTTGATACCAGACTTCTGAAATCAGCTATGTATAAAGATACATTCCCACCTTCTTTCATTCTTAAAGAATCCAACTCTGCTTCAGCTTTTCTGACTTCATTTGGGTCCCCAAACATAGTAAAGAGTTGTGATTCAAACAAATTCCAAGAATTGAGAAGGTAATTTAAAACTTGATTGGTGAGATTGGAAATATAAGGCTCAATCCATTTTGCAGCCCTGCCAATGAGAAATGAAGTGGCATAGAGAACTTTCTTTCTGTATTGAGAGAAATCTGCCTGATCATTATGAAAAATCAATTGACAAGACTGAATGAAGCTTTGAACTTTGAAGGGTTGAGTACCATCAAAGCATTGTAGTGCCTTCATAGATGGAGTCTTGAATGCTGGTGGTCTTGGTGCTTCAAAATATGAAACTGCTTGAAGATTGGCCATATTTTGAGTCATTTGATGCATAATGGCCAATAGAGATGGTTCAGACTGATGAGAGACAGGCTGATTAGACTGGGCTAGAGTTGGCCCTCCAGTACCTTGGGATCCACCCACAGGAGCCGTAACACCTTCAGTACCATCAGACTCTTCCTCTTCACCATCTTCCCCAGGACCTCTGAAAATGGTCCTTGAAGTTCCTGGAAGTCCACCAACTACTCCTGAAAATGAAATTGATCTTCTTGGCACTCTTCCTTCCTTCCTGGATGGTGCTGCTCCCTCCACAATGGGCCCTCAGTTGAGAAACTGCTGGTGTTGGATCAAGAGGAGCTCTTGGAGTTGGAGTGAGAACAGCTTGAGCTCTGGCCTGAGATCTTGTCTTTCCTTCAGGAGTGAATGTTGAACAGGCATGATTTTGGGAATAAAAATTAAGATAAATGAATAAAAAAATCAAAATTTGCTTGAAGTCAAAAAATAAACAATCAAATATTGAGGAAAACCAATTAATCAAATAAAAATTTTCAGGTACATTAATTAATCATATTTGAAATGAAGTGTTGAAGTCAAAATTAAATCAATGTCTTGAAGAAAAATTAATGAGTAAAAAGAAATCTTGAGGTAAATCAATCAATCAAATGTCAAAATGAATTCTTCAAGTCAATAAATCAATATGTCAAATAAATCAAATTCAAAATCAAAATCTTGCAGAAAATCAATCAATCAAATGAAATCTTGAAGCAAAATCAATTTATGTCAAAGTTCTTGATGTGAAAGTAAGCAAAATCAATAAAATTTTCAGGTTAATCAATTTTCTTGAAGTCAATTTCACTTATGCCAAATCAATCAATCAACTCAAATAAAGTGAGCTCTTCTTCAAAATCAAAATTCCTGAAGGATGAATCAAAAATGAATCTTGATGTGAATAATGTGTCTGAATGAATTTGATGAGAAATTTCAAAATAAACTTTAAAATTAAACCTGGATTATGAATAAAATTGATTTGATGATTTGCAAAAGATTTAAAAAAAGAGAAACAAACATAAAATTGGTCCAGCTTTCAATTTTCAGAATGAAGAATGAAGGAGAGAAAATTGAGAGGTGACAATAAATCATAAAGTTCATAAGCATTAAAGAGTCATAATTTCAATGAAATGAGTGAATGATATTATAAAGAAAGAATGAACAGAATGAAAAGAAATTATGAGTTAACTAGTATAATGTCACAAGGGCTCTTGGACAGAAAAGCAAGAGTGGCCTGGCACTCAGCAATCATGGAACTCACTTGGAAGTCTCCAAAAGAATAAAGAAAAGAAAATAAAGAATTGAATTCCTCTGATAAATATGCAGGTACAAAGATGAGATGCAATAAGAGGAAAGAGACACAAAATGGCCAAAGAGTCAATCAAGTAAGTCCTTAATCACTGTTCCAACATGCCAAAATGAACAATGGAATTAGTAAGGATATCACCACCAAGTATCCATTGACGAGAAAAGCAAGAATAAAGAAAAGGTGCTAAATGACTGACTTGATAATATCAGTATTCACTTAACAAAAAATGATCAAAGAAATAAAGATAAAAAACATAGATTAACTAACTGGGGGGAAAACCCCCAAGGTCAAAGGAGGCTGGTATATGTGAAACGTTGAGAGCTTTACTCCTTCAGGCTGAAAGCTAGTCTGTATTGAATCCTTGAAGCTGTATTGACAGCTTGATGAAGTGTATACCTTTCCAGATTGGGAAATGAACTGTGTTGAATTATTTTCCCATTATGTATGATTGAAATACAGCTGTTGATGAATCCAGACTGTATTGAAATGAATGTGGTTGCCAAGGTGGATTGATGGAGCACTGACTCTTGACAAACTGTTTTGAACTTCCTCTTGAATATCCCTTGATAATTTATTGCCAGTATTCCCTTGGAAGAATACATTGAATAAGAATAACCAATGATTGCTTGATGGTGCCATTGGTATTTGAGATTGACACTTGTCCTTGAGCCTTGATGAATCCTCTGGAGGACGTGATGCCTTTATTACCTGAATAAAAAGTTGAAATAACCATCTGATTTATGAACCATTGAGTTTCTGGTGAAAAAATGTGCATAATGCTGTATAACACCATTTATGGCATTTTTGGTTATTGAAGGTTGAAAGTGGCCAAAGGTATTTTGGAATTATGCCAGGAGGATAAGAGTGAAAATTGGGTTTTGGAGGCTTCAGAGGTGACAAAGTGGCTTTTGGGGTTTTTGGCCACTTTTGGTTTTTTGGCCAAATACAGCTAATAAAGCTTTAAAACTATATTTGCCCAAAAATGTGCAAAATGCACAGAAATGCACAAACTTCACAAAAGTGCACAAAATGCACAAATCTTTGCAATTAAGCCCCAAAAGGCCTGATATGTCCTTTTGGACATATTTCCCATAATACATGGTAAAATGGCATATACAGCTGAATACAGCAAAAATGCACAAAATGCACAAAAGTGCACAAAATGCGCAAAACTGTATTTAAAGCTTAAAAAGCCAAATACAGGATTTTTGGCTGTATTTTCCCTGTGGACTGGAAAATACCAAAGAGTGCCCAAAAGCATAGAAGGGCCAGGAAGGCCCTGATGATGGTGAAGGGGCCAGGTTGGCCCCAGAAGTGAAAATGACCATAAAAGCTCATAAAAGATGAGGGGGCCACTTTCGCCGGTATTATGGATCTGGCCAAATCTCCATAAAATTGATATGGTACTGATATGCCATATGGAGTCCAGGAGGGTAATTGCCATGGTTGTGACAGAGTAGCATGTGTATTGTCCCATTTGTCTTTGAAATATGAAAATCAGTCCTCCATGCACCTTACTGCATGCTTTCCAGATTTGTATAGCATTGGTTTGAAGCTAGAATCTGTGGGATATATCTCAACCAACTCTTTCCTCAAGAAATATTGGGGCAATCTGGGATTCCATCCTTTTTTTAGAATGGCAGGAGTCTGCTTGGTACTGGCATGAATGTATTTTTAATATGCTAATTCGAGTTCAAGTAGAATGGTAAGCCCATCATGGGTGAACCAATTGCAATATTTGAACTCTAGGCAATATGCAAAAAATCATCTGAACATGTCTTTCACAGTTTTAGATATTATTTCAGCTAGACCATCAGTTTGTGAGCTGCAGGTTTTAGAGAAGGATAACTTTCCTCAAAATAGCTGGAGAAGGTTTGCCCATAGTGCTGAGGTGAATTTGGCATCTGTTTCAATAATAATTTTTGTGAATATGCTAGTCCATGCTTATACTCTATCCCATATCAGAAGAACTGTATCCATGGCTGTATCATCTGTGTGAAATGGCAAAAAGATTGGAGTATTACTGAACATTTCAAAATTCATTAGGCATGCATTATAGCTTCTATCACCCCCTGGTGGTAGGCCAGTTACCCAATCAATATGGACAATTTCCCAAGGCCTTCTGGGTTCTTGGATTTTGATCATATTTTCAAGTCTTTTTCCAGTGGATTTCTTTTCCTTTTGAAATCTATCACAGGTTTGTCAATATTCTGAAACATCTTTTTGCCACATTGGTCACCATATAAAGTTCTTGACTGTATCCCTTGTTCTGTCCTCATATAGGGGTCCTGAAAAGGGGATTTAATGGCATTCCTTTAATACAAGATAGATTAAGGATCTCTCAACAAAGATCATCATGTGTGTTTAGTCCTATGGTAAATTATGTCATCAAGTAAATGAAATCTTCCTTCATCATATTACTTCTTCCATATTTCATCCAAGGCATGTATCAAGTAGTTATCCTTATAGTGTTTAGTAAGCAATTGGCAAAGAATGGTACAGTTCTTATCTTGATTATACCTGTCCCTTACTTCCTCAAAGGTCAAATACTGTGTCTTTGTCACACAATTCATAAAGAGTTCTTTCTATGGATGCAAAGTATTTGATTTGAAGCCTTTAGTAACCTGCAAATTCCAAAAATGAGTGGATTCCCTTTTTTTCTGAGGAATAGGTTTCAGTAGTACTGTTGCAATCTTGTTTTTCTCAATTCCAAGGGATTGGAAAGATACTACATGTCTGAAGGCTTTGAGTTCTTGAAATCCAAAATGACATTTCTTTAAAGCAATTTTCATGCTTACAGATTGTACATTTCCCAAAATTCTTGATAGTCTGTATATATGTTCCTCCCAAGTCTTGTAACAGACAATAATTTCATCAATGTAAATGATTAACAATCCTTCTGAGAGATCTTTAGGGAATATTTCATTCATCATCCTTTGGAAGTGTGAAGGTGCCTTTTTGATATCAAAAGGCATTCTTAAATATTCAAACACCCCACAATGAACAATAATTCTCAAATATTTTCTTTCTCTTGGTGTCTCTACATTTTTCTGGGATCCCTTAAGGGCAGCCATAGTGCTTATGTATACTTTCTGAGATATTTTAGTGAGGGAGATTTGGATTTTTGGTATGGGATACCTGTCTGAGACAGTGTAAGTGTTTAGAGCTCTAATGTCCCCAACCATTCTGGAACTTCCCTTATGCCATCCCCCTATGATTGGTGTTGTTATTTCTACTTCCTCATTGTGACGAACCTTTCTTATTACACTAAGATACAGTAGCTTTTTGATGTGAAGCTCAAGGGCTTTCTGGGTATGCAGGCCTTCTCAATATTGGTGTAAAGGGCCTCTCAATGTTCAAAATAATTTAAGCTTCATGAACAATAATTGTACCCAATGGTTCTTTATCAGATGCAAAGGCTTCCTTGTGATCATATAAAAAGGGAGAGAGATTCTTTTATTGTTAATCAGTAACATGAAGCCCTATTTCAGCTTCGTTAAACTGTTCTGACTTTAACTTCTCTAACTACAAGCTTACTGGTGTATATTCATGTTAACACTTCTATCATTCTCATAACAAAACTTTTATTATTTTGATAATAACACTTTCATTATTTTGATGATGACACTGTTATTATTTTGATAATAACACTGTTATTCTTTTTATAATAACACTTTTATTATTTTGATAATAGCTCTGTTATTATTTTGATAATAACACTGTTATTACTTTGATAATAACACTGTTATTATTTTGATAATAACACTGTTATTATTTTTTTAATAACACTGTTATTATTTTTTTTAATAACGCTGTTATTATTTTGTTAATAACACTGTTATTATTTTGATAATAACATTGTTATTATTTTGATAATAGCACTGTTATTATTTTGATAATAACACTGTTATTATTTTTATAATAACACTGTTATTACTTTGATAATAACACTGTTATTATTTTTATAATAACACTGTTATTATTTTGATAATAACACTGTTATTATTTTGATAATAACACTGTTATTATTTTGATAATAACACTGTTATTATTTTGATAATAACACTGTTATTATTTTGATAATAAAACTGTTATTATTTTGATAATAACACTGTTATTATTTTGATCATAGCATTGTTATTATTTTGATAATAGCACTAATATTATTTTAATAATTACACTGTTATTATTTTGATAATAACACTGTTATTATCTTGATAATAAAGCTGTTATTATTTTGATAATAAAGCTGTTATTATTTTGTTAATAACACTGTTACTATTTTGATAATAACACTGTTACTATTTTGATAAGAACACTGTTACTATTTTGATAATAACACTTTTATTATTTTGATAATAACACTTTTATGATTTTGATAATAGCACTGTTATTATTTTTATGATACAATGTTATTATTTTTATAATAAAACTGTCATTACTTGCATAATAACAGTTTTATTATGCAAAGAATAACGCTGTTATCATTTTCATAATAACACTGTTATCATTTTCACAATAACACTGTTATCATTTTCATAACAACACCGTTCTTATTTCAATTAATACACTGTCCTTTCTTTAATGATAACACTTTTATTATTTTCATAATAACACAGCTACTATTTTCAATGTAACATTGTTATTATTTTCATAATACCACTGTTACTACTTTCAGAATAACACTGTTATTAATTTCAGAATAACACTGTTATTATTTTCATAATAACACTATTATCAATTTCATAATAAAACTGTTATTATTTCCATAATAACACGTTTACTAATTTCATAATAACATTGTCAAAGTTTATTCAGAAGGTGGAATCTAGGTTTGATACCAAGATAGAAATAGGTTTACTTTGAAATTCCATTTTTATAGCTATTTCTTCTTTTCTAAGTGAAAAACATCTAGAGGAGCTGATAAAAACATTCTTCATTTAAAATCTTTCTATTTAGAAAATTACGCACTCACAAAATTGTCTCCATATTTCTGAAATATTCCCCAAGCCTATGGAACTGCATATTCCTGGAACTATTCAAGGATACATTCTACTAAGACATTCATGAATACTTTGCATGTAAAATCAGATAAATATCCAAAAAAATATCAATTTTGTGTCTTTAATTCTTTATTCAATCAAAACTGAAAGAAAAACATGAACATTGCTAATATAATGAATGAACTAAGTAGAAGTTTTATAAATAAAATCTTATTAATATGCCTCTATGTATTTTTTGTCAATATTTCATTTCAAGACGCTTTATTTTGTGAATTTAAATTTTTATTTCTGTTTCTCAATTCTTTCGAATGGTAAATCTCTCAAGTACATGTTCTTCCATAAAATTACTATTAGAAAGCTGGCTACACCTGAAAGCATGTGTTGCATTTGGAATTTTACATTCAAGATAGACTGGAGGCAGGTTGAACATAGGAAAAGAATTTCGATTTAGAAATGGAAGTTTTAGAATAAATTCAAGTCACAAATTCTGAATTCAGTTTGATCAATATCAATGCTTTTTCCAGGTCTTCAAGGCTCAGAATTAAACAATAAATTATGAAGATACTTGTTTTAATATTATTTTTTATCTTTTATCCTTCAATTTACAAAAATATTCAATATTTGGGGTATTTCTTAGATCATTTCACATAAATAATACAGCTTCAGTATGAACTAACTTTCAATATCATATATGGGAGCCCACAGAATCATAATATGTGTATTGAAAGCCTTTGAGTTTGAATTAACTTCCTCATTATTAATAAAATGGCTTAGGGAGATCGTGAAAAGATTCATAATTATACTCTACCATTAAAATTCTTGCTCTTGTGAAGTCAGTATTTTGTGAGAAATTATATGTGTTCTTTTTGCTTCATTTTCTAGGGAGGTTATGATTAAAATTGAGAAAGTCTGTCCAGATTTAGGGAACAGTGTCATTTCAGGGAGAGGCGCATACACATTTAGGCTTTATTGAAACACTATAACCACTATTTCAGCCCATAAGCTGATTTGGAGGAGGTCTTTACACTTATAACTAGATAATATAGATATTTAAATTGAAAAATTGGCTTCACTATTACAATGGGGGACTTTCTCATTATGAAATTCCATGGTGTAAGCTAAAGAGTTTTGTGATTTTCATATAAAAACATGTATTAATTATAGTACTTTCAATATTAATAACCATCAATAACATAAGATTTTTTAATGTTTTTGAGAATCTAATTTTTCTCTTTCCTGATACCAATTTAGATCCACTTTCTATGCTGTTGTGAAGAAACTATGAATTCTGATCTGAGAATTTTGATTAAGTGTATTACTTGAAGATCTGAAGAAACCAGATTTTTGAAGTTCTTATCTGGAGTGAAGAAGGTTAAGAGCTGTATCAAAATGTAAAATAAAGCTAAAATAATGCATGGATTTGTGTGACATTTCTGGAAAGGTAATCTTCATCTATCAATGTGGCTAGTCATTATTGCAAACAATTATCCGATTATTTGAGAAAGTTTTATCAATATATATTTCTATGGAATTCATTTCTTTTACTATTTTTTCTGTATTCTATAAGACTTTTACATTATAGCTTTAGCTCTCTTAATAATTAATGTACTTTTAAATTATTGGGATATATTGAAAGCTTTCCATGCACTAATAAATTGAAGATTCTATATGAACTGGTTTGGCTGATAACATTCATTACCTCAAAATATCTTCTTGAATTTATCATTGATACAAAATCAGAAAATCAGATTATGGAAAATATTTAGAATCTAATATCCCAGTTTCTCTACATTAAAATTTCCTAAAAGAATATAGAAGAAGCCTTTATAGACTCTTATCAAGAGCTCTATTGAAGCTCACTTAAATATTCAATATCTATTGAGAAGAATTAGAAACTGCATATCTATAAATAAAGAAAATAATCAATTCAGTTGTTTTGAAATAATGGGAGGATTATCACAAGGAAAAATAGCTGGTATAAATTGGTTCTTGAAACAAATTTCTGTCTCATGATATATTTGTAAAGCTTTTGAGAAGTTTGAGAAGCTAAGATCATTTTTATAAACCTATACAGCCTAAAATAATGACAAATCATTAATTATCAGTTGTTTGTGAAGCTTAGTTGAGCATAGTATATATGAAGCTACTTCAAGTGTTTTTGAAAGAGGATATTAGAATATTTCTTTTTTTGTGTTTATCTTTAATTGAAGGCTGGAAGTATTGATTAAGGTAAAATTTTGAAGAGGGAAGCCACAAAGCTATGGTGGAAAGTATTGGGACCTAAGCTTTAGCTGGCACAAATGTTACATCAGATCTATGTTCAATTAGGATCAAAGTATGGTCCAAATCATGTTTAAATTATCAAATTTTTATTATCCAAGGTTTCCCACGGGATTCAATTAGCTTAAAATATTTCTTATGGAATTTTGTGAACAGTGTTTTCTCAGAACCTTTCATGACCACAGAGACATTTATTTTACAAAGAAATGGATCAATTATTGAAGTAAATCATGAATCATATTCTTTTATCCCTGGAAATATAATAAAAGTCTGCAACGAAATATTTTCAAACTTAATGAATCTTCTCTTAAATATTTAAGTAAGCAAAGACATATTATTAATTATAATATTGACAATATTTGAGCAATATTACAGGGAAATAAAATCTTTGTGAGACTTTTTTGATATAATACTATTCTATATGGGCAGATAGTTCTTGGAGCTTCAGCTAACTGGTCTTTCTTCCTTTAAATAAAGCAAAGATTCTAATATTCAATTTTCTCATCAGAGCTGTATTGAGCTCCTATAACCCTATAGTTTTTTCACACATTTTTTCATAGCATAAATATACTTTAACTTGAAAGCTGGATGTGCAAACAGAAACACAAAAACTGCAAAAAAATATCAAAAAATTACCTTTCAAAAAATCTTTTGAATAAAGTGATGGAGCTCACTCAATAAAATAAGGGATAGAAGAGTACATGAAATATGTGCTTCACTTCCTTTCATTATAAAAAATAAATATTTTTGGTTTTTGTTATGGAAAATAAGTAGAAAAAACTTTCTTTATGCTACTCAAAAAAGTTGTCTTTTATTGTTTTTATTTCACTTTTTAAGTTTTCTTATTTATTTCCATGGTGATATGTCATTTTGAGTATTTTATGACTTTTTGATTTTTTGTCTTGTTATTTGAGTTTTCCTATGTTTCTTTTCATGTGATTTATTGGATTTAACTTGATTTTATGTTTTTTTTGTCAATTCAAATTACAGTAGGAGGCTTTGTAAGGTCCGCTACTTTCAATTTATTCACAAAGGTCAAATGTGTTACAGTAAAATACCTGTAATATCCAGTGCTACTACTGTAAATTTTTCAACAATTGTTGACAATTATACATTAGCTGTAATTATAGGGCCTCTCATGTCATTTCCTTTTCAGTTTTTGATTCCCTTCAGTAGCAAGGGCTTTACCACATACAGCCCAGTGTTAAAGTATAAGCATAAAACTAAAATTTATGCTAATACACAAAACATTAATTATTGTAATTACTATTTAAATCGCATCTTAGATAAAATTTGTCTTCCCCCTTAGGGCAGTTTCTTTTTGAAACTTTTGCTTCTTGTTTTCATTTTCTACTATTTTCTCATCATGTATTAGCAATAAATATTGACCCTTAGGGGAGTTTCTCTGTTAAATGTTTGCTTCTCATCCTTCTTCTCTACTATTTTCTCATCACCAAGTACTTTTCTTTCAAAATAAGTGATAATAACCCAAGAAAGGGGAGAAAAATTAATTTTCTCTTGAAAGAAAAGAGAGATTTTACCCTTAATAATATAGATTGATAAAATTTAATGATGAGCAAAACTTACCAGAAAATGAGAAAAATAAGAATGATAAATAAATTCCAGGAATTTTAATTAATTAATGAGAAAGATATTATGTCTCTTGAAAATCACTTTATTGAAAGGAATTTTAAATCCCTTGTCTGTTTGTTCTGAAGCGACGGGAGTTTAACTATTTGAAATGCAAAAATATCCACAATCCAGTTTATTCAGAAGAGGATCTGTGAAAAAATCTTAATTTGATATATAGAAGCCATTTTTTTCAAAAGCAATAAGAGATAATATCTTTCTAAATTAGTAATAAGTCAAAAATCAAGAAAGATAAAGGCTTTATTCATTTATAAGACTTGATTTAACTTATTTTGGCCATCAAAAGGATATAACTGTCAAAATTGAAAATATATTTGTGAATTCTTTTTTTATCATAAAGAAAGCTCTTTTGAATCTTAAAATATAAAAGAAAAGGATTTTAATTCAATATTCTCTATTTCTACTATATTCGATCAAAAAAGGAAACAAAATCTTGGAAATTATTTAATATTCCAGTGGCTTAGAATAACTTGGAATAACAAAAAAGGTTGAAGGTCTGAGTCTAACATCATTCAGAAAAAGGGTCCACACTCAGTCTAGGATGGGTTTAAGCTTATTTCCAAATGCAAACCTTTCTGTCAGCCATTTTTGTCATGGTAAATGACAGTTTTAAGAGTTAATACCAGCACCATAACCTTTCTGTAGAAAGAAAATAAAAGTTATTTGGAACATATTTACACTTTATATCCAATTTAATATATGAAGATTCATTTTTTCAAAAATAGACTATTATGAAAAGCCACAGATTTTCATAATTGCGGATATAAATCCTTGAAATATTTTTTTGAATTAAAGATTCATTCAAAAAGGGGACAGAAAAATCAATATAAAATTGATTTAATATTGTGAGAAGGTTCAAAATGATCAGTATATCAGAGCTATTTTATACCTTTTTGAGATATCAAAGCACAAAATATTGATTATTTAATTCTTTTCTTCAAGGGGCGATTAAATTCTATTTATTGAAACAAAATGTGAAAAAATAAATTCCATTCTCGGGCTTTGATTTTTAAAGAGAAACTTTTAGTTTTTTGGAAATATTTCTCATCAATATACTACGCTTACATATCATCTTATTTAAGACAATAAAAATTTGGATTTTTTTACTGAAGAATATGGACATGTTATAGTATTTGACTGAACTTATATATATGAAATTGATCAAATACTCTATTTAACCAAGGAGATCGTTATATTTTCCTTCTTAATTCTTAGATAGTTATTCATCATTGAAATTGGTTTCAAACTGTTCTTCTTTTCAAAAAAATGAATCTTGGAGATTTGTATTATTTATTTAATAAAGAAAGGAATTTCATATTGGAAAAAGGCCCTTAAAAAGATTTCAAAATCTTCAGAACCCTCTTTTTACAAGTAGTTAGATTAAACTATTGGAGGATCATAATCATTTTTGATGTGCTACAGATATAAACAGCATTTGAGAAACCAAGTTCTCATAGAATACAGAAAATATCAGAATATCTTTGGCAATCCACATTCCTTCAACAAAAGTAGTTCTCAAATTATTAATGTTTCGATTTAAGTATTAAAAAAGAGGCGATGAATTGCCAAATTGATATTTTAATTAATATTTTACTTAATTCTAACTTCAAATTAAAGAAGTATAACACTGAGAGATTATAATTTAAGTGAATCAGTTAGTTCTCTACCCAATCTATTGGTATAAAATTCTCTTAAATTAATAATGGCTTTTAATAATCAAAAGGATATTATAATCACTGTGATACTAACTGTAATAGGAAATATTCAAAATTTTGAAATTTTTTGAGTAAGATATACTAAGTTAATTATAAGTATTCTGAATTAAAAAACAGGTTTTCCAAAAAAAATTCAAAATACGAGATCGGATGGAATGTTGTTAAAAGTTTGAAATTTCTGAATTCTGAAG
This sequence comes from Austropuccinia psidii, assembly GCA_023105745.1. Taxonomy (NCBI): domain Eukaryota; kingdom Fungi; phylum Basidiomycota; class Pucciniomycetes; order Pucciniales; family Sphaerophragmiaceae; genus Austropuccinia; species Austropuccinia psidii. The sequence continues at coordinate 50,455,514 of JALGQZ010000007.1, read as the reverse complement.
AAATTCTTAATTCTTTGAAAAAGTTGATTCAAATGGATGGGTAATAATTTTAAATGATTCAGAAATGGTGAAAGAATCTGAAATAGCTGGGGTCTATTAAGGATCTCAGCTAAAAGGGAACTTGGGAATAATATAGATCCTTAAAAGCCACCAATTACACGCAAATAGAATAAAAAGCCGAATTTTCCATAGAATTATTATAATATATACATAACTCCAAGGGGAATCAAATATCTTCTTTCACAGCTCATTTAATATAGAGATAGGATGTAGTACATATATTCCCAATATTATTGGGAACTTTGAAAATGAATTTTCTAATTTTTCAATTCATTCTTCATTCTTCTTGGATACACCATTTCTTAGATACAAATCTGACTAATGATAAAGAGTATTAAATGAAACATTTTTCTTCTATGATTGATTATTATATTGGTTAGTTGGATTTAGAGGAGTATATAATTAAAATCTCTGGGCCATATATCAGAAAAGAATTTCTAACTACTGTTGAATTACTCATAATTGAAAATCTCTAATCCCATTTATTGTATAAAAATAACTTGAGAAAGGAATAAAATGAATACCCTTGTAAAAGGTTAATATTCATCATTTGCAAGCTATTTGAAAATTATGATTTTAGAAACATAGCTATAATACTGAAGACTTTTTTTTGAGCTTCAATACTCAAATAACTTTCAAATGAACATGATTTTCTAGGCTATAGCTCCCTATTTTGAAGTATTTCAAGGAAAATAAAATGGCTTAGAGTATTCTTAAAGACCTAAAAATATATTTTGAAAATGTAGAAAATTGATTTTTAATTTATTTGGAGAAATTTGAATTGAAATTTTGATCTGTTTCAATTAATTAGATTTTAAAGGAAAAATCCCCAGTAGCAATAGAAGAGCTTTATCATAAAGAAGAATAATTAAATAACCGTAAAGCATTAATTGGAATACTTAGTATTAAGTTTTATTAGAATGGGAATAATGATTCTCTTTTTTTATTTTTTTAAATTCTCACCAATTATTTGAAGAGGGTATTATCTACCCCATATTTTATCTATGAAAAATAATATTTCAAAAATTGTTTTACAAGACAGTTCCATTTCTTGAAAAATATTCCCATTTTTTGGAACAAAACTATTTGAATATATCATTATTTAATATGAAATTTTGTATTACGAAGAGGGAGACATTTAGAAATGCAAAAAATGAAATACTCATGTGCATATATCAATGGACAAGTATTAAGAGATACTAGATTCTTATTTTTACGGAACTCATGATGAAGGATATTACATATAAAAACAGAGATATAGCCAAAAAAGAAACAATGTATTTTAATAATAGAGAAATACAAAGGAAAGATTTTGAAACCTACATCTAATATATGCAATTGTTATAAAAGGATTAATTTTCTCAATTAAAAAAAATTGAATAATACATTACTTTTGTGCCTTTGAAAAAAAATAAGAACCAAACCTTCTATTTCTATTTATTTTCTTTTTGCACTTGTTAAAATATAAGATATTAGCCCATTGAATTTCTATTATATAAAAAAGGGCTAAATATCTGGCACAAAAAAATCAATTCTCTAGTATATGACAACAAATTTCATTAGTTTGATCTTTGAAGAAGTTTTTTTATGAATATCATAGCTCAAGGAAATCACCATCCAATACCATAGAACTACTGGAAAGCACAATTATTTTTCTCTTCTAGTGTTAGATGTTGAAAATAATTCATGAGAGGTTTTGCAACCTTTTAAAGCTTAGTTTATTTATTTAATGAAATTTTTCAAATAATGGCTAGTATGAAGGAAAAAAATGAAAAATTTTGCTTGTAATTATCTGGGATATTTTTTATCAAAATTGAAAATGAATTACACAATATCCTTAAGATTTTCAAAGCCATAATCCAGCCCAATGAATGGGGATTTTGAATCTAAATTTTATATGCCAAAGATAATTTTGAGCTTATCAAAAAGGAGAACTTTGAAACAGCTCATCTACTCTATTATTTTAGCAACTAATTTCCTCATTCCCCTTTCCTCTTTCTTATATATATATCCTTTTCAAATATATTGAAATAAATTACTTCTCCTATTGGAAAATAATCCAAATTTGAATGGGAAATGATTAATCTCTAATAATAGGAAACATATAATCTCAAAATTAGATGGATATTCCTAACAGCTATATGGGAAGAAGTGGAAGAAATTCTTATTAAAATGTCTTTCTAAGTATTACCCTTTTTCTATTTTGAGTTACAAGCTCAAAATATTGACTATTTTTGAATTAAAATACCACTTTTGAGGTGTATCTACATTTCATCAAAGAAGGATCCTTTAGAAAGATGAAATTTTCAATATAAAAAGATATTTTAGTGAGCTTGAGATATTTAGATCATATTACAAACACTTTAAGTTTGGGTTCTTATTATTAGCATATAGATAAGTTTAAATGACATACAGCTCAAATCAAATTTTGGTTTATCTAATGGCTCGTAGCTTCAATAATATGGAATTATTGATAAAGGAATTTGAGCACAACTATAACTGTTATGAATCTAAATATCTGAGAAAAATGGAAATTTAAGGGATAAACATTTGGAAAAATTTTGAAAGTAGAGTTTTTATAGCTAAAAATAAATCCAAAAGTCGGTTGTGATTTTTATTTCCTACATATCCATTGTAATATTTGTCTATGAAACTGTTGATAATAATACTATTAATCAACAGCACTATGACTGCCCTGATGAAATATAATAATAAAAATTATTATAACCACAATTAAATAAATAATTAATTAATAATTTCTTTTACTTGTTATACACTACTGGTGATTATGACAGTAAGCAGTAATTTTCTACAAGAAGTATTTAATGATAAAACTTCCTTATTAAAATAATAAAATTACGTTAATATATAATTATCTTTTGCAAGAATAATTATAAATATAATTTTCGAAGGAAACAATTACTAGAGAAAAACCTTTAAGAATTAAGACAAAACACTCACTAATACGCCAAAGAGCTTATTAAATGATTATAGTAGAGAAATTTGATGGATAATTGTGGATTTAAAGGATAAAAATTGATTGATAACAGGATTACAACTGACACAACCATGGCAATTCACCTCCTTGGATCTGTATATGGAATATCAAGCCACAGTCTTTTATGGCCAATTGGCCATATCCATCACCAATGGCCAATATGGCCACGTCATCATCTTATGGACCATTTATGGCCATTTTTCTTTTGGGACCTTCATGGCCCTTAACCTCAATCCAGAAGCCATAGTGGCAATTTATGCCCAATTGGGTATTTCTGGTCATTTCCCTCAAAACCAGGGGAACTGGCCCAAATGGCTTTTTTAGCCATTTGGGCTCATAATGTGCATTTTGCGCACTTTGATGCAAAGTGTCCAAAAGACACTTTCCCAACCTTTGGGCCTGTTTGTGGCTCAGAAATCAAAAGTGGCCAAAAGCCCCAAAGGACCCAGAAACACCTTTCCAAGCTCTGGAGCCATCACATCCCTCTTTTCCCCTCTGTCTTTCCATCTCAAGGCCTTTGGACATAATCTTCTCTCCAATGAACCAATATGCCATAAATGATGTTATATATCATTATGCATCATTTTTCAACAGTAATTAAGTGGTGGAAATATCAAATGGTCATTTCAATATTACAACATATCATCATTTCATCAAGGCACCCAATCATTCAGAGGACTCATCAAGGCTCAAGAGCAAGTGTTTCAGCATCAAAGACCAATCACGCCATCAAGACGTCATTGGATAATTTCATTCACAGTATTCCTCTAAGGCAATACTGTTCAACCATTCTCAAGGGATTCCAGAGGGAGTTCATTCATTCATTTTTCAAGTGTCAAGGCTCAACTCAATCCATCTTGGCAACCACCTTCATTTCAATACAGTCTGGATCCATAAAGAACTGTATTTCATTTTGAAGTATGGGAAATTCATTCAACCCATTTCAATTGCAATATTAGCCAGCTGTGTCAATTCCCAAAACAATCAATACAGATCAGTTTTCCGCCTGAAGAACTCAAGCTCCCAACGTTTCACATATACCGGCTACCCTTTCCACCCTGGGGGGTTTTTCCCCAGTTAATTAATATATTTTGATTTTATTTTATCTTTATGTATCTTACCATCTTTGTTAAGTGAATACTGACATTATCAAGTCAGTCATTTAGCAACTTTTCCCTTATTCCTTCTTTTCCTGTCAATGGATATTTGGTGGTCATATCCTTACTAATTCCATTGTTTGTTTTGGCAGGTTGAAACAGTGATTAAGGACTTAATTGGTTGACCCTTTGGCCATTTGGATTCTCTTTCCTCTTATTGCATCTCATCTTGTACCTGCATATTTCTTAGAGGAATTCATTCTTTTATTTTTATTTATTTATTCTTTTGGAATCTTCCAAGTGAGTTCCCTGATTGCTGAGTGCCAGGCCACTCTTGTTTTTCTGTCCAAGAGCCCCTGTGACATTATATTAATTAACTCATAATTTCTTTTCATTCTGTTCACTCTTTCTTCATAATTTCATTCACTCATTTCATTGAAATTATGACTCTTTAATGCTTATGAAACTTATGATTCATTTTCACCTCTCAATTTTCTCTCATTAATTCTTCATTATGAAAATTGAAAGCTGACCTCAATTTTCATTTTTGTTTCTCTTTCAAATCTTATTTAAATCATCAAATTTTTAATTCATTCATAATTCAGGCGTCATCTTAATTTTCATTTGATTTTCAAATTTTTCATCAAGTTATTCAGACACATTCTTTACATAAAGATTCATATTTGATTCATTCTTAAAGAATTTTGATTTTTTAAAGAAGAACTCACTTGATCTGGATTTTATTAATTGATTTGACATAAATTGATATTGAACTCAAGAAAATTGATTGACCTGAAGTTTTCATTTATTTTGCTGATTTTTCACATCAAGATTTTTGACATAAATTGATTTTGCCTCAAGAATTCATTTTGATTGATTGATTTTGCAAGATTTTGATTTTGATTGATTTGACTTATTTGATTCATTGACTTCAAGTTTTCATTTGATATTTAATTGATTGATTTACCTGAAGATTTCATTTGATTTATTGATATTTATTGATTTTCCTCAAGACATTAATTTTGATTTTTGACTTCAAGCATTATTTCAGTTGCCTTGTCAGCCTGTGACTCAAAACAGAGCACTAGCATGACATCCAACATACCATAAATAATGGTATGGCAAGTATTGAACAAACATAGTCAATACAGGTAATAATTAAGATAAAACAACCCTCTTACATTAAACACCAACCTTATCCAAACAGAATAAGGAAACCTAGAGGAGAATAAACAAGTCAAAACCCTTATTTTCACCTCTCATCTAACTTATGCATATTTAAGTTATCCTATACCAAAATGGTATTTTTCTGAAAGATCACATAGAGAGCTACACAATGATATCATCCATGTTGTTGTAACACCACTACAACTGGAGATACCATATAACCTCATTTTCAAAACCAAGTCCCCCTGAAAGTCAAAGAGGGCTTGTACAAAACTGTACAAAAGTACAACCAAATTAAAGATATCAACAAGAGCTTTAATTTGAGACACCTTAGACCTCTGTATCTCTTAAATTGACTGAGGGATCTTGGTTCAAAGGTTTAATAACCAAAATACAGATATTCTGAAAATAAGGAAATAAACAAACCCCTGTATCTTTGGCATACACTCATACAACTGTACAGTGTCATATACCAAACTGTAGGGCTAATCAAGCCCTACAAAGCTGTATCATCAGAATACAGATATCTTCCAAATTGAAGAAGATATCTAGCATGGAAGTTTTTGAAGCCTCATACTGATGTACAAAATTACATCCAAAAACTTAAAACCCTTATAACTTTTGCTATTTGCAAGAAGGGTAAACATGAAGCATACCAAATTGAAGAGCTCATTAAGCCCTTCAGTTCTGTGCTCTTAGTTTCTTGATATCTCAAAAACTGACTGAGATATCTTGGTTGGAAGTATTTTGACCAATACTGGTCTGTACCAAACCTGTACCAACCAGTACAGCTTTGATACTTAAAATAATGGTTATTTAAAGCTTAAACCCGCCCAGAATGACCAATATTGATCATACAGACACCAGAACAACGTCATCCAAGTGCTGACGTGGCAGGTGAAAAGTTCTTTCACCCTGTATTGATCCAGAATGATCATTTGTGGTTCCAAAACCACAATTCTGTCTATATTGACGTCAGAATTGAGGATCTAGAACCACAGACTGACCACTGGAGTGAAAACTTTCACTCCTCTGACGTGTGAAGAGTTAATAACTCTTGACAGTCTTGGAAGATATAAAAAGGAGGGTTTTTCCCTTGAAAACCCATCATCTTATCTTACATTACCATTATTCTTACGTGACAAGACTGTTATTCATCAGTAGTGTCCTTAGAATTATTTAAGATATAATTAGAATATAATTATTGTAGTGTTTCTTTACAGTCAAAGATATTAGAGCATTGCAACCCAGGTCCTCAATAGACTCATCACCACTGTTACCACGTAGCAGTAGGACCTGAAGATTTCATTTTTTATTTATTTTGACGTGTCACAGTCATAGTACTAGCTTGTATTTACTATTTTTAAGCTACTACATAGACTCACCCTGACATTTTGGGGGCCTGGCTGTGGTTTTTCAACCTTATTGGACGTGTTTGAACTGAATTAGGCGTAAAATTCAGTCACTTAAAAGATATTTTACTAACAGTAAGTAACATTTTGAATTTTTTTTCATCTTTATCATTATTTTTTAGAATCATATACTATATATACAAATTTTTCCTCCAAAAAATATATATTATAAATATTTTTTGTTGAGAGTAAGAGTACATATCCTCTTTTTTATTATATTGCAATAATTTCCACGTAATTTGATAATAATACAACAGTATTATTCAAATTTCAATAAGAATAATAATATACAAACAGGATATTATTCATTTTACTATTATTTTTCACCAAAGTGCGTGAAAATTAATATAGAAACAATTTATTAATAAATAATTAATAAATATTAAATAATAAAATAATTTTTTATTATTTATAAGGAATATTTTAATTAAATATTTCCTTTAAAAACAAGATATCACTCAAATTGACGTGAAAACTTGTAATTAATTGATATTTTTAATCAATATCAAGTGTTATAATAAATATTATTTATAATATTTATAATAACAAATCAAATTTATTATAATTTAATAAATTTGACGTGTTTATATAAAAAAAACACAATAATATCCAAGTGAATCATTCACAAAACACTTGGATATTACAGTTTTCACTTATAAAACATAAGTGAAAAACTCAAAAAACTGTTATTTTTCAATAAAAACACATAAAAACAATTAAAAAAAACATAAAAACCTCAAAAATTTCGAAAAATAACAGTAGAATTGAATATAATCATTTTGTTTTATCATAAAATACTGATATACAATCTGAAATATCTTTTCTGAATAGTGGACAAAGACTATATTCCATTAGAAACCCAGTCACAAGGAAATCCATCTGTGACAGCCTCAGAAGACAGAGAGGTGCTGCCAAAAACCAAGGGCAAGCAGAAAAGACACAGTGAAGTGACAATCAACTCAAAAGATTTGACACCAATAGCCGTGCCAAGGGCCAAAAAACCCAGAAAAGCTCCAACAAAACCAGTTGGATCACCAAAACAGATTGAGAAACAGAAAATCACTGTTATTAACCCAGTTGTAAACTATAAAGGCAAATTACCAAAGAGTATAGACCATAAATTTGTACAAGGGCCTGCTAAAGGTAAATAAACCTTGAAAAATACAACATTTTTTTGTCTGTTATTTTTTAACATTGTTAACATGACACCTCCACTTCTTAGAGATCTTGGATTCCCAAGAAATCAACCAGAACACTGGCCAAGAAGACACAGAGGAAGAAGAACTGGAGCAAATGACCAGCAAAGGACTTACCATCAGGGAACTCCTGCCCAAGGTCCTGTTCCAAATCAAATTCAACCCAGAAGTCCAACCAGGAGATTGGACAGATGCAGAACAGGTCCTCCAAATACACAAACTCCTGAGAGACCTCTTCACATGGAGCATGGACAACAAAATGTTCACTATGGCAGCATCATGGGCAGAAGTGGGGATAACAACCCAGAAGATCTGTCTCAAGCAAATGGCTTGGATGGAACTTATGACAGAAATGCAAGGTTGGAATCCCAACAAGAATTTCAAACTCTTAGAAGAAAGAGCAACCAGAATCAAAGAGAACCAGGCAGCCATACAAGCCATAGGGAGATCTTGGCACAAGGAAGAGCCCAGTCAGATTCAGGTACCCCCAGAAATGGAAGGAGAAGTCCCATCTTCCCCACAACAATCCAGCAGTTCCTGGCCCTACAAGCCAAAGGAAACTTCATCCAAGGCTCCCCAACCCTTCCAGGTAGTTTCCAACAGGAGAAAAGGAGCCCAAGGGAAAAACAAAACTTCTTTCAACCAGAGGAAGAAAGAAGCAGACCCATTGATGAAAAAGCTGATGGACTTAGTCCAAGAAGTACACAAAAACAAGAAATAGTTGTACCTACAAATAGTTTTGATAGTTCTGACTCAATAGACCCAGAATTAATGACTGAAACTACAATCCACACTCATGAGTTTGAAAACAAATTCACATGGACCAAATTGGCCCAATTCATGGATTGGACATATGAAACCTCAGGAAAAATGAGGACAGAAATGGAAACATTGAAAGAAGAAAATGCTTTCCAAGCAACAGTCATTAAAGACTTAAATACAAATCTGGCCAAAATTTGGACAGAATTTGAAAAAACTAACAGACAGTTGAATTCCATTCTAGAAGAACAACAAACTGTGAGGAGGGATCTGAGGAATATCCAGCAGCAGCAGGATAGCCTTGACAAAGAAATTGATTACCTCTATGACAGGGAAGAAAATCAATACCCTCCAACACAAGGTCAGCCTACTACCTCTACAAAATTGAAAGAAGAGGATAAAGACTATGACCAGGAACCTGAATATCAGATTCCAAAGTTAAGATCAGAGTCAGTGTACCAAGATGGGGAAAATCTCAACTATTCAGAGAAACAGGCACTAAAACAGTTACCAGAAGTAACAAACTGGCCAAAGTTCTCAGGAATTGGGGAATATGACCATATGGAGATCATTGACTATATTGATGGACTCTTTGTTGATGTCCCAAAAATACCAGACTACTGGATCATAACAAGACTTAACACAGCATTCAGAGGACATGCAAACATATGGTATACTGAGATGAAAGAAATACATGGCAGGAAAAGCTGGCCATGGTGGAGGAACCAGATTATACAAAAGTATAGCAATGGTAGTTGGATCTGGCAAAAGACCATGTCCTTTGAAAGTGATAGATACTCCACAGAAAAAGACCCTTATGAATGGTGCCTCAAACAAACAAAGAGGCTGAAATCTATTGATCCCAATATGACAATAGAAATGAGAAACCATAAACTCCTAACAAAATTGCCAGGAGATCTAGAACATGCAGTCAAATGCAGATGCAACAACATCAGCAGCATTGATGACATAGCAAATGTCATACAAGATGTGAGAAAGAAAACCTCCATAGGAAGGTACACATCCTATAAACCAAACTTCAAAGACAAGAGGTCTGAAGTTAAAGAGACAAACAAAGAAAAAGGGAAAGAAACCCCAAAAAAGAAATATGTGTGCCACAACTGTGGATCACCAGACCACTATTCCAACAATTGCACAAAACCAAAAAAGAAAATATATGCAATTGATGAAGAATCAGAAGAAGAACAAACAGGTGAAAAATCTGATTCTGACAGCATGGGAAATGGTATGAGAGCAGAATCACAAAGTGAACCTGATACCATGGAAGAATACATAGTGGAATGCAATGAAGAAAGTTCACTTGACATACAAGACATTGAATTGGATTCAGGAATACCACAAATAACAACAGACAAAGAGCTCTGTAAGAACACACAGAATGCACAAACATTCCTGGTAACCCCAAATAGAGGGATGGGATTCATTCATGGAACACCTACAAAATTGACAGTTTACATTGAGAACTGTAAACACCCAATGATCATTGACACAGGAGCAAGTTGCTCCATAGTGGCAAAAGAATACTTGGAACAACACTTCCCCAAATGGGAAGAAGAGATAATCCCAACAAAAGCTAGAAACTTTAAAAGTGCATCAGGCAAAATGCACTCACTGGGGACAATAATCAAAGAGATAATTATCCCACACCAAAAAGGAAATATCAGACTGGAACCTGAATTTGTAGTTGTAGAAAATGCACATGTACAAGGATTCTTACTAGGTACAGAGTACCAAAGAATGTATGGCATGGATATTTGCAATAGTAAAAACAGATATCTTACCATAGGTACAAAGAAAGACAAAAAATTTTCCTTTGACATAAATCATGTAACAAATGATAACACCTTGAAAGAACTAGTGGAAGAATTCAAAGAAGCTCAATATGGCACTCAACTCACCAGTAAAATGAAACTCAGCTTACTGAAAGTATTGAGAAAACATAGAGAAGCTTTTGCAATAGGAGATGAACCACTAGGAAAAATCAAAGGACATGATATAGAATTATATCTAGATGTAGAAAGACCATATCCACCTATGCTTAGGAGACCACCATACCCAGCCAGCATGGAAACTAGGAAGGAAATTGAGAAACATATCAATGAACTCCTAGAAATGGGGGTAATAAGAAAAATAGGACATAATGAGATAGTAGAGGTCACTACACCAGTCCTTATAACTTGGCATGATGGTAAATCCAGACTATGTGGTGACTTCAGGGCTTTGAATAATTACACCAAAGCAGACAGGTACCCCATCCCAAGGATACCACATGCACTAGATAAGCTAGCAAAAGCCAAGTTCATTACAAAAATGGATTGCATGAAAGGTTTCCACCAGAATGGGGTGAAACCAGATTCCATCAAACTGCTGAGAATTATATGCCATATGGGCATATATGAATATACTAGAATGCCATTTGGCATTAAGAATGCACCAGCCCATTTTCAAAGGATGATGGATACCATATTTCAAGATGAAATTATGGAAGGGTGGATGGTAGTGTACATTGATGATATCATAATATACTCAGAAACATGGGAAGACCATGTGAGGAAAATTGATAAAATATTGGGAAAATGTGCACCAATCAACATGAAGATATCTCTTAAAAAATGTAACTTTGGACAGCAAGAACTGCTAGCCCTAGGACACAAAGTTTCAGGTTTGAGTCTAGCTATAGACCAAAATAAAGCTGCTGCAGTACTGAAGAAACCAGTACCAAAGAACATTAAGGAAATGCAATATTTTTTGGGCTTTGCTAGTTACTACAGAAGCCACATTAAAAACTTTGCACACATCACTAGTAGTCTATACAAACTGTGCTCAAAGGATGTAGTCTTTGAAATCACCAAAGAAAGAAGGGATGCATTTGAGAAGATCAAACATGAACTGACCAATGCCCCTGTCCTGATGATGCCTGATTTTGAACTACCATTCAAACTATATATAGATGCAGCATGTAGTCAAGGACTAGGAGCAGCACTACACCAGAGGCAACTAGTGGATGGAATACCCAAAGAAGGGGTAATTTGCTATATATCAAGACAACTGAAAGACTCAGAAGCCAGATATGGAGCTACTCAGACAGAATGTCTCTGTTTGGTATGGGCGTTAGAGAAACTCCATTACTACTTAGAAGGAGCAGTATTTGAAGTTTTTACTGATTGCACAGCCCTCAAATCACTGTTGAACATGAAGACAACAAACAGACACATGCTTAGGTGGCAAATAGCCATACAAGAATATAGAGGGAATATGACTATCATCTATAAAGAAGGGAAAAGTCATACTAATGCAGATGGCCTCAGCAGGTGGCCACTGAAAAATGACCAAGAAAATCCAGCATATTACCCAGAAAATGGGGCCAAAATACCCATACAATGCATGGAGATAGATAAGAGAAAGAACTTCAAACTATCAAACTGGGAATTGGGGAATGATCCATCAAACCCAGCACAGAGCTTTGGAGAGAGCAAAGAGATACCCATACTGGGAATCAGCTCCTCTAATCTGAACACAGAGTTCTTTAGCATAGTACAATCATCATACAATAAACACAAACAGTGTAGTATATTGATACAACTACTAAAACAAAAGTACAGGAGTCCTGAACTAGAAAGCCAATTGGAAGAGCCATGGCTCAAAAACTTCAGAGAGAATAGATTTTTCCTGATAGATGATCTACTATACCATAGGGAAAAACACACAAGTGCCCTGGTAATAATAAATAGAGAACATATTTCCCTGATACTACAGGAATGCCATGATTGCCCATACATGGGACATATGAGTGAAGAGAGAACTAAGGAAAGAGTCTTTAGCACAGCTTGGTGGCCAAAGTGGGAACAAGACTTGAGTGAATACATCAACACTTGTACCAGATGCCAGAAAGCCAACAGAAGTCATGGCAAAAGATATGGATTACTCCAGAGTATAGAAGAGCCCAAAAACCCCTGGGAAATAATAAACATGGATTGGGTAACAGGCCTGGTCCCTGGAGGGAAGGACAGCTTTAATGCATGCCTAGTAGTAGTAGACAGGTACAGCAAGAGTGTCAGATGTCTCCCCTGACACAAAGAGGACACAGCAATGGACACAGCCATATTGTTCTGGAACAATGTGATAGCTAACTGTGGAGTCCCAAGAATCATAATTAGTGACAGAGACCCTAAATTCACATCAGAATTTTGGACTAATCTATATGAGATGCTGGGAACCAAACTAGAATTCTCCACAGCTTACCATCCACAAACAGATGGTCTAGCAGAAAGAATGATCCAAACATTGGAAGACATCATTAGAAGGTTTTGTGCATATGGCATGGAATATAAAGACAATGAGGGATATACCCATGACTGGGTAACCCTCCTACCAGCTGTACAATTGGCATACAACACAAGTGTACACTCAGTGACAGGAAAATCCCCTGCCACATTAGAGAAAGGATGGAACCCACTACTCCCAGTAGACTACTTGAAGAAGAACCTCCTCTCAGTACACCCCACAGCTAAGGACTTCCACACAATGTGGAAGACTGCCTGTGAAAAGGCAGAGCAATGTGTGGCTGAAGCAAAATTATATAACAAACAGAGATATGACAAAAGTCACCAAGAACCTGATTTCAAAGAAGGAGACCAAGTTCTAATCTCAACTCTCAACTTCAACAACCTAAGAGGACCCAAGAAGATGAGATATTCATTCATAGGACCATTCACCATTATTAAATTAATAGGAAAGAATGCAGTAGAAGTCAACCTGACCAAAGAGTTCTCTAGGAAACACCCAGTTTTCCCTGTGAGCCTGGTCAAACCTTATCACCAGACAGATGAGGAGAAATTCCCTGACAGGAAGAAGAAAGTCACCCATGAAAGATTGGTAGAGGAAGATGACTCACCTGGACCAGTGAAAAAGATCATTAAAGCCAGGAAAATAAGAATCAATGGGAAAGACAACAGGCAATACCTGGTTAGATTTAAGAATCAACCAGCAGATAAAGACAAATGGTTAACTGAGAAAGAAATCCCAGATGGACAAATACACCTCAGAAGATTCAGAGCCTCCAGGAGGGCTGAAGAGTCTCATCAATGATGAGCCTTCTTTTGAGGGAGGGTATGTCAGCCTGTGACTCAAAACAGAGCACTAGCATGACATCCAACATACCATAAATAATGGTATGGCAAGTATTGAACAAACATAGTCAATACAGGTAATAATTAAGAGAAAACAACCCTATTACATTAAACACCAACCTTATCCAAACAGAATAAGGAAACCTAGAGGAGAATAAACAAGTCAAAACCCTTGTTTTCACCTCTCATCTAACTTATGCATATTTAAGTTATCCTATACCAAAATGGTATTTTTCTTAAAGCTCACATAGAGAGCTACACAATGATATCATCCATGTTGTTGTAACACCACTACAACTGGAGATACCATATAACCTCATTTTCAAAACCAAGTCCCCCTGAAAGTCAAAGAGGGCTTGTACAAAACTGTACAAAAGTACAACCAAATTAAAGATATCAACAAGAGCTTTAATTTGAGACACCTTAGACCTCTGTATCTCTGAAATTGATTGAGGGATCTTGGTTCAAAGGTTTAATAACCAAAATACAGATATTCTGAAAATAAGAAAATAAACAAACCCCTGTATCTTTGGCATACACTCATACAACTGTACAGTGTCATATACCAAACTGTAGGGCTAATCAAGCCCTACAAAGCTGTATCATCAGAATACAGATATCTTCCAAATTGAAGAAGATATCTAGCATGGAAGTTTTTGAAGCCTCATACTGATGTACAAAATTACATCCAAAAACTTAAAACCCTTATAACTTTTGCTATTTGCAAGAAGGGTAAACATGAAGAATACCAAATTGAAGAGCGCATTAAGCCCTTCAATTCTGTGCTCTTAGTTTCTTGATATCTCAAAAACTGACTGAGATATCTTGGTTGGAAGTATTTTGACCAATACTGGTCTGTACCAAACCTGTACCAACCAGTACAGCTTTGATACTTAGAATAATGGTTATTTAAAGCTTAGACCCGCCCAGAATGACCAATATTGATCATACAGACACCAGAACAACGTCATCCAAGTGCTGACGTGGCAGGTGAAAAGTTTTTTCACCCTGTATTGATCCAGAATGATCATTTGTGGTTCCAAAACCACAATTCTGTCTATATTGACGTCAGAATTGAGGATCTAGAACCACAGACTGACCACTGGAGTGAAAATTTTCACTCCTCTGACGTGTGAAGAGTTAATAACTCTTGACAGTCTTGGAAGATATAAAAAGGAGGGTTTTTCCCTTGAAAACCCATCATCTTATCTTACATTACCATTATTCTTACGTGACAAGACTGTTATTCATCAGTAGTGTCCTTAGAATTATTTAAGATATAATTAGAATATAATTATTGTAGTGTTTCTTTACAGTCAAAGATATCAGAGCATTGCAACCCAGGTCCTCAATAGACTCATCACCACTGTTACCACGTAGCAGTAGGACCTGAAGATTTCATTTTTTATTTATTTTGACGTGTCACAGTCATAGTACTAGCTTGTATTTACTATTTTTAAGCTACTACATAGACTCACCCTTACATGCCTCAAGTTTTCATCTTCAAATTTTGATTATTGTTCATTTTATTTCATTTTTATCCTGAAATCATGCCCATCAAATACTCACCTCCTGCAAGGCAGACAAGATCTCAGGCCAGATCTCAAGCTGTTCTCACTCCAACTCCCAGGGCTCCTCTTGATGGCACCCCAGAAATTTCTCAACTGAGGGCCAAATTGGACAGAGGACCCATTTTGGAAGGAGCATCACCATCCAGGAAGGAAGTAAGAGTGCCAAGAAGATCAAGCCCATTCTCAGGAGTATTTGGCAGATTTCCAGGAATTTCAAGGTCCATTTTTCAAGGTCCAGGTGAAGATGGTGAAGAGGAGGAGGAGTATTCTGTGGAAGAGGAAGGGTCTGATGGTACTGAAGGTGTCCCTGCTCCTGTGGAGGCATCCCAGGGTACTGGAGGGCCAACTCTAGCCCAGTCTAATCAGCCTGTCTCTCATCAGTCTGAACCATCTCTATTGGCCATCATGCAGCAAATGACTCAGATTATGGCCAATATTCAAGAAGCTTCATCCTCTGAAGCATCAAGACCACCAGCCTTTAAGACTGCATCTATGAAGGCACCAGAATGCTTTGATGGGACTCAACCTTTCAAAGTTAGAAGCTTTATTCAGTTTTGTCAACTGATTTTTCATAATGATCTGGCAAACTTTGCTCAAGACAGGAAGAAGGTCCTTTATGCCACTTCATTTCTCATTGGCAGGGCTGCAAAATGGATTGAACCTTATCTTTCCAATCTCACCAATCAAGATCCAAATTACCTTCTCAATTCATGGAAATCATTTGAATCTCAACTCTTCACTATATTCGGTGACCCAAATGAAATCAGAAAAGCTGAAGCAGAATTGGATTCTTTAAGGATGAAAGAAGGTGGGCATGTATCTTTATACATTGCTTATTTCAGAAGTCTTGTCTCAAGAATTGGAGATTGGGGTGAAAGTGCTCTTATCCATCATTTCAGGAAGTGATTTCCATCCAGGATTTTGGATCAATTGGCCTCCCATCATTCAAGAATTGACTCTCTTCAAGACTTAATGGATATTACCCTGGAGCTTGATACCAGGTACCATGAGAGGCAAAATGAAAAGAGTCATCATCAAGAGAAGAAGCCCAATGCCTCAAAGTCACATTCTTTTCATCCTCAAAGTTGTTCCAGCTCAATTCAAAAGAAGAAGAATTCTCAGAAGAGGGACAAGCCTCATTCTTCTTTCTTGAATAAAGATTTCAAGTTGATGGATTCTGAAAAAGAAAGAAGAATCAAGGAGGGTCTACATACCTATGGTGGTGGGAAACATAGTCTTGAGTCCTGTTTCAAAAGGCCTCAAAACAAGCTTACCCAACTGTCAGTCAAATTTCCCAGCCAGGGAAAAGCCTGAGTGAAGATCATGTTGTGTTCAATGGTCTTCACTATTTTCCATCCAGAGCACAATTGTGCATTCTGAATACTGGTTTCAAAACTCTCTTAAATTTTTTGTCTTTTCTTCTCTCTCTGATATGTTTTACACTATTCTAATTGATTCTGGTGCTACCAACTCATTTATTGAAAAGCAGTTCATTCACAAGTATTTTTTGACCATGTCAGAACTTCCAGAGAATATTCCCTTTATCATTCTTTACTCCTCTGAGTCTCCTTCTTTATTTGTGACTCACCATAATAAATATATGTTTGAGCTCCCTTCCTTCCCAAGCTTTGAATGGGACTCTTTAGTCATTGATACTCCCAAGGGAGAAGACCTCATATTGGGCTTTGACTTTCTCAATCATTTTAATCCATCTATTGATTGGAGGCAAGGGCTGATCACCTTTAATTCTGATCATAAGGACTATTATGATCCTTCAAAGTCTTTCAGTAATGACTTTTCTTCAGCCAAATCATGTGCAGCTCTGTTTGGTGATTCTAGAACACGATCATTTCCATCTTCTGTCCATATTCCTTCCCTTAATTCCCATCAGTCATTACTATTATCTAGAGATGAAGTCTTCAAAGAGATTCAATATGTTAGAAAAGGTAATTCTGTATCTTCACTTCATCTCTTCTTTGGGAATATGGACCTTCCTCCTTTATCTTATCATGACTCCCTGGAGCAGTTGCGGGATGAAGAGGAAGAGCCAGAAGAAATAGAAACCGTGATGAAGGTTGTTCCTCCTGTCTATCACCAGTACTTGGATGTATTCTCCAAGGTGAAAGCAGAGAAACTTCCTCCTCACCGCGCCTGTGATCATCATATTGAGCTGAAGGGCTCTCTACCTCCAGTTGGGGTGATTTACTCTTTATCAAACCAAGAGTCAGATACACTCAGGGCGTAAATTCCAGAGAATGTAGAAAAAGGTTTCATCCGGAGCACCTGTCCTCTTTGTCAAAAAGAAAGATGGTGGCCTCCGTTTGTGTGTTGATTACCACAAACTCAATGCTGTTACTAGGAAGAACAAGTATCCTGTTCCTCCTATGAATCAGGTTCTCATTGTTTTCAATTTTTCTTCTATCTTCTCCAAGATTGATTTGCGTGGTGCATATAACCTGCTCAGAATCAAGGAAGGTGATGAAGACTTGCAATGTTTTAGAACTAAATATGGCAGCTATGAGTATTTGGTTATGCCATTTGGCTTACCAATGCTCCTGCCTCTTTTCAAAACCTTGTCAATGATATTTTTTATGATCTTCTTGATATTTATGTTGTGGTTTATTTGTATGACATTATGGTCTTTTCCAAATCTGAAGAAGAACATGTCACTCATGTGTCCTCTGTTCCTTCCAGACTCAGAGCCAATAACCTCTTTGCTAAGGCCTCCAAGTGCCTGTTTCATGTTACTAGTGTAGAGTATATGGGTTATAATGTTTCTTCTGAAGGCCTCAAGATGGACCAAGAAAAAGTCCAGCAAATTCTCAATTGGCCACCTCCAAGAAACCTTAAGGCTCTTCAATCATTGCTTGGCTTTGCCAATTTTTACTTCCATTTCATGAATAATTATTCAAAGAAGATCAGTTCACTCACAAGTTTCCTCACAAAAGATTCCTGTTTTCCCCTCAATGAAGAAGCTCTTAGACAGTTTCATCAGCCCAAAGAGGCTTTCACCATTTCTCCAATCTTTTCTCACTTTGATCCTTCTCTACCCACCATTGTAGAGACTGATGCTTCTGATTATGCCTTGGGTGCTGTACTGAGTCAGATTTCTGACTCCGGAAAACATCCCATTGCATTTGATAGCCGCAAGGTTCTCCCAGCTGAGCTCAATTATGAGACTCATGACAAGGAACTCCTTGGCATAGTCTGGGCTCTCAAGCGCTGGAGAGCTTTTCTCCTTTCACTTTGTTCCTCTTTTGAAGTACTCACCAATCATTCATCACTTCAATATTGTATTTCATCAAAGATTCTCACTTGCCCTCAAGCCCGCTGGGCTGAATTTCTCTCTGAATTCCATTTTTCAATCACTTACCGCCCTCACCACCTGGCCACCCTTCCAGATGCATTGTCATGTTGGGACAACGTTTACCCAGAGAGGGGGGAAGATTTCATCAGCAAGAATCCAATGAATTATCAAAAAATAATCAAGCAAGATGAAATTCAAGCCTCAAAATTCTTTGCAGTCAAGGTGGAAGCATTCTCAAATTTGATTGAATCAATTCAGAAGGCATTATGTCAAGATTCTCAATATAGAAGTATCCTTCAAGATTTGGGTAAAGGTAAGTCTGTCCAATATTATTCTCTTGATTCCTCCTCCCAGTTTCTTCTGTTCAAAGATTGGGTGGTGGTCCCAAATGACCCCACAATTCAACTCAGCATACTTCAAAAAAGGCATTACTCTCCTCTAGCTGGACACCCTGGCCAAGAGAAGACTCTCAAACCTGTCAAGCAGGATTTCCACTGGTCCGGCATGACTCAATTCATCAAGGATTATGTCTCATCCTGTCAACAGTGTTCAAGAAACAAAAATATTCACCACAAGAAGTTTGGACTCCTCAAACCTCTTCCAATTCCAAATGGTCCTTGGATTTGTCTTTAAATGGATTTCATCACTCAATTGCCACTGTCCAATTCCTTTGACTCAATCCTTGTCATAGTGGACAGATTCTCAAAAATGGCAGTTTTCATTCCAACGATGTCTTCAATAACTTCATTAAATTTGACCCATTTATTCATCAAGAATATTTTCTCAAAGCATGGCCTTCCTTCAATCATTGTTAGTGATAGAGGTTCTCTTTTTGTTTCTTCTTTTTGGACCAATCTTTGTTAGCAGCTCAAGATTTCAAGAGATCTGTCAACTGATTACCATCCAGAAACTGATGGACAGACAGAGAGGGTAAATCAGATACTAGAACAGTACCTTTTGATGTATGTCAGTTATCATCAAGATGATTGGAACACCTGGCTCCCTCTGGCTGAATTTGCCTACAATAACTCTGACCACTCTTCAACAAAACAATCACTGTTTTTCACTATTTATTGAAGAGATCCAAATTTTG
Source organism: Austropuccinia psidii (assembly GCA_023105745.1). Classification (NCBI taxonomy): domain Eukaryota; kingdom Fungi; phylum Basidiomycota; class Pucciniomycetes; order Pucciniales; family Sphaerophragmiaceae; genus Austropuccinia; species Austropuccinia psidii. Next base: position 50,435,704 of record JALGQZ010000007.1, on the reverse strand, counting down.
ACTCAGTTCACATTACTCAAGATACTCCTTCTGGAAATTTATCAACAAAAATCGAATCAGTACAACAAGATGTCAAGAGAGAACTTGAAGTTGCCATAAACAGGTTTAAGAGGTATGCAGATAAAAGTAGAGCAAGTCCACTTGTTTTCAATCCTGGTGACATGGTATGGCTTTCTTTCAAGAACATCAAATCAACTAGACCCACCAAACAACTGTCTGAAAGATGGTTGGGTCCTTTTCCAATCTTGAAGAAAGTCAGCACTAATGCCTACCACCTCAAGCTCCCATCTCAATGGAAGTCCATCCACCCAGTCTTCCATATTTCACTCTTAGAACCAGTCAAGACATCAACAATCCCAAATAGGCATCAAGAGCCTCCTCCTCCAATCATTATTGAAGAAGAAGAGGAATGGGAAGTCTCTCAAATACTGGACTCAAAGCTTAAGAGAGGAAAATTATGGTATTTGGTTTAATGGAAAGGTTTCAGTCAAGACTCAGAAAGATCCACTTGGGAACCAACTGAAAACCTCAAGAATTGTCCTGAACTGGTTAAGGATTTTCATTCTGTATATCCTGACAAGCCAGGACCCAATTCTTCAAGAGCTTGATTTTTTATGGTGCTTTGTGGGGAGAGGAATTACAAAAAGTAAGTCCCACTCCTGTTATGCACCTTTAGGGGTATTCTACTCTTTTCTGTTGTAAGAATCACCTTGGCCACTCTGTGAGCAATCTGCAAATTTTTGGACACAGATCTTTGGCCTGGCTTTCAACATCAATTCCAAAATTATGGCCACTTTTCACTTGGGCAAATGGACCATTCAATTTTTCATTTCAACTCCAAGCCATGCCAATTCCAAGTCAGTCTTTCAATAAATTCATTTTCTTTTATGGCACTGGCAGTAGTGGTAATTACCAAAAGTAAGTTCCTCTTCTGGTGTGCACTTCGCTGAGGGGTCTACAATCTTGTCAAAACATCACCTTGGCCACTTTGTGAGAACCTGGCATCAAATTTCTCTTTCCAGGTCCTTGGCCAATTTCAAAATCAGTTATCAACCTCCGTGATGAAGATTGGAACCTCCTCAAGAGTCAATTCATTTTTCTTTTCTCTTTTCTCTTTCTTTTATTTTCATTTTCATTCTTTATATTAAATTTTATTTTCAACTTCATTTTATCATATCAAAAATTCATCTCAAGGAAAATTGATTCATTACAACATCATCAATCATGAAGCCAATCTCAAAAGAAGATCAAGCAAGTCCTGCGTCATATAACAAATATTCAATATCAGTTATTATTTTATTTTCCTCTTAAAAGAAATTTCCTCTATCCCACTCTCAATCCTTTCCAATAGCCTCAACAGGCTTCACCTTGTCTTGGTGCTCCGGAGCTCACCATTTCAAGGTGGGGGGTACTGTCACAACCATGGCAATTCACCTCCTTGGATCTCCTTATGGCATATCAAGCCACAGCCCTTTTATGGCCAATTGGCCATATCCATCACCAGTGGCCAATATGGCCACGTCACCATCTTATGGACCATTTATGGCCATTTGTCTTTTGGGGCCTTCATGGCCCTTCACCTCAATCCAGAAGCCATAGCGGCAAGTTATGCCCCATTGGGTATTTCTGGTCATTTCCCTCAAAACCAGGGGAACTGGCCCAAATGGCCTTTTTGGCCATTTGGGCTCATAATGCGCACTTTGACGCAAAGTGTCCAAAAGACACTTTCCCGCCCTTTGGGCTAGTTTTTGGCTCAGAACTCAAAGGTGGCCAAAATCCCCAAAGGACCCAGAAAAACCTTTCCAAGCTCTGGAGCCATTACATCCCTCTTTTCCCCTCTGTCTTTCCATCTCAAGGCCTTTGGACATAATCTTCTCTCCAATGAACCAATATGCCATAAATGATGTTATATATCATTATGCATCATTTTTCAACAGTAATTCAATGGTGGCAATATCAAATGGTCATTTCAATATTACAACATATCATCACATCATCAAGCCACCCAATCATTCAGAGGACTCATCAAGGCTCAAGAGCAAGTGTTTCAGCATCAAAGACCAATCACGCCATCAAGACGTCATTGGATAATTTCATTCACAGTATTCCTCTAAGGCAATACTGTTCAACCATTCTCAAGGGATTCAAGAGGCAGTTCATTCATTCATTTTTCAAGTGTCAAAGATCCACTCAATCCATCTTGGCAACCACCTTCATTTCAATACAGTCTGGATCCATCAAGAACTGTATTTCATTTTGAAGTATGGGAAATTCATTCAACCCATTTCAATTTCAATATTAGCCAGCTGTGTCAATTCTCAAAACAATAAATGCAGCCTCAATGATGAATACAGATCAGGTTTCTGCCTGAAGAACTCAAGCTCCCAGCTTTTCACATATACCGGCTTCCCTTTCCACCCTTGGGGGTTTTTCTCCAGTTAATTAATATATTTTGATTTTATTTTATCTTTATTTATCTTGCCATTTTTGTTAAGTGAATACTGATATTATCAAGTCAGTCATTTAGCACCTTTTCTCTTTTTCCTTCTTTGCCTGTCAATGGATATTTGGTGGTCATATCCTTACTAATTCCATTGTTCATTTTGGCAGGTTGAAACAGTGATTATAGACTTACTTGGTTGACTCTTTGGCCATTTGGCTTCTCTTTCCTCTTATTCCATCTCATCTTGTACCTGCATATTTCTTAGAGAAATTTATTCTTTTATTTTTATTTATTTATTCTTTTGGAGTCCTCAAAGTCAGTTCCCTGATTGCTGAGTGCCAGGCCACTCTTGTTTTTCTGTCCAAGAGCCCCTGTGACAACAACAATATGTATTTGATTTCTATTATTTTATGTCTTTCTGATTGATTCTGAAATAATAAAACACTTAAGAAGAGATTAAATAATACTTACTTCTTGGTAATAATGGTATAATTGAATAATGTTATGATTTGGAAAAAAAAGAAAGAGGAGGCCTCTTTTAAGTCTAATACAGCTCACAGAGGTGTGCCATGGAGAAAACTCAAAACCCAGTGAGTGAGAAAACAGTAATCCTTTTTTGATTAATGATAGCATCATCTGTTTTCATGTTTTCAAGTAATTGCCAATTATTGAGGAGGTAGGAAGGATCTTCATTCGAAATATTGGAGAGGTAGGGTTCAATCCATTCTCCAGCCCTACCAGTGAGAAGAGAAGTTGAGTACAGAACTTTCTTCCTGTCAGAGGAGAAATTTGCTTGATCATTATGGAAAATCAATTGACAGGATTGGATAAATCTTCTCAATTTTTGGGCTTGAGTGCCATCAAAATAATCAGGTGCCTTCATTTATGGATTCTTGAATGCAGGGGCTTTGGAATTTTCCCAGTGGGCTGTTGCTTGAGAAAGCTGTCCCCTAATAGTAGCCATTTGCTCCATGATCTTGAGGAGACTTGGATCATATTGAGAGACAAGAGATTGATTATTAGGGGCTAGATTAGAATCCTGGGGTACTCTGGAGCATTTTCCAAAGCATCATCCACTTCAGCTTCTCCAGAATCTTCCTCTTCCACAGACTCCTCCCCCTCTTCATCTTCAATTTGTCCAAGTCTTGCTCTTGCACCTTCAGACATGCCAGGATAGCCACCCAAAAGGCAAGAGAAAGATCTTGATCTTCTTTATTTCATTCCCCCTCTTCTGGAGGGTGCTTTGCCTTCCATTGGTGGTCTTCTGTCCAAATTTGCACTCAGTGAACTTATGGTGTGTGGTCAAGAGGAACCCTTGCTGTAGGAGTGAGAACAGCTGGATTTCTTCGAGATCTAGTATTTTTGGCTGTGGGGCTATGCCGAATTGGCATTATTGGAAAATTAAAAATGAGAAGTTGAGGATACTTGAAAATAAGAAATCAAAGCTTGTCCAAATCAATAATCAATAAAGTCTTGAGGTGAAATCAAATTCAATCAATCAATTCAGTCAATATCAGCCGTCAATCAGATCTCAATAATCTTGAAGAATTCAATAATCAATCAATCAATGTCTTCAATTTCAATTCAAGGTCTTGAGGAATCAATCAGTGAAATCAATATCTTCAGGAATCAAAAATAAATCAATAATCAATAATCAATTCTTGAGGATAAATTGGTAATATTGAAGAATTCAAAAGTCAATCAGTCCAATCCAAATAAAATCCTGAATTGCTGAATCAATAACCCAAATGAATCCCAATCAATAACTCCTGATAAGAGCTGAATAAACAAAAACAAAAGAGAGATTTTATGGAAATAGAATTGAGAATGAAATGAAATGGTCAGAAATGATCAAGAAATGAAAGAATCAATTTTCATAATAATATAATGAATGAGATGAAAATTGATTATAAAAAATCATTATCATTAAGAATCATAAGATCATGAAAAGGTCATAATTGATGAATGAGAGAAAGGAATATAAAATGAATGAAAAGAAAGAATCAAATATGACTTAATTAATTTAATGTCATAGGGGCTCTTCTAAGTGAAGAGGGCCTGGCACTGAGTAAACTGGGACTCGCTTATGGAGGGCTCAAGTATATGGTAAGAGAGAAATACACAGAAGAGTGTTAAGAGATGAATTACTAAAATAAAAGAATATAAGAAAATCAGAAACAATAAATAAGAGTAAAAATAAAAGAGCCAACCACAAACAAGTCCAAGTCCACTGTTTCAACCTGTCAGAATGGAAAGAGAGGGGTTAATAAGGATATGGCCACCCAGCTCATACTGTACAGGCAAAGAAAGAAAAAAGAGGCAAAGACTAACTTAAAATCAAATAGTTATAATTCCCAAAATAAGGGTAAGAATAATTATAAAATAATAAATATACTCAATTAATTAACTGGGGAAAAGTCCCCAGGGGAGAGAAGGGGGGGCTGGTATATGTGAGAGTCACCAGCCCTGATCCAGAAAGAGAATTTTCATGAGAAGATTTGATGTTTGAATTAATTCTGGCCAATACAGGTCCTGTACGGCTGTACAGGATCTTTACAAGAGGAGTGGTGGTATCAAGTGATCATACAGTTTGAGAATGGCTTATCCAGACTGTATGGGGTAATTCCAAGCTGTATTGATGAACCGGACTGTATGCATTTTTCAGAAAAGAAGATTTTCTGAAATTGAATGCTGATACACACAGTGTATTTGCTGGTTTGAGGTGTTTGAGTGGGTGTAAGTATGAATGCCCTTACCCCTGATTAGTGGTTGCTACACTGGAGAAACAAGATTGTTAAAGTTCTTATTTTAAGTAAAGAAGGTTAGGAGATGTATCAGAATACAAAATGAAGCTAAAACAATGCAAGGATTTGTGCGAAATCTCTGGAAAAAATAATATTCATCTATCAATGTGGCTAGCCCTCATTTTCAAAAATTATCTGATTATTTTGGAAAGTGTTATCAAGATATATTTCTATGAGGTTCCTTTATTTTACAATTCTTTTTGTATTTTATAGGAGCTTTACATTTTACCTTTAGCTTTCTTAGTCTTTGATGAAATTTTGATTATTAGGATATATTGAAAGCTCTCCATGCATTGAGAAATTAAAGATTGTACCTGAACTTGATGGGCTGATAACATTAATTATCTCAAAATATCTTTTAGGCACCATCATTGATGCACAGTCAGAAAATCAAATTATAGAATATATTTAGAATATAATCTCCCAATTTCTCTACATTAAAATTTCCTCAAGGGTATATGGAAAACCATTATAGACTCTTTTTAAGACGTTTATTAAAGCTCAATTACAAACTCAATGTCTATTGAGAAGAACTAGGAACTGAGTATCTTAAAGTAAATAAAATAATTCATTCAATTGCTTTCAAATAATAGGAATATGATAAGAAAGCAAGATAACTGGTATAAATAAGTTCTTTAAAGAAATTTCTGTCTCATGTTTCATTTCTAAAGCTTTTGAGAAGCTTTAGAAAGTAAAATCAGTTTTATAAATCTATAAATCCTAAAATAATGATAAATAATTAGTTATCATCTGTTTATGAAGCTTAGTTTAACATGTTATATATTCAGTTTCTTCAAGTGTTTTCAAAAGATGATATGAAAATATTTTTTGTTTTTTTGTGTTTATATTTAATTTAAGACTTGAATTATTTATTAGGGTCAAATTTTGAAGAGGGAAGCCACAAAAAAATGCTGGAATGTTTTGGGAACTATGGCTTAACTGGAACAAATATCATGTCAGAGCCATGTCCAATTAAAATTGAAATATGGTCCAAATCATGTTGAAAGCATTGAATTTTCACTATCAAAGGTTCCTCAAGGGATTAAATGAGTCGACAATAATTTTCATGGAATTTTCTGAACAGTTTTTTGTCAAAGTCCTTTATGACCACAGACACATTTATTTTAAAGAAGATGGATCAATCATCAAAGCAAATCATTAATAATATTCTTTTATCCATGGAAATATGACATAATTTTGAAACAACATATTTTTCAAAATTACAGAAAATTCTCTTGAATATTACAAAAATCAAAGAAATATTATTAATTGTAATATTGCAAATATTTGAGCAATATTACAGGCAAATAAAAGCTTTTTGAGACTTTTTTGATAGAATACTATTCTATATTGGAAGATAGTGCTTAGATCTTTAGTTAACTGGTTTTCATTTCTTGAAATAAAGCCAAACATTCTGATCTTCAACTTGTTTCATCAGAATGATATAGAGCTTATATAATCCCACTGTTATTTCTCACATTTTGTAGTAACATAAATATACTTTAATTTGAAAGCTGGATGTGCAAATAGAAACACAAAAACTGCAAGAAATCTCAAAAATCATTTTTTGAAAAATATTTTGAATAAAGTGATGGAGATCACTCAAAAAAATAAGGGATGGAAGAACACATGAAGCATGTTCTGCACTTCATTTTATTATAAAAATAAATATTTTTTTATTTTTGTTAAAGAAAATAAATAGCAAAAGCTTTCTTTATGCTATTCAAAAAAAATTTCTTTTATTCTTTTTACTTCACTTTTTGAGTTTTGTTATTAATTTCTATGGTGATATTTCATTTTGAGTATTTTATGAATTTTTGTTTTTTTGTCTTTTTTTTAAGTTGCCCTATGTTTCTTTTTCATGTGATTCATTGGATTTAACTAGATTTTATGTTTCTTTTGTCAATTAAAATTACAGTAGGCAGCCTTTCAAGGCCCTCTACTGTAAACTCATTCACAAATGTCAAATGTGTTACAGTACAGGATCTGTAAGATTTGACTATGAAAATGATGATTATATTACTATTAATCAACAGTACTATGTCTGTTCTTATGTAATATAATAATAAAATATTATTATAACCACAATTAAATAATTCAAGAATTATTTCTTTCACATGTTGAACACTACTAGTGATTTTAACAGTGAACAGTAATTGTCTACAAGAATCAATTACCAGAAGATTTTAATAATAAAACTTCTTTTATTAAAATAATAAAATTATTTTAATATATAATTATCTTTTGCAAGAATAATTATAAATACAATTCTTGAAGAAAACTAATTCTTTAGAGAAAAACTTTAATAATTAAGGATAAATCACTCACCAATATTCCAAAGAGCTTATTGAAAGATAAGATAGAGAGATTTGATGTAGAATTGTGGATTTAAGGGATCAAAATGTATTTATAACAGTATTACAACAATATATAGTTGGATTCTATGATTTCACGTCTTTCTTATTGATTCTGAAAGATTTAAAACACTTGAGAATAGCTTTACTAATACTTACTTGTTGGTAATAATGGTTTAAAAATGAATAATAAGATGATGATGGAAAACAACAGCAAGAGGAGGCCTCTTTTAAGTCAACAATAGCTCACAAAGGCGTGCCATGGAGCAAACTGAAAAACCAGTGAGTCAGAAATCAATAAACCCTTTTGGATTATTGATTGCATCATCTGTTGTCACGTAAGATTATCATAATTACTTAATTAATGCTTTTATGTGACTACCAACCCCAATATGGTTAAGAATAAAAGGAGTAACATCTGTAAATCTTTTTTTATTCCAAAAGAATCATTTATTTTTCAAAGTTATCAATGTTATTGGCAATTTCATCACTGGTTGTAATTACTGTGAATTTTTGAAGATTCAGTGTTTCACGTAGAATAGTCAAAAATGGACTGTCAGTAGAACTTTGAATTTGACTAGTAAATCCATAATTCTTTTTGGTTGTACCATAGATAATACAGTTTGCCATTAGTCCTGAAAGTTTCAGAAATATTAATTAATAATTGTGTTTTTAATGAATTTTTGAAGTTTTTACCTCATTTCTACGTAGAATTGTAAATATATAATTACTCTTTTGGGGTTTATCCATGGAAAATCATGAAGGATTGACATGGTTACAGGAGTCTAAGTAGCTCTTTACCTCCTTGGCATGTCAAAATAGCAGGTTATTTGCTATTTTCTTAAGATTTACTGTAGTTGTAACATGGTAACCAAGTTCCCAAAAGGTTTTAGTTTACCAATTGGGCCAAGATCAGCCATGGATCCAAGCTTTGGAGCTGTCCATGCCTCTGAGGCCTCAGAAGTTGGGTACCCTGGCTCTCTTTGATATCTTTTGTCCCCATCGCTTATTTTTCACATCAAAATAGAAAGTCAAGTTTCAAGTGAGATATCCACTATGGGTGTACCAAAAGTCCATGTAAGAATACCATGATATTAAGTGCTCAAAACATGCATAACACTATTCTTAGTGTATATGTAACATGGAATTTCTAACATTCCCATTATTTTGGCATGAATTTAAGAAAAACAAAAATTTTCACGGATCTTTTATGTGGTATTGAAATATTTTCCATATTAACACCTCAAAGAGCTAATTTGAGCTTATTCACTCTATGGAGCTACCCTAGGTGAATTTTTGTGTAGAGTCCAAATCTGGCCTTAAATCTATGGATTTACTTACTCAATAAAAAGCTATTCATCTTTTCTGAAATCAAAAATGATGAATTTTGGATATATTCATGACTTATGAGTTATGCATAATTCAAAATTTATTTTTAAGATAATTGTGGCCTATTTGGTATGTAAAATATACCTCAAGGCTCACAGGATCTGTAATAGCCACGACTGTAATGTTTTCTACGATTGTTGACAATTTTACAGTAGCTGTCAATACAGGGCCTCTAATTTCATTTCCTTTTCAGTTTTTTATCCCCTCAAGTGGAAATGGCTGTACTATATACAGCCCAGTGTTAACATATAAGCATAAACTTTAAATTTCTGGTCATACAAAAAACACAAATTACTGTAATTACTATTTAAACCTCATCTTACATAAAAAATTTCATCCACCTTAGAGGAGTTTCTCTGTTAAATTTCTGCTTCTAATTTTTGTTTTCTACTCTTTTCTCATAAGTTATGAGAAATAAATATTGACCCTTAGGGAGTCTCTCTGTTAAATTTCTGCTGATAATTGTTATCTTCTACTATTTTTTATCACCTAGTACTTCTATTTCAATCTAAGTAATCATATCCTAAAAATGAAAAGAGAAATTAATTTTTTCTTGAAAAAAAAGAGACACTTTACCCTTAACAATAAAGATTGATAAAACTCAATGATGAGCAAAAGTGACCAGAAAATGAAAAAAATCAAAATAATAAATAAATTCCAGAAATCCTAATTGATTAATAATAAAAATATTATGTCTCTTGGAAATCATTTTATTGAAATTAATTTGAAAGCCTTTGTTTGTTGCTTCTGAAGTTACAGGCATTTAACTATTTAAAATGCAAAAATATCCACAATCCAGTTTATTCAGAAGAGGATTAGTGGAAAAAAGCTAACTTTTATGTTTGGAAGCCATTGGTTTTGAAAGAAATAAGAAATAGTACTTTCATGAAGTAATAATAAGTCAAAAATCAAGAAAGATAGAGGCTTTATTAATTCATAAGAGTGGATTTGACTTATTTTGGCCATCAAAAGGATATCATTGTCAAAATTGAAAATAGATTTAATAATTCTGTTTTATATCATGAAGAATATTCTTTTGATTATTAAAATATAAAAGGAAAAGACTTTCATTTAATATTCTATATCTCTACTATATTCATTCAAAAAAGAAAAGAAAATCTTGAGAATTATGCAATACACCAGTGGCTTAGAATAACTTGGAATAACAACAAACAGTGAAGTCCTGAGTCTAACTTAATTAACAGCAAGGTTCCACACTCAGTCTAGGATTTTTCTAAGCTAATTTCCAAATGCAAAACCCTCTGTCAGCCATTTTGCTCATGTTGAATTCCAATTTTAATGATTAATACCAGCACCATAGCCTTTGTGTAAAAATAAAATAACAGTGATTTGGAAAGTATTCACACTTTATATTTAGTTCAGTATTTGAATATCCATTTTTCAAAAAGGGACTAGTATGAAAAGGCGCAAATTTTCATAATTGTGAATATAAATTCTTGAAATATTGTTTTAAATTTAAGATTAATTCAAAAAGGGGACAGAAAAATTAATATAAAATTGATTGAATGTTGTGAGAAGCTTCAAAATGATCAGTATGTAAGAGCTATTTGATACGTTTTTGAAATATAAAAGCACAAAATATTAATTAGTTAATTCTTTTCTTCAAGTGGTCATTAAACTTTATTGATTAAAACAAAATGTGAAAAAAATAATTTCATTCTTGGGCTTTGATTTTCAAATAAAAAATTTTATTTGTTTGGAATAGTTTCTCACTCATATACTATGCTTACATATCTTCTTATTGAGGACAAACAAGATTTGGGTTTTTCTTACTGAAGCATACGGATATATTGTAATATTTGACTAAACTTCTATATCTGAAATTGACAAGATACTTTGATTAACCAGGGAGATTTTTATCTTCTACTTCTTAATTTGTAAATATTAGTTCATCCTTGAAATTATTTTCAAACTGTTCTTCTTTTCAAAAAACAAAAGATTTGATTTGTGTTATTCAATGAAGAAAGGAATTTCAAATTATAAAAAAGCCTTGAAAAAGCTTTCAGAACCTTCATATTACCCTTTTTTTCAAGTAATTAGATTGAACTAATGGAGTATCATAATCCATTTTGATGTGCTACAGATATAAACAGCATGTGAGAAACCAATTTCCCATAGAATCCACAACATCCAATAATATCTTTGGTAATCGACATTCCCTCATTGAAATAATTTATCAAATTAGTAATTTTTCTTGTGAAGTGTTCAAAAAGAGGCAATTCATTTCCAAATGAATATTTTCATTACTTAATTCAAACTTCAAAATAAAGCAGTATAATAATGACAAATCATTATATAAGTTAATCAGTTAGTTCTCTACCAAGTCTATTGGTATATAATTTTTCGAATGAATAATAGATTTTAATAATCAAAAGGATGTAAAACTCACTGTGACACTAACTGTAATAGGAAATATTCAACATTTTGATATTTTTGAGTATGATATACCAAGTTAATTAAAATTATTCCAAATTAAAAAATAAGTGTTCCAAATTTTTTTCAAAATATGAAATTGGATATAATGTCGTTGAGAATTTGAAATTTCTTAATTTTTCAGAAATGCTGAATTCTTTGAAAAAATTGATTCAAATGGATGGGTAATAATTTCAAGTGATTCATAATTGGTAACAGAATCTGGAATACAATGATTCTATTGAGGATCTCATCTAAAAAGGAAGTTTAGAATAATATGGATCCTTACATTCCACCACTTACACGCAAATAGGAAAAGAAGGCCAAGTTTTCCATAGAATTATGATAAGATATACATACCTTCAAGGGGAATCAAGTTTATTTTTTCACAGCTCATTTAATATAGAGAGAAGAGTTAGTACATGAAGTATCAATATTATTAAGAACTTTGAAAATGAATTTTCTAATTTTTCAATTCATTTTTCTTTCTTCTTGGATACACTAATTTTTAAATAAAAATCTGAGCAATGATCAAGAGTATCAAATGAAACTTATTTATTCTAAGATTGATTATTATATTAGTTAGTTTAATCTAAAGTAGTATATACTTCAAATAATTGGGCCATATATCAGGCAAAAATTGCTAACTATTCTGAAATTACTCATACTGAAACATCTCTAATCCTATTTATTATATAAAAATATTTTGAGAAAGGAATACAATTAATACCCTTGTAAAAGCTTCATATCCATTATTTACAAGCTATTTGAAAATAATTATTATAAAAATATAGCTCTCATATTTAATCCATTGTTCTTTTTTGAGCTTCAATAATCAACTAAATTTCAAATAAAAAAGCCTTCCTACCCTATAGCTCCCTATTTTGAAGTATTTAAAAGAGAATAAAATGGCTTAGAGTATGTTTTAAATACCAGAAGCTTAATTTCCAAAATGTAGAAAATTCAGTTCTAATTTATTTGGAGAAATTTGTATTTAAATTTTGATCAACTGTCCCAATTAAACAGAGCTTCATGGAATAACCCTTTAGTAGCGATGAACTAGCTTTCTCATTAAGAATAATAATTAGATAGTTGTAAGAAAATTACTTGTAATACTGAGTATTAAGAGTCTTTAGAATGAGAAGAATGATTCTCTTTTTTTATATTTTCAAATTCTCACTCAGAATTTGAAGAGGGTATTATCTACCATATATTTTTTCTCCATGCAAAAAAAATATTCCAAAAAAACTTTTACAAAACAATTTGCATTTTCTGTAAAATAGTCTAATTATTTGAAACAAGACTATTTTAATATATCATGATTTAATATGAAATTTCATATTACAAAGGGAGAGATTTTTTCAAGATGCAACAAATGAACTAGGCCATGTGCATATATCAATAAAAAAGTATTAAAAGATCCTAAATTCTTACTTTTGCGAAACTCATGATAAAGGATATTACATATAAAAACAGAAATATAGCCAAAAAAAAGTAAAAATGTATTTTAATGATAGAGAAATACAAAGAAAACATTTTGAAATCTACATTCAAAATATGCAATTATTATAAAAGGAATAATTTTCTCGATTGAAAAAAATTAAATAATACATTCCTTTTGTCCCTTTTAAAAAAAATTAAGAACCAAACCTTCTATTTATATTCATTTTCTTTTCTCACTTGAGAAAATATAAGATATTATCCTATTTAATGTCTGTTATATAAAAAGGGCTAAATATCTGTCACAAAAAAATCAGTTTTCTGGTATATGAAAACATATTTTACTGCTTTGATCTTTGAAGAAATGTTTTTCTATGAATATCACAGCTTAATGAGATTACCATCCAATATCATAGAAGTACTTAAAAACACAATTATTTTTCTCTCCTAGTATTAGAGGTTGAAAATAATTCATGGAAGTTTTTGCGACCTTTTAAAGCTTAGTTTGTTTATTTAATGAAATTTTCATATAATGGCTAGTCTGAAAGAAAAAATGTAAGATCTTTCTTTTAATTATCTGGAATATTTTTTGTCAAAATTGAGAAGGAATTACACAATATACTCAATATTTACAATGCCATAGTTCATCCCAATTAATGAGGATTTTAAATTTACATTTTTTATTCCAAAAATTATTTCTAGCCCATCAAAATGGAAGAGTTTGAAACAACTCATCTACTCTATAATTTTAGAAACTAATTTCCTTATTCCCCTTTCCTCTTGATTCTATATATATTCTTTTTAAAGATATGGAAACAAATTTCTTCTTCTATTATAAAAAAAATACAAATTTGAATCGAAAATGATTCATTCTAAATAATAGGAGATATATCATATCAAAATTGGATATTCCTAACAGCTATATGGGCTGAAGTGGAAGAAATTATTATTAAAATTTCTTTTCAAATCATACCCTTTTTATATTTTAAGCTACAAGCTCAAAATATTGACTATTTTAGAATTCAAATACCACTTTTGAGGTGGATCTACATCTCATTAAATAAGGGAACTTTAGCAAGGTTGAATATTTTAGTGAGCTTGAGATATCTGGATCATATTACAGACACCTGAATGTTGGGTTCTTATTATTAACATATAAATAAGGTTAAATTACATGTAATATAAATTGAATTTTAGTTTATCTCATGGCTCTTAGTTTCAAGAATGTTTACTTATTGATAAAGGAATTTGAAAAAAAATATAGCTTTTATAAAGCTGAATATCTGAGGAAAATGCAAATTTTGGGGCTGATATTTTTAAAATATATTTAGAATAGAATATTTATAGCTTAAAATTCATCCAAAAGTCAGTTATTATTTTTGTTTCCTTCATATCCATCATTATTCTCATTTTGTACATGGTTTTTATCCACCTCTCAAAACATATTGTGTTGATAGATTTTTTGGAATTTAAATTAAAATTAATTTCCTGAATTATTCTTAGATCTGATATAGTGTCCAATTTCCTGTTTAAGACCTCTAATGTTGTATGAATGGATTGCATGTGTGACATAACAATCTTCTGAAACATACAAATGGAAAATTAATTTACTCCCAGAATTACAATATCAGTCCAACACAAGTCCAACCCCAATTAAAATTTTACACCTGGTGGCAGGTGTTCATCTTTTACTATTTCAAATTCTTGCATAAGCCTTGGATATGTGAGAAAAATCTTCTTAAAGTTCAGGAAATGATGAAATTTCTTCAATAGCTCACTCAAACTCTCTCAATGTGACAATATTTTATTCCAAGAATATATAGTATATGAGATACAAATATCTTGAAAAATAAATTGATAGCTAGGTTTATCTACATTAAGCTTTATCTTAACTAAATTGGTCAGCTTCTGAGTCATATATAGCTTCCAGATAAGCCAGCTTATTGTGTGTTTCACAAGAAGCTTGAGTCATTTTGGTTTGAAATTATCTTGAAAATTCACCAAGGCCATTTATCTTAGCACCTTAGCTATATATATGAAATCCATATTCCGTTTCAAGTGATACAAGATAATAAAAAATTAAAATGACTTTGGGTATTGTTTAATTTTTTCTCAATTATTCTCAGAGGGTCTGTAGGATGGTCGTTTAAGTGTTTTAATAGCTCATTTGAAAAGAGTTCCATTTGTTGAGGTCTGGAAGACATAATTGTGACAGTAAACCAGCTACCAATGTCATGGGTTTGATTCTTGTTGGAGACAAGGGAAGCTCTCAATAAATAAAATTGCTATTTTTTCTGCTTAATTGGAATACAAGGTCTTTTCCTCTTTAATGTTCCTTGTAGGCTCCTGTTGTGACTACTTTAGCTCCATGAGGATGACAGGGGTAATACCATAGTGGTATTCCATACCAATTATACCAGTCTAAAGCTTACTGTATCAAAAAATAGGAGTGTGGAATATCCCTGAAGATACTATATAAATCTGTGGAATAACTAAAGACACAAAAGATAAAATTGTGGAATTCTAGAGGAATTATGGAACCAAATTCAGAATAATTTTTGAAATGGAATAAAACTATGTAATTTTTTGAATAAATGGAAATAAAATTGAAGAACTTGGGAGGAATTATTGAAGATATTGTGGTTAATCCAGAGACAGGAATAAAATTGTGGAGTTTGAGAGAAGAAATAGAGGATTTTGAATATTTCAGAGTAACTGGATTGAAAGAAAATTGTGGAATAATTCTGTAAAATGAAAGAAAACTATGGAATAACCCTGGAGATGGACATAGGAATTGTGTAATAGCTCCAGAGATGGAAATAGGAATTAGGGAATAGCTCCAGAGATGGAATTATGAAATGAAGTTGAAGAATAATTTTAGAGATAAAAAATAAGATTGTGCAATGACTCCAGAGAGAAAAATAAAATTATGGAATGGCGGAGAATAAATGAGGGAGTTTTCAGATTTCAGAATAACTGGATGGAAGAAGATTTTGGCATTATAGACAAATCCCAGAATAACTGTGGAGAATAAAATAAAATTGCAGATTAATTTCAGATATTAAAATAGTATTGTGGAGTTATAGAAGAGGTGAAGAATAATTCTTTGAATCAAATACAATTGTTTCATAGCTCCAGAGGTCAAAATACAATTTTGGAATAACTCTGGAGAAGGAAATCAAATTTCATAACTCTGGAACTAAGTAAATCAAACTGTGAATAACTCCTAGGGCATAATCAGAATTCTGAAAACCTAGAAAACTAAAGCTTCAACAAGAAGGATTTCAATTTGAATAATGAATAAAACTTTCTCTTCCTTATTGCACAATCCATAGCAAAATTATACAATTCAATTGAGATAAACTAAATACAGCTATTCACATTCATATTGAGTACAGCATCAGCACTGTGTTTTCTCCATGTCAAGCCAATTAAGATAAATACCTCAAGTGTATGCAAGAAATTACAATGGATTCACCAGAAGCAAATTTCTGGCTTATTAATATTAACACACATCAAATTCAATCAAAATGATGCAATATTTGCATGAAATGACAGAATAATGAAATCAACCCACTAGAAAAATTCTCTCAAGATTGGCTATCAACTTTGAAAACAAACCTTTCCCCAACTTTGTTCAAATCTAATAGAAGCACACTAAATAACAAATTCTGTATTTTCCCCACTTTCTCCACTTCCAAGAGGAATGTCACCAGCTAAATTCTCTCCAAGATATTATATGACTAGAAGAAAGTGCAGTTGTCAGAACCTGTGTTTTCTCCACTTTCTTGGGAAAAAAACCCTAACCAGCCAAATTTTCTCAATGACATCACATTATTTTTATAAAAAACACCACCATTGTCAGCCTGTGACTCAAACCCAGAGCACAAGCATGACAGCCAAATACCATAAACCAATGGTAGAGCCAAGAAACCACCAAAACATGAAGCTGAGCCAAACAAGATAAAAAAAGTATCAAAGAAAAGAGGAAACTCACCTTTTTCCAAATATACAGTTCCTATCGTCATAGGAAAAAGAATAACAAAGTTATCACTGCTCAAAGTTGTTGCTGAGCATAAACCTTAATTTTCACCTCTCATCTGGAATCCAGAGGAAGAGGCTTAACCCCATCAAATGGGTATTCAAAATGACTCTCTAAGTCAGGGATATTCAATTTTACTAGCCAAATTGAGCTAGCATCAGAATTACTGAAGGTATTACCAAAATAAGGTCTAATAAGGGGGAATAAAATATTCACCTCTCATCTAGCTTCTACAGTTTTGGTGTGAGATACCTAAAGGGGGGTCTTTTTTAAAAGAACACAATCAGGGCTACCTTATGGTTCCATCTATTTCCCCATATCACATCTAGAACAAAGGTTATGGGGCAAAGAAGCTCCATGCAGATTTTAAACAAAACACAAATATGTACAAAAACTCTTGTACATGGCATACCTTTGCCATATTTAATGATATCCATACTAAATGAGGTAGCATTGTGTAGAGAAAATTCAGGGATACACAATGAACCAACTTTGAGCTTGATATCTCAAAAACTGATAAAGGTATGGCAGTTTTAAGGTTAAAATCCCACAGTTAGACCAATACAACCTTATTGTGGGATATTCTCCCATAATTATGATTATGAGGTGTCAAAAATACAAAGAAGCCTGTTTATACTTCAATAACTCATAGTTTGGCCAATACTGGGGTCCTTTACAGGTTCTTTACAGCATTCTACACGTCATACATGTCAGAAGAGGGCTATGTGGTCCCCAGATGAAAGTTTTCACCCTGTATTGGTGAAAACTGTCCATATGTGGTTTCAAAACCACATCTGAGCCCAATACAGGCTATACAGGCATTGTGAAAACCACAATCCAGTCCTTGGAAGTAAAAATTCTTCACTTCCTGCACGTGGAAAGGTCTAGAAGCCTTTTTCACCCAATTTTAGGATAAAAAGGGAACTTTTCTCCACCATAAAAGGTTTCCTCATCCTGCTCTTGAATTCCTATATAGTAAAGCTGTCAGAAAAATTTATACTCTTGTAAATAACCAGGTATAATTATAACTTTAATTATTGTAGTCTTTATTATTGTAACCCAACAGGCAAAGCTGCACCCAGGACTTTCAACAGCACTCACCACCACTATTCCTCAATAGTAAAGCCCTGAATATTCTTTTATAAACCCTTATTATCATGAGGAAACCTTTTTATACTATTTTCACCATGTCACAGTAATAGTTAAATCTTGTAGCTAGTCATTAATAAGCTTCATCATAGACTCAGCCTGACAACCAGAAGAATTCTCTCAGCCAACATGTTGCTACACAAAAACTACATGTCTCACCAGCTCAAACATCTCAACTATTATTTTTCTGACTCCTGTGTTTTGAGAGGCTCTATAGAGGCTCAAAAGGTATAAATAGAGGTCTTCTCTCCCTCATTTTCAGAAAAAAATGAAAACATTCCCACTATTGGGGATTATAACCATCTCTGAAATAGCAGGATATCAAGAGTAGTGGTGTTGTTTTAGCTGTGAAAATCTCAGTATCTTAGTATTTTTGAAGAATAGTATTATAGCTATATTGAAAAGCTCAGTAGCTAAGTATTATAGCTGTAGTGAAAATCCCAGGAGCTTAGTATTATTAAAGAATAGTAGCCATAGTGAAAATCTTACTAGTATTGATATAAGATTATTATTAAAAGTAATTATTAAAGAATTATTATTCTTATTTAATCTACTAATCTTATCATTAGTAGTCATATCAAAAAAAACAATATAATCAAAAGAAAATCTTTTTATTAGTCTTTGTGAGATAAAATCAAATAGTAGTCTTTAGTTTATTATAGTGTCATATCAGAGGTTTGGCTATAGAGTTATTGATGGGTCTTATTTAGAGACTATTGATAAGTCTGTTCTATCTTTTAAAACAACAAATATTATTTTATCTTCTGATTCTCTGTAGGCTTACTATCCATTATTATTTTGAGGGGCAGCTAATACACCCTAGAACCAATGGTTATTGGACAATTCTTAAGTCCAAAACAGACCTACCAATAATTTCCCCCTCAAGGTACTTCCTTATTTGATCCCACACTGTCAGCTACATAAGCTTTGTGATTCAGGGCCTTGATCCTGGAGGTGCTGTCACATGGTGGAGTTTGATCTACAACTTGCCAGTATTAACTATTATTTCAACCCATTTAATAGCATTTTCAGAAATTGTTTCCTTTCTTGAGGTCTGTAATACATACAGAATGGTGACAGGCTCATTAAGAATTGAGAAATAGATATTAAGATAGCAATATTTCTAATAAATTAAATCACCCATTTGTAGAAATATTGAATACTTGAGACAAGTAATGATAAGTTCTTCATATTTTTCCCCTGAAACATTGACACATTCCAATTATTCCTGTATATATGCTATGAAGGAAAGTTTTTTTCTAAATTATTTCCTTTCATTATGTAAATATAACTCAATATTCTATGATAAGAAAAATATTCCCAAACACAAAATGATAAGGCCATAACATTTTGTGGACTTCAAATTTTAAACCTCAGAGAATAAGTGTGTTGAATTTTCATTATGTTGGAGTTGGTAGATATCTTAGCTAAAAAGGAAGTAGTCTGGGTTGATAAAATGACTCACCAGAACCATGTAGACCTAATTATTTCTCTTAAAATTTCCCAAAAGCCTCACATAAAAGGCTCATAGTACCTCTAGTTAGTGGAATACAAAATTCAATTCTTCTTGGCTTCTCCTTCAGTAGAACTACGCTTCAAATTATATAATATGTAATGGTTTTCTCCAAAGGAAAAGAGGGGATAATTTAGTAAATCTTCTATGAGCCCTTATTATCTATTATGATAATAATTGTAGATTTATGATGGAAATAAAATAAAAAAAATGCTTGAGGCTAGCCTGGTTTTCAAATAATATTTTACTGCATATATTTGGCTCAACTGAGTCAAAGATGAACCTTTTACAAGAATGAAAGAAAAGAAGTCAAGTAACAGGATTTTTTATGAAGATATAATGATCAAAATATAACATTGCTACTAAATTTAAATTAATTCATGTAGTGTTATCTGGGATATTCTACATAGCAAATATGATGGATAAAAGCACTTTCTGTGATTGAGCCACTTATATGTGGAAAAAATATGATCTCCTATATGATTAAGCTTTTATTCTAATAATTAAATTATGTCTTTTATATCAGAATAGAATAGTATAGAATCTATTAATTGTATTATTTTATTTGTATAAATACAACATACTTAGTATAGGAGTTATTTATAAAAATCTTGATAGTACTACTACTGATCAAGATTGCTAAATATTTTCTTATTAAACATGATTTCTTTATTTTAATTTCTATACACTACTGGTTATTATAAAAGTAAGTCTTATCTCTCTACTAGAATCAATTACAGGAAGATGGAATAATAAAAAATCTTTTCAAAGAATATGTGATTAATTTAATTAATGTTTTTTTTCAGGAGTAATTATCATAAATTCTTGAAAAAAAACTAAAAACTAGGGAAAAAGAGCCAGAAATTTCTAAATATCTCACTGATACTACAATGATACCTTGCAAAGGATTGGTAGAGCTATTTGAAAAACTATTTGTGGACTTATAGAGTCAAAGGTTTTATAAATGTAATAATGCACAAATATATATCTATATTACTATTTTAAATATTAATATTATATTATTTACCTTTTTTTGATTGACTTCAAAAATTTAATACATTTAATAATGATACAATAACTGATACTTTCTTAGATTATTAATTATTTAATGATTCAACTTAATGATAATGGAATGAATGAATAAAAGCAATAGAAGGCTTCTTTTAAGTCCAATCAATATTTGATTTTCATTCCATGGATAAAGCTTAAGAACTAGCTACATGATTTGTATCAATTATTAGATCACTTCTTTTCACCTGAAAGTATTATAAATAATCAATCACATCAATTTTCATTGCTACCAACCTGTCTATAGTTGAGAAATAAAGAATTAAAGACTGCAAATCCTCTTTCATTTCAAAAGTGAAACAAGTTCCTCAAAGGTATTGATTTGATTGAAAATTTCATCACAGCTTACATTTTCTGTGAGTTTTTGAAGATACAGTGTTTCATGTGTAAACATCTAAAATGGACTGTAAGTAAAACTTTTGATTTGAATAATGAAGTCATAACTCTTTTTGGCTTTACTATAGATTATCCCTTTTTTCATTGGTCCTTAAAGTTTCAGAAGTTTTAATTAAGAATTGTATTTCTAATAAATTTTTGAGGTTTTTACCTTATTTCTAAATACAAAAGCAGATGTTATAGATACAGCTAGTTTCCATGATGTAAGCTCATGGATACTAGTTCCAGAGTTGCTTTTATTGATTTATTTTGGCTTATTAATGGAAAATAATCAAGAATGGACATTTTTAAACAAGGAATAGCTTCTCATTTCCTCTTTGCCATTCCAAAATAGAAGCTTATTTTCTATTTTCTCATCATTAAATGAGACTTAGCCTGAGTAAAAAAGTTCCCAAAGGGTTTTAATTTACTAATTTTCCAATATCATCCATTTATCAAGATTTTAGTATTTTCTAGATCTCAGATTCCTCAGAAATTGTGGTACCCTTTCTCTTTCTGATGTCTTTTGTCCTCACAAGCTATTTTCATTTCAAAATAGTAGTTCAAGTTTGAAGACTGATATCCACTATGGGTGTTCCAAAAACACATGTATTAATAAAGTGATTCTGAGCTCAATAGAAATTTATAGCACAAATAGGAGGCTCTATTTCACATTTTAATATTAACAAACCCATTATTTTGGCCTTAAAATGCAAAAAAAAGCTTTCACAATTCTTCTATGTGGTATTGATGATTAGTTATTGAAGTATTTTGCATATTTCTGCCTCATATACTTAATTTAGGCTTATTTACTCTATGAAGCTGCCCTAGGTGAACTCCTGTGTGGAATATTTGAGCTTACTCACTCAAAAGAATGCTATTCATATTTTTCTCTATGAAAATAATAAATTTTGAATATATAAATGACTTATGGGTTCTGTATATTCCAAGAATTAATTTTGGCCTTTTTGAGTATATAAAATGTAGCTCAAGGCTTGCATTAAGCACCCTTTTGGAAGCTCAAATATTAGTATTTTTTCCAAAACTAATATATATGATTTCCAAAACTAATATATATGATTTCCAAAACTTAATAATAATTACTTTGTTTGGTGTCAATTATCATTTGATGTTTGACACCTGTAAATTGATAGATCATACTTATGAATGGGACCAAAGTTAATCCAAGAGATTGAAGAAATTGTTATTGAGCGATTTCCTATTCATTTAAGATCAATGAAGTAACCTAAAGGGGAAATTACAATAATTATATTTAGAATTTATATTAGATTCTTGTAAGCATTTCACTACTTTCAGGTTAAGACAATATATTTGTGAATTCCCAATCTTCTAATTTATATTTAATTCACTTAATAATATGTTCAAATAATGGCTAATGGCTTACTAAATACGTTTTGTCAAACAATTCTCTGAAAAATCCTTGGAGGAATTATTTTTTTAAAAAAATCTCCAGCAATATTACTTTATGAAAAAATAATTTGGAAAACCACATTCAATATGACAAAAATAATGCTTAATTCTTATATTATAAAGAAAGCCTTCATGATATATAATAGTGATTTGAAGTAAATACTATTTCATTCATTACTATATAATGAAACTAGAAAACTTACTAAAGGGAATTGTAAAATAATATAAAAATAATTAGTCAACATTTTGATTCAATGATAGCTCTGCTTTATATATTCCACCTTTTTACTTAAACAATGGGAGGTTTTGATAGTACTCAACATAGGACTATTCACAATATATTGGTGTAGAGAGACTGAGAAATAATTCAATTAGTAATAACTCTTGAAACACTAATGGTGTTATTATACCTTTTAATAGCCTCTTAGCTATTTTGAAGACATTTCATTGGTCTAGTTAAGAAGTCTTGCTAGTCTATGGTGTGTCCATACCTTAAAGCATAAATAGGTTTATATTGTGATACAGGTTTGTTGTGCTCTTGCATGAATTATATGTGACTTGGAAATTATGGCAATAGATATTTTGTGTAGATCTAATTTATTAGTTTACTGATAGTGCTTTATGATATTGTGGAGTATTAAGTATACCCAAAGCTCTGTGTTTTTTTGGGTAGAAATCTCTAGCTCTTTCTTCCATTAATTATATTTAAAATCTTTTTATATTTACTGCTTCCTTATATTTCTATTAAGCTCCTTGAGATTATTTAAATGAATTTCCAAATCTTCGTCTTATATAATTTTTATTCCTTCTGAGCATGAATATCATTTTTATGATAAAATTCAAAATTGAACTATTATTTTTCTTAAAACTGTTTAGACTCCAATCATTTCTAATGCTACAGGTTTATAATCTCTAAGTCAGGTATTATATACCCAACACATTCTTCCTGAAACATATTTTTTCTTTGAAATGCTCCTTAAACAGTAAGGAAAGGCACTATAAGACTTCATTATAATGCAAAATTTCTCTTTTCTTTTGATCCCTCAAAAACTTTATTTGAACAATTTCAATATGATCACCATGATTCTTTTTTGCTTAAGCTACCTCATAGGATATATTAGTTCTATAATAATTTTCATGGATTTTTTTGATTAAGAACTCTTTATTTATGGAAAATAGTATGAAACACATTATAAAAACAGGTATTTGATGAATAAGCCCAAATACGTTTGAAAATATGTACCTTGAATTGTAGAAAAAACTGATTTATTTATTTATTCTCTCTAGAAATTACTGTTTTTGAAACATAAGACTTCCAAATTAATAATACTATGAGAAATATTCAGAAGATCAATATTCCTATCTGGATCATTTTAGTGAGAAAATTTCTCAGAAATTTCATCTCGGAATTCTTAACAATTAATTTACCTCATTTAAATAAGGATCCTAATAAATATTAATGAATAATTGTAACATAAAATTTTAGTAAAATGTGCTCAATGTAGAGAGACGCTTCTTCTAGGACATTACTTATAGGATTTGGGAGTAAGATACAATAGTTACAATAGCTAAAAAGACATATTTGAGTTCTTCTATTCAGTTGATAAAACCCTTCAGAATTTAAGAACAATCCTTCTGTAGCTCTTAAGCTATTTTCTTAATGGTTACTCTCACTAGTTTGGAAAGTAAATTATTGTGACATGAAATATAGAATATTTAGATAGAGGCCTTCTCTGATTCCTTCATAATTCTATTTGAAGGAATTTGAGAAAATATGAAATTATTTAAGGGAAGTACCAAATAAAACCCAATTGAATTAGCTCAAAAGCTGTTTTTTTATTGATGTATTTCTATTTATGGTAGAACTTCTTCCTAAGCTTTAAAATAATTTTTTTACTATTTCAAATATTGCTTGTCCAGGGAATGCTGATTGAACTCCTTTATCTCAACTCCAACAAGACTCATAAAATGGGAAAAACTTCATTACTCAATGATTCTTAAACATTTTTCATATGTATTTGAAGAAAATTTAAAATTGAAAAATTTCCATCATTTGAAATCTATATTATGAATTACTAAATTAATTAGGCTTTTCAAGGTAATTCAAAAATAAAGCAGGAATTTGGAACATAATACAAAATTATTCAAAAATACTTATTCTTCTACATATAAAGATATCAGGAGGGAAAATTTCAAGTAATTATTTGTTGTTGAATATTTTCTCAACAACAATAAACAAAAAATACACATAGTTTTTGTATCAGACAAAAGATGTATATTTTGAGTTTAGTCTTCCAATAATGTAAATTAAATTTAGTTGGGGTTTGGTAAATAAACAGAATATCTACAGTTCTCTGATCAAGGAAGGGGATTTAATATGTCAGTTGATATGAAAAATGCTCTATTTCTTACCTTAGAAGCCAGCTTTAATGATTACTTTATGCCTAAAATTTTTAAGAAACTGAAAAGTGTGTCAAGAGCCTCCATAATCTTCAATAACATATATTAAATTACTCAACATAAATGATGAAAAATCATTTAAACTACCCCAGTCAGATAAAAGGGAATACTTCGATCAAGTACCAGAATCCAAAATCAGAATCTATATGGCTGGCTGTATGGGATATCTACAATATAGCTGATAACAGATAGAAACACGAGTTTGAGAAATAAAATGAAACATAATATAGTTGAATATAAATAAAAGGGATCTACTAAGACAATTAGAAATGGTGAGTACCTCTGAGAGCCCTGGGTGAAGGTTTTCTTATCTGATCTATTGTGATACACACCAAAATAGTAATTATTATATTTATAACCATTAGTATTACAAGGTTACCACTTCCGAAGGAAGTCTTAACATTTAGGAATAGCAGAATAGTTAAATTATTTACTCTTAAATTGAGTTAGAGAAAGGCTCCTCTTATGCCTTGTTGGGATTGGTGGAGGTTTTTTTCCCTTTTCCAAGAATGAAAAATGAAAAGTTTAACCTTTTATGGCCCACTTGTTCTTACAAACCCTCGTTAAGACGTAAATGAGTAAAAATTTGGCTTTGAACATTCTACTTGGCTATAGTAGCAAGTTTATATGGATGAAAGACTAATAAAATAAAGGGCCACATAAGAACTTCCATTTCCTTTCAGAGATATCTCAAACAGTTAATAACATCTATGTAAAATTCTATTCTATCACTTTAGAGGTCTTTGAGACTCTACACATTTTTTGCTCAAACACAAGTGGTGTATAAGGTATTACATTATTTTTACAGCCACTTCTGTCTTGTTAATTTTCCAGATAAAAAATCGCAGTCAACGTTTGAGATAGAGGTAAAATAATAATACAAAAGTCCATGGGTTTATGAGCTATTCAATTATTTATGCTATATCACTTCCCTTATCCTCTTGCACATAAGATATTCATGCAGGGAATTCTTTCAGTGCAAAATAAACTTTAAGCCCAGATATCTTGGTTAGTTTTGAAGATAATAAGCTGTAAATCAGAAAGAATGGAAGCGCTTGGGGATCCCTTACATTTTTATTGCTAATTGTATATCTTGTTTTCCATATGGAAAAGTAATAGGGGTTGGTAACTTGTTTAATCCTGGAATTCCAGATCAAGAACTGCAACCCCAGATATCCCAGTCAGTCTTTGAGATCAACTAATAAATATTTCTCTTTGAGGAATTCTTCTTATATAAAATTTATTTAATAAGGGTAGTGAAAGATGATCAGAATATGAGAAGGGTAATATGAATATTTCCTTTTAGCTGTATAGCTAACAGAAGGCCAAGAAATGGGTTTAATTGTGTAAAAATATGTTTTTCTTCCAATTTTTATACCTTTTTTTCAACAATACTATTACCTCATATCAATAATAATCTTTCATGTAAAAGTAAGAGTTAAAAAAATCAGGAGATTTTTTCAAAATTCTGATTCCGATAGTTTTAACAAACCTCAATATATTCATTTTAATGATAGGAAGCCATTTCTTGACCTTTCTAACAAAAGGACTATTTTTTTTCTTCCTTCAAGAACTACTTTTGTTTTTTCACAAAATAAATATATTTGCTAACTGTTTTTTATAATGAAATTTTTCATTTTACAAAACAATTTCAATTTTTTTCTGATCTTGAAAAAAAGACTTTCTTTTTCTTTTTCAAGGATTTTGATATTGTTTCAATAGAAATATAATTTTGCTTTATTTTTTCAAATAAAAACTCTATATTTCAAGTCCTTGAAATAAATTACTTACCCTCTTTCTGAAAAATACCGAAATATGATTTATTCAGGAGATAAATACAATTACTTTTGTGGTTCTTGGCATATTCTTCATTCCAAACATAAATAGGGGGTTGTATAAATTTCTTCCACCAGAGACTTTCATGATGTCACAAAGTACAAATATCTTCCAAATAAACACCTGTTCCATATTCAATTTAGAAAAATAGATGTATGTTATGAAAAATAAACTAAATCTGCTTTGTAATATCAAAAAGAAATAAATCACTATTTTAAATGAATTTTACAAATTTATTTTCAAAATGGATTGAAAGCTTATTTGGAAAGAAATGAACCTATTAACCTTCTATGCAGTTAACAGTTATACACCAATATTTCATTCTCATGTTTCTTTTTCTATCATGTTTTATTCTCTTAACACAAATACTCATTATAGTTATCATTTATCTTGGAAAAATGTTTTAATATTATTTGGAATGTATTTGAACAAAAGGATGCTTTCTTGAGATACTTGGGAGATTTACAGAACAGGATTAGGGTTGAAAAGAATTATGGTATAATTTCTATTAAAATTATTCCATATAAGTTTTTTTTATGGGGAAAACTCTTTGAAACTATGGACAGAACATCTCTCAAGCTTTCATTCTGAGTCTGAGATACTTAATTATTGGGAAATGAAATTAATTTCATTCTGACATTTCAAATTAACTTGGTACTTTTGCATATTTTTTGAAATTTTTTATTTTTAATCTAGTCAAAGTTTATATCAACTCTTCTTTTTAATACTTTGTCTAATAGTTTTCTACTGAATAAATACATAAAAAATATATAAAAATATTTCAGCTTTAAGATATATTTTTTTTTATTCATTTTTTAAATTTTCAGTAAGTGTATTTTGTGATAGGAGAAATATTTTCTAATTCTTTGAGGATTATATAACTGAAATATCTCATATTAGATCCCTTTTATGTATTCCCATCACTTATTTAGATTTTCTCAGTTATGGGATGAGAGGCTGAAGAAAGTTTCTAAATTCATGGACTAAACAAAACATTATTTTCTTGGAAATTGTAAATATTTATTCATAATAAAATATGAAATATTGAAGAAAAAATACTCTAGATACAATTTTGAATATATTTAACAGGAAATAATTTTTAAAACCCAGAGAACAAGCATGACACTCAAGATCACCATAAATATGGTATACATGAAAGGAGTGAAATACACACCTTGCACGTTTATTAAAATAAATAAGCAGAGAATCAGGGCACAAACAGAAAGTCAGGCCCTAAAGAGGTTAGTCTGTAAATGTAAAAGTCTTGAATTGGAAACCTGCCCCTTTCAGAAACTATTATTCTTATTACCAGTTAATAACAGTTAACCAAGTCATTAAGGATGTAAACTCTTTCAGAAATAAACCTTAATCTTTACCTCTCATCTAAAATCTGGAGTTTTAATCAAAGACCCCTATAGTGGTATCTTTTAACAAATTTATCAAGACAATATATCAAGGGGTACTCTCTCCAAGACTGTAGCACCTCTGGATCAACAATTACAGTAAAAATACTACCTGAAGAACCTGGAAAAACAATTCTATTTTTTCATCCCTCATCTTTATTTCACAGTTTTGATGAGAGAAAAATCAATTAGAATATTTTTTTGAAGGTAAAAGTAGGGCTATGAAGAGGCATCATCTTTATTCTTTTGTATTACACAGATCATAATTCATTGGTATGTTTCTCTCAAAAAAATTAAAATACTATTCTTAACAAGGTTAGAGTACTTTGAGCCTGAATATCTTTGAAATATTCAAGTAAAGTCCATTCAAACGTATTTTCAACTTGTAGAGATCACCTTTTTGCTACAATTTAATCCACTTCTTAGCCCACTATCTTGAAAATGGACAAAGTTATTAAGGATTTAAGGCTATGATTTCATACAAGCTTTTACTGTGGAATACTATCTCAGAGAATTGAACTATGAGGTGTGAAAGCTGTAAAGAGTTTGTTTATCCATTGATTAAAAATCAACTTAGATAAGAAATTCCCACACATATTCATACAGGGTTGTACTCTAGGTTATTATCTTGTATAATTGAATTATGAGCTTTCAATCCCATTCATGTAGAATTTTTTCATTCATTAGTGAAAATCTGTCTGACAAAAGTCCCTCAGAGGTTATTTTAACGTGATTGAACATGCCTTGGCTTTTTCAATATTCTTTAGCTTTATATTGGTTAAATGTTTTACCTTTTATGGGCATAAAAGGTTGAGATGTGGTTTCAAAACCACATCTGGGTACCAATACAGATTTTTTGGTTGTGTTAAGCCAGAAACTAGCCACCTTACTAAGTTTATTACTCTATGAGCATTAAAATATGAAATTCCACTCTTTCCACCCTGAATTGAGACAAAAGGAGGCTTCACCAAGTAGGAAAAATCCGCAATTATCTTAACAACCTGTTCTTACTTGGTTAAACTGTCTTAAAAAGAGGTAACCCTTAGAATACTTTAGATATAATTATAATCTTAATTATTTTAGTGGTGATTAAGATAATTCAATTGATAATCATTGCAACCAAGGCTTTTAACAGACACATCACCACTATTCGTTAATAGTAGAGCCCTCTATGTTTTATGTTTCACAGTCATAGTTAAATCTTGTAATTACTGTCTCATAGCCTCTGCATGAACTCATCCTGAAAATCATAGAAAATTAATTACTTATATTAAGAAATATATATACTGTTGTTTCATAATGATTATGAGATCTTTGTTTGAGAAGTTTTTCTTATCTTTTTTAACTTCTTATTATTAACTAACAGAAGCATACTCTTCATATAAATTGAGGTAAAATATGATTTACAACCAAATTTAAATATTTTTTGATAGATCTTGCTTCCCCAAAGCTCACTATTCTTGGGAAAGACATTCACAACTAAAGCACTCAGTATTTTCTCTCAGATCTTATATTTAATTATATTTGAATAAAAATGTTAGACCCTGAAATTAGGAAATTATCAGCACATTTATTATCCAAATTTAAAATTAATGCCTTTTTCTCAATATGTAAACTTTTCTTAATGAAAATCTTCACCAATTTATCAAATCCTTATGTCTAATCTTATTGAATGACATTACTCATCTTCATTTTCTCTACACATAGATCCAAAAAGTAAATTAATACTTCAATATACTCATAATTGAAAGAAATTAAGAAATTGGGTTTTAACTTAAAGGGGCCAGCTGATAGCTTTTCCAAGTTTTGAAAGAATACTGCCTGTAAGCCATTCAAAAGATCAAGAATCCTCAATTTATATTATTAGTATTGTCTTTTAATTCTTCAAATCTCATTTGAGGAGCTATAATTTCATGATATTAAGATTAATTTCATACATTAACATTGATCATCTATGAGTATTCCAAGAAGTGAAAGGTATTCAAGTCAGCTCTTTAAAAGATTTTTACAAATTAGCAGAAGAAAACCTCATTAAATTTCTTTTTTTTCAATTTTCTACATCATCACATTGACACTTGCAATGGGAATACTTCCCAACATTCATGGAAATTTGCCTTTTGAATTTAAAAAAAATATGGAATTAGAGAAAAACATTTACTCAAAAATGTACCAATTTTATATAATATTCTTAATTTCAATCACCAAAAGGGTCTATCATAAATTTCAATTCATTATAGTAAAGGTATTTAACCCAGAATATCACTTTGATGTACAATTTATTTTTTTAATTGATGTCATCTGTTTTTACAGGCCTTAACTATTATTTCCAATCTCATTTCAAAAAATATTTTCATAAATATAATGACCAGACTAGGTACTCATAAGTTAATAATTAGCCCAAAAATTTTCTATATTAACTAATTTTACTTCTATTTGAAATTTCAAAGGAATCATTTGTAAGAACCCTTTGGTACTTTCAAAATTTATCAACTTTAAAAATAAATCTTCCATATACTACTAATGCATCTCTTAGCCAGAATCTATTGATGATAATACTGACAAAAAAACGAATCTATTAAATTAATATTGAACAAAAAAAATAAACAAGCTAATCTTCCAATTAAAGAAGAATAAAATATAAACAAAGATAAGGGAAGCACCCATCCTCAATAAATTTAATTTTTGAAGCTTCAATAATTTACTGAACTAACACTTATTTAGATCAAAATATATCTTTTCTCATAAGGAATGTATTTACCCTCAGATTTACTATTATTTTCTGAAAGTTTCAAACAAAATTTCAAAATCCATAAATGTATTTTCAGAAGGCTTCAGGAACATTTAAAAATAAAAACCCTCTTCTTAATAATTAATACGCAAACCAGGTTAAGGAAGAATATAATTCAATTCATTTGATCATTGATCATCTTTAGCAAATTTATGACTTCAATTATATATTATCCAATTTTCTTACTTCATAACTAAAAATACAGATAATAAATCCAATTTTCTTTTATTTGAAATATTATGAAAGGAATTGAGCCAAATAAAGCCTGTCAAAATTTAATTAAAGCTTTGATCCCTTAATCTACAAGATATATTTCTTAATCCTCAATAATTGAGTTTCTTTGATTTTCATAATTATTGATTCAAGTTTTAACAAATATAATAATTCAAGTTATTGTTTTATGTAATTTATCAATAAAATCACCTTTTTCTTTAAATTTATTTCCCAAGAATGATGACTATTCCCCTCCCTACTCATATAATATACATTAGTTTATGCAATAATAATTTTAATAAGTGTTTTTCATTTTGAGTTTTAAGGTTTTCTTTGGGGGGGACTTCTCTTATTTCAGTCATTAATTTAAAATAAAAAATAGGATCACCTTAAATTAATATTGATAAGTTAGTTTCAAGAAAATAAATAATATATTAATTTATTCTTTTTTCTCTTCTTTAAATATAATTCAACTTTTTATAGGATAGATATAATAAAATTCTTTTTTATTGATTTGTATATATATATATACCTTATAACCAGCTTTCTTTTAATAACAACTAACAAAAGTAAATTCCCAAATCCTTCTTTTAAAAAACAAAGATACTCTAAAAATTCAATAAATAAAGGGTTTTGGTAAACCCGTGTAAGCTTTTAGTAAAAACACATAAGCGCTTATGTGTTTTTACTAAAAATGTTAAGGCCACTAATGACATTAACAATGCCATTTATGGAATTGTTAAGGCTATAAATGACATTAGCAATGCCATTTATGGAATTGTTAAGGCTATAAATGACATTAGAAATGCCATAAATGGCATAGTTTTTTTTTGTTAATGGCATTAACAATTCCATAAATGGCATTAAAAATGCCATTTATAGCATTAATAATTCCCTTTATTGCATTGATAATGCAATTTATAGCATTAATAATTCCCTCTATTGCATTTATAATGCCATTAATGGCATTAATAATTCCCTTTATTGCATTTATAATTCCATTAATGGCCTTCAAAATGCCATAAATAGCCATATTTTATTTAAAAACCACCCCTTATGTTTTTTTACCATTCAATTACATTTTTTGAAAAATTGATGGCAAAAACACATAAGTTTTTAGTAAAAACACATAAGGGCTTATGTGGGTTTACCAACACCCTAAATAAATAAGAAAATCATCAAAGCTTTAATCATTCAAAAGCTAAAAACTAAAAAATTGTTTTGGTGTCCTTACTTATAAAAGTCACTCTTTTTTTGATATTGAAAAGGTACACTAGAAAACAATTTTTAAAATTAAAAAATGTGAGACCTTTTGACTTTTTTCACATAAAATTTCCCAATTATGCCAGTGTAATCTCACATAATCATTTTTTTCATAAATAAAAAAGATTCAATAAAACTGTGCTTCTTTAAGGTCTTGAATTACTCCAAATTATCATTTGGAGGATTAAAATGAGACCAAAAGGGGGGAGTGTTTCCTTTAAAAAGAATAATTTGACCTGTAAAGCTCTATGATTTTTTTGATACAAACACAAGAAGCACTTAATGGACTGAAAAAACAAACACAAAAAATGATTGAGGTGACCATAAGTCAGTGGTGGTCATGCAGTTATACAACTAAAATGGAACATGACATATTTGTACCATAATGATTACAAATATGGTTTTAACCAAACTGAATAAGTCAACAATCAGTCCATGCATGGAATCTCCATGAAAAGGATTATTTGCATTCTTTCAAACATTTCTCTACATCCATTATCAATTAAAACAATTCCAACAATTTGGATATGGTAAAATTTTTCAAATCACCCTGAGAAGGGTCTTAAATAATGTGGCACCATTTATACAGTCGATTTATAGTTATTGCAACTTGACTGGGGTTCTTATATTCTTAAATTGCAATTAATTCCTTATAGATATAACATAAGAAAGTTGATCATTAGTATGTCTTTATGATTAGTAAACTCATAATCAGTATTTATTAATTAGCCTGCATAAAACTAGCAAATAATTTTTAAAGGAACTTTGGGAAACCAACATTGACTGAATTATGACCCTTTCCATGGTTTGTATCTTGCCCATTTAGCCATAACTCATAATGGAGTATTAGCTGAAACTTTATTTGGGGTTAATTGTATGAAATTAGTTTTAAACCTCATAGTACATATGGCCTTGTAGTATAAATAAGTTCGGCTTGACTGGATAGCCGGCTGTCATACCCGTCGAGCGGCACTGTTCAACTGATGCTACTGCTGCTAATTGACGTTTTTCAAACAATTCCATACAGGTTTCTGCCATGCTGAGATTGAGAAAGCTATAGAAAACAATAATCAAAACAAAGAGGTACAAGTGGCCAAGGCCAAAAAGCCGTCAATCATTTATAAAACCAGAATAATTACCTTTTCTTTACTTTCTTTCAAATAGGGTAGACTAGCCAACATGTCCTTTATGTCATTCAGACTAGTCTGGTTTGTCAAATGTCCGTGCTCAAACAGCATGTCTGCTTGCCGATGTGCTTGTCCAACAAGTTTCTTCTTCCCAGATATCAAGCGCTTGTTCAGCGGATCGAATGGGTGGAGGAGCATAGAGAGTCAAAAAACTACGAGGATTTGGAGGCCGGAGTGTATACACTTGAGGTTCCTCTGGCAAAATATCAGTAAACAATTCGATTACTTGCCGAAGGTAGGGCGCAGCTGGAGAATGGGTGAGTCTGTTGACAAGTTGATCATCTAAGGCTATAAAAGTTTTGAACCATGTTCCATGGTTTTTCATACATAGCAAAAAGACTTAGCGGATTGATAAATCGAAGCGAAATGTCAAACTTTGACTTTAAAAATAGATCAATTACCATCACCAAAAAACATATGCGCGCCAGCATATTTATTGAAACCTTCAGGTGGTGCCTTTTTGCCAGTGCTACCATGAGGACAAAAATCGGCTATGATTCGGTCAATATTCTTAGCTATTGGTGCAAGGATGTAAATAACGTCAAGATTCGGGGTAGGATTTCGGTTGTTTTCAATTAGATCGATTTCTGAAACATGTTTTGTTTGTATAAGATGAATTATAATTAGTGATTAATTCTGTAATAAATGGAATTGTTCTTGAAAATGACATGATTTTTAAAAATAATCGTATGAAATGATAATAAGATATAAAAACACTTTCAAAGATGGATTGAAAGAATTTGAGAAATGTGATTAAGTGTTGACATGGACATACGTTGAACACCAAGTTCTAAGATTTCAAAGGTTTTTAATACGCCATTAATGAGAGATTGAGAGTGTTTATCAAGCACTAAAATCTTCCAACGACCGTTTGAGGGTTTAACAGATTGAATAGTGTCAAGATAACCTATAAAAGGAGATGATGAAAATGAAGAGGTCAGTTAGTCAACGAATGAATCAAGCCATTGATGATTTGGATATACGTTGCCTGATGATCTCAATTAAAGAAAAACTTGAATCAATTAATTAGCTTGATTACTGAAGTTTTATTGTCTGTGGTCTTTGATGATACTGTAGACAAGAGATGGGTAAGCTTAGTTCATTTTGAAAGAGTCCAAGACTATTTTAGATCTTGGAGAACGCTAAAAAGCAAATTAATATCACAGGAAGTTAGGAACACTCATGTGCTTCACTAACAATGACAATATTATGACGACTTGGTATAGGAGTAATTATTGAAAGAACAGATCATGGAGACGATCCGTAGATTCTTTGTTGAAAATGAAGCGTTTAAAACTGGTACACATTCAAAATGTAGGCTCTAAGATCATCTAGGGGAGTTC
Source organism: Austropuccinia psidii (assembly GCA_023105745.1). Lineage (NCBI taxonomy): Eukaryota > Fungi > Basidiomycota > Pucciniomycetes > Pucciniales > Sphaerophragmiaceae > Austropuccinia > Austropuccinia psidii. The sequence continues at coordinate 50,400,770 of JALGQZ010000007.1, read as the reverse complement.
AAGGCACTGGTTTTTATTGGCTCGTGCTTGATTTCTCGATCGCTTGATTTTAACTCCTTGAACCACCATTTTTGGTAGCTGGTGGCCTGGTTCATGAGCTTTGATTGTTGTAGGCCATTTTCACATATGGGGCCAGGTGGTGCTTGGGCGTTGAAATCTGCTCATGTTGCGGTAAAATGTGGCTTATGGATCCACCCCTTGAGCTCCCCTAATCAAGTAGTGATGCGCTTTATTCTGGCCTGAGTTCCAGTTCACTCTGCAAACAGGATAACCAACTTCTTCACCCCAAACCCACCCTGCTGGCCAAACTAGTCGCCACTCCCCCATGTAATATAGTATAGTGGTCCAGTTGGTATCAAAACAGACTGTTGGACAATACAATTATGGATTCAATCAGTTTTGAATTCAAAATTTGCCTGAGAAATTTACTTTTTAAGCGCATCTGTGCAACATTTGTTTCATAACTTGCCTTTTTGAGGTTATAAAGTGTTTTGTCTTCCAAAGGGTAGAAACAATACTTTCTCCCACCGAAAAATTATTTTTTACACAATTGAAGTTTCGTGGGGCATTACCACCAATTTTCATCAATCTACAAAGTCATCATCAAGAAATTGCGGACAGCATGGGTTCGCTGTCTGCTTTACCCTCGGTAAATGCTGAGGTAAATTTATTGCAAAAGCTTTCAGAACTCTCTGATCAAATCAAGAACCAAAGCTCAGAAATCCAAAACCAAGGCTCAGAAATGAAATCACTCAAACAAAAAGTAGATTTACAAAGTGGAAAGATTTTATCATTAGAAGAAAAAGTAGATTCACTCGAAAAAAAAGTAGATTTACAAGGTGGAAAGATTTTATCACTCGAAAAAAAAGTAGGTTTACAAGGTGGAAAGATTTTATCATTAGAAAAAAAAATAGATTCACAAGGTAAAAAGATTTCATTAATAGAAAAAAAAAGTAGACAAACAAACTGAAAATATTTTATTATTAGAAAAGAAAATGGATGAAAATTATTTTAAACTGGATAAGAAGCTTACATTATTGTAAGTTTTTTTTTTCTTTTTCAATTTACTTACTTATCTTTTTTTTTGAATTTTTTACTTAGGGATAAAAACAATCGCGCAAGAATGGCTAACAGTATTTGCCTTTCCACAATGGATCCATTAACACCATTGGCGTCACTTAAAACAGGGTCAATACTCAATTTATTTCCTGAAACAATTGATGAAGTTGAGAATTTGTCCAGTAAGTTTTATTTTTTGAAAAGACAAGTTTGATCGATTAACATAAAACAAGGATTTTCTTTGATTTTTTAATAGCTGCGTGCCTCAAAGAATTATTGGAGGGGCTTGAGGAAATCGTTCCTCAAAGTAGAGATGCAAGACGGAAGGCATTTAAACAGGCCATAGGCCTACAACTACTAATTCACAGAGCCTGATTCTTTGCCTTTCTCTTTTGTTTGCTTGGCTTTCTTTAGCGTGCTTTCCAATCTTTTTACATTAATTTTTTTTAATATTTTCCTTTGTGACTTGCTTTTTTCGCATTGTTAATCTTATTGAAGCCTACTCAAAGGTTCATTCCTTCAGCCGAATTGAAGAAAAATTGCACAGATTACTTTTTTGGAGTTAAATTCACAAAAATTCCATTGTTATCAATCTAATAGACATTACAAAATAATAATTACTTAAAAAGATCGCATTGACATATATATCATTGTTTTGTAAATAAATAAATAGGCTCATTATGATATACATATATATGTTTTGAAAATAGCGGATTGTTAAGTTGAAAAAGCTCCAAAGAAAGCTGGCTTTATTTCTCTTGCCCAGCATGGTATCTCTTGTTTTTATTTTATTTTTCTTTGTTGCTAACTGTAAATAGCCTTCATGATGTTAATTATCTTAAGGAATTACATTTTTTTCACCTGTCTTAAGAAAATTTTTTACCTGATGCCTTTTTATCTTATCATTTTTTACTTCGACTGAAAAAGCCTTTCTTTTTCTCCTTTTCAACCTTGGGAGTACCATAACCTGAAGGAGCGGAGACAATAGAAGGCGAAGGCAAAGGTGAGTTCTCTGCAACAAATGAGCGAATGGAGGAAGCTTTGCGTAGACTATTTGATCCGGAAGGAAGGGCTGGACGAAGGTGGGAAGAACGAGAGGCCGAAACATCCTTTCCGGGTGGGATTCGTTGAGAACTTTGATGGGAAGGTTCATGGACGTATCGTTCATCATAATTTGTTCGTTGAGTCTTTGGTTGAGGTAATTTGCTGAGTTTCGAAGGTCGCAAAGAATTCGCGTCAACAGTTGTGAGCCCCATAGATTGACTAGCACCCCCTCTATCTATGTTGATTAAGTCCGCGATATACTTCTTAGGCTTATAAATATGAGTTGAACCTATGATAATATCATTAATGTTATTGGTAATTTACGCAGTAAATAAAACCAATGAACGTCAACCTGAGGGGGTTGATTGGGCTAACCTATGACTATGTCTTTCGTGTGTGCTTCTGAAACCTCGTAAGCAGCCCGAATTTCTGAATGAGTCAATCCGCCAGCCACAAAGACCATGACCCTCTGTCGGTTCTCAATCACGGTTTTTGATTTAGGACGCTGCCAACTTGGCTTAGCACTTCGTAGTGATATGGGACCACCGCCGTTTGTCGCTAAGCTAGCGGCGCCTGTCTTTGCGCCGGAGACAGTCGGCGTTTTACCCATATAAGGAAACAAATTCAAGTCTAGTTCGTTCGAAAGTGCCTCCTGCATAGACCCACATCCCCATATGACTCAACCCGACCGTTATGTGATCTAAAAGGTAAGCAAAAGTTACTCGTACCTCCAACATCAGTTTGACAAAAGGTTAAAACCTTGAAATGTCATATGCGTTCTCGTCCAACGTCTGCTTAAACAATTGTTTCTTCTTTTCCCCGCTATCTTTTGTTACATTGGCTGCGAGGTGAATGAGATTTTTGACAGCATCCATTTCATGTAAGGCTAATTTGGCGTGTTGATAAAGTCGTCGCCGATCTTCGTCTGGGACCCCATCTCGATAAAGCACATATAGAGCCACAATTCGCAACTTGTCAGACGTGCTACAAGAGTACAAAGCATTAGGATTTTAAGAGAATTGATCATAGTGGAACGAACAAACCTTAGAGTGCGATCATTCAAAAGTGGCACCATTTCTTCTACGATCCACTTGGGTGTCCGCCCAATTGCACAACAATAAAAAACTACGATGAGGATATTATTAAATGTACTCAGTACTCAGTGCTGAGGACATTGCTGAGGATGTAGTAAACAATTCGACTTGGCAGGTAATGAAAGCAAACTCAGTTACTCAGTGAAGTATGTAGTATCGAAATGCAGAATGTATATAAGAAAGCTATTAAGAAAGCTGTTGTACTTTTCTTCTTCATCCATTCTGATCATATCTTCATACTCATTGATTTCTATCACACTCTTAGGTGTGTTTGTCTGCTTCGTACTCAAACGTTGATATGTGTATTAACACTATCACATTTGTCAGGTGTGTTTGTCTGCTTCGTACTCAAACGTTGATAAGTGTATTAACACTATCACATTTGTCAGTGTATACTGTGTCTCGTTTCTCAGGTTATGGGCCCAGAAGACGCAAAAATAATGTCTGAATCACGAAGAAATATTCCAGAATTGAACAACTCAAATTTCCTACAATGGAAGATTCAAATACAAGCATATCTTATGGAACTGGTTCTAATAGAATGTATTCTTTCGAATCCAGAGCCACTTCAAGATGCTGTTAAACAAGCTGAGGTTGTTCGGAAAAGACAAAAAACAGCTGGTATTTCAATTGGCAATATGGGAATTTTAAACTGTCAAAGATTTCTTTCAATCATCAATGAAGGAAACCCATATCGAATTTGGCACAAATTGTCAATGCATTTTACTTCAAACTCAGTAGACAATCAAGCAAGAGTATTTCTTGAATTTTTAGCATTAAAACAAGAAGGCAATCTTGATGAATTTATTACAAATATCACTCAACATCTTGGAAAAATAGCTTCGGTTGGTATTGTTATTGGGACTCCTGGTGACATTAAAGAATCTCTTATGGCTGAAATTATTGTTAGTAAGTTAAGTACTACATATAATTACACCAAAGAAATTATACAATCACAACGACCACTCAATATACCAAAAGTTATTGAATATCTTGAAAGGCGTCGAATGGATTTCTCAGAATCTTTTGGAATTAAAGAAGAACAGGCATTTCTTACACAAAAGCCAAATTATTCCGACAATCACCAAAAAGAAAAATCCAAGAAAAAGACATATCCTCAATGTACTAATGGACAACATAATCCAAAAACAAAGCATTCTGCTTCTGAATGTCGTGAATTAAAAAAGAAGAACATCAAAGCAAATAAAGCAATCACAGAAGATAGGGATTTTTCATCAACCGAAGAAGATTCTCCAACTGTGCATCTTGCCTTTAATGCTATTTCGTCAGGCAATGAAATTATTGCTGACAGTGGTTGTTCTCATCATATGACTTCAGTAAAATCGCTTATTTTTAACAATGAATAACTCTATTCTACAATAATGGTAGCCAATGGTGAAAAAGCCCAGATACTTGGAAGGGGATCGATTACTCTTCTATCCAATGGAATTTACACCAATCTTCAATGTTTTTATGTTCCTTCGCTCACAGCCACACTTATCAGTGTTGGAAAGTTATGTAATGATGGTTTTAAATTTAGAATAAATAATCAAAATTGTTTTGCATTTCATTGTCAAGGGAGACTTCAATTGAACGGTCAAATTATCAACAAAATCTTTTATATTAATGGACAACTTGTCAGTAAGCCAAAAAGTCAAATAATATCCAAGTACATTCCACAAATTGTTAATCTTGAACTTCTGCATGCTAGAGCTGGTCATCCCAGTATTGAAATACTTCAGCGACTCTTCAAAATTAAAACCAATCCAATAAGCTGTGAAGCTTGTGCCTTATCCAAATCTCATCGATGTCCTTATTCTGGTACATTTCCAAAAGCGATTAAACCTCTGGAGTTTATTCATATGGATTTAAGTGGCAAGATCTCCCCACCAACATTAGGGGGTGCACATTATTATTTCAAAATCAGCAATCAGTTCACTTCATATAAACACGTTTATCTTTTGAAACTAAAATCTGAAGCTTTCAAATATTTCAAAATTTTCTGTTCGCAAGTGTATTTAAAATTCAATACTTATCCTCTTAACGTTGTAATGGATAACGGTGGTGAATTTACATCCACTTGTTTCAAAAACTATTTCTTGACTCATGGTATTGCTCCTCACTATACTGCGCCATATACTCCTCAGCAGAATCCCATTGCTGAGTGAGGGAATTGCTCCACGGCTGAGAAAGCACGGGCTCTTCTTAAACACGCCAAACTCCCTAATACTCTTTGGGGAGAGGCTGTGGTCACTGCTGTATTATATGAGAATATTTTACCTCTTAGATGTAATGTATTGCCTGCTTACACCTTATGGCATCATACACCATTTGATTATGCACGCCTTTGGGTGTTTGGGTGTCAAGTTTGCATCAATATTCCTACAGAACAGCATACTGGGAAGTTTTCCAACACTTTGACTTGTGGTATTTTTCTTGGGTATCAGATTGGGCAGAAAAGCTGGAGGGTGCTTTTGTCAAATATGTCAATAAAGTATAGTCATGATATCATTTTTCATGAGACTACATTTCCTGGTCGCACTTTCTTCAATCCATTGCCATCTATAGAGGGTGATTTTTCTTCATCTGTGGTTCCTTCTTCGACCAGCAATCTCTTCTCTGGTGCACCGGCTGAATCTTCATTCGACATTCCAACTCTGATTGAACCGGATATAACATCTCCTTTAGCTGCTCCTCCCTCTTCACCTTCTACTGTGGTTGATGAGGCTTGAGAGTCTTCTCCTCCTACATGGCGACCCGGGTGGGATATTGTTCTTCAACCACTTCATCAGAAAGCTGTCAATGATATTTCTTCTTCCATTTCTTCAGATAATATTATAGAACACCAGCGAAGAAGAACGAAGCCATCTTTTGTTAATCATATTGTTGATGAACTTACCAAGAATATTCCTGCAATAACTCGGTCTGATGAAGAGTTGTTTGCTCTGGCTCTCCCTGATGTTCCTCCAAAAACCTTTCGACAAGCATTAATTTCAGCCGACTCTCAACAATGGCTTTTGGCGATACAAGATGAGAAACGATCGCTCGAGGACAAGGGTGTGTGGGAAGTAGTTTCTCCTCCTTCCAATGTTCATCTGCTCAATTCTGTGTGGGTCTTCAAGAGAGTTTTTGATGGCGATGGTAATTTGATAAAACACAAAGCCCGTCTTTGTGCTCAGGGTTGCTCTCAGATTCCAGGGATTGAATAAAGTGACACTTATGCTCCAACTGGTGCAATGGCAACATTGCGGCTAATTCTTTCTCTTGGAGTTACACGTAATTGGCACATTCATCATATGGATGCCAAGACTGCATTTTTGAATAGTCCTCTCACTGAAGATATTTATCTTAGGCCTCCTGCTGGATTGGAGCTATCTCCCGGAAAATGTTATTGACTAAAGAAGTTCATATATGGGTTAAAACAATCTCCGCGTTGCTGGTATCAAGAACTGGTATCGTTTTTCAATAGTATACATTTTGCTCCTTCTGCTGCAGATGCTTGTCTATTTATTTCACGAAGCAAGGACTGGCCTTGTTTTGTTCATGTTCATGTAGATGACATGACTATTGTGAGTCCCAATGTCTCACGGTTCAAGAAGCTTATTGGTCAATGATATGAGATGGAAGATTTGGGTGAATTGAAACACATTCTGGGAATCAAGGCTGAGCGTTCAGTGGACGGTTTACATTTGTCTCAGGCAAATTTGAGTAAAAAAATCCTTGTTGAATTTAACATGCAAAATGCGCATTCTGTTTTAACTCCGATGGATCCTGGTGTCTATCTCTCTGTGGCAAGCGACGAGGATCATTCTCTTTTTCAGGCTCTTCAAGTAAATTATCGATGTGCTGTAGGTCTCATTAACTATCTAGCCATCTCGACAAGGCCCGATCTGGCATTTCCTGTTTCACTCTTGTCACAACATTTGGAAAAGCCGGGCATTCAGCATTGGCAAGCTTTTAAACGGCTTCTTCAATGTCTCATTGGGACTAAACACCTTGGTCTTACCCTATCTTGAACCGACATACATATTCGCACCTATGCTGATGCTAGTTATGCTAACTGTCCCTCCACTCGACGATCACATACAGGGCTTTTGGTGTATCTTGGACAAAATCTCATTCATTGGAAATCTAGACGGCAAGCATCCGTTTCTTCTTCTTCTACTGAAGCATAGTATAAAGCATTGTACGAGGGAGGCCAACAGATTTTGTGGTTTCGACAACTTTTACTTTATATGTCCTTCTCTGTTTCCTCTCTTAGGGGACAACCAGCCCTCCATATCTCTTGCCAAAAATCTAATGTCCTCAAATCGCACTATGCACATTGATGTCAAGTTTCATTGGCTTCGTGAGCAGTTGTCGTTAAACCTTTTTACCTTGTCTTATGTTTCTACCACGGCTATGCATGCTGACCTCCTTACTAAGGCGCTTCATTGTGTTAAGCATCAAGAGCTAGTAAAGCATGTTTGCTCTTCTTCTATTTCCTGCATCAAATTGGGGGGTGAATTGCACAACAATAAAAAACTACGATGAGGATATTATTAAATGTACTCAGTACTCAGTGCTGAGGACATTGCTGAGGATGTAGTAAACAATTCGGCTTGGCAGGTAATGAAAGCAAACTCAGTTACTCAGTGAAGTATGTAGTATCGAAATGCAGAATGTATATAAGAAAGCTGTTGTACTTTTCTTCTTCATCCATTCTGATCATATCTTCATACTCATTGATTTCTATCACACTCTTAGGTGTGTTTTTCTGCTTCGTACTCAAACGTTGATAAGTGTATTAACACTATCACATTTGTCAGGTTAGTATTACTATATGCAATCCATTCTGATCATATCTTCATACTCATTGATTTCTATTAGACCTGCCTCCCATGGATTTCTGCTTGCAAAACAACAAGCCCGCGCCCAAACCCGGTCCCAACCACAGGACAAGTTCAAGATCTTTCCACAACCCTAACCCCTACCTTCAGAATCGGGAGGATCTTTTGGGACTGTCAAAAGTTCACCTGCCCGAACGCCCAATATTTTTTTTTCTATTTTTGTAACTTTTCTCTTTTTTTTTTTTTTTTTTTTTTAATCCATTTCCTCCCAAACGGACATCTTTGATGTCCTCTGTTAATCCTTCGCCATCACATTTATCCACACCCAGCGAGCTTGAACAGGCAGAACACACTACCCAAGCCTCCAGTGAACCCATTACGACTTCCAAACGCTCGTGGGTTTGGTTATACTTCTCAGAGGTCAATGACGACTTGGTTGAATGCAATGTGGTGAATTGATTTGGAAAGTGCTGCCATAAAAAGCTCAAGCGCGATCGAACTGGCAGCACAAAGGCCATGTGAGTGTTCTCATAAGTATTTTGTTAGTTTCTTTTTTTTTCTATACTATACTACTTTGTATAATGATAGCTTGCAATTAAAGGCTTGGGTCCCTGTCGGGGTCCCAGCCTCACCCCGTATCCCACTAAAAACATGTCCCTAAGCTGAGATCATTGAAAAAGTGAGCCCCGCATCCCGGGTCCCTAAAGGGTTTCCCTCGGGCTTTTTGGAGGACCATCGGGCGGGGGCCCAGGTCTAATTTCTATCACACTCTTAGGTGTGTTTGTCTGCTTTGTACTCAAACGTTGATAAGTGTATTAACACTATCACATTTGTCAGGTGTGTTTGTCTGCTTTGTACTCAAACGTTGATAAGTGTATTAACACTATCACATTTGTCAGTGTATACTGTGTCTCGTTTCTCACGCCCTTCAGCTGTCATACCCGTCGAGCAGCACTGTTCAACTGATGCTAATGCTGCTAATTGACGTTTTTCAAACAATTCCATACAGGTTTCTGCCATGCTGACATGAAGAGAAAGCTATAGAAAACTTTTTGAATTAAAGATTCATTCAAAAAGGTGACGGAGAATCAATATAAAATTGATTTAATATTGTGAGAAGGTTCAAAATGATCAGTATATCAGAGCTATTTTATACCTTTTTGAGATATCAAAGCACAAAATATTGATTATTTAATTCTTTTCTTCAAGGGGCAATTAAATTCTACTTATTGAAACAAAATGTGAAAAAATAAATTCCATTCTTGGGCTTTAATTTTTAAAGAGAAACTTTTAGTTTTTTGGAGATATTTCTCATCAATATACTATGCTTACATATCATCTTATTTAAGACAATAAAAATTTGGATTTTTTTACTGAAGAATATGGACATATTATAGTCTTTGACTGAACTTATATATCTGAAATTGATCAAATACTTTTATTAACCAAGGAGATCGTTATATTCTCCTTCTTAATTCTTAGATAGTTATTCATCATTGAAATTGGTTTCAAACTGTTCTTCTTTTCAAAAAAATGAATCTTGGAGATTTGTATTATTTATTTAATAAAGAAAGGAATTTCATATTGGAAAAAGGCCATTAAAAAGATTTCAAAATCTTCAGAACCCCCTTTTTACAAGTAGTTAGATTAAACTATTGGAGGATCATAATCATTTTTGATGTGCTACAGATATAAACAGCATTTGAGAAACCAAGTTCTCATAGAATACAGAAAATTTCAGAATATCTTTGTCAATCCACATTCCTTCAACAAAAGTAGTTCTCAAATTATTAATGTTTCGATTGAAGTATTAAAAAAGAGGCGATGAATTGCCAAATTGATATTTTAATTAATATTTTACTTAATTCTAACTTCAAATTAAAGAAGTATAACACTGAGAGATTATAATTTAAGTGAATCAGTTAGTTCTCTACCCAATCTATTGGTATAAAATTCTCTTAAATTAATAATGGCTTTTAATAATCAAAAGGATATTATAATCACTGTGATACTAACTGTAATAGGAAATATTCAAAATTTTGAAATTTTTTGAGTAAGATATACTAAGTTAATTATAAGTATTCTGAATTAAAAACTGAATTAAAAAACAGGTTTTGCAAAAAAATTTCAAAATGCAAGATCAGATGGAATATTGTTAAAAGTTTGAAATTTCTCAATTCTGAAGAAATTCTTAATTCTTTGAAAAAGTTGATTCAAATGGATGGGTAATAATTTTAAATGATTCAGAAATGGTGAAAGAATCTGAAATAGCTGGGGTCTATGAAGGATCTCAGCTAAAAGGGAACTTGGGAATAATATAGATCCTTAAAAGCCACCAATTACATGCAAATAGAATAAAAAGCCGAATTTTCCATAGAATCTTGATAATATATACATAACTCCAAGGGGAATCAAATATCTTCCTTCACAGCTCATTTAATATAGAGATAGGATATAGTACATAAAGTCCCAATATTATTGGGAACTTTGAAAATGAATTTTCTAATTTTTCAATTCATTCTTCATTCTTCTTGGATACACCATTGGTTAGATACAAATCTGAATCATGATAAAGAGTATTAAATGAAACATTTTTATTCTATGATTGATTATTATATTAGTTAGTTGGATTTAAAGGAGTATATAATTAAAATCACTGGTTTATTTTCCCCGATTTTCAAGTTTGGGCTTGACAATTGTTATAAACTAAACCAATTCTGAAATATTATTTCATTTTGAAAGTCAGAATAATCATCATTTATCTTACCAGAAGAAGAGGATTAGAGTAATTGTCATTAAGTAAAATAACTTGGGAATTTTCTGTTTCAAAATTTTTATCCTTGATATGTGTTTATAAATATTTTTTGATAGAAAAATATAAATTCCAAAAGTATAGGGATCTCATGATCTAAAAGAATTTTCAAGTGGCAGTTGGTCTCATAGTTTAAAATTAAAATTCCATACAATTTAGAAAGGGATATTATCACAGTTCTCAACAAACAATATATTTTACTGGAGCTTATATGGTAATTTGAATAATCATTTAATATCTGATTCATGACTCATTGAAACAGAAAAAATTAATTCATAATCAGAGTAATGAGTTCTTAATGAACTCTTGTAGCTTAAAAAATGTCCACAAATTTGTTCTTGAGTTATTATTGGAAACCTATCAGAAGTAGAGGAAAAAACTTTGGCATTCATATAAGTGAAGTTTCCGTAAGTATTTTTATATTACTCAGAATCTGGGAGTTGAGTGAGTATTTTTTAAAATAAGAAATAATTATTTGATGCCTCCTCCCAAACTATTTCCTTCACAATGGGAGTTTCAAATGATTTTGTATCAGATGCTTCCATAAATGTTATGTGAGAGTTTCCAAGGTGTGCCGAGGCATGTGAAATGAAATTTCCCTTAAGCTTTGTGGAGGAAAAAAGGTCCATTAAAAAGTTTCAAATTTAGGGAAATTATTCATTTTTGATGATTTTACAAATAGGTTTTTCAAATGATTTAGCATGGTGAATTTAATTGAATCTTCTTTTGCTGAGACTTTTGTATTTTGACCATATAGTAGGAGATTTAAATCTTGAAAATCTAAAGGTGAATTGAAGGTGGTGTATTTTGGGATTTTTTCATCTCATCCTTCCACAATCTCTCTTAAACATATTTTTTTGAGCAATTTTTGGAAGATAGACTTGTCAAGGTGGGCTGAATTTTGGTGAGAATATTAATATATATAAATAATAATCAATACTTGATTAGAAAAGAATAATCTCACCTGTTTTTTTATTTTTATGTTATAGTGTCACAAGGTGATTCATTCTTTCTGTTTCCCAGAAGGAAAGAAAAAGGGGGTGGACCATAGCTACAAATACCTTCTGATAAGTGTTGAGAAAGGTGAATAGTTGGGTTTGGCTTTAGATTTGGGTTCCCATTTATGAATAAGCTGTGGAAATAGCTAACTAATAATTTGTCAAAGAAAGTTAGTTTAGACTTTGAAATGGAGTGAGATATTTCAGTATTAACCAAAGATACTAAAGTTTCTGTGGTTGAAAGAAGGATTCCTTTGGAGGGGTTTTGAATATTTTCAAAATTACATTTTGGGATTAGTAGTAAGACATTGTGTACTGTATATAAAATCAGCCAATAAGATTCCTTTGGGGTTCCATATAAAGGCATTCCCATTGTTTTGGGTATTTGGGCTATCCATGACGTAATAATATTCTGAATACCTTCATGGAGAAATTAAAGCTCCTCTTTGGCTATTATCAGGCTTTCTGGTGATTTACTCTGGGGTATTGCTGGGGAATGCTGTTAATTTGATAGTGAGATAGATGAGGAGCTTCCTGGAAAAGAGCTCATTAGTTTAGACTTATGTTTTGTGCCTGATGCCTTTGGAGATTTACTGGTTAAATGATGAGATATTTCTTGGGAGAATGATGAAGCTGATCTTGGATTGTTTTCTTTTTCCTTTCCTTTTGCAGCTTATTCCTTCAGAAATCCATCAGTAGCACGTTGTGATGAAATCCTTTATGAACTTCCGAGTTGAAATAGTGATTAGGAGTGTGAGCTTTCTAGAGGGTTTGGTACTGCTTGTTTGAGGGTATGAGATGTGGAGCTTGTCTTGTACGTGGCTTTGTGCTTTGGAGATTGTGAGCCTTGAGGTATGTTTTACATACCCAAATAGGCCAAAAATATCTTTAAGAATAATTTGTGAGCTATGCATAACCCATAAGTCATGCATATATTCAAAATTCATCATTTTCATTTCAGAAAAGATAAATAACTTTTTATTGAGTAGGTAAATCCATGGATTTAAGACCAGATTTGGATTCTACATAAAAATTGACCTAGGGTAGAGCCATAGAGTAAATAAACTCAAATTAACCCTCTGAGGTGGTAATATGGAAAATACTTCAATTCCACATCATCAATACCACATAAAAGATCCATGAAAATTTTTGTTTTTCTCAATTTCATGGCAACATAATGGGAAAATGAGAAATCCCATGTTACATATACACTAAGAATAGTGTTATGCATGTTTGTGGCACTTACAAACATGGTATTCCTATATGCACTTTTGGTACACCCATAGTGAATATCAGTCTTTAACCCTGAATCTCTATCTTTGATGTGAAAATAGCTAGAGGGGACAAAAGACATCAAAGCGAGCCAGGGTACCCAACATCTGAAGCCTCTGAGGCGTGGAAAGCTCCAAAGCTGGGTTCCATGGCTGATCTTGGCCCAATTAGTAAACTAAAACCCTTTGGGAACCTGCTTACTGTGTCACAACTTCAGTCAATCATAAGAAAATAGCAAAGAACCTGCTATTTTGATGTGCCAAGGAGGTAAAGAGCAACTTAGACTCCTGTAACCATGCCAATTATTATTGATTTTCCATGTATAAACCCTAAAAGAGTAATTAAAACCCTTTTTGGACTAGTATTCATTGATTTACCTCATAGCAAGCTGCAATATACTGCTATTTGCAATTCTATGTAAAAATGAGGTAAAAACTTTAAAAATTCATTAAAAATACAATTCTTAATTAATCTCTCTGAAGCTTTCAAGGCCAATGGAGAACTTTATTATCCATATGAAAACAAAAATTAATTATGGTTTCACGAGTAAAATTAAAAGTTTTACTTACAGTCCATTTTTGATTATTCTACGTGAAACACTGACTCTTCAAAAATTCACAGTAATGACAACCTGTGATGAAATTTCCAATAACATTTATAACTTTGAGAAATAAATGATTATTTTTAAATAAAAGAAGATTTAAAGATGTTACTCCTTTTATTCTTAACCATATTGGGGTTGGTCGTCACGTAAAAGCATCAATTAAGTAATTATAATAATCTTACGTGACAATGGATGATGAAATGATTAATCAAAAAACCATTATTATTTTCTCACTCACCGGATTTTTCAGTTTGCTCCATGGCAGGCCGCTTTGAGCAGTTGTTGACTTAAAAGAGGCCTCCTCTTGCTGTTTTTTTCCAAATCATCACTTTATACATTTATACCATTATTACCAACAAGTAAGTATTAGTTAAATATTTCTTAAAAAGTAATTTATTCTGTCAGAATCAACTAGAAGAACTTTAAATCAAAGAGATCAACTATATATTGTTGTATTACTGTTATAATTCATATTGATCCCTAAAAATCCACAATTATATGTCAAATTTCTCTCCTTTTGTCTTTCAATAAGTTCTTTAGAGTATTAGTGAGTTATTTAATTTTAATTCTTAAAGTGTTTTCTCTAAAATTAGTTTTCTTCAATAATTATCTCTACAATTATTCTTTTAAAAGATAATTATACATTAAAATAATTTTCTTATCTTAATAAAAGATGTTTTTATCATTAAATTCTTCTTGTAATTGATTCTTGTAGACAGTTACTGCTTACCTTTATGATCACTAGTAGTGTATAACACGTAAAAGAAATAATTATTTAATTATTTAATTGTGGCTATAATAATCTTTATTATTATGTTTCATAAGAACAGTCATAGTACCATTGCTTAATAGTAATATTATCAACAGTTTCATAGACACATCTTAAATTTGGGTTCTGGCTGTGATTTTAACCATAAACTTGGCTTTAGACATATTCTTGACTTCATTTTTTGTTGTAAAAAACTTCCATACCTACCCACATCTTACATTTGGGGGCCTGGCAGTGTTTTTTGAACCTTATACCCTTAATTAATATATTTTTAAGCTCTAAAGTATATTAATTTAATAACTTTTTCTTTAAATTTGAACTTAAAATAATTCTTGTTTTTGAAATCTTTTTTAAAATCATTTTCATTCAGAAATTTGGTTTAATTTTATATGGTTCTACAAGTGGCTTTTACACATCCAAAAACTTATAATATTATTCTTTCAGTTACTCTGAATTAATTTTTGATTCAAGATCTTAAATTTCAATTTTTTTCTTTGAAAAGAATAATTTTTCAATATTAAAAAATAAAAAACTTATGAAAAATCTTGAAAATATTTTTTTTAAAAAAAAGCATAAAAATAATTTTTTCTTTTATAAATTCTTTCTCTAGTGTCCTTGATAAAATGCAGTGCAGCTGGTAATAAGCTCAGTAAGAGATATATTACTAGTCCAGAATCTTCAGAAGCAGAATCTGAAGACAGTATTGAAGTTCAATTTGCTAAAAGAGCCACTTTATTTAAAACAGAACAATCCAAACAACCACCAAAAGGTGTGTGTTTTCTGTTTTCAATTATTATTTTATCTTAAATTGACGTGAAAACTTTCCATAAAAGAAATGGAAGCAACTATTAAGTCAAACAAGATGGATGTGGACAAAGAAGAGGCAAGACCAAAGCCAGAAGTGTCAAATCTTCCTCAAAAAAGACACATATGGAGGATGCCAGAGTTGCCCCCATTCCCCAAGGTCTGTACCCACAAACCTTGACGTGAATTTTCAATCTGGACTGGTTCATGATAATATTTCAAGGGCTGAACCACTTCCAAGTGGAAGCAATAGAAATTTATCAATTCCAATAAAAAAATTGGTTCAGAGCAGCCAAAGAAGAGGAGTGGGAAATATGCCCAAGCCTTTGGCAGGGGGCCATGAACTCCTACTTACACATCAAGAGCTTTCTGGGTCAGGAGAAGACCATAGAACTCTTAGGAGGTTGGATCCCATTGTCTTGCAAAGACAAAGTCAAAAAGATAAAGAATTGATTGAAGAGCTAGAGTCTTTTATCCATAGACCAGAAGGAAAAGTTGGAAATGACTCCAGCTTTGGAGACAGAAGGCCCAGTGGCGTCTACCAGCTCCAAACCAGCTCCAGAAGTGTCCAAAGACAAGCCCAAAGGACCTCAGAAGAAGCAGAGAGGTCCCAAGAACCATCAAGGAAAAGGCAAAGGGAAAGGCAATTGGCACAGACATTACCTACAAGGGTACAGGATTCCCAAACTGGAGCCTTCAGCTGTAGATAGTGTCTTCAATATGGCCAGGACTCTTATGGAATTCACAACCAAAGAGTAGGAAAGGGTGAACAGGAATTTTCCATGCAAATAATAGATTAAATACACTTCGTTGAAGCTGGTATTGATGTAGAACTTGGCAAATTTGATGCAAAGTTAAATAAAATAATATTGGACATCAATGACTTGAAAAAGAATGACAAACATTCTGCTGAAATGCATAAGTCTGTAATTGCCAAACTGGAATTACTTACCAATACATGTGACAGAATTGAGAGTAAATATCATGTCCAAGATGATGAAATGGAAGATTTTTCCAAACAAAACATCAATGATCAACTTAGAGTTCTGAAAGAATATGTTTTGGCAGTGGCTAAGAATACAAGTCGATTTGCCACACATTTGGAAAAAAGTGACAGTGAAAGGAAGAAATTGAAATAAGAAATACTTGCGCAAGTGGAGAAAACTCATAAGAATTATGAATCAAATCCACATATGCCAAGACATTCAACACCTTTGACTGAAGAAAACCTTTCTGTGAAAGAAAGTCTGACCCCGTTTTAGGAGAAAATGTTATCTCTGAAAAATCTATTTCCAAATCTGAAGAAAAGCCAGCATTCTCTGGTGAAGGAGAATACAACCATATTGAGTTCATCATAACTATTGTTATGTTGTAGGAAGATTTTCATATACCTGATGAAATTATAGTGGGAAAATTACACTCTCTTCTTACCAGGACTGCAAAGAAATGGAATTACGAGATGAGACAAGATCATGGAAAACACGATTGGTCTTGGTGGAAATCTGAAGTGATTACCAAATGGGCCAATCATGCTTGGAGGTTAAAAATGGAAAATGATTTTTAAAGTGCCATTTTTAATTGAGAAAAAGATAAACCACTTACTTGGTTCCTCAAGCAAAAACACAGATCATGTCAGCCTGTGACTCAAAACAGAGCACTAGCATGAAATCCAACATACCATAGATAATGGTATGACAAATATTGAACAAACATAGTCAATAAAAGTAATAAATAAGAGGAAAAAACTCCTCTTAAATTAAACACCAACCTTATCCAAACAGAATAAGGAAACCTAGAGGAGAATAAACAAGTCAAAACCCTTATTTTCACCTCTCATCTAACTTATGCATATTTAAATTATTCTATACCAAAATGGTATTTTTCTTAAAGCTCACATAGAGAGCTACACAATGGTATCATCCATGTTGCTGTAACACCACTACAACTGGAGATACCATATGACCTTTATTTTAAAACCAAGACCCCCCTGAAAGTCAAAGAGGGCTTGTACAAAACTGTACAAGAGTATAACCAAATTAAAGATCTAAACAAGAGCTTTAATTTGAGACACCTTAGACCTCTGTATCTCTTAAATTGACTGAGGGATCTTGGTTCAAAGGTTTAACAGCCAAAATACAGAAATCCTGAAAACAACAAGGTAAACAAACCCCTGTATCTTTGGCATACACTCATACAAATGTACAGTGTAATATACCAAACTGTAGAGCTAATAAAGCCCTACAAGACTATATCATCAGAATACAGATATCTTCCAAATTGAAGAAGATATCTGGTATGGAAGTTTTTGAAGCCTCATACTGATGTACAAAAATACATCCAAAAACTTAAAACCCTTATAACTTTTGCTATTTTAAAGAAGGGTAAACATTAAGCATACCAAATTGAAGAGCTCACTATGACCTTCAATTCTGTGCTCTTGGTTTCTTGATATATTAAGAACTGGTAGAGATATCTTGATTGGAAGGTTTTTCTAGCAATACATGACTGTATCAAACTTGTATCAAACAGTATTGCTCCCATACTTAAAATAATATACTTATGAAGATATAACCTCTCCAAAATCATCATTATTGATCATACAGACACCAGAACAGCATCATCCAAGTGCTGACGTGGTAGGTGAAAAGTTTTTTCACCCTGTATTGATCCAGAATGATCACTTGTGGTTCCAAAACCACAATTCTGCCTCTATTGACGTCGGAATTGATGATTCAGAACCACAGGCTGATCATTGGAGTGAAAATTTTCACTCCTCTGACGTGTGAAGAGTTAATAAATCTTGAAAGTCTTGAAAGATATAAAAGGAAGGTTTTTTTCCTTGAAAACACATCATCTTATCTTATTATCCATATTCTTATGTGACAAAACTGTTATCGATCAGTAGTGTCCTTAGGATTATTATTAAAGATATAATTAGAATATAATTATTGTAGTACCTCTTCACAGTCAAAGATATTAGAGTATTGCAACCCAGGTCCTCAATAGACTCCTCACCACTGTTACTACGTGGCAGTAGGACCTGAAGATTTAATTTTATTTGTTTTTGACGTGTCACAGTCATAATAATAGCTTGTAACTACATTTTATGGCTACTATATAGACTCACCCTGACAGATCATCTGCTTTACACCCAGATATGTCTGACACTATGATTAAGATGAAAATATTAAGAAAATGTGGAGGAGAACTGGAACATGCTATCAAGTGCAGATGTGAAGAACCCTTTTCAACAGAGGACTACATTAATGCAATGGAAGATATCATTAATAGAACAAGAATGGGTAAAACTTTGACTAAAAATCCTATGGAGTCCAAAATGATCCCAAAGATCTCCAGAGAGGAAAGAAAACCTGAAAGACCCGTCCTAAAGTGTCATAAATGTGGAAGTACTTCACATCTAGGCAACACTTGCAACAAAAAGACAAAAAACAATGAAGTTCAAGTCATTGAAGAAGTTCAGTGTACTGAAGAGAAAGAGGAATCTGACCAGGATTCTTCAGTCTCTGAAAATACACCAGTAGAGGACTATCCCATTGAAAACATTACAGCTTTCTTTGAAGTCACAGAAGTCCATACTCACTTATCACAGTACAGTGAGGATTATCATAACCTTGTCAATATAAAAGGTGCCACAATGTGTTAAACCAAGCTTGCTAGAGGTAAAGGATACACTGCTGGAGCATCTTGTATCACATCAATCCTGATTAATGATATTGAAGTCAAAGTAAATTTAGATACAGGGGCATTTTGTACTTGTGTAGGCAAAGATTATCTTCAAAACATACTTCCTCTATGGAAAAATCATCTATTACAAATAGAGGGTGTACAATTTAGTAGTTCCAGTAATAATATTTACCCTTTAGGTATATTGGACACTAATCTTGTATTTACACGCCAAGCAGGAAGTGTTAGAATGAAGACTGAGATTGTAGTAATGGACAATTGCACATCTCAGCACATCATTCTTGCAAATGATTACTTGAATATTTATGGTATTGATATAAATAACCATAAAGACAGTTACTCAACAATTGGAGAAAACAAAAGACAAAAATTTGCTTTTTCCAATATACCAAAACAAACATCAATAGTATCTTCTGAGAAAGATACTTATAAGGAAGAATTTGTGAATAATCAACTTGTTGAAGCACAAAGTAATCCATCATTGTCATCAAAGATGAGACAAGAGATTATTGATGTGTTATACACATATAATAATGCCTTTGCCTCTAATAATGAACCATTAGGTGCTATAAAAGGGCATGAAGTTGATATTACTCTTAATATTGACAGACCATACCCTCCAGTCCTTGAAAGACCAGCTTTTCCAGCCAGTCCCAGAGCTAGAGAAGCCTTGGAAAAACATATCCAAGAGTTAATCCAACTTGGTTTACTAAGGAAAGTAGGCCATAATGAGGAAGTTGAAGTAACAACCCCTTTTATTATTGCTTGGAATAATGATAAATCAAGAATGGTTGGAGACTTTAGAGAATTGAATACGTACACAGTTCCAGATAGGTATCCAATTCCTAGAATCCATGAGACCTTGACCCAATTGTCTAAAGCCAAGTATATAACATCAATTGATGCATTGAAAGCCTTTCACCAAATAGTTTTGACGCCTCAAGCTAAGAAATGACTTAGAATTATCACTCACTGTGGTATTTATGAGTATCTTAGAATGCCATTTGGTATCAAAAATGCACCATCTCATTATCAAAGAATGATGACTACCATCTTCCCCACAGAATTATCTAAAGGATGGCTTATCATTTATATTGATGACATCATCATATTTTCTGATTCATGGTCTTTGCACCTTAAAAGACTTGCAAGAGTGCTTCACAAAGTTTCAGAAGTGGATATGAAAATTTTACTCAAGAAATGCAATTTTGGTTTTGAAGAACTCAAAGCATTAGGACATATTATTTCTGGTTTAATCTTTGGTATTGACAAAAATAAATTAGCAGCAGTGTTACTTAAGCCAATACCCCAGAATAAAAAAGAGATGATGTCTTTTCTAGGATTTACCAGTTATTACAGGCAACACTCAAAAGATTTTCAAATTCTAGCCAAGTCACTCTATAGAATCTGTGATCAACAAACAGTATTTGAGATGACACAGGAGAGAATTAAAGCTTATGAGAAGATAAGGAAAGTTCTCACAGAGGCGCCTTTACTCCTCATGCCTGACTGGAGTATACCATTTAAATTTTACATTGATGCATGTGGAGATGGATCAGGAGCAACCCTACATTAAGTCCAAATTATTGATGACAAACCTACAGAAGGACCAGTTTGTTATATCTCAAGGCAGATCAAACCAAAAGAAGCCAGATATGGTGCAAGCCAAATGGAGTGCTTATGTTTGGTATGGTACCTTGAGAAACTGTACTATTATCTTGATGGCATTGATTTTGAAGTGATAACTAACTGTAATGCCGTGAAATCACTTATCAACATGAAAACTCCCAACAGACATATGTTGAGATGGCAAATAGCCATTCAAGAATATAGGGGCCACATGACTATAGTTCATAAAGCAGGAAACCTTTACAAGAATGCTGATGGACTTAGCAGGTGGGAATTAGCCAATACTCCTGATAAGCCAGCTTATGTGCCTTTGGAAGCAGAACCACAGATTCCAATTGATGGGATGATCATAACTGATATTGGGACTGAATTATTTGAAGAAGTCAGAGAATCTTATAAACAAGACAAGAATTGCCATATCTTGACTTTCTTATTATATAAAGACTGCAAAGATACATCTTTAGTCAATGCACTGGATGAAGTTTGGAAGGAATCCTATTCTGAAGGAAGATTTCACTTTTTTGATGGGATTATTTACCACAGAACCAAACATTCCTGTGTGATGACATTGTGTAGTAGACTGCTTATCAATACCATTCTTCATGAATGCCATGATAGAATCTACTCTGGGCACTTGTCAGAGGATAGAACACTTTTAAAAGTAAAGAACTGTGCATGATGGCCATGTTGGAGAAAAAAAACCAATGAATATTGCCACACCTGTGATAGATGCAAAAAAGAAACAGGAGTACAGGCAAGAAATTTGGACTTATGATCCATATTCAAGAACCAAAATCCCCTTGGGAAGTTGTTCACATGGATTGGGTCACAGCACTTCCTCCAAGTGGTGATAAAACTTATAATTCTTGTTTAGTCATTGTAGACAGATATAGCAAAAGCCCCATATTCTTACCATGTCATAAGGATGACACTGATATGGATACAGCTCTTCTTCTATGGAGTAGAGTTATTTCTCATACAGGATTATTTAACAATATTATAAGTGACAGAGATCCCAAATTCACATCTGCACTTTGAACCAATCTTCACAGATTGTTTGGGACCAAGTTATCATTCTCAAAAGCGTATCACCTTCAAGCAGATGGATTGGAAGAAATAATGATTCAAGCTTTAGAAGACATGATCAGGAGATTCTGTGCTTATGGGTTAGAATTCAAAAATGCAGATGGCTTTACCCATGAATGGTGCACTCTGATACCTTCATTAGAATTGGCATATAAGACATCAGTCCATTCTTCCACAGGTCAAACTGCTGCTATGTTAGAAAAAGGATGGAATACAAGACTCCCAGCAGATACACTGAGGAAGGACCTGATTGACATTCATACTACAGCTTCCAGCTTCAAACTCATGCTTGATAAAGTGAAAAATCATGCAAAGCAGAGTATGAATGACACTTTTGACTATGCAAACCAGAAGTGGGACAAGAGTCATAAAGTACCAGACTTCAAAGTAGGGGACTTAGTTCTAGTTTCAACCTCAAATTTTAATAATATCAAAGGCCCAAAGAAACTTAAAGATTCTTATGTAGGACCTTTTGTTATTGTTGCCTTACATGGAACCAATGAAGTTGAAGTGGAATTAAGTGGTGATTTAGAAAATAAACACCCCACCTTTCCAGTCAGCCTGTGGACATTAAACCCCTTTGGGGCCTTTTTCTTCTTTATACCACTAATAAGATTGTAATTCAATTTTATTTTTTGGTGGGAGGGAATGTGAGCCTTGAGGTATGTTTTCACTACCCAAATAGGCCACAAATATCTTGAAGCATAAGGTTTGAACTATGCGTAACCCACAAGTCATGAATATATTCAAAATCCATCATTTTGATTTCAGAAAAGATGAATAAATTTTTATTGAGTACATAAATCCATGGATTTCAGACAAGATTTGGATTCTACATTAAAATTCACCTAGGGTAGCTCCATAGAGTGAATAAGCTCAAATTAACTCTTTGAGGTGGTAATATGGAAAATACTTCAATACCACATAAAAGATCTGTGAATTGTTTTGTTTTTCTCAATTTCATGCCAAAATAATGGGAAAGTGAGAAATCCCATTTTACATATACACTAAGATCAGTGTTATGCATGTTTGTGGCACTTAAAAACATGGTATTATTATATGAACGTTTGGTACACCCATAGTGGATATCAGTCTTTAACCCTGAATCTCTATTTTTGACGTGAAAATAGCTAGAGGGGACAAAAGACATCAAAGAGAGCCAGGGTACCCAAGTTCTGAAGCCTCTCAGGCGTGGAAAGCTCCAAAGCTTGGTTCCATGGCTGACCTTGGACCAATTACTAAACTAAAAACTTTTGGGAACTTGGTTCCCATGTCACAACTTCAGTAAATCATAAGAAAATAGTAAATAACCTGCTATTCTGACATGCCAAGGAGGGAAAGAGCAACTTAGACTCCTGTAACCATGTTAATTGTTAATTATTTTCCATGGATAAACCCTAAAATAGTAATTAAAACCCTTTTTGGACTAGTATCCATTGATTCACCTCATAGCAACCTGCAATATACTGCTATTTGCAATTCTACATAGAAACAAGGTAAAAACTTCAAAAACTCATTAAAAATACAATTCTTAATGAATATCTCTGAAACGTTGAGGACCAATGGAGAACTGTATTATTCATCTAAAAATCAAAAATAATTATGGTTTCAATAGTAAAACTAAAAGCTTTACTTACAGTCCATTTTTGATTATTCTGTGTGAAACACTGAATCTTCAGAAATTCACAGTAATTCCACCTTGAGATGAAATTTCCAATAAAATTGAGAGATTTTAGGAATAAATGATTATTTTGAAATAAAAGAAGATTTACAGATGTTACTCCTTTTATTCTTAACCATATTCAGGTTGGTAGTCATGTAAAAGCATCAATTAAGTAATTATGATAATCTTACATGACAACAGATGATGCAATGATTAATCCAAAATAGATTATTGTTTTACACTCACTGGTTTTTCAGTTTTCTCTATGGCACACCTCTATGAGCAGTTGTTGACTTAAAAGAGGCCTCCTTGTGCTGTTTTTTCCAAATCATAACTTTATACCTTTATACCATTATTACCAACAAGTAAGTATTAGTTAAATATTTCTTAAAAAGTATTTTATTCTTTCAGAATCAACTAGAAGCAGGTGAAATCAAAGAAGTCAACTATATCTTGTTGTATTACTGTTATAATTCACATTGATCCCTAAAAATCCACAATTATACATTGAATTTCTCTACTTTTATCTTTCAATAAGTTCTTTGGAGTATTAGTGAGTGATTTAATTTTAATTCTTAAAGTTTTTTCTCTAAAATTGGTTTTCTTCAAGAATTATCTCTATAATTATTGTTGTAAAAGATAATTATACATTAAAACAATTTTATTATTTTAATAAAAGAAGTTTTTATCATTAAATTCTTCTTGTAATTGATTCTTTTAGACTATTACTGATTAATGTTATAATCACTATTAGTGTATAACACAAAGAAGAAATAATTCTTGAATTATTTAATTGTGGTTATAGTAATCTTCATTATTATATTTCATAAGAACAGTCATAGTACTGTTGATTAATAGTAATATTATCAACAGTTTCATAGACACATCTTACAGAGATAGACTTGATCTCTGAATTTGTCTCTCTTGCCATTTGTGAGTTCTCTCAGTAGCACTGTAGAATGACTCTGAAGCTGAACTAGTGGACTATTTCCTGATTGCTAGCTTGTATTCTCAGTCTGTACCAGGGTTCTCATCCTTTTGAGGTTTGAGGAATTTGAGCCTGATGTTCCAAGTGATAAAATATGAATGATTTTTTTATTACTTCAATTAAAATAATTCTACAGCTTGTTAAATTTTGAGATAAGGTAAAATATAATCCCTCAGAAGACCAAATAAAAGAGTATGCATAAAATCACTTGTGACCATTCATGAATGGTTCTAGTAAGGTAGCTCTCCTAATAAAGGGTGATGAGAGCCATTCTATGCAGAAATATTCCCCCTTTGGCTGGTTTTAATTGCTTGAAGCCATTGGATGGTTCCTGATCTATGCTGATATTTCTCCTTCCGGGGCCAAGAGTGTTTTTGGGTATTTTATATATCCTTAACAAGGAGATTGCAATGTGCACAAAATTGATTTTCCAAATGAGATGAAAAAAATCCAATCTTTCTCAAGGCTGGGATAACTCCAATTAATAAGAAAAGTGAGGTCTTGATCAGATGTCCATTGGGGAAACTAGTGGTTGGAGTAAAGTGAACACCCGTCCAGAGCTCCTGGAGCTCAGGAACAAGTGGCTTGTATAAGATTTTAACTGATTTGAGGTTTGTTCTTTGGGTGTTGGAGTGAATCTATAGACAAAAGGTTTTGGATATTGATACCCTTTTTCTGTGGGGAGGTTGAAGCAAATCAAAAATATAACACCTAGTGAAATACTGTTGGACCCAATATTAGATTCGTGGGGAATTGTCCAGTTGATATATAAGCCAAAAAATAGGTTCCCTGAATTATAAGTAAGCTTGAAGCCTGTATTGTCTAAGAATGTTCTCCAAACATGGCCATCTGATATATCTGAATATCTCTCTTCATTCCCATGGGGATATTCTAGGGGTGAATCAAAGTCATTTTCAAAGGCTGGGAGTGAGAGTTTGTCTGAGATCTATTTCTTCAAGGATCAAAAGTAAAATTCTTTTTGGGGTTTTTACTTTTTGGTATTTATATTTTTACTTAGAAGAAAAGTATTTCATTCTTTTTAGTGTCCATATTTTCCAAGAATTTGTTGTATACAACAAGGGAGGGGTGAGTCTTCATAAATGTTATTTCCAAAGGGTGACTTTTTTCTAAACCTAAATAGAGATAAAAACATAATGGACAACATATATGGGTTTTCAATTCACTAAGAAGTTTAAATCTTTTTTTGAGAGTTTTTGAGCTGTTTGGAATCTCACAACTGAAATCAGAGGTCTTTTACAATTTGGCTCTTGTTTGGATTTTATTTTGCTCCAATTTTAGGCTTTTATCACAATTTGTGTCACTGAAACTCTTGTGAATATTGTCATGCACAATTTAAATCATGGATAAAAGCACTGTTGAATGTTAATAAACATAGGAGGGTAGTGGCCTACTGAAAGAATTGCCAATTCTGTGGATGTTTTGGGGTAGTTTTGCATTTTCCAATGGATTTATAAAAAGGTTTAAATGATTTGTGACCAAATTTAGTATGCATTTGTAGTAAAAATATAGGAAGCATAGACTGTGATGAATTGTTCAAATAAGATTAAATTAAAATATGTTGTGAGTTGTTTGTCTGGGAAAAAGGTAAGGCTTTCTGAGTTAGATGGGCTATGTATTGCGCCTGAAATATATAATATATGAATACTCAGGAATTTTTAAGATGATTAAATGGAAGCATTTATTGTGGTATTATCTCCAATCACTGGAATACTTTCACAAATGGTTTCCTGATGTGTTTAATGGTTCCTTTTAGATCCTTAAACTCCTTGATATTTACTTCCACCAATTTGGCAAATTTTCAAGATGCAAGTGGTGCATTTGCAAATATATATCTTTCCCACTTTTTGTTGAGATATAGTGTACATTTTATATTTTAATACAATTATTATAAGTATTGCTTGTATTTTTATGGGATAAAAAGAGTTTCTGTAAATATTTTTGGTGAAAGGATCAATAAGTTTATTGGGTTTGTCTTATCTCAAAATTTTCAGGAATTCAATTATCAGTAATATCCAGAGAGTGATTATTTATTTTTGGACAAGAGTGTCTATGAA
The DNA here is from genome assembly GCA_023105745.1 of Austropuccinia psidii. Classification (NCBI taxonomy): domain Eukaryota; kingdom Fungi; phylum Basidiomycota; class Pucciniomycetes; order Pucciniales; family Sphaerophragmiaceae; genus Austropuccinia; species Austropuccinia psidii. Next base: position 50,374,339 of record JALGQZ010000007.1, on the reverse strand, counting down.
AGGGTAAATTGAATTCATAATTTCCCTTTCTTAATGAACTTGAGGGCTCAGCGGTACTACTATCAAAAAGAATCATTTATATTGAGTTTGGAATTATTAAGTTTAACATTATTTCTACGAACTATATTTGGATTTTTTTGGTTTCAAATTTTGGATATAGCATAGCTGTTCCAGTTATTTATTAAAATCAATTGAGTAAGAGTCCTTATGTATGATTATCATTCAGGTAGAATACCTTTCATTCTTTGTATTTAAATAGTCTGATATCTAATCTCAAATCAAGCTACTTTATTGCAGGTGTAAGGCCTACATCATGAGTATCATTTTCTCATTTTGAATAGCTTCTATGGGCTGATATTTTTGAATTGAAAAATTGTTTGAAAATTATTCCAAACTTTGAGCTGTTCATCTCTTAAAATAGGGTTTACATTTGAAACCAAAACATGTATAATTAGGAATTTGGACAAGTGGAAAGCTTTTTTTTCAAAAAATTTAGAAAAAAGAGACTGTAAATATTACATCCTGGTAAAAAGTATCAACTAATATAATTTCAAAACTGTTTGATCTTTGCATAAAGGACAATTAGGTAACAGTTCGCCTCTTAGTCATAGCTCTCAAGTGTTCAATTTCTGGGGAGAGATCTACTGCCTCTCAAAGCTTTATTCACATTTTTTTCCACCTTTGAGTGATGCCATAGCATCAGGTGCCACCAAATTTGATGGGATTTTACTTGGTATATTTTCAAATCCTGGAGCCTTGGCAATATGAGGGTCTGGAATAAGTTGTTGGATTTTGTTAGTATGGTCCCTTTTGGCTCTTGGGGTGCTTGAAAGCTGTTTATACCCCTCATCAAGGAGTTTCAAAATTTCATCAATTTAATTTGATCTCCAGGAAATTGAGGGAATTAGCTGATCAGGAGAGTCTTTCTCCATATCCGACATCCTTACATCAACCAGAAATAGCCCTTCTATACTTAGATAATTGTTCAGAATAAGTTCTGAAGAAAATTCCTGCCAAATTTTCTTCTTGTTGTTCTATATTTTGAGCTATAATCAGCTAACTCAGGCTTATGATATATATATATATCAATTTTTTGGTGCATGAAAAAATAAACTACCTTTTTCTTGGAATTTCTCAAGCTTCCAGCTTGCCTAGTTGGGGATTATTTCATAAATTCTAGTGGGATTTGCTTTTTCAAAGTGGCTTTCCTTTCAAGAAGACATCTATCAAAAATTGACATTCTGTTGGCTTGGTTATTTAGGTACTCTTCAATTTGATAATTTTGAGTCCCACCATGCTGATAACATAGCTCCCAAGCATGGAGTATAATAGCTTTTGTGGATGTGTTCCAGGGTGATGAAGGAGGAGAAACCCAAGAAAATGTAAATTGGGGGAACCCACACTTTTTCAATAGGGAATGTACATAAGAAAGCCATCCTTGAATGTGGGAATTGATTGCTTGCACTATGGAGGTTCCAACTGAGTATTGACTAGGAGGAAGTATTTGGTCCATTTCTTTCAGAGAGACGTTTTGGATAAAATAAGTTTCATTTTAAATGAGATTTCCAAATGCCCTTGCTGCATACTCCAAAGAGCCTTGTATATGGACTTTCTATTTATGCTTACAGGCTGAAACGTGGTGTTCAAAACTTTCAAGCCCTTCTGCCAAAGGGTGGAGGGAGTAAAAAGGAATGTGCTTGAGTGCCCAACACAGCCTCTACCCAATCTAAAATTGATCTTTCAAGGCCTGTATTTGCAGATGGATTACCCAAATTTCTTGAATTTATTGCAAGACTTTGAGATATTTGAGAACTCTTTCTTTTCCTTTTTGGTTGTGATATTAACAAGAAATTAAATGGGCAAAAGCATTATATGACGCTGTATTTGCCGGGGGAAGAGGAATTTGTGATGGTTTTGTAGAAGTTCCTTGAGCTAAACCATGATATTTGAATAAGATAGATATAATATTTTAATTAGCTCATTCATTAATAATTGAATAGTGAGAATCACAAAATTGAAAAGTCTTACCCTCTGAGTGTGATAAATCTTCCATGTTCGATAAATGGTTCCTTGAAAGAAATTGGACTTAAGGGAGAAAATGAGATAGTTTTAGACAAGAGTCAAACAAAGGTGAAACCCAAAGAGATTTCTTAATAAATGGAGCTCTTATAGATTTTACTTTGGCTTTTATGATAATTTTTCAATTATTTTAATTCTTTATTAAGATGTTTTTGGTATATGTTTGAGGATGAAACTGAAAGTGTCTTTAATTTTCTGTGAAAGTGATTTTTGAATGAGGAAAGAATAAGTTGAAGGTGAGGATTATTTAAGTAGAAATGTAAATTCTGAATTCTGGTAATTTTAAATTCTATGAAAATTCTGGAAGGGATTTGGAATAAATCCTTTTTTATGATTATGAAAGAGGTCAGAAACCTATTATTTCGTTTTTTCAAATTGAGCAACCACTTTAAAAATGTACTTTTAATGTAAATCTCCCTTTCTGAGTAAGTATACTTAGAACTAAATGTAACTTTATGGAAATTAAAGTGTAATAAAAAAGGGGATTTGGCCAAATGAGCTCCAGATCATTATTTCTGTTGAGCTTATATATATAGCTTATATATGAAGTGAAATCTAGGTGATAATTGGTAGATGCAGAGGATAAAAATCATTTGGATTTGCATCAATGAAGGTTGGGTTAGGGATATCAATTGGAAATTGATTGCAAATAATATGGATATTGTCTGGAAATAATGTGAGGCTTTTTTCTAGCCTAAACACAAGCTAGTTCCATGACCATTACCATTAATTCCATTTTATTGTTTTCCCATTTTTTACGAAAAATCCCTGTTTAAGTACAAATTTTCAACTTGAAAGTAAAAGATGTGAAAATGAACAAATCATATATAAATCATTCACCAATCACATTTTCCCTTTATGAATAAACCATAATTGCTTGATGGTTATCAAATAGCTTCATTTCAAATAAATGGCATCTTTCCAGAAGAACAACTTTACACTTACATCATTGTGATTTTACAATTACCCTTAGTTTCCATATGTTCATTTGAGATATTTCCTTTCTGAATTCAAACATTACTTTATAATTTTCCTGAACAGATATGTTACCTACCGATATTCCAATATTGTCACATTATTTCTGTGAACAATAATCTTTGAACATATTGCCACATTATGCTTAAACTTTCTCCATAAAGACCATCAAAGAAAGTGTAATTCATTACTTATATTATAATGAGTCCAAATCATTTTAAATGTGATTTTTCTCCAATAATTCTGAAGAATTATGAAAAAAACCCACTTACCATAGGCATTTACTCTTGAAAAATAATTTGACCAAATCTAAAAACTTTTGCATATATCCTGTAATTTTGCCATGTATTCCTCACTTTTCCCTCTGAATTAATCCAAATAATTATCCCCATATTATACAAAAAAAGTATATATTAGCGATTTGTGTGATACCAAAACCCCAAAGTTTTAATGTAAAAGTTCTCACAACATATTTTTGTCATATGAGGCCCCAACCAAAAAAACCTTTGAATAATAATGTCAGGATGAGTCTATGTTGAAGTGGAAATAAAGCTATTTACAACTAAAACTATGACTGTGACACGTGGAAAATAGTTTAAAATAGTTTTATAAGGGTTAAAGATGGATTAATTTAATAATAAAAGGGGCTTTACTATAAGAAATATAGTGGTGGTGAGCGCTGTTGAAAGCCCTGGGTGCAGCTTTACCTGTTGGGTTACAATAATAAAGACTACAATACTTTAAATTAAGAGTATACCTGTTTATTACCCAAGAGTAAAACTGTTTTTGACAGTTTAATACGTAGGGTATTCAAGAGCAGGATGAGGAAAGGGTTTTGGCTGTGAAAAGCCCTCCTTTTATCCTAAAATTGAGGTGGAAAGGCTGCTAGACCTTTCCACGTAGAGGAAGTGAAGATTTTTCACTCTCTATGACAGACTTGTGGTTTGCAAACAGCCTGTATACCCTGTATTGGGCTCAGATGTGGTTTTGAAACCACATCTGGGCAGTTTTCACCAATACAGGGTGAAAATTTTCATCTGGGGACCTCACAGCCTGATTCTGATGTGTATGACGCGTAGAATGCTGTACAGAAACTGTATGGGACCCCAGTATTGACTGACATATGAGGTATTGAAGTAAAAACATGCTTCTTTGTCTATTTGACACCTCATATTCATGGTTATGGGATATTATCCCATGGTAGGGCTGTATCTGACAGCAGGTGGGATTTTGACCTTAAAATGGTCATAACTCTGTCGGTTTTTGAGATATCAAGCTCAAAGTTGGTTCATTGAATAGCTCTGTATGAGCTCTACACAATGGTACCCAACTTGACATGATTATCATTAAATATGACAAAGTTATCCCATGTACAAGTATTTTTGTACATTGGCGTGGTCTGGTCAAAAGCTGTATTAAGCTTGTTTGGCCAATAACTTCTGTTGTAGTTAGGTTATGAGGAAATAGATGGCACCATCAGATAGCCCTGATTGTTCTCTTTCCAAAAAGACCCCACTTTAGGTATCTCACACTAAAACTGTAAAAGTTAGATGAGAGGTGAATGTTTTGTTCACCCTTATTTGGTCTGAATTTGACCATAACTCAAGTAATACTGGTGCTAGCTCAGTTTGGCTGGTACCATTGGATAGTCCTGGCTTAGAGCTTCATTTTGAATACCCATTTGATGGGGTTAAGCCTCTCCTTCTAGATTTTAGATGAGAGGTGAAAATTAAGGTTTATGCTCAGCAATAACTTTGAGCAGGAATAACTTTGTTATTTCTTGTCCTATGGTGATGGGACTTATATTTTCAGAAAGAGGTGAGTTTCCTCTTTCGTCTGATACCTTTTGAGCTAATTTGGCTCAGCTCCATGTTTTGGTGGTATTTTGGCTATACCATTGGTTTATGGTATTTTGGCTGTCATGCTTGTGCTCTGGTTTTGAGTCACAGGCTGACATACCCTCCCTCTAAAAAAGGCTCATCATTGATGAGACTGTTCAGTCCTCCTAGAGGCTCTGAATCTCCTTAGATGAAGGCTCCCATCTGGTATGGCATCTTCTGCCAACCATTTGTCTTTGTCAGCTGTCTGGTTCTTGAATCTGACTAGATATTGTCTCTGATCCTTCCCATTGAGTCTGATTTTTCTGGCCCTGATGATTTTACTCACAGGTCCAGGAGAGTCTTCTACTTCCACTATTTCTGGTGGAGTGATGTTTTTCTTCCTGGAGGGGAATTTATCCTCCCCTGTTTGGAAGTATGGTTTGACCAGGCTTACTGGAAAGATTGGGTGTTTCCTAGAAAACTCCTCAGTGAGCTTGACCTCTACTGCATTCTTCCCTATTAACTTAATGATAGTGAAGGGCCCTACAAATGAGTCTCTCATTTTCTTGGGTCCTTTGAGATTGTTAAAGTTTAGTGTAGACACTAACACTTGGTCCCCTTCCTTGAAGTCAGGTTCCATATGTGATTTGTCCCACCTCTGTTTATTATACTCTTTGGCCTCAGCTATGCATTTGGCAGCAGTATCACAGGCTTTCTTCCACATATCATGGAAGTCTTTGGCTGTGGGGTGGATGGTCAGGAGATTTTTCTTCAAGTGATCCACAGGTAAAAGGGGATTCCACCCTTTCTCTACCAGTGCAGGTGTTTTTCCTGTGGTAGAGTGCTGGCTTGTATTATAGGCCAGTTGGACTGCTGGTAAGAGGGTGACCCAATCATGGGTATATCCCTCATGGTCCTTGTATTCCATGCCATAGGCACAGAACCTCCTGAGGATGTCCTCCATTGTTTGGATCATCCTCTCAGCTAGGCCATCTGTTTGTGGATGGTAAGCTGTGGAAAAAGCAAGCTTGGTGCCTAGCATGTCATACAAATTGGTCCAAAATTCAGATGTGAATTTTGGGTCCCTGTCACTAATTATGATCTTAGGGACTCAACAGGTGGATATGATGTTATTCCAAAATAACAGAGCAGTGTCCATGGCTGTGTCCTCTTTATGGCATGGTAGACATCTCATGCTCTTGCTGAACCTATCAACTATTATTAGGCAGGCATTGTAGTTTTTTTTGCCTCCTGGGACAAGTCCTGTGACCTAGTCCATGTTGATGGTTTCCCATGGGTGTTTGGGTTCTTCTATGTGTTGAAGCAACCCATATTTCTTCCCATGCTTTCTATTTGCCTTTTGGCATCTTTCACAAGTGTTGATGTATTCACTCAACTCTTGCTCCCACTTGGGCCACCAAGCTGTGCTTGCTACCCTCTCTTTAGTCCTGTCTTCACTCATGTGTCCCATGTAGGGGCAGTCATGGCATTCCTGCAGGATTAAAGAGATGTGGTCTCTGTCTATCACTGTGAGTGCAGTGGTGTGCTTATCTCTGTGATAAATCAGGCCATCTATAAGGAAGAATTTATTGTCCTTATAGGCCCTCAACCAGGGTTCCTCCAGCTGGGTTTCCAGTTCTGGGCTCCTGTATTTTTGTTGAAGGAGTTGGAGTAGTATGCTACACTGTTTGTGTTTAGCATATGATTTCAGCACTGCATTGAAAAATTCGTTGTGCAGTGCTGAGGAACTTATTCCCAGTATGGGGGTTTCTGTCCCTTCTGAATCAGTGTTTCCACTGTCAAGGGTACCACTCCCTGGTGCCCATTCAGAGAATCTGAAGTTCTTCTTCCTATCTATTTCCATAAAATGGATAGGAATTTTTGCAGCAACTTCAGGGTCATAAGCTGGATTGCTTTTGACATTGTCCAGTGGCCATCTGCTAAGGCCATCTGCATTGGTATGGCTTTTACCTTCCTTGTATATGATGGTCATATTCCCTCTATACTACTGGATGGGTATTTGCCATCTCAGCATGTGTCTATTAGTAGTCTTCATGTTTAGTAAAGACTTCAAGGCTGTGCAGTCTGTGTAGACTTCAAAGACTGCTCCCTCCAAATAATAATGGAGTTTTTCTAGAGCCCAGACTAGACATAGACATTCTGTCTGGGTGGCCCCATACCTGGCTTCTGAATCTTTCAGCTGCCTGGAGATGTAACATATTACACCTTCTCTTGGTTCACCATCCACAATTTGTCTTTGGTGAAGGGCTGCTCCCAAGCCTTGGCTGCATGCTGCATCTATATATAGCTTGAATGGTAGTTCAAAGTCAGGCAAGATGAGCACAGGTGCATTTGTGAGTTCATATTTGATCCTCTCATATGCATCCCTCCTTTCCTTGGTTATTTCAAAAACTACATCCTTTGAGCATAACTTGTATAAACTACTAGTTATGTGAGCAAAGTTTTTGATGTGGTTTCTATAGTAGCTAGCAAATCCAAGGAAAGATTGCATCTCTTTGATGTTCTTTGGTACTGGCTTTTGCAGTACTGCTGCTACTTTGTTCTGGTCAATTGCCAGAATAAGGCCTGAGACTTTGTGTCCTAGAGCTAGTAGCTCTTGTTGGCCAAAATTACACTTTTTAAGTGAAATTTTCAGATTGATGGGTGTACATTTACTTAGCACTCTGTCTATGTATTGTACATGGTCTTCCCATGTCTCTGAGTATATAATGATATCATCAATATACACTACCATCCAGTTTTCCATTATTTCTTCTTGAAATATGGTGTCCATCATCCTTTGGAAGTGGGCTGGTGCATTCTTGATGCCAAATGGCATCCTGGTGTACTCATATATGCCCATATGGCATATTATTCTGAGTAATTTCATGGAGTTTGGTTTAACTCCATTTTGGTGGAAGCCCTTCATACAATCCATCTTGGTTATGTATTTGGCTTTGGCCAATTTATCCAAGGCATGAGGTATCCTTGGTATAGGATACCTGTCTGCTTTTGTGTAGTTGTTCAGGGCTCTGAAGTCTCCACACAATCTAGACTTGCCATCATGCCAGGTGATTAGGACAGGAGTGGTGATTTCCACTATTTCATTATGTCCAATCTTCCTAATGACATCCATGTCCAGGAGTTCATTGATATTTTTCTCAATCTCTTTCCTGGTCTCCAGACTTGCTGGGTAAGGCGGTCTCCTTAACATGGGTGGATAAGGCCTTTCTAAATCCAGATATAATTCTATATCATGGCCTTTGATCTTGCCTAATGGTTCTTCACCAATGGAAAATGCTGGTCTATTCTTCCTCAGCATCTTCAGTAAACTTAGCTTTTGTTTACTGGTGAGGGTAGTGCTAAACTGTCCCTCTCTGAATTCTTTCAGAAGTTCTTCCAGTGGGTCCTGAGAAGATATCTGGTATATATCAAGAGAAAATTTCTTTTCCTTGTTAGTACCAATGGTAATATGCCTATTTTTACTGTTGTAAATATCTATGCCATACATCCTCTGGTAATCTGTTCCCAGTAAAAACCCTTGGATGTGGGCATCTTCAAGCACTACAAACTCTGGGTTGAGTCTGATATTACCTTTTCTGTGGGGTATAATTATCTCTTTGATAATTGTCCCAATAGAGGTCATCTTTCCAGATGCACTCTTAAAGCTCTTTGCCCTGGTGGGCAAGAGTTCTTTTTCCCAGTTTGGGAAGTGGTTATCCAGATAATTTCTGGCGACTATGGAGCAGTGTGCTCCACTGTCAATGATCAGTGGGTGCTGAGCATTGTCAATACATACAGTCATTTTTGTGGCTGTTCCATGTATATATGCCATTCCTTTGGTTGGTGTAACCAGGAATGTTTGTGCATCTTGTGTATGTTTACACAAGTTCTTGTTGGAAGTGTCTTGTGGCATGCCTGCTTCCAACTGTATATCCTGGATTTCCAATGGGGTTTCCTCTTGGTATTCCACTAGAAGTTCCTCTCTTGGGTCTTGATCATCATCAGATAGTTCTCTAATGGCATCACCCATAGAGTCTGATTCAGAATCCTCTGTTGGAGGTTCTTCTTCAGGGACTTTTTCTATAGCATAGACTTTCTTCTTTGCTTTTGGACAGTTGTTGGCATAGTGGTCTGTTGAACCACAATTGTGACAAGAATTCTTCTTCTTTGCCACTTCTGCCACTCTTTCTCTGGGTTTGTCTTTAAACTCTACCCTGAAAGGTTGTTTCTCTTTGAAACTATTGCTTCTATATGGGGTGAATTTCCCTATATTAGTCCTTTTCCTTATGTCTTGTAAGGTATTGGCTATATCATCTAGAGTGTAATTTTGGTTGCATCTGCACTTTAATGCATGCTCTAGTTCTCCTGGCAGTTGTGTCAGAAGTTTATGATTCCTCATTTGAATGTTCATTTGAGGATCAATGGCTTTAAGTCTTTTAGACTGTCTAAGACACCACTCATATGGATCTTTGTCCACAGAGTATTTGTCATTTTCAAATGACATGGTCTTTTGCCATATCCAAGTTCCATTACTGTACTTTTGGATTATTTGACTCTTCCACCATGGCCAATTTCTTCTGCCATGGATTTCTTTCATTTCAGTGTACCATATACTTGCATGACCTTTAAATGCAGTATTCAGTCTAGCAGTAATCCAGTAATCTGGTATGCTTGGTACATCAATGAAGAGTCCATCAATATAATCTATGAGTTCCATATGATCATATTCTCCTGATCCAGAGAATTTGGGCCAGTTTGAGGCCTCAGGAAGCTGTTTCAAGGCTTCCTTCTCTGAATAAGACATTCCATCTCCATCCTGGTATTGTTATGGAGATCTTGCCTTATTCAACATGGCATCTGGTTTGATGTCATCTGGTTGATATGGATTCTCCATAGCTTGGCCTTGTGGTTGGGGCTTTAAGCTATGGTAGGCATCAAACAATTTGTTGATGTCTTGGTTCAGACACTCCCTGTCCCTGCTGCTATGGTGTTGTTCTTCAGAGACTTGATTCAGTCTCTTGTTGGTTTCTTCAGAGGCTTTGCTCAGTTGAGCATATCTTTCCTGAAGGTTTTTAACTATCTGCTCCAATGAGGCTTGAGTTTTTCTCATCCTTTCTTGGGCAGATGCAAATTCTGCAGCCTGCTTTGCAGATTGCTCACCGTATTGGGACATTTGCAACCACAGTGTGTCACTGTTGATGTTGCTCTCAGATGTGATAATGTTATTTTCAGTCTGAGTGGGGGTAATGTTTCTATTACTAGGACTACTGATTCTAGAGTGGTTTACAACTACTTCTGGTTCTTGTGTACTTCTTTTACCAAATCTAACAGCTTCTGGATCATGGGGTCTGACTCTTTCCTCCTCTGGTTGAAGGAGGCTTTGTTTTTGCCCTTGTTGCCTTGTCTTCTCCTGGAAACTTCCTGGAATTGTGAAGAATGGTGACTCTTGGCCACTGATCTGCTGGTTTCTGAATGGTGTGAAGCCACTGGAGAGCTGATTTGGCTTGCTCCTTGTGAACCTGAAGGAATCTGAGTAGGCCCTGTCTGGGTTAACTGTTCTTCTATAGCTTGGATAGTGGCTTGATTCTCCCTTATCCTCTGTGCCCTTGCCTCCAGGAGTCTGTGCTGCCTGGTAGGGTTCCAACCCTTGGTGATTACCATAAGGTCCTTGAAGTCTATCTCTTTGAGACAGATCTTCTGGCAACTTGATCCCAGTTCTGCCCAGTGAGTTGCTAGGTTGAACCTCTTGATGTCTATGCTCCATTGAAACAAATCTTTGAGGAGTTGGTGGATTTGAAGAACTTGATCCATATCCTTCCAGTCCTCTGGTTTGAGGTTTCTGTTGAATTGGAGTGTGAATGGCAAGGTTGATATTATCTCCCTCATTGTTTTGCCATCCACCACTGTGTCCAATGTGTCTTCTTTCAGGTCTTCTGGTTCTAGACATTCCTGCTCTATCCTCTGGCTGGTTCCTTTGGAAGCCAAGGTCTCGGAGGTATGCAGGGGACATATCAGTGTTTGCAAGCAGTCAAAAACTTTATGTTCTTAGGGTATTTACCTTTGACTGTGCCTTGTACAAATTTGTTATCTGCTGATTTGGGCAGTTTGCCTTGTATTGAAGCAGAGTTTCGTGGTTTTCTACTCCTCTGAGTGGCTATTGGTGTCCACTTCTTGGCTGTAATGAGGCCTTCACTAAGCCTTTTTCCTTTACCCTTGCTGCCCTCTGGTTCTGAGGGTGTCACTGGTGTGTTGGCCTGTGACTGGGTTTCAAGTGGGATGTAGTTTTCTTCCACTGAATCAAAACAGGAAAAAGAGGGCTTATGTCAGTTAAGACTTCTTAAAAGGCTGGTTTTGCACGTCTAAGAATGGCCTCTGGGCTTGTATATTATTACAATATGCCCTTGTATAATGACAGTGTAATTGAATTAACAATTTCACGTCAAAAATACAGCTTATGGTGTCCTGTCACACTGTTTGTGTGTCAGTATCCCTCAGATACACTTGTGGTTTTCAAGTGTATTCTGTACAAGTGGTTCTGTATAAGTGTTATTGAGTTAACAATACACTTAATCCACGCCTCAACTGATGGTTTTTCAGTCAGAGGTGTCCTTATTCAGTCAAGAATACAGGACTTTATTGATGGCTTATGTGTTTTTATATACAAAACACGCCAAAAATAATTAAATTCAGTGGGTATTAGCCACGTGAATAATACTCTTATAATATGAGTATGTATATAAAAAAGGATAAATATATATAATATATATATTTAAATAAAGCAATTACGCCTAAAAAAAGATAAAACACTGGTTAATAAGTCATAAAAAGAGGAAAAGACTTACTTATAAGGTCCAAAAAGGTTTTAAAACACGGCCAGGCCCCCAAAATGTCAGGATGAGTCTATGTTGAAGTGGAAATAAAGCTATTTACAACTAAAACTATGACTGTGACACGTGGAAAATAGTTTAAAATAGTTTTATAAGGGTTAAAGATGGATTAATTTAATAATAAAAGGGGCTTTACTATAAGAAATATAGTGGTGGTGAGCGCTGTTGAAAGCCCTGGGTGCAGCTTTACCTGTTGGGTTACAATAATAAAGACTACAATACTTTAAATTAAGAGTATACCTGTTTATTACCCAAGAGTAAAACTGTTTTTGACAGTTTACTACGTAGGGTATTCAAGAGCAGGATGAGGAAAGGGTTTTGGCTGTGAAAAGCCCTCCTTTTATCCTAAAATTGAGGTGGAAAGGCTGCTAGACCTTTCCACGTAGAGGAAGTGAAGATTTTTCACTCTCTATGACAGACTTGTGGTTTGCAAACAGCCTGTATACCCTGTATTGGGCTCAGATGTGGTTTTGAAACCACATCTGGGCAGTTTTCACCAATACAGGGTGAAAATTTTCATCTGGGGACCTCACAGCCTGATTCTGACGTGTATGACGCGTAGAATGCTGTACAGAAACTGTATGGGACCCCAGTATTGACTGACATATGAGGTATTGAAGTAAAAACATGCTTCTTTGTCTATTTGACACCTCATATTCATGGTTATGGGATATTATCCCATGGTAGGGCTGTATCTGACAGCAGGTGGGATTTTGACCTTAAAATGGTCATAACTCTGTCGGTTTTTGAGATATCAAGCTCAAAGTTGGTTCATTGAATAGCTCTGTATGAGCTCTACACAATGGTACCCAGCTTGACATGGTTATCATTAAATATGACAAAGTTATCCCATGTACAAGTATTTTTGTATATTGGCGTGGTCTGGTCAAAAGCTGTATTAAGCTTGTTTGGCCAATAACTTCTGTTGTAGTTGAGTTATGAGGAAATGGATGGCACCATCAGATAGCCCTGATTGTGCTCTTTCCAAAAAGACCCCACTTCAGGTATCTCACACTAAAACTGTAAAAGTTAGATGAGAGGTGAATGTTTTGTTCACCCTTATTTGGTCTGAATTTGACCATAACTCAAGTAATACTGGTGCTAGCTCAGTTTGGCTGGTACCATTGGATAGTCCTGGCTTAGAGCTTCATTTTGAATACCCATTTGATGGGGTTAAGCCTCTCCTTCTAGATTTTAGATGAGAGGTGAAAATTAAGGTTTATGCTCAGCAATAACTTTGAGCAGGAATAACTTTGTTATTTCTTGTCCTATGGTGATGGGACTTTTATTTTCAGAAAGAGGTGAGTTTCCTCTTTCTTCTGATACCTTTTGAGCTAATTTGGCTCAGCTCCATGTTTTGGTGGTATTTTGGCTATACCATTGGTTTATGGTATTTTGGCTGTCATGCTTGTGCTCTGGTTTTGAGTCACAGGCTGACAAATAAAAATACTCCAATAATAAAACTAAAAATAGAAGAAAGATCAAAAAAGAAAATTTACAAAGAAAAAGCCAAAAACCCTCCAAAAAGACTTCTAAAATCAGTCAAAAAAGGTTATAAATAATCAAAATATCAAAAAATGAAGAAACAATCCGCAGGAACCTTTTTCCCCTGTCAAACAATAAAAGTGTTTTTAAATGAGCTTAGGTGGTAATATACTTGATGGCCATCATTTTTTCTTTGTTTTTAATATTTTTTTTACAAAATAGGACTTTCAATACTGAAATTCCTAGGTTTTAACTTCTATCATAATGAAACACATTTTTAAATATAAATATGAAAAAACGATGTATAAAAAGTGAATCAATACAGAGATTTCAACCATTTCAAAATCAAATTTAAATTAATTTGAAATTTAATTTTTGAGTTTTTTCAACATAAAGAAGATGTCCCAATATTTTGGTGGCCTCAAGGTCAAGGAGTCATCTTGAAACTTTGTACTCTTAAGTATTACTGATATGAGATGAGCCTATAATGTTTCAGGATAAAACATCTACATAATGTAAGTAAGCTACAAGACCCCAAAATGTAACTAATATTTAAACAACTAAACACCTTTTATCTGTGAATGATTTAAATTTTAACCCAAGTAATTATATGTTAATATTCTGAATTTTTGCTCTTTGACCTCTTAGATGAAGAATTGTTTTCTTTGCCAGCAAAAACTCATCTTCTTTTCATTTTTCTTCAAACCCAAAACTCATTTTGTTTTCATTTTTTTCCACCTCACCTTACCTTATCTTATTTTTTAACTTTTTAACTCTGCTTGCAAGATAATTTTAAGATAATCACAATGGTAGATTTTGGAGGTAAGCTAGGATTTACTCAACAAATTTTCTGTTATTGATATTGTAACAAACACTAATCAGGGGTAAGGGTATTCATACTTACACCCACTCAAACACCTCAAACCAGCAAGTCCACTGTGTGCATCAGCATTCAGTTTCAGCAATATTCTTTTCTGAAACATGCAGGCAGTCTGGTTCCTAAATACAGCCTGTCAGCCTTGTTACAGGATGGAATTACCCAATACAGCTTGGATACACCATTCCCAAACTGTATGATCACTCAATACCACCAATCCTGTACAGCTTTTCAGGACCTGTATTGTCCAGACTCAAATCAATAATCAAATCTTCTCATGAAAATTCTCTTTCCGGATAAGGGCTGGTGATTCTCACATATACCAGCCCCTCTTTCCCCCCCTGGGGACTTGTCCCCATTTAATTAATTTGGTATATTTATTATTTTATAATTATTCTTATCCTTCTTTTGGGTATTATAGTTATTTGATTTTAAGTTAGTCTTTGCCTGTACAGTATGAGTTGGATGGCCATATTCTAATTAACCCTCCTCTTCCCTTCTGACAGGTTGAAACAGTGGACTTGGACTTGTTTGCGGTTGGATCTTCTATCTATTATTTGTATTCTTGTTTCTTCTTTTCTTATATTTGTCTTTATCAGCAATATTACTTGCATTACACCCTTACCTTTTTTGGCCTATCTTATTCTTTGAGCCCTCTGCAGTGAGTCCCAGTTTACTGAGTGCCACGCCCTCTTCACTTAGAAGGTCCCCTGTGACATTAAATTAATTAACTCATATTTGATTCTTTCTTTTCATTCATTTAAGTTAATTTCTCTCATTCATCAATTATTACATCTTTATGACTTTATGATTCTTATGATTATGGTTTTTTCTCTAATCAATTTTCCTCTCATTCTGTCAGGCTGAATCTATGATAAAAGGTATATAAATGTATTTACAGCTTTTAACTATGACTGTGACACGGTAAAAAATGGTTATGAAAGATTATAAGGGTTTATAAATGGTTTGATTTAAAATAAAAGGGCTTTACTATATAAGAATATAGTGGTGGTGAGTGCTGTTGAAAGCCCTGGGTGCAGCTTTACCTCTTGGGTTACAATAATAAAGACTAAAATAATTAAAGTTATAATCATACCTGTTTATTTTCCAACAGTATAACTGTATTTGACAATTGTACTATGTAGGAATTCAAGAGCAGGATGAGGAAAGCTTTTCTGGCTGTGAAAAGCCCCCTTTTTATCCTGAAATGGGGTGGAAAGGCTGCTAGACCTTCCATGTAGAGGAAGTGAAGATTTTTCACTCTCTAGGACAGGCTTATGGTTTAAAAATGTCCTGTATAGCCTGTATTGGGCTAAGATGTGGCTTTGAAACCCCATCTGGGCAGTTTTCACCAATAGAGGGTGAAAAATTTCATCTGGGGACCACACAGCCTGATTTTGATGTGTATGACACATAGAATGCTGTACAGAAACTGTATGGGACCCCAGTATTGACTGAAATATGAGGTATTGAAGTCAAAACAAGCTTCTTTGTCTTTTTGACACGTCATATTCATGGTTATGGGATATTATCCCATGGTAAGGCTGAATTAGCAAAAATGTGAGATTTTAACCTTAAAACAGCCATAACTTTGTCAATTCTCAAGATATCAACCTCAAAGTTAGTTTGGTGTGTAGCCCTGAATGTGTTCTACACAATGGTACCTTATGTGATATGGCTATCATTAAATGTGGCAAGGTTCACCCATGTACAAGATTTTTTGTACATAGGCGTGTTTGAGGCAAAAGCTGTATTGGTCTTGTTTGCCTCATAAACTTTGTTTTAGTTGAGATATGAGGAAGTTGATGACACCATCAGATAGCCCTGATTGTGATCTTTCCAAAAAAACCACACTTTGGGTATCTCACACTAAAACTGTAGAAGCTAGATGAGAGGTGAATGTTTTTCTCAACCTTATTTGGCCTGAATTTGACCATAACCTCAGTAATATTGGTGCTAGCTCAGCTTGGGTGGTACCATTTGATAGCACTGACTTAGAGATTCATTTTGAATACCCATTTGATGGGGTTAAGCGTTTCCTTCTGGATTTCAGATGAGAGGTGAAAATTAAGGTTTATGCTCAGCAACAACTTTGAGCAGGAATAACTTTGTTATTCTTTGTCCCATGGTGATGGGACTTAAATTTTCAGAAAGAGGTGAGTTTACTCTTCTGTTTGATACATTTTGAACTAATTTGGCTAAGATCCATGGTTTGGTGGTATCTTGGCTAAACCATTGATTTATGGTTTCTTGGCTGTAATGCTTGTGCTCTGGTTTTGAGTCACAGGCTGACATACCCTCCCTCTAAGAAAGGCTCATCATTGATGAGAATTTTCAGTCCTCCTAGAAGCTCTGAATCTCCTTAAATGAAGGATCTGATCTGGTATGGCATCTTCTGCCAACCATTTGTCTTTATCAGCTGTTTGGTTCTTGAATCTGACTAAGTATTGTCTTTGATCCTTCCCATTAAGTCTGATCTTCCTGGCCCTGATGATTTTCCTCACAGGTCCAGGGGAGTCCTCCACTTCCACTATCTCTGGTGGTTTGGGGCTTGTTCTTCCTGGAGGGGAATTTCTCCTCCTCTGTCTGGAAGTATGGCTTGACCAAATTCAATGGAAAGACTGGGTGTTTCCTGGAAAATTCCTCTGTGAGTTTGACTTCCACTGCATTCTTTCCTATAAACTTAATGATAGTGAAGGGCCCTAAAAAGGAGTCTCTCATTTTCTCAGGTCCTTTGAGATTATTAAAGTTTAGTGTGGACACTAGCACGTAGTCTCCTTCTTTGAAGTCAGGTTCCATATGTGATTTTTCCCACCTCTCCTTATTGTACTCTTTTGCCTCAGCTATGCATTTGGCAGCTGTGTCACAAGCCCTCTTCCACATATCATGGAAGTCTTTGGCTGTGGGGTGGATGGTAAGAAGATTCTTCTTCAAGTGATCCACAGGCAACAGGGAATTCCACCCTTTCTCTACCAGTGCAGGTGTTTTTCCTGTGGTAGAATTCTGAATTGTATTATAAGCCAGTTGGACAGCTGGTAGAAGGGTAACCCAGTCATGGGTTTATCCCTCATGGTCCTTTGATTCCATGCCATAGGCACAGAACCTTCTAAGGATGTCCTCCATTGTATGGATCATCCTTTCAGCTAGGCCATCTGTTTGTGGATGGCAAGCTGTGGAAAATGCAAGCTTGGCGGCAAGCATGTGATACAAGTTGGTCCAAAATCCCTATCACTAATGATGATATTAGGGACTCCGCAGGTAGATACAATGTTATTCCAGAATAACAGAGCAGTATCCATGGCTGTGTCCTCTTTATGGCATGGTAGACACCTCATACTCTTGCTGAACCTATGAACTATTATTGAGCAGGCATTGTAGTTTTCTTTTCCCCCTGGGACAAGTCCTGTGACCCAGTCCATATTGATGGTTTCCCATGGGTGTATGGGTTCCTCTATATGTTGAAGTAACCCATACTTCTTCCAATGTTTCCTATTTGCCTTTTGGCATCTTTCACAAGTGTTGATGTATTCAATCAACTCTTGTTCTCACTTGGGCCACCAAGCTGTGCTTGTTACCCTCTCTTTGGTCCTGTCCTCACTCATGTGTCCCATACAGGGGAAGTCATGGCATTCCTGCAGGATAAGAGGGATGTGTTCTCTGTCTACCACTGTGAGTGCACTTGTGTGCATTTCTCTGTGGTAGAGCAGGCCATCTATAAGGAAGAACTTGTTATCCTTATAGACCCTCAACCAGGGTTCTTCCAGCTGGGATTCCAGTTCTGGACTCCTGTACTTTTGCTGAAGGAGTTGCAGTAATATGCCAAATTGTTTATGCTTGGCATAAGACTTCAGTACTGCACTAAAAAACTCATTGTGAAGTTCTGAGGAACTTATTCCCAGTATGCGAGCTTCTGTTTCTTCTGAATCAGTTTCTCCACTGTCAAGGGTACCACTTCCTGGTGCCCATTCAGAAAATCTGAAGTTCTTCCTCCTATCTAATTCAATGAAATGAATAGGGATCTTGGCTGAAACTTCAGGGTCATAAGGTGGATTGCTCTTGACATTATCCAGTGGCCATCTTCTAAGGCCATCTGCATTGGTATGGCTTTTACCTTCCTTGTATATGATGGTCATATTCCCTCTATACTACTGGATGGCTATTTGCCATCTCAGCATGTGTCTATTTGTAGTCTTTATGTTTAGTAAAGACTTCAAGGCTGTGCAGTCTGTGTAAGCTTCAAATACTGCACCCTCCAGATAATAATGGAGTTTTTCCAGAGCCCAGACTAAGCATAGACATTCAGTCTGGGTGGCCCCATACCTGGCTTCTGAATCTTTCAGCTGCCTAGAGATGTAGCATATTACTCCCTCTCTTGGTTCACCATCCACAAGTTGTCTTTGGTGAAGGGCTGCTCCTAAGCCTTGGCTACATGCTGCATCTATGTATAACTTGAATGGTAGTTCAAAGTCAGGAAAGATGAGAACAGGTGCATTAGTGAGTTCATGTTTGATCCTCTCATATGCATCCCTTCTTTCCTTAGTAATTTCAAAAACTAAATATTTTGAACATAGCTTCTATAAGCTACTAGTTGTGTGGGCAAGATTCTTGATGTGGTTTCTATAGTAGCTAGCAAACCCAAGGAAAGATTGCATCTATTTGATGCTCTTTGGCACTGGATTTTGAAGTACTTCTTCTACTTTATTCTGGTCAATTGCCATACTAATACCTGAGACTTTATGTCCTAGATCTAGTAGATGTTATTGGCCAAAATTACCCCTTTTCAGTGAAATTTTCAAATTCATGGGTTTATATTTACTTAGCACTATTTCTATGTCTTGTACATGGTCTTACCATGTCTCTGAGTATATAATGATGTCATAAATATATACCACAATCCAGCCTTCCAATATTTCTTCTTGAAATATTGTGTCCATCATCCTTTGGAAGTGGGCTGGTGCATTTTTGATGCCAAATGGCATCCTGGTGTACTCATATATGCCCATATGGCATATTATTCTGAGTAATTTCATGGAGTTTGGTTTAACTCCATTTTGGTGTAAGCCTTTCATGATCATAAAATCCATTTTGGTTATGTATTTGGCTTTTGCCAATTTATCCAAGGCATGAGGTATCCTGGGTATAGGGTACCTGTCTGCTTTTGTGTAGTTATTCAGAGCTCTGAAGTCTCCACACAGTCTAGAATTGCCATAATTCCAGGTGATTAGGACAGGAGTGGTTTTTTCCACTATTTCATTATGTCCAATATTTCTGATGACATCTAGGTCCAGGAGTTCATTGATATGTTTTTCCATTTCTTTCCTGGTTTCCAGACTTGCTGGGTAAGGAGGTCTCCTGAGCATGGGTGGATAAGGCCTTTCCACATCCACATATAATTCTATATCATGGTTTTTGATCTTTCCTAAAGGTTCTTCACAAATGGCAAATGCTGGTCTGTTCTTCCTCAGCATCTTCAGTAAACTCAGTTTTTGTTTACTGGTGAGGGTAGTGCTAAACTGGCCCTCTTTGAATTCCTTCAGTATTTCTTCTAGTGGCTCCTGGGAAGATATCTGGTATATATCAAGTGAAAATTTGTTTTCCTTGTTAGTACCAATGGTAATATGCCTATTTTTACTGTTGTAAATATCTATACCATACATCCTCTGGTAGTCTGTTCCCAGTAAAAACCCTTGGATGTGGGCATCATCAAGCACTACATCCTCTTGGTTGAGTCTGATATTACCTTTCCTATGGGGTATAATTATCTCTCTGATAATTGTCCCAATGGAAGTCATCTTCCCTGATGCACTTTTAAAGTTCTTTGCCTTGGTGGGCAGGAGCTTTTTTTTCCCAGTTTAGGAAGTGGTTGTCCAGATAACCTCTGGCCACTATGGAGCAGTGTGCCCCACTATCAATGATCAATGGATGTTGAGCATTGTCAATACAGACAGTCATCTCTGTGGCTGTTCCATGTATATATGCCATCCCTTTGGTTGGTGTAACCAGGAATGTTTGTGCATCTTGTGTATGTTTGCGCAAATTTTTTTTGGCAGTATCCTGCGGTATGCCTGCTTCCAACCGTATGTGCGGAACTTCTAGTGGGGTTTCCTCTTGGTATTCCACTAGAAATTATTCTCTTGGGTCTTGTTAATCATCAGGTGGTTCTCTGATGGCATTACCCATGGAGTCTGATTCAGAATCTTCTGTTGGGGATTCCTGCTCTGGGACTTTCTCAATGGCATAGAGTTTTTTCTTTGCCTTTGGACAGTTGCTGGCATAGTGGTCTGTTGAACCACAATTGTGACAAGAATTCTTCTTCTTTTCCACTTCTGCCACTTTCTCTCTGGGTTTGTCTTTAAAGTCCACCCTGAGAGGTTGTTTCTCTTTGAAGCTATTGCTTCTATATAGGCTGAGTTTCCCTATATTAGTTCTTTTCCTTATATCTTGTAAGGTATTAGCAATGTCATCTAGAGTGCAGTTTTGGTTGCATCTGCATTTTACTGCATGCTCTAGTTCTCCTGGCAGCTGTGTCAGAAATTTGTGATTCCACATTTGGATGTTCATCTGAGGATCAATGGCTTTAAGTCCTTTAGACTGTCTAAGACACCATTCATATGGATCTTTGTTCACAGATTATCTGTCAATTTCAAATGACATGTTCTTATGCTATGACCAAGTTCCATTAATGTACTTTTGGATGATTTGACTCTTCCACCATGGCCAGTTTCTTCTGTGGATTTCTTTCATTTCTGTGTACCATATACTAGCATGACCTTTAAATGCTGTATTTATTATAGCAGTGATCCAGTAATCTGGTCTGCTTGCTACATCAATGAAGAGTCCATCAATATAATCTATGAGTTCCATATGATAATATTCTCCTGTTCCAGAGAATTTGGGCCATCTTGAGGCCTCAGGAAGCTGTTTCAAGGATTCCTTCTCTGAATAAGACATACCATCTCCATCCTTGTATTTTGAGGGAGATCTTGCTTTACTCATCAGCATGGCATCTGGTTTGATGTCATCTGGTTGATATGGATTATCCAGAAACATGGCCTTGGGGTTGGGGCTTCATGTTATGGTAGACATTAAACAATTTGTTTATGTCTTGATCCAGACAGTCCCTGTCCCTTCTGCTGTGGTGTTCTTCAAAGACTAGGTTCAGTCTTTTGTTGGTCTCTTCAGAGGCTTTGCTCAATTGAGCATGTCCTTCTTGAAGAGTTTTAACAATTTTATGCATGGAGGCTGTGAGCCTTTTCATCCTCTCATGGCTTGCTTCAAGTTATGCAAAATTCTTTTGAGTTTTCTCAGAATATTGGGACATTTGTAACCACAGTGCATCACTGTTCATGTTACTCTCAGGTGAGATAGCATTATGTTCAATCTGAGTGGGGGTAATGTTTCTATTACTGGGACTACTGATCCTAGAGTGGTTTACAGCTGCTTCTGGCTCTTGTGCACTTCTTTCACCAAATCCAACAATTTCTGTATCATTGGGTCTGACTCTCTCTGCCTTTGGTTGAGAGAGGTCTTGTTTCCCCCCTTGTATCCTCTTCTTCTCCTGGAGACCACCTGGAATTGTGAATAATGGTGACTCCTGGTAACTGACTTGTTGGTTTCTGAATGGTGTGAAGCCATTGGAGAGCTGATTTGGCCTGCTCCTTGTGAGCCTGAAGGAATCTGAGTAGGCCCTGTGTGGGTTAGCTGTTCTTCTATTGCTTGGATAGTGGCTTGATTCTCCGTTATCATCTGTGCCCTTGCCACCAGGAGTCTGAACTGCCTGGTAGGATTAAAACCTTTGGTGATTACCATAAGGTCTTTTAAGTCTATCTCTTTGAGACAGATCTTCTGCCAACTTGCTCCAAGTTCTTCCCAGTGAGATGCTAGGTTGACTCTCTTGTTGTCCATGCCCCATTGTAATAAATCTTTGAGGAGTTAGTGGAGCTGAAGAACTTGATCCATATCCTTCCAGTCCTCTGGTTTGAGGTTCCTGTTGAATTGGATTGTGAATGGCAGGGTTGATATTATCTCCCTCATTGTTTTGCCATCCACCACTGTGTCCAAGGTGTCCTCTTCCAGGTATTCTGGTTCTAGACAAGCCTTCTATGTCCTCTATCAGTGTTTTCAAGCAGTCAAAAACGTTATGTTCTTAGGGTATTTACCTTTGACTGTGCCTTGTACAAATTTGTTGTCTTCTGATTTGGGCAATTTACCTTTAAAGGGTACAACTGGGTTAATTATAGTAATCTTCCCTGTACAAGTTGTTAAGGTTGGTTTACCTTTTATTGATGCAGAGTTTTGTGGTTTTTTACTCCTCTGGGTGGCTATTGGTGTCAACTTCTTTGCTGTAATCAGTCCTTCACTGTCCCTCTTGCCTTTGCCCTTGATTCCCTCTGGCTCTAAGGGTTTCACTGGTGTGTTGGTCTGTGACTGGGTTTCTAGTGGGATATAATTTTCTTCCACTGAATCAAAGCAGGAAAAAGAGGGCTTAATGTCAGTTAAGACTTCTTACACTGCTGTTTGCACATCTAAGATTTCCCTCTGGGCTTGTATATTACTACAATATGCCCTTGTATAATGACAGTGTAATTAAATTAACAATTCCACGTCAGAATTACAGCTTTTGGTACCCTGTTACACTGTTTGTGTGCCAGTAACCCTCAGATTAACTTGTGGTTTTCAAGTGTAATCTGTATGAAGTGGTTCTGTATAAGTGTAATTGAGTTAACAATACACTTTACCACGCCTCAACTGTTGGAGTTACAGTCAGAGGTGTCCTTATTTAATCAAAAAGACAGGACTTATTAATGGCTTAAGTGTTTTTATATGTAAAACAGGCCAAAAATAAAGGTCTTGTGGGTATCAGCCACGTGACAAATACTCTTATAATCTGAGTATAAAATGGTGCATAAACCAATTCAATAAATAAAATATATAATATAAATATATTATTAAGAAAAATACACCTAAAAATATAGGAGCAATTGTCAGAAAATAATAAATAAGTGAGAAAACTTACTTGTAAGGTCCAAAATTCAAAAAAGCACAGTCAGGCCCCCAAAATGTCAGGCTGAGTCTATGATAAAAGGTATATAAATTTATTTACAGCTTTTAAATATGACTGTGACACAGTAAAAAATGGTTATGAAAGATTATAAGGGTTTATAAATGGTTTAATTTAAAATAAAAGGGCTTTACTATATAAAAATATAGTGGTGGCGAGTGCTTTTGAAAGCCCTGGGTGCAGCTTTACCTGTTGGGTTACAATAATAAAGACTACAATAAAAATTATAACTATACCTGTTTATTTTCCAAGAGTATAACTGTTTTTGACAGTTGTACTAAGTAGGAATTCAAGAAGAGGATGAGGAAAGCTTTTCTGGCTGTGAAAATCCCCCCTTTTATCCTGAAATGGGGTGGAAAGGCTGCTAGACCTTTCCACATAGAGGAAGTGAAGATTTTTCACTCTATAGGAGAGGCTTGTGGCTTACAAATGGCCTGTATAGCCTGTATTGGGCTCAGATTTGTTTTTGAAACCATATCTGGGCAGTTTTCACCAATACAGGGCGAAAACTTTCATCTGGGACCACACAGCCTGATTCTGATGTGTATGACATGTAGAATTCTGTACAGAAACTGTATGGGACCCTAGTATTGACTTTCATATGAGATATTTAAGTAAAAACAAGCTTCTTTGTCTGTTTGACACCTCATATTCATGTTTATGGGATATTATCCCATGGCAAGGCTGTATTGGCCAAAATGTGATATTTTAACCTTAAAACAGCTATACCTTTGTCAGTTCTTGAGATATCAAACTAAAAATGGTTCAATGTGTAGCCCTGTATGTGCTCTACACAATGGCTCTTTATTTGATATGGCTATCATTAAATATGGCAAAGTTATCCCATGTACAAGATTCTTTGTACATAGGCCTGTTTTAGGCAAAAGCTGTATTGGGCTTGTTTGCCTCACAACCTTTGTTCTAGTTGAGATATGAGGAAGTGGATGACACCATCAGATAGCCCTGACTGTTCTCTCTCCAAAAAGACCCCACTTTAGGTATCTCATACTAAAGCTGTAGAAGTTAGATGAGAGGTGAATGTTTTTTCAACCTTATTTGGCCTGAATTTGACCATAGCTTCAGTAATATTGGTGCTAGCTCAGCTTGGGTGGTACCATTTGATAGCACTGACTTAGAGATTTATTTTGAATACCCATTTGATGGGGTTAAGCCTTTCCTTCTGGATTTCAGATGAGAGGTGAAAATTAAGGTTTATGCTCAGCAACAACTTTTTTATTCTTTGTCCTATGGTGATGAGACTTACATTTTCAGAAAAGAGGTGAGTTTCCTCTTTTGATTGATATATTTTGGGTTAATTTGGCTCAGATCCATGTCTTGGTGGTATCTTGGGTATACCATTGATTCATGCTATTTTGGCTGTCATGCTTGTGCTATGGTTTCAAGTCACAGGCTGACACATTCATTATATCCATATGAAAATTTATTCTTTCATTTATTAATAATTTCTGACCATCTAGTTCCATTCTCAATTCTATCTCAATCAAATTTCTCTTTGGTTTGCTTATTCAGGTCTTATAAGTATTTTTTTATTGATGGGTTAATTGATTAGTTGGGATTAATTGGGTTATTGATTCAGAAATTCAGGGTTTTGGTTTTGATTTGGATTGATTGACTGATATCGGATCCTCAAGATAACTTATTGATCTTCAAGAATTGATTTTTATTATTGATTGATTTGACTCCTGAAGATATTGATTTGACTGATTGATTCCTCAAGATTTGATTTGATATTGAAGACATTAACTTATTGATTGATTGTTCATTTCTTCAAGATTTATTGAGATTTGATTGACTGCTGATATTGACTGAATTGATTGCATTTGATTTCACCTCAATACTGTTGATTGATTCCTCAGGATCATCAAGATTTTATTGAATATTGATTTGGTCAAGCTTTGATTCCTTATTCTCAAGTATAATCAATTTTTTATTTTTAGTTTCTCAATACTGCCAGTTCAGAATAGCCCTCAAGCCAAGAATACTGGATCTCAAAAAAATCCAGCTGTTCATACTCCTACAGCAAGGGTTCCTCTTGACCACACACCATCAGTTCATCAACTGAGCGCAAATTTGACAGAGGACCACCCTCCAGAAGAGGGGGAATGAAATCAAGAATATCAAGATCTTTTTCTGGCCTGTTGGGTGGTTATCCTGGCATGTCTGAAGGTGCAAAAGCAAGACTAGGAGAAGTTGAAGATGAAGAGGGGGAGGAGTCTGTGGAAGAGGAAGATTCTGGGGAAACTAAAGTGGCAGATGCTTTGGCAAATGCTCCAGAGGTACCCCAGGGTTCTAATCTAGCCCCTACTAATAAATATCTTGTCTCTCAATCTGATCCAAGTTTCCTCAAGATCATGGAGCAAATGGCTACTATTATGGGACAACTTTTTCACACAGAATCCCCCAGGGACAATTACAAAGCCCCTGAATTCAAGACTCTATCAATGAAAGCACCTGATCCTTTTGATGGTACTCAAGCCCATAAATTGAGAGGATTTATCCAATCCTGTCAGTTGATTTTCCATAATTACCTGGCAAATTTCTTCTCTTACAGGAAAAAGCTCTGTAATCAACTTCTGTTCTCACTGTTAGCGCTGGCAAATGGATTGAACCCTACCTTTCAAACATTTCCAATGAATATCCTTCCTACCTCCTCAATAATTGGCAGTTATTTGAAACTGAATTATTCACTCTGTTTGGTGATCACAATGAAGTTGGAAAATCTGAACAGGAGTTTAACAATTTGAGGATGAAGGAAAGTGGTAATGTATCCTTGTACATTGCTGATTTTAGAAGTTTAATGTCAAGAATTGGAGATTGGGGAGAAAGGGCTTATATCCATGTCTATAGAAGAGGATTGGCATCAAGACTTTTGGACCAGTTGGCTTCCTACCCTGGTAATTTTGATACTCTTCTAGAACACTCATGGACATTACCCTGGAATTAGATACCAGATACCATGAGAGACAGGAAGAGAAGGGTAGTCATTGAGAAAAGAGGACTCCTGTTACTGGATCCAATTCTTCAAGGCCTCCTCAATACTCATCTTCAAAAAGGCCTCACCATAAGAAGAACAAGAAGGGCAAGCAGTTTCAAGTTTCAAAGGACAAGCCACATTCTGTTCTGATTAATAAGGACAAAAATTAATTGGTTCTGAAAAGGAGAGAAGAATCAAAGCAGGGCTATGTACTCATTGTGGTGGAAAGCACCCAATTGAAAAATGATTCAAGAGACCTCAGAACAAGCCTGAGTCATCAAGAGGCTTCCCTAGCAAGCAGGGAAAAGCCTGAGTGGGGATCATGATGTGTTCAATGGTTCTCACATATTTCCTTCGAGAGCACAATTGTGCACTCTGAATACTAGTGTCAAGAAATCTTTGAAGTTTCTTATTTTTTCTTCTGTCTCTGATATTTGTTTATAGTATTCTCATTGTTTCTGTTGCTACAAACTCTTTTATTGCAAATAATTTTGTTCTCAAGCACTTATTGACTATGTCAGAGCTCCCTGAAAAGATTCCTCTTTTCATTCTGGATTAAAATGAATACCCTGCCTAGTTCATCACCCATTATACCAAGTGGATAGTTGACTTGCCTTCCTTCCCAAGCTTTGAATGGGAATTTTTTTATCATAGACTCACCCAAAAGAGAAGACCTGATATTGAGCTAGGATTTCCTTTACCATTTTAATCCCATTATTTATTGGAAAAATGGATTGATCACCTATGATTCTAGTCATAAGGATTCTAGTGGTATTGAACCTTCTTCTAGTAATGCCTTGGCCACTGCTGTCAACAGTGTTTCTCTGGTTGGTGAGCTTAAGACACCTTATCTTCCCTCTTCTGTCCATATCCCTCCCATCATTCCATCTCAGTCATTAGTTCAATCAAGAGATAAAAGATGTTGGAGAAGATGTTGCTATATCTTCACTTCATCTCTTTCAAGGGGATATGGACCTTCCTCCTTTGTCCTTTCATGCCTCCCTGGAGGAGCAGTGGGAGGAGGAGGAAGAGCCAGAAGAAATTGAAACTGTGTTGAAGGTAGTCCCTCCTGCTTATCACCAATATTTGGATGCATTCTCCAAGGTGAAAGCAGAGAAACTTCCTCCACACCGCGCCTGTGATCACCATATCAAATTGGAGGGTCTTCTACCTCCAGTTGGTGTTATCTACTCATTATCAAATAAAGAGTCAGAAACACTGCAGGCCTACATTTCAGAGAATGTAGAGAAAGGTTTCATAAGGCCAAGATCCTCTTCAACAGGAGCACCTGTACTTTTTGTCAAGAAAAAGGATGGAGGCCTTTGTTTCTGTGTTGAATACCAAAACTCAATGCTGTCACTAAGAAGAACAGGTATCCTGTTCCTCCTATGAACCAGCTTCTTACCATATTCAACGGTTAAGATATCTTCTCCAAGATAGATCTGTCTGGTGCATAGAATCTCCTGACAATCAAAGGGGGGATGAGCACTTCACTGCCTTCATAAAAAAATATGGTAGTTATGAGTATTTGGTTATGCCATTTGGCCTTACCAATGCTCCAGTTTCTTTCCAGAATCTTATGAATGATATATTTCCAGCTGTCTTGGATATTTTTGTTGTAGTGTATCCAGATGATATTATGGATTTGAAATCTCTGAGGAGGAACATGTCAAACATGTGGCCTCTGTCCTCCAGAAACTGAGGGACAATAATTTGTTTTCCAAAGCCTCCAAGTGTTGCCATTAATTTTATTATATGAAATTAAGCACCCTTTTTAGCCAGAAATTCAATGGTGTCTAAATAAAGCGCCCATACTTCAAATTGGAAATCTATTTAAGCTCTCAAGGCATAATATTTTGAGCAAAATCAATCAGGGCTCAAGAACAAATGTTTTCTTCAATACCAATAGCCTTACTCATCAGGTATTGGTTGTTTCAAGTATTCAGTGTTCCCCCATGGAAATACTTGAAAGTTTTAATTTCCAGCGATATTAAAGAGTAAAATTAAGTTCAGTTGTCAAGGCTCAATGCTCCATCAATACACTTTGAAAACCACACTCATTCAATCTAGTCTCTTTACATAGAGCTTGATATTACAACCACCGACCTTGGGAAGATCATTGAACCGGTTCAATTGCCAATTTAGTAAGGTTTAATATTCCTCAAGCAGTCAATACAGATAGAAAGATTCAATACAGACCAGTTGTCTGGATGAAGGCTTCAATCTCTCAACGCTTGTGATATATTGGTCTCTGTTTTGACCCTGGGGATTTCCCCCCTATTTAATTAATTTACTAGTATTCAATTTCATCTCTATTTTTCTTAATATTTTTAGTTAATACTGATACTATAAAGTCAGTAACTCTTACCTTATTCCTTTGCTGTCAGTTGATATTTGTGGCCATATCCCTTGCTAATTTTATTGTCCTTCCTGGAAGATTGAAATAGTCATTAAGGACTTTCTAGGTTGGCTCTTTGCCCATTGGCTTTCTTTCTTATTATTATCTCATATTTTATTTCATTTTACTCATTAAATGAAGAATTCCTTTTCTTATTTCTTTGGTTCTTTGAAGTATTCCAACAAGGTTACCTGATTAGTGAGTCCCAGGCCACTCATGTTTTTCCCAAGAGACAATGTGACATTACATTAATTAACTAATAATTGATTTTTTAATTCATTTTTTGCATTTTGAAATAATTAGTTCATTCATAATAAAAGCTTTATTATCATTAATAAATTTGTGCTCAATAATTTCTATTTTCACTCATTCTTTCATTATCAAAGATTTATTTTCATTTCAGAATTTTCTTTCCATCCTGATCAAAATTTTCTTTTCTTCAAATACTTTTTTGGCTGACCATTTTTAGCTACATATTCCCCCTTCAATTTTTGTTTCAGGTCACAGTTTAATTTTGATTTTTTGCATATGTCATAAATTTAATTCATTCACAATCTTCATTCATAAAGATCCATAATTTATTTCTGGGCCACAGAAATATTAATTTGACTTTATTTTTAATTTATTTATTTGACATAAAATTGAGTTTGACTTCAAGAAGCTGGTCAACCATGAGATTTTATTTATTTTATTTGATTAATGGATTTATTTGCCTCAAGAACCCATTGATTTGCTTTATTTTCTCGGAATTCATTTATTGAGCTCCTAATCTTACTGTTATTTGTGTACTTTTGGATTTTTATATTTTTTTCATTCTATTCTTCAAGTCATGCCTGTTTAGAACTCACCTTCTGCTAGACAGAAAATATCTCAAGATGTTCTTGCTCCAATGCAAAGAGCACCTCTTTTTGGGACCCCAAAGATCCTCAGCTGAGGGCCCATTTGGACAGATAGCCAATTTTGGAATGAGTAGCACCATTGATACAAATAGAAATAGAGCCAAGAAGATAAAGTCTGTTTGAGGATCTGTTGCTTCTTTTCAAGGTATTTCAAGGACCACTTTCAAAGTTATTGGTAAAGATGGTGAAGGGAAGGAGTAGAATTTTCTGGAATAGTTAGAGCCTGAAGGTGATGAGGCTGTCCCTACTCCAGTGGGGAAATCTGAAGCTACTAGTGGGTTGAATCTAGCCCAGGCTAATTAATCTGTCTAAGAAAATTCTTACCCGTATCTATTAGCCATTCTTCATCAGATGTCTTAAATAATGGCCAATTTTCAATAAGCCTCATTTTTTTAAATCTTCAAAAAGGCATGTATAAAGGAACCAGACCGATTTGATCAAACTAAACCTTTCAAAGTCAGAATTATTGCGCAGTCCTACCAGCCAATTTTCTGTGATTATAAGGTCAATTATTCTGAAGGCAGAAAGAAACTTCTTTTTTCCCACATAATTTCTCACAGGCGTAGCTGGGAAATGGATTGATCCTTATATTTTTAACCTCATAAACATGTATCCAGCATACCTTCCCCAAAGCTGGACCTTATTAAAAACTCATCTCTTAACCTCTTTTGGAGATCCCAATGACACCAGAAAAGTTGAAGCAGAATTGGATTATTTAAGAATGAATTAAGGTAGGCATGTATAATTTTATATTCCTGATTTAAGAAGATTAATGTAAAATATTGTATACTGAGCTGAAAAGGAGTTCATGCATCATTTCATCAAAGGATAAGCCTCCAAGATTCTGGATCAGTTGACTTCCCATCCTTCAATTATTCATTCTCTTCAAGACTTAATGGATGTTACCCTGGAGCTTGATACAGGTACCATGAGAGAAAAAAAAGAAGAATCATTTTCAAGAAGAGAAGACTGAAGCCTCAAATTCAAGCTCCTTTTATCAAAAAATCTCTGATTTTTTTGTTTTTTTCTTCTCTTTCTGATATTTTTTACAGTATTCTCATTGATTCTGGTGCTAACAGCTCATTTATTGAAAAGAACCTCATTCACAAGGATTATTTGACCATGTTAGGGGTGCAGAGATTATTCCTATTATAACTTTGAGCTCCTCAGAGTATTCTTCCTTATTTGTGACTCACCATAGATAATATACAGTCAGAATTTTAATGGGACTTTCTAATCCTTGATCAACCCAAGGGAGAAGACCTCATATTGGGCTTTGATTTGCTCAAAAGCTTCAATTAATGCATTGATTGGAGGAAAGGTCTGATACCCTTTAATCCTAATAATCTAGGTATTTAGCATTATTTTGATTCTATCAGTGAGTACTCTTCCTCTTCCACTATTTGTGCAGCTCTGATGGATGATTTTAGAACACCATCTTCTCCAACTTCTGTCTGTATTACTTCCTTAAATTCCCCTCATTCATTACTATACTCTAGAGATGAATTCTTCAAAAAGAAAAAATATGTTACAGAAGGGAATTCTGTGTCTTCAATTCATCTCTTCCATTGAAATGAGGACCTTCCTCATTCAACCTATTGAGACTCCCTGGAGTAGAAGTGTGTTGAATAGAAAGAGCCAGAACAAATTGAAACTGTGATGAATTTTATTCCTTCTTCTAAGTAGGATCATTTGGATGTATTATCCAACTTCAAAGCATAAATCCATCCTCCTCACCATACCTGTGATAATCATATTGAATTAGAGGGGTCTCTACCTCCAGTTGGGGTCACACAATATTTATCAAATAAGTATTCAGAGACACTAAGGGCCTTTATTTCAGATAATTTAAAGAAAAATTCCATCTATAAAAGCTCCTCTTTAGCTGAAGAACCTTTCCCCTTTGTCAAAAAGAAGGATGGTGGTCTCCATTTGTGCTTTGATTCCTTCAAACTCAAAAATATCACTAAGAAAATAAAGTATTTCATTACTCCTATAAAGAAGCTATCATTGGTTTCAATCATTCTTCTATTTTCTCCAAGATTGCCCTGAATGGTGTATAAAACCCATTCAGAATTAAGGAGGCTGATGAATCCCTGACAGATTTTAGAACCAAATATGATATCTATCAGTACATGGTTATGCCATTTGTACTCACCAATACCCCTACCTCTTTTGGAAATCTTTCTAATGATATTCTATCAAATATTGATGTTGATGTTGTGATATAATGAGATTATATCATGTATTTTTCCAAGTCTGAGGAAGATTATTTCACTCATAAGTCCACTTTTTTGTGAGACTAGAAGCTAATCATCTCTTTATGAAGAGTCCAAGCTCCTATTTTACACTTCTATTTTTAAGTGTTTAGGTAATATTGTTTATTCTGAAGGCCTCAAGATGAAAAGTTCCAAAGTATAGAAGATTCTCAATTGGCCACCTCCAGAAATCTTCATGTCTCTTAAATCATTACTTTTATTTTCCAACTTCTACCTATGTTTTATAAAGAAATATTCAAATAAAAAAGTTCACTCACAATATTCCTAAATATTTAATTGCCACCCTACATAAAGAAGCTCTTATTCAGGTTCAAAAACTCAAAGAGGGATTTACCAGTGCCCCAGTTCACTCTCACTTCAACCAGTCTCCAATCACCATTTTGGAGGCCAATTTCTCTCATTATTCCTTGGGTGCTTTACTGTGTCAGTTGAATGCCTCAGGAAAACATCCAATTGGGCTTGATAGCTGCAGGTTACTTCCAGTAGAGCTCATGTAAAAATTTAATGAGAAGAGTCTCATTGGCATAATCTGGGCTCTTAAGTGCTGGTGGTCATTTCTCCTTTCTCTTTCTTCTCCTTTGAAGCTCTCACCAATAACTCTCCACTTAAATAATTGATTTTTTCTCAAGTCCCCAATTGCTGTAAACCCTTTTAGGGTTGATTCCTCTTTGAATTCCATTTCACCACCACTCAGGTCTTGAGCCACCTAAACACTCTTCTAGGGGCACTTTCACATTGCAAAATTGTGTACCCAGAGAGGGGGGAGAATTTCATCAGCAAGAATACAATGAATTTCCAACAATTTATCAACAAAAATGAAGTGCAACCCTCCACATTCTTTGAAGTCAAGGTGGATTCTTTTAAAAATTGGTTTATTCACTTCAGAAGGTACTTTAGAAAGATTCCCAGTATAGGATTATTCTTCAAGATTTGTGTAAAGGTAACTCTGTTCAAGATTAGTCTCTTTATTAGACTTCCCAATTTATCTTCAAAGATTGGGTGGTGGTCTCAAATGACCTCAGCATCGAGCTCAAAATACTTCAAACTTTCCATCAATCTCCTCTAGATTGTGTCACAGGGGCTGTTGGACAGAAAACAAGAGTGGCCTGGCACTCAGCAATCAGGGAACTCACTTGGAAGACTCCAAAAGATAAAAGAAAATAAAATAAAAGAATAAATTCCTCTAAGAAAAATGCAGGTACAAGATGAGATGCAATAAGAGGAAAGGGAAGCCAAATGGCCAAAGAGCCAACCAAGTATGTCCTTAATCACTGTTTCAACCTGCCAAAATGAACAATGGAATTAGTAAGGATATGACCACCAAATATCCATTGACAGGCAAAGAAAGAATAAGAGACAAAGGTGCTAAATGACTGACTTGATAATATCAGTATTCCATTAACAAAATGATAAGAAAATAAAGATAAAATAAAATCAAAGTATATTAATTAACTGGGGAAAAACCCCCCAGGGTGGAAAGGGTAGCCGGTATATGTGAAAAGTTGGGAGCTTGAGTTCTTCAGGCTGAAACATGATCTGTATTGATCCTTGAGGCTGTATTGATTTTTTGGGAATTGATACAGCTGGCTAATATTGAAATTGAATTGGGTTGAATGAATTTCCCATACTTGAAGATGAAATACAGTTCTTGATGGATCCAGACTGTATTGAAATGAAGGTGGTTGCCAAGATGGATTGAGTGGAGCTTTGACACTTGACAACTGAATGAACTGCCTCTTGAATCCCTTGAGAATGATTGGACAGTATTTCCTTGAAGGAATACTGTGAATGAAATTATCCAATGACGTCTTGATGACATGATTGGTCTTTGACACTGAAACACTTGCTCTTAAGTCTTGATGAGTCCTCTGAATGATTGGGTGACCTGATGACGTGATGATATGTTGGAATGTTGAAATGACCATTTGATATTGTCACCATTGAATTTCTGTTGAAAAATGCTGCATAATGATATATAACATCATTTATGGCATATTGGTTCATTGGAAAAGAAGATTACGTCAAAAGGTCTTGAGATGGAAAGG
Source organism: Austropuccinia psidii (assembly GCA_023105745.1). Classification (NCBI taxonomy): domain Eukaryota; kingdom Fungi; phylum Basidiomycota; class Pucciniomycetes; order Pucciniales; family Sphaerophragmiaceae; genus Austropuccinia; species Austropuccinia psidii. The sequence goes on along the minus strand of JALGQZ010000007.1, from coordinate 50,340,536 downwards.
CAGAGGGGAAAAAGATGGATGTGATGGCTTCAGAGCTTGGAAAGGTGTTTCTGGGTCCTTTGGGGCTTTTGGCCAATTTTGGGTTCTGAGCCAAAAACTGGCCCAAAGGGCGGGAAAGTGTCTTTTGGACACTTTGCGTCAAAGTGTGCGAAAATGCGCTAATGCGCATTATGAGCGCAAATGGCCAAAACCAGCCATTTGGGCCATTTCCCCTGGTTTGAGGGAAATGACCAGAAATACCCAATTGGGCATAAATTGCCGCTATGGCTTCTGGATTGAGGTGAAGGGCCATGAAGGCCCCAAAAGACAAATAGCCATAGATGGTCCATAAGATGATGACGTGGCCATATTGGCCACTGGTGATGGATATGGCCAATTGGCCATACGGGGATTCAAGGAGGTGAATTGCCATGGTTGTGACAGTACCTCCCACCTTGAACTGGTGAGCTCCTGAGCGCCAATACAAGGTAAAGCCCGTTGAGGCTATTGGAAAAGATTGAGAGTGGGATAGAGGAAAGTTCTTTTAAGATTAAAATAAAATAATAACTGATATTAAAAATTTGTCATATGATGCAGGACTTGCTTGATCTTCTTTTGACATTGGCTTCATGATTGATGATGTTGTAATGCCCAAATATTCTTGAGGTGAATTTTGATATGATAAAATGAAAATGAAAATAAAATTTAATATTAAGAGTGAAAATGAAAATAAGCAAAGAAAAAGAAAAATAAAAGAAAAATGAATTGAATCTTGAGGAGGTTCCAATCTTCATCACAGAGGTTGATAACCGATTTTGAAATTGGCCAAGGACCTGGAAGGAAAGATTTGATGCCAGGTACTCACAAAGTGGCCAAGGTGATGTTTTGACAAGATTGTAGACCCCTCAGGGAAGTGCACACCAGGAGAGGAACTTACTTTTGGTAGTTACCACTCCCGCTAGTGCCATAAAAATAAAAACAAAAATGTTGAAGGAATGAATTTGAATTTTGAAGTCTTGGAAATGAATTGAAAAGTGAATGGCCCATTGTCAAAAGCAAAAATGGCCATAAGATTGGAAATGAAGTTGAAAGCCAGGCCAATATCTGTGTCCAAAATTGCAAAGTGCTCACAAAGTGGCCAAGATGATGCTTACAACAAAACAATGAGTAGAATACCCCTAAAGGTGCATACCAGTGAGGTTTTTGGTTGGTTCCCAAGTGGATCTTTCTGGGTCTTGAATGAAACCTTTCCATTCCACCAGATACCATAATTTCCCTCTCTTGTGCTTTGAGTCCAGTTTTTGAGAGACTTCCCATTCCTCTTCTTCTTCAATGAGGATTGGAGGAGGAGGCTCTTGATGCCGATTTGGGATTGTTGATGTCTTGACTGGTTCCAAGAGTGAAATATGGACGACTGGGTGGATGGACTTCCATTGAGATGGGAGCTTGAGGTGGTAGGCATGAGTGCTGATTTTCTTCAAGATTCGAAAAGGACCCAACCATCTTTCAGACAGTTTTTTGGTGGGTCTAGTTGATTCGATGTTCTTGGAAGAAAGCCATACCATTTCACCAGGATTGAAAACAGATGGACTTGCTCTACTTTTATCTGCATACCTCTTAAACCTGTTTATGGCAACTTCAAGTTCTCTCTTGACATCTTGCTGTACTGATTGGATTTTTGTTGATAACTTTCCATCAGGAGTATCTTGAGTAATGTGAACTGAGTCAAAATGTGGATCTCTTCCATAAACAGTGAAAAATGGTGATTGTTTTGTTGAAGAGTGGTCAGAGTTATTGTAGGCAAATTAAGCCAGAGGGAGCCAGGTGTTCCAATCATCTTGATAACAACTGACATACATCCAAAGGTACTGTTTTAGTATCTGATCTACCCTCTCTGCCTGTCCATCAGTTTCTGGATGATAAGCAGTTGACAGATCTCTTCAAATCTTGAGCTGCTGACAAAGATTGGTCCAAAAAGAAGAAACAAAAAGAGAACCTCTATCACTAGCAATGCTTGGAGGAAGGCCATGCTTTGAGAAAATATTCTTGATGAATAAATGGGCCAAATCTAATGAAGTTATTTGTAAGGTGTGGATATGAAACTTTGATTAAAAATCAAGTACTTTTCCTGTCCTCAAAATTTGTATAAGGTAAAATTCAGTTAAAAATAGTATGAAATATTATTTTTAAGAGAAAACACGCCAATTCTATTGTTTATAACTTTATTAGTATAAAACAATAATATTATAAAAATTTATTGTTTTACCAACAATAAAAATTTATCCAAAAAATACTCTACAAGAGATATTTTAAGGCTACAAAAGAGATTTCTTCAAGAGCAATTTCAATTGGAATTAATCGAGCAAAGAACTGCAAGCAGTTAATTAAAGAACAGAGTCTTTAAAAAAGAATATTAAAGAGAAAACATGCCCAAAAGTGACCAGAGTGAATTTGGAAACAAAGTGACAAAGTTTAAAGTGATGAAAGATGCTTTAATTCACTTTTGGGGTGGTTCAGGGGTAAAAATGATTATAAGAGTTACAAAAAATGATTATAATGATTTTTTCACGTGGTTAAAAGGATTAGAATGATTTAAAAATGGTGGTTGGAATGTTTGATTGATTGGTTTAACAGTGTTTAAACTAATTAATAAAAGGAAAAGATTCTAACATGAAGAGAAAAGTGGGGCAAAGAAGACATTCTTTTATAGCCATCAATTCTCTTACTCCAAAAGTAAAATTTACTCTTGTCAGTCGTGAAAAACAGTCTGACAACAAAAAATCCAATTATGGCATCATTGAACCCTGGTTTAGATCAAAAAGGGCTGGTTTAAGCCATTTTTAGCCATTTTTAGCCATTTTAGACCCTTAAATCAGCCATTACTATAGCAATATCAGGCCTAGAGCCTTCAAAACACGTCAGAATGTGTTTACGAGGCGTAGAAACCAGTTAAAACTGTTCTTACTATGGTTGTTTTATCTTAAGGGTAGTTTTACCCTCTTGGTAACAGCTAAAACTACCCCAGTTGGTATCAAAACCTCATCATAAATTGAGTCCACAGACCCTGTAACTCAATTTCAGGCCAAAAGTGATGAACTTTTGCGTGAATTTTGAGATCCCATGCCTGTCAGCAAGGAATTTGGGGGTCTAGCTCCCCCTTAGAGCTGGAGTTCCTTTTCCCCCCCAAATTTAATCTTTCCAATTTATTTTTCCTTTAATTCCTCATCATGTATTATACTTATAATTTACATATGTAATTCAATTCAATTGTAAAGTACTATACAGTAATAATTGACACCTCATATGTAAATCAAAGCTCACTTATGTAATACACGCGCACATTTTGACATTTCAGTTGAATTCAATTGAAAATACTTCAATTCCTCATAGCTTCTAAACTAAACACAACACCTCAATTTTAACACAAAAATTGATGGTTAACACCACATGTGGTGTGAATTAAATAAAGGTTTTGAGGATTTTCAACTTTTGTATTGAAAATACTAAAAACTTAATTTAAGCTTATTTAGAGTTGAGTTACAAGAATTTCACTCAGAGGTGACCCCACCTGATTTTTTATGAGGAATCCAATGGTGAAATAATTTTTATGTATTTATTTATTGGATAAAAATTTATAATAATTCTTATTTAACTTTTTTCCAAATTTATTTATTTTTTCACAGTTTTGTTAAAATTTCATTTTTACTTAATTTTTCCAAGTATAAATGTAATTTTATACTTACAAAATTTAATATATTTTTATTTTTAAATTGTAATTAATTTTTTATTTTTAATATAATTTTATATTTATATTTTGATTTTTATTCTAATAATATAAATAAATTTATTTTATCTATATTAATATGTTATTTTTTGTATTTGTGGTCTTTTGGGTATATGAAATTACCTCTAAGGCTCACATTCCCTCCCCCTAAAAAAGAATATTACTTTGTAATATTGGTGTTTCTAGTATGTCTGAATCTTCTGAGGAGTTTGGTAGCTTCTGGTATATCTTCTTCTTCTAACCATTCATCTTCACAAGTTGGGTCACTGTACCTAACAAGGTATTCCCTTACTTTCTTGGTTCTTAATTTCCTTTCTTTAAGAACTTTGGTAATTTTCTTAGTACCAGATGTCTCAATAGGAGGTATAACTTTGGGAATCTTATTCCTCAAGGGAAATCTCTCAGCATCACTAGATTTATATGGCTTTATCAAGCTCACTGGAAATGTAGGGTGCTTATTGCTAAGTTCTTCAGATAACTCTACTTCAACAGAATTTTCTCCATGGAGGGCCTTAATCACAAAAGGTCCTGCAAAGGAGTCTTTCAACTTTTTACATCCTTTGATGTTATTGAAGTTAGTGTTGGATACAAGAACTAGGTCCTCCACTTTGAAATCTGGAGTTGCATGTGATTTATCCCATTTATCTTTAGCATATGCAAAAGAGTCCTCCATGCATCTTACTGCATGATTTCTAGCTTTGTCTAGCATTCCTTTTAAGCTAGCAGCTGTGGGATGTATTTCAATTAAGTCTTTCCTCAAGGAATCTTGGGGTAACTTGGGGTTCCATCCTTTTTCTAGAATAGCAGGAGTCTGATTGGTACTGGCATGGATTGATGTTTTATATGCTAATTCCAGTGCTGGCAACAGAGTACACCAATCATGGGTAAATCAATCACAATCTTTGAATTCAAGGACATATGCACAAAATCTTCTCACCATGTCCTCTAAGGTTTGGATCATCCTTTCAGCCAGGCCATCAGTTTGTGGGTAGTAGGCTGTAGAGAAAGATAGTTTAGTGCCAAATAATTGGTGAAGATTTGTCCATAGTGCTGAGGTGAATTTGGGATCTCTATCACTGATGATATTTGTAAATATCCCAGTCCATGACACTACTCTATTCCATATCAGAAGAGCTGTATCCATGGCTGTATCATCTTTGTGATATGGTAAAAAGATGGGAGTTTTACTGAATCTGTCCACAATTACTAGTCAAGCATTATAGCTCCTGTCACCTCCTGGTGGTAGGCCAGTTACCCAATCCATATGGACAATTTCCCAAGGTGTGTTTGGTTCTTGGATTTTTATCATATTTCCAAGTCTTTTGCCAGTGGATTTATTTGCCTTTTGGCATCTGTCACAGGTTTTGCAATACTCTGCAACATCTTTCTGCCACAATGGCCACCATATGCAGGTCTTTACTTTCTCTCTTGTTCTGTCTTCAGACAGATGTCCTGAAAAGGGACTATCATGGCATTCTTTCAGTACAAAATTGATTAATGACCTGTCTACAACTGTCATGACACATGTGTGCTTGGTTCTGTGGTAAATTATACCATCCAGTAGGTGAAATCTTCCTTCATCATAAGATTTTCTCCATACTTCATCCAAGGCATGTATTAGGGAGTTGTCTTTACAGTCTTTGTTAAGTAATTGGCATAAGATGCTACAATTCTTATCTTGAGTGTAGCTGCTTCTGACTTCTTCAAAGAAGGTGGTGTTCAAGTCTGTAACACTTATTCCTTCTATTGGAATTTGTGGTGAAGCTTCTTCTGGCACATAAGCAGGATTATCAATATTATTTGGTAATGGCCATCTGCTTAGTCCATCTGCATTCTTATGAAGATTCCCATCCTTATGAACAATAGTCATATTTCCTCTGTATTCTTGTATGGCTATTTGCCATCTGAGCATGTGTCTGTTGGGTGTTTTCATGTTCAAAAGTGATTTGAAAGCTGTACAATCTGTTATCACTTCAAAAACACATCCCTCTAAGAAGTAGTTCAATTTCTCCAAGGCCCAGACAAGGCATAGACATTCCATTTGACTTGCTCCATATCTGTCTTCAGTTGGTTTGATTTGCCTGGATATGAAACATATGGGTCCTTCTACAGACTTATCATTTATGATCTGAACTTGGTGAAGTGCAGCACCCAGTCCACCCCCTGATGCATCAATATACAGTTTGAAAGGCAATTTAAAGTCTGGCATCAGTAAGAGTGGAGCAGTGGTCAATGCTTCTCTTAGAGACTCAAAAGCTTTGACTCTGTCAACAGTCATCTCAAACACTGTGTCTTTGTCACACAACTTATAAAGTGGTCTTGCTATGGATGCAAAATATTTAATGTGTTGCCTGTAATATCCTGCAAAACCTAAGAATGACTGAATTTCCTTCTTATTCTGAGGCATGGGTTTTAACAATACTGCTGTAACTTTGTTTTTGTCAATTCCAAGGGACAAACCAGATACAACATGTCCTAGTGCTTTAAGTTCTTTAAATCCAAAATGACATTTCTTCAAGGAGATTTTCATGTTTACTGATTGGATTTTTGTCAAAACTCTTGATAATCTGTACATGTGCTCCTCCCAAGTCTTTGAACAGATAATAATGTCATCAATGTAAATGATTAATCATCCCTCTGAGAGTTCTTCAGGGAAGATTTCATTCATCATTCTTTGGAAGTGTGAAGGTGCATTTTTGATACCAAAGGGCATCCTTAAGTATTCATACACTCCACAATGAACAATAATTCTCAAGTATTTTCTTGCTCTTGGTGTCACCACATTTTGATGGAATCCTTTAAGGGCATCCATAGTGGTTATATACACTGCTTGAGATATTTGAGTAAGGGCAATTTGGATTTTTGGTATTGGGTATCTGTCTGGGACAGTGTAAGTGTTCAGAGCTCTAAAGTACCCAACCATTCTGGATTTTCCATTATGCCACGCCACTATAACTGGTGTAGTTATTTCTACTTCCTCATTGTGGCCTACTTTTCCTATTACACCAAGGTCCAGAAGTTCTTTAATATGGATTTCTAGAGCTTCTCTTGATTTTGGACTTGCTGGATAAGCAGGTCTTCTTAAGAGTGGTGGATAAGGTCTCTCAATGTTAAGAATGATGTCAACTTCATGACCAATAATTGCTCCCAGAGGTTCTTTGTCTGTAGCAAATGCTTCTCTGTGGTCATACAAAAGGGAAGAAAGTTCATTTTCTTGTTTATCAGTCAGATGAAGGCTTATCTCAGCCTCATTTAACTGTTCAGACTTGAATTTTTCTAACTCTAAGTTGACTGGTGATACTTTGTTTACTGTACATTGTATTTTAAATGGTAAAAAGGGAAATTTCTGGCGCTTATTGTCCCCAATTGTAAAGTATCTGTCTTTGTTATTATGTAAATCTATCCCATACATGATTAAATAGTCATTTCCCAATATAAAATGGGTACCAGAGCAATTTTCCATAACAACAAATTCAACTGTGATCCTTAAATTCCCATTTATGTGTGGGAATATGACATTGGTCTCAAAGATTCCTAATGCTTTCATTGGGTTACTTGCACTGTTGAATTTCATACCATCAATTGGTAACAATTGGTCTTCAAAATTTGGTACACAAGTCTTAAGAAAAGATTTTCCAACACAAGAGCAGAAGGCTCCTGGGTCAAGAAAAAGTTTGGTGGGCTTGTTATCAATCACCACTTCTGTTATACAGGAGTTACCAACTGTATAACCTTTTCCTCTGTTTGGTTTTGTCTTCATAAGTTGTGCATCTTGAACTTTTGATAAATCAACTTGACCATTGCTCAATTGTGGTAAGTGGGAATAAAATTCCATGATGTCAAAAGTGGCATTGATATTTTCTATATCTTTTGAAGATTCAGAAAATATGGATGACTTATCATCTGAATTGTCTTCAATTATGTCTTCTTTTTCAACATCTGGTCCCTTTTCAATGTCAATTTCATTGATTTTCCCCCTTTTTGGACATGTATTGGCTAAATGGGTGGTGCTTTGGAAAATATGGAATTTTCTGATTGTATCTGCAGATTTATATTTAATATTACTAGAATTTTCTTTGGGGTTTTTGTCCACAGAATCTTTCCAAGGTGTATTAAACCTTGTTTTGAGATTCACCCTACTAGAACCAATTTTGGTTCTGGTGGTTACCTTTTCTAGTATATTGATAATATCCTCTGCTGAAGATTGTTCAGTAGTCCTGCTTTTGACAGCATGCTCTAAGTCACCTCCACATTGTCTCAGAATTTCTCTATGGATCATAAATTCTGACATGTCAGGATATAATGCTGTTAATCTGTCCTTTTGTTGGCAAAACCATGGTAAAGCTTTGTCTTTATCAGCATTAAATTTTGCAGATTCAAAGGCTGTTTCAACTTTAAACCTCCAAGCATCATTTGCCCATTTGTTGATGATTTGGGTTTTCCACCAAGTCCAACTCTGGTGTCCATGTGCTTATCTTACTTTGATGTACCATCTGTGAGCTGATCTGGTAAACAAGGTGTTAAACCTGGCTGTTACCAATATGTCTGGTAATTCAAAATCCTCTTTGATCATGTCAATACCTCTAATGAATTCCATATGGTCATACTCTCCTTCACCACTGAAGTGAGGCCATTCTTTAAGTTTTGGAACTTCTTTCAAGAGTGCTTGGCCCATTGATGGTTCCAAGTTATGAAAAGAAGTGGATAATTAATTTTTTAATTGTGAATTATCAGGATCCAATACTTGTGGATTTGGAATTCTTGTGCCCTCATTTTGATTTAGAGGTGTAGACATTCTTGGTAAGGTGTTCAGTATTTGTTCAATGTCATTCATTTTACTGTTGCTACACCTTTGGGAATTTCTGTATTCATGTTGGAAGCTTTGTATTAAAGTTATTACTTCAATTTTATACATGTCTTCCTTATGTGTCAGTTCTTGCCATAACTCTGTCTGTCATGTATTATCAGCAGTGACTTGATTCAATTTCATTGATAATTTTGATACTTCTTCTTGTGAAGCATCAAAACACTTTTTCAAGGCAATGGTATATGTCTTTACTTCAGTAAATGAATTTGAAATGTCATCAAGGACTTTCTTGTTATCTGTCTTGATAATATTTATGGCTTGTTTAATTCTTGTTTCAATTATGTCATCAATATTGAATTTAGAATATTTATCTGTTAATTCTTTAATAATGGCAGATTGTTCATTTATTTTATTGTTAGAAGAATTATCATTATTGGAATTTTTGATTTTTCTTAAAACGTTTTCAAAACACATAAGTGTTTCATTAATTTGGCACAGACTCAGGTTGTTTGTTTTAATGTTGTTACAAATGGTTTCATTTTTATCAGAAAGATGTTTTTTCACGTCATTTATAGAATTATACAACTCTGGGATGGAATCAAATATGTCAGAAATCATTTCTGGAACCTTAATCTGGCTTCCTCCTTCTTCTGTAATTCCATCATGGTTCTGGCCATCTGAAATACATTTTCCATGGCATCCTGCTGAATCTTTGGGATTCTGTAGCCCTGGCTGTAAGGTTTTGGGGCTGGTGCCTTCCCTTTCCCCTTGTTTGGAGTTTGTGGCTGCTTTTTCACGTTGGAATTGTTGCTGCTGGCCACTGGGGCTGTTTTTGGCACTGGTTTGGGTGGTGGAGGGTTGTTTTTCCTCCATTGTAGTGTCAAAAGCATCATGTTTTTCTTCTCCATCAATGGATGCCATCCATTGAGCAATTTGCAAGTGTTGGGATGGCCCAAGAATTTTCTTACTGTCAGGTAAGAATTCATGCAATTCTTCCACAGGTCTGCAAGGATCTGGTACTCCTTGAATTGAAGTGCATTGTTGTATGCACTGTGGCTGGCTTTGTATATGTCCACAGAGGCTTGTTGTGGCAGTGTCAGCTCTTTTTGAAGGTAAAATAGTATTATCAGCTTCAGAATGACCCAATTTAGTTGTTTGGAAGTCATCAACTGACCCTTTTCCTTCTGTACCTGGTTGGCCTCTGCCATAATCACGTCTATTACCTTTTTGGGAGCTGCTTGAGGGGTTGTAGCTGGCTCCTGACCTGGTTGAAGGCATAATTATGGTTTAAAAAGGCTTAAAATAGTATTTTTACGTCAAAAACCTTACTATTGGCCAGATTCTTAGCTTTCTGAAGAGTATTACTTATGTCCAATTAAATTAATTCAGAAGATATTGGTTCAGGTTGATTATTTTGAGTCACAATTACAGTACTATTATGGTCTGAATTAATAGTGCTTGCAGGAACAATGTTGGTGACTGTTGAGGCTGTTTCAATGTTTTCTTGTCTTACCACATTGTCAGACACTAAAATTAATGAAAAAGCCAATTAATTAAGTAAAAAAAGGTTATTTCAAAAAATAAATAAAAATATAAGCCTCACTTATAATATGAAAAAAAGTTATTTTTTATGGATTTTTTGAATTATAAGTATTTTTTATATGTTTTTAAATTTTTCAATACAAGAAAAAAGATTTAAAAAGAGTAAAAAAATATGTCACAGGTAAAATATCACGGCTGGGCCCCCAAATGTAAGGTGTGGATATGAAACTTTGATTAAAAATCAAGTACTTTTCCTGTCCTCAAAATTTGTATAAGGTAAAATTCAGTTACAAATAGTATGAAATATTATTTTTAAGAGAAAACACGCCAATTTTATTGTTTATAACTTTATTAGTATAAAACAATAATATTATAAAAATTTATTGTTTTACCAACAATAAAAATTTATCCAAAAAATACTCTACAAGAGATATTTTAAGGCTACAAAAGAAATTTCTTCAAGAGCAATTTCAATCGGAATGAATTGAGCAAAGAACTGCAAGCAATTAATTAAAGAACAGAGTCTTTAAAAAAGAATATTAAAGAGAAAACACGCCCAAAAGTGACCAGAGTGAATTTGGAAACAAAGTGACAAAGTTTACAGTGATGAAAGATGCTTTAATTCACTTTTGGGGTGGTTCAGGGGTAAAAATGATTATAAGAGTTACAAAAAATGATTATAATGATTTTTTCACGTGGTTAAAAGGATTAGAATGATTTAAAAATGGTGGTTGGAATGTTTGATTGATTGGTTTAACAGTGTTTAAACTAATTAATAAAAGGAAAAGATTCTAACATGAAGAGAAAAGTGGGGCAAAGAAGACATTCTTTTATAGCCATCAATTCTCTTACTCCAAAAGTAAATTTAACTCTTGTCAGTCGTGAAAAACAGTCTTACAACAAAAAATCCAATTATGGCATCATTAAACCCTGGTTTAGATCAAAAAGGGCTGGTTTAAGCCATTTTTAGCCATTTTTAGCCATTTTAGACCCTTAAATCAGCCATTACTATAGCAATACCAGGCCTAGAGCCTTCAAAACACGTCAGAATGTGTGTAAGAGGCGTAGAAACCAGTTAAAACTGTTCTTACTATGGTTGTTTCATCTTACGGGTAGTTTTACCCTCTTGGCAACAGCTAAAACTACCCCAGTTGGTATCAAAACCTCATCATCAATTGAGTCCACAGACCCTGTAACTCAATTCCAGGCCAAAAGTGATGAACTTTTGCGTGAATTTTGAGATCCCACGCCTGTCAGCAAGGAATTTGGAGGTCTAGCTCCCCCTTAGAGCTGGAGTTCCTTTTCCCCCCCAAATTTAATCTTTCCAATTTATTTTTCCTTTAATTCCTCATCATGTATTATACTTATAATTTACATATGTAATTCAATTCAATTGTAAAGTACTATACAGTAATAATTGACACCTCATATGTAAATCAAAGCTCACTTATGTAATACACGCGCACATTTTGACATTTCAGTTGAATTCAATTGAAAATACTTCAATTCCTCATAGCTTCTAAACTAAACACAACACCTCAATTTTAACACAAAAATTGATGGTTAACACCACATGTGGTGTGAATTAAATTAAGGTTTTGAGGATTTTCAACTTTTGTATTGAAAATACTAAAAACTTAATTTAAGCTTATTTAGAGTTGAGTTACAAGAATTTCACTCAGAGGTGACCCCACCTGATTTTTTATGAGGAATCCAATGGTGAAATAATTTTTATGTATTTATTTATTGGATAAAAAGTTATAATAATTTTTATTTAACTTTTTTCCAAATTTATTTATTTTTTCACAGTTTTGTTAAAATTTCATTTTTACTTAATTTTTTCAAGTATAAATGTAATTTTATACTTACAAAATTTAATATATTTTTATTTTTAAATTGTAATTAATTTTTTATTTTTAATATAATTTTATATTTATATTTTTATTTTTATTTTAATAATATAAATAAATTTATTTTATCTATATTAATATGTTATTTTTTATATTTGTGGTCTTTTGGGTATATGAAATTACCTCTAAGGCTCACATTATTGAAGACATTGTTGGAATAAAAACAGCCATTTTTGAGAATCTGTCCACTATGACAAGGATTGAGTCAAATGAATTGGACAGTGGCAATTATGTGATGAAATCCATTGAAAGACAAATCCAAGGACCATTTGTAATTGGAAGAGGTTTTAGGAGTCCAAATTTTTTGTGGTGAATATTTTTGTTTCTTGAACACTGTTGACAGGATGATACATAATCCTTGATAAATTGAGTCAGCCAGACCAGTGAAAATCCCGCTTGACAAGTTTGAGAGTCTTCTCTTGGCCAGGGTGTCCAGCTAGAGGAGAGTCATGCCTTTTTTGAAGTATGCTGAGTTGAATTGTGGGGTCATTTGGGACTCCCACCCGATCTTTGAATAGAAGAAGTTGGGAGGAGGAATCAAGAGAATAATCTTGGACAGATTTACCTTTACCCAAATTTTGAAGGATACTTCTATATTGAGAATCCTGCCATAATGCCTTCTGAATTGATTCAATCAAATTTGAGAATGCTTCCACCTTGACTGCAAAGAATTTTGAGGCTTGAATTTCATCTTGCTTGATTATTTTTTGATAATTCATTGGATTCTTGCTGATGACATCTTCCCCCTCTCTGGGTAAACATCGTCCTGACGTGATAAAGCATCTGGAAGGGTGGCCAGGCGGCCAGGGCAGTAAGTGATTGAAAAATGGAATTCAGAGAGAAATTCAGCCCAGAAGGTTTGACGGCGAGTGAGAATCTTTGAAGACATAAAATATTGAAGTGATGAATGATTGGTGAGTACTTCAAAAGAGGAAGAAAGAGAAAGGAGAAAAGCTCTCCAGCGCTTGAGAGCCCAGACTATGCCAAGGAGTTCCTTGTCATGAATCTCATAATTGACCTCAGCTGGGAGAAGCTTGTGGCTATCAAATGCAATGGGATGTTTTCCTGAGTCAGAAATCTGGCTCAGTACAGCACCCAAGGCATAATCTGATGCATCAGTCTCTACAATGGGAGGTAGAGAAGGATCAAAGTGAGAAAGGATTGGTGCAATGTTGAATGCCTCTTTGAGTTGATGAAACTGTCTAAGAGCTTCCTCATTGAGGGGAAAACAGGAATATTTCTTGAGGAAACTTGTGAGTGAACTAATATTCTTTGAATAATTCTTGATGAAACGGCGGTAGAAATTGGCAAAGCCAAGAAATGATTGAAGAGCCTTGAGGTTTCTTGAAGGTGGCCAATTGAGGATTTGCTGTACTTCTGCTTGGTCCATCTTGAGGCCTTCAGAAGAAACAACATAACCCAAATACTCTACACTAGTAACATGAAACAGGCACTTGGAGGCCTTAGCAAAGAGGTTATTGGCTCTGAGTCTGGAAAGAATAGTGGACACATGAGTGACATGTTCTTCTTCAGATTTGGAAAAGACCATAATGTCATCCAAATAAACCACAACATAAACATCAAGAAGGTCATAAAAAATATCATTGACAAGGTTTTGGAAAGAGGCAGGAGCATTCGTGAGCCCAAATGGCATACCAAATACTCATAGCTGCCATATTTAGTTCTAAAACATGTGAAGTGTTCATCACCTTCCTTGATTCTGAGCAGGTTATATGCACCACACAAATCAATCTTGGAGAAGAAAGAAGAACCATTGAAAACAGTAAGAAGTTGATTCATAGGAGGAACAGGATACTTGTTCTTCCTAGTAACAGAATTGAGCTTGCGGTAATCAACACACAAACGGAGGCCACCATCTTTCTTTTTGACAAAGAGGACAGGTGCTCCTGTTGAAGAGGAGCTTGGCCGGATGAAACCTTTCTCTACATTATCTGAAATGTAGGCCCTGAGTGTATCTGACTCTTTGTTTGATAAAGAGTAGATCACCCCAACTGGAGGTAGAGACCCCTCCAGCTCAATATGATGATCACAGGCGCGGTGAGGAGGAAGTTTCTCTGCTTTCACCTTGAAGAATACATCCAAATATTGGTGTTAAGCAGGAGGAAAAACCTTCATCACGGTTTCTATTTCTTCTGGCTCTTCCTCTTCATCCCACAACTCCTCCAGGGAGTAATGATAAGATGAGGGAGGAAGGTCCACATTCCCAAAGAAGAGATGAAGTGAAGATACAGAATTATCTTCTACAACATCTTGAATCTCTTTGAAGACTTCATCTCTAGCGGATAGTAATGACTGATGGTAATTAAGGGAAGGAATATGGACAGAAGATGGAAATGATGGTGTTCCAGAATCACCAACCAGAGCTGCACATGATTTGGCAGAAGAAAAGTCATTACTGAAAGATTTTGAAGGATCATAATAGTCCTTATGATTAGAATTAAAGGTGATCAGTCCTTGCCACCAATCAATAGATGGATTAAAATGATTGAGAAAGTCAAAGCTCAATATGAGGTGTTCTCCCTTGGGAGTATCAATGACTAGAAAGTCCCATTCAAAGCTTGGGAAAGAAGGGAGCTCAACCATATATTTAGTACGGTGAGTCACAAATAAGGAAGGAGACTCAGAGGAGTCCAAAATGATAAGGGTAATCTTCTCTGGAAGTTCTGAAGTAGTCAATGAGTACTTGTGAAAAAACTTCTTTGCAATAAATGAGTGTGTAGCACCAGAATCAATGAGAATACTGTAAAAAACATCAGAAAGAGAAGAAAAAACAAAAAATTTAAGAGAATTCTTGACACCAGTATTCAGAATGCACAATTGTCCGCTGGAAGGAAAACTGTGAAGACCATTGCACACAACATAATCTTTACTCAGGCTTTTCCATGGATGGGAAATTTGACTGACGGTTGGGTAAGCGTGTTTTGAGGCCTTTTGAAACAGGACTCAAGACTATGCTTCCCACCACAATAGGTACATAGACCCTCCTTGATTCTTGTTTCTTTTTCAGAATTCATCAACTTGAAATCTTTATTCAATAAAGAAGAATGGGGCTTGTCCCTCTTATTAAAATTCTTTTTCTTCTTTTGACTTGAGCTTGAAGAACTTTTAGGATGAGAAGAACTTGACTTTGAGGCTTCTGGCTTCTTCTCTTGATGATGACTCTTTTCATTTTGCCTCTCATGGTACCTGGTATCAAGCTCCAGGGTAATATCCATTAAGTCTTGAAGAGAGTCAATTCCTGAAGGATGGGAGGCCAATTGATCCAAAATCCTGGATGGCAATCCCTCCCTGAAATGATGGATAAGAGATCTTTCACCCCAATCTCCAATTCTTGAGACAAGACTTCTGAAATCAGCAATGTATAAGGATACATGCCCACCTTCCTTCATTCTTAAAGAATACAATTCTGCTTCAGCTTTTCTGACTTCATTTGGGTCCCCAATAAGGTGAAGAGTTGAGATTCAAATAATTTCCATGAATTGAGAAGGTAATTTGGATCTTGATTGATGAGATTGGAAAGATAAGGCTCAATCCATTTTGCAGCCCTGCCAATGAGGAATGAAGTGGCATGGAAGACCTTCTTTCTGTCTTGAGAGAAGTTTGCCAGATCATTATGGAAAATAAGTTGACAAGACTGATTAAAGCTTCTAACTCTGAAGGGTTGAGTCCCATCAAAGCATTCTGGTGCCTTCATAGATGGATTCTTGAAGGCTGGTGGTCTTTATGCTTCAGAAGATGAAGCTGCTTGAAGATTGGCCATAATCTGAGTCATTTGCTGCATAATGGCCAATAAAGATGGTTCAGACTGATGAGAGACAGGCTGATTAGACTGGGCTAGAGTTGGCCCTCCAGTACCTTGGGATGCCCCCACAGGAGCAGGGACACCTTCAGTACCATCAGACTCTTCCTCTTCCACAGAATTCTCCTCCTCCTCTTCACCATCTTCACCTGGACCCTTGAAAGTGGTCCTTGAGGTTCCTGGAAATCCGCCAACTACTCCGAAAAGATCTTGATCTTCTGGACACTCTTCCTTCCTTCCTGGACGGTGCTGCTCCTTCCAAAGTGGGTCCTCTGTCCAATTTGGCCCTCAGTTGAGAGACTGCTGGGGTGCCATCAAGAGGAGCCCTAGGAGTTGGAGTGAGAACAGCTTGAGTTCTGGCCTGAGATCTTGTCTGCCTTGCAGGAGGTGAGTGTTGGATGGGCATGATTTCAGGATAAAATTGAATAAAATGAAAAACAATCAAGATTGGAAGATGAAAACTTGAGGCAATTGAAATAATGCTTGAAGTCAAAAGTCAAAATCAATATCTTGAGGAAAATCAATAAAAATCAATAAATCAAATGAAATCTTCAGGTCAATCAATCAATTAAATATCAAATGAAAACTTGAAATCAATGAATCAAATTTCAAATCAATCAAAATCAAAATCTTGCAAAATTAGTCAATCAATCAAATGAATCCTTGAGGTAAAATCAATTTATGTCAAAATTCTTGATGTGAAAAATCAGCAAAATCAATGAAATCTTCAGATCAATCAATTTTCTTGAGGTCAATATCAATTTATGTCAAATCAATCAATCAAATTAAAATCAAGTGAATTCTTCCTGAAAATCAAAATTGTTGAAGAAAAAAATCAAATTGAATCCTGATATGAAGAATGTGTCTGAATAACTTGATGAAAAATGTGAAGCAAAAGAAAAATTAAGATGAGGCCTGAATTATGAATGAATTAAAATGATGATTTGAATAAGATTTAAAAAGAGACACAAAAATAAAATTGGGGTCAGATTTCAATTTTCAGAATGAAGAATGAATGAGAGAAAATTGAGAAGTGATGATGAATCATAAGGTTCATAAGCATTAAAGAGTCATAATTTCAATGAAATGAGTGAATGAAATTATAAAGAAAGAATGAACAGAATGAAAAGAAATTATGAGTTAATTAATATAATGTCACAGGGCTCTTGGAAAGAAAACAAGAGTGGCCTGGCACTCAGCAATCAGGGAACTCACTTGGAAGAATCCAAAAGATAAAAGAAAATAAATTCCTCTAAGAAAAATGCAGGTACAAGATGAGATGCAATAAGAGGAAAGGGAAGCCAAATGGCCAAAGAGCCAACCAAGTAAGTCCTTAATCACTGTTTCAACCTGCCAAAATGAACAATGGAATTAGTAAGGATATGACCACCAAATATCCATTGACAGGCAAAGAAAGAATAAGAGGCAAAGGTGCTAAATGACTGACTTGATAATATCAGTATTCACTTAAAAAAATGATAAGAAAATAAAGATAAAATAAAATCAAAGTATATTAATTAACTGGGGAAAAACCCCCCAAGGTGGAAATGGTAGCTGGTATATGTGAAAAGTTGGGAGCTCGAGTTCTTCAGGCTGAAAGCTGATCTGTGTTGATCATTGAGGCTGCATTGATTGTTTTGGGAACTGATACAGCTGGCTAATATTGAAATTGAATTGGCTTGAATTAATTTCCCATACTTGAAGATGAAATACAGTTCTTGATGGATCCAGACTGTATTGAAATGAAGGTGGTTGCCAAGATGGATTGAGTGGAGCTTTGAAACTTGACAACTGAATGAACTGCCTCTTGAATCCCTTGAGAATGATTGGACAGTATTGCCTTGAAGGAATACTGTGAATGAAATTATCCAATGACGTCTTGATGACATGATTGGTCTTTGACTCTGAAACACTTGCTCTTGAGCCTTGATGAGTCCTCTGAATGATTGGATGCCCTGATGAGGTGATGATATGTTGGAATGTTGAAATGACCATTTGATATTGCCACCATTGAATTGCTGTTGAAAAATGATGCATAATGATATATAAAATCATTTATGGCATATTGGTTCATTGGAAAGAAGATTACATCCAAAGGTCTTGAGATGGAAAGGCAGAGGGGAAAAAGATGGATGTGATGGCTTCAGAGCTTGAAAAGGTGTTTCTGGGTCCTTTGGGGTTTTTGGCCACTTTTGGGTTCTGAGCTGAAAACTGGCCCAAAGGGCGGGAAAATGTCTTTTGGACACTTTGTGTCAAAGTGCGCATTATGAGCCCAAATGGCCAAAAAAAGCCATTTGGGCCAATTCCCCTGGTTTTGAGGGAAATGAGCAGAAATACCCAATTGGGCATAAATTGCCGCTATGGCTTCTGGATTGAGGTGAAGGGGCATGAAGGCCCCAAAAGACAAATGGTCATAAATGGTCCATAAGATGATGATGTGGCCATATTGGCCACTGGTGATGGATATGGCCAATTGGCCATACGGGGATTCAAGGAGGTGAATTGCCATGGTTGTGACAGATTGCCACCCTGGAAAAGGGAAGACATTCCAGCTCTTTAATCAGGACTTCCACTGGTCTTTCATAACTCAATTTATCAATTACTATGTTTCATCTTTTCAATAGTGCTAAAGAAGAGAGAATATTAATCACAAGAAATTTGGATTAATCAAGCTGCTTCCAATTCCAAGTGGTCCTTTGATGTCAGCCTGTGACTCAAAACCAGAGCACAAGCATGACAGCCAAAATACCATAAACCAATGGTATAGCCAAGATACCACCAGGACATGGAACTGGGCCAAATCAGCTCAAAAGGTTTCAAACAAAAGAGGAAACTCACCTCTTTCTGAAAATATAAGTCCCATCACCATAGGACAAGAAATAACAAAGTTATTCCTGCTCAAAGTTATTGCTGAGCATAAACCTTAATTTTCACCTCTCTCTTAAATCTAGAAGGAAAGGCTTAACCCCATCAAATGGGTACTCAAAATGAAGCTCTAAGCCAGGGCTATCCAATGGTACCAGCCAAACTGAGCTAGCACCAATATTACTGGAGTTATGGTCAATTTCAGGCCAAATAAGGGTGAACAAAACATTCACCTCTCATCTAACTTCTACAGTTTTAGTGTGGGATACTTGAAGTGGGGTGTTTTTGGAAAGCGCACAATAAGGGATATCTGATGGTGTCATCCACTTCTACATATCTCAACTACAGCAGAAGCTATGGGGCAAACCAGCTCATTACAGCTTTTTGCCTAAAACATGCAAAGGTACAAAAATCTTGTACATGGGATAACGTTGCCATATTTAATTATACCCATATCAAATGAGGTACCATTGTATAGAGAACATACAGGGCTACACAATGAACCAACTTTGAGGTTTATATCTCAAGAATTGACAAAGTTATGGCTGTTTTGAGGTCAGATTCCCACCTGCTGTCATATACAGCATTACCATGGGATAGTATCCCAGAATCATGAATATGAGGTGTCAAATAGACAAAGAAGCATGTTTTTACTTCAATACCTCATATTTCAGTTAATACTGGGGTCCCATACAGTTTCTGTACAGCATTCTACGCGTCATACACGTCAGAATCAGGCTGTGAGGTCCCCAGAAGAAAGTTTTCAACCTGTATTGGTGAAAACTGCCCAGATGTGGTTTCAAAACCACATATGAGCCCAATGAAAGCTATACAGGCTGTTTGCAAACCACAAGTCAGTCCTAGAGAGTGAAAAATCTTCACTTCCTCTACGTGGAAAGGTCTAGCACCCTTTCCACCCCATTTCAGGATAAAAAGGAGGCTTTTCACAGCCAGAATTTTCTCCTCATCCTGCTCTTGAATAACCTCCGCAGTAAACTGTCAAAAACAGTTTTACTCTTGGTTAATAATCAGGTATACTCTTAATTTAAAGTATTGTAGTCTTTCTTATTGTAACCCAACAGGTAAAGCTGCACCCAGGCCTTTCAACAGCCCTCACCACCACTAGATTCATTATAGTAAAGCCCTTTTATTTGTTATTAAACCATCTTTAAACCTTTATAAAAGCATTTTAAAATATTCTTCACTTGTCACAGTCATAGTTTTAGTTTTAAATGGCTTTATTACCACTTCAACATAGACTCATCCTGACATTTGAGCTGTATGTAAATATATTTTTTCACTAAAATTCCACTTTCCAGTTCTTGTTATTAAATTCAGACCATAGGGAAGAGGATTTCAACAATTTCTTTGATTACTTCTCTTGATTTTTCCCATTGATCAATCAAGTATATTTTTTACAGGCATGGACTTCCATCAATCATTTTCAATTATATAGGGTTTTTTTTGACTGAGCTTTGTTGGAAGCTCAAGATTTCAAAGGATTTTTCAGCTTCTTGTCATCCTCAAGCTGATTGACAGACAGAGAGGGTAAATAAGATATTAGAATAGTATATTTGTATGTATTTAAGCTATCATCCAGATGATTTTCACACCCAAAGCCCTCTAGCTGGATTTTTCTATGATACCTCTGACAGCTATTCAGAAAATTGATCACCATTATTCACTTTTTATGGAAGATATCCTCACTCTGACTCAGTTCAAGTAAATAAATAGCTTCTTTTTGGAAGGCTATCTTGAGAAATATAATTAGTAAATATATAACCCAATAGAAAGCTCAAAGTTGTAATAAACAAGTATAAGAGGTATGCGGATAAAAGTAGGGAAATTTTACCTGTTTCAAGTCTTGGTGACATGTTATGGAATGCCTCCAGGAAAATTGAATAATACAGAACCACCAAAAAACCATCAGAAATATGGGTTAGTCCATTTAAAATCCTAAAGAAAGTCATTGCTAATGCTTACAACCTCAATAGAAGTCCGTTCACCCAGTATTCTATATTTCCCTCCTAAAAACATCCAAGACCTCAGTTATGTCAAATATAAATAAAGTTCCTCCCCCTCCAATAATCATTTTAGAAGAACATGCATGGAAAATCTATGAAGTCCTTGTTTAAAAGCTCAAGGGAGGGAAATAATGGTATCTGGTTGCATGGAAGGGCTTCAATCAAGACTCAGAAAGATACACCTGGGAAACAACAGAAAACTCCAGGTATTGTCCTTAAATTGTAGATCATTTCCATCAGCTATATCTCAAAAAGAAAGGACCATATTGTTAAAGATTTTGATTTTTATGGTACTGGGTGGGTTGAGGGTCTTACAGAAATACGTTTCCCCCCTTCTATAAAAAATTCAGAGTTATTCTACTCTTTTTCTGTAAGAATCACCTTGGACACTCTGTGAGAGCTTATCAATAATTTGGACAAAGAATTTTTCCAATATTTCAACTCAAAATTCAATTTTATAGCCATTTTTCCTTGTGAAAATCAAGAGTTGCTTTCATTTTAAATTTTCAAGTCATTCCTTAATTGAATTATTCTTTCCCTTATGGCACTGGTGGTGGTGGTAATTACTAAAGGATCCTTGCCCAATTAAACTCATTTATCAATCTTTGTGAGCAAGATTGGAACCTCCTCAACAATCATATTCACTTAGGGTTTTGGTAAAAACACATAGGCCAATTGGTAAAAACACGTAAGGGGTGCCCTGGGACCATTTTTAATTAAAAATGAAACACAACCACGCCTTTATTGGGTCCAAACATGCCCAAAAGAGGTTTTTTCCCCACAAAACCTCTCTAACTCCCAATTGTTTCAGATTTTTTTTGCCAGCCCCCCCAAAAAAAAGGCCAAACACCCAAATAATCCACATTATCGCCACCCCAAACCAACTTTTTTTTGGAAAAACAGCATTACCAAAGCCATTTTGCAAAGCTTTTCACACTTTGTTTTCTTTTTTTCCACCACAACAACCTGCTTTGAAGCCTCTCAATTTCAGTTTTTTACCTTCCCTCATCCATTAATCCCACATTTAAACCACTTTCTTTCACTATTAGCCACTTCAGTTCATTTTCACACCTTTTTTCACTTCTTTTTCACATTTTGAAAGGTTCTTACCCCATTCCAAATCCCCAAGTCCCCCCATTTTTTCACTTTTATACATATTTTTCATTCAAAAATGCTTCAACCCCCCACTGAAGGTGAATTTAAGACCCTTGAGCTTCTTTGGCAACATGTGCAGAATGTTTCCAGGGCTCAGGGGTATGCTGTTTCCACCTTGAGGTCCAATATTACCCACAAGCAAATTGAAATAGGTTGTGACAGGTCTGGGACCCCAAATCCCAAGATAAGCTCCTCCAAAACAGTCACTTCAAGAAACCCTTTAGACTACAAGGCAAATTCAGGCCCAATTATGCATCCAGAGGGAGTCAGAAAGGCCTGTAATTCTTCAAGACATTTACAACCAAGTCAAAAAAATCAATAAAGACAAACTGCAAGGCAGAATGCCCATTGATGCCCTTATTGACACTCTCAAACAAGAAAATCTTGTTTGGTCCTCTGCCAGGGAATCTGAGGGACATATTAACTCCTTGTTTTTCACTCACCCCCTGGCCATAAAACTCCTTCATGGCTTTCCTCATGTCATTATTATGGATTGTACTTAAAAAACCAATAAGTACAAAATGCCCCTTTTTCATATTGTTGGATTCAGCTCAACCAATAAGACCCTTTATGGGGCTGTTTGTTTGATGAAGAATGAAACTGAACCCCCTTATACTTGGGCATTAAATCAATACATAGAAAAGGTCCTCAACAACACCAATCTTGTTCCCCCTCCAGTCAGTGTTATTGACAGGGATCTGGCCTTGAAAAACTCTCTTAAGAAGATCTTCCCAGACTCCAAAATCATGGTATGTATTTGGCACATCAATGAAGATGTATCTTCTCATTTCATGAAGAAAATTGGTCATGGAACTGATTTTTCAGATTTTATGGGCCTTTGAAATCAAGTAATATACTTTTATCTTTCACTTTATTTCACTTTATTTGACTTTTTTTCTTATTATTGTTTTTATTAATGACTTTGGGATTCATTCCTCAGGTTATGTATTCATCCACTGAAACTTCTTTCAAAGACAACTGGAAGAAGCTTCAAAAGAAAGTCAAAATCCTGAATTCTTGCAATATTTGGAAAATAACTGGCTTCCTCCAAAGGAGTATTATGTGCCAGCCTGGACCAACCACCATTGCCACCTGGGTGTGGGCTCCACCTCCAGAGTTGAAGGTGCCCATGCCATGGTTAAACTTTGGCTCCAAAGGTCCACTGGTACTCTCCTGAAGGTAGTTAGGGCTCTCCACATGGCATTCAGAAAACAATTTATTGAAATTATCAAGAGAATCTCCAAAGAAATCATTGTCCATGTTAATAATTTTCCTCCACACATCTGTTCCCTCAATCGCAAGGTGTCTCATTATTCTCTTCAGATGGCCTTTGAAAATTTCAAAACCAAATTTCCTCCTGATGAAAAATGCACCAACAAATACAACAATTATTAAGGCATTCCTTGCAAGCATAAGACCCAAAAGGCCTTTGCCAAGCGCCAAAGGCTTGAAATATCAGAATTCCATCCTCAATGGCATTTGAATTTTCCTGTGAGGGTTTTTTAATTTATTATTCTTATTTTTTTTCGTATTAACTGAATTTATTTGTCATATTCTTCTCAAGCTGGTTGTCAAGGTGATGGTCAAAGTGTTGGAAAAGAAAGAATGAATGAAGCCAAGAAAATATTTGAGGACATTGGGGAAGACCTTTTTCAAAGACCAATGGGAGAAATCACCCCAATTCTCCAACATTTTCAAGATGTTTTGACTGGAAAAGTCCCATTCGATCAAATTTACAAGAGTCAAGAGGATGATCAATATTATGAAGACCCTCTAGAATGCAAGAATATCCGTGGAAGACCTCAAGGAGCCAAGAATAAAAGCAAAAATCAAAACAAAAGAGAACCTTCAAGATTTGAAATTATTGAAAGTCAATCCAAGAGAAGAGGAAGACCCCCCTCAATAGTGACCAGTACAACAACATCAAGATCACAATCAAATTTCCCCTCTCCAATTATGGAAGTGGACTCATCTGAAAATTATGAAAATTCTGAATATTCTGAGGCCTAAATATCAAAATCAATCCGTTCATCAGATTCACTACCCTCAGCAACTGAATTAAATAAATCAGAAGTAACCCTTAAAAGGTCCAGAAGATTGGCAATTGGAATCAAAACCTCACAAAGAAAATCACACAAGCCTGCCACCAGTCTGAAGATATATGATGCAATTGACTTGACCTGTGAGAATTGTCAAAGAAATTATCATAAAAGTGATGAATTCTCCAAGCTGTTTGTGTTTTTTTGATTCTTTTTAATGTAAATTTCTCTTGTTCATTTTGATATTTCTTCATTTTTTGACCTTATTTTATCATATAACTGGCTCAGAAGACTTGCCCAAGTTTATATTGAAATAAACCTTCAAGGCCATCAATGTCCAAGGTCATGGAAACTGTGGCTACGTAACAGTATCCCACTACATTTACAAGCCTCAAGATCAATAGGCTGATGTCAGAGGTGACTTGGCTGAAGAAATTCAACAAAATCAAGACCTTTATGAAGCCATGAACACCTTAATTCCCTCAGTCTCCTTTTATTTGGACAGAATTGAATGGTATGAAGATGTTTGCCAGGCTCCAAAAAGCAAGTGGATGTCCATGCCTGACATGGGGGATCCAATTGCAAATAAGTATAAAAGACCAGTTTTCTTTTATTCCACAGTCCAATCTTTTTCTTTTTTCTCTTATTTCTGTCCTCCAAATGATAATCCCCCCATTTTCATCTGCTCTTTGGATAGCTGTGCTCCTTTTGTTCCTTTGGACATAATCATTTCTTAAGTTTATCCAGTCCCCCAATTACTATGAATTGGGAGATTGGTGCCCAACCACAAGCCCTGGGGTGGGCTGATAAAATTAAGAAACACAGGATGTTGTATTTGTCCAATCTTCCTCCCCCCTTCAGAAAAAACCCACTATTCTGGAGATTGATTCTGATTGATTGATTTTTGTATATACAATTTCTGCCAATTAGTACTTAGATGTAGTCATATCACAAACAAGTTAAAAACATCTGAAAAATTACACTTATTGCCCCTGCACTTGCTGTCCCACCAAAACAATTCCCCAAAATCATGGGCTTCTGGTTCCTTGTTGTCCAGACTGAACCCTTCAATTTAAAAAAATGGAGGAAATTCATAAGTGGGAAGTTATTAAATTAACTTTCTAAAAATAGGCGTATTACAATGACAGGAAAAAACATTTGAAGCAAACCCCTTTTTGTACCTTCACTTGTCTCACCAAAAAAAATTCCCAAAATTATGGGGTTCTGGTGCTTTCTTCTTCAGACTGAACCCTTCATTTTAAAGACAAAATGGAGGAAATTCTTAAGTGGGAAGATTTTAAATGAATTTTTCAAAAAAATATGCCATTTTGGCATATTGGCCAAATTTGTGAAATTTGGCAAAAAAAATTTGCAAAAATTTGTGTATATTGACATGCCAAGTCGCGAAAAATATGGCAAAGAAAATTAAGAAAATCCTCAAAACTGAGCTTGAGGATCTTTTTTTGTAAAAAAAAGGTCACTTAAGTCTTTTTACCATAAATTGGTAAAAACATGTAAGTTTTGGGTAAAACATGTAAGGGCTTGGTGTTTTTACCAACACCCTTTACTTATTTATTTTCTATTATTTTGATTTAATTCTTCATTTTAAAACTTTTCTACTATATTACTTTGTTTCAAATGAGAAAGACATTTCCAATTAAAAATTTTCATCAAATACAAAAACCAATGTGAAAAGAAGACCAAGACATTATCACATCGTATTAAAACCTGAATATTAGTATTATATCTTTATCTTGCCAAGTTAATAATCTTCAATCCCTTAAAAAAATCATTCCAATTCTTCTCCAACAGGCTTTACCTTGTATTCTCTCCCAGGAGCCAACCTTTAAAGCTGGGGGTACTGTCACAACCATGGAACATAGCACCCCTTGGTCCAGTTGATGGAAATTCCTTTCCATATTCCTAGTAGATGTTTAATGTTACCATAGTCATTTTTCTTGACAAAATTGACCATTTAATCACCTGGGGTCAACCTGACCCCTTCATCAACCCAAGACCATTCTTGAACACTTTCTACCTTTGGTAATTTTTCAATCAATAAGGGGAATATAGCCCAAAAGGATATATTTGACCTTTTGGAATATAAATACATTTTTCAGGATTTGGGTGAGTTTTACTCCTATATGCCATTTTCCTATGAGAAAATTGTAAATATTCCCAAATATCCATATTTTCCAGTTTTTCACACTTTTGTGAAAATGAAGATTTGAGATTTTTTTAGGCTAGGTTTGGCCACTCAACCCAAAAGGGGTCAGAACACCCAGCCAGCCCCTGAAGCAATAAAACTCAATCCTTTCCCACTTTTTTTAAGCCAATCCTCCAGAAGATGTTTGGCTATCTTTTATCTTCAATAACCAAAAGTTCCATTAATGTTGTCATATACCATTATGCACCTTTTTTCACCAGAAAGCCAATGTTTACCAAATCAATGGGAAATAATTCAAATCATAAATACCTTTCAGCCCTTAAGGCTAATATTTTCAGTAGGATTGATCAGGGCTCAATAACACATGCTTTCTTCAATACCAATCACCTCACTCATCAGGGATTAGTTGTTTTCATGTATGTAATATTTCCCCAAGGTAATACTTTCAAGTTTTTTTAAGGGATATTCAAGAGGCAGTTTCAACTCAGTTTTTAAGGTTGAATTCTCCATAAATCAACGTTGGAAACAACACTTATTCAATTCAGTATATTTCCAAATAGGCCTGTATTACAATCAATGGCCTTTGGAAGATCATCTAACCAGTTCAATTGTCAATGTGGCAGGGTGTAATTTTCCTCAAGAAGTAAATTCAATCTCTCAATTTTTGATATATACCAGACTATCTTTCAACACTGGGGGTTTTTCCTCTAGTGAATTAATCTACTTGCATTAAATTTCATCTTTGTTTCTCTAGAATATTAATAGTGAATACTGATACTATAATGTCAGTAATTTTCACCTTATTTCTTACCTGTCAGTGGATATTGGTTAATATATTTTTCTAATTCTATTTTTCTTCCTGGAAGGTTTAAACAGTAATTATAGAACTACTTGGTTGGCTCTTTGGAAATTATCTTTCTTGCTTATTTGAATCTCATATTGTAATTTCATTTTTCTCATTGAAGAAATATATTCCTTTTCTTATTCCTTTAATTATTTGGAGTCTTCCAAGTGAGCTCCCTGATTACTGAGTTCCAGGAAAATTTTCATTTTCAAAAGGCCCTGTGGCGACAGGTTTACCTTGGGTATCTCCATAAGCTGCATAAGATTCAATGAAATCCATGAGGTGGTAATATGGAAAATACTGAAACACCTCATCAATATTACAAAAAGATTTTCATAAATTTTTGTTCCTTGAATATCTATTCCAAAAGAATTTGATGCTGAGAAACACTGTATTAATATAAACTAAGATTTGTGTTAGAAATTATCTTAGAATTATTTTTAAACCCAAAGTGAACATCAGTATTGAATGTTGAACTACCATTTTGGTGTAAAAACTAACCAAGAGGCACAAAAATATTGAAAAGAGCCAGGGTACCCAGCCTCTGAGGCCTCTGAGTTCAGCGAGCTCTAGAGCTTGGATGAATGGTGGATTATTCTTCAAAAAATATTTATTGATATTTCTGGAAACAGTTTGACTGAGGCTACATACCATCAACTAATGAGAAAATAGAAAATAAGATGATATTTTGATGTGGAAAGGATTTAATAAGTACCACTGACTCCTTGAATAATGTACATTATTTATTTTTTTCCAGGGCTAACCTAAAAAACTAATCAATCCCTTTTTGGACTATTATGGATGGAATTACCTGACGGGAACTACTTTTTACTATGCTATTGCCCTGCATCAAATAGAAAATGAGATAAGGCATCAAAAATCAATTTAAAATACAGATATTGGTTAATATACATTAGCTATTTAGAAATTATGGAGAATATTTGAATCTAAGCCAAAATAATAATAATTTAATAATCTGAATTAAAATTCGACCTACAGTCCTTTCATAATGATTCCATATGACACACCGAATCTTCAAAAAGTCACATAATATACAACCTGTGATAGAAATATAAAAAGAAACAATATCTTTGGGAAATTCTTTTTCTTTAAATTGAAGAAATAATTCAGTTTGTAAATGTATGATTTATTAACAATAAATGGGTTGGTTCCTATGCAACATTACATAATCAAGTAATCATGATAACTTTACATGATAACAAGTGATGTAAGCATACATAACAACAACAAAATTAGTTTTCATCTATTTTTGTTAAATTTGACTCCTTTTCAAGACTATTTGAGTCAATTCAGACTTAAAATAAGACTAATTTTTTTTCAATAATAATTTTGTGATCACTTCAATCTTATAGATTTATATTAGTATACTACTGCATGGCATTATGAAAGGATTATTAATATTTCAGATATTTTTAGTTCCTGAAATATAGTTTATACAAGGAGAGTTTCCATTAACTCTAATAGTATTTCCATATTTTAATTTTCTACTAATTCCACATCTAAATTATGATTGTCAATCCACAGATACTCTTTTGAAGCTTACTCAAAAGCCCTCAAGTGTTTCAATCTATTTTTTTCAAAGTTTTTCAACTTATATTTTGTTTTTTACCCCTTTTTGGGATTTTTCTCCTTAATTTTAGATTTTTGTACACTTTTCTTTGTAAAATCTTTAAATAAGTAGGCTTAGAAACATCTCTTAAAATATATTTATCTCTGTAAAGACTTGAAAATATATTGAAATAATATTTTCCAATTGTATTTATGACGTAAAACTCTATTGTGATGTGAAGAATTCTTTTAAGTGTTATTGACTCTAATATAGAAATATTATCCTTGTCTTAATATTGCTGTCAGCATAGTTTGGCTTTAGAATACTTCTGTGATGAAACTATCAAGATAATTAATAACTTAAGTGTTTAAATAATTGAAAATTTAGATTTCGTGGCTATAGTGATTTTTCTTTCATTTTGTAGATTTTTGAGTACAGCCATAGCAAAATAGTCTAATTTGACTAATTTCTTCATAGAAAAACCTTGTATTTGTTTTCTTTATATAGATATTCTCTGAAGAAACTGTAAGAAAAATATTCTGTGTAGTAGCTTAAATTTCTATTTATTTTTGCCTTATCCAATAAAAATATTATTATCAAATTTTAAATTGATTTTTAAGCAAGGAGACTATAGTACTTATATCAAAATGTTTTTTGGGGATACTTGAGAAAATTACTAAAGAAAATTGAGGTTTTTATGAAGATACTTTAAAATTAGCCTTGTTTCTGGAAAATATTCCCTGAAGCTGTGGACAAATATTAAGCCAAAAAAATTATTTATTGAGAAGTTATACAAATTTATTCTTGATTTTTTTTAAATTAGTATTTTGGATCTATATTGTCAATTTATGATTGGAGATCTACTTAAAGCTTACGTTAGCTTAACTGGATAATTTTGGTAAGGATGTTTTACTAGGTAAATACAATAGAAAGATGTCAGAATACTCATTTTTCAAGCCCCAATTAACATATTCATCCATTCTTTCCATTAATAATAAGTCAATACAATAAAATAAGAGATATATTGTAGTTATTCAAAACGTCTTGGGCGGAAAAATCTTATTGAAAATCTCTTTAATTAACATCCATGACCAGATGGGTTTTTAAATAAGAGACAAAAAAAAGGAAAAACTTTTTATATCATTATAGTAAGAAAAACTAATTATCCCTTAGGCTGGAATTTTTGCTTCATAAGATAAAGTATCATTAATTGAGAAAAATTTCAAATGGAAAAATAGTTCAAAATATGTTTCCAAAAAATGGGCAGGGATAAAAAATTTAATTGAAGTAAAAATTATAGTTCCTTTTGAATATTCTCCTTCAATATTTTTTTAAACATGAATATAATTGTATTATGGAGATTCCTTTAGGTAAAATATATTTTAAAACAAGTCAAAAATATCTCTTAATAGACCTGGATTTCCAAATCCACAATATTACTGATAGATGTTTTTACAACAAAAATCATAGTTTTTCCTCTATTTAATACCACATTATACTCCATTAAAGACTTTTAACCCTTATTTTGAGAAGAAATAAGCAGAGACATTGTCCAAATTTGTATGGTGTGGATATGAAACTTTGATTAAATATCAGTTAATTTTCCTGTCCTCAAAATTTGTATAAAGTACAATTTGATTCAAAATAGTAAGATTTAAGATTTTTATTATTAAAAATTTCAATCTTATTGCTTTTAAGTTTGGAATTATAAAACAATAATATTATAGAGGTTTATTGGTTTACCAAAAATATTGTACAAGAAATATTTGATGCTACAAAAGAAATTTCTTCAATAATAATTTCAATTGAAATTAATTGAGCAGATAACTGCAAGAAGTTCATATAAGAACAGAGTCTTTAAGTGTAATATCAAAGGGTAAATATGTCCAAAAGTGACCAGAGTGGACTTGGAAACAAAGGGAGAGATCTAATAGTGATGAAAGATGCTTTAATTCACTTTTGGGGTGGTTCAAGAGTCACAATGATTATAAGAGTTACAAAAAATGATCATAATAATTTTTCACATGGTTAAACATTTTGTAATGGTATGAAAAAAGTGGTTGGAATCTTTCATTTCTTGGTTTAACAATGTATAAACTACTTATAGAAGGAAAGGATTCTAACATTAAGGAAAAAATGGGGAAAAGAAGAAATTCTTTCATAGCCACCAATTTTCTTAATCCAAAAGTAATGTTTACTCTTTTCAGTCGTGTGAATCACTCTGGAAACATAAAAGCCAATTATGGAATCATTGAATCAAGGTTTGGACCAACAAGGGCTGGTTTTAGCCATTTTTTGCTATTTTCAGCCATCTTGGACCCTTTAAATCAGCCATTTCTATAGTAATTCCAGGTTTCAAGCATTCAAAACAAGGCAGAATGTGTGTAACCGACATTGAAACCAGCTCAAGTTGTTTTTGCTAAGATTTTTTTCACTTTTGGGTAGTTTTACCCTCTTGAAAACAGCTAAACCTTCCCTGGTTGGTATCAAAACCACATTTAAAATTGAGGCACAGATGCTGTGACTCAAGTACAGGCCAAATGCGATGAGAGCTTGCATTAATTTTGACATCCCACACCTGCCAGTAGGGAAATCGGGGCATTCTGAACCCCTTTGAGCCAAGATTATTTTCCCCCAGAATTAATCTTTGACATTTATTTTATCTTCAATTCCTTATCATATTTTATACTTGTAACTTGCATATGTAGTTAAATTGAGTTTTTTCAGTATACAACTGTAATAATTGGTACCTCATATGTAAATCAAAGTTCATTTATGTAATTAATGCACACATTTCAAAATTTCAATTGAAAACACTCCAGTTCCTAATAACTTCTCAAATAAGCACCACACCTTGATTTTAACACAAAAATTGATGATCAACACCACATGTGGTGTAAATTAAATCAATGTATTGCATATTCTCAATTTTTATACCAAAAATTCACAAAACTCCATTTGAGTGTATGTAGTGTTGAGTTGCAAAACTTTCACCCAAAGGTTACTCCACCCTATTTTGTATGAGGAAGCCAAGGGTGAAATGATTTTAATAGTTTTTTTATTGGATAAAAATTTACAATAATTTTTATTTAAATCCTTTCCAAAAATATTTTGATTTTAATATTTTTTTTGAAAATTTGTTTTACTTAATTTTTACAAGTAAAAATGTGTTTTCAAAATTTGAAATTTCAATGTAATTTTTTGAAAAAGTATGATTGAGCTTTTATTTTGTATATGAATTTGGTATTTACATTATAATATTTTCTATAATATAAATAGGGTGTTGGTAAACCCACGTAAGCTTTTAGTAAAAAAATGTAAGCTCTTACGTGTTTTTGCCATCAATTGGTAAAAACACGTAATTGTATGGTAAAAAAACATAAGGGGTTTTTTAAATACAATATGGCAATTTATAGCATTTTGAAGGTCATTAATGGCATTATCAATGCAATAGAGGGAATCATTAATTCCATAAATGGCATTATTGATGCCACCAATGGCATTGTTAATTCCATAAATGACATTATTAATTCCATCAATGGGATTTTTCATTCCATAAATGGCATTTTAATGCCATTTATGGTATTTGTAAGGCCATTCATGCCATTTATGGCATTGTTAAGGTGACAAATGATATTAACAATGCCATTTATGGAAATGTTAAGGCTATAAATGACATTAACAATGGAATGAATGCCCTTAACAATGCCATTTATGGCATTGTTTGTGGCCTTAACATTTTTAGTAAAAACACATAAGAGCTTATGTGTCTCTACAAAAAGCTTACATGGGTTTACCAACACCCTATAAATAAATGTATTTATTGATAATTATAACAAAATTTATTATTTGTGGTCTTTTGGGTATATAAAAATAGCCTTAAGGCTCTCATGCCCTCCCCTGAAAAAAGAATATTACTTTGAATTCTTATTATTTCTAGTTTGTTTGAACCTTCTGAGAAGTTAGGTAGCTTCGGGTATGTGCTTTCCTGCCAAAAATTCATCCTCACAAGCTGGCTCACTGTACCTAACAAGGTATTCCCTTACATTTTTAATACTCAATTTCCTTTCTTTGAGAACTTTTTTAAATTCCTTAAAACCAGACAATTAAACAGGAGATATATGCTGGGAGCTTTGTTTCTCAAGGAGAACGTTTCAGCATCACCAGATTCTTAAGGCTTTAGAAGGCTTACTGGAAATGAAGTGTGCTTATTACTCAGTTCCTCAGATAATTTCACCAAAATGACATTTTCTCCATGTAGGTCATGCAAAGCAGTCTTTGAGCTTGTTACATTCTTTGATGGTATTAAAGTTAGTGGTAGATACAAGTACTAAATCTACTAGTTTGAAATCTGGAGTATGTCACAGGGGCTCTTGGACAGAAAAAAAAGAGTTGCCTGGCACTCAGAAGTCAATGAACTCACTTGGAAGTCTCCAAAAGAATAAAGAAAATAAAATAAAGCATTTAATTCCTCTAAGAAATAATCAGGTACAAAGATGAGATGCAATAAGAGGAAAGAGACTCCAAATGGCCAAAGAGTTAACCAAGTAAGTCCTTAATCACTGTTTCAACCTGCCAAAATGTATAATGGAATCAGTAAGGATATGACCACCAAGTGTCCATTGACAGGCAAAGAAAGAAGAAAGAAAAGGTGTCAAATGACTTACTTGATAATATCAGTATTCACTTAACAAAAAATGATAAGATAAATAAATATGAAATAAAATCAAAATATATTAATTAACTGGGGGAAACCCCTCCAGGGTCAAAGGAGGCTTGTATATGTGAAACATTGAGAGCTTTACTCCTTCAGGCTGACAGCTGGTCTATATTGAATCTTTGAAGCTGTATTGACAGCTTGATGAAGTGTATACCTTTCCAGATTGGAAAATGAACTGTGTTGAATGATTTTCCCATTATGTATAATTGAATCACACGTCTTGATGAATCCAGACTTCATTGAAATGAATGTGGTTGCCAAGGTGGATTTATGGAGCACTGATCCTTAAAAGACTGTTTTGAACTTCCTCTTGAATATCCCTTGAGAATTTATTGGCAGTATTCCCTTGGAGGAATGCAGTGAATGAGAATAACCAATGATTGCTTAATGGCGTCATTGGTATCTGAGATTTACACTTGTACTTGAGCCTTGATGAATCCTCTGGATGACTTGATTCCTTGATAACCTGAATAAAAAGCTGGAATAACCATATTATTTGTGTGCCATTGAATTTCTTGTGAAAAAAGGTGCATAATGGTGTATAACACCATTTATGGCATTTTTGGTTATTGTAGGTTGAAAGTGGC
This sequence comes from Austropuccinia psidii, assembly GCA_023105745.1. Taxonomy (NCBI): domain Eukaryota; kingdom Fungi; phylum Basidiomycota; class Pucciniomycetes; order Pucciniales; family Sphaerophragmiaceae; genus Austropuccinia; species Austropuccinia psidii. Next base: position 50,306,723 of record JALGQZ010000007.1, on the reverse strand, counting down.
CAAAGGTCTTTTCAAATGATGCAAGGAGGATAAGAGTGAAAATTGGGTTTTTGAGGCTTCAGAGGTGACAAAGTGTTTTTTGGGGTACTTGGCCATTTTTGTGTTTTTGGCCAAATACAGCTAATACAGCTTTAAAATGGTATTTGTGCAAGGTGCGCAAAAATGTGCAAAATGCACAAAATGCACAAATCTTTAAAATTAAGCCCCAAAAGGCCTGATATGCCCTTTTTGGACATACTTCCCATGATACATGAGAAAATGGCATATACAGCTGAATACAGCAAAAATTCCCAAAAGTGAGCAAAATGCGCAAAACTGTATTTAAAGCTTAAAAAGCCAAATAGAGGCTTTTGGGCCGTATTTTCCCTGTTGACTGGAAAACACCAAAGAGTTCCCAAAAACGGAGAAAGGCTAGGAAGGGCCAGGTTGGCCCCAGGAGTGAAAATGACCATAAAAGGCCAGAAAAGATGAGAGGGCCTATTTGGCCAGTGATTATGGATATGGTCAAATTGCCATAAAATTGATATGGCACTGATATTCCATATAGAGTCCAGGAGGGTAATTGCCATGGTTGTGACAGTACCCCCACCTTGGGATGGTGAGCTCCTGAGCACCAACACAAGGTGAAGCCTGTTGAGGCAAACCGGAAAGGATTTGAGAGAGGGATTCAAGAGGAATGATTAAGAGAAAAATAATTTGATAATTATATTGAAACGTTAGCATGTGACACAGGACTTTCTTGATCTTCTTTTGACATTGGCTTCAGAATTGATGCCAATTTAAAATGAATAACGTTGATGCATGAATTGATTTGGCGTAAGTAAAGAAAATTGAATATGAAAATAAAAAGAAAATGAAAGAATTATAATGAAAATAAGAAAAGAAAAAATAAAAGAGAAATGAATCTTGTGGAGGTTCCAATATTCATCACAGAGGTTGGTAATTGATTTTGGAATTGGCCAAGGACTTGGAAACAAAATTTTGATGCCACATGCTCACAGAGTGGCCAAGGTTATGTTTCGACAGATTGTAGACCCCTCAGGGAAGTGCACACCAGGAGAGGAACTTACGTTTGGTGATTACCACTCCCTCCAGTGCCTTAGAAAGCAAATAAAGTTGCTGAAAGATTGACATGGAATTGGAAAAACTTGGAAGTGAAATGAAAAAATGAATGGTCCATTTTCCCAAGTGAAGATGGCCATACTTTTGGAATTGATGTTGAAAGCTAGGCCAAGATCTGTGTCCAAAAAATTTCAGAGTGCTCACAAAGTGGTCAAGGTGATGCTTACAACAAGAGGGTAGAATAACTCTAAAGGTGCATACCAGGAGTGGGACTTACATTTGGTAATTCCTCTCCCCACCAAGCAACATAAAAATAAAGCTCTTGAAGAATGGGGTCCTTGCTTTTCAGGATATAAAGAATGAAAATCCTTGACCAGTTCAGGACAATTCTTGAGGTTTTCAGTTGGTTCCCAAGTGGATCGTTCTGAGTCTTGACTGAAACCTTTCCATTCCACCAGATACCATAATTTTCCTCTCTTGAGCTTTGAGTCCAGTATTTGAGAGACTTCCTATTCCTCTTATTGTTCAATGATGATTGGCAGAGGAGGCTCTTGATTCCTATTTGGGATTTTTTATGTCTTGACTGGTTCTAAGAGCGAAAGATGGAAGACTGGGTGGATAGACTTCCATTGAGATGGGAGCTTGAGGTTGTAGGCATGAGTGCTGACTTTCTTCAAGATTGGAAGAGGACCCAACCATATTTCAGACAGTTTTTTTGGAGGGTCTAGTTGATTTGATGTTCTTGGAAGAAAGCCATACCATGTCACCAGGATTGAAAACAGGTGGACTTGCTCTCCTTTTATCTGCATACCTCTTAAACCTGTTTATGGCAGCTCCAAGTTCTCTCTTGACATCTTGCTGTACTGATTGAATTTTTGGTTGACAACTTTCCAGCAGGAGTGTCTTTGTAAGGCGTGGGTATGAAACTTTGATAAAATATCGAGTACTTTTCCTGTCCTCAAAATTTGTATAAGGTAAAATTATTTAGAAATAGTAAGAAATATTATTCTTAAAGAGAAAAAATGCCAAATTTATTATTTTGAACTCCATAAGTGTAAAACAATAATATAATAAAAAAATTTTTTTTACCAACAATAAAGAATTATCCAAAAATACTCTACAAGAGATATTTAAGGCTACAAAAGAAATTTCTTCATGAGCGATTTCAATTGGAATTAATTGAGCAAAAAACTGAAAGAAATTAATTAAAGAACAAAGTCTTTGAAAGGATATTCAATGAGAAAACACACCTAAAAGTGACCAGAATGAATTTGGAAACAAAGTGACAAAGTTAACAGTGATGAAAGATGCATTAATTCAATTTTGTTGTGGTTCAGGGGTGAGAATGATTATAAGAGTTACAAACAGTGATTATAGTGATTTTCTCACGAGGCTAAAAGGCCTAAAAGGATTTAAAAGGGTTGGTTGGAATCTTTTATTGATTGGTTTAGCAGTGTTTAAACTAATTATAAAAGGAAAAGATTCTAACATGAAGAGAAAAGTGGGGCTAAGAAGACATTCTTTTATAGCCATCAGTTTTCTTACTCCAAAAGTTAAATTTACTCTTTTAAGCCGCGGAAAACACTCTGACAACAGAAAAGCCAATTTTGGCATTATTGAATCCTGGTTTAGACCAAAAAAGGGCTGGTTTTAGCCATTTTTTGCTATTATTAGCCATTTTAGACCCTTAAATCAGCCATTACTATAGTAATACCTGGCCTAGATCCTTCAAAACACATCATAATGTATGAAAGAGACGTGGAAACCAGTTAAAACTGTTTTTACTAAGACTGATGTATCTTAAGGGTAGTTTTACCCTCTTTGCAACAGTTAAAACTACCCTGTTTGGTATCAAAACCTCATCATCAATGGAGTCACAGACCCTGTGACTCAATTCCAGGCCAAAAGCAATGAACCTTTGCGTGGATTTTGGCATCCCACAACTGTCAGCAAGGATTTTTGGGGTCTGGCTCCCCCTTAGAGCTAGAGTTCCTTCTCCCCCCAATTCTAATCTTTCCAATTTATTTTTTCCTTTAATTCCTCATCATGTATTATACTTGTAATTTACATATGTAATTCAATTGAATTGTACAGTGCAGTACAGTAATAATTGATAACTCATATGTAAATCAAAGTTCACTTAACTAATACACACACACATTTTGACATTTCAATTGAATTCAATTGAAAATACTTCAATTCCTCATAACTTCTAAAATATACACAACACCTCAATTTTAACACAGAATTAGGTAGTTAACACTATATGTAGTGTGAATTAAATTAAGGTTTTGAGTATTTTCAACTTTTGTACAGAAAATACTAAAAACTTGATTGAAGCTTATTTAGAGTTGAGTTACAGAAATTTCACTCAGAGGTGACCTCACCTAATTTTGTAGGAAGAATCCAATGGTGAAATAATTTTTGAATGTCTCTTCATTGGATGAAAAGTTATAATAAATTTTATTTGACTTTTTTCCAATTTTATTTTATTTTTGATAATTTTGTTAAAAATTCATTTTAACTTAATTTTTTCAAGTATAAATGTGTTTTTACAATTTTAAAATTTAATGTAATTTTATTTTTAAACTTTAATTAAATTTTTAATTATATATATTTATATTTTAATTTTTATTTTAATAATATAAATAAGTTTATTTTATTTAGATTTATATGTTAATTTTTTATTTGTGGTCTTTTGGGTATATGAAAATACCTCTAAGGCTCACATTCCCTCCCCCTAAAAAAGAATATTATTTTGTAATATTGCTATTCCTAGTGTGTCTGAATCTCCCAAGAAGTTTGGTAGCTTCAGGTATGTCCTTTTCTTCTAAACATTCATCTTCATAAGTTGGGTCACTGTGCCTAACAAGGTATTCCCTTACTTTTTTGGTTCTTAATTTTCTTTCTTTGAGGACTTTGGTAATTTTCTTAATACCAGATGCCTCAATAGGAGGTATTAATTGGGGAATTTGATTCCTCAAGGGAACCCTTTCAGCATCAGTAGATTTATATGGCTTTATCAAGCTTACTGGAAATTTAGGATGCTTATTACTGAGCTCTTCAGACAATTCTACTTCAATAGCATTTTATCCATGGAGGGCCTGCAAAGGAGTCTTTGAGCTTTTTACATCCTTTGATGTTATTGAAGTTGGTAGTGGATACTAGTACTAAGTCCGCTACTTTGAAATCTGGAGTGGAATGTGATTTGTCCCATTTATCTTCAGCATATGCAAATGAGTCCTCCATGCATCTTACTGAATGCTTTCTAGCGCTTTCTAGCTTTACTTTGAAGCTGGCAGCTGCAGGATGTATTTCAACCAAATCTTTTCTCAAAGAATTTAGAGGTAATTTGGGATTCCATCCTTTTTCTGATATAGCAGGAGTTTGATTGGTACTGGAATGAATTGATGTCTTATTTGCCAATTCTAGTTCTTGTAAAAGAGTAAACCAATTGTGAGTGAATCCATTGCAATCTTTGAAATCAAGGCCATATGCACAAAGTCTTCTCACCATATCTTCTAAGGTTTGAATCATTCTTTCAGCCAGACAATCAGTTTGTGGGTGGTAGGCTGTGGAGAAAGATAACTTTGTCCCAAATAATTGGTGAAGATTTGTTAATAGTGCTGAAGTGAATTTGGGATCTCTGTCACTAATGATATTTGTGAATATGCCAGTCCATGACACTACTCTATTCCATATCAGAAGAGCTGTATCCATGGCTGTATCATCTTTGTGGCATGGCAAAAGAATTGGAGTTTTGCTGAATCCATCTACAATTACTAGGCAAGCATTATAACTTCTGTCACCCCCTGGTGGTAGGCCAGTTACCCAATCCATATGGAAAATTTCCCAAGGTCTGCAGGGTTCTTCGATTTTAATGATATTTCCAAGTCTTTTTCCACCAGATTTATTTGCTTTTTGAAATCTGTCACAGGTCTTTCAATACTCTGCAACATCTTTCTGCCACATTGGCCACCATATATAGGTCTTTACTTTTTCTCTTGTTCTGTCTTCAGACAAATGTCCTGAAAAGGGGCTGTCATGGCATTATTTCAGTACAAGATTGATTAATGAACTGTCCACAACTGTCATGACACATGTGTGCTTGTTCCTGTGCTAAATTATACCATCCAGTAGGTGAAATCTTCCTTCATCATAAGATTTCTTCCATACTTCATCCAAGGAATGTATTAGAGAGTTGTCTTAACAGTATTTGTTAAGTAATTGGCATAAGATGCTGTAATTCCTATCTTGAGTGTAACTGCTTCTTACTCCTTCAAAGAAGGTGGTGTTCAAGTCGGTAACACTTATTCCTTCTATTGGGATCTGTGGGGAAGATTCTTCTGGCACATAAGCAGGATTATCAATATCATTTGGTAATGGCCATCTGCTTAGTCCATCTGTATTCTTATGATTATTCCCATATTTATGAGTAATACTCATATTCCCCCTATACTCTTGTATAGCTATTTGCCATCTGAGCATATTTCTGTTGGGTGTTTTCATGTTTAAAAGTGATGTAACAGCAGTACAATCTGTTATTACTTCAAAAACACATCCTTCTAGAAAGTAATTGAGTTTTTCTAGAGCCCAAACAAGGCATAAACACTCCATCTCGCTTGCTCCGTATCTGGCTTCAGTTGGTTGGATTTGCCTGGTTAAGAAACATATGGGTCCTTCAACAGGTTTATCATTTAAAATTTGAACTTTATGAAGTGCAGTGTGAGCCTTGAGGTATATTTTACATACCCAAATAGGCCACAATTATCTTAAAAAGAAATTTTGAATTATGCAAAACTCATAAGTCCTGCATATATCCAAAATTCATCATTTTCAATTTCAGAAAAGATGAATAACTTTTTATTGAGTAAGTAAATCCATGGATTTAAGACCAGATTTGGATTCTACACAAAAATTCACCTAGGGTAGCTCCATAGAGTGAATAAGCTCAATTTAAGTATTTGAGGTGGTAAAATGGAAAATACTTCAATACCACATCATTAATACCACATAAAAGATCCGTGAAAATTTTTGTTTTTCTTGATTTTTAGCCAAAATAATGGGAAAGTGAGAAATCCCATGTTACATATACACTAAGAATAGTGTTATGCATGTTTTGAGCACTTAATATCATGGTATTCTTACATGGACTTTTGGTACACCCATAGTGGATATCTCACTTTAAGCTTAAATTACTATTTTGACGTAAAAAATAGGCAAGGGGGACAAAAGACATCAAAGAGAGCCAGGGTACCCAACTTCTGAGGCCTCAGAGGCGTGGATAGCTCCAGAGCATGGATCCATGGCTCATCTTGGCCCAATTGGTAAACTAAAACTCTTTGGGAACTTGGTTACCAAGTTACAACTACTGTAAAACATCAGAAAATAGTAAATAACCTGCTATTTTGACGTGCCAAGGAGGTAATGAGCTACTTACACTCCTGTAACCATGTCAATTACTAATGACTTTCCATGGATAAACCCCAAAAGAGTAATTAAAACCCTTTTGGGACCCATATTCATTGATTTACCTCATAGCAACCAGCAAAACACTGCTATTTGCAATTCTACGTAGAAATGAGGTAAAACCTTCAAAAATTCATTAAAAATACAATTCTTAATGAATCTTTCTGAAACTTTCAGGACTAGAGGAGAACTGTATTATCTATGGTACAACCAAAAAGAATTACAGTTTTACTAGTAAAATTAAAAGTTTTACTTACAGTCCATTTTTGGATATTCTACGTGAAACACTGAATCTTCAAAAATTCACAGTAATTACAACCTGTGATGAAATTGGCAATAACATTGATAACTTTGAGAAATCAATGATTATTTTAGAATAAAAGAAGATTTACAAGTGTTACTCCTTTTATTCTTAACCATATTGGGGTTGGTAGTCACGTAAAAGCATCAATTAAGTAATTATGATAATCTTACATGACAACAGATGATGCAATCAATAATCCAAAAAGGTTTATTGTTTTCTCACTCACTGGTTTTTCAGTTTGCTCCATGGCACGCCTCTGTGAGCTGTTGTTGACTTAAAAGAAGCCTCTTCTTGCTGTTTTTTCATCATCATCTTATCAATTTATTAATCTTTATTACCAACAAGTAAGTATTAGTTCAACTATTCTTAAGTGTTTTAATTCTTTCAGAATCAATCAGAAAGAAGTGAAATCATAGAATCCAACTATATATTGTTGTAATACTGTTATAAATCCTTTTGATCCCTTAAATCCACAATTCCACGTCAAATTTCTCTACTTTTATTATCAATAAGTTCTTTGGAGTATTAGTGAGTCATTTATCTTTAATTCTTAAAGTTTTTCTCTAGTAATAGTTTTCTTCAAGAATTATCTTTATAATTATTCTTGCAAAAGATAATTATATATTAAAATAATTTTATTATTTTAATAAAGAAGTTTTTATTATTAAATTCTTCTTGTAATTGATTCTTGTAGACAATTACTTGCTCACTGTTAAAATCACTAGTAGTGCTTAACACGTGAAAGAAATAATTTTTTAATTATTTAATTGTGGTTATAATAATATTTTATTATTATATTTCATAAGAACAGACATAGTACTGTTGATTAATAGTAATATTATCATCAGTTTCATAGTCACATCTTACATGCAGTACCAAGCCCATCCGCTGATGCATCAATGTAAAGTTTAAAAGGCAGCTTAAAGTCTGGCATCAGTAAGAGTGGGGCAGTGGTCAAGGCTTGTCTTAAAGACTCAAAGGCTTTTACTCTGTCAATATTCATTTCAAAAACTGTGTCTTTATCACATAGTTTATAGAGAGGTCTGGCTATGGATGCAAAATTTTTAATGTGTTGCCTTCAAGATCCTTCAAAACCCAAAAATGATTGAATTTCCTTTTTGTTTTGAGGAATAGGTTTCAGTAAGACTGCTGCAACTTTATTTTTGTCAATCCCAAGGGATAGACCAGATACTACATGTCCCATTGCTTTGAGTTCCTTAAATCCAAAATGACATTTCTTCAAGGAAATTTCAATGTTAACAGATTGGATTTTTGTCAAAACTCTGGATAATCTATACATATGTTCTTCCCAAGTTGTTAGCCTTGAGGTATATTTTACACACCCAAATAGTCCACAATTATCTTAAAAATAAAATTTGAATTATGCATAACTCATAAGTCATTCATATATCCAAAATTAATCATTTTTGATTTCAGAAAAGATGAATAACTTTTTATTGAGTAAGTAAATCCATGGATTTAAGACCAGATTGGGATTCTGCACAAAAATTCACCTAGGGTAGCCCCATAGAGTGAATAAGGTCAATTTAAGTATTTGAGGTGGTAAAATGGAAAATACTTCAATACCACATAAAAGATCTGTGAAATTTTTTGTTTTTCTTGATTTTAAGCCAAAATAATGGGAAAGTGAGAAATCCCATGTTACATATACACTAAGAATAGTGTTATGCATGTTTTGAGCACTTAATATCATGGTATTCTTACATGGACTTTTGGTACACCCATAGTGGATATCTCACTTGAAGCTTAAATTTCTATTTTGACGTGAAAAATAGGCAAGGGGGACAAAAGACATCAAAGAGAGCCAGGGTACCCAACTTCTGAGGACTCAGAGGCGTGGACTGCTCCAAAGCTTGAATCCATGGCTGATGTTGGTCCAATTAGTAAACTAAAACACTTTGGGAACTTGGTTACCATGTTACAACTACAGTAATTCATAAGAAAATAGCAAATAACCTGCTATTTTGACGTGCCAAGGAGGTAAAGAGCTACTTAGACTCCTGTAACCACGTCAATTCTTAATGACTTTCCATGGCTAGACCCTAAAAGAGTAACTCAAACCCTTTTGGGACTTGTATTCATTGATTTACCTCATAGCAACCAGCTAAACACTGATATTTGCAATTCTATGTAGAAATGAGGTAAAACCTTTAAAAATTCATTAAAAATACAATTCCTAATAAATCTTTCTGAAAGTTTCAGGACCAATGGAGAACTGTATTATCTATGGTACAACCAAAAATAATTACAGTTTTACTAGTAAAATTAAAAGTTTTACTTACAGTCCATTTTTGACTATTCTATGTGAAACACTGAATCTTCAAAAATTCACAGTAATTACAACCTGTGATGAAATTGCCAATAACATTGATAGCTTTGAGAAATCAATGATTATTTTGGAATAAAAGAATATTTACAGATGTTACTCCTTTTATTCTTAACCATATTGGGGTTGGTAGTCACGTAAAAGCATCAATTAGGTAAGTATGATAATCTTACGTGACAACAGATGATGCAATCAATAATCCAAAAAATATTTATTGTTTTCTCACTCACTGGCTCTTCAGATTGCTCCATGGAATGCGTCTGTGAGCTGTTGTTGACTTAAAAGAGGCCTCTTCTTGCTGTTTTTTCCACATCAAATGATCTTATCATTTTATTAAATCATTATTACCAACAAGTGGGAATTAGTTAAACTATTCTTAAGTGTTTTATTCTCTCTGAATCAATCAGAAGGACGTGAAATCATAGAATTCAACTAGATATTGTTGTAATACTGTTATAAATCATTTTGATCCCTAAAATCCACAATTCTACGTCAAATTTCTCTACACTTATCTTTCAATAAGTTCTTTGGAGTATTAGTGAGTCATTTCTTTTAAATTCTTAAAGTCTTTCTCTATCATTAGTTTTCTTCAAGAATTTTCCTTATAATTATTCTTGCAAAAGATAATTATATATTAAAATAATTTTATTATTTTAATAAAAGAAGTTTTTATCTTTAAATTAATCTTGTAATTGATTCTTGTAGACAATTACTTCTCACTGTTAAAATCACTAGTAGTGTTTAACACGTGAAAGAAATAGTTTATAATTATTTAATTGTGGTTATAATAATATTTTATTATTATATTTCATAAGAACAGACATAGTACTGTTGATTAATAGTAATATTATCATCAGTTTCATAGTCAAATCTTACATTTGGGGGCCTGGCTGTGATTGTAACCAGAGTTTTGGATATAATCATATTCTAGACTTCATTTTTGTGTTGTAAAAAACCACCATACCTACCAAATCTTACATTTGGGGGCCTGGCCTTGTTTTTGAACCTTATACCCTTAATTAATATATTTTTAAGTTCTAAAATATATTAAATTAATATTTTTTTTCTTTCAATTTAAAGAATAAATAAATTTTATTTTTGAAATTGTCTTGAAATCTTTTTCATTGAGGAATTTGGTTTAATTTTATACTGTTTTTACACTTGGCTTTTTCACATCCACAAACTTATAAAATTATTCTTTGAGTTACTCTGAATTAATTTTGATTCAAATTCTTAAATTTTAATTTTTTTTCTTTGAAAATAATATTTTTTTTAATATTAAAAAATATACAACTTATAAAAAATCTTTAAAAATATTTTAAAAAGTATAAAAAATATTTTTTTTTCTCTTTTATAATTTTTCTAGTGTCTTTAATCAAATACTGTGCAGCTGGCAACAGACTCAGTAAGAGATACATCACTAGTCCTGAATCTTCAGAAGCAGAATCTGAAGAAAGTATTGAGGTGCAAATTGCTAAAAGAGGCACCTTATTTAACTCAGAAAAGATTAAAATACCACCAAAAGGTGTGTTTTTATCTTTATTTTTTACTCTTTATCCTTAAATTGACGTGAAAATGGTGCATACCAGAAATGGAAGCAACTATTCAGTCCAACCAGATGGATGTGGACAAGGAAGAGGCAAGACCAAATTCAGAAGTGCCAAATCTTCCTCAAGAAAGACACATCTGGAGGAAGCCAGAGTTGCCCCCCATTCCCCAAGGTCTGTACCCACAGATTTTGATGTGAATTCTGAGCCTGAACTAATTCTTGACAATATTTCCAGGCCTGAACCATTTCCAAGTGGCAGCAATAGAAATATATCAATGCCAGTACAAAAATTGGTTCAGAGCAGCAAAGAAGAGGAGTGGGAAATCTGCCCAAGCTTTTGGCAGGGGGCCATGAACTCCTACTTACACATCAAGAGCTTTCTGGGTCAGGAGAAGACCATAGAACTCTTAGGAGGTTGGAGCCCACTATCTTGCAAAGACAAGGTCAAAAAGATAAAGAATTGGATGAAAAACCAAAGTCTTTTATCCATAGACCAGAAGAAAGAGTTGGAAATGACTCCAGCTTTGGAGACAGAGGCACCAGTGGCGTCTACCAGCTCCAAACCAGCTCCAGAAGTGTCCAAAGACAAGCCCAAAGGACCTCAGAAGAAGCAGAGAGGTCCCAAGAACCATCAATGCAAGGGAAAAGGCAAAGCCAATTGGCACAGACCTTACCCACAAGGGTACAGGATCCCCAAATTGGAGCCTTCAGCCATGGACAATGTCTTCAATATGGCCAGAACTCTTATGGAATTCACAGCCAAGGAGAAGGAAAGGATGAACAGGACTTTTCCACACAAATAACTGATGTACAAAGAAGCATTCATGTAGAAATTGGCAAACTTGATGCAAAGTTAAATAAAATTACATCAGACTTAAGTGACTTAAAGAAAAATGACAAGAAATATACTGAATGTTATCAATTATCGAATGTCAACTTTGAGTCAATTATCAATGCTTGTAAGAGAATTGAGAGTACATGTCAAGCTCAGAAGTATGACATGGAAGGTCTTTCCATTTTGAAAATGAATGATAGACTTAAATCTCTTGAAGATCATGTCTTACAAATAGCTGAGAATACCAATCAATTTGCTACACACTTAGCAAAAAGTGATAGTGAAAGGCAGAAGTTAAAGAATGAAATAATTGCAAATGTGGAACAAATTCATAAGAATTATGAACCACATATGCCAAGACATTCTACACCTTTGACTGAATTGAAGCTTTCTGTTAAAGGAAGTTTGAACCCATTCTCAGGAGAAAATGTTATCTCTGCAAAGGATATTCCCAAATTGGAAGAATGGCCAACATTCTCTGGTGAAAGAGAATATAACCATATTGAATTCATCAGCACTATTTATATGTTGCAAGAAGAATTTAATATACCTGATGAAGTCATAGTGGGGAAATTACATTGTCTATTTACCAGAACTGCAAAGAGATGGTATTACAAGATGAGAATAGATCATGGTAAACAAGATTGGTCTTGGTGGAAATCTGAATTGATTACCAAATGGGCCAATAAGTCTTGGCGTTTTAAAATGGAAAATGCTTTTGAAAGTGCCATTTTTAACTCAGAAAAAGATAAACCACTTACTTGGTTCTTCAAACAGAAAGATAGATTATCTGCCTTACACCCAGATATGTCTGACACTATGATTAATATGCAAATATTAAGAAAGTGTGGAGGAGAACTGGAACATGCTATCAAAAGCAGATGTGTGGAACCCGGTTCAACAGAGGACTACATTAATGCTATGGAAGATATCATTACCAGAACAAGAATTGGTAAAACTTGGTATAAAATCCCAATGGAATCCAAGATGGTCTCAAGATTCCCCACAGAGTACAGAAGACCAGAAAGACCTGTCTTGAAGTGTCATAAATGTGGAAGTACTTTACATTTAGCCAACACTTGCCCTAAAAAGACAAAGATCAATGAAGTTCAAGTCATTGAGGAAATTCAGTGTACTTAAGAGAAAGAGGAATCTGATCAAGACTCTGCAATCTCTGAGGATACACCAGTGGAGGACTTTCCCATTGAAAACATCACAGCCTTCTTTGAGGTCACAGAAGTCCATACCCACTTACCACAATATATTGAGGATTGCTGCATCCTGATCAATATCCAGGATTACAGAATGTGTAAGACAAAACCTGCTAGAGGTAAAGGTTATACTGCTGGAGTATCCTGTATAACATCAGTTTGATGAATGATATTGAAGCCAAAGTAAATTTGGATACAGGAGCATTTTGCACTTGTGTGGGCAAAGATTATCTCCAAATTATACTTCCTGAATGGAAAAACCATCTATTACCAATAGCAGGTGTACAATTTAGTAGTGCTAGTAACAATATGTACCCTTTCGGCATATTGGACACTAATATTGTGTTCCCACATCCTGCAGGAAGTGTAAGAATGAAAACTGAGATTGTGGTAATGGATAATTGCACATCTCAGCTCATCATTCTTGGAAATGATTACTTAAATACTTATGGTATTGACATCAATAACCACAAAGACAGATATTTAACAATTGGGGATAACAAAAGGCAAAAATTTGCTTTTTCCAATATGCCAAAACAAATATCTGTAGTATCTTCTGTGCAAGATACTTATAAAGATGAATTTGTGTCTAATCAGCTTGTTGAAGCACAAATTATTTCATCATTGTCACCAAAGATGAGGAATGAACTTATTAATGTGTTATACACATACAACAATGCATTTGCCTCTGATAATGAACCATTAGGTGCTATCAAAGGACATGAAATTGATATTACTCTTAATATTGATAGACCATATCCACCAGTACTTAGAAGACCAGCTTATCCAGCCAGTCCCAGAGCTAGAGAATCCTTGGAAAAACATATCCAAGAGTTAATCCAACTTGGTGTACTAAGGAAAGTAGGCCATAATGAGGAAGTTGAAGTGACAACACCTGTTATTATTGCCTGGCATAATGACAAGTCCATAATGGTTGGAGATCTGAGAGCATTGAATACCTACACAGTTCCAGATAGGTATCCAATCCCCAGAATTCAAGAAACCTTGACTAAATTGTCTAAAGCCAAGTATATAACATCAATGGATGCATTGAAAGGCTTCCATCAAAATGTTTTGACACCCAAAGCTAAGAAATTACTTAGAGTTATCACTCACCGTGGTATTTATGAGTATCTTAGAATGCCATTTGGCATTAAAATGCTCCATCTCATTATCAAAGAATGATGAATACCATCTTTCCTACAGAATTATCTGAAGGATGGCTTATCATTTATATTGATGATATTATCATATGTTCTGATTCATGGTCTTTGCACCTTGAAAGACTTGCAAGAGTACTTCACAAAGTTGCAGAAGTGAATATGAAAATTTCACTTAAGAAATGCAATTTTGGCTTTGAGGAACTCAAAGCATTAGGACATGTTGTTTCTGGTTTAAGCTTGGGTATTGACAAAAAAAAAGTGGGAGCAGTGTTACTTAAGCCAATACCCCCAAATAAAAAAGAAATGATGTCTTTTCTTGGGTTTGCCAGTTATTATAGGCAACACTTGAAAGACTTTGCAATTCTAGCCAAGTCACTTTATAGAATCTGTGATCAACAGACTGTATTTGAGATGACACAGGAAAGAATTAAAGCTTATGAGAAGATAAAGAAAGCTCTTACAGAAGCACCTTTACTCCTCATGCCTGACTGGAATATTCCTTTTGAATTGTACATTGATGCATGTGGAGATGGATTAGGGGCAGCCCTACGCCAAGTCCAAATTATTAATGACAAAACTACAGAAGGCCCAGTTTGTTATATCTCAAGGCAAATCAAACCAACAGAAGCCAGATTTGGTGCAAGCCAGATGGAATGCTTATGTTTGGTATGGGCACTTGAGAAATTGCACTATTATCTTGATGGCAGTGTTTTTGAAGTGATAACTGACTGTAATGCCATGAAATCACTTCTTAACATGAAAACTCCCAACAGACATATGTTGAGATGGCAAATAGCCATTCAAGAATATAGAGGAAACATGACTATAGTCCACAAAGCAGGAAACATTCACAAGAATGCTGATGGACTTAGCAGGTGGGAATTAGCCAACACTCCTGATAACCCAGCTTATGTCCCTTTGTAAGCTGACCCACAGATTCCAATTGAAGGAATTAACATAACTGATATTGGGACTGAATTCTTTTAAGAGGTCAGAGAATCTTATAAGCAAGACAAGAATTGCCATATCTTGACTTCTTTATTAGATAAAGACTGGAAAGATACATCTTTGGTCAATGCACTAGATGAAGTTTGGAGAAATTCCTATTCTGAAGGAGAATTTCACTTGTTTGATGGGATTATTTACCACAGAACCAAACATTCTTGTGTAATGACATTTTGAAGCAGATTGCTTATCAATAAAATTCTTCATGAATGTCATGATAGCATCTACTCTGGACACCTGTCAGAAGACAGAACACTTGAAAAAGTGAATAACTGTGCATGGTGGCTATCTTGGAGAAAAGAAACCATTGAATATTGCCATACCTGTGACAGATGTCAAAAAGAAAACAGGAGTACAGGAAAGAAATTTGGACTTATGATTCATGTTCAAGAACCAAAATCCCCTTGGGAAGTTTTTCACATGGATTGGGTCACAGCACTTCCTCCAAGTGGTGACAAAATTTATAATGCTTGCTTAGTCATTGTTGACAGATATAGCAAGACTCCCATATTCTTACCATGTCATAAAGATGACACTGCTATAGATACTGCTCTTCTTCTATGGAATAGAGTTATTTCTCATACAGGATTATTTAACAATATCATAAGTGACATAGATCCCAAATTCACATCTGCACTTTGGACCAATCTTCATAGATTGTTTGGGACTAAGTTATCATTCTCTACAGCATACCACCCTCAAACAGATGGGCTAGCAGAGAGGATGATTCAAACTTTAGAAGACATGATCAGGAGATTTTGTGCTTATGGGCTAGAATTCAAAGACTCAGATGGCTTTACCCATGACTGGTGCACTCTTATACCTGCATTAGAATTGGAATACAAGACATCAGTCCATTCTTCCACAGGACAAACTCCTGCTATGTTAGGAAAAGGATGGAATCCAAGCCTCCCAGCAGACACACTGAGGAAAGACTTCATTGACGTTCATCCTACAGCTTCCAGCTTCAAATTGATGCTTGATAAAGTAAAACATCATGCAAAACAAAGTATGAATGATGCTTTTGATTATGCAAAATAGAAGTTGGACAAGAGTCATAAAGTACCAGACTTCAAAGTACGGGACTTAGTTCTAGTTTCAACCTTGAATTTTAATAATATCAAAGGCCCAAAGAAACTTCAAGATTCTTATGTAGGACCTTTTGTTATTGTTTCCTAACATGGAACCAATGCAGTTCAAGTGGAATTAAGTGGTTAATTGGAAGAAAAACATCCCACTTTTCCAGTCAGCTTGGTAAAGCCTTATCAACCAGCTGACAAAGAATTGTTTCCTTTAAGGAACCCAACTCCTTTGACTGTACCACCAGTGGAACAGAATGAAAACAAAAAGAAAAGAAAAATCATTAAAGAAAGGAGACTTAGGGGTAAAAACCAAAGAGAATATCTTGTCAGATATAGGAATCCAGTACATGAAGATGAATGGCTGGCAGAATCAGAAATACCTGACTCAGATAAACTCTTAAGAAGATTTAGACATTAAAGAAGGCCACAAGCCTGAATATGTCTATAAATGTGCTTTACATTACTTGATCTGAGTAATATGAAGAGGTTGGACAGCAGACATTAACCCCCTTTGGGGTCTTATTCTTTTATCATTAATAAAATTGTGGTACAATTTTATTCTTTGGTGGGAGGGAATGTGAGCCTTGAGGTATATTTTACATACCCAAATAGGCCACAATTATCTTAAAAATAAAATTTGAATTATGCATAACTCATAAGTCATGCATATATCCAAAATTTATCATTTTTGATTTCAGAAAAGATGAATAACCTTTTATTGAGTAAGTAAATTCATGGATTTAAGGCCAGATTTGGATTCTACACAAAAATTCACGTAGGGTATCTCCATAGAGTGAATAAGCTCAAATTAACCTTTTGAGGTGGTAATATGGAAAATACTTCAATACCACATCATCAATACCACATAAAATATCCGTGAAAATTTTTGTTTTCCTTAATTTCACGCCAAAATAATGGGAATGTGAGAAATTCCATGTTACATATACACTAAGAATAGTGTTATGCATCTTTTGAGCACTTAATATCATGGTATTCTTACATGGACGTTTGGTAAACCCATAGTGGATATCTCACTTGAAGCTTAAATTTCTACTTTGACGTGAAAAATAGGCAAGGGGGACAAAAGACATCAAAGAGAGCCAGGGTACCCAACTTCTGAGGACTCAGAGGCGTGGACTGCTCCAAAGCTTGAATCCATGGCTGATATTGGCCCAATTAGTAAGCTAAAACACTTTGGGAACTTGGTTACCATGTTACAACTACAGTAATTCATAAGAAAATAGCAAATAACCTGCTATTTTGACATGCCAAGGAGGTAAAGAGCTACTTAGACTCCTGTAACCACGTCAATTCTTAATGACTTTCCATGGCTAGACCCTAGAATAGTAATTCAAACCCTTTTGGGACTTTTATTCATTGATTTACCTCGTAGCAACCAGCTAAAGACTGATATTTGCAATTCTATGTAGAAATGAGGTAAAACCTTTAAAAATTCATTAAAAATACAATTATTAAGAAATCTTTCTGAAAGTCTCAGGACCAATGGAGAACTGTATTATCTATGGTACAACCAAAACAAATTACAGCTTTACTAGTAAAATTGAAAGTTTTACTTACAGTTCATTTTTGACTATTCTACGTGAAACACTGAATCTTCAAATATTCACAGTAATTACAACCTGTCATGAAATTGCCAATAACATTAATAACTTTGAGAAATCAATGATTATTTTGGAACAAAAGAATATTTACAGATGTTACTCCTTTTATTCTTAACCATATTGGGGTTGGTAGTCACGTAAAAGCATCAATTAGGTAAGTATGATAATCTTACGTGACAACAGATGATGCAATCAATAATCCAAAAAGATTTATTGTTTTCTCACTCACTGGCTTTTCAGTTTGCTCCATGGAATGCCTCTTTGAGCTGTTGTTGACTTAAAAGAGGCCTCTTCTTGCTGTTTTTTCCAGATCAAATGATCTTATCATTTTATTAAATCATTATTACCAACAAGTGGGAATTAGTTAAACTATTTTTAAGTGTTTTATTCTTTCTGAATCAATCAGAAGGACGTGAAATCATAGAGTTCAACTAGATATTGTTATAATACTGTTATAAATCATTTTGATCCCTAAAATCCACAATTCTACGTCAAATTTCTCTACACTTATCTTTCAATAAGTTCTTTGGAGTATTAGTGAGTCATTTATTTTAAATTCTAAAAGTTTTTCTCTGTCATTAGTTTTCTTCAAGAATTTTCCTTATAATTATTCTTGCAAAAGATAATTATATATTAAAGTAATTTTATTATTTTAATAAAAGAAGTTTTTATCATTAAATTCTTCTTGTAATTGATTCTTGTAGACAATTACTGCTCACTGTTAGAATCACTAGTAGTGTTTAACACGTGAAAGAAATAATTTATAACTTTTTAATTGTGGTTATAATAATATTTTATTATTATATTTCATAAGAACAGACATAGTACTGTTGATCAATAGTAACATTATCATCAGTTTCATAGTCAAATCTTACACAAGTCTTGGAACAGAAAATAATATCATCAATGTAATTGATCAACCATCCTTATGAAAGATCTTCAGGGAAAATTTCATTCATCATTCTTTGGAAGTGTGAAGGTGCAGTTTTGATTCCAAAAGGCATCCTCAAATACTCATACACTCCAAAATGAAAAATGATTCTCAAGTATTTCCTTGCTCTTGGTGTCACTACATTCTGGTGAAATCCTTTAAGGGCATCCATAGTGCTTATATACACTGTTTGACATATTTGGGTGAGGGAAATTTGGATTTTTGGTATTGGGTATCTATCTGGAACAGTGTAAGTGCTCAGAGCTCTAAAGTCCCCAACCATTCTAGATTTTTCATTATGCCATGCCACTTTGACTGGTGTAGTTATTTCTACTTCTTCATTGTGGCCCACTTTTCTTATTACACCATGGTCTAGAAGCTCTCTGATATGAATTTCTGGAGCTTCTCTTGATTTTGGACTTGCTGGATATGCAGGTCTTCTTAAGAGTGGTGGATAAGGTCTCTCAATATTAAGAATAAGGTAAATATCATGACCAATAATTGCCCCTAGAGGCTCTTTATCAGAAGCTAATGCTTCTTTGTGGTCATATAAAATAGCAGAAAGTTCATTTTCTTGTTTATGACTCGAATGAAGGCTTATTTCAGCTTCATTCAACTGTTCAGACTTGAATTTCTCTCGCTCTAAGTTGACTCACAATACTTTGTTCACTGTAATTTGTTTTTTAAATGGTAAAAAGGCAAATTTTTGGCGCTTATTGTCTCCAATAGTAAAGTATCTGTACTTGTTGTTATGTAAATCTATGCCATACATGATCAAATAATCATTTTGCAATATGAAATGGGTACTAGAGAGATTTTCCATAACAACAAATTCAACAGTGATTCTTAAATTTCTATTAATATGTGGAAATATGACACTAGTTTCAAATATTCCCAATGCTTTCATTGGGTTACTTGCACTATTGAGTTTTATGCCATCAATTGGAAACGTTTGATCCTCAAATTTTGGTACACAAGTCTTAAGAAAGGATTTTCCTACACAAGAGCAGAATGCTCCTGGTTCAAGCAGTAGTTTAGTGGGTTTGTTGTCAATTACCACCTCTGTTATACAGGAGTTACCAGCTGTATAACCTTTCCCTCTGTTGGGTTTGGTTTTCATTAACTGTGCATCTTGTATTTTTGATAAATCAAGTTGGTTGTTGCTCAACTGTGGCAAATGTGAATAAGATTCCATGATGTCAAAGGTGGAATTGATATTTCCTATATCTTTTGAAGATTCAGAAAATATTGATTATTTATCATCTGAATTATCTTCAATTGCATCATCATTTTCAAAATCAGGTTCTTTTTCAATGTGAATCTCATTGACTTCCCCCCTTTTTGGACATGTATTGGAAAAATGTGTAGTGCTTTGGCAAATATGGAATTTTCTGATTGTATATGCAGATTTATCTTTCAAATTACTCGAATTTT
Organism: Austropuccinia psidii; assembly: GCA_023105745.1. Lineage (NCBI taxonomy): Eukaryota > Fungi > Basidiomycota > Pucciniomycetes > Pucciniales > Sphaerophragmiaceae > Austropuccinia > Austropuccinia psidii. The sequence continues at coordinate 50,286,709 of JALGQZ010000007.1, read as the reverse complement.
ATTTGGGGTTTTTGTCCACAGACTCCTTCCAAGGTGTATTAAACCTTGTTTTGAGATTCACCCTACTAGAACTAATTCTAGTTCTGGTGGTTACTTCTTCTAATATATTGATAATATCTTCTTCGGAAGGTTGTTCAGTTGTCCTGCTTTTGACAGCATGCTCTAGGTCGCCTCCACATTGTCTCAGAATTGTTCTATGAATCATAAATCCTGACATGTCAGGGTATAATTCTGTTAGTCTATCTTTTTGTTGTCAAAACCATGGTAAGGCTTTGTCCTTATCAGAATTGAATTTTGCAGATTCAAAGGCTGTTTCAACCTTGAACCTCCAAGCATCATTGGCCCATTTGATGATAATTTGGGTTTTCCACCAAGTCCAACTTTGGTGTCCATGTTCTTTTCTCAATTTGATATACCATCTGTGAGCTGATTTGGTAAACAAGGTGTTTAACCTGGCTGTTACCAATCTGTCTGGTAATTCAAAATCCTCTTTGATCATGTCAATACCTCTGATGAATTCCATATGGTCATATTCTCCTTCACCACTGAAGTGAGGCCATTCCTTAATTTTTGGAATTTCTTTCAAGAGTGCTTGGCCCATTTATGGTTCCAAGGTATGAAAAGAAGTATAAAATTCATTTTTTAACTGTGAATTTTCAATATCCAATACTTGTGGATTGGGAATCCCTGTACCCTCATTTTGATGCAGAGGTGTAGACATTCTTGGTAAGGTGTTTAGCAGTTGTTCAATTTCATTAATTTTACTGTTGCTATACCTGTAGGTATTTCTGAATTCCTGTTGGAAGGCTTGTATTAAACTTATCACTTCAATTTTATACATTTCTTCTTTATGTGTCAGCTCTTGCCATAATTCTGTTTGTCTTGTATTATCAGCAGTGACTTGATTCAATTTCATTGTTAATTTTGATACTTCTTCTTGTGAATTATCAAAACACCTTTTCAAGGAAATTATATGTGTCTTTAACTCAGTAAATGATTTTGAAATATCATCAAGAGTTTTCACATTATCCTTTTTGATAGTACTTATGGCGTGTTTTATTCTTGTTTTAATTATGTCATCAATATTGAATTTAGAATATTTGTTTGTTAATTCTTTAATAATGGCAGATTGTTCATTCATCTTAATTAAAAAAGAATTATCATTATTGGAAGTTTCAAATTTTCTTCAAACGTTTTCAAAACATAGAAGTGTTTCATTGATTTGGCTCAGACTCAAGTTATTTGTTTTAAGATTGTCACAAATTGATGTATTTTTATCAGGAAGATAACTTTTTACGTCAGTTATAGCTTCATAAAACTCTGGAATAGAATCAAAAATATCAGAAATCATTTCTGATATTTTAATCTGGCCTCCTTCTTCTTTTTTAATTCCATAGTTGTTCTGGCCATCTAAACTACATTTTTTATGGCATCCTGTTGGAATTTTGGGATCCTTTAGCCCTGGCTGTAAGGTTTGGTGGCTGGTGCTTTTCCTTTACCCTTGTTTGGAGCTTGTGGCTGCCTGTTCACGTTGAAATTGCTGCTGCTGGCCACTGGGGCTGTTTTTGGCACTTGCTTTGGAGGTGGAGGGTTGTTTTTCCTCCATTCTCCTGTTAAGAGCATCATGCTTTTCTTCTCCATCAATGGATGCCAGCCATTGAGCAATTTGCAAGTATTGGGATGGCCAAGGAGTTTTCTCACAGTCAGGTAAGAATTCATTCAGTTTTTCCACAGATCTGCAAGGATCTGGTCCTCCTTGTACTGCAGTGCATTGTTGTGGGCTTTGTGCCTGGCTTTGTATATGTCCACTGAGGCTTCTTGTGGCGGTGTCAGCTCTTCTTGAAGGTAGAATGGTATTATCAGCTTCAGAATGACCTATTTCAGTTGTTTGGAAGTCATCAATTGACTCTTGTCCTTCTGTACCTGAATGGCCTCTGCCATCATCACATCTATTGCCTTTCTGGGAGCTGCTTGAGGGGTTATGGCTGGCTCCTGATCAAGTTGAAGGCATATTTTATGATTAAAAAGGCTTTAAAATAGTATTTTTACGTCAAAAACTTACTATTGGCCAAATTTGTAGCCTTCTGAAGGGTATTACTTATATCCAAGCTAATCAATTCAGAATATATTGGTCCAGGTTGGTTATTTTGAGTCACAATAACAGTACTATTATGGTCTGAATCAACAGTATTGGCAGGGATAATGCTGGTGACTGTTGGGCTGTTTCAATGTTTTCTTGTCTTACCACGTTCTCAGACACTAAAATTAATGATAAAGCCAATTAATTAAGTAAAAAAACATATTCAAAAAAATAAAAAAAATATAAGCCTCACTTATAAGATGAAAAATTTATTTTTTATGGATTTTTCCAATTATAAGTATTTTTTATATGTTTTTTAAATTTTTCAATATAAGAAAAAGGTTTGAGAGTAAAAAAAATATGTCCCAGGTAAAATATCATGGCTGGGCCCTCAAATGTAAGGTGTGGATATGAAAATTTAATAAAATATCAAGTACTTTTCCTGTCCTCAAAATTTATATAAGGTAGAATTATTTAAAAATAGTAAAAAATATTATTTTTAGAGATAAAACACGCCAATTTTATTGTTCTTAACTTTATAAGTATAAAACAATAATATAATAAAAATTTATTGTTTTACCAACAATAAAGATTTATCCAAAAAGACTCTACAGGAGATATTTAAGGAAATCAAAGAAATTTCTTCAAGAGCAATTTCAATTGGAATTAATTGAGCAAAGAGCTGCAAGCAATTAATTAAAGAAAAAAGTATTTAAAAGGATATTTAAAGAGAAAACACGTTCAAAGGTGACCATAATGAATTTGGAAACAAAGTGACAAATCTTTAAGTGTGACCCTTTGAGATATGACCACATACCCAAAAAGGTCACAAGAAATATTTAAAATAATTATACATTAAAAATAATTACCTTAAAACTACAAAAATGGCATAAATAGGCATAAAACTGGGTTTAACGTAAAGCCCAATGAATAAACATGTGAAATAAATTACACCATTGGATTCCCCGTGGTAAAATACACATATACCATTTTTATGGCATATCTGTAAAGTCAATATTTAATGAGTTATAAGTAATAATACCCTATAAAAAACGTAAATCCTTAGTTATTTCAAATACCAATGAAACAACATGTGGAATAAATGGGACCCTTGAATTCCCCATAAACATCCGCACATAACACAATTCAGAAGCTAATCTCCAAAGTCAATACTTAAGGATTTAAGCTGGATATATGCACTTTTTTGGTCAATGCATATATTCCAGGATTTTAGCTAATATCTTTTGAAATATACATTATAGAGTGATGAGCCAAAAATAAAGTCACCACATATTTACTGTAGAAGTACAGAAATGAACTTTATTTCACAAGCTATAAACAAGGTTAAAACCTGTAAGGGATTATTCATTAAAATCAACAGAGCTGTTGACCACTTTGTTGTGAAAGTGGTCCAAACTTAAAAAATGGAGACAGTTGGATTCTACTAGCTCATTCGTTAAGAATGATGTATTTCTTATCACAATATTCAAGGTATAACCCCTTGAAATCATTGTTTGAAGTTCAAAATATTAAATTTCAGCAGAAAAGAGGAGTTACAAGAAAAAGCATCAAAAAAAAAGTTTAGATGATTGAATGAAATGCTCTTGGAAGCTTAAGGAGGACATGCCAAGCTATCAGAATCCACTCTCAGAATAGCTTTAGCGTGTATAAGCTAAAAGTTATTAATGATCAAAGCTTAAGCTTAAATTTGATCATTTAAGATCACTCACTGTAATCTTATTTTAGGTTTAACAGTCATATAAGTGATAAAACTAGTGAATACTATTAAAATATGATTAATCCTAATACAATTCACGAAGCTTAGGCTTCTGCAAAGCCTATTATGTCATCAAACTTAGAGTTATAGTGATAACTCTAAATAATGGTATAATGATGAGGTAAGATGGTTTGATCATGATGTAATCATCCCCAAACCTGGTAATATTGATCAATTCTAGTAGAAAGCATCTGTACACTTCTATTAGAAGCCTTTTGGACTCTAGGAGGAAGGTATTTACTATAAATAGAGCTCTTTTTACTCTGTTTTCCCCTCAGATGCTTACAAAACATTAAATCATCAAATCAAAAGGTAATTTCTTTATTCTTTATATATAAAACTTCTATATTATCAAAGAACAAAGATGATCTTATAATAATCTTCATCTCTGACGTTATTATTGCATTTATTTAATTGTTTTGTCTAAATTTCTCTTAAAAACCTCAATTCCACGTAAAATCAAGAAAAATTGTAATTTCTCTTAAATTGTATTGCAACTTAAATTTAAACAAGTTGTATTTACATTTTTAGGCGTAAAATTCTTCAAAATTATTATATTAAGCATTAAAAGTAGGTTATTGCTCTTATTATAATAATTTTTCTCTATTATTACTTTAATAATTCTATAATTGATATAAATAGTATTTATATTAATTTATAACTTTAATATTAGTAATATTATTGTTATTAATTGTTTTTTATTAATAAAAAACAATTTTTTACGCCTTTATTATTTGTTGGTAACAATAATAAAGTGCTCTTAAATATATTAATTATATTATATTGATCTATTCATTTATTATATCATTATATTTATTTTATAATATAATTATTTCACGCCATAATTATAATAATTCTTTATTATTATAATTATTTTTATCTTATTTGTTGCATTTATAAGGACATTCATAGTACAATAAGTAAAATATTAGTAATTTTTACTTATTGTTTCATAGTCAAAACTTACATTTGGGGGCCTGGCCATGATATTTACTCTAAAAGACCTTTAAAAAGATTCTAATTGGGATTATTAAATAATAAATTATAATTATAATCATGGAATTATGCAATAATTTTATATTTATTGATTTAAATACTATTAGGGCATTTGGAAAGCAATTGTACTGTCTTACACATGGTTTTTCACATCTTTAGACTTGAAAGAACTTTCTTTGAGTGACTCTAGTAATTAAAAAAGATATTTTATAAACTATAAATTAATTTTATAAAAGAATAATACCCATTTTTTATTTTATTCTTTAAAAATAAAAATATAAAAAACAAAAAAAAAATTATAAATAAAAATCCAATGAAAAAGTTATTTTTTATTCATTTTAATTTCATTTATTTATTTATTTTCATTTTTCAAGATATAAAAGCAATTTTTATTGGAAAATTGCCATATCTTACCAAAAATAACACTTTTTATATAAATAATCATATTTATTTGTCTTTTTTAGTGTTTGAAGACAATCCAACAGAGGACAACCAAACCACTGTTGAAAGATTGGTGGAAGAAACTTGTCAAAGTTCTCCAACACCAATAATCACTAAGAAAAAGAAAGCTAAGAAATTAGACTTTCCAGGACCCACCATTCAGGACTCTGAAGGTGAGTACCTCAGTTATAAATCGCCATAAGAAGAATTCCTGTTCTGAAATCCTCTTATTTCTTATTTTTCTTAAAATATGACTACCAGAAGAGGCTCCCAATACTCCATCCAATCAGATGGAGCTGGACTCAGAGGTAGAATTGATTCCTCAAAAGGGAAAAGGAAGGGCAATATCCCCATTGGAACAGAATCCACACAAGGAAGTGCCTTATCCCAAAGGCAAGTCCCAGAAATGCCCATGATATCTGAACCAGAGTTAAAACTAAGCACTGCCTGCATTATTCCATCACCAAGTTCCATGTGACATCACATCACAAAATTCTGGTTCATTTTGAATCACATGTCTGTGCTTATCTATTGTCCATGTGATATTTAATCAACCTATATAGATGTGATGGAATAATTTCTATTACATAAACAGTGGAATGGTTCATTTTATATGAACCTCAGGTTTTTGATGTAAAATCAACCAGAGGTTGATATAAAATTAACCCAAGGTTGATGTAAAATCAACCAGAGGTTGATATAAAATCAATCCAAGGTTGATGTAAAATCAACCCAAGGTTGATGAAAAATCAACCATTGGTTGATGTAAAATCAACAATTGGTTGATGTAAAATCAACCATTGGTTGATGTAAAATCAACCATTGGTTGATGTAAAATCACCCATTGGTTGATGTAAAATCAACCATAGGTTGATGTAAAATCAACCATTGGTTGATGTAAAATCAGCCAGAGGTTGATGTAAAATCAGCCAGAGGTTGATTTAAAATCAACAAAATATTTAGAATGAACCATAGGTTGATGTAAAATCTACCATAGCTTGATGTAAAATCAACCATAGCTTGATGTAAAATAAATCATATGTGAGCCTTAGAGGTAATTTCATGTACCCAAAAGACCACAAATACAAAAATTAGTATATAAATATAAATAAAATAAATTTCTTTATATTTTTAAAATAAAAATTAAAATATAAATATAAAATTATATTCAAAATAAAAAAATTTAATAAACATTTAAAATTAAAATTACATTAAGTTTTGTAATTATAAAATTACATTTATACTTAAAAAAAATAAGTAAAAATGAATTTTTAACAATATTGTAAAAAAATAAATAAATTTGGAAAAAAGTTAAATAACAATTATTATAACTTTTTATCCAATAAATAATTACATAAAAATCATTTCACCATTGGATTCCTCATAAAAAATCAGGTGGGGTCACCTCTGAGTGAAATCTTTGTAACTCAACTCTAAATAAGCTTAAATTAAGTTTTTAGTATTTTCAATACAAAAGTTGAAAATCCTCAAAACCTTAATTTAATTCACACCACATGTGGTGTTAACCATCAATTTTTGTGTTAAAATTGAGGTGTTGTGTTTAGTTTAGAAGTTATGAGGAATTGAAGTATTTTCAATTGAATTCAATTGAAATGTCAAAATGTGCGCGTGTATTACATAAGTGAGCTTTGATTTACATATGAGGTGTCAATTATTACTTTATTTTACTTTACAATTGAATTGAGTTACATATGTAAATTATAAGTATAATACATGATGAGGAATTAAAGGAAAAATAAATTGGAAAGATTAAATTTGGGGGGGAAAAGGAACTCCAGCTCTAAGGGGGAGCTAGACCCCCAAAATCCTTGCTGACAGGCATAGAATGTCAAAATTCACGCAAAAGTTCATCACTTTTGGCCTGGAATTGAGTTACAGGGTCTGTGGACTCAATTGATGATGAGGTTTTGATACCAACTGGGGTAGTTTTAGCTGTTGCCAAGAGTGTAAAACTACCCTTAAGATAAAACCATCATAGTAAAAACAGTTTTAACTGGTTTCTACGTCTCTGACACACATTCTGACGTGTTTTGAAGGCTCTAGGCCTGGTATTGCTATAGTAATGGCTGATTTAAGGGTCTAAAATGGCTAAAAATGGCTTAAACCAGCCCTTTTTGGTCTAAACCAGGGTTCAATGATGCCATAATTGGCTTTTCTGTTGTCAGACTACTTTTCACGACTGACAAGAGTAAACTTTACTTTTGGAGTAAGAGAATTGATGGCTATAAAAGAATTTCTTCTTTGCCCCACTTTTCTCTTCATGTTAGAATCTTTTCCTTTTATTAATTAGTTTAAACACTGTTAAACCAATCAATCAAAGATTCCAACCACCATTTTTAAATCATTTTAATCCTTTTAACCACGTGAAAAAATCATTATAATCATTGTTTGTAACTCTTATAATCATTTTTATCCCTGAACCACCCCAAAAGTGAATTAAAGCATCTTTCATCACTGTACACTTTGTCACTTTGTTTCCAAATTCACTCTGATCACTTTTGGGCATGTTTTCTCTTCAATATTCTTTTTAAAGACTTTGTTCTTTAATTAATTGTTGCGGTTCTTTGCTCAATTAATTCCAATTGAAATTGCTCTTGAAGAAATTTCTTTTGTAGCCTTAAAATATCTCTTGTAGAGTATTTTTTGGATAAATTTTTATTGTTGGTAAAACAATAAATTTTTATAATATTATTGTTTTATACTAATAAAGTTATAAACAATAAAATTGGCGTGTTTTCTCTTAAAAATAATATTTCATACTATTTTTAACTGAATTTTACCTTATACAAATTTTGAGGACAGGAAAAGTACTTGATTTTTAATCAAAGTTTCATATCCACACCTTACATCGTAGCTTGATGTAAAATCCACCAGAGGTTCATGTAATATTAAACATAGGTTGATTTGATATCAACCAAATGTTTTGTATTACCAATCAAAGCTTGAATTGGTATATTAATTTCTCATTATGAGGGATCAAATTTCAATTATGGGCTATCAATTCCCCACCATGAGTTAGCAACTGAGAAGGATGTGGAATAAATTCCTCATTATGTGAAATAAATTCCTCATGATGTGAAACAAATTCAAAATAATGTGAAATAAATTTGACATCATGTGGAATCAATTCCTCATGATGTGAAATCCATTACCCATCATGTGGAATCAATTTCTCATCATTTTGGATCAGTTTCTCATCATTTGAAATCAATTTCCCATCATGTGGAATCAATTTCTCATCATGTGTAATCAATTCCTCATCATGTGTAATCAATGCCACATCATGTGGAATTCATTCCCCAACATGGGAAATCAATTCCCTATGATGTGAAATCAATTCCCCAATATGATGGGGAATTGATTTCTCATGATCAGCAATTCATTTCACATGGTGGGGATTTATCTCCCATGATGAAGAATTAAGTCCACATGATTAGGCATTGATTACACATGATGAGGAATTGATTGAACATGATGAGAAATTGATTTCACATGATGGGGAATGGATTTAACATCATGAGGAATTGATTCCACATGATGTTGAATTGATTTCACATGATGTCGAATTTATTTCACATCATGAGGAATTGATTCTGAATGATGATTAATTGATTTCACATGATGAGTAATTGATTCCACATGATGAGGAATTCATTCCACATGATTCTAAGTTGATAACCCATGGTGGGGAATTGATAGCCCATAATTGAAATTTGATCCCTCACAATGAGAGATTAATATGCCAATTCAAGCTTTGATTGGTAATACAAAAAATTTGGTTTATATTAAATCAACCTATGTTTAATATTACATCAACCTATGGTTGATTTTACATCAACCTATGGTTTATTTTATATCAATCTATGGGTTCTTTTACATCAAGCTATGGTTGATTTTACATCAAGCTATGGTTGATCTTACATCAAGCTATGGTTGATTTTACATCAACCTATGGTTGATTTTACATCAACCTATGGTTTATTTTACATCAACCTATGGTTTATTTTACATCAACCTATGGTTGATTTTACATCAACCTACGGTTGATTTTACATCAACCTATGCTTGATTTTACATCAACCTACGGCTGATTTGACATCAACCTCTTGTTGATTTTACATCAACAACTTGAGGTTCATATAAAATGAACCATTCCACTGTTTATGTAATAGAAATTATTCCATCACATCTATATAGGCTGATTAAAAATCACATGGGGAATATATAAACACAGACATGTGATTTAAAATGAACCAAACGTTTATGATATGACATCACATGGACCTTGGTGATGGAATAATGCAGGCAGTGTAAGTATGAGTGAGTCAAACAGGTACAAATCACATCCAGAGGGCTCAAATAGACATTTACATGAGCCAGTACAAACATTACTACTTAGTGTACAAAGACAAGGACTGGGAAATGTTTCCCCAAATACACCAAGGAGTGATAAACTCCTGGAACATCCTGAAAAAGTTCCTCAAAGAGGAGGAAATAGTGAGATACTCCAATTGATAGAATCCACTATCATCCAAACCTCAAATCAAAAATATCAAGGAGTACCATCCCAAAAAGAAGGAGGAAACCAAGGAAGAAGCCCCAGTAGCTTCTACCAGCAAGCCCCAAGCCAACCCACTTCCCCAAGAAGGGAAGAACAATAAAAATAATTGGAGAAAACCATATTCCCCAAGCTACAGGATTCCAAAAATCCAAAAGGATGCCATGGACAATGTATTCAACATGGCCAGAACCTTGATGGAATTCAAGGACAAGGAAGAAAAAAGAATGAGACAACCTCATTTCCCAAAGAAATAACCTTTCCCAAAGATGTTGTAAATAATTGAACAGAAATTAAAAATAGTATATTACCTCTAAAAGAAATTAAAAACAGTTTATTATCATTACAAGAAATAAACAACAACTTATCCTCTTTAAAAAAAATTGTTGTACAAAATAAAAAAGAAATTAACAACATTAAGTTTATTGTTGAAAATAATAAACCAAAGATTTTGATTGATAACACTCAAAAATTAATACAAGGACAACAAGAATTGTATAAATACATAACGGATATCAAAGATAAAACTTTGACAATCAATTATGACGTGAGTATTGACAATCTTACAGAAAAATTAAACAAACTAAGTATTTCTGTAGAATGATTTGAATAAAAGACTTCATCACACCAAAAATTACTTTTGGACCATGTGGAAAAGAGTGATGAAGCAAGAATGCATCTCAAAGATGACATTCAAAGTTAAATAAGGCTTATTACTGAAAAAATGGATAAAATTCATGAGGCTCACTAAAATAGGCCAAAGTTATCAACACCATTTTCTCACATAAGAATCCCTGTTAAACCAAAAGAGGAATTAACAAATCCATTAATAACAGACTTAAGTCACCAAGACAATAACCAAGTCTTCATGAAGGAAGCACCTCAATTAAAAGAATGGCCAACATTCACTGGAGAAGGTGAATATGACCACATGTCATTTATCAAGACAATTGACATGCTACAAGAAGATTATTCCATACCAGATGAATTAATTACTGCAAGATTACATTCATTGGTTGAAAAATCTTCAAAAAGATGGTATTATGGCATAAGACAAACAAATGGCAAAAATACCTGGTCTTGGTGGAAACAAGAAATAATCACTAAGTGGGCCAGTGATGCCTGGAGGTAGAAGATAGAGAATACATTTGAAAATTCTTTCTTTGACCCAGACAAAGAAAAACCTTTAACTTGGTTCTTAAAACAAGTTGAAAGACTCAATGCATTGTACCCAGAAATCTCACAAAAAATGGTGCACATGAAAATACTTCAGAAATGTGGAGGAGAGCTAGAACATGCCCTAAGAAGCAGGTGTATAGAACCATGCTCCACAGAAGAGTATATCAATGCACTAGAGGACATAATGACAAGAACAAAAATTGGCAGAACTTGGAAGAAATTGGACATTAAAAGTCCAAATAAGCCATTTATCAAAAAAGATAAATCAAAAGAAGCTTTCAAGCCCAATAAATCCAACAATAATGAGCAAAGAAAATGCCACAAATGTTGAGGTATTGGAAACTTAGCCAATAACTGCCTCAAAAAGGCAAAAATTAATGAAATTGTTGAAACTGAAAACCACCATGACAAATAAGAGGAATCTGACTCTGAAAAAGAAACAGAAGAGTCAGAAAGTTCTGAAAGTGATGAAAATGATATAATTAATGCACAAATTAATAATATTGATATAATTTATGAATTACTAGATGTTAACTCAAACTTACCACAAGTTGGAACATCTGACACAAACCTGACAAATATACAAGATGCCAAAGTGTACAGAACCAAACCTGCTAAAGGAACGGGATATACAGCAGGAAAATCAAGTATAAGTATTGTTATGGTTGATAACCAAGAAGGAAAAGTGAACTTGGATACAGGAGCATATTGTACCTGTGTTGGTAAAAGTTATTTAAAAACCATTGTCCCAGATTGGCAAGAAAAACTTATGCCAATACAAGGTGTCAAATTTAGTAGTGCAAGTGAGAGTGTGAGCCTTGAGGTATATTTTACATACCCAAATAGGCCACAATTATCTTAAAAAGAAATTTTGAATTATGCATAACTCATAAGTCATGCATATATCCAAAATTCATCATTTTCAATTTCAGAAAAGATGAATAACTTTTTATTGAGTAAGTAAATCCATGGATTTAAGACCAGATTTGGATTCTACACAAAAGTTCACCTAGGGTAGCCCCATAGAGTGAATAAGCTCAATTTAAGTATTTGAGGTGGTAAAATGGAAAATACTTCAATACCACATCATTAATACCACATAAAAGATCCGTGAAAAGTTTTGTTTTTCTTGATTTTAAGCCAAAATAATGGGAAAGTGAGAAATCCCATGTTACATATACACTAAGAATAGTGTTATTCATGTTTTGAGCACTTAATATCATGGTATTCTTACATGGACTTTTGGTACACCCATAGTGGATATCTCACTTTAAGCTTAAATTTCTATTTTTATGTGAAAAATAAGCAAGGGGGACAAAAGACATCAAAGAGAGCCAGGGTACCCAACTTCTGAGGCCTCAGAGGCGTGGATAGCTCCAGAGCATGGATCAATGGCTCATCTTGGCCCAATTGGTAAACTAAAACTCTTTGGGAACTTGGTTACCAAGTTACACCTACTGTAATCTTAAGAAAATAGCAAATAACCTGCTATTTTGACATGCCAAGGAGGTAAAGAGCTACTTAGACTCCTGTAACCACGTCAATTCTTAATGACTTTCCATGGATAAACCCCAAAAGAGTAATTAAAACCCTTTTTGGACTTGTATCCATTGATTTACCTCATAGCAACCAGTGAAACACTGATATTTGCAATTCTACATAGAAATGAGGTAAAAACTTCAAAAATTCGTTAAAAATACAATTCTTAATGAATCTTTATGAAACTTTCAGGACCAATAGAGAACTGTATTATCCATGGTACAACCAAAAAGAATTACAGTTTTACTAGTAAAATTAAAGGTTTTACTTATAGTCCATTTTTGACCATTCTACGTGAAACACTGAATCTTCAAAAATTCACAGTAATTAAAAACTGTGATGAAATTGGAAATAACATTGATAACTTTGAGAAATAAATGATTATTTTGGAATAAAAGAAGATTTACAGATGTTACTCCTTTTCTTCTTAACCATATTGGGGTTGGTAGTCACGTAAAAGCATCAATTAAGTAATTATGATAATCTTACGTGACAACAGATGATGCAATCATTAATCCAAAAAGGTTTATTGTTTTCTCACTCACTGGTTTTTCAGTTTGCTCCATGGAACTCCTCTGTGAGCTGTTGTTGACTTAAAAGAAGCCTCTTCTTGCTGTTTTTTCCGTATCATCATCTTATCAATTTATTAAATCATTATTACCAACAAGTAAGTATTAGTTACAAGCTATTCTTAAGTGTTTTAAATCTTTCAGAATCAACCAGAAAGACGTGAAATCATAGAATCCAACTATATATTGTTGTAATACTGTTATAAATACTTTTGATCCCTTAAATCCACAATTCCATGTCAAATTTCTCTACTTTTATCTATCAATAAGTTCTTTGGAGTATTAGTGAGTCATTTATTTTTAATTCTTAAAGTTTTTCTCTAGTAATAGTTTTCTTCAAGAATTATCTTTATAATTATTCTTGTAAAAGATAATTATATATTAAAATAATTTTATTATTTTAATAAAAGAAGTTTTTATTATTAAATTCTTCTTGTAATTGATTCTTGTAGACAATTACTGCTCACAGTTATAATCACTAGTAGTGTATAACATGTGAAAGAAATAATTTTATATTTATTTAATTGTGGTTATAATCATTTTTTATTATTATATTTCATAAGAACAGACATAGTACTGTTGATCAATAGTAATATTATCATCAGTTTCATAGTCACATCTTACATTTGGGGGCCTGGCCGTGTTTTTTGAACCTTGTACCCTTAATTAATATATTTTTAAGCTCTAAAATATATTAATTTAATAATTTTTTTTCTTTCATTTTAAAGTTAAAATAATTCTTATTTTTGAAATTGTTTTGGAAATATTTTTCATTGAGGAATTTGGTTTAATTTTATACTGTTTTTACACGTGGCTTTTTCACATCCAAAAACTTATAAAATTATTCTTTGAGTTACTCTGAATTAATTTTCATTCAAAATCTTAAATTTTAATTTTTTTTTCCTTAAAAAAGAATAATTTTTTAATATTAAAAAATATAAAACTTATAAAAAATCTTTAAAAAATATTTTAAAAAGTATAAAAAATAATTTTTTCTCTTTTATAAATCTTTTCTAGTGTCTTTAATCAAATACTGTGCAGCTGGCAACAGACTCAATAAAAGATATATTACTAGCCCAGAATCTTCAGAAGCAGAATCTGAGGAAAGTATTGAGGTGCAAATTGCTAAAAGAGGCACCTTATTTAATTCTGAAAAGAATGAATTACCACCAAAAGGTGTGTTTTTATCTTTATTTTTACTCTTTATCCTTAAATTGACATAAAAATGGTGCATACCACAAATGGAAGCAACTATTCAGTCCAACCAGATGGATGTGGAAAAGGAAGAGTCAAGGCCAAATCCAGAAGTGCCAAGTCTTCCACAAGAAAGACACATTTGGAGGATGCCAGAGTTGCCCCCCATTCCCCAAGGTCTGTACCAACAGATTTTGACGTGAATTCAGAGCCTGAGCTGATTTATGGTAATATTTCCAGGGCTAAACCACTTTCAGGTGGCAGCAATAGAAATATATCAATGCCAGTACAAAAACTGGTTCAGAGCAGCCAAGGAAGAGGAGTGGGAAATCTTCCCAAGCCTTTGGCAGGGGGCCATGAACTCCTACTTACACATCAAGAGCTTTCTGGGTCAGGAGAAGACCATAGAACTCTTAGGAGGTTGGAGCCCCCTGTCTTGCAAAGACAAGGTCAAAAAGATAAAGAATTGGTTGAAGAACCAAAGTCTTTTATCCATAGACCAGAAGAAAGAGTTGGAAATGACTCCAGCTCTGGAGACAGAGGCACCAGTGGCGTCTATGTAACAACCATCCATCAGGGGTAAGGGTATTCATTCATACACCCACTCAAACACCTCAAATCAGCAAATCCAGTATCTGCATCAGCAGTCAGTTTCAGCAATCTTCATTCTGAAACATGCATACAGTTTGGTACATCAATACAGCCTGTCAATACTTGTACAGGATGGATTGACCCAATACAGTTTCAATACACCAGTATGAAACTGTATGATCACTCAAATACACCACACCTCTTGTACAGGTTCTGTACAGCTGTACAGGACCTGTATTGGCCAGACTCAATTCAGTAATCAATTATTCTCATGAAAATTCTTCTCTGGATCAGGGCTGGTGATTCTCACATATACCAGCCCCTCTTTCTCCCCCCTGGGGACTTTTCCCCAGTTAATTAATTTAGTTGATTTATTATTATCTGAATATTCTTATCCTTATATTTTGGGTATTATATTTATTTAATCTTAAGTTAGTCTTTGCCTTTTTTCTTTCTTCGCCTGTACAGTATGAGTTGGGTGGCCATATCCTTATTAACCCTTCTCTTTCCATTCTGACAGGTTGAAACAGTGGACTTGGACTTGTTTGTGGTTGGCTCTTCTATTTCTTATTCTTATTTCTTTGTTGCTGCTTTTCTTATATTCATTCTTTTAGTAATTCATCTTTAACCCTCTTAAGTGTATCTCATCTTATCCTATCCTTGAGCCCTCCATAAGTGAGTCCCAGTTTACTGAGTGCCAGGCCCTCTTCACTTCGAAGAGCCCCTGTGACAGTCTACCAGCTTCAAACCAGCTCCAGAAGTGTCCAAAGACAAGCCCAAGGGACCTCAGAGGAAACAGAAGGGTCCCAAGAACCATCAAGGCAAAGGAAAAGGCAAAGCCAATTGGCACAGACCTTACCCACAAGGGTACAGGATCCCCAAATTGGAGCCTTCAGCCGTGTACAGTGTCTTCAATATGGCCAGAACTCTGATGGAATTCACAGCCAAGGAGCAGGAAAGGAGGAACAGAAACCTTCCACTCAAATGATTGGTGTACAGACTAGTATCAATGTAGAAATTGGTAAACTTGATGGAAAGTTAACTAAAATTTCATCAGATATAGTTGAATTAAAGAAAAAATACTTTGAATTGCACCAAGTGACAAATGCCAAACTTGACTCAATTACCAATTCTTGCAAAAGAATTGAAAATATGTGCCAAATTCAGCATGATGAAATGGAAGATCTTTCCATTTTTAAGGTAAATGATCAACTTACAATTTTGCAAGACCAAGTCTTAAAAATAGTTGAGAATACCAATCAATTTGCCATACACTTAGCAAAAAGTGACAGTGAAAGGCAGAAGTTGAAGAATGAAATAATTGCAAGTGTGGAACAACTTCATAAGAATAATGAACCACATATGCCAAGACATTCTACACCTTTAACTGAAGAGAAACTTTCTGTTAAAGAAAGTCTCACCCCATTCTTAGGAGAAAATGCCTACTCTACAAGGGATATTCCCAAAATAGAAGAATGGCCAACATTCTCTGGTGAAGGAGAATAAAACCATATTGAATTCATCAGGACTATTGATATGTTGCAAGAAGACTTCAATATACCTGATGAAATCATAGTGGGAAAATTACACTGTTTATTTACCAGGACTGCAAAGAAATGGTATTACAAAATGAGGATTGATCATGGTAAACATGACTGGTCTTGGTGGAAATCTGAAGTGATTACCAAATGGGCCAATAATTCTTGGAGGTTTAAAATGGAAAATGCTTTTGAAAGTGCCATTTTTAACTCAGAAAAAGACAAACCACTTACTTGGTTCTTCAAACAAAAAGACAGATTATCTGCTTTACACCCAGATATGTCTGACACTATGATTAATGTGAAAATATTAAGAAAGTGTGGAGGAGAACTGGAACATGCTATCAAAAGCAGATGTGTGGAACCTTGTTCAACAGAGGACTACATTAATGCTATGGAAGATATCATTACCAGAACAAGAATTGGTAAGACTTGGATTAAAAACCCAAGAGAGTCCAAAATAGTCTTAAAGATTCCTAGAGAGGAAAGAAGACCAGAAAGACCTGTCTTGAAGTGTCATAAATGTGGAAGTACTTCACATTTAGCCAACACTTGTCCTAAGAAGACAAAGATCAACTAAGCTCAAGTAATTGAAGAAATTCAGTGTACTGAAGAGAAAGAGGAGTCTGATCAAGATTCTTCAGTCTCTGAAGATACACCAGTGGAGGACTATCCCATTGAGAACATTTCAGCTTTCTTTGAGGTCACAGAAGTCCATACCCACTTGCCACAGTACAGTGAGGATTGCTGCAACCTGATCAATATTCAAGATGCCAGAATGTGTAAAACAAAACCTGCTAGAGGAAAGGGTTATACTCCTGGGGCATCCTGTATCACATCAGTTCTGATGAGTGATATTGAAGCCAAAGTAAATTTGGATACAGGGGCATTTTGCACTTGTGTGGGCAAAGATTATCTCCAAATTATACTTCCTGAATGGAAAAGCCATCTATTACCAATAGAAGGTGTACAATTCAGTAGTGCCAGTAACAATATGTACCCCCTGGGCATATTGGACACTAATATTGTATTCCCACATCCAGCAGGAAGTGTAAGAATGAAAACTGAGATTGTAGTAATGGATAATTGCACATCTCAGCATATCATTCTTGGAAATGATTACTTAAATATTTATGGTATTGATATAAATAACCATAAGGACAGATATTTCACAATTGGAGATAACAAGAGACAAAAATTTGCTTTCTCCAATATGCCAAAACAGATATCTGTAGTATCTTCTGTCAAGGATACTTACAAAGATGAATTTGTGACTAATCAACTTGTTGAAGCACAAATTAATCAATCATTGTCACCAAAGATGAGGAATGAACTTATTAATGTGTTATACACATATAAAAATGCATTTGCCTCTGATAATGAACCATTAGGCGCTATAAGAGGACATGAAGTTGATATTACTCTTAATATTGACAGACCATATCCTCCAGTACTTAGAAGACCAGCTTATCCAGCCAGTCCCAGAGCTAGAGAAGCCTTGGAAAAACATATCCAAGAGTTGATCCAACTTGGTGTGCTAAGAAAATTAGGCCATAATGAGGAAGTTGAAGTGACAACACCTGTTATTATTGCATGGCATAATGATAAGTCAAGAATGGTTGGAGATTTCAGAGCATTGAATACCTACACAGTTCCAGATAGGTATCCAATCCCCAGAATTCAAGAAACCTTGACTCAATTGTCTAAAGCCAAGGATATAACATCAATGGATGCATTGAAAGGGTTCCATCAAAATGTTTTTACGGCTAAAGCTAAGAAATTACTTAGAATTATCACTCACTGTGGTATTTTTGAGTATCTTAGAATGCCATTTGGCATTAAAAATGCTCGATCCCATTATCAAAGGATGATGAACACCATCTTTCCTACAGAATTGTCTGAAGGATGGCTTATCATTTATATTGATGATATTATCATATGTTCTGACTCATGGTCTTTGCACCTTGAAAGACTTGCAAGAGTACTTCACAAAGTTGCAGAAGTGAATATGAAAATTTCACTTAAGAAATGCAACTTTGGTTTTGAAGAGCTTAAAGCATTAGGACATATTGTTTCTGGTTTAAGCTTTGGTATTGACAAAAACAAAGTAGCAGCAGGGTTACTTAAACCAATACCCCGGAATAAAAAAGAAATGATGTCTTTTCTTGGGTTTGCCAGTTACTATAGGCAACACCTGAAAGACTTTGCAATTCTAGCCAAGTCACTTTATAGAATCTGTGATCAACAGACTGTATTTGAGATGACACAGGAGAGAATTAAAGCTTATGAGAAAATAAGGAAAGCCCTTACAGAAGCACCTTTACCCCTCATGCCTGACTGGAATATTCCTTTTAAGCTGTACATTGATGCATGTGGAGATGGACTAGGGGCAGCTCTACATCAAGTCAAGATTATTGATGACAGACCTACAGAAGGACCAGTTCGTTACATCTCAAGACAAATCAAACCAACAGAAGCCAGATATGGTGCAAGCCAAATGGAGTGCTTATGTTTGGTATGGGCACTTGAGAAACTACACTATTATCTTTATGGCAGTGTTTTTGAAGTGATAACTGACTGTAATGCTGTGAAATCACTTCTTAACATGAAAACTCCCAACAGACATATGTTAAGATGGCAACTAGCCATTCAAGAATATAGAGGAAACATGACTATAGTTCATAAAGCAGGAAACATTCACAAGAATGCTGATGGACTTAGTAGATGGGCTTTAGCCAACACTCCTGATAACCCAGCTTATGTACCTTTGGAAGCTGAACCACAGATTCCAATTGAAGGAATTAACATAACTGATATTGGGACTGAATTCTTTGAAGAGGTCAGAGAATCTTATAAACAAGACAAGAATTGCCATATCTTGACTTCTTTATTAGATAAAGACTGCAAAGATACATCTTTAGTTAATGCACTTGATGAAGTTTGGAAAAATTCCTATTCTGAAGGAAGATTTCACTTGTTTGATGGGATTATTTACCATAGAACAAAACATTCTTGTGTGATGACACTGTGTAGTAGATTACTTATCAATACCATTCTTCATGAATGTCATGATAGTATCTACTCTGGACACCTGTCAGAAGACAGAACACTTGAAAAAGTGAAGAACTGTGCATGGTGGCCATCTTGGAGGAAAGAAACCATTGAATATTGCCATACCTGTGATAGATGCCAAAAAGCAAACAGGAGCACAGGCAAGAAATTTGGATTGATGATCCATATTCAAGAACCAAAATCCCCTTGGGAAGTTGTTCACATGGATTGGGTCACAGCACTTCCTCCAAGTGGTGACAGAAGTTATAATGCTTGTTTAGTCATTGTAGACAGATATAGCAAAACTCCCATATTCTTACCATGTCATAAAGATGACACTGCTATGGATACAGCTCTTCTTTTATGGAGTAGAGTTATTTCTCATACAGGATTATTTAAGAATATCATAAGTGACAGAGATCCCGAGTTCACATCTGCACTTTGGACCAATCTTCATAGATTGTTTGGGACTAAGTTATCATTCTCTACAGCATATCACCCTCAAACAGATGGGCTAGCAGAGAGGATGATTCAGACCTTAGAAGACATGATCAGGAGATTCTGTGCTTATGGATTAGAATTCAAAGACTCAGATGGCTTCACCCATGACTGGTGCACTCTGATACCTGCACTAGAATTGGCATACAAGACATCAGTCCATTCGTCCACAGGACAAACTCCTGCTATGTTAGAGAAAGGATGGAATCCAAGACTCCCAGCAGACACACTGAGGAAAGACTTGATTGACATTCATCCTTCAGCCTCAAGCTTCAAGATAATGCTTGATAAAGTCAAACACCACACAAAACAAAGTATGGATGATGCTTTTGATTATGCAAAACAGAAGTGGGACAAGAGTCATAAAGTACCAGACTTCAAAGTAGGGGACTTAGTTCTAGTTTCAACCTTGAATTTTAATAATATCAAAGGCCCAAAGAAACTTAAAGATTCTTATGTAGGACCTTTTGTTATTGTTGCTTTACATGGAACCAATGCAGTTCAAGTGGAATTGAGTGGTGAATTGGAAAATAAACACCCCACATTTCCAGTCAGCTTGATAAAACCTTATCAACAAGCTGATAAAGAATTGTTTCCTTTAAGAAACCCAACTCCTTTAACTGTACCACCTGTGGAACAGAATGCAGACAAAAAGATAAAGAAAGTCATTAAAGAAAGGAGACTTAGTGGTAAAAATCAATGAGAATATCTTGTCAGATATAGAATTCCAGTACATGAAGATGAATGGATGGCAGAATCAGAAATACCTGACTCAGATAAACTCTTAAGAAGATTTAGACATGAAAGAAGGCCACAAGCCTGAATATGTCTATAAATGTGCTTTAAATTACTTGATCTGAGTAATGTAAAGAGGTTGGACAGTGGACATTAACCCCCTTTGGGGCCTTATTCCTTTATCACTAATAAAATTGTAGTACAATTTTATTTTTTGGTGGGAGGGAATGTGAGCCTTGAGGTATATTTTACATACCCAAATAGGACACAATTATCTTAAAAAGAAATTTTGAATTATGCATAACTCATAAGTCATGCATATATCCAAAATTAATCATTTTCAATTTCAGAAAAGATGAATAACTTTTTATTGAGTAAGTAAATCAATGGATTTAAGACCAGATTTGGATTCTACACAAAGAATTCACCTAGGGTAGCCCCATAGAGTGAATAAGCTCAATTTAAGTATTTGAGGTGGTAAAATGGAAAATACTTCAATACCACATCATTAATACCACATAAAAGATCCTTGAAAAGTTTTGTTTTTCTTGATTTTAAGCCAAAATAATGGGAAAGTGAGAAATCCCATGTTACATATACACTAAGAATAGTGTTATGCATGTTTTGAGCACTTAATATCATGGTATTCTTACATGGACTTTTGGTACACCCATAGTGGATATCTCACTTTAAGCTTAAATTTCTATTTTTACGTGAAAAATAAGCAAGGGGGACAAAAGACATCAAAGAGAGCCAGGGTACCCAAATTCTGAGGCCTCAGAGGCGTGGATAGCTCCAGAGAATGGATCCATGGCTCATCTTGGCCCAATTGGTAAACTAAAACTCTTTGGGAACTTGGTTACCAAGTTACACCTACTGTAATCTTAAGAAAATAGCAAATAACCTGCTATTTTGACGTGCCAAGGAGGTAAAAAGCTACTTAGACTCCTGTAACCACGTCAATTCTTAATGACTTTCCATGGATAAACCCCAAAAGAGTAATTAAAACCCTTTTTGGACTTGTATCCATTGATTTACCTCATAGCAACCAGTGAAACACTGATATTTGCAATTCTACGTAGAAATGAGGTAAAAACTTCAAAAATTCATTAAAAATACAATTCTTAATTAATCTTTATGAAACGTTCAGGACCAATAGAGAACTGTATTATCTATGGTACAACCAAAAAGAATTACAGTTTTACTAGTAAAATAAAAGTTTTACTTATAGTCCATTTTTGACCACTCTACGTGAAACACTGAATCTTCAAAAATTCACAGTAATTAAAGCCTGTGATGAAATTTGCAATAACATTGATAACTTTGAGAAATCAATGATTATTTTGTAATGAAAGAAGATTTACAGATGTTACTCCTTTTATTCTTAACCATATTGGGGTTGGTAGTCACGTAAATGCATCAATTAAGTAATTATGATAATCTTACGTGACAACAGATGATGCAATCATTAATCCAAAAAGGTTTATTGTTTTCTCACTCACTGGTTTTTCAGTTTGCTCCATGGCACTCCTCTGTGAGCTGTTGTTGACTTAAAAGAAGCCTCTTCTTGCTGTTTTTTCCGTATCATCATCTTATCAATTTATTAAATCATTATTACCAACAAGTAAGTATTAGTTACAAGCTATTCTTAAGTGTTTTAAATCTTTCAGAATCAACCAGAAAGACGTGAAATCATAGAATCCAACTATATATTGTTGTAATACTGTTATAAATCCTTTTGATCCCTTAAATCCACAATTCCATGTCAAATTTCTCTACTTTTATCTATCAATAAGTTCTTTGGAGTATTAGTGAGTCATTTATTTTTAATTCTTAAAGTTTTTCTCTAGTAATAGTTTTCTTCAAGAATTATCTTTATAATTCTTCTTGTAAAAGATAATTATATATTAAAATAATTTTATTATTTTAATAAAAGAAGTTTTTATTATTAAATTCTTCTTGTAATTGATTCTTGTAGACAATTACTGCTCACAGTTATAATCACTAGTAGTGTATAACACGTGAAAGGAATAATTTTAAAATTATTTAATTGTGGTTATAATAATTTTTTATTATTATATTTCATAAGAACAGACATAGTACTGTTGATCAATAGTAATATTATCATCAGTTTCATAGTCACATCTTACAGAGAGCATGAAGCCCCTTGGAATAATTGATTTAACACTAATTTTTCCTCACCCCTCACAATGTGTCAGAATTAAAGTAGAGTTTTTAGTAATGGACAACTGTACTAGTAATAACTTCATACTTGGAAATGACTGCTTGTCAATTTATGGTACAGATATCTCTATCCAAAAAGATAGATATTTTACCATAGGAGACAACAAAAGACAAAAGTTTGGCTTCTTAAATAACAAAAACCAAATTACAGTTATTAAGAATGAAGAGAAAAGTCCAGAAAAGGAACTTTTTATATCTCAACAACTCAAAGAGGCAGAATTCAATCAAGAATTAACAGAAAAAATGAAAGGAAAATTGATTGACCTCTTATTTAAGTACAAAAACGCCTTTTCAACTGACAAAGAACCACTAGGTTCCATAATTGGGCATGAGGTGGATATAATTCTTAATGTGGAAATGCCTTACCCACCTTTACTAAGAAGAACTGCTTACCCAGCTAGTCCAAGGGCTAAAGCCTTGGAGGTACACATTAAAGAATTCATGGACCTTGGAGTATTAAGAAAAGTAGGACATAATGAACAGGTAGAGGTCACTACACCTGTCATTATAACTTGGCATAATGGAAAATCAAGAATGGTGGGGGAATTTGGAGCTCTAAGCACCTATACTATCCCTGACAGATATCCAATACCCAGAGTCCATGAGACATTAACACAATTATCTCAGGCTAAGTTCATCACAGCCAAGGATTCTCTAAAGGGTTTTAATCAAAGTGTCTTAACAGACAATTCCAAGAAACTACTAAGGATAATATTCCACTGTGGAATTTTTGAATATATCATAATGCCATTTGGTATAAAAAATTCATCATCCCATTACCAAAGGATGATTAATACCATATTTCCTCAAGAATTATCAGAAGGATTAGTCCAAGGGCTAAAGCCTTGGAGGTACACATTAAAGAATTCATGGACCTTGGAGTATTAAGAAAAGTAGGACATAATGAACAGGTAGAGGTCACTACACCTGTCATTATAACTTGGCATAATGGAAAATCAAGAATGGTAGGAGACTTCAGAGCCCTGAACACCTATACCATTCCAGACAGATATCCAATACCCAGAATCCATGAGACATTGACACAATTGTCACAAGCTAAGCTCATTACAGCCATGGATGCCTTAAAGGGTTTTCATCAAAATTTCTTAACAGAAAATGCCAAGAAGCTACTGAGGATAATAGTCCACTATGCAATTTTTGAATACTTAAGAATGCCATTTGGCATAAAAAATGAACCTTCCCATTATCAAAGGATGATGAATACCATATTTCCTCAAGAATTATCAGGAGGATGGTTAATTATCTATATTGATGATATCATAGTTTTCTCCGAAACTTGGGAAAATCACCTTACAAGACTAGAAAGGGTACTACAAAAAATAGTGCAAGTGAATATGAAAGTTTCCTTGAAAAAGTGTCATTTTTCATACATTGAACCAAAAGCACTAGGAAATGTTGTATCTGGACTTAGTCTAGGCATAGACAAGAATGAAGTAGCAGCAGTACTACTTAAATCAATGCTTCAAACCAAAAAAGAATTTCAATCATTTCAAGGATTTGCTGGTTACTATAAAAAGCATATAAAGGACTTTGCAAAAATTGCCAAATCCTTGTATAAAATATGTGATCAACAAACAGTCTATGAAATGACAGAAGAAAGAGTCAAGGCATATGAAGAATTGAAAAATTTGCTAACAAATGCCCCATGTATTCTAATGCCAGATTGGAAACTACCCTTCAAACTTTACATTGATGCTTGTGGAGAAGGACTAGGTGCTGCACTACACCAGACACAAATAATCAAGGATAAACCAGTGGAAGGACCAATTTGTTTTATTTCAAGACAGATAAAGCTAACAGAAGCAAGATATGGAACAAGCCAAGTGGAATGCCTCTGCTTAGTGTGGGCTTTAAAAAAATTACATTATTACTTGGATGGAACAGTATTTGATGTGATTACAGATTGTAATGCTGTAAAATCTCTATTACATATGAAAACTCCAAATAGACACATGCTGAGATGGCAAATTGCTATCCAAGAATATAGAGGAAATATGACTATAGTTCATAAATCTGGTAATATTCATAAAAATGCATATGATCATAGCAGATGGGCTCTAGCAAATACCCCTGACAATCCACCATGGGTACCACAGGAAGAGCACCATATAGAAGGAATATG
The DNA here is from genome assembly GCA_023105745.1 of Austropuccinia psidii. NCBI lineage: Eukaryota > Fungi > Basidiomycota > Pucciniomycetes > Pucciniales > Sphaerophragmiaceae > Austropuccinia > Austropuccinia psidii. The sequence continues at coordinate 50,261,555 of JALGQZ010000007.1, read as the reverse complement.
TGTCACAGACATTGGCACAGAATTCTTTAACCAAGTTAAAGAAAGCTCTAAGATAGAGAAGAATTTCCATATCTTAAGCCAACTTCTAATGAAAGACTGCAAAGATCCATCACTTTCATCAAAACTAGATGAAACATGGAAAAAGGCATATGATGAAGGAAGATTCCACCTCCTTGATGGAATCCTTCACCATAGAACAAAACACACATGTGTTATGGCCTTAACAGATAGAACCCTGATAAACACTATTTCACATGAGTTCCATTATAGTGTTGCAGCTGGACATCTTTCAGAAGACAAAACACTAGAAAGGGTGAAAACCTGCTCTTGGTGGCCAAATTGGAAGAAAGATGTTGCAGAATACTGCCAAACCTGTGACAGATGTCAAAAAGCCAACAGAGCCACAGGAAAGAAATTTGGAATGATGATCCAAATCCAAGAACCAAAATCCCCTTAGGAAATAGCTCATATGGATTGGGTAACAGCATTACCTCCAGGAGGAGACAGAAGCTATAATGCATGCCTAGTATTAGCTGACAGGTATAGAAAAACTCCCATGTTCCTACCATGTCACAGAGATGACACAGCTATGGACACAGCCATAATGATATGGAATAAAGTCATTAGCCATACAGGCTTATTCCAGAATATTATAAGTTCCAGAGACCCAAAATTCACTTCAGCATTATGGACAAATCTCCATAACTTGACTGGGACAAAGTTATCATTATCAACAGATTACCATCCTCAAACTGATGGTTTAGCAGAAAGAATGACACAAACCTTGGAAGACATGATCAGACGCTTCTGTGCTTATGGACTAGAATTCAAAGATTCTGATGGTTTTACCCATTATTGGTGTACACTAATACCAGCCCTTGAACTGGCATATAAAACATCAATCCATTCTTCTACTGGAAAAACACCATCAATGCTAGAAAAAGGTTGGAATCCAAGACTTCCTTATGATACCCTCAAAAAGGACTTAGTGGATATACATCCAACAGCAAGCAGTTTTAAGATAATGCTTGACAAAGCAAGACACAATGCAAACAGATGTATGCAAGATTCTTTCAAATATGCAAAAGAAAGATGGTATAAAAGTCATAAACCACCTGAATTCAAAATAGGAGACTTTGTCCTAGTATCAACCCTTAATTTCAATAAAATAAAAGGTCCAAAGAAATTGAAAGATTTTTTTGCAGGACCATTTATGATAAAGTCACTTCATGGACCCAATGCTGTGAAATTGGAACTCACAGGTGAATTAATGAACAAACACCCAACTTTCCCTGTAAGTCTGATAAAACCTTACATCTCAAGTGACAAGGATTTATTTCCACTAAGAAATAAACCCCCACTTGAAATTCCCCCCTTGGAAGAAGGAGTAGAAAAGAAAATTGTAAAAGTCCTTAAAGAAAGAAGGACAAGAAACAAAAAAGAAAGAGAATACCTTGTAAGGTATAGAAATTCAACTCAAGAAGATGAATGGCTACTTGAGAAAGATATAACAAATGATGATAAGCTACTAAGAAGGTTCAGACATGAAAGAAAACCTAAAGAATAGAAAAGTTAAAGCATTATTGTGCTTCAAGACTAACAAAGTCTATTGAAGAGGTAGGACAGTGGATGGTACCCTAATTACACATATCAGATTGTGGTACAATCTTTTTTGGTGGTAGGGAATTTGAACCTTTGAGATATGACCACATACCCATAAAGGTCACAAGAAATATTTAAAATAATTATACATTAAAAATAATTACCTTAAAACTACAAAAATGCCATAAATAGGCATAAAACTTGGTTTAACTTAAACGCCAATGAATAAGCATGTAAAATAAATTACACCATTGGATTCCCCATGGTAAAATACACATATACCATTTTTATGGCATATCTGTAAAGTCAATATTTAATGAGTTATAAGTAATAATACCCTATAAAAAACGTAAATCCTTAGTTATTTCAAATACCAATGAAACAACATGTGGAATATATTGAATTTAGAATATTTGTTTGTTAATTCTTTAATAATGGCAGATTGTTCATTCATCTTAATTAAAAAAGAATTATCATTATTGGAAGTTTCAAATTTTCTTCAAACGTTTTCAAAACATAGAAGTGTTTCATTGATTTGGCTCAGACTCAAGTTATTTGTTTTAAGATTGTCACAAATTGATGTATTTTTATCAGGAAGATAACTTTTTACGTCAGTTATAGCTTCATAAAACTCTGGAATAGAATCAAAAATATCAGAAATCATTTCTGATATTTTAATCTGGCCTCCTTCTTCTTTTTTAATTCCATAGTTGTTCTGGCCATCTAAACTACATTTTTTATGGCATCCTGTTGGAATTTTGGGATCCTTTAGCCCTGGCTGTAAGGTTTGGTGGCTGGTGCTTTTCCTTTGCCCTTGTTTGGAGCTTGTGGCTGCCTGTTCACGTTGAAATTGCTGCTGCTGGCCACTGGGGCTATTTTTGGCACTTGCTTTGGAGGTGGAGGGTTGTTTTTCCTCCATTCTCCTGTTAAGAGCATCATGCTTTTCTTCTCCATCAATGGATGCCAGCCATTGAGCAATTTGCAAGTATTGGGATGGCCAAGGAGTTTTCTCACAGTCAGGTAAGAATTCATTCAGTTTTTCCACAGATCTGCAAGGATCTGGTCCTCCTTGTACTGCAGTGCATTGTTGTGGGCTTTGTGCCTGGCTTTGTATATGTCCACTGAGGCTTCTTGTGGCGGTGTCAGCTCTTCTTGAAGGTAGAATGGTATTATCAGCTTCAGAATGACCTATTTCAGCTGTTTGGAAGTCATCAATTGACTCTTGTCCTTCTGTACCTGAATGGCCTCTGCCATCATCACATCTATTGCCTTTCTGGGAGCTGCTTGAGGGGTTATGGCTGGCTCCTGATCAAGTTGAAGGCATATTTTATGATTAAAAAGGCTTTAAAATAGTATTTTTACGTCAAAAACTTACTATTGGCCAAATTTGTAGCCTTCTGAAGGGTATTACTTATATCCAAGCTAATCAATTCAGAATATATTGGTCCAGGTTGGTTATTTTGAGTCACAATAACAGTACTATTATGGTCTGAATCAACAGTATTGGCAGGGATACTGCTGGTGACTGTTGGGCTGTTTCAATGTTTTCTTGTCTTACCACGTTCTCAGACACTAAAATTAATGATAAAGCCAATTAATTAAGTAAAAAAACATATTCAAAAAAATAAAAAAAATATAAGCCTCACTTATAAGATGAAAAATTTATTTTTTATGGATTTTTCCAATTATAAGTATTTTTTATATGTTTTTTAAATTTTTCAATATAAGAAAAAGGTTTGAGAGTAAAAAAAATATGTCCCAGGTAAAATATCATGGCTGGGCCCTCAAATGTAAGGTGTGGATATGAAAATTTAATAAAATATCAAGTACTTTTCCTGTCCTCAAAATTTATATAAGGTAGAATTATTTAAAAATAGTAAAAAATATTATTTTTAGAGATAAAACACGCCAATTTTATTGTTCTTAACTTTATAAGTATAAAACAATAATATAATAAAAATTTATTGTTTTACCAACAATAAAGATTTATCCAAAAAGACTCTACAGGAGATATTTAAGGAAATAAAAGAAATTTCTTCAAGAGCAATTTCAATTGGAATTAATTAAGCAAAGAGCTGCAAGCAATTAATTAAAGAAAAAAGTCTTTAAAAGGATATTTAAAGAGAAAACACGTTCAAAGGTGACCATAATGAATTTGGAAACAAAGTGACAAATCTTTAAGTGTGACCCTTTGAGATATGACCACATACCCAAAAAGGTCACAAGAAATATTTAAAATAATTATACATTAAAAATAATTACCTTAAAACTACAAAAATGGCATAAATAGGCATAAAACTGGGTTTAACGTAAAGCCCAATGAATAAACATGTGAAATAAATTACACCATTGGATTCCCCGTGGTAAAATACACATATACCATTTTTATGGCATATCTGTAAAGTCAATATTTAATGAGTTATAAGTAATAATACCTTATAAAAAACATAAATCCTTAATTATTTCAAATACCAATGAAACAACATGTAAAATAAATGGTACCATTGTATTCTCCATAAATATCCACACATAAAACAATTAAAAAGCTAATCTCCAAAGTCAATACCTAAGCAGTTTGGCTGGATATATGCACTTTTTTGGTCAATGCATATATTCAAGGATTTTAGCTAATATCTTTTGAAATATACATGATAGAGTGATGAACCAAAAATGAAGTCACCATGTAGCTACGGTAGGAATACAGAAATGAACTATCTTTCACTAGTTATAAACAAGGTTAGAACCTGTAATGGTTTATGCATTAAAATCAATAGAGCTGTTGACCACTTTGTTGTGAAAGTGGTCAAAACTTAAAAGAAAGTAGACAGTTGGATTCTACTAGCTCATTTGTGAAGAATTATGTTTTTTTATTACAATATTCAAGGTATAATCCTTTGAAATCATCGTTTGAAGTTTAAAATATTAAATCTGACAGAAAAGAGGAGTTACAAGAAATATTATCAAAAATACAGTTTTAATGATGTAATTGAATGCTCTCGGCAGTCTGAAAAGGCCATGCCAAGCTATAGGAATCCACTCTCAGAATAGCTGTAGCGTGTATAACTTAAAAGTCATTAATGATCAAAGCTTAAGCTTAAATTTGATCAATCAAGATCACTCACTGTAATCTAATTTTAGGTTTAAAAGTCATATAAGTGATGAAACTGGTGAATACTATTAAAATATGATTAAACCTAATACAATCCACGAATTTTAGGCTTCTTCCAAGCGTATGATGTCATCAAACTTAGAGCTATAGTGATAAATCTAAATAATGGTGTAATTATGAGGTAAGATGGTTTGATCATGATGTAATCATCGACAAATCTCAAAATATTGATCAATTTCAGTAGAAATCATCAATACACGTCTACTAGAAGCCTGTTGGACTCTAGGAGGAAGGTCTTTACTGTGAGCCTTGAGGTATATCTTACATACCCAAATAGGCCACAATTATCTTAAAAATAAATTTTGAATTATGCATAACTCATAAGTCATGCATATATCCAAAATTCATCATTTTTGATTTCAGAAAAGATGAATAACTTTTTATTGAGTAATTAAATCCATAGATTTAAGGCCAGATTTGGATTCTAAACAAAAATTCACCTAGGGTAGCTCCATAGAGTGAATAAGCTCAAATTAACTCTTTGAGGTGGTAATATGGAAAATACTTCAATACAACATCATCAATACCACATAAAAGATCCGTGAAAATTTTTGTTTTTCTTAATTTCACGCCAAAATAATAGGAATGTGAGAAATCCCATGTTACATATACACTAAGAATAGTGTTATGCATGTTTTGAGCACTTAATATCATGGTATTCTTACATGGACTTCTTGTACACCCATAGTGGATATCTCAATAAGCTTAATTTTCTATTTTGACGTGAAAAATAGGCAAGGGGGACAAAAGACATCAAAGAGAGCCAGGGTACCCAACTTCTGAGGACTCAGAGGCGTGGAGTACTCCAAAGCTTGGATGCATGGCTGATCTTGGCCCAATTAGTAAACTAAAACACTTTGGGAACTTGGTTACCATGTTACAACTACAATAATTCATAAGAAAATAGCAAATAACCTGCTCCTTTGACGTGCCAAGGAGGTAAAGAGCTACTTAGACTCCTGTAACCACGTCAATCCTTAATGACTTTCCATGGCTGGACCCTAAAAGAGTAATTAAAACCCTTTTGGGACTTGTATCCATTGATTTACCTCATAGCAACCAGCTAAACACTGATATTTGCAATTCTACATAGAAATGAGGTAAAACCTTTACAAATTCATTAAAAATAAAATTCTTAATTAATCTTTCTGAAACTTTCAGGACCAATGGAGAACTGTATTATCCATGGTACAACCAAAAAGAATTACATTTTGCCTAGTAAAATTCAAAGTTTTACTTACAGTCCATCTTTGACTATTCTACATGAAATACTGAATCTTCAAAAATTCACAGTAAGTACAACCTGTGATGAAATTGCCAATAACATTGATAACTTTGAGAAATCAATGATTATTTTGGAATAAAAGAAGATTTACAGATGTTACTCCTTTTATTCTTAACCATATTGGGGTTGGTAGTCACGTAAAAGCATCAATTAAGTAATCATGATAATCTTACGTGACAACAGATGATGCAATCAATAATCCAAAAAGGTTTATTGTTTTCTCACTAACTTGTTTTTCAGCTCACTCCATGGCACGCCTCTGTGAGCTGTTATTGACTTAAAAGAGGCCTCTTCTTGCTGTTTTTTCCAGATCAAATCATCTTATCATTTGATTAAATCATTATTACCAACAAGTAAGTATTAGTTAAGCTATTTTTAAGTGTTTTATTCTTTCTGAATCAATCAGAAGGACGTGAAATCATAGAATTCAACCATATATTGTTGTAATACTGTTATAAATCATTTTGATCCTTTAAATCCACAATTCTATGTCAAATTTCTCTACTTTTATCTTTCAATAAGTTCTTTGGAGTATTAGTGAGTCATTTATCTTCAATTCTTAAAGTTTTTCTCTATCATTAGTTTTCTTCAAGAATCATCATTATAATTATTCTTGTAAAAGATAATTATATATTAAAATAATTTTATTATTTTAATAAAAGAAGTTTTTATTATTAAATTCTTCTTGTAATTGATTCTTGTAGACAATTACTGCTCACAGTTATAATCACTAGTAGTGTATAACACGTGAAAGAAATAATTTTATAATTATTTAATTGTGGTTATAATCATTTTTTATTATTATATTTCATAACAACAGACATAGTACTGTTTATTAATAGTAATATTATCATCAGTTTCATAGTCAAATCTTACATTTACTATAAGTAGAGCTCTTTTTACTCTGTTTTCACCTCAGATGCTTACAAAACATTAAATCATCAAAAAAAGGTAATTTCTTTATTCTTTATATATAGAACTTTTATATTATTAAAGGCCAAAGCTAATCTTATAATAATCTTCATCTCTGACATGATTATTGCATTTATTTAATTGTTTTGTCTCAATTTTTCTTAAAAACCTCAATTCCACATAAAATCATGAAAAATTGTAATTTCTCTTAAATTGTATTGTAACTAAAATTTAAACAAGTTTTGTTTACATTTTTAGGCATAAAAGTATTCAAAATTATTACATTAAGCATTAGAAGTAGGCTATTTCTCTTATAATAATAATTTTTCTCTATTATTACTTCAATAATTCTATAATTGATATAAATAGTATTTATATTAATTTATAACTTTAATATTAGTAATATTATTGTTATTAATTGTTTTTTATTAATAAAAAACAATTTTTTACGCCTTTATTGTTTGTTGGTAGCAATAATAAAGTTCTCTTAAATATATTAATTATCTTATATTAAGATATTTATTTATTATATTATTATATTTATTTAATAATATAATTATTTTACTCCATAATTATAATAATTCTTTATTATTATGATTATTTTTATCTTATTTGTTGCATTTTTAAGGACATTCATAGTAAAATAAGTAAAATATTAGTAATTTTCACTTATTGTTTCATATTCAAACCTTACAATCAGTGATTGAAGATTCCTTAATTCACTTTTGGGGTGGTTCAGGGGTAAAAATGATTATAAGAGTTGCAAACAGTGATTATATTGATTTTCTCACGAGGTTGAAAGGCTTAAAAGGATTTAAAAAGGTTGGTTGGAATCTTTTATTGATTGGTTTAACAGTGTTTAAACTAATTATAAAAGAGAAAGATTCTAACATGAAGGGAAAAGGGGGGCAAAGAAGACATTCTTTTATAGCCATCAATTTTCTTACTCCAAAAGTTAAATTTACTCTTGTCAGTCGTGAAAAACATTTTGACAACAGAAAAGCCAATTATGGCATCATTGAACCCTGATTTAGACCAAAAAAGCCTGGTTTAAGCCATTTTTAGCCATTTTTAGCCATTTTAGACCCTTAAATCAGCCATTACTATAGAAATACCTGGTCTAGAGCCTTCAAAACATGTCAGAATGTGTGTAAGAGACATAGAAACCAGTTAAAACTGTTTTTAGTATGATGGTTTTATCTTAAGGGTAGTTTTACCCTCTTGGCAACAGCTAAAACTACCCCAGTTGGTATCAAAACCTCATCATCAATTGAGTCCACAGACCCTGTAACTCAATTCCAGGCCAACAGTGATGAACGTTTGCGTGAATTTTGACATCCCACGCCTGTCAGCAAGGAATTTGGGGGTCTAGCTCCCCCCCAATTTTCATCTTTCCAATTTATTTTTCCTTCAATTCCTCATCATGTATTATACTTATAATTTACATATGTAATTCAATTGAATTGTAAAGTACAATACAGTAATAATTGATACCTCATATGTAAATCAAAGTTCACATATGTAATACATGCACACATTTTGACATTTCAATTGAATTCAATTGAAAATACTTCAATTCCTCATAACTTCTAAACTAAATACAACACCTCAATTTTAACACAAAAATTGATGGTTGACACCACATGTGGTGTGAATTAAATTAAAGTTTTGAGGATTTTCAACTTTTGTATTGAAAATACTAAAACCTTAATTTAAGCTTATTTAGAGTTGAGTTACAAGAATTTCACTCAGAGGTGACCCCACTTGATTTTTTATGAGGAATCCAATGGTGAAATAATTTTTATATGTTTATTTATTGGATAAAAAGTTATAGTAATTTTTATTTAACTTTTTTCCAAATTTATTTCTTTTTTTACAATTTTGTTAAAAATTCATTTTTACTTAATTTTTTCAAGTATAAATGTAATTTTATAATTCCAAAATTTAATGTAATTTTAATTTTAAATTGTAATTAATTTTTTTATTTTGAATATAATTTTATATCTATATTTTAATTTTTATTTTAATAATATAAATAAATTTATTTATATTTATATGTTAATTTTGTATTTGTGGTCTTTTGGGTATATGAAATTACCTCTAAGGCTCACATTCCCTCCCCCTAAAAAAGAATATTACTTTGTAATATTGGTGTTTCTGGTGTGTCTGAATGTCCTGAGGAGTTTTGTAGCTTCTGGTATATCTTTTTCTTCTAACCATTCATCTTTGCAAGTTGGGTCACTGTACTTAACAAGGTATTCCCTTACTTTCTTGGTTCTTAATTTCCTTTCTTTAAGAACTTTGGTAATTTTTTTAGTACCAGATGTCTCAATAGGAGGTATAACTTGGTGAATCTTATTCCTCAAGGGAAATTTCTCAGCATCACTAGATTTATATGGCTTCATCAAGCTCACTGGAAATGTAAGATGCTTATTGCTAAGTTCTTCAGATAACTCTAATTCAACAGCATTTTTTCCATGGAGGGCCTTGATCACAAAAGGTCCTGCAAAGGAGTCTTTCAACTTTTTACATCCTTTGATGTTATTGAAGTTAGTGGTGGATACAATAACTAGGTCCCCCACTTTGAAATCTGGATTTGCATGTGATTTATCCCATTTGTCTTTAGCATATGCAAAAGAGTCCTCCATGCACCTTACTGCATGCTTTCTAGCTTTGTCTAGCATTCCTTTGAAGCTAGCAGCTGTGGGATGTATTTCAATTAAATCTTTCCTCAAGGAATCTTGGGGTAACTTGGGGTTCCATCCTTTTTCTAGAAATGCAGGAGTCTGATTGGTACTGGAATGGATTGATGTTTTATATGCTAATTCCAGTGCTGGCAACAGAGTACACCAATCATGGGTAAATCCATCACAATCTTTAAATTCAAGGCCATATGAACAAAATCTTCTCACCATGTCCTCCAAGGTTTGGATCATCCTTTCAGCCAGGCCATCAGCTTGTGGGTGGTAGGCTGTAGAGAAAGACAGTTTAGTGCCAAATAATTGGTGAAGATTTGTCCATAGTGCTGAAGTGAATTTGGGATCCCTATCACTAATGATATTTTTAAATATCCCAGTCCATGATACTACTCTATTCCATATCAGAAGAGCTGTTTCCATGGCTGTATCATCTTTGTGACATGGTAAAAAGATTGGAGTGTTACTGAATCTTTCCACAGTTACTAGGCAAGCATTATAGCTTCTGTCACCTCCTCGTGGTAGTCCAGTTACCCAATCCATATGGACAATCTCCCAAGGTCTGTTTGATTCTTGGATTTTTATCATATTTCCAAGTCTCTTGCCAGTGGATTTATTTGCCTTTTGGCATCTGTCACAGGTTTTGCAATACTCTGCAACATCTTTCTGCCACATTGGCCACCATATGCAGGTCTTTACTTTCTCTCTTGTTCTGTCTTCAGACAGATGTCCTGAAAAGGGACTATCATGGCATTCTTTCAGTACAAGATTTATTAATGACCTGTCTACAACTGTCATGACACATGTGTGCTTGGTTCTGTGGTAAATTATACCATCCAGTAGGTGAAATCTTCCTTCATCATAAGACTTTCTCCATACTTCATCCAAGGCATGTATTAGAGAGTTGTCTTTACAGTCTTTGTTAAGTAATTGGCATAAGATGCTACAATTTGTATCTTGAGTGTAACTACTTCTGACTTCTTCAAAGAAGGTGGTGTTCAAGTCTGTAACACTTATTCCTTCTATTGGAATTTGTGGTGAAGCTTCTTCTGGAACATAAGCAGGATTATCAATATTATTTGGTAATGGCCATCTGCTTAGTCCATCTGCATTCTTATGAATATTCCCATCCTTATGAACAATAGTCATATTGCCTCTGTATTCTTTTATGGCTATTTGCCATCTGAGCAGATTTCTGTTGGTGTTTTCATGTTTAAAAGTGATTTTACAGCTGTAAGATCTGTTATCACCTCAAAAACACATCCCTCTAAGAAGTAGTTCAATTTCTCCAAGGCCCAGACAAGGCATAGACATTCCATGTGACCTGCTCCATATCTGGCTTCAGTTGGTTTGATTTTCCTGGATATGAAACATATGGGTCCTTCTACAGGTTTATCATTTATGATCTGAACTTGGTGAAGTGCAGCACCTAGTCCATCCCCTGATGCATCAATATACAGTTTGAAAGGCAATTTAAAGTCTGGCATCAGTAAGAGTGGAGCAGTGGTCAATGCTTCTCTGAGAGACTCAAAAGCTTTGACTCTGTCAACAGTCATTTCAAATACTGTGTCTTTGTCACACAATTTATAAAGTGGTCTTGCTATGGATGCAAAATCCTTAATGTGTTGCCTGTAATATCCTGCAAAACCTAAGAATGACTGAATTTCCTTCTTGTTCTGAGGCCTGGGTTTTAGCAATACTGCTGCAACTTTTTTTTTGTCAATTCCAAGGGATAAACCAGATACAACATGTCCTAGTGCCTTAAGTTCTTTAAATCCAAAATGGCATTTCTTCAAGGAGATTTTCATGTTGACTGATTGAATTTTTGTCAAACCTCTGGACAATCTGTACATGTGCTCCTCCCAAGTCTTGGAACAGACAATAATGTCATCAATGTAAATGATTAACCATCCCTCTGAGAGTTCTTCAGGGAAAATTTCATTCATCATTCTTTGGAAGTGTGAATGTGCATTTTTAATACCCAAAGGCATCCTCAAGTATTCATACACTCCACAATGAACAATAATTCTCAAGGATTTGCTTGCTCTTGGTGTCACCACATTTTGATGGAATCCTTTAAGGGAATCCATAGTGGCTATATACACTGCTTGAGATATTTGAGTAAGGGAAATTTGGATTTTTGGTATTGGGTATCTGTCTGGAACAGTGTAAGTGTTCAGAGCTCTAAAGTCCCCAACCATTCTGGATTTCTCATTATGCCACGCCACTATGACTGGTGTAGTTATTTCTACTTCTTCATTATGGCCTACCTTTCTTATTACACCAAGGTCCAGAAGTTCTTTGATATGAATTTCTAAAGTTTCCCTTGATTTTGGACTTGCTGGATATGCAGGTCTTCTTAAGAGTGGTGGATAAGGTCTCTCAATGTCAAGAATGATGTCAACTTCATGACCAATAATTGCTCCTAGAGGTTCTTTGTCTGAAGCAAATGCTCCTCTGTGGTCATACAAAAGTGAATAAAGTTCATTTTATTGTTTCTCAGTCAGATGAAGGCTTATTTCAGCCTCATTTAACTGTTCAGACTTGAATTTCTCCAACTCTAAGTTGACTGGTGATACTTTGTTTACTGCAATTTGTCTTTTAAATGGTAAAAGGGCAAATTTTTGGCGCTTATTGTCTCCAATAGTAAAGTATCTGTCTTTGTTATTATGTAAATCTATCCCATATATGATTAAATAGTCATTTCCCAATATAAAATGGGTACTAGAGAAATTTTCCATAACAACAAATTCAACTGTGATTCTTAGATTCCCATTTATGGGTGGGAATACGACATTGGTCTCAAAGATTCCTAATGCTTTCATTGGGTTACTTGCACTGTTGAATTTTATACCATCAATTGGTAACAATTGGTCTTCAAAATTTGGAACACAAGTCTTAAGAAAAGATTTTCCAACACAAGAGCAGAAGGCTCCTGGGTCAAGCAAAAGTTTGGTGGGCTTGTTGTCAATCACCACTTCTGTTATACAGGAGTTACCAGCTGTATAACCTTTCCCTCTGTTTGGTTTTGTTTTCATAAGTTGTGCATCTTGAACTTTTGATAAATCAAGTTGACCATTTCTCAATTGTGGCAAGTGGGAATAAGATTCCATGATGTCAAAAGTGGCATTGATATTTTCTATATCTTTTGGAGATTCAGAAAATATGGATGACTTATCATCTGAACTGTCTTCAATTATGTCTTGTTTTTCAACATCAGGTTCCTTTTCAATATCAATTTCATTGATTTTCCCCTTCTTTGGACATGTATTGGCTAAATGGGTGGTGCTTTGGCAAATATGGCACTTTCTGACTGTATCTGCAGATTTATACTTAATATTACTAGAATTTTCTTTGGGGTTTTTGTCCACAGAATCTTTCCAAGGTGTATTAAACCTTGTTTTGAGATTCACCCTACTAGAACCAATTTTGGTTCTGGTGGTTACTTCTTCTAATATATTGATAATATCCTCTGCTGAAGATTGTTCAGTAGTCCTGCTTTTGATAGCATGCTCTAAGTCACCTCCACATTGTCTCAGAGTTTTTCTATGGATCATAAATTCTGACATGTCAGGATATAATGCTGTTAATCTGTCTTTTTGTGGGCAAAACCATGGTAAAGCTTTGTCTTTATCAGCATTGAATTTGGAAGATTCAAAGGCTGTTTCAGCTTTAAACCTCCAAGCATCATTTGCCCATTTGTTAATGATTTGGGTTTTCCACCAAGTCCAACTCTGGTGTCCATGTGCTTGTCTTATTTTTATGTACCATCTGTGAGCTGATCTGGTAAACAGGGTGTTAAATCTGGCTGTTACCAATCTGTCTGGTAATTCAAAATCCTCTTTGATAATGTCAATACCTCTAATGAATTCCATATGGTAATACTCTCCTTCACCACTGAAGTGAGGCCATTCTTTAAGTTTTGGAGCTTCTTTCAAGAGTGCTTGGCCCATTGATGGTTCCAAGCTATGGAAAGGAGTGTATAATTCATTTTTTAACTGTGAATTATCAGGATCCAATACTTGTGGATTTGGAATTCTTGTGCCCTCATTTTGATTCAGAGGTGTGAACATTCTTGGTAAGGTGTTCAGTATTTGTTCAATATCATTCATTTTACTGTTGCTACACCTTTGGGAATTTCTGTATTCATGTTGGAAGCCTTGTATTAAATTTATTACTTCAATTTTATACATGTCTTCTTTATGTGTCAGTTCTTGCCATAACTCTGTCTGTCTTGTATTGTCAGAAGTGACTTGATTCAATTTCATTGATAATTTTGATACTTCTTCTTGTGAAGGATCAAAACACTTTTTCAAGGCAATGGTATATGTCTTTACTTCAGTAAATGAATTTGAAATGTCATCAAGGACTTTCTTGTTATCTGTTTTGATAATATTTATGGCTTGTTTAATTCTTGTTTCAATTATGTCATCAATATTGAATTTAGAATATCTAACTGTTAATTCTTTAATAATGGCAGATTGTTCATTTATTTTATTTCCAAACAAATTATCATTATTGGAAATTTTAATTGTTCTTAAAAAAATTTCAAAACACATAAGTGTTTCATTAATTTGGCACAGACTCAGGCTGTTTGTTTTAATGTTGTTACAAATGGTTTCATTTTTATCAGAAAGATGTTTTTTCACGTCATTTATAGCATCATACAACTCTGGGATGGAATCAAATATATCAGAAATCATTTCTGGAATATTAATCTGGCTTCCTCCTTCTTCTGTAATTCCATCATGGTTCTGGCCATCTGAAATACATTTTCCATGGCATCCTGCTGAATCTTTGGAATTCTGTATCCTTGGCTGTAAGGCTTTGGGGCTGGTGCCTTCCCTTTGCCCTTGTTTGGAACTTGTGGCTTCTTTTCCACATTGGAATTTCTGCTTCTGGCCACTGGGGCTGTTTTTTGCACTTGCTTTGGTGGTGGAGGGTTGATTTTCCTCCATTCTATTGTCAAAAGCATCATGTTTTTCTTCTCAATCAATGGATGCCATCCATTGAGCAATTCGCAAGTGTTGGGATGGCCCAGGAATTTTCTCACAGTTAGGTAAGAATGCATTCAATTCTTCCACAGGTCTGCAGGGATCTGGTACTCCTTGAATTGAAGTGCATTGTTGTATGCACTGTGGCTGGCTTTTTATATGTCCACAGAGGCTTGTTGTGGCGGTGTCAGCTCTTTTTGAAGGTAAAATGGTATTATCAGCTTCAGAATGACCCATTTTAGTTGTTTGGAAGTCATTAATTGACCCTTTTCCTTCTGTACCTGATTGGCCTCTGCCATAATCACGTCTATTACCTTTCTGGGAGCTGCTTGAGGGGTTATAGCTGGCTCCTGACCTGGTTGAAGGCATAATTATGGTTAAAAAGGCTTAAAATAGTATTTTACGTCAAAAAACTTACTATTGGCCAGATTCTTAGCTTTCTGAAGAGTATTACCTATTTCCAAGTTAATCAATTCAGAAGATATTGGTTCAGGTTGGTTATTTTGAGTCACAATAACAGTACTATTATGGTGTGAATTAATAGTACTGGCAGCAATAATGCTGGTGACTGTTAAGGCTGTTTCAATGTTTTCTTGTCTTACCACGTTGTCAGACACTAAAATTAATGAAAAAACCAATTAATTAAGTAAAAAAAGGATATTTCAAAAAAGAAATAAAAATATAAGCCTCACTTATAATATGAAAAAATTTATTTTTTATGGATTTTTTGAATTATAAGTATTTTTTATATGTTTTTGAATTTTCCAATATAAGAAAAAAGATTTAAAAAGAGTAAAGAAAAATATGTCACAGGTAAAATATCACGGCTGGGCCCCCAAATGTAAGGTGTGGATATGAAACTTTGATTAAAAATCAAGTACTTTTCCTGTCCTCAAAATTTGTATAAGGTAAAAATCAATTAAAAATAGTAAAGGATATTATTTTTAAGAGAAAACACGCCAAATTTATTGTTTATAACTTTATTAGTATAAAACAATAATATTCTAAAGATTTATTGTTTTACCAACAATAAAAATTTATCCAAAAATACTCTACAAGAGATATTTAAGGCTACATAAGAAATTTCTTCAAGAGCAATTTCAATTGGAATTAATTGAGCAAAGAACTGCAAGCAATTAATTAAAGAACAAAGTCTTTAAAAAGAATATTAAAGAGAAAACACACCCAAAAAGTGACCAGAGTGAATTTGGAAACAAAGTGACAAAGCTTACAGTGATGAAAGATGCTTTAATTCACTTTTGGGGTGGTTCAGGGGTAAAAATGATCATAAAAGTTACAAACAATGATTATGATGATTTTTTCACGTTGTTAGAAGGTTTAAAGTTATTTAATAAAGGTGGTTGGAATCTCTTATTGATTGGTTTAACAATGTTTAAACTAATTATAAAAGGAAAAGATTCTAACATGAAGAGAGAAGTGGGGCAAAGAAGACATTCTTTTATAGCCATCAATTTTCTTACTCCAAAAGTAAAATTTACTCTTGGCAGTCGTGAAAGCAGTCTGACAACATAAAGCCAATTAAGGCATCATTGAACCCTGATTTAGACCAAAAAAGGCTGGTTTAAGCCATTTTTAGCCATTTTAGACCCTTAAATCAGCCATTACTATAGAAATACCTGGTCTAGAGCCTTCGAAACACGTCAGAATGTGTGTAAGAGACAAAGAAACCAGTTAAAACTTTTTTTACTATGATGGTTTTATCTTAAGGGTAGTTTTACCCTCTTGGCAACAGCTAAAACTACCCCAGTTGGTATCATAACCTCATCATCAATTGAGTCCACAGACCCTGTAACTCAATTCCAGGCCAAAAGTGATGAACTTTTGCGTGAATTTTGACATCCCACGCCTTTCAGCAAGGATTTTGGGGGTCTAGCTCCCCCTTAGAGCTGGAGTTCCTTTTCCCCCCCAATCTTAATCTTTCCAATTTATTTTTCCTTTAATTCCTCATCATGTATTATACTTATAATTTACATATGTAATTCAATTGAATTGTACAGTACAATACAGTTCTAATTGATACCTCATATGTAAATCAAAGTTCACTTATGTAATACACGCGCACCTTTTGACATTTCAATTGAATTCAATTGAAAATACTTCAATTCCTCATAACTTCTAAACTAAACACAACACCTCAATTTTAACACAAAAATTGATGGTTAACACCACATGTGGTGTGAATTAAATTAAAGTTTTGAGGATTTTCAACTTTTTTATTGAAAATACTAAAAACTTAATTTAAGCTTATTTCGAGTTGATTTACAAGAATTGCACTCAGAGGTGACCCCACCTGATTTTTTATGAGGAATCCAATGGTGAAATAATTTTTATATGTTCATTTATTGGATAAACAGTTATAATAATTTTCTTGAACTTTTTTCCAAATTTATTTATTTTTTTACAATTTTGTTAAAAATGCATTTTTACTTAATTTTTTCAAGTATAAATGTAATTTTATAATTCCAAAATTTAATGTAATTTTAATTTTAAATTGTAATTAATTTTTTTATTTTGAATATAATTTTATATTTATATTTTTATTTTTATTTTAATAATATAAATAAATTTATTTATATTTATATGTTAATTTTGTATTTGTGGTCTTTTGGGTATATGAAATTACCTCTAAGGCTCACATTTATGGTCACTCATGGATTCAAAGGTTTGGAATTTTATTGCAGAAAAATCTTGATATGATTTCTGAACTGAGGTATTATGGAGAATAGTAAAGCCCTGGGTAATGCGTTTGTAGTTTTTCTGAACATAATAACAAAAATGTGGTGCTTTTGAAATCCAAATTTGGTTTAATTGTTTGAATTATGTTTCATTTTCTGGGATTGGATTGAAATATAACTCTTTATTTGATTGAACAAATATATTAGAGGATATTTTAATATCTGAATTAATACCCTCAATTTCAAAAAGAAAAAATTTCAGCTATATTTATTGCTAAAAAGAAGAACATTCATTAACTGGTCATTATTGTTGTTTTCCTTTCTCCCCATTATTTTGAAATAAAATCTAATTTAAAAGTAGAATTAATGATATTTTTAAGAATAAAATAAGGGTATTGGTAAAAACACGTAAGCAAATTGGTAAAAACATGTAAGGGGTACCCTGGGCCCATTTTTATTTAAAAATTAAACGTAAATTTCCTGTATTGGTCCAAAACATTTCCCAAAAAGGGTTTCTCTCTCCAAAACCCCTCTAACTCCCAATTGCCTCAGATTTTTTGCCCTGCCCCCCAAAAAAAAAGACCAAACACCCCAAATAATCCACATTATCCACACCCCAAACAATTTTGTTTTTGAAAAACAGAATTACCAAAGAAATTTTCCAAAGATTTTCACACTTTTCCTTCTTTTTTTCCCCAAAGACTGCATTTTCCACCACAGCAAACTGCTTTCAAGCCTCTAAATTTCCAATTTTTTACCTTCCCTCATCCATTAATCCCACAATTAAACCACTTTTTTTCACTCTTAACCACATCTTTTGATTTTTCATACCTTTTTTCACTTCTTTTTCACCTTTCAAAAGGCTCTTCCCCCATTCCAAATCCCTGAATTCCCCATTTTTTCGAATTTATACATATTTTTCACTCAAAATTGCTGAAACCCCCCACTGAAGGTGAATTTCAGACCCTTGAGCTTCTTTGGAAGCATTTGCATAATGTTTCCAGGGCTAAGGGGTATGCTGCGTCCACCTTGAGGTTCAATATGACCCTCAACCAAATTGAAATAGGTTGTGACAGGTCTGGGACCCCAAAGCCCCTCCAAAACAGCCACCTCAAGAAAGCTTGACTGTCCTTTTAGACTTTATGCCAAGAGTACCACTTGGACTCTTAAAGTCAAAAATCCTGAACACAGCCATGATGCCACTGAAAATATCATGGAACATCCTGCTTTCAGGAAATTCAATGAGAAGGAAACATCCCAAATTGCTCAAATGTCTGAATCACTGCTCATTCCACGGCAAATTCAGGCACAATTATGCAGCCAGAGGGAGTCTTAAAGGCCTGTAATCCTTCAAGAAATTTACAACTAAGTCAATAAAATCAAGAACAACAAACTGCAAGGCAGAAGGCCCATTGATGCTCTTATTGACACCCTCAAAGAAGAATATTTTGCTTGGTCCTCTGCAAGGGATGCTGAGGGACACATTACCTCCTTGTTTTTCACTCACCCCCTTGCCATAAACTCCTTCATGGCTTTCCTCATTTCATTTTTATGGATTGTACTTATAAAACCAATAAGTACAAAATGCCCCTTTTTCATATTGTTGGATTCAGCTCAACCAAGAAGACCTTTTCTGGGGCTTTTTGTTTGATGAAGAATGAAACTGAACCCTCAAATACTTGGGCCTTAAATCAATACATATAAAAGGTCCTCAACAACACCAATCTTGTTCCCCCTCCAGTTATTGTTATTGACAGGGATCTGGCCTTGAAAAACTCTCTTGAGAAGCTCTTCCCAGACTCCAAAGTCATTTTATGCATTTGTCACATCAATAAAGATGTATCTGCTCATTGCATGAAGAAAATTGGTCTTGGAACTGATTGTGAAAATCTTATGGGGCCTTTGTAATCAAGTAATATAATTTTATCTTTCACTTTTTTTCACTTTGTTTCACCTTTTTTCTTATTATTGTTTTTATTAATGACTTTGGGATTCATTTCTGGGGTTATGTATTCATCCACTGAGAATTCTTTCAAAGACAACTGGAAAAAGCTTCAAAAGCCAGTCAAAAATCCTGAAGTCTTGCAATATTTGGAGAATACCTGGCTTCCTCTAAAGGAGTATTATGTTCCAGCCTGGACCAACCACCATTGCCACCTGGGTGTGGGCTCCACCTCCAGAGTTGAAGGTGCCCATGCCATGGTTAAACTTTGTCTCCTAAAGTCCACTGGTACTCTCCACATGGCATTCAGAAAACAATTTATTGAGATCATAAACAGAATCTCCAAATAAATGATTTTCCATGTCAAGAATTTTCCTCCACACATCCGTGCTCTCAATGGCAAGGTGTCTCATTATGCTCTTCAAATTGCCTTTGAAAATTTAAAAACCAAATTTCCTCCCAATGAGAAATGCACCAACAAATACAACAATCATCAAGGAATTCGTTGCAAGCATAAGACCCAAAAGGCATTTTCCAGGCGCCAAAGGCTTGAGATATCAGACTTCCATCCTCAGTGGCATTTGAATTTTCCTGGGAGGGTTTTTTAACTTCAATTCCTACTTTTTTCCTTATGAACTGATTTTCTTAGTCATATTTTTCTCAGACTGGTTTTCAAGGTGATGATCAAAGTGTTGAAAAAGAAAGAAAGAATGAATCCAAGAAGATATTTTAAGATATTGGGGAAGACCTTTTTCAAAGACCAATGGCAGAAATAACCCCAATTATTCAACATTTTCAAGATGGTTTGACTGGAAAAGTCCCATTTGATCAAATTCCCAAGAGTCAAGAGTAGATATTATGAAGACCCACTAGAATGCAAGAATATCCATGGAAGACCTCAAGGAGCCAAGAATAAAAATAAAAATACAAAAAAAAGAGAACCATCAAGATTTGAAATTATTGAAATTCAATCCAAGAGAGGAGGAAGACCCCCATCAAAAGTGACCAGTACAACAACATCAAGATCACAGTCTAATTCCCCCTCTCCAATTATGTAAGTGGACCCATCTGAAAATTCTCAAGATTCTGAGGACTCATTTCTAAATCAATCAGTTCATCAGATTCATTACCCTCAGCAACTGAATCAAATAAATCAGACGTCACCCTTAGAAGGTCCAGAAGATTGGCAATTGGAAGCAAAATCTCACAAAGAAAATCACACAAGCCTGCCACCAGTTTGAAGATATATGATGCAATTGACTTTACCTGTGAGCATTGTCAAAGCAATTATCACACAAGTGATGAATGCTCCAAGATTTTTGTGATCTTCTGATTCTTTTTAATGTATATTTCTCTTGTTTATTTTGATATTTATTTATCTTTTGACCTTATTTTATCAGATACCTGGCTCAGAAGACTTTCCCAAGTTTATATTGAAATATAACTTCAAGGCCATCCATGTGCAGGGTGATGGGAACTGTGGCTACAGAACAGTATCCCACTACATCTACAAGACTCAAGATCAATGGGCTGATGTCATAGGTGACTTGGCTGAAGAAATTCGACAAAAAAAGACCTTTATGAAGCCAAGAACACTTTAATTCCCTCAGTATCCTCTTATTTGGAAAGAATTGAATGATATGAAGATGTTGGCAAGGCTCCAAAAAGCAAGTGGATGTCCATGCCTGACATGGGGGATCCAATTTCAAATAAGCATCAAAGACCAGTTTTCTTTTATTCCACAGTCCAATATTTTTCTTTTTTCCCCTTATTTCTGTCCTCCAAATGATAATCCCCCCATTTTTATCTGCTTCTTGGATAGCTGTTCTCATTTTTTTCCTTTTGATATAATCATTTCTAAAGCTTATCCAGTCCCCCCCATTACTGTGAATTGGCAATTTTATGCCCAACCACAAGCCCTGGGGTGGGCTGATAAATTCAAGAAACACAGGATGTTATATTTGTCCAATCTTCCTCCCCCCCTCAGAAAAGACCGACTATTTTGGGGGTTGATTCAGATTGATTGATTTTTGTATATACAATTTATGTGAATTATCCCCCTCCTCAGTCCTATTTTTTGCTTAAATCCCACCTTAGTCCCCTTTTTTATCAAACATGTGGCACTTTTGTACTTAAAAATAGTCATATTACAAACACAAAAAAGACATTTGAAAACAAACACTTATTGTGCCTTCACTTGTTGTCCCACCAAGAAATTTCCCCAATTCATAGGCTTCTGGTTCTTTATTGTCGAGATTGAACCCTTCATTTTAAAGAAAATTGAAGGAAATTAATAGGTGGTAAGTTTCTATATTAATTTTTTAAAAATAGTCATATTACAAAGACATAAAAAAAAACATCTGAAAAAAACTCTTTTTGTGCCTTCACTTGTCCCACCAAATAAAATTCCCAAACTTATGGGCTTCTGGTTCTTTATTCTCCAGATTGTCCCCTTTAATTCAAAAAAAATGAAGGAAATTCATCAGTGGAAAGGTTTTAAATTATTCTTTTAAAAAAATGTGCCATTTTGTCGAATTGGCCAAATTTGAGAAATTTGGCAAAACAAATATGAAATATTTGTGGATATTGACATCCCATGTCGGGAAACATATGGCAAAAAAAATTAAAAAAAACCTCAAAACTTATCCTGAGGATTTTTTTGAAAAATGAGATCACTTACATGTTTTGGCCATAAATTGGTAAAAACATGTAAGGGCTTACATGTGTTTACCAACACCCTAAAATGAAATTAGATCTGAAAAATTAGTAATTAAGGAAAGTCAGTTACTTTTTATTTTATTTAAAATTATTCTATATATTGAATGATTTGGATTGAGTAATATTTTCAAGAAAATATTTACATCAATTGATATTCTCTGTTGAAAAGGGGAGTTTGATCAAACTTTTTTTTCTGAAAAAAAGAAGATGATCAATTCTGTTTAAAAAAGAAAGCTTCTCAATTGATTCCCCTTTTAAAAACCATTTTGTGAGATTAATTCAATTATTATATTAAAATACAGATAATTATTTCTTTTTGAAATATATATTAATCAACACTCACCTGTTATTTAATAATTCATATTGAAATAATATCTAATTAAAAATCAGAAAAAAGAATATAATTAGATCTACAGAAAGTAGTAATAGGAATAAGTCAGTTATTTTCTATTTTCTTTGGAATTATTCTATGTATTGAATTATTTTGATTTATTAATATTCTCAAAACAAAATTAAATTGACCAATACTATTTTTCAAAAATTATAGTTTTATCAATCCTTTTTTTAAAATTCTACTAGATGCATCAAAGCTTCTTTTAAAAAAAATGATTACATCAATCAATATTTTTTTTCAAGAAATCAAATTGATAAATCCTTTTCTTTGAGAAGAGGAATATTTATCAATGTATATCAATAGAAAAATGAAAAAAATTTATTGAATATTTCAAATAGATGATAAGTAAAACTGAATTTTTTTTCAATGATTGATATAGAAAACAAATCAACTTCAAAAATAGAATTTCTTATGAGACTTTCTTTAAAGAATTCTTATAGTATCTACAGAAATTAGTATTAAAAATAAGTTAGTTAATTTTCTCTTCTATTAAAAATGGACTGTTTCAAAAAATAGGTACATCAATCAATATTTCTTTTAAAAGATAAATCTGATAAATCAAAGGTAGTTTTCAAAAAACGTTGATAAATATAGATCAATAGTAAAATAAAATGAAATAGTTTATTTTTGAACATACCCTAATCAACACTCACATTCTTTTTCAATGATTGATATTTAATTAAAACTAAATTTGAAAATAGAATTAACGATGAGATATCGATTTAAAAAAATATCTTTATATATATAGAAACTAGTAATAAAAAGAATTGAGTGATTTTCTATTTTATTTAAAATTCTCTTTTTCAAAAAATAATTAGATCAATCAATACTATTTTTTCAAAAATATAGTTTGATTAATGCTTTATTGTAAAAAGGCTTTATATTGATAAAAGACTCGTTTTCTAAAAACAGATTAGAATACTATTATAAGTGAAAGATAATCATATAGCTCTGCAATAGATAGTAATCATCACTCACTTTTTTTAATTATTTAATAAAATCCAACTCAAAAATATTTTTTTTAAAAAAAATATAATTATATCTACAAAAATTACTAATAAAAGAAGGTTAGTTACATTATATCTTTGGATTTATATTTAAGTAGAAGAAGAATCCAAAAAGACTCAAAGTTTTTGCTTATTTTTGTTCAAACAAATTCAACATTTCAAAATAATTTGACCAATAAATCAATTTAAATTAACCAAGAAATGAGTTTTAAATGAAAATGAGATATTTTATGTTTTTTTAACAAATGGTAGACTAGAAGAAGCACTTACTGGTGGAAATTCTCTTTTAAATAAATTAAGATGAAGGGAGATTTTGAAAAATATTTGAAATTTTTTTATCAAAGAATAACAAATTAGAACAATACCAATAAAATAAAATTAAAATGAATTAGTTTTTTGTTTGATAGGGAGTAGTCTGAAAATATTTCTCACTGAGATAATTTGGGTGGAAATTAATAAATTTATCATATCTTGAATAATGAGGATTCCAAAACTATTACTGTTTTAAAATTAAAAGAGTAATTAAAGCTTTTTTTAGTGATTTTTTGTTCTAAATATTAAACTCTTTGAAAAATAAATAACCAATCTTATTTGAAAAACCTTGGATTAATCAAATTTTTCCATTTTCTTGGTAATTTTATAATGAAAAGATGAGAATACCTTGAAAGTATCTGTGCCGATTTGTTCACGATTTTTATTTTGAAAAGCGAAATAAAATATACTAACAAAGTTCTTAGCCTACTCACCTGTCAAGGTCTTTACAATGAAAAGGAAAATTATTTAATTTTCTTACTTTTTAATTATTTTAATATTGTAGATATGTTTTCAATTGTGTGTTTTTTTTATTAAAAAAACATCGAAAATATGAAAAGCCTTTAGCAAAAACTTATTACTTAAAAATGTTGAGCCTTTGAGATATGACCTCATATCCAAAAAGCTCACAACAAATTTCTGTACTAGTTATACTTATAATAATTATCTCAAAGACTAGTGAAAATACCATAAATAAGTAAAAAATCTGAATTAACTCAGAATCTAATGAGTAAACATGTGAAATAAATTACACCATTAAATGCCCCATGGTAAAATACACATATGTCATTTTTATGGAATATCTGAAAAGTCAATAATTACTGAAGAATAAGTAATAATACCTTAAAAAAGGTATAAAACCTTATTTAACTAAGAGACCAATGGAACAACATGTGAAATAGATTGTTCCATTGGATTATCCATAAACAACCACAGATAAAACAATTATAAAGCTAATCTCTAAAGTCAATATTTAAGGAATTAAGCTGAATATATGCACTTTTTTTGGTCAATGCATATATTCATGGTTTTTAGCTAATATCTCTTGAAATATACAAGATAGAGAAATAAACCAAAAATAAAGTCACCACATACTTACTGTAAGAGCACATATATGAGCTTTATTTTACAAGCTATAAACAAGGTTGAAACCTGTAATGGGTTATTGATTAAAATCAATGGAGCTGTTGACCACTTTGTTGTGAAAGTGGCCCAAACTTAAAAAAATTAAACAGTAAGATTTCACTAGCTTAAATGTGAATGATGATGTAATCTTTAGTATAATATTCAAGGTATAACCCCTTGAAATCATGGTTTGAACTTTAAAATATTAAATTTTGACAGAAAAGATGAGTTACAACAAAAATCATCAAAAATAGAGTTTTGATGATGTAACAACATTCTCTTGGAAGCTTAATTAGGACATGCCAAGCTATCAGAATCCACTCTCAGAATGGCTGTAGCATGTATAGCTTGGAAGGTATTAATGATCAAAGTTTAACCTTAAATTCAATCACTTATGATAACTCACTGTAATCTTATTTTAAGTTTAACAGTTATATAAATGATGAAACTGGTGAATACTACTATATTATTATTAATACTAACAAAATCCACCAACTTTGGGCTTCTTCCAAGCCTATGATGTCATCAAATTTAGAGCTATAGTGATAACTCTAAATAATGGTGTAATAAAGAGATAAGATGGTTTGATCATGATGTAATCATCACTAAACTTCAAAATACTGATCATTTCTAGTAGATACCATCAGTACACATCTACTAGAAGCCTACTGGGCTCTAGAAGGGAGGTATTTACTATAAATAGAGCTCTTTTTACTCTATTTTCCCCTCATATGCATAAAAACATAAAAACAATTAAATCAAAATGTAAAATCTTTATTCTTTATATATAGATCTTCTATATTATTAAAAACCAAAGTTAATCTTCATTATAATCATCAATTTTGATGTGATTACTGCAATTGTTCTACTGTTTTGCTATATTTCTCTTAAACATCTCAAATCCACGTAAAATAAAGAAAATTTGTAATTTCTCTTATTTTAAATTGTAAATACAATTTAAATCAGTTGTTTTTATATTATTTGGCGTAAATTTGTTCAAAAATATTATACTAAGTGTCAAAAGTAGGTTATTCTCTCTTATCATAATAATTTCTCATTATTATTGCTTTTAAAAATTCCTTAATTAATATAAATAGTATTTATATTAATTTATAACTATAATATTAGTAATATTATTGTTATTAATTGTTTATTATTAATAAAAAACAATTTTTTATGCCTTTATTTTTTGTTGGTAGCAATAATAAAGTGCTTTGAAATATATTAATTATTATATATTATATTATTTTTTTATAATATAAATTATCTCATTATATTTATTTATTAATGTAATAATATTTTATGACTTAATTATAATGATGCTTAATTATAGTTATTTTTATCTGATTTACTTTATTTATAAGGACATTCATAGTACAATAAGTAATATATTTGTAATTTTTACTTATTGTTTCATAGTCAAACCTTACATTTGGGGGCCTGGCCGTGATATCTACTTTAAAAGACATTTAAAAAGACTCTAATTGTGTTTATCCAATATAAATTATAATTATAATCATAAAATTATATAATAATTTTAGATTTATTAATTTTAAAAGCTATTTAGGTATTTGAGAAGCAATTGTACTGTCTTACACATGGTTTTTCACATCTTTAGACTGACAAGAACTTTCTTTCAGTGACTCTAGTGATTGAAAAAGATATTTTATAAATTAAAAATAATTTTCTATTATAAATTGATTTCATAAAAGAATCATCTTCATTTTTATTTTATTCCTTAAAAATAAAAATATTAAAAACCAATAAAAAAGTTATTATTATTCATTTCATTTCTTCAAAGATATAAAAGCAATTTTCACGTGGAAAATTGCCATATATTACCAAAAATAACACTTATTATATAAAAGAATTATATTTACTTGTCTTTTTTAGTGTTTGAAGACAATCCAACAGAAGACAACCAAGACACTGTTGAGAGATTGGTGGAAGAAACTTTCCCAAGTTTTCCAACACCAATTGTCATTAAGAAAAAGAAAGCTAAGAAATTAGACTTTCCAGGACCCACTATTCAGGACTCTGAAGGTGAGTAACTCCTTTATAAATTGCCATAAGAAGAGTTCTTGTCCTGAAATCCTCTTATTTCTTATTTTCAAATTATGACTTCCAGAAGAGGCTCCCAATAATCCATCCAATCAGATGGAGCTGGACTCAGAGGTATAATTGATTCCTCAAAAGGGAAAAGAAAGGGCAATTTCCCCAGTGGAACAGAATCCACACAAGGGAGTGCCTTATCCCAAAGGCAAGTCCCAGAAATGCCCATGATATCAGAACCAGAGTTGAAACTAAGTATGAGGAACTCAAACAGGTACAACTCACATTCAGAGGGCGCAGATAGACATTTAAATGAGCCAGTACAAACAGTAATACACAGTGTACAAAGACAAGGACTGGAAAAGCCACAAATACACCAAGGAGGGATGAACTCCTGGCAGATCCTCAAAAAGTTCCTCAAAGAGGAGAAAATAGTGAGATACTCCAATGGATGGAATCCACTGTCATGCAACCCTTGGATCAAAAAGATCAAGGAGTACCACTCCAAAAAGAAGGAGGCAAGCAAGGAAGAAGCCCCAGTAGCTTCCACCAGCAAGCCTCAAGCCAACCAACCTCCCCAAGAGGGGAAGAAGAACAAGAAAAATAACTGGATAGAAACATATTCACCAAGCTACAGTATTCCAAAAATACAAAAATATTCCATGGACAATGGCTTCAACATGGCCAGAACCTTAATGGAATTCAAGGACAAGGGGAGAAAAGAATGATACAACCTCATTTCCCAAAGAAATAACCTTGTCCCCAAATGTTGTAAATACTTTAACAGAAATTAAAAATAGTATTTTACCTCTAAAATAAATTAAAAATAGTTTATTATCATTACCAGAAATAAACAATAATTTATCTTCTTTAACAAAAATTCTTGTACAGAACAAACAAGAAATTGACAAAATTAAATTTATAGTTGAAAATAATAAACCAAAATTTTTAATTGACAATACTACAAAATTAATACAAGGACAAAAAGAATTGTATAAATACATAAAAGATATAAAAGATAAAACTTTGACAATCAATTATGAAGTGAGTATTGAGAATCTTACAGAAAAATTGAACAAATTAAGTATTTCTGTAGAACAATTTGAAGAAAAAACTTCATCACCCCAAAAATTACTTTTAGACCATGTGGAAAAAAGTGATGAAGCAAGAATGCATCTGAAAGATGATTTTCAAAATTAAATAAGGCTTATTACTGAAAAAATGGATAAAATTAATGAGGCTAACCTAAATATTCCAAAGTTATCAACCCCATTTTCTCATATAAGAAGCCCTGTCAAACAAAAAGAGGAAATAACAAATCCATTCATAACAGACCTGAGTCACCAAGACAATAACCAAGTCTCAATGAAAGAAACACCTCAATTAAAAGAATGGCCAACATTCACAGGGGAAGGTGAATATGAACATATATCATTCATTAAAACAATTGACATCTTACAAGAGGATTATGCCATACCAGATGAATTGATCACTGCCAGATTACACTCACTGTTTGAGGTATCTGCAAAAAGATTGTATTATGGCATAAGACAGACAAATGGCAAAAATACCTGGTCTTGGTGGAAAGAAGAAACAAGCACCAAGTGGGCTGATGATGCCTGGAGGTACAAAAGAGAAAATGCATTTGAAAACTGCTTCTTTGACTCAGAGAAAGACAAACCTTTAACTTGGTTCTTGAAACAAGTTGAAAGGCTTAATGCACTGTACCCAGAACTGTCACAGAAAATGGTACACATTAAAATACATAAGAAATGTGGAGGAGAATTGGAACATGCCCTGAGAAGCAGGCTTATAGAACCATGCTCCACAGAAGAGTATATCAATGCACTAGAACAAATAGTGACAAGGACAAACATTGGCAGAACTTGGAAGAAATTGGACATTAAAAGTCCAAATAGGCCATTTACCAAGAAAGATAAACCAAGAAAAGCTTTCAAGACCAATACATCCAACAGTAATGAGAAAAGAAAATGCCACAAATGTGGAGGTATTGGACATTTAGGCAATAATTGCCTTAAAAAAGCCAAAATCAATGAAATTGTGGAAACAGAGGACCACAATGAGAAAGAAGAAGAATCTGATTCTGAAAAAGACACTGAACAATCAGAAACTTCTGAAAGTGATGAAATTAATATAATTAATGCACAAATTGATAATATTGGCTTGATATATGAAGTACTGGATGTCAATTCAAACTTACCACAAGTTGGAACATCTGATACAAACCTCACAAATATACAAGATGCTAAATTTTATAGAACCAAACCAGCGAAAGGGATGGAATATACAGCTGGAAAATTAAGTATAAGTATTGTCATGGTGGGACCAAAAGGAAAAAGTGAACTTAGATACAGGAGCATATTGTACTGGTGTTGGTAAAAGTAATTTGGAAACAATTGTACCAGATTGGGAAGGAAACCTTATACCAATACAAGGAGTCAAATTTAGTAGTGCAAGTGAAAGCATGAAGCCCCTTGGAATAATTGACTTGAAACTCATTTTTCCTCATCCTTCACAATGTATCAGATTGAAAGTAGAACTTTTAGTAATGGAAAACTGCATTAGTAACCATTTTATACTTGGAAATGACTACTTGTCAATTTATGGCATAGATATCTCTAACCAAAAAGATAGATATTTTACCTTAGGAGACAATAAAAGTGTAAGATGTGACTATGAAACTGATGATAATATTACTATTAATCAACAGCACTATGTCTGTTCTTATGAAATATAATAATAAATATTATTATAACCACAATTAAATAATTATAAAATTATTTCTTTCACGTGTTATACACTACTAGTGATTATAACAGTGAGCAGTAATTGTCTACAAGAATCAATTACAAGAAGAATTTAATAATAAAAACTTCTTTTATTAAAATAATAAAATTATTTTAATATATAATTATCTTTTACAAGAATAATTATAAAGATAATTCTTGAAGAAAACTATTACTAGAGAAAAACTTTAAGAATTAAAGATAAAAGACTCACTAATACTCCAAAGAACTTATTGATAATAAAAGTAGAGAAATTTGACGTGGAATTGTGGATTTAAGGGATCAAAAGGATTTATAACAGTATTACAACAATATATAGTTGGATTCTATGATTTCACGTCTTTCTGATTGATTCTGAAAGAATTAAAACACTTAAGAATAGTTGAACTAATACTTACTTGTTGGTAATAAAGATTTAATAAATTGATAAGATGATGATACGGAAAAAACAGCAAGAAGAGGCTTCTTTTAAGTCAACAACAGCTCACAGAGGCGTGCCATGGAGCAAACTGAAAAACCAGTGAGTGAGAAAACAATAAACCTTTTTGGATTATTGATTGCATCATCTGTTGTCATGTAAGATTATCATAATTACTTAATTGATGCTTTTACGTGACTACCAACCCCAATATGGTTAAGAATAAAAGGAGTAACACTTGTAAATCTTCTTTTATTCTAAAATAATCATTGATTTCTCAAAGTTATCAATGTTATTGCCAATTTCATCACAGGTTGTAATTACTGTGAATTTTTGAAGATTCAGTGTTTCACGTAGAATATCCAAAAATGGACTGTAAGTAAAACTTTTAATTTTACTAGTAAAACTGTAATTCCTTTTGGTTGTACCATAGATAATACAGTTCTCCTTTAGTCCTGAAAGTTTCAGAAAGATTCATTAAGAATTGTATTTTTAATGAATTTTTGAAGGTTTTACCTCATTTCTACGTAGAATTGCAAATAGCAGTGTTTTGCTGGTTGCTATGAGGTAAATCAATGAATATGGGTCCCAAAAGGGTTTTAATTACTCTTTTGGGGTTTATCCATGGAAAGTCATTAGTAATTGACATGGTTACAGGAGTGTAAGTAGCTCATTACCTCCTTGGCACATCAAAATAGCAGGTTATTTGCTATTTTCTGATGTTTTACAGTAGTTGTAACTTGGTAACCAAGTTCCCAAAGAGTTTTAGTTTACCAATTGGGCCAAGATGAGCCATGGATCCATGCTCTGGAGCTATCCACGCCTCTGAGGCCTCAGAAGTTGGGTACCCTGGCTCTCTTTGATGTCTTTTGTCCCCCTTGCCTATTTTTTACGTCAAAATAGTAATTTAAGCTTAAAGTGAGATATCCACTATGGGTGTACCAAAAGTCCATGTAAGAATACCATGATATTAAGTGCTCAAAACATGCATAACACTATTCTTAGTGTATATGTAACATGGGATTTCTCATTTTCCCATTATTTTGGCTAAAAATCAAGAAAAACAAAAATTTTCACGGATCTTTTATGTGGTATTAATGATGTGGTATTGAAGTATTTTCCATTTTACCACCTCAAATACTTAAATTGAGCTTATTCACTCTATGGAGCTACCCTAGGTGAATTTTTGTGTAGAATCCAAATCTGGTCTTAAATCCATGGATTTACTTACTCAATAAAAAGTTATTCATCTTTTCTGAAATTGAAAATGATGAATTTTGGATATATGCATGACTTATGAGTTTTGCATAATTCAAAATTTCTTTTTAAGATAATTGTGGCCTATTTGGGTATGTAAAATATACCTCAAGGCTCACATTCCCTCCCACCAAAAAATAAAATTGTACTACAATTTTATTAGTGATAAAAAGAATAAGGCCCCAAAAGGGGGTTAATGTCCACTGTCCAACCTCTTCACATTACTCAGATCAAGTAATTTAAAGCACATTTATAGACATATTCAGGCTTGTGGCCTTCTTTCATGTCTAAATCTTCTTAAGAGTTTATCTGAGTCAGGTATTTCTGATTCTGCCATCCATTCATCTTCATGTACTGGATTTCTATATCTGACAAGATATTCTCTTTGATTTTTACCCCTAAGTCTCCTTTCTTTAATGACTTTCTTTATCTTTCTGTCTTCATTCTGTTCCACAGGGGGCACAGTTAAAGGAGTTGGGTTCCTTAAAGGAAACAATTCTTTGTCAGCTGGTTGATAAGGTTTTATCAGGCTGACTGGAAATGTGGGGTGTTTATTTTCCAATTCACCACTCAATTCCACTTGAACTGCATTGGTTCCATGTAAGGCAACAATAACAAAAGGTCCTACATAAGAATCTTTAAGTTTCTTTGGGCCTTTGATATTATTAAAATTCAAGGTTGAAACTAGAACTAAGTCCCCTACTTTGAAGTCTGGTACTTTATGACTCTTGTCCCACTTCTGTTTTGCATAATCAAAAGCATCATCCATACTTTGTTTTGCATGGTGTTTTACTTTATCAAGCATTAATTTGAAGCTGGAAGCTGTAGGATGAATGTCAATCAAGTCTTTCCTCAGTGTGTCTGCTGGGAGTCTTGGATTCCATCCTTTTTCTAACATAGCAGGAGTTTGTCCTGTGGAAGAATGGACTGATGTCTTGTATGCCAATTCTAATGCAGGTATCAGAGTGCACCAGTCATGGGTAAAGCCATCTGAGTCTTTAAATTCTAATCCATAAGCACAAAATCTCCTGATCATGTCTTCTAAAGTTTGAATCATCCTCTCTGCTAGCCCATCTGTTTGAGGGTGATATGCTGTGGAGAATGATAACTTAGTCCCAAACAATCTATGAAGATTGGTCCAAAGTGCAGATGTGAACTTGGGGTCTCTGTCACTTATGATATTCTTAAATAACCCTGTATGAGAAATAACTCTACTCCATAAAAGAAGAGCTGTATCCATAGCAGTGTCATCTTTATGACATGGTAAGAATATGGGAGTTTTGCTATATCTGTCTACAATGACTAAACAAGCATTATAACTTTTGTCACCACTTGGAGGAAGTGCTGTGACCCAATCCATGTGAACAACTTCCCAAGGGGATTTTGGTTCTTGAATATGGATCATTAATCCAAATTTCTTGCCTGTACTCCTGTTTGATTTTTGGCATCTATCACAGGTATGGCAATATTCAATGGTTTCTTTTCTCCAAGATGGCCACCATGCACAGTTCTTCACCTTTTCAAGTGTTCTGTCTTCTGATAGGTGTCCAGAGTAAATGCTATCATGGCATTCATGAAGAATGGTATTGATGAGCAATCTACTACACAATGTCATCACACAAGAATGTTTTGTTCTATGGTAAATAATCCCATCAAACAAGTGAAATCTTCCTTCAGAATAGGAATTTTTCCAAACTTCATCTAGTGTATTAACCAAAGATGTGTCTTTGCAGTCTTTATCCAATAAAGAAGTCAAGATATGGCAATTCTTGTCTTGTTTATAAGACTCTCTGACCTCTTCAAAGAATTCAGTCCCAATATCAGTTATGTTAATCCCTTCAATTGGAATCTGTGGTTCAGCTTCCAAAGGTACATAAGCTGGGTTATCAGGAGTGTTGGCTAAAGCCCATCTACTAAGTCCATCAGCATTTTTGTGAATGTTTCCTGCTTTATGAACTATAGTCATGTTTCCTCTATATTCTTGAATGGCTATTTGCCATCTCAACATATGTCTGTTGGGAGTTTTCATGTTAAGAAGTGATTTCACGGCATTACAGTCAGTTATCACTTCAAAAACACTGCCATCAAGGTAATAGTGTAATTTCTCAAGTGCCCATACCAAACATAAGCACTCCATTTGGCTTGCACCATATCTGGCTTCTGTTGGTTTGATTTGTCTTGAGATATAACAAACTGGTCCTTCTGTAGGTTTGTCATCAATAATTTGGACTTGGTGTAGGGCTGCCCCTAATCCATCCCCACATGCATCAATGTACAATTTAAAAGGAATATTCCAGTCAGGCATGAGGAGTAAAGGTGCTTCTGTAAGGGCTTTCTTTATCTTCTCATAAGCTTTAATTCTTTCCTGTGTCATTTCAAATACAGTCTGTTGATCACAGATTCTATAAAGTGACTTGGCTAGAATTGCAAAATCTTTCAAGTGTTGCCTATAGTAACTAGCAAATCCAAGAAAAGACATCATTTCTTTTTTATTCTGGGGTATTGGCTTAAGTAACACTGCTGCTACTTTATTCTTGTCAATACCCAAGCTCAAACCAGAAACAACATGTCCTAATGCTTTGAGTTCTTCAAAACCAAAATTGCATTTCTTAAGTGAAATTTTCATGTTCACTTCTGCAACTTTATGAAGTACTCTTGCAAGTCTTTCAAGGTGCAAAGACCATGAGTCAGAACATATAATAATATCATCAATATAAATGATAAGCCATCCTTCAGACAATTCTGTGGGGAAGATGGTATTCATCATTCTTTGATAATGAGATGGAGCATTTTTAATGCCAAATGGCATTCTAAGATACTCATAAATACCACAGTGAGTGATAATTCTAAGTAATTTCCTAGCTTTAGGCGTCAAGACATTTTGATGGAAGCCTTTTAATGCATCCATTGATGTTATATACTTGGCTTTAGACAATTGAGTCAAGGTTTCTTGGATCCTAGGGATTGGATACCTATCTGGAACTGTGTAGGTATTCAAAGCTCTAAAATCTCCAACCATTCTTGACTTATCATTATGCCATGCAATAATAACAGGTGTTGTCACTTCAACTTCCTCATTATGGCCTACTTTCCTTAGCACACCAAGTTGGATCAACTCTTGGATATGTTTTTCCAAGGCTTCTCTAGCTCTGGGACTGGCTGGATAAGCTGGTCTTCTAAGTACTGGGGGATATGGTCTATCAATATTAAGAGTAATATCAATTTCATGTCCCCTTATAGCGCCTAATGGTTCATTATCAGATGCAAATGCATTATTGTATGTATATAATACATCAATAAGTTCATTCCTCATCTTTGGTGACAATGATGGATTAATTTGTGCTTCAACAAGTTGTTTAGACACAAATACATCTTTGTAAGTATCTTTGACAGAAGATACTACAGATATCTGTTTTGGCATATTGGAGAAAGCAAATTTTTGCCTTTTGTTATCTCCAATTGTGAAATATCTGTCTTTATGGTTATTTATATCAATACCATAAATATTCAAGTAATCATTTCCAAGAATGATATGCTGAGATGTACAATTATCCATTACTACAATCTCAGTTTTCATTCTTACACTTCCTGCTGGATGTGGGAATACAATATTAGTATCCAATATGCCCAAGGGGTACATATTGTTACTGGCACTACTGAACTGTACACCTTCTATTGGTAATAGATGGTTTTTCCATTCAGGAAGTATAATTTGGAGATAATCCTTGCCAATACAAGTGCAAAATGCCCCTGTATCCAGATTTACTTTGGCTTCAATATCACCCATTAGAACTGATGTGATACAGGATGCTCCAGCAGTGTAACCCTTTCCTCTAGCAGGTTTTGTTTTACACATTCTGGCATCTTGGATATTGATCAGGTTGTAGCAATCCTCACTGTACTGTGGCAAGTGGGTATGGACTTCTGTGACCTCAAAGAAAGCTGAAATGTTTTCAATGGGATAGTCCTCTACTGGTGTATCTTCAGAGACTGCAGAATCTTGATCAGACTCTTCTTTCTCTTCAGTACACTGAATGTCTTCAATGATTTGAACTTCATTGATCTTTGTCTTCTTAGGGCAAGTGTTGGCTAAATGTGAAGTACTTCCACATTTATGACACTTCAAGACAGGTCTTTCTGGTCTTCTTTCCTCTCTAGGAATCTTTGAGACTATTTTGGACTCTATTGGGTTTCTAACCCAAGTTTTACCAATTCTTGTTCTGGTAATGATATCTTCCATAGCATTAATGTAGTCCTCTGTTGAACAGGGTTCCACACATCTGCTTTTAATAGCATGTTCCAGTTCTCCTCCACACTTTCTTAATATTTTCATATTAATCATAGTGTCAGACATATCTGGGTGTAAAGCAGATAATCTGTCTTTTTGTTTGAAGAACCAAGTAAGTGGTTTGTCTTTTTCTGAGTTAAAAATGGCACTTTCAAAAGCATTCTCCATTTTAAACCTCCAAGAATTATTGGCCCATTTGGTAATCACTTCAGATTTCCACCAAGACCAGTCATGTCTTCCATGATCTATTCTCATCTTGTAATACCATTTCTTTGCAGTCTTGGTAAACAAACAATGTAATTTTCCTACTATGATTTCATCAGGTATATTAAAGTCTTCTTGCAACATATCAATAGTCCTGATGAATTCAATATGGTTGTATTCTCCTTCACCAGAGAATGTTGGCCATTCTTCTAATTTGGGAATATCCTTTGCAGAAATAACATTCTCTCCTAAGAATGGAGTCAAACTTTCTTTGACAGAAAGTTTTTCTTCAGTCAAAGGTGTAGAATGTCTTGGCATATGTGGTTCATGATTCTTATGAATTTGCTCCACACTTGCAATTATTTCATTCTTCAATTTCTGCCTTTCACTGTCACTTTTTGCTAAATGTATAGCAAATTGATTGGTGTTCTTAACTATTTGTAAGACATGGTCTTCAAGAGTTTTAAGTCTATCATTTACTTTAAAGATGGAAAGATCCTCTGTGTCATTATTTTGACATTGGTTCTCAATTCTTTCACAAGCATTGCTAATTGACTCAAGGGTGACAGTTGTCAATTTATGCCAATCAGAATGTTGCTTGTCATTTTTCTTTAAATCATTGATGTCTAATGTAATTTGCTTTAACTTTGACTCAAGTTTGCCAATTTCTACACTAATACTTCTATGTACATCATTTATTTGCGTGGAAAAGTCCTGTTCATCCTTTCCTGCTCTTTGGCTGTGAATTCCATAAGAGTTCTGGCCATATTGAAGACACTGTCCACGGCTGAAGGCTCCAATCTGGGGATCCTGTACCCTTGTGGGTAAGGTCTGTGCCAATTGGCTTTGCCTTTGCTCTTGCCTTGATGGTTCTTGGGACCTCTCTGTTTCTTTTGAGGTCCTTTGGGCTTGTCCTTGGATGCTTCTGGAGCTGGTTTGGAGCTGGTAGATGCCACTGGTGCCTCTGTCTCCAAAGTTGGAGTCATTTCCAATTCTTTCTTCTGGTCTATGGATAAAAGACTCTGGTTCTTCAACCAATTCTTTATCTTTTTGACCTTGTCTTTGCAAGACAGGGGGCTCCAACCTCCTAAGAGTTCTATGGTCTTCTCCTGACCCAGAAAGCTCTTGATGTGTAAGTAGGAGTTCATGGCCCCCTGCCAAAGGCTTGGGCAGATTTCCCACTCCTCTTCTTTGGCTGCTCTGAACCAATTTTTGTACTGGCTCTGATATATTTCTATTGCTGCCACTTGAAAATGGTTCAGCCCTGGAAATATTATCATAAATTAGTTCAGGCTCAGAATTCACGTCAAAATCTGTTGGTACAGACCTTGGGGAATGGGGGGCAACTCTGGCATCCTCCAGATGTGCCTTTCTTGTGGAAGATTTGGCACTTCTGGATTTGGTCTTGCCTCTTCCTTGTCCACATCCATCTGGTTGGACTGAATAGTTGCTTCCATTTCTGGTATGCACCATTTTCACGTCAATTTAAAGATAAAAGGTGAAAATATAAGATAAAATACACACCTTTTGGTGGTAATTTAGCTTTTTCTGAGTTGAATAAGGTGCCTCTTTTAGCAATCTGCACCTCAATACTGTCTTCAGATTCTGCTTCTGAAGATTCTGGACTAGTGATATATCTTTTACTGAGTCTGTTGCCAGCTGCACAGTATTTGATTAAAGACACTAAAAGAAATTATAAAAGAGAAAAAATTATTTTTTATACTTTTTAAAATATTTTTTAAAGATTTTTATAAGTTTTATATTTTTTAATATTAAAAAATTATTCTTTTTAAAGAAAAAAAATTAAAATTTAAGATTTTTGAATGAAAATTAATTCAGAGTAACTCAAAGAATAATTTTATAAGTTTTTGGATGTGAAAAAGCCACGTGTAAAAACAATATAAAATTAAACCAAATTCCTCAATGAAAAAGATTTTAAAACAATTTCAAAAATAAAAATATTTTTAACTCCAAATTGAAAGAAAAAAATTAATTAAATTAATATATTTTGGAGCTTAAAAATATATTAATTAAGGGTACAAGGTTCAAAAAACACGGCCAGGCCCCCAAATGTAAGATGTGGTAGGTATGGTGGTTTTTTAGAACACAAAAATGAAGTCTAGAATATGATTAAAGCCAAGTCTATGGATAAAATCACGGCCAGGCCCCCAAATGTAAGATGTGACTATGAAACTGATGATAATATTACTATTAATCAACAGCACTATGTCTGTTCTTATGAAATATAATAATAAATATTATTATAACCACAATTAAATAATTATAAAATTATTTCTTTCACGTGTTATACACTACTAGTGATTATAACAGTGAGCAGTAATTGTCTACAAGAATCAATTACAAGAAGAATTTAATAATAAAAACTTCTTTTATTAAAATAATAAAATTATTTTAATATATAATTATCTTTTACAAGAATAATTATAAAGATAATTCTTGAAGAAAACTATTACTAGAGAAAAACTTTAAGAATTAAAGATAAAAGACTCACTAATACTCCAAAGAACTTATTGATAATAAAAGTAGAGAAATTTGACGTGGAATTGTGGATTTAAGGGATCAAAAGGATTTATAACAGTATTACAACAATATATAGTTGGATTCTATGATTTCACGTCTTTCTGATTGATTCTGAAAGAATTAAAACACTTAAGAATAGTTGAACTAATACTTACTTGTTGGTAATAAAGATTTAATAAATTGATAAGATGATGATACGGAAAAAACAGCAAGAAGAGGCTTCTTTTAAGTCAACAACAGCTCACAGAGGCGTGCCATGGAGCAAACTGAAAAACCAGTGAGTGAGAAAACAATAAACCTTTTTGGATTATTGATTGCATCATCTGTTGTCATGTAAGATTATCATAATTACTTAATTGATGCTTTTACGTGACTACCAACCCCAATATGGTTAAGAATAAAAGGAGTAACACTTGTAAATCTTCTTTTATTCTAAAATAATCATTGATTTCTCAAAGTTATCAATGTTATTGCCAATTTCATCACAGGTTGTAATTACTGTGAATTTTTGAAGATTCAGTGTTTCACGTAGAATATCCAAAAATGGACTGTAAGTAAAACTTTTAATTTTACTAGTAAAACTGTAATTCCTTTTGGTTGTACCATAGATAATACAGTTCTCCTTTAGTCCTGAAAGTTTCAGAAAGATTCATTAAGAATTGTATTTTTAATGAATTTTTGAAGGTTTTACCTCATTTCTACGTAGAATTGCAAATAGCAGTGTTTTGCTGGTTGCTATGAGGTAAATCAATGAATATGGGTCCCAAAAGGGTTTTAATTACTCTTTTGGGGTTTATCCATGGAAAGTCATTAGTAATTGACATGGTTACAGGAGTGTAAGTAGCTCATTACCTCCTTGGCACATCAAAATAGCAGGTTATTTGCTATTTTCTGATGTTTTACAGTAGTTGTAACTTGGTAACCAAGTTCCCAAAGAGTTTTAGTTTACCAATTGGGCCAAGATGAGCCATGGATCCATGCTCTGGAGCTATCCACGCCTCTGAGGCCTCAGAAGTTGGGTACCCTGGCTCTCTTTGATGTCTTTTGTCCCCCTTGCCTATTTTTTACGTCAAAATAGTAATTTAAGCTTAAAGTGAGATATCCACTATGGGTGTACCAAAAGTCCATGTAAGAATACCATGATATTAAGTGCTCAAAACATGCATAACACTATTCTTAGTGTATATGTAACATGGGATTTCTCATTTTCCCATTATTTTGGCTAAAAATCAAGAAAAACAAAAATTTTCACGGATCTTTTATGTGGTATTAATGATGTGGTATTGAAGTATTTTCCATTTTACCACCTCAAATACTTAAATTGAGCTTATTCACTCTATGGAGCTACCCTAGGTGAATTTTTGTGTAGAATCCAAATCTGGTCTTAAATCCATGGATTTACTTACTCAATAAAAAGTTATTCATCTTTTCTGAAATTGAAAATGATGAATTTTGGATATATGCATGACTTATGAGTTTTGCATAATTCAAAATTTCTTTTTAAGATAATTGTGGCCTATTTGGGTATGTAAAATATACCTCAAGGCTCACAAAAAGGCAAAAATTTGGCTTTTTTAATAACAAAAGACAAATTACAGTTGTCAATAATGAAGAAGAAAGCCCAGAAATGGATTTTCTCATAACTGAACAGCTAAAAGAGGAAGAATTTAATAATGAATTGACTATAAAAATGAAAGAAAAATTGATTGACCTCTTATTTAAATATGAAAATGCCTTTGAAACTGACAAAGAACGACTAGGTGCCATAATTGGACATGAGGTAGACATAATCCTTAATGTAGAAAAACCTTATCCACCTTGATTAAGAATACCAGCTTATTCAGCCAGCCCAAGACCTAGAGAAGCTTTAGAGGTACACATTAAAGAACTAATGGACCTTGGAGTATTAAGGAAAGTAGGACATAATGAACAGGTAGAGGTCTCCCTACCTGTCATTATAACCTGGCATAATGGAAAATCAAGGATGGTAGTGGAATTTAGAGCTCTAAGCACCTATACTATCCCTGACAGATATCCAATACCCAGAGTCCATGAGACATTAACACAATTATCTCAGGCTAAGTTCATCACAGCCATGGATGCTCTAAAGGATTTTAATCAAAGTGTCTTAACAGACAATTCCAAGAAACTACTAAGGATAATATTCCACTGTGGAATTTTTGAAGATATCATAATGCCATTTGGTATAAAAAATGCATCATCCCATTACCAAAAGGATGATTAATACCATATTTCCTCAAGAATTATCAGAAGGATGGCTGATTATGTATATTGATGATATCATAATTTTCTCAGAGACTTGGGACAGTCACTTATCAATACTAGAAAGAGTCTTGCAAAAAATGGTACAAGTAAACAGGAAACTCTCTCTGAAAAAGTGTCATTTTGCATACAGTGAGTTGAAAGCACTAGGACATGTTGTATCTGGACAAAGTTTGGGCATAGACAAAAACAAAGTAGCAGAAGTACTATTGAAACCAATGCCCCCAACTAAGAAAGAAATGCAATCATTTCTAGGATTTGCTGGTTGGTACAGACAACATATGAAAGATTTTTCAAGAATTTCTAAGTCATTGTATAAGCTCTGTGACCAACAGACAGTCTATGAAATGACTGAAGAAAGAGTTAAGGCATATGAATAATTGAAAAATTACTGAACAAATGCCCCATTTCTTCTAATGCCAGATTGGAAGCTACCCTTCAAACTATACATTGATGCTTGTGGAGAGGGACTAGGTGCTGCACTACACCAGACATAAATCATCAATGACAAACCTGTTGAAGGACCAATTTGTTTCATTTCAAGACGAATAAAGCCAACAGAAGCAAGGTATGGAGAAAGCCAAATGGAATGCCTCTGTTTGGTGTGGGCTTTTGAAAAATTACACTACTATTTAGATGGGACAGTGTTTGATGTAATTACAGATGGCAATGCTGTAAACGCTTTAATAAACATGAAAACCAAAAATAGACATCTGTTGATATGGAAAATTACCATCCAAGAATATGGAGAAAATATGATTATAGTTCATGAATCTGGTAATATTCATAAAAATTGCAGATGGGCTGTAGCACATACACCTGAAAATCCAGCATGGGTACCACAGGAAGAGCACCATATAGAAGGCATATGTGTAACAGATATAGGCACAGAATTCTTTAACCAAGTTAAAGAAAGCTATAAAATTGATAAAAACTTCCATATCCTATGTAAACTTCTAATGAAAGACTGCAAAGACCCTTCACTTTCATCAAAACTAGATGAAACATGGAAAAAAGCATATTATGAAGGAAGATTTCACCTCCTTGATGGAATCCTTTACCATAGAACTAAACACACATGTGTTATGGCTTTAACAGATATAACTCTGATAAGCACTATACTACACAAATGTCATGATAGTGTTGCAGCTGGACATCTCTCAGAAGACAGAACACTAGAGAGGGTAAAAATCTGCTCTTGGTGGGAAAATTGGAAGAAAGATGTTGCAGAATACTGCCAAGAAGCAAATAGAGAAACAGGTAAGAAATTTGGAATGATGATCCAAATCCAAGAACCAAAATGCCCTTGGGAAATAGTTCATATGGATTGGGTAACAGCATTACCTCCAGGAGGAGACAGAAGTTACAATTCTTACCTAGTATTAGTTGACAGATACAGAAAAAACCCAATATTTTTACCATGTCACAAGGATGATACAGCTATGTAGACAGCCATAATTATATGGAATAAAGTTATTATCCACACAAGCTTATTTCAAAACATCATAAGTGATAGAGACCCAAAATTCACTTCAGCATTATGGAAACACATCCATAGCCTTTTTAGAACAAGACTATCATTCTCAATAGCTTACCACCCCCAAACTGATGGTCTAGCAGAAAGAATGATACAGACATTATAAGAAATTCTCAGAAGATTCTGTTCTTATGGTCTAGAATTCATGGATTCTTATGGTTTTACCCATGATTGGTGTACATTAATACCAGCTCTTGCGCTGGCATATAAAACATC
Organism: Austropuccinia psidii; assembly: GCA_023105745.1. Lineage (NCBI taxonomy): Eukaryota > Fungi > Basidiomycota > Pucciniomycetes > Pucciniales > Sphaerophragmiaceae > Austropuccinia > Austropuccinia psidii. Next base: position 50,219,100 of record JALGQZ010000007.1, on the reverse strand, counting down.
AATTCATTATTCAAATGGCAAGACACCTGCAATGCGAGAAAATGGCTGGAATCCAAGACTCCCTTAAGACACCCTCAAAAATGACTTAGTGGATATACACCCAACAGCAAGTAGCTTCAAGTTAATTCTTGACAAAGCAAGACACCATGCAAACAGATGTATGCAAAAGAATGATGGGGGAAAAGTCATAAACCACTTGACTTCAAAATAGGAGCCTTGGTCCTAGTGTCAACTCTAAATTTCAATAATATAAAAGGCCCAAAGAAATTGAAATATTCCTTTTCAGGACCATTTATGATAAAAGCAGTGCATGGACCTAATGCTGTGCAATTAGAGCTCACAGGTGAGCTATTGAACAAAAACCCAACTTTCCCTGTACGTCTGATAGAACCTTACAGCTCAAGTGACAAGGCATTATATCCACTAAGAAATAAACCCCCACTTGACATACCCCTTTCGGAGGAAGGAGAAGAAAAGAAAATTGTAAAAGTCCTTAAAGAAAGAAGGACAAGAAACAAAAAAGAAAGGGAATACCCTGTGAGGCATAGAAATCCAACTCAAGAAGATTAATGGCTACTTGAGAAGCAAATAACAAATTCTGATAAACTATTAAGAAGGTTCAGACATGAAGGAAAGCCAAAAGAATAGAAAAATCAAGCATTATTGAGCTTCAAGACAAACAAAGTATATTGAAGAGGTAGGACAGTGGATGAAACCCTAATTAGCTATATCAGATTGTGGTACAATCTTTTTTGGTGGTAGGGAATGTGAGCCTTTGAGATATGACCACATATCCAAAAATTTCACAACAAATTTCTGTAATAATTATACTTATAATAATTATCTCAAAGACTAGTAAAAATACCATAAATAAGTACAAAATCTGGAGCAACTCAGAATCTAATTATTAAGAATGTAAAATAAATTAAATTATTGAATTCCTCATGGTAAAACACACATATTTCATTTTTATGGCATATCTGAAAAGTCAATAATTACTGAAGAATAAGTAATAATATGTTAAAAAACTTATAAAACCTCATTTAACTCAGATATTAATGAAACAACATGTAAAATAAATTTTACCATTGGATTCTCCATAAAAGACCACACATAAAAAAATTATAAAGCTAATCTCTAAATTCAATATTTAAGTAATTGAGCTGAATATATGCACTTTTTTGGTCAATGCATATATTCATGGTTTTTAACTAATATCTCTTGAAATATACAAGATAGAAAGATAAACCAAAAAAAAATTCACCACATAATTACTGTAAAAACACAGATACTAAATTTATCATACAAGTTATAAAAAAGGTTAAAACTTGTAATGGATTATTGATTAAAATCAATGGAGCTGTTGACCGCTTTGTTGTGAAAGTGGCCCAAAATTGAAAAAAAGTAGACAGTCATATTCTACTATTTTATACATGAATGACAATGTAATTTGTATTATAATGTTCAAGGTATAACCCCTTGAAATCATGGTTTGAAGTTTAAAATATTAAATTTCAACAGAAAGGATGAGTTACAAAAAAATCATCAAAAATAGAGTTTTGATGATGTAGCAACATTCTCTTAGAAGCTTAATAGGGACATGACAAGCTATCAGAACCCACTCTCAGAATGGCTGTAGCGTGTATAACTTAAAGGTTAGTAATGATCAAAGTTTAAGCTTAAACTTGATCATTTATGATCACTCACTGTATTATTATTTTAAGTTTAACAGTTATATAAGTGATATAACTGGGAAATACCATTAGATTGTGATTAATACTAATAAAATCCACCAACTTTAGGCTTCTTCCAAGCCTATGATGTCATCAAATTTAGAGTTATAGTGATAACTCCAAATAATGGTGTAATAATGAGATAAGATGGTTTGATCATGATGTAATCATCACTAAACCTTAAAATTCTGATCATTTATAGTAGATACCATCGGTACACGTCTACTAGAAGCCTACTGGGCTCTAGAAGGGAGGCATTTACTATAAATAGAGCTTTTTTTACTCTATCTTCCCTTCAGACGCCTAAAAACATAAAGACAATTAAATCAAAAGGTAAAATATTTATTCCTTATATATAAATATTTTATATATGCAAGACCAAAGGTGATCTTTATTATGATCATCAATTTTGACGTGATTACTTCAATTATTCTACTGTTTTGCTATATTTCTCTTAAAAATCTCAAATCCATGTAAAATCAAGCAAATTTGTAATTTCTCTTAATTCAATTGTAAATACAATTTAAATAAGCTGTATTTATATTATTTGGTGTAAATTTATTAAAAACTATTATACTAAGTGTCAAAAGTAGGTAATTTTCTCTTATCATAATAATTTCTCTTTATTATTGCTTTTAATAATTCCTTAATTAATATAAAGAGTATTTATATTAATTTATAGCTGTAATATCAGTAATATTATTTTTATTAATTGTTTTTTATTAATAAAAAACAATTTTTTATTCCTTTATTATTTGTTGGTAACAATAATAAAGTGCTTTAAGATATATTAATTATTATATATTAATATATTTAATTATTATATTATTATAGTTATTTAATGATATCATAATTTTTTACGCCTTAATTATAATAATTCTTTATTATAATTATTTCATCTTATTTACTTCATTTATAAGGACATTCAGAGTACAATAAGTAAAATATTTGTAATTTTTACCTATTGTTTCATAGTCAAACCTTACAAAAATTAAATGTATTATAATTTCAAAAAAAAAGTTAATTTGATGAGTAAGAAGGCCATTTTTTTTAACAGTAGAGCATTTCTTTAAATTAATTGACAATTTCTTTAGAAATATAAGTATTCAAAAAGTTTTTGAATGGAATCATTCTATGTTTATATTATAGATAATAAAAGCTAAATTCATATTAAAGAAGCTATATTCATGGGAGGAGGTTGGAAATGAGAATTGCTATCTGATTAAAAATGATTTTTCTTTATTTTATTCTTTTCAAACCCACTTTTTTATGATAAAATATATCAAAATCTGAAATTATTATACCAATTTAATGTAATTTCTCTAACCATTTCACACATATTTTCTGAAGCAGCATTTTCATGTATTTCTGGTATGACTTGAAGCTTGGGTGGGTCATTATCATCATATAATTCAAGCCATTGATCACAAATTTTAGCTAGGAGATTATGTAATATTACACAGCTGATTACCCAATCAAAAAAATCTTTAACATCTTCTTCATTATTCATTTGAAATTCCATTTGCTGCAATGGCGACCAGAGACATTTGAGTATTCCTATTGAATTCTCTATATGCACATGTGATTGGGCCAGGAAATAATTGAACTTTCTTTATCATTCAATTCCCATTTAAAATTGCCTTTATATGCATTAATTCTAAATTTGGAGCTTTAGTATTCTTAATCAGAAAGTGAGTATTGATTTTTTGAGGAAAATTGCTCTGGCATTTGAAAAATATCCATCTGTTGATATACTCTTGAGTCATGCACTGACCCTGGAAGGCCTATGTGTAATGCACAAAAACATTTGTTTGCATCACATAAAAGCTGAATTGACATTTAGTAACTATATAAAAGCCAAAATATCAGCTCTTTATCAATCAACATAAAAATGAGTCTCACAAACCTATGCTTCCTATCAAAGTAAACCCCAGGATCATTGGGTGGCTTTTATGATCCTTTGAGATATGACCACATACCCAATAAGGTCACAAAAAAGACTCAGAATAATTATACCTTTAATATAATTATATTAAAATTATTTAGAATAATTATACATTAAAAATAATTACTTAAATATACAAAAAATACCATAAATTGGTACAAAAATTGGTTTAACTTAAAAACCAATGAATCAACATGTAAAATAAATTATACCATTGGATTCCCCATGGTAAAATACACATATACCATTTTTATGGCATATCTGTAAAGTCAATATTTAATGAATTATAAGGTATAATACCTTATAAAAACCATAAAACCTTATTTATCTCAAGAGCTAATGAAACAAAATGTAAAATAAATTGTACCAGTGGATTCCCCACAAAATTACACACATAAAACAATTAATAAGCCAATTTCCAAAGTTAATACTTAAGGAATTAACCTGAATATATGCACTTTTTTGGTCAACGCATATATTCAAGGATCATAGCTAATATCTCCTAAACTATACATGATAGAATGATGAACCAAAAATAAAGTTACCACGTAATTACTGTAAGAACACAGATATGAACTTTATTTTACAAATTCTAAACAAGATTAAAACCTATGATGAAATATTGATAAAAATCAACAGAGCTGTTGACCACTTTGTTGTGAAAGTGTTCCAAACTTAAAAAAAAGTATACAGTTGGATTCTACTAGTTCATTCGTGAAGAATGATGTAATTTTTATTATTAAATTCAGGGTATAACCCCCTGAAATCAAGGTTTGAAGTTTAAAATATTGAATTTCAACAGAAAAGATGAGTTACAAGAAAAATCATCAAAATTAGAGTTTTGATGATGTAATGGAAAGCTCTTGGCAGCATAATAAGGGTATGCCAGGCTATCAGAATTCACTCTCTGAATATCTGTAGCGTGTAAATCTTAAAAGTTATTGAGGATCAAAGTTTGAGCTTAATTTGAGCAGTTATGATCACTCACAGTAACCTTAATTTAAGTTTAACAGTCTTAAGAGTGATAAAATTGGTGAATACTATTAGTTTATGATTAAAACTAATAAAATCCACGAAATTTGGGGTTCTGCCAAGCCTCTGATGTTATCAAACTTAGAGTTATAGTGATAACTCTAAATAATGGTGCAATAATGATGTAATATGGTTTGATAATGATGTAATCATCTCTAAACCTTAAAATATTGATCAGTTCCAGTGGGTATGATCAGTACACGTCTACTAGAAGCCTGTTGGACTCTAGGAGGGAGGTATTTACTATAAATAGAGCTCTTTTTACTCTATTTTCCCCTCAGACGCATCAAAAACATTAAATCAATTAAATCAAAGGTAATTTCTTTATTCTTTATATATAAGACTATTATATTATTAAAGACCAAAGAACACCTTGTTGTAATCATCTATTTTGACGTGATTAAATCATTTATTTAATTTGTTTTTGCTAAAAATCTCTCTAAAAACTCATTTCCACGTTAAAATCCAGAATAATTTGTAATTTTCTTTATTTTTATTGTAAATACAATTTGAAAAAGTTGTATTTATATTTTTTGGCGTAAAATATTTCAAAATTATTATATTAAGTGTTAAAAGTAGGTTATTTTCTCTTATTATAATAATTTCTCTATTATTACTCTCTTAATAATTCTTTAATTAATATAGATAGTATTTATATTAATTCATAACTTTAATAGCAGTAATATTATTGTTATTAATTGTTTTTTATTAATAAAAAGCAATTTTTTACGCCTTTATTATTTGTTGGTAACAATAATAAAGAGCTTTTTAAATATATCAATTATTTTATATTAATATATTTATTTATTATATTATATTTTCATAATATAAATTATATTATTATATTTATTTAATAATATAATTATTTTATGCCATAATAATAATAATTATTCATTATTATTATATTTTTAATCTTATTTATTCAATTCATAAGGACATTCAGAGTACAATAAGTAATAAATTAGTAATTTTTACTTATTGTTTCATAGTCAAACCTTACATTTGGGGGCCTGGCCGTGATATTTACTTAAAAGACCTTTAAAAAGATTCTAATTGGGTTTATCCAATAATAAATTATATTTAGAATCATAAAATTATATAATAATTTTATATTTTATTGATTTTAAAAGCTATTGAGGCATTTGGAAAGCAATTGTACTGTCTTACATGTGGTTTTTTCACATCCTTAGACTTTCAAGAACTTTCTTTGAGTGACTCTAGTGATTAAAAAAAGATAATTTATAAATTAAAAATAATTTTTTATAATTTAATTTTGTAAAAGAATCATATTCATTTTTTATTTTATTCTTTAAAAATAAAAATATAAAAAATATTAAAAAATATTGAAAAACCAATAAAAAAAGTTATTTTTTTATTTTTATTCATTTCTTTATTCATTTCAAGTTTTTAAAGACATAAAAGCAATTTCTACGTGGAAAATTGCCATACCTTGCCAAAAAATAACACTTCTTATAAAAAGACTTATATTTATTTGTCTTTTTTAGTGTTTGAAGATAACCCAACAGAAGACAACCAAACTACTGTTGAGAGATTGGTGGAAGAAACTTGTCAAAGTTCTCCAACACCAGTTATCACCAAAAGAAAGAAAGCTAAGAAATTAGACTTTCCAGGACCCACCATTCAAGACTCTGAAGGTGAGCACCTCTTTTATAATTGCCATAAAAAGAATTTTTATCCTAAAATACTTTTATTTCTTATTTTCTTACATTATGACTAACAGAAGAGGTTCCCAATACTCCATCCAATCAGATGGAGCTGGACTCAGAGGTAGAACTGATCCCTCAAAAGGGAAAAGAAAGGGCAATATCCCCAGTGGAACAGAATCCACACAAGGAAGTGCCTTATCCCAAAGGCAAGTCCCAGAAATGCCCATGATATCTGAACCTGAATTGGAGCTAAGTATGAGTAACTCAAATAGGTACAAATCACATTCAGAGGGCTCAAATAGACATCTACATGAGCCAGTACAAGCAGTATTACACAGTGTACAAGGACAAAGATTGGGAAATGCTGCCTCAAATACACCAAGGAGTGATGAACTCCTGGCACATCCTGAAAAAGTTCCTCAAAGAGGAGGAGATAGTGAAATACTCCAATGGATTGAATCCACTGTCATCCAAACCTCAAATCAAAAAAATCAAGGATTACCACTCCAAAAAGAGGGAAGCAACCAAGGAAGAAGCCCCAGTAGCTTCTACCAGCAAGCCCCAAGCCAGCCCACTTCCCCAAGAAGGGAAGAAGAACAAGAAAAAGCATTGGAGGAAACCATATTCCCCAAGCTACAGGATCCCAAGAATCCAAAAGGATGCCATGGACAATGTTTTCAACATGGCCAGAACCTTGATGGAATTCAAGGACAAGGAAGAGCAAAGAATGAGACAACCTCATTTCCCAAAGAAATAACCTTGTCCAAAGATGTTGTAAATACTTTAACAGAAATTAAAAATAGTATATTACCTCTAAAAGAAATTAAAGATAGTTTATTATCACTACAAGAAATAAATAACAATTTATCTTCTTTAACAAAAATTGTTGTGCAAAACAAGAAAGAAATTGACAACATTAAGTTTATTGTTGAAAATAATAAACCAAAGAATTTAATTGACAATACTCAAAAATTAATACAAGGACAACAAGAATTGTATAAATACATAAAAGATATCAAAGACAAGACTTTGACAATCAATTATGATGTGAGTATTGACAATCTTACAGAAAAATCAATTAAATTAAGTATTTCTGTAGAAAAATTTGAAGAAAAGACTTCATCACACCAAAAATTACTTTTGGACCATGTGGAAAAAAGTGAATAAGCAAGAATGCATCTGAAAGATGATATTAAGAGTGAAATAAGGCTTATTACAGAAAAAATGGATAAAATTAATGAGGCTAATTTAAATATGCCAAAGTTATCCACACCATTTTCTCATATAAGAAGCCCTGTTAAAACAAAAGAGGAATTGTCAAATCCTTTCATAACAGACTTGTGTCACCAAGATAATAACCAAGTCTTAATGAAGGAAGCACCTCAATTGAAGGAATGGCCAACATTCACAGGAGAAGGTGAATATGACCACATGTCATTTATTAAAACAATTGACATGTTACAAGAAGACTATGCCATACCAGATGAATTAATCACTGCAAGATTACATTCATTGTTTGAGAAATCTGAAAAAAGATGGTATTATGGCATAAGACAAACAAATGGTAAAAATACCTGGTCTTGGTGGAAACAAGAAATAATCACCAAGTGGGCAAATGATGCCTGGAGGTATAAGATAGAAAATGCATTTGAAAACTCTTTCTTTGACCCAGAGAAAGACAAACCTTTAACTTGGTTCTTGAAACAAGTTGAAAGGCTTAATGCACTGTACCCAGAAATGTCACAAAAGATGGTGCACATGAAAATACTTAAAAAATGTGGAGGGGAACTAGAACATGCCCTAAGAAGCAGGTGTATAGAACCATGCTCCACAGAAGAGTATATAAATGCACTTGAAGATATAGTGACAAGAACAAAAATTGGCAGGACTTGGAAAAAATTGGACATTAAAAGCCCAAATAAACCATTTATCAAAAAAGATAAATCAAAAGAATCCTTTAAGCCCAATAAATCCAACAATAATGAGCAAAGAAAATGCCATAAATGTGGAGGTATTGGACACTTAGCCAATAATTGCCTTAAAAAAGCAAAGATTAATGAAATTGTGGAAACAGAAAACCACAATGACAAAGAAGAGGAATCTGACTCTGAAAAAGAGACAGAAGAGTCAGAAAGCTCTGAAAGTGATGAAATCAATATAATTAATGCACAAATTAATAATATTAATATAATTTATGAAGTACTGGATGTTAATTCAAACTTACCACAAGCTGGAACATCTGACACAAACCTGACGAACATACAAGATGCCAAAATGTATAGAACCAAACCTGCAAGAGGAATGGGATATACAGCTGGAAAATCAAGTATAAGTATTGTTATGGTTGATAACCAAGAAGGAAAAGTTAACTTGGATACAGGAGCATATTGCACTTGTGTTGGCAAAAGTTATTTAAAAACCATTGTCCCAAACTGGCAAGAAAAACTTATGCCAATACAAGGTGTCAAATTTAGTAGTGCAAGTGAGAGCATGAAGCCCCTTGGAATAATTGATTTAACACTAATTTTTCCTCATCCCTCACAATGTGTCAGAATTAAAGTAGAGTTTGTAGTAATGGACAGCTGTACTAGTAATCATTTCATACTTGGGAATGACTACTTATCAATCTATGGTATAGATATCTCCAACCAAAAAGATAGATATTTTACCATAGGAGATAACAAAAGACAATAGTTTGGCTTCTTAAATAACAAAAAACAAATCACAGTTATTAAGAAGCAAGAAAAAATTCCAGAAAAAGAACTTTTTATATCTGAACAACTTAAAGAGGCAGAATTCAATCAAGAATTAACAGAAAAAATGAAAGAAAAATTGATCGACCTCTTATTTAAGTATAAAAATGCCTTTGCAACTGACAAAGAGCCACTAGGTGCCATAATTGGACATGAAGTGGATATAATTCTTAATGTAGAAAAGCCTTACCCACCTTTATTAAGAAAACCTGCTTATCCAGCCAGTCCAAGGGCTAGAGAAGCCTTAGAAGTGCACATTAAAGAATTAATAGACCTTGGAGTATTAAGAAAGGTTGGACATAATGAACAAGTAGAAGTTACTACACCTGTCATTATAACTTGGCATAATGGAAAATCAAGGATGGTAGGAGACTTCAGAGCCCTGAACACCTATACCATTCCAGACAGATATCCAATACCTAGAATCCATGAGACATTGACCCAATTGTCACAAGCTAAGTTCATCACAGCTATGGATGCTCTTAAGGGTTTTCATCAAAATGTCTTAACAGACAATGCCAAGAAACTACTAAGAATAATAGTCCATTGTGGAATTTTTGAATACTTAAGAATGCCATTTGGGACAAAAAATGCACCTTCCCATTATCAAAGAATGATGAATACCATATTCCCTGAAGAATTATCAGAAGGATGGTTAATTATCTATATTGATGATATCATAGTTTGCTCAGAAACTTGGGAAAATCACCTTACAAGACTAGAAAGGGTACTACAAAAAATAACCAAGTGAATATGAAAATTTCCTTCAAAAAGTGTCATTTTGCATATAGTGAATTAAAAGCACTAGGACATGTTGTATCTGGACTTAGTCTAGGCATAGACAAAAATAAAGTAGCAGCAGTACTACTCAAACCAATGCCTCAAACCAAAAAAGAAATGCAATCATTTTTAGGATTTGCTGGTTACTATAGACAGCATATAAAGGACTTTGTAAAAATTGCCAAATCCTTATATAAATTATGTGACCAACAAACAGTTTATGAAATGACTGAAGAAAGGGTCAAGGAATATGAAGAATTGAAAAATTCACTAACAAATGCCCCATTTCTTCTAATGCCAGATTGGAAACTACCTTTCAAACTATACATTGATGCTTGTGGAGAAGGATTAGGTGCTGCACTTCACCAAACACAAATTATCAATGATAAACCAGTGGAAGGACCAATTTGTTTCATTTCAAGGCAAATAAAGCCAACAGAAGCAAGGTATGGAGCAAGCCAAATGGAATGCTTATGCCTAGTGTGGGCTTTAGAACAACTGCATTATTTTTTGGATGGCACAGTATTTGATGTAATCACAGACTGTAATGCTGTGAAATCACTATTAAATATGAAGACTCCAAATAGACATATGCTGAGATGGAAAATTGCTATCCAAGAATATAGAGGAAATATGACTATTGTACATAAATCTGGAAATATTCATAAAAATGCAGATGGGCTTTAGCAAATACCCCTGACAATCCAGCATGGGTACCACAAGAAGAGCACCATATAGAAGGAATATGTGTCACAGACATAGGCACAGAATTCTTTAACAAAGCTAAAGAAAGCTATAAGACAGACAAGAATTGCCATATCTTAAGCCAACTTCTAATGAAAGACTGCAAAGATCCATCACTTTCATCAAAACTAGATGAAATATGGAAAAAGGCATATGATGAAGGAAGATTCCACCTCCTTGACGGAATCCTTTACCATAGAACAAAACACACATGTGTTATGGCCTTAACAGATAGAACACTAATAAACACTATTTTACATGAGTGTCATGATAGTGTTGCATCTGGACATCTCTCAGAAGATAGGACACTAGAAAGGGTGAAAACCTTCTCTTGGTGGCCAAATTGTAAGAAAGATGTTGCAGAGTACTGCCAAACCTGTGACAGATGTCAAAAAGCCAACAGAGCCACAGGAAAGAAATTTGGAATGATGATCCAAATCCAAGAACCAAAATCCCCATGGGAAATAGTTCATATGGATTGGGTAACAGCACTACCTCCAGGAGGAGACAGGAGCTATAATGCATTTCTAGTGTTAGTTGACAGGTACAGTAAAACTCCCATGTTCTTACCATGTCATAAAGATGACACAGCTATGGATACAGCCATAATGATATGGAATAAAGTCATTAGCCACACAGGCTTATTCCAAAATATTATAAGTGACAGAGACCCAAAGTTCACTTCAGCATTATGGACAAATCTCCATAACTTATTTGGGACAAAGCTATCATTCTCAACAGCTTACCATCCCCAAACTGATGGTTTAGCAGAAAGAATGATACAGACCTTAGAGGACATGATCAGAAGATTCTGTGCTTATGGGCTAGAATTCAAAGATTCTGATGGTTTTACCCATGATTGGTGTACACTAATACCAGCACTTGAACTGGCATATAAGACATAAATCCATTCTTCTACTGGCAAAACACCAGCAATGCTAGAGAAAGGTTGGAATCCAAGACTTCCTTATTATACCCTCAAAAAGGACTTAGTGGACATACATCCAACAGCAAGCAGTTTTAAGATAATGCTTGACAAAGCAAGACACCATGCAAACAGATGCATGCAAGACTCTTTCAAATATGCAAAAGAAAGATGGGACAAAAGTCATAAACCACCTGACTTCAAAATATGAGATTTGGTATTAGTATCAACTCTTAACTTTAATAACATAAAAGGACCAAAGAAATTGAAAGATTCCTTTGCAGGACCATTTATGGTAAAAGCACTTCATGGACCCAATGCTGTACAATTGGAACTTACAGGTGATTTAATGAATAAACACCCAGCTTTCCCTGTAAGTCTTATAAAACCTTACAGCTCAAGTGACAAGGAATTATTTCCACTAAGAAATAAACCCCCACTTGAAATTCCCCCTTTGGAAGAAGGAGAAGAAAAAAGAATTGTAAAAGTCCTTAAAGAAAGAAGGACAAGGAACAAAAAAGAAAGAGAATACCTTGTAAGGTAAAGAAATCCAACTCAAGAAGATGAATGGCTACTTGAGAAAGATATAACAAATGCTGATAAACTACTGAGGAGGTTTAGACATGAAAGAAAACCTAAAGAATAACAAAATCAAGCATTATTGAGCTTCAGGACTGATAAAGTCTAATGAAGAGGTAGGACAGTGGATGATACCCTAATCACACATATCAGATTGTGGTACAATCTTTTTTGGTGGTAGGGAATGTGAGCCTTTGAGATATGACCACATACCCAATAAGGTCACAAAAAAGACTCAGAATAATTATACCTTAATATAATTATATTAAAATTACTTAGAATAATTATACATTAAAAATAATTACTTAAATATACAAAAAATACCATAAATTGGTACAAAAATTGGTTTAACTTAAAAACCAATGAATCAACATGTAAAATAAATTATACCATTGGATTTCCCATGGTAAAATACACATATACCATTTTTATGGCATATCTGTAAAGTCAATATTTAATGAATTATAAGGTATAATACCTTATAAAAACCATAAAACCTTATTCATCTCAAGAGCTAATGAAACAACATGTGAAAGAAATTGTACCAGTGGATTCCCCACAAAAAATCCACACATAAAACAATTAATAAGCTAATTTCCAAAGTTAATACTTAAGGAATTAACCTGAATATATGCACTTTTTTGGTCAACGCATATATTCAAGGATCATAGCTAATATCTCCTAAACTATACATGATAGAATGATGAACCAAAAATGAAGTTACCACGTAATTACTGTAAGAGCACAGATATGAAATTTATCTTACAAATTCTAAACAAGATTAAAACCTATGATGAAATATTGATAAAAATCAACAGAGCTGTTGACCACTTTGTTGTGAAAGTGTTCCAAACTTGAAAAAAAGTATACAGTTGGATTCTAATAGTTCATTAGTGAAGAATTATGTAATTTTTATTATTAAATTCAGGGTATAACCCCCTGAAATCAAGGTTTGAAGTTTAAAATATTGAATTTCAACAGAAAAGATGAGTTACAAGAAAAATCATCAAAATTAGAGTTTTGATGATGTAATGAAAAGCTCTTGGCAGCATAATAAGGTTATGCCAGGCTATCAGAATTCACTCTCTGAATTTCTGTAGCGTGTAAATCTTAAAAGCTATTGAGGATCAAAGTTTGAGCTTAATTTGAGCAGTTATGATCACTCACAGTAACCTTAATTTAAGTTTAACAGTCTTAAGAGTGATACAATTGGTGAATACTATTAGTTTATGATTAAAACTAATAAAATCCACGAAATTTGGGGTTCTTCCAAGCCTCTGATGTCATCAAACTTAGAGTTATAGTGATAACTCTAAATAATGGTGTAATAATGATGTAATATGGTTTGATAATGATGTAATCATCTCCAAGCGGTGAAATATTGATCAATTCCAGTGGGTATGATCAGTACACGTCTACTAGAAGCCTGTTGGACTCTAGGAGGGAGGTATTTACTATAAATAGAGCTCTTTTTACTCTATTTTCCCCTCAGACGCATCAAAAACATTAAATCAATTAAATCAAAGGTAATTTCTTTATTCTTTATATATAAAACTATTATATTATTAAAGACCAAAGACCACCTTGTTGTAATCATCTATTTTGACGTGATTAAATCATTTATTTAATTTGTTTGTGCTAAAAATCTCTTTAAAAACTCATTTCCACGTTAAAATCCAGAATAATTTGTAATTTTCTTTATTTTTATTGTAAATACAATTTGAAAAAGTTGTATTTATATTTTTTGGCGTAAAATATTTCAAAATTATTATATTAAGTGTTAAAAGTAGGTTATTTTCTCTTATTATAACAATTTCTCTATTATTACTCTCTTAATAATTCTTTAATTAATATAAATAGTATTTATATTAATTCATAACTTTAATATTAGTAATATTATTGTTATTAATTTTTTTTATTAATAAAAAGCAATTTTTTATGCCTTTATTATTTTTTGGTAACAATAATAAAGAGCTTTTTAAATATATTAATTATTGGGTGTTGGTAAACACACGTAAGCTTTTAGTAAAAACATGTAAGCCCTTACGTGTTTTTACCAAATTATGGCCAAAACACGTAATTTTATGGTAAAAACACATAAGTAAGCTAATTTTTTTATAAAAATTCCTCAGGCTCATTTTTGAGAATTTTTAACTTTTTTTTTTGCCATATTTTTTCCGACATGGGATGTGAAGGTCCCCAAATTTTTTCAATTTTTTTTTTTTGCCCAATTTTTCTATTTTGGGCAATTTGGTAAAATGGCCCATTTTTTTGAAAAAATTCATTAAAAATGTTCCCACTTATGAATTTCAATAATTTTTTTTTTAAAATGAAGGTGAGAATGTTGAGAATAATAAACCAGAAGCCCAACATTTTGGTATTTTTTTTGCAAGAACATTTGTAGGCCCAAAAAGTCCATGTTTGTAATTAAATTGAAAATGCCATTTATGACATAAATTGAATTCAAAATGTAATTTATGATGGGTGGAAGTTAAAGTTTGATTTTTGGCATTAACAGTGCCATTTATCACATCAAAATTGCCATAAATAGCATCACTAATGACATAATAATGCCATAAATGGCATCAAGAATGACATACAGATGCCATTTATGGCCAGAAAATTGGCATAAATGGCATTACAGCAATGCCATCAATTGAATTTAATGGCCTTTACAATGCCATTTATGCATTTAAAAATGCCATAAATGGCCTTAAAAATGGCATTAATGGCCTTAACATTGGCCTTAAAAATGGAATTAATGGCCTTAACTATAACATAAATGGCATCAAAAATGCCATTTATGGAATCAAAAATTCCATTTGTGGCATTACATAAATGGAATTAACAATGCCATTTATTGGAATTATGCCATTTATTGCATTGATAATGCCATTCATGGTATTAGTAATGCCATTAATGGCATTGTTAATGTGGCATTATTAATGCCATTTATGGCAATAATGGCATCAGAAATGTTGCATTTTTGATGCCACAAATGGCATTGTTGATGCCATAAATGACATTAATGGCATCAATAATATTTCATTGATAATGCCATTAATGGCACAGTTAATGCCATTCATGACACTGCTAATTCCACTTATGGCACTGTTAATGCAATTTATGGCATTGTTAATGCCATTTATGGCATTGTTAATGCCATTTATGGCATTGTTAATGCCATTTATGGCATTGTTAATGCCATTTATGGCATTGTTAATGCCATTTATGGCATTGTTAATGCCATTTATGGCATTGTTAATGCCATTTATGGCATTGTTAATGCCATTTATGGCATTGTTAATGCCATTTATGGCATTGTTAATGCCATTTATGGCATTGTTAATGCCATTTATGGCATTGTTAATGCCATTTATGGCATTGTTAATGCCATTTATGGCATTGTTAATGCCATTTATGGCATTGTTAATGCCATTTATGGCATTGTTAATGCCATTTATGGCATTGTTAATGCCATTTATGGCATTGTTAATGCCATTTATGGCATTGTTAATGCCATTTATGGCATTGTTAATGCCATTTATGGCATTGTTAATGCCATTTATGGCATTGTTAATGCCATTTATGGCATTGTTAATGCCATTTATGGCATTGTTAATGCCATTTATGGCATTGTTAATGCCATTTATGGCATTGTTAATGCCATTTATGGCATTGTTAATGCCATTTATGGCATTGTTAATGCCATTTATGGCATTGTTAATGCCATTTATGGCATTGTTAATGCCATTTATGGCATTGTTAATGCCATTTATGGCATTGTTAATGCCATTTATGGCATTGTTAATGCCATTTATGGCATTGTTAATGCCATTTATGGCATTGTTAATGCCATTTATGGCATTGTTAATGCCATTTATGGCATTGTTAATGCCATTTATGGCATTGTTAATGCCATTTATGGCATTGTTAATGCCATTTATGGCATTGTTAATGCCATTTATGGCATTGTTAATGCCATTTATGGCATTGTTAATGCCATTTATGGCATTGTTAATGCCATTTATGGCATTGTTAATGCCATTTATGGCACTGTTAATGCCATTTATGACACTGCTAATGCCACTTATGGCACTGTTAATGCCATTTATGGCATTGTTAATGCCATTTATGACACTGGTAATGCCATTTATGGGACTGTTAATGCCATTTATGGCATTGTTAATGCCATTTATTGCATTGTTGATTCCATTTATGGCATTGTTAATGCCATTTATGACACTGGTAATGCCATTTATGGGACTGAATTAATGCCATTTATGGCATTGTTAATGCCATTTATGGCATTGTTAATGCCATTTATGGCATTGTTAATGCCATTTATGGCATTGTTAATGCCATTTATGGCATTGTTAATGCCATTTATGGCATTGTTAATGCCATTTATGGCATTGTTAATGCCATTTATGGCATTGTTAATGCCATTTATGGCATTGTTAATGCCAATTATGGCATTGTTAATGCCAATTATGGCATTAACAATGCCATAAATGGCATTATCAATGAAATATTATTGATGCCATTAATGTCATTTATGGCATCAACAATGTCATTTATGGCATCAACAATGCCATTTGTGGCATTGTTAATGCCATTTGTGGCATTGTTAATGCCATTTATGGCATTGTTAATGCCATTTATGGCATTGTTAATGCCATTTATGGCATTGTTAATGCCATTTATGGCATTGTTAATGCCATTTATGGCATTGTTAATGCCATTTATGGCATTGTTAATGCCATTTATGGCATTGTTAATGCCATTTATGGCATTGTTAATGCCATTTATGGCATTGTTAATGCCATTTATGGCATTGTTAATGCCATTTATGGCATTGTTAATGCCATTTATGGCATTGTTAATGCCATTTATGGCATTGTTAATGCCATTTATGGCACTGTTAATGCCATTTATGACACTGCTAATGCCACTTATGGCACTGTTAATGCCATTTATGGCATTGTTAATGCCATTTATGACACTGGTAATGCCATTTATGGGACTGTTAATGCCATTTATGGCATTGTTAATGCCATTTATTGCATTGTTGATTCCATTTATGGCATTGTTAATGCCATTTATGACACTGGTAATGCCATTTATGGGACTGTTAATGCCATTTATGGCATTGTTCATGCCATTTATTGCATTGTTTCTTCCATAAATGGCATTAATGGCATCAGAAATATTTCATTGATAATGCCATTAATGGCACTGTTAATGCCATAAATAGAATTTTTTAATGCCACAAATGGCATTAATGCCATCATAAATGCCATAAATAGCCATATTTCATTTAAAAACCATCCCTTGCGTGTTTTTACCATAAAATTACGTGTTTTTACCAATTGATGGTAAAAACACGTAAGTTTTTAGTAAAAACATGTAAGCTCTTACGTGTTTTTACCAATTTGCTTACGTGTTTTTACCAATACCCTAATTATTTTATATTAATATATTTATTTATTATATTATATTATTATATTTATTTAATAATATGATTATTTTACGCCATAATAATAATAATTATTTATTATTATTATATTTTTAATCTTATTTATTCAATTCATAAGGACATTCATAGTACAATAAGTAATAAATTAGTAATTTTTACTTATTGTTTCATAGTCAAACCTTACAGCTTTTGAGATAATGGAATCAAGCTGCCACCAATAAATCCAATGAAACCTGGAGTTCCCTCACGTTGCATTATATATGATAGCTCTACCAATTCATTTGCATCTGTCCATGGAAGATATCTTTATTTGTGATTTAGAAGTGCTGATATAATACGTTGTGTATAAAGTATGACAGCTCCTTGGCCAATGCCAAAAATTGATCCAATACAACCAATTGAAGATCCTGTTCCATTACTACCTAGGAAGCACAGTGCTACAGCCAATTGTATTTTGATATCACAATTTCTTGACATTGTAATTATTTTTGAATACTTCATAATGGCCTATAATATTCACCAGATCTTAAAAGCTATAATATGGAATTCATCATAATTGTCTAAATATTTCAGATGCTAAGCTTTCCAAATCACATGCTTGGTAAATATATGGGGGTTTGTGAACTTGAAGTTACTTCTGATATCCCTTTTCAAATAGGTAACCAGGGGTTACAATTTCTTCTTCAAATTCTTCATAAGTCTCACTTTCCATGGAATATGCATGATGGGCTGTGTTTAACTCAAAATTAATTTGTCTCTGCTGTAAGCTCTTTGGCATTATGAAAGAATTTATTATATAGGCTTAAAGAGATTTGAAGATGAGTTAGTGTTGTTTTTTGGTAAAGATTGAATTTAGTATTGAAAAATCAAGTTTTTGGGGATTGAAAACACCCCAAATTTTGAGGTGTGATTTTTTCAAAATGCAAAAAATTAATTGTGTCATTTAGGCAAAAAAATGTTGGTTTTTTTGTGTGTCGTATATAGTAACTTTGAAGGGGGCTGTTGTAACTAATCATGTATTAAAATATATTATTGTAATGGAAAGGAAATTCAAATATAGCTTTTTATTTTCATATTCTCAAAGGGGTAGCTTTTTTAAAATGATTTATAGCCACAAAATGCAATTTGTCACCCAAAAAAAAGGTTTGCACTGGAAACAACAGGTTTTTCACATGAAATCATTTAATACCTGCTAAAGGTAATGCAATATAATACATCAAAGTATTTTGAGGGAAATTAAGTTAATATTGATTACCTCAACTACTTTTCACTTTTATTAGCTTATCAAAGAGTCATTTTTCTTTTTCCTGTTGAGCCTAGTACAATTAATGTAAGATGTGTCTATGAAACTGATGATAATATTACCATTAATCAACAGTACTATGACTGTTCTTATGAAATATAATAACAAAGTGTGATTATAACCACAATTAAGTAATTAAAGAACTATTTCTTTCACGTTTTAAACACTACTAGTAATTTTAACAGTGAGCAATTAACTGTCTACAAGAATCAATTACAAGAAGATTTTAAAAACTTCTTTTTATTAAAATAATAAAATTATTTTAATATATAATTATCTTTTGAAAGGATAATTATAATGGTAATTCTTTAAGAAAACTCATTTTAGAAAAAAAATTTAAGAATTGAAGATAAATTACTCACTAATATTCCAAAGAACTTATTGAAAGATAAGATAGAGAGATTTGACCTAGAATTGTGTATTTAAAGGATCAAAATGAATCTATAAGAGTATTACAGCAATATATAGTTGGGTTCTATGATTTCACGTCTTTCTGAGGGATTCTGAAAGAATTAAAACACTTAATAATAGCTTTAACTAATACTTACTTGTTGGTAACAATCATATAAATGATAATAAGATGATGATGATGATGATATGGAAAAAGCAGCAAGAGGAGGCCTCTTTTAAGTCAACAACAGCTCACAGAGGCATGCCATGGAGAAAACTGAAAAACCAGTGAGTGAGAAAACAATGAACCCTTTTGGATTATTGATTGCATCATCTGTTGTCAAGCAAGATTATCATAATTACTTAATTGAAGCTTTTACTTGAATACCAACCCCAATATGGTTAAGAATAAAAGGAGTAAAATCTGTAAATCTTCTTTTATTCCAAAACAATCATTGATTTCTCGAATTTATCAATTTTATTGGCAATTTCATTACAGGTTGTAATTACTGTGAATTTTTTGAGGATTCAGTGTTTCACGTAGAATAATCAAAAATGGACTGTGAGTAAAACTTTTAATTTACTAGTAAAGCTGTAATTCTTTTTTGTTGTACCATAGATAATAGCGTTCTCCATTGGTCCTGAATGTTTCAGAGAGATTCATTGAGAATTGTATTTTTAATGAATTTTTGAAGCTTTTACCTCATTTCTATGTAGAATTGCAAATGTCAGTGTTTAACTGGTTGCTATGAGGTAAATCAATGGATACAAGTCCAAAAAGGGTTTAATTACTCTTTTGGGGTTTATCCATGGAAAATCATTAAGAATTGACATGGTTACAGGAGTCTAAGTAGCTCTTTACCTCCTTGGCATGTCAAAATAGCAGGTTATTTGCTATTTTCTTAAGACTTACTGTAGTTGTAACATGGTAACCAAGTTCCCAAAAGGTTTTAGTTTCCCAATTAGGGCAAGATCATCCATGGATCCAAGCTTTGGAGCTGTCCACGCGTCTGAGGCCTCAGAAGTTGGGTATCCCGGCCCTCTTTGATGTCTTTTGTCCCCCTTGCTTATTTTTCATGTCAAAATAGAAATTTAAGCTTAGTGGGATATCCACTATGGGTGTACCAAAAGTCCATGTAAGAATACCATGATATTAAGTGCTCAAAACATGCAGAACACTATTCTTAGTGTATATGTAACATGGGATTTCTCACATTCACATTATTTTGGCATGAAATTAAGAAAAACCAAAATTTTCATGGATCTTTTATGTGGTATTGAAGTATTTTCCATATTACCACCTCAAAGAGTTAATTTGAGCTTATTCACTCTATGGAGCTACCCTGGGTGAATTTTTGTGTAGAATCCAAATCTGGCCTTGAATCTATGGACTTACTTACTCAATAAGAGGTTATTCATCTTTTCTGAAATAAAAAATGATTAATTTTGGATATATGCATGACTTATGAGTTATGCATAATTCAAAATTTATTTTTAAGATAATTGTGGCCTATTTGGTTATGTAAAATATACCTCAAGGCTCACAATTAATCCCAATTATACTATTTGTAAAACAAATGAATCCTTCCCAACCCAATGTTGAATGGGTGAAAAAAAATCACACCCAAAATGCTCTTTTGGCTGAAAACATTTCACAAAAGGAATTGGAAATATTCTAATAAATGAAAGTCACAGAAAAATGAGATAAACAAGATGTGACAGGGACTCTTTGTGGAAAGACAAGAGTGGCCTGGCATTCAGCAATCAGGGAGCTCACTTGGAAGACTCAAAAAAATAAAGAAAATAAAAATAAAAGGATAAATTTCTCTAAGAAATATGCAAGTACAAAAGATGAGATGCAATAAGAGAAATGAGAAGCCAAATGGCCAAAGATCCAACCAAGTAAGTACTTAATGGCTGTTTCAACATTCCAAAATGAACAATGGAATTAGTAAGGATATGACCACCAAATATCTATTGACAGGCAAAGAAAGAAAATCAAGGAGGTCCTAAATGACTGACTTGATAATATCAGTATTCACTTAACAAAAACAATAAGATAAATAAAGATAAAATATAATCAGAATATATTAATTAACTGAAAGAAAAACACCCCAGGGTCAAAGGAGGCTTGTATATGTGAAACATTGAGAGCTTGACTCCTTCAGGCTGACAGCTGGTCTGTATTTACTGCTTGATGAAGTGTATACCTTTCCAAATTGGGAAATGAACTGGGTTGAATGAAATTCCCAGGGTGTAAGATTGAAAATACAGGTCTGGATGAATCCAGACTGTATTGAATGAATGTGGTTGCCAGGGTGGATTGTTGGAGCACTGACCCTTGGCAAGTTGTTTGGAGCTTCCTCTTGAATATCCTTTGAGAATGAACTGCCGGTATTCCCTTGGAGGAATACTCTGAATGATAATAGCCAATCATTGCTTGATGGCATCATTGGTATTTGAGATTGACACTTGTGCTTGAGCCTTGATGAATCCTCTGGATGACATGATTCCTGGACTACCTGATGCAATGTTTAGTAACCATTTGATATTGGCGCCATTGAATTTATGGTGGAAAAAGATGCATAATGGTGTAAAACACCATTTATGGAACTTTTTTTTATTGGAGGGTGAAAGTGGCCAAAGGTCTCCTGAGATGATGCCAGGAGGATATAAGTGAAAAATGGGTTTGAGTGGCTTCAAAGGTGAAAAAGTGTCTTTTGGGTTTTTGGCCAAATACAGCTTATACAGCTTTGTAACCCAATTTGCACAAAGTGCACAAAAGAATGCGCAAAATGTGCAGAAATGGGCAAATCTGGAAATTAAGCCCCAAATGGCCTTAAATGGCAAATACAGCAAAATGCACAAATCTGTATTTGAAGCTTAAAAAACCAAATACAGGTTTCTGGGCTGTATTTTCTCTGTTTAGTGGATAATACAAAAGACTTCCCAAAAGCAAAACCTGGCCAGGAAAGGCCTGATGATGATGAAGGGGCCATGTTGGCCCCAGATGATGAAATGCTCATAAAGGCCATAAAGAATGAAATGGCCAATTTGGCCAATGATTATGGATATGGCCAAATTGTCATAGATTGGATATGGCATGGATATGCCATATTGAGGTCCAAGAGGTTGAATTGCAATGGTTGTGACAGTACCCCCCACGTTGAAATGGTGAGCTCCTGAGCACCAATACAAGCTGAAACCGGTTGAGGCTATTTGGAAAGGACTTGAGAAAGGGATTCAAGAGGAATTATTAAGGTAAAAATTTGAAACTGATATTCAGAATTTGACATATGACACAGGACTTTCTTAATATTCTTTTGACATTGGTTTCATGATTGATGATGAATGAAATATTATTGATGATTTTGATGTGAAATTTGATGTGATAAAAGAAAAATAAAAATAAGAAAAGAAAAAGAGAGAAATTAATATGTAGTAGGTTTCAATATTCATCACAGGGGTTATTAATTGATTTTGAAATTGGCCAAGGACCTGGAAAGGAAAATTTGATTCCAGGTGCTCACAAAGGGGCCAAGCTGATGTTTTGACAGATTGTAGACCCCTCAGGGAAGTGCACACCAGGAGAGGAACTTACTTTTTGTAACTACCACTCCCACCATCTTCATAAAAAGAAAATAAATTTTCTGAAAGAATGAATTGGAATTGGAAATACTGGGAAAGAAAATACAGAAAGGAATGGTCCATTTGCCCAAGTGAAAATGGCCATAATTTTGGAATTGATTTTGAATGCCAGGCCAAAGATCTGGGTCCAAAAATTGCAGAGTGCTCACAGAGTGGTCAAGGTGATTCTTACAACAAAAAGGGTATATTTATCTAAAGGTGCATACCAGCAGTGGGACTTAATTTTGGTAATTCCTCTCCCAACCAAGCACCATAAAATGATCAAGCTCTTGAATAATTGGGTCCTGGCTTGTCAGGATATGAAGAATGAACATCCTTGATAAGTTCAGGACAATTCTTGAGGATTTCAATTGGTTCCCAAGTGGATCTTTCTGGGTCTTGACTGAAGCCTTTTCATTCCACCAAATACCATAATTTTCCCCTCTTGAGCTTTGAGTCCAGCATTTGAGAGACTTCCCATTCCTCTTCTTCTTCAATGATGATTGGAGGAGGAGGATCGTGATTCCAATTTGAGATTTTTGTTGTCTTGACTGGTTCCAAGAGTGAAATATTGAAGACTGGGTGGATGGACTTCCATTGAGATGGTAGGCATGAGTACTGACTTTCTTCAAGATTGGAAAAGGACTCAACCATCTTTCAGACAGTTTTTTTGTCGTTCTAGTTGATTTGATCTTCTTGAAAGAAAGCCATACCATGTCACCAGGATTGAAAACAGGTGGACTTGCTCTACTTTTGTCTTCATACCTCTCAAACCTGTTTATGGCAGCTTCAAATTCTCTCTTGACATCTTTCTGTACTGATTGGATTTTTGTTGATAAATTTCCAGAAGGATTATCTTGAGTGCTGTGAACTGAGTCAAATTTTGGATCTCTTCCATAAACCATGAAAAATGGTGATTATTTTTTTTAAGAGTGGTCAGAGCTATTGGAGGAAAACTCAGCCATAGGGAGCCAGGTGTTCCAATAATCTTGATGATAACTGACATACATCTGAAGGTACTGTTCTAGTATCTGATTTACCCTCTCTGTCTGTCCATTGGTTTCCGGATGATAAACAGTTGACGTATCTCTTGAAATCTTGAGCAGCTGAAAAAGATTGGTCCAAAAGGAAGAAACGAAAAGAGAACCTCTATCACTGACAATGATTGAAGGAAGACCATGCTTTTTGAAAATATTCTTGATGAATAAATGGGCCAAATCCAGCAAAGTTATTGAAGAAATTTTTGGAACAAAAACTTCCATTTGTGAGAATATGTCCACTATGACCAGAATTGAATCAAAAGAGTTGAAAAGTGGCAATTGGGTGATGAAATTAATTGAAAGACAAATCCAAGGAATATTTGAAATTGGAAGAGGTTTGTGGAGTCCAAAATTCTTGTGATGAAGATTTTTGTTTCTTGAGCACTGTTGACAGCATAATTAATAATCTCTGAAAAATTCAGTCATACCAGACTAGTTAAAATCCTGCTTGACAAGTTTGAGAGTCTTCTCTTGGCCAAGGTGTCCAGCTAGAGGAGAGTCATTCCACTTTTGAAGTATGCAAAGCTTAATGGTGGAGCTATTTGGAACCACCACCTGATCTTTGAAAAGGAGAAGTTGGGAAGAGGAATCAAGAGAATAATCTTGGATGAATTTACCTTTACCCAAATCTTGAAGAATACTTCTATATTGAGAATCTTGCCATAATTCCTTGTGAATTGAATCAATCAAATTTCAAAATGCATCCACCTTGACTGAAAAGAATTTTGAGGCTTGAATTTCATCTTTCTTGATTATTTCTGATAATTCATTGGATTATTTCTGATTAAATCCTCCCCCCTCTCTGGGTAAACATCATCCTGAAGTGACAATGCATCTGGAAGAGTTTCCAAGCGGCCAGGGAAGTAAGTGATTGAGAAATTTCATTCAGAGAGAAACTCAGCCCAGCGGACTTGACAGCAAGTGAGAATAATTTATGACATGAAATATTGGAGTGAAGAGTGATTGGTGAGACCTTCAAAAGGGGAAGAAAGTGAAAGGAGAAAACATCTCCAGCACTTGAGAGCCCAGACTATGCCAAGCAGTTCCTTGTCATGAATCTTATAGTTTAGCCCTGCTGGAAGACACTTGCAACTATCAAATGCAATGGGATGTTTTCCTGAGGCAGAGACCTGACTCAGTACAGCCCCCAAGGCATAATCAGAAGCATCAGTCTCTACAATGGTGGGTAAAGAAGGATTGGAGAAGTGGTGAAAGCCTCTGTAAGTTTATCAAAATTTCTAAGAGCTTCCTCATTGAGGGGAAAATGGGAATCTTTCTTGACAAAACTTGTGAGTTAACTTCTTTTCTTTGAATAATTCTTCATGAAAAAGTGGTAAAAATTGGCAAAGCCAAGGAAAGATTGAAGAGCCTTGAGGTTTCTTGGAGGTGGCCAATTGATAATTTGCTGTACTT
This sequence comes from Austropuccinia psidii, assembly GCA_023105745.1. Classification (NCBI taxonomy): domain Eukaryota; kingdom Fungi; phylum Basidiomycota; class Pucciniomycetes; order Pucciniales; family Sphaerophragmiaceae; genus Austropuccinia; species Austropuccinia psidii. Next base: position 50,193,690 of record JALGQZ010000007.1, on the reverse strand, counting down.
TTGCCTGGTCAATCTTGAGGCCTTCAGAAAAAACAATATAACCCAAATACTCTACACTAGAAACATGAAATAGGCACTTGGAGGCCTTAGCAAAGAGGTTATTGGCTCTGATTTGTGAAAGAACAGTGGAAAAATTAATGACATGTTCTTCCTCAGATTTGAAAAATACTATAATTTCATCCAAATAAACCACAACATAAACATCAAGAATATCATAAAAAGTATCATTTAAAAGGTTTTGGAAGGAGGCAGTTGAATTGATGAGCCCAAATGGCATGACCAAATACTCATAACTGCCATTCTTAGCTTTAAAACATGTCAAATTTTCATCACCTTCCTTGATTATGAGCAGTTTATATGCACCACAAAAATCAATCTTGGAGAAGATAGAAGAATCATTAAAAACAGTAAGGAGCTGATTCATAGGAGGAACAGGATACTTGTTCTTCCTAGTAACCACATTGAGTTTGCAGTAACCAACACAAAAACAGCGTCCACCATCCTTCTTTTTGACAAAGGGGACAGGTGCTCCTGTTGAAGAGGAGCTAGGCTGGATGAAACCTTTCTTTACATTCTCTGAAATGTAGGCCCTGAGTGTATCTGACTCTTGGTTTGATAAAGAGTAGATCACCCCAACTGGAGATAGAGACCCCTCCAGCTCAATATGATGATCACAGGCATGGTGAGGAGGAAGTTTCTCTGCTTTCACCTTGGAAAATACATCCAAATACTAGTGATAAGCAGAGGGAACAAACTTCATCACGGTTTCTATTTCTTCTGGCTCTTCCTCTATCCCAAAACTCCTCCAGGGAGTCATGATAAGATGAAGGAGGAAGGTCCATATTCCCAAAGAAGAGATAAAGTGAAGATACAGAATTATCTCCTCCAACATCTTGAATCTCTTTGAAGACTTCATCTCTAAAGGATAGTAATAACTGATGTGAATTAAGGGAAGGAATATGGAAAGAAGATGGAAATAATGGTGTTTTAGAATCACCAACCAGAGCTTCACATGATTTGGAAGAAGAAAATTAATTACTAAAATATTTCAAAGGATAATAATATTCCTTTTGATCAGAATTAAAAGTGATCATCCCTTGTCTCCAATCAATAGATGGATTAAAATGATTGAGAAAGTCAAATCTCAATATGAGGTCTTCTCCCTTGGGATTATCAATGACTAAAAGGTTCCATTCAAAGATTGGGAAGGAAGGGATCTCAACCATATATTTGGTATGGTGAGTCAAAAATAAGGAAGGGGACTCAATAGGAGTCCAAAATAATAAGAGTAATCTTCTCTGGAAGTTTTGACTTGGTCAAAGAATACTTGTGAAAAAACTGCTTTGCAATAAATGAGCTGCTAGCACCATAATCAATGAGAATACTGTAAAAAACATCAGAAAAAGAAGAAAAAACAAAGAATTTGGGAGGATTTTTGACACAATTATTCATAATGCACAATCGTGCTCTTGATGGAAAACTGTGAAGACCATTGAACACAACATGATCTTCACTCCCACTTTTCCCTGGCAGGGAAATTGACCTGATGTTTGGGTAAGCTTGTTTTGAGGTCTTTTGAAACAGGACTCAAGACTATTCTTCCCACCACAATAGGTACATAAGCCCTCCTTGATTCTTCTTTCTTTTTCAGAATTCATCAATTTGAAGTCTTTATTCAATAAAGAGGAATTGGGTTTGTCCCTCTTCTGAAAGTTTTTCTTCTTTCGACTTGAGCTTGACAAATTTTGAGGTTGAGGAGAGTTTGACTTTGAGGCTTCAGGCTTCTTCTCTTTTTGCCTCTCATGGTACCTGGTATCAAGCTCCAGGGTAATGTCCATTAAGTCTTGAAGAGAGTCAATTCTTGAAGGATGGGAGGCAAATTGATCCAGAATCCTGGATGGAAATCCCTTTCTGAAATGATGGATGAGAGCCCTTTCACCCCAATCTCCAATTCCTGAAACCAAACTTCTGAAATTGGCAATGTATAACAAAACATGTCCACCTTCTTTCATTCTTAATGAATCCAACTCTGCTTCAGCTGTTCTAACTTCATTTGGGTCCCTAAACAAGTTAAAGAGTTGTGATTCAAATAGCTTCCAAGAATTGAGAAACTAGCTTGGGTCTTGATTGGTGAGATTGACAAGATAAGTCTCAATTAATTTTGCAGCCCTGCCAATGAGAAATGAAGTGGCATAGAGGACTTTCTTTCTTTCTTGAGAGAAATTTTCCAGATCATTATTAAAAAATTGATTTAAAAGACTGAATAAAGCTTCTAAATTTGAAGGGCTGAGTGCCATAAAAGCATTCTGGTTCCCTCATAAATGGAGTCTTGAAGGCTGGTGGTCTTGATGCTTCAGAGGATGAAGCTTCTTGCAGATTTTCCATCATATGAGTCATTTGCTGCATAATGGCCAATAAAGATTGTTCAGACTGATGAGAGAGAGGCTGATTAGACTGGGCTAGAGCTGGTCCTTCAGTACCTTGGGATTCTCCCACAGGAGCAGGAACACCTTCAGTACCATCAGACCCTTCCTCTTCCACAGAATCCTCCTCCTCCTCTTCACCATCTTCCCCAGGACCTCTGAAAATGGTCCTTGAAGTTCCTGGAAATTGGCCAACTACTTATGAAAAATAACTTGATCTTCTTGGCACTCTTCCTTCCTTCCTGGATGGTGCTGCTCTTTCCAAATGTGGCCCTCAGTTGAGAAACTGCTGGGGTGCCTTCAAGAGGAGCTCTTGGAGTTTGAGTGAGAACAGCTTGATCTCTTGCCTGAGATATTTTCTGTCTCGCAGGAGGTGAATGTTGAAAAGGCATTATTTCAGGAATAGAATGAAATTAAATTAATGAAAATCAAAATTTTGAAGATAAAAAGATTGAGGAAAATCAGCGACAAAAATTGAGGTCAAAATCAATGTCTTGAAGAAAATCAATAAATCAAAATGAAATTTTGAGGTAAACTAATCAATTAATATCAAAATTAAAGCTTCAATTCAAATCAATCAAGATCAAAAATATTTCAGAAATCAGTCAATCAAATTAATTCTTGAGGCAAAGTCAATTTATGTCAAAATTCTTGATGTGAAAAATCATCAAAATCAATGAAATATTCAGTTCAATCAATTTTCTTGAAGTGAATATCAATTTATGTCAAATCAATCTTTCAAATCAAATCAAGCAAGTTCTTCTTTAAAAATCAAAATTCTTGAAGAATTAATCAATATGAATCTTGATTTGAAGAATGTGTCTGAATAATGTTGATAATAAATTTGAAAATGAATATTATGCCTGAATTATGAATGAAATAAATCTGATGATTTCAAATAATATTTCAAAATAGAAACAAAAATAAAATATGGGTCAGTTTTCAATTTTCAAGAATGAAGAATGAGTGAGAGAAAATTCAGATATTAAAATTAATCATAAAGTTCATAAAAATGAAAGAGTGGTAATTCTGATGAAATAAGTTAATTAAATTATAAATAAAGAATGAACAGAATCGAAAGAAATTAGCAGTTAATTAATATAATGTCACAGGGGCTCTTGTGGGAAAGGCAAGAGTGGCCTGCAGTTCAGAAATCAGGGAACTCACTTTGTGAGCCTTTGAGATATTACCACATATCCAAAAAGGTCACAACAAAATTTCTGTAATAATTATACTTATGATAATTATCTCAAAAACTAGTAAAATACCATAAATAAGCACAAAATCTATATGAACTCAGAATATAATGAATAAAAATTTGAAATAAATTAAACCATTAGGTTCCTCATGGTAAAATACACATAGTTCACTTTTATGGCATATCTGAAAATTCAATAATTACTGAAGTATAAGAAATAATACCTTAAAAAAGGTACAAAACCTCATTTATTGCGGACATCAATGCAGCAAAATGTGAGATAAGCTGTACCATCAAATCCTCCATCAAGCTCTACATATAAAACAATTATAAAGCTAATCTCTAATGGCAATACTTAAGAAATTAAGCTGAATATATGCACTTTTTTGGTCAATGCATATATTCATGGTTTTGAGCTAATATCTCTTGAAATATAAAAGATAGAGAGATTAAACAAAAGGAAAGTCACCATATACTTACTTTAAGGATACATATATGAACTTTATCTCACAAGTTATAGACAAGGTTAAAACTTGGGATGTATTATTGAATAAAATCAATAGAGCTGTTGACCACTTTGTTGTAAAAGTGGTCCAAACTTAAAAATAAGTAGACAGTTAGATTCTACTAGTTCATTCGTGAAAAATGATGTAATTGTTATCACAATATTCAAGGTATAACCCCTTGAAATCATGGTTTGCAGTTTAAAACATTAAATTTCGACAGAAAAGATGAGTTACAAGAAAAATCATCAAAAATAGAGTTTTGATGATGTAATTAAATTCTCTTGGAGGTTTCATAAGGACATGATGAGCTATCAACATCCACTCTCAGAATAGCTGTAGCATTTATAACTTAAAAGTTATTAATGATCAAATTCTAAGCTTAAATTGATCATTGATGATCACTCACTGTAATCTTATTTTGGGTTTAACAGTCATATAAGTGATTTAATTGATGAATACTATTAGATTATGATTAATACTAATAAAATCCACAAAGTTTAGGCTTCTTCCAAGCCTATGACATCATGAAACTTAAAGTTACAGTGATAACTCTAAATAATGGCGTAATAATGAGGTAAGATGGTTTGATCATGATGTAATCATCACCAAACCTTAAAATATTGATAAATTCTAGTAGAAAGAATCAGTAAATGTCTACTAGAAGCCTCTGGACTCTAGAAGGGAGGTATTTACTATAAATAGAGCTCTTTTTACTCTATTTTCCCCTCAGATGCTTACAAAACACTAAATAATTAAAACAAAAAGGTAATTTCTTTATACTTTATATATAAAACTCTTATATCATTGAAAGACCAAAGATCAGCCTTATCATAATCATCATTCTTGACATGATTACTTGAATTATTTAATTTTTTTGTTTAAATTTCTCTTAAAAACCTCAAATCCATGTAAAATCAAGATGAATTGTAATTTCTCTTAATTTTCATTTCAAATACAATTTAAATAAGTTTGGCGCAAAATAATTCAAAATTATTATATTAAGTATTAAAAGTAGGTTATTTCTTCTTATTATGATACTTTTATCTTTATTATGACTTTAATAATTCTTTAATTAATATAAATAGTATTTATATTAATTTATAGCTTTAATATTAGTAATATTATTGTTATTAATTGTTTTTATTAATAAAAAAACAATCTTTTATGCCTTTATTATTTGTTGGTAACAATAATAAAGTGCTTTTAAATATATTAATTATCTTATATTAATATATTTATCTATTATATTATTATTTTGAATATAAATTATATTATTCTATTTATTTAATAATATAGTTATTTTTACACCATAATTATGATAATTCTTTATTATTCTAATTGTTTTTTAACTTATTTATTTTATTTATAAGGACATTCATAGTACAATAAGTAAAATATTAGTAATTTTTACTTATTTTTTCATAGTCAAACCTTAAATTTGGGGGCCTGGCCATGATATTTACTCTAAAAGACCTTTAAAAAGATTCTAGTTTAGTTTATTCAATAATAAATTAAAATTATATAATAATTTAATATTTATTGATTTTAAAAGCTATTGAGGAATTTGAAATGCAATTGTACTGTCTTACACATGGTATTTCACATCCTTATACTTGCAAAAACTTTCTTTGAGTGACTCTAGTGATTAAAAAAGAAATTTATGAATTATGAATAATTTTATATCATAAATTGATTTCATAAAACAATCATATTCATTTTTATTTTATTCTTTAAAAATGAAAAAATGAAAAACCAATAAAAAAAGTTATTTTTATTCATTTTTTCATTTCTTTATTCATTTCATTTTTTAAAAAGAGATAAAAGCAATTTTTATGTGGAAAACTGTCATATATCACCAAAAATAACACTTCTTATAAAAGACTTATATTTATTTGTCTTTTTTAGTGTTTGAAGACAATCCAACAGAAAGCAACCAAGCCACTGTTGGAAGATTGGTGGAAGAAACTTGTCCAAGTTCTCCAACACCAATTGTCATTATGAAAAAGAAAGCTAAGAAATTAGACTTTCCAGGACCCACCATTCAGGACTCCAAAGGTGAGTGCCTCACTTATAAATTTCCATAAGAAGAATTCTTGTCCTGTAATCCTCTTATTTCTTATTTTTTAAATTATTACTACCAGAAGAGGCTCCCAATACTCCATCCAATCAGATGGAGCTGGACTCGGAGGTAGAATTGATTCCTCAAAAGGGAAAAGAAAGGGCAATATCCCCAGTGGAACAGAATCCACACAAGAAAGTGCCTTATCCCAAAGGCAAGTGCCAGAAACTCCCATGATATCAGAACCAGAGTTAGAACTAAGTATGAGTAACTCAAACAGGTACAAATCACATTCAGAGGGCTCATATAGACATTTACATGAGCCAGTACCAGCAGTACCACACAGTGTACAAAGGGAATGACTGGGAAATGCTGCCTCAAATACACCAAGGAGTGATGAAATCCTGGCACATCCTCAAAAGGTTCCTCACAGAGTAGGAGATAGTGGTATGCTCCAATGGATGAAATCCACTGTCATCCAAGCCTCAAATCAAAAAGATCAAGGAGTACCACTCCAAAAACAAGGAGGCAAGCAAGGAAGAAGCCCCAGTACCTTCTACCAGCAAGCCTCAAGCCAACCAACCTCTCCAAGAGGGGAAGAAGAACAAGAAAAAGAATTGGAGGAAACCACATTCCCCAAGCTACAGGATTCCAAAAATCCAAAAAGATGCCATGGACAATGTCTTCAACATGGCCAGTACTTTGATGGGATTCAAAGACAAGGAGGAGCAAAGAATGAGACAACCCTATTTCCCAAAGAAATAACCTTATCTCCTGATGTTTTAAATACTTTAACAGAGCTTAAAGACAGTATTTTACCTCATGAAGACATTAAGAATAGTTTATTATCTTTACAAGAAATAAATAATAGTTTATCATCTTTAACAAGAATTGTTGTACAAAATAAATAAGAAAATGATAACATTAAATTTATGGTTGAAAATAATAAACCAAAAGTTTTAATTGACAATACTCAAAAATTGATACAAGGACAACAAGAATTGTATAAATACATAAAGGCTATCAAAGATAAAACTTTGACAATCAATTATGACGTGAGTATTGACAATCTTACAGAAAAATGGAACAAATTAAGTATTTCTGTAGAAAGATTTGAAGAAAAGACTTTATCATACCAAAAAATTACTTTTGGACCATGTGGAAAAAAGTGATGAAGCAAGAATGCATCTGAGAGATGACATTCAAAGTGAAATAAGGCTTATCACTCAAAAAATGGATAAAATTAATGAGGCTAACTTAAATATGCCAAAGTTATCAACTCCATTTTCTCACATAAGAAGCCCTGTTAAACCAAAAGAGGAATTAACAAATCCATTCATAACAGACTTAAGTCACCAAGACAATAACCAACTCTTAATGAAGGAAGCACCTCAATTCAAAGAATGGCCAACATTCACAGGAGAAGGTGAATATGATCATATGTCATTTATTAAAACAATTGACATGTTACAAGAAGGTTATGCCATACCAGATAAATCAATAACTGCAAGATTACGCTCACTGTTTGAGAAATCTGCAAAAAGATGGTATTATGGCATAAGACAGACAAATGGCAAAAATACCTGGTCTTGGTGGAAACAAAAAACAACAAGTGGGAAAATGATGCCTGGAGGTACAAGATAGAAAATGAATTTGAAAATTCTTTCTTTGACCCAGACAAAAACAAACCTTTAACTTGGTTCTTAAAACAAGTTGAAAGACCAAATGCACTGTACCCAAAAATGTCACAAAGGATGGTGCATATGAAAATACTTAAGAAATATGGAGGAGAGCTAGAACATGCCCTAAGAAGCAGGTGTATAGAGCCATGCTCCATAGAAGAGTATATCAATGCACTAGGGGAAATAGTGACAAGGACAAAAATTGGCAGAACTTGGAAAAAATTGGACATCAAAGGTCCAAATAAGCCATTTATCAAAAAATATAAATCAGAAGAAGCTTTCAAGCCCAATAAATCCAACAATAAGGAGCAAAGAAAATTCAATAAATGTGGAGGCATTGGACACTTAGCCAATAACTGCCTCAAGAAGGCAAAAATCAATGAAATTGTGGAAACAGAAAACCACAATGACAAATAAGAGGAATCTGACTCTGAAAAAGAGACAGAAGAGTCAGAAACTTCTGAAAGTGATGAAATTAATATAATTAATGCACAAATTAATAATATTGATATAATTTATGAAGTACTAGATGTTAACTCAAACCTGCCACAAGTAGGAACATTTGACACAAACCTGACAAATGTACAAGATTTCAAACTGTATAGAACCAAACCTGCAAAAGGAATGGGATATACAGCTGGAAAATGAAGTATAAGTATTGTCATGGTTAATAACCAAGAGGAAAAAGTGAGCTTAGATGCAGGAGAATATTGCACCTGTGTGGGTAAAGGTTATTTAAAAACAATTTTTCTAGATTGGCAAGAAAAACTTATACCAATACAAGGTGTCAAATTTAGTAGTGCAAGTGAGATCATGAAGCCCCTTGGAATAATTGACTTAACACTCATTTTTCCTCACCCTTCACAAAGTGTCAGAATTAAAGTAGAGTTTGTGGTAATGGACAACTGTACTAGTAATCATTTCATACTTGGAAATGACTACTTGTCAATTTATGGCATAAATATCTCTAACCAAAAGGATAGATATTTTACCATAGGTGACAATAAAAGACAAAAAATAGGCTTTCTTAATAGCAAAATACCAATAAAAGTTGTCAAGAATGAAGAAAAAATCCCAGAAATGGATTTTTTCACTGAACAGCTAAAAGAGGCAGAATTTAATCATTAATTAACAGTAAAAATGAAAGAAAAACTGATTGACCTCTTATTTAAATATAAAAATGCCTTTGCAACTGACAAAGAACCACTAGGTTCCATAATTGGACATGAGGTAGACATAATTCTTAATGTAGAAAAACCTTATCCACCTCTATTAAGAAGACCAGCTTATCCAGCCAGCCCAAGAGATAGAGAAGCTTTAGAGGTACACATTAAAGAACTAATGGACCTTGGAGTACTAAGGAAAGTAGGACATAATGAACAGGTAGAGATAACTACACCTGTCATTATAACCTGGCATAATGGAAAATCAAGGATGGTAGGGGACTTTAGAGCTCTGAACACCCATACTATCCCTGACAGATATCCAATACCCAGAATTCATGAGACATTGACACAATTATCTCAGGCTAAGTTCATAACAGCCATGGATGCTCCACAGGGTTTTCATCAAAATTTCTTAACAGACAATGCCAAGAAACTACTAAGGATAATAGTCTACTGTGGAATCTTTGAATATCTCAGGATGTCATTTGGTATAAAAAATGCACCATCCCACTACCAGAGGATGATGAATACCATATTTCCTGAAGAATTATCAGAAGGATGGCTGATTATTTATATTGATGATATCATAGTTTGCTCAGAGACTTGGGACAGTCACCTATCAAGACTAGAAAGAGTCTTACAAAAAATAGTCCAAGTAAACATGAAAATCTCTCTGAAAAAGTGTCATTTTGCATACAGTGAACTGAAAGCACTAGGACATGTAGTATCTGGACTAAGTTTGGTCATAGACAAAATCAAAGTAGCAGCAGTACTATTGAAACCAATGCCCCAAACCAAAAAAGAAATGCAATCACTTCTAGGATTTGCTTTTTACTATAGACAGCATATAAAGGACTTTGCAAAATTGCCAAATCCTTGTATAAACTATGTGACCAACAAACAGTCTATGAAATGACTGAAGAAAGAGTTAAAGCATATGAGGAATTAAAGAATTCCTTAACAAATTCCCCATTTCTTCTAATGCCAGATTGGAAACTACCCTTCAAGCTTTACATTGATGCTTGTGGAGAAGGACTAGTTGCTGCACTACACCAAACACAAATCATCAATTATAAACCAATGGAAGGACCAATATGTTTTATTTCAAGACAGATTCAGACAACAGAGGCAAGATATGGAGCAAGCCAAATGGAATGCCTCTGCTTATTGTGGGCTTCAGAAAAATTACACTATTCCTTGGATGGAACAGTATTTGAAGTGATTACAGACTGTAATGCTGTAAAATCTCTATTAAATATGAAACCTCCAAATAGACATATTCTGAGATGTCAAATTGCTATTCAAGAATATAGAGGAAATATGACTATTGTTCATAGATCTGGTAATATTCATAAAAATGCAGATGGTCTTAGCAGATGGGCTCTAGCAAATACTCCTGAAAATTCAGCATGGTACCATAGGAGGAGCACCATATAGAAGGGATATGTGTCACAGAAATTGGCACAAAATTCTTTATCCAAGTTAAAGAAAGCTATAAAATAGATAATAATTGACATATCTTAAGCCAACTTCTAATGAAAGACTGCACAGACCCATCACTTTCATCAAAATTAGATGAAATATGGAAAAAGGAATATGATGAAGGAAGATTCCACCTCCTTGATGGAATCCTCTATCATAGAACAAAACACACATATATTATGGCCTTGACATACATAAGTTTAATAAACACTATTTTACATGGGTGTCATGATAGTTTTGCAGCTGGACATCTCTCAGAAGATAGAACACTAGAAAGGGTGAAAACCTGCTCTTGGTGGCCAAATTGGAAGAAAGATGTTGCAGAATACTTCCAAGCCTGTGACAGATGTCAAAAAGCCAACAGAGCCACAGGAAAGAAATTTTAAATGATGATCCAAATCCAAGAACCAAAATCCCCTTGGCAAATAGTTCATATGGATTGGGTAACAGAACTGCCTCCAAGAGGACACAGAAGTTATAATGCATGCCTAGTGTTAGTTGACAGGTATAGCAAAACTCCTATGTTCCTACCGTGTCACAAAGATGACACAGCTATGGACACAGCCATAATGATATGGAATAAAGTCATTAGCCACACAGGTTTATTCCAAAATATCATAAGTGACAGAGACCCAAAGTTAACTTTAGAATTATGGACAAACTTCCATAACTTGTTTTGGACAAAATTGTCATTCTCAACAGCTTACCATCCTCAAACTGATGGCTTAGCAGAAAGAATGATACAAACCTTGGAGGACATGATCAGAAGATTCTATGCTCATGGACTAGAATCTAAAGATTCTGATGGTTTTACCCATGATTGGTGTACATTAACACCAGCTCTTGAGCTGGCATATAAAACATCAATCCATTCTTCTACTGGCAAAACACCAACAATTCTAGAAAAAGGTTGGAATCCAAGACTTCTTTATGATACTCTCAAAAAAGGACCTAGTGGATATACATCCAACAGCAAGCAGTTTTAAGATAATGCTTGACAAAGCAAGACACCATGCAAACAGATGTATGCAAGATTCTTTCATATATGCAAAAGAAAGATGGGATAAAAGTCATAAACCACCTGACTTCAAAATAGGAGACTTGTTCTTAGCTTTAGCTCTTAATTTCAATAATATAAGAGGACCAAAGGAATTGAAAGATTTCTTTGCAGGATCATGCATGATAAAAGCACTACATGGACCTAATGCTGTGCAATTGGAACTCACGAGTTAGCTAATGAATAAACACCCAGCTTTATCTGTAAGTCTGATAAAACCTTGAAGCTCAAGTGACAAGGAACTATTTCCACTAAGAAATAAACCCCCACTTGAAATACCGCCTTTGGAAGAAGGAGAGGAAAAGAAAATTGTGAAGGTCCTTAAAGAAAGAAGGACAAGAAATAAAAAAAGAGAGAGAATACCTTGTAAGGTATAGAACTCCAGCTTAATAAGATGAATGGCTACTTGAGAAAGATATAACAAATGCTCATAAACTACTAAGAAGGTTCAGACATGAAAGAAAACCTAAAGAATAGAAAAATCAAGCATTATCAAGCCTCAAGACTAACAAAGTCTATTGAAGAGGTAGGACAGTGGATGATACCCTAATTAACTATATCAGATTGTGGTACAATCTTCTTTGGTTGTAGGGAATGTCAGCCTTTGAGATATGACCACATATCCAAAAAGGTCACAACAAAATTTCTGTAATAATTATACTTATGATAATTATCTCAAAAATTAGTAAAATACCATAAATAAGCACAAAATTTAAATTAACTCACAATCTAATGATTAATAATTTGAAACAAATTACACCATTATATTCCTCATGGTAAAATGCACATAGGACACTTTTATGGCATATCCAAAAAGTCAATAATTACTGAAGTATAAGTAATAATACCTTAAAAAAGGTACAAAACCTCATTTATTTCAGAAACCAATGAGATAACATGTAAAATAAATTGAACCATTGGATGCTCCATAAATCTCTACATATAAAACCATTATAAATCTAATCTCCAAAGTCAATACTTAAGGAATCAAGCTGAATATATGCACTTTTTTGGTCAATTCATATATTAATGGTTTTTAGCTAATATCTCTTGAAATATACAAGATAGAGAGATGAACCAACAATAAAGTCGCCATATGATTACTGCAAAAATACATATATGAGCTTTATTTCACAAGTTATAAACAAGGTTAAAAGTTGTAATGGATTATTGAATAAAATCAATAGAGCTGTTGACCACTTTGTTGTAAAAGTGGTCCAGACTTAAAAATAAGTAGACGGTTAGATTATACTAGTTCATTTGTAAAGAATGATTTTTTATTACAATATTCAAGGCATAACCCCTTGAAATCATTGTTTGAAGTTTAAAATATTAAATTTTGACAGAAAAGATGAGTTACAAGAAAAATCATCAAAAATATAGTTTTGATGATGTAATGAGATTCTCTTGGCAGTTTATTAAGGACATGGAAAGCTATCAGAATCCACTCTCAGAATAGCTGTAGCATCTATAACTTAAAAGTTATTAATGATCAAAGTTTAAGCTCAAATTTGATCATTTATGATCACTCACTGTAATCTTATTTTGAGTTTAACACTCATATTGTGGTATTCCATACCTTTTTACCAGTTTCAAGAAATTTTTTTGAAAATTAAAAGTTTAAAAATCAAGATCACAATGAATGATTCAGGAAATCACCACTCAAAGGACATGATTAAAAAATCACACACACCCAGGAACAACTTCAATAGTAGGGAGGAATGGAAGAATTTAGCATTCAGAATAGAAATAACCAACATATTTCTACAATTAAATGAATAATAGGGGAATCCAATCTTATGGAATTATACAAGAAAACCTACACATAAGCCTTACAGAATCAAAAATATGCTTAACACATACAGAAACTCAAGATTACATAAGAAAAGTAAAATTGTAACATTATACCCACTCTAACAACATCAGGAAGATTATATCACTAAGAATCCAATACATCAAAAATAAATAAATAATACAGTTCATATGACACAAGGATCATCTGACAGTATCAAATCCAACTCAATACATGAAAATCCACTAAAACTTAAAAATTACACAACAATACAGGAGCCCAAATAAGACTTATGCAGTCCCCATGCATAAGATCTGGATATTACACAGCCTCAGGATCATAAAATACAACTCAATTCAACTTCAACTAGCTGCGTGAAAGGGGAATACACTAAACTGTAAACCACACAGCAATTACAGTAATCAAGAATTAAAACTCAAGAAGATATCCCCACATTGCACAGCATTATTGCCTGAAACTAAATAAATCTTACAAACAAAATTATACAAGGGCTTATTCACATAACACTACCTTCATCCTTTTAATCACCATCATTAATTCCTCAAGGCTATGCAAGCTGACTGAAGCAGTGCAAAAGAGAAGTCACCTGATATTTTTTATCAAAATCACCACCAAGCAAAACATCTAAACCTTCATTTTGACCAAACAAATGGTGAAAATATCTCAGTCATATGATACCATTCCCACTTTTACACACTAGCATTAATCTCTCAAGGATGTGAAAGATTACTAATGCAGTATAGCACATACGTCATCTGACTTTTGTTACAAAAATCTACACCAGCAAAATTATCTCAAGGGCAAGAATAAAACTTTACATGGAGAGCCCATGGGTACTTCTCACAATATGAAAGGAGGCCTCTCTCTCTCATTTTCTCCTCTTTCCTCATGCAAATAATTATATACCATGAAGGAGAATAATTATACATCCCTTACTAGTAGGTTAATCTAGAAATTATTATTCTTAAATTACACTAAAAAGTGGTTTATAAATAGCTGTAGTTAACAGTAGGTCTGCCTATATTATAAATTCATCTCTTAGTCAAATCCTCATATAAAAACAAATTAAAAGAAATATTATTATACTCTTCTCACTAGAAGTCAAGTCATTATTATTATATATCAAATTAAAAAATAACAAACAAAGCTACACATTAGTAGTTTCATTAAGCTTACTATTAACAGCTCTTATTATCCATTATCATCCCTCTTATCATCAATTATTACTATTATAAGTAGTAATCAATCTACAAACCTTCACCAGTATTCTTTTAAAAAACCATATAGTGGTGTTACTATCTATAATACTCATTAGCTATACAATTATTATTATCACATATATATTTAACATATTATCAAAATTATTTATCAATTACACTTATTCAAAATATTAAACAATATTATTATATATTATCACTTATAAAAAATATTCTCATATTAAACTATTATCCATTAAACAAAATACCTTTAACCAAGAAAACCACTTAAATCACCACCCAGTACTATTATATCTACTATATATTTTACCCAATTATCGCTTTATTATTCTAAAATCACCTACAAATTTATATTTTGAACTTATTTTATCTAAATGAGTATTATTCTTTTATCATGAGGCTGATTATTGAATAGTTCTGATAGAGACTGCTGAAAAGTCTTCTCTAGTTGTAAATCCACAATCTTAAACATTGATTTGTGAGCTCTGTAGGGAGATTGTTTAGTATATTCAGAGGGGCAGCTAAAACATCATTAGCACCCTTGGTTACAGGATTATTTCAGCAATTCAAAACTGTTTACCTGTGATTTCCCCCTCAAGGACTGCCTTATCCAATCCCACACTAAAAGTAGTTCCACATCTTGTGTCCCAACAGTGGCCATTTCAACTTCAACATTCAATAATAAGTCAATCATCAATAAAAGAAGAAAACCAAATCAACTTACCTTAAAAATAAAAATTATCATTTACCAAGAATTAACCATCAACACATTCACACAATCTTTAATCTGGAAATAAATCCTATTCCAAATCATCATCACCCTCACAATCATCAAATCAATCATACCATCTTTATTATCCAGTAAAGGAAAGAACCCCAGAAAATCAAACACCTCAGGATATTGATTTACTCATTGCAACATCAAGAATGGGACAGAAGGAGAAAGAAGAATTAAGGAGATTTCTCTTCAAGTTAATTCAAGAAGCAAAGAAAAACAAGAAAAGTACAAAAGAAGATAAAGGATCAGTTTACCAAGTAAAAATGAATCAACAATCAACATCTGACTTACCATAATTACCTGAAGATACTGTAGGAGGACAGTATGCAGAAGAAAGTGAAGAAGATGAACAAACAGTACAGATACAAACTCTTATGAAGCAAATGAAAGATCTATTTTTAACACAAAACAAAAAGAAAGAAAAAAGAAGGGAACAAACATCTTACACACCTGGAGCCAGCCCAAGTGAACCTACATTACCAAGGAATGTTAGGCCTGAAGATTCACCAATATCACCTACACCTGGACCAAGAGCAACCTCTACTCCAGAAACAGAGGAAAGAACTCAAAATATTCCCAGGAGAGTGTTTGTCACTACACCTAATAATCCAAGTCCATCACAGCAGAAATTTCCAAGACAAGAAAGACCTGTGGTTAAAATTAAAGCAAAAGATTACAATCTAAATTTTGATGGAGAAGAAGTAGAAAAAGTTATCAAGAAAGTGGAAAGAATAGCCCAAATTGAAGGAGCAACAGATGAAGACCTAGAAATGCAAATGGCATTTTGGACAACAAACCAAAAGGTGAGTGATTCAATTGAAGCTATGCCAGGTTATGAAGAAGGAAATTGGACAAAGCTCAAGAAAGATCTCATAACAAAATGGGAAAGAGTTTAACCTGAAAGAAGATACAGAAAAGACTCACTAATGAAGCTTTTTTCTGAAACTCAAAAATATGGAGGAATTGGTAGTCTATCACAATATAAAAAGTTTATGGGAGAATATGGAACTATTGTTACTTACTTATTAAGATACAGGTATATTCCTCAAGATAACATGTTCCATGAAGATTTATTTGACTGCCTCTCAGCTGATATTAAAGGAGCCATAAGTAAGGAAATGATTAAAGATAATGTCATTGTTAGAGCTGAAGATGCAGGATACCTTATACCACCTATGAAGATCCTCAAGAAATACATTGAACAAGAATTGGAAGCCAGAATATTAGTAACCAAAAGATTCTCATTATCAAGAGATACAGGAAGGTATGTTACTGAAAATATAAAGAAATCTCACTTTAAAGAAGAGGCCTTCCCAGGAATGAATTAAGCTTTTAATAAGATGAAGGAAATTACTGAATCCCTCAAATAACAACAAATGGAAACTAGAAAGCAGGCACAAGGGGAAAATGAAGATTTCAAGAAATTTATTACTCAACTGGAAGAATTGAAAATTCTATCCATACCTCAAATTGGAGGGGCTACCAATAACCAACTCAATAATCAACAGTTCAAACCAAGAAATGATTTACCCCCATTCTCACAAAGGCATGTTCCCTATGCACCAGCAAAAAACATACCAAAAACTTATGTCAAATTTTATTACTTTCTGGAGGAAGGACATTCAGTTGATAGATGTAATTACCTATTTGAAGATCAAAATGAAAAATGGGTCAGCAGACAAGGAGGTGGATTTTTGTTTCCCAATTGGAAAAGAGTACCAACAGATGGGAAAATATCTCCAAAGAAGTTAGTGGAAGACTTTGAAAAAGAACAAGAAGATTTTACCAATATAAGAAAAGAAAATGAAGCTAAAGAATCAACACTCCAACCAAAAGAAGTAAACATAATACAATCAAAGAAAAATGACATTGCAACAGCTATAGCCAAAATTGAAGATTGGGGAAGCTGGCAGCCAATAACCATATCATAAGCCAATGATCCATTTCTCAATAATTATGGATTGAGAAACACCAAACAAAGATCCTCAAGAAATGAGAATCCAAGTCAAGAACCAACAAATTCATTACGTAAAACAATGGAAACATCACTCAAAAAGAAGCCAAACATACCTGGAGGCTATATTGAAGATGAACAGGGTACAGTGGAAAAAACAATTATTCCCACTAAATTCAAGAAACTTTAAGAGTTCAAATAGGAAGGAGTTTTCCAGAAGTTAAAGAAAAACAGTATTCTGGAAAGAAGCAGGAATTTACTCAAAATACCATTAAAAACAAGGATATCAAGCAAGAACACAGAGAATTTCAGGAGGTTATGAGTCAAATTATCAAAAAGGTTTTGTATCAGAAAATAAATCTCACCTTAGAACAAGTTCTTATCATGTCACCCAAAGTTATCAACCAGCTTAAAAATTTGACAACAGAAGAAAAAAACTCAATCAACTCACTTGACACAAAAGAAATTCAAACCAAACTCATAAACCACCATTTAGGAGATTATGAACAGCCCAAACTACATTATGCCTGTCCATTGGGATTTATGCAAGTGTACCTAGGTGAAGAAGGACATGGAATAATGGCATTAGTAGATACAGGATCATAATTGAGCATAATACCAGAAGATTCAGCAATAAAAGCAGGACTCACCACAAGATGTCTCAACATGAATTTAAGAGGAATTGGTGGTCACTGTACCTCAATTGTTGTATTAGCAGAATTTACCCCAATTACTTTATTCACTGTAGAAGAAAGAAATATACACCTTTTTGTAGCAAGGGGAGCAGTACACACAGTATTGGGAAGGCCCTTCTTTGCAGACAATGAAATCAGATTAGACTTCTCTCAACAGAAAGGGGAATATTCAGTTATATAGAGCCAGATGGAAGAAGGCTTTGCTTACCTATTTGTTCACCACAGAAAGTAGGATGGAGAGAAAACCTGCCAGCAGGAATGGAAACATGTGCAGTCTCTAAATTGGAAGATTGGAAATAATTACCAGTAGAAAAAGAACCAAGTTCCAGAAATCAGGAAATCTTGGAAGAATATCCTCACCAAGTATTTAAGGAAGAAGAGATAATGGAATCTGAAGATAAAAGGGAAATAAAAGTGGAATTGGCCCCAGTTGATACAGAAAATATTAAGCCAAAGCCTAAAGAAATAAATCTTACAAGAATTACAACCTCAAAAGAGAAAATGGAAATACTTGTAACCAAATATCTCAAGCCATAAACAGTGATAATTTCAAGAATCATGAAGACATCAGAAGAAAACCACTCACTAAGATCCTCTCACCTATCAAAGCATTAAAGTCCCTTTCAAAAGGAATATTCAAAAATAAATGGAAATCAAGTGTAAAACCAGTTATGTCAATAATTAATGTCACAGTGGGAGAAAGGAATTTTCACTCTAATTCTAATACATCAGCATTAAATTCCTTAAAAGAAATTTCTCTCAAACACAAAATTACCATAAATAAAGATCTCAAACATCAAGACCACTCTTTAGTTCAGGAAGAAAGTATTAGCTCAACTTCAAAGCCTAAAGAATCTGAAGAATTAAAAAAAAGATTGGAATATATCATGAAAAATCAATCAACAAATGGAAATGATTATTGTCAAGGCACTTTTAAGAAAGCATCCAGAAAACCCAACATAAAAAATAATGGGGATAAAGGTAAATCACTCTTACCACAAGAAGTAACCAGTCCACAAATTTTATTTTCAAAGTTACTCAAACCAGAAGCATCACTCAAAAACTACAATGATGAAATTCAGAAACTTCAACTTTTCCCCTCAAGTATGGTAAACATTGACCCAAGGCTTATTATGGAAAATAAAGATATTATCAAACAAAACCTAAATAAGTCAAAAATTTAAATAAGAAAATCAGAACAAGAATTGGCAAAAGAACTCACTCAAGAACCAAAAGAAGAATAAGAGACTTATCTTCCCAAAGAGAATAACCTATTTAATATCCATACATCCAATAAGGATCCAACATTCCCAGAATATTCTCAACACCTTAAAAATTTCAACCCAAGAAGAGAATTGAATAAGGAAATCCAACTTGAAAATGAAGCTATCAAGCAAGTAGTAACTGTAGAAAAAGTAAGTGAAATTACCAAAAATGAAGATCCAATTAACCTAAAACCTCAAGATTTTACCAACACCAGAAATCCTATGGAACAATATCTTATGGAAAACAAATCAGAGCCAAATGAAATAAATAGGTCCAATTCTATAAATCATTCAACCAATGCCAAAGAGGAAGACTCACCTACCCCATACTATCACTCTGATAAAGATAATTCAAATTTGAATCTGGGAATAAATTACCTTTCTTTGGACAAAGCCAAAGAGATCCAAATAAATAAAAATGAAGAAATAACTGAAGACATCAGTAACAGACAGAAGAAACAGGATCAAGAAGCTTTATTAAAACAAAAAAATATTGAAGAACTTGAAGCAGATGGAATTTTACTTACAGAAGACCAATTTTTCTTGGAAGGCTATACACATTGGCAGCCTTTGAGGAATGAAAATTGCAACCTGGAACTGTACAAAATAACTGAAAAAGATAATCAATGCTCAACCCAACATGTGAAATGGCTAGAAGAAATAAAGAAAGCACCAAATGAAAAAACTGAGATTAAAAAAGAAAAGCTCACCAAGGAAGAAAGGGAATATTTTTGGATTTCTCAGAATAAAAAGCTATGGCCAAGCTTGCAACCCCATTTGGCAAGGCAATATCAAAATTCACCACAAAATAAGGGTTGGAAAGAGAACAACAACAAAAATGGAAACACTTATTATGAGTATTTAAGTGATGAAGCAGAATTGCAAGATCAATATATCAATAATGAAAGAAGAAATGAACTTACAGCTAAAAAGACCAAATTCAAGGGCATCATTGGCAACAAATTCTCACATCCTAAATGATTTTTTGATAACAATCATGTGTTTCTTTCTTATCTTATCCATTTTATTTTATTTTTGCTCTAGTCTCAAACACCCATATAAAAATTCAAAAAAACATAATACTTTTTTTGACTTTATTATTTTATTATTTTTCAATCTTAAAAAAAAAAAACATTTGGAATTTTTATTTTTTTTCTAATCAAAAAAAATAAAATAAAATAATAATAATAACAAAATAAAACAAAAAGAAGAAAAACAATTGATTGTGATCAAGGGTGGAGTACAGTACTTTACAATACACAAAACAAAAACAAAAAATTAGTAATTTTTTTATTATTTTCTCTAAATAATAATAATAAAAATAAAAAACAAACAAACAAACAAAAACAAAAAGAGAAAAAAAAAGAAAAAGGAAAACAATCGGCCGGGACTAAAGAGGAAGAATACAGTACTGTACATTGAATAGACAACACAAAACAAAAAAAAGATAAAATATATATATATATATAATAACAAAATGATCAATTCCGATGGAAAAAGAAAAGCACTGCACTATAATGTGCAGTGTAGAAATTACTCAAACAAAAATTAAAAAAAAGAATAAGAAATAGAAGTTGGATGAAAGTAAAAAAAAAGAAACACCCGCGGCTAGAAAACAAAGTTACACACTTCAAATTTGAAGTATTCACACTAGGTTAAAAAAAAAAAAAGAGAATTTTTTATCACTTGAAATTTAAATTATACTTTACTTATTTATGTTTTATATCATTAATCAAGTTATTTAGATTATGAATTATATTTTATTTTTCATTAATTACTAAATGTATATATACATATATATATATATATATTACTATTACATTTATACTTTATGTATTATTCATATTATCTGTATTAATAATTACTATTTTCTTAGTTTTATTTAGGTTATTGGTAAAAACACGTAAGCAAATTGGTAAAAACACGTAAGAGCTTACGTGTTTTTACTAAAACCTTATGTGTTTTTACCATCAATTGTTAAAACACGTAATTCTATGGTAAAAACACATAAGGGATGGTTTTTAAATGAAATATGGCTATTTATGGCATTTATGATGCCATTAATGCCATTTGTGGCATTAAAAATTCCATTTATGGCATTAACAGTGGCATTAATGGCATTATCAATGAAATATTTCTGATGCCATAAATGGCATTAACAGTGCCATAAATGACATGAACAGTGTCATAAATGGCATTAACAATGCCATAAATGGAATTAACAATGAAGTATTATTGATGCCATTAATGCCATTTATGGCATCAACAATGCCATTTGTGGCATCAAAAATGCAACATTTCTGATGCCATTAATGCCATAAATGGCATTAATAATGCCACATTAACAATGCCATTAATGGCATTATCAATGCAATAAATGGTATAATGCCATTTATGTAACACCATAAATGGCATTGTTAATTCCATTTATGTAATGCCACAAATTGAATTTTTGATTCCATAAATGGCATTTTTGATGCCATGAATGTTATAGTTAAGGCCATCAATTCCATTTTTAAGGCCATTAATGCCATTTTTAAGGCCATTTATGGCATTTTTAAATTCATAAATGGCATTGTCAAGGCCATTAAATTCAATTTATGGCATTTCTGTAATGCCATTTATGCCAATTTTATGGCCATAAATGGCATCTGTATGTCATTCTTGATGCCATTTATGGCATTATTATGTCATTAGTGATGCCATTTATGGCACTTTTAATGCCAAAAATCCAATTTTAACTTCCACTCATCATAAATTAAATTTTGAATTCAATTTATGTCATAAATGGCATTTTCAATTTAATTACAAACATGAACAAAAAAACATAAAAAAAACATGGACTTTTTGGGCCTACAAATGTTCTTGCAAAAAAAATACCAAAATGTTGGGCTTCTGGTTTATTATTCTCAACATTCTCACCTTCATTTTAAAAAAAAATATTTAAATTCATAAGTGGGAACATTTTTAATGAATTTTTTCAAAAAAATGGGCCATTTTACCAAATTGCCCAAAATAGAAAAATTTGGCAAAAAAAAAAATTGAAAACATTTGGGGACCTCCACATCCCATGTTGGAAGAAATATGGCAAAAAAAAATGTTAAAAATTCTCAAAAATGAGCCTGAGGAATTTTTATAAAAAAATTAGGTTACTTACGTGTTTTTACCATAAAATTATGTGTTTTTGCCATAATTTGGTAAAAACATGTAAGTTTATGGTAAAAACACGTAAGGGCTTACGTGTTTTTACTAAAAGCTTATGTGTGTTTACCAACACCCTTCATTTATTTGTTTTATCTTATTTTATATTATTATCATTTTTTTATGCTCTATATTAATATATTATTTTTTTTTAAAAAAAACTAGTAAAAAAAAATAAAAAAAATAAAAAAACAGAAAAAACAGAAAAAAGGGGGATAAATAGTATACCTTTTTATCTTATTCATAATTAATATTCTCAATAAGAATTGCTTATTGTTATTTTTTATGTGTAAAAATAATTTTACTAAAAATAAACTTATATATCTATATAGAATACTTTATTATTCTTTTATCCTGCTTTTTTTATCTTGAATTCTTATTCTTGAAAAAGAATTCTACTTACAGTGTAGTATTGTTAAGTCCTTTAATTTTTTGTATTATTTATCTCATATTTCAGCTTTGTTATCATCATTTTTATATATTCTATTATATCTTATTATTACTTTACAAAGAAAAAAAACAAAAACAACATCATTATTATAAAAGATGGAAAGTAGGTCACAATTATTAAATGGAGAGGGGGGTTTTCACCCATTTAATAATCATAAATGGGTTGTAATTTAGTCTTGTCATGAAGAGGATGACAGGGGTATTAATATTACTAAAGGTTACAGAAGGTGGATATTAGGCCTTGACACTAGTCCATATAATAAAGAAAAAGAAGGAGGGGACAAAACAAATCCAACTAAGCAAATATTTCAAAACACAACTCAAAACTAAAGATGAGGTCCTAGATAAGACCTTAAACTGTCTGAATCATTAATTTATCTTTCATCAAGACAATTCAACAAGTTTAAACTCAAGAAAAGGTCCTTGATATGACCTTAAAATTTCTAAATATTCCACTTTTTATTTATCATCAACAAATTAACTCAATAAATGGTCCTTGATAAGACCTTAAACTGTCTAAATAATTCTCTTATAGTAATTATTCAAAATCAATAATCAATAAAGGGTCCTGAGTATGACCTTAAACTGCCTCATAAACATTATTTTATGCTAATTACAGTCTCAGGACTAAAGCAGAGGTCCTGGATAAGACTTTAAACTGTACCAATTTTTTTATATGATTAATTTATTTTATTTTATGGCAACACTGGTGGAAATATTTAATCAAGATAATTTATTAGTAGCTGGAAGAATTATTATCAAATGGAGAGGGAAATCACCCTAAATCAGTATTGATGACATAGGACAACATTAACATGGATAAACAAACAAACAAGAGGAAACAACAGGGTCCAAATCAAATAAGAAGATATGGAGATTCAAAATCAATATAACAAGCCATAAATGGAATTATCAACTGAATTTATTGAAATAGAAAATTAAAGAAAGAAAGTTCTCACTTATGAACCCAGGATACTGTACTTGAAATTGGAATGCTGGGGACAGCATTGAATGGAGAGGGGGATGTGGTATTCCATAACTTTTTACCAGTTTCAAGAAATTTTTTGGAAAATTAAAAGTTTGAAAATCAAGATCACAATGAATAATTTAGGAAATCACCACTCAAAGGACATGATTAAAAAATCACACACACCCAGGAACAACTTCAATAGTAGGGAGGAATGGAAGAATTTAGAATTCAGAATAGAAATAACCAACATATTTCTACAATTAAATAAATACTAAGGGAATCCAATCATATGGAATTATACAAGAAAACCTACATATAAGCCTTACAGACTCAACAATAGGCTTAACACATACAGAAACTCAAAGTTACATAAGAAAAGTAGCATTCTAACATTATACCCACTCTAACTCCATCAGGAAGATTATATCACTAAGAATCCAATACATCAAAAAATAAATAAATATTACAGTTCATATGAAACAAGGATCATCTGACAGTATCAAATCCAACTCAATACATGAAAATCCACTAAAACTTAAAAATTACACAACAATACAGGAGCCCAAATAAGACTTATGCAGTCCACATGCATAAGATCTGGACATTACCCAGCCTCAGGATCATCAAATACAACTCAATTCAACTTCAACTAGCTGCATGCAAGGGGAATACACTAAACTGTAAACGACACAGCAATTACAGTAATCAAGAATTAAAACTCAAGAAGATATCCCCACATTGCACATCATTATTGCCTGAAACTAAATGAATCTTACAAACAAAATTATACAAGGGCTTATTCACATAATACTACCTTCATCCTTTTAATCACCATCATTAATTCCTCAAGGCTATGCAAGCTGACTGAATCAGTGCAAAAGAGAAGTCACCTGATATTTTTTATCAAAATCACCACCAAGCAAAACATCTAAACCTTCATTTTGACCAAACAAATGGTGAAAATATCTCATTCATATGATACCATTCCCACTTTTACACACTAGCATTAATCTCTCAAGGCTGTGCAAGATTACTAATGCAGCATAGCACATAAGTCATCTGACGTTTGTTACAAAAATCTACACCAGCAAAATTATCTCAAGGGCAAGAATAAAACTTTACATGGAGAGCCCATGGGTACTTCTCACAATGTAAAAGGAGGCCTCTCTCTCTCATTTTCTCCTCTTTCCTCATGCAAATAATTATATACCAAGAAGGAGAATAATTATACATCCCTTACTAGTAGGTTAATCTAGAAATTATTATTATTAAGTTACACTAAATAGTGGTTTATAAATAGCTGTAGTTAACAGTAGGTCTGCCTATATTATAAATTCATCTCTTAGTCAAATCCTCATATTAAAACAAATTAAAAGAAATATTGTTATACTCTTCTCACTAGAAGTCAATTCATTATTATTATTATTTATCAAATTAAAAAATAACAAACAAAGCTACACATTAGTAGTTTCATTAATCTTACTATTAACAGCTCTTATTATCCATTATCTTCCCTCTTATCATCAATTATCAATATTATAAGTAGTAATCAATCTATAAACCTTCACCAGTATTCTTTTAAAAAAACATATAGTGGTGTTACTATCTATAATACTTATTAGCTATACAATTATTATTATCACATATATATTTAACATATTATCAAAATTATTTATCAATTACACTTATTTAAAATATCAAACAATATTATTATATATTATCACTTATATAAAATATTCTCATATTAAACTATTATCCATTAAACAAAATACCTTTAACCAAGAAAACCACTTAAATCACCACTCAGTACTATTATATCTACTATATATTTTACCTAATTATTACTTTATTATCCTAAAATCACCGACAAATTTATCTTTTGAAACCATTTTATCTAAATTAGTATTATTATTTAGGCTGATTATTGAATAGGTCTGATAGAGACTGCTGAAAATTCTTCTCTAGTTGTAAAGCCACAATCTTAAATATTGATTTGTGAGCTCTGTAGGAAGAATTTTTAGTATATTCAGAAGGGCAGCTAAAACACCATTAGAGCCCTTGGTCACATGATTATTTCAGCAATTCAAAACTGTTTACCTGTTATTTCCCCCTCAAGGACTGCCTTATCCAATCCCACACTAAAAGGAGTTCCACAATATAAGTGATAAAATTGATTAATACTATTATATTATAATTAATACTAATAAAATATACAAATTTTAGGCTTCTGCCAAGCCTATGACGTCATCAAACTTAAAGCTACAGTGATAGCTCTAAATAATGATGTAATAATGAGCTAAGATGGTTTGATCATGATGTAATCATCACCAAACCTTAAAATATTGATTGATTCTAGTAGAAAGCATCAGTACACGTCTACTAAAATCCTTCTGGACTCTAGAAGGGAGGTATTTACTATAAATAGAGCTTTTTTTACTCTATTTTCCCCTCAGATGCTTACAAAACACTAAATAATTAAAATAAAAAGGTAATTTCTTTATTCTTTATATATAAAACTCTTATATCATTAAAAGACCAAAGATCAGCCTTATCAGAATCATCATTCTTGAAATGATTACTTCAATTATTTAATTGTTTTGTTTAAATTTCTCTTAAAAACCTCAAATCCATGTAAAATCAAGATAAATTGTAATTTCTCTTAATTTTTATTGTAAATACAATTTAAATAAGTTGTATTAATATTTTTTGGGGTAAAAGCATTCAAAATTATTATATTAAGTATTAAAAGTAGGTTATTTCTTCTTATTATAATAATTTTCTCTTTATTATTACTTTAATAATTCTTTAATTAATATAAATAGTAATTATATTAATTTATAACTTTAATATTAGTAATATTATTGTTATTAATTGTTTTTATTAATAAAAACAATTTTTTAT
This sequence comes from Austropuccinia psidii, assembly GCA_023105745.1. NCBI lineage: Eukaryota > Fungi > Basidiomycota > Pucciniomycetes > Pucciniales > Sphaerophragmiaceae > Austropuccinia > Austropuccinia psidii. The sequence goes on along the minus strand of JALGQZ010000007.1, from coordinate 50,166,873 downwards.
GCCTTTATTATTTGTTGGTAACAATAATAAAGTGCTTTTAAATATATTAATTATCTTATATTAATATATTTATTTATTATATTACTTTCTTTTAATATAAATTATATTATTATATTTATTTAATAATATAATTATTTTTATGCCATAATTATAATAATTTTTTATTATTATAATTATTTTTTATCTTATTTATTTTATTTATAAAGACATTCATAGTACAATAAGTAAAATATTAGTAATTTTTACTTATTGTTTCATAGTCAAACCTTACACACTTGGAATACTCCAAAGAATAAAGAAAATAAAAATATAAAAATAAATTTCTCTGAGAAATATGCAAGTACAAAAGATGAGATTCAATAAGAGAAATTAGAAGCCAAATGGCCAAAGATCCAACCAAGTAAGTCCTTAATTTCTTTTTCAACCTTCCAAAATGAACAATGGAATTAGTAAGGATATTACCACCAAATATCCATTTACAGGAAAATAAAGAAAAAGAAGGAGGTCCTAAATGACTGACTTGATAATATTAGTATTAACTTAATGAAATTAATAAGATAAATAAAGATAAAATGAAATCAAAATATATTAATTAACTGGGAGAAAAACCCCCTGGGGTCAAAGGAGGCTGGTATATGTGAAAGGTTGAGAGCTTGACTCCTTCAGGATGACAGCTGGCCTGTATTGAATCCTTGAAGCTGTATTGACTGCTTGCTGAAGTGTATACCTTTACAAATTGGGAAATGAGCTGGGTTGAATTAAATTCCCATGGTGTATGATTGAAAATACATGTCTTGATGAATCCAGACTGTATTGAATGAATGTGGTTGACAGGGTGGATTGATGAAGCACTGACCCTTGGCAAGTTGTTTGGCACTTCCTCTTGAATATCCCTTGAGAATGAACTGCCAGTATTCCCTTGGAGGAATACTGTGAATGAGAATAACCAATGACTTTATGATGGCATCATTGTTGTTTGAGATTGACATTTGTCCTTGAGCCTTGATGAATCCTCTGGATAACATGATTCCTAGACTACCTGATGGAATGTTAAATAACCTTTTGAAATTGGTTCCATTGGATTTCTGGTGGAAAAAGATGCATAATGGTGTATAACACCATTTATGGCACTTTTTGTTATTGGAGGGTGAAAGTGGTCAAAGGTCTTCTGAGATGATACCAGGAGGATATAAGTGAAATATGGGTTCAAGTGGCTTCAAAGGTAAGAAAGTGTCTTTTGGGTGATTTGGCCAAATACAGCTTATACAGCTTTAAAACTGTATTTGGGCAAAGTGCGCAAAATGTGCAAATATAGCAATTAAGACCCAAATGGCCTAATATGGCCATTTGGGCATATTTTTGATATTACATGGGAAAATGGCCTTAAATGACAAATACAGCAAAATGCGCAAATCTGTATTTAAAGCCTAGAAAACCTAGCCAGGAAAGGCCTGATGATGATGAAGGGGCCAGGTTGGCCCCAGATGATGAAATGACCATAAAGGCCACAAAAAATGAAATGGCCAATTTGGCCAATGATTATGGATATGGCATGAACATGCCATATTGAGGTCCAAGAGGGTGAATTGCCATGGTTGTGACACAAGGTCCTTGAAAAATTTGAGAAGTCAAGATGGTCAAATTATGTAACTAGCAGCCCAACATTACCAGGAATTACAACAATTGGAAGACACCTTGGAAGGCCTTCTCAAAAATAGTATGTCTACACTAATATAATAATTTACTCATAGAAATTTGTAACAAGTTTTCTCTTTTCAGTGATACCAATTGCTTAAGGGTGTTTTTGTGATTTACTAATTTCCCCTACAAAACAATTTGTGGGTTTTTTATTAAGAAGAATCCTTTTACAAAGTAATCATGTTAAAAGATTGTGTATAAGACTTATTTAATATATAGGATTACAAAATCATTTATCATATTATAAATTAGTTTTATTCTTACAAAATATCAACCCCATTCACTGTCAATCCTCTCATTCCAATATTCCAAATATTGGCTTTCATTTTGATTCAATATATTACTTAATATCATACATGCTACTTTAACCTTACCTGTATTCATTGGCAATATGACTTGTGGTTTTAGCAAACCTCTGAAGTGATTTTTCAATCTGCCAAATGTTTGTTCTACAATCCTCCTAAAAACATACAACCTTTTGATATAGTTAACTGTATATTAGATAATTATCAACTCTTGTAAATCACCTTATTGATGAATGCAGGGTGTTAAATCTGATATGTTCTTCAAAACAACTATTTCTGGATGGTTAAGGATGGGGACTTTTGCTAAATAACCCAAATTTCCAATAAGCAAAGCATGTGGAGGTAATTTGTGTCCCATTAATCAAGTCCTGACCAATCTGAGATTTGCCAAACATGCCGCTGTCATGTATAGAACCAGACAAACGTTCAAATACCTAAGGTGTTTTTGTATGAGAAACACATCATAAAGCAACCAAATTGCAAAATGACTTACCTTTCAAAAGTTACCATGGCCATCAAAAATCTATTGAAAAGCAATGGAATGCCATCCTTTGCAATTCACATAGACTTCCACTTATTGTTAGGTGGTGGAACTATAGGTATGTGGGTGCCATCAATGGCCCCAACTTTGCTGCTTAGCCCTTGCCTCCCCTTAAAGGATTCTTTAATAGAATTCCACAGATGTGTATCATTAACATCTGGAAAACCAACACTATCACACATATAAACACACTGATAATAATTAAAGAAACAAATTCACTTACTTTACCATTGTATCATGTAGAGATAATAAACTTGCCTGAACTACTGCTTGTGAGACATTGAAAGCTTTTGACTTGCCAATGTTGAATAAATGGCCAACTGTATTGTAAGATCTGCCATGTCCCAATCAATAAAGAGTTACTCCAACTTTCTCTTCAATTGTTAATCCTTGAATGTCCTTGTGATTGGAATTGGCCACACTTCCTAATATAGAATCTATCAAAATGAAAAATTCTTGGCTCCCCATATGGAACAATCCAATGAAATGACTTTCATTATATAATTGAGCATCTTTCCATGGATTGAACTGACATCCACATTGAATGGCTTGACAATGTTGAAGCCTTCTGTATTCCCTCATGCCAATATAAATCATAGTAAAAGAAACAATACAAACTAAAAATAGTATACATTAGCTTGTGGTCATCCATGGTTAAAACAAAAATTAATTTGAGAGTCTTGAAAATGAAATCATGAAGGACCAATAAGTTTCAAAAAAAATTAGAAAAAAATTCAAAAATAAAATTAAATTTATTTAAATTCAAAATTATTCGAAAAAAATTTCTCATTTTTTTTCAAAACCCAACCATGAACCGGGCCTCAAAATAAATTCTCATAAATTTTCACTTTTCTTGAAGAAATCTCTTTCATAATTTAAATTTTAACTGTTAAATAATTATTAAAATAAAAATAATCTTGAGATATGTTTATTCAAGTGAAATTGGATTAATTCAAGTAATTTATCTTCTTTAATAAAATTTAAATCGATAGCAATTTTTCAATCAAAATTTATGAAAAAATCTATCTTGAAAATAAAAATTAATTAATTACATTTAAATCAATCAGATGGAATCAAAACTTAACGCAAGCCCACTCTCTTCTAGAAATAAGGTAAGTAAAAAACAAAATTTTCAATTAAATGAGATGTACACAAAACTAACAAAAAATTATCCTTTACAATTTATTCTTTTAGGGTAACATGGCTTTTCAAAATGGGAATTTTCAATTGGCAATCGAAAATTACACGTTGGCAATAAAAGCTAACCCAGCTGATTATCTCTTATTTTCTAATCGTGCTATGGCTCGTCTTAAATTACAACAGTATGCTTGATCGCATTATATCAAATTTCTTTTTTTTTGAGGGAAAAAGAAAATAAATATTCATTTAAAATCTTTACTATCAAATACTAATACTACTATTGATTTCTTTAGGTGGAAGTTGGCTGAAAAGGATTGTACTAGATCACTTGAACTTCTCCCATTTCGAAATTGTAAGGCATTATTCAGGCGTGCAACGGCCAGAAAACATTTGCATAAGTGGACCGAGGCCCTTCAAGGTATACATGCATCCCAATTAATAATAAATAATAAAATCATCATTCACTAATTTTCTTTTGTCGTTCACTTCTTCTATTTTAAAAGATCTACAACTCGCTTTGGAAATTGAGCCAACCAATCAAAGCATTCAGAAAGAGTTCACAGAGCTTCAGTTGCACGACAAAGTTGGTTTCTTTCATCAATCTTGTTTTTTTCAAAAACTTTTCCAACATATCTAAGCTTTGTTGGGTTTTTTTTTGGGGGGGATACATGCCAGATTTTGCATTCATCCGGTGAAGTTACTTCTAAAGCTGTTGATATTGATTCTTCACCCCCAACATCATCTACAACACATTCAACCGACCCATCAAACTCTATAAATGAGTCAGATTCAAAAAAAATCACAACTCAAACAACTTCACAACTGGCCACATCTTTTCAAGTTGAGAAAAAATTAGAAAATCATTATAACGCTCATACCGATCAAATTCAAGTTGAGAAAAAACTAGGAAATCATTCTGACGCGCAAATCGATGAATTTCTGCGCGAGATTTCTACCAAAAAGTTGACAGGTCAAATAATAAAGTCTGACCAAATTGAGAAATCGGCGTCTAGTTTTGGATTATTGAAGGAGAAAAGGCAACAAAAGCAGAAAGCATTTCATAAGCTCAAAGCCCCAATAGCTCAGGAATCCGCATGCAATCCTAAAGCTGACCTAAAACTCTCAAAAAACTTGGAAACAAGAAAATCTTATCCCAGCTCCTTGATTTCATCTTTTTCAGAATTTGAAATGAGATGGGGGATTTCTGATAACCTAGAAAATCGAACTTTGGTACTTGAAGTAAGTTGTTAACTTGAAATTTAATTATAGCCGAAATTAAAACAGAATTCATCTTTACGAATAATTAGGCTCTTCAACCTAAATCTTTACCTGAATTATTTGGAGAGCATCTTGAACCAAATCTATTTGAACAAATTCTGGAAACTATGGAATATTTCATAAAGTTAATTTCAGTTTTACTCTTAAAAAGCTTTTAAAAGTTTTTTTTATTAAAAAAACAAAATGATCGAATTTATACTTGCTTATTTACTGATAACTTTTTTTTCTTTTTATATATAGATCAGGTGAATCGAACAAGGTTTTACATGTAATGAATATTTTAGAAGGCTTAGATAAAGTTCCAAGAATTCAAACCCTAATTATGTTTCTTGAACCAATCCATAAACAAGGTATGTCTGGAAACTTTTTTTTTATAATTTTTAAATTTTAATTTAATTAAAAGTAGTTGTTTTTATTCTATTAATTTTTTTTATTTTAGTTATAGATAATCTTTTTAAAGTTATTGGAAATTATAATTTAGTGAATTCTTCCAGAATTTTATCTAAATTAAAAAGTTGGCAACTTTGATTTCTTTTTTTGTGTTTATAATCATCATTACTTGATGAAATTTACGGCCTTGCTAAACTATGCCTCCGTCATCGTAAATTGACGCCAGCGTGCCTCAACCAATTCAATGCTTTTTTTTAAAAAAAAGAAATAACACAAGAAAATACAATAGAAAAAAAAATCAAAGGCAGTTGAAAAACAAAAAAGACAAATAAAAGGAAACCATCAATGGCAGTTGGGACAAAAAAAATGAAAAACAAGGTGGTCAGGAAACCCCAGTTAGAAGGGAAAATGGCAAAAAAAAAAATCCTAAAAAAGGTTGCTGAAACATCAGTTTGGTACAGTGATGGTGAGGACCAATACTGACATTCAACAGAGGTAACCACTCCTCTTTTATAGTAAAATATTATGTGTTGACAAAGAGGACCAACACTGACATTCAACAGAGGTAACCACTCCTCTTTTATGGTAAAATACTATGCGTTGAAAAATAAGAAATCTTTTCTTGTATTTTGCTTTTCTGATAATAAGTACAATTACATTATTTGAGTTGTGCAATTATATGTCAAAAAAAATAGAAAAGGTAATGTTTCATAACTTCTTTTCTAATAAAAATCCTACAAATTGAAAACAAAATTGATTTTTTTGTGATGATTTTTTTTTGATCGAACCTTTTTTTTTGCGAAAAAAAAGGTTTTTGGAAAATTTAAAATCATAGTAATAATTAATTAATTAATTTTTAATTAAATTAAATAATTAAAATCAATTTTTATATTTAATTAAATTCAAAATCTTATAATAATATAATTATATATATATATCAAATTTGAAAAAAAAGGATAAAAATGAATAAATTAATTTAAGGATTTTCTAGACACACTGATAAATTTTTTCATACACACTGAATACAGCATGTATGTAGAAAATGCAAGCATGCATTCAACAAATTTATATACTGAAACATGCTGGTAATTTGTCAGCCTGTGATTCAAAACTATAGCACAAGCATGAATTCCAAAAGTACCACAGACATGGTACTCAAGAAAGGGTGAGATACACACCTTTTTACCTTTAGTTAAATTAATAAAGGTGCAATAAGTCCACAAATACAAAAAAAAGAGCTTATAAAATGTAATCTGTAAATAATACTATCTTAAAGAGTAAATCTTCCCCTTTCAAAGGATACCATTCTAGCTACAAAAAAATAAGAATTAAAAAAGATATTAATGTTACAAATTCTTGTGAGTATAAGACTTAATATTCACCTCTTTTCTAAGCAATAGATATTGGACCAAAGACCTGCCAAATGGGGTGCTTTATTTCAGCTCTCAATGAGGTCTATTCAATAGCACCACTTGATCAGAAATTACTACAAATATTATTTGGGAAAATTGAAGAAATACTATCCTTTCATCTCTCATCTAATCTCCCCAGTTTTGATGAGAGACCTTTCAAATAGATTAATTTCTATAAGGGAAAGAGAAAAGCTATATGAAAATTTAATTTCAATTCCTATATATTACATTATTCAAAAGTTATTTGAATTTTTCTTTAAACATAAAAAAAAAAAAAATGTAAAAAAATAATTTTAGCCTATATGAATTTTGAATGAATAATTAAATTTAGCTTAAAAATTAAAATCATCTTAAAGAGATGACTTATGAATACAGTTTGAGTTATTCTTGAGCCCTTTATCTTGAAAATTGACAAAGTTATCTAGAATTTAAGCTTAAAATCCCACACCAAGTGGTACTGTGGGATTCTATCCCACACCAAGTGATACTGTGGAATGTGATCCCACATAGTTGAATTATGAGGTTTCAAAGCTACCAAAATGAGTTTTATCAGTTTATTACTCATTATGTGGGTTTTGAATCTCCACTCACAGCTTTATTGAGTGGTAATGTGAGAATTTATTACATAAAATTAATTTATGAGGTGTCAAAACCCTTCAATTGAGGTTTTTACATTAACCCCTCATAGCTTAAGTAATAAGAATCACCCATAAATAATAATACCTTATTTAATGCATCCTGGATTGTAGAATATTCCTAGAACTTCCATTGGTGAAAGGTTTCACCTCCTTAACCTGCAAAAGGTTGAGATATGGTTACCAAACCACCTTTAGACACCAATATAGATGTTATTGGTTGTATTGAGCCAAACACCAACTACCTAAGTGAAAACTTTCACTCCATCAACATGTTAAAAGTGTGTCCCCTTCTTCCCACTATTATTTTAAATGAAAAGAGACTTTAACTTCTAGGAAAAACCCCCTATCATTTTATTATCTTATTTTTAAATTGTTGAAATTTCCAAAACAAAATTAAACCTCAGAGTACATTAGATATAATTTCAATTTTAATTATTTTAAACCAACAATTAATTGGGGAAAAAAGGGATTTCAACAGACTCATAACCAAAAAATTTTAAATATTAGACCCCTTTTAATTAATCTTAAAAGACTATTTTACATGTCACAGTTGTAGTTTGAGTATGTTATTACTCTTTTTTTTTTTTTAGCTTCTTTTTAGAATAAACCTAAAATCTTGATGGCCTAGACATGATTTTCAACATTTTTTTCAAATAAAATTACTGAAGTTTGGAAATTATTATTACTTAAAAATAGAAAAAAAAAATCTTTTTAGAGATTTTCTGTGTTTAATGAAGCATAAAATTGATTTTTTTTTTTTTTATTATTTTTTATAATTTCTATTATTATTTTATTCTCTATAATATTATTTATTTTTTAAATAAAAAAATATTAATTATATAAATATAAATATAATATTATTTTTTTTTAGTAATATTTATTAAAATATTAATGTTTTTTTTTTGTTCTTATTTTTGAAAATAAAAATTAATATTTTCAATTTTTTTAAGTCATTTTTTATAGTTTAAATTTATATTAAATTTATAAATAATGACTTAATATATATAAATATATATATTCCATTATTTTTTTAATATAAAAATTAATAATTTTAATTTTTAAGTCAATTTTATATTTAAAATTTTCTTTTTAAAAATTAAATTTCATTTTAAGTTAAAAATAATAACTTTGAATTTTTTTTAAATAATATTTTGATTTAAAAAATTAATAATTTAAATTATTTAAGTCAATTTTATACTTAAAAATACATTTTTTTTTAAAAAAAATTTACTTACAAATAATGAATTGAATTTTTTCACCTTTTTCATGAAATAAAAAGAAAATTCAGTAAAATTAACTTATATTGATATGTTTTTCTGGAAGTGGAAGAAAAATAAATTTCACTAAAAAACACAGTGACAGAGAAACCTCTCTCTTACCCCTTCTGACACAATAGACCACATGAAGAAGAATTAAGGAAAGAGGAATAGTCAAGTCCTTGTTTCCAACATGAAGTGGTCATCTTTAGTCGCCCAAAGGTCCAAAAGACTCAGGAATACCCCTGAAGGTAACCCTTATCTTTTTTTTTGTGATGGAAAGATATCCATTATTAATCCTTTTGTAACCTCAAAAAAAATTCCCAAAGGAGTAGACCATACATTTGTACAAGGCACAGTCAAAGGTAACATCAAGTTTTTGACTGAAATCCCCAAACTGATTAAGATTTCTCCTGCACACATCAGAGACCTTGGAATCCCAAGGGGCCAGCCAGAGGAAGAATATCTAGAGATCAACACAGTTATCAAAGATGGAAAACCTTTGAGAGAAGTACTCCCAACCATGCCATTCCACCCTCCATTCAACAGATGTTTTCAACCAGAAAGCTGGACAGACCTGGACCAAGTTATTCAGATCCATTAAATCCTCAAGAACATTCTCCAATAGAGAATGGAGAGAAAAAGATTCAACTTTGAAACCTAATTAAAATATTTTGGAACTACCACTCAGAGAATATGTCTTAGATACATGCACTGGGTGTAACTGATTCTGCGAATTTATGGTTGGAACTCTAACAGACAGCACAAGTTTCTTGAAGAGAGAGAATCCAGAATCAAGGAGAATCAGGAGACCATCCAAGATATAGAAGATCAGCGGAAGGATAAAAATATGATTCAGTAAGAACACCAAGCATCACTAGCCAATAAATCAGTGGCAGGATCTCCCCAAACTCCTAATTATTCTCAATCCCCAGGTATCTTCCAAAAAGAGGAAAGGAGAAGATGCAAAGAACAAAACCTCCTTCAACCAAAGGAATAAAGAGAGGCATTCACTAATTCAGAATCTGATGGAATTAGTACAAGAATTGATTTTATGTACAAATGTTGTAAATAGTAAAGATACTATTAACCATTTATTTCTTGATAGTAAGACTGGAATCCCCACTCAGAGTAAAGTAACTTCAGATAAAACTAGAAGTGATATAAGTAGTAATAATTTATGGCTAAGTTCATGGAATGGACATGGTTAAGAAAGATGTAAAATTACTGGGAGAAGAAAAATCCCTCAGATTCAAAGAATCTAAGATACTGGAAATGAACTTAGACAGAGTTTTGATAGGAATTTGGATTGATAAATAGGAAACTTAATCATAACTTGGAGGAATAACACCAAACCAAGAGAGACAACATAAACATCCAGAATGAACTTGATGGGAAAGATAAAGATGTAAATAAACTTTTTGAGGATATTGAGTTAAATGAATAACAATCCCAACAGAATTCTATGCTTGAAGGAATCCCCAAGAGTAGAACCCCCTGGGACCCAACCAAGAGTATAGAATCATTTGGGATCATCAATCTGATATGAAACCAGACCATGGATACCAAGAATGGAAAGTAATAAGCTACTCTGACAGGGAAGCCCTCAAGCAACTCCCAGAAGTAGCCAACTCTCCCAAATTCTCAGGAACAGGAGAATATAACCACATAGAGCTTATTTACTCACTTGATCTTCTACTAATTTATGTGCTTAGTATCCCTGATTATTGGATCACTTCTGGTTTAAACACTTAATTTAGATATAACTATAACATATGGTATAGTGAGGTAAAGGGAATCCATGACAGGAAACCCTGGGTTTAATGGAAAACCCATATTATACAAAAGTAAAGTAATGGAACCTGGGTATGGCAGAATACCATGTCCTTTGAGAATGACAAATACACAGTTGAGGAAGATCCATTTTAGTGATTAATGGGACAATAAAAGAGGCTCAAAGCCATAGATACCTACATTTAAGCAGAAATGAGGAATCATATGTTACTGAAAAAGCTGCCAGGAGGCTTGGATAATTCATTAAAATGCAGGTGAAAAAAAGAGTATATCCTTCATGATATTCCAAATACACTACAAGAATTCACAAAGAGGACCTCTATAGGAAAATACCCAGAATAAAAGATGAATATCTTTGGGGAAAAGCCTAAGTTTGTACTATAGTTGAAGGATAGACCTAAAAAATTGGGGTAGAAACAGAAAAGAAGAGGAAGTTATTCCAAAATTGTGGATCAACAGACCACTTTTAAAATAACACCCTCAAACTAAAAAATGAAATATATACCCTAGATGAAAAGGGTTCAGAAGGAGAAGAAAAATTTGATTCTAATGGTATGGGAAATGGCTAAAGGGATTGATCACAATCTGAAGATAAAATTTTGGAGGAATACATAGTAGAGTATGAAGAGGAAAAATCCTTGTAAATACAAGAGATGAAGCTTGAAGCTTGCATCCCCTAAGAAACTACTTATGAAACATTAAGTATGCAAGCCATTAATTTCCAGAAATTTTAGTTTAATCTACCAAGGGTTTGGGTTACATACATGGAACCCAGGAAAAGATGTCAGTTTTTATTTATTAAAAGAAAAATCCTCTGATCATTGTCACAGGAGAAATCTTTGTAATGTCAAGAAACTATTTGCATAAACCCTTTCCTCATTGGAGCACAGAAGTACTGACCACTAAATCCAAGAGCTTTACAAGTGAATAAGGAAATATTAATTCACTTTGGAAAATATCCAGGAAAGCTATCATCCCCCAGAAGAAAGGGAATGTCATACTTGAACCAGAATTTGTGGTACTGGACAATGCACAAGTCAGGGCTTTCATAATAGAAGTAGAATACCAGAGGATGTAGGGTATATACCTCTTTGATAGTAAAGCCAGGAAGATGAAATCTGGGACATAAAAGGAGAATAAGTCATCAATTGATGTTCATATGATCCAGATCTCAACATGAAACACCTTAGATACTCTCTTAGAGGAATTTAAAGAAGCACAATACAATAATTCATTCACACTAAAGCAGAAAATGAAGTTTCTCAGAGTTCTAAAGAGCCACAGGGGTGCATTTTCCATTGGTGATAAGCCCCTAGGGAGAATTAAAGGCCATTAAATGGAACTATTCATAGATGTGGAAAGGCCTTTCCCACCCATTATTTAGAGACCCCCAGTCAAAAGGGAGCTCTTTCCAAAAAGGCTATTAAACCAGTTGATACTGGCAAGTTGTAGATCAAACTCCACCATGTGACAATAGACTGGTCCACAATTTCATGGGTTTGATTCTGGTTGGATACAGGGGGAGTTCTTAATAAAACAGCCACAAATTTCTGGGTTTTCCACTCCATTGGAATACAAAGGTTCTGTCCCTTTGGGGTTCCTTTTAGGCTCCTGTTGTGATCAATTCAGCTCCTCAAGGCTTGCATGGGTAATACCATCAGCTACTTGCACTTTGGGATGAAGTTCTCTGAACCTAGGGGCACTGTCACATGGTTGAATGTGGTCTACAGATTTACATTATTAACCAATCTTTCAGCCAGTTTGATAGCCTTTTGTGAAATAGTTTCCTTTTTTGAGGTCTGAAAGACAGAATTGTGACACCCTCCTACCCAGAAAGCCCGGAAACCAGAAAAGAAATTGAGAAACACATTGATTAATTACTAGAAATGGAGGTCATTAAGATAGAATATAATGAAATAGTGGAAGTCACCACTCCAGTCCTAATCACATGCCATTATGGGAAATACAGAATTTTGGAGACTTCAGAGCACTGAATAACTACACAAAAGATTATATGTACCCCATAATAAGGATACCTGATGCATTGGATAATTTGACCAAAGATAAATTTATCACCAAGATTTATTTCATGAAATGTTTCCACAAGAATTGAGTTAAGCCAAAATCAATAAAACTAATCAGAACTATATATTACATGGTAATATATGAGTACACCAACAATGACTTTTAGAATCACAAATGTACCAACCCATTTCCAGAGGATGGTGGGCAATATATTGGAACAAGGGATATTCAAGAAATGAATGGTGGTTTACATTGATGGTATATTCATCTACTCAGAGACATGGGAAGACCATGTGAATTACTTAGATAGAGTGTTGGGGAAATTTAAACCAATAAACCTGAAAATTTAACTCAAAAAGTGCAATTTTTGTCAGAAGGAATTACTTGCACTAGGACATGGGCTCTTAGGATTAGTCCCAGATATAGCCAAGAGAAAATTAGAAGAATTACTTCAGAAGTAAGTATCTAAGAACATTAAATAAATGAAATTCCTTTTTTAGACTTCTAGCTACTAAAGGAATCATATCAAGAGCTTTTTTCACATCACAAGTAGTCTCTACAAAGTTTTCTAAAAACATGTGGCTTTTGGGATCACCAAAGAAAGGAGAGATTCATATGATAGGATCTTATATGAACTCAAAAATTCACCAGTCCTTATGATGCCAGATTTTGAACTACCATTCAAGCTTTATATGGATGAAGAATGCAGCCAAGAACTAGCAGCAGCCCTTCACCAGAGACAAATAGTGGATGGTAAACTCAAGGAAGGGTTCATATGATACAGTTCCAGAAGACTGAAGGACTTATAAGCCAGGTATGGAGCTACACAAAAAGTTCCTCTTCTTATTATGGGAACTTGAGAAACTTTACTAATACCTGGAAGGGTGATTATTGGGAGTTTACACAGAATTCACTGAGCTCAAATTTCTACTCAATATTAAAACAAGAAGAAGACACATGTTGAGATGGAAAATAGCCACACAAGAGTACAGAGGGAACATGACTATAATATGGAATGAAGGGAGAAGTAATGAAAATTCAGATGGCCACTAAACAAGGATAAAGCTAATGCAGCTTACAATCTTGCTAAGGGGACAAAAATTACCATACATTATATGCAAGTTGATAGAAGGAGACACTTCAGAACTGACTTATGCAAAGAATAAACAATGCAGAATACTAGTGCACTTACTTCAAGAGATGTACAGGAGCCCTTAAATGGAAAGCCAATTGGAAAAACCATGAGCTAATCATATTAAAAAAATCTTCCTTTTTGATGATCTACTATATCATATGAAAAAACACACCAGTGCTTATGTGATCATAGATACAGACCACATATCAATTATTCTACAAGAATTCCATGATTTCCCATACAAGGGACTTATGAGTGAAGACAGTAATAGTAAAAGAGTGTCTAGAACTGCATGGTGACCAAAATTGGAAGCAGAGTTGAGTGAATACATAAACAGCTGTGAAAGATTCTGGAAAGCTAACAATAGCCATGGAAAAAAGCTGTGGATTTCTCCAGTACATTGAAGAATTTTGACACCCATGGGAAACTATCAAAATGGACTGGGTTATAATATTTGTCCCAGGAGGAAAATATAGTTTCAGTTCCTGCCTCCTAATGGTGTAAGCTTTCTTCCTGGCCACAAGGAAGATACAGCTATGGACACAGAAATACTGTTCTGGGAAAAAATAATCTCACACTATGGAGTACCAAGGATTATTATCAGTGATAGGGATCCCAAATTCACAACAGAAATTTTTGAACAATCTTTATGATATTCTGGGGACAAAACTGGCCTTCTCTACAGACCACAATCCACAGAAAGAATGATTTATACTATGGAAGACATTTTCACAAGACTTTGTCCATATGAGACAGAATATAAGGACTATTTTGGGTATACCTGTTACTGGATAACAATCCTCCCTGAAGCTCAACTGGCTTACAATACCAATGAGCACTAAGTGACAGAACAAAATCCATACACAATTAAGAAAGGATGGAAAAACATATGTTACCAGTATATTAACTGAAAAGAACCTACTGACTCTATATCCCACAGAAAAAGAATTTCTTTCCACACTGAATAAAGCCTGTGATTCTTCAGAGAGATACATTACAGAGGCCAAATAATATAAAAAACAGATATAGGAAAAGAGTCATAAGGAACCAGAATTCAAAGAAGGGGACCAAGTGTTGGTTTCAAAAATTAACTTTAAAAACCATAAAGGTCTCAAGAAGATGAGAGATTTCTATGTAGGGCCCTTGACCATCATTAGGCTAGTAGGAAATAATGAAGTAGAAGTAAAGATAACTGAAAAATTCTTTGTGAAACAACTAGTATTCCCAGTCAGTATGGTCAAGCCCTATCATCAGAAATATGAACACTGATTTCCAAAGAGGAAAGAAGTCCCTTCAGCAGGGAAATTAGTGAAAGAAAACACACCTGGACCAGTAAAGATAATACTCAGAGCTAGAAAAATTAATACCAATGGGAAAGAACATAGAAAATTCCTAGTAAGGTTCAAGAAACAGGAAGTAGACAAGGAGAAGTGGCTTCTTGAACAACACATACGTGATGGAAAAATCCACCTCAGGAGGTTTAGTGCCTCCAGGAGGACAGAAGAATCTCATAAATGATGAGCCTTTTTGGAGGGAGGATATTTCAACCTATTACTCAAACCTATAGCACAAGCATGAACTCCTAAAGTACCACAGACATGGTACTTAAGAAAAGGTAAAATACACACCTTTTTGCCTTTTCTTGAACTAATAGAGGTAAAATAAGGCCACAAAAATAAAAAAAAGCTTTACAAAGCTAATATGTAAATGTGACACTCTTGAAGAGGAAATCTCCCCCTTTCAAAAAATTACCATTCTTATTGCCAAAAATAAGAATCAACCCAGATATCAAGGTTACAAACTCTTCCTGAGTATAAACCTTCATATTCAACTCTCATCCCAAAGCTAGATATTGGACCAAACATGCACCCAATGGGCTAATTTATTTAAGCTCTTAATCAGGGCTATCCAATGTTACCCCCTTTAAGATTTTAGCACCACTTGATCATAAATTCAAATACAAATATTATTTTGGAAAATTGAAAAAATACTATTCTTTCACCTCTCATCTAGCTTCCACAGTTTTTCTTACAGACCTGAAAAATAGAATATCTTGTAGAAGGGATACATAAAAATGTAACCTACATGCCTTTATCATCAAATTTACAAAGTTCATTGGTATTTTTCTCTCAACATAAGAAAAATATGCTTTTATGAAAATGTGAAAAATACTTTGAGCCTGTATAATTTTGGTATACTTAATCTAAAGTGGGTCAAAGACTTGACCGTCTTGTAGAAATCACCTGAGGCTTCAAATTGAGATATGCTTTAGCCCTCTATCTCAAAAACTGAAAAATTTGTGTAGGAATTAACACTATAATCCCACACCAAGTGGTACTGTGGGATGCTACCCCACATAGTTGACCTACAAGGTGTGAAAGCCATCAAATAGATTTTTATCAGTTTATTACTAATAATTCAGTTTGCGGAGCTCCGATTAAAGCTGTATTGAGTGGTACTGTGGGGATTTATTAAATAGAAATGATTTATTAGGTGTCAAAACCCTTCAATTGGTGTTTTTACATTGAAGCCTCAGAAATTGAGTAATAAGGACAAGCCATAAATAATTATTACCTCATTTAACACATTATGGCATGTAGAATTTTCCTGAACCTTTCATTGGTGAATGGTTTCACCTTTTGTGGGTGAAAGAGGTTGAGATGTGGTTACCAAACCACATTTGGACACCAATATAGATTTTATTGGTTTTTTTGAACCACAAACCAACCACCTGAGTGAAATGTTTCACTCCATCAGCATGGTAAGAATTTTTTCCCCTTTTCTCACTCCGATTTTAGATAAAAGGAGGTGTTTCCCCCTATTAAAAACACACTATCATCTTATTAACTTATTCTTATGCGGTTGAACTTTCTTACACAGAAGGAACCCTCAGGGTAAATTTGATATAATTCTAATTTTAATTATCATTGCAACCCAGAAGATAATTTCAGTAACTAGGGAATTTCACAGGATCATAACCACTATTATTACATATTAGAGACCTTTCAATTAATCTTAAATTGCTATTTTACGTGTCACAGTCATATTTAAGCTTGTGCTAGCTACTATACAGCTTCTTCATAGACTCAAAATGACATAATTGCTACAGATAGGCTATATCAATTTACCAAGGTTTTTTTTAAGTCAGAGAAACACTAATTCAACCAATATAAAAACCTCCTCAATAATCAATCCTCCCTACAGCAAAAAACACCTATATTAAGATCTTGCTTAAGAAATTAAGGTTCTTTGTTCAACTTCAAATACAAATAAATTCTATTCTATTGCCCTCCTCACCTTGAACTAAGTCATTTCTGAATAAATTTACTTTGCAACCGTTGTTTAAGAAAGAATTTTCACATTCTCCAGCCACTCACAAGAGGAAACTTCAAAACATATGAGCTCTTGCTCTAGAATCATAAAGAAGTTACCATTTATGGAGTATATTATTTTGTTAAATTCAGAGAAAATTATATTGAAAATCATATATGAATAAGATATGAAAGATAAGGAAACTATGTAATACTAAATTTGATTAAAGGCATTTTAAATCCAAAAAAGCTTTATTTTCTTTTTTTCTTTTTAAGAGGAATATTCTAGAGATGATATTTGGACATTAAAGGTTATAAATACGTAACAATATTATGGTAATTTAGATAGTATATTAGCACATGAATCTTACAGAAATTTCTATTAAGAATAAAAGTCTCAAATTGCTTCATTAACTGATGCAAGCATGAATACTCATCAGTTTTAAGCAATATCATTGTCTAAAGAGGATTTTACAAGAAAAATCATAATAAAAGACATATATAATTAAAATGCTAACATTACAAAAGATTTTCTTGAGGGAATAAAATTAATTCAAGCAATTTTCAAATAACTCAATTTAAAAAGGCTTATCTTCAAGCCCAAGTCTTATTAATTGGGTTAATTATCCTTTTTGTTTTCTGGTCACCCCAAAGAATTGAAGCTTTTGACTATTTTTTATCATATCATTCTTATGTATTTCACTAAAAAAACATCTAAAACACATACCTCCTTCATATTTATGGACTTGACTCAAAAAACCAGATCATTTCCATGGAATTTTGCTTTATTTGAGATGAGACAGAAAGATTTTACTTTTGGGATCTCAACACTTCCAAAAACTATATACTTACATAACATAATGTTCACCCTAAAAATTGTTTTTTATTGAATTTTATTTCTTCTTTATAGATAAACTTGAAGGGGAAATTAAAAAGCTAAAACACTCTGTTATTCATTTAGAACATGAATAAAAATATGCATCCACATTGTATCAAATTTTATGTGGATTCTTAGATAGCAGAAAAATGTATAAATAATTGTAACAAATCAGTTTTATCCATTTTCTCTCCATATGAAGCTCTATGCCCATACTTTGATTCATATTATATGTTATGTATTCCTCTACTGAAGAAGGATTTAATCAAAGAAGTAAGACATTTCAAAAACATTTCCCAGAAGTAATAATTAATTATATTACAGCTATTTGCATTCTATACAAAGAATACTTCATGAATTATTAGAAATAACAAAGTGGCTCACCTTGGACACTCTGCCACATTGAGCACTGAAGGTGCCCATGTAATGGTCAAGATATGGACTTATAATTCAAATGGAACTATTTTGGAAGTATTGAACAGCCACAGTATGGAAATTGAAAGGAATTAAACTGAAGTAATTGGGAGAACATCTCATGAGAATTTAAAGAACCTGAGCAATTTTCAATCTAATTTCTCCCATCTTTCGAGAACATTTTCTCATTTTCCCCTTAAAAAAGCTTCATTAATCAGACAAAGAGAAACTTGAAAAAAATGAATAATGAACCAAGATCTATAAAATTAATAATTGAATTCCTTGAAAAAATGAAGATCAAAATTACCAAAATAAATGCAATTTTATTTGACATTTATTCTCTTCATCCAAAGTGGCATTTGAGACCTCCAGTGAGTACCTCCTTCAAAAAAACCTTACTGAATAATATGATTTTCATCTTAAGAAGAAATCTTTGGATGATGAAGGATTGAAGCTGACAAAAGAAGTAGAAGAAAAGTTAAAGAAAAGTTGGGAGAAATATTTCCAATTAAGTATTTCACAAGCTCAGAAGTCATAGGCTTTATTTTTTTGGGTGGTTTGAGAGTTATCAAATGGAAGGAACTAATTACCTCATAGTGAAGAGCCTCAAAAAACTCATGAAATTAATTGAAGACAAAAAGGAGAAGGAGATACTACTAGAGATCCTATATTGTTTGAGGTCATCCAATAAGCACAAAAAAAAGGTATGCCTCCAAAAGGAAACTATTCCTACCTAACCAAATCCAATTTTCCAACTGGCTATCATGGTTAAACTTCAGAAAATTAACTGTATGAAGATATAGATCAATCTTCATAAGAATATTTTAACACCAAAAGAAACCTTACCGAAGAGTAAAAAGGATGAATTAACCCCAGAAGGTCATCAATTTTAAATCCGGAACCCCGATTTGATACTCCACAAGAATAACTCCCTTAAGCCACAAATTGGAGAATAACTTAGAGGAATTGAATTACAAATTTTAACAATGTGTCGAAAAAGAATTTTTCAACAAAAGAGCGCTTAGAAATTAATTCAAGTGCCCTTCAAACTTTGAAGGAGTAATACCTTTTTCATCAATGTTTTTAAAAGTTCATATTCCAGAAATAAACTATTAGCCCAAATTCATCACTCCATATTTCAATAAGGAATTAATATAATTGGGGATAGAAATTGTGGTTTCAGAGGTATGTCATATTTTATATACAAAAATGAAGGCCAATAGAGCACCTTCATAAATGACCTTTCAGAATAATTAGATAATAACAAGAAATCTTATGAGAGATCAGGAACAATGTGGGATGGAGTGGATGACTACTTGAAAAGATTGGATTGTTACCATACCCCAGAAGCCAAAAAGTATTGGATTTCAATTCTATCACTTAAAAATTCCATTTCTAATAGATATTGAAAGCTATTATTTTTTTATTCCAAGATTCAGTCTGCATATAGCTTTTGTCATTCCCTCCCAATAACAATATTCCAGTTGCATTTTTTTTTGGAATTTCTGATAGTTTGCTCTCCTGTTCTTCAATTTTCCCTCTGTCTTTCCCATACCTGATACTAAAATTAACTTTAAGATAAATGTCAATCAAGAGTAATTGGGTTAATGAACTATATACTCTAGGAGCAAATCTTTATATATGAAAAGTTTTCCACAAGACAAAATCCCATAGGCCACCTGTTTATTTGTTTAAAAACCAAAATAGTCCTTTTGTATTTCATTATTTTTATAGTATTATGATTTAAATTAATGAAGTTTAAGTATTCAAAAGGTGTCCCAAAATAAGAAAATCTATATTAAAATACCTTTTTCAATCCCCCAAGAATTTGGAAAAATCTTGGGCTTAAGAAAGAAAAAGGGGCTATCTCTCAAGATATCCCTTTATTGGAATAAATTAGAAAAATGAATTTTTTATTAAGCTTATTGTGAAAAAAACAAGCATAATAGGTTGATTTGGCCATTTTTGGGAAAAATGAGTTATATATATATATATATATATATATATATATTTATTTAGATTATTAAGGGGAAGGAAAATATAAAAAAAGAAGAGAGAATTTCCATTTTGGCCTTAAAGCCTATTCTAAGGCCAAAATGGAAATTCATATTTCTCTTAGAAAAAGTCAAAATGCATCTAGCACTATGAGCTTCTAGGAACAAAGGATGTAAATGAAGTGGAAAATAAGTATTCAGTACTACTGCAATACAATTTTAATGAAATAAGTATTACACTTAGATCTCAAATGTACAGAGCTGTACAAAATTCAGCTTAATACTTATATATCAATCAACTTCAAAGTATTATCTTGAAAGGGAAGAACTAGTACTTGGCCTTTAATTACAGTACTGAAACATTGCTACAATAAGTCAAGCAGCTACATTTCATTGCTTGAAATCATTTTCAGGGAAAGTTAACTCTTCAATTTTCTAAAGAATAGGGTGAACCAATATAATCATTGGATAGCACAATATGTGAATGGTAATACAAAAATGAGGTTGCAATAACCCCCACTAGTAGTCTTTACTGAAAACATTGTGTGAGACTGATATTCATAAATATCGAATACTACTCAAAGGGCCTTTTTGATTAATTTCCCATACTTTGAGGAAATTAAGATGAGAAATTTTTCATGAGCTCAGACTAACTCTGGTTGGAGTTACAATTTGCCTTGGTAGAGAACTTGTTCTCACACAGTGGCCACATTGTCACTCCAACTAGAACTACTCTGAGATGAAAATCAATTACTCATCTTAATTGCCTCAAATAACGAGAAACAAATCCCAAAGTCCCTTTGAGTAGCATCTAATATTTAAGAATATCAGTCTCACACAGTGGCTTCATTAAATACCACTAGTGGCGGCTATTGAAACCTTATTTCTGTGTTACCACCTCAAAATAATTTTAATAAATCAAATTTAGTTGTATGAATTATTTTGTCAATTTTTCAGTAATGGAAGTACAGGAAAATTACTTGTCTTGAAAGATGATACTGGGGAGTTGATTGAAATATCAGTATCAGAACCATATTTCTCAAATAAAAAAATTCACCTTCCAGTAAGTAATGATGTCTTCCTTGGGGGCCATGGGCCAATGGTTAGCCAAATACCCCATTAACTTGATTCTCTTAAAATTAGTGAGCAATTGCACTTGGATATTGTCCATTAGGCGCTTAAAATATTTCTGTAATATATTATTTCAATTTTTGAGTTTGTTCAATTTTCTCTTCGGAAACATGGGAATTGGGTTCAATTCCTAGCTCTCATTTTTGTTTGTAAGGTGTTCAAAGTGAGAATAGTACTTGCCTAATAATTAATCCAAAACAAGTTGATATTGTGAATGGGGTATTACTATTTGGATAAGCATAGATCGGATATTTTGGGGGTCCTGTACACATGCAATAACAGAATCCTTATTGAGGATATATTCATAACTATGCTTTGTAATCTTATCTGAAGTGGCATCGAGGATTTTGACTCAATTAAGGTTTGTCTTTGAGGACCAAAAATACCATTTGGTATAAATTGAGTGATCAAATGGTAAAAATAAATTCTTGGTGAGTTGGTCAATCTTAATTTCCTCACAGGCATATTCTAAAATTTGCAATGACGGAATGATGTATTCCATTGCAGACCATTGTTTTTAAGTAAGTTCTTGTGTTTTGGAATCAGGTGATTTGGTGTAAAAGATGATAGAAGTTTTCCATTTCTGGTATTGTTTAATTTTGCTTGAGATTTGATTACATCGCACTTTTTCTATTATGAGAGGCATAATATTTGTATCCTTTGTGAAATCACAAATATTCTTTAAAGTATCTTGTTTCTTGGTTGAACTATGGATATGCAAACACAAGTCCATTAAGCAACAGATTAGTTATTTTTCTTTATTAGAAGGTTTCAATGAAGCTTTTCTACCTTTCTAAACGGGTGGCTTGGGTGAGGGTTCCATCAGAAAACACTGAATTCTAGCTCGTTTCATCTTGATGGTCATGTCATTTAGGGCAAAATGTTGTGTATCTTGTTCAAAAATAAAATTAAACCTGTGATTCCATATAAATAGCACTGCTCATACAAACCTGAAATCTTGGAGTATGATGAGAATTGGAAGCTTAGAAATTTACCGACACTTGGACCAATTTCTAAATCATTATCATCTTGTTCACTAATTCACTTCTGGTCAGTGTGGAAATAATGATTGAGGTAATTGTAATCTTCTTTGTTCGGAGCATCGAGTTTTTCAGGAAAGGTCTTGGAAACAAGTAATAAGATGTCACATGCACATTAATCATATCAACAACACCTGGTCTATTAAATCCGCACCTGGTAAAATCGATTTTTCAAAGTCCACACCATAGTGAGATCTTTCAATGTGTTATAAGCTGTTATTGAATAGATCTGGGTCATTACTCCTTGTTCTTAAAGACAACCATAACATACCAGGACCATTTTGACTCCTTTGTGGAAGACATAGAGTGATTCAAAGGCCAAGAGATTCCTATTGATCTCAGAAGAAGAAGGTTCAACCCTTTGTATTACAATTGCCAATTATGTCTTTTTGAATTCCTTGGCTTTCCAGAAGTCCAGTTCAGTGCAAAGTAAATGACCATGTAGAAATCTTTTCAAATCCTTGAGTAAGTTTCCCTTTGAAAAGAAGATACAATTTACTGGCTAAATCTGTTACCTTCTTGTGCATGAGCCATTGTAAGGAAGGAAAATTATCACAAAGAACTTGGTGTAAGGTCCCAATTTCAAATAAACCAAATGGTAGGTTTTCTTCAATTAGCCCCAGGAATATTCTCCTTTGGTATTGATCCTGAAGCTTAACAGGTTCTTGATTGAAATTCTTTGGATTGATTTCTCCTGGAATTTGGATTGACCAAGAAATTTTATGGTCCATGGAAGCCAATGAATTCTTCTTGAGGTTGGATGAGCTGAAAATGCCAATGTTGACTTGGGATTTGCATTGATTAAACTTATAAATATAAAGTAATTCCAGAGGCTCAGGGTCCCATACGCAATTCTCTGAAATCAACTACATGTATATTAAATATCCTGGTTAGACCAATATAGATTATCTCATGTTGAACAAAAACACAACTTAGCTTGAAATAATTTTACACAGAAGAATGAATATTATTATCTTGAAAAGTGCCACCATCTATTTACTTTGAGGTACCAGGAAATTAATCCAGGTCCATGTCCTCAGTTACCTGACTAGGGTGCTTCCTGTTCCAACAAACAATAGTTTTTTGCCCAAATATGGATCATTTTATGAAACCAAAATAGGGTTAGGTGCCTTTTTTTTCTTTTTTCTTTTTTTTCTTTTTTTTCTTTTTTTTCTTTTTTTTCTTTTTTTTCTTTTTTTTCTTTTTTTTCTTTTTTTTCTTTTTTTTCTTTTTTTTCTTTTTTTTCTTTTTTTTCTTTTTTTTCTTTTTTTTCTTTTTTTTCTTTTTTTTCTTTTTTTTCTTTTTTTTCTTTTTTTTCTTTTTTTTCTTTTTTTTCTTTTTTTTCTTTTTTTTCTTTTTTTTCTTTTTTTTCTTTTTTTTCTTTTTTTTCTTTTTTTTCTTTTTTTTCTTTTTTTTCTTTTTTTTCTTTTTTTTCTTTTTTTTCTTTTTTTTCTTTTTTTCTTTTTTTTCTTTTTTTTCTTTTTTTTCTTTTTCTCTTTTTTTTCTTTTTTTGGTTTTTATTCTTAGAGCATTTGACCTTATGAATCCAATTGAGACTAAATTTAAGATATAGTAATGAGATGAGATTAAGGATTGGAATTATAGATCCCTGGGAAGAAGATTTCAGACAGTAAAACTTTTAAATTGAAGATTGGGTTAGGAGTGAGTGGGGCTTGAACATGATGAGCATTTCCCCTATATGAATTATTTACCGAAAATTGAAGCACTTACACTTGTAAACTTTCAAGTTGCAGTGTGTACTGACATTGTAATTTGTCAGTAACTTGTGAGTTCCAATTTGGCTGATATTCAGTATTACTGAATATTCATACTGTGTAGTCTATGCACTGTTTGTCCATCTTTTGCCTGTATCAAAACCCTTAATTTAATCTTCAATTATATATCTAATTTTTTAAAAAAATCAGGTTTAACCCCCACTTTTTTTAGCTTACGTTTAAAAAATAGTTTGTTTGTTTTTAGGTTTTTTCTTAAAACTTTTCTTTTACCTATAGTAATTTATATTAAGTTTTTTAATAGTGATAATAGTAATAAAAAAATTGAAAAATAAAAATCTTAATAAAGCAAAAAAATACATTATTTAAGAATTCTTTGTTTTTTGTATTCCTTTATTTTTAGCTTTTAATTTATAAAATTCATTTCAATTTTTCATTATTTCATTTAAAAAAAAATTAAATTAAATTTTTTAATTTTTCATTCCAATATTTAAATATATATTTTGTTTAAATTTTTTCTTAAATAAGTTTTCTTTTTTTTTTTTAGAAAAAAACACTTTTTTTTATTTATCAATAATAATAATACTACATAATACATAATAATAATGATAATAATAATAATAATAAAATTAAACTCAAAATTAGAATATTTTCAAAAGAAACTAAAAAAAAAATCACTTAAAAACATTCCAGTTAAAAATTTCAGAAAAAGTATAAATTTTTTTCTAATTTTTGAATTTCTAAAACTTATTTCTTTAGGGAATTTTTAAAAACATTCCAAGGTTTTGAAAGATTTAAACCAGGGCCTTTTTCCTTCCTGGCTTCCCTAATTAATTTAGTAAAATAATATACTAAAGAAATTTTAATAAATCCAAAATGAAAATATGTAATAGAAAATAATCTCAAATACGACTTTGTCTTTATTTTTTACTCAGTTCCGTTATGAAGGCCCCCATACTTATAGCTCAAAAAATTCAATCTCACAATAATTGATTTGTAAGAGGAGAAATTAGATATTAATATTATCAAATGGAAAATACTTCAGTTAATTATTTTGGACAAAATATAAATATTAAATTTCAAATTTATTATTTAAAGCCCATTAAAAGTAATACTCGCAAAAAAAATATTCAATTTTTACTAATAAATAAGTAAAATTTCTTGATCAATTTCAAAGGATGTGTGGAACTCAATTATGCAATAGTTAATTGATTCTTTGTTTTCTTTAGCTTGAGTCCCAGAGCTTTGACCATTTTTTCTTCCTCACATGAAATCTATTTTTGATTACTTTTTCCCTTGATCTTCAAATATACTTGCATTTTTGGCTCCCTTGAATTTGTGAGATTAAAATTCCTTCTACAACCAGAATGAAATTTTATTTTTTTGATATTTTTTACATTAAATTCGTATTGAATTTTTATATATCTCATAATTTCATTTGACCTTATTCCATCCCAAATTTGTATTTTCATTTTACTCTCAATATATGACATAAGACACAAGAATTCAATAGTAAATTTTCAAAAACAAAAGTAAACCCCAAAGACTAACTATTTTCTGATGCTTCGAGAAAATAAATATAGGATTTTGAAAGAAAAATCATGGTTCCTCTTGTAGATTCAACCTTTATTATTAAAGCTTTTACTAAATTCATGACTTGATTTACCCAGAGGCCCAATTTGAATTCTATCATACTATTAAACCCATGTTATTAGTAAAAAATCAAGAAATAAATCAAAAAATTAATACTATTTAAAATTTCTATATAATAAGAACTTTTCTTATCCATTCTATTAAAATTATCTGAAAGATCTAGATAAAATTTATGTTAAACTCTATTTCTTTCTTTAGATAAGCCATTATGAAAGTGAAATAAAATGTTGAATTGGAGATTTTTCAAAATTTAATGAGAATAATATACATAATTGAGTAAGATAAACAGAATCATCTGGAACTCAATTTAATTCTTGAGCATCATATGTGACCCATGATTCAATATTTGTCTTTTTTTTAATGAAAAAAAGAATAAAATAATAAACTTGGAAATGGAATTTGAGATGTTCACTAATTGTATTTAATCCCTTAGCTTAATCTTAATTGTTTCCTTCAACCCTAGCTTAAAACTCAAATATTTTCTTGTATGTATGCAATAAGGATTGAATACTACCCAAAGTAAGATTCATAAGATTTCATCAATTTTAATTAAATTTTGGAGGAATAAGTTGAACTTATTTTTTTTCAATTAGAGGGTAGTCTTCCACTAAAGTTAAAATTACATCTAACAAAAAAAATCAAAATCAACTTTTGTTTTTAGGCAAACAACAATTAATAGTTAAAATAGAGTTAAATGCACAGATAGGTGAGAAATAGAGGTAAGAAATTTGAGGATATAATTTAAGCTTCTTTTAGCCCAATAATTCTTTTTTCTATTAATTATTGAGTTTTATTTCTCAGTAATACTAAAGTAACCATCAAAGAATGGTTTTATTTTTCAAAATTTATTAGGTTTTTATTGATGATATTAAAGTTGATTTTTTTAATATGTTTTTTAATATTAGAATTCTCACAAAAAAAAATCGAAAAAAATGAAGAGATTTTTTTTTTCTTTATAATCATAGCTCAATGTTTTTATCACTTGAAAATTCTTACTCTTTTAATAAAATATCTAGTTGAGTTTTCTTAAGCTTAATAAAATTGATTTATATATATATATTGAATTTTTATTTTTTTTTAATATTTGTAAAAAAATAAAGGAAATTCCTAATTTTCAAACCAGATTTCCTGCTTTTTTTGAAGGGGGGCGGCAGAAGGGAATTTTTAAAATAAATTTGAAGTTCCAAAAAAATGATCATCAGAGTTAGATTTCATCAAAAGAAAAACACCAGTATTAATCTCAATTTCAATTATAATACCTTTAAAGCCTAGGTTTAAAACAGGTTTTTAACTGGTTTTTAAAAAACCAACTAAAAAAAATTTTCAGATCTATTCTGAAGGAAAATAGGCATAAAATGATGTCAATATTTTTGAACTTTTGAGCTCAAAATCAATGAGGTGGTTCCAAAACTACTTGTTTTTTGAAAACCAGGCCATTAAAAACACCTCACTCTCTTGTTTTACCACATAAATCCTAAATCAACTTAATTATAAAATAAAATTGAAAATTGAAAATGATGGAATTTATTCAAATAAATGAATAAATAAGATTATTAGAATTATAATTATTGAAATAATCAATTTTGATAAATTTTAAATGGTTAAAGAAACTTAAGCTGACAATTGTGATGGTGGAGTATTGGAATATGAGGAGTGGGACATGATCAGACGACAATGTGATGTGTATTGACAATTAGATACATATTTTAGGTAATTATGAAGATCAAATTTGTAAACAAATGGAGTGGAAAAAGAATAATTCAAAATCACCGGAAGATGGTTTTGAAAAAATTCAAAACTTTCTTAATTTTGTTTTGAAATTTTTTCAAAGCTGGTTTTAGAAATGGGTCAAAATCTATTTAAAAAAACATTGTTTAATTCTCTTCAATATATCCATAACTCTTTCATAATTTTAAAAGACAAGAGATATTTCAATTATTATTACTTTATCTTTCTTTTTTATATTCTAACAATTTACCGAAAAATCTCTTTCTTCAATTTTATTTTGGTTTTTTGTTTTGAGATTATAGTGAGTATTTAAGAAATCTTTAAAATGAGTTTAATAACTAAAAAGGAAAGAAAAATCAAAGTTTTTCTTTTTTTGAGAAATAAGGAAAAAAATTGAAACAAAATTATTAGTTTTATATAAATAAATCAAATAAAAATTAGTTTAAACTTAATTAAAAATATTTGATGAACTATAGTTTTAAATTCAAATTAAATTTATATTTGATTAATTAATGATAATTGCATTTTACACAATTTGATAAATTGGAAAGTAGAATGATTTTTTATTTCTAAATTTTCAATTTTTCCATCATTTCTTTAGTTTCTAAAATTAATCAAATCAAAATATACATTTTCATATATCTTGAATTAGACTCATAAAATAAGTTCAAAAAATAAGCTAACTTAACACAGTTTATTGAGTTTATTCAGTATGTTTTTTAATATAATATTAAAATTGGTTCATTAAGCTTACAACAATGCAGTAATTTTGTTACCTTATTTAATAATGATAATAATGAAAATTATATCATTAATAGTTATTGTACTTCTAAAAAAACCGAATTTCACTTTATTTAATTCTTATTTTTTATTTTTTAGTAGTGTATTACTATTCAAAATCATAAAAAACAAAACCAAAGCATTAATTCATATCAATTTATCAAAATAAATGAATAATATTAATCCTCACAATGTTTTAATTTTCAATATTCAAAAAAAAAACACTTGATATTAAATAAAAGCTTTAATCATAATAAATTCAATAATAACTTTAATAATAATAATAAAAATAAAAAATCATGAGGAAAAACTTTAAAAACTAAAAACTGAAATATTTCAAGATCTTTATTTTACTTTAGCTATTTAAATTATTTTGAATTTTTTCTTTTTCTTTTTAGTTAATAGTTGACGTACGATAAAGTGACGATTTTTTTGAAGTTAAATTTTTATTTTTCATGATTGCTCTAATTGAACAAATCGATTGAAATTCACCTATTTTACCTAAAATATAAAGTGGTTGAGATAATAAATTTGATTGAATTAAAACTTTTAATGTCCAAGGAATCGAATTTAATGGTGTAATTTTATTCTGTTTTGAATTTTTATACCTTGTTATTAAACATTTAGATTGTAAATTATTGATTTTATCTGATTTTAAAAGATTTGATGAAATACATGATGATGGTGTTAAATCCATAACCTAAACAAAAAGATATATAGATATAAATATCTTAATTCAATTCTTAACAATTTTTTTCAAATTTATATTGGTAAAACACACCTTAAGATAACCCGGTATTTGAAAAATAATTGTACCTTTTGAAGTTCTAAATGTATTGGGCTGAAGTTTAACATTTTGATAATTCCAATTTGATAATACTTGATTATGACTTGAATTTAATCGCTTAACATTGTTAATTTCAACAATGGTCTTAGCTAATATTTGTTGAATAATCGAATTGTCAATTTGGGAATCAGATGAAAAGGTTAAATTAATTTCATAAGAAATT
Source organism: Austropuccinia psidii (assembly GCA_023105745.1). NCBI lineage: Eukaryota > Fungi > Basidiomycota > Pucciniomycetes > Pucciniales > Sphaerophragmiaceae > Austropuccinia > Austropuccinia psidii. Next base: position 50,137,590 of record JALGQZ010000007.1, on the reverse strand, counting down.
GTTGAGGTGGTTAAAGAAATGAATTCGATTTGATAAGTTAACTATTATAAATTATTAAAATTTGTTAAAGTCAAAAAAATAGTTCGATTTTCAAATTTTAGTTTCTTTTTTCAAAAAAAACAGAAATAAACAAAAACATGAGAAAATGACGAGCAGGTAAAAAAATGACATACCAAAGCATTCAAAATAGTAGCTTTTGGACCAACACTTATTGCATTCCAACTGGTAGAAGAACTTAAAGAAACTGGTAAAGTTTTAAGTTGATCTCTTGGATCTAATAATTTGCTTTTTACTCTGATTTGTATAAAAATGCTAAAAAGGATGAAAAAAAGGAAATATTTCATTACATTCTTCAGCATCTTTTCAATTCATGATAAAATTTGAAAATTCAATGCCTTACTCTTCTGTGGCTGTCGCTAAGAAGGCCTTTTTTCTTTTTCCTTTCAAATTAAAATAATACATTACATGTCCCTAAATGCATCATAAAGGTCAGCTGAATTCGAAATTCCCAATTGAAGTTGATTTAAGCCAACAGCTTTATAGTTATACAATCAAATCTAGAAAATATATTTTAACAGCTCTTTTTAGCAATTGTGAGAACTTACATCAGAAGCAGAACAACTACTTGGTAAGGGCAAATGACCAGGCGAACATCCGCAAGTTACATGAGTTGGAATTTTGAATTCAAAATGACACTCTGCGCTGTAGGGATTTACTGGGTTTTGCCGCGCGAGAAAGATGAGCTTCGTGAAGTCTAAAATGTCATGTTGATTAGGATCGTTATAGACACCAGTTTTGTTCACAAAGCCACGGAGCTGGAATACTAGTCGTTTCCATTTAGCAAGTTGATATTCTTGCTCAGCAGTTGAGCTGACCGAACCATGCATAACAACATCTTTTAATCTAACCATGATATTTACAGTATCACCTGGTGAATAAATTGTTGAAGAAGGAGGGGGTGAAACCAAAAGCGTTAAGGTTTGATTTTCGCTGTTGAATTCCTCAAATTTTTTGTTAGCAATGTTTAAATTGGTTGAACTCCGTGAAATTGGTGTGGAAGCCCCAAAACTATTGTTGATGCCTCTAATCAGAGGGTCGTCTCTGAATTGATGGTCATTGTTTGTTTGAAAAGGAAGGATTTTATCATACTTTGCTTGGTCATAAGGAAATTGAATAAAAGAATTGTTTGAAGTAGAAGTCATTGATCGCGGAGAAAATATTCCAGACCCTATTTCAGATGGATTCGGGGTGTGATCAGTAGATAATTCTTTCAACACCGTTGCAGAAGTTATCTTTGCTACCAAGGAGTTTCCAAAAATTATAGAATTGGTATCGTCCTTGACAGAATCCTGGTTGGTTGGCGGGTATGACAGGGAAAACTCGCCTGAAACCAAGTTGGTAGTTTCTGAAAAACTCCTTGAACTTTGGCCAAATTTTCCCAATTGGTAGCAAGATAAAGAGTCCGAAGTTGAAGTGGTGATGCTCTTAGGAGTCATTTTCTCACTTGGACATGGTCCGGTATTTTGAGATGATGATGACTTAATTTCTAGACTTAAACTACCAACCATATTCTGATTGCTAGAGTCAGACAGTTCCCTTATAGATCCAGAAGGTTTTTTTGATTCGGGTGAATACTCATTCCCGAACTTTGAGCTAGGATTGGGGTTAAGGTCTGAAAGGCATGCTGATAGCAGAGGAGATGTACACAATTGTAGTCCAGAAAACTCCTTGTTGAAATTTGAAGGCGTCAACTCTTCGGTGAGCGAGTTATCTGGGGATTGACCAGCGTCCTGATCCCAGCCCTCGAGAATAAAACGCTTATGCCGCAAAGCTAGCTGAGCGTCGTTGGCATGTAAAACATGTAGTTGTGCCACCGCATGAGATGGGACATCAGCTGGACCCACGGTGGCCGACTTGAAAAGTAAGTGATTGAAGCTATCCTCCGTGGGGTTATGATGGGCCTTTAGCGATTCAAACATAGGTTTGGTGTTAAGCGTCCAAGAGGTATTTGATCGCCTTCTCATTTTTAAGTCGATGTCACCATTCAAAGATTGAGTTTGAGACGGGGATTGAACTAATCGGCGAGAAACTCTCTTGAGAGAGGTAGTAGGATCTGTTTCCTGACTTGTTAGGATGGGTTCTGGTCCCCTCTTTAAGCTAACCTAAAGCAAAGAATGTTATCAGGCCTAAAACAGGAAAATGAAGGTGATATGATACTATGAAACAGGAAGTAGAATTACAATTTTTGGCCGATGCCAACCTTTCTTATGACCACACAAAGCACAATGATTTTGCTGGGCAGGATCGTCGTTAGAAACCCAAAGGGGGCATGAACACTGTTGGCCAGGTAAGCTATTTGCTTTACAATGTTCCATTTCAGGATCTGGTAGGTTCCCAGGCTGCTTGACTTGAGGCAAATGCCATTCTGGCCGATGGCCACAGGTATCACAAGCATGAGCTTTACCATCTACGTAGCCGGATTCTTCGAATACCGGACATTGGCACGGAGCGTCGTTTGCTGAGGAATGTTGGCAATGGATATAAGCCATAAATCAATTATTATTATTGTACATGCAATAGTAAATGCGAATAAAGACAAAACCTTGACAAGAACGCTGGATGGTTTGTTTTCAAGCTAATAAAATAGGTAGCTTTTAAAAAAGATAAACGCCGGACTTGGACCGAGGCGTGTAGTTGGAGGAAGCATTTTATTTTAAGGCTATCGAAATTTAACAAAATTTCTAGCAAGCAAGTCTTCAAGCCTGGCCATATCAGGCTGCTCTGCTTGAAATCGATGACCAAGGCTTGCGATTTAACTAGCCTGGTCGGCCATATCTTCATTCCATCACCTGAACGAACGATCAATCGTCCGGCTTAGTCTAATGGTCTTTCAATGTTAGCTTTCGCATGAATGGAAGTCCATCCGAGCCAATATAAACCAAGGTGGACTGCCCGAAATACGAAATGAGTTGAAATTTGAAGGCGGTGATTACTTACAACGAAAGCTGAGGCAGACTGACCGAATCTAAAGACGCTCGCTGATCATTCCATTGGGATTCATTAAGGTCATCAAAAGGCAAACTGATACATTTTGAGACAAGCTGAAGATCTGACCATCTTGGATTTCGTTCTGAAGAACCAAGTTTGAGGAGCCAATAGAGGCTAGGCTTAGCTCTCCAATGGAGCTTAATGCTAGCCACCTCTTCAAGGATTTGATAGCCTTAACCTGAAAGTCACGTATATGAGGCCATAGCCTTGCTCACTTTGCGAAATCAATTGCACTATGGACTTGCTCATCCAATTTTACAATGCTTCATACTTGCCAAAGCTGGATCAGCAGTTGTTTGGCAGTATGCATTCTATTTGAACCATGCAGACTGGGCAGTAAATCTTAAGAGTAAGCACCCTTGGCCTATGTGAGGTATTCCACCAGATATGAGCTTAGAGTAGGCTAAGATTAGCCATGGAATCAGTTACAGTATCATCAACCAACATAAAAATCTATCAGTTTCAACTTATCATATTTGGAACTGAATACAATAATGATATTGATTCCAAAAGTATTTCTGTACATAGTCCTTGGTGTGCACAAAAGCCTATCGGTCAGCGCAAGTCATAGATTATGATGTTTTGACATGTTCTAAACCACCCCTTATGATTTTCTTCTGATTGACAAGGAGATCCTTGTAGATAGTGGCATCAACATACTGTGCAATGTGCTTTTCCACAGTTTTCTAGTTATACCTTATAAATTTACTCTCCCTCCTTGTAGCATACAACAGTAAGAGGTGACAAATTGGACCTAGAACTGATGAGTAAGCTTATGTTTCTATCTTTTATAACTTCGTTAGGCGATGCATTTTCTAACCTCTAATATTAGGGGTTGACAGATTGGACCCATACTGACAAGTGAGCTTTTGTCACCATCTTCTATAGGTCCAACAGATGAAAATGTAGATAGGGAAATCTACGCCCTGTATGCATGTCAGTGGGTCGCTCACATTGGTCAGTGATTTCCTGCAATTTCTTCTTTTCTTTTGTTAACTTCTTTTTACCCGTCAGCTATCTACTCACCACAACATGCACCAAATATCATTAAAAATATATGGAAATTGGCTTGTACCATTCATTTTCTTACAACATCACCAAGCATCTGATCTCATATTCTTCTTCTATAATTTTTTATTAATTTCTAAAAAAAAAGCTTATTTTTTGATTTATTTGTTTCAAATAAATCAAGAATGTGTTATGTTAGCAATACCCTATGCAAATAGAATTATTACTTTGTCCCTAATCTATTCCAAATTTTTCTGTTTTCGACATGGTAAGTTTGTGTTTTTCACATTACAAAAAGAGTTGAAATGTGGATTAAGGAAAAATTTGGCTCAAAATTCAATTTGAAACATGAAAAAGAATACTTCTCAAAAACCAGGAATTCAATCATTTTCCAGGTTTCCTGTAGGTTGCTGTTTGCAGGGCTTTCTGTGACTCAAACTAGATTCTTATTGTATTTTTAAATGGAGAAATTACTTCTGTAGAGATAATTTTCATTGATAGAAAAAAATACTGGCACTTTCTATAATATTCATGGATTAAATCCTCTCATCTTCCCCTCTTGATGGAGTGGAATGATCTTGTCCACACCATGAGCCTTTACAAATCGTGAAACTAATAAAATGACCGGTTCATGGTGACCCAAAGCCACCCAAAAGCATTGGTATGGAAAATAGTGTCTACAAAAAACTTGGGATAAGCTACATAAAAGCATCACTTGAGGTTGGAGAAACATACCCCAAGTATTCTTTAAGGATCACCTGACCACCATAAAGATTTTATTCAATAACAATTGCAAAATTTCGAATTGGTACCAAAATACTGATCAGTTAATTTTCTCACTTTTATTCCTGTCTATTTTAATTTCTATTAACTTTGAGAAAAAAAGGCCACCTACAAGTATGTGTAGCATTTGGCATAAAAGGTGAACTCAGGCTGGGATGAAATTGAAATTTCAGCCAGAAATGAAGCTTCAATCAGTCTTTTTCAGAATAATTATATGCTCCAAGAATACTGATTCCAAATTTTGAATCTGGAATTTGAACCACTAAATAAGGATGAAGCATAATGCAGAAAATAAATTTCAATTGAAATTACCAATCTTTGTAGTGAAAATTTCCTTTAAGACTTGAAATATAGAGTTAGTCAGAATATATAGTTCTCTTGAATATATGAAGAATAGAATTCATGATTAAATTTAAGTTAAATTTTTAGTTTTGAATACTGTATCTTCAAATTCTATTCAAAACTTAAGTCATCATGGTTCCAAATTCCCAAGAGCTTGAAATGTATAAAGAATAGGATTCCACCCACAAAATCCTTTATTAATAAATAAACAGGATGAAAAACTGAGAGATAAAAAATAAAAAAAGCTTCCGCTTCAAGTATATTTCATTGAAAATTATCCAAAATGGAAATAATAACTTTTCTAATTTTGAGTCATTATAATATGATCAAAGTCACTAAAAGTGTGGTTTTTAAGATATATATTTCACATTAGTAAAACATATTGTATTAAAGTGACCAAATAAAAGGAGAGGTGAATCAAACTCAAAATGGGTTTTTCGTATGAAACCATATTCAATATCGTGATCTGATCTTTTGAAACCTAATTGAAACGAAGTTTCCCGTTTAAAAAAAATCGAGGCCAAAAAGCCTTCTATTACTACCAAGATAATTAATACAAATTTCCACTGTTTGATATTAAAATGAATTTATTATTTAAAAGGAAGAATTTTACTTGTAAAGCTTTTAACTGAGCTCATAGAAGGGCTTATCAATTATTATCTCTTAAAAAAGAATATAAATAGGAATAATAGTAGGATAATTTGGGGGTAAATTTATTGAGGAGATTAATTCTTCCATAATTAGTAGATTTCATTATTGTAAAAAAGGCTTTCCTGTGTCAAATATAAAGTGAAGGTTCCTACTAAGTGCAATATGTAATAGTATTGGAAATTTAAAAAATATTTTTTAATTCTTTTTCCATTACAATTGAAACCCTTACAGCTGATTTGAAAAAGATCTTTCCATTTTTTTTGTTTCAGAATAACCACAATTATAAGATTATATGCGGTCGATAATCTAAATTTGGAAATATAATAAGAAATATGAATTTTTTTGTTGATTTGATGAGGGAAGAATATTAAAGTGATTTAATTTTCAAGGACTCACATGCTATTTCCAGGTCATTTTCTAAAGCTAAGAGACCTATAGAGTTATTTCTAAAAATATACACTAAATGAAAAATGTTGCTTTTGCGTATCAAAATTATTTGGTTTTTTATCAAAATTTTTTCTCTCTTTATAGAAAACCACTGTTCTATAAAACGACAATATATCTCAATTTAGTTTGAAAATACAAGTAGAAATAGGAATTTTAAATTAATTTATCGATTTATTTCATCATAAAAGAGAAAAGAATTCATACCTTATTGGGTTATTTTTAATTGAAGTGAAAGAAGATCTTTTGAAGAGGTATGTAGGTAGGCTTAGGGCTTCAAAGTTCTTGTTTTGTGTTTTAATATTTTAAGGATACTGTTTTCCTTTGTTTAATTATACGTATACCTTCATTTTTCATACATAATATCATCTAATTTCAAAAAATCAAATTTTCTTTCTTTTAAAGAAACTTCTAATAAATATATCATTTGGTGAAATTATTTATCTGTCAAATTATCATCAATATCTATTCTTTTGAAATTATTCATTATTGAATCCTAAAAGGTTTCAGAGCTTCTTTGAAAATAGTTGAGATTCTCAGAATAGGATTAAAATATTTTTTAGATTCAATTTTTTTTCCAGAGATATGATATATGGGAATAAACCATCTCTTTCAAAAATTTAGTGAGTATTTATATAGATAAAATCAGAGAAGGATTATTTTTATCTCAAACATTTTCAAGACTTGATAGTGAAATAATTTTATAATAATTATTTTTGGATAGCTAGAGATTTTTTAGCTCCTTCATGAATACTGAAGTATTTAATCAACAAAAATATTTAAAATGTAAAAAATTGACCGAATTTGGAATTACGGTCTTTTCAATTTGCCAAGCGATAGTAAGAAGATCTTTATTCATATTATATTGGATCTTTATTTGGTTATTTAAATCTTTGAGAGGTGTTAAAATTCGGAATAATAATTTTCTGATAGACTTGAATATTCTAAATCCTTGTTAAAAATGAGGTATTTGATGCTCTGAAAATGTTTGAAGGCCTTTTAATCAAAGTAATAACCTATTTATCTCTATGATAAAAAAAAATCATATAAATTTCCTTTTACCAAAAGAAACAAACTCTTTAATTAACTCAAAGGAGGAAGAAATATTTCCATTTACAAAACTGTTTCAAAGATATTTACTTGGTTAATAAAAATATTGAATCAAATTCAAATATTAATACTAATTTAAAAACTCAAATTTCTTCCTATATTTAAGAAAAAGAAATCAAAATTATATTAATCCTTGATATTTAGGCACATCATAAAGGCATATTTGTCAAAGATAGTGATGAAGACAATAATTGAATAGTTTTTGGAAATAGCAGAAATAAAATTCTTGCAGGCCAAGTAACAAGAGAAAATTTATACTCAAAAATAAAACTTCATTGGGATCCTTTCAGCTCTATATAATGGTCGGGTATCTAAGAGAGTCAAAAACCAGAGTAATTTTGATTAAAAAATACACCATGAGTAAAGTCACTACACCTGAAAGCAGGTGTTTCATTTTAAAATGAGATTTGACCCACACTAGACTGGGCTTGGACCCTTCCTGTGAGCTAGATTGGACTAAGGATTTCAATGTTTGTTATTCTTCCAAATTATTCCAAGCCACTATAATATCACATAATTCCCAATATTTTAAACCTATTTTAAATTTGATAAAATTAATATTTATTATATTGCGAGAAAATGCCTTCCATTCTTATGTTCCTTGTCCTGAGAAGATTACTTATTATAAAATTTTTTCTCTACATCTATCTTTCCAATTTAGAAACTTCCCTTTTTCTTGATAAATACCAAATAATACAAAGCCAGTTATTGAAATGAGTAAATCATTTATCTTTCTTAATCCATGATTAATCATCTAAAACAAATATCTATAAAATATTGCAGATTATTTTGAATATTAATAGATTCTTGAGAACAATTTGGGTATTTTTTCACAAGATGTTTTGCCTTTAAATGAGGTTTCCAAGATGAGAGTTTGGAGATATCTGGTTGACTTAAGAGCTCATGATAAATTTGATTTAATAATCTGTGGACCTCTTTAAAGCTCAAATTTGCTGTCTAAACCTTAGGAAAATCTGCATTTTTTTTCAGGTCCATATTTTTGTTTTTTCATAGGTTCCTATTCCTGTGAGTTGTTTTGAGATGCTTACTTGGTTTTAGCTAGAAGAAGCTTCTAATTAGATAAAATTTCAGGAGAAACATCTTCATTGGTTTTTTCAGAGAGCATGTTGAGAGGGTTCTCAACACTCATATGAAAAACAAATTTAGGACTCAACAAGGCCCAAAAAGAATGTTGAATTTTCCAAATTCATTTACAAGGCTGGCTATTGCCTCAACTGGTTTGATTTTTGTAAACGTTTTCTAAGAAATTCTTGATGATATTACTATAAATCAAGAGTACTATGAAATTTTTATGATAAATATTATAAAAAGCTAGTATAGACTTAAATCAATCAAAAAATTCTTAATTACTTCTTTTTCTTGTTATATACCTGTAGTAATAAACAGTATGAAGTAGTTTAATAACAGAATGAATTTCAAGAATGGATTGATAATAAAGATAATTCACATAAATAAATCTTATTTTAATTAATTACTATCTCTTTCCAGAGTGATTATATATCATTCCTGAAAAAACCACTGAATTTAGAAAGAAATATAATAATTAATTGAAGCACTGAATAATAATGTAAAACAAATGTTAAACATGATTTGGAAGGGTTTTGGATGATTATTTGTATATTTGAAGAGAAAAAAGTATAGAAGCTTTAGCTAAAAAATCAATGGAAATGGTAATTTTATTTTATTTGATTCCTTTATATTTAATTTTAAGTGTTTGAAAAACTTGATAATGAACTTATAAATATTGGAAAAATAGAAAAAAAAAGGTGTTATCAAGCCAAAAGACAGCTTGAAGAGGGCTGAAAGAGAGTAAAATAAAGACCAAAGGGATGAAAAATCCATTTATTCATATGAAATTATTATCAAATCACTTGTTTTAATTTGAAGTTATTTGTAATACTAAATTAAATGATTTTGTGGGGATACCAACTCATTTCTGGTTAAGAAAAAATAAATTTAAAACACTAAAATTTGTTTTAGCTTGAAGTAAACTTTTTTTCCTGATGTATCAATATTATTGGAAATTTAATCTCAGGTTGCATTTTCTGTGAAATATTGAAGATTCAGTATTTCACATGAGATCATCAAAAATGGATTGAAATTAGAACACTTAATTGCAGCTATGAGTTTTTAACTCTTTTTTGTTTCAATTTGGTTTAAAAAATGTCCCTGTTAGCTCTGAGATATTGATTGTGATTTATTAAGAATCATATTTTCAATGAATTTTCACCTCATCTTCTACATTATGCAGGATGATAGTAAGATAATAACCTATTGCCATGTGGGAACTGCATGGATATAATTCTAAAGCAGATTTTTATTAATTATTTTTTGCTATAACAATGAAAGCCAATAATAATTTATGTATATTACCTCATTTGAATGTCAAAATAATAGCATATTTACTATTTTTTCATGATTTAATGGTATTTGGCCTCAGTAGAAAGGTCACCCAAAGCTTTGAGTTAATTTATTGTGTCTATATCAGAAATTGATTCAAGATCTACCACCTTTTATGCATCAGAGGCCTAAAACCTTTGGATACCTTGGCTCTCTTGAGTTCCTTGTGTTCCCCTTACCCATTTCAAGTGAAAATCATTGATTATAGCATCATTGACCATGAGAAAAGTGGAAACACCTGAGTTCAGGTGTTGCATTTAGACAATGAATTGGGAGATATATTGGATGTAGGCTGGAAAATAGAAAATAAAATAAATTGAAAATAGAACATTTGGAAAAAATTCAAGCCACACACCTATAATTCAATCTCCTAAATATAAGGGTTTGTGAAAAATTCTCAAACCTTCTTCCCTCAACAGGTAAGGAAGCTTTCTAATTTTTATTTATATCAATTTTTATCTTATTACATCTTACTGACTGAAAAATATCAGTATTTTTAATGGCTTTTAAATCATAGTAAAGATGAATTATTCATCCCTTTTATGGTATAAGAATTCTTGAAATATATAGGATTGAAAAGTTTGTTTTTTGGAAGTAAATTCAATTAAAGAATAAAATTTTTTCAGTCTAAGCCTTTTCAAAACTTACAGAAAGTTCAAGATTAATGGCTCAGTTAAGTTGTACTTCTTGAAGGTATGTATTGACCCTTGAGCTGTATCTCACCCCTTTTGATTCCCATGAGAGAAATATTATTCATTTTTCAATGAACAAAAAATATTTATAGCTTAATTGTGAGCCTGTGAAGTATGTATGACATACCCATAAGGCCACAAATAACTCTTTATACAGTTTATTTAGTAGTAAATTTTGATATTAGACTTTGATTGAATATTAAATTTCAAACTGGTTTATTCCCAATTTCAATAGGAATTACAAGCCAACAAAGTGTCAATCTCCATATGCAGACTTGTAATTAAGATTTTGAGAACTTTAAAAGCTTAATTGAGCTTAAAATTCAAATGTGTAGGTGTTAAAGCCTCATCAAAAGTTACAGTTTGGTGTGTATTGCTATTTTATATGAAAAATAATAATAACTTACTACAAAGATTTATTTAAAATGCAATTCTTAATGGATTTTCTTGAAATTTCACACAGCTTAAAATTTAATGTTATCTGTGTATAAGATACCTTTTAAGTATCTTGTTTACACAGGATTTGGTAATTAGCCTTGAAATTAGCTTTTTTGATTATTCTTGAAGGAAATTAAGATTACTTTGAAAATTAATTAAAAATCCAGTTTGAAATATTTTCACTTGTAACTTTTTTTAAGTTTTTCATCTGATTAACGTCTATATAAATAAACTCATTTTACATTTTGACTTAAAAGAATCAACCCAAAAGAGGAGTAAAGCTACCAGGAGTTAGGAATAACACTGATAAACTTAAATTGAAATGAAGAATAAGTTCCCTTGAGTTAAGAACCTTATTTTTAAGTATAATTTTTTTTCAGTTTTGATCCCAGAATTCCCTCTATATCCATTATGATTCATGAGAGCTTCTCTGAAGACATAAAAAGAGCCTTTAAATCACTGTTCTTGTCCATAAAAATAATAATTCAATCAATCAGAAATTTTAAACAGGTAATAGTTTATTCCATATAAAATCTTATATTATTAAAGAAATTCTTGAGTTTTTTTACTCTGTATAGATTATAAATAAAAAATTTGAATCATAGAGTTTAGATTATATTTGTGTAATTTCCAATAATACAATTTATTATATAAAATTGTTCTCTTAAAATATCTTTTGAATCCACAAATCTCCTCTAAAACTCTTAAAATCATATTTTGTAACATAAAAATATTTTATTCCCTTAAAGTATGAATTTTTTGGTGTGTTTTCAGCTTCTAAAAATTATGAAATACTATAACTGTTTTTGTTTGACTTATTGTCTTAAATTAATATTATAAGTAAGTTTACTATGAATTTCTATATCTTTTTTATCTAGTATTAGCTTATATATATAGAATTTCTTTAAAAGATTTATCTTGGCACAGTGTGTGAGATATTTCTTTTATAAATAATATCTATATCATTGATAAGTGGATAAATATTATTATTTTCCACATATGATTTTCTCATTCAGAGCTTTTATATTTATTACTATCAAAGCTTCCAGTGACTATCATAATATTAGAATAATTACAATTAATTATCATTATTAATATTTCTTAATTTTTAAATTATTTTATATTTTCTACTGAGTACAGTCATAGTACTCTTAATATCTGTTACCATTATCAAGGGCTTTATAGAAAAAACTTACATTAATCAGGAAATATTTTCTTTATTAGAATCTTTTGAGAAATAATCTATTGTGAACCTTTGAGATATGACCACATACCCAAAAAGGTCACAAGAAATATTTAATATAATTATACATTAAAAATAAGTACCTTAAAACTACAAAAATACCATAAATTGGTATAAAACTTGGTTTAACTTAAATCCCAATGAATAAACATGTGAAATAAATTACACCATTGGATTCCCCATGGTAAAATACACATATACCATTTTTATGGCATATCTGTAAAGTCAATATTTAATAGGTTATAAGTAATAATACCTTATAAAAGACACAAATCCTTATTTATTTCAAAAAAACGATGAAACAAAATGAGAAAAAAATGGTACCATTAGATTCTCCACAAAAATACACACATAAAACAATTAATAACCTAAGCTTCAAAATCAATACTTAAGGAATTAACCTGAATATATGCACTTTTTTGGTCAATGCATATATTCAAGGATTTTAGCTAATATCTCTTGAATTATGCATGATAGGGTGATGAACCAAAAATAAAGTCATCACGTAATTACTGTAAAAATACAGATATGAAGTTTATTTCACAGGTTATAAGCAAGGTTAAAACCTGTAAGGAATTATTGATTAAAATCAACAGAGCTGTTGACCACTTTGTTGTGAAAGTGGTCCAAACTTAAAAAAAGTAGACAGCTGGGTTCTACTAGCTCATTTGTGAAGAATGATGTACTTTTTATTATAATATTCAAGGTATAACCCCTTGAAATCATAGTTTGAAGTTTAAAATATTAAATTTTGACAGAAAAGATGAGTTACAAGAAAAATCATAAAAAATAGAGTTTTGATGATGTAATGAAATTCTCTTGGCAGAATAATAAGGTTATGCCAAGCTATCAGAATTCACTCTCTGAATTGCTTTAGCGTGTAAAAATTAAACGTTATTAAGGATCAAAGTTTGAGCTTAATTTGATCATTTATGATCACTCACTGTAACCTTAAATTAAGTTTAACAGTCATATAAGTGATAAAATTGGTGAATACTATTAGTCTATGATTAAAACTAATAAAATACACGAAATTTGGGGTTCTGCCAAGCCTTTGACGTCATCAAACCTAGAGTTATAGTGATAACTCTAAATAATGGCGTAATGATTATGTAATGAGGTTTGATCATGATGTAATCATTACCAAACCTTAAAATATTGATCAATTCCAGTGTATATGATCAGTACACATCTACTAGAAGCCTTTTGGACTCTAGGAGGGAGGTATTTGCTATAAATAGAGCTCTTTCTGCTCTGTTTTCCCCTCAGACGCATCAAAAACATTAAATCAATACAATTAAAAAGGTAATTTCTTTATTCTTTATATATAAAACTTTTATATTATTAAAGACCAAAGATCATCTTATTATAATCATCAATTTTGACATGATTAAATGATTTGTTTAATTGTTTTTGTTAAAAATCTCTCTAAAACTCATTTCCATGTAAAAAAATCAAGAATATTAGTATTTTCTCTATTTTTGTATTGTAAATACAATTTGTATAAGTTGTATTTACATTATTTGGCGTAAAATATCTCAAAATCATTATATTAAGTATTAAAAGTAGGTTATTTTCTCTTATTATAATAATTTTCTCTATTATTATTCTTTTAATAATTATTTAAATTAATATAAATAGTATTTATATTAATTTATAACTTTAATGGTGGTAATATTATTGTTATTAATTGTTTTTTATTAATAAAAAACAATTTTTTACGCCTTTATTATTTGTTTGTAACAATAATAAAGTGCTATTAAATATATTAATTATTTTATATTAATATATTTATTTTATTATATTATTTTATTTTATTAATAATATAATTATTTTTACGCCATAATTATAATAATTATTTTTATCTTATTTATTTCATTTATAAGGACATTCATAGTACAATAAGTAAAATATTAGTAATTTTTACTTATTGTTTCATAGTCAAACCTTACATTTGGGGGCCTGGCCGTGATATTTACTCTAAAAGACCTTTAAAAAGATTCTAATTGGGCTTATCCAATCATAAATTATACTGATAATCATAAAATTATATAATAATTTTATATTTATTGATTTTAAGAGCTATTGAGGCATTTGGAAAGCAATTGTACTGTCTTACACGTGGTTTTTCACATCCTTATACTTGCAAAAACTTTCTTTGAGTGACTCTAGTGATTAAAAAAAGATATTTTATAAATTAATAATAATTTTATATTATAAATTGATTTTATAAAAAGAATCATATTCATTTTTATTTTATTTTTCAAAAATAAAAATATTAAAAATAATAAAAAAGTTATTTTATTCTTTTTAATTTCATTTCTTTAATTATTTTCACTTTTTTTCTATAAAAAAAGATATAAAAGCAATTCTTACGTGGAAAATTGCCATATCTTACCAAAAATAACACTTTTATATAAAAGACTTATATTTATTTGTCTTTTTTAGTGTTTGAAGAAAACCCAACAGAGGATAACCAAACCACTATTGAAAGATTGGTGGAAGAAACTTGTCAAAGTTCTCCAACACCAATAATCACCAAAAGAAAGAAAGCCAAGAAATTGGACTTTCCAGGACCCACCATTCAGGACTCTGAAGGTGAGAACCTCATTTATAAGTTGCCATAAGAAAATTCCTGTTCTGAAATCCTCTTGTTTCTTATTTTTCTTATAATATGACTACCAGAAGAGGCTCCCAATACTCCATCCAATCAGATGGAGCTGGACTCAGAGGTAGAATTGATTCCTCAAAAGTGAAAAGGAAGGGCAATATCCCCAGTGGAACAGAATCCGCACAAGGAAGTGCCTTATCCCAAAGGCAAGTCCCAGATATGCCCATGATATCTGAACCTGAATTGGAACTAAGTATGAGTGACTCAAACAGGTACAAATCACATTCAGAGGGCTCAAATAGACATTTACATGAGCCAATACAAACAGTACTACACAGTGTAAAAGGACAAAGATTGGGAAATGTTGGCTCAAATACACCAAGGAGTGATGAACTCCTGGCACATCCTGAAAAAGTTCCTCAAAGAGGGGGAAATAGTGAGATACTCCAATGGATGGAATCCACTATCATCCAAACCTCAAATCAAAAAGATCAAGGAGTATCATGCCAAAAAGAAGGAGGCAACCAAGGAAGAAGCCCCAGTAGCTTCTACCAGCAAGCCCCAAGTCAACCCACTTCCCCAAGAAGGGAAGAAGAGCAAGAAAAAGAATTGGAGAAAACCATATTCCCCAAGCTACAGGATCCCCAAGATCAAAAAAGATGCCATGGACAATGTCTTCAACATGGCCAGAACTTTGATGGAATTCAAAGACAAAGAGGAACAAATAATGAGACAACCCCATTTCCCAAAGAAATAACCTTGTCTCCTGATGTTGTAAATACTTTAATAGAGCTCAAAAATAGTATCTTACCTCTTAAAGACATTAAAAATAGTTTATCATCTTTCCAAGAAATAAATAACAGCTTATAATCTTTAACAAAACTTGTTGTACAAAATAAGAAAGAAAATGATAACATTAAATTTATGGTTGAAAATAATAAACCAAAAGTTTTAATTGACAATACTCAAAGATTGATACAAGGACAACAAGAATTGTATAAATACATAAAAGCTATCAAAGATAAAACTTTGACAATCAATTATGACGTGAGTATTGACAATCTTACAGAAAAATCGAACAAATTAAGTATTTCTGTAGAAAAATTTGAAGAAAAGACTTTATCACACCAAAAATTACTTTTGGACCATGTGGAAAAAAGTGATGAAGCAAGAATGCATCTGAGAGATGAAATTCAAAGTGAAATAAGGCTTATCACTCAAAAAATGGATAAAATTAGTGAGGCTAACTTAAATATGCCAAAGTTACCAACTCCATTTTCTCACATAAGAAGCCCTGTTAAACCAAAAGAGGAATTAACAAATCCATTCATAACAGACTTAAGTCACCAAGACAATAACCAAGTCTTAATGAAGGAAGCACCTCAATTAAAAGAATGGCCAACATTCACAGGAGAAGGTGAATATGACCACATGTCATTTATCAAAACAATTGACATGCTACAAGAAGATTATGCCATACCAGATGAATTAATCACTGCAAGATTACATTCATTGTTTGAAAAATCTGCAAAAAGATGGTATTATGGCATAAGGCAAACAAATGGCAAAAATACCTGGTCTTGGTGGAAACAAGAAATAATCACCAAGTGGGCTAATGATGCCTGGAGGTACAAAATAGAAAATGCATTTGAAAATTCTTTCTTTGACCCATACAAAGACAAACCTTTAACTTGGTTCTTGAAAGAAGTTGAAAGACTTAATGCATTGTACCCAGAAATGTCACAAAAAATGGTGCATATGAAAATACTCAAGAAATGTGGAGGAGAGCTAGAACATGCCCTAAGAAGCAGGTGTATAGAACCATGCTCCACAGAAGAGTATATGAATGCACTAGAAGACATAGTGACAAGAGCAAAAATTGGCAGGACTTGGAAGAAATTGGAGATTAAAAGACCAAATAAACCATTTATCAAAAAAGATAAACCAAAATAATCCTTCAAGCCCAATACATCCAACAATAATGAGCAAAGAAAATTCCATAAATGTGGAGGTATTGAACACTTAGCCAATAATTGCCTTAAAAAGGAAAATATTAATGAAATTGTGGAAACAGAAAACCACAATGACAAAGAAGAGGAATCTGACTATGAAAAAGAGACAGAAGAGTCAGAAAGCTCTGAAAGTGATGAAATCAATATAATTAATGCACAAATCAATAATATTGATATAATTTATGAAGTACTGGATGTTAACTCAAGCTTAACACAAGTTGGGACATCTGACACAAACCTGACAAATATACAAGATGCCAAAATGTATAGAACCAAACCTGCAAGAGGAATGGGATATACAGCTGGAAAATCAAGTATAAGTATTGTTATGGTTGATAACCAAGAAGGAAAAGTTAGCTTAGATACAGGAGCATATTGCACCTGTGTTGGTAAAAGTTATTTAAAAACCATTGTCCCAGACTGGAAAGAAAAACTTATGCCAATACAAGGTGTCAAATTTAGTAGTGCAAGTGAGAGCATGAAGCCCCTTGGAATAATAGATTTAACACTAATTTTTCCTCATCCCTCACAATGTGTCAGAATCAAAGTAGAGTTTTTAGTAATGGACAACTGTACTAGTAATCACTTCATACTTGGGAATGACTACTTATCAATCTATGGTATAGATATCTCCAACCAAAAGGATAGATATTTCACCATAGGAGACAACAAAAGACAAAAGTTTGGCTTCTTAAATAACAAAAAACAAATCACAGTTATTAAGAATGAAGAAAAAATTCCAGAAAAGGAACTTTTTATATCTGAACAACTTAAAGAGGCAGAATTCAATCAAGAATTAACAGAAAAAATGAAAGAAAAATTGATTGACCTCTTATTTAAGTATAAAAATGCCTTTGCAACTGACAAAGAGCCACTAGGTGCCATAATTGGACATGAGGTGGATATAGTTCTTAATGTGGAAAAACCTTACCCACCTCTACTAAGGAGACCTGCTTACCCAGCTAGTCCAAGGGCTAGAGAAGCCTCAGAGGTACACATTAAAGAATTAATGGACCTTGGAGTATTAAGAAAGGTAGGACATAATGAACAGGTAGAAGTCACTACACCTGTCATTATAAATTGGCATAATGGAAAATCAAGGATGGTAGGAGACTTCAGAGCTCTGAACACCTATAACATTCCAGACAGGTATCCAATACCCAGGATCCATGAGACATTGACACAATTGTCACAAGCTAAGTTCATTACAGCCCTGGATTCCTTAAAGGGTTTTCATCAAAATGTCTTAACAGACAATGCCAAAAAACTACTGAGGATAATAGTCCACTGTGGAATTTTTGAATACTTAAGAATGCCATTTGGCATAAAAAATGCACCTTCCCATTATCAAAGAATGATGAATACCATATTTCCTGAAGAATTATCAGAAGGATGGTTAATTATCTATATTGATGATATCATAGTTTTCTCAGAAACTTGGGAAAATCACCTTACAAGACTAGAAAGGGTACTACAGGAAATAGTCCAAGTGAATATGAAAATTTCCTTGAAAAAGTGTCACTTTGCATACAGTGAACTAAAAGCACTAGGACATGTTGTATCTGGACTTAGTCTAGGAATAGACAAGAATAAAGTAGCAGCAGTACTACTTAAACCAATGCCTCAAACCAAAAAAGAAATGCAATCATTTCTAGGATTTGCTGGTTACTATAGAAAGCATGTAAAGGACTTTGCAAAAATTGCTAAAACCTTGTATAAGCTATGTGACCAAAAAACAGTCTATGAAATGACAGAAGAAAGAGTCAAGGCATATGAGGAATTGAAAAATTCCTTAACAAATGCCCCATTTCTTCTAATGCCAGATTGGAAACTACCCTTCAAACTTTACATTGATGCTTGTGGAGAAGGACTAGGTACTGCACTACACCAGACACAAATTATCGATGATAAACCAGTGGAAGGACCAATTTGTTTTATTTCAAGACAGATAAAGCCAACAGAAGCAAGATATGGAGCAAGCCAAATGGAATGCCTCTGCTTAGTGTGGGCTTTAGAAAAATTACATTACTATTTGGATGGAACAGTATTTGATGTGATTACAGACTATAATGCTGTAAAATCTCTATTAAATATGAAAACTCCAAATAGACATATGCTGAGATGGCAGATTGCTATCCAAGAATATAGATGAAATATGACCTTTTTTCATAAAGCTGGTAATATTCACAAAAATGCAGATGGTCTTAGCAGATGGGCTCTAGCAAATACCCCTGACAATCCAGCATGGGTACCACAAGAAGAACACCATATAGAAGGAATATGTGTTACAGACATTGGCACATAATTCTTTAGCCAAGTTAAAGAAAGCTATAAGATAGACAAAAATTGCCATATCTTAAGTCAACTTCTAATGAAAGACTGCAAAGACCCATCACTTTCATCAAAACTAGATGAAACATGGAAAAAGGCATATGATGAAGGAAGATTCCACCTCCTTGATGGAATCCTTTACCATAGAACAAAACACACATGTGTTATGGCCTTAACAGATAGAACCCTGATAAACACTATTTTACATGAGTGTCATGATAGTGTTGCAGCTGGACACCTTTCAGAAGACAGGACACTAGAGAGGGTGAAAACCTGCTCTTGGTGGCCAAATTGGAAGAAAGATGTTATAGAATACTGCCAAACCTGTGACAGATGTCAAAAAGCCAACAGAGCCACAGGAAAGAAATTTGGAATGATGATCCAAATCCAAGAACCAAAATCCCCTTGGGAAATAGTTCATATGGATTGGGTAACAGCATTACCTCCAGGAGGAGACAGAAGCTATAATGCATGCCTAGTATTGGTTGACTGGTATAGCAAAACTCCCATGTTCCTACCATGTCATAAAGATGACACAGCTATGGACACAGCCATCATGATATGGAATAAAGTTATTAGCCATACAGGCTTATTCCAGAATATTATAAGTGACAGAGACCCAAAGTTCACTTCAGCATTATGGACAAATCTCCATAACTTGTTTGGGACAAAGTTATCATTCTCAACAGCCTACCATCCTCAAACTGATGGTTTAGCAGAAAGAATGATACAGACCTTAGAGGACATGATCAGAAGATTCTGTGCGTATGGGCTAGAATTCAAAGATTCTGATGGTTTCACCCATGATTGGTGTACACTAATACCAGCTCTTGAGCTGGCATATAAAACATCAATCCATTCTTCTACTGGCAAAAGACCAGCAATGCTAGAAAAAGGTTGGAATCCAAGACTTCCTTATGATACCCTCAAAAAGGACTTAGTGGATATACATCCAACAGAAAGCAGTTTTAAGATAATGCTTGATAAGGCAAGACACCATGCAAACAGATGTATGGAAGATTCTTTCAAATATGCAAAAGAAAGATGGGATAAAAGTCATAAGCCACCTGACTTCAAAATAGGAGACTTGGTCCTAGTATGAACCCTTAATTTCAATAACATAAAAGGTCCAGAGAAATTGAAAGATTCCTTTGCAGGACCATTTATGATAAAAGCACTTCATGGACCCAATGCTGTGCAATTGGAACTCACAGGTGAACTAATGAACAAACACCCAACTTTACCTGTAAGTCTGATAAAACCTTACAGTTCAAGTGACAAGGAGTTGTTTCCACTAAGAAATAAGCCCCCACTTGAAATCCCCACCTTGGAAGAAGGAGAGGAAAAGAAAATAGTAAAAGTCCTTAAAGAAAGAAGGACAAGAAACAAAAAAGAAAGGAAATACCTTGTAAGGTATAGAAATTCAACGCAAGAAGATGAATGGCTGCTTGAGAAAGATATAACAAATGCTGATAAACTACTAAGAAGGTTCAGACATGAAAGAATGCCTGAAAAATAGAAAAGCAAAGCATTATTGAGCTTCAAGACTAACAAAGTCTATTGAAGAGGTAGGACAGTGGATGATATCCTAATTACACATATCAGATTGTGGTAAAATATTTTTTGGTGGTAGGCAATGTTAACCTTTGAGATATGACCACATACCCAAAAAGGTCACAAGAAATATTTAATATAATTATACATTAAAAATAAGTACCTTAAAACTACAAAAATACCATAAATTGGTATAAAACTTGGTTTAACTTAAAACCCAATGAATAAACATGTGAAATAAATTACACCATTGGATTCCCCATGGTAAAATACACATATACCATTTTTATTGCATATCTGTAAAGTCAATATTTAATAAGTTATAAGTAATAATACCTTATAAAAGACACAAATCCTTATTTATTTCAAAAAAACGATGAAACAACATGGGAAATAAATGGTACCATTAGATTCTCCACAAAATTCCACACATAAAACAATTAATAACCTAAGCTTCAAAATCAATACTTAAGGAATTAACCTGAATATATGCACTTTTTTGGTCAATGCATATATTCAAGGATTTTAGCTAATATCTCTTGAATTATGCATGATAGGGTGATGAACCAAAAATAAACTCATCACGTAATTACTTTAGAAATACAGATATGAAGTTTATTTCACAGGTTATAAGCAAGGTTAAAACCTGTAAGGAATTATTGATTAAAATCAACAGAGCTGTTGACCACTTTGTTGTGAAAGTGGTCCAAACTTAAAAAAAGTAGACAGCTGGGTTCTACTAGCTCATTTGTGAAGAATGATGTATTTTCTATTATAATATTCAAGGTATAACCCCTTGAAATCATAGTTTGAAGTTTAAAATATTAAATTTTGACAGAAAAGATGAGTTACAAGAAAAATCATAAAAAATAGAGTTTTGATGATGTAATAAAATGCTCTTGGAAGCATAATGAGGTTATGCCAAGCTATCAGAATTCACTCTCATAATTGCTTTAGCGTGTAAATATTCAAAGTTATTAAGGATCAAAGTTTGAGCTTAATTTGATCATTTATGATCACTCACTGTAACCTTAAATTAAGTTTAACAGTCATATAAGTGATAAAATTGGTGAATAATATTACTTTATGATTAAAACTAATCAAATCCACAAAATTTGGGGTTCTTCCAAGCCTTTGACGTCATCAAACTTAGAGTTATAGTGATAACTCTAAATAATGGCGTAATAATGATGTAATGAGGTTTGATCATGATGTAATCATCACCAAACCTTAAAATATTGATCAATTCCAGTGGATATGATCAGTAAACGTCTACTAGAAGCCTGTTGGACTCCAGGAGGGAGGTATTTACTATAAATAGAGCTCTTTCTGCTCTGTTTTCCCCTCAGACGCATCAAAAACATTAAATCAATACAATTAAAAAGGTAATTTCTTTATTCTTTATATATAAAACTTTTATATTATTAAAGACCAAAGATCATCTTATTATAATCATCAATTTTGACATGATTAAATGATTTGTTTAATTGTTTTTGTTAAAAATCTCTCTAAAACTCATTTCCACGTAAAAAAATCAAGAATATTAGTAATTTCTCTATTTTTTATTGTAAATACAATTTGTATAAGTTGTATTTACATTATTTGGCGTAAAATGTCTCAAAATTATTATATTAAGTATTAAAAGTAGGTTATTTTCTCTTATTATAATAATTTTCTCTATTATTATTCTTTTAATAATTATTTAAATTAATATAAATAGTATTTATATTAATTTATAACTTTAATATTGGTAATATTATTGTTATTAATTGTTTTTTATTAATGAAAAACAATTTTCTATGCCTTTATTATTTGTTTGTAACAATAATAAAGTGCTATTAAATATATTAATTATTTTATATTAATATATTTATTTTATTATATTATATTTTATAATATAAATTATATTATTATATTTTATTAATAATATAATTATTTTTACGCCATAATTATTATAAATATTTTTATCTTATTTATTTCATTTATAAGGACATTCATAGTACAATAAGTAAAATATTAGTAATTTTTACTTATTGTTTCATAGTCAAACCTTACATCTATGCTGGATATATCATACCTTCAATTTTTTCCAAGAATTTCTCAAGAGTATCTTTGTTAGCTTATTGAAAATATGTTTAAAAGAGGCAAACAGTAATTTTTTCTGATTTTCCAATGAAAGATCTTTGTTTCCTTATAATTTCAAGCTATAAATTGAAAAAGCCCCTGAGATTTGGAGTGTAAATATCCCTGGCTCTTAGAATATCTCTGACTAATGAAAATAAAAGATGTATTTATCTGAATATTTTCACAAACAAGAATCCTTTTTTTTCAATACCTTATTTATAATCCTCCTTCCTGTAAGTTTGTCCAGTAAAAATAATCTACCAGATTATATTTTTGGATTTTTGTAGAAAGATATTTAAGTATAAAATGAGTGAAATAACTTTTGTTGTATTATTGTTATTCCTTTGAGATACCATGTGAGGGAAATTATGCAAAGGAATTTAGTTATTGAGTATTTTTCAGCTCTTGTATCTCAGGCTTGGATATTAAATGTAAATCCGGCTCAACTATGGATGTGAAATTTGAGGAAAACCAATTTTTATTTCTCAATATGCTTAATATTAATTCTTAAACAATCTCATCAGCTCAGATTTAATCTTCAAAGCTCTTGGCTACATTATTTTCTCTCCAATAATTCTCTGTTATATTGCATAATCATATTTGTATTTTTGGAGTAATTATTTTTTAAATTTGACTATTTGATTAAGCTAAAAAACTGCATAATTTAATAATGCATTTGAGGCTTCAATTGGTAAAACAAAAGATTATAATTTAGAAATATGAAACAATGAAGAAACTGAATTGTCTAAAGGGAATTTGGATGGTAATAAAAGAATTGTATCCTGATTAATCTTCCTGAAAATAATGGGGAAGTCATATATGTAGATAAAAATATTCAAGCAATGTAGATATTGACCATATATTGAATGAAAATATAAGATCCTTAAGTTGTTAAAAACTACTAGACTTCAGCTAACTCATTTTGAAATAATTAGTTCCCCAATTTGCCTCCAAAAATAGAGGTGAAACTATAATTTACTTTTATTGTATTTTTCTCAAAGTTTATTCATGAAACTAATTTTAAGCTTTGTGAATCTGAAAGGTACTTTCAGGTATATATAATGAAGAAAGAGGAATGTAATTTTTACTCTTGGCTCTATATAGGCCTTGGTAATTGAAATACATATTTGAAACTAATTTATATACTTTAATAATAGTGTGTTAGAAGATTCTTTCCAGTATTTGCCTTAATGGATACTTCAAAAGGACTTAAATTACAATTTGAGATGGTTTATTCCAGTAAAATATATAGATATGAGCTGAAAGTGAGATTGAAGTTATGCACATATCACTTCACAGAAAAATCTAGCTAGTTTGCAAACACCATCTACATTCATTGCCAACGACTTAACTTCACCTATTGAAAATCACCTACAATATATAACCAATTTTGTGCTCTATTAAGAATAATATTTATGAATATCATCTTTTTTAAATATTTCTAATTTTTCCGTTCAAAATACTTCTCATACAATTTTGTTTCTGGTATTTGGATGGATATTTGTGTGCTATAGTGGATGACAGAGAGTTATATTTTGGGAGGATATTACTTAGTTTTTATATTTTATTCAAACATTTAAATATTAATTCATTTTTTATCAATATCCTTTCACCTACACTTAACAATGACTGAAGAACAACACGTTTTTAGCTTATTTTTTTGTCCAACCCTTGTAATCTTTTGGCAAAATATCATGGAACCTGAATGATTTGACCTTCACCTCTTGCGCTGGAGGATAAATTTAAATCTTAAAGACCAAAGAGCTGGAAAGATATAGAGTATTATTTTACATAGCCCTCTCAATACCATTTAGCTGTCCACTCCAATAGTTTTGAGATTTTTTCTTGAGGGAATGTGTGTCAAAATTCTCAAAAAATGAAAACAATTAATTAGAAAAAGTACTTTTGTACTCAACATACCCAAAATAAACTGAAAAGAACTTTGAAAATACCGATGTGCTATTAAGCCAAGAGATTCTGAGCTGAGAGGCTGCATATTCTCCATTTACTCAAATATTTCTGTGAAAGAATTATTTTTTGGAATTTTTCATTTTTATTTAATCTTAAGTTTTATCTGGAATACAGTAAAAGTATTTACTATTCTGCTGCTGTATAAAAGAAAATGCATGGATTATTATGAATTTGTGAAGATTATTGTTATTTTTATCAATGACTTTATTTTTCCCCATTTTAATTACAAGAATAATTTCACATTCTTTTTTTCAATTTAGTTTGATTCAACTTTGTGGTTTTTTTTTTCAAAATTACAGTATCTATAGATTAAATTCAAGAAAAACATATCAAAAGATATTCAAATTCTCAAATTTATTTTGAAAATTCACAATAACAATAACAAAAATTCAAATCAAAGCAAAATTCATTAAAAAAATTAAAATTAAAAATTACAAAAAAAGTATAATAAAAACAATAAGATTAATACCACTGATCAATGCAACTGATAGAATTGAAAAAAAAGTTTCAAGAACTTGAATTTGGAAAAGGAAAAATTCAATAATTAGTATGATAAAGCTCTTTTATTAAATATATTCTAAATGAACAGTTCAAAAAAAGAATATTGTGTATATTTTACTAATTTATATATATATATAAAATATCACGTAAAATCTCAAGGGAAACTTAGAATTTATGTGAATCAGGTTGAGATTATCACCCAACATAGTTCTCTTTTCATAAGAGCTTTTCATATTTCACAAACCTGATGAATCATTTTCTCAGGGATATATCATTAGAACATTATAAGAATATTTCATGATATGAAATCATTGTTTTGTTGGATCAAGGGCTTAAAAAAATAAACTCTGTTTTCAAATCAAAAGATAGATACATGCATGAGGCCTCAATGTCTTTTGAGTTTCGAAGAGGATAACCAAAAAACTTATAATAATATTTTTATATCTCAAATTCTAAGTAGAATGAGACTCAAGGAAAATTTATCCGACTTAATTAAACAGAAATAAGAAAGGATCTTAAAGCTTCTTCAATATTCCAGTATCTTGGAATGGCTTGGAATATTACCAAATATTAAAGATCTAGTTCCAGCTTACTTCAAAGTACAGGACCAAGCTCTGAATAAGCTGGGTCCAAGCCATTTTCTAAATGGAACACCTTCTGTCAGTTTTAGCTTCTTTTCTCATGGTTATTAGTGTCTTCAATTATTGGTGTACCGATAAATTAATTTTAAGTTTTACAAACATAAGTAAGACTAGTATTGGCTTATATGGAATATATATTTATTCAGAATACCATTTGTTTATGCGAAAATGTAAAAAAAAATCGCAATTCTTTTTTTGTATTGATAATTAGTTGTTGAATTATTGTAAATTTTAGAACCTCATAAACTCTTTTGGCTAAACAGCTCATATAGAAACCATAGGTAAATATTTTTTAAAAGAAGTGTTTCCTCTTTTCCTTTTTGATAATGATTAGTTTTTTGTCTACATATGAGATATGAGTTTTTAATACTCAAAAATTCATTTTGGAATACTTATTGCCTATTTTGGTATGTACAATATACTTCAAGGCTCCCATTCCCTCCAATCAAAACTAAAATTGTACAAATATCTTATGAGTTTAAATAAAAACATAATAAAGCCAAATGAGGGGGAATTTCTACTTTGAAATCTCTCCGTATGACTCAGATCAAGTAATGAAAGAATAATTATGATTATATTCAGAATTTTTGTCTTATTTTATTTCTAAATCTTTTCAAGAGGTTATCTGATTCATTAATCTCAATTTTTCCTGCTATTAATCTTGATGTACTGGGATATTATATTTGACTGGATATTCTATTTCATTTTTAAACTCAGGTATTATTTCTTTTATGAATTTATTCATTTTATTTTACTCATTATGTTCTACTGGTGGTACAATCAGAGGAGTGGGGTTTCTTGAAGGATAAGGCTTAATAAGGCTTACCAGGGTCTTTGGTTTTTTTTCTTATTTAAAATTCAATTAGGCTTCAACTTCCTTGGTCCCAGGTCGGGAAAATATAATAAAAGTTCCCAAATAATAATTATTAAGCTTATTTGGTCATTTAATATCATGGAGATTTAAGGCTTTATCTGTAACTGTGTCCCATACTTTGAAGTCTGTTACCTTATGAATCCTATCCCACTTGTTTTTAGAATATTCGAAAGAACCCTAAATGCTTTATTTTTTGTGGCTTATAGCTTTTGCAGGAATCAATTCAAATATCAAGGCTGTTGGATGTATATCAATTAGGTCTTTCCTTGGTTTTTCTGATGAGAATATTGGATTAAATCCTTTATCTAACATTAAAAGAGTTTTTTCTGTTTAAAAATTGAGAGATCAATTATATTCCAATACTGGGTGAAACAATCTTAATATTTGAGCTCTAACCCATAAGAAAATAATATCATGCTCCCATCATCTGAGAGGTTTTTTGTATGGACCATCCACGAAGCTTGAATAATCCTTTCTGCTAACCTATAAGTCTGAGTGTTATAAAACTTTGGGAATGATAGCTGGGTACCAAATAAGCTGCAAGGATTATTCCAAAGCTCCAATGTAAATTAGGGATCCCTTGCACTTATTATATTCCTAAAAAATCCTGTATGAGCAATACCTCTACTAAATATGGGAGGCTCTTTATCCACAGAAGTGTCATATTCATTACATTTCAGGAATATGGTAGTCTTTTTATATATTTCCAATATGGCTAAAAAAGAATTATAGCTTCTGTAACCACTTGGAGGAAGCTTTGTGACACAATCCATGAGCTACTTCCCATGGGAATTTAGGCCCTTGGATTTGAATCATAAGCTCAAAATTCTTTCCAGTGCTCCTGTTTTTTTGAGACCTATTAACAGTTTTGGGATAATCAATGAATTCATTTCTCCAAAATTGTCACTATCCATAGTGTGTGACTCTTTCAGATTTCCTATATTCTTACAGATGTAAAGAACATATAATTTAAGGGAATTAATGAATAATATTATTGATCATTAGTGTACTTCATAGTACCATGAATAAAGAGTGTTTTGGTTTCTGGTATATCATATCATCAAATAGGTGGAATCGTCCTTAATAATAAGACTTTTTAAATTTTTCATATACTCTATTTACCAAGTCTACATCTTGACAGTATTTTTTCAATATGGATATCAATATATATAAATGTCTATCCCTTTTGTAGGCCCTTTTACTTCTTCAAAGGTTTCAATACCAAAATAAGCTATATTGATTCATTTTATTTTAATTCAAGGTTCTTCATCAAGAGGTACGTAAGCTAGATTTTCAGGGGTATGGTTAAAAGTACATCTACCAATTAAATAGAAACTTTAATATGTATTGCTTTCTTTATTTAATATATTCAGAAATCCCCTACATTCTTAAATAGCTATATTCCATCTCAAAATATTTTTGTTTGGGGCCTTCATGTGCATAAGTGATTTAACTGAATCACAATCAGTTATTGCTCCAAAAAAACATAGATAAATATTATTGTGAAATTTCTCAAATTCCCAAACTGAAAATAAAAATTCATTTTACTGGAAGCTAATCTGGATTATTTGTGTTTTATTTTTCCTTTTATAAAAGAAGCTGGTTCTTTTGTTGTTTAATCATCAATGTTTTGGAATTGGTGCAGGAAAACCCTTAATCCATCTCCACAGGAACCAGCTTACAAGGTACAGAGTAAATTTCAATTGGGAATGAGAAGTAAAGGTGCTTCTGTGAGGGATTTTTTATCTTCTACTTTTTTCATATCAAGTGATTATTTTATCACAAAGCCTGTATAGTGACTTTTTTTTTCATTCTGTCTTTAAGAACTTGAAAACCAAATAGAAGACATTTTTTATTTTTTATTTGGGGTATTGGCTTTGGCAAGACTTATTCCACTTTATCCTAATCAAAAACAAATATTATGTCTCAAACACGATATCCAAGTGCTTCAAGTTCTTCAAAGCCAAAATTTGATCTTTTTAGTGAAATTTTAATTTTAGCTTTTGAAGCCTTTTCCAGAACAATTCAGAACATTTAAATGTGTAAAGACAAAAAATGAAAATAATATTATAGAATATTAAATATAAATTATCGGAGCTTCTTCAGATAATTCTATTGGGAAGATTTTCTTGATGATTTTTGATGATGAGGTGGTACATTTTCCAACCCAAAAATTAATTCTTAAACACTCAAAAATACTAAAATTAGTTATTATTCTGAGAAATTCCTTGGCTTTTCACTTACATAATATCTGATAAACGCCTCTCACTTTATCTATTGAGGCTATATACTTTGCTTTGGATAATTGATTAAAAGTTTATTTAATTTGATTAATTGGATATTTATGTGAGAATTTAATTTTTTCTCTTTCTCTAAAACCCACAAACATCCTTTATCATTCCAAGAAATTATAACAGGGGTCGTGAATTCAAAATTGAAATTCTGACCCTCTTTCCTTCATACACCAAGCTGAATTAATTATTGTATATTTTCTACAAGGCTTCTATAGCCCTTGGTCTTGCAGAGTAATCTGGTCTTCTTAACACTAGAGGGTATTGTCTGTAAATATTAAGTGTAACATCAATTCAATAACCCTTTATTGCCACCAGTGGCTCATTATTTGAATAAAAAGCACATTAATGAGCTTATGGTTCTTTTCATGTGATGAATATGGACTAATCTGCGCTTCACTGATTTTTTGTACACCAATTACTCTTCAATTTTCTCTTTAATAGAAGGTACTACTGATATTTCTTTGGTAATATTGTAAAAAGAAAATTTCTTCTTTTTTTATCAGAAATTCTTAAATATCTGTCTTTATTCTTATCAATTTTAAACCCAAAAATATTCAAGTCTTCGTTTCCAAGTATAAAATTCTGAGTAGTAAAATTTTCCATCACTACTATCTCAGTTTTCATTGTTATTATTACTTCTTGATGTGGAGATACAATCCTGGTAGCAGATAAAATTATTGTCCATATATTACTATGGCCGTTTCAAAATACTGACCTTCTACTGGCCTCAAGTTATTTTGAAAATTGGGGAATATTTTATTGAGGTACTCTGACCTTAAACATGGGGAAAATGCTCCCGTGTCTAAGTTGAATTCAGCTTTTACATTATTTATCAAAATATATTTGATACAAGATTCTTAATAAGATTATCCTTTTCTTATAGCATGTTTTCTGCTCTATATTCTAGAATCTTGATTATTCAAAAGGTTAAATTAGTGCTCACTGAAATGTGGTAAATGGATATTGAGCTCTTTAACCTCAAATAATACTGTAATATTTTAAAAAGGACATTCCTCATCCTGATTAACCCCATAAATGGCAGAATACTGATCCACTTTTTCCTTCAATTCAGTATACTGAGCTTATTAAATGACTTTGAATTAATTTATTTGAGTATTTTTGGTACAAGAATTGGCAAAAGAGGATTTAATACCTCATTTGTGGAATTTCGATGCAGATATGTTAGGTTTATTTTCATCCTTTGTATTTCTTAAAGTATTTTTTAAACAGTAATTTCAGCCCAATATATACAGCTCCTAGCTCCAATAGGGATTTCCTGCATTTCATTGATTTAATTCTCTGTGAAAGAGGGTTCTGCAGATCTTTATTTGATAGAATTCTCTAGTTCCCCACCACATTTCCTCAAGATCTTCATATAAATTATTTATTAAGACATGTCTTGGTTTAAGTCATATATTCTTTCCTTTTTTGGTAAAGCAAGTAAGTTTTTGGTTTCTTTCAGGGTCAAAAATATGATTTCAAAGGCATTTTCTATCTTAAACCTCCCATAGTTTTTAGCTCAAGTTGTGATTATTTGAGTTTTGAACCATATCCAAGGATTCCTTTTAAACTCTTCAATCACTCTGCAATACTATTTCTTTTCCGTTTTAGTGAATATGGAATGCATTCTTGCAAAAAACTCATATTTTATGCCAATATATCCTTGAAACATATCCACTTTTGTAATAAATCAAATGTGGTTGTCTTCATATTTTACAGAGAGTTTTTTTCCATTATTTCAACCTGGGAATATCTTTTTTATTAAAAGGAATAACTTCAGGGATATACCTTGTAAATTACATAGTGGTTTTGAAAAATTCAAGGGTGGCCCTGTACTCAGTTAACAGACCTGCTAAGGGAGGTCTAATAGGATTTAAATACTTAATAATTTGAGAGATAAAAGTCTAGAAGGAATAAACTTCCTGGTGAAAAAGAAAATTAAGTAAAAAACTGTCAATAAACAAAAATGAACAATGAAGATTAAACCACAAAATAACTGTTTATTACTATATCAACCCTTTGATAAGAAGAGAAGTAATAATTAGGATATGGCCACTAAAGCTCTCCTGAACAGGTAAGGGAAGGCCAAGACTGACTTAATCTATTAATGAAATGATATTCTAAGTAATAAGTAGAATTTGATAAATGATAAATCTAATATATTAGCTAACTGGGGGGGAAGGCCCAGGTATCTGAAGAGGGGTTGGTATATGTGAGAAATGCAAGCCCAGAGCTTAAGTGCTGAGCTCAAGGACTGTATTATTCACATTCCCTGTTGTAAAAATAAATTTCAATCAATTTGAGACCAAGTGAGATCAAATAAATTGGTATCCTGTATTGAATTATCTAATACAACATACTTCTTGTTGTGTTCATATAAGGTTTTCCACATTTATTGGGTCAAGTTCCTTATTTGGTTAATTCTGTATTTGAACTTTAGTTTGGAATATTCCATGAACCTATACTTCTAATGAACAGTATTAGCTTCTCATTGATCTCCTTTTTGACTTAATTGGATACCCTTGAACCCTTCTTCATGGCTGTGACACATAATGTATGGTTTTAAATTTATGGTAATTCAATATTATCTTTTGGGTATGATTTTACTTTGGTAAAAAGTGTAGCTTCTTGACATATTATAATTAGCTTCATAAATTTTATAATGAATATTATTCACATTTTCAATAATTTACTCACTTAATTCTTCTACTACTTTATCACCTTTTTAAGTTATTTCTAAGAGTTTTGGTATCATGTGATATGTGATTTTCTAGTCGTAATATATGACTTTTAAAGTACAAAATTATTTCATTAATATTAATTCTTATTTTTATCTAAATTATATCAAGGTCTTTAAAAACTGACTAAATTCTCATAATTTCCACTTTACAAATTTTGGTTATATCCCTGGAGTTATTTCTTAAGTTACTTATTTCTATTGTACTCTCTTGAATAATTTATCAGACTATTTAATAATCACAGTGATAGTGGTGTGAGCATGCACAGCTGAATTCATTCTTTCTGTGTAAAAGTCTTTTGCCTCCTTTATTTATCCCTCAATGTGATCTCCATGAGATTTTTGGAAACTTTAATACACTTTCCCTTACCCTTGGCTCCAATTTGGGAATCCTTTACCCTTGTGGGTAAGGTCTGTGGTCCCTTGGGCTTGTCTTTGAACTGTACTGGTGTATTTTTGGCTCTATTTGAGGCTAAAGGTCCTCTTTTTTTCTACAACTCTCTCTTTTGGTCCACTGACAAAAGGATAGGGCTCTTGAGCCAGCTCTTGCTCTTCTTGACCTCATCTTTGAAATATAGGGAAATCCAATCTCCAAAGAGTTCTATGGTATTCTCCTTATGAAGAAAAATCTCAATCTGTAAGAAGTAGTTCATATCCAATGCCATAGGCTCTAGTGAGCTCTATATTATTCTTCCTTTGCTTCTATGAACCAGTTTTTGTACTGAGACTTCTATAGCTCTATTTCTGATACTTGAAAGTGGTCCAGTGCTAAAGATAGTACTCTGAATTATTCCTGGCTCATATGTCACTTCAAAGACTGTGGGTAAAGCCCTTTTTAAATGAGGGGACACTTGAATAGCTCATATTTCTAGGTCTTGAGGCATAATTTCTTCCTTTTCCTCTGATCCTACCTCCCCCTCCTTTTCCAAATTAATTTTCTTGAACTTTTTTGGTTTCTTTCATTTCAGGTATGCAAGATGTTCACATAAATATACAGATATCTTGAAGAAGGATAATCAATAGACCAAAATCTCTTGGTGGATGGTTGAATATCTCTTTAGCTAATTAATATTTTCTTTAAATATTTACTTACATGCTTTCTTTATAATATAACTGTCAGCCTGTGACTCCAAACATAGCAACAGCATGACATCCAAATACAATAAGTAATGGTATAGAAAGTATTGGAAAACATATCTGATACAGGTATGAATATAAAGAGGGAAAATATCCAAACATGATAAAAAAGATTATTCAAATAGTATAAGAAGCAACAAAGATACAGCTTCAAGATAAGAAAAATTGGTAATAAACCCTTATTTTCACCTCTAATATAGCTTATTCATATTTAATGAAACCCCCCAGAAAAGTTGTATTTTTCTTTAAGGTCTCAATGAGAGCTGTCCTTTGGTACCATCAATTTTCTTATAACCCATTAGTTTACCAAAGAAACCCCTTAAAGTCTAAGAGGGCTTGTACAAAACTGTACAAAAGTATAGCTAAATTACAGATATGAATGAGATATTCAATTTGAGATACCTTAGACCTATTTATCTCCAAAATTGGCAAAGGGATCTTTTCTAAAAGGTCTATTACTAAAAATATAGGTTTTCTGAAAGTTTAAATATAAAGAAACCCCTGTAACTTTGCCGTATATTCATACAGTTGTACTGTAGATTTCACCAATCTGTATATCTTATAGTTCCCTACAATTATTTATCATTAGAAAGCAGATATTAGGCTTTGAAGTTTTTGAAGACGCCTACTGATGTACAGAAATCCATCAAAAAAACTTGGAACCCTGACAGCTTTTGATTTTTTGAGAAGGGTACACATGAAGCATACCAAATTGAAGAGCTCACAAAGCCCTTCAGCTCCATTCTTTTGGGGTATTGATATCCCAAAAAGTTCACTGAGATATCTGGGTTGGAAGTTTTTTGGTAAATACTGGTCTGTACCCAACCTGTACCAATAAGTACTGTATTTATACTGAAAATAATATTTTTTAAGGCTTATACCCACCCAGAATAACCAGTATTAGTCAGCCAAATACTCTTGCTGAATCATAACATCGCTTACGTGGCCTGCGAGGAAACCTTTCATCCTGTATGGATCCAGAATGATCATTTGTGGTCTGAGAACCACAATTCTGACGATACTGATGTCAGATATGATGCTATAGACCCACAATTCAGCTTCCAAAGTCAAAATTTTCACTCTGCATATTCATTAAGAGGTTACAAGAGCTTCAAAGCTTACAGAAGGGATTTAATAAGGCCATTCCCCACAAGAAACAGATTTCATCATCTTATTATTAGAATTCTTACATAGCAGAACTGTTATCAATCAGTAGTTCCCTTAGAATCAACTAGATTCAATGAAAACATAAATTATTGTATTAAGCTTTGCATTCAGAGATATTAAATTAGTGCAACCAAGCTTCTCAGTTGACTAATCACCACTCTTACCACTTAACAGTAGGACCCTTTTATATTAAATTAAAAAATTTACCACATCACAGTAATAATTATAGCTTGTATTTACTTTCTATAGCTATTATATAGACTCACCCTGAAGCTGACACTGAGTTCTCTAATATTCTCATATATATTTTACTTAGTTTGAAGTTATGTCACAGACATGAACAAAGGAAGAAGAGATAATTGAAGATTTACTGTCAACCATAAAGTGCCTTCATTTAACTTTCACACAATAGCCCCAATGCAGCTCAAATACAGCTTCTCCCAAAGACAGACCTGGACTCAATACAAGTGAAAAATATTGTACACCCCCAAAAAATAAAAAGAGCTTTTTGTAAGGCAATGAGCTTTTTCAATTTACTCCAGCTTAACTGGAAGAAATACAATGTAAAACTGGTCTCTTAAGACAGGCTTTTTCCAGTATACAGCCCTTTGATCCACCAATTTACTAATGCCAGCTCAATTGGTAAAAATTCCCTTTCGAATAGCTATTCCCACATAATATATGCATCATACAATCCCTATTGACATGGCTCAACCTACAGGCTGGTATATCTCACAAATACCAGCTCCTGTTTACCCACATGGGGGCTCTCCCTCAGCTTATTAATATATTGAATTCCATTCTTGATATATTAAAGTTAGTATTTTCCTTACCTCACCTTTTCAGTGGATGTTTGGTATCTATATCCTAATTACTTATATTTTCTTCTCTCTAAGAAGGCTTGAAGAACTATACATGGTTGTTTTGAGATCAGCTATTTATTATTCTTGTTTTTTAGTTAAAGTTTTTTCCGCTGAATTCTGTTGCCACAAGTAATTTGACCCTTTTATTTTTCTCTCTTATATCTTTTATTACTTTAATATTGGCATTTTTAGGGCCCACAATTCTTTTAGATGAGTGTCAGTACACTCTTCAGTTAGAAGAGCCCCAGTTACATTTTATTAACTAAATCCTAATTAATTCTTCCTCTTTTTTCATCACTTATCTTAATATTCCTTAAATTCTTCATCAATTATGAATCTTCTATGATTCTAAAGAGCTTCATTATTTTATAATTCAACTTCCATCCCACTCATTCATCTCTCTAAATGTTTCTTTTCTTTTCTCTGTGTTTAATATATTTCTTACCATTTTGTTTCTTTCCCCCAGCTTTCTCATCAATTAAATTACTTCTCTATCTTAATTTAATCTCAAGCTTCATGAAAGCTTCATTGGTAATAATTCTTATTATTGATTGAATACTAAATGTATCATTAATCTGAGTCTCTGAAGACATTATTGATTTGAACTCCTCAGGATATTTATTGATCTATATTTTTCTCCAAGATCAGCTTAATTATTGTGTTGACTCTTCTTCAATACCATCATTCTAAAAATAATAATCTGATATTATAATCTTCATTTGTCTCATTCATTCATATTTTATTAATTTCAATAGTATTTATTATTCCTCAATCTTCAAAAGGATGATTAATGATTCTTATTTGGTCAAGCATCTAATTATCCTCTATACCATCAAGCTTTTGCATTCAATTTTTCAGAATACCTTCTAAAAATATCCCCCAGAAAAGACTGAAACATCTGAAAGACATAAAGCTGTTCTGACTCTCAATTATAGAGTGTCTCTTTACTTCACACCATCAATTCAAAAGCTGAGTTCGGATTTGGACAGTAGGCCCACAATAGAGGGAGAAGCACCCTTTAAAGGGGAGAAATGTATTCAAGAATATCAAAATACTTCTCCAGCCTCTTGGGTAATTATCCAGCCACTTCTCAAAGTCCTATGGGTTAATTAGGGGAAGCTTGTTATGAGGAGGAATTAGGCTGTGGAAGAGAACAGCTTTGAATGGACTGAAGTGGTAGCTACTTTTTCAGATGCCTCCAAGGCACAAAAATATCTAAATCTAGCCTTTTATAATTGAATTTTTTTTCCTCAACCTGAACCACGTATTCTGAGTATTATGGAGCATATGACTCAATCAATGAGAATTCTACTCAAGCAGTTTTACCAAGGGAAATTCTAAAAGCTTAAGATATCAATACTCTGGCCATGAAGGCACCTGATTCTTGTGATGGAACTCAAGCTCATAAATTGATGGGGTTGATCAAATCATGTTAATGAATATTTCATAATTATCCAGAAAATTCCTTATATGAAATGAACAAGGTCCTTTACTCAAATTTCTTTTTCACTGGAAGGGATGGGATTTTTATTGAAAGTTGTCTCTTAAATATATCCTAATTATTTTCTGTTGTTTTAAGCTCAACTTTTTATTCTGTTTGGTGATCCTTATAAGGTCAGGAAATCTGAAAAAGCACTGGAAAAGTTTAATATGAATGAAGGTGGTCACCTTTTCTTGGACATAGCTAGTTTTGAAAGCTTCATTTCAATAATTGAAGTTTGGGGTGGAGGAGCTTATATTAATTTATATAGAAGAGTTTTTGAATCAAGATTTTTGAGCCAATTGAGTTATCACACTGGACCCTTTTATTGTCTTCAAGAACCTATTATTTTTATCTAAGAGTTAAACACAAAGTACCATGAAATAAATAAGTAGAAGGTTAATTATCAATAGAAGAATTCTCAAATTCCTAGCTAAAATTCCTATAAATCTTAGAAAGAATAAATTCTACAGGAAGCCACACCTGAAGAAACAGAGGAATAGCTTTCAAGTCTCAAAAAGTAAGCTTCATGCATTTCTCCTCAGTAAGGAGACAAAACTAATTGGTCCTTAAAAGAAAAAATATTTCAATAATTCCTACTTAATTCTTGTGGCTAAAAGCACCATTTTTAAAAATTCTTGAAAAACCTAAAAATATTCTGTTTAATCATAAGGCTCTCACAGGAAACAGGTAAAATCCTGAGTGGGTAGTATTCTGTATTCAATGGCTCTCACTTGTTCCTTAAAGAGAGAAATTATGCTCTATGAATAATTTTATCAATAAATTCTTCAAATTCATTATTTTATACTCTCTCTGATTATTTCTATAATATTCTCATTGAATCTGGTGCTAAAAACTCTTATCTTTCAAAATATTTTGTTGTTCAAATACTCATTGACTATTTCAGGTCTGTCTTAATATATTACTCACTTCATCCTGGATTCATAATATTCCTTTTACTCATTCATAATTCCATTATAACAAGGAGGTGTTTTACATTCCCTCATTTCCAATCTTTGAATGGGAATTTTTGATTCTAGATTCCCCAAGGGAGAATGCCTCATCTTTGGGTGTTAATTACTTTATAATTTCAATTTTTGTGAGCCTTGAGGTATATTTTACATTCCCAAATAGGCCACAAATAATATAAAAATAGCTTTTTGAACTATTCATAGCCCATAATTCATGCCTAAATCCAAAATTCATCCTTTTTCATTTGAGGAAAGATGACTAACTCTTTTGTAAGTAAATCCAAGGATTTAAGGCTGGATTTGGATTCTACACATAGGTTCACCTGGGTAATTTCATGGATTGAATAATCTTGAATTAACTTTGTGAGATGGTAATATGGAAAATAATTCAACACCACATCATCAATATCACATAAAAGAATTATAAAATTTTATGTTTTTCTCAATTTTATTCCAAAATAATAGCAAAGCTATTAGTAGTGTTATGAATGTTTTTGGCACTGACAATAATTCTACTATCACATAAATTTATGGTACACCCATGGTGGATATCAGTCTTGAAGTCTGAATTATTATTTTTGATATGAAAATAGCTAAGGGGGACAAAAGACATCAAAGAAAGCCAGGGTACCCAGCTTCTGAGGCTTCTGAGGCATGGCCAGCTCTAAAGCTTAGATCCATTTCTGATAATGGCTCAATTATTATATTAAAGCCTTTTGGTAACCTGTTTTCCAAGTCAAAATCTCATTAAATCATGAGAAAATAGCAAATAAGCTTCCATTTTTTATATTACAAGGAGGTAATGAGCAACTATGACTCCTGTAACCATTTCCATTACTATTATTTTCCATTAATAAACCCAAAAAAGATTAATTGAAGCCCTTTTTGGACTAGTTTTCATGAATCTAACTCATGACACCTAGCTGTAACTATAATTTTTGCTTTTCTATGTAGAAGCAAGGTAAAAATTGGAAAATTAATTGAAAAGATGATTCTTGATGAATCATTCTGAAACCTTAAAAACCAATGGAGAAAGGAAGAATCCATACTAAAACCAAAAATAATTATTAATTTATAATTTAAAAGAAAAGTTTTACTTACAGTCCATTTTTGATTATTTCACATGAAACACTAACTCTCCAAAAATTCACAGAAAATACAACCTGTGCCAAAATTCTCAATAACATTTGTAATATTGAGAAAGTCATTTTTATTTTGAAATAAAAGAAAATTTAAAGTTGTTAATCCTTTATTTCTTAACCATAAATGGGTTGGTAGTCACTTAAATTGACTTAAGTAATCAATTATGATGATTTCACATCACTACAAGTGTGGTAATTCTTAAAACAATTATGTTAAGATGTTGCTCACTCTTTTCTTTTTCAGTTTTCTTCATGGCATTTCTCTGTGAGCTTTTGTATACTTAAAAGAGGCCTACTCCTGTTTTTTTTCAATCATCTTGTTATTCCCTCTTATCATTAGTACCAAAAAGTATTAATGTGCTCCTTCCAAGTCAATAAGAAAGACATTTAATAAAAGAAATGAACTATTTACAATAATTTTCAACTGTTATAAATCAATTTTGATTGTTTAAATCTGCAAATAATCAGTAAAATCACTCTGAAAATTATTCCAAGGTATTTTTTGAGTATCAGTGAGTGTTTGATTAATTCTTGAAGTTTTTTTCTCTAAATTTGTAGTTTTCTTTAAGAATTAAATATAATTATTATTTTTAAAGATACTTACTAATCAAAACAATTTTATATTATTTTAATAAGAAGCTTTATTTAGCATACTTTTGGTAATTGATTCTAGGAGAAAACTACTTAATACTGTTATAATCACTAGTAATGTATAACAAGTGAAAGAAATTATTCAGAAACTAATTCTTAATATATTATATTCCATAAATACAGTCATGGTACTCCATATTAATAGTAATATTATCAAGATTTTCATAGAAAAATTTTAAAATTCTCCTAATGAACTCAAAAATGTATTTATCACCTATCAATCTGGCTATAAAGATTCAAATGATTTTATTCCTACTATGATTATTGACCATGTAGCTATAGTAACAAGTGTTTCTGTTTTTGGGGAATTTTGATTATCTTCCCATTACTCTTCTTTTCATACTCCCCCATCATTTCCCTTCACTCATTACTGAAATGTATGAATTATGTCCTCAAATGGATGAAATATTTTTCTATATCTTCAATTAATCTTCCAAAGGAATAAAAACCTTCCTCCTCTATCCTTTAATGCATACCTTTAGGAGAATTAGGAAGAGTAGGAAGATCCAGAAGCTGTAATTGTTTTGAAGTTTTTCACTCCTGTTTAGAACTACTATTTAGATTTATTCTAAAGTGGTAAATTGGAGAAGCTAGCTCCTCAACATTCCTGTTATCATCATATTGAACTTAAAGGGTCTCCCTGCCTCCAAATGTAGTTCTCTACTCTCTATTAAAGGAATATTCAGAAACTCTCAGGGCCTTACTTTCTTATAATGTATAGAAATATTCAATCTGGCCGAGATCCTCTTCAACAGGAGCACCTTTCATTCTTAAAAATAATTATGGGGGACTTTACTTTTTTGTTTCCTACTGTATGCTCAATTGTGTTAATAGGGAGAACAGGTATCCTTTTCCTCATAGGAAAAACCTTCTCGCTGTCTTAAAAATCTTTATTATCTTCTCCAAGATATACCTGTGTGGTTCTTCTAATCTCCTGAGAATTTAACAGGGTAATGAGCATTCAAGTGCCTGTAGAGCCAATTATGGTATTTATGATTATTTTATAATTTATTTTGGGCTTGAAAATTATTCAGATTCATTAAAAAAAATTGATTAATGACATATTTACATATTTTCTTGATGTATTGTTGGTAGTTTATTTTGATTCTATCATGGTGTTCTCAAGTTCTGAGGAAGTTCTAAAGAGGAAAATTACAAAAATAAGGTCTCTGTGCTCCAAAGACTGAGAAAATGACCGCTTTTCTAAAACCTCAAATTTTTTATCCAATTCCTCAATTATGTAATGAGTTGATTATGTTTTTTGAGATATGGTTCAAAGTCAGATCATTTTGAATCTTCACAATTACTCAGTCAGACTCAGCTCAAGATCATGAAATATCTCTAATCCACTCTTGTAATTTCCAATTTCTACCAATATTTTGTCAAGAGTTATTCAAATAAGATCACCACTCTCACTTCTCTCATAAAAATGAATATACCTTTCAAATTCAAAAAGTAATCTCTTAGTCAGTGTCAGTTACTCAAATATCCTTTATCCACCAATCCTATCTTTTCCCAATACTTTAAATAGTGGTGCATCTGATTTTACCCTGTGTGCTTTACTGAGTCATTTCAATGACTAAGGAGAGAACCCTGTTGCATATTATAGCTTCAAGAATATCCTAGATGAGAAAAACTACAGGCTCCATGACACAGAGCTCCTTGGCATAGTTGGGCTCCCAAGAACTGAAAGGCCTTTCTCCTTTCTTTATCCACCCCTTTTGAAGTCTTAAAAGACCATTCACACCCTAATTAACTTATGTTCTCTACAGTTCTTACCCTCCTTCAATTACATTTGTCTGAGTTTCTCTCTGAATTCCGCACTTTTATTAATTACTTCCCAGGCCATCTGGTCACTATTCCAGATTCCTTATCATATTTATACATTCACCCTGATAGGGGCAGGGACTTCATTATTAAGAATCCTCAGAATTTTTATCATATCCACAAGAAATCTTCACTTCAAGAGTAAATATTCTTCTCCAAAAAGGCTTAACATTTCTCATAATTGTTGGATAAGATTTAGAAATAAATATAACAAGAAAATAAATAAAAATAAATCGTCAAGAAATGAGGAAGACATGAGATGGAATTCAATCTTCATTTCATATGTATTTTAGTTAAAAAAACTAAATTGAATTAATGTGAGGTTTTCTATCTTTGACACTCCTCAATCCAAAGATATGATGTGTAGAGTTAGAAGGATATTTACAAGATTATTTTTCAAAACTAAATATCAAGCTTTGAAAAGAAAGAAATTGAAACAAGGAATAATTTTTCTTACCACAACCACAATCCTAATTCTATTGTGAGCCCTTCTGTATTCACTCTGATCAGAAAAAAACTCTTTATAAAGAGACATGACACAAAGGAAGGAATCAGAGGCATTCAAAATTTCTGAAAGACAGTGTTATGGAATTATTCAGGAATATCCTGGCTGAAAAATAAAAAAAGAAGGGAGAAAGAAAAATCTCTGATGATATGGCCACAGAGATGTCTTTTATTGATAAAAAAACATATCAACTTTAAATGAGTTAAAATATTTCATTGAAACAAACTTTTATATAACCATCTCTGGCAAAAAAACCAGTCGAAGTTTGAAGTACATGTCAGTCACTTGGATTCAAGTTAACAACATTCCATATTCCTGGAACAAGCCACAACCAGTAGAGCAACATGCCAAGTTTTTTCATCCTCAAAGGGCATTATCTTAATTGCAAGGTAGTTCTCATTGACAAATATGGCTTCAAAATCCACACTGGGAGAATCTTTGGGTATTAACCATCAGGTACTAATGCCTCCCTGTTTTCCATTTCTAATTGATTGTTGTGATGTTGTATATATATGCCTACCAGATGTCTTAATCTTATTACAATGGGTGAAACAAATAATACTAATTGGTTCCATATTTGAAGAGGAATATTTTTATGATGAGATTATCAATTATTATGGTCAAATTATAAAAGGAGTGGGCTCAAAAGAAATTTTTGTCCTTCTTCTTGACTTTAAATCAAAATTTTCAAAAAATTCAATAGTAATAATAGAAAATTCTCCATTCCAAAAAGGTGAAATATTCAAGCCAATAAAATTTACCTTGTACAGCTCTAAAGGAATAAAAATTGAGTTTCTTGTGAATTATTATACTTTTTTAATCCAATCAAACTCCGAATTCATTCAATAAAGAGCTATGTAAAATCAAAACAAAATTTCTCTCTCAAAACACGTCTTTGAGGAAAAAATGGAATCAGTGAAGCAATCACACCAGAGAATATTTCCAGTTTCCTTTTCATCTTGTAAAAACATTCATTAGAAAATGTATTAGATGAAACCAGCTATTGGTTCACTCTTATGTAATCCTTAATAAGTCATGAATTTTATCATGCTAGGCTAATGAATGCTTTATATTCCATAAAAATTGGTGATAAGATCATATAATTTAATTTGAGTTTTGGAATGAAGCTTTTAGAACTCTGTCTAATCTCATGGAAGCTTTTTGTTAATTCAAAAATTTCATAATTGAAAAATTAATCCTTCTAATTAATCTTTGAACAAGTTGGACTTTAAACAAGTCTAGATGTACCTGTAGATAGATATTTAGGTTTTACAGTAGTTCAATTTTTTCTCCAATTATCCATATAAACCTTACAGACCATAATTTTTCAAATTATTAAGATCAAAAAGGAAAGAGTTAGTACCAGAATGAAGTTATGTTGTTTTTTCACAAATAATAGTAAAATTCAATTCCTGCAATTAAACTATAGTTCCTTTAAAAGAAATAAACTTGTTTACAGTGATTTTTTCATTTATTTATTCTTTCTTCAGATCTATATAAAATGTTTTGAATTTAATTTTTATCTAACGCCTATTGATATCATTCTAAATGCTATTATAATAATAGCTATGATAATCATTAAATTTTCCTTATGTTTAAGAAAACTATTTCCGGAATAGAACATCCTAATTCCTTTCATTTAAAAAACGAAAATTATTCAAAATTTGAGTAAAAAAAGGTGAATAGTAATTCTCATTGATCCTATATTCTCAAAAAAAATGGAAAAAATACGTTGATAATACATCTGAATAAAATGGAATGTTCATTTTATGTTGGAGTATTCCACCGTTGAACGGTGCTTTTCCTTTTTTTTAACATTTCATTTGATATTTGTTGTACTATTTAAATGTACTGTTTTACTTTT
Organism: Austropuccinia psidii; assembly: GCA_023105745.1. Taxonomy (NCBI): domain Eukaryota; kingdom Fungi; phylum Basidiomycota; class Pucciniomycetes; order Pucciniales; family Sphaerophragmiaceae; genus Austropuccinia; species Austropuccinia psidii. Next base: position 50,094,153 of record JALGQZ010000007.1, on the reverse strand, counting down.
ATACCAAACAAAAGTAAAACATTCTTCTGTATTCACTGTACTCTTTAATATATAAAGAGTCAGTCTCTCGCTGTAAATAAAAAAAGAATATATATTATCAGAAACAAAAACTATTAGATAATATCATCGTCGTCGTCGTCGCTGCGCTATCGTGACCACTACCTTAACATTTTAAACCGTATATTTAGATAATGAATTTCTGTCGTTTTTTTCAAAAATAAAAAACGTTTTGATAGATTTTTTATAGCGAAATATGTAGTTAGATACTATTCATTAGCTTGAGATACCTTCTATACTATTCAGATTATATTCTAAGTATAAATTATTTTTCTATTTCTTTAAAGACAAAATAAGGTAGAATAATTATTTTCTTGATTTTTTTATAAAAACAAGATCAATAAATCTTACCTTCTTTACTAAAATCAATATTTTTCAAAAAAAAAATAGAAACTAAACATGAATAATAATTAATAATTTATTGAAATAAGAATTTCTTCCAAATCTAAGCTTCAAAGACCCAGAAATATAGATATATATATATATATTTGATAGATATTAATTTATTTGAAATAGAATGGATTAGGTACTTTTTTGATTTCATGATTTTCAAATATAAGAATGATCTAGAAATGGTATCAACCTTCTTCAAAGTGAATATCAATATATTTTGAAGATCTTAATACTTTATACTTGAATTGGTTTTTGAATTTATTTAAAAAATGCCTTATTAATTTTCTTCAATTTTAAAATAGAAATTGAACATTGGTATTCTATGTTTTGGAAAAAAATCGGAAATTCATTTGTTACCTGAACAACTATGACCCCCAAAAAACTATAGCTTATATTTGAAACATCTTAGCTTTTTTTAGGGTGTTGGTAAGCACATGTAGGCTCTCAGTAAAGCATGTAAGCCCTTACATTTTTTTACCTATTTATGACCAAAACATGTAATTTTATGGTAAAAATACATAAATGGCCTATTTTTTGGAAAATTCATCAAAAATGTTCCCACTTTTGAATTTCCATAATTTTTCTTTTAAAATCGAGGAGATAATCTTGATAATCAAAACCCAGAAGCCCAAAAGTTTGGGATTTTTTGGGTGGGACAATTTTAGGCCCAAAGATAGCTTGTCTTATGTTTTTTTGTTCATGTTTTTAATTATATTGAAAATTCCATTTATGAAATTAATGGAATTAAAAATTCAATTTATGGCATTAATGGAATTAAAAATTTAATTCATGGTATTAGTGGAAGTGACAATGCCATTTATGGCATTAACAGTGCTATAAATGGAATCAACAATGACATAATAATTCCATAAATGTTATTAATGGTGCCACTTATGGAATCAAACGTAACATAAAAATTTCATTTATAGCATCAAATGTTCCATAAATGGCTTTAACAATGACATAGAAACTCCATAAATAGCATTAACAATGCCATACAAGGGTTTTTTCCTGATACAGGTGTTTTTGTATTTACATTTTAATCAAAAAACACCCCTTACATGTTTTTACCAACACCCTTCTTTTATTGATTCATGAATTAATTTATCCAGGCCATGCCCAGGAATAGATTATAGCTATTAAGCTTTGTTTCATGGATAAATTATACTCTAATTGCATTTATTTGAGTTTTTTAGCTAAATCCATATTCAGTTAAAAACTTAACTGTAAGGTTTGTCTATGAAACTCTTGATAATAGTAACAATATCAAGAGTACTATGACTGTCCTCAGCAGAAAAATATAATATAATAAAATATTACAACCACAAATTTAAATATAATTATTAAAAATAATTATATAAAAAAAATAATTTAATTATTATTAAAATAATATAATAATAAAAAAATAATAATAATAATTATAATAAATTATAATTATTCTATTATTGTTATAGTCACTGACAGTTATAACAATAGGAAGTGTAAAGCTCTTAATGAGACAATTACACGTGGAAAATATGAATATTAACCACTTATAAATAATATAAATATTATTTATAAAAAGAATTAAACACACACTGTGCAGAAATAATTCTTTTAGAATAAAAATTCTATATTAAAAAACTAATATTTAGATAAAAAAAATGTAGAACTTTAAAGAAAACTTACTTATAATATTTATTTAATACAACAAGTCTAATACAACAGTTATTATACTAAATAAAGATTATAAGTTAAAAAAACACGTCAAAAATCAATAATTTTAAAGATAAAACAACTTTTTATAATATAAATTATGATTAAAGAGTTTTTGAGAGGAATTTGTGGATTTTTAAAAGATATTTAAAATGATAATTTTATATAATACAATATATTATTGGTGATTACAACAATAATCTAAATTCTATGACTTCAATTCTTTAATTTAATAAATAAAGAATAAAAATAACTTAAGAATTACTTTTAATAATAAGATTTTATATTTAATAAAACTTTACCTGTTTAAATTTCTAATATGATTGGATTGATAATGAATGATGGACAAAAACAGTGATGAAAAGACTCTTTTTATGTCTTCAGAGCAGCTCTCATGATTCATAATGAATATAGAGGGCGTGCTCAGGTCAAAACTGAAAAACCATGCTTAAAAATAAAGTTCTTAACTTAAGGCAACTTATTTTTAATTCCAATTTAAAGTTACCAGTGTTATTCTTAACTCCATGTAACTTTAATCCTCATTTAAACTAATTATTTTAAGTTTTTAATATAAATAGACTTATTTATATTAAAGTTCATCACATGAACAACTTAAAAATAGAGTTTCAAGTAGAAATCTCTTAAACTCAATTTTTAATTAATTTTTAAAGAAATCATAAATTTCTTTGAGTTTAATGAAAAGAGTAAATTTCAAGGCTAATTACCCAGGAAATTTATTTATAAAATATACTTAAAATTTAATTCATATATTGCTAATATTGAATTCTAAGTTGTGTGAAATTTTCAAGCAAATCCATTAAGAATTGGATTTTTAATGAATTTTTGAAGTTATTGCTATTTTTCCACGTAAAATAGCAAAACACACCAAACCTTAAGTTTTGTTAAGGTTTTAATGCTTGAAACTTTAAAGTTTTAAGCTTATTTAAGGTTTTTAAGCTTAAATAAGCTCTGACAGTTCTTAAAACCTTGATTTCAAGCCGGCATATTGGGATTTACCCTTTGGCAGCTTGAAATTCCTGTCCAAATTGGGATAAAACCAGTTTAAACCTTAAGGTTGAATCAAAGTCTAATCTTAAAGTTTAAATAATGTTGAAAATCCTCCAATACAGGTGGACAACCTTAATTGAATCCTTGCAGATCCAAAAAGTTGGGTACCCCAGCTCTATTTGGTCTTTTTCCTTTGTCCCACCTTTCTGCGTGGATTTTGCCCTTTTATTTATTTAAAGCCATACTATGGCCTTAAACCCTTTTAAATTGAGCTCACGCAGGATTTACATTCTGTATGGCAAATCCTTAGCCAATTCAGTAAATATACACCACACCTCAATTTTAACTAAAATTTTGGTAAGTTTGCATAAACCTTATGCAACTTTAAATTTAAGCTTAATTAAGCTTAAACTTAACAATTTAAAAAAAAATTAAAAAATTTACATTGGTACTGTGAGATTCTTAAATCTTCCAATAACATAAAAAATAAGTGGTTTTGGGTATAACACCCTATGGGTGTACCCTAGGTTATTTTTGGTGTAGAATCCAAAAATGACATAATATTTATAACTTTGTTTATCCAAAAAAAAGTTATACTTATTTTTTATTATTTTTTATTTTAAATTCAACTAAAAAGTCTGTTTAAGACAAAATTAACTGTTTATAAAATCATTTGTGGCCTTATGGGTATGTCATACATACCTCACAGGCTCACATTAACATTCTGTATTTTTGAAGATATACTACTTTTACATTGTGTTTTTCTGTATTTTATAAAAAACTTTCACTTTTTACTACTTTAATCTTAAAGAAAATTATCTTAAATATGATAGTTTCATCAAAAAAATCAAGATCATAAGATTATTTTTGCTTTTATAAATTAAAACAATATCCAGATTACCCGAAAATCCTGTTTATTAGATTCAAAAGAGAGAAGTTTATTTATATATTTTTCATTTGAAACTCAAAACCATAATCTTTAGGATGTCCTTTTTATCAGCTATAAATCAAGTACATGTGAGTAAATGGGAGGGCTCTCAGTCTTCTTATTTCCTATTAAATAATCAATTTCTAATGTTTTTAATTATCATATATATTAATAAATGACATTTGTAACTATTTCTCATCATAACAAAAAATTCAGAATATTTTTTGTAATTAATTAGATTTCTATATATAGGAATAAATTTTAATATTTAGATATTCCAAAAAAGATTCAACTAGACAGTTTTTATTCCAGCTCTAATGAGAAAGTATTAAGCTTATTGTTTTTGATATATCTACACTAGACATTGAAAGTGAAACTTGATATTGAGAAAATTGGTTAAGCTCTGAAATTGTACTTCTTCTTTAATCTTAAAGAATATAACTGGAAACCCTAAAATTTCCGGTTATACAATTGTTTAAGAAGAATTTTTTTAATTTTTGAAATATTTAAGTAGAAGGTAGAATATATTTTATTTCTTATATTTGATCGGAGTCAGAAACTTAAATGGAGAAAAAATGACAAATAAATCACTTTCTGCTCTGGATTTAAGTTAAGACTCATCGTTGAGGGTAGTCTTTCTCAACTTTAAGCTATTTTGGATTATTTCCAACCTGCTTTAGTTGAAATTTCTGGTTTCAAAAAAATGAATTCTTTTTTCTTGAAATTTGAAGTCAGTAATATAGCCATTTTGAGGACATTTTGATCTGGAAAATAAGAATCATGTTTATTTATTGATAGAATAAGATGGATTAACACAAATTGCAGTATTTTTGTAAATTCAAGCTTAAAAGCCATTTTTCCATTTTTTTTGCCTAAAAATATGATTTATAAATATTAGAAGTTACTTTTCTCTTTTTTGGCTTTCTTTCCTTTAAGAATTGGATAAAAAATATAATTAAATTCACCATGAGCCAAAATAATCACTACATAGCAGGTGTAGCATTTGGATTGCAAGTTGGACACAGCTGGCAAATGGCTTTAAAATTATTGGGGGCCAAAATTTAATTTTTAAAAGTTATTCCTTAATTTCCTCATTAACAGGAACTCGAAGAAAATTTTGAGAGTATTGATAACACATATTCTGTATTTTCGAATAGAGTCCCACCCAGAAAACAATTTTTATATTTTGGAGATATTCTCAAATCCTAATCGACTCAATATTCAAGAATTTCATCAGATATTTTGCATATAAGGACCTTAATTGAGCTTTCTAAGTTCACATTAAGAAATATTTGTCTCAGAACTCAGATACAATTTTATTCAATGTTTATTTCTTTCCTTCATGTATTCATATCTTTAAAGCCATTCCAACCAACAAGGTTTGAAGCTCATAAATTATATGATCAAATGAGCTTTAGGTATACTTCTTATGGTGTTTCTATAAATCTTGTGAAGTGCTTACTCTGAATACCATTATTTCAATTATATGAATGTTGAATCCTGGTAAAGATTTCCTCGAACTTAACACTGTGGAGAAAAAATTTATTTTTTATACCTTTAATAAAAATATTTCAAAATTATAAACTTTTTCTTTTGAGGTAAATAAAAATAAGGAAATATATTCAGTATTCAATTTTTTTTTCATTTTATGAAAATAAGTTACGGATTTCAGAGGATATCATGAAAAAAGTTCAATTTTCACAACATCAAAATTTCTTCCTCATTTTGCATGAATTTAATAAATATTATATGAAAACAATTACTTTATAACTAAAAAAACTCCCGAAATATTTTCATTCCAAAAGACATCAAATATTTTTCAGTTTTTTAAAACATTCAAAATAATCTAATCATATTGAGAATTTCTCTCCAAGTTGCTATTCACTTCAATAAATATGAGAAAAATGTTTGCGGAGGAATTTTTCATTTTATATCATATCTGTGAGGCTGCAAGAATGAGAGACCTTACCTTATAGAAAGTCTCCACCAATTCTCTTAAGATTTTCTTATATTTTACCGCATAGATTTCAATTCTTTCCAATAATCTTGTTGTAAGATTGGAACTGATCTTTCTGTCTCTCATTTTATCACATTAACACTTATTCCGTTAGCTTAAATGGAAGCTCTCATTTTTTATTATTAAGCTTCATTTTATTTTCATAGTATGTTGTTACTGTGACAGTTATCTCAAATCAAATTTCAGCCTTTTTAGCTTAATCACTATTTCAAATTTCTAAACAAAAAATTTGTAAAAGTACTAATTCTCCTCAAATTAATCTTCAGAGCTCTTACACACATATTTTTACAATTAAAATTGGTTACATTTTTTCAAAGAATATAGTGCTCCCATATTGAAAGTGGTTGAATTCACTTGTGAGACTTGATATTATTGTCAAAAGCTATATTCCCAAAATATTAATATTCTAAATATAGTTACTTATCTCTTTCTAAAAGATAATAGTATTAAACTTCTTTTTGATTTATTAAATACTTAGTATTTTATACTGGAAGATAAAAAAGATTCCCCAGCTAACAATATCATAAAGTATTAATAATTTCTCCAAGAAATATTTACTATACCAAAAATATTTATTCTTAGTTTATATTGATAATTTATATTCCGATGGAGAATAAATTGAACTTACCATTTGATCCCTGACAGAAATCCATTCATTTCAGGCTTCACACAAATTTTCATAGTTTAGGCTTATTAAATATCTTGAGAGACAAAGAAAGAAGGTTCTATTTATGTTGGTTATTAAAAATATCTGTTTCTCCTTGTATTTGATTTTGATTGTTTCTCTTTTGAAAAAAAACCTTCAAGATTTTTATCTTTGGATGACTCAAATGTAAGTAGTAAGATTGAAGAGATATATCTAATTTTGATTAATTAAATCTATGTATTTAATGCCATATTTGGATTCTACACAAATTGAGTGTGAGCTCCTTATTCAAATGCATATGGAATGAGGCCTCCTTAAACACACAAATTGGATAAGGCTTACTTATGAGCTCACAGACAGAATATGGCTGTTACACATATTTTTGAAAGGTCTTGTTTTCCACTCCCTTGAGAATATTCAAAATTTCAAAATTTTAAATTGAACTTTGATACACCCATACTGAATATCAGCCTTAAGGATGAAATACATTACTTTTTTGTAAGAATTGTTAAAGGGGACAAAATTCAGTGGTCAATCCAGTGTAACCCAAGCTCTTAGTCCTCTATGGCTTAGCTATCTCTGGAGCTTGGATCTATGGTGGAAAGTGACACGATTAATGAACTAAAGCAATTTTGAAGCTTTTACAGACTAAGTCCCATTAAGCTATGAGAAAATGGTAAATAATATTCCATTTGGATATTCCAAAGAGTTAATGAGGACTCCTTCCTCCTGTATCCATGGAAATTACTGATTTTTCTCTATAAATAATCAAGAAAAAGGGAAATTAAACCCCTTTTTTGGACAATTATTCATTAAATCTCATTATGGTAACAGTCTTTTATATTGCATACAGCCTGCATCATATGAGCAATTAAGTAAAACTTCAAGAACTCATTATAAGTACAATTCTTAATGTATAACCCTTAATCCTTAAATAGCTATTATGAGAGTTGAAATATATCATATGAATCAATAAAATATCTAATACTTCATGATTTAAATCAGAATCTTTACTACCAGTCAATTTTTCATGATTTCACATGAAATACTCAATCTTCAAAGCTTCATAGAAAATACAACCTGTGATAAAATCTGAAATAAAATTTATTACTTTAAGAAAAAAATTTCATTTTGAAAAATAAGGTTTACATTGATTTTTTCACTATTTCTTAACCATAAAGGGTTTGATATCCACATGAAATCACTTTGTTGACTAAGATAACTTTATGTTAAAAAACTTCATTCAAAAATGAATGTAAATGGGGTAATTTATTTCTCATACATTTTCCTCTAGTTTTAATACCTTTCATGCCTCTGTGTGCTGTTTTAGGTATAAGATAATCCTTTTTTAGCTTTTTTTCCTCATATTAATCATTATCATTCAGTTAAATCATTATTTCATTGATATAGCTTACTATATCAGTCATAAATCCATTTTTCAAGAATTTTGAATCTTCAAAAAAATCGAGAAAGACATCAATTTTAAGTATATCACTATTTAAAATAGTTTTTTAACCACAACTATTTAATTTCCAATCTTGTATCTACTTTTGATTCCTCTAATCCACAAATGATCCATTAAAAAACCTTTACAAATTGTTTTCAAGTTCCTTTTTGAGTATTAATGATTTTTCTCTTGATTATTGAAGCTTTTTTATCTAAATTAATCAATTTTATTTATTAATTTAAAATAGTTACTCTGCTAAAAGCTACTTTTTTATTGAGATTATCTTATATTATTCCAATAATAGTTCTTTTGTTTTAGCACTTCTTGTAATTTATTATAGTATAAAATTCCTGCTTAATGTTATGCTACTAGAAGCCTCTAAAAATAAAACAAAATAATTAAGCAATTAATCATTTCTTTGTGGATATAATGAACTTTTATCATATTTATTATGATTGAAGTCATATTATTCTTCATCAACAGTAATATTAGCAAGAGCTTCACATACAAATATCACATTAACAAGTAGTTTGTATCAAGAAAGTTTCTGGAAATATGTCACTGAGGGAGCTTCCAAAGTTCCATACAAGTATCTCATGGAAATAATTTCCAATAATTTGAATGAGAATTTGATAATTGAAATGGTATTCCAAAATGAAGGGGCTGGTTGACCTTAAAGTAAAATAGTAGGACCAGGCCTTTAAGACTTTTTTACCAATAATTAACTGAAAAACTTACTCATTTTATGCCAAGAAAAATGTTTACCAAGTCTCTCTTACCTAGAAATTGGAACTCACCATTAAGCTTGTCAGAATTTATATATGAACCTCACCTTAAGTCAATTGGAACTCTAATATAAATATTACAAGTTCCAAAAACTGATATTACTTACCCAGTAAGCTATCCGTCTACTTTCTCTATTAAAACTGACATCTCTGATTGGATTTATTTGGATAATTTAATTAGATATCTGTAGAAGACGAAATTCACAGGGATATTTATACTTAGTAATGGTAGTAGTAATTAATTTGCCTGTTTTTAATATTCCAATTGGGGGGCGTCAATCAATAATCACATCCAAATAAAACACATTAGTTTCAATAGTTTCATTGATTTCATGAATGGAATACAAGCATTTTCAATATCCATCCTAATAAGGCTTTTTGGTGTCTCATTTTATTATCGCAGATCTAGTTCCAATAGCTCTTGCCCTACTATATTAAAGAAAGCCTTCTATTTTAATATCATATTATTTCATTCCCAAGAAAAATTTTAAAGTGTGGATATGAAACTTTTATGAAAAATCAAGTACTTTTCCTGTCCTCAGAGTTTTTTGAAGGTAAAATTATGAAAAAATATCAATTTTAAGAGTTTTAAAAGAAAGAAAATTCCAAAATATTGTTTTTAACTTCTCTAGTATGAATGAATAATAATATGAATATTTATTTTTTACTTACAATAACCATTTATTCGAAAATACTCTACAAGAGATATTCAAAGCTACAAAAGAAAGCTCTTGTGAAGAGAAATTTCAATTGAAATTAATTGAGCTAAGAGCTGAAGCAAATTAATACAAGAACAAAGTTTCTAAAAATATTATTAAAACTAAAACACACCCAAAAAGTTACCAGAATGAATTTGGAAACAAAGGGACAAATCTAACAGTTATGAAAGATACTTTAATTCCCTTTTGGGGTGGTTCAAAGGTAAAAATGATTATAATGATTTTTTAACATGGTTAAAATTATTTTAAAAAGATCATTGGAAGATTTTCTTGATTTTTTTAACACTTTTCAAGCTAATTATAAAAGGAAAAGAGTCTTAAATGGAAATAAAAGAGGGGAAATAAAGAAATTCTTTTATAGCCACCAGTTCTCTTCCTCCAAAAATGAATTTTACTCTAATAACTGGTTAGTGAAACACTGAGAACAGAAAATCCAATTATGGAATGATTGAACCCTTGTATGGACCAAGAAGATTTAATCCCCTAAACCAGCCATTTCTATAGTAATAGCTGGCTTGTATCCTTCAAAAAACTTCAGAGTTTTTATCTTAATGGTAGTTTTACTTTCTGGAAACAGCTAAAACTTCACTGGTTGGTATCAAAACCTCATAATCTATTGAGCCACAGACCCTGTGACTCAAGTACAGGCCAAAATTGATGAGCTTCTGTGTTAATTTTGACATCCCATTACTGTCAGCAAGTAATTTGGGGGAGTCTGGACCCCTTTTCTCCAAGATTCCTTTACCCCAAAAAATCAAGCTTTGCAAGTTATTTTCCTTAAATTTCTCATCATTTACTATAATTAAAAAGTTCAGACATGTAATTCAATTGAAAAACTATAGTACAAATCTGTAATTCTTAATTCCACATATGTAAATTTAAGCTCACTTATGCAATACATGCACAAATTTTGGCATTTCAGTCTTAAATATTTGAATTTCTCATATATTTTAAGCTACACACCACAACTCAATTTTAACACAAGAATTGATGCTTAAGAAATTCTCCAGAAGTTAATTTGAATAGCACACTTTCATGGCTTTCAAGCACAAATTCCAAAAAACATCCCCAGCTGCAAATCCAGATGTCAATTTACATTACAGCCACATTTAAATCTGGCCTCCTTGATTCTACATTTAGAACCCCAAACACCATGATGCAACCACAAACATGTGCTGTAACTGTGTGAAATCTTCCAGTCAACACATTCAAAATGCTAAATTTGTTTTCCATTTTCTCATTATTTCAATGTCTTCACTTGTAGATCCAACATTATCTATTGAAGAAGAAGAATGGCCATCTTCAAGAAGCTCTCTTTTACAGAATGACTCACAGTTTACCATCACATTTAGGCCTTTCTTATTATTTTTTTCCAAAAAATGAATATATTCAGATTTGAAGTCAATAAAAAACAAAAAAGAAACAAGGGGCAGGTTAAAGAGCTCCAAATTACAATGGAAAAGAAGATGTGCAACTGTTCAAATAGTGGCTTGAAATCTCAGAAGACCCATTAACAGGAACCAAGAAAAAAAACTAAACATTCTGGAAGCAAGTATTGGAACCTTATCATGCCAAAATCCCAATGTCTTCCCATACCTCATTCAGTCTAAAGGTTTTTCTGGGCTTTATTGCAGAATTCAGTGAACACGTTTAATGGATGCCTTAGTCAATTTCAACAAATGAATGATAGTGGTACCTCATCCCAAAATTATATGATAACGGCACTAGCTCTTTTCACAAACATGCTAGAGTTCAATATCCCGTCAAAATCGCCAAAATGGAAATTTCATATTCAAGATCTGACCCAAAGAATATAAATACCAAAACAAGCAAACACATATTTGAGTTACCCAGGAACACCTACTAAAACAACTTATGGTTATTCTTATTTCTCATTCCCAGTTGAACACAAATGTGCCAAGTCTTTATTTGATTTGAAAGAAGAAAGAGTAAAGCAATCAAACAAAATGGAATAAATTAATAGTGAAATAGTAGAACAGAAAAAGAAACAAAACGATTTTGCTTCAAGGCAGCTAGAAGTTTTAAAAACATTGGCTTATTATTGTATCATGAGAAAAGATGTGTCATCAATGGATGAACAGAGTGGAGAGTTTTACTATTTCAAAAAATAAATAATTTTGAAACGTCTTAGAGGAAGAATGGAGAATAGAAAATAAATTCAAGACTTTTTATTCCTTTTTTTATGTCTTTGATTTCCTTGCCTGGGAATTTTCTTTGTTGGATATGTTTCATCCCATTTATTGCTTTTAAAATACTTTTGAAGCTTTGGGGCTCCCAATTTTTTTACTATTAGATGGGAAATCAAAAGATTTATCAATTCATTTCTTGTTCAAAGAACAAGAATAGCTTATTTACATGAGAAATATTTTTTTTGAGATAATTACAAGTTTGTTTTGGTAATTTTCCACAAAATGGAAATAAATTGAAAAGCATTACAATTACATTTGCATTTCCAAAGGTGTTCAATAAGGGATTTTTTTAATTTTTGATGACTATTTGAGAATTTTATCTCCTTTTTTTGAAATTGGGAGAATTAGTGTAGATTTTTGCTGGGAATTTCTGGAACTTTATTCCATTATTCAAGATTCAGACCACTTACAGCCTCCACAATCATATTGTGGAGAATGGTTCAAGAAGTCATTATTTTATTGATGTTGGTGAAACTTCAAGATTGGGATAGTGCTTTTATTATTGAAAAAAATTATTGTAGAACCCCAAACCCTTGTTTCACATCAGTTTGGAAATCCTCTTGCCTTTCTTCAAAATACTAAATAAAAAATTAATGAAACAAAATTATTTTTCATAGATCATAATTCTTACCTGTCTCTTTTTACCTTGAGGCTGGGAAATTGTCTTAACCATAGTGGCCCAATCATGATAGATCCCATCAGCAAGTTGATAGCCCACTGTAAAAGCTGACTCATTCACAGTGTATTTTAGTTCTGGGGTGTTCCCAGTTATGATTTTCTAACGCAAGGGAGATAAATCACGAACATTTATATTTTTGTTGGATCCTGATATTCCAGAAGCAAAGGTGTTGTGAAACAACTGCCCCAATAAAAACATTTAGCAATCATATTGGATTCAAGCTAATAGTACTTAGTATAAATGAAGAAAAGAAATTTCACACATTTTCTTTTCCTGTACACTGCCCAGCCCAAGCCTTCGGACAGTTCTTCCAACTTGAATGCATACAATCCAGGGGTCCAAGCATACCCGGAAATCCTCTTTTTAGACCGCTTTTGTGAAGATTTTGAATATATTCTTCATTTGGATATCGGAGGTATTCATACTTGAACAGCTCGATTATAGCTTTGAAAAAATTTTGTAAGCTTTGAGCAGTATCTGTTTTGGAAAGCCGCAAGTACTCATCTTTCTTGTTAGATTCAATACCATACGCAAGCTGCCTCATCGCTGCAGTAATCTTCTTTAATTCAGTCAAGCCAAGCTTTCCTGTAGAATTGCGACTTTTTTAAAAATAAGTATAACCTACCTCTATTTTTGAATAAATACTCAAAAATAGTGGTCGTTGCATGTGGGATCTGTGCCAAGAAATCAGGTTGTTATAAACAGGATGGTATGAAAATTAATCCTTTAAAAAATGTGCTTGTCCAAAATAATCATCACAAAACAAGGTTTCAACTTTTCCAGGAAGGGATTCAAATCAAGTTTACTCTCAAATTATTACAGATTCTAGTTCATCTTGATCAGCTATCATAAACTCAAGTTCTTAATATTGATTTGGAATTAAGAATTGACTTTCAAGAATCAACTTAATAATATATAATTTTGTAGGTGAGAAATTCATTTTGAATCAATACAAAATAAAAAAAAGATAAAAAAAGATAAAAAAAGATAAAAAAAGATAAAAAAGATAAAAAAGATAAAAAAAAGATAAAAAAAGATAAAAAAAGATAAAAAAAGATAAAAAAAGATAAAAAAAGATAAAAAAAGATAAAAAAAGATAAAAAAAGATAAAAAAAGATAAAAAAAGATAAAAAAAGATAAAAAAAGATAAAAAAAGATAAAAAAGATAAAAAAAGATAAAAAAAGATAAAAAAAGATAAAAAAAGATAAAAAAAGATTAAAAAGATAAAAAAGATAAAAAAAGATAAAAAAAGATAAAAAAAGATAAAAAAAGATAAAAAAAGATAAAAAAAGATAAAAAAAGATAAAAAAAAAAGATAAAAAAAGATAAAAAAAGATAAAAAAAGATAAAAAAAGATAAAAAAAGATAAAAAAAGATAAAAAAAAAGATAAAAAAAGATAAAAAAAGATAAAAAAAGATAAAAAAAGATAAAAAAAGATAAAAAAGATAAAAAAAGATAAAAAAAGATAAAAAAAGATAAAAAAAGATAAAAAAAGATAAAAAAAGATAAAAAAAGATAAAAAAAGATAAAAAAAGAAAAAAAGATAAAAAAAGATAAAAAAAGATAAAAAAAGATAAAAAAAGATAAAAAAAGATAAAAAAAGATAAAAAAAGATAAAAAAGATAAAAAAAGATAAAAAAAGATAAAAAAAGATAAAAAAAGATAAAAAAGATAAAAAAAGATAAAAAAAGATAAAAAAAGATAAAAAAAGATAAAAAAAGATAAAAAAAGATAAAAAAGATAAAAAAAGATAAAAAAAGATAAAAAAAGATAAAAAAGATAAAAAAAGATAAAAAAAGATAAAAAAAGATAAAAAAAGATAAAAAAAGATAAAAAAAGATAAAAAAAGATAAAAAAAGATAAAAAAAGATAAAAAAAGATAAAAAAAGATAAAAAAAGATAAAAAGGATAAAAAAAGATAAAAAAAGATAAAAAAAGATAAAAAAAGATAAAAAAAGATAAAAAAAGATAAAAAAAGATAAAAAAAGATAAAAAAAGATTAAAAAGATAAAAAAGATAAAAAAAGATAAAAAAAGATAAAAAAAGATAAGAAAAGATAAAAAAAGATAAAAAAAGATAAAAAAAGATAAAAAAAGATAAAAAAAGATAAAAAAGATAAAAAAAGATAAAAAAAGATAAAAAAAGATAAAAAAGATAAAAAAAGATAAAAAAAGATAAAAAAAGATAAAAAAAGATAAAAAAAGATAAAAAAAGATAAAAAAAAGATAAAAAATGATAAAAAAAGATAAAAAAAGATAAAAAAAGATAAAAAAAGATTAAAAAAAGATAAAAAAGATAAAAAAGATAAAAAAAAAAGATAAAAAAAGATAAAAAAAGATTAAAAAAAGATAAAAAAAGATAAAAAAAGATAAAAAAAGATAAAAAAATAAAAAAAAAGATAAAAAAAGATAAAAAAAGATAAAAAAGATAAAAAAGATAAAAAAAAAGATAAAAAAAGATAAAAAAAGATAAAAAAAAGATAAAAAGATAAAAAAAGATAAAAAAGATAAAAAAAAGATAATAAAAAGATTAAAAAAAGATAAAAAAAGATAAAAAAAGATAAAAAAAGATAAAAAAAGATAAAAAAAGATAAAAAAAGATAAAAAAAGATAAAAAAAGATAAAAAAGATAAAAAAGATAAAAAAAGATAAAAAAGATAAAAAAAGATAAAAAAAGATAAAAAAAGATAAAAAAAAGATAAAAAAGATAAAAAAAGATAAAAAGATAAAAAAGATAAAAAAGATAAAAAAAGATTAAAAAAGATAAAAAAAATATAAAAGATAAAAAAAAGATTAAAAAGATAAAAAAGATAAAAAAAGATAAAAAAAGATAAAAAAGATAAAAAAAGATTAAAAAAGATAAAAAAAGATAAAAAAAGATAAAAAAGATAAAAAAAGATAAAAAAGATAAAAAAAGATAAAAAAGATAAAAAAAGGATAAAAAGAATAAGATAAAAAAAGATAAAAAGATAAAAAAAGATAAAAAAAAGATAAAAAAGATTAAAAAAAGATAAAAAAGATAAAAATAAAGATTAAAAAAGATAAAAAAAAAAAGATATAAAAAGATAAAAAAAGATAAAAAAAGATAAAAAAAGATAAAAAAAGATAAAAAAAGATAAAAAAAGATAAAAAAGATAAAAAGATAAAATAAGATAAAAAAAGATATAAAAAAGATAAAAAAGATAAAAAAGAATAAAAAAGATAAAAAAAAGATAAAAAAAGATAAAAAAGATAAAAAAAGATAAAAAAAGATAAAAAAAGATAAAAAAAGATAAAAAAAGATAAAAAAAAGATAAAAAAATAAAAAGATAAAAAAAGATAAAAAAAGATAAAAAAAGATAAAAAAGATATAAAAAGATAAAAAAAGCTAAAAAAAGATAAAAAAAAGATAAAAAAGATAAAAAAAAGATAAAAAAAGTAAAAGATAAAAAAAGATAAAAAAAGGATAAAAAAAGATAAAAAAGATAAAAAAAGATAAAAAAAGATAAAAAAAGATAAAAAAAGATAAAAAAGATAAAAAAAGATAAAAAGATAAAAAAAGATAAAAAAAAAGAATTAAAAAAAGATAAAAAAAGATAAAAGTTAAAAAAAGATAAAAAAAGATAAAAAAGATAAAAAAAGATTAAAAAGATAAAAGATAAAAAAAGATAAAAAAAGATAAAAAGATAAAAAAAGATAAAAAAAAGATAAAAAAAGATAAAAAAAAGATTACAAAAAGATCAAAAAAAGATAAAATAAACAGATAAAAAAAGATAAAAAAAAAAGATAAAAAAAGATAACAAAAGATAAAAAAAAGATAAAAAAAGATTAAAAAGAAAAAAAGATAAAAAAAGATTAAAAAAAGATAAAAAAAGATAAAAAAAGATAAAAAAAGATAAAAAAAGATATAAAAAGATAAAAAGATAAAAAAAAGATAAAAAAGATAAAAAAAGATAAAAAAAGATAAAAAAAGATAAAAAAAGATAAAAAAAGATAAAAAAAGATAAAAAAAGATAAAAAA